>CM065814.1:46063857-48563857 GCA_033398695.1 Orobanche coerulescens
TTCCTTTATATTGAGTATTTATGCTTACAGTATGTTGAGAGGTGGACGTGGACGTGGTCGCGGTCGCGGACGCGGGCGAAGGAATGCTGAAAGAAAAGTTTCGCCTTCTAATCAGGCCAGCCACAAAGATCTATTAATAATGAACCGGAACCTGCTGTGCCCGAAATCCTTCGTCAGTTGGTGAACCAGATGACTCAGTTCGCGCAGGTCGTGGACCGAATGCAGGAGGTAGTAGGGTTACAACAGGGAGATCGACAGCAAGGTATCACGGACATGGGAAATCGAGGCGACCGATGGTTGCAAGATGTGGTGAAGATGCAACCACCTAAATTCGACGGTATTTCTGAGACTCCCACCTGGGATCATTGGTTGAAGGAATTGGAGAAAATATTTACCGGGATTAATTGCCCTGATGACCGGAGAGCCTCTATTGCTCAGTACTTTCTGATAGGGGAAGCGTCTGAGTGGTGGGAAGCCATCCGGCCTGTAGATCATGATGCTGACTGGATAGAATTTAAATTGATGACGGAAGCTCAGTACTGGCCTCGTCCTGTGAGGGAAGCCAAAGTTCGGGAGTTTTTCTCCGTTCAGCCTTCAGATGTGCCAGTATCTCATGCAATTAAGACGTTTAACCAGCAACTGGCATTTTTTCGACATCTGGTCATAACAGATGCAGAAATGATGATCCATTTTGATATGAGAATGAAACTAGAAATCCAGAGGTTCATGTCCGGTTTTGAATGTACCACTCTTTGTCAATACCAGGATAAGGCATTGACGTATGAAATCAAGGAAGCAGCAATGGAGAAGTTTGCCGAACCTAAGAAGCAGAAAGTCTCCGGTAGTTTCACGGAGCACAAGAGTAGTGTGCCCCGCAAGGCCCAGTCACCCTTTCATTCTTTAAAAAAACCTCCGCACCCATCTAAGAGCGGAAAGAACTTCGGAGCAGCATCATCCATGACGAATGTAATCAGGATGTGCTTTAACTGTGCCCAGACGGGGCACTATCGACGAAATTGCCCCTACCTGTCATGACTTGATTTGATTGTGGTTGTGAGGGACATCGTGCGGTGTTCTGTGAAGAGGCTGCATAGTCTTTTAGAGCCCGTACATCACAGCCAGTTCAAAAGGAAGCCAGTATCCAACAGACGTAGCAAAGTGTTCAGATGCCTCAGAATTTTGGTCGCGGACGAGGCAGAGGACAGTGGGACCGAAAGGGGACATCGAGTGCGAGATCCATTCCCCCATGTCTGTACGAGATGAGGAGAACAGACGATCAGGATGCTACCGTCGCATCAGGTACTGTTCAAATCATTTCCCAGCCAGTTAGCGTTTTATTCGATACAGGAGCTACGCATTCTTTTATATCCTTATCTTGTGTAAATCGTTTGAATATTTCTGGTTTTCATAATTGTGAGCCTTATGTTGTGGGTTTACCGAGTGGAGAGAGGATTGTTGGAAACTTAGAAACTAGAGATTTCCCTGTATCATTTGGAGGCAGAGAGTGGCTCTCAAATCTGATTGTGATAGAAATGCAAGGAGACGACCTGATACTCGGAGATGATTGGCTTAATTGATATGGAGCTGTTGTAAACTACCGAAAGAGAAATATCTCAGTGATAGCTGACGATGGTTCTGAAATACTATTTGAAGGATGGAAACCAGGAAGCTCAGGAAAGATGATCAAGGCGATGAAAGCTGTCAAATTATTGAAATAGGGCTGTACCGCATAGTGGTGCTATGCAATGAAGAAAGAAGACGGAAAAGTAGAACTCTCATCCATTCCTGTTGTGAATGAATTTCCGGATCTGTTTCCTAACGAATTGCCTGGACTACCTCCACGACGGGATGTAGAATTCACCATCGAGCTGGAACCAGGAGCTACACCAATTTCTAAGGTGCCGTATCGTATGGCACCTACTGAGATGTACGAATTGAAGAAGCAACTGGAGGAGTTACTGGACAAAGGCTATATCCAGCCAAGCGTTTCTCCCTGGGGAGCACCATTTCTTTTTATCCGGAAGAAGGATGGATCGCTTCGAATGTGTATTGACTATCGAGAGCTGAACAAGATAACGATTAAGAACAAGTATCCATTGCCACGGATTGATGATTTGTTTGACCAGTTACAAGGGGAAACCGTGTTTTCTAAGATCTATCTGAGGTCGGGATATCATCAGTTGAGGATTATGGAATCCGATGTTCCAAAATCAGTGTTCAGAACTCGCTACGGACACTATGAGTTTGTAGTGATGCCGTTTGGTCTAACTAACGCACCTGCTATATTCATGCAATTGATGAAACGAGTGTTCATCGAGTATTTAGACAAGTTTGTGGTTGTGTTCATTGATGATATTCTGGTATATTCTAAGAGCCCAGAAGAGCATGCACAGCATTTGCGGATTGTTCTAGACCTTCTGAGGAATGAGCAATTGTACGCTAAGCTTTCTAAGTGTGAATTCTGGATAAAGGAAGTAATGTTCCTCGGTCATGTGGTATCAGCAGAAGGAGTCCGAGTAGACCCCCAGAAAATCGAAGCAGTTATGGATTGGAAGCCTCCTAAGAACATGAAAGAAGTCCGGAGTTTCTTAGGACTTGCTGGATATTATCGTCGGTTCGTGGAAGGATTTTTCAAAATTACCCGCCCACTTACTCGACTACTGCAGAAAACTAAAAAGTTTGAGTGGATGAGATGTGCCAGAATAGCTTTGATGAATTGAAGAAGAGATTGATGAAGGCACCAATTTTAGCACTCCCACAGGGAACAGGAGGATTCATAGTTTACAGTGATGCTTCGAACCAAGGACTCAGAATGTGTATTGATGCAGAATGAGAAGGTGATTGCCTATGCGTCACGACAACTGAAACCTTATGAAGTAAATTACCCAACGCATGATTTGGAGCTGGCAGTAGTAATTTTTGCTTTGAAAATCTGCAGACACTACCTGTATGGGACTCACTGTCAAATCTTTACGGATCACAAGAGTCTCAAATACATCTCCAGTCATAAAGAGTTGAACATGTGGCAAAGGAGATGGTTGGAACTGATTAAGTACTACGACTTGGAGATTCTTTATCATCCAGGGAAAGCAAATGTAGTGGCCGATGCACTTAGCCGCAAACCAGTTTCTATTCAGATGCTGGAGACTCTAACCTCCCTGCTCAGCATTCAACGAGAATTGATTCGCGAAGGGATTGAAGTATGGTTGCAAAGAGTCCAAGGACAACTGTGTGTGTTATTCAGCTGTAATATTCCTGAATATATCGTGGGTGTTATAAAATATGGTATCGGAGCTGAGATTTTGGATATCTTGGCCATTGGGTTAAAATAGGGGTCATATATGTCTTTTGAGGTAACCGGCCGTGAATAACATCACTGTACTGCCTGCGTCTTCGTGCGAGTGGTGGTTGTAAGTTGCTAAACTCTATCTCGTCCTTTGCATGTTATACTTCCTTATACTTGAACATTAGATCGATATTGTTTCCTGTATATTGAGTATTTATGCTTACAGTATGTTGAGAGGTGGACGTGGACGTGGTCGCGGTCACAGACGCGGATGAAGGAATGCTGAAAGAGAAGCTTCGCCTTCTAATCAGGCCAGCCACAGCTCAGGCGAGCCACAAAGATCTATTAATAATGAACCGGAACCTGCTGTGCCGGAAATCCTTCGTCAGGTGGTGAACCAAATGACTCAGTTCGCCTAGGTCGTGATGCAGGTGGCAGTAGGGTTACAACAGGGAGATCGACAGCAAGGTATCCCGGACATGGGAAATCGAGGCGACCGATGGTTGCAAGAGGTGGCGAAGATGCAACCACCTAAATTCGATTGTATTTCTGAGACTCCCACCTGGGATCATTGGTTGAAGGAATTGGAGAAAATCTTTGCCGGGATTAATTGCCCTGATGACCGGAGAGCCTCTATTGCTCAGTACTTTCTGATAGGGGAAGCGTCCGAGTGGTGGGAAGCCATCCGGCCTGTAGATCATGATGCTGACTGGACAGAATTTAAATTGATGATGGAAGCTCAGTACTGAACTCATACTATGAGGGAAGCCGAAGTTCAGGAGTTTTTCTCCGCCCAGCCTTCAGATGTGCCAGTATCTTAGGCAATTAAGACGTTTAACCAGCAGCTGGCATTTGTTTGACATCTGGTCAGAACAGATGCAGAAATGATGATCCATTTTGATATGAGAATGAAACTAGAAATTCAGAGGTACATGTCCAGTTTTGAATGTACTACTATCCGTCAATACCAGGATAAAGTATTGGTGTATGAAATCAAGGAAGCGCCAATGGAGAAGTTTGTAGAATCCAAGAAGCAGTAAGTCTCCGTTAGTTTCACAGAGCACAAGAGTAGTGGGACCCACAAGGCCCAGTCATCCTTTCATTCTTTCAAGAAACCTCCGCACCCATCTAAGAGCGGAAAGAACTTCGGAGCAGCATCAACCACGACGGATGTAACCAGGAAGTGCTTTAACTGTGCCCAGACGGGGCACTATCGATGAAATTGCCCCCTAACTGCCGTGACTTGCTTTGGTTGTGGTCGTGAGGACATCGTGCGGTTATCTGTGAAGAGGCTGCAAAGTCTTTTAGAGCCCGTACATCACAGCCAGTTCAGACGGAAGCAAGTATCCAACAGACGCAGCAAAGTGTTCAAATGCCTCAAAGTTTTGGTCGCGGACGAGGCAGAGGATAGTGGGACCGAAAGGTGACATCGAGTGCCGGATCCGTTCCGCCACGTCTGTACGATATGAGGAGAACAGACGATCAGGAAGCTACTGTCGCATCAGGTACTGTTCAGATCCTTTCCCAGCCAGTTAGCGTTTTATTCAACACAAGAGCTACGCATTCTTTTATATCCTTATCTTGTGTAAATCGTTTGAATATTTCTGGTTTTCATAATTGTGAGCCTTATTTTGTGTGTTTACCGAGTGGAGAGAGGATTGTTGGAAACTTAGAAACTAGAGATTTCCCTGTATCATTTGGAGGCAGAGAGTGGCTCTCAAATCTGATTGTGATAGAAATGTAAGGAGACGACCTGATACTCGGAGATGATTGGCTTAATTAATATGGAGCTGTTCTAAACTACCGAAAGAGAAATATCTCAGTGATAGCTGACGATGGTTCCGAAATACTGTTTGAAGGATGGAAACCAGGAAGCTCAGGAAAGATGATCAAGGCGATGAAAGCTGTCAAATTGTTGAAACAGGGCTGTATCGCATAGTGGTGCTACGCAATGAAGAAAGAAGATGGAAAATTAGAACTCTCATCCATTCCTATTGTGAATGAATTTCCGGATGTGTTTCCTGATGAATTGCCTGGACTACCTCCACGACGGGATGTAGAATTCACCATCGAGCTGGAACCAGGAGCTACACCAATTTCTAAGGCGCCGTATCGTATGGAACCTACTGAGATGTACGAATTGAAGAAGCAACTGGAGGAGTTACTGGACAAAGGATATATCCATCCAAGCATTTCGCCCTGGGGAGCACCAATTCATTTTGTCCAGAAGAAGGATGGATCGCTTCAACTGTGTATTGACTATTGAGAGCTGAACAAGATGACGATTAAGAAAAAGTATCTGTTGCCACGGATTAATGATTTTTTTGACCAGTTACAAGGGGCAACCGTGTTTTCTAAGATCGATCTGAGGTCGGGATATCATTATTTGAGGATTAAGGAATCCGATGTTCCAATATCAGCATTTAGAACTCGCTACAGACACTATGAGTTTGTAGTGATGCCGTTTGGTCTCACTAACGCACCTGCTATATTCATCCAATTGATGAACCGAGTGTTCATCGAGTATTTGGACAAGTTTGTGGTTGTGTTCATTGATGACATTCTGGTATATTCTAAGAGCCCAGAAGAGCATGCACAGCATTTGCGGACTGTTCTAGACCTTCTGAGGAACGAGTAATTGTATGCTAAGGTTTCTAAATATGAATTCTGGCTAAAGGAAGTAATGTTCCTCGGTCATGTGGTATCAGCAGAAGGAGTCCGAGTAGACCCCCAGAAAATCGAAGCAGTTATGGATTGGAAGCCTCTTAAGAACGTTAAAGAAGTCCGGAGTTTCTTAGGACTTGCTGAATATTATCGTCGGTTCGTGGAAGAATTTTCCAAAATTACCCGCCCACTTACTCGACTACTGCAGAAAACTCAAAAGTTTGAGTGGAATGTGATGTGCCAGAATAGCTTTGATGAATTGAAGAAGAGATTGACGATGGCACCAATTTTAGCACTCCCACAGGGAACTGGAGGATTCATAATTTACAGTGATGCTTCAAACCAAGGACTCAGACGTGTATTGATGCAGAATGAGAAGGTGATCGCCTATGCATCACGACAATTGAAACCTTATGAAGTAAATTACCCAACGCATGATTTGGAGCTGGCAGCAGTAGTTATTGCTTTGAAAATCTGGAGACACTACTTGTATGGGACTCACTGTTAAATCTTTACGGATCACAAGAGTCTCAAATACATTTCCAGAAAGAGTTGAACATGCAGCAAAGGAGATGTCTGGAACTGATTAAGGACTACGACTTGGAGATTCTTTATCATCCAGGCAAAGCAAATGTAGTGGCCGATGCACTTAGCCACAAGCCTGTTTCTATTCAGATGCTGGAGACTCTGACCTCCCAGGTCAGCATTCAACGAGAATTGATTCGAGAAAGAATTGAAGTATGGTTGCAAAGAGTCCAAGGACAACTGTGTGTGATGGAAATAACTTTGTCGTTAACCGAAGAAATCAAATCTAAGCAAGTAGATGATCCTCTGATGATTTGGTTACGTGATGAAGTGATCAAGGGAAAGGCCCCAGGATTTGTAATTCATGATGATGGAGTATTTAGATTCCAGAGCCGACTTTGCGTTCCCGATGTCGATGTTTTGAAGCAGACAATTATGAATAAAGCTCACAACATGCCCCATTCTATCCACCCGGGCACCAGCAAGATGTATAAGGACCTAAAGCAAAACTTCTGGTGGGGCAACATGAAGAAAGATGTAGAGGATTTTTTGTCCTGAAATGTTTGACTTGTCAGCAGGTTAAGATCGAGCATCAATGACCTGCCGGAATGCTGAAGCCACTCCCAATTCCTGAATGGAAATGGGAGGACATATCGATGGACTTTATCACTAATATGTTGAGAACCAAGACATGAATGAACATGATATGGGTAATAGTTGTTCGTCTAACCAAATTGGCTCATTTTCTAGGCATTAAGGACACGTGGGGACTCAATAGGTTGGCACGAGTATTTATTTCAGAGATAGTCCGATTGCATGGCACGCCGAAGACCATTATTTCTGACCGAGACGGACGGTTTGTGTCTCATTTTTGGAAAGCAGTTCATAAGGCCTTGGGAACCGAATTGAACTTCAGCACAGCTTATCATCCGCAGGCAGACGGACAATCCGAGAGGACTATTCAAATGGTGGAAGTCATGCTAAGGGCTTGTGCCTTAGATTGGTCAGCTGATTGGGAAGTTCATCTGCCGTTGATTGAATTCACTTACAACAATAGTTGGCATGCTTCCATTAAGATGGCACCGTTTGAGGCATTATATGGGAGGAGATGTAGATCGCCCCTATGTTGGGACGATTCATCAGACTTGATCGGGACAGAACCAGAATTGATCGTACAAACACGATAGAAGATAGCCTTGATTCGTGAAAGGCTGTTGACCACCCACAGTCGACAGAAATCTTATGCGTACGTACGCCGTCGCCCATTGGAGTTCAGTACTGGAGATCACGTGCTTTTAAAGGTTTCTCCTACTCGAGGAATCTTTCGTTTCGGAAGAAAGGGGAAGTTGAGTCCGAGATATATCGGACCATTCGAGATTCTTGAGAGAGTTGGAGAATTAGAATATAGATTGGCATTACCGCCGTCATTGAGCCATGTTCATAACGTGTTCCACGTATCCCAGTTTCGGAGATATATACCGGATCCTAGTCATGTCATTGATTTCGGCGAGGTCGAAGTTGCTCAGGATGGCACGTTTTAAGAGAGACCGATCAGGATAATCGAGAGTCGAGTTAAGCAATTAAGGAATAAACCGATCGCTTTGGTTAAGGTTCAGTGGTCGCGCCACGGAGTGGAAGAAGCCACTTGGGAAACGGAAGATAGCATGAGGTCCAGATATCCAGAGTTATTTTCATCTTGAGTTTCGGGACGAAACTCCTTTTTAGTAGGAGAGTGTGTAATATCTGGATTTATTATTGAGTATTTCATCTGTATTTGAACAATGTATCTTTCGGAATTGTGACATTGTTAATCGAAGTATGGTATTTCTTGTATTTGTATGTACACGAGTATGGCAACATGTAAATTTTCCCTTGCAAATACGTGATAACGTACGCTAAGAATGTAGCTTAACGTATGTTATCGGCTAGAGTTAGCGTACGCTACGAACGAAGCGTAGTGTACGTTAGACAGTCAATAATTGAGCTGGGCGGCTGGCGCATATGACAGCCAGACATGGGTCCGGATAAGATTCCCTTGGATGAACCTAGACACTTTTGAAGTCAACGATTGTTAACGTACGCTAAGGATTGTGTCTAGTGTATGCTAATGTGTGTTACTTCCGTACGTAACCTGATGGTGTAACGTACGTAATCGAGTTCAGAAATGAGGACAGTTAACTATCAGGATGATAGCGTACGCTAAATTATGCTGCGTAGCGTATGCTAAGAGGCTAATGTACGTTACTCATGAAGGCTAACGTACGTTAAGGACAGAAAATTATAAATAAGACATCACCACAATTTCATTTCAGCTCATTTATTTCACTTAGCCTTCAACATCCTTCATGTCCAGAGAGATCCTAGCCTCCTTAAACACATATAGACTGTCTCTACTTGATCATTGAAGATTGGATATCATTTATGCTTGATCATTGAAGTGGAGAAGCATCTTGGATTGGCAAACAAGCAACCGGAGTTGGATTCTACCTATTTTCTCAGTGTTTTCTTCATCTTAAGGTATGTTATACTATCTCCAACCTTGAATTCATTTTCTTAAGGATATGAAGATCATGCTATCGAGATATTAAGTTCAATCGATGAATTAGTCGACCAAACATCATGTTTAGAAGTTGGGATAATTATGCTTATGGTATCATTTTTGAAACATCATAGTTGGAATCCGATTACGTCAAATGATGAGAGTAATGTTCTGGGATTGATTATCCGTATTGAATAGCGTTGCCATATTGATTGTAGACTTGGAGTTGATATCACTTTTGTTAAACGGACTTAAGAAAGAATCATCGAAGGTTTTATCATCTTATGAGTTGGAATTGTTAAGTTCATCTTTGAAACAAAGTCTGAATGTAATGATGATAATGGAATCTAACGCATTAACCTTAGATAACCGAACTTCGCATAAGAGTTGTAATCGAGATTGAATATGGTGTTGTGATGATATACGTATCCTTGAATTTGAAGATGTTGTTATCCGTAAGATCTTTCACAATTGTATGAACATGATATGTAGAAGAGTAACGTACGTTAATCACTGAGGATTTCATACACTTCATCATAAATCAGAACAGTCGACTGTTCAGTGAGAGACTGTCGGATACTTGTTTAACGTACGTTATGCTCTGAAGCTTACATACGCTAACGGGCAAGTTTAACGTATGCTACGTTTAGTACGTAATGTACGTTATATCATCAGACGAGTCGAGTCGACTGATCAGAGAGGAACTGTCGATACATGGTTAGCGTACGCTAGTCTTCGTAGCTTACGTACGCTAACGAGTAGGATTAACGTACACTACCAAGGGTACATAACGTACATTAAGCAGGTCAGACATGTTATGTTGTATAAACTTCCGACCGTAAATTTGGATTGTTAGGTGTTCGTACGATTTGAGATGAATTCTATATTATTTCTTTTGTTAAGGTTCGAACTTATCAACGTGATTGATCGAAGGGAGCGACCTTCAAGCGTTTTGATATTCGTGGGAGTATTATTTCTTGTCATCGAATCGAGGCAAGTACTTTAATTGTTCTATGTATTGATGTTATACATATTATTGTGCATATATGTCGTTGTTGTATGTCCACATCATGTTAGTCCTACGGGATCATCGGGGGATCTATGCTAGCGTGCACTGGATCATCGGATGGGTTTTTCCACCACGGGTTGGTCTGACGGGATCATCGTGGGTTCTAGGCAGTGAACGCTGGATCGTCGGAATTACCATGTGTATGTTGTGATATCATGTTGTGATTATCATTTGCGTATGTTATTTATGAGTTTCTCGTAGGAGGAGACTCGTTGGTATTTTGTCATTCATGTTATTATTATTCTTCGTGAGATGTTGAATAATATATTGTCGTATTTGTACTAGCATCGTTGTGCTAACCCCTTCGGGGGTGAACATTTGTTTGTGTTCAGGATCCAGGGGAGCAGGGAAACAACCACTGGAGCTGCATGACGACGAGGGTGCAGAGTGATGTTCCGGCCGGGTTTATTCGTCTGTTGATTGTGTTGTTTTAATAAGTACTCGAGTACGTCGTCGTTTGTGATGATTTGGATTTGGTGATGTATTAATACTCTTCCTTTGGATATTTGTATTCTCAGTATTGGACAGAACTGTTTGTATTTTATTTCAATTATTTTCATACGTTGGTGTATGTTACTGTCTTTTTATTTATCCAGCCTTGTAAATTCTTATGTAAAGGATTTACGGCGTTGTAATATTCCTGAATATATCGGGGGTGTTACACACATCATATCTCATCGAATCAATGGCTATCCCGGTATATACCGAGTCCGAACGCATGTTCTGGATGATAATATATACCCAGAGTCCCCGTCGGAACATCCCTGGTTCGATTACCCTCCGGGTGTTACATACCAAGTCAGGAGTCGGCCAAACTAGAACATTAACATATACCCCATAGCCCTCGTCAAGGCAATCCCTGGCTTTACCCGGCCCACAAGTCTCAGGACATCTCAACATTGATACAACTTCCCAAATATCATATTCCAATCATATCATAACACATTTTACAGTACGTTGTCACATAACTTTGATGACGCAAGTCTCAAATTATTATCCAAAACATTTAGCAACTTTGCTTTACAATCGCATATGAAATAATGTTTCGAGGCACTCTTGACAAATCACTTATAAAATGATGTTTTCTATAAAACAGTAATCAAGATCAGTCTTCAAGTATTTGCAGAAAATATTTCTCAAAATCCTTTTTTAAAACATTTTTTAAATCCTTTCAAAACATAGTTTTTTCAAAATTATTTTCAACACTAAAAGTCGTTAATTTGATTGAAAAATCATTTTCGAATCACCTCAAACTATCCACATAAAATTGCTGAATCCAAAGCATGAATCAAACCATACATAAATCACGTTTTATACATATTCAGTTGCAATTTATACATAAAGCACGATCAAATACTTGCCTGGCGACTTTAGGGATAAGAACTTTTCGGACGGTTTGTAATTAGGATTCAAGACTGAAATTTCCGCCCTACAATGAAAAATTCATGATCATTGGCATTAGGTCTATTCATTCTAATTGAAATAGCACCGAAAACCCTAATCATATCTCTTAGAGAACTTTTATCCGACACTTCATGGGCGGTATCTGATTACGGTGATTCGACGAAAGATTTAATTTCCATTCCGCTAGAATCGATAAGAACAGCCCTAGGATATATAATCATTTATGAATTCTAAACAACAATCCATCAAGAATCTAGAAAAACAAGTTTAGGGTTCAGGGCCATGTTACCTCCAATCCGGCGAAAACTGCTAAAATCGGCTGAAGAAGACTTGCTACTATGATTACCGGGCATTGCTTATGTGTTTAAACTATTCGAAACCGGGCCGGAATGGAATTACAAGGTGAGGGACGAAGCCCTATGTTCTTCATGTTGCTTCCATGGAAAGAAAATGGTTGAAATTCGCCATTTATTCCCAAAAACCCTTAAGGTCGATTGTAAGGGCAATTTTGCAATTTCACCGCGACAGACTGACACTCTTGTCTTGTTTCGCTCATAACTTGCTCGTTCAGACTCGGAATGGATCTCCAGTTATTTCATTGGAAAGCTAACTCAATAGTCTACAACAATATAAAATTTTAGAATATTTGGATTTTTTACAATTTATGGTGATCGATCAAAGTCAGTCCTCGTGCATAGCACTATCCAGGAATTTCCACTCGTTTCTATTAACACCCTTTTGGTACTCCATTCATATTTTGAACGTTCCAAGTGTATAATACTCTAAATTATAGTTGTCACTCTCGATATTGATAAAATTATCCGGTTACAGTCAGAGTATGATATAGAAACGTTATCAACACACGGTAATAATAATACCATATAACAATATTGCAACGCTATTATGTCTTGATAATAAAGTTGTGATAAAAACGGAACAACAAGTCTAATAGAACAATATAAAAGATTGCGTAAGTGCAACAAAAGGACAAAAGAATCCACAAAAACGGGTTAAAGATTTGAAGTTATTTAGGGGTAAAAGTCCAGGGTATCACATCCTCTCCCCGTAAAAAAGTTTCGTCCCAAAACTTAGGATGCATGGGAAGCATGTTACAAGTCTGTCGTGCTTATTGATTAATTTCAAACTCAATTCAAAGTAAGATTAGAGGAAAATAATTAATGGAAGTTTTCGAGGCTGAAAATCAACATAGAAAACAAGTTTGAATATTATACCCTGAATGGGTTGACTCCTCAGGCTAGGTACATGATATGACCATATGCCACAGACAGCTTCATCGACAATACTGTCCCTGACATTTCATGGTTTGATTCTCGAGTTCAGATAAATCTCAAAATGTTAAAAATGCTCTGAAGCAGTGATTGAATGAAGAGGTAATCTCTGAGGTTAAATAGGTAAATTCGGGATATTCCAAGGGGTTTATATTTTAACAATTCAAGGGTCAAGGTCTCGGCGCTATAGCGATGAACGTCGCTATAATACTCATGTTGATAAATGTTAAACCCTATTTCTCTTGGTAACTCATGATCTCACTCGAATAACCCATTTCCATTCGCGTGTTGTACTTTATTTTGGTTTCGACTCGCGTCGTAAAACTGGCGTGTATTAATACTGAGTATTATCATTATGATAGTAATAATATCACATTCGTTAGAATACTTAAAATTGTGTCATTCAACCTTAGGAAGTTGCTTTAACGTTTGAAGGTACTTTCATCGTCTTTCATCATTCCGAAGTCCGTCTTAGACTCGACAACTGAATTGTGACCCTTGGTTGAACTGTGGGCAAGACATGACCAAGGGTAACATACATTATGTAACACCCCAAACTAGGTGGATATTACAGTGCCGTGGACCCCCGACTGGGACTCACCAGGCGAATGAAAATGAATGAATTAGACAGGGTAAATGTAGTACCGAACCACATTACAACATTAATTACTCCGACGAGGAGTTTCATACAACACACCCAAGATATTACAGAATACATGTAAATTTTATATGGAGATAAAATATACAACACTGAGTAAAATGAGTATTCAAACGGAATGTCTGCAGCGGAATAAAATGAAGGAAACATAAATGACTGAAAGGAATGGGCCCCCTACTAGTATCATTGGGACTCCTCGCCGTCAACGTGATCTCCCCGTGCTTTTGCCTTGCCATGACCTGAAAAACAATATCCCCCAACGGGGTCAGTTACACAGAACAACAATCCTCAAGAGTTGAATACACACAATCCTGTCGAAACATACGCAATCAAACATGCTATATGAATCAACGAACAGTACGGCTCAAAGGAATGGCGCCACACTACGTCCGGGATGGAAATGTGTCCGTGCACAAGCCACCAACGAGTATCGATCGAATACACGTGTGGTCTTATACCTAATCAGTCTCACGAAGCAATCGAATCATGTGCACAGTCCAATGTGAGGCCAACAACCAACACACGACTTAAATGCGCCCGACATGAAAATCCTACACATACCAATCGGCACGCCAGTATAACCCGGAATGCCACGATATAACAAAAGTTACATCGAAAATGAATAATGACTCACCAAGATAAAATGATGGTGAAATGAATGACAAATCAATGAAATGATTGGAACCGTCGTTCCTCGTGAATGAAGTAATTAAGTGACAATTACAAGTTTTAAAACGGTTGGTACCTTATGAATGAATTATGATTATGAATGAACAATAACGAAAGGAATGAATATCCTTTTAGCTGAGTAAGAATTAACTTACACAACACCGATGAAGAACGTCCGTCCATGAACTGTTGGGATTTGGTGCCTAATACGAAGGCCCAGTGGAAGCGGTAAAATGAAAATTAATTCGATCCGAATCCCTCCGAGGATCGATCGAGCTACGTATATACGAATATATAAACGAAAAACAAGAGTCAAAAGAAACTAACCCTCGATGTCCGTTGATTAAATGGTAACCTTCTCTTGAGCTATTCCCCAAGCTTTAGTTTGATCTCTACGAGTTCAATCCGCTCCAAGCCCTTGAACGATCCAACACCGAAAGCACCGCGTCTCTACTTGCCACGCGCCGGAAAAACGAACGGAATGACAACACCTTACTATCCTCCGAGGATACGGCTAGAGCTAGGTGATGAAGCTATATATGTAAAGATTACTACACTCTAAGTGTTTTAATCTTACTCTCTCTTTATGTCTTGATATTTTTCTCTAAGAAAAACAAGAACAAGGTTGAAGAAGAAGATGACTAAAGAGAAAACAATTTTCTCTCTCTCTCAAACTCAATGATATGTATAATGCCAAGAAGTGAAGTTGAGGATGAGAGATCAAAGTCTTCTATATATTCTTATTCAACCCACATGAAAACAAATACATATCACATGTGAGATTCGTCCATATAATGTATATGATGCTTGTCCCCTCAACACATGAGATTCCAAAAAAATGATGGGGACAAGTCAATACACACACATGGTTATAAGTGGGGGGGGGGGGGGGGGCATGCTATAAAACGGACAAGTTCGGTTCGTTTCGAACTCCCGAGAGTCCAAACAGATAAACTCCTATTCCGTTCCGATGTATTTGTGTCGTTTAATTAATCCAATTAATTAAACATATCAAATACAAAATAACATAATTAATTTCTCCAAGAAATAATTATATTCATGAATTAAATTAATCACCCAGTAATTTATTTAATTCATTAGGCCGTAAATCAATTTATCCAATAAATCGATTTAAACATCCAATGTTCCAAAATTAGATATCCAATATCTAATATTCATAATGAGAGAATTAGCTTTATTCATTCCGTCGTCAATCCTATTGCGCGACTCGGTAGGTCCGTCTCAGTCAGCAATGGGAGGAACCAAAGAGTAGTAGCACCACCTAGCCAGCCTGGCAGCCTACACTGTACCCCAACTGAGAACGAATGAGTGGGATCATTCAAGAACCATTCTGTCGTGAATACCAGTTATAGTATAAACCCTTCTATCAAATGTCCCGATCAAGTTATAGGGTCATGGTCAGTCAAACCCCATCTGTACTTGGCGCTATGCATACGTTAATGCAAATCGAGATCATCGAGCTCTTGTGTATCTAATACAGCCAGCTCCAATGCTTTGACCAAAGACTTATGATCTCATCTGCCAATAACTGCATAGGACATATAACCCGTTCACTAACAGGATAAATAATTCTATCTTGGTATTCAGTAGGACCTGCTACTTGCCCGTCAAGATGCACGTCGAGGTTGACCCCCGCCTTCCGGTTTACAGGGTCGAACTACTCTAATGAAAATCTTGACGTCACAAGAATATCCCTACTAAATCCTCAAGTCGAAGGTTCACGAATACCTATCACAACCTTTCGATTCCATCATTGACTGTCCCGGAGTGAAATCCGTGTGACGAATCGAGGGTGAGTCAGTTCGAGTATACTAATCCAATTAGCATACCTATAACGTGTGCTCCCACTAACCATTAGTGTTCGACAGGCACTCTCCTTGTCAAAGAACACGTCATACAAGTCTTCACATAAACATAACGCCCAGTCAAGTTTCATTGACTTGCGATCGATTAAGTATTTGAGCTATAAACCTTTCCAGTGCCGACCCCCTTATCCAATAAGGAGTGGAACGTTTTGCTCTCAAATACACGGACTAGTTTCTACATGAATATTTACGAGTTAGGAATGGCAGTAACTACCAGTAAATAAAGAAACATTCATTGCCTTATATAATTGATTTACATAATTACAAGTGCAATGCCCTCACTCAACATCCTCTGAGTGGCATTCGAGGGCATACTCCTAACAATCTCCCACTTGCACTCAATGCCACACACTATGGTATCTAATACCCATGTTCTCTAGATGACGCTCTAAGCTAGTCTGAGAAAGTGGCTTGGTCAGTGGATCGGCGACGTTGTCGGCCGAGTCTACTCTGTGCAGCACAATGTATCCCTTGCGAACAAATTCTCTTACGAGATGATACTTCCTCTCAATATGTTTGGTGCTATTGTGAAACCTCGGCTCCTTGGCCTGCGCTACAGCTCCGTCGTTGTCGCGATGCAGTAGGCAAATTTCAAAGACATGGTATCACTTGAAGTTCTCCCAGAAACTTCTTAATCCAGAACTCTTCATTGGAAGCCTCCGAGGCTGCTTGATACTCAGCCTGACAGGTGGAATCAGTAGTCGCGCTTTGCTTGGCACTACGCCAAGATACTGCTCCTCCATTAAGAGTAAATATGTAGCCAGAAGTAGACATCGAGTCGTCCTTCAGTCCTTGGAAGTCCGAATCAGTGAATCCCACCACATCCAATTCTCCACCACCATACATCAGAACCATATCTCTAGTCCTTCTTAAGTACTTGAGAACGTTCTTTACGGCAGTCCAATGTTCCCTACCTGGGTTTGCCTGAAACCTACTCACCACGCTTACAGCATGCGCGATATCAGGTCTTGTACACAACATAGCATACATAAGGCTACCCACGGCCGAAGCATATGGTATATTACTCATTTCCTTTCGTTGTTCCTCACTTTGAAGACACATCTTCAAGGAGAGTTTTATTCCATGTTGCATCGGTAGGAACCCTCTTTTAGAATCATCCATCTTAAATCGCTTTAAGATTTTATCTATATAGAGGGCTTGGGAAAGACCTATTGTTCTCTTCGCTCTATCCCGGTAGAGTCGAATACCAAGAATATAGGTAGCTTCTCCCAAGTCTTTCATGGAGAAATTACTCGAAAGCCAAGCTTTCACAGAACTAAGCATTCCCATATCATTTCCTATTAGTAGAATGTCATCTACATATAGTAGTAAGAATGCGATCTTGATCCCACTAACCCTCTTGTATACACAAGGTTCCTCTTCATTTTGCACGAAGTCAAACTCTTTGACCGCCTCGTCAAAACGAAGGTTCCAACTACGTGATGCTTGCTTCAGTCCATAAATGGAACGCTGAAGCTTGCACACTTTCTGAATATCGACTTCGGACACAAAGCCTTTAGGCTGCTCCATATAGATTTCCTCCTCGAGGAATCCATTAAGGAAAGCCGTCTTTACGTCCATTTGCCATATCTCATAATCGTGGTAGGCAGCTATAGCAAGCATCATGCGAATAGACTTGATCATGGCTACGGGTGAGAAGGTATCGTGGTAATCGATCCCTTCCTTTTGGGTATAACCCTTTGCCACAAGCCTGGCCTTATAGGCGTCAACCTTGCCATCACCATCAGTCTTTGTCTTGTAGATCCACTTGTTCCCAATAGGCACTATGCCCTTGGGGCGGTCTACTAGAGTCCAGACCTGATTGACATGCCTCGATTCTATCTCAGCTTCCATAGCTTCACGCCATTTCGCGGAGTCTACATCCACCATCGCTTGGTCATAGGTTGTTGGGTCGATCTCTTGGCTATCACTTGGAACCTCATGGAGACCCAGCTCCTCCAAGTGCACAAGCCCATACCTCTCAGGTAAATGAGACACCCTACTAGACCTACGAGGTGGTTGTACTTGTGTTTCATAAAGTTCGGTTCCAGTTTATTGCACAGGTGTCTCTCGAGGAGTTTCATTGTATTCTTCTAAAGAAATACTTCTACCTGCTCCGCCTTCCTGAATGAACTCATCTTCCAGGAAGTGTGCTTGTAAAGCAACAACGATCCTTCGATCTTCGGGCATGTAGAATAGATATTCCATCATCCCAGACGGGAATCCAATGAAACGTTCCTTCACATACCTAGCTTCCAACTTTTCCACCTTAGTCTTCTTGACATAGGCGGGACATCCCCAAATCCTAATGTGATTAAGACTTGGTTTCCTTCCCTTCCACATCTCATGTGGAGTTTTAGGAACGGATTTGGAAGGACATCTGTTCAAGATATAAGCGGCAATCAGGAGTGCATACCCCCACAGGTAAATCAGCAAGTCAGTATAGCCCAGCATGGAATGGACCATGTTCAACAAGGTCCGGTTCCTTCTTTCTGACACACCATTTAACTGAGGAGTACCTGGAGGTGTTAGTTGTGAAACTATTCCATGTTCCTTAAGGAACTCGTCAAACTCCATACTCATATACTCGCCACCTCGGTCCGACCGAAGTGCTTTGATATGATTACCAGTTTGTTTCTCGACTAGGGCCTTGAATTCCTGGAATTTCTCAAAGGCTTCGGATTTATGTTTCATTAAGTATACATAACCATACCTAGTATGATCATCTGTAAACGTAATGAAATATTGATATCCGTCACGTGCTGCTTCCAAAGCACCACATACGTCGGTATGGATTAATCCAAGCTTATCAGCGGCTCTTTCAAATGTCCCTGTGAAGGGGGACTTAGTCATTTTGCCTTTAAGGCAAGATTCACAAGTAGGAAAGGGATCTGATCCCAATGGACCCATAAGTCCATCTTTTTACATCTTGTAAACCTTGGTCTGACCAACATGACCAAGTCTAAGATGCCATTTTAAAACTTGACTGGTTTCATCCCTACCACGTTTCCTAGTCATAGTATTCACAACTACTTTGTTGCTGAGATTTAGATGATATAATTCATTCAACAATGTAGCAGTACCCACTAGTTTATTTCTAAAATAAATTTTGCAGGAACCATCACCAATGAAAAATGAAAAGCCTTTTCACTCCATGACCGGAATGGATACAATGTTTTTGTGCCCCTTGGGCAAAACAATTACATCTTCTAAAGTCAAAACAAAGCCGGATTCTAAACCCAAAAGAAGTGATCCTATGTCGGTCGCCTCGACACTATGCCCGCTTCTGACTGTGATCATAACTTCTCCAGCTCCAAGCTTCCTACTTTGTTCCAGATCCTGATTCACGGTACAAATATGAGAACTAGCACCAGAATCAAGTATCCAGGAAGTAGAAAATACAGTAGCAGAACAATTTGTTTCCAAAACTAAAAGTTCTGTACCTGAAGTGCCATGAAGAATCAGACAGTCTCTAGCCCAGTGGCCCAGCTCACCGCACTTGAGACAAACATCCTTCTTCTTCTTGTTCTTTTGAACCATCGGGGACTTGCCCTTTCCCTTAAGGTCCTTAGCCTGTGGTCCAATCCACTTATTGGTCTTTTTCTTCTTATTCTTAGACTTCCGAAGTCCAGAAGAAATCACAAGAGCAGACTCCTTCATTCGCGGATTCTTCATCTGAGACTGAGCGGTCACAAGTTTGTTCATTAGCCCAGCTAAGTTACATGCAATCTCATTGCAGTTGAAGTTCATAACAAACTGTGAGAAGGAATCAGGGAGAGACTGTAGGATAAGGTCGGTTTGGAGAGACGTATCTATTTTAAAATCAAGAGCCTCCAATCTCTCGATCATGGATATCATTTTGAGGACGCGTTCCCCAACCTTCTCACCTTCCTTTATCCTTGCACCGAACAGTTGCTTGGATATCTCATATCTAGCAGTTCTGCTGTGCTCACCATAAAGTTCGGTTAAGTGAGATAGAATCTGCCTAGCAGAAGTCATTTTCTCATGAGCTCTCTGAATCTCATTAGACATGGAAGCCATCATACAAGCACGGACTTTCATGTCATCCTTAACCCACTTTTCGTGGTTTTCAATCTCTTCCTGATTGGCTCGGGTCCGCACAGGAGGCGCCGGAATGTCCGTCTCCAAGACGTATCCCAGTGCCTCTATACTGAGGACAATCATCAGATTGCAGAGCCAATCCACAAAGTTAGGTCCCATTAAGGTGTTTTTGAGCGAGTGCGAGTGGATTCATTGTCATATTGAGATTTGTCTGCATTAAGTATAACAGATTAATTAGTGACTCATTCAATTATGTTCTGAGTATAGAATTAAGGTCTTTTCTATTCTTGTTACCCAGCTCCCACTATTTTTATCGGAATAACACACTCCCATGTAAAATCCGGAAGTATCGTCGCTCTACTTCATAGTGGTGATCGAGTTCTTTATAAATCTTAATAGAGGGCAATCGAACAGGTTTCTAGTCTATTAATTTTCATAAAGTGCTGTCCAACACCAACCCATCTAATGGATGATTCGATCTTCTTTTTCCCCTTGTTCACTCCCCTCAACCTATACGGTTTCTATGGTTCGTGAACAAGTTAAGTTTATACCATCGACGCAAATCAGTTTCACAATTGAATCTTATTCGGCAACCTATCAAGTTTCTAGGGATAAAATTTGCTCCAACCGAAGGCATCCAATGCGCTCCCGGTAATTTATCCGTCCTCCCCAAACGACTACCCCGATAACTCGGAAGCATAGCACATCCGGTTTGGATTTCAATTTCCCGAAAACTCGATGGAGGGAAGGAAAACCTTGAAACCTTATAAACTTAATTATTTGTTGTGGGAGTATTATTGCAATTAACGTTACACTTTGCACATTAAACATTTAAGCGCGTTTGTGGCATTCATACAACATGAAACAACCATTCACAACCTAGTTGCTACCAACATGTGGTTCATGGACCGTTCCTAGAAAACAAAAACTCCATAATCTAATTACAAGTCTTCGTCTTGAATCTTCGTCTTCTCAAAATGGATCTTCCTCCGGTCTTCGTCATTACATATAAATTTTACATCGAAAATTGCATCCTAGATACAAACATTTCTAGTAAAATAAATAGGCTCAAAACGGCCTTTACAACCCAATCGAATAAAACGAACGATTCAAAACTAAGTCCACGAACCACATCCCCATTCCAAAGCATTCATCCAATAAATACTATATAAATGAAAAGCGTAGAGATTCATTTATCCAATCAACAATACGAACCGATCAAATCGATTCACACAATCGGTAATATGATAACATTCAAAATAATTCGGTCGACCACAAATATTCCAATTAATCAAAATTCCCTTATTAAATGAAATACCATAAATCATTTTAATCATATTAAATCCAATTTAATATGAGGGAGATTAATTTTTAAGAATACACGGAAAAATCGAGCCTGGGCGAAAATAGGCTGCCTGGCCGAGTCACCTCGTGACTTTCCGTGAGACAGGCTGGCATGGCCGAGTCACGCTCGGCAGTGCCGGCCAGGCACGGCCCGTGTCTCGACACGGTCGGGTCTGCCTGGCAAGGCACTGGGATCGCCGGACACGGCCCGTGTCACCAGACACGGCCGAGTCACCCTGGCAGCTTCCTCCTTTGTCCGAAAAGTCGTCCGACGACGATTCGGAGCTAGATTTTCGACCGGATATCCAATATCTATATTTTTAGACTTTCATATCTTCAATATAAATCATATTTCCCAGAAATTTAATATTTATATTTAGACATAAACTTACGAATAATATAACTACAACGAACGTAAAACATGTACCACGATTATGACTAAAATGATTCCAAATTATTCACCATCTAATCGAGCATTCCAAATGCCAATATCGTATATACGATCGCAAGACCTACTCTCCGATACCACTGTTGGGATTCGGTGCCTAAAACGAAGGCCCAGCGAAAGCGGTAAAACGAAAATTAATTCGATCCGAATCCCTACGAGGATCGATCGAGCTACGTATATACGAATATATAAACGAAAAACAAGAGTCGTAAGAAACTAACCCTCGAAGTCCGTTGATTAAATGGTAACCTTCTCTTGAGCTATTCCCCAAGCTTTAGTTTGATCTCTACGAGTTCAATCCGCTCCAAGCCCTTGAACGATCCAACGCCGAAAGCACCGCGTCTCTACTTGCCACGCGCCGGAAAAACGAACGGAATGACAACACCTTGCTATCCTCCAAGGATACGGCTAGAGCTAGGTGATGAAGCTATATATGTAAAGATTACTACACTCTAAGTGTTTTAATCTTATTCTCTCTTTATGTCTTGATATTTTTCTCTAAGAAAAACAAGAACAAGGTTGAAGAAGAAGATGACTAAAGAGAAAACAATTTTCTCTCTCTCTCAAACTCAATGATATGTATAATGAAAAGAAGTTAAGTTGAGGATGAGAGATCAAAGTCTTCTATATATTCTTATTCAACCCACATGAAAATAAATACATATCACATGTGAGATTCCCCCATATAATGTATATGATGCTTGTCCCCTCAACACATGAGATTCCAAAATCATGATGGGGACAAGTCAATACACACACATGGTTATAAGTGGGGGGAGGGGGGCATGCTAGAAAACGGACGAGTTCGGTTCGTTTCGGACTCCTGAGAGTCCAAACAGATAAACTCCTATTCCGTTCCGATGTATTTGTGTCATTTAATTAATCCAATTAATTAAACATATCAAATACAAAATAACATAATTAATTTCTCCAAGAAATAATTATATTTATGAATTAAATTAATCACCCAGTAATTTATTTAATTCATTAGGCCGTAAATCAATTTATCCAATAAATCGATTTAAACATCCAATGTTCCAAAATTAGATATCCAATATCTAATATTCATAATGAGAGAATTAGCTTTATTCATTCCGTCGTCAATCCTATTGCGCGACTTGGTAGGTCCGTCTCAGTCAGCAATGGGAGGAACCAAAGAGTAGTAGCACCACCTAGCCGGCTGGCCTACACTGCACTTAACTGAGAACGAATGATTGGGATCATTCAAGAACCATTCTGTCGTGAATACCAGTATAAGTATAAACCCTTCTTTCAAATGTCCCGATCAAGTTATAGGGTCACGGTCAGTCAAACCCCATCTATACTTGATGCTATGCATACGTTAATGCAAATCGAGATCATAGAGCTCTTGTGTATCTAATACAGCCAGCTCCAATGCTTTGGCCAAAGACTTATGATCTCATCTTCCAATAACCGCATAGGACATATAACCCGTTCACTAACAGGAGAATGAATTCTCTCTTGGTATTCAGTAGGACCTGCTACTTGCCCGTCAAGATGCATGTCGAGGTTGACCCCCGCCTTCCAGTTTACAGGGTCGAACTACTCTAATGAAAATATTGACGTCACAAGCACATCCCTACTAAATCCTCAAGTCGAAGGTTCACGAATACCTATCACAACCTTTCGATTCCATCATTGACTGTCCCGGAGTGAAATCCGTGTGATGAATCTAGGGTGAGTCGGTTCGAGTATACTAATCCAATTAGCATACCTATAACGTGTGCTCCCACTAAACATTAGTGTTCGACAGGCACTATCCTTGTCAAAGAACACGTCATACAAGTCTTCATTAAACTTAACGCCCAGTCAAGTTTCATTGACTTGCGAACGACTAAGTATTTGAGCTATAAACCTTTCCAGTGCCGACCCCCTTATCCAATAAGGAGTGGAACGTTTTGCTCTCAAATACACGGACTAGTTTCTACATGAATATTTACGAGTTAGGAATGCCAGTACCAGTAAATAAAGAAACATTCATTGCCTTATATAATTGATTTACATAATTACAAGTGCAATGCCCTCACTCAACATCCTCTGAGTGGCATTCGAGGGCATACTCCTAACACGAACAACGTCCTAAATGAAATGTCGGTCGCTCGAACAACCTTGAATAACACAATTACCAATAATTCGATCAATACACGCATCAAACACGATTATAACCAACTCAAACGTCGATACAACAATATCCAAACTCGTAGGTGCACTCTAACAAATACGTTGAAAATATCCTTCCCATTGGTTACAACCAAAACCAAAATTATCGAAACCAACTTTCAAATAATTGATTCAAACCAGAAAAACAATATCAATGGCATCAATAATCCAATAGGAATCCACAATTCAAGATTACAACAACATCAATCGGAAATACCCAAATTAACCGAAGTCAACCCCAGGGGTTCTTGAAATAAATCCCCAAAATAGCCATTAAATCCATAGAAATATATTTATCCATGGTAGATAATCTATATCTAACATATTCCAACAACAATCCAAGCTCATACGAAGAAATCGGAAGGAAAACCCTAAAAATCCGAAATTCTCGATCCAAGAGATTAATACCTTTGATTTGATGTTTTGGAGATGATGAAGTGATGATTAATCCAACTCAAAGACTTGAAGATGATGATTGATGATTACACCTCGTAGAATACTCTTCAAATCGCTCCAAATCGCCCGGAACCGATGAGAGAATGTGAAGAAATGACAAATGCCGAAATCTAGGCTAACTGTCCGATTTATAGTGATTCCAATTTAGCGTGCGCTAGCTCCTGTGCGTAGCGTGCGCTAACGGGTATTTTGGGTAGTCCAGTACCCACTGTACGAGAATGTAGGGTGCGCTACGTACCTCTTGTAGCGTGCGCTACTCCCCTTTAATTAGCGTGCGTTAACACAAAAGGTTAGCGTGCGCTAACGAATTATCTGATGTCCAGTACTGGAGTCCAGAACCTTCTGTCCTCTGATCTGATCTCGGTAGCGTGCGCTACATCCAACAATTAGCGTGCGCTACTACACCATTTGCATATGCTAAAACCACTCATAGCGTGCGCTATGAATTAATTCAATTTAGTCCGGTAGCCACTGGACTCAACCTGATCCGACCTTAGCGCGCGC
The DNA here is from genome assembly GCA_033398695.1 of Orobanche coerulescens. Classification (NCBI taxonomy): domain Eukaryota; kingdom Viridiplantae; phylum Streptophyta; class Magnoliopsida; order Lamiales; family Orobanchaceae; genus Orobanche; species Orobanche coerulescens. The sequence continues at coordinate 46,088,842 of CM065814.1, forward strand.
TACACCGACTGCATAGCGTGCGCTACTCCGGCTCACTAGCGCGCGCTACTTACCATTCGTAGCGTGCGCTACCTACAATCCCAACTTCAGTCCAGTGCCTTCTGGACTGCCTGCTCAACTACACTAGCGTGCGCTAGTGTTGAGAGATGGCATGCGCTACCAGTACTCAATTAGCACACGCTAAAGAGAGAACATAGCGTGCGCTACTCCTCACACGCAGCACACTATGAATATGACAACGGTGATAAACACGACACGAAACTCCATCTTGATTGATGATGAATGATGACTGATACTCGATACAATTACTCTGAACGATGAATACAATGATTGAATATGAGTGACAAATGATCATTAATGAGTGAAAAAAATACTGAGTGACAATTATTGAATGATAAATACTGAATGATAATGACTGAATTACAACCGGGTATTACATACACCCCCCTTAAAAGAGTTTCGTCCCCGAAACTAAAGGTCAAACAACTCGGGATAACTCTCCGGCATACTATCCTCAATTTCCCAAGTAGCCTCTTCGACTCCGTGTCTGGACCACTGAATTTTAACTAAAGGAATTGTCTTGTTCCTCAACTGTTTGATTCGCCGCTGTAAAACTCGTATAGGACGTTCCTCATATGAATGATCGTCGGCGATCTCAATTTCGTCGAACTGAAGTATGTGGCTCGGGTCGGCAACATACTTCCGCAACTGAGGGATGTGAAACACATTATGAATTCGGCTCAACGCCGGAGGTAAGGCCAATCGATAAGCTAGCTCGCCTACTCGATCCAAAATCTCAAACGGTCCAATGAATCTCGGACTCAACTTTCCCCTCTTTCCAAAACGGAAGATACCATGACTCGGGGATACCTTGACCAAAACATGGTCACCCGTCTCGAACTCTAATGGTCGAAGACGATTATCTGCATATGATTTCTGTCGACTTTGAGCGGTCAACAAACGACTCCTGATCAAAGCTACCTTCTCACGGGCGGCTATAAGCATATCGGGCTCGGTGCCAATTGATTATGATAAGTCATCCCAACACAAAGAAGATTGACAACGACGACCGTACAAGGCCTCGTAAGGTGCCATCTTAATCGAAGAATGCCAACTATTATTGTACGTGAACTCGATCAACGGTAGTTGGGCTTCCAAATCATTTTTCCAATCGAGGACGCATGCCCTCAACATGTCCTCCAAAGTCTGAATAGTCCTCTCTAATTGTCCGTCGGACTGAGGATGAAAAACGGTACTGAGATTAAGCTGAGTTCCCATAGCACGATGAACTGATTTCCAAAAATGAGACACGAATCGTCCGTCACGATCGGAAACGATACTTTTAGGAGTACCGTGCAATCTCACTATCTCTTTGATAAATACCTGGGCAAGTCTCTCGGGACCCCAAGTATCCTTAATCTCAAGGAAATGAGCTGATTTAGTTAAGCGGTTTACAATCACCCAGATTATATTCATGCCACGACGACTCGTCGGCAAACTCATGATGAAGTCCATAGAAATATCTTCCCACTTCCATTCTGGAATACGGAGCGGTTTCAGCATACCCGCCGGTCGCTGATGTTCAATCTTGACTTGCTGACAGTTCAAACATCTCGAAACAAATTCCGCGACTTCTCGCTTCATATTACTCCACCAGTAATTCTGTTTCAAGTCTTTATACATCTTGCTAGACCCCGGGTGAACGGAATAAGGGGTAGCATGAGCTTCTCTCAAAATCTAGTTTTTCAACTCGTCATTCGCCGGTACGCACAACCGATTCTTAAAATGCAAAAGTCCATCCTTGTGGACCACAAATCCGGGGGCTTTCCCCCGAGTCACATCCTCTCGAATGCGTAACAAAAATTGGTCCGAACCGTGATTTTCCCTGATCGCCTCCTCAAGTGGCGATGAAATCTCCAACGTACAAAGTTGCCCTTGTACTCTCTGTAACCAGACCTCGATCTCGGGTCTCAGAATTTCCTGCTGAAGTTCCTTCTGAACTGTTAATCGAGCAAGCATCTGCTCCTGAACGGACTTACGACTCAAGGCATCGGCGAAAACGTTCGCCTTGCCTGGATGGTAAAGGATCTCGATATCATAATCTTTGATTAGTTCCAACCACCGTCTCTGTCGCATATTTAACTCCTGAGTAAATATATACTTTAAACTCTTATGATCGGTGAATATCTGACAGGTAACGCCATAAAGATAATGACGCCAAATCTTCAATGCAAATACCACGGCTGCTAACTCCAGGTCGTGGGTCGGATAATTAACCTCATAAGGTCTCAATTTTCATGAAGCATAAGCAATGACTTTCCCGTTCTGCATTAGTACACATCCGAGACCCTGTCCGGACGCATCACTATAGACCACAAATCCTTCCGTCCCTTGTGGTAAAGAAAGGACAGGTTCTGAAATTAACCGGCTCTTGAGTTTCTCAAAACTCTGTTGACATGCGTCGGACCACGTGTATTTCTTATCCTTCCGTAAAAGGTTCGTCATGGGTTGAGCGATTTTAGAAAATCCCTCCACAATTCGCCGATAATAACCCGCTAGTCCGAGGAAACTTCGGATTTCCTTAACATTCTTCGGAGGTAGCCAATCTCGAATAGCCTCCGTCTTTTGAGGGTCGACACGAACTTCGTCTGATGAAATTACATGTCCGAGAAACGTCACTTCGGACATCCAGAACTCACATTTGGAAAACTTTCCAAAAAGTTGCTCTCGTCTCAACACGTCGAGCACTTGATGAAGGTGAAACTCGTGTTCCTCCCGGTTACGAGAATAAATCAAAATGTCATCAATGAAGACAACCACGAACTGATCCAAATAGTCGATGAAAACCCGATTCATTAACTCCATGAATACCGCAGGTGCATTAGTCAATCCAAACGGCATAACCACAAACTCATACTGACCATAGCGTGTTCGAAACGCCGTCCTCGCGATATCCGACTCTCGAATCCGCAACTGATGATATCCAGATCTTAATTCGATCTTGGAAAATACTGAAGCTCCCTGAAGTTGATCCAAAAGATCATCGATACGGGGTAAAGGATACTTATTCTTGATCGTCACCCGGTTCAATTCCCGATAATCAATACGCAAGCGGAACGAACCATCCTTCTTCTTGACAAACAATACTGGTGCTCCCCACGGGGACGCACTCGGACGGATATAACCTTTCTCGAACAACTCCTCAAGTTGGTTCTTTAATTCCTGCATTTCGGTCGGGGCCATCCAGTACGGTGCCTTCGATATCGGGGACGTACCGGGCTCCAACTCAATCGTGAATTCCACATCTATCTGTGGAGGCAAACCAGGTAACTCGTCTGGAAAAACATCGGCATTTTACCTCACTACCGGAATATCTGTCAACATTACTGATGATTTCTCGGTTTTGGTCATATAGCACCAATAACCAACACACCCCTGACTGAGTAATTTCACTGCTTTCATCAAGTTAATGACCTTACCAGAACAGCCGGGATTACCTCCCTGAAAAACACATTCAACCCCATCGTCTGAAATGATAGTGACCATACGCTTACGGACACTAATGATGGCATCACGACGATCCATCCAATCAAAACCCAAAATAACGTCGTCTCTCGGTAAATCTACCACGATTAGGTCTGCTAGCCATACACGGCCCTGAAGCTGAATCGGACAATTCTGAATCTCACGATTTCCGATAATTCGTCTACCATCAGGTAGACCAATGACATAAGGCTCACAACTAGTAGCATTACCCAGACGTAGTCTACTCAAACATGACTCGGAAATGAATGAATGCGATGCACCAATATCAAAAAGGGTACACACAGGTTGAGATAGAATATCGAGTGTACTTGAGATCATTCGGGACTCTGGATTGCCGGTCTTCTTCATCTCGTAAATTCGGGGCTTGCTGGCCCCCGAACCAGATGCTCCCGTCTGATAGCTCTTGGCTCCGCCTTTGTTAGCTCCTGTCGTCTTGAACAACGCTGACTGAGTGGCCTGATTCTGCACTGCTGAATGTCCTAGGGCCTGAGATGACGCCGGAGTAGGTTTAGAGTCCCTTCGGCAAAAACGGGCCCTATGCCCAGCAATCCCACAGTTGTGGCACGTGACAGTCTGTTTCGGACACTTGGTGCTGAAATGACCCTGTTCTTCGCAGTTGAAATAGGTGATGGCCGAACTGGCCGCTCGTGACTGAGATTTCGCGGGTCTAGACGCCATAGGAGGTCGCTCAGAAAAAGTAGAGCCCGCACGTGGTTTCTTGAAAGTAGCCTGACTGCCGTCAGACCGATTACGGTTCTTAGACTTCTTGCCAGCAGATGAAGGTTGTTGCTTAGCAATTTTCTTAGCAGTAAGCTCGTAAGTAAGAGCTTTCTCGATGAATTCGGACAGAGTGGTACAATTATGATTAAGCAACTGTAGTCGCATATGAGGTTTCAGTCTCTTGCTGAAATACTTGATCTTGTCCGCCTCAGAGTGAATGATAGATGAGGCGAACGGAAGAAGTTCCTAAAATTTTTCGGCGATGGCAAGAACATCATCGTCCGCTGAGAGGTCGGGAGTGAGTAATTCCGACAACTTAGCCTCCCTGAGTGGGGCTGGATAAATACCTCTCCATCATGAGAGTTTTGAACTGATCCCAAGTACATGATCCGTCGGTGGGCTTCAACGATAACCACCATGAATCAGCGCTCTTACCAAGATAGTAGGCCGCAACTAAAACTTTATGCCCTTCAGGGCAATCCACCATAGCAAATAACTTCTCGAAATGCTCCAGCCAATGAACAATATCCGCCGGCTCAGATGAGCCCTCGAAGGTAGGTGGTCGCTGGCGAGAGATATCACCAATGATACTGCTTACACCCCTCTCTTGCCTCTCAGGTGGCGGCGGAGGAGCCTGTTGATTTTGAGCAGTGGAGTTATGCATCGTCTCCATTAGTTGTGCCATCTGGGTCATTTGGGCCATCATGCCCTGCATAAAAGCGAGTGGGTCAACCCGAACACCCTCTGACTGAGCTATGTCCCGGGTACGACTCCCTGATAGTGAATGATTACGCCCAGGTGAATGAGTGGCAGCATCACTGCTCGAGGAGTTAGCATTATTTCTAGCATTCGCGCGTGTATTCACACGAGCTCTCGGGTTTCGGCCTGCACCACGGCCTCTTCCCCCGCGTCCTCTGGCAGCCCTTTCCATACTGAAGTGGAAAGTCATATGATGATTATATATCTCGCATGAATATCACATTATGATTATATTATAAAATGATGAAAATGAGCATACGTGCTCAAATACAATGATTACATGCATGATCAACTGAAATGACGTGATTATCTGATGAAATTCTTGAAATGAATATCTTGAACAAGTTAACAAGATTAATGACATGATCCTCAAGATCAACAACTGAACAATGAAATGAACTGAGTGATTAATGAATTCACATGATCGACTTGATCACAAATGAAAATGATAGATGAGGAAATCTTACTGTTCTTTGGTCTGAGGGGCTCGGCTCTTGCACAGGTCACACGTGACGCGAAAGTCCAATGATACTAGTCTGATGAACGATGATTTCAAATGAGACATGACTCGGAAGGTAGTATTCAAAACCATGCTCCGATACCAACTCTGTAACACCCCAAACTAGGCGGATATTACAGTGCCGTGGACCCCCGACTGGGACTCACCAGGCGAATGAAAATGAATGAATTACACAGGGTAAATGTAGTACCAAACCACATTACAACATTAATTACTCCGATGAGGAGTTTCATACAACACACCTAAGATATTACAGAATACATATATATTTTATATGGAGATAAAATATACAACACTGAGTAAAATGAGTATTCAAACGGAATGTCTGCAGCGGAATAAAATGAAGGAAACATAAATGACTGAAAAGACTGCCCCCCCTACTAGTATCATTGTGACTCCTTGCCATCAACGTGCTCTCCCCGTGCTTTTCCCTTGCCATGACCTGAAAAACAATATCCCCCAACGGGGTCAGTTACACAGAACAACAATCCTCAAGAGTTGAATACACACAATCCTGTCGAAACATACGCAATCAAACATGCTATATGAATCAACTAACAGTACGGCTCAAAGGAATGGCGTCACACTACGTCCGAGATGGAAATGTGTCCGTGCACAAGCCACCAACGAGTATCGATCGTATACACGTGTGGTCTTGTACCTAATCAGTCTCACGAAGCAATCGACTCGTGTGCACAGTCCAATGTGAGGCCAACAACCAACACACGACTTAAATGTGCCCGACATGAAAATCCTACACATACCAATCGGCACGTCAGTATTACCCGGAATGCCACGATATAACAAAAGTGACATTGAAAATGAATAATGACTCACCAAGATAAAATGATGGTGAAATGAATGACAGCTCAATGAAATGATTGGAACTGTCGTTCCTCGTGAATGAAGTAATTAAGTGACAATTACAAGTTTTAAAACGGTTAGTACCTTATGAATGAATTATGATTATGAATGAACAACAACGAAAGGAATGAATATCCTTTTAACTGAGTAAGAATTAACTTACACAACACCGATGAAGAATGTTCGTCCACGAACAACGTCCTAAATGAAATGTCGGTCGCTCGAACAACCTTGAATAACACAATTACCAATAATTCGATCAATACACGCATCAAACACGATTATAACCAACTCAAACGTCGATACAACAATATCCAAACTCGTAGGTGCACTCTAACGAATACGTTGAAAATATCCTTCCCGTTGGTTACAACCAAAACCCAAATTATCGAAACCAACTTTCAAATGATTGATTCAAACCAGGAAAACAATATCAATGGCATCAATAATCCAATAGGAATCCACAATTCAAGATTACAACAACATCAATCGGAAATCCCCAAATTAACCGAAGTCAACCCCAAGGGTTCTTGAAATAAATCCCCAAAATAGCCATTAAATCTGTAGGAATATATTTATCCAAGATAGATAATCCATATCTAACATATTCCAACAACAATCCAAGCTTATACGAAGAAATTGGAAGGAAAACCCCAAAAATCTGAAATTCTAGATCCAAGAGATTAATACCTTTGATTTGATGTTTTGGAGATGATGAAGTGATGATTAATCCAACTCAAAGACTTGAAGATGATGATTGATGATTACACCTCGAAGAATACTCTTCAAATCGCTCCAAATCGCCCGGAACCGATGAGAGAATGTGAAGAAATGACAAATGCCAAAATCTGGGCTAACTGTCCAATTTATAGTGATTCCAGTTTAGCGTGCGCTAGCTCCTGTGCGTAGCGTGCTCTAACGGGTATTTTGGGTAGTCCAGTACCCACTGTACGAGAACAGTAGCGTGCACTACGTACTTCTTGTAGCGTGCGCTACTCCCCTTTAATTAGCGTGCGTTAACACAAAAGGTTAGCGTGCGCTAACGAATTATCTGATGTCCAGTACTGGAGTCCAAAACCTTCTGTCCTCTGATCTGATCTCGGTAGCGTGCGCTACATCCAACAATTAGCGTGTGCTACTACACCGTTTGCGTATGCTAAAACCACTCATAGCGTGCGCTATGAATTAATTCAATTCAGTCCAGTAGCCACTGGACTCAACCTGATCCGACATTAGCGCACGCTACACCGACTACATAGCGTGCGCTACTCCGGCTCACTAGCGCACGCTACTTAACATTCGTAGCATGCGCTACCTACAATACCAACTGCAGTCCAGTGCCTTCTGGACTGCCTGCTCAACTACACTAGCGTGCGCTAGTGTTGAGAGGTGGCGTGCGCTACCAGTACTCAATTAGCGCACGCTAAAGAGAGTACGTAGTGTGCGCTACTCCTCACACACAACACACTATGAATATGACAACGGTGATAAACACGGCACGAAACTCCATCTTGATTGATGATGAATGACGACTGATACTCGATACAATTACTTTTAACGATGAATACAATGATTGAATATGAGTGACAAATGATCATTAATGAGTGAAAAAAATACTGAGTGACAATTACTGAATGATAAATATTGAATGATAATGACTGAATTACAACCGGGTATTACACATTATCAGCTATGCTTAACGTACATTATGATTCAACCGACTTAGGATTGTGAGAGTGTTCTTATTCAAGTTCCGAACCCGTAACGTAAGTTAACCCATATGCATAACATACGTTATGTAGTGACCCCCTTAAAGCTTCGAGATTGTTCCTGTTGCCTGACAGAACCACCATAATGTAGGTTAGTCCCCTTACATAATGTAATGTGGATTAAATCCTCGCCCGGTACCTCAACTTCCATAGAATTCAGAAATTAATCTAGTTCTAGATACACACAGGGCAATCGTGAGTCTGACGATTCCCAACAATCATATCTCTACCTGACATGCCCATAGTGAATGGATACCAAGAAATATGTCGTCAAGGTTCAACTCGACGCACATAAGACCGACGTATCAAATAGAGGGTAGTACAATAACAAAGGTTGATTCCAACTTAACGATTTCAGTTAGGTACAAAGAAAAGAATTTGCTTCTCAAGAAAGGTAAAGGAGAAAAACGTTTAAAGCACCAAAAAAAGAATCATCCATAATGGGTTGGAATGCGAGCGATGAGATAAAGAAAACTCCAATTTTGAACTCCCTTTTCTAGCCGTTACACATCAACAACATTGCGTAAATAATCTATGCTCAACCATTCACGTGACCCTCTTACACGGTATAGCTATGATGCATCTCTTACTCCTGGTACATGGGCTCGTACATTTGCTTTCCATAAAGAAAACTTTTTACATTCATATGTTATGTTTATATGTATATACTCCTGTCGAGGAGTTTTTAGTGCATAAATCAAATTTCAATTTTAAATCTGAAAATATTCGGTTTGAGAAGTACAAAAACTCACCGTCTATCATCGAGAAGTGCCGACATCTTCTAAAAATGATGCCATTTCTTAATTCTCATTGTTTCTGAAAGAGCTTAAAAGATATGTATCATTAAAATCGTGTTGCAAGATAACTTAATATGCATGACAAATTTGGACGTCATACATCAAATCCAAAATCTAAAATTGAATTTACAGGTTTTCATAAGAATACCTAGATCAAATTTTGAAATTAAATTTCTTTATAAAAATGGCATGCTTGATTTTTCAAAGGTTTTGAAAACTTTTGTTGTTATCTTAAAAGAAAATGGTAATGACATGGGTTGTAAAATATCTTACTCTTATTCAAATAAATACACGAGCCTAAGTACCGCTGAGCATTTCAACCCGAAAGTGACTTTGCTATCTCGAAGGATTTTGTCTTATCTCATTGAAATCTGGAATCTACATTCCAATGAGTAGAATCTCACAAGTATTGAATTCAAATAAAAGATCAACATGATTTATTCCTATTCTCAAGGAATTTTACTCTTGGTAACCATCACCGTACGCTGGTATACACAAACTCCTCAAACGTATAGGGAAAGAAAAAATAATGAACACAGTTTGAATGAGATCAAAGTATAAACAGGTTACCCTAGTTCCTCGCAGGATTCAGATAGGATCCGAATACAATCAACGCGCATGAATGCAATGGAATACAATTCACAAGGGGGCCTCTTATCTCAATACAAAGTCGAGACAGGTTCTGAAAAGAGACTAGAATAGGTTTAGAAAAGAAATTAAGGATTATAAAAACTTACAGCGCAGGTCGAATGAGACGATGGCAGTCACTGATATTTCTCAAAACAACAACCGACAACACGACACGACAAAACTGACCCAATAACCGATGGCCTAGGTATTCAGAAACCTAGGCTCCGATACCATATTATGTAATAACCCCATTCTGGGTCGGAACTGTTACAGCACCGTGGATCTATTTCGGGAATCCACAAAGCAAGACGTGGTTAACACATACACACACAACGACCAACCAGGTCGAACATAGACCCAAAAAATACAATCAATTGGCAAGGTCGACAATAAAACACATCCACAGCACCACGACCGATAAGGTTGAACATGACCACAGTCACAACCATCTCAACATACAGATAACAAATTCCAAGACAGTTCCCAAGCCCACACACGGGCAAAACATCAACAATAACACTGCTCGCGAGTATGTATAAAACCAAAACACATAAATAAACGACAACGACTACCTGAGGCAATATCACTATTGCTAGTCGTCCTCGTGTCCCTCCTACGTCTTCTCGCCATGAAGATCTATACCTGAGTACACAAATAATGTACCCACCCCCGAAGAGGTCAGCAAACAGTCGGTGCAAGTACTTGACAACAGGAATATGTATAACATGCAATAAAAGAAATATTGTGATGATTAATTATATTAGTATATCCAGAATAAGGACATTGTCACCAGTACCAGTGCCTCAATAGCATTGTTACAACGACATCGTCATGCAAAAATACATCAACATCATCATCCCAATCAAAAGCATAAGTAGTACCATACCACGTCATTATTCTGGAATAATGCGCACATCATATCTAATCAAATCACTGGGCATCCCAGTATATACCCGGTCCAAATGCATGTTCTCAACGATAATATATACCCTAGATTCCCCGTCGGGACATCCCTGGTTAGATTACCCTCCAGGTGGTACATACCAAGTCAGGAGTCGGTCTAACTACCTGAACAATAACATATACCCCATAGCCCTCTTCAAGGCAATCCCCTGACTTTACACGGTCCACAAGTCTCAGAACATCTCAACATTGGAACAACTTCACAAATATCATATTTCGGTCATATCTTACAACATTTTACAGTACGTTGTGAGATAACTTTGATGATGCAAGTCTTAAATCATTATTCAAAATTTTTACCAATTTTGATATTCAATAGCATTTGAAATAACGTTTCGAGGCATCCTCGATAAATCACTTATAATCAAGATCAATCTTCAAGTATTTCTCTAGAATCTTTCTCAAATCCTTTTTAAAAAAATTTCGAAATCCTTTCGAAACACAATTTTTTTCAAAATTATTTTCAATAGTAAAAGTCGTTAGTTTGATTAAAAATCATTTTCGAATCACTTTAAACTATCAACGTAGAATTGATGAATCCAGAGCACGAACCAACCATACAAAAATCATGGTTTATACATATTCAATTGTAATTTATACATAAAGCATGACCAAATACTTGTCTGGCGACTTTAGGGACAAGAACGTTTCAGACGGTTTGTAATTAGGATTCAAAACTCTGAAATTTCCGACATACAATGAGGATCATGGGCATTAGGGATATTCATTCTAACTTAATCTATTAAGGAACTTTTATCGGACACTTCGCGGGCGGTATGCGATACGGTGATTCAACGAAAGATTAATTTCCGTTCCGCAAGAATCAATAAGAACAGTCCTAAGGATACTTGATATATAATCATTTATGAATTCTAAACAACAATTAATCAAGAATCTAGAAAAATAAGTTTAGGGTTCAGGGCCAGATTACCTCAAATCCGGTGAAAACCGCTGAAATCGGTTGAAGAAGACTTGCCAATTTGATTCTCGGGCATTGATTACGCGTTTAAACTGTTCGAAACTGCACTGGAATGGAATTCCAAGGTGAGGGCCGAAGCCCTATGTTATTCACGTTGCTTCCATGGAAATAAAATGGTTGAAATTCGCCATTTATTCCCAAAAACCCGTAAGGTCGGTTGTAAGGGCAATTTAGTAATTTCACCATGACAGACTGATGCTCTTGTCTTGTTTCACTCATAATTTGCTCGTTCGGACTCGTAATGGATCTCTGTTTATTTGATTGGAAACTAGCTCAATAATCTACAATGCTGTAAAATTATAGAATATTTGGATGTTTCTACAATTATGGTGATCGATCAAAGTCAGTCCTTGCGCATAGCACTATCCAGGAATGTTCACTCGTTTCTATTAACACCCTTTGGTACTCCATTCATATTTTTAATATTGCAAGGGTATAATACTCTAAATAAGAGTTGTAAATCTCGAGATTGATCAAACGACCCGGCCACAGTTACAGTATGATATAGAAACATTATCAACACACGGTAACGATAATAACATATAACGATATTGCAATGCTATTATGTCTTGAGAATAAAGTTGTGATAAAAAAGAAACAACAAGTCTAATAGAAGAATATGAAAGATTGTGTAAGTTCAAAAAAAGGACAAAAGAATCCACAAAAAATGGGTCAAAGATCCGAGTTATTTAGGAATAAAAATCCAGGGTCTCACATGTCTAGCGTACGGATGCTGCAACATTTGATGCGACTGAAGAGGTGGGTGATCCACCATGGAAGTGGACTAGTGAGGAAATTTTGGTCGTGTTGAATGAGTATGATTACGGTCAGTTGAGCAACCATCCTGATATAGTAGCGGCAACTCCCGAAAGACTGGACAGGTATAAGTACTGGTCCCACAAGAGTATATTCTGGGATATACCTTATGGAGTAAGTTGTTGATTAGGAACTACCTCGATGTGATGTATATAGATAAAATACTTGTGAAAGTCTTCTCAGTATAGTGTTATATTGGGAAGGGAACACTAAAGATGGCCCTAAGGCACGCAAAGAAATGAACATTAGAAAACATTTATGATTGAAGGAAGGGAAGGGGAAACACAAAATGCCAAAAACAGCTTACACCGTTACCCCTGAGCAAAAGGCTGAGATTTTTTCGTGGATGAAGGCTGCTTAGTATTGTTAGGTGTATTTTTATACGCTTATTTATCATTATCTTGTATTATTTTGGTGAGTAAATTTGCATAAATGAGCTTTTAATGCCTTATTCTTGTATGTTTGACAGGAGATTGAAGTCCGGAAGCTAAAACGAGGCAAAATGGGCGAAAACGGAGAATTTTGGCCGTGGGCCACGGCACAAGGCAAGTGGGCCGCGGCACACGCAGAAGGCCAGCAGACACAGAGTAAACTGTACGCCAGAAGAAACACACAGCGCCCAGGTTTTAATCTGCACGCCATGTGCCGTTGCACAGATTAAGTGAGCCGCGGCACACGGGGCGGTTTAGGTGTACTCCGCGCGGGTTTGGGCCGTTTTGAAGCCAGTTCTCGACCTAATCACACGGATGCGATTTGGAGGCTGTTGGGTGCTATAAATAAGGGTTTAAGGCCCTAATTAATCATCTTTGGATCTTGGGAAATCTTGGAGGAGAAATATCGCAGAAGAAGAAGATAAGCAGAAGACTTCAAGAGCAGAGGGTGGAAGCCAGAAGAACGGAGGAATCCGAGCTCTTCATCTGCGTTTGATTTTCATGCTTTTATTCATTATTTCTGTATTCTTATATTTTAGCATGTCAGGCTAAAACTCTGTTCTAGGATTTTGATGAAACCTACGCTTTGACGGATTTGCTTTAGATTATCTATATAATTCCCTTTTCTATTGAGTTTTCCCAATCGATTTTAATGCTTTCAATTGTCTGGCCAATAATTGGATTGTTTTAATTACCTTACTCGAATCGGGAGAGGAGAGTTGGTGAGGAACTATTGGTGAGGACCGTTTTATCTTGTGAGATAGGAATATACTCATAGGAACTACGTGGCCTTTTGAGGATTTTGTACTTTTTGCCTATTGACGAATTAATTCACCTAGGGATAGAGTGCGTTATTCGCTTTTAGAAAAATCTATTGACCTCGGGAGAGGCGGTAGAGTATATTAGCAATCTTCGCCTTCAATAAATTGGGAAAATCATTAACTTCAGATAATCGAGAGTAAATTCGGATAAACTAAGGTGGATTCAGAATCCTAGACTTATTCATCATTTGATTTTCCTTCTTCAAGCGATCGTTTTTACTGTTAGTTCTTTTATTGATTTTATTTAGTTATTAATTGCAACTCAAATTTCGACTGTTCAAATAAAATTAGAATACATAAAAATTGGTACTTAGTAATTCAGTCCTCGTGGGAACGATACTCACTCATCACTTTATTACTTGTCAACGATAACGTGCACTTGCGTTAACGAAAAATCGCACTAAGTATCCCATAGGATATGCTGGAAATATGCGGAGGTGTGTTAACTTCAAGGAGAACAAGTTAACTAAATTGAAGAACCATGATTTCCATATCATTTTACAATGCCTGTTTACTGTGTTTATTCAACCATACTTTTCCAAACATGTGGTCGAGCCTTATGTATCGTAAGCCAGTTTCTTTCAAAAGTTATGCACTATGTTCGTTCGTGAAAGAGGAAAATAAGCCAGAAGTCAAACGGACGCCTAGTCATGTGGAGAATGGGTGCTTCGGAAAGTTGTTTGTGTCAAAACCTTTTCGCAAACAACATTTGGTGTCCGAACCAAAAATTGAATCGTTAAAGACCAATGGTCAGAATTTTAAAACACACATTAACGGTTCAATGAATGGGGCGGAGTCCAAATGGAGTTTGCGAAAAGCGAACTGATTCTCAATAGGTCCGGCTGAAGACTATAAACTTAGCGCTTCTCGGGAGGCAACCCGAGTTTTAGTAGTAGATTTTTTCTGTTTCAGTATTTTCTTGCATGTTTGAACATTTATTTTTCATCATTTTTGCTTTGATTTGCTAATCCCTCTCGTTCTTGACGTGTTCCTTTTAAAATTATGTGCAGAAAAAGTCCCAGGGGAGAAATTTATGCCTGAGCCGCGGCACACAAAAATCGAACTAGAAGGCTGAACGTTCTGTACTATGTGCCACGGCACAACTTTCCTGAGCCGCGTCACACTTGTTTCCTGAGCCGCGGCACGTTACTGCTGAGCCGTGGCACACTAGATGCACCAGACATGCCCAGGATGCTGTACTCTGTGCCGCGGCATAGACCAAGTGAGCCGCGGCACAATAACACTACTGAGCTGCGGCACACGAATGATGAGCCGCGGCACACGATGAAACGAATCAGCAGGTAAAAGACGCTGTACTCTGTGCCGCGGCTCACTTAAGATGTGCCGCGGCACACCGTTCGGAATTTGAACAGGCCAGGTAGCCTTATAACACGCATTCGGCCGACCCCCAGGTACATTTCCTTCCCCTCTTCCCTGTGCGCAAACAATCGGCCGATACACTCCTTCTTCTTGCTTTCTTCTTGCATCTCTCAAAGCTAATCAAGGACTCGCTATGGCTAGAACAAAGAAGCTCAGCAAAAGGGACAGGACTCAGTCATCCCCTACACGAGGGGAAAATTCTCATAGTCGAGCCGAGTCGGAGGCACACCAATTTTTTGACCCGGAGATCCATAAAATCTTCAACGAGAAGATTCGCCCTCGACCTCTGATCCCGGAGAGGGGATTCACCCCAGCCCCCCAGGACGGGGAGCTTCTGACCATGATCAACGAGATGGGGTGGACCCGTTTTGCTGCACCTCCTGAGCCGGCGGTGATATCTATTGTGCAGGAGTTCTATGCGAGTGCTCTATTGAAGCACATTAGGGCAGGGCAGACGTTACAGCAGCTAGACACTCGGACTCAGGTCGTAGTCCGAGGCATTATGGTCGATTTTTCTGTAGCTGCTATTCGGAGGCTATTTGAGCTGCCGGTGGTTGAGGAGACGGCTTATGCGCGAGTTATTGATAGCCTCACGAAGGAGGCTCTGCTCGAGACTCTTACACATCCCGACTCCGACTGGGAGCGGCGCGCACCGGCCTCTTCCACCTTCTACTTTAATAGCTCGCGCCTCAGCCGGTTCGGGCGTGCCTGGCTGTATTTTATCTGCGCTCCTATAGACCCCACCTAGCAGATCCGCACGGTTTTTCTCTCTCGAGCCCGTACACTATATGCTATCACCTCTGGGCTGCGATTCGATGTGGCTCTTCTCTTGGTCTGATCTATATTCCAGTGTATTGAGGGAGGGGCCAAGACGGGGCTGAAGCACCCCTCGCTTATTTGCGCTCTGTGCCGGCAGTCGGGGATGACGTGGTCAGACGACGAGCCGATGCTAGCTCCCCAAGGCCCGATTGATCACCGCATCATTTCGCATTTCGACCAGTGGGGAGGAGCACCGGCACACGCTCGGAGGCAAGGATTTTTACTTGATGAGGCCCACGAGGGGTCCCCCGAGCCTCTTTTGCTGACACAGGAGTAGGCTGAGGCCAGCCTGCCGCCCGACATAGAGCACTTGCAGGCGATGTTCGACGGGTGAGAGAGGATATGAGGAGAGAGAGAGAGGAAATGAGGAGAGAGAGAGGAGATGAGGAGAGAGAGAGAGAGTTTTCTGGTTGCACTAAGAGAGGAGAGCCGGACGGAGAGGGAAAGCATCATAGCTGCCGTCCGAGAGGAGATGCGAGAGCAGGCCCGCCGGGCCAATCGGCGTGAGACGAGGCGTCTGGCAGCGAGGGATGCCTATCACCAGGAGCATCTTGCTGCCTAGATGGCCCACATTATGCACTCGGACGGGCCATTTATTCCACCTGCTCGGTCAGCCACACCACCCTCCTCGCCGGACGACGCCGGCACCAGTTCGTGAGCAGACTGGAGGGGAGTACTTGACCTTTCACTTTTATTGCATATTATATTTTGTCCATTGAGGTCAATGTACGTCCTAAGTTTTGGGGGGGGGGGGTTTACTTTCTGTTGATATACCTATTGCTGTACTTATTCGGTTGCACTTTTCATTATTTCTAGTTATCTTTTTTGTTGCTAGCCTTGCTTGTCTTGATTTTACTCTTATTCGTGAATTTTTCGTGTTTCTTTTTGTGCAAAACTAGTGTTACGATACTGATTTCTCTCTGAAGAAATGGTTGAGTTTTAGTCGAGTTGTAGTCAGTTATTTCTGTTTCTGCTAAGTCTTCATTTAGGTCCGAAATTTTTCATTTTTGTAGAGATCTTAGGGGATAAGAGAGGAGACATACGTGTTTTAAAATCGTCGTCGATACATTTGGTTACATTTTTCGGTTAGTTAGGCGTCCAGTAACATAAGTCGTGTTGACACCTAATGTGAGTTTAGAGTCGGACAGTTTTTCCCAAAAGCCGAGATAATATTTGTTCTATGACGGGAAGTCTAGTAACCGGGGGTATTCGCGTGACCCACTGTTTACTCTCGCGTAAAACGACGACCCGGATTAGACTAGTGATTTAGAGATTTCGCACGTGCCGATGATGGGGATCCTAGTAACCGGGGGTATTCGCGTAACCCGTTGTTTACTCTCGCGTAAAACAACGACCTTGAATCGAACATGCGGGAATAGCTATTCGAGTTATTTCTCCGCTGTGGAGGGGGACTTAGTAACTAGAAGCATCCCTGTGCCCCATGAGTGTGTTTTACGTCAAACGGTTCCCCAACACATGAGAATGGAATTCCACCATAGGATTATCCCGATGAAACATCCCGAGATCCGAACCTAGCGGTCAACTCGAATCATCTTATTGAACACATATAAGGGAACACTGTCCGAGGGTTATTTTTTATGAAACTCTTGAAATTTCTGCCACTAGACTGTGGAACTGGGCGAATTAGCTTGTTTATTTTAACCCTTCATATTGG
Source organism: Orobanche coerulescens (assembly GCA_033398695.1). Taxonomy (NCBI): domain Eukaryota; kingdom Viridiplantae; phylum Streptophyta; class Magnoliopsida; order Lamiales; family Orobanchaceae; genus Orobanche; species Orobanche coerulescens. The sequence goes on from CM065814.1 coordinate 46,106,331, forward strand.
AGGTCGATTAACTTCACGCTTGTTGACCTTTGAGCTTGATTTTCTTCATGAACGAGTGATTAGGACTGAAGTTGGCGACTTTGTAGAATCAATGTTCTGGATGTAGCTCACTATTACGATATTCGTATTATTCTTTGAGATTTTCAGTGTAGTATTGATTAGGTTGAGCACTATGAGTTGCACGATTATTCACGATATTATTTTGTTTGAAATTGATTATTTTTGCTTGAGGACAAGCAAAAGCTCAAGTTTGGGGGTATTTGTTAGGTGTATTTTTATACGCTTATTTATCATTATCTTGTATTATTTTGGCGAGTAAATTTGCATAAATGAGCTTTTAATGCCTTATTCTTGTATGTTTGACAGGAGATTGAAGTCCGGAAGCTAAAACGAGGCAAAGCGGGCGAAAACGGCGAATTTTGGCCATGGGCCGCGGCACAAGGCAAGTGGGCCGCGGCACACGCAGAAGGCCAGCAGACACAGAGTAAACTGTACTCTGAGCCGCGGCACAGATGAAGTGAGCCGCGGCCCAGAATAAACACACAGCGCCCAGGTTTTAATCTGCACGCCATGTGCCGCGGCGCAGATTAAGTGAGCCACGGAACACGGGGTGGTTTAGGTGTACTCCGCGCGGGTTTGGGCCGTTTTGAAGCCAGTTCTCAATCTAATCACACGGACGCGATTTGGAGGCTGTTGGGAGCTATAAATAAGGGTTTAAGGCCATAATTAATCATCTTTGGATCTTGGGAAATCTTGGAGAAGAAATATCGCAGAAGAGGAAGATAAGCAGAAGACTTCAAGAGCAGAGGGCGGAAGCCAGAAGAACGGAGGAATCCGAGCTCTTCATCTGCGTTTGATTTTCATGCTTTTATTCATTATTTCTGTATTCTTATATTTTAGCATGTCAGGCTAAAACCCTGTTCTAGGATTTTGATGAAACCTACGCTTTGACGGATTTGCTTTAGATTATCTATATAATTCCCTTTTCTATTGAGTTTTCCCAATCGATTTTAATGCTTTCAATTGTCTGGCCAATAATTGGATTGTTTTAATTACCTTACTCGAATCCGGAGAGGAGAGTTGGTGAGGAACTATTGGTGAGGACCGTTTTATCTTGTGAGATAGGAATATACTCATAGGAACTACGTGGCCTTTTGAGGATTTTGTGCTTTTTGCCTATTGACGAATTAATTCACCTAGGGATAGAGTGCGTTATTCGCTTTTAGAAAAATCTATTGACCTCGGGAGAGGTGGTAGAGTATATTAGCAATCTTCCCCTTCAAAAAATTGGGGAAATCATTAACTTCAGATAATCGAGAGTAAATTCGGATAAACTAAGGTGGATTCAGAATCCTAGACTTATTCATCATTTGATTTTCCTTCTTCAAGCGATCATTTTTACTGTTAGTTCTTTTATTGATTTTATTTAGTTATTAATTGCAACTCAAATTTCGACTGTTCAAATAAAATTAGAATACATAAAAATCGGTACTTAGTAATTCAGTCCTCGTGGGAACGATACTCACTCATCACTTTATTACTTGTCAACGATAACGTGCACTTGCGTTAACGAAAAATCGCAATAAGTATCCCATAGGATATGCTGGAAATATGAGAGGTGTGTTAACTTCAAGGAGAACAAGTTAACTAAATTGAAGAATCATGATTTCCATATCCTTTTACAACGCCTGTTTACTGTGTTTATTCGACCATACTTTTCCAAACATGTGGTCGAGCCTTATGTATCGTAAGCCAGTTTCTTTCAAAAGTTATGCACTATGTAAGTAAGGAAGTCAGATCTCCGGCTCATGCAAAAGATGGTCGTTTATATCTTTATCAAATTTGGGAGGATCTTCCTATCGATTTTTTTGATCTCATGCCTCACCTCTTGATCCATATTCCTCGCCAACTTTTACTTACAGGCCCAGTCTGTAACACCCCCAGATTCATCCAGGAATATTACAGCGCCGTAGACCTCGAGACGGAACCCACAAGGCTAGACATTTTTACAAACATTTCAAGTACGCCTAAGCAGCGATGATGGTAATATCTTTAAAAATATTGGAAGACTTTATAAAACCTATTTATCAAAACCGTCGTAAAATCTCATTTGAAACTACAAGGCTCAAAATGCCAAAACTCAACAGTTTCAAAGGTGACCGTTAAGCCATCGCTTCCACGTACCGACAAAATAGTTCAGAAAATAATTTTCCAAAATAACTCAAGTTGCCAAAAAAAAAACCAAAAGGCCATTTAAGAAAACTCACGCATTGGAAAATACAAACAGTTGAAAATACTCTAGCAGCAGAATACAACAACCAGTCAAAGTACTCGATTCACAAACACATGCCATAGCCAGTATCCTCCGGGAAGCTCATCTCTTCACGACCGCTACAAGCTCGATATCCCAAGAACCTAAAAAAGAAAGCCCATGACGGGGTCATCCATAATACTCAACAATGATAACGATTGCATCGCATCAATAATTACATATCAATGAAAGCACTAAGTAAGGATAATACCAATATAATCTTACCGCCATAACTTTACCAACTCGTGATAATCCTTACTAAAGTAATCCTTACCAAACAAATCCACATCTCGCATCCTCAACAATACAATAAACTCATATCCAAACATCTGTACTGTATCTCAAGCAATACTCAAGATTCTCAAAGCATCATAACTCAATGATACGAAATTTACCAACTCTGACCAATTCAATCCATCGGATATTATTACCAAATCTCAACACGAAAATCGATTGTCCATCAAGGACAAATACCAAATAAGGAGATAAAGAACATACCTCAGGATACGCAATGCCACGATGAATCACGTCAGTCCAATCCGAGATCAGACGAATACAACATACGGACATGGTCCTAACACAAGACCTACAAATGTATACTGACATGACGACATCAATATACCCCCAACAATAACAACAATGTATACTCAATGGAAATCTGATGATCCAGCACACATAGCATAGATCCCAAGATGATCCTACTAGATCAACACGAGGTGGATAACCAACAATATACATATACACAACAACAACACATCGTAAATCCAACGATGCGAATCCACATGATTCCATCAACACAACACAGGGTAATCCATCGATCCAGCGCCCTCAGCATAGATCCCAAGATGATCCCGTCGGACCAACACAATATGGAAAACCCATCCAATGATCCAGCGCCTTCAGCATAGATCCCAAGATGATCCCGTCGGGCCAACATAAGGTGGACAACTGATCCAGCTCCCTAAGCATAGATCACACGATCCCATAAGATAAATACAACATATACAGTACAACTATGCATACACATATGCAAATCAATATGTTCATCAACATGAACAACATATGATTTAATAACATGAACGACATTATGACAAATCAACTCGGACGACCTCATGTTCAACAACATGAATGACAATATGCATGATCAAAATCATCAACGCTAAACCAAAATCAAATTAAGAGACTTGCCCCGAGTCTTTCAGGAGCAATCTCGATGTCAAATTATCACCGACGATTATCCTCAATATTTGACGATCCAAAATACCACGGCCATAGATAACTCATATCCGCGTCTTTATCATAACGTACCATCGATACCCAAATATTTCAATAACAAATGTAAATCATATACGTTATGATTTAATTCCCAAAAATCAGAAAACAACATACAATCTAAATCTCCAGAGTTCACAACAATAATCATTTCTATATGCATCATGAACGAAATGAAACTAAAACCATTCATTAAATATTATAAACTGAGCAAGTAATAACTTGCCTCGATACCGCCATGACGATGATGAAGTCGTTACCAATTCCTTGCCTTTGGCAACGAGCTCCTCAATCCTGACCAAAGCAATCTACGAACTCTTCAACCTCAACCGCAACACAACGATCGTAATCTACGATCAAACATCACAACCTTTTCAAATTCAATCTCATCATCATGATCCATATATTATCAAGAACATACGAACTCAATTACTTAAATCAACATAATGTTGGTTTTAATTATCTTATCCATGTTTATAATCAAAACCATTATATATCCTATCACATATTCCTCTTTGATGTGATATTTATACCAAGAACACCATGATTCCATATTCATGTTCTTAGCAAAACAACATAATTCGATATATATCATCATATTCTCCAATATACAATTCACATAACCTCAAGAATCACAATAACACCACTATAACCATCATCGTACGAAGAAAAACATCAGCAATCAAACCAACCCGATAACAAGGATTGTATCATACTTAATCTGGAATCAACCCCATATCATGATTCATACGAAATCAACATAATTCAGAAATCCATCTTTCATCGGGTTAAACGAATCACAATCCTTACAACAGGAAGAATCTTAATTAACATCCGAAATCTCTTATCACAATTCTATTAAATCTCATATAACATTATCACATGATAATTCAACATGCTCCCTCCCAAGTAATCATTCTTTAAAAATGAACCACTATCAAAGGGATACAAAAATTACCTTGTATAGGCGAACCATGAGGAAGAACAATCGAACTCCATTCCAAGAATCATCAATAACTTCAAGAACAAGGCTTTAATCCATGTTCCTCAGCTTAATCTTGTTAAAGATCGTCATCTCTTAGTGTTTAGGAACCTCTAGTATCCTCCCAAGGCTCTCTCTATCGAGTGAAGGGAAGAAAATAGATGAAATGCTTCTTAACACACATCTGTCCCTTTTTATACTGCACATTACTAGCGTGGGCTAAAACATGTATTTAGCATGCACTATATTTCTAGCGTGCGCTATCCTTCCTTGATAGCATGCGCTATCGAAGTCCAAAGGTTACTGCCTTGCTTCGCACACCAGCTTACGTACGTAATACCCATGTAATAACGTACGTAATACAGGCGTTGACTTGCTACAGTGAAATGTTCGGTAGCGTGCGCTATTCTCTAACAATAGCATGCGCTATTCTTCGTTGACCCAACAATTTTCACCTTCCCCGAAGATGCCTGGGGTCCACACGCCGAAAGTAACCTGAAAAATCCAAGATTCCTTTGTTCGATCTACATTTAGCGTGCGCTACTCACTTATGTTTAGCGTGCACTAAATGCCGATAATAACCAGTCTGGGCCTACCTGTAGGCCACCTTCCGAACCTTATCCAGAATGCCTCACGTACGTTAGGGGTCCTCCTTAGCGTACGTAATTCAAATCTCTTAGTGTGCGCTAAATATACATCGTAGTGTGCGCTAAAATGGCTGTGCTTAACCATTTTCATCTATTCTTGTCCAACGTCTCGACATACAGAATACATGTTGGAGCAATATTGGTCGATATAGTTATAAAACTCTTTCACGTTGTGGAAGCGATTTAAATAATGGTGTAGAAAATAAATCGACATAGGATTTATAGAGGTTCGGCCAAACGTGCCTATGTCCTCTCTCGGTATCTTTTTCTATAGGCCAAAAATAAACTTGTGCACCTCTCTTCTATCGGTCGAGGGATAACTGTTACAAAGCTCACCTTCTATCAGTCCGAGTAAACCGTTCAATCACTTGTCTTTATGTCGGTCCAAGTTAAACTGTTTTCTTTTTTTATTGGACAAGGAATCAACCAATCTAGTTTCCTATGGGTACTAGATGAACCTCACCTAGATATCGATTACGATTCTAACAACGCCGGGTCCTTGATCCTAATAATACTGAATCCAATCGTATCTTTTCTTTTTCCTCTCTTGTATGATTTTGTGTATAACACTCAATCACTAAACAATATATGCTCAAATACAACAACTATAATGATTACAATGATATCTCAAGTATGAATGATTTGCTCAAGGTTGTTGTGTGGTTGGATACCAAGTGGTTTGGTGTTTATAGCCATTTCCATCCAACTAGCAGTTAGTCACTTTTGACTTGCTAGCGTGCGCTAGCCTTTCTCAGTAGCATGCGTTATCCTCTGTAGCGTACGTGTAGCATACGCTATTGCATGTTACGTACGTTGATATTGGCTGATTACGTATGTTAACTGCTTGCAACTTCAGTCTAGTGGCCACTGCCTCTATCCGTTAGCCTGTGCTAACATATCTTCTTAGCGTGCGCTAATAACACATCATTGCATGCGTCATATACACATTTGTAGCTTTTGACTTTACTTCAAAATCTCCCAACGGATTGATTATCTTTGAATTCAAACACTTTAGCGTGCGCTATTCCTCAACTTTAGCATGCGCTATGGTTTCGTCATTGGTTGCGTCATACTGTGTTTGAAAGTCTTCACAACGGTCATATTTCTTCGATAGTGTGTGTTATGCTTCAGGTGTAGCGTGCGCTATCTTCATCAGGTGACTTTGTCTTCAGGTAGCTTTGAACTCGTCTGATCTGCAGGTAGGTATCGTTAGCGTGCGCTAACTTTCATTTCTAGCGTGCGCTAGCTTTGCAGTTTGATCAGCTTTTTGCGTCTTCGACTCCTTCGTTGTTTTGTTTGCTTCTTTGTTGTTTTCCTTTATTTAACAACTTAATCATTAAAACTCTATTAATAAATATTTGGAATAAAATATTCCAACAATCTCCCCCTTTTTGATGATTACAAAACAACACCTTGAATTGGATAAAACCTGCAAATTAAAATATATGTATACTTGTACAGATCAAAGTTTTCGACTTTGCCCGTTTCGTTAGTTTTGTTTTCCAGCTTTTCTTTCTTTCCTTTTCGGCTTCTTCTTTTTTTTTGTCAACTTATTCGTTTATTCTTTTATCCCCTTTTTTATTCGTACAAATATTTATTTTTCTCTCCAATTTTTTACTTTTATTTTTATCGTCATTCTTCCATGACGCTTTTTATCCCATTCAACTTTTTTTATCCCCCTATTTGTTAGCAGCAAAAAGTGTAAATAAAAGATACCAATAAAATAATAAAATACCAATTATGATAAAATATGCACAAAAGGGTATAACTTCCCCAGACAAAAATCTCCATTTAAAAAATAATACCCCTTGAGTAAAATACTAATGATGAAAATTAATTTTTATTGTTGGGAATCCAACCGATAGGTGGTTTTTGTTACGATACATGGACGATATTCGGAATAAAAGTTCCTTTTGGAATCCAAATCTTTTTTATTTTAATCGTCCGTCTTGGGCTTTTACAGTTTGAAATATGATGCCTAATTTTTAAATATTTTTCACAATGGGGTATTTTGAATTTTAAGGATTCGTTTTTCAAATGCGGTTTGAATCCTAACCCCTGTTTGTTCAATATAAATTTTTAAACCGAGAGCATTTGTTCAAATTTTTCGTTTCCACACAAAAATTTCTTCGTTAAATTTTTGAGCTCGGTTTGAACTTTCAAAAGATCATCCTTTAAAATATTTTCATTTTCAATGCATTGAGAATGATCGGTTTCGACAAATTTCCTTTTTTCGAGAGTTTTTGGAAATTTCTATTTCCAATAGTTTATTTTTAGATTGAAGGGATTTTATTTAAGATAAAGCATTTTGAAAATCGTTATGTAATAATTCGAATGCTTCAAATAAGTCATCGTGAGAGGATGTACTTACTTGACTTTCGACGTCCCTATCATCGATTGAACTTCGTGCCATGAGTGCCAGGTTATTTTGATTGATAAAATCTTCGTCCTCGTCTTCGTCACTCCACGTGGCAATTAAGACTTCCTTTTTAGGATTTGTTCGGAAATTATTCGCGAAGTAGCCTGGTTTACCACAAACTCGACAGTTGTTGTCGAATTTCTTTATTCCGCCCGAGATGTCTTTATTTCTCCGGTTTAATATGTTTTGGAACTTATTAATATTCTTGGCATAATATGCCGATTTTTCGTCGCTTTCGTCCACCGGGATTTCTTCTTTGTTTCTAGACATCTTAGCCTTCATGGCTATCGTTCTTTCCTTTGGCTTCGATTTGGCATTCCGAGATTTTAGGACAATCTCGTAGTTTATAAGTGAACCAACGAGAGCACTAAAGATTGTTTAAATCTTATGATTCCATTATTGCCGTCACCGTTCCATCCCATTCTCGAGGTAGTGATCGGAGGATCTTTTTAAGTTTTTCCACTACTCGAAAGAGGTTTTCCATAACATGCCAATCCATTTGTAATGACCGAAAATCGGTCGAGCATAATTGTGATGGATTCTTCTTCTTTCATTTGGAATAGCTCGTAATCGTGAAGAAGCATGTTGATCTTCATCTCCTTGACTTGAGACGTTCCTTCATGTGTGACTTCAAGCATTTTCCATATTTCTTTCGCGCTATCACACGAAGATATCCGGTTGTGTTCTTCCGGATTTAATGCACAATATAATAATTGCATGGCTTTGCAATTATAGTGGTCGTTTTTCCAATCCGCATCGTCATACTCTTCAAATGTTTTGAGAGTTCCATTCGAGTTCGTCGGAATTTTGGGACCAAGGCATATGACTTTCCATAATTTGATGTCGTAAGCTCGGATGAATATTGACATCTTGTTCTTCCAAGTCATGAAGTTAGATCTGTCGAAGAATGGAGGTCGGTTCAAGACAAGACCTTCAACCGAGGTAAGTTGAAACGCCATGTGGATCTTCTCCTTGGATATTAAGCCGCTTCTAGGAGGTACCGCTCCGATACCAATTGTTGGAGCAATATTGGTCGATATAGTTATAAAACTCTTTCGCGTTGCGGAAGCAATTTAAATAATGTGCATAAAATAAATCGACACAGAATTTATAGAGGTTTGGCCAAATGTGCCTACGTCTTCTCTCGGTATATTTTTCTATAGGCTAAAGATAAACCTCTGCACCTCTCTTCTATCGGTCGAGATGTAACCGTTACAAAGCTCGCCTTCTATCGGTCCCAATAAACCGTTTAATCACTTGTCTTTATGTCAGTCCAAGTTAAACCATTTTCCTTTTCTATTGGACAAGGAATCAACCAATCTAGTTTTCTATAGGTACTAGATAAACCTCACTTAGATATCGATTGCGATTCTAACAATGCCATATCCTTGATCCTAATAACACCGAATCCAATCATATCTTTTCTTTTTCCTCTCTTGTATGATTTCGTGTATAACACTCAGTCACTAAACAATATAAGCTCAAATACAACAACTAGAATGATTACAATGATATCTCAAGTATGAATGATTTGCTCAAGGTCGTTGTGTGGTTTGATACCAAGTGGTTTGGTACTTATAGCCATTTTCATCGAACTAGCTGTTAGTCACTTTTGACTTGCTAGCGTGCGCTAGCCTTTCTCAGTAGCGTGCGTTATCCTCTGTAGTGTATGTGTAGTGTTGCGAATTTTTCGTGAACGCAAGTGCACGTTGTCGTATACAAGTAATAAAGTGATGAGTAAAGTATCGTTCCCTCGAAGACTGATGTGCTAATTACCAATTTATTAGTATTTCTAGTTTTATTTAAACGACCGGAAAATTTGGGGTTGAACAATTATTAATAAATATATATTGCGATAAACAAGAAAATCAATAATCCGATAAAAGGATTTTCAAATAGGAGAAGAATTCAGGATCAAGAATTCACCTCGATTAATCCGAATTAATCTTGATTTAAGTAAGTTATGTGATTTTTCAATTAATTGAAAGCGAAGATTATCTAATTTAATCTAATGCCCCTTCCGAGGTCAGTAGAATTTTCCAACACGAACAAGTCACTCTATTCCTAGGTGAGTTAATTCGACATTAGCCAAAAAGATCTATAATCTTCAAAAAATCGATGCTTCATAATTCTTATAAGTATATTCATATCTCACAAGATAAAATGGTTTTCTCCCAATTATCACTACTCACTATCCTCTTCCGATTCATGTTAAGCAGCTAGAACAATTCAATCATCGGCCACATAATTGAAAGCATTAAGAACAATCGGGGAAAACTCAATAGAAAAGGAAAAACTATCAATAATGTAAAATCAAGAATTAATTCGTCATAATTTCGGTTTCATCTCAATCCTACAATAAAGGAGATTAGCCCGACATACTAGAAATTAATACACAAATACAAGAATTAAACATAAGGTTCAAGAATTACAAACGCGATTGAAGAACTCGTCCCCTTCCGTCTTCTTGCCTTCGTCTCCCTTCTCTGCTCTGTTCTCTGCGGCTAGGTCTTCTGTTCTCCTCCGAGTTGGTGCCTTCTTTTGTATCCTTCTCCCAGCTCTTATAACCTTCCCATGCCTCCAAATCGCATCCCGAGAATTAGGTCTTGTCCGCCTCCAAAACGGCCAAAATTACGAGGTAAAAATAGGTTTCCCGCCGCTGCGGGCTGCGACCTGGAGTAAGTGAGCCACGGCCCTAATCACACTGTTGCCCAAGTCTGGGCAAGAAATCAGTATTGGCCGTGGCCCGTAGAGAGTGTGCCGCTACCCTCGGTACAGTTTGTGCCGCGTTACTTTGTGTTGTGCCTGTGACGTGGCCCAGCTCCGTGTGATGCAGCCCTCTACCGAAAAATGTCGTTTTTGGGATGTTTTTCTTCGTTCAAGATTCAGGACTCTAATTTCCTTCAAAACATGTAAACATCATGCATTAGGAGCTCATTTATGCAGAACTATACCATAAATAGGGATAAAATAATGACAATTAAGCATACAAAAATACAAGTAACATGTAGCGTGCACTATTGCATGTTACGTACGTTGATATTAGCTAATTACGTACGTTAACTGCTTGCAACTTCAGTCCAGTGGATACTGCCTCTATCCGTTAGCGTGCGCTAGCATATCTTCTTAGTGTGCGCTAATAACACATCATTGCATGCGTCATATATCAGTATGTAGCTTTTGACTTTACTTCAGAATCTCCCAACGGATTTATTATTTTTGAATTCAAACACTTTAGCGTGCGCTATGGTTTCGTCATTGCTTGTGTCATACCGTGTTTGAAAGTCTTCACAACGGTCAGATTCCTTCGATAGTGTGCGTTATGCTTCAGGTGAGCGTGCGCTATCTTCATCAGGTGACTTTGTCTTCAGGTAGCTTTGAACTCGTCTGATCTGCAGGTAGGTGTCGTTAGCATGCGCTAACTTTTATTTCTAACGTGCGCTAGCTTTGCAGTTTGATCATCTTTTTGCGTCTTCGACTCCTTCGTTGTTTTATTTGCTTCTTTGTTGTTTTCCTTTGTTTAACAACTTAATCATCAAAACTCTATTAATGAATATTTGGAATAAAATATTCCAACAATACGTACACATGACATGTTGAATAAACATACCCCTTCCAATAATATTTTTATACAATATGCGTGACACACAATATCTTCAAATGAAATTGTCGACCAAGTACGACAATATTAGCAATACAGATGTCTTAGTCCTTCAATCATTCTATCCATACTGTACAGATTCCACGTTGTACCATATAATTCAGATAAAATAACATTAAACAATCATAGTAGAATTTCAGGATATTACACGGTCCACTGCACATGGATGTTTACAGTATAAAGGCAACTTGGTGACTACAAGAACTCTGTGACTAATAAGTTTGTACCTGAAGAATCTATAACTGAAGCATATATTGCATATGAATGTGTAACATATACCAAGTTCTATCTGGGCGCGGTGGATCCTACACCCAAGCCTATGTCAACCATTCCAGTGCAATTTAATCTCTCCATCATCACCAACGAAGTTGAAGTTCAAGGAAGATTACCTGACAGTCATATACAACCTTATGAGCTAGGAATTGCATATTGGTGGATATTGCTTAATTGTCTAGAAGTTCAATACTGGAAAGACATTCACCTTTCATGTGGTGCCATGAATGGGGACATTAAATCCCACAATGAAACATTTGCTCATTGAATTCCACCCTTTATGTATAGCCGACGACTATCGTAGGCTAAAGTCTTGGGCATAGCCGACGACTACTGTTGGCTAATGTGTAAATATATGAATTTTTTATTTTTATTAACAAAAATTACAATTAATTCAAAATTCGTTGATTTTTTTCATCAATTTTTAAAATTTGATTATATATATATAATGATTATATATTTGTCAATATAAGATATTAATTATATTAAATATTACAATATATATATATATATATTTATAATTAAATTTAAATATATAAAATACCAGTAAATCTATAAATACCAAAACTGACTTCAAATGTACGAATGACAAACATGTCTCAGTGGCAAACATCCATATTACCTATATAAATGGCCCTGGTTCGAATCCCGGCAGCTACTGAGTCATGTTGTTTTCTTTTTTATCCCACGTGTAATAACTCGTTCTATTTCTTCTTCCTCTTCTCTTTGTTCGGTAATTTTTTTTTTTCGGTATTTGCTTCTTCAAGATTCAATCTTTGCATAAGATATATGCTCCATCGCTCATTGAAAAGGATGAAATCCATGTGGACTAAAGTATGTAGATCAATTTTCTTAACTCCTTTTACTTGTTCCCACTCGATAAAATTTACCCCACAATGGCATTCTATAGGGGTAATAAATCCACCACACATAAGTACTCCTGATTTCGCACAATTAACCGACCTTGACCAATTTTCGACTGATAAAGATGCTAGATCGATTCTCTCTCCCTTGAGCATACACCATAGTATGAAAAGCTCGTGAATGGTTGCACTTCCTGCACCGTTCTGAGCAAAATTCAAATGTGCAAGTACTCGTTTAATAGATTGCAAAATAGGATTTTTGATCCTGGTTGCCTTGGTGGTCTAGGGTCAAAATATTTTTTCTCCAACAAAGCCACTGATCTTCTCAATTTCTCCCAAGTATGATACCGAGAATACTGGTCCGATCCCTCGTAAATACCCATTACCCCATCGTAAATAGAATTCAATTCGTTAATGGATAGAGCATAGTGACGATTATTCAAATGGAATGATATACTCTTGAATCATATCGGTCTCACTTTCCTTTTTACCATCAAAGTAGATAGGAACTCAAGAGCCATCCTTCTATATGATGGCCATCTCCCTAACATATCATTTTTTATTCCATCTTTATGAAATAAAGTCCACGCGCCCTCATGGGTTTCCAAAAATTTCATGCAAACATCATCACCGTACCTCGACGGCTTCATATTCCAATTTCACTAGGTGATTCCATCTCTCCAATTGATCGGGTGTAGTAAGTATCACCCCAAAGTTACATGGGTCATGCAAATTCTTGTTGGAATAATTCGATACTTGCACGTGTATTACAAATAATATTCTGAACTTAACTACAACAAAGAACAGAAAGATAAATATTACAGTTGAAATGAACGAACAATTTTAATAAAAGACAGAAGATCGTCCGAAGCTAGAGCTTTTGCCCGCAAGATGAGAATACGCCCCGATAGTGCTCACGGTGAAGCGGCTCGTCCCCAAAGGTTAAAATGATCTGAACGTCTCGGCAGTAGCAGCACCGCAAACTGATCGAGCACCTACGAACTGGACTGGAACGAAGACTGAACTGTATATGATATGATAAAATGCACTGATTTTCGTGTCTTTGCAATGAACATAATGATGACATATATATAGCACTCCTTGATCATGTGAAGGGACTCATCGCCATTACTCCTGCCATGATGGCTGGCGGTTTCAGACGCCCAAAGGGCTGGTCGGATGAAGAGTCTTGCCAACTCAAGAGTCAAGCCAACTCAAGAGTCTTGTCGATACCAAAAGGCTAGTGGACTTACGGATTTGGGCCAAAAAGATAAGCCCAAACACCAGCCCAAAGCACCAATTGCCAAGATCCAAGTCCTGGGCCTGGACTGAGCCTGAGCCCGAGCCCGATCCCGACCCGACCCGACCCGGATGGACGGACGGACGGTCGGTCGGCGGCGGCGGCGGCGTGCGCGTGTGTGTGTGTGTGTGCGCGAGGACACCCATACACACCAACCCACTTGTTATTAAGCCCATAAAGGCAAAGACTTTAAATACAAGTCAAAACATCCATCCACAATCAATGTGGGATAACTAACATCATGTTAGTTCCTACTCCAACATTCAACTTTAACATATAATATCTCACTCACCGGAAATCGGTTTAGAAATATTAAATATACCACGTTCATCTACTCATGACGTAGATTAACATTCAATAAATATTTTAATTAAATAATAATTATTTAATTAACAATATTTATTCTTAATAAATGGTTAATTACTAAACAATTTCCAATAATCCCCCACATGAGTGAGAATGCCAATGCAAAATGAATGCAAATGCATAGTTCAGTCCTCAAGAGACAATATTGCATTTGGCTAGGTGGCTTGTGACCTTGAACCTATCCATTGTCAACATCATCGAGTATACTGGCGGCATAGTGGTCATGAAAACCTTGAACTAGTCCTCCATGGTGTATACTGAGACAATAATATGGACACAATATCATCTCAATTCCTTCCGTTCTAACGTTTTGTGTCCTTTTCGGCCTTGGACACCCCTTTGGATTCATAAGTGTATCCACTGAAGCGGCCCTCACTTCACACTTATATAAGTGATTCTTATTCCCAAGTATCCTACTATACTTGACCTCTCCGAGGTAATCAATAATCATTAAAAATCATAAGACTTAACCTCACCACATGTAGGTAAACAATCACTCACTGTTCTCAGAGAATAGGTATGTTTGAGTGTTTTAATATACAGATTATTATAACTTCGTTATCCCATTGAACCAAGCTCTTGGGATCCTCCAATCTACAAGGTTGGATTTTCGCTATAATCATCCTTAAGATGTGGATTTAACACCCATTCCCTCTAACAATTTATACATTTGATCTCGATTAATACTCTTCGTCAGCGGATCCGCCAGATTATCTATTGACCTTACATAGTCAATTGAGATAATCCCACTCAAGATCAAATGCCTCACGGCATTATGTCGTCGAAGAATATGTCGAGACTTACCGTTATAAAACATATTTTGTGCTCGTTCAATAGCAGCTTGGCTATCACAGTGTATCAACACAGACGGCACAGGTCTCGTCCAACATGGAATATCCTCGAGGAAATTTTTAAGCCATTCAGCTTCTTCACCAGCTTTATCTAAAGCTATGAATTCAGATTCCATGGTAGACCTAGCAATACAAGTTTGTTTCTTGGACTTCCAAGATACAGCACCACCTCCAATAGTGAACACATTTCCACTCGTAGAAAATGAGTCTTTCGATTAGCTGTGTAGCTACTCAACTTGTGAACCGAGCATGCTATATCAGGACGGGTACAATTTGACAGATACATCAAACTCCCAATGATCTTAGCATATTCATCTTGACCCACAGGTTCACCCTTATGATAATTCAGATGAACATTCGGTTCCCAAGGAGTCTTAGCAATAGATTTATCAAAAGCGTTGAATTTCCTTAACACTTCCTCACATAATGAGATTGCGTCAAAGCAATTCCGTTAGGCGTTTTCAGAATCTTAATTCCAAGAATAGTATCAGCCAATCCCATGTCTTTCATGCTAAAATTCTTACTTAGCATTCGTTTCGTTTCACCAATCACACGAGAGTTGCTACCCATTATCAAAATGTCATCTACATATAGACAAACAATGACGTAATTGTCACCCATTTTCTTAACATAGACACATTTGTCACTCTCATTGATATTGAAACCATTTGACAACATCACTTCGTCAAATTTCAAATGCCACCGCAGAGGTGCTTGTTTCAAACCATATAAAGACTGTTGTAGTTTGCATACCATGTGCTCTTTCCCAGGCACTGCAAACCCTTCCGGTTGTTTCATATAGATTTCATCTTCTATCTCCCCATACAAGAATGCGGTCTTAACATCCATTTGATGAATCTCGAGATTGCGTAAAGCAGCAATAGCGAGTAGCACCCTAATAGAAGTAAGTCTTGTCACGGGCGAGTAGGTATCAAAGAAATCATAACCAGCCTTTTGCCTAAAGCCTTGAACTACAAGTCGGGCTTTATATTTGTCAATAGTACCGTCAGACTTGTACTTCTTCTTTAGGATCCATTTGCATCCTAAAGCCTTACAACCCTGTGGTAGTTCAACTAACACCCAAGTATGATTCAGCATAATAGACTCAATCTCAATGTCTATTGCCTCTTTCCAGAAAGCCGCATCTGGGCCAGATAAAGCTTCTTTTATAGATACCGGTTCACCGTCTAACATCAAAACGACGTAGTCGGGTCCGTGTATCTTTACTTTCCGTATTCTAGTACCTCGTCTAGGTTCTACATTGACTGGAGTAGACCTAGGTCGCTTTCTGTTCGGTCGTTTAGATAACACCGAATTCGAGCTAGAGGCTTCATCTATGGTTTCATAACACATAGGCTCATCTACAAGTTTAGAACTTGTAGCTTCATCATCAACTCCTTTGATAGAGTTAGGATCAACCTTATTCTTATAAGGATAGATATTTTCAAAGAATACAGCATTCCTTGATTCAATCGTTGTATTTACATGAATGTCGGGTATCTCGGATTTGTGTACAACAAACCTGTAGGCACTGCTGTTAAGTGCATAACCAATAAAGATACAATCGATCGTCTTAGGACCAATTTTAACTTGTTTAGGTAGAGGCACCTCAACTTTCGCCAAACACCCCCACACTTTGAGATATTTGTATGATGGTTTTCTTCCTTTCCACAACTCATAAGGAGTAACATCCTTACCTTTGCGTGGAATTTTGTTCAATATGTAGTTGGCTGTCAAGACAGCTTCCCCCCACATGTTCTGGGGCAACCCTGAACTAATTAATAACGCATTCATCATATCTTTAAGTGTTCGTTTCTTACGTTCAGCAACGCCATTGGATTGTGGAGCATATAGAGCCGTGGTTTGATGAATTATACCACTTTCGTTGCATAATTCCTCAAATGGAGCTACATATTCACCTCCTCTATCACTTCGAACCATCTTAATACGACAGTCTAATTGATTCTCGGCTCCATTCTTGAAGTTCTTAAAGGCTTCAATAGCCTCATCTTGACTTATTAAAAGATAAAGATAACAATATCTTGTGCAATCATCGATGAAAGTGATAAAGTACTTCTTACCACCTCTAGTTTGCACAAATTTTAAATCACACACGTCTGTGTGAATTAATTCAAGGGGTTTTGTGTCCCGTTTTACCGAATGAAACGGTAGTTTCGTCATTTTTGCCTCAACACAAATCTCGCATTTGTTTTGATTTTTGATTTCATTTAATTTTAGTAAATCTAAGTTTACTAATCTTTTTATAGCATTTAGATTCACATGACCTAATCTACAATGCCATAAATTTGAGCACTCAAGCAAATAAGCAGAAGTAGTAGCATTATTATTAGCAACTGCCTTTGGAGGCTTACAAGTACGAACGCTAAGTTCGAACATGTCCTCGACAATATGACCTTTCCCGAGAGTCTTACCAAACTTGCGTATTATCATAAAATCGCTACGAAGGTCTACATCAAATTTAGCTCTAACTAATTTGACACCAGACACCAAATTCTTGCGGATTGCCGGAGCATGCGGCACATCCTTCAGAGTTATCTCCAGACCGGAGGTGAATTGAAGCACAACAGTTCCAATTCCAAGAACTGGAGAGGTACGATCACTTGCCTCTGTGATGAAGCGGTCTTGAATCTCCTTGTAAGTGAAAAACAAGTCTCGGTTCACACAGATGTGAACAATGCACCAGATCAAGAAACCAAGTAATCAAGTTAGGTTCCGAGACATGATTTACCTCGGTGATCATGGCGGCAAGATCATCTTTGTCCCAAGAGTCAAAGTCCTTCTCGACATGGTTGACTTTTCCCTTTCCCTTGTTCTTCTTCGGCTTTCGCGCTTTTCGCCATATGGCCGGGCTTGTCACGATTGTAGCACGTCCAGAAACTTCGTCGGAGGTGCCACATCCTTTCCCTTGCCTTTGGTAGGAAGTGGACGCTTTTGAAGGTCCGCCTACCTTCGCCGATTAGCCTTAGCAACCATAGGAGCTTTGGTTTTCAAGTCTTGGTCACGGACTTGAGCTTCAGTTTGGAGCTTAGCAACCAAAATTTCTAGAGTCATTTCCTTTCGCTTATGCTTAAGGTATCCCTTGAACTCCTTCCAACTAGGCGGCAACTTGTCGACCAAGAGCGCCACAGTGTACGCCTCGGGTAGAGGCATCCCCTCAGAATGAACATCATGTATAAGAGTTTGGAACTCTTGTGCTTGGGGTATCATTGGACGAGAATCCACCATTTGGAATTCGGAGAGCCTCGTTACAACAAACTTCTTCGTGCTAGCAGGATTAACACGGTATTTCAACTCAAGAGCATCCCAAATTTCTTTGGCAGTCTCCTTGATGTTGAACACATTGAACAGGACATCATCAAGCCCGTTCAGCAACATATTCCGACACAGATAGTCGGAATGAACCCAGGTATCATAGTCGGTACGCACTTGAACATTCGTCTCGTTGTCAGCGGGGACAGGAGGCTTTTGTTCACGCAGGAAGCTCGCAAGCCCCATTGTGGTAATGTAAAACAGCATCTTTTGAGACCAACGTTTGAAGTCGGAGCCCGAAAAAACAGGAGGTTTCTCGTCGATAGGCATTAGCCGAGCAGCATTGTGAATGGGAGCCATTGAAGAGCTTGAAGATCCAATAGTTCCAGAACCGGTGGATTGATTAGTGGATGCGCCGGTGCTTGCATTGAACGACATTTTTCTGCAGCAAAAGTTTTCGGATGACACGAACAAGTATGGTCGAATATTCTCGTCTTGCGGTTGTTGGAATAATTCGATACTTGCACGTGTATTACAAATAATATTCTGAACTTAACTACAACAAAGAACAGAAAGATAAATATTACAGTTGAAATGAACGAACAATTTTAATAAACGACAGAAGATCGTCCGAAGCTAGAGCTTCTGCCCGCAAGACGAGAATACGCCCCGGTAGTGCTCACGGTGAAGCGGCTCGTCTCCAAAGGTTAAAACGATCTGATCGTCTCGGCAGTAGCAGCACCGCAAACTGATCGAGCACCTGCAAACTGGACTGGAACGAAGACTGAACTGTATATGATATGATAAAATGCACTGATTTTCGTGTCTTTGCAATGAACAGAATGATGACATATATATAGCACTCCTTGATCATGTGAAGGGACTCATCGCCATTACGCCCAAAGGGCTGGTCGGATGAAGAGTCTTGCCAACTCAAGAGTCAAGTCAACTCAAGAGTCTTGTCCATACCAAAAGGCTAGTGGACTTACGGATTTGGGCCAAAAAGATAAGCCCAAACACCAGCCCAAATCACCAATTGCCAAGATTCAAGTCCTGGCCTGAGCCCGAGCCCGAGCGCGACCCGACCCGACCCGGACGGACGGACGGACGGTCGGTCGGTCGGTCGGCGGCGGCGCGCGCGCGCGTGTGTGTATGCGCGAGGACACCCATACACACCAACTCACTTGTTATTAAGCCCATAAAGGCAAAGACTTTAAATACAAGTCAAAACATCCATCCACAATTAATGTGGGATAACTAACATCATGTTAGTTCCTACTCCAACAACCAACTTTAACATATAATATCTCACTCACCGGAAATCGGTTTAGAAATATTAAATATACCACATTCATCTACTCATGACGTAGATTAACATTCAATAAATATTTTAATTAAATAATAATTATTTAATTAACAATATTTATTCTTAATAATGATTAATTACTAAACCATTTCCAACAATTCCTTGACGGTGGAAGTGGTGGACTAACTACCAATGATCTCTCCACTATCTTAGCATTCCCTTTTTACTTTGTAACTTTTGTTCTTTTCGATCTTTCCTCCATGATGATAAAGCACCTACAAATATTCATAAACCAAAGTCTCTTCTATTCATTCACACACCATCAAGCACTTTATCTCAAAATCACACAACATCAATTAAAAAAATTCATTGGGAACTTGAATAGATAAAAGATTTATCAACGCCTACGTCCCTTATGCGGTTTTCTTGTCTATTTTTTTCATCATTTTAGCAAACTAAATCACCACGAGGAACCGATTTAATGAAATGAATAAAACAACTCGGGTGCATATGGTGTTTGATACAATTTTCCAATGAACTTCTTAGATAAAAATTAATCTGAACCACCAATTAGGATTAACGATAGCTTAAACAACAATGAATAACTACAATTTTGGATAGGAAAAGAGATTTGGAGATGAAGAACAAATAAATTTGAACTTGAAATGGACACCTTTTAAAAGTGGCGAAATCCCCTTTTCTTTGAAGATCTTGGATGAATTGTGGTGTAATTGCAGTGGACGTGTGATGTGTGATGTTTAATTGAGAGGATTTTGAACGATATTTGAGTTTAAGAAAAGAAATTAAAAAAACATGAGAAGTGGGTTTGTACAGATAAGAAGAGAAAGTGAATAAGAAGGTTGGGAAAACCTGATTTTAATTGTGATGTCTGGTCGGGCTGGTTATTTCGATTTGGGCCTCGGAGGGCATCGGCAGGGGCTATGGGATCTTGGGTCGTCGGGCCTCGGCACGGGATGTCGGGCGTGAATCAGTGCACGCAACACGGGTGCTGCTCCTGCTCCCGTTTGACACGGGTGTTACTGACTGGGACAGAATCTTTCGTCACCTACGACATGGCCCGTGTTGCTGGTCGTGTCATCCCCCCCTCCCCACACCCCCTCGACATGGCTGTGTCGGCTGTTTTTTATTTTTTATGGTAGGTTGTCTCCCATTAAGCGCTAAATTTAACGTCTCTAGATAGACAACCTCGTTCTTTTTCTGAAGGCTCTCTCAAAAAGAAATGTATTGTCTTAACTTGATTTGGACTATAATATTGTTTGATTCTTCACCAAGTCATAGAGTTCTTTTTATGTCGTATTGGTATTGACTTTTTATTTGAGTGTGAGCCATTCGTAGTGGATATGCCTAGTGGGGATTATATGCTTGGGAACTGGGAAGTCAGAGACTGCCCAGTGAGAATCGGGAACCGGGATTGGCCCTCGAACCTCATTGTTGTAGACTTACGAGGGTGAGGATTTGATCCTCGAGGATGATTGGCTAAATCATCACGGTGCTATCATGGACTATAGGACTCCTGGTATCTCGATAGTGGCTGAGGACATACTCTTGTGGGTTGTAAACTGGGTAGATCGGGGTGTGTGATCAACGCCTTGAAGGTGATGAAACTCCTGAACCAGGGTTGCGTAGGATATTGGTGCTATGCTTTGAAGGCATAAGATGGTGGGGTTGAGATGTCATCGATTCGTTAATGAATATCCAGATGTGTTTCTGGACGACTTACCAAGATTACCACCACAGCGGGAAGTTGAGGTTCCTATTGATCTAGAGCCGAATACAACTCCTGTTTATCGGGAACCATATCGTATGGCACCACCAGAGATGGTAGAGTTAAAGAAACAATTGGGGGAATTGCTAGATAAAGGCACATTAAACCGAGCGCATCACCTTGGGGTGCACCTCTGCTTTTTGTTAAGAAGAAAGATGGATCGTTTCATTAATGTATCGACTATCGAGAGTTAAACAAGCTAACCATCAAAAATAAATACCCTTTGCCCGAATTGATGAATTGTTTGATCAGCTTCAAGGAGCATCAGTATTCTCGAAGATTGATTTACGGTCGGGTTATTATCAATTGAGGATTCGGGATAGTGATACCGAAAACTGCCTTTCGGATGAGATATGGCCATTACGAGTTTGTTTTTATGCCTTTCGGGCTAACCAATGCCCCATCAGTGTTCATGCAGTTGATGAACAAGGTTTTTATCAAATATCTGGATAAAATCGTAGTCGTTTTTATTGACGATATCCTTATGTATTCCCGGAGCCAGGAGGAGCACGCTGAACACCTTCGTGTTGTGCTAGATATTTTCAGGATGGAACAGTTGTATGCAAAGTTTTCCAAATGTGAGTTTTGGCTCCAGGAAGTAACATTCCTCGGGCATGTGATTTCGGCAGATGGGGTTCGAGTTGACCCACAAAATATAGAGGTGGTACTGGCATGGGAACCACCTAAGAATGTGAAGGAAGTGAGGAGTTTCCTAGGACTTGCGGGTTAGTACCGTAGGTTTGTCAAAGGATTTTCCAGGATCGCTCGACCACTTATGCAGTTGCTTCAGAAAACTCAGAAATTCCAGTAGAACGCGGATAGGCAGAATAGTTTTGAGGAGTTGAAGAGGCGGTTGACTACCACACCAGTTCTAGCCGTACCACAAGGGAATTATGATTTTATGGTTTATAGTGATGCTTCGGGCCTCGGACTTGGATGTGTTTTGATGCAGAGAGATAGGGTTTTTGCTTATGCATCTCGACAGTTGAAACCATATGAATCAAATTACCCTACTCATAATTTAGAATTAGTTGCGGTCGTTTTCGCTTTAAAAATTTGGAGCCTTTATCTCTGCGGATCGTCGTGTAAGATTTACACGGACCACAAGAGTCTGAAGTATATCTTCAGCCAGAAGGAATTGAACACGAGGCAAAGCAAATGGTTAGAATTAATCAAGGACTACGATCTTGAGATTCTTTATCATCCGAGCAAGGATAATGTGGTAGCAAATGCGTTGAGACGTAAGCCAATGGCTCTTCAGATGTTAGAAGTACTTAGGCCTCAAAGCAAGATCCAACGGGATTTAATTTGTTAGAATATCGAGGTTTGGCTTCAGAGAGTTCAGGGTCAGTTCTGTGCATTAGAAATCACTTCGTCTTTGATTGATGACATCAAGGCAAGGCAGTATGATGACCCGTTTTTAGTTCAGTTGAGGGAGGATATGAAGAAAGGGAAAGCCCTTGGATTTATAATTTAGGAAGACGGAATTTTGAGATTTCTAGGAAGATTGTGTGTACCATGTGATGTTGAATTGAGACAGAATTTTTTTAGAGAAACTCATATTACACCTTACTCCATACATCCTGGTACAAGTAAAATGTACAAGGATGTAAGGAGTAATTTCTGGTGGAGTAACTTGAAGACAGACGTTAGTGAGTTTTTGTCGAAGTGTTTAATCGGTCAGCAGCTTAAGACTGAGCATGAGCGATGTAACACCCTCAATCCACTCAGGGATATTACACGTCGTAGAACCTTTCCTCAAGGATCTACCAGGCTGGTAACAACATCGAACATCTAAACAATGCCTTTAAGGCTAAAATGACTCAGTAGACCGATTTGGTCTTTCAATAAATACATACAACTCAATCACAATCCATGCCCACGCAAGGGTCAAATACAACACACTCCCGTACAACAGGGAAAGAATACTGCAGCATAAATAAAATACGACTGAACCAATACAACAATGTACGGGTCCTCATATGATTAGCATCGATCATCTTTGATCATCCTCTGTGCCGACCCTGTGTTATGCTCCCCAAAACCCGAATGTAATACAGACATCCACCCCCGATTACTCTGGGGTTAGCAAAATTCCACTATTTTGCTAGTGCAAGTGCAAAGTGAAAATTCGAGTCATACAAATCATATTCCACGAATAATAATAATCGGGAAACCTCAAAGATTCAAACACAACGAAAAATACTTCCTGAGGTAAGAGTTTGAGTAAAACTTTCCAAAACCGAAAGATCACAATTCAGGGGAAAACAATTTACAACGTGGTTTAATATGCCATCAGGAGTTTTAATAGAAAACAATTTAGGATTATCAAATCCTTCTCTTTCCAAAAACCAAAATACGAAAAGGGTCACCGCCCCAAAGGTTTATTTTCCATAAAACGACCTTGACAAAACCGTTGGGATCTCAACCCAAATCCCATCAAATCACATAACATGAGAACAATAGCAAGGTCCGTTTTCATACATCAAAACCCCACATTTAAAGGACTAAACACAAACGACAAAAATACTCTAGTGCCATCCTAGCCAAGTAGGCCAAATGAACAACTTACCTCTTACACACTTAGTCAATGCATGCAATAATGAAAACATCAGTTGAAACAAATATATTTGGAAATGCCATAATCAAATCATAATCAATTCTCAAAACACACCGTTCACAAAACACACACGCATTTTGAAAGAGAGCCTTTAACGAGGCCAAAACAATTCTTTTGAAAATTCATTTCAAACAACCCAACAAATACACCAAGACGATCACCGATCATCATATCCACAAAACAAGAAATGTATGAACAAGGTACTTGCCTCGAATAATCACAATGCGGAGAATCGACCGAAGTGAGGAGGCTCGAACCGTCTACGAACCCGCCGACTCTGCTAAACGACAATCCGCGACAATAAACTACGAACGACAACAATAACAGCGAAAATAAATTCCAAAAATATGACCAAGAACACGAATCGACCCGACAAAATCATAAAAATGGAATTCCAACCCATGGGTTATGATCAATACGAATAGATAACGACAATAGAACCAACAATCTCGAATTGAAATCACAAAATCGAGACAAACCCAAAATATATCAAATAGGGTTCTAAAACATTACCTTGATTTGGAGAAGAAGGAAGGCTGGACGAGGATGAACACGAAGAAGAACCGCCGAGATTATTACTACCATCAAAGGCCGATGAAAACTCGTCCAAATCCGCCCTCAAATCGCCAAAAACGCCGCAAGGAAGAAGGGAGAAAATGACCCGGAATCGGTCAACCCTCAAATATATATACCTGCACGAAGCTAACGTACGTAAGACGTAAGCCTTAACGTACGTTAGTGAGGTTTACGTACGTAAGGGACAAAGTATTACGTACGTAAGAGTCATCGAGACTCAACTGTCCGAAAACCTGGACAAGGTAATGTACGTAACGAATGCTGTGTTACGTACGTAATAGAGGTACCGATAGCGTACGCTACCGATGTGGAATAGCGTGCGCTAATCATCTGGCAGTACAGAACAGCTACCAGATGTCATATCCCAAAAGGATTGCGGAACGCAACGAACACGAATCAATACGGTCAAACAAGACAAGTAGTACGACAATAAAAACACGAGATCAAGTTTACAACAAGCACATGATCCCGACAACTCGGAGGTAGGTAAAAGCGAGTACGAAAATAAGTACCCAAAAATTTGGGAAATTACAAAACGACCCAAACGTCCGAAAAATCAGGATATGACAACGGATAACCAAACCGAAGCTCACAACACGTATAACAACGTTAAACGGACTTACGGGAAACTTGAAGCAACAGTCTCGAACGAGATTCGCAAGAATCGGACTCAAATGCGGAAAAGTCGCTTAAGGACACGGAACTCAACAAAACAACACCGAAACGATCCCGGATGTCAAAAAGTGCAGAATTAATCATTCTCGAAATGACGAATTCGTCCCAAGCGAGTCATCAAAATGGACTCCCGCGAAAAAAAATAAAATTACCGGAAATCGAAATTGCGGATATTACATACTACCGTCCTTAAAAAAAGTTTCGTCCCGAAACTTAAAATAAGTAGGCAGGAGCAACATCCCACCATGACAATCTCAACGAGATACACAAGAACCGAAATACTCACACCCAAAGGTGAAACGCTACAAGCAACACAAAGAAGCACACGGCGCGAAATCACGCTCGACGACAACCATCACAATGTCACAAGCAGAGATATAACAGAATCAATAAGTGCCAAGCATCGCCGACCAGCTAACGCAATTAAGCCAATTGTCCAATCCATCAAAAGACAAAAGGCACAAATTACAAGAAAACACGCACAATCGAAAAAAAATAGAAATGAAACATACAACAATCTGCAAGGGTAACCACGGAGAACTCCGACCACGCCGAAATTCTCGAAAACCACACTAGGCATCTCCATGTCCCTTCGGAGCAGAGACGCAAACTCGATCCCCGAACCTCTCAGCTACCATCTCGCAATGCACGGCTCGGTGTCCCAATTGACCGCAGTCGAAACAGCTGACTAACGGTGAACGACAAGTCTTCGCGGTACGAGATTAGACAATAAAAATCGGACAACTACGATTGAGCAATGATGACCGATCAACAACTATCGAACAACAACGATCAAACAGCAACGATAGAACAACAACAATCGGACACCAAGAACCGAACGACAATGATCGAACAACATCGATCGAACAACAATGATCGAGCAACAGTGATCGAATAACAACGATCAAACAGCAACAATAGAACAACAACGATCGGACACCAACGACCGAACAACAATGGTCTAACAACATCGATCGAACAACAATGATCGAGAAACAGTGATCGAACAACAACGATCGAATAACAATGGCCGAACAACAACGATCGACCAATAATGATCGAACAACAATGATCGAAAAATATTGATCGAACTACAACGATCGAATGACAACGGCCGAACAACGACTCTGAAGTTCACACTTTAAATCAAGATATTAAAAGAACTTGTAGAAACTAAAAGACATTAATTTCGAACAAGGTTCACAAGAATCAAACCGGACTCGGAAAAGTCACAGCGATAACTAGATCGATCCAAAACAAGATCACGGCTCATTTGAACGATAAAAACCAAAATACAAAACAAGTTCAGAGAGTATCAACGAACACGAGCGAGTCGATAGAATCGAGAAAGAGAAAGTGCAGAAGTCAAAAATAATACGGATATTACATTAGACCGCTTATAAAAGAAGCATCATCCCCGAAACTCACAACAACGAAAGCAATGTGACAACACAACAAGCAACCGACCGAAACATCTTTCAAAGGCCTTTCAAAGCCGATCCTCATAACTGTGCTGAAGTTCGTACCCCGAAAGGCTCGGTAACCAACTCGCAAAACAACATACCGGAGATGCCAACTCAGCACAACATATCCACGTAAGGTAACCCACATACACCAAATCACAGCAACGACGGCATACCTTCAGCGATTTCAACGGCCCGAATGATAACCAACACACAATCGCAAAACATCATGAAACAATCACAGATGTACACAATCATACAAACCCAGACTCTAACAGCTCGCACAGGTGCGATAGCACGCAAATCACCACAAAACGGCAACATTCAAGATCAACATCACACCTCTCACAGAGGGCTAACACAAAAAATGCGTGGCGAATGACTCAACGCTCACACCACCAATTCAATCACAACTCGGGGGTTAACACCCTAACGAAAGTGCGAACATCATACATACATTCCCGGACCGAAGACAGGAACGATAGGTTTTAAAAACAAAAACCACCTTTTCGAAAACAATTTTAGAAACATCAGTTGATCTTGAGTATCATATTTCGAGAAAGTAATATAAACATGAAGCATCGTTATCGAGACTTTGAAAAACCATCTTGCATTTGGCCGAAATGAGGTTATTTTTCTTTTAGTGAAAAAAAACTTTCAGAAATATTCGACCTTCGGGTCTAAGCAAATGCATTTCTAAATCATCGAAAACATTTCAAAATATTTGGTCCTCAAGGTGGAAATTTTTTAAATATATTGTGGTACTAGAAGACACCTTGAAAGTACCGCTAGAAAATAATCCATTTTGAAAGTACGTCTCGAATTTTATTGTCTAAGATACTCAAGGTTTTCAAAAATCTAATAGGCCAGAATGCCCAAAAGTTTACACGCATCGACATTCGCTTAAACACATCACAGTGCACGCATCAAATCGTTCAAAATCAAAACAATACTTTTACCGAAAAATAAACAGTAAAATACCACAGTCGAAAACCGCCTAGGATCGGGGCGAAACCACTGACCCCACTCTAGGCCTCTAAGGACCCTCCAGTACTGACTAGCGAAACAAACTCGTGAATCTAGAGGGAAGTCATGGATTCCCCCGAGGCCTCATCGGACCCTTCCGGAGTGAGTAAATCAAACACATATAAGCACAAAGGTTTCCAAAAATACTTGAGAAGCGGGCAAGTCAATTTGAAATACACACGCAGCGGACGAAGTCAACAGTCAAAATACATTAGCTGCGACACCACTCTTCATATAAATAAAATATGAGAGCCGAATAACCACACATCACGAAACCAATAATCTATCTAAAGATTCCATCACTCGACAATTAATCATACAAGTAGCTCGTGTCACACGAGGCATAATACAAAGAAGGGAGACTTACATCCACAGGTCGCACGAAGATGATGATCGCCCCATGATACTAATCACGACCAACAAACTAAGACGACGCGTCGCGACACGACTCAACCTGACAAGACCGGACAAACACGACCGAACGATACACGACTCAACCCGATAGCCTAGGTTTCCTCAACCTAAGCTCTGATACCAGTTATGTAACACCCCCAATATGCTCAGGGATATTACACGCCATAGAACCTTTCCTCAAGGATCTACCAGGATCGTAACAACATCAAACATCTCAACAATGACTTTAAGGCTAAAATAACTCAGTAGACCGATTTGGTCTTTCAATAAATACATACAACTCAATCAGAATCCATGCCCACGTAGTGGTCAAATACAACACACTCCCGTACAATGGGGAAGGAATACTGCAGCGGAAATAAAATACGACTGAACCAATACAACAACGTATAGGTCCTCATATGATTAGTATCGATCATCTTTCATCATCCTCCGTGCCGACCCTATATTATGTTCTCCAAAACCTGAATGCAATACAGACATCCACCGCCCGATTACTCGGGGGTTAGCAAAATTCCACTATTTTGCTAGTGCAAGTACAAAGTGCAAATACGAGTCATACAAATCATATTCCACGAATAATAATAATCGGGAATCCTTAAAGATTTAAACACAATGAAAAATACTTCCCGAGGCAAGAGTTTGAGTAAAACTTTCCAAAACCGAAAGATAACAATTCAAGGGAAAACAGTTTACAAAGTGGTTTAATATGCCATCGGGAGTTTTAATAAAAAACAATTTAGGATTATCAAATTCTTCTCTTTCCAAAAACCAAAATATGAAAAGGGTCACCACCCCAAAGGTTTACTTTCCGTAAAATGACCTTTACAAAACCGTTGGGATCTCAACCCAAATCTCATCAAATCACAGTACACGAGAACAATAGCAAGGTCCGTTTTCCAACATCAAAACCCCACAATTAAAGGACTAAACACAAACGACAAAAATACTCTAGTGCCATCCTAGCCAAGTAGGCCAAATGAACAACTTACCTCTTACACACTTAGTCAATGCATGCAATCATGAAAACATCAGTTGAAACACACATTTCCGGAAACGCCATAAGCCAAATCACATTTGTAAAATGCACCACATTTAACAGTCGATCCACGTCTCTGTGGACCCCTACCGAGACCCCGTCGGATCTAACCCATAGTGGTTAAAAGCAACCTCGTCGATCCATATCTATGTGGACCCCTACCGAGACCCCGTCGGATCTAACCCGTAGTGAGAATACACACACACACACACCCATTACTCATGTAATACTAATATGCTAAGAATGTAAGTTCATTAAGAATACTCACTAGAGATGGCCACTTACCCGACACTGTTATCAAAATCGTCACAACACAACACAATTAAAGCGGAATACATGATTCCATAACTTTAAACAACAGGGGTATCATCAAAGCCCTCAACATTCAAAATAATCAAATCATAATCAATTCTCAAAACACATGGTTCACAAAACACACACGCATTTTGAAAGAGAGCCTTTAACGAGGCCAAAACAATTCTTTTGAAAATTCATTTCAAACAACCCAACAAATACACCAAGACGATCACCGATCATCATATCCACAAAACAAGAAATATATGAACAAGGTACTTGCCTCGAATAATCCCAATGCGGATAATCGACCGAAGTGAGGAGGCCCGAACCATCTACGAACCCGCCGACTCTGCCAAACGACAATCCGCGACAATAAACTACGAACGACAATAATAACAGCGAAAATGAATTCCAAAAATACGACCAAGAACACGAATCGACCCGACAAAATCATGAAAACGGAATTCCAACCCATGGATTATGATCAATACGAATAGATAACGACAATAGAACCAACAATCTCTGATTGAAATCACGAAATCGAGACAAACCCAAAATATATCAAATAGGGTTCTAAAACCTTACCTTGATTCAGAGAAGAAGGAAGGCTAGACGAGGATGAACACGAAGAAGACCCGCCGAGATTATTACTACCATCAAAGGCCGATGAAAACTCATCCAAATCCGTCCTCAAATCGCCAAAAACGCCGCAAGGAAGAAAGGAGGAAGAAAATGACCCGGAATCGGTCAACCCTCAAATATATATACCTGCGCGAAGCTAACGTACGTAAGACATAAGCCTTAACGTACGTGTTGGGATAACAATACCTTGTATCGAATTTGTTGGGATAAATCTTGTATCGATACTGCCCTGTATTGATCATAGTGTTAGTATGTTTTGACAATAAGCCAAACCTCAATACAGTAAGGAAACTGTATCGAAAAGTTGTGTAAAACTGTATCGAAGACCTCTCGTAAGATCCAGCGTATCTTTCAGTACAACAAAGAAGTCTCAATAATACTAAGTATGGAAGCTGTCTCGAATTATCAAATCAGTGATCCTTCCATACAGCTCTCAACAGGACAAAGAAGGAATCTTCAGTATTCACTAGAAGTCAAGTCCCGTTGATAAAGAAGTATTTAAATACTGAAAGGATAATGTATTTAAATACTGAAAGTCAACAGATGTTCAAATACCACAAAATCCGGATCGTGTTTTTCATCCCGTTGGAACAGAATATTTGCTCAACGGATTTATCGCAACGGATATATTTCAGAGACTATATATATATCTCCAGAGTTTGAAGATTGAAGACAACTGAAACTGAACGACGGACCGATCAAGCTTACAAAGAAATATTCAGATCAAAACATATCTCAAGCTTACTGCAACTCAAATCAATGAGATATACAGTACTCAACAACTTGAACAACACATCATCAGCTAGAAGCTCAGAAAAGTCAAAGCTGTTGTTCATACCCTGTTCTATCCTTGAACAAACCCAGATCATCCCTGTGTGGACTGAAGAAGACGAAGCTTCAGAACTCTGTGTGAAGAATCCATTCAAAGCATTAGCTCAAACCAATCTGTGTGAACGGTTGAAGATAAGATCTTTATATCAATATGTGTGAACGATATATTGATTGTGTGTTGTTATAATTACGTAGTTGTGTACGCAGTAATTATAATAAACTTTCTACTCCTCTGTGGAGGACCAGTGGACGTAGAGGGGTTTACCTCGAACCACTTTAAACTTTGTGTTATTTACCTTCAGTTCTTACTGTTTTAATTACTGTGATTATTTAAGTATACACTGCACATCAGTTGCTGTATCTACAGCAACTTACTGTATTCAAGACTTCCGCTATGCACTTAGATTTTAAATCAGTACAGCTTGTTGTTTAAAATGTTTATCAAGCTGTATCCAGTATACTTAGTGGCCAACAAGTGGTCTCGGAGCGGTTGATTCTAAAAAGAATCAGTCGTATTTTTAACCGAATCAGATCCAAAACATTTTTCATTTCATTTCTTTATTCTCACATAGATACATCAATGATCAACAAAGTACCTATGTTCTCTATTAACGAATTTGATGATTGGAGAATCAGGATGGAGGCTCATCTTGCAGCAATGCACGAAGAGATGATTTTTGTTATACAGGATGGCCCCATCAAGATAATGAAGGTAAACACGGCCGCAAGGATTGAAGGCCAAGCTCATGCTGAGATGCTTGAGAAGGAGCGCGAGCAATGGACCACAGATGAAAGGAAGCGCGCCAACCTCGACAATGTTGCTAAGAATGCGTTGTTTGTCACTCTTGACAAAGGCACATTCTCAAAGGTAAAGAGCTGTAAAACAGCCAAGGAAATCTGGGATAAACTCAAGTTGATTTGTGAGGGAACTGAGCTCTCAAAAGAAAACAAAATTTCAAAACTGACTCAGCAATTTGAATCTTTCGAAATGAAACCAACTGAGACATTTGAGGGACTTGACCTCAGATTCACTGGTATTGTTGGTGAACTTGAAGCGTTGGGCAAAATTTATACCAAAAGGAGAAGAATTTAAAAAATTTCAGATCTCTCCCTGTCCGATGGGACATTAAGACCACAGCTATGCATGTGTCTTCAATCTTAATGAAATATCTACTTTTGATCTCTTCTCTGACCTCAAAGCTTTTGAGTACGATATTGACAGAAGAGAGAAAACTGAAAAATCTCCTTCAAAGCTCACAGCACTAGCCGCTGTATCGAACCATATACACAGCATGCCCAGCTCGTCAAAGCCTAGTCACAAGAATGCTGATAGTGACGACGACATCCTATCTCAAGATGAAATGGTGCTTCTCATGCAGAAGTTCAAGAAGTTCATCAAACAGTCTGGAAAGACTCCCTACAGGCCCAAACCTGTCTACAAGGTAAGTACCGAAACTTCATCCGATAATTCTAACATGTGCTATAATTGCAGGAAACCATGACATTATGCAAATAAATGTCCTCATCCCAAAGTTCAAAGGTTGCCGGAAGCCGAGCAACAAGAGAGGGATGAACGAAGACGTGCTTGGAAAAACAAGCTCAAGGCCCTGATTGGAGAATCAGAACCCTCCCCCGCACCATCCAAATCCGAAGAATGTCTTCAGGTGGTCACTGAAAGTGATTCATCTAACGATGAGTTCGATAATAAAGCATATATGTGCTTTATGGCCAAGGATATTCCGGAAGGTGAAGATAGCGACGATGAGGTAAGCTCAACCTCAATCATTCCTGCCAATGCATCTCATACTTTTGAAAACATGATGAATGAATTTAAAAACATTCAAAAGGCCCATGAGACATTGAAAAATGAGAATATACAGCTCCAACTGTCCAACCTAGAGCTGAAAGATGAAAATGACTTGCTGAAAATAAATTATGAAAACATGTCTATTGATTGTGAAAACAGCAAAGTCGATTATGAAAAACTCATGGAGAGCAATCATCAACTTGCTTATGAACTAAGTGAGGTTAAAACACACAATGAGAGCAAGACAAATGATTTCGTTCTACTTCAATCCAAAGTCAAAACTCTCGAAAAATGAGAAGATGAACTTGAGACCATTCTGAAATCGTTCGAGAAATCATCCAAAAGATTGGAAGAAATTCTGAGCACTGGGAAACATGCTCATGATAAAAGTGGCTTAGGATACAACTTATGTTCAAACAAAGGGAAAAATAGTACAGTGTTTGTCAGGGGTGTGGAACCCATTCCTATATCAAAAGATACCCCTAGTCCTGTGAAGGAACCTACTGCACCACGAAAACCGAAGGCTGCCATTCCGCCCCCGCAATCCTATTCCAGACAGCGGAATCATAAGCCGTTCCAACCTATAAGGCGCACTCAACAGCATGCTCCCCGAGCATATCAATAGCGCCAACAGCCGCTCAGAAGAAAGGCTGTATCCAAATACCAAAGGCCCGCATGGCAGTACTATCAGTACAGCACGCCGAGGTATTGGATACAGGAGCCCCGTTATTCCTCGAGACAGCAGGTGTCTGGTCAGTATCAACAACAGTGTTGGGAATCCAACTGGAAACACAGAAGGCAAGCTATTAGGCCAAAGAAAATCGCTCCACCTCCAAGACAGCACACGTACTGGACTAATAATAATAACCCTGAATTTTACATGCATAATACTTATCATGGTTATAGTGACTACGTATATCCCCCACGTAGATACCGCAACACTGTACCGAATGTGACCTACAGTAAACCAATTGCTGTCAGGAAAATTTGGGTACCTAAAGGCACTAACATTTATGGACCCAATAATCAAAGGGGGCCTAAATCTACTTAATCTCTTTGCGTACAGGACATTCTAGAGGAAGACATCTGGTACTTCGATAGCGGATGCTCTCGGCCCATGACCGGAGATAGAAGTAAGCTATCAGATTTCGTAGAAGGTCGCGGTCTAAAAGTGCACTTCGGTGATAAATCTAAAGGAAGAACAAGAGGGAAAGGAAACCTTCTTGTAGGAAAATTCAAAGTCATCGATGTTGCATATGTTGAAGGCTTACAGTTCAATCTACTTAGTATTAGCCAGTTCTGTGACAAACAGTTCTCGGTGAAATTATATATAGATCGCTGTAGAGTCAAGAACATCCAGACCAAAGAAGTTGTGCTTACAGGAAGCAGATCAGGTAACATGCATATCGCTGACTGGAAGCCTATGAGCTCCTCAATTCCATGCTTTGTTGCCAAAGGCACTGCAAATCTAAGCTGGTTATGGCACAAGAGGATGTCTCACGTCAACTTCAAGACAATCAACAAGCTCTCAAGACATGGAATGGTAAGAGGATTGCCAAATGTGTCATTCAAAAAGGACAGCGTCTGCGGACCATGTCAGAAAGGCAAGCAAATCAAGTCAACCCTGAAGAGCAAATCCTACCTTTCAACCCAAAGAGTGTTGGAGATGATACACATGGATCTCTACAGTCCTGTAGACCCAGTAAGTTTGGGAGGTAAGAAATACTGCCTTGTTGTTGTTGATGATTATTCCAGGTATGCTTGGACGATTTTCCTAAGCAAGAAGAAGGAAACAACATCAAAGCTGCCAGAGCTCCTGAGAAAGCTTCAAAATGAAAAGGCATTGATTATCGTT
Organism: Orobanche coerulescens; assembly: GCA_033398695.1. Classification (NCBI taxonomy): domain Eukaryota; kingdom Viridiplantae; phylum Streptophyta; class Magnoliopsida; order Lamiales; family Orobanchaceae; genus Orobanche; species Orobanche coerulescens. Next base: position 46,140,883 of record CM065814.1, read on the forward strand.
TGTATTCGTTCCTACAGAGGTACAGAATTTACTAACCGCTTTATAGAGCAATACTGCTCGGAGAATGGGATACAACACGAATACTCAGCTGCCCGTACATCTCAACAAAATTGTGTTGCCGAGTGAAAGAACAGGACGCTGAAAGAAGCTACAAGGACAATGATTGCCGAAAGCAAGTTGCCACAGCGTTTGTGGGGTGAAGCAACCAATACAACATGCTACACTCAAAACCACTGTATCATCAACAAGAACCACAACAAAATAGCATACGAGGTATGGAATAACAAAACTCCATTAGTTTCGTATTTCCACATTTTTCGATGCAGGTGTTATGTGTTGAATAATGGGAAGGATCAACTTAGAACCTTTGATGAGAAATCAGATGAAGGAATATTTGTAGGATACTCCTCCGTCAGCAAAGCTTACAGGATATTTAATAAAAGGAAGCTAACGATCAAGGAATCAGTTCATGTAGTGTTCCACGAACCTCACCATGACCCTACAGGAGTAGAAGATGTTACTCAAAACATCCAACAACTCTCCATACTAGATCCACCAACTCCCATAGAACCTATTGTTGACCTAGAAATCAACCCCGCAGCTGTAAGAATCGACGTAGATGAAGCCGACGCTATACAAGATGAAGCTGTATCTATAGAAAATCTCGATATAGTACGGGACCCTGAATTAGAACCCGACCGAAGATGGTTGAGAGATCACCCGCAATAACTGATCATTGGAAACATTGATGCCAGTGTTTCTACTCGTAGGAGAATACAGAGTACACAAGGAAATGTACTGTTTGCACAAGAAGAACTAGATGCTGAGAAATCCCCTTTTCCTGAATAGAAATCTCAATCCGAGCTTAGAAGACTCAACATGTGCACAATTGCTGTATTATTAGCCCAGTCCGAACCTGTTTCTACCATAGACGCTCTTAATAACTCTCATTGGATAACATCTATGGAAGAAGAGCTTAACGGTTTCGAAAGAAACAATGTATGGTATCTTGTACCCAGACCTACGCATCAATCGGTTATAGGAACCAAATGGGTATTTCGAAACAAAAAGGATCGAAATGGACTTATCATAAGGAACAAATCAAGGCTAGTCGCACAAGTCTATAGACAGGAAGAAGGCATAGACTACGATGAAACTTTTACCCATGTAGCCAGACTAGAAGTCATTAGGATATTTTTAGCCTTTCCCGCCCATAATAGCTTCAATGTATATCAAATGGACGTCAAAAGTGCATTCCCGAATGGAGACCTTGCCGAAGAAGTTTATGTTGAACAACCACGAGGGTTTGCCAACACAGACGGTATCAATCTAGTATACAGGCTGAGGAAAGCACTGTATGGACTTAAGCAAGCCCCTAGAGCATGGTATGAGACCCTGTCCCAGTACCTAACAAATAATGGATTTGAGAAAGGTGCTGCGGACAAGACCTTGTTCAAAATACAGGAAGGTGATGACCTTCTAATGGTGCAAATCTATGTAGATGATATAATTTTTGGTTCAACTAACCTTGATTTGTGTTAAAGGTTCTCTCATCTCATGCAAAGTAAATTTGAAATGAGTATGATGGGAGAACTTAGTTATTTCCTAGGTTTGCAGGTAAAGCAGTTGCCTACAGGTATTTTCATCAACCAGGAAAAATACAGAAGGAACTTCTCAACAAATTTGGAATGAACACTTCCAAATCATCGCCAACTCCCATGAGCACTTCCGTGCAAATTAGTGCTGATGAAGCCAGAAAGTCGGTTGACCAATCACTCTACATGAAGCTTATTGGCTCGCTCCTGTACCTAACAGCTAGCAGGCCCGATATCCAGTTTGTTGTTGGAGTGTGTGCGAGATATCAAGTAGCACCCAAGGAATCACACTTCAATACAGCTAAACGAATCCTGAAGTACATTAAAGGAACAGTCGATGTAGGACTGTGGTATCCTAAAGAAGGCGGATTCAATTTAGTTCGATACAGCGACTCGGATATCGGAGGCTGCAAACTAGATAGGAAGAGTACAAGTGGAACTTGTCACTTTCTTGGACCTAGACTCGTTTCTCGGTTCAATAAGAAGCAATTGGCAAACTCACTTTTCACGGCTGAATCAGAATACTATGCTGCTGGTAGTTGCTGTATGCAGATCCTTTGGACGCAGCAACAGTTGTCCGATTATGGAATTGAAGCCAGAGAGACGCCGATCATGTGTGATAGCACGAGTGCAATTGCAATAACGCACAATCTGTTATTGCACTCGTGCACTAAGCATATAAACATGAAGAATCATTTCATAAGGAATCATGTCGAGAACAAGGATGTTCGGCTCGAAAAGGTTCATACAGATATTCAGTTGGACGACATCTTCACCAAGCCTATCGACACAGCAAGATGCAACATACTTAGACAAGAACTGGGATTACTACAGCCCGACTCCCTGTAAGTATTTACTGCTTTTACTCAACAATTAAGGGGGAATGCTGTAAGACCCAAGAATACAGTATCCACCATTAGTTATCTGTACACTCATAATCACAATACAAGATCAGTAGTGAACAAAGTGATATGAATCATCCTACAGATGACGTGTGCAATAATTAAGGGGGAATACAGTATGACCCATGAATACAGCATTAATCCGAAAGTTGTTGCATGGAATTAAAACCTATATGTACCTTTTTAAGGGGGAACGCTGTATCGTCGCGGATACAGCACATACTATAGGATTTCGATTCAGTATATATTTCATAATATTTCATTTTGAAATAATTTCTGTCCACGTGCCCTGTTTTAATGTCAAACGTCATTTACATTAAATGCTTTACACGACATCTGGACAACTAAATCTCAAAAGCTGCGATGTTTTTAAATTATTTAATATTTTAAAACTGCCATTTCAGGCATTAAGGGTAACAACAAATGTCAGAAGTGGGACCCGCTTATATTTTAACATTTTAATGGATAAGTGTACCAGTTACACTCAGTTCATCATGACCGTTCATTTCAAAAACCGGTTCCCATCCCTTAAATCTGACCATTCGTTCTCTGAGAAACCCTTCTTCGCTGCCCAATATAAAAGGACTGATATTGCCATTTGAGACTCTTTACGCCTTCTGGATATTCTTAGAGCACTCAAGCAAATACAGCCTACATGTTTTCTTTGCATTTTTACTGCGAATTTCTCTTAATCTCTTTCATATTTTCTTGAGAATCATCAATGGCTGCTCAAACCTCTGTCGCCACCCTCAAGAAAGCCTCAATCATCATCGACGGACGGATCTTCTCTAGATCTGTCATCATCGAGCGTATTCTCTCTGAAACAAATCATGTCGAACCCATGGAGTTCATTATCACCAGGATACGTCAGCAAGGCCTCTACCGCCTTGGAAGCCACACCGCTGAGAAATACGACATCCATCTGGTTGAGGACTTCTACCTCAACGCTGCCGTTCGCTTTCTGCCGCTGGCTCAGGGAGGCCACGTAGCTGATATCACCGCCATTATTCGTGGAGTCGAGATATGCATCAACAGAGATCTTCTCATCTTCCGACTGCCCGCTGATGGCCTGATCATGGAAGACCTTGAGACTTTTGGGTCTCAAGAGCTGTTGACCACCTACTATGGATTGTTCACAGGTTCACCTTCAGTTGAAGCTGTGCACACCACCTGTCACAAGAAGAATTTTTGTCTACCATATGTGTACTTGCATGACTTTTGTTGCATAATCATTGAGAATCGCACTGGTGCATTTGAAATGTGCACTAATCTGAGATTTAGAATGATGGTTGCGATTTTGACCTGTGAGAAGGTCAACTGGTGCCAGATTATTTTGAAGCGTCTGCAGGAAGAAGTGTCGAAGCCTGCCACTCAAAAGAAATCTTTTGGTCTGTTTCTGAACTACATTTTGATGAAATGCGGATTACCACAATCCGCAGATGCTAAGAAAATCAGTTCCAGAATCTACTTAGGAGGCGTCAAGCCTTCGGCTTTTAACCAGAGCACCCTGGTCAGCAATCATCCAAAAGTCCGCAGTATGCCAGTTTCTGAAGATCCAAGGGATGTTTCATCGAAATCCCAGAGTATGGAATCTTCCAAGAAACGCAAGAGATCTCACAGCAAGACACCTACTGCTGCTGAGAAGCCTAAAAAGAAGCTAAGGAGGCTTTCTAAAGCCAAATCCACAAAAACCACCGAGGAAGCTTCTTCCCTGGCGCAACCCACTGAATAACTACCCCAGGGCCCAACCCCTGCGGAAGAGGTGCCCGCTACTGTATCAATAGTAGATCCTGAGCCTTTGGCGGCTAAGACGGATGATCGGACATCTGCTAACTTAGAAGACTCTAGCGAGTCGGCTGCCCCTTTGGAGCCAATAGCTAACTCTCCTATAGGGGATTCCACACCCGTACAGGATCCACCTTCCTTCGGGGCACCATCCCCTGTAAGGAATTTCTCTTCCCTACAGGATCCCACACATGTAGAGGAACCCCTCGCTACAGCGGACTCAGACGTTGTACGAAGTCCCTCACCGGACACCATTATCAACAAAACCCTTTTCTCTGTGCAGATTGATCATGCTTATGAAAGATTCATTCAATGGAAAAGCTACAGGCTAGCTCCATACGACGCCTTATACAACTGGAGCGACTGGAGCCATGAAGAGAGATGTGTATTGGAAGTGACGGACTCGACTGAAGTTGAAGCCCTGATCCAATGGGACAATATCTACTGCAAAGAATTGATCGAAAGCCATCTCCAACTAAAATCAGATGCCAAACGAAAAGGAAAAGACAAGTCCGAGGACTCTCCCCAAGATCCAAAATATGACCACGACTCCGACGACGATGACGATACCTTACAAGCAGGTCTGAGAATGAGTCATGAGGAGGCTTAAGGAAGAGAAGCCTCTCAACCCAAGAATGACGAAGGGCCATCAAGCCGGAGTGATCCCCCTTCGCCACAGCAACAAAATATTCCTGACGATGAGGAATCAGTCCCTCAAGCCGAGAAAGAAGAAATTGTTTTGGAACAGGCACGCGAGCCTGCTGTCGCAGAAGAAGAAGAAGTATCCCGCGCCGTCCAGCAAGAGGAATCAGTCCCTTTGCCGGAATAGGCGGAAGCTGAGAGACAACAGGAGGAATCAGTCCCTCCTGTACCCATGTCTACAGACACCCCTTCGCAACAGGAGGATACAGCATCTCCTGCCGCCGAACCCGCATCAGCTACTCCCGCCCCACCAACCGTTTTGGAATCTAACGACGGTACTAAACTTGAGGATGTCCAACTCAATTCACGCCCTACCGTGAATTTGAGAAGGTTAAATGGAGCCGAAGATTTTGCCAAACCGGATTCTCCCATCACCGCTGCTAGGAAAGAGATTGCGTGCTCTTGGCCTTCAGACCGTCTTTATCCAAGATGTAGTAAATGCCTTGTCATCTGTAGAAAAATCTTTGAACTGGATGCATACATCTGCAGTCGAAGAGATGACTGGATTACAGCATGGAGTTTCTCAAGTAGTCATAGCCTTCACTGTATTGCCAGAAGTCTTCAAGCAAGCTCTGAAGAATCTGCAAGACAAACAAGAGCAACTCCTCAGAGAAGAAGAATCCAAAACTCGAATATCTGAAGCCAAGACAGCAGCTGCCATGATTGAAACAACTTCTCACTTGTGAGCCCACGACAAAAGTATCAAAGATATGTCGCAGGTGCTCTCCACCCTTGTCGAGAGAATGACAAACACTGAGACGAAACAGGATGCTGCACTGGAAATCCTAGGACGTCTTGATGACGCCAAAAAGGGGGAAGAAGCAAGAGAAGCAGCAAGGAGAATAAGGCTACATCATGAAAGGGAATTTAATGCTACTCAAGACAGCATTACCGCCGAATTGAATAAATTAGCTCCTCCCTCTCAAAGTTTTAGGATTTCAGGCTCCCGACCTGAGTTCAATGACCCCAATGTCCCCTGGCAAACCTTGATCCAAAGACCTTCTGAGACTCGTCTGCCAACCAACCGCAATCCCACTGCCGACGAAGTGAAGCAATGGAGGAAAAATGAACTGATGAGATATTTTGTTAAACTCGTCAAGGAATCCGCCATCTTCAAAGGTTACAAAACATTAGCGGAGGCTGCAGACAAATTCTCGAAGATGTTAGAAGAAGGAAAGCTCCCTCTCAAACTAGATTTGAAATCAATGCATAGAAGAGGAGATCGGATCACCCATCCAGAAGACTGGATTCTTGCCTTTAACAGATCATATGATGGTAGAGCTATCTATCTAGATCGAGGCAACAACTCCCTACAACACTGGTGGCGTGGAACCGAGCATGATCCAGAGAAGAGTCCATGGAGACATTCTGATTATAGGAGCTGAAATCCTTGTATTTCTTTGTTTGTAATTTTTCTTTCAAAACAACAAATCCTTGTACTCTATTTTTTTTATAAATAAAAATGTTTGCTTGTCTTGAAAGATTACAACTCGCAATCTACTGTGTTAATGTATGTTTACATAACTTAAATTGTTGGGAGAACAATCACAAGTATAGAAACTTGTTTGAAAAATAAGCTGTACGGACTTGTCTACGAACAGTTCATAGATTCAGTTGTATGCATCTAGAATACATTGTAAGATTGTGCCAGCGCGCCAATCATAGGCTTAAGTTGTGAAAATTCTTAGCTGTATCGAACTCGCCTGCGAGTAGTTCACAAATTAGTCTAAGTTACTACAAGCCAGATCATTTGACAGAAGACCAAGAAATCTGCCCGAAGTCATCAAGAAAGTCATTCGCTTCATGAAGAAGGTTTTGGCATCATCAAGAAAGACTTGAAAGATTCTAAGTATTGGCAAATTGTCAAAAAGGAGGAAATTGTTGGGATAACAATACCCTGTATCGAATTTATTGGGATAAACCCTGTATCAATACTGCCCTGTATTGATCATAGTGTTAGTATGTTTTGACAATAAGACAAACCTCAATACAGTAAGGAAACTGTATCGAAAAGTTCTGTCAAACTGTATCGAAGACCTCTCGTAAGATCCAGCATATCTTTTAGTACAGCAAAGAAGTCTCAAGAAGACTAAGTATGGAAGTTGTCTCGAATTATCAAATCAGTGATCCTTCCATACAGCTCTCAACAGGACAAAGAAGGAATCTTCAGTATTCACTAGAAGTCAAGTCCCGTTGATAAAGAAGTATTTAAATACTGAAAGGATAAAGTATTTAAATACTGTAAGTCAACAGATCTTCAAATCCCGCAAAATCAGGATCGTGTTTTTCATCCCGTTGGAACGGAATCTTTGCTCAACGGATTTATCTCAACGGATATATTTCAGAGACTATATCTATATCTCTAGAGTTTGAAGATTGAAGACAACTGAAACTGAACGACTGAACGATCAAGCTTACAAAGAAATATTCAGAGCAAAACATATCTCAAGCTTACTGCAACTCAGATCAAAGAGATATACAGTGCTAAACAACTTGAACAACACATCATCAGCTAGAAGCTCAGAAAAGTCAAAGCTGTTGTTCATACCCTGTTCTATCCATGAACAAACCCAGATCAGCCCTGTGTGGACTGAAGAAGACGAAGCTTCAGAACTCTCTGTGAAGAAGCCAGTCAAAGCATTAGCTCAAACCTATCTGTGTGAACGGTTGAAGCTAAGATCTTTATATCAATCTGTGTGAACGATATATTGATTGTGTGTTGTTATAATTACGTAGTTGTGTACGCAGTAATTATAATAAACTTTCTACTCCTGTGTGGAGGACCAGTGGACGTAGAGGGGTTTACCTCGAACCACTTTAAACTTTGTGTTATTTACCTTCAGTTCTTACTGTTTTAATTACTGTGATTATTTAAGCATACATCGCACATCGCTGTCAGATCCACAAGAATCTCATCGTATTCAAGACTTCCGCTACGCACTCAGATTTTAAATTAGTACAGCTTGTTGTTTAAAACACTTTCCAAGATGTATCCAGTATACTTAGTGGCCAACAATACGTTAGTGAGGTTTACGTACGTAAGGGACAAAGTATTACGTACGTAAGAGTCATCGAGACTCAACTGTCCGAAAACCTGAACAAGGTAATGTACGTAACGAATGCTAAGTTACGTACGTAATAGAGGTACCGATAGCGTACGCTACCGATGAGGAATAGCGTGCGCTAATCATATGGCAGTACACAACAGCTGCCAGATGTCATATCCGAAAAGGATCGCGGAACGCGACGAACACGAATGACTACGGTCAAACAAGACAAGTAGTACGACAATAAAAATACGAGATCAAGTTTACAACAAGCACATGATCCCGACAACTCGGAGGTAGGTAAAAGCGAGTACAAAAATAAGTTCCCAAAAATTTGGGAAATTACAAAATGACCCAAACGTCCAAAAATCAGGATATGACAACGGATAATCAAACCAAAGCTCACAACACGTATAACAACGTTAAACGGACTTACGGGAAACTTGAAACAATAGTCTCAAACGAGATTCGCAAGAATCGGACTAAAATGCGGAAAAGTAGCTTAAGGACACGAAACTCAACAAAACGACACCAAAACGATCCCGGATGTCAAAAAGTGCAGAATTAATCATTCTCTAAATCACGAAATCGTCCCAAGCGAATCATCAAAACGGACTCCCGCAAAAAAATAAAATTACTGGAAATCGAAATTGCGGATATTACATACTACCCTCCTTAAAAAAAGTTTCGTCCCGAAACTTAAAATAACTAGGTAGGAGCAACATCCCACCAGGAACATCTCAACGAGATACACAAGAACCGAAAGACTCACACCCAAAGGTGAAACACTACAAGCAACACAAAGAAGCACACGGCGCGAAATCACGCTCGACGAAAACCATCACAATGTTACAAGCAGAGATATAACACAATCAATAAGTGCCAAGCATCACCGACCAGCTAACGCAATTAAGCCAATTGTCCAATCCATCAAAAGACAAAAGGCACCAATTACAAGAAAATACGCACAGTCGAAAAAAATAAAAATCAAACATACAACAATCTGCAAGGGTAACCACGGAGAACTCCGACCACGCCGAAATTCTCGAAAACTGCACTAGGCATCTCCGTGTCCCTTCGGAGCAGAGACGCAAACTCAATCCTCGAACCACTCAGCTACCATCTCACAATGCACGGCTCGGTATCCCAATTGACCGCAGTCGAAACAGCTGACTAACAGTGAACGACAAGTCTTCGCGGTACGAGATTAGACAATAAAAATCGGACAACTACGATTGAGCATCAATGATCGATCAACAACTATCGAACAACAACGATCAAACAGCAACGATAGAATAACAACGATCGGACACTAACGACCGAACGACAATGATCGAACAACATCGATCGAATAACAATGATCGAGCAACAGTGATCGAATAACAACGATCAAACAGCAACAATAGAACAACAACGATCGGACACCAACGACCAAACAACAATGGTCGAACAACATCGATTGGACAACAATGATCGAGAAACAGTGATCGAACAACACCGATCGAATAACAACGGCCGAACAACAACGATCGACCAATAATGATCGAACAACAATGATCGAAAAACAATGATCGAACTACAACGATCGAATGACAACGGCCGAACAACGACTCTGAAGTTCACACTTTAAATCAAGATATTAAAAGAACTTGTAGAAACTAAAAGACATTAATTTCGAACAAGGTTCACAAGAATCGAACCAAACTCGGAAAAGTCACAGCGATAACTAGATCAATCCAAAACAAGATCACGGCTCGTTTGAACGATAAAAACCAAAATACAAAACAAGTTCAGAGAGTATCAACGAACACGAGCGAGTCGATAGAATCGAGAAAGAGAAAGTGCAGAAGTCAAAAATAATACGGATATTACATTCGACCGCTTATAAAAGAAGCATCGTCCCCGAAACTCACAACAACGAAAGCAATGTGACAACACAACAAGCAACCGACAGAAACATCTTTCAAAGGCCTCTCAAAGCCGATCCTCATAACTGTGCTGAAGTTCGTACCCCGGAAGGCTCGGTAACCAACTCGCAAAACAACATACCGGAGATGTCAACTCAGCACAACATATCCACGTAAGGTAACCCACATACACCAAATCACAGCAACGACGGCATACCTTCGGCGATTTCAACGGCCCGAATGATAACCAACACACAGTCACAAAACATCATGAAACAATCACAGATGTACACAATCATACAAACTCAGACTCTAACAGCTCGCACAGGTGCGATAGCACGCAAATCACCACAAAACGACAACATTCAAGATCAACATCACACCTCTCACAGAGGGATAACACAACAAATGCATGGCGAACGACTCAACGCTCACACCACCAATTCAATCACAACTCGGGGGTTAACACCCTACCAAAAGTGTGAACATCATACATACATTCCCGGACCGCAGACAGGAACGATAGGTTTTACAAACGAAAACCACCTTTTCGAAAATAATTTTGGAAACATTAGTTGATCTTGAGTATCATATTTCGAGAAAGTAATACAAACATGAAGCATTGTTATCGAGACTTTGAAAAACCATCTTGCGTTTGGCCGAAATGAGGATATTTTTCTTTTAGTGAAAAAATCTTTCAGAAATATTCGACCCCCAGGTCTAAGAAAATGCATTTCTAAATCGTCGAAAACATCTCAAAATATTAGGTCCTCAAGGTGGAATTTTTTTGAAATATATTGTGGCACTAGAAGACACCTTGAAAGTACCGCTAGAAAATAATCCATTTTGAAAGTAATTCTCGAATTTTATTGTCTAAGATACTCAAGGTTTTCAGAAATCTAATAGGCCAGAATGCCCAAAAGTCTACACGCATCGACATTCGCTTAAACACATCACAGTACACGCATCATATCGTTCAAAATCAAGACAATACTTTTACCGGAAAATAAACAGTAAAATATCACGGTCGAAAACCGCCTAGGATCGGGGCGAAACCACTGACCCCACTCTAGGCCTCTAAGGACCCTCCCATACTGACTAGCGAAACAAACTCGTGAATCTAGAGGGAAGTCACGGATTCCCCAGAGGCCTCATCGGACCATTTCGGAGTGAGCAAATCAAACACATATAAGCACAAAGGTTTCCAAAAAATACTTGCGAAGCGGGCAAGTCAATTTGAAATACACACGCAGCGGACGAAGTCAACAATCAAAATACATTAGTTGCGACACCACACTTCATATAAATAAAATATGAGAGCCGAATAACCACACATCACGAAACCAAGAATCTATCTAAAGATTCCATCACTCGACAATTAATCATACAAGTAGCTCGTGTCACACGAGGTATAATACAAAGAAGGGATACTTACATCCACAGGTCGCACGAAGATGATGATCGCCCCATGATACTAATCACGACCAACAAACTAAGACAACGCGTCACGACACGACTCAATCTGACAAGACGGACAAACACGACTGAAGGATACATGACTCAACCCGATAGCCTAGGTTTCCTCAACCTAAGCTCTGATACCAGTTATGTAACACCCCCAATCCGCTCAGGGATATTACACGCCATAGAACCTTTCCTCAAGGATCTACCAGGCTGGTAATAACATGAAACATCTCAACAATGACTTTAAGGCTAAAATAACTCAGTAGACCGATTTGGTCTTTCAATAAATACATACAACTCAATCACAATCCATGCCCACGCAGGGGTCAAATACAACACACTCCCATACAACGAGGAAGGAGCTGGCCCAGGTCCGGCCAATCGTCCAATTGTAGTGGCAACGCTTTCTTCGAATGCAGCCTCCATTTTTGTTTCTCTCTCCAGCCTCCACTTCCTGGCAGACTCTCTGGACTCTTCCCCTTTTTGGCATCATCAAAATCCGAGACCTTGCCGTGAATTTCCCTAAAGAGTTTCATTGATCAGCGGAAATAAAATACGACTGAACCAATACAACAACGTACGGGTCCTCATATGATTAGTATCGATCATCTTTCATCATCCTCCGTGCCGACCCTGTGTTATGCTCCCCAAAACCTGAATGCAATACATACATCCACCGCCCGATTACTCGGGGGTTAGCAAGATTCCACTATTTTGCTAGTGCAAGTACAAAGTGCAAATACGAGTCATACAAATCATATTCCACGAATAATAATAATCGGGAATCCTCAAAGATTTAGACACAACAAAAAATACTTCCCGAGGTAAGAGTTTGAGTAAAACTTTCCAAAACTGAAAGATCACAATTCAAGGGAAAACAGTTTACAAAGTGGTTTAATATGCCATCGGGAGTTTTAATAGAAAACAATTTAGGATTATCAAATTCTTCTCTTTCCAAAAACCAAAATATGAAAAGGGTCACCACCCCAAAGGTTTACTTTCCGTAAAATGACCTTTACAAAACCGTTGGGATCTCAACCCAAGTCTCATCAAATCACAGTACACGAGAACAATAGCAAGGTCCATTTTCCAACATCAAAACCCCACAATTAAAGGACTAAACACAAACGACAAAAATACTCTAGTGCCATCCTAGCCAAGTAGGCCAAATGAACAACTTACCTCTTACACACTTGGTCAATGCATGCAATCATGAAAACATCGGTTGAAACACACATTTCCAGAAATGCCATAAGCCAAATTACATTTGTAAAATGCACCACATTTAACCGTCGATCCACGTCTCTGTGGACCCCTACTGAAATCCTTTATCATGCTTAAGCTCAGATTGAGACGTAAGTATCTAAAGCATCTGCAATGTAACTGGTTTCCGACTCAAGGCGCCTGCTACGACGTTCGCCTTCCCCGAATGATAAAGGATTTTGAGGTCATAATCCTTAATCAACTCCAACCACCTCCTCTGCCTCATATTCAACTCCCGCTGACTGAATATGTACTTCAGACTTTTATGATCGGTAAAAATCCGACATGTAGAGCCAAAGAGATAATGACGCCAAATCTTGAGCACAAAAATAACTACTTATAAGTCCAGATTGTGAGTAAGCACTAGTACAAATATCCCCTTTACTGACACTAAAATAATGTCAGTAATTATTTTTACTGACACTTTATAATTGTGTCAGTAATGCTAAAGCCAGAAAATACTGACACTAAAGTTTAGTGTCAGTAATACAAGTGTCAGTAAATACCGACACTAAAATAGTGTCAGTAATTATTTTTACTAACACTAAAATAGTGTCAGTAATTAGTATTACTGACACTAAACATTAGTGCCAACATGTTCTGGATTTAGCATTACTGACACTAATATAAAGTGTCAGTAAAAATAATTACCGACACTATTTTAGTGGCAGTATATGTTCAGATTTGTTAAAAAAAAAACTATTTTTATCTCAATTCTATTTTTATCTTAACTACATTTTTTGGTTTAATTACATGAAAAAAAATTGCCATAAATTAAAATTATCAAACAGATAATTCACTTATAAAACATCCCAAATGCATTATTAAATTGAATAATCAACATCAGTCAATGAAGTTTTAGTCTCAAAAAAAAGAGAAGAGAATACAAAACTCAAAATCTTATTAAACTACTACTAGAGTAACGAGCTGCACCTTCAAGACAAGTCAGACAGGCTTCCTCTTCATCCAACAGCGGTGGAATCACAAGTTCAACAAACTTCTCAAGTTCATTAGACTTTTCATCTTCAACATCATTTGATGCTGCCAGATCAACATTTATTCATAGTTCAGAGTTGGCCGTTTGCAAAATCAATTCAGTCTTATTGCGAGTGTCCATACCCTGAGTAGTCATACCTGCAGAAAAGGAAAATGAATTTCATAAGCATTCATACTACATTTGCATCACTTTGCTAGTATCAATTAATTCATTGCAGAAGATATGACGCTGAAACTTATTCAGTGAATATAAGAGCTCTACAAAAGAACAGAAACTAAATACTATTGAGCATCAGATAATACACCTTAATCTTGGAGTCTATATAACTCTTTGGAGAACAATGGTTAAGTAAAGCATTCCTTAGAGATGCCATCACTTCTTCGTATTTGGATACAGGGAAATAAGCTTATTGTCGGTTATTTATATAATTAACCCGATTTTTTATTCATATTTACGACTTTGCAAATATGAGCAAATCATGTCTGACCTCACACCACGAGCTCCATCAAATGTGCATAACCCGACCTCAGAGCATATTTTCTGTGGCTTTACCTGCGACAAATTGAATCACAATTCGGTCCAACAAGCAAATAAACATAACAGCGAAACAAGAAAAAACGCACATGACAAAAAAAGATCGTGCACGACAAAAAGAAAACATTAATAAATATATAGTTGGTTCCTACCTTCGTCAAGAGAAGATCCATAATATTTTGACCATATTGGTCAACCACAGACTTGCATTCTTGTCTAAGAACACCAGAGGCTCCTATGGCCTGATTAATCACGGAGATCACAGTCTACAAACATATGAAAAACAAAAATAAACATTCGCATTACTAAAAGTCAGTTATTTTTGTTTTACATTCTAAACAACAAAATGTGTATAGATAAAGAATCACCACCATGGGTAGCTGGTCTACAACAGATAACATATGCAGATCCTATTCAAACAATACATCAAAAAAGAGGAAATAATTACTGAAAAAATGACATTTTTCGTATTTGGACCAGCTACGAGAGAAGTCCTAGAATCTGCAATTGCCCAACATCCACCACTACAATAACCTAATAAACACAGTGACATTTATTAAGACTACATGACTACAAGGAACACTTCATCAAATTCTGCATAAAAAATATGATTAATGGAAAAAAATACAAAAATTACCTTGGCTCGGGCCATATATCCAGCTTTCTCATAAACACCATCACATGTCAACTAGTGTTTATACTTTATCCATCAAAAGTCACTTTGCATATTTACATGATGAGAGTCTATATAACTCTTTGGAGAACAATGGTCAAGTAGATGCAGGGAAATAGAGCATACCTTAGAGATGCCATCACTTCTTCGTATTTGGATGTCTAATGGCTTTGGAGACTTCAGCCGGCAGTGGCCCAAAACTGGACGGCGGACTAAATCCGGTATCTCAGTGGGGTTTGCCATGACAAGCCAAATGAAACTCCTGAAAACACACAAACACAAAGACTACAAATCAGATCTGAAACTGGCGACGAACCCTAGTTTCAGGGGATATAAAAAAACACAAAATTAACAACAGTAAATCGAAAATAAAATGAGGGGAAAGTGACGCGGGACTCCTAGGAGTCTCCAGAGAGGCGCCACTCACTCATACAGTCACCGGAGGGCAGCAACCTGACTTCCGTTCAAAAATACCGCGAGCGAAAAAACTTGGACACAAAATGGTTTTCTTTCAAAATTATAAATAACCCCTTGATATTTACGTTAGTCGTACAAACGTGCTTGATCAAAAGGAATGAAAATGGTGTTATGTGCAAGGAACTACAAACCTCAAAGGACTGTTTGCATTTCAGAAATATAAATATGTAAAATAGTGATTCAATGAGATAAAACTGAGCAAACACTACATGTGTAAGGCAAAAGTGAAGCGTTTGTGTTGAATTTATTTGGGGTGAAACTATGATTTGATGTGGTTGATGATAGGAAAGTGCGAGCGAGTGTATATTCTAAAAAAATCAAGCAAAAGTATACTTTGGAGGAGACAAAGATCGACAGCATAAGTTTCACAAACTAATTTCATAAGAAGGCACATCCCAAGTTTCATTACATCCTAATTTCTTTTCATGAACAATTAACAAAATTCAAAATGTAAGTGATAAATTTACTAGAAAGATTCTCGATATGTAAGTGTTGCCCAATGGTATTACAAGAAAAGGAGAAATGGAAACAAGAAATTTACAAAAGATCACTAGAATTTTATATGATTGGCGTTCTTCAGACCCACCTGATAGCTGAGTTAACATCTTGTGCAATGTTTCTGTGTAGCCGGTCAAAGTGGCGACACATATGACTAAAGACGATCCTTGACCTGGTTAGAGAGCGAACATATTCAGCAACCATGATGATAAAATATGAAAATTACAATTTTTTATTTTAGAAGATGACATTTAAGCAATATTCCTAATTACAATTTTCAATGAAGATGCAGAAAAGGGCAATATATATAGGACTAAAACAGCAGAATGCATGAATACCATCAATTGCAAGCTGCAAAAACAGGAAAAGAAAAAATAATAGAAAAGTTTACCAAAACCAGACTGATATTATTTCACAAATCCAATTCAATGTCATTGCACCACAAACCAAAAGTGATGTTGTGACCATCACATGCTTCACCCTGTATAATTCGATCAAAGAAAATCCCCACTGGCAGGCAAAATTATACTCCTATCAAATCAAATGTAAATGAGTTTGCTTGTAACCATACTCAAAGAGTCTTTCTACTTAACAAACAAATTGTTATCTTTAAAATAAACGTGCATGTTGCACACATTCTAAATATAGTAAGAATTACGGGAATAAGTTTGTACAAAAAACTGGAGCATGTGCACAGAAGAGCAAAGATAAAGGCAACCACCATAAGAGATAAGGTTTCCTTTGGTCTCCCCGTAAGACCAGTCATGTAAAACTCAATATTTTAAACTAAATAAAAAATATCCGGCGAGCGTGGACGAGGTGGAGAGTCGACTCCTTCTGGATGTTGTTGTCGGCGAGTGTGCGGCCACCCTCAAGCTGCTTTCCGGCAAAGATGAGACACTGCTGATCCGAAGGAATTCCTTCCTTATCTGGATCTTACTCTTGACGTTGTCGATTGTGCCGGAGGATTCAACCTCTTAACCATTAGGGTTTTGGCGAAGATCTACATCCTCGCAGCGGAGAGGGTACACAGACTCTAAGATTTGGATGTGTGAGAAACGAAATGAGACTGCCTATTTTAAATCATGATTTATCATTTTTTTTATAATTTTTGATATTAAAATATCACAAGTGTTTGATATTTAAATTACTGATACTTTAGTGTCAATAGATTTTGACACATTTATATTAAAGCCAAAAAATAGATCAAATATCGAAAGTTACTGACACTTTTGGTAAAGTGTCAGAACAAAAGTGTCACTAATAGGTGTTTTTGTAGTAGTGAGGGTAGTTGAGATCATATAGCCTAAATTGTCTCGACGCATACGCAATAGTCTTGTCATGCTGCATCAACAGCACCCAAGAACCTGACCCGAAGCATCGCTATAAATGGCAAAACCCTCGTTGCCACATGGCAATGCTAGAATCGGGGCTGAAGTCAAACGCCTCTTCAGCTCCTCAAAACTCGACTGCCTTTCGTCATTCCAGACGAACTTCTCATATTTCTGAATCAACTGTATAAGTGGCCAAGCCAGTTTCAAGAACCCATCGACGAACCTACGATAGTAGCCATCCAAACCCAGGAAACTATGGACCTCCTTCACATTCTTAGGCGGTGTCCAATCTAGCACTGCCTCAATCTTCTGTGTATACACACGAACCCCCTCAGCTGAAATCACGTGACCAGAAACATCACTTCCTTCAGTCAGAACTCACATTTCGAGAACTTCGCATAGAGTTGCTCGGTCCTCAAAATTTTCAACACCACACAAAGATGATGCACATGCTCCTCCTCATTTTTCGAATAGATAAGGATATAGTCAATGAAGACAACGACACACTTATCCAAATACTCGATGAAAACCTTGTTCATTAACTGCATGAACACTGCCGGTGCATTGGTTAGCCCTAAGGGCATAACCACAAACTCATAATATCCGTATCTCATCCGAAAAGCTATTTTCGGGACATCGGACTACTTCATCCGAAGCTGATAGTACCCCGATCTCAAGTCGATCTTCGAGAATACCAAAGCTCCTTGTAACTGATCAAACAAGTCATCAATCCTTGGAAAGGTATACTTGTTCTTGATGGTCACTTTGTTTAGCTCGCGATAGTCGATACATAAACGCAGTGAACCATCCTTCTTCTGCACAAACAGGATAGGTGCGCCCCAAGGCGAAGCACTCGGTCGATTATACCCCGACTCAAGAAGCTCAATCAACTGCTTCTTCAACTCAACCTTCTCGGAAGGTGCCATGCAATACGGCACCTTCGAAATTGGAGCTGCACCCATCTACAACTCGATAGCGAACTCAACCTCATGGTCCGGTGGTAAACCCAACAACTCGTCAGGAAAAACATCTGAGAACTCACTAACGACTGGAATCGATGAAAGCTCGACTTCACCATCCTCCGCCTTCACGGCGTAACACCAATTACCAGTACACCCCTTCCGCAGGAGTCTCATCGCCTTCAAGGCGTTAATTACGAACTTTTGGTTTCCCCTCTTTCGCCCCGCGAAAGAGTGCTCGGAGCCATCCTCAGCTAACCTGGTAATGATCCTCATGCGGTAGTTCATGATCGCACCATGGCACTCGAGCCAATCATCCCCGAGAATCAAATCCTCACCGTTAATACCCACAACGATAAAATTAGAGAGCCAAGGTAGCCACTGGATCATTGGCCATCATCATCTCGTATACATGCGGATGAGCGGAGCCGACACTGCAATCTCCTCCTCTAGTGGGCTGGCCCCGACCTCTCCCTCGGCCGACACTCTGCGGAGACTACAGAGCAAATGACCCTTGGTTCACACTCGGCTCCTTGGGTACTGGGGAAGAAGCCTTCGCATGGGGAAAGAAGCCTTGGCACCAAGAGTCTGCTCTGCACGATCAAAGAAGGAAGCCTTGTGGCCCACCTGGCCACAAGTATGACAAGTCAACGACGGATGAGGACACTCCCGGTTCCTATGGCCCAGTTGGCCACAGTTAAAACATCTGAACCCACGAGTGGGGGCAATTGCAGTACCTCGGAAGACCCAGAAAAACGAGCTGAACCGCCCGAAAGGAACGCTAGCAGGCTGAGACTTCTGCTGAACTCCGCCTTGTGACCCGAAAAGTTACCGACGAATTTCTATTTCTTACTTTCTCGAGCCGCCTCACTGGATGTCAAGGACAGGTCATAAGCAAGAGCTCTACTCTGATAATCCTTTAGGGTGGTGCAGGCTAGTCCAGACATGTAATCACGAATCCTCAGTTTCATTCGCCTAGAGAAGTGGCAAATCTTGTCGCGCTCCTCCTTAACCTTAGACTTTACGACGCCCAATTCGCGGTTGAAATCTGCAATGGCCTGAGAAACCGTAACATCTCGAGGCTGAGCATCATACAAAGCATGGACCCATTGTGATCCTCAGTACAATTAATGGCAACAAATATCTTGGAAATCTCTTTGATCGACCCCTCCCAATCAATCGGGTCTGAAGCCCCAGAAAACTGAGAAGGATGCATCTTGGTGACATCCTGAAGCTAACGATCTATTCCAGCCTGAGCAGCTTGAGCCAGAGTCGGGTTTTCAACCACTAGGATATCGCAACCATTTGGTTCACCATCTGTTGCATTACAGCTGCAACACTAAAGTCGGTGCCATTACCGGCCACGCCATCTGGAGTAGCAGTATGGCTCTGATGGCCATCAGTACTTCCGGCTCCAGAAGAGTGTGACGTGGCCGCCTCACTGGATTCCCCATATCCCCGACCGCGTCCACGACCGCGACCGCGACCACGACCTCTCCCAGCATCCATACTGAAGATAAGAGGTAGCGAAAACATCTCAATGTTAAGTACGAGAGAAAAACAATCACAGTTCAAGAAACAGATGTACGATGCGAGAAAACAAAAGAATCGAGTAAGGAAAACTTACAAACACTGGAAGTACCGAGATGATGGCAGCGTGAAGACGATGTGCAAAATAAAACACAACTAGACCCAATTAACCCACAAGCCTAGGTATCCATAAACCTAGGGCTCTGAAACCATTTTATGTAACACCCCCAAGATATTCAGTGTATATTACAGCGTTGTGGACCCTACATGGGACCCACCAGGCTAAATACGTAATACTGCTCGTCTAACCATCACGGTCAGCGAGAAAACATATATCACCAGGACGAAAATTAAATAAAACGCTAGGTACCACCGGTAAACAAGACATCATCGAAAATCACACATAAAACTTAGTATACAATCCATCTTCCAAATCAAAATGCCCAAGTACTCGCGAGTACTAACTATCAGTTTACAAGTTTTAAAACAAATGCTTTAAAATAGAAAACTGAAATAAAGGGACTGAATTCCACAAGTCAACAACCCTGGACAGCATCCTCGTACTACTCCAGTGCCCGCTCCACCGGCTGACCGCAACCTGAAATTCATAACATGAATTTCACCAAAAACGGGTCCCCAAAGGGGGTTAGCAATTACGTCAGTACAAGTAATCAAGGCAAACCATTCGCTTACACATTTCAGAGTACATGCATCAAATTGTTTCAAAATCAAATCAAGATATGTCTTTTCCCGGAAAACAAATAGTCAATAATCACAGTCGTAAACTTGCCTAGGATCGGGGCTAACCACTGGTCCCATCTGAGGCCTCTATGGACCCTCCCGGACTGGCCATAGTCAAAAATCACGCACATGACTCGCCTAGGACCGGGGCTAAACCACTGGTCCCATCCGAGGCCTCTATGGACCCTCCCGGACTAGCTATCCCAAAAAACTTATGAATCAGGAGCAAAATCACGGATTCCTTCGAGGCCCAGTCGAACCCTCCCAGAGTGAGTAAATCACACACATATTGACGACGAAATGAACGGGAAAATCAACTATTCTTGCTAGGAACCGACGACCAGGAACATATTGATTTGAAGAATACAATCACAACCAATTCTATACCAGTACGAAAACGGAATACACCCGAAAACCCACCTACAATTCATATAAATTCGTACAAAAACAACAACGAGGGTGGGTCGCAACCGAACCCTCTCGATTTTACAAATAACACGAACTTTACCATGAATTTGTAGGGAAACAAGGGATACACCAGGATTAATCATGTACAACATTAATTAACCAACAACACGAAGCAAATCGGACAAATACTCGAAAACCCCCAATTTACTCAAAAATAGGGTTCTAAGAGTTTACCTCGGATCGGAGACGAAGAACAAGTGTTGGTGTTGTTAATATACCCCAAGAACTCAAGGAAGGTGATAGTTAGATGATTGCCCAGTAAAAATCGCCCAAAATTGCCTATGAAACACCCAAATCGCGGAGGAGAGGAAGAAGGAAGGAAAATAGATGAAATCGGTCAACTCCTGGTATTTAAACCTAGGCCCCGATAACGTATGTAAGCCCTTGACAGCTAATGTACATTAGCCTCTTAACGTATGTAACTCTTCCAAGCTTACGTACGTAATAGATCGGCAAAACATTCTGCCCAAACATACATGGACAATTATGTACGTTATGATAAGGGACATTACGTAGATAATACTCCAGAAGCCTTAACGTACGTAATGCGCTTCACATAGCATACATAAGGTTCCCTAGTACCATATGGACAGTTTGTCGAGCAAGGGTGTGACGAAATCACGAGACGATAAAAACACGAAACAAAAGCACGCTTATGAAGAGTTTGAGACAACGAACTTAAACACTAAAAGAAAACATGTTCCCGACTACCCGAAGGTTGGGAAAACAACGACAAACATAATTACCCCATAACTTTGGGAAATTATAAAACGGCCCAAAACATCCAAAACACACAACACATGATCGAAATACCAAACGAAAACTTATAACATGCATAATAACATAAGATGGATTTACGGCAACCCCAAAATGGTGGTTCCGAACAACGATTACGAGAATCGAACCAAATAGCGATGGAAATAATAATAAACGCGGAATTGAGTAAAACAAGTCCAAAATAAGATCGGATGATAAAAAGCCCAGTATTAAATATTCTCGAAATATCCATACGGTTACAAGCGAATCACTAAAAATGAAAAATACATTAAAATGAAAAATACCGGAAAAACGAAAAATGCGGATATTACAATCATGTAACTATTCGTTGATGAATGTGATATGTGATACTTTGTTATTACTGAAGTTTCATCTTACTGAGCCATTAGCTCAATAGGTTCTTATGATACATGTGATGATGCACATGTTTAGTAGTTGACTATCCCTTTTCAGAGCGGCCAGTCAGAGATTTGTCCGTATTTCGTGTTTCTCAGCTATTTTGCCCATCTGCTGGAAGACTCTGTTTTGTTTTGAATAAAACCACTCAGTTATGGTTTTGTTTGTGTAATAAACTCAAGATTGTGTACTTCTTTGGACGAATGAAACCAGTTAGTGTTGTTTCTCGAATTCTTACTCTTAGAAATTTAAAATCATGGTTTTCAAAGTAATAAAAAGTGATGCTTATCAACTTAGTAATATGGACCCCTTTGCGGTTCAGCTGTTAGATTAGGATTGGTTACATATGTGGAATGACTTTTTTATTGTAATACATTTGAATTTTATAGAAAGACTTTTCTTGTATTTCATTATCACCAAATATGATTAAATTGTGAAAATATTATATTTTAGACCCTATTTTAAATAATAGAATAAGATTTCATGTAATGGTAGAAAAATAAAACAACCACACACACACACACACACACATATATATATATATATATATATATATATATATATATATATATATATACTCGGGGTGTCTTCGGGTTGCACTACAAAGAAAATAGTTTTTACCGAATTACCTACGGCAAAAAGGGAACGCCGTTGTTTAATGCAGTTACCGACGGCATTATCGATGATACGATGCAGTTGGTAAAACCTTCAACAGTTAAAAAAATTGCGACGGAAAATGCTGCTGTCGCTAATTTACCGACGGCTTACCGAAGCCCCGTCCTAGGTAAATTTTTCTTGTCAAAATTTGGGAATATTTTACCAATGGATTTCCGACGACAATGGACGTTGGTAATTTATCGATGGCATGATATTGGGTTGGGGCTTGGCCGAGGTTGGGTTCGGTCGGGCTCGGCCAATGTTGGATCGGGTCGGGTCGGTATAGAATAATGTCTTCATTCAATGTTACTCAGCAAGGTTTTGGTTTCTAAAGTGATGAATATTATGGTATTTTTTTGATGTGGGATAAGTTTGTTTCAGAATTTACCAAAGGCAACTGGCCATCGGTAAAGCCATCGGGAAATGCCGTCTGTAATGCTGTCGGTAAATTCTTAAATATAAAAAATGGAAAAATTATTCCCACCGTCGGTAATGCCGTCGGTAAATTCTGAAATATAAAAAAAATTAAAAAAATTATTCTTGCCGTCGGTAATGCCGTCAGTAAATTCTAAAATATAAATGAAAAAATTATTTACCAACGACAACCGTGTCATCGGTAATTTTGCCGTCTCTAATCCCGTCGGTAAATTTGATGGTAAAGTTCGCGACAACATCCCGCCAATGTGCCATCGGTAATGCCGTTGGTAAATTTAGTTAATTGATGTCGTTGTTAATGCCGTCGGTATTTTAGGTAATTACCAATGGCAGAGCGTCCGCCGGTGATTTTCATTGGTAAAACCAGTTTTTTTTGTAGTGAATTGGGTCGACTCCATTAAGATTTTTTGCATAGAGTGACGTGCATATAAGAAATTATACATGGTACTTTGCAAGTGGGAATAGCTTGTCTTGTCCTTTTACATATAGTATTATTCTTTTTTGTCCCAAGTTTAGCAACAACTCTTTTGATATCCTAGTTATCGGAATTGACCTTTACTTGAATACATTCGAGTCATATATTGTATTTTCGAGTAACATAATTTCGAGTCAACTTCAAAAAATATACAATATTGAGGAAGGTTGACAATCGGGTAACACGAATTAGACAATCGAGTTACCCGAATGCGTGTTACACAATACGGATAGAGTTAACCGAATAAGGAACCTTTTACTCGAATAAAATCGAGTTACATGATTGGTATTCGAGTTACCTGAGTCGAATTCGGGTTACTCGAAATGTAAAACGTGTTACTCGAATTAATCGAGTCACTTGAATAGGCGAGTAACTCATTATAAATTGCTGCGCACGGAGTCATCTTCTTCATTCTACTGAACTTCGAGTTTCACGAATCTACTGAACAAGAAATAGAGTTTCATGAATAGGCGAGTAACTCATTATAAATCGCGCACGAAGTTATCTCTTCATTCTACTAAACTTCGAGTTTCACAATTCTACTGAACAAGAAATCAAGTTTCAAGAAATCGAGTTTAACAGAAGTATTTGAGTTTTACGAGTGTCTGAGTAATACCTATTCAACCGATTTACCTCTTTCTCGATGGCGAATTCGACTTTTCTGAATGTAAGGCATTCCCCGAAGGGCGCCGCTGACACCGCCGGTCATGCCGATGCCGAGTCCTCCTCCTCGCTACTGCCGCTATCACTGGATCTGCCGAAAACCAGGTACTATTTCAATTTCGTGTTACTCGATTTTTTCGGCTCGTGTTACTTGAATTTAGGCTCGTGTTACTCGAAACATCACTGAACCTTTACCGTGTTACTGGATATAAGCTTCTCGTGTTACTCGAATTAAAAAAAAATCAGTTTTCAAGTTACTCGATTATAATCGGTTTATTGTTAGATTTATTATCATTTTTAAGATTATACTATTTGAAACTATTCTAAGAAATTGGAATTCAACCTAGAAAACTTATTGTGTTCTCTATTTAAATAACGAGCCTAAATTCGAGTTGAATTGATTTTAGATAGAGAAAACGAATTTGGGAATTAAATAGAGAAAATGGGGATTATCAGATTTCTGAATTGATATCGGTTGAATTGATATCACTTTGAATTTATTATTTATGTAATCTTGATAATTCGTATTCGAGGGTTGAATACAAATTTAGGAATGTTCTAAGTATTGATATCGTGTCGAATTTCATAACTTACACGGATAAACTGTTTAGTTAGTTTATTTTTTTTTTCTATTTGTATTACTCGAATATAGTTTATAAGTTACTCAAATTGGACTAATTGACCAATTAGTATTTCTCAAATGAATTTAGAAGACTAACGTTCTTCCACAATTAGAATGACGCAAATTGATTTAGAATGATTCAAATTGACATAGAACGACTAGAATTAGGATGACTCAGATTCTATTAGGATGTGTCGGATTGAATTATATGATTGAAATTGAATTAGGATGTCTCAAGTTGAATTAGAATAACTCGATAGAAGTAAACCGAATAAATTTTACTGTTACTCGAATTGTCTAGTTACTTTTTTTCAATTACATAATACCCGAATACACACCTAGGAAGCTAAGATTAAGACACATTTGAATCGTTAGGTTGTTTGGACGAGGCCGAATATGTGGGGCGAAATGCTCGATAAACGGGTATGTTAGATTAGGGATTGTTAAGACTATCATTGCTGAGCTGTGGAGTGTAGGTGATGACACTATTAGAGAGTATAGAGAGTCGTGTCTTGGAATCTTTATCTGGAAGTATAGAGAGTTTAGGAATGATCGTCGTTTGATCCAATTTTCTAGATATGAGTATGCGTTAGTCACCAGCTTGCGGTTCAGTGATTCTGACTTTTATGTACACGGGGATGATGTTCCACCGAAGGGGAGTGTGTACGATCGGTATCCGTTGCTCAGTCGTGGGGGGCAGATGTTAAGACCGTATTCATGATCGATTTGCTGCTGGATATTTGAGATAGCAGGCCGATGATATGTTGAAGGTCGCGAAGGTGTTGTGCGTCTGCTATTTTATATTCGGTGTGGATGGTGGGAAACGCATTGCTGATCAGTGGTTGTGGATGTTGGTGGAGGACCAGACTCGGTGGGAGAGCTTTCTATAGGGCTTATATTCATATGAGATATTAGTTACGTATTTGAGCGATGTCCCCACTGAGGTCCCAGCTGGTCTGGAACCGAGTTACCATTTGTATGGTAACATATACACTATTCTGGTACGTCCTCGCATGCATTAACTTAATTATATACTAAAACTCGAAATATATATTGTTCTTATTTCTTATGTTGGCATTCAATTATTATTTTCAGATATGGGCTTGCAAGGCTATACCTTCATTAGGCTCTAAATGTAGGATCATGCTCGGAGCTTCTTCATCCAGCGACCTCGTTGTACATGCTAGAAGTTGAAGAAGATGGGTCATGTTGCTTTTACCACATTCTTCGATGAGTAGGTAATCAATTATATATTTTCAATATGTACATACTCTTGCAGATATTTAAGGTAACAATTACTCAAAATGTATCATTGAATTGCATTTAGATTGATTGTTTTGAGGTGTTATCTCCGACAACTGAGGATGAACAGGAGCCGTATATGCAGTCCATTAGTGATACTACAAGGGAAGTGGTGCAGTATATGCACAGGATGGACCTATGCAAGAAAGGGGGGAAGGGGGAAGGGGAAGGGGAGGGCTCGTGATGATGATGATTCTGTCGGTGATCTAGCCGGAGAGCGTATTGTCCGGCAGTGGACATCCGGTCCGGTTATTTCTGAGCCTTTATATCTTACTACTGGACGTGAATCATTAGTAGAGCCTCATGAGCCTGTGCATACTGACTTGCAGCGCCAGAGTTCTCCGACATGGGGTACTCACCTGACTGCATCTTCTGTAGAACGGGGTACTCATGAGACTGCACGCATTACTGATTTTGATACCTTTTTCACTCGTCTGTGTGCATATATGGATTCAGCATGTGCTGGGGTAGTCCAGCAGATGCGTCAATATGTTAATGGCACAGTGGGAAAGAGTGTCCAGCAGATGCGTCGACATATTGATGAAGTAGTGGGCCAGAGTGCTCCTCTTGATACGCAGCCATGAGACTTTGGAGGTATTAGTGATTTTATTCGCGATTCTCCTCATCCTGCCTCAGTTCCGATAGAGCCTCGATTTGAGGGAGCACCTATTCCCCCCGAGCAGACTGAGAGTGTCCCCGCGCTGGCGGAGCATCATTTCCGACAGAGACTCATGTTTACGGAGCGTTGTCTCCCACCGAGTAGACTGAGGGTGTCCCTAGCACCGACTGAGCATCGATCCCGGTAGAGCACACTTAGAGTCTCGATCATCATGCTGATGGAGACTCAGTACTGACAGTTTCCCCCCAGTTATTCCTACTGAGATGTTGGTGACACCACCAGAGGTTGCCCTTAGAACTCGACCATACCCTTCCACTGAGGATCTGAGCCCTATCCCTCTTGAGTATTCTGCTATTCCTATTCCAGCAGATACGTTTGATTCGCCTAGACTATAGTATAGGTCATACATGTAACATCCCCAATCCGCTCAGGGATATTACACGCCGTAGAACCTTTCCTCAAGGATCTGCCAGGCTGGTAACAACATCGAACATCTCAACAATGCCTTTATGGCTAAAATGACTCAGTAGACCGATTTGGTCTTTCAATAAATACATACAACTCAATCACAACACATACCTATGCAGGGGTCGAGCACAACACACTCCCGTACAATGGGGAAAGAATACTGCAGCGAAAAATAAAATACAACTAAACTAATACGACATCAACGTGTCCTCGTGTGATTAGTATCTATCATCTTTCATCACCCATCATGCTGACCCTATGTTATGCTCCCCAAAACCTGAATGCAAAGACAGACATCTACCACCCGAATACTCGGGGGTTAGCAAAACTCCACTGTTTTGCTAGTACAAGTACAAAGTGCAAATACGAACCATACAATTCAAGTTCCAAGAATAGTAATAACCAGGAATCCTCAAAGATTCAAATATAACGAAACAAAACACTTCCCGAGGCAAGAGTTTGAGTAAAACTTTCCAAATCCGAAAGATCGCTTTCAAATGCTTTATATGTTCTTTCAAACTTTTGCTATATATTAGGATATCATAAGAGTACACAACAACAAATTTTCCAATAAAAGCACGTAGAACATGATTCATTACCCTCATAAATGTGCTTGGTGCATTAGTGAGCCCAATTGGCATAACTAACCACTCATACAAACCATGTTTAGTTTTAAATGTCGTTTTCCACCCGTATCCCTCTTTCATTCTAATCTGATGGTACCCACTTTTTAAATCAATTTTTGAAAATATTGTGGAATTTTGTAAAATAGTTTAAAATGCCTTCGAGAGTTTTAATAGAAACAATATAGGATTATCGAATCCTTATCTTTCCAAAATCAACAGGGATCACAGCCCAAAGGTTTTGTTTTCACAAATAAAACTAGCAACAATTTGCAGGGTTAAAACCCACATCACGTGTCGTCAATCCAATTTGCCTAGGACCGGGACAAAGCCACAAATCCCACTCGAGGCCTCTAAGGACCCTCCCGAGCTGGCCATATCATAAAACAAACCACGCACAGGCATCACCTAGGACCGGGACGAAGCCACAAATCCCACTCGAGGTCTCTAAGGACCCTCCCGAGCTGGCTAGCGAAACACAATCACAAATCATAAATACACCAGCGTGAACACTTGTCACGGCATCTCATGGTTGGATCAATCACTTGTTGTCTCCTGACCATATGATCGCATGCCATATGTCACCGTAGGTCTCGTCTTAGGCTCTCACGGTTGGATCAATCACTTGTTGCATCCTGACCACATGGTCACATGCCATGTGTCACCGTAGACCTTCGACCATATTCACACGTTCACACAAATAACATATCGCATAAAGGATATCCAAGTAATTCACCCAAAAGCAACAAACACAAAGCACGATACAATTGTCGAATCACAATGCACCGAAATGAGATAATATATGTATATATATATATATATATATTATCAAAGCACAACAACAACAACAAGCGTATTCATAATGTTCATATAACCATCCACGGAACACAACGTTCACAAAACACACGCCTTTTGAAAGAGAGCCTTTAACAAGGCTAGCTAAATCTTTGAAAGTTCAATTCAAACGACCAAGCAACCACATTTAGACGATCACTAATTATCATATCCATAAAACAAGAAAAGTATGGGCAAGGTACTTGCCTCGGATAACCACAACGTGGAGAATTGGTTGAGGTAGGGTGGCACGAACTGACTACGAACCCGCCGACTCCACCGAACGACAACCCGCAACAATAAACTACGGACAACAACAATAACAACGAGAATGACTTCCACAGTACGACTAAAGCTGCTGAATTCAAAGAACAAATGACGAAAGTTCAAGTGTTTCCCCCAAAACGGCCAAGAACACGAATCGACCCAACAAAACATGAAAATGGAATTCCCAACCGAAATATGGATGTACAATCCATAGGATATGTTTAACAACATCATTTAACGACAATTGATTCATCAAAAACGGGTGGAAAACAAAATCAAGAACCAATCCCCCAAAAAGTCAACTCGAAGGAAAATCAAGAAATATACCTTGATTCGGCGAAGAACAATGGATTAAACGATGTTAAACACATGAATAATACTAAGATTAATCATACCCATCATGGATTAATCAACAATACGGAACGAATCGGACAAAAATCCAAAAACCCCAAAATTTCCCAAAGATAGGGTTCTAAGAAATCTAACCTTGATTCGCTGGATCAAAAGATGTTATAGGATGATTAATCAATGATATGAACTCCCAAACTTCGTGGATTAATTGCTTGACAACAACTCCTTGACCACCAAGCCTCCAGCCGCGGAAATGAGAAGATGGAAATGAAAAACGGATCAAAATATGACTGCTCGGCCGAGGCCCGCATGACCCGGCACTGTCGACCCAACCTGCCCATCGGGACTTGCCTGCCTGACCCCGATAGCGTGTGCTTCGCGGACGCTAGCGCGCGCTAGCCGACCTGTCCAGAACCCTCTGGACTAAACTGCTCGGCCAGGTAACGTACGCTAGTCGGCCGGCAGCGTGCGCTACACATGCCGATTAGCGCGCGCCACGACCGACAGTAGCGTGCGCTACCTGCCGATCCTCCCCGAGTCAAGTACTCCAGTAACCCTCTGTCCAGCCTGATAGCGTGCGCTGGCCGGTCTATTAACGCGTGCTAGTCCTGCCGAGCTAGCGTGCGCAGTCTGCCGGCAGTAGCGCGCGCTACGCCGGTTCCTACCGCGTCTTCCCGGCCAGTTCCCATCACTCCCGACAGTGCCTGCCGCACCCGTCCAGCCAGTGCCCAGCCGCCATGACCCGACGATTTGGTTTCCGAAAATGCACAGAACGAACACGACAAAATACTCGCGGACAACATCATCGATCTGAAATGAAATACCATGCAACAATTAAGCGCACGCGACCAAGAAAAAGGGTCAAGACAACAATTACGAATGCGGATACCCACAACTTTGGGTAAATTACAAAATCGCCCAAAATGCCCGAAAATCACGATACAAGATCGACTAACCAAACTGAAGTTCACAACACGTCTAACAAAGTTAAACGGACTTATGGGAAACTCGAAATGGCAGTTTCGAACGAGATTCGCAGGAATCGAACTCAAGTGTGAAAAAGTCGCTAAGAAGCACGGAGCTCAACAAAACGACACCGAAACGAACTCGGATGCCAAAAAGTGCAGAATTAATCATTCTCAGAATGACAGAACGGTCACAAGCGAGTTGTCAAAACGGACTCTCGCTAAAAAAAGAAAATTACCGAAAATCGAAATTGCGGATATTACATACTACCCTCCTTAAAAGAAGTTTCGTCCCAAAACATAAAACAACTAGGGAGAAACAATATCCCGCTAGGAAAACTCAACTAGATACACAAGAAACGCGTAACTTATGCCCAACGGCGAAACGTTACAAGCAACACAAAGGACTATACGGCGTGAAGACACGCTCCACGACGACCAACACAACGTCGCCGTTAGGGATATAATAAAACCAACAAGTGCCAAGCGTCATCAAACAAATAATACAGTCAAGTCAATTATCCGAACAATCATAAAACACTAAGCACCTATTACAAGAAACACGCACAGTCGAGAAAACAGCAATTAAACACAAAACAGTTCACAAGGACAATCATAAACAGTTCAGACTACGCCGAAATTCTCAAAAAAGAACACTAGGCATCTCCGTGTCCTTTCGTAGCAGAGACGCAACCTCGATCCCCAAATATCTCAGTTGCTAACTCGCAATGCACGGCTCGGTGACCCGCCTGGCCACACTCGAAACAGCCGACTAACGGTGAACGACAATTCTTCGCGGTATGAGATCAAGCAGCAACAGTCAGACAACCACGATCGAACAACAATGATCGAAAAACAATGATCGAACAACAACGATCGAAAAATAATGATCGAACAACAACGATCGAAAAAATAATGATCGAACAACAATGGTCGAAAAAATAATGATCGAACAACAACGGTCGAAAAATAACTCCGAAGTTCACACTTAAAATGCGTTACTGATTAGAAGGAAAATTTATACGTACATGCCCCCGGCACAATACGGTTGAAGCACCTCGGCTTGGCATACCGAATATACAACTACTAGGTACAATGGAATATAACATCGCCAAACAACAACCCGGAGATGCCAACTCAGCACAACAGAAAATCGTATCACGCAATACATACGATGGTTACTATCATAAAGCGACACACACATCAACACCACAGCAAAGACGGCATCGTTCGGCGATCTCAACGGCCCGAACGATAACCAGCACATAATCACAAACAACATGAAACAATCACGCATTTACACAATCGTGCAAACTCAAGTTCTAACAGCTCGTGCTGGTGCGATAACACGCAAATCATCACAAAGGGACAACATTCAATACTAACATCTCACCTCTCACAGAGGGCTAATCACAACAAATGCGTGGCAAATGACTCAACGTTCACGCCACCGATTCCATCATACTCGGGAGCTAACATTCTAACGACAATGCGAATATCACATATACATTCCCGGACCGCAAATAGGAATGATAGGTTTTAAAAACGAAAACCACCTTTTGAAAACAATTTGGAAACACCAGTTGATCTTGAGTATCACATTTTCAAAAAGTTGTACAAACACCATTATCGAAACTTTGAAAACCATCTTGTGGTTGATAAAACGAGGACACTTTCCTTTAAATTGAAACTTTCAGAAATATTCGACCCTTGGGTCTAAGCAACTGCATTTCTAAAAATAATTGAAAATATCTCAAAATATTTTGGTCCTCAAAGTAGAAGAATTTTGAAATAGATAGTTGCGCTAGTAGGCACCCCGAAAATACAATCCATTTAAAAGTACATCTCGAATTTTATTTTCTAAGACACTCAAGGTTGTCAAAAATCCAATAGGCCATAATGCCCAAAACTCACACGTATCGACATTCACTTATATACAATCATAATACATGCATCAACTCGTTTCAAACCAAGACAACATCTGTCTTTTACCGGAAACAAACAGTCAAATATCCTAGTCAAAGGACATAAATAATGACAACACTTCTCATATAAACGAAATATGAGAATGACACGAACGCATCACGAAACCAAGAATCTGCATCAAGTTTCCATCACTTAACACATAATCAAACAAATAGCTCATGTCACAGGAGGCACAATACAAAGAAGGGAGACTTACGGCCACAGGTCGCACGAAGATGACGATCGCCCCACGATACTAATCATGACCAACAAACTCAGACGACACGTCACGACATGACTCAGTCTGACAAAATCCAATGAGACAAACACTCAACAAAGACCACTAAACCCGACAGCCTAGGTTTCCACAACCTAAGCTCTGATACCATTTATGTAACACCTCCAATCCGCTCAGGGATATTACACGCCGTAGAACCTTTACTCAATTATCTACCAGGCTGGCAACAACTTCGAACATCTCAACAATGCCTTTAAGGCTAAAATGTCTTAGTAGACCGATTTGGTCTTTCAATAAATACATACAACTCAATCACAACACATGCCCACGCAGGGGTCGAGTACAACACACTCCCGTACAATGGGGAAAGAATACTGCAGCGGAAAATAAAATACAACTAAACCAATACGACATCAACGGGTCCTCGTGTGATTAGTATCGATCATCTTTCATCACCCTTCATGCCGACCCTGTGTTATGCTCCCCAAAACCTGAATGCAAAGATAGACATCCACCCCCCGAATACTCGGGGGTTAGCAAAACTCCACTGTTTTGCTAGTACAAGTACAAAGTGCAAATACGAACCATACAATTCAAGTTCCAATATCAGTAATAACCAGGAATCCTCAAAGATTCAAATACAACGAAACAAAACACTTCCCGAGGCAAGAGTTTGAATAAAACTTTCCAAATCCGAAAGATCGCAAATAACGAGGATGGTTTGTAAAATAGTTTAAAATGCCTTCAAGAGTTTTAATAGAAACAATATAGGATTATCCAATCCTTCTCTTTCCAAAATCAACCAGGATCACAACCCAAAGGTTTTGTTTTCACAAATAAAACTAGCAACAATTCGCAGGGTTAAAACCCACGTCACGTGTCGTCAATCCAATTTGCCTAGGACCGGGACGAAGCCACAAATCCCACGCGAGGCCTCTAAGGACCCTCCCGACCTGGCCATATCATAAAACAAACCACGCACAGGCATCACCTAGGACCGGGACGAAGCCACAAATCCCACTCGAGGTCTCTAAGGACCCTCCCGAGCTGGCTAGCGAAACACAATCACAAATCATAAATACACCAGCGTGAACACTAGTCACGGCATCTCACGGTTGGATCAATCACTTGTTGTCTCCTGACCATATGATCGCATGCCATATGTCACCGTAGGTCTCGTCTTAGGCTCTCACGGTTGGATCAATCACTTGTTGCATCCTAACCACATGGTCACATGCCATGTGTCACCGTAGACCTTCGACCATATTCACACGTTCACACAAATAATGTATCACATCAAGGATATCCAAGTAATTCACCCAAAAGGAACAAACACAAAGCACGACACAATTGTCGAATCACAATGCACCGAAATGAGATAATATATGTATATATGTATTATCAAAGCACAACAACAACAATAAGCGTATTCATAGTGTTCATATAACCATCCACGAAACACAACGTTCACAAAACACACACGTTTTGAAAGAGAGCCTTTAACAAGGCTAGCCGAATCTTTGAAAGTTTTATTCAGACAACCAAGCAACCACATTTATACGATCACTAATTATCTTATCCATAAAACAAGAAAAGTATGGGAAGGTACTTCCCTCGGATAACCACAACGCGGAGAATTGGCCGAGGTAGGGTGGCCCGAACCGTCTACGAACCCGCCGACTCCACCGAACGACAACCCACAATAATAAACTACGGACAACAACAATAACAACGAGAATGACTTCCAAAGTACGACCCAAAGCCGCTGAATTCAAAGAACAAATGACGAAAGTTTAAGTGTTTCCCCCAAAACGGCCAAGAACACGAATCGACCCAACAAAACATGAAAATGGAATTCCCAACCGAAATATGGATGTACAATCCATAGGATATGTTTAACAACATCATTGAACGACAATTGATTCATCAAAAATGGGTGGAAAACGAAATCAAGAACCAATCCCCCAAAAAGTCAACCCGAAGAAAAATCAAGAAATATACCTTGATTCGGCGAAGAATAATGGATTAAAGGATGTTAAACACATGAATAATACTAAGATTAAATACATTGGACTGTACAGCTGACTGCCTGCAGCAGCCGCGGACTTTAAGGAGACAAGCCCATGTGCTAAAAGACGATCGCCCGATTATTATAATGCAGTAAAGGCGATCGCCCGGCATATCAGAAGTCCTATAAATAGAGAACCTCTTCCTATTGGAAAAAGGTTCGGAATTCATTCCACCAACAACAGAAATACAGTAGAACATACATACCATCGAGCTCCCTGCTTTATCGCCGGAATCCATCTCAGGACTTCCATCTCCGAATCTCTCGTCCAGAAGATGATCGGCAGAGGCAGCAAGTCTCCACTAGACAGATTCCAAGAGATTCATAAGCCCAGGAGCCCAAGCATCCAGCTAAATAATCGCCGTGAGAGACTGTCGATCTCTCACCGCCGCGACAGTTCATCTCCTTTGTTACAAGAACTCACAGAGCATCAAATCTGGTTCTTCCGGCAATCTACACGCTCACTAGCTAAGATAACAAGAATTTTACACTCATTGTAATTGTATTCTTACATTAGTACTTGTATCCCCGAATATTAGTATTAATAATATCTCGCGAGAGCATTCAAGCCCGGGACTAACAACCCCAGCAAATCTTGTGTTATTTATCCTTCTCACGGAAGTGCTCTTGCATTTGTTTGCTATCCATCCATTCCAGCAATATCTATCTCCGGATAATATTTTAGGTAGCAACAATTGGCGCTAGAAGGAGGGCATCTAACCCTCAAATTTATATTCCTACCGTCCCGAAGAACACTCCCTGTTCTCGGGGCAGATACTTGAAGTGACACTCACTGCACTTCAAAGAAAACCTTCAGAATCATGACATCCGCCGGTACATCGAAGAAAGCCGCTCTCCGAACCGCCGGACATCATATCCCAGTTCAGTCCGAACCCCAGCCAACGACAGGGGGAAGCCGCAGCAACGCGATACTCTCGATCCTGCATCCGAGAGATGGCCCCAACCTCTCACTCGATCAGTTCCAAACCGAGGAACAGATCGAGGAGGCTATGGCCATCCTAGAGGAGCGACGGAGAGCATGCGCGTCGCCCGCGATAACTCCCTCGATCGTCCGCCGCATGGGAAAATGGAAATTCAACGGGCTACTGACCGAGCGATCGTCAGAAAGCCCCAATTCGCGAGGAAAGGCTCTCGCACGACCGGACGGATCCATATTCAATCGCTTGGGGTGTGACCCATCCTGGCGACCGGCGCATTCTGTTTCCAACCACGAAAAGATGGAATCCGAATCCGTCACCAGGAGTTCGGCCTACCCACCTCACAGCCGAACGCAGGTCAACCATCTGACTCCCGCCCCGATCGCCAGGGGATCAGTACTCAATCGCCTCGGCTCTCGCTCCGAGCGCCGAGCCGCAAGCAGTCAGGCCACGGCGATGGCCGCTATACAACGCCAGCTCGACGAGATGAAAGCACTCTTGGATACTGGGGCAAGCACCAACAAAAAGATCAAGGCCGGCCAAGGCCACTCGCGGTCCACATCGAGCTTGCCCCCATACAGCCAACGATTGCTCCTCCCAAAATACCTCTGTATGAGGGGAGATCGGACCCCGAAACCCACCTGAGTAAATTCCGAATCTACATGACTGGGTGTGGGGCATCTGATGCAACCAAGTGCCGGATCTTCCCGTTAACATTGGGCGAGCTGGCCCATAGGTGGTATGTCTCACTACCACCCCGATCAATCACCTCCTTTAAAAAACTGGCGAATGACTTCACGCCATACTTCGCCAGCGAGGTCGCCAGACCAGAAGGCCCCCACCGCGTGATGAAAATCAAGCAGGGGAAAGACGAAACCGACGCAGATTACATTGACCGAGTAGACGAAATCATCCTTGCCGGCGAACCCGTCAGTGATGAGCTCGCTCTCTATTCGGTCATGGGGGGATTCCACGGTCACTCTCCCATGTTTAGACATCTCTCCAAGGATATTCCCTCAACTTATGCGATCTTCCGCGCTAAAGCTGCCAACTTTCTGGCCAGGCAAAGGCTACTCACCCTCCACCTAGGCGAGGAAACGCCACCTCCTCTCCAGAAGACGACGATCGCCAAAGCAAAGAAGGCGATCGCCAAGCCGCCCGGAGATCTCAAGGCATTCGAGGACATGGAAGCCCATCTCCTCCATACGTTCAACTGAACTCCGGCACATATTTTCTATGCCATCAAGGGGCACGAAGAGCTCAAAAAGCCAAAGGCGATAAGGGACCACGGTCACCTGGACAACAATCAATATTGTGCCTACCATAAGAGTCCCGGCCACAGCACCAACAAATGCCGCGACCTCCTCAAACAGCTCTGGAGATTGTTCGAGGAGGGCAAGTTGGACAGCTTATTGGTTTAGACGAAGCCCCTACCAATCTCAATACACGATCGTCCGAGTCGAGCACAAAACAGGCTGGAAAGCTCATACGAGCCGACCCCTGGATCAACCTCAGCGACCATCTCTACATTCTTCAATCAAGAGAAGGAGACCTCGGAAGTCTCCCCGATCTCCATCCTTATTTAAGAAACTAGAGGACTCGCCCGCCATCCACAGTTCACCATCTAACATGATGGACTAAGGCACGAGATCGCCTCCCCCGCACAACGTACACTGTCGAAGGTCGGCATCTACATGACGATCCAAGGTGGGAGAGTGTAGCCATGGTCCTGGTGGTCGATGGAACCGACTGCTTAGGCCACGCAAGGTCCCTTTGGGCCAAGATCGCCGGCCCTT
Source organism: Orobanche coerulescens (assembly GCA_033398695.1). Lineage (NCBI taxonomy): Eukaryota > Viridiplantae > Streptophyta > Magnoliopsida > Lamiales > Orobanchaceae > Orobanche > Orobanche coerulescens. The sequence continues at coordinate 46,178,218 of CM065814.1, forward strand.
CATTTAAATACGAGGCCGGCGTAGTCTGAGGGCCCTCCAAAGTTAATCAGTGGACACGATCGCTCGCCCTCAAAGGTTCATCATCTAACATGGTGAACCCGGACAATGCGACGTGCCACAACCGCCCGTCTCAACGTACACCGTCGAGGTTCGCCATCTTCATGGTGGGCCGAGGTGGAAGCAGAGCTAAACAAGCCGCGGGCGTGGAGTTGAATCATCCGACGCTGCCCCGCGCAAGGACTCCTCTAGACCGAGACCGCATGCCCTTCGTTTAAATACGAGGCGAGGCGCAGCCTAACAGAGGACCCTCATAATAAAGTGAGTCACGAGACACTCAATGTCTTCGCGCATCAAGACATGATCAGGGAGTCGGTCCATCGAACTCCGCGATCGTGCACGGTTCCTCAAGACGGATGACCGTCCCCGAGGATTCGACAAAGTTGAAACCGCTCACTCAACGAATTATTTTCATCCCCTGACTTCCGCTAAGTGAATAATAACAAGGGGCAATAAGAGTGCAGACTACCTATACGACGATCGTCGCTATTCAACCACATACGGAGATCGTCATTTTTTCAGATGTTGTGCAGTGATCGAATTTGTTGTAAAAGTTATCTTTATGAGTTTATCAATTCATTTGGAACTACCCTCGCAACGATCTCTCCTCACACATTTGTACAAAGTCAAACAAAGACTCAAAAATAACCATCATTCAAGTGATAAGTCAGAAATTCAAACGTTCATTTCATTACTTGAATAAAACGGAGTACATGTTCGCCCGAAGGCCTAAATGCTACAAAAGAAAGCTACAAATTACAAGGAAATAAGCTAAAGCATAAAAAATGAAGTGCCTCAGGCCCCTGTCTGGCCTTCGCCATCAGTATCCGGCACGGTCCCCTCATCTTCCGGAGCGTCGGGATGAGCAAGATTGCTCGGAGACGGATACCAGCTCAAATCCACGCCGAGGTCCACAAGATCCAAGATCGGCAAGGATAAAGCTGAATGGAGATGATGCTCCAACGCGTACGCCTTGAAGTTCTCAACAAGAGGCCCGACCTCCAAACCTCCCTTCTTAGCTGCTCGGATCGAGTCAGCGAACGCCAATAATATGCGAACTCGCTGACAAACTCCAAGTTTTGAAAGGGATCGGCCTTGGTCGCCTCTACCTCTCCTTTCAGCTCCGCCATTGCCTGTTGCGACCCATGGAGCTCGGCCTCCCTCGCAGCGACCTTCCCCGTCGCCTCCGCTAGCTCGCTGGTCAACCGAGCGATCGTCACCTTCTGGCGATCGGCCTCCTCTTCAGCAACCTTCTGCGCCCGGACGGCATTCAGCATGTGGTCCCGAAATCAGTCGACCGCCAAACGAGACAGCTCAGTTTCCTTCTTCGCCAGCTCAAGCTCGTGGCTCGCCCGCTTGGCCGTTTCCAGAGAGTCCTTCTCCATCGCCACGATCTTATCAGTAAACTCGGCGTTCTCTTTCCGAGCCGCCTCGAGATCCGCCTGCAGGCGAATAGTGAAAGGCCGCCCCTCAAACTCCTGAGCAGCCTGGACAGCCATGGTCGCCGTCTGGAGAGAAAGGGCGAGAACAGCATGCATCGAACTCCCCGATCGCTGACGAGCGATCGCATCCAGATCGGTCGTCCATGCCTCCGGCATAGCAGAAGCGGCCTTGCTAACGGATGGAGGGATGTCGCAGGACTGGCGAGGAGATCGGCTCGCTAGGAAATCCACGACCATCGGCGGGCAAGACGGATCTGTGCGACGGATCGTGCATCAAAACAACAAAGTTAATACAACTCCTACGCAGTTGTAATTTTTAACACAAAAATGCAATCTACCTTTCAGCCTTCTCGGGGTCCCGACCAAAATACGGTTTCCCTCGAGGGGTCTCAGCATCCGCGATCGCCATCTCCCGCATAAAAGCCGCAGAGGGCGGCTCATTCTCCGGAGCAACGATGGTGATCGGAGGCGCGGCGATCGACACTTCATCGCCCGGGGCGGGAACCGAAGTTTCTTCCGGCCTCGGCCTCTTGCGATTCGCTCGAAGCCCCTCCTCCGGAACTCCCTCCTCAGCCACGACCGGCTCCACGCGAGGCTCCGCCTCCGGAACTATTGGCAACGCAACAGGTGGGGACCGAGATGACCTCTTATGGCGGAGACGGCCTAGAACTCCAGGATTCGACATGGCGATCTCCGTCGGAGGCTCCAAAAAGCGAGGAAAGCGGACCTCTGCAGTTAAGACGATCGACCAACAGTCAGACACTTTCCTCAAGTAAGGCGATCGCCTAGAAAGAGAAGGTCGCAGAAACACATACCAGGAACCGAGAGATGTCTCGGGAAGCGAAATAGCCGAGCCGACAACCAACGACTCTCCTTATTGATCCAGTTGGCGTCAAGGTCGTCGTCCAACAAGCTCCTTATCCGCTCCCAGACAACCAGGAAGTCAAAAGGCAGCTCCTCGATCGCCGGAATGTGAAAACCTGCAAAACCGAAATCAAATTAGATCAGTCCAAAACGCATCCGAACAAAGGGAGAGTCTAAACCCTTACCGGGATTCCTCTCCCGAAACTCAGTGGGGATCTCTAGCTCGCCCGAAGGATTGTCGCTCGCGGAAGCCCTCCACTTGCCGGCGACCCAGAACCACTTCGTCGGATCCCCCCGCGCCTTATTGCGGACTCCATGAATTACCCGACCAGATCGGCCCTGAATATGGTAACCGCCGACCGACCCTTTCTGAGCCGTCAGCTTGAACAAATGGTTCATCTCCAACGGCGATGGGAGGCGGTACAGGCGGTGACCGCCGAAAAGGGTGAGAGTGCTGATAATTTGGAGCCAGGCGTTCGGCGTCAGCTGAAGTGGCGCCACATTCCAAGCGGCCAGCAGGTGAGAGACAGCAAAAGATAGAGGGAAGCGCAGCCCGGCCTCCATAATCGCCTCATTCACGGCGACCATACCCATCGGAGGCTGGTCGGCTCGTTCATTCTCCACCGGCGCGAACATGTCCACATCTGAAGGAACATGGAATCTTGTCCTCCAGACGGCCAGATCTTTCCTGGTCGTCGAAGTCCGTATTTGGCCAAGCGACCACAACGATCGCTGCGCAGCACGGTACTGCGACCATTTGGGAAGCACATAGGGGTAGGCGACCGAGTATCCCCAGAAATCGAATCTCGGAGTAGGACCGGCCAACTTCTCCATTATCTCAGCAAAGGCCTTATAGGCCCGGCCGAAAGCACTATGCTGCTCCCAGTAGGCCCTAATCGCCAGATCTCTCTCAATCTGCGATCGTCTTTCTTCAGCAGTCGCCTCCTTAGCAACATCGGCTTCATTAAATAAAGCCTCGACTTCAGCAGGGTCGATTCCGGCCCGAATAGCTTCAGTGGCCGTCTCGAGGTGGAAGTCGGAAGAAGATTCTCCCCGGACAGTCGATGTCCCGGCGGCCGAACTGGTACCCACTCCACGTGATGATGAGGTTCCGGCCATTCTCAAAGACAGATAAGGAGAAAAGGATTTTTCTTACCCGAAAGTGAAATCGAACGACGGTCGGCACTAAGATCTTCATAAAAATCGACAGCAAGTCCTTCTTTCTCCAATAAGTACGCGTGAGTATGAAACTGCAGCACCGCGCCCTTTTATAGGAGAAGGCAGGGACTCATTTGCAATAAGGGAAAACCTCAGGGGTCGGATCTCAAACGACGCATTAATTGACTCCCTCGAGACCCGCGTACGCGTCTTTTCAAGGACGCATCAGCCGAGGAGTCATTAATGACCGTTGGTATCCTCCAATGGAAGCCCGACACGTGCGCGGAGACTTTTCCACGCCCATTTCTTTTTCCCGCGCAGTTCAGCGGCCAACCAGGTCGTCCGAACTCAGAATATATCAGCTCAAAGACGATCGCCAGTTCAGTTAAACATAGAGTCGCTCGTCAAAAGTTCAGCGATCGCCAAGAGAACCACCTCACCCCACGTTTCCAATGTATGAGCGAGCTGGGGGGCAATTGTTGTGTCAAGATTTATCCATCCCGACAGGCGATCGACTATAAGGCCGAGCGACCAAGTCAACTCTAGTCAAACTATGGCTAGCTCGCCAAGTCAAAGATATCAGACCACCATCAGGTACCTAGCGATCGACTCCCAAGGCGATCGCCCTTTGGCATCTGGCGATCGACTCTAGCGTCCGGCTAAGGACGGTCGACCTACGTCCCGAGCAGGGACGATCGCCCGTCAAAGTCATCGAGGACTGGACCTCAGAACAGCACCCACGTGCAGATCCACCAAAGGCGCTGACAGACAAGATCTTTTGCTGACAGACAAGACCTTTGACCACAGCCTGTCACCTACCTCACCTACCGGCAGGCGCGCCGAAAGTTGTCAGTGGGACCGCCCGTGACAGCAACTCAGGACGCGTGCAGGCTCCCCATTGGACCGTCTGGTGGCAGCGGACTTTAAGGAGACAAGCCCATGTGCTAAAAGACGATCGCCCGATTATTATAATGCAGTAAAGGCGATCGCCCGGCATATCAGAAGTCCTATAAATAGAGAACCTCTTCCTATTGGAAAAAAGTTCGGAATTCATTCCACCAACAACAGAAATACAGTAGAATATACATACCATCAAGCTCCCTGCTTTCTCGCCGGAATCCATCTCAGGACTTCTCTCTCTGAATCTCTCGTCCAGAAGACGATCGGCAGAGGCAGCAAGTCTCCACTAGACAGATTCCAAGAGATTCATAAGCCCAGGAGCCCAAGCATCCAGCTAAATACTCGCCGTGAGAGACTGTCGATCTCTCACCGCCGCGACAGTTCATCTCCTTTGTTACAAGAACTCACCGAGCATCAAATCTGGTTCTTCCGGCAATCTACACGCTCACTAGCTAAGATAACAAGAATATTTACACTCATTGTAACTGTATTCTTACATTAGTACTTGTATCCCCGAATATTAGTATTAATAATATCTCGCGAGAGCATTCAAGTCCGGACTAACAACCCCGATAAATCTTGTGTTATTTATCCTTCTCACGGAAGTGCTCTTGCATTTGTTTGCTATCCATCCATTCCAGCAATATCTATCTCCGGATAATATTTTGGGTAGCAACAGATATGAACTCCCAAACTTCGTGGATTAATTGCTTGACAACATCTCTCCTTGACCACCAAGCCTCCAGTCACGGAAATGAGAAGATGGAAATGAAAAACGGATGAAAATATGACTGCTCGGCCATATATATACTGGCGCGGCCTAGCGTGCGCTAGCCTTCCGAACTAGCGTGCGCTATCAGCCAGTATCGGCCCAGAACTCTCGGTCGGGGCCCGCATGACTCGGCACTGTCGACCCGACCTGCCGACCGGGACTCGCCTGCCCGACCCCGATAGCGTGCGCTGCGCGAGCCTTCGCGCGCTAACGACACATCCCGAGAACCCTGCAGACTAAAGCGCTCGGCGAGTAACATACGCTAGTCGGCCGGCGGCGTCGCTACACATGCCGATTAGCGCGCGCCACGGCCCAGCGATGGCGTGCACTACCTGCCGATCCTCCCGAGTACTGATACACGGTAACCCTCGCCCGGCTCGATAGCGTGCGGCGGCGGCCTGTGCGCGCGCTAGTCCTGCCGAGCTAGCGTGCGCAGTCTGCCGGTAGTAGCCCGCACTACGCCGGTTCTTGCCGCATCTGCCCGGCCAGTGCCCAGCACTACCGACAGTGCTTGCCGCACCCGTCCGGCCAGTGCCAAGCCTCCATGACCCGATGATTTAGTTTCTGAAAACGCACGGAACGAACACGACGAAATACTCGCGGCCAACATCATCGATCCAAAACGAAATACCATGCAACAATTAATCGCACGCGACCAAGAAAAAGGGTCAAGACAACAATTACTAATGCGGATACCCACAACTTTGGATAAATTACAAATGGCCCAAAACGCCTGAAAATCACGATACATGAACGAATAACCAAACCGAAGTTCACATCACGTCTAACAAAGTTAAACGGACTTATGGGAAACTCGAAATGGCAGTTTCGAACGAGATTCGCAAGAATCGAACTCAAGTGCGAAAAAGTCGCTAAAAAGCACGGAGCTCAACAAAACAACACCGAAACGAACTCGTATGCCAAAAAGTGCAGAATTAATCATTCTTAGAACGACGAAACGGTCACAAGAAAGTCGTCAAACCGGACTCTCGCTAAAAAAAATAAAATTACCGGAAATCAAAATTGCGGATATTACAATACATACCACATTCCCCCTTCTCGACCACTGTAGTTTGGAAGATGAAGGGCTTGGATGAGGAGGCGTATAACAGGTGGTTGGACAGCGGCGAGAGGTGAGTTAAATAGTAAATTCAATATTATTTACTAAAATTATCCATATTTAAACAAAAAGTAAATTGTAGTGTCAATGTTCATGCTGAATGCAGAGCTAGTGCCTCTTGATTTTTGATTCTACAGGACAGATCCAGATTGATAGATGCAGAAGTAAGTCTTTAAATTTATATGTACATAATATCTTATTGAAATGTGTACTTATTGAAAATGTTTAATTCATTTGAAATTTAAATGATATCCAGCATTTGGATGCAAATATGTGGATCCTACAGTTTGATCCCAGATTTGTTGGCGTGCGATGGCTGTTGGAACATTTTGTTCCATACATAAATTAAAAGTGCTTTGATGATTAAAGGCGTTAAACAAAACAAAACAATGAAGAGGCGAGGCAAGCATCGAAGGAAAATGAAGTGCAAAAAGCTGGACAGAAGGCCTATTAACGTACGATATGCAGATAGATTAACGTACGTAATATTGGATGCTTAGCGTACGTAATACACGTAGTGTAACGTATGCAATGTGATGTTTACGATTTCAAGGAAGAAGAACGTTGGAAGGTGACATCATGGCATAGGTCAGCGAGCAACGGGCAAATTGACTAAAGTTAACGTACGTAATGGGTAGATGGCTAACGTACGTAACTCAAATAACGAAACTCCCTGGACTGAAACTGGAAGAGGCTTACGTACGTAACATGTGGTGTTTAACGTACGTAACGAGTCTTGCGTACGTAATAAGGAGATGATGGCGTACATAATGAGCAGTCTGGCAGCTAACGGCTAGTTTGATGATGGAGCCTATAAATACCATCCCTATGGTATTGTTTGAGAATAACAATCTTGAGCAAATTTCCTATACTTGTGATATTATTATACACATTCTTGTTGTTGATATTGAGCTTAATTGTAAGTGTTTGAGTGAGAATTCACGAAAACATACACAAGTGGTAAAAGAAAAGATACGATGGGATTCGGTGTTATTAGGATCAAGGATGCGGCATTATTAGAATCGCAATCGTTATCTAAGTGTAGTTTATCTAGTACCCATAGAAAGCTAGAGCGGTTGATTCCTTGTCCGATAGAAAAGGAAAACGGTTTAACTTGGACCGACACAAATACAAGTACGAGTGGTTTATCACGGACCAATAGAAGACGTGATTGTAAACGGTTATACCTCGACCGATAGTAGAGAGGAGAAGAGGTTTTTCTTTAGCCTATACAAAAAGATACCGAGAGAGGATGTAGGCTCGTTTATAGCCAAACCTCTATAAATCTGTGTGCCATTTTATTTCCACACTTATTATTTACTCTTCCGCAACACGGCGCAAATATCCGACCCCGTACCCTACAATTGGTATCGGATTGGTACTCTAATACGCGGCTTAGCATCAGAGGAGAAAAGATCCAAGAATGGCATTTCAATTCTCTCCAGTCGAAGGCCTTGCTCTCAACCGACCACCATACTTCGATGGCTCAAATTATTTGACATGGAAGAAAAAAATGTCAATCTTTATTCGTGCCTACGATATAGAGATTTGGAAGATTATTTGTCTCGGCCCAAAAGTTCCTATCAAATCCGACAGTATGCTCAAGTCTTTTGAAGAATACGACGATGCCGATTGGAAAAATGACCATCTAAATTGTAAGGCCACCTAACTTTTATTTTGTGCCTTAAATCCCGAAGAGGTCAATCGAATCTCGTCGTGTGAAAGTGCGAAAGAAATATGGAAAATTCTTGAAATCACACACGAAGGGACAACTCAAGTCAAGGAGACGAAGATCAATAAGCTTCTCCATGACTACGAGTTATTCATGATGAAGGGTGACAAGTCCATCACCAATATGCTCGACCGATTTTCGGTCATCACAAATGGACTTGCTTCGTTCGGAAAACCATTATCTAGTAGTGAAAAAGTTAAGAAAATTTTACGATCACTACCTAGCGAATGGGACAGCACCGTGACCGCGATTATGGAATCCAAAAATCTCAATATGCTCGATTTTAGCGCCCTCATTGGTTCGCTAATTAATTATGAGATCGTGTTAAAATCACGAAGTGTCAAGCCTAAGCCGAAAGAAAGATCGTTAGCCATGAAGGCTAAGATGTCAAAGAAAGAAATCTCGGTGGAGGAAAGCGATGAAGAAATGACATATTATGCCAAAAATATTAATAAATTCCAAACCTTATTAAACCGGAGGAAGAAGGATATCTCGAGCGAATCTAAGAAGTTCGACAATTCTTGTTGACTATGTGGAAAACCTGGCCACTTCGCTAAGCATTGCCGAGCCAAACCAAAAAAAGAGGTTCTCATGGCAACATGGAGCGATGAAGACGAAGACGACGAATTTATCAATCAAAATAATCTCGCTCTCATGGCCCGGAGTTCGTTCGACGACAGCGACGTCGAAAGCCAAGTAAGTACATCCTCTTGTGACAAGTTATTTTATGTATTTGAGTTATTACATATGGATTTCCAAAATGCTTTATCCGAAATAAAATCCCTCAAATCTAAAATCAAATCTTTGGAAATTGAAAATTCCAAAATTATCGACAAGGGAAAATTCGTTGAAATCGATCATTCGAAGTGTATTGAAAATGAAAATATTTTGAAGAATGATCTCGCTAAAATCCAAACCGAGCTTAAATCTTTGACAAAGAAATTCTCGCGCGGAAACGAGAAATTTGAACAAATGCTTGGTGTTCAAAAACTTACTTTGAATAAAGAGGGGTTAGGATTCAAAACTCGTTTGAAAAACGAATCCGTTAATTTCAAGATACCCCTTTGCAAAAAGTGTTTAAAAATCGGGCATCATATTTCAAGTTGCAAAAGCCCGAGACGGACGATAAAAATTAAGAAAATTTGGGTTCCTAAAGGAACAATCGTTTCAAATATCGTCTACGTTTCTAAACATAAACCAACTATAGGTTGGATCCCCAAATATTGATTTTTGGTATTTTACTCAGGAGGAGTAATTTTTTTTGAACACATAATATTTTCAGGGGGAGTTTTTACCCTTTATGCATTTATTTATCATAAATTGGTATCATGCATATTTTATTTTTTTGGTATCATTCAATTGCTATTTTATTCTGTTTTTGATGAAAACAAAAAGGGGGAGAGAAAGGAGGAAAATGAGAAAAATGGGATTAACCCTGAAAGGGCAGAAAATCGAAGAAAAAGAAAGCATTCAAAAAGGGGGAGAAACGAAGGAGTCGAAGAATGAATAGGAGAAGTCGAAAATGACAGAAAAAGAAAAATGAGGAGACGTCGAAAAGACGATGAAATTTTGAAAATGGGAAAAGAAAAGGAGAAAAGAAAAGAAGGAGTCGAAAAAGAAATGGGAGAACAAACTAACGAAACGGACAAAGTCGAAAACTTTGGTCTGTACACATATACATATATTTGTATTTTTGCAGGTAAATCCCATTGACAAATTTTTGTTTTGTAATCATCAAAAAGGAGGAGATTATTGGAAAATTTTGTTCCATACATAAACTAAAAGTGTTTTGATGATTAAAGGCGTTAAACAAAACAAAACAACAAAGAGGCGAAGCAAGCATCGAAGGAAAATGAAGTGCAAAAAGCTGGACAGAAGGCCTATTAACGTACGCTATACAGATAGATTAACGTACGTAATATTGGATGCTTAACGTACGTAATACACATAGTGTAACGTACGTAATGTGATGTTTGTGATTTCAAAGAAGAAGAACGTTGGAAGGTGATGTCATGGCATAGGTCAGCGAGCAACGGACATATTGACTAAAGTTAACGTACGTAATGGGTAGATGGCTAACATACGTACCTCAAATAACAAAACTCCGTGGACTAAAAGTGGAAGAGGCTTACGTACGTAACTCGTGGTGGTTAACGTACATAACGAGTCTTGCGTACGTAATAAGGAGATGATAGCGTACGTAATGAGCAGTCTGGCAGCTAACGGCTAGTTTGATGATGGAGCCTATAAATACCATCCCTATGGTATTGTTTGAGAATAACAACCTTGAGCAAATTGCCTATACTTGTTATATTATTATACACATTCTTGTTGTTGATATTGAGCTTAATTGTAAGTGTTTGAGTGAGAATTCACGAAAATATACACGAGTGGTAAAAGAAAAGATACGATTGGATTCGGTGTTATTAGGATCAAGGATCCGGCATTGTTAGAATCGCAATCGTTATCTAAGTGAGGTTTATCTAGTACCCATAGAAAGCTAGAGCGGTTGATTCCTTGTCCGATAGAAAAGGAAAACGGTTTAACTTGGACCGACACAAAGACAAGTACGAGTGGTTTATCACGGACCAATAGAAGACGTGATTGTAAACGGTTATACCACGACCGATAGAAAAGAGGAGAAGAGGTTTTTCTTTAGCCTATAGAAAAAGATACCGAGAGAGGACGTAGGCTCGTTTATAGCCGAACCTCTATAAATCCGTGTGCCATTTTATTTCTGCATTTATTATTTATGCTTCCGCAACATGGTGCAAATGTCCGACCCCGTACCCTACCATGGCTCGATGATTGGGCTGCCCAGATGATTTTGGTTCATACGAGCTTCTTGGTAATGAAAAAATATTAATTTATAAATTTCTACCAAATTAATTGAATGCCTCGTTACTGACAAAATTATTTTATATTAGGCTGCGTGTATGAATGTATGGAATAATTCTAATAGGAGAGGAGGTTCATTGAGGATTGATGATGAGGATCTCGATTTCTTGATAGCCACATTCACGGCCTGAGACCATTTTGGGGAGATAATAGCCCTTGGTGGGAGTTATGCGAGATGATACTTTATTGCATATTTTGTTATTTATTTGTATTAGTTATTCGTTTACTATTGTACTGATAATGTACTTTTTGAACAATCCATGTGTTGACCATATGGAATACGTCTCCAGAGTCCTCGAGTGGACATTGGTGTAACACCCCGAGATATTCAGAGTATATTACAGCGCCGTGGATCCCTACATGGGACCCACCAGGCTATAATATCGAACACCCCTCGACTAACCATCTCGGTTAGCAAGGAAACGCAATCAAATAGATCATCACATGAAAATACACCCGGAACAACCGACCGAATGAGTAACAATCGACAGTATAACAATTTAAAATAATACAACACGGAGTTTGAATTTGAAAAGCCTAAGTACTCGCGAGTACAGTCTATCAGTTTATAAATATAGGAAACAACCATATCGAATTAGACAAAGGAAATAAGACAACCCAAATGCACATGTCAACGACCCTGGCCGACATCTTCGTACTGTCCCGGTGCTCGCTCGTCCGGATAATCATAACCTGAAATCCATAACAAGAATTTCCCCAAAATGGGTCCCCCAAAGGGGTTAGCAATTACGCTAGTACAAGTAATCAAGGCAAACCAATCGCTTACACATTTTATAGTACATGCACCAATATCATTTCAAAAACCAAAACTAGACATGTCTTTTCCGGAGACAAACAATCAAACAATTTGCCTTGGGAACAGAGTAATATCATAGATTCCCGCTCGAGGCCTCTAAGGACCCTCCCGAGCTGGCCACATTATAAAACAAAACACGCACATGCATCGCCTTGGGAACAGAGTAATATCATAGATTCCCACCCTAGGCCTCTAAGGACCCTCCTGAACTGGCTAGCTATACAAACTCATGAATCCAGGACTCAACCGTTTGGATTTCCTCCTTGATCCCGTCGGACCAACACGAGGTGAGCAAATCACACACAAAATACATTACCATTCCACGTTAAGCATAAAGGTTTCCAAAAATACTTGCCTTGAATATATGATGACGCAACGAACGGAAAGGATAATCACCGATGAACACTAGGAATCAACGGAACCGAACCTAACGATTCGAAGAACATAATTACAACTAACTCTAGCCGAATACGGAAATCGAATACACCCAAAAACCCGCCTACGATTCATGTATATTCGGCCAAAAATAACAACGAGGGTGGACCACAACCAAACCCTCTCGATTTTGCAAAACCATGAAAATATACCATGAATTCGTAGGAAAGTTAATGATACTAACAATATTAATCGTATTCATCAAGAATCCATCAACAAAACGGAAAGAATCGGACAAAACCCCCAAAATCCCCAATTATCTAAAAGGTAGGGTTTCAAGAGATATTACCTTGAGGATTCAAGTATTTAGATTCGTAGAACACGCGTTGGATTGATTGTCCGGGCTTCACAACCGAAGAAGAATGATGAAAATCAACCCCCAATTGATGAATGATGAGAAGCTCTCCTCCTCTCTCACTCTCTCTCACGTAAATGGAAGAAGAAGAAGGGAAATGAGCTGCTCACGCTCAAAACAACACAATTATAGAGGGTTGACCGCATTGTGTGCCGCGGCTCAGCTGAGGTGTGCCGCGGCACAGGCCAAAAATTACTCCCAGGGTTCGGCAGTGTGCCGCGGCTCATCTGACATGTGCCGCGGCACCCGTCTGATCGGGTTTTTGGCCGAAAATGCCACACGACCGTGCCGCGGCACCGGACGGGTGTGCCTCGCTTGACTTCGGCGGTGTGCCGCGGCATCGACGGTGCGCCGCGGCACACAGTACAGTCCGCTCGACCAACTACTGGAGAAATGTGTGTGCCGCGGCGCACACACCTTGTGCCGTGGCCCACACCCCCTCTGGGTCCTAAATGATGAAAAATGATCCGGGAAGAGAATAAAAGCAATAGGAATCAATATTTGGGAACCAATAACACGAAATGGATCCACGGCAACCCCGAAATGGCGGTTCCGCACAACAATACGAGAATACAGTTCAACAGATGACAGGAAGGATACACTGAAAGATACACGAGGGTCACTACGACTGAGAAATACACCGAAAAATGAAGATATAAGGGAAAGAAAAATGCGGATATTACATTCTACCCCTCTAAAAATAAGTTTCGTCCCGAAACTTAAGAAACAAACAACTCAGGGTAGCTAGCACGCATGCTATCCTCGGTCTCCCAAGTTGCCTCCTCGACACCGTGTCTCGACCACTGCACTTTGACCAAAGGGATGGTCTTATGCCTCAGTCGTTTCTCACGATGCTCCAAAATCTTCAAAGGACGCTCCTCGAAAGTAATATCCTCGGCGACATCAATCTCACCATAATCGATGACGTGACTAGGATCCGGGACATATTTCCTCAGCTGGGAAACATGAAAAACGCTATGAACATGACTCAAGGCCGGAGGTAACGCCAAACGGTATGCTAACCCACCGACTCGCTCGAGAATCTCGAAGGGTCCAATAAATCTAGGACTCAACTTCCCCTTCTTCCCGAAACGGAAAACTCCTCTCGTCGGCGACACCTTCAGCAAAACGTGGTCTCCCACCTCGAATTCTAAAGGTCGACGACGGACATCGGCGTATGACTTCTGTCGACTCTGGGCAGTCAACATCTGTTCCCGAATTAATTCTACCTTCCGCCTCGTCTCTAAAACGACATCCGGCTCGGTCCCGACTAAATCGGACGCCTCATTCCAACAAATCGGTGATCGACATCGCCGCCCATAAAATGCCTCATACGGTGCCATCCGAATCGATGCGTGCCAACTATTGTTGTACGTAAATTCGATCAATGGCAAATGCTCCTCCCAGTCACTACCCCAATCGAGAGCACAAGCACGCAATAAATCCTCGAACGTCTGGATAGTGCGTTCCGACTGTCCATCTGACTGGGGATGAAAAGAGGTACTCAAATGCAAACGGGTACCCAACGCCTTATGCACCGCCTGCCAAAAGTGCGATACGAAACGGCCATCACGATCCGAAACAATAGACTTTGGAGTACCGTGAAGCCTCACAATCTGCGCGATAAACACACGATCTAACTTCTCCGGGCCTCAAGTGTCCTTGATGCCCAGAAAATGTGCCTACTTGGTCAGACGATCAACAATCACCCATACCATATTCATGCCCGACCTCAATCTCGGTAAGCTCGTAAAAAAATCCATCGATATATCTTCCCATTTCCATTCTGGAATGGGAAGTGACTGCAATAACCCAGCCGGTCGCTGATGTTCGATTTTGACCTGCTGACAAGTCAAACACCTCGCTACAAACTGTGTGACCTCCTCCTTCATATCATTCCACCAGAAATTTCTCCTCAGGTCCTTGTACATCTTACTCGAACCAGGATGAACGGAATAAGGTGTAGCATGGGCCTTGCGTAGAATACTCTGTCTCAACTCTAAGTCGTTCGGTACACAAAGCCGACTCTGGAATCTCAAAACACCATCCTCATGAATCACAAAGTTAGGAGACTTTCTCTTAAGAATGTTCTCCCGGATTTGAGTAATCATCAGATCCTCCAACTGCTTCAGCTTAATTTCATCGATCAAAGACGACGAAATCTCTGAAGCACAAAGTTGCCCGACAGTCCCAGGCAACAAAACCTCAATATCTAACTCGATCAAAGTCCGCCGAGGCTCAGACTGAGACGTAAGGACCTCAAGCATTCGCAACGCAATCAGTTTCCGGCTCAAGGCGTCGGCCACGACGTTCGCCTTGCCCGGATGATAAAGGATTTCGAGGTCATAATCCTTAGTCGGCTCTAACCACCTCCTCTATCTCATATTCAACTCCCGCTGAGTAAATATATATTTCAGACTTTTATGATCGGTAAAAATCTGACATGCAGAGCCGAAAAGATAGTGACGCCAAATCTTGAGCGCAAAAACGACTGCCGCTAACTCCAAATCATGAGTAGGGTATTTAAGCTCATACGGCCTCAACTGTCTCGACGCAAAGGCAATGGTCTTGCCGTGCTGCATCAATACTCACCCAAGACCCTGACCCGAAGCATCGCTATAAACGGAGAATCCCTCGTTGCCACATGGCAACGCCAAAACCGGGGCTGAAGTCAAACGCTTCTTCAGTTCCTCAAAACTCGACTGTCTCTCGTCATTCCAGACGAACTTCCCGGATTTCTGGAGCAACTGTGTAAGTGGCCGAGCTAGTTTTGAGAAACCCTCGACGAACCTACGGTAGTAGCCAGCCAAACCCAAGAAACTACGGACCTCCTTCACATTTGTGGGCGGTGCCCAATCCAACACTGCCTCAATTTTCTGCGGATCCACACGAACTCCCTCGGCTGAAATCACGTGACCCAAAAACATCACTTCCTTCAGCCAGAACTCACATTTCGAGAACTTCGCATAGAGTTGCTCGGTCCTCAAAATGTCTAACACTATCCGCAAATGATGGGCATGCTCTTCCTCATTCCTCGAATAGATAAGAATATCGTCAATGAAGACGACGACACACTTATCCAAATACTCGATAAAGACCTTGTTCATCAATTGCATGAACACCACCGGCGCATTAGTTAGCCCGAAAGGCATAACTACAAACTCGTAATGTCCGTATCTCGTCCGAAAATCCGTTTTCGGCACGTCGGCTCTCCTACCCGAAGCTGATAGTACTCCGATTTCAAATCAATCTTCGAGAATACCGCAGCTCCCTGCAGCTGGTCAAACAAATCATCAATTCTCGGCAAAGGATACTTGTTCTTGATGGTCACCTTGTTTAGTTCGCGATAGTCGATACACAAACGTAGTGAACCATCCTTCTTCCGTACAAACAGGACCGGTGCGCCCCAAGGCGAGGCGCTCGGTCGAACGTACCCCGACTCAAGAAGCTCGCTCAACTGCTTCTTCAACTCAGACATCTCTGAAGGTGCCATGCGATACGGCGCCTTCGAAATCGGAGCCGCTCTAACTCTATAGCAAACTCAACCTCACGATCCGGTGGCAATCCCGGCAACTCGTCAGGAAATACATCAGGAAACTCACTAACGACTGGAATCGACAAAAGCTCGACTCCACCATCCTCCGCCTTCAAGGCATAGCACCAATAACCAGT
The DNA here is from genome assembly GCA_033398695.1 of Orobanche coerulescens. Classification (NCBI taxonomy): domain Eukaryota; kingdom Viridiplantae; phylum Streptophyta; class Magnoliopsida; order Lamiales; family Orobanchaceae; genus Orobanche; species Orobanche coerulescens. Next base: position 46,194,440 of record CM065814.1, read on the forward strand.
ACACCCCTTTCGCAGGAGACTCATCGCCTTCAAGGCATTAATAACGAACTTCTGGTTTCCCCTCTTTCGCCCTGCGAAAGAGTGTTCGGTGCCGTCCTCGGCTAACATAGTGATGATTCTCGTGCGGTAGTTCATGATTGCGCCATGCCGCTCGAGCCAATCATCCCTGAGAATCAAATCCTCACCCACAATATTAACGACAATATGATTAGAGAGCCAAGCTCTCTCACAAATAAACACAGAGCAGTCTCGGACTTCTCAATCACCGACAATTCTATCACCGCTAGGAAGTTTAACAACGAAAGGCTCGCAAGGTTACAAGCAGTCGAAACTCAGACGGCGTACACACTCTAGAGAAATGAATGAATGCGTAGCACCCGAATCAAAAAGCACACCGACAGGATGAGAATGGATATGAACGGTACCTGTCGCCACAGTAGCTGCTGGGTCATCGGCCCTTCTCATCTCGTATATACGCGGCTGGGCGGAGCCGACACTGGAAGCTCCTCCTCTAGCGGGTTGACCCCGACCCCTACCGCGGCCGACACTCAGTGGTGGCGGCGGAGCAAACGAGCCCTGGTTCACACTCTGCTCCAAAGGTACTGGTTGAGAAGGACGGGCGCCGCGAAGCTGTTTGATCTGCTCACAAAAGGGGGCCTTGTGGCCCAGCTGTCCACAAGTATGACAAGTAAACTTCGGACGAGGACACTGCCGGCTCCTATGGCCCTGCACACCATAGTTAAAACATGTGGGTTCACGAGCGGAGGTTCCGGCGGCACCCCGAAAGCTCCCAGAGAAACGAGCCGAACTGCCCGTAGAAATATTTGCAGCTTGAGATTTCTGCTGGCCTCCACTCTTGGGACCAGAAAAATTTCCGACCGACTTCTGTTTCTTGCTTTCACGAGCCAAATCACTAGCCGCCACTGACATATCATAAGCGAGGGCCCTACTCTGATAATCCTTCAAGGTAGTGCAGACGAGTCCAGACATGTAGTCCCGAATGGACAGTTTCATCCTCCTGGAAAAATGGAAAATTTTGTTGCTCTCAGCGAGAACTTGGGTCTTCACATAACCCAACTCCTTGTTAAAATCGGCAATAGCTTGGGATACGGGAATATCCCGTGGTTGAGCATCATAGAAAGCATGCACTCGAGCCTGTCTGACCGGCCACGGACAATATTCGGTCTCCATCAATTCTTGAAATTCGGCCCACGAAGCAACATGATCTTTGGGACCAACGGCCTCCCACCAATCCGTAGCATAAGTATTGAGCAATAGGGACCTTACGGTCCTCGGGGCAGTTGGTAGCAGTGAAGACTTTGGATATCTCCTTGATCCAACCTTCCCAGCCGATCGGGTCCGAAGCTCCCGAAAACTGAGGAGGATGCATCTTGATGACATTCTGAAGCCAGCGATCCGCTCCACCCCGATTAGCATGGGCCTGATCGGGGTTCTGGACCACCTGAGCTATAGCCGCCATCTGGTTAACCATTTGCTGCATAACAGCCGCAATACCAAGATCGGCGCGCTCCTGAGAAGAAGCATGACTGTGACGGTCACTGGTACTGCCGGCTCCCGAAGAATGCGTCGTGGCCGCCCCACCGGCTACCCCACGTCCTCTGCCGCATCCACGACCACGACCACGACCACGGTTCCCTCCGGCATCCATACTGGTGTTAAGAGATAACAGAAGTATATCGAGGATGAGTAAGGAAGGAAAAAGCAACTACGATGACAAGCAAAGGAGGGAGAGTAACCATAGTTCAGGAAACGGAATACAGTACGAAAAATAAATAATCGAGTAAGGGAACTTACGAACACTGGAAGTACTGAGATGCCGGCAGCGGTGTGACAATGTGCAAAACAAAACACGACTAGACCCAAATTACCGACAAGCCTAGGTGTCCATAAACCTAGAGCTCTGATACCATTTTCTCTAACGCCCCGAGATATTCAGAGTATATTACAGCGCCGTGGATCCCTACATGGGACCCACCAGGCTACAATATCGAACACCCCTCGACTAACCATCTCGGTTAGTGAGGAAACGCAATCAAATAGATCATCACATGAAAATACACCCGGAACAACCGACCGAATGAGTAACAATCGACAGTATAACAATTTAAAATAATACAACACGGAGTTTGAATTTGAAAAGCCTAAGTACTCGCCAGTACAGTCTATCAGTTTATAAATAGAGGAAACAACCATATCGAATTAGACAAAGGAAATAAGACGACCCAAATGCACATGTCAACGACCCTGGCCGACATCTTCGTACTGTCCCGGTGCTCGCTCGTCCGGATAATCATAACCTGAAATCCATAATAAGAATTTCCCCAAAACGGGTCCCCCAAAGGGGTTAGCAATTACGCTATTACAAGTAATCAAGGCAAACCAATCGCTTACACATTTCATAGTACATGCACCAATATCATTTCAAAAACCAAAACTAGATATGTCTTTTCCGGAGACAAACAGTCAAACAATTTGCCTTGGGAACAGAGTAATATCATAGATTCACTTGAGGCCTCTAAGGACCCTCCCGAGCTGGCCACATTATAAAACAAAACACGCACATGCATCGCCTTGGGAACAGAGTAATATCATAGATTCCCGCCCGAGGCCTCTAAGGACCCTCCCGAACTGGCTAGCTATACAAACTCAGGAATCCAGGACTCAGCCCTTTGGATTCCCTCCTTGATCCCGTCGGACCAACACGAGGTGAGCAAATCACACACAAAATACATTACCATTCCACGTTAAGCATAAAGGTTTCCAAAAATACTTGCCTTGAATATATGATGACGCAACGAACGGAAAGGATAATCACCGACGAACACTAGGAATCAACGGAACCGAACCTAACGATTCGAAGAACATAATTACAACTAACTCTAGCCGAATATGGAAATGGAATACACCCGAAAACCCGCCTACGATTCATGTATATTCGGACAAAAATAACAACGAGGGCGGACCACAACCAAACCCTCTCGATTTTGCAAAACCATGAAAATATACCATGAATCCGTAGGAAAGTTAATGATACTAACAATATTAATCGTATTCATCAAGAATCCATCAACAAAACGGAAAGAATCGGACAAAAACCCCAAAATCCCCAATTATCTAAAAGGTAGGGTTTCAAGAGATATTACCTTGAGGATTCAAGTATTTAGATTCGTAGAACACGCGTTGGATTGATTGTCCGGGATTCACAACCGAAGAAGAATGATGAAAATCAACCCCCAATTGATGAATGATGAGAAGCTCTCCTCCTCTCTCACTCTCTCTCGCGTAAATGGAAGAAGAAGAAGGGAAATCAGCTGCTCACGCTCAAAACAACACAATTATAGAGGGTTGACCGCATTGTGTGCCGCGGCTCAGCTGAGGTGTGCTGCGGCTCACCTGACATGTGCCGCGGCACCCGGTACAGTCAGGTTTTTGGCCGAAAATGCCACACGACTGTGCCGAGGCACCGGACGGGTGTGCCGCGGCACTGACTCGGCAGTGTGCCGCGGCACTGGATGGGTGCGCCGCGGCACACAGTACAGTCTGCTCGACCAACTACTGGAGAAATGTGTGTGTTGACACAAAAAGTATTTTGATGATGGTTACATACAAAACATTTAATTGAATCTATCTCGGCTCGATAATATGTTGAAAGGAAGACAATATGACTAACGCACGCTACGTATCATACCGTAGCGCACGCTATCTATACACAGACCAGTCAAGTCAGCTGCAGCCTACTCAAATCGCCTGATCGATAGCGCACGCAAGCTATTGAATGATAGCACACGCTAATAAACTATAGTTAGCGCACGCTATACAACATACATAACGCACGCTATCGCAAGTCTCCAGAAGTCAGTGAAAGGAATTGGTGGGCGTTGCGCACGCTACTGGACATATTCTTACGTACGCTAAAGTGAAGACTTAGCGCACGTTAATTTTCATAACTAGCGCACGCTACCGAAATAATGGTCGGTAGTCCGGTAGCCACCGGACTCACTTCGTCTAGGTTCTTACGTCGCTACACAAGGCAACGTCGTTATTGAAATAATTGATGGCGCACGCTAAAGGAAAGGTGTTAGCGCACGCTAAATGGAATATGCGATTTACCGTTTGAAATTCAACCGTTGGAAGGAAGAGTCAATGCGAATCCGGAAAATGCGGAAATATTGGATTTAATTAATGCTAGCGCACGCTATGCATACTTGCTAGCGCACGCTAATCATGATTTTAGCCGTTGGAAAAGAGTCGTTGGAGAGGAAATCGGATTTTGTCAAAGTCAAGATCAAAGACTAGTTGACCAAGACGATAGCGCACGCTACCATATCATTACTAGCGCACGCTAGACACAGAATTTTACCGTTGCAACAGTCTTTGTGACCGTTTGGAGAACTCAAGTCAAAATCCGCTAACGCACGCTACAAGGATCTATTAGCGCACGCTAATAGTATATTTTTCAGATTTTGAAGGATGTCTCACTCCTATAAATACCCGAAGGACTTGGGTATCAAACACACAACTTCAAGCATTCAAGCATTCTAGCATACAAGCAATCAAAGCATTCTTGAGCTCAGATTTACATATTTTATTGTATTACAAGTTGTGAGAAAAGGAAGATACAAGAGCGATTTCAATTGTATTATCCATTATTCCTTGTATTCTTTCATTTGGTTGTAAGTGTTGCATCACTTACACTTGAGCGAAAAAGAAACGAATCAAGAGTCACTAATCCGGTGTTATTAGGATCTTTGATCCGGCATTGTTAGGATTATACTCCCATATTCGTATAGTGAGGATTATCTAGTTCCTATAGAACACTAGATAAACAATTATTCATATTGAGGGAAAGGTTGAGCTTGGACCGATAGAAGACAAGCGGATTATAGCGATTGTGAACTCGGACCGATAGAAGACGAGTTAAGGTTGTGGTTTTCTTTAGCCAATAGAAAAGAAAGTCGGAGAGAGGGCGTAGGCAAGTTGCCGAACCTCTATAAATTCTTGAGTCTTTATTTTCCGCATTATTTTTTTACTCAAGAAATTTCGGTATTCCGCATCACCACTATTCAACCCCCTTCTAGTGGTGAATTTATCTCTTGATTGGTATCGGAGCGGGTCTCTTTTTAAAGGTTTAACCACCTAGGAGAAAAAGATCCGCAAATGGCACTTCTAGGCCAAATTGAAGGAAATGCTCTCAACCGTCCTCCTTTCTTGACGGTTCCAATTTCATGACGTGGAAAAGAAGATGGCGATCTTCGTTCAAGCCTACGATATTGAAATCAGAAAGTTATTGCTCGCGGTCCTAAACTTGCTAAGAAAGAAGATGGATCGTTGAAAAGATCGAAGAATTCAACGATGAGGATTGGAGAAACACGCATGTCAACTCCCGAGCTACTCAACTCCTCTATTGCGCTCTCAATCCCGAAGAACTTAATAGGATATCATCCTATGAAAGTGCAAAAGAAATATGGGAAATTCTCGAAGTCACTCACGAGGGAACCACTCAAGTCAAGGAGACCAAAATTAATATGTTACTCCATGACTACGAATTATTTTCCATGAAAGACGAGGAATCGTTCACAAATATGTTGGATGGATTTTAGGCTATATCAAACGGTGTTGCATCTTTTGGAAAGCCTATATCGGCGGCGACAAAGCTAAGAAAATTCTGCGATCGTTGCCACGAGAATGGGATGCCACGGTCACCGCGATCATGGAATCCAAGGATCTCAACAAGCTCGAATTTAGTTCCCTCATCGGGTCACTCATCAACTATGAGATCGTTCTCAAGTCTAGAGGCACAAAACCAAAGCCTCGGGAAAGAGTAGTCGCATTCAATGTTGATAGCGACGTTGAGGAAGATGTTGCCGAAGATGAAGACGACGAGGAACTCGCTCTTTATGCCAAAAACTTTAGAAGGTACAAAAACCTAATTCAAAAGAGGCGAAGTTTTCTTGGTCGGGATGGCAAACCGGAGCAAAAGAAGAGTGGCTACACCCCTGTCAAGAAGTTCGACAATAATTGTCGGAAATGTGGTCAAGCCGGTCATTATGCCAAAGAATGCCGAGGATCCTCTTCAAAACCGCAAATGGAAAGATTCAAAAAGAAGGAGGTTCTAATCGCTTCTTGGAGTGATGACGAGGAGGAGATTGAAAGATCTCTAGACGCAAACCTTGCATTCATGGCCCTCGACTCCGAAAGCAATATCGAGGTAAGCTCTAAACTCAATGATGATGAATATGATTCTTTTGATTTTTGTGATTCACAAGAAGTTCATCAAGATGATGAGTTGTTGAGTGCGTTTGAATCATTAAATACGGAGTATGACGAGATGGTCAAGTTAAATATATCTTTAAAGAGAAAAATAAAATCTCTAGAACTCGAAAACTCCTCGCTTCAAAACAAGGGCAAAACTATTGAGATCGACCATACATCATGTATTGAAAAAGAAAATATTTTGAAAATCGAGTTAACAAAAACTCAAAAGGAGCTAAAATATATTTTGAACAAATTTACTCTCGGAAATGAGAAATTCGAAAGGCTCCTATCTATTCAAAAATCGCCCTTGCTCAAACACGGTCTTGGTTTCGACCCTTTTAAACGAGAACAATCCCTTATTAACCTCGACAAAATAAAGAAAACCGAGAACTCAAAAGATCAGCTAAAACGATTTCACAATTTTAATACTCATTCAAAGTTAAGAACTATCAAAGTTAAGCAAATATGGGTTCCGAAAGGGACGATTGTTCCGAATGCTATAATCATAGTTAACTTTGGAGGACCCAAAGCGGGCTTAGTACCGAAACAACCGAGAAATTCTATTTTTGTAGGTACGGCACCAAGGAAAAACAAGTGGTACATTGATAGCGGATGCTCAAGGCACATGTGCGGCTCGAGGACTTATTTGAAGACCTCGAATATCAAGATCAAGGACATGTGACCTTTGGAGATAACCAAAAGGGAAAAATCAAAGGAATCGGTAAAGTCGGTAAGGAACCTTCTCCTTCTATCAACAAAGTACTATTTGTTGAAGGTTTGCATCATAATCTCCTTAGCGTTTCGCAACTTTGTGATGAAGGTTTTAAAATTCTATTTGAGCAAACGCATTGCACGGCATTTAGAAATAATAAAATTGCATTCATTGGTTTGAGATGTGGAAACATCTATATTGTTGATCTTAATGATAAGAGTTCATTCAATGAAAAATGCCTTATTACCTTGGATGACAATGCATATTTATGGCATCGAAAATTGGGGCATACTTCTCTACCTATCATTTCTATCTTATCTAGACACGACCTTGTTCGTGGATTGCCCAAACTCAAATTCGATAGAAAACATTTGTGTGAATCATGCATTAAAGGGAAACATACTCGAGAATCGTTTAAACCAAAATTCGAGGTTTCCACTAGTCTAGTTCTTGAACTCGTGCATATGGATTTGATCGGACCATCTAGACATGTTAGTTTAAATGGTAAACTTTATACTTTGGTTATTGTTGATGATTTCTCTCGATTTACTTGGGTTAGATTTTTAGCTCATAAAGATGATGCATTTTCCGAGTTTCCTAAATGGTGTCGTTTGGTATCAAATGAGAAAAATCTCTCCATAATTTCTATTCGCACCGACCACGGAGGTGAATTTGATTGCACCCCGTTTGAACTTTTATGCGATAAATACGGTATTAATCACAACTTTTCGGCTCCTAGAACGCCTCAACAAAATGGAGTTGTTGAAAGGAAAAACCGATCTTTGGAAGAAATGTCGAGAACAATGCTTAATGAATACTCTCTTCCACGATACTTTTGGGCCGAAGCAATTTTTACGGCATGCTATGTGATTAACCGAGTTCACGTTCGTAGAACTCATCTTAAAACTCCTTATGAATTATGGAAGGGCAAAAAGCCCAATATTGCTTACTTTCATCCTTTTGGTTGCAATGTATTTATTTTGAACAATGGCAAGGATAACTTGGGCAAGTTTGATGCCAAATCCGACTCCGGAATTTTTCTTGGCTATTGTACGAATAGCAAAGCATATCGTGTGTATAATATTAGAACAAATAAAGTTGAAGAATCCATACACGTTAAATTTAATGATATGATCTCACCCCCGAGAAAGGTAGAATATTTTGATGATGCAGGTACCTTTCCGGATCCCTCACCCGAAGTGAAGAAAATTTCGGAAATCGAAACGAACACAATCGTTGATTTACCAAAAGATTGGAGGCACATCAAAGACCATCCGAAGGATCTCGTGATCGGAAACATTGAAGATGGTGTTCAAACCCGAAGGAGGACCACCGAGTTTATGGCTCATTGTGCTTTTGTATCCGAAATAGTTCCCAAAAATATATCGGAAGCTCTCGATGATGAAAGTTGGGTAATGGCAATGCAAGAGGAGCTTGTGCAATTCAAGCACAATAATGTATGGAATTTAGTTCCCGCGCCTAAAGATAAAACAATTATCGGAACTAAATGGGTGCATAAAATCAAGAGTGACGAAGACGGCTATCCTATTCGAAATAAATCTCGTTTAGTCGCTCAAGGATATAATCAAGAAGAAGGTCTTGATTACGAAGAAAGCTTTGCTCCCGTGGCTCGACTCGAAGCCATTCGCTTGCTTTGTGCATTTGCCGCTCATAAAAAGATAAAGCTATTTCAAATGGATGTCAAAAGTGCATTCTTGAATGGTTTCATTCAAGAAGAAGTCTACGTCAAGCAACCTCCCGGTTTTGAAGACCATCATTTTCCGGATCATGTCTACAAGCTCAACAAGGCACTCTACGGGTTGAAGCAAGCACCCCGAGCATGGTATGATCGTTTAAGTCAATTTTTAATTGCAAATGACTATAAAAGAGGCAAAGTCGATAATACCTTGTTCGTCAAAGTACTAAATGATGATATACTTGTTTGCCAAATTTACGTTGATGACATTGTTTTTGGAGCTACTAATGAATCCTTGTGCCAAGATTTTTCTAATCTTATGAAAGGAGAATTCGAAATGAGTATGATGGGAGAATTAACGTTCTTCCTCGGGCTTCAAATCAAACAATGCGAAGATGGAATTTTTATCCATCAATCGAAGTACTCAAACGACCTCCTCAAGAAATTCAATATGGAAAATAGCAAGGTGATATCTACGCCAATGTCGTCATCATTAAAGCTTGAGAAAGATGAAAATGGCAAATCCATAGATCAAAAACTATATCGAGGTATGATCGGATCTTTGCTATATTTAGCGCATCTAGGCAGATATAATATTTGCTACATGTCTGTGCTCGATTCCAAGCTAATCCCAAGGAATCACATTTAATTGCTTGTAAACGTATTTTTCGCTATTTGAAAGGAACTATTGGACTAGGTCTATGGTATCCTTCTTGCTTGGATTTTAATTTAATTGCCTATAGTGACGCCGATTTCGGCGGATGCAAAATTGATAAAAGAGTACTAGTGGTACATGTCACTTTATTGGATCTTGTTTAATATCTTGGGGAAGTAAAAAGCAAACCGGCGTAGCATTGTCTACAATGAGGCCGAATATGTCGCTGCAGGGAGCGCCTGTGCTCAAGTGCTATGGATCAAAAATCAACTACGCGACTACGGCATTCATTTTGAAAATACCCCTATCTTATGTGATAACACTAGTGCAATTAATTTGAGCAAAAATCCTGTTTTGCACAGTCGAACCAAGCATATAGATATTAGACATCACTTTTTACGTGATCATGTTCATAAGAAAGACATCTGTTTAATTTTTGTCGGGACGAAGGATCAACTTGCTGACATATTCACAAAACCTCTTCCCGAAGAATCTTTTAACTCCATTCGTTTGCAACTTGGCATGGGACATATAGACAACTTTTGAAATAAAATTCTACTCAAAACATCAAAATCGGTGAATCAGATCAATCGCTAGCGCGCGCTAGCTTCATATTCTTAACGCGCGCTAAAAATTCATTTCGATAGCGTACGCTAAACCTTTTCTTCTTGCGTACGCTAATTAAAGTTCTCTTGTTATTCAGTGGACAGTCCAGTAAGTCCTGTTTTTTCGCCTAACGTACGCTAATCCTTTAAATCCTAGCGTACGCTAAACTCGTTGACTATATATATTCCGTACAACCCTAAATCACATCACATCCCTTAACGCACGCAAACGACTTCTCTCTTGCAAAAACCCTAGACAGACATCCGATCCAATCTGCGATCTTCTCCCTCAAAATCTTCGATTCCCTTCGTTTTTCTCCTTCTCCGATCATGTCTAGCAAGAATCGAACCGCTATGGGAAAGCAATACAACAATTTGAAGCGTCCTCTAAGCGCCCAATTTGATGCGGACCGGTTCGTCTCCGCCACTGCTTCAAGAGTGTTCTTTGACATACTCCCTCAAGAACACATCACGGATTGCTACTTTTTCAATCTTCTCAGTCTCGAACGGGTAAACGTTAACATCTCCAATTTCTTCTCATCACTCGGTATTTCTCGTTTCGTTGAGTGCAAAAACCCTGTGTTTCCTGAGCTCGTCCGGGAATTCTATGCCAACCTTCACGTGGCCGAGAGTGAAGGTTCCTCAGCCCTTGTGCTAGGTAGCCTTGTCGGAGGAACCAAGGTGAAAGTTTCTTCCGATATTTTGTATCAAATTTTTGGTTTGCCCAGAGATGGTCTTATTTGCACTGGAAAATCATTGGTCGACGATAATGAAATTGGTGAAATTGACGTGAAAGAATTTCTGAGCACGAAAGCCGTTATTGACATAACGGATGATTTTTTTGAAAACAACGACTTCGGAATCAATATTCGTTTGCTCTTGGTAGCCCTCACAAAATGTCTTATGCCAAAGGTCAATTCGCAGCACAAACTAGTCGGCGTGGACAAGCAAGTGGTGTACCGCGTTCTAAATGACGATAAGGTTGATTTCTCCGACATCATCATTAGTTGGATGAAGGTGAAAGGAGATTTGTTCCGGTCGAAAAAGTACGCCACTCGTTCTCGCAAGGCTGGAATGCCTTATGGCTCTATCCTGTCGGCTATCTTTAGCTTTCATCAAGTGGACTTGTCGAAGGACAAGGCAGTCCCCGTCTCCCTCGGGCATGAGATCTCGGACGCGTCCCTTAAAGCTATGCACTACGTCCGTACGATCAACAGAGGCTGGATTCTCTTTCCGTACCTTCGCGATGATGACCAAGTTGAGAAAGGGTCACGGAAGCCCACTGCAGAAGAAATGATCACTCGTCGGGGACCTCACACCCTTCGAGAAATGCGGTAGGGAATTCGTAAGGAAACCAACATCGAAAGGAAAACGCCCGATGCGAAATGTGGTGACGGAGGAAGAAGAGAGTGATCTCTTTGCTCGGATGCGGGGCATCGAGACTTCACACGCTGAGTTACGAGAGGACTTTCGGGCTCTGCGTTCGGAAGTCAGAGATGTGCATTCAGAAATCCGGGAAGTTCGTGGACTGTTATCCGAGTTTATTCGCTTCACACACCCCTCGTTCCCTTTCCCTTCGACCTCCTCCGATCCGTAGATTTGATGATTTTTGATGCTTGGTGTAGAATCTTCTTTTTCGAATAATATATGTCGCTTGCCATGGAAAACTCGTTGTATTCACTGCATTTTATTATTAATGAAATTCGCATTTCTTAATTTGGCATTTATTATGTACACGTATTTGCTATCTCCACGTATTGTTACTATCGTTGTTACTATCATTGTTGATTGCACCTTGAGTAATGGCAAAATTTCGTTAATGTTTATTAATAAGGCAACAATTCAGGGGGAGTTTCTTTTTGTTTCTGTCAAAAAGGGGGAGAATACTCCAAAAACGAAAACCGACTAACATATCGAACAAGTTTATCTTGATTCGAATCATTTCAAAACGTTTTTGCAGGTATTAATTAAATGTTTTGACATCATCAAAAAGGGGGAGATTGTTGACACAAAAAGTATTTTGATGATGGTTACATACAAAACATTTAATTGAATCTATCTCGGCTCGATAATATGTTGAAAGGAACACAATATGACTAACGCATGCTACGTATCATACCGTAGCGCACGCTATCGAGACTCTTATACACAGACCAGTCAAGTCAGCTGCAGCCTACTCAAATCGCCTGATCGATAGCGCACGCAAGCTATTGAATGATAGCACACGCTAATAAACTATAGTTAGCGCACGCTATACAACATACATAACGCACGCTATCGCAAGTCTCCAGAAGTCAGTGAAAGGAATTCAGAATTGGACGTTGCGCACGCTACAGACATATTCTTACGTACGCTAAAGTGAAGACTTAGCGCACGTTAATTTTCATAACTAGCGCACGCTACCGAAATAATGGTCAGTAGTCCAGTAGCCACTGGACTCACTTCGTCTAGGTTCTTACGTACGCTACACAAGGCAACGTACGTTATTGAAATAATTCAGTAGCGCACGCTAAAGGAAAGGTGTTAGCGCACGCTAAATGGAATATGCAGTTTACCGTTTGAAATTCAACCGTTGGAAGGAAGAGTCAATGCAGATCCGGAAAATCTGGAAATATTGGATTTAATTAATGCTAGCGCACGCTATGCATACTTGCTAGCGCACGCTAATCATGATTTTAGCCGTTGGAAAAAGAGTCGTTGGAGAGGAAATCGGATTTTGTCAAAGTCAAGATCAAAGACTAGTTGACCAAGACGATAGCGCACGCTACCATATCATTACTAGCGCACGCTAGACACAGAATTTTACCGTTGCAACAGTCTTTGTGACCGTTCGGAGAACTCAAGTCAAAATCCGCTAACGCACGCTACAAGGATCTATTAGCGCACGCTAATAGTATATTTTTCAGATTTTGAAGGATGTCTCACTCCTATAAATACCCGAAGGACTTGGGTATCAAACACACAACTTCAAGCATTCAAGCATTCTAGCATACAAGCAATCAAAGCATTCTTGAGCTCAGATTTACATATTTTATTGTATTACAAGTTGTGAGAAAAGGAAGATACAAGAGCGATTTCAATTGTATTATCCATTATTCCTTGTATTCTTTCATTTGGTTGTAATTGTTGCATCACTTACACTTGAGCGAAAAAGAAACGAATCAAGAGTCACTAATCCGGTGTTATTAGGATCTTTGATCCGGCATTGTTAGGATTATACTCCCATATTCGTATAGTGAGGATTATCTAGTTCCTATAGAACACTAGATAAACAATTATTCATATTGAGGGAAAGGTTGAGCTTGGACCGATAGAAGACAAGCGGATTGTAACGGTTGTGAACTCGGACCGATAGAAGACGATTTAAGGTTGTGGTTTTTCTTTAGCCAATAGAAAAAGAAAGTCGGAGAGAGGACGTAGGCAAGTTGCCGAACCTCTATAAATTCTTGAGTCTTTATTTTCCGCATTATTTTTTTTACTCGCAAGAAATTTCGGTATTCCGCATCACCACTATTCAACCCCCCTTCTAGTGGTGAATTTATCTCTTCAGTGTGTGCCGCGGCCCACACCCCCTTTGGATCCTAAATGATGAAAAATGATCCGGGAAGAGAATAAAAGCAATAGGATTCAATATTTGGGAACCAATAACACGAAATGGATCCACGGCAACCCCGAAATGGCGGTTCCGCACAACAATACGAGAATACAGTTCAACAGATGACTGGAAGGATACACTGAAAGATACACGAGGGTCACTACGACTGAGAAATACACCGAAAAATGAAGATATAAGGGAAAGAAAAATGCGGATATTACATTCTACCCCTCTAAAAATAAGTTTCGTCCCGAAACTTAAGAAACAAACAACTCAGGGTAGCTAGCACGCATGCTATCCTCGGTCTCCCAAGTTGCCTCCTCGACACCGTGTCTCGACCACTGCACTTTGACCAAAGGGATGGTCTTATGCCTCAGTCGTTTCTCACGATGCTCCAAAATCTTCAAAGGACGCTCCTTGAAAGTAATATCCTCGGCGACATCAATCTCACCATAATCGATGACGTGACTAGGATCCGGGACATATTTCCTCAGCTGGGAAACATGAAAAACGCTATGAACATGACTCAAGGCCGGAGGTAACGCCAAACGGTATGCTAATCCACCGACTCGCTCGAGAATCTCGAAGGGTCCAATAAATCTAGGACTCAACTTCCCCTTCTTCCCGAAACAGAAAACTCCTCTCGTCGGCGACACCTTCAGCAAAACGTGGTCTCCCACCTCGAATTCTAAAGGTCGGCAGCGGACATCAGCGTATGACTTCGCCGACTGCTGGCGATCAACATCATTCCCGAATTAATTCTACCTTCCGCCTCGTCTCTAAAACGACATCCGGCTCGGTCCCGACTAAATCGGACGCCTCATTCCAACAAATCGGTGATCGACATCGCCGCCCATAAAATGCCTCATACGGTGCCATCCGAATCGATGCGTGCCAACTATTGTTGTACGTAAATTCGATCAATGGCAAATGCTCCTCCCAGTCACTACCCCAATCGAGAGCACAAGCACGCAATAAATCCTCGAACGTCTAGATAGTGCGTTCCGACTGTCCATCTGACTGGGGATGAAAAGAGGTACTCAAATGCAAACGGGTACCCAACGCCTTATGCACCGCCTGCCAAAAGTGCGATATGAAACGGCCATCACAATCCGAAACAATAGACTTCGGAGTACCGTGAAGCCTCACAATCTGCGCGATAAACACACGAGCTAACTTCTCCGGGCCCCAAGTGTCCTTGATGCCCAGAAAATGTGCCGACTTGGTCAGAAGATCAACATTCACCCATACCATATTCATGCCCGACCTCAATCTCGGTAAGCTCGTAATAAAATCCATCGATATATCTTCCCATTTCCATTCTGGAACGGGAAGTGACTGCAATAACCCAGCCGGTCGCTGATGTTCGATTTTGACCTGCTTACAAGTCAAACACCTCGCTACAAACTGTGCGACCTCCTCCTTCATATCATTCCACCAGAAATTTCTCCTCAGGTCCTTGTACATCTTACTCGAACCAGGATGAACGGAATAAGGTGTAGCATGGGCCTCGCGTAGAATACTCTGTCTCAACTCTAAGTCGTTCGGTACACAAAGCCGACTCTGGAATCTCAAAACACCATCCTCATGAATCACAAAGCCAGGAGACTTTCTCTTAAGAATGTTCTCCCGGATTTGAGTAATCATCGGATCCTCCAACTGCTTCAGCTTAATTTCATCGATCAAAGACGACGAAATATCTGAAGCACAAAGTTGCCCGACAGTCCCAGGCAACAAAACCTCAATATCTAACTCGATCAAAGTCCGCCGAAGCTCAGACTGAGACGTAAGGACCTCAAGCATTCGCAACGCAATCAGTTTCCGGCTCAAGGCGTCGGCCACGACGTTCGCCTTGCCCGGATGATAAAGGATTTCGAGGTCATAATCCTTAGTCGGCTCTAACCACCTCCTCTATCTCATATTCAACTCCCGCTGAGTAAATATATATTTCAGACTTTTATGATCGGTAAAAATCTGACATGCAGAGCCGAAAAGATAGTGACGCCAAATCTTGAGCGCAAAAACGACTGCCGCTAACTCCAAATCATGAGTAGGGTAGTTAAGCTCATACGGCCTCAACTGTCTCGACGCAAAGGCAATGGTCTTGCCGTGCTGCATCAATACGCACCCAAGACCCTGACCCGAAGCATCGCTATAAACGGAGAATCCCTCGTTGCCACATGGCAACGCCAAAACCGGGGCTGAAGTCAAACGCTTCTTCAGTTCCTCAAAACTCGACTGTCTCTCGTCATTCCAGACGAACTTCCCGGATTTCTGGAGCAACTGTGTAAGTGGCTGAGCTAGTTTTGAGAAACCCTCGACGAACCTACGGTAGTAGCCAGCCAAACCCAAGAAACTATGGACCTCCTTCACATTTGTGGGCGGTGCCCAATCCAACACTGCCTCAATTTTCTGCGGATCCACACGAACTCCCTCGGCTGAAATCACGTGACCCAAAAACAGCACTTCCTTCAGCCAGAACTCACATTTCGAGAACTTCGCATAGAGTTGCTCGGTCCTCAAAATGTCTAACACTATCTGCAAATGATGGGCATGCTCTTCCTCATTCCTCGAATAGATAAGAATATCGTCAATGAAGACGACGACACACTTATCCAAATACTCGATAAAGACCTTGTTCATCAATTGCATGAACACCGCCGATGCATTAGTTAGCCCGAAAGGCATAACTACAAACTCGTAATGTCCGTATCTCGTCCGAAAAGCCGTTTTCGGCACGTCGGACTCTCCTACCCGAAGCTGATAGTACTCCGATTTCAAATCAATCTTCGAGAATACCGCAGCTCCCTGCAGCTGGTCAAACAAATCATCAATTCTCGGAAAAGGATACTTGTTCTTGATGGTCACCTTGTTTAGTTCGCGATAGTCGATACACAAACGTAGTGAACCATCCTTCTTCCGTACAAACAGGACCGGTGCGCCCCAAGGCGAGGCGCTCGGTCGAACGTACCCCGACTCAAGAAGCTCGCTCAACTGCTTCTTCAACTGAGACATCTCTGAAGGTGCCATGCGATACGGCGCCTTCGAAATCGGAGCCGCACCCGGCTCTAACTCTATAGCAAACTCAACCTCACGATCCGGTGGCAATCCCGACAACTCGTCAGGAAATACATGAGGAAACTCACTAACGACTGGAATCGACGAAAGCTCGACTCCACCATCCTCCGCCTTCAAGGCATAGCACCAATAACCAGTACACCCCTTTCGCAGGAGACTCATCGCCTTCAAGGCATTAATAACGAACTTCTGGTTTCCCCTCTTTCGCCCTGCGAAAGAGTGTTCGGTGCCGTCCTCGGCTAACATAGTGATGATTCTCGTGCGGTAGTTCATGATTGCACCATGCCGCTCGAGCCAATCATCCCTGAGAATCAAATCCTCACCCACAATATTAACGACAATATGATTAGAGAGCCAAGCTCTCTCACAAATAAACACACAGCAGTCTCGGACTTCTCAATCACCGACAATTCTATCACCGCTAGGAAGTTTAACAACGAAAGGCTCGCAAGGTGACAAGCAGTCGAAACTCAGACGGCGTACACACTCTAGAGAAATGAATGAATGCAAAGCACCCGAATCAAAAAGCACACCGACAGGATGAGAATGGATATGAACGGTACCTGTCGCCACAGTAGCTGCTGGGTCATCGGCCCTCCTCATCTCGTATATACGCGGCTGGGCGGAGCCGACACTGGAAGCTCCTCCTCTAGCGGGTTGACCCCGACCCCTACCGCGGCCGGCACTCGGTGGTGGAGGCGGAGCAAACGAGCCCTGGTTCACACTCTGCTCCAAAGGTACTGGTTGAGAAGGACGGGCGCCGCGAAGCTGTTTGATCTGCTCACAAAAGGGGGCCTTGTGGCCCAGCTGTCCACAAGTATGACAAGTAAACTTCGGACGAGGACATTGCCGGCTCCTATGGCCCTGCACACCATAGTTAAAACATGTGGGTTCACGAGCGGAGGTTCCGGCGGCACCCCGAAAGCTCCCAGAGAAACGAGCCGAACCGCCCGTAGAAATATTTGCAGCTTGAGATTTCTGCTGGCCTCCACTCTTGGGACCAGAAAAATTTCCGACCGACTTCTGTTTCTTGCTTTCACGAGCCAAATCACTAGCCGCCACTGACATATCATAAGCGAGGGCCCTACTCTGATAATCCTTCAAGGTAGTGCAGACGAGTCCAGACATGTAGTCCCGAATGGACAGTTTCATCCTCCTGGAAAAATGGAAAATTTTGTTGCTCTCAGCGACAACTTGGGTCTTCACATAACCCAACTCCTTGTTAAAATCGGCAATAGCTTGGGATACGGGAATATCCCGTGGTTGAGCATCATAGAAAGCATGCACTCGAGCCTGTCTGACCGGCCACGGACAATATTCGGTCTCCATCAATTCTTGAAATTCGGCCCACGAAGCAACATGATCTTTGGGACCAACGGCCTCCCACCAATCCGTAGCATCTTCCGTGAGAAAGTATTGAGCAATAGGGACCTTACGGTCCTCGGGGCAGTTGGTAGCAGTGAAGACTTTGGATATCTCCTTGATCCACCCTTCCCAGCCGATCGGGTCCGAAGCTCCCGAAAACTGAGGAGGATGCATCTTGATGACATTCTGAAGCCAGCGATCCGCTCCGCCCCGATTAGCATGGGCCTGATCGGGGTTCTGGACCACCTGAGCTATAGCCGCCATCTGGTTAACCATTTGCTGCATAACAGCCGCAATACCAAAATCGGCGCGCTCCTGAGAAGAAGCATGACTGTGACGGTCACTGGTACTGCCGGCTCCCGAAGAATGCGACGTGGCCGCCACACCGTCTGCCCCACGTCCTCGGCCGCGTCCACGACCACGACCACGGTTCCCTCCGGCATCCATACTGGTGTTAAGAGATAACAGAAGTATATCGAGGATGAGTAAGGAAGGAAAAAACAACTACGATGACAAGCAAAGGAGGGAGAGTAACCATAGTTCAGGAAACGGAATACAGTACGAAAAATAAAGAATCGAGTAAGGGAACTTACGAACACTGGAAGTACTGAGATGCCGGCAGCGGTGTGACAATGTGCAAAACAAAACACGACTAGACCCAAATAACCGACAAGCCTAGGTATCTATAAACCTAGAGCTCTGATACCATTTTCTGTAACGCCCCGAGATATTCAGAGTATATTACAGCGCCGTGGATCCCTACATGGGACCCACCAGGCTACAATATCGAACACCCCTCGACTAACCATCTCAGTTAGTGAGAAAACGCAATCAAATAGATCATCACATGAAAATACACCCGGAACAACCGACCGAATGAGTAACAATCGACAGTATAACAATTTAAAATAATACAACACGGAGTTTGAATTTGAAAAGCCTAAGTACTCGCGAGTACAGTCTATCAGTTTATAAATATAGGAAACAACCATATTGAATTAGACAAAGGAAATAAGACGACCCAAATGCACATGTCAACGACCCTGGCCGACATCTTCGTACTGTCCCGGTTCTCGCTCGTCCGGATAATCATAACCTGAAATCCATAATAAGAATTTCCCCAAAACGGGTCCCCCAAAGGGGTTAGCAATTACGCTAGTACAAGTAATCAAGGCAAACCAATCGCTTACACATTTCATAGTACATGCACCAATATCATTTCAAAAACCAAAACTAGATATGTCTTTTTCGGAGACAAACAGTCAAACAATTTGCCTTGGGAACAGAGTAATATCATAGATTCCCGCCCGAGGCCTCTAAGGACCCTCCCGAGCTGGCCACATTATAAAACAAAACACGCACATGCATCGCCTTGGGAACAGAGTAATATCATAGATTCCCGCCCGAGGCCTCTAAGGACCCTCCCGAACTGGCTAGCTATACAAACTCATGAATCCAGGACTCAACCCTTTGGATTCCCTCCTTGATCCCGTCGGACCAACACGAGGTGAGCAAATCACACACAAAATACATTACCATTCCACGTTAAGCATAAAGGTTTCCAAAAATACTTGCCTTGAATATATGATGGCCTTGACGGAAAGGATAATCACCGACGAACACTAGGAATCAACGGAACCGAACCTAACGATTCGAAGAACATAATTACAACCAACTCTAGCTGAATACGGAAATGGAATACACCCGAAAACCCGCCTACGACTCATGTATATTCGGCCAAAAATAACAACGAGGGCGGACCACAACCAAACCCTCTCGATTTTGTAAAACCATGAAAATATACCATGAATCCGTAGGAAAGTTAATGATACTAACAATATTAATCGTATTCATCAAGAATCCATCAACAAAACGGAAAGAATCGGATAAAAACCCCAAAATCCCCAATTATCTAAAAGGTAGGGTTTCAAGAGATATTACCTTAAGGATTCAAGTATTTAGATTCGTAGAACACGCGTTGGATTGATTGTCCGGGATTCACAACCGAAGAAGAATGATGAAAATCAACCCCCAATTGATGAATGATGAGAAGCTCTCCTCCTCTCTCACTCTCTCTCGCGTAAATGGAAGAAGAAGAAGGGAAATGAGCTGCTCACGCTCAAAACAACACAATTATAGAGGGTTGACCGCATTGTGTGCCGCGGCTCAGCTGAGGTGTGCCGCGGCACAGGCCAAAAATTACTCCCAGGGTTCGGCAGTGTGCTGCGGCTCACCTAACATGTGCCGCGACACCAGGTACAGTTAGGTTTTTGGCCGAAAATGCCACACGACTGTGCCGCGGCATCGGACGGGTGTGCGCGGCTTGACTTCGGCGGTGTGCGCGGCCTTTGAGTGCGCCGCGGCACAGTCTGATCTGCTCGACCAACTACTGGAGAAATGTGTGTGCCGCGGCGCACACACCTTGTGTCGGGGCCCACACCCCCTTTGGGTCCTAAATGAGGAAAAATGATCCGGGAAGAGAATAAAAGCAATAGGAATCAATATTTGGGAACCAATAACACGAAATGGATCCACGGCAACCCCGAAATGGCGGTTCCGCACAACAATACGAGAATACAGTTCAACAGATGACAGGAAGGATACACTGAAAGATACACGAGGGTCACTACGACTGAGAAATACACCGAAAAATGAAGATATAAGGGAAAGAAAAATGCGGATATTACAATTGGGTTGTTCTCTGCATTAGATTGGAGGAGAATATCATCATCATGTACAATTATGTGAAAGAAACACGATGCATATTGGAACTTACGATCACGGTAGGCATCAGGTATATATTGCTTAATTCTTACCATTCTACAGTGTTTTGGATTTTACGAGCGCCACCTTAATATCACCCAGGTTACTCAGTTTCAAGTTGCTATAGCGAGGAAGGATTTATGCTATGTACAGGATGACTCGACCTCTTGTGGTGCGTTTTCTATATGGACTTTAGAGTCTCTCGTTCCGTAGCCTTTCTCTCATGGAAAGACCGAGATAGATATTTATACATTTAGAGGACGTATGACATGAGCTATATGGAGGTTTAGCGATTGTCTAGTTATTGTAGTATATGATCCCTCTAGTTTGTTGATACGGTGGGATGATATAGATTAGTGATATCTTTTTTTAGTTATATACATGTATATAAATATTACAAGTCATTAAATGACGATTCTTTTTTTTTTTTACAATGATTATTGAGTATGAATACCTTTTTTATAATAAATACACAACAAAAATAATTCAATATTAAATAAATATAATATAGTAAATATGAAATTGAATTTAATTGATTCAAATTAAAATTGAACTTAATCGATTCAAATTAACATTGAACTTAATCAATTTGAAATTTTAAGTTAATTGGTTCAAATTGAACTTAATCGGTTGAAATTAAACTTAATCAATTTGAATTTGAACTTCATCAATTTGAAATTTGAACTTAATCGGTTCAATTGAAACTGAAATTAACCGATTCAATTTGAAATTGAACTTAATTGATTCAAGTTGAAACAAAACTTGATCAATTTGAAATTTGAAGTTAAGCGTGCAAATTGAAATTAGTCGGTCGAAATTGAACATAATCAAATTGAAGTTGAACTTTGTTGCGAAATTCGGTGAACACAAGTGCACGTTATCGTAGACAGGTAATAAAGTGATAAGTAAGATATCGTTTCCACGAGGACTGACTTACTAACTACCAATTTATGCGTATTCTAATTTTATTAGAACTATCGAAATTTGGATGCAAGTAATAATTAAAGAAATTTAATAAAAGAATAAATAGTAAAAACGATTGTTCGAGGAAAGAAAATCAAATAAGGAATTAATATAGGATTGTGAATCCACCTTGGTTTATCCTAATTTACTCTCGATTATATGAATTTAATGATTTCCCAATTTATTGAAGGTGAAGGTTGCTAAAATACTCTACCACCTCTCCCGAGGTCAATAGATTTTTCTAAGGCGAATAACACACTCTATTCCTAGGTGAATTAATTCGACAATAGGCAAAAAGTATGGAATCTTCAAACAGGCCACGTAATCCCTATGAGTATATTCCTATCTCACAAGATAAAATGGTTCTCACCAATTTTTCCTACTAACTCTCCTCTCCCGATTCGAGTTGCGTAATTAAAACAATTCAATTATAGGCCACACAATTGAAAGCATTAAAAAAAATTGGGAAAACTCAATAGAAAAGGGAATTATATTGATAATCAAAAGTAAATTTGTCAAAATTTCGGTTTCATCAAAATCCTAGAATAGGGTTTTAGCCTGACATGCTAGAAAATAAAAATACAAAAATAATTAAAGAAAGCATAAAGATCAAACACAGTCGAAGAACTTGGATTCCTCCGTTCTCTAGCTTCCGTGCTCTGCTCCTTGGTCTTTTCTGCTTCTTCTCGATTCCTGATGATGATCGATTCTCTTCTCTTTTCTCCGATGATATGACCTTCAATGCTTATTTATAACTCTCCTCAGCCTCCAAAACGCGTCCATGGATTAGGTCGAGAACAAGCTCCAAAAACGGCCCAAAAACGCGGCAAATCATCAAAACGCCCCGTGGGCCGCGGCTCAGTAAGTGCGTGTCGCGGCCCCTAATCTTCAGCGCCTATACCTGGGCGCGCGTTTTTCTTCACGGGCCGCGGCTCAGTATCCTCGGGCCGCGGCCCTCGGTACAGTCGGTTCGGGGCTTCAGTGTGCCGTGCGTGTGCCGCGGCTCGCTTTCCTTGTGCCGCGGCTCCTGGCCAAAAATTGTCGTTTTCGCCCGTTTTTCGTCGTTTAGGCTTCCGGACTCCAATTTCTTGCCAAACATAAAAGAATAGTGCATTAAAAGCTCATTTATGCAGATTTAGACATAAAATGGATACAAAATAATGATAAATAAGCGCATAAAAATACGCCTAACAAATACCCCCAAACTTGAGCCTTTGCTTGTCCTCAAGCAAAAATTAATTTTAAACAAAAGGTATCGTGAATAATCGTGCAAATCCATAGTGCTCAACTTGATCAATACTACCCTGAAAATCTCCACGAATAATACAAGTATCGTAATAGTGAGTCACATCTAGGATACTGATTCCACAAAGTAACCATTATTAGTGCTAATCAATCGTTCATGAAGAAAATCAAGCTCAAAGATTAACAAGCGTGAATTTAATCGACCACCAATATGAAGGGTTAGCTAATACAAGCCAAGTCGCCCAGTCCCACAGTCTAGTGGCAAAAATATTCAAGAGTTTCATCGTCAAAAATAAACCTCGGACAGCATTCCCTTATGTATGATCATAATAAAGATTCGAGTTAACCACTAGGTTCGCATCTCGGGATGTTTCATCGGGATAATCCTAGGGTGGATTTCCATTCTCATGTATTAGGGAACCATTTAAAGTAAAAGACACTCATGGGGCACATGGATGCTTCTAGTTACTAAGTCCCCCTCTACAGCGGAGAAAAAACTCGAACAGCAATTCCCGCACGTCCGATTCAAGGTTGCTGTTTTACGCGAGAGTAAACAACGGCTTACGTGAATAACCCCGGTTACTAGGCTCCCCATCATCGGTATATGCGATATCTCTAACCATTAGTCTATTCAAGGTTGTCGTTTTACGCGAGAGTAAACAACGGATTACACGAATACCCCTGGTTACTGGACTTCCCATCATAGAACAATTTCTCGACATTTTGGGAAAGACTATCCGACTCTAAACTCAATCTAAGTGCCAACAAGACTCATGTTACTGGACAACTAGCTACAAAAAAAGTATAACCAAACGTATAGACAGCGATTTGAAAACACGTATGTCTCCTTTCTTATCTGCTAAGATTTCTAAAATAATGAAAAATATAGACCTAAATGAATACTCGGAGGAAACAGATATCACTGATTGCAACTCGACTAAAACTCAACCGTTTCTTCCAATAGAAATCAGTATCATAACATCAGTTTTACACAAAGAAGCACGAAAAATTCACGAATGCAAATAAAAACAAGACAAGCAAGGCTAGCGTCAAAAATAACGAAAAATGTCAACGAATAAGTAAAAAGCAACAGAAAGTAAATCCCCCCCCAAACTTAGGACGTACATTGACCTCAATGTACACATAATGTAATATGCAATAAAAGAAAAGGTCAAGTACTCCCCTAATGTCCGCTCATGAACTGGTGTCGGCCTCGTCCAGCGAGGAGGGTGGTGTGGATGGCCTAACTGGTGGAAGGAATGGCCCGTCTGGGTGCAGAATATGGCTCGTCCACGCAGACAGGTAGTCCCGATGGTAAGCATCCCTCGCCGCCAAGCGTCTCTCCTCACGTCGATTGGCCCGGCGGGCCTGCACGCTCATCCCCTCCCAGACAGCTGCAAGTAGACTCTCTCTCTCTGTCCTCATCTCCTCTCTCAGAGCAGGTAGGTGGCTATCTCTCTCTATCCTCATTTCCTCTCTCAGGCTGTCGAACATCTCCTGAAGGTGCACTCTCTCGGGCGGCGGGCTGGACTCCGCCTGCTCAAGTGTCAGAAGAAGAGGCTCGGGGGACTGCTCGTGTGCCTCGTTAAGAAGAAATCCTCGTCCCCGAGCATGTGGCGGTGCTCCACCCCACTGGTCAAAGTGAGAAATAATGCGATGGTCAATCGGACCCTGGGGTGCTAGCATCGGCTCATCATCTGACCAAGTCATGCCCGACTGGCGGCATAGAGCGCAGATGAGAGAGGGGTGTTTTAGCCCCGTCTTGGCCCCTCCTTGAATGCATTGAAGGATTGATCGTACCAAAAGAGGGGCCACATCGAATCTGAGCCCGGTAGTGATAACGTATAATGTACGGGCATGAGAGAGTAAAACAGAGCGGATCTGCGAGGTAGGATCGACCCGTGTGGAGAGGAAGTACAACCAGGCTCGCCCGAGCCGAATGAGGCGCGAGCTCTTAAAATAGAAGGCTGACGAACTCGGGGCGCGTATCTCCCAGACAGAGCCAGGCTGTGTGAGTGCCTAGAGCAGAGCCTCCCTCGTGAGGCTACTCATAACCCGTGTATATGCCGTATCGTCCACCACTGGCAGCTCGAATAATCTCCGAATGGCGGCCACTGAAAAATCTACAGTAATGCCTCGGACGACGACCTGAGTCCGAGTATCTGACTGCGCCATCATCTGCCCTGCACGAATATGCCCCAACAGAGCGCTAGCATAAAACTCCTGGATGATAGAGATCACAGCCGGCTCGGGAGGCGTAGCGAAACGGGCCCACCCCATCTCGTCAATCATCGTCAGAAGCTCACCGTCCTGGGGGCGGGAGTGAATCCCCGCTCTGGGATTAATGGTCGAGGACGGATTTTTCATTGAATATTTTATGAATTTCCAGATCGGAGAATTGGTGCGACTCCAATTCGGCTCGGCTTTGTGAAGTCTCCCCTCTTGTGGGGGACGATTGTGTCCTAGCCCTTGTGCTAACCTTCCTTTTTCTAGCCATGGCGAGTTCCTGAAAAGATAAACACCGAAAATTACGTAACCTATAAGGAAAACAACACCACTTTCGAATTAAGATACACAAAACGTGAATATAGCGTATTGCACCATCTTGAGAGAAAAGTAAAGTTGAGCATTCACGTTTAAACTTGATGTAAGGGTTGGGGTACAATGTAAACCCATAAACAGATTCGTTCCACGAAGTTTCAATACGTTGGCTTAAAAATTTTTATTTACGCATTTCATCAAACACCTTGATTGCATGAGTTTAAATGACGAACAAGCATTGTAATGGTTTAATCCTATTCCCAACAAAAACAACATCAATTGATAGTTATCAAAAATATCAATAATCCATCAACAACTAACATCATCAATCACACATTGATCACCATATTCCAACTTAATATTGATAGAACTTTGAAAAAGAAAAACTAACAACATAATCAATATTGAATGAAGAACAACACCTCGCTTTGCAATTCATGTAGCAATTAAGATTAAGGATTGAGAATTACCTTGCTTGGATTGAAGAATGCAAGAGGAAGAAAAATTGAGAAGGGGTCGTTCGATCGCCTTGCGAAGAAGAGGAAAGAAACTTACCTTGGTGTCGGCCGATCCATGTTTATAAAGGAAGCCTGGGCAGTTGACATTCACGACGGGGGGCGCGGCACAACTTAAGTGAGCTGCGGCCCATAGTACAGTCTGCCTGGGACTTTTTGTAATGTCGCCGTGTGCCGCAGCTCAACATATGGGTGCCGCGGCTCAAAGACCGGGTGTGCCGCAGCTCAGTAAGCTCTTGCCGCGGCACAAAGTACAGGATGTTTAACCCCCTTTTTTGACTTAAGTGTGCCGCGGCTCACTATCCTTGTGCCGCGGCCCATTGCTGAAATTTCCCCAGGGGTGATTTCTGCACAGAATTTTCAAAGGAAAACACTTAGAACGCGAGAGATAAGCATATCAAAGCAAAATGGCAAAAAATAAAAATTCTAAAATGCAAGAAAGCACTGAAAAATGAAAATCTACAACTAATACTCGGGTTGCCTCTCGAGAAGCGCTAAGTTTATCGTCTTCAGCCGGACTTTTTGAAAATCAATTCGCATTTCGCAAAGACCATTTGGACTCCGCACAGTCCATCGAACCGTTATTACGTGATTTAAATTGTTGACTATTAAATTTCAACCGTTCGACTTTTGGTTTGGAAATCCAATGTTCTTTGCGAAACGGCTTTAGCAATAGTAGCCTCCCAAAACACCCATTCTGTAATTGACTTGGTACTCATTTGACATCCAGCTTAATTTTCAACTCCACGGGCGAACTTATGACAACTTGAGAATTTTTCGATGGTGGATGAACGGATGTTGAATACGACATATTAAAATGCCTAAGATATGCGACTCGCTCTTCATTTTTATGAGACGTGAGAGCAGATGAAACAGATTATGAACACTTCGACCGACAACTCTCCCGGTGTTCGTCTTTCTCAATGATATCAATTTGTGAACACTTCTGGCCCTTGCTTGGGCACGGGAGAGATCGAAACACTTTGAATGTGACTTGCTCATCTTCAACCCGAAGTATTAATTTACCCTCCTGAACATTAATAAGGGTCCTTCCGGTGGATAAGAACGGTCTACCCAAAATAATCGGAATATCATGGTCTTCTTCCATATCAAGCACAATGAAATCAGCAGGGAAAATGAATTTAGCTACTTTGACCAAGACATCTTCTATTACCCCTCTCGGGTACTTGATGGAACAATTAGCTAGTTGTAAGGATATCGTAGTAGGTTTCGCTTCCCCAATTCCCAGCTTCTTGAAAATAGAAGGAGGCATGAGATTAACGCTGGTGCCGAGATCACACAACGCTCTATCAAAAGACAAGTTCCCAATAGTGCACGGTATAGTGAAGCTTCCTGGATCCTTCAATTTAGGCGGGAGCTTTCTCTGCAAGATTGCGCTGCACTCTTCAGTCAGTGCCACCATTTCATATTCCTCGAGCTTCCTTTTGTTAGATAAGATTTCTTTCATGAACTTCACATAGCTCGGCATTTGTTCCAAGGCATCAGCAAATGGGATGTTGATGTGTAGTTTCTTGAAGACGTCGAGAAACTTGGAAAATTGTTTGTCCACTTTTTGCTGTTGTAATCGCTGCGGAAACGGGATGGGTGGTACATAGGCTGTCGGATTATCTAGAAACAATTTCGAGGATCTAGAAATTTGTGATTTCTCGGTCGCCGAATTTTTCTTCTCGTCATCATCACCTCTCTTTTTGTTCTGCCCGGGCAGCTCACACAATTCCTTCCCGCTTCTCAAACCAATGGCATTAATACTCTCTATGGGGTTCGTCTCATCGTACTTGGCAAGGTACCCTCCGGGCGGGCTATTAACACATTTGCTATCTGTCCCAATTAGACTTCCAAGTTGTGAATAGAAGCGGAATGGTTTTGCAAGGTTGCTTCCGTACGGGTCATGAACTGACTCGTATTTGCTGCTAATTTCGCCATTGCTTCCTCAAGAGATATTTTTGGAGCGGGAGGAGGTTGCTGTTGGTGTTGAGCAAACTGAGGTTGGTTTGAGTTTTGTCCATTTTTCCATGAAAAGTTAGGGTGATTACGCCACCCCGGATTATATGTGTTGGAGTACGGATTGTTCTGCCAGTTCCCATTCCCCACAGACTGAGCATGTTCAATCGAGTGTTGCTCGAAAGGATTTCCAACTTGGCATTATGCGCTAGGATGAGATCCGTTGCACCAATTACATGATTCCGTAGGGACGGTAGAAGGACCATGTGAAAAAGCTTGAATTTGCTGAGTCAAGGCTGCAACTTGGGCCGATAATGTGGAGATTGGATCGTTGTCGGAAACTCCCATAACTCGCTTCGGGATCACTCGTTCGGAAGGCCACTGATAAGCATTCGCAGCCATCACCTCCAATAGAGAATGAGCTTCCGCCATCGTCTTTCCCATTAACGCTCTTCTAGCGGCTGCATCAACAAGAGTGCGTGTAGAAGCACTCAATCCGTTATAAAAAGTTTAGATTTGTAGCCAATCCGGTAAGCCATGATGTGGGCATCTCCTTAATAAATCCTTGTATCGCTCCCAAGCTTCATGAAGTGACTCCATATCAAATTGCCCAAACGTAGTTACCTCGTTCCTTAGTCTCGCCGTCTTTGATGGTGGGAAGAACTTAGCGAGGAAGGCTTGCGCTAATTCCGCCCAAGTCGTGATAGAGCCCGGCGGTAAAGAATTCAACCAAAATTTGGCTTTGTCCCTTAGAGAGAAAGGGAAAAGCCGCAGACGGATAGCATCATCGGTAACACCGTTATTCTTGAAGGTGTCACATATCTCGAGAAATGAAGCGATGTGCGCATTGGGGTCATCGTTTGCCAGTCCAAAAAACTGTTTTTCTTGCACCATCTGAATAATAGCCGGCTTAATCTCGAAGTTGTTGGCTTGGATGGTTGGACGCCGGATCCCCGAAAAGTTTGCATTTATTTGTGGCATTTCATAATCACGGAATACTAATGCCGGTTGAGCTTGCTGAATAGGGTTGTCTCCTCCGTGATTTTCCACGTTATCGGCCATGGTGCCTGTTGATACGATATCAACTATTCCAATCGAAGAAGAGTCAATAAAAATCGACATCAACGACGATACAAATTTGCATGACCATGCATCACCATACTTGGGCGAAAAGAACACGCGGATTGGAGTTACGTTATTAATCGGAACTGGAGTAACGTAAAACATGATGACGAAATCGGTCCAAAGCATGGAATTTTCGGCCAAAGCATGCTTGAAAGGGACTCATGTTTGTCTTCATATCTTACACAAAATCTTGAAGATCCCCTCCTCCCCACAAATCGGCCGAAACATGATCCCTTGATGAAGACTTTCATCAAACTTTTTCTACATATCAAAGTCATCCATGATTTAGTCCAAGAGGCTTGAAGATTGTTATCTTGTCCAAGATCTCCTCCTCCCCCACACCATTTGACATCTCGGCCGAAGCATGCTAGGAAGGAGATTGATAGTTCTTTTTTTTTCTTGTTTTTTTATGTCCTTATCTTTTGTATACTACTATATATAGTAGTTCATTTGGTGATTGTAAGCACTTTGAAAATTAATAACATTGTATTTCTCTTGAAATATACGTTGAACGAGTTCAACAAAACCTTGGTTATTATTTCGACGCGTCTCGAATTTTAACTTGATCAATTCTCAATAGGTCTTGAGGAGAGATTATCTTTATCGAGTTATAGGTCTAATTCGATAAAACACATTCAAATCCATACACTATCCTACCTCACGGCCGAAAACCATATCATTTCGGCCACCACCTTTTATTTTTGATCGATATTTTGATACTTGTAAAAACGTAATAATCTTCCGTTGTATTTCATACGCTTTACGTACACTTACATACGTAATTCGTATCATAAGTGGTATCGGAGACATTTGTCTCACGGTTCCCGACATTAGTCAAAAAGATGGCATTCACCGATGAAGAAGTAGCCCAATTGCGTGACGTTCTTCGAGGCTTGCCGAAGCCCCGAATCCATGCACGACGAGGATACGATGCCATGCATGCACCACGACATGCTGATGAATTCAAGACAAGCGAACTTCCGGAGTTCGTAGGCGGCACCAATCCCGAGACTTATTTGGAGTCGGAAAGGAAAATTGAACGAATGTTTGAGTTCAAGGACCTCGATGACGAGATACGATGCAAGTACGCGATTCTCAAACTTGGAAAGGGAGCTTCCCTTTGGTTTGAACGAATGAAGACACAACGAGTTCGTGCCGGTAAGGAAAAGATATGTTCGTGGAATTCTCTAAAAAAGAAACTACGTAAGAGATATGTGCCGGCTACACACAAGTTGAGTTTGTATCGAAAAATTTCTGACCTCACGCAAGGAAAGCTAAGTGTAGAGGAATACATCGAGGAGTTTGAAAACTTATCCTTGATGGGAGAACTTGAAGAAAGCGAAGAATTACGGATGTCCCGTTTCCTACGAGGCTTGAATAAAAACATTGCTAATTCCGTGGAACTCTACCCCTATTCCGACTTTGATACTTTGTGCGGACTTTGCATAAAGTTGAAAACTCAAAACAAGACAAAATTTTTGAAGCCCGAATTCCCACCTAAATTCGGAAATACCAACTTTGGCACGAGTTCTAGCTCGTTTCCAAAAACTGTCACGACAAGTCCATCCGTTACTACCATTCCAAAAACTCCTATCACACCAAAGGAAACAAGCTTATCTAAAGTTCGGTGTTTCAAATGTCAAGGATTTGGACACTATCAAAGTGCTTGTCCAAATCGGAGAATAGTGACATTACGAGAAGCCATAGCCGTCCGAGAAGAGTTACTAGCCGAAGAAGAAAGAATTGGAGACGTCTTTAACTTGGAAGCCGACGAAGAAGAAGAAGATTGAGAGGCATACGATGCCCCGAATTATGACACGAACCTCGTCCTTCGCATGTTACAAACGAAGGCGGCCCCGAGTGACATAGAACAACGAGATCAAATCTTTCACATGAAGTGTCGTGTCGGATAAAAATGGTGTAGCTTGATCATTGACGGTGGAAGTTGTACAAACGTGGCATCAAGCGAGATGGTCTCGAAGCTCGTACTAACCACTACGGCTCATCCAAAGCCGTATGCACTCCATTGGCTCGATGATGGAAATAAGGTGAAAGTATCAAGACACATGAAGGTCGGACTCACCATGGGTTCGTATGGTGATGATATTATATGCGATGTACTACCAATGGACGCATGCCACGTGTTGTTGGGAAGACCTTGGTTATTTGATGGGGACGTACTACATCGAGGGAGGAGCAACGAATATGAGTTACGTGACAAAGGTAAAAAAATTGTTCTTAAACCTATGTCACCTCAAGCTATCCGAACAATGAGTTCAAAAAAAGTCGAAGGGCCGAAGCTCACAATGTTTGCAAACGAAAAAGAAGTCGAACATACCATTGACGATGGCTAACGTATTTATTTGATGATGATCAAAGAAACCCGAAGACTTGCCGGTGGGATTACCACCTATCCGCGGAATCGAACACCAAATTGATCTTATACCAGGAGCTCCATTACCGAACAAAGCGGCGTATCGTTGTAATCCCGAAGAAACCAAAGAACTACAACGTCAAATTGATGAGCTCATGAGATATGTCCGAGAAAGTTTAAGTCCGTGTGCTGTTCCAGTCCTACTTGTACCAAAAAAAGACGGATCATGGCGAATGTGCATTGACAGTAGAGCCGTGAATAACATCACCGTCAAGTATCGGTTCCCCATCCCGAGACTAGACGACATGTTAGACGAGTTGCATGGCTCGGTTATATTTTCAAAAGTTGATTTACGAAGCGGATACCATCAAATTCGCATGCGAGAGGGAGACGAATGGAATACGGCATTTAAAACAAAGAATGGACTTTACGAGTGGGTTGTGATGCCATTCGGCCTCACTAATGCCCCGAGCACTTTCATGAGATTGATGAACGAGGTTCTTAAACCTTTCTTGGGAAAGTTTGTTGTCGTATACTTAGACGACATTTTAATCTACAGTCGATCCTTAGAGGAGCATCTTGAACACTTGCGGCACATGTTTGAAACTCTAAGGAAACAGAAACTTTATGGAAAGCGGGAGAAGTGTACTTTCCTAGTCGAGAGTCTTGTCTTTCTCGGCTATGTCGTTTCTAAAGAAGGAGTTTCGGTGGATCAAGAGAAAATCGCGGCAATCAAGTCTTGGCCGACACCAAAAACTATCACGGAGGTACGATCATTTCATGTCCTCGCTTCTTTTTACCGACGATTCATACGGGACTTTAGTACCATCTCCAGTCCGATCACGGAGTGTCTTAAAAAATGAACATTTGCATGGAACGAGACTGCCCAAAAGGCTTTTGAAAAATTAAAAGAAAAATTATGTGAAGCACCGATTTTAACGTTACCCGATTTTTCACAACCATTTGAGGTGGAATGCGACGCTAGTGGAGTTGGAATCGGGGCAGTACTTATTCAAGGAGGCCGCCCCATCGCCTATTTTTCGGAAAAGTTAAGTGGTGCTCGAGTTAATTATTGTACTTACGACAAAGAGTTCTATGCTATCGTGAGAGCACTCGATCATTGGAGTCATTATTTACGTTCGAAACATTTCGTGTTGCATTCGGATCACGAGTCGTTGAAATACATTAACGGGCAAAGCAAGCTAAGTCCGAGGCATGCAAAATGGGTGGAATTTTTGCAATCTTTTCACTTTTCATCCAAGTACAAAGACGGTAAGAGTAATATAGTGGCGGATGCACTATCAAGACGGTATGCCTTACTTTCTATTCTAGATGTTCATTTGTTGGGGTTCGAGACTTTGAAAGATCATTACATTGACGATTTGGATTTCGGAGAAATTTTCACCCATTGTAAAGCCGGCCCGTACAAAGAATTTATTTTACAGGATGGCATTCTTTTCAAAGGAAATAAACTATGTGTGCCGAAGCATACAATTCGGGAATTACTAGATCGGGAGGCGCACGGAGGAGGACTAGCCGGTCATTTCGGTTCGACTAAAACCGTAGAAGTGCTAAAAGAGCATTTCTTTTGGCCAAAGATGTATGGTGACGTAAGCACAATCGTGAGTAAATGCGTCACTTGTCACATGATGAAAAGTTCGTTCAAGCCAAGTACATACATGCCGTTGCCAATACCTTTGCGACCATGGGAGGATGTCTCGATGGATTTTATTGTTGCTTTACCTCGTACTCAACGGGGCAAAGACTCAATCATGGTGGTCGTCGACCGTTTTTCAAAAATGGCTCACTTTATAGCATGTCACAAAACCGATGATGCAAGCAATGTGGCGGACTTATATTTCCGAGAAATAGTTCGTTTACACGGAGTTCCGAAAACTATCGTGTCGGATCGAGATTCTAAATTCCTAAGTTAGTTTTGGAATACTTTATGGAGAAAAGTGGGAACTAAACTTCTATTCAGTACTTCACATCACCCACAAACCGATGGACAAACCGAGGTGGCTAATCGAACCTTGGGAGCATTATTGCGAGGATTGGTGAACAAAACACAGAGAGATTGGGACGTTAAACTTGCACATGCGGAATTCGCATACAACCGATCACCCGGCTTCGCCACGGCCCATTCACCTTTTGAAGTAGTGTACGGGATAAATCCACACATACCATTGGATTTGATTCCCTTGCTGAGCGACGAATTGGTTCACAAAGACGCAGAATCAAAACTCAAGTCAATGAGGAAGTTACATGAAAAGGTACGAGAGCGAATTAAAGAAGTGAATGAAATTTACAAACGGAAGTCGAACAAAAATAAAAAATAGAGATGATTTGATGTTGGCGACTTAGTTTGGATACATTTGAGGAAAGAACGATTCCCAAACAAACGCAAGAACAAATTAATGCCGAGAGCCGAAGGTCCGTACAAAATTGTGGGAAAAGTGAACGACAATGCTTACAAAGTAGAACTTCCGGGCGAATACGGAGTACACGCAACTTTCAACGTAGGCGATCTCTCGCCTTACCTTGACGAAGATGGCATTACGGAATTGAGGTCAATTCCTTTCAAAGAGGGAGGGAATGATATGATATCAACTATTCCAATCGAAGAAGAGTCAATAAAAATCGACATCCACGACGATATAAATTTGCATGACCATGCATCACCATACTTGGGCGAAAAGAACACGCGGATTGGAGTTATGTTATTAATCGGAACTGGAGTAACGTAAAACATGACGACGAAATCGGTCCAAAGCATGGAATTTTCGGCCAAAGCATGCTTGAAATGGACTCATGTTTGTCTTCATATCTTACACAAAATCTTGAAGATCCCCTCCTCCCCACAAATCGGCCGAAACATGATCCCTTGATGAAGACTTTCATCAAACTTTTTCTACATGTCAAAGTCATCCATTATTTAGTCCAAGATGCTTGAAGATTGTTATCTTGTCAAAGATCTCCTCCTCCCCCACACCATTTGACATCTCGGCCGAAGCATGCTAGGAAGGAGATTGATAGTTCGTTTTTTTCTTGTTTTTTTATGTCCTTATCTTTTGTATACTACTATATATAGTAGTTCATTTGGTGATTGTAAGCACTTTGAAAATTAATAACATTGTATTTCTCTTGAAATATACGTTGAACGAGTTCAACAAAACCTTGGTTATTATTTCGACGCGTCTCGAATTTTAACTTGATCAATTCTCAATAGGTCTTGAGGAGAGATTATCTTTATCGAGTTATAGGTCTAATTCGATAAAACACATTCAAATCCATACACTATCCTACCTCACGGCCGAAAACCATATCATTTCGGCCACCACCTTTTATTTTTGATCGATATTTTGATACTTGTAAAAACGTAATAATCTTCCGTTGTATTTCATACGCTTTACGTACACTTACATACGTAATTCGTATCACCTGTTGTCAGTCGCTCACATTTCTCCTTCTTGCTTCTCCGAAGAGTGCGCTCGAGTTCAGTATCCAAAGGTAGTAGGCCTTCGTTACCGAATTTTCTCATGCACTAACCAGAAATTCCTGAAAGGAAAAAAAAATAAATAAAATTACACAAAGATAAAAAAAATGTTCAAACTAAGACTAGAAATACTGAAATCGATATTAGTAAAATAATCAGTCCCCGGCAACGGCGACAAAAACTTGTTGCGAAATTCGGTGAACGCAAGTGCACGTTATCGTAGACAAGTAATAAAGTGATAAGTAAGATATCGTTCCCACGAGGACTAACTTACTAACTACCAATTTATGCGTATTCTAATTTTATTAGAACTATCGAAATTTTGATGCAAGTAATAATTAAAGAAATTTAATAAAAGAATAAATAGTAAAAACGATTGTTCGAGGAAGAAAATCAAATAAGGAATTAATCTAGAATTGTGAATCCACCTCGGTTTATCCGAATTTACTCTCGATTATACGAATTTAATGATTTCCCAATTTATCGAAGGCGAAGGTTGCTAAAATACTCTACCGCCTCTCCCGAGGTCAATAGATTTTTCTAAGCGAATAACACACTCTATTCCTAGGTGAATTAATTCGACAATAGGCAAAAAGTACGGAATTTTCAAACAGGCCACGTAATCCCTATGAGTATATTCTTATGTCACAAGATAAAACGGTTCTCACCAATTTTCCTACTAACTCTCCTCTCCCGATTCGAGTTGCGTAATTAAAACAATTCAATTATAGGCCACACAATTGAAAGCATTAAAAATAATTGGGAAAACTCAATAGAAAAGGGAATTATATTGATAATCAAAAGTAAATTCGTCAAAATTTCGG
Organism: Orobanche coerulescens; assembly: GCA_033398695.1. Taxonomy (NCBI): domain Eukaryota; kingdom Viridiplantae; phylum Streptophyta; class Magnoliopsida; order Lamiales; family Orobanchaceae; genus Orobanche; species Orobanche coerulescens. The sequence goes on from CM065814.1 coordinate 46,230,230, forward strand.
TTTCATCGAAATCCTAGAATAGGGTTTTGGCCTGACATGCTAGAAAATAAAAATATAAAAATAATTAAAGAAAGCATAAAGATCAAACGCAGTCGAAGAACTCGGATTCCTCCGTTCTCTAGATTCCGCGCTCTGCTCCTTGGTCTTTTCTGCTTCTTCTCGATTCCTGATGATGATCGATTCTCTTCTCCCTTCTCCGATGATATGACCTTCAATGCTTATTTATAACTCTCCTCAGCCTCCAAAATGCGTCCGTGGATTAGGTCGAGAACAGGCTCCAAAAACGGCCCAGAAACACAGCAAATCATCAAAACCGCCCCGTGGGCCGCGGCTCAGTAAGTGCGTGCCGCGGCCCCTAATCTTCAGCGCCTATACCTGGGCGCGCGTTTTCTTCACGGGTCGCGGCTCAGTATCCTCGTGCCGCGGCCCTCGGTACAGTGGGTTCGGGGCTTCTGTGTGCCGTGCGTGTGCCGCGGCTCGCTTTCCTTGTGCCGCTGCTCCTGGCAAAAAATTGTCGTTTTCGCCCGTTTTTCATCGTTTAGGCTTCCGGACTCCAATTTCCTACCAAACATAAAAGAATAGTGCATTAAAAGCTCATTTATGCAGATTTAGACATAAAATGGATACAAAATAATGATAAATAAGCGCATAAAAATAAGCTTAACAAACTTGATCAATTTGGAATTTGAATTTAACCGGCTCAATTTGAAATTGAACTTAATCAATTCAAATTGAAATTGAACTTAATAGATTCATATTGAAATTGAACTTAATCAATTTGAAATTTGAAGTTAATCGGTTCAAATTGAACTTGATCAATTTGAAGTTGAACTTGATCAATTTGAAATTTGAACTTAATCGATTAAATTTGAAATTAAACTTAATCGATTCAAATTTAAATTGAACCTAATCGATTCAAATTGAATTTGAACTTAATCAATTTGAAGTTTGAAGTTAATCGGTTGCAATTGAACTTAATTTGTTGAAATTTAACTTAATATTTGAAGTTGAACTTGATCAATTTGAAACTTGAACAGTTCAATTGAAATTGAACTTAATCGATTCAAATTGAAACTAAACTTATTCAATTTGAAATTTAAAGTTAATCGTTTGAAATTGAACTTAATCAATTTGAAGTTTGAATTTGAACTTACTCGGTTGAAAATAAACTTAATCAATTTCAAGTTTGAATTTGAACTTAATCGGTTAAACTGAAATTGAACTTAATCGATTCAAATTGAAATTGAACTTAATCGATTCAAATTGAAATTCAACTTAATCGATTTGAAATTTGAAGTTAATCGGTTCAAATTGAACTTAACTGATTGAAATTGAACATAATAAATTTGAAGTTGAACTTGATCAATTTGAAATTTGAACTTAATCGGTTCAATTTGAAATTTAACTCAATCGATTCAAATTGAAATTGAACACAATCGATTCAAATTGAAATTGAACTTAATCAATTTGAAATTTGAAGTTAATCGGTCCAAATTGAACTTAATCGGTTGAAATTGAACATAATCAATTTGAAGTTTGAATTTGAACTTAATGGATTCAATTTGAACTTAATTAATTTGAAATTTGAACTTAATCGGGAATAACCACGCAATGAAAATATTTAAGCTTCAGTTTTAATACGCAATAATAAATATGAAACATAAAAATACTTTAAATAAATAAAACTAATTTTATATTTGGGGCATATTTAGGTCGAAACGATGCTTAGTTCGACATGTTGGAGCGGTGTGGTCATTAGAGTTACATATACTACAATTTTGTTTTGGCACGTCTATTTTTAGACGGAGTTGGTTGCATTGTGAAATCCTCAAATAGTTGGGGAATAACTGCAGTGCAAGTCTTTCTATTGTGCCTTGTGCCCCCACATCTAAGGTATGTTTGAACTTCACGAGTATGAGTCGATGACTCAGCCCCTGATGTTTATCTCATTTCTTTTGGTCGCCCTGCCTGCCTCGGATTGTCTGGTGGTTCACAAACTTTTACCTTGATGTTAGCAGGAATGAACCAATCACTTGGGTGAGATACTGGAATCACACACCATCCCCACATTTGGCGAAGCATTGACACTTTGTAGAATCGTATATGTACACAGTCTGGTCGTGATTGAGGTACCTTATAGCTGAAGCGGCGTGATTGCACGAGATCATATCATGCTGGAAGATCATACAACTGCATTTTTGCTCTCTCAAGTCCACAACATGATCTGTAGGCCACTAAGTATACAGTATACAGCTTGGAAAGTGACAGTACGACAAGCTGTACGATTTTTAAATGTGAGTGCGTAGCGGATGTTTGTTTAAGTGAGTTGTTGTAAGCACAGGAACTAGGCGTTCTCCTGTTGGCTTAGTGTGTACAGGTTTTTGCAATATATACTTGTATATAAATCACAGTTGTGAAAACAATAAAGACAGAAGGTAATAACACGCAATTTAAAGTGGTTCGAGTAAACCCCTCTACGTCCACGGGTACTCCACACAGGAGTAAAATGTTTATTATAATCATTACATACACAACTACGTGACTATAACTAAACCTATCTCTGTATCGTTCACACAGATTGTTACAGGGACCGAAGCTTTGGGTCGTTCACACAGATTGGCTTGAGCTCTTTCTTGACTTGCTTCTTCACACACAGTTCGAAGCTTCATCTACAATGTTATTCTTCCCACACAGGTCGGAATACGCAAGGATCTTCAGTCCATACAGGGCTCATAGTTTTCTCGACGGTAAAGGTAGAGTTCTCTGAACAGAAGCTTGATCTTTGATAAACGATTACTGTATGTTGTGTTGTTTTCATTAAGGATTTGTATATTTCTTCGCTTGAATAGTTGCTGTAAGCTAACGAAATATACTACTTAATAATCGCTAGAATGTCAGAGTGATTTGTTAGATCTTTCGCGATAATGAATTTCATCTGTGTTTGAGTCCTCTGGCTTGAGTGTATTTATAACCTTGGAAATATATCCGCTATAAATAAAGTCGTTGTAGGTAGGTGAGATGTTGATGTCTGACTCTTGATTGGCGGCTGCTAAAAGTTTAAATTAAAGCAGGTCGCATTTAATGCATCAGACATGCTTTCTGTCTTCGCATCAAATGCTCTTCAAAGTTTTCAGACTTGTCTCTCTCTAGCTGCTTTAAATGTTGTCCTATCAGCAACAAACGCTACTTTAACCGTTAATACTTTATGAATAAACAAAGTGTATTTCACAACGGTTTAAAGCATTCTTTAATCGGGCTTGTCGGATGTGTTTTACTTTTCCTAAGTAAAACATCTTACAGCATGGTTGCTGTATCTGACGCATAGTCTTTTGCTGTTGCTACAGGCTAGACTGTGAGATCTTCAATACTGTATGGAAGTGTTGTATGAAGTTTCCAGACAACTTCTATACTTAGCGGCATTTCAATTATTTTGACTTCTTTGCTGTATGTTGGCACTTTATCAAAACAGGATTGTTTATCCCAACAATTTCCCCCTTTTTTGATAATTCCAAAACCTCTTTAAGATAACTTCTTGATCCAGAGAGGCGGACTCTTGGTCTTCTGTTGAATGATCTGATCTTCAGCACTTAGTCTAAAAATGTGAACTACTTGCATGCAAGTTCTAAGAAACTGAAAGCATATACAGGGATAATTATTACAACTTTTAAACTTATGATTGGATCGCAGGCACAATCTTACAGTGTGATCTAGGTTGAATACAACTTAACCTATAAACTGTTCGCAGATAAGTTCTTATAGCTTTAAGACTAGTTCTATACTTGTTTGTTTGCAGCAAATAAATTCGTAATCAAAACAGTAAAACAGTAAGTGTAGATTACGAGCTGTAGTCTTTCAATAGAAATTGAATTTTAATGATTATCAAAGAGAATTACAAGATCTTGAAAGAAAAAGGTATTGAGAGTGCATACTGCAATGATAGAACAGATACACGAGAAGGGGAAAATATGTTAATTCCTATACTGCGCATGCCTCCAAGGTCTCCTATGAGGATCATTGTTGGTTCCTCTCCACCAATTTTCCAGGGAATCCTTGCCTCGATCTCGGTAGATCGCACTTCATTCATCGGATTGGTCGAAGACATGTACCAGTCGTCGGGGTGGGTGAGCCGATCACCTTTTCGGTGCCTTCATTTCATCAGAACTTACATAGGAGGCTTTCCTTCTACTAGCATATTCGTAAATTCATATGCAGCATACGCCAGCGATTTGAATTTGTTGAAAATGGCGGACTCCCTGATGAGCTTAACAAAGTACCTCATCAGTTCGTTCTTCCTCCAGTTCTTCACTTCATCGGCTGTAGGTTGTCGGTGAGTTGGCAGAGGAATCTTAGATGGATTCTGCATGTTGTTCTTCCAGGGTATATTGGGATCATGGAACTCTGGACCAGAACCAGATACCCTATATCCTTTTGCAGGTGTGGCCAGCTGTCCAATTGCAGCAGCAATGCTGTCTTCTAATGCAGCGTCGATCTCTCTTTCTCTTTAAATCCTCCATTGTCGTGCAGCCTCTCTGGCTTTTCCCCTATTTTTGTCATCATCAAGATCCGTGACCTTAACATCAATCCTTTCTAGGATCTGCATAGCATTGATCTGTTTGGTCTACAGATTCATGATTTTGTCAACAAGAGTACTGAGGACTAGAAAGATATCATCTATTTTCTGATCATGTCCTGACAGTCTAGATCCAGTCTCTTGGAGGACAGTGACAGTCTTTGTTTCGGATACTCAGAGCTTCTCCTGTTCTTGCTTCAGGATCTTCTCTTGGCACTGTTGCAGTTGAGTAAGTGCTTGCCATAATGCACTAGGCATTATGCGAAATGCTTCCTCAACCTTGGTGATTTATTACTTCAAACTAGACAGTTCATCCCGAGCAGTCTCTCTCACCCAATCGAGCTTTTTGCCAATATCATACAGTGCCTTCACTGCATCCTTCATGAGTATTGTTTGGCGGCCAAGTTCATGGAGTTGCTCGATTCAGGCCTCAGTGTGCGGGGAGCCAGGGGTTGGCACTAATTTTTCATCCTAGGACTCGTTGAGTTGACGAATAAACACATTATGAGAAGGGCGTCGTGGTCTACTGTCAGGCAAGAATCCATCATCGGAATATGAATTGGATCTCACAGATATGGGAGATGCAGGGGCATAAAGCGTTGGCTCGGCAGCGGTAGGTGCTTCGAAAGAAGATGCTTCAGAAGGTTGTGCAGCTTCTTTAGTCTCGGGAACAGGAGGCACTGATTCCTCCTGATCGGATGGCTTGTCTGTAATCGGGCATACAGGAGGGACCGAATCCTCCTGTTGACCCTCAGTTGTTGCCTGCTTCGGCAGAGGGACTGGTTCCTCTTGTCAAATGGCGCGGACTTGATCTTCATCATGGTCTGAGATAGGTTGGGCTTCCTGTTCCGAAATTTCTTGCTGTATAGGAGGGACTGATTGTCTGTCAGAGGTCGCCTGACCCTGTTGATTTTTCATTCGGGCCATCTCTCCTTCCCGTGCCTCTTCTCGGCTGATCCTCAGACCGGCCTGTAGATCATCATCGTTGATGTCTGAGTCGGGATCGGACTTGTGGCTGTCCGAAGGGGCTTTGTCATCGGATTTTAACTTCTCTTTCAATCGAGTCTTTTCTTCTGCCAGATAATAATTGGAAATCAGCTCACGGAAAAAGTGGTTTTCCCATTGAATTAAGACTCGGATATCCTGGGTGTCCGTGACTTCCAGAGCAAAACTTTCTTCCTCCTTCCACTCTTCTCAGTTGTACAGGACGTCGTACGGAGCGACCATGTAGTTTTTCCAAGTGACAAAGCGCTCAAAGGCTTGTTCAATGTGTACCTGGAGAAGAGTTTCATTTATTAGAGTTGATGGGGAGGGACTCCTTACAATATTGAGATCTACTGTAGGGTTGGGATCCGCAACATGTGAGGGAGCCTGTATTGGAGAAGAATCCCAAACAGGGGTTGGTACCGTGATGGGACAGGTGTAATACCCGTACTTTTTATTGACTGTTTGACCTTGCCGTTCTTCCTATTTTGGCGCTCTGTATACTCTTGGTGATGGTGTCGATATTGTTATAGAGTTTCGTACCTTGTTTGGATCACGATTGTGTTGTTTAGACCTTGAGGAAGTGTTCTGGGTCAGAGAAATAGTGCACGCTAGGCCTAGGATAACGCACGCTAATTCTCCTTGAGTAGCGCATGCTAGCTTTGAGCCGTAGCGCGCGCTAAGGGACCAGTGATGTCAGAACCACTAACTCATCCTACTTTCTGGACTGGGAGTTAACGCGCGCTAGGAGTTCATTAGCGCACACTATTCGTGGTCAGTAGCGCGTGCTAACATCCATCCGTATAGCACGCTAACGGGCTGGTCGACAGAGGCAGTGAGGTTAGCGCACGCTAATATTAGAGGCGTAGCGTGTGCTAGACTGGGCGAGTATATATTGGACAGTTGACTTCCATTTCGTCATTTTTCTCATCTTTCTCACTTTTTCGATCGAGAGTAGCGGGTTTCGTCTATTTGGAGAGTTCGAAGACGATCCTTCTTCAGATATCAACATATTTGGTTGGAGGACAAGGATTTAACAACATCTAATCCATTCTATCGTCCAAATCAAGGTAAAAATCGTTAGAACCCTATTTTTGGGAATTTTGGGGGGTTTTCTTAGATTCATTCGATTTATTCGGTTTGAAGATTGAGAATCTTGAGATTATGATGTATCTACCCCATATACATTCTTTTCCTACGATTTTGCAGATTGGTTTGTGCCCTATTCGGGCTTGTGAGGGTTTGGGTGATTTTTCAACCTCTAGTTGTTTACCCTTGTATTTTCGTGAATCGTAGACGGGTTTGGGAGTTTCTTCGTGAATTATGAGTATGGATTATTGATTATCATATCCCTTACGAATCGTTTAGGTACCGGAAGTACGTTCTTGGACCTACCGAACTCATACTATTTTCCGTTGGATTTCTCGATGTCTCAAAGGCAAGTATATACTTATGATTATACGTTCTCGACTTTGAAAGTAAGATATATGATGGCATGTTTAATTATATCCACTCTGGGATGGGCCGACGGGTCCTTTGAGGGTTTCGTAGCCTCTGGTGCGATTCCACGGATCATATGAGTTAACCACTATGGGATGGACCGACGAGTCCTCTGAGGGTTCCATAGCCTCTAGTGCGGTTCCACGGTTGATCATGTATGTATTGATGTGATGCTATGAGATTTAGTTATTCCGGAATATTAGTCTTGAATTGATGAATTGACGGTTACCTTTACTTTATTGTCGAGGAGTATTATATTTCAAACTTGATATACTTGCACTAGCTATTCGATGGCTAACCCCTTTATGGGGGAAATACTTTTTATGTATTTCAGGTTCCAGGAGAGCGGACAGGTAGGTATCGGGTCGGCATGAAGATGATGGGCAAGCGTGATACTGTGTCTTATCTCCGGTTATGTTTTGTGTTCCTCTATTCAGTGTTGTTGTACTGGAATGGTTATTGATTACTCGAGTATTGTTTTTCAGTTTCCTCGATGTTCCGGCCTGTGTTGCCGAGGTATTGATTTTGTGTTGTGATGTATTTGGATACATTGGATATGGTTTGAATACCCTTTGTATTGTCCTTCATTTCGTTGTATTTGGACCTTTTCGGTCAAGTTTTATAGTTCCATGTATGATTAGCCTTGTGGGTCCCATGGAGGGGCTCACGGCGCTGTAATATACCCTGAATAACTTGGGGGTGTTACATAATATGGTATCGGAGCTTAGGTCTATGGATACCTAGGCTGTCGGTCTTTTGGGTCGATTGAGTCATCGTTTGTCTATAGTATCACTACCTTGCCATCACCACAGTGCTACCGGTACTTGTAAGACATCTTACTCTTCTGGTGTTTCCTTAATCGTTTTGCTTCCATTTTGGTATTTATGAGAATCGGTCACTTCGATGACGTGCGATTGAATTGTACTTATGTGCCTTGTGTGTTCTTTGGTATGTCAGCTGGTAGGGGACGACGCTGTGGTCGTGGCTGTGGATGTGGACGAGGACGTGGCGCGGCCGTTTCCCTCAGTTCTGTTGCGGGATCGACAAACCCCAGCCTATCTAATTCGGTGCATCCTGACACCGAAAGTCATCACGACCAGTTGACTGGGCAGGGGAACAGCACGGACGTTGGAGTTGCAAATGTACTTCAACAATTGTCTAATCAGATGACCATTTTAGCCCAAGCCGTTCAGTTGAACAATTCGAACCCAACAATGGATGCCTTGCTGCAAAATGTAATCCGTATGCACCCTCCACAGTTTGGCGGTACCACAGACCCGTTAGGTTGGGAAGATTGGCTAGCGGAGTTGGAGAAATTTTTTGAAGCAGTTAATTGTCCCGAAGTGAGGAAAGTACCGATTGCTCAGTATTTCCTCACCAAGGAGGCCGCTACGTGGTGGAAAGTCATCAAGCCACAGGATCGTGTTGCCACGTGGGAAGAATTTACAGAACTTTTGGAGGCCGAGGCCGAATTCGAGCCTTTTTCGAGGATAAACCACAGGATATTCCTGTTTCGCAGGCAATAGTGGAGTACAACCTACAATTGATCCACATGAAGGATCAAGTGCGAAACGAGCGTGATAAAATCCGTTACTTTGACATGCGGATGAATATGGACTTACGGCGGTACATGGCCGGATTTGCTTGCACCACACTGAAGGAATATCTAGACAGGGCTTTGGCCCATGACATGTTAAGCCCCGATAACGATACCACTGAAGAACCGAAGAAGCAGAAGATCGTGGGAAATTTTTCTGGCTCTAAGAGTGGCCACTTCCAGAGGTCATAGACGACTAACCATTCTGCCGTACAGTCATCACATTCTACTAAAGTAAATAGAGGTTTCCGTTCTACTCCGGGCACCTCAGATCGCACGGTGACTTGCTATAATTGTGGTCGTCCAGGCCATGTTAATTTGGAATGCAATTTTCCACATTTGAAGTGTCACACATGTGGACATATGGGACATAGAGTGGCTTACTTTTCCGAACCAAATCAGACTCTGGATACTCGGGTGTCTGCCCCAACGCCACTTGATCAAGGCGTGAATCAGCGACAATCTTTTGGTCAGACTCAGCAGAATTACAGCAGGGGACGGGGAGGGGGTCAAAATACTGGAGGGGGGAACTCTAGCATCAGTTCAGTACAACCACGAGTTCATGAGATGCGTCGAACATATGAACCGGATGTGGCGGTGGCTTCAGGTACCATTCATATTTTATCTCATCCAGTCCGTGTACTTTTTGATATGGGTGCTACACATTCTTTCGTTTCCTTGGAGTGTGTGCGCCGTTTGAATAAAACTTGTATGACTGCTTGCGATCCTTTCATTGTAAAACTATCTAGCGGGGATAGAATTGTGAGAAACCGGGAGATTAGAGATTTTCCGGTGATTATAGCCGGTATAGATTGGTTATCCAATCTAATTGTAGTTGATATGGAAGGCGAGGACGTGATCCTCGGCGAGGATTGGCTTGATAGTTATCAAGCGATTATGAATTACCGTACTAAGGTTATCACCATGATGACTAAAGACGGATCCGAGTATTCATTTTTAGGATGTAAGTCGTTCCAATCCAAGCTGCTTATCAGCGCCATGAAGGCCATAAAACTTTTGAATAAAGGTTGTACGGGCTATTGGTGTTATGCCTTGAAGACGAAAGGGAACGAAGTCGAATTCTCTTCAATTTCGGTTGTTAATGGGTATCTCGATGTTTTTTCGGACGAACTCCCGGGATTACCAGCAGATCGAGAAATAGAATTTTCTGTGGATTTAGAGCCTGATGCGGCCCCAATTTCTAAGGCACCTTATTGGATGGCACCTTCCGAGATGCAAGAATTAGAGAATCAGTTGGGAGAACTTCTGGAGAAAGGGTACATCAGACCGAGCGCTTCACCTTGGGGCGCGCCTGTCCTTTTTGTGAGAAAGAAAGATGGTTCACTACGTTTGTGCATCGACTACCGTGAGCTGAACAAAGTGACCATCAAGAACAAGTATCTTTTGCCTCGTATAGACGATTTATTTGATCAATTGCAAGGGGCTGCAGTTTTCTCAAAAATTGATTTAAGATCAGGGTATTATCAACTCAGGGTGAGAGAGTCCGACGTTCCGAAGACTGCATTTCGGACGAGATACGGGCATTATGAATTTGTAGTTATGCCTTTTAGTTTGACTAATGCACCGGCAGTATTCATGCAGTTAATGAATAAGATTCTCGTTGAGTACCTCGATAGGTGTGTAGTCGTCTTTATTGACGACATTTTGATCTATTCTCGAGATAAAGAGGAACATGCCCAACACTTGCGTTTGGTACGAGATATTTTGAGAACCTAACACCTCTATGCGAAATTCTCAAAATGTGAGTTCTGGTTGGAAGAAGTTATGTTTCTCGGCCATGTGATTTCGGCCTAAGGGGTTCGTATAGACCCGCAGAAGATTGAGGCAGTGCTAGGTTGGGCACCGCCTAAAAATGTTAAGGAAGTTCGTAGCTTTTTGGGCCTTGCTGGGTATTACCGTCTGTTTGTTGAGGGGTTCTCGAAACTCGCTCGGACGCTTACAAAATTACTCCAGAAGACAGAAAAGTTTGTTTGGATGGATGAGAGACAACAGAGCTTCGATGAGCTGAAGAGACGTTTGACTTCAGCGCCAATTTTAACTTCACCAAATGGTAGTGAGGGCTTTGCGGTTTATAGTGACGCTTGAGTTCAAGGTCTTGGTTGTTTGCTTATGCAGCATGATAAGAGGATAGCTTTTGCGTCACGACAACTGAAGCCATATGATATGAATTATCCTACTCACGATTTAGAGTTGGCCGCAATTGTCTTCACACTCAAGATTTGGCGGGATTATTTGTATGGTTCTCCATGTCGGATTTATACTAATCACAAGAGTCTGAAGTATATTTTCAGTCAGAAAGAGCTGAACATGAGACAGAGACGTTGGTTAGAGTTGATAAAGGATTACGATTTAGAAATTCTTTACCACCCGGGTAAAGCCAATGTTGTCGCGGATGCTTTGAGCCGCAAATCGGCATCTCTCCAGATGCTCGAGGTTCTTACTTCTCAGACAAATGTTCGGGTGGATCTAATCGAGCAGGGAATAGAAGTTTGGCTTCAACGAGTACAAAGACAGTTGTGTACTCTCGAAATTACTTCGTCCTTGGTTGACGACATCAAATGGAAACAGTGGAGTGACCCGATGATCTCTCAACTGAAGGAATATGTAATTAAAGGAAAAGCTACTGGCTTTATGGTTCACGAGGATAGTATCTTGAGATTTCAAGGCAGAGTTTGTGTTCCGAATGATCTAGAGTTGAGGCAAAAAATTCTCCGAGAAGCTCATGCTACACCTTACTCAACCCACCCCAGAACGAGTGAGATGTAGAAAGACTTGAAGCGCAATTTTTGGTGGAATAACATGAAGAAGGATGTCACGGAATTTGTATTACGGTGCTTGACGTGTTAGCAAGTCAAGATCGAACATCAACGACCAGCGGGGTTGTTGAAGCCGCTTTCCATTCCCGAGTGGAAGTGGGAAGACATTTCTATGGACTTTATCACTGGTATGCCGAGAACTAGGGCCGGAATGAATATGATTTGGGTAATCGTCGACCGGTTGACCAAGTCTGCACACTTCTTGGGTATTAAGGATACTTGGGGACCGGAGAGATTGGCTCAAACCTTTATAGCTGAGATCGTAAGATTGCACGGTGCCCCCAAGACCATTGTTTTCGATCGAGACAGTCGTTTCGTATCGCATTTCTGGCAGACCATTCATCAGGCTTTGGGTACTGAGTTGAGATTGAGCACGTCCTTTCACCCTCAGTCAGACGGTCAGACAGAGAGGACGATTCTGACATCGGAGGATATGTTGCGGGCTTCTGCCTTATACTGGAGCAATTATTGGGAGTTTCACTTGTCGTTGATCGAGTTTGCCTACAATAATAGTTGGCATGCGTCGATCAAAATGGCACCATTCGAGGCACTTTACGGTACGCAATGTAGGTCGCCATTATTTTGGGACGAGGCTTCAGAGCTAATCGGAACGGAGTGGGACTGGTTGCTAACTGCCCAGAGTCGTCAGAAATCTTATGCTGATACTCGTCGTCGACCCTTAGAGTTTGAAGTGGGGGATCATGTCTTACTGAAGGTGTCGCCGACCAGAGGGGTTTTCCGCTTTGGGAAAAAAGGGAAACTTAGTCCGAGGTATATCGGACCTTTCGAGATTTTGGACAGGGTTGGAGATTTAGCTTATCGCTTGGCGTTGCCTCCATCTTTGAGTCATGTCCATAATGTTTTTCATGTGTCTTATTGAGAAAGTACGTGCCGAATCCGAGCCATGTTATCGACTATAGTGAGATTGATGTAGCCGAGGATATTACCTTTCCGGAGAGACCCGTGAAGATCCTTGAGCAGTGTGAGAAACAACTTCGGCATAAGATCATTCCACCGGTTAAAGTGCAATGATCGATACATGGAGTCGAGGAGGCGACTTGGGAAGTGGAAGAGAAGATGCGGTCGGAGTACCCCGAACTTTTTATTTCTTAAGTTTCGGGACGAAACTTCTTTTTAGAAGGGAAAAATGTAATACCCGTACTTTTTATTGACTGTTTGACCTTGTCGTTCTTCCTATTTTGGCGCTCTATATACTCTTGGTGATGTTGTTGATATTGTTATAGGGTTTTGTACCTTGTTTGGATCATGATTGTGTTGTTTAGACCTTGCGGAAGTGTTCTGGGTCATAGAAATAGCGCATGCTAGGCCTAGGCTAACGCACGCTAATTCTCCTTGAGTAGCGCACGCTAGCTTTGAGCCGTAGCGCGCGCTAAGGGACCATTCAGGTCAGAACCAGTAACTCATCCTGCTTTCTGGACTGGCAGTTAACGCGCGCTAGGAGTTCGTTAGTGCACGCTATTCGTGGTCAGTAACATCCGTCCGTAGCGCACGGTAACGAGCTGGTCGGCAGAGGTAGTGAGGTTGTCAGGCTGTATGGACTATCAGGTAACGTACCCTAGGCTTCAGCTAGCGCACTCTATAAGGGTTGCGTAGCACACGCTAAGACTTGAGCAGGTTAGAGGACAGTAGGTTCTAGACTCCGATTTCTGACACCATTTTCGGCTAGCGCACGCTGAAGGAAGGCGATTAGCGCTTGCTAATGGGGACGACTGAATCCACTGGACTACTCGGTGACCCCGATAGTGCACGCTAATATTAGAGGCGTAGCATGCGCTAGACTGGGCGAGTATATATTGGACAGTTGACTTCCATTTCGTCCTTTTTCTAACCTTTCTCACTTTTCCGATCGAGAGCAGCGGGTTTCGGTGATTTGTAGAGTTCGAAGACGATCCTTCTTCGGATATCAACATATTTGGTTGGAGGACAAGGATTTAACAACATCTAATCCATTCTATCGTCCAAATCAAGGTAAAAATCCTTAGAAACCTATTTTTGGGAATTTTGGGGTTTTTCTTAGATTCGTTTGATTTATCTGGTTTGAAGCTTGAGAATTTTGAGATTATGATGTATCTACCCCATATACATGATTTTTTGGATTGGTTTGTGCCGTGTTCGGGCTTGTGAGGGTTTGGGTGATTTTCCAACCTCTAGTTGTTTACCATTGTATTTTCGTTAATCGTAGATGGGTTTCGGGATTTTCTTCGTGAATTATGAGTATGTATTTATGATTATCATCTCCCTTACGAATCGTTTAGGTACCGAAAGTGATTTCTTGGACCTACCGAACTCATACTCTTTTCCATTTGCTTTCTCGATGTCTCAAAGGCAAGTATATACTTATGATTATACGTTCTCGACTTTGACAGTAAGATATATGAATGGCATGTTTAATTATATACACTCTAGGATGGGCCGACGGGTCTTTTGAGGGTTTCGTAGCCTCTGGTGCGATTCCACGGATCATATGAGTTAACCACTCTAGGATGGACCGACGAGTCCTCTGAGGGTTCCGTAGCCTCTGGTGCGGTTCCACGGTTGATCATGTATGTATTGATGTGATGCTATGATATTTAGTTATTCCGGAATAGTAGTCTTGAATTGATGAATTGACGGTTACCTTTACTTTATTGTAGAGGAGTATTGTATTTCATACTTGCTATACTTGTACTAGCTATTCGACGGCTAACCCCTTTATGGGGGAAATACTTCTTATGTATTTTAGGTTCCAGGAGAACGGACAGGCAGGTATCGGGTCGGCATGAAGATGATGGCAAAACGTGATACTATGTCTTATCTCCGGTTATGTTTTGTGTTCCTCCATTCAGTGTTATTGTACTGGAATGGTTATTGAATACTAGAGTTTTGTTTTTCAGTTTCCTCGATGTTCCGGCCTGTGTTGCCGAGGTATTGATTTTGTGTTGTGATGTATTTGGATACATTGGATATGGTTTGAATACCCTTTGTATTGTCCTTCATTTCATTGTATTTGGACCTTCTCGGTCAAGTTTTATAGTTCCGCGAATGATTAGCCTTGTGGGTCCCACAGAGGGGCTCACGGCACTGTAATATACCCTGAATAACTTGGGGGTGTTACAACAGGGATCCCTAACAGGGATGGAACCCTGAAGGGAGAGGGATCCTATATGGGTGTGGGTTCCCTTACAGGAGAGGTGTCTTTTGGCTCCATAGGGGCAGCCGACTCGCCAGAGCCCTCTAACTTGGCAAATAATTGACCATCCGTCATAGCCGCCACTGGCTTGGGATCTGCAGCTTAGGGTCGTGTACAGCGGGTTGAACCGTTGTTGGAACATCTATAGTGACCATTGTAGTCATTGTAGATTTATCTTTAGAAGCCTTCTTGAGCTTCTTCTTTGGCTTGTCTGCAGCATCCGGTGATTTGCTGACACAAACACTCCTTTTTATTCTTTTATTTTCCTCACTAGCCGCCTTGACAGTGACATCCCTGGGGTCATTTGTGTTGGAACATTTTGTTCCATACATAAATTAAAAGTGTTTTGATAATTAATGGCGATAAACAAAACAAAACAACGAAGAGACGAAGCAAGCATCGAAGGAAAACAAAGTGTAAAATGCTGGAGAAAATCAAAGCTAACGTACGTAACAATACTATGTTAACGTACATAATATGAGGGAGCTTACGTATGTAATGGAAGATGAATAACGTACGTAACACAGTTCAAACAAGTGAACGTTGGAGGAGTCAAAGTCAGAAAACCATGCAACTGATATATGACATCATTAGTGATGTAATGTTAACGTACGTAACGAAGTCTATGCTAATGTACGTAACCAATATGACGAAACTCCCTGGACTGGATTGTGAAGAGGCTAACGTACATAACCCGTGGAGGTTAACATACGTAATCATGCTTACGTAGGTAACTAGAGTTACATAGCGAATGTAATGCAGTGTGCAGCAGCTAACGGCTAGTTTGAAGATGGAGCCTATAAATACCATGTCTATGGTATTGATTCAGTAGAACAACTTCAAGCATACTACACATTCATATGAGATTGATATTCATTGTATTGTTGTTGTAATATTGAGCTTACATTGAGTGATTGAGTGTTATACACAAAATCATACACGAGTGGTAAAAGAAAAGATACGATTGTATTCGGTGTTATTAGGATCAAGGATCTGGCATTGTTAGAATCGCAATCGGTACCTTCGTGAGGTTTATCTAGTACCCATAGAAAGCTAGAGAGGTTGATTCCTTGTCCTACGAAAAGGAAAACGGTTTAACTTAGACCGACACAAAGACAAGTACGAGTGGTTTATCACGGACCCATAGAAGACGTGATTGTAAACGGTTATACCTCGACCGATAGAAGAGAGGAGAAGAGGTTTTTCTTTAGCCTATTGAAAAATATACCGAGCGAGGATGTAGGCTCGTTTATAGACGAACCTCTATAAATCCGTGTGCTATTTTTTTTTTCGCACTTATTATTTACGCTTCCGCAACACGGCGCAAATATCCGATCTTATACCCAACAATTGGTATCGGAGCGGTACTCCAATACGTGGCGTTTCAATTCTCTCCAGTCGAAGGCCTTGCTCTCAACCGACCACCATTCTTCGATGGCTCAAATTATTTGACATGGAAGAAAAAGATGTCAATCTTTATTCGTGCCTACGATATAGAGATTTGGAAGATTATTTGTCTCGGCCCAAAAGTTCCTATCAAATCCGATGGTATGCTCAAATCTTTTGAAGAATACGACGATGTTGATTGGAAAATTGACCATCTAAATTGTAAGGCCACCCAACTTTAATTTTGTGCCTTAAATCCCGAAGAGGTCAATCGAATCTCTTCGTGTGAAAGTGCGAAAGAAATATGGAAAATTCTTGAAATCACACATGAAGGGACAACTCAAGTCAAGGAGACAAAGATCAATATGCTTCTCCATGACTACGAGTTATTCATGATGAAGGGTGACGAATCCATAACCAATATGCTCGACCGATTTTCGGTCATCACCAATGGACTTGCTTCGTTCGGAAAGCCATTATCTAGTAGTGAAAAAGTTAAGAAACATTTACGATCACTACCTAGCGAATGGGACGGCACCGTGACCGCGATTATGGAATCTAAAGATCTCAACACACTGGATTTTAGTGCCCTTGTTGGTTCACTAATCAATTATGAGATTGTATTAAAATCACGAAGTGTCAAGCCAAAGCCGAATGAACGATCGTTAGCCATGAAGGCTAAGATATCGAGAAAGAAAGAAGAAATCCCGGTGGAGGAAAGCGACGAAGAAGCGGCATATTATGCCAAGAATATTAATAAATTCCAAACTTTATTAAACCGGAGGAAGAAGGATAACTCGAGCGAAACGAAGAAATTCCACAACTCTTGTCGAATATGTGGAAAACCAGGCCACTTCGCTAAGCATTGTCGTGCCAAACCCAAGAAGGAGGTCCTCGTGGCAACATGGAGCGATGAAGACGAAGACGACGAATTTATCGAACAAAATAATCTCGCTCTCATGGCCTGGAGTTCGTTCGACGACAGCGACGTTGAAAGCCAGGTTAGTACATCCTCCCGTGATGAACTTTTTGATACATTTGAATTACTTCATACGGATTTTCAAAATGCATTATCGGAAATCAAATCCCTTAAGTCTAAAATTAAATCTTTGGAAATTGAAAATTCCAAAATTATCGAAAAGGGAAAATTTGTTGAAATCGATCATTCAAAGTGTATTGAAAATGAAAATATTTTGAAGAATGATCTCGCCAAAATCCAAACCGAGCGTAAATCTTTGACAAAGAAATTCTCGCGCGGAAACGAGAAATTTGAACAAATGCTCGGTGTTCAAAAATTCACTCTGAATAAAGAGGGGTTAGGATTCAAAACTCATTTGAAAAACAAATCCGTTAATTTCAAGATACCCCATTGCGAAAAGTGTTTAAAAATCGGGCATCATATTTCATGTTGCAAAAGCCCGAGATGGACGATAAAAATTAAGAAAATTTGGGTTCCTAAAGGAACAATCGTTTCAAATATCGTCTACGTTTCTAAACAAAAACCAACTATAGGTTGGATCCCCAAACATTGATTTTTTGGTATTTGACTCAGGGGGGTAATTTTTTAAAACGGATAATATTTTCAGGGGGGGTTAATACCCTTGTATTTATTTTTGTATATTTCATTATTTATTGAATTTTTTATTGGTATTTTATTGCATTTGATGAATACAAAAAGGGGGAGAGATAGGAGAATGGAGAAATAAGTAGAAAATGTGATTGGAAAAATAAGTTAAAAATTTGATTAACCGTGAAAGGGGGAGAAAAATCGAAGAAAAATGGATAGCATACAAAAAGAATTGGAAAAACGAAGGAGTTGAACAAAAATAAGGAGACGTCGAAAATGAAGGAAAAGAAAAATGAGGAGACGTCGAAAAGACGATGAAAAATTAAAAATGAGAAAAGAAAACGAGAAAAGAAATGAAGGAGTCGAAAAAGAAATGGGAGAAGATTCTAACGAAATGGATAAAGTCGAAAACTTTGGTCTGTAAAGATATACATATATTTGTATTTTTGCAGGTAAATCCCATTGGCGTATTGTTGTTTTGTAATTATCAAAAAGGGGAGATTGTTGGAACATTTTGTTCCATACATAAATTAAAAGTGTTTTGATGATTAATGGCGATAAATAAAACAAAACAATGAAGAGACGAAGCAAGCATCGAAGGAAAACAAAGTGCAAAATGCTGGAGAAAATCAAAGCTAACCTACGTAACAATACTATGTTAACGTACGTAATATGAGGGAGCTTACGTACGTAATGGAAGGTGAATAATGTACGTAACACAGTTCAAACAAGTGAACGTTAGAGGAGTCAAAGTTAGAAAAGCATGCAACAGATATATGACGTCATCAGTGATGTAATGTTAACGTACGTAACGAAGTCTATGCTAACGTATGTAACCAATATGACGAAACTCCCTTGACTGGATTGTAAAGAGGCTAACGTACGTAACCCGTGGAGGTTAAGATACGTAATCATGCTTACGTACGTAACCAGAGTTACATAGCGTACGTAATGCAGTGTGCAGCAGCTAACGGCTAGTTTAAAGATGGAGCCTATAAATACCATGTCTATGGTATTGATTCAGTACAATCACCTCAAGCATACTACACATTCATTTGAGATTGACATTCATTGTATTTTTGTTGTAATATTGAGCTTACATTGAGTGATTGAGTGTTATACCCAAAATCATACACGAGTGGTAAAAGAAAAGATACGATTGGATTCGGTGTTATTAGGATCAAGGATCCAGCATTGTTAGAATCGCAATCTGTACCTTCATAAGGTTTATCTAGTACCCATAGAAAGCTAGATAGGTTGATTCCTTGTCCTACGAAAAGGAAAACGGTTTAACTTGGACCGACACAAAGACAAGTACAAGTGGTTTATCACGGACCCATAGAAGACGTGATTGTAAACGGTTATACGTCGACTGATAGAAGAGTGGAGAAGAGGTTTTTCTTTAGCCTATTGAAAAAGATAATGAGAGAGGACGTAGGCTCGTTTATAGCCGAACCTCTATAAATCCATGTGCCATTTTTTTTTCCGCACTTATTATTTACGCTTCCGCAACACGGCGCAAATATCCGATCTTGTACCCAACAACTTGAAATAGGAAACTTCCTGGGGAGAGGTCTTGTAACAATTAGACCATCTTTGTTGTAGACAGTGGGCATGCTCTCACCTATGAATTTACCATGGCCAATCTTCTTGGCATTCCTACACTGCGGCACTCCACAGCGAGTGAGAATATAATTTGCATGCAAGTGCTCATGGGAGTTGATGAGGATTTGGAGTTATTCGTTCGAAACTTGTGGAGTAGCTTCTTGCTGTGATTCTCCTGGTTGATGAAGATTCATGTAGGCAATTTCTTCACCTACAATCCTAGGAAATAACTAAGTTCCCCCATCATACTCATTTCAGATTTACTTTGCATGAGATGAGAGAACCTTTGACATAAAGCAAGGTTAGTGGAACCAAATATAATATCATCTACATATATTAGAACCATCAACAGGTTGTCTCCTACCTTTATTATTAATAGAGTCTTGTCCACAACACCTTTCTCAAATCCATTATTGGTTATGTACAGGGACAGGGTTTCGTACCATGCTCTAGGTGCTTGCTTAAGTCCACACAGAGCTTTCTGTAGTCCATAAGGTCTCCGCCTTCTTTGTTGACAAACCCTGGTGGTGGTTCAACATAGACTTCTTCGGCAAGGTCTCCATTTTGGAATGCGCTCTTAATGTATATTTGATGTACTATGAATCTCTTATGGGCGGCAAAAGCTAAAAATATCCCGATGGCTTCTAATCTAGCTACAGGGGCAAATATTTCATCGTAATCTATGCCTTTTTCCTGTCTGTAGCCTTGTGTGACTATGCAGGATTTGTTCCTGATAACAAGTCCATTCTCATCCTTCATGATTCTAAATACCCATTTGGTTCCAATTACAGCTTGATGTTCTGGTCTGGGTACTAGATACCATACATTGTTTCTTTCGAACCATTAAGCTCTTCTTCCATTGAAGTTATCCAGTGTGAACTATTCAAAGCTTCATTGGTAGAAAAAGGTTTGGATTGAGATAAGAATACAACTAGGGTGCACATAGCTAGTCTTGTAAGTTCTGCTTGAGATTTCCATATAGGAAATGGAGGTTTTTTAGATTCAGGTTCTTCTTGCGCACACAGTATAGTTCCTTGTGTACTCTCTATTCTCCTGCGGGTGGATACTCCAGCTTCAATGTCTCCTATGATCAGCTCCTGAGGGTGGTCTTTTAACCATCTTCTGTTGGGTTCTAATTCTGTGTCCCGTACTTTATATTGTGGTGCTGTAGTTTCAGCTTCATCTTGTACAACATCAGCTTCAACTACCTCTGTTCTTACAGCTGCAGGGTTGATCTCTAAGTCTACGACAGGCTCTATTGGAGTTGGAGGGTCATTGATGGAGAGTTTTTGGATATTCTGAGTCAGGTCTTCTACTCCTGTAGGATCAAAATGAGGTTCATCGAACACTACATCACTACTACAAAACTGGCCTTTAACAGCGCCACTTTAACATCGGTTGTTCAAAAACCGCTGTTAAATTGAAGCGGTGGCAAACCTGTAAATATTGTGTAATAAATTAACAGTGGTTCTTTTTTAAAAACCGTTGTTAAAATAATGATTAACAGCGGTTATTAAATAACCGATGTTAAATATTTCCCAAAAGAAAACGTAACAGCGGTTGTTAAGAAACAACCGATGTTAATGTATTGTTGATTAACAGTGGTTCTTTTTAACAACCGCTGTTAAAATAGAAATTACCAGCGGTTATCTAAAATCGCTGTTAAAAGAACGATTAACAGCGGTTACCAAATAACCGATGTTAAATAATTCCCCCCCCAAAAAAAAACATAACAACGGCTGTTAAGAAACAACCGATGTTAAAATAGTGTTGATTAACAGCGGTTTCCTATTACAATCGTTGTTAAATATTTAGAAGGGTATCGACAGCGGTTATTACTTAAGAACTGCTGTCGTTTGAACATTAAAAAAATGTTTGTTGTATAGTCTCTTTTATTTTTCGTCCGCCTCCTCTTTCTAGCTCTGTACTGCCCAATTCCAAAACTTCTGAATTTTCCAGTCACCCTTCCCCATCCCCGTCGCTGTGCACCTTCGCACACCTCAATTTTCTCGTCGTTGCCGTTGGACGTGGCCTGAGCATCGACCATCTCCGACCTTCGCACACCTCGATTAGCTGTCACCGTGCACCACCTCGATTAGCCTTCGCTGTTTTTCGCTGGACGTGGCCTGAGCGGACCATCTCCGACCTACCCATAGTTTTTTCAGTTAGTTAGGGCGCTCCCCGGCCGTTGCCTCGGATTTTCTCACCGCGACGGGCACCTCGGTATGTAATCTTTGCTTTCTCACTTTAATTTCATGTATAGATATTTCATAGCTTGTTTCAATAATTAAAATCTGGATATGTTTAAATGTCAAAGTCCTGTTCATGGCTGGAAATTGGAGCTTAGAAATATATTTTCTAATTCTTGTGCCATTAGAAGTGAGATTGGCATGCATGTTGTACGAGTATTCTTTAATATATCAATACTTTCCCGGCTCGAATTGATCATGGAGGAATTGCTATAACTTTTGAATTGGAAATTTATTTTGGGATTGATTGAAGTGTTTTAAAACACTGGGAATGTCCATTACAAAGTGGTTATGTCCAAATTTTTCTTTAAAAATAAAAGATAGTCACTTGAGTTTAATAAGTATCGGTAATGGCCAATCAATAGTTTAAGTTAACATGGAGAAAATGAGTAAGATGTTAAATTTTAAGAAAATATTATATGAGTTAAAGGTAAGTTCTGACCTAAAGGTATATCTACTATAGGGTCGAGAAGGTTAGCGTGATTACTCGATTAGGTAATGAGTAACACTAGCACTATATAGATGTGGTTAAAACAACTTCTTGTGTGTCTTTCAGTTTTTGTCTGTTACATTTTGAAACATGAATTACGTTTAGATATATGTGGTTAACTTCTTAAGGATCTTCTCCCTTTGGGATGTAACACCCCCAAGTTATTTAGGGTATATTACAGCGCCGTGAGCCCTGCCGTGGGACCCACAAGGCTTTTCACACGCGGAACCATGAACTTTCACCGAGAAGGTCCAAGTATAATCAGATGAAGAACAATAAAGTTGACATCCAAGACGATATCCAATAAAACCAAATACAATACATCCAGAATCAATACCATGGCAACAGAGGCCAAAACATCAAGGAAACCAAAAACAATACTCGAGTACTCAAAGACCATTCAAGTACAACATCACTGAATGGAGAAAATACCAAACATAACCAGTGACAAGACACAGCATCACACTTGCCCATCATCTTCATGCCGACCATATACGTGCCTATCCGCTCTCCTGGATCCTGAAATACATGAAAGGTATTTCCCCCATAAATGGGTTAGCCATCGAATAGCTAGTACAAGTATATCGAATATGAAACACAATACTTCTCGACAATAAAGTAAATGTAATCGTCATTCATCAACTCAAGACTAGTATTCCGGAATAACTAAATCTCATAAAATCACATTCAATACATACATGATTAACCGTGGAACCGCACCAAAGGCAACAGAACCCTTAGTGGACCCGTTGACCCATCCCAAAGTGGATATATACCATCATACAATTCATATATCTTACTTTCAAAGTCGAGAACGTACAATCATAAATGTATACTTGCCTTTGAGACATCGTGAATCGGAAGGAAAAGAGTATAAGTTCGGCAGGTCCAAGAATGCACTTTCGACACCTAAACGATTCGTAAGGAATACGATAATCAATAATCCATACTCAAATCACACGAAGAAACTGTCAAAACCCGCCTACGATTCACGAAACTACAAGGATAATCACCTAGAGATTTGAAAATCACCCAAACCCTCTCAAGTCCGAACAAGGTACAAAACCATCCATATAATTGTAGGGGAAACATGGGTACGGGGTAGATACATCATAATCTCAAAGATATCAAGCTCCAAAATGGATAAATCAGACGAATCTAAGAAAATCCCCAAAAATTCCCAAAACTAGGGTTCTAAGGAATTTACCTTGATTCAGAAGATAGAAATGGATTAGATGTTGTGTAATCTTTGTTATTCAACCAAAGATGATGATAGTTGAAGAATGATCGCTCCAAATCGCCCCACATCGCCTTCTCCCGTGCTCCCATCGGAAAATGATTGAAAAAGATGAAAATGACGAAGAACAAGGTCAACCCTCACTTATATACTGCGCCTGGTTAGCGCGCGCTAAAGTTAGAGGATAGCGTGCACTAACGGGGCCACCCGGTAGTCCAGTAGCTTCTGTCCTGAGATGTTAACGCGCGCTACCACACCTTAGCGTGCGCTAACTGGTATCCTGTAAAAAATCTAACTTATTGCCTAAACCCGCTAACGTGCGCTACATCTGGTCACTAGCGTGCGCTACGCAACACCAATAGCGTGCGCTGGCTCGGGCCTAGCGCGCGTTCCCTACTATTCCAGAAAATTGAAACACCTCGCATACCCTTCCGACTCATCCCATTAGCATGCGCTACAGGCGACGCTAGTGCGCTACTCAACACAAATAGCGTGCATTATCTAATACTTAGTGTGCGCTAATGGCTAGTCCAGAGGGCATAATCATCTATTGCCTTTGCCATGCTCCGAACGTTAGCGTGCGCTAAGGCTCAAAGCTAGGGTGCGAGTAGAAATAGCGTGCGTTAGCTTAGGCCTAGCGTACGCTATCTGCCTATCTCAAACACTGCCAAAAGGTCCAAACAACACGAACATGATCCGAAAGGTATGAAACTCAAAAATCAACATCGACAACATCTCAATAAGTGTTACAGAGCGACAAAAGTGAAGGAACGTCAGAGCCAACAATTCATATAAAGTACGGGTATTACATGGGATAGATGTTAACTTTCATCGTAAGGATCTTCTCCCAATAGTTAATGCAGGAAAAGGTTACAGTCTTTATAAGATAGTGAGATGACATAGTATATTAATAGCAATAATAGTTGTACGTTTTTGGTATAAGATTAAAATAACACTAAATGTGGTTGGTTCTAACTAAAGGAATTGCAAATTGAATTTCACTGTGTATAATAGAAAAGAAGAAAAATGGATCGAAGTTGGATGAATGCAAGTCATAGTAGTGATGAGTATGATAATGGAATCGAACAATTTCTTGAGTTCGCCCGACAAAATCGCCCGGAACCCGATGAAAGATATTTTTGCCCTTATGTCAAGTATATGAACGGGAGACGACATGAAGCTGACATAATCCGTGAACATCTTATTTGTGAGGGAATAAATACGAACTATACTATTTGGATATGGCATGGCGAACTAGTAGACATTCCCACTAAAGACACACACGTATATATTTATTGTGATCAATTTGAAGACATGATTCGTGATGTTGGAGAAGAATCATTTCGACTAGCGCATGTTTATGATGTGCTGAAAAGTGATTCAGAGACTCCTTTTATATCCGGGTTGTAAAAATTTTACACGCTTGTTTGCCGTGTTAAAGTTGGTTAATGTGAAAGCAAAAAATGGGTGGAGTGATAAAAGTTTCACTGAATTGCTCGAGTTGATACATGAGATGCTTCCAGAAGGTAATAAATTACCTAACCGTACTTATGAGGCGAAGAAGGTTTTATGTATGATGGGTTGGCGTATAAGAAAATACACACCTGCCCTAATGATTGCATATTGTACCGAAAAGAGTTTGAATTATTGCATAAGTGTCCTAGGTTTGGGGCATCACACTACAAAGTGAAGATGATGATTCTAGTGATGGAGAGAGCACACAACGAGGGCCTCCAACAAAGGTATTATGGTATCTTCCAATTATTCCAAGGTTCAAGCGACTTTTTGCTAATAAGGATGATGCAAAGAACCTCATATGGCACGCAAAAGGGAGAAAATGCAACGGACTAATTCGTCACCCTTCTGATTTGGTACAGTGGAAGAAAATAGATCATTTATTTCCAGACTTTGAGGGTGAGGCAAGAAACCTTAGGCTTGGACTTGCCACAGATGGGATGAATCTGTTTGGTAATTTAAGCACTAACCATAGCTCATGGCCTGTCCTACTTGTGATCTATAATTTACCTCATTGGTTATGTATGAAGCGGAAATATGTTATGTTGTCAATGATGATTTCAGGCCCAAAACTGCCAGGAAATGACATAGATGTTTATCTAAGTCCGTTGATTGATGATTTGAGAATGATATGGGACGAAGGGGTTGACGTGTTTGATGGGTACCACCAGCAAAGTTTCAAGCTATGTGCGATGTTATTTTGTACCATTAATAATTTTCTAGCATATGGAAACTTGAGCGGGTATAGTGTGAAGAGGCATCATGCATGTCCTATATATGAAGAAAACACAAGCTACGTTCAGTTGAAACACGGAAAAAGAACAGTTTACAGTCAACATCGGAGGTTTCTCAATCGCCATCACCCATATTGTAGATTGAGAAAAGCTTTTAATGGATACCAGGAAGAGGGATTTGCACCGATACCATTAACAGGTGAGCAAGTTTACGATCGCGTTAAGAATATCAATACTCTATTTGGGAAAACTACGAAAAAATCCATTGCGACAAACATATGGAAGAAGAGGTCCATATTCTTTGATCATCCATACTAGAGCAAACTAGATGTCAAACATTGCATAGATGTTATGCATGTCAAAAAAATGTGTGCGATAGTGTGATCGACACACTTCTCAATATTAAAGACAAAATAAAAGACGGTGTCCATGCTCGTCTAGACCTAGAGGATATGGGTATTCGTCCTCAGTTTCATCCGCAATCAGTTGGTAAACGAACTTATCTCCACCCCAGCATGTTATACTTTATCAAAAAGGGAGAAAATCAGCTTTTGTAAATGTTTACAAGGCATTAAGTGCCACAAAGTTACTCTTTAAAAATTAAGATTCTTGTGTCATTGCAAAATCTTAAATTGGTTGGCTTAAAGTCCCATGACTGTCATGTCTTGATGCAGCAACTTCTAGCAGTGGCTATACTTGATGTCTTGCCTAAAAAAGTGAGGAATGTCATAACTCGCTTGTGCTTTTTTTCAATGCTATATATACCAAAGTGATAGATCCCCTGGTTTTGGATGAGTGGAAAAATGAGGCTGTTGTTATCTTATGCCAATTGTAGATGTATTTTCCTCCTCCTTTTTTCGATATCATGGTTCACATACTTGTCCATCTAGTTAGAGAGATTGAAGAGTGTGGCGCTATTTATTTGAGATGGATGTACCCCATTGAGCGATACATGAAGATTTTCAAAGGGTATACCAAAAACCCATCTCGTCCGGAAGCATCTATTGTGGAGAGGTACATTGCAGAAGAAGCTATCGAGTTTTGCACAGATTACATGTCACAAGTGGAATCTGTAGGGCTTCCTAAGTCTCGACATGAGGATAGAATTAGAGGAAAGGGTACACGAGGTGTTAAAGTTTTAACCAAGAGTCGAGATGAGGTGCTTCAAGCACATTTGTACATTTTGAATAACACTGATGATGTTCTTCCCTACTGGTCAGCCACAAAAATCATTTGAAGATAAAGAATCCCCGAATGAGTGAAAAATAGTTGTTGATCGAACATAATAAGACTTTCTTGAGATGGTTTAAGGAACAGATTTCTAGCAGTGCATCTGAAACATTACAATGGCTAGCTTCCGGACCCAAATCTGATGTCGTAACTTGGGAGTGGATATGATATTAATAAGTACTCATTATATACAAAGTCACAAGATGAGAAGAGTATGGTTTAAAATAGTGGAGTTACTCTTCAAGACGAGTCTATGCACTTTTCAAGCTCAAAAGACAAAAACCCAGTTTTGGCATCGACGAGTTACTATGGAGTTATAGAAGAGATCTGGGAACTTGATTATGTCATGTTTAGAGTGGCTGTGTTTAAGTGTAAGTGGGATGATAATAATATGGGTGTGGAAATAGAGTTAGGATTTACTTTAGTAGATCTTCACAAGGTAGCTTATAAAGACGAGCCTTTTATCATGGCACACCAAGCAAAACAGGTGTTCTATGTCAACGATCCATGTAATGAAAGATTGTCCGTGGTTATTCCTGGTAGAAGTGTGGATATGAATGAAACTGAAGAATCAACGTTTGACAGTTGTGAATTTATTTCTTTGTCGACACGATTACCCACTATCGTTGAAGAAAATGAAGCTGACGACATACATGTCATTCGAAATGACCATGATGAAGGTTTATGGGAGAACTTTGTTATCTCAAAAGATAAATAAAAATCAGGTACATGAATAACTACATCTAAGTTTTGCATAGATACATGCCATTTTTGTTCTCATTCTAAGTTTAACCGAATTAATTTATTCTCCTCTTACAAATTGACTAGGTGTTCACTTAGAAATCAGTAGATTTAGTACTTACTAGTCAAAATGTAGGCAATTAGAACTATTCTTTCGCCTTTTACTAAAGAATATCGTGTACTTTCCATACATAAGCGGTATACGCTATTTTTTGGAGGGCTTATAAAATTTATATATATATATATATATATATATATATATATAAAATATAAAAAATAAAATTTAAAAAAAAAGTTATAATAAGTGTCAATTTTGACAACTAGGAAATACGTTGTGTTTGACAAGTATTATTTTTTTGACAAAGAGTTTTTCAAATAAAAAATATTACTGTTGTGTTTGACAAGTATTAGTTTTTTGATAAAGATTTTTTCAAACAAAAAATATTATTGGTGTATGTTGTGTTTGACAAAAATTATTTTTTGTTTATGTTGTGTTTGAAAATATTTTCATTTGTTTATACAGGCACATGACTTTTCCTCGGCATCCTCCTCGTTCTCCTTCTCATTCTCCTCATAGTCCTCGTCATTCTCCTCATCATTCCGCTGCTTCTCCTCATACGCAGACTACTACATCGAGAAATCCTACAAGATGTAGAAGTATGTACAAACGACGTGTAGATGGGAAAAAGCTACATCTTGACATCGATCCAGTCAGGGGAAAACTTGAGTACGTGTTTGGGTAAAGTTGCGAAAGATCATGATTCCATATTGTACGATCGATAGAATCATGCATCAGACAGGTAGGATAAGGAAATGCTTTGGCAAGATGTATTGGTACGTGCATTACTTTTGTGATTAATTATGTGTTTCACTTTTTGCTTTAAATTAAATTAAATTATTCATTAAAACTGAAATTAAATTAAATAATTTAAAAAACTAAATTAAATATAAATACTCTGGAATAAAGCTGAAATTTATAAAAAAACATTAATTTAAGTAAATTATTCTATAAAAAAACTGAAATTAAGTTAAATAATTTAAAAAATTGAATTAAATATAAATAATCTAGAATAAAACTGAAATTTATAAAAAAACATTAATTTAAGTAAATTATTCTATAAAAACATGAATTAAATTAAATAATTTAAAAAACTGAATTAAATATAAATATGCTGGAATAAAACTGAAATTTATAAAAAACATTAATTTAAGTAAATTATTTTATAAAAACTGAAATTAAATTAAATAATTAAAAAAACTGAATTAAATATAAATAATCTGGAATAAAACTGAAATTTATAAAAAAAAACATTAATTTAAGTAAATTATTCTATAAAAACTGAAATTAAATTAAATAACTTAAAAAACTTAATTAAATATAAATAATCTGGAATAAGACTGAAATTTATGAAAAACATTAATTTAAGGTAATTATTCTATAAAACTGAAATAAAATTAATTAATTTAAAATGAATTAAACTTAAATAATCTGGAATAAAACTGAAATTTATGAAAAAATATTAATTTAAGTAATTTATTTTCTAAAAACTGAAATTAAATAAAATAATTTTAAAAACTAAATTAAATATACATAATATGGAATAAAACTGAAATTTAAGTAAATTATTCTATAAAAACTGAAATTATTTCAAATAATTTAAAATTGTATTATCGATAACGTTTCAATTTGAATTGTCAACGTAGGCCAACTTTGATGTCAGTCAAATTAGCAATATTGGTCAATTTCGCACGAAGACATTGCAGTCAATTGGCAGGATGTGGAGGCAATTTAAGACTGATTTGACCGGCGAGTATATATATGGTCCGTCGACAGGGTTGTCTCCTTGTGAGAATTATGGTATATCGAAGGACGATTCGAAAGAATTCAAAAAGACTCGTGAGGACCCTATTTGGGAGGTAAATCAGAATTCAAAGACATTTTCTATATCTCGATTACTTGCCGATATTTCCTTACATATTATTTCGAATCCTTGCAAATAATTTTCTATAGATCGATTCCACCTCTCGTTTCATTTCCTTACATATTATTTCGATTCCTTGTAATTTTTTTGAGGAAATGAGAATCAAGAAACGAGAGATAGCGAAGCTGAACAATGCTCCCCATACTTTTGCTCGAGGAGGATGTGATTTTGTTGAGGTACAGGAGATGGAGAGAAATATGAAGGAGCGTAAAGAAGAAGCATCAAAATCTGGAGAAGAAGTTATTATTGATCCTCCATCTCCTCCTTCACGTCATCAGAGGTGGAAGCTTGGTCGCCAAAAAAGATCTGGGGGAGTGTCCGCAGATGCTGCACGAGAGATTGTTACTAAGATCGTAAGTTTAAAATATCCTTTAATATTTGACAATGTTGGCCACTAAGTATACTGGATACAGTTTGGAAAATAGTTTAAACAACAAACTGTACGGATTCTAAATCTGAGTGCGTAGCGGAAGTCTTGGATACAGTAGGTTGCCTTGGATACAGCAACTAAGTGTATGGTGTATACTTAATATATCACAGTAATTTAAAAGCAAAAAGTCAAGGTAAATAACACAGTAATTAAAGTGGTTCGAGGTAAACCCCTCTACGTCCACTGGTCCTCCACACAGGAGTAAAAAGTTTATTATAATTACTGCGTACACAACTACGTAATTATAATCAAACCTATCCTTGTATCGTTCACACAGATTGATACAAAGAATGTCCCATTCAACCGTTCACACAGATTGGTTAAAGCTTCCTTCTTGACTTGCTTCTTCACACACAGTTCCAAAGCTTCGTCTTTATTAGTCCCACACCGGTCAGAATAACTTGTTGAGTTCACACAGAGCTCAGTTTTTACACAGAGGTAAAAGGTAGGTAACCAGGTAAGAAGAGCAGCTTTGAATATGAAGTTCTTGAGCTGATGATGGCTGTTCTTGATGTTGAGCACTGTATATCTCTTTCGTTCTTAATTGCAGTAAGCTTTGGAGATATGTTTGCTCTGATGATAACTTTTGATAGCTTGAGAGTTAGGTTGCTGGGTAACTGATCTTCAATGTCTTCATAAGATATATATAGTCTCTGAAGAAAGTATCCGTTGAGATGTATCCGTTTGAATGAGATTTCGTTCCAACGGGATTATGACACGATCCGGATTTCGCGGGATTCTGAAGATCTGAAGACTGGCAGTATTTAAATACTTTATCCTTGAGTATTTAAATACTTCTTTATTCAACGGGACTTGACTTCTGTTCCTTCTTTGTCCTGTTGTGAGCTGTATGGAAGATAACTGTATTTTGAGTTTCGAGACAGTTTCCATACTTGGTCTTTTTACAAGACTTCTTGCTGTACTGAAGAGCTTCACTATATGCTGATTCGAGGCAGGTCTTCGATACAGGATAAAGCCTCAAAGCTTCGATACAGTTTCCTTTACTGTATTCGGAATATGTCAAAACCTCTTTTTCAAATATCATTCGATATAGGGATCGGGTATCCCGGCTGTTTCGATACAGGGTCTTTGTTTTCCCAACAATTTCCCCCTTTTTGACAATTTGCCAAGACTAACTTTCTTAACTTTTCGAGTCTTCTTGATGATGCCAAAACCTTCTTCATGAAGCGATCTTCTTTGATGACTTCTGGCAGATTTCTTGGTCTTTCGTCAAAAGGTCTGACTTAGTGACTTAGTCTACAATAATGAACTGCTCGCAGCAAGTTCGATCTGATTTAAGGATTATTACAACTTAAGCTTATGATTGGCGCGCAGCACAATCTTACAATGTATTCTAAGTTTACAATCAAATTATGAACTGTTCGTAGACTAGTTAAATGCGACAGTTTTCAATCAAGTTTATCTAACTTGAGATTTCTATCAAACAATTTAAGTAATCATACATCAACACAGTAGATTATAAGTTGTAATCTTTCAAGACAAACAAACGATTTTATTGATATCAAAATGAATTGAGTACAGAGTTTGCTGTTTCGAATAGAAATTACAAAACAAAAAATATACATAGATTTCATCTCCTTATTTATAATCCGCATGCCTCCATGGTCTTTTCCCTGGTTCATTCTCGGTACCACGCCACCAGTTTTGAAGAGAATCATTGCCTCGATCCTGGTATATAGCTCTTCCATCATAGGATCGATCAAAGGCAAGTATCCAGTCTTCTGGATGGGTGACCCGATCTCCTCTTCTGTGTTTGGATTTCATTTCGATTTGGAGAGGGAGTTTCCCTTCTTCTAGCATCTTCGTAAATTTATCTGCGGCCTCCGCTAACGTTTTATAGTTTTTGAAGATGGCGGATTCCCTGATGAGTATGACAAAGTATCTCATCAGTTCGTTCTTCCTCCAGTGCTTCACTTCGTCGGCAGTAGGATTGCGGTTGGTCGGCAGACGAATTTCCGAAGGTCTTTGAATAAGAGTTTGCCAAGGGACATTGGGATCCTGAAATTCCGGTCTGGAGCCTGAAATTTTAAAACTTTGGGATGGAGGTGCTAGCTTGTTCAATTCGGCAGTGATACTATTCTGAGCAGCCTCAAATTCCCTTTCTTGTTGCAGTCTAATTCTCCTAGCAGCTTCTCGTACCTCTTCCCCCTTTTTGGCTTCATCAAGACTTTGCAGGATTTCTAGAGCAGCGTCCTGTTTTGTCTCGATGCTGGTCATTCTCTCTACAAGGGAGGAAAGAGTCTGCGACATTTCCTGAATGCATTTGTCGTGAGCACGCAGTTGAGAGCTGTTTTCAATCATAGCACAAGCGGTCTTGGCTTGACTATCCTCGTTTTCGTTGCTTCTTCCTTGACGATTGCTCGCTTATCTTCCATGATCTTCAAAGCTTGTTTGAAAACTTCTGGCAAAAGAATGAATGCGTCGACAACACGAGATACTTCATGTTGAAGAGTGGTCATTTCTTCGACGGCAGAAGTATGCATCTAATTCAATGCTTTTTCAACGGAAGATAGAGCATTTACTGCATCCTGGATGAATACAGTCTGAAGGCCAAGAGCACGCAGGCGCTCTTTTCGTGCGGCAGAGATCGGAGAATCTGGTTGGGCAAGGTCTGCAGAGCTGTTCAACCTTCTAACATTCATGGATGGGCGTGAAGTAAGTTGGACATCCTTAGGTTCGATACCGTCCTCGGATTCCACGGTTGAAGGGGCGGGAGCAGCTTCCTGTGGTTCGGAGACAGGGGGTTGAGAAGCATCCTGCTGTGAAGATTCTTCAGCAATCATGGATGCAGGAGGGACTGAATCCTCCTGTTGGCTTTCAGGAATGGCTTCTTCGGTCGCAGCAGGCTCAGGTGCCTGTTCCAAAATTTCTTGTACTTCCTCGACTGGAGGGACTGATTCCTCTTGGTCGGGAATGTTCTCAGGCTGTGGCGAAGGGGGATTGGTCTGGGTAGAGGGCCCTTCGTCATCTCTGGGTGGAGAGGCGTCTCGAGCTTCAGCCTCTTCACGACTCATTCTCAGACCTGCTTGTAAAGCATCGTCGTCGTCGTCTGAGTCATGATCTTCGTCATATTTTGGATTAGTGGGAGAATCTTCTGACTTTTTCTTTCCTTTCCTCCGAGCGTCAGATTTGTGCAGAAGATGGCTTTTAATTAGATCCTTGCAAGAGGGGTTGTCCCATCGAAGCAGGGCCTCAATTTCTGTTGAGTCCGTCACTTCTGAGACGAATCTCTCTTCATGGCTCCAATCGCTCCAGTTGTACAGTGTATCGTACGGAGCTAGCCTGTAGCCTTTCCATTGCAAAAATCTTTCGTAGGCGTGTTCAATTTGAACCTAAAGAAGGGTCTGATTGATGATCGAGTCAGGGAAGGGACTTCGAATAACGTCTGGAGACGCTGTTTCGAGGGATTCCTGTACAGGTATGGGATCCTGTACGGAAGAGGGACTCCTTACAGGGGATGGTGCCCTGAAGGAAGATGGATCATGTGCGGGTGTGGGATCCCGCAGAGGAGAAGTAGCTTTTGGCTCCGAATGGGCAGCCGACTCGCTAAAGTCTTGATCGTTGGAAGATGTCTCAATATCCGTCCTAGCCGCCAAAGGCTCGGGATCTACTGTCGATACAGTAGGAGACACCTCTTCCACAGGGGTTGGGCCCTGGGGTTCTTCATCAGTGGGTTGAGCCACGGGGGAGACTTCCTTGGAGTGCTTGGCAGATTTGATTTTCGAAAGCCTCCTGAGTCTCTTCTTGGGCTTCTCACCAGCAGACTGTTTCTTGCTATGAGATCTCTTTCGCTTCTTTGAAGATTCCACTTCTGGGACCTTCAAGGATTCATCTCTTCGATTATCAGAAATTGGCATGTGCCTGGTTCTCGGGTGGTTGCAGTGCATGGTGCTCTGGTTATCTGTGATGGGCTTGACGCCTCCTAAGTATATCCTCGAGCTATTCTTCTTCGCATCGGCGGATTGCGTCAGTCCGCACTTCGTCAGGATATAATTCAGCATTAAACCAAAGGATTTCTTTTGGGTGGCAGGTTTGCACACCTCCTCTTGTAGGCGTTTCAGAATTATTTGGCACCAATTGACCTTTTCACAGGTCAAAATAGCTACCATCATCCTGAACCTTAAGTTTGTGCACATCTCGAACGCACCGGTTCGGTTTTCAATAATCCTGGAGCAAAAGTCATGAAGATACACAAAATGAAGAAGAAAGTTTTTCTTGTGACAAGTAGTTGTCACCATGTCCACAACTTTGGACCCTGTAAACAGTCCATAAAATTTTGTAATGAGCTCTTGAGACCCGAACGTCTCAAGCTGATCCATGGTCAGGCCGTCAGCGGGTAGCCTGTAGATTCTCTGGAGCAGATCGCGATCGATACAGATCTCCACTCCCTGGACTGTTGCAGTGATGTCAGCAACATGACCTCCCTGGGCCAATGACAGAAAACGGACGGCGGCGTTGAGGTAGAATTCCTCAACCAGATGGGCGTCGAATTTGTCGGCGGTCTTGCTTCCAAGGCGATAGAGGCCTTGTTGTTGAAGACGAGTAATGATATATTCCATAGGTTCTGCGTCGTTAGTTTCTAAGAGAATACGCTCAATGATGATAGTTTTGGAGAAGATCCGGCCATGAATGATGTTAGCGGATTTCTTCAGAACACGGGAACAAGATTGACCAGCCATTGATGTTTTCTTAAGAAAAAAGGTGGAAGAAAACAATCGAAATATGCAGTGAAATGCAAAAAAATATGTAGGCTGTTTGCTTGAGAACTCTTGTAATTGCAGAAAGCGTAAAGAGTCTCTAATGGCAGATTCAGTCCTTTTATAGTTGGGCGGCGAAATAGGGTTTTGCAGAGTACGAATGGTCAGATTTTAAAGGATGGGAACCGGTTTTGAAATCAACGGTTAATATGGACTGAGTGTAACTGGTACGCTAATCCATTAAAAAGTTTTAAAAATTGAGCGGGTCCCACTTCTGACATAGGTTGATACCCTAAATGCCTAAAACGGCGGTTTGAAAATAATAAACAATTTTAAAACATCGCGGCTTTTGATATTCAGTTGTCCAGATGTCGTGTAAGGTATTTAATGAACATGACGTTTGACATAAAAACAGGGCACGTGGACAAAAATTATTTTGAAAGGAAATAATATTATATTATATACTGAATCAAAATCCTATAGCATGTGCTGTTTTCTGCGTCGATACAGCGTTCCCCCTCAAAAAGGTGCTTATAGGTTTTGAATTCCATACAGCAATATTTGGATTAATGCTGTATTCATGGGTCTCTGAGATTCCCCCTTAATTATTGCACACACACAGTGTAGGATTCATATGCCTTCGCTCGCTACTGATCTTGTATTGATGATTACGAGTGTACAAATAATTAATGTTGAATCTTGTATTCACGGGTCTTCTGACATTCCCCCTCAATTGTTGAGTAAAAGCGTAAATTACTTACGAGAGTCTTTGTAGCATTCCCAATTCTTGTCCGAGCATGTTGAATCTTGCGTGTCGAGAGGCACAGTGAAAATGTCCGCCACCGAGCGTCTGTATGAACTTTTTCGGCGAACATCCTTGTTCTCGGCGTGATTCTGATAAAATGATGCTTCATGTTGATATGCTTAGTGCGTGAGTGCGGAACGAGTTGTGCGTGATTGCAATTGCACTCGTGCTATCACACATGATTGGAGTCTCTCTAGCATCGATTCCATAGTCGGCGATTGTTGCTACATCCAAAGGATGCATGCAGACTACCGGCGACATAGTACTCTGATTGGCCGTGGAAGAGAGTTAGCCAATTGCTTCTTCTTGAACCAAGAAGCGAGTCTAGGTCAGAAAGTGACAAGTTCCACTTGTACTCTTCCTATCTAGCTTGCGACCTCCGAGATCCGAGTCAGTATCCAACTAAATCGAATCCGCCTTCCTTAGGATACCATAGTCTGCATCGATTGTTCCTTTAATGTACTTCGAGATTCGTTTAGTTTGTATTGAAGTGTGATTCTTTAGGTGCAACTTGGTATCTCGCACACACTCCAATGACAAAGCTGGATATCGGGCTGCTGGCGTTAGGTATAGGAGCGAACCAATGAGCTTCCTGTAGAGTGATTGGTCAAACGACTTTCCGGCTTCATCAGCACTAATTTGCACGGAAGTGCTCATAGGGGTTGGCGAGGATTTGGAAGTGTTCATTCCAAATTTGTTGAGAAGCTCCTTGCTGTATTTCTCCTGGTTGATGAATATACCTGTAGGCAACTGCTTTACCTGCAAACCTAGGAAATAACTAAGTTCCCCCATCATACTCATTTCAAATTTACTTTGCATGAGATGAGAGAATCTTTGACATAGAGCAAGGTTAGTTGAACCAAAAATAATATCATCGACATAGATTTGTACCATTAAAAGGTCATCACCTTCATGTATCTTGAACAAGGTTTTGTCCACGGCGCCTTTCTCAAATCCGTTGTTGGTTAGATATTGGGACAGGGTTTCGTACCAGGCTCTAGGGGCTTGTTTAAGTCCGTACAGGGCTTTCCTTAGCCTGTAAACTAGATCGATACCGTATGTGTTGGCAAACCCTGGTGGTTGTTCAACATAAACTTCTTCTGCAAGATCTCCATTCAGGAAAGCACTCTTGACGTCCATTTGGTATACGATAAAACTCTTATGGGCGGCAAAGGCTAAAAATATCCTAATGGCTTCTAGTCTCGCTACAGGGGCGAAGGTTTCATCATAGTCGATTCCTTCTTCCTGACAATAGCCTTGTGCTACTAGTCTGGATTTGTTCCTTATGATAAGTCCATTTCGATCCTTTTTGTTTCGAAATACCCATTTGGTTCCTATAACCGATTGGTGTGTCGGTCTGGGTACAAGATACCATACATTGTTTCTTTCGAAACCGTTAAGCTCTTCTTCCATAGATGTTATCCAATGAGAATTGTTAAGAGCGTCTATGGTCGAAACGGGTTCGGACTGGGCTAAGAATACAGCGATAGTGCACATATTAAGTCTCCTAAGTTCGGATTGAGATTTCCATTCAGGAAACTGTGAGACTTCAGCATTAGATTCTTCTTGTGCACAAAGTACATTTCCTTGTGTACTCTGTATTCCCCTACGAGTAGAAACACCGGCATTAATGTTTCCAATGATCAACTCTTGCGGGTGATCTCTCAACCAGCTTCGGTCGGGTTCTAATTCAGGATCCCGTACTGTATCGAAAGTTTCTGTGGATACAGCTTCAGCTTGTACAGCGTCGGCTTCATCCACATCGATTCTTACAGCTGCGGGGTTGATTTCTAGATAGATGGTGAATGTTCTGAGTGATATCATCTACTCTTGTAGGGTCATGGTGTGGTTCGTCGAACACTACATGAACTGATTCCTCGATCGTCAACTTCCTTTTATTAAAGATTCAGAAAGCTTTGCTGACGGAGGAGTATCCTACGAATATTCCTTCATCTGATTTTTCATCAAAGGTTCTAAGTTGGTCCTTCCCATTGTTCAATACATAACACCTGCATCCAAAAATGTGAAAATACAAAACTAATGGAGTTTTGTTATTCCATACCTCATATGCTGTTTTGTTGTGGTGCTTGTTGACGATACAGCGGTTTTGAGTGTAGCACGCTGTATTGGTTGCTTCACCCCAGAAACGCTGTGGCAATTTTCTTGCGGCAATCATTGCCCTTGTTGCTTCTTTCAACGTCCTATTCTTTCGCTCGGCAACACCATTTTGTTGAGGTGTACGGGCAGCTGAGTATTTGTGCTGTATTCCATTCTCCGAACAGTATTGCTCGATAAAGCGGTTAGTAAATTCAGAACCTCTGTCGGAACGAATGCACACGATACTCGATGCTTTTTCATTTTGCAACTTTCTCAGGAGCTCGGGCAGCCTTGATGTTGTTTCCTTCTTCTTGCTAAGAAAGATCGTCCAAGCATACCTGGAATAATCATCAACAGCAACCATGCAGTATTTCTTACCTCCCAAACTTACTGGGTCTACAGGACCGTAGAGATCCATGTGTAGCATTTCCAACACTCTTTGGGTTGAAAGGTAGGATTTGCTTTTCAGGGTTGACTTGATTTGCTTGCCTTTCTGGCATGGTCCGCAGACGCTATCTTTCTTGAATGACACGTTTGGCAAACCTCTAACCATTCCCTGTCTTGAAAGCTTGTTGATCGTCTTGAAGTTGACGTGAGACATCCTCTTGTGCCATAACCAGCTAATATCTGCAGTGCCTTTGGCAACAAAACATGGAATTTAGGAGCTCATAGGCTTCCAGTCAGCAATGTACATATTACCTGATCTGCTTCCTGTAAGCACAACTTCCTTGGTTTGGGTGTTCTTGACTCTCTGGATCTATATAGAACTTCACCGAGAAGCTGTTTATCACGAATCGGCTAATACTAAGTAGATTATACTGTAAGCCTTCAACATATGCAACATCAGTGACCTTGAATTTCCCGACAAGTAGGTTTCCTTTCCCTCTTGTTCTTCCTTTAGACTTATCACCGAAGCGAACTTTTGGACCGCGACCTTATACAAAATCAGATAGCTTGCTCCTATCTCCGGTCATGTGACGAGAGCATCCACTATCAAAGTACCAGGTATCCTCCTCTAGAATGTCCTGTAACAAAGAAATTAGGTAGATTTAGGTCCCCTTTGATTTTTGGGTCCATGTATGTTAGTTCCTTTAGGTACCCAAGCTTTCCTGGCAGCAATTGATTTACTGTAGGACATACTCGGTACAGTGTTGCGATATCTACGGGGGGCATATCCGTAGTCGTTATAATCATGATAATTACTATGCATGTAAAATTCAGGGTTATTATTATTATTCCAGTACGAGTGCCGTCTAGGAGGTGGAGCCATTTTCTTAGGCCTAACAACTTGTCTTCTGGGTCTCCAGTTGGATTCCCAATGCTGTTTTTGATCTTGGCGGCATCTGTTGTCTTGAGGGATAACGGGGCTCTGTATCCAATACCTCGGCAGTATCGATAAATGCGCCGTGCGGGCCTTAGGTGGTTGGATATAGCCTTCCTTACGAGCAGTGTGGCTGTTGATATGCTCTGGGAGCATCTTTGTTGAGTGCGCCTCACGAGGTTGGAATGGCTTATGATTCCATTTATGCAGTATAGGTTTGCGGGCGGAATTGCAGCCTTCGGTTTTCTCGTCTGACGAGTTCTTTCATGAGACTAGGGGTATCTTCCGATTCTGGAATGTGTTCCACACTCTTGACGAACACTGTACTAGTTTTCCCTTTGTTTGAACATGAGTTGTATCCTAAGCCACTTTTATCATGAGCATGTTGCCCAGTGCTCAGAATTTCTTCCATTCTTTTGGACGATTTTTCAAAAGACTTCAGAATGGTCTCAAGTTCAGTTTCTCGCTTTTCGAGAGTTGTGATTTTGGTTTGTAGTAGAACCAAATCATTTGTCTTGCTCTCATTGTGGGTTTTAACCTCATTTAGTTCATGATCAAGTTGATGATTGCTCTCCATGAGTTTTTCAAAATCGACCTTGCTGGTTTCACAATCAAGAGACATATTTTCATAATTTATTTTCAGTAAGTCATTTTCATCTTTCAGCTCTAAATTTGTTAATTGAAGCTGTATATTCTCAGTTTTTAGAGTCTCATGGGCCTTTTGAATGTTTTTGAATTCATTCATCATATTTTCGAAAGTATGAGATGCATTTGATGGAATAGCTAAAGTTGAACTTACCTCATCGTCGCTGTCTTCACCTTCTGGAACGTCTTTGGCCATAAAGCACATGTATGCTTTATCATCGAACTCATCGTCAGATGAATCACTTTCAGTGACCACCTGAAGACATTCTTCTGATTTGGATGGTGTGGGGGAGGCTTCTGATTCTCCAATCAGGGCCTTGAGCTTGTCTTTCCAAGCACGTCTTCTTTCATCTCTCTCTTGTTGCTCGGCCTCAGGCAATATTTGGACTTTGGGATGAGGACATTTGTTTGCATAATGGCCTGGTTTCCTGCAGTTATAGCACAGGTTAGCATCACCAGATGATGTTTCGGTACTTACCTTGTGGACAGGTTTGGGCCTGTAGGGAGTCTTTCCAGACTATTTGATGAACTTTTTGAATTTATGCATTAGAACCGCCATTTCATCTTGGGATAGGATGTCGTCGTCGCTGTCAGCATTCTTGTGACCGGGCTTCGACGAGCTAGCCATGCTGTGTCGACGGTTCGATACAGCAGCGAGAGATGTGACCTTTGAAGGAGATTCTTCAGCTTTCTCTCTTCTGTCAATATCATACTCAAAAGCTTTGAGGTCAGAGAAGAGATCAAAAGTGGATATTTCATTAAGATTCCAGGATACACGCATAGCTGTGGTCTTAATGTCCCATCGGGCTGGGAGAGATCTGAAAATTTTTAAGTTCTTCTCCTTTTGGGTGTAAATTTTGCCCAACGCTTCAAGTTCACCAACAATACCAGTAAATCTGAGGTCAAGTTCCTCAAGTGTTTCCGTTGGTTTCATTTCAAAAGATTCAAATTGCTGAGTTAGTTTTGAAATCTTGTTTTCTTTTGAGAGCTCAGTTCCCTCACAAATTAACTTGTGTTTATCCAAGATTTCTTTGGCTGTTTTGCAGCTTTTTACCTTTGAGAACGTGCCTTTGTCAAGAGTGACAAATAACGCGTTCTTAGCCACGTTGTCGAGATTGGCTCGCTTCCTTTCATCTGTTGTCCATTGCTCGCGTTCCTTCTCGAGCATTTCAGCATGGGCTTGGCCCTCAATCCTTGCGGCTGGATTTACCTTCATGATCTTGATAGGACCATCCTGTATAACAAAAATCATCTCTTCGTGCATTGCTGCAAGATGAGCATCCATTCTAATTCTCCAGTCGTCAAATTCGTTAATAGAGAACATAGGGACTTTGTTAATCATAGAAGTATCCATACTGATAATATAGGAATGAAAGGGAATGTTTTGAAAATAAGTGATTTGAATCTGATTCGGTTAAAAAGAAATACGACTGATTCTTTTTAGAATCAACCGCTCTGATACCACTTGTTGGCCACTAAGTATACTGGATACAGTTTGGAAAATAGTTTAAACAACAAACTGTACGGATTCTAAATCTGAGTGCGTAGCGGAAGTCTTGGATACAGTAGGTTGCCGTGGATCTGACAACTAAGTGTATGGTGTATACTTAATATATCACAGTAATTTAAAACAGTAAAAGCTGAAGGTAAATAACACAGTAATTAAAGTGGTTCGAGGTAAACCCCTCTACGTCCACTGGTCCTCCACACAGGAGTAAAAAGTTTATTATAATTACTGCGTACACAACTACGTAATTATAATCAAACCTATCCTTGTATCGTTCACACAGATTGATACAAAGAATGTCGCTTTCAACCGTTCACACAGATTGGTTAAAGCTTCCTTCTTGACTTGCTTCTTCACACACAGTTCCAAAGCTTCGTCTTTATTCGTCCCACACAGGTCAGAATAACTTGTTGAGTTCACACAGAGCTCAGTTTTTACACAGAGGTAAAAGGTAGGTAACCAGGTAAGAACAGCAGCTTTGAATATGAAGTTCTTGAGCTGATGATGGCTGTTCTTGATGTTGAGCACTGTATATCTCTTTCGTTCTTAATTGCAGTAAGCTTTGGAGATATGTTTGCTCTGATGATAACTTTTGATAGCTTGAGAGTTAGGTTGCTGGGTAACTGATCTTCAATGTCTTCATAAGATATATATAGTCTCTGAAGAAAGTATCCGTTGAGATGTATCCGTTTGAATGAGATTTCGTTCCAACGGGATTATGACACGATCCGTATTTCGCGGGATTCTGAAGATCTGAAGACTGGCAGTATTTAAATACTTTATCCTTGAGTATTTAAATACTTCTTTATTCAATGGGACTTGACTTCTGTTCCTTCTTTGTCCTGTTGTGATCTGTATGGAAGATAACTGTATATTGAGTTTCGAGACAGTTTCCATACTTGGTCTTTTTACAAGACTTCTTGCTGTACTGACGCGCTTCACTATATGCTGATTCGAGGCAGGTCTTCGATACAGGATAAAGCCTCAAAGCTTCGATACAATTTCCTTTACTGTATTCGGATTGGCATATATGTCAAAACCTCTTTTTCAAATATCATTCGATACAGGGATCGGGTATCCCGGCTGTTTCGATACAGGGTCTTTGTTTTCCTAACAGACAATGTATTTAAAATTAAATAAACTTAGTTTTCTTATCTGTTCAAAAGTTGATTCCGGATATTTTTGTTTTGCAATTAAATTTTATAACTAAAATTTTTTTTGTTGAAAAAAAATAAAAGTCATAATATTTAATTTGAAATATTTAAAGGTTGTGAATAAAATTTTAAAAGTTCACTTTTATGTTTCACTTTGAAACAAAGTTTTTTTTTATCCTTACGAAAAAAATATTAACAGTTCATTTATGTGCTTCACATTTGTGTTCCGCTTACGAAAAATCATTCTTTTGTAGGATGAGTTGGAGGCGCAGTGTACACAGGGCAGCTTCACTCCTGAGGGACGACATGATATCTTGGCTTAGGCCATTGGGAGACTGGAGCACCTTGGCCATGTTCGTGGGATTGGATTTGGTGTAGGCATTCGAGATTATTTTGGACGATCTTCATGTCGATCTGCATCATCAATAAATGAAAGTGTGTTGGAGGAACTAATGAAGAAGATCACATATGATGTCACACAAAATTTGACGAAAACATTTGGCCAAACATTAGAGTCTCTGAGTGTTCATTCACAGCAGCCCCACGCCGATCTACGTACACCCGATGATTATCATGTTACCCATGTCAATACGAAGGGGAGTTGTGCCGATGATGTTTC
The DNA here is from genome assembly GCA_033398695.1 of Orobanche coerulescens. Lineage (NCBI taxonomy): Eukaryota > Viridiplantae > Streptophyta > Magnoliopsida > Lamiales > Orobanchaceae > Orobanche > Orobanche coerulescens. Next base: position 46,272,940 of record CM065814.1, read on the forward strand.
TGGCTCTTCAAGAGGGAAGACTCCGCCTGGGGACACTGGATGATTTAGATTTTATGTGGACGAGCGTCCTCCTCGTCTAGTCGCTATCGGTCGATTTCATCATGGAGATTCTACCCTACATTGTGCACCTTTACCAGCTCATTTGGTTAAGGTAGTAGTCGAGGAGGTCGTAGATAGCGGTGCTGAAGTTCCTATACCTACTGAAGAGGTGCACTTAGTGAGGGAAGCTCTAGGTACCTTTATTGCAAGGCCAAAGAATCTTGTTGTTGCCGACTTTATCAAGGTATATTTCTTTTGTGTTGTTAATATTTAAATCTAAATAAAAGATACTCCGATTATAGTTGTTTTTTACACTGCTTGTCCTCAAGCAATTAGCTGAAAATTTAGAATATTTAGAAGTTAGAAAATTTAGAATAAAATCTATAATAGTTTTTAATATTAAAATTTAAATAAAATATACTCCGTTTACAGTTGATTTTACAATTAGTTTTTACAGTTTTCATGTTTCTTGTATATGATTTAGGATATTGAGCGACCTGATCCACCTAAGAAACATGCTCGTCGAGATGACCGGTCGAGTCACAGAGATGACACATTGAGAGAGTTATTTAGTGTTGCAGCGACTCTGTTTAGTGACCCGTTACAGGTGCCATGGGATACAGCTTCCTTTGGATGTGGTGGTGATGACGTTCCCTTGTACATAAGTTACAATGATCTTTTGGAAATCATTCAAGACAAGTAGTGGCTTACCTTATCGATTCTATAGTTTTGGACTGTGTAAGTAATTCTTTACATGCATATTTATGTATATTTATCAAAAATTCATAGTTTGGAATGTAAATATGATATTAATAGTTTGTTTAACAAATTTGGTACTTATCGAAATTGAACGTGGGCACGATGGATGAGGATTTGTATGGATATTTTGATCCTCAATCAATACAAAATATGGGAAATAAGGGAGAGGAGACCTCCAGATACTTCACTTCGCGTATGTCGGATGCAAAAAAATAGATATACCTTGGAGCTCACCATCATGCGTAAGATCTAACATTCGTCTTACTATCCTCTTTTTTTCTCTAAAAGTCTTAATATTTCTTTCGTGTCTTTGTAGATTTTTATATATTAATAATTATGTAAGTAGATGTATTTAGATTGGTTATGGAAAAATTAAATATTCCAGCCCTCCCCCCATGTAATACATTTGTTAATGCAGTGAGTATTGGCAACTTTTGGTCATTATTCCGGCAAAAGGCGAAGTTGTGTGGTTTTGCTGTCTACACCGTAAGCCCGACTATTGTATTAAGGCCGTAGTCCAGAAGTAAGTTTTAACTTGTAGCATTTACTTGAAAAATATATATATATATATATTATCACTACACCATATATGGCTTTCAACAACAGTTTTTTTGATGTTACAAGCAAAAGTGTAGCCTTTTTCAAAAAAAAAAAAGAAGCAAAAGTGTAGCCTTAGATGTCTTAAAATTGGTCAAATTTGATTTAAGGCTACACATTTTTCTAACGTTATTGTTGATAAAAATTAGTGTTACCACAGACTAAATTGAATATCTATGCCAACACAAAATTTGGTGTTGCCGTTGCTATTTTAAAAGAGTGTAACTAAACACTAAAAAAATAGGAGGGCTTGCTAAAATATTTTAGGCGGTCCAAATAAATTATTTTCAATTTTAGCGGGTCAATACACTTACAGTAGTCAATACTCACTCAACACTGTTTCTCTAAAAACTCAAACTCACTCATCACACTTTCTCTCTAAAACACAATTTCCACTAGGGGTGTTAACAAATATCCGATCCGCGATATTCGATCCGAAAATTCAAAAATACAATCTGAAATTAATCGAAAAATTAGATATCCGAAATTCGGAAATCCATTTTTTCGGATTCGGATAGTATTTTTCAAAAAAATCGGATATTTCGGATATCTGAATCCGAAATATATTAAGCATGTGTTACTGAATTAAATAATTTAAAAAATTGAATTAAATATAAATAATCTGGAATAAAACTGAAATTTATAAAAAAAATTAATTTAAGTAAATTATTCTATAAAAACAGAAATTAAATTAAATAATTTAAAAACTGAATTAAATATAAATATGCTGGAATAAAACTGAAATTTATAAAAAACATTAATTTAAGTAAATTATTTTATAAAAACTGAAATTAAATTAAATAATTAAAAAAACTGAATTAAATATAAATAATCTGGAATAAAACTGAAATTTATAAAAAACATTAATTTATGTAAATTATTCTATAAAAACTGAAATTAAATTAAATAACTTAAAAAACTTAATTAAATATAAATAATCTGGAATAAGACTGAAATTTATAAAAAACATTAATTTAAGTAAATTATTCTATAAAACTGAAATAAAATTAAATAATTTAAAATGAATTAAACTTAAATAATCTGGAATAAAACTGAAATTTATGAAAAAATATTAATTTAAGTAATTTATTTTCTAAAAACTGAAATTAAATAAAATAATTTTAAAAACTAAATTAAATATACATAATCTGGAATAAAACTGAAATTTAAGTAAATTATTCTATAAAAACTGAAATTATTTCAAATAATTTAAAATTGTATTATCGATAACGTTTCAATTTGAATTGTCAACGTAGGCCAACTTTGATGTCAGTCAAATTAGCAATATTGGTCAATTTCGCACGAAGACATTGCAGTCAATTGGCAGGATGTGGAGGCAATTTAAGACTGATTTGACCGGCGAGTATATATATGGTCCGTCGTCAGGGTTGTCTCCTTGTGAGAAGTAAGGTATATCGAAGGACGATTGGAAAGAATTCAAAAAGACTCGTGAGGACCCTATTTGGGAGGTAAATCAGAATTCGAAGACATTTTCTGTATCTCGATTACTTGCCGATATTTCCATACATATTATTTCGAATCCTTGCACATAATTTTCTATAGATCGATTCCACCTCTCGTTTCATTTCCTTACATATTATTTCGATTCCTTGTAATTTTTTTTAGGAAATGAGAATCAAGAAACGAGAGATATCGAAGCTGAACAATGCTCCCCATACTTTTGCTCGAGGAGGATGTGATTTTGTGGAGGTACGGGAGATGGAGAGAAAGATGAAGGAGCGTAAAGAAGAAGCATCAAAATCTGGAGAAGAAGTTATTATTGATCCTCCATCTCCTCCTTCACATCATCAAAGGTGGAAGCTTCGTCGCCAAAAAAGATCTGGGGGAGTGTCCGCAGATGCTGCACGAGAGATTGTTACTAAGATCGTAAGTTTAAAATATCCTTTAATATTTGACAATGTATTTAAAATTAAATAAACTTAGTTTTCTTATCTGTTCAAAAGTTGATTCCGGATATTTTTGTTTTGCAATTAAATTTTATAACTAAAATTTTTGTTGTTGAAAAAAAATAAAAGTCATAATATTTAATTTGAAATATTTAAAGGTTGTGAATAAAATTTTAAAAGTTCACTTTTATGTTTCACTTTGAAACAAAGTTTTTTTTTATCCTTACGAAAAAAATATTAACAGTTCATTTATGTGCTTCACATTTGTGTTCCGCTTACGAAAAATCATTCTTTTGTAGGATGAGTTGGAGGCGCAGTGTACACAGGGCAGCTTCACTCCTGAGGGACGACATGATATATTGGCATAGGCCATTGGGAGACCGGAGCACCTTGGCCATGTTCGTGGGATTGGATTTGGTGTAGGCATTCGAGATTATTTTGGACGATCTTCATGTCGATCTGCATCAGCAATAAATGAAAGTGTGTTGGAGAAACTAATGAAGAAGATCACATATGATGTCACACAAAATTTGACGAAAACATTTGGCCAAACATTAGAGTCTCTGAGTGTTCATTCACAGCAGCCCCACGCCAATCTACGTACACCCGATGATTATCATGTTACCCATGTCAATACGAAGGGGAGTTGTGCCGATGATGTTTCTGGCCCTTCAGGAGGGAAGACTCCGCCTGCGGACACTGGACGATTTAGATTTTATGTGGACGAGCGTCCTCCTCGTCTAGTCGCTATCGGTCGATTTCATCATGGAGATTCTACCCTACATTGTGCACCTTTACCAACTCATTTGGTTAAGGTAGTAGTCGAGGAGGTCGTAGATAGCGGTGCTGAAGTTCCTATACCTACTGAAGAGGTGCACTTAGTGAGGGAAGCTCTAGGTACCTTTATTGCATCGCCAAAGAATCTTGTTGTTGCCGACTTTATCAAGGTATATTTCTTTTGTGTTTTTAATATTTAAATCTAAATAAAAGATACTCCGATTATTGTTGTTTTTTACACTGCTTGTCCTCAAGCAATTAGCTGAAAATTTAGAATATTTAGAATAAAAATCTATAGTAGTTTTTAATATTAAAATCTAAATAAAATATACTCCGTTTACAGTTGATTTTACAATTGGTTTTTACAGTTTTCATGTTTCTTGTATATGATTTAGGATATTGAGCGACCTGATCCACCTAAGAAACATGCTCGTCGAGATGACCGGTCGAGTCACAGAGATGACACGTTGAGAGAGTTATTTAGTGTTGCAGCGACTCTCTTTAGTGACCCGTTACAGGTGCCATGGGATACAGCTTCCTTTGGATGTGGTGGTGATGACGTTCCCTTGTACATAAGTTACAATGATCTTTTGGAAATCATTCAAGACAAGTAGTGGCTTACCTTATCGATTCTACAGTTTTGGACTGTGTAAGTAATTCTTTACATGCATATTTATGTATATTTATCAAAAATTCATAGTTTGGAATGTAAATATTGTAACACCCCCAATCCACTCAGGGATATTACACGCCGTAGACCCTCTCCTCGAGGATATACCAGGCTGATAACTAAAATCAAACATCTAAACATCGCCTTTAAGGCTAAAAAGACTCAGTAGACCGATTTGGTCTTTCAATAATAACATACAACTCAATTCCAATCACATACCCACGCAGGGGTCAAAATACAATAAACTCCCGTACAACGGGGAAAAGATACTGCAGCAGAAAAGAAAATACAACTAGACCAATACGACATCAACGGATCCTCGTGTGATTAGTATCGTTCATCTTTCATCATCCTTCGTGCCGACCCTGTGCCATGCTCCAAAACTTGAATGCAAAAATAGACATCCACCCCCCGAATACTCGGGGGTTAGCAAAACTCCACTATTTTGCTAGTGCAAGTACAAGTGCAAAAATACGAGCCATACAATTCACATTCCACGAATAACAATAACCAGGAATCCTCAAAAATCCAAACGTAACGAAAAGTACTTCCCGAGGCAAGAATTTGGGTAAACATCCCAAAACCGAAAGACCACAAGTTAAAGGGAAACAATTTATAAAACAGTTTGAAATGACATCGAGAGTTTTAATAGAAAACAATTTTGGATTACCGAATCCTTATCTTTCCAAAAATCAACAGGGTCACAGCCCAAAGGTTTTGTTTTCGCCAATAGAAAACCGACAACAGTTCACAGGGTTAAAACCCACGTCACGTGTCCTCGACGGACATAAAATCAAAACAATATAATCGCCCAAGATACGTAAACCTTGGTCACCAAAAATACAACACCAACTCGTGAATCCAGGGCTATACCATCGATTCCCTTCGTGGCCCCGTCGGACCCTCCCAAGGTGAGTAGAATGCGTTTTCGAAATCATATACACCAATGCGTGAAGTTTTACTCGTGAATCCAGGGCTATACCATTGGAATTCCCTCCGTGGCCCCGTCGAACCCTCCCGAGGTGAGCAAATACATTCACAAAACAAACAACCACACTCGTGAATCCAGGGCTATACCATTGGACTCCCTCCGTGATCCCGTCGGACCCTCCCTAGGTGAGCGAAATACATTCACACAATCAACACGTCACAACAAGGATATTCATACAATCCACCAAAGGCAACAAACACAAAGCACGACATAATCGTCAAATCACGACACACCAAAAATGAGATAATATATGCACACACGTGTTATGAAGCGCAACATCAACACCAAACATATCCATAAGATTCACATACTCGTTCGAGAAACACACCAATCACAAAACACACACGATTTTGAAAGAGGGCCTTTAACAAGGCTAACTAAATCTTTTGAAAACTCGTTTTAAACAATCAAACAAATATATAAAGACGATCTCCAATTATCATATTCACAAAACAAGAATAGTATGGGCAAGGTACTTGCCTCAAAATCGGCACGCAAGTATCCCGACGAACACGGCTCAACCGGAAAGCTTCGAAACGCCCAATGCTATCGAAACGGAAGACGACGACGAACGAAAGGGTTCAACACGGTTTCTTCGCAAGAAACACGACCCTAACATCATACAATCAATAAATCATCAATCACACGAGGAAGAATAATCGTAGAACGCCCGAAAACCCCTCTAAGACATTTTACCGGACACCTTCAAGACGTCGGTCAAGAACTCGACTCAAACAACGAATCGATACGATCCAACCATGGAATAATAAAGGAAATGATATAATACATCTAAATATTCATCAATACATCATAATCCTAAGTTAAATCGGATTAATCGGACGAAAACAACCAAAACCCCCAAATTCCCCAAAACTAGATTTCTAGGAAATCTGACCTGATTCGCTCGATCAAAGGATGTTATAGGACGGATGATTGACGATATGAACCTCCAAACTTCATGGATATGTTGTTAAACAACATGGCTTCAAGCTTAGAACACGCCCAGCTTCGGAAGAGGAGAAGAAGAAGGTGAAAAATGGCAAGAAAAACGTCTGCAGGGCCTTTTATAGGGGTTGACTGCCTGCCGGACACGGCCCGTGCCGATCGGCACGGTCGTGTCGCACAGCTGGCCGACAGGGACAGTGACCCGTCCGACAGTGACTCGGCACGACTCGACCGTGTCCTGGAACACGGTCGGGCGTGTCGGCGATGCCTCGAGCTTATCCGGAAGAGTACGGCAGACGGCCGTGTCGGACGACACGGCCGAGTTCGGTCGGCGAAACTTCGGCATTTCCGGACGAAAGACGGCACGGGCCGTGTCGGACGACACGGCCGAGTTCGGCCGGCAGTGATCGGCCAATAACGAGCGGGTGAGCTAAAACGACCATAACTCTCTCGTCCGGACTCCGATTGACTCACCGTTTGAACCATTGGAAAGCTAACTCGATGCTCTATAATATTGCAAAGATTTAGAATTTTTGGAGTTACCAAAAATTAATGGTGACTTTACAAAGTCGAACTCCCACGTGAAAAAGTCGATTAAGGACACGAAACTCAATAAAACGACACCGAAACGAACTCGGATGACAAAAAGTGCAGAATTAATCATTCTCGAAATGACGAAAGGTCATGAGCGAGTCGTCAAAATGAACTTCCGCCGAAAAAATAAAATTACCGAAATTCGAAATTGCGGATATTACATTCTACCCTCCTTAAAAGAAGTTTCGTCCCGAAACTTAAAACAAGTAGGGGGAGCAATATACCCGCCAGGAAAACTCGACGAGATACACAAAAATAGAAAACTCGCGCCCAACGGCGAAACGCTGCAAGAAACGCAAAGAGACATACGGCGTGAAAACACGCTCCACGACGACCAACACAATGTCGCCGTTAGGGATACAATAAAACCAACAAATGACAAGCGTCATCAAACGGATAATATAGTCAAGTCGATTATCCGAACAATCACAAAACACAACGAACGAAAATCAATACGATTGACCAACCTGACGGTTCATCAATCTAAACGCGGGTCAAACGCTGAACAAATACGGAATTCCACCGCCCAAGGGTTGGAAGATCGAAAACGAGACTAATTTCCCAAACTTAAGGGAATTAGGAAGGAGCCTGAATGCTCAACGATCAAGAAACGAGGACAAAAACCGAACAAACAAACGACCGAACCACAACGGTCGAGACAACAAAAGCGAACAATCATGTTCGAATCACGAAGAACAATAAAATTCAAACAACAACTCCAAGGTTCACATCTCGACTCGAGACAATATATGATCCGGTGAAAACAACAGGATGTGCATTCATATAAGATCCACATGAAAGGGAATAGCAATAGAAAAGTCACAACGACAAACGAGTTATTCCGAAATAATACCACACTCGTTCGATCAACAAAAGCAAGGAGCAGGACAAGCTCAGAAATGTCAACGAACATAAATGAGTCGACAAAGTAGAATATACAGAAGTTCAAAATCTGATCCACTTCGAATAAAAGAACTAGTAGAACCAAAAAATGTTACTTCCGAACAAGGTTCACAAGAATCGAACCGGACTCGGAAAAGTCACAACATAAACGTAAAAACAAGATCACACTGCTCGAACGATGAAACCGAAATACGTAACAAGTTCGTAAAGTGTCAACGAACACGAGCGAGTCGATAGAATCGAGAAAGAGAAAATGCAGAGTCTAAAAACAACACGGGTACTACATTCGACCTCTTATAAAAGAAGGTCGCCCCCGCAACTCACAACAGCGAAAACAAGGTGACGACACAACAAGCAACCGACAGAAACATCCTTCGAAGGCCTCTCAAAGCCGATTCCGATGACTGTGCTGAAGCGCGAACTCCGAAAGTCTCGGTAGCCACTTCACAAAACTGAATTCGGTGTCCCTCGAGTCCACACTTGAAATGTGTTACCGACGAGAAGGACAATTTACATGTGCATGCCCCGGCACATAATGGTTGAAACGCCTCGGCTCGGCGTACCGAAGATACAAATGCTAGATGCAATGGGGCATAACATCGCAAAAAAACATAGCGGAGATGCCAACTCAGCACAACAAAGAATCATAACACATACCATATACAACGATTACCATCATAAAGTAATACACACACAAACACTACAGCAACGACGGTATCGTTCGGCGACCTCAACGGCCCGAACGATAACCAGCACATAATTACAACCATCATGAAACAATCACACATGTACACAAACGTACAAACTCAAGCTTCAACAGCTCACACCCGTGCGACAACACGCAAATCACCACGAGGCGATAAACAAGAATACTACCACACCTCTCACAGAGGGCCAACAAAACATATGCGTGGCGAACGACTCGACGCTCACGCCACCAATTCAATCACAATTCGGGGTTGACACCGTAACGAAAGTTCGAAAACCATACACGCATTTCCGGTCCGCAAACAGGAATGATAGGTTTTAAAAACGAAAACCACCTTTTGAAAATAGTTTGGAAACAACAGTTGATCTTGAGTATCATTTTACAAAAAGTAGTACAAACACCATTATCGAGACTTTGAAAATCATCTTGCGTTTGAACAAAAATGAGGACACCTTTCCTTTAGCGAAAAACTTTCAAAAATATTCGACCCTTGGGTCTAAGCAACTCCATTTGAAAATATCTCAAAAATATTTTTGGTCCTCAACCGGAAAATTTTTGAAATGTATTGCGGCATTAGAAAACACCTTGAAAACACCGCAAGAAAATAATTCGTTTTAAAAGTACGTCTCAAATTTTAATTTTCTAAGATACTCAAGGTTTTCAAAAATAATTCAATGGGCTAGAATGCCCAAAAATTTCAAGTAATTACAAAGAACAATATAGCGTCGTGGGTCCCGCTACGAACCCACCAGGCTAAAAACCATTCACAAAAACGCCAAAAAGGCCGATGACGGTAATGTTTCAAAAACTCACAAAATCCATTTACAAAATACTAAATTCCGTCATAAGAATTTCGCCAAAATGATCAAGGCCATAATGCCAAAAACTCGGTTAAGGGAATTGATTTTCGAAATAAAACTCAGTCGGTAAAATACCGAAAGCCATTACAGAAGAACTCACGCAGCGGATAAAAGAAATAAAGTCAAACATGCACAAGACAGCAACACTACTCCTCATATGAACGAAAAATAGGAGTCAAATAATCACGTATCACGAAATCAAAATCCATAAGATGATTCCGTCAATTAACTCATAATCAAAAAATAGCTCGTGTCACACGAGGCACAACACAAAGAAGGGAGACTTACATCCACAGGTCGCACGAAGATGATGATCGCCGCACGATACTAATCACAACAAACCAACTCAGACGACGCGTCGCGACACGACTCAGTCAGATAAAATCCGACGAGACAAAACTCAACAGACACCACTGACCCGACAGCCTAGGTTTCCACAACCTAAGCTCCGATACCATTTATGTAACACCCCCAATCCACTCAGGGATATTACACGCCGTAGACCCTCTCCTCGAGGATATACCAGGCTGATAACTAAAATCAAACATCTAAACATCGCCTTTAAGGCTAAAAAGACTCAGTAGACCGATTTGGTCTTTCAATAATAACATACAACTCAATTCCAGTCACATACCCACGCAGGGGTCAAAATACAATAAACTCCCGTACAACGGGGAAAAGATATCGCAATGAAAAGAAAATACAACTAGACCAATACGACATCAACGGATCCTCGTGTGATTAGTATCGTTCATCTTTCATCATCCTTCGTGCCGACTCGTGCCATGCTCCAAAACCCGAATGCAAAATAGACATCCACCCCCGAATACTGGGGTTAGCAAACTCCACCGTTTTGCTAGTTCAAGTACAAGTGGATAAATACGAGCCATAAAATTCACATTCCACGAATAACAATAACCAGAATCCTCAAAAATCCAAATGTAACGAAAAGTACTTCCCGAGGCAAGAATTTGGGTAAACATCCCAAAACCGAAAGACCACAAGTTAAAGGAAACAATTTATAAAACAGTTTGAAATGCCATCGAGAGTTTTAATAGAAAACAATTTAGGATTACCGAATCCTTATCTTTCCAAAAATCAACAGGTCACAGCCCAAAGGTTTTGTTTTCGCCAATAGAAAACCGACAATAGCCACAGGTTAAAACCCACGTCACGTGTCCTCGACGGACATAAAATCAAAACAATATAATCGCCCAAGATACGTAAACCTTGGTCCCCAAAAATACAACACCAACTCGTGAATCCAGGGCTATACCATTGGATTCCCTTCGTGGCCCCGTCGGACCCTCCCAAGGTGAGTAGAATGCGTTTTCGAAATCATATACACCAATGCGTGAAGTTTTACTCGTGAATCCAGGGCTATACCATTGGAATTCCCTCCGTGGCCCCGTCGAACCCTCCCGAGGTGAGCAAATACATTCACAAAACAAACAACCGCACTCGTGAATCCAGGGCTATACCATTGGACTCCCTCCGTGATCCCGTCGGACCCTCCCGAGGTGAGCGAAATGCATTCACACAATCAACACGTCACAACAAGGATATTCATACAATCCACCAAAGGCAACAAACACAAAGCACGACATAATCGTCAAATCACGACACACCAAAAATGAGATAATATATGCACACACGTGTTATGAAGCGCAACATCAACACCAAACATATCCATAAGATTCACATACTCGTTCGAGAAACACACCAATCACAAAACACACACGATTTTGAAAGAGGGCCTTTAACAAGGCTAACCAAATCTTTTGATAACTCGTTTTAAACAATCAAACAAATATATAAAGACGATCTCCAATTATCATATTCACAAAACAAGAATAGTATGGGCAAGGTACTTGCCTCAAAATCGGCACGCAAGTATCCTGACGAACACGGCTCAACCGGAAAGCTTCGAAACGCCCAATGCTATCGAAACGGAAGACGACGACGAACGAAAGGGTTCAACACGGTTTCTTCGCAAGAAACACGACCCTAACATCATACAATCAATAAATCATCAATCACACGAGGAAGAATAATCGTAGAACGCCCGAAAACCCCTCTAAGACATTTTACCGGACACCTTCAAGACGTCGGTCAAGAACTCGACTCAAACAACGAATCGATACGATCCAACCATGGAATAATAAAGGAAATGATATAATACATCTAAATATTCATCAATACATCATAATCCTAAGTTAAATCGGATTAATCGGACGAAAACAACCAAAACCCCCAAATTCCCCAAAACTAGATTTCTAGGAAATCTGACCTGATTCGCTCGATCAAAGGATGTTATAGGACGGATGATTGACGATATGAACCTCCAAACTTCATGGATATGTTGTTAAACAACATGGCTTCAAGCTTAGAACACGCCCGCTTCGGAAGAGGAGAAGAAGAAGGTGAAAATGGCAAGAAAACGTCTGCAGGGGCCTTTTATAGGGTTGATCGCTGCCGGACACGCCCGTGCCGATCGGCACGGCCGTGTTGCATACCGCCGACAGGATGACCCGTCCGACAATGACTGGCACGACTTGACCGTGTCCGAACACGGTCGGGCGTGTCGGCGATGCCTCGAGCTTATCCGGAAGAGTACGGCACGGCCGTGGTCGACGACACGGCCGAGTTCGCCGGGCGGATCGGCCAATAACGAGCTGGAGAGCTAAAACGACCATAACTCTCTCGTCCGGACTCCGATTGACTAACCGTTTGAACCATTGGAAAGCTAACTCGATGCTCTATAATATTGCAAAGATTTAGAATTTTTGGAGTTACCAAAAATTAATGGTGACTTTACAAAGTCGAACTCCCACGTGAAAAAGTCGATTAAGGACACGGAACTCAATAAAACGACACCGAAACGAACTCGGATGACAAAAAGTGCAGAATTAATCATTCTCGAAATGACGAAAGGTCATGAGCGAGTCGTCAAAACGAACTTCCGCCGAAAAAATAAAATTACCGAAATTCGAAATTGCGGATATTACAAATATGATATTAATAGTTTGTTTAACAAATTTGGTACTTATCGAAACTGAACGTGGGCACGATGGACGAGGATTTGTATGGATATTTTGATCCTCAATCGATACAAAATATGGGAAATAAGGGAGAGGAGACCTCTAGATACTTCACTTCGCGTATGTCGGATGCAAAAAAATAGATATACCTTGGAGCTCACCATCATGCATAAGATCTAACATTCGTCTCACTACCCTCTTTTTTTCTCTAAAAGTCTTAATATTTCTTTCTTGTCTTTGTAGATTTTTATATATTAATAATTATGTAAGTAGATGTATTTAGATTGGTTATGGAAAAATTAAATATTCCAGCCCCCCCCCATGTAATACATTTGTTAATGCAGTGAGCATTGGCAACTTTTGGTTATTATTCCGGCAGAAGGCGAAGTTGTGTGGTTTTGCTGTCTACACCGTAAGCCCGACTATTGCATTAAGGCCGTAGTCCAGAAGTAAGTTTTAACTTGTAGCATTTACTTGAAAAATATATATATATATATATTATCACTACACCATATATGGCTTTCAACAACATTTTTTTGATGTTACAAGCAAAAGTGTAGCCTTTTTCAAAAAAAAAAAAAAAAGCAAAACTGTAGCCTTAGATGTCTTAAAATTGGTCAAATTTGATTTAAGGCTACACATTTTTCTAACGTTATTGTTGATAAAAATTAGTGTTACCACAGACTAAATTGAATATCTACGCCAACACAAAATTTGGTGTTGTCGTTGCTATTTTAAAAGAGTGTAACTAAACACTAAAAAAAATAGGAGGGCTTGCTAAAATATTTTAGGCGGTCCAAATAAATTATTTTCAATTTTAGCGGGTCAATACACTTACAGTAGTCAATACTCACTCAACACTGTTTCTCTAAAAACTCAACTCACTCATCACACTTTCTCTCTAAAACACAATTTCCACTAGGGGTGTTAAAAAATATCCGATCCGCGATATTCGATCCGAAAATTCAAAAATACAATCCGAAATTAATCGAAAAATCAGATATCCGAAATTCGGAAATCCATTTTTTCGGATTCGGAGAGTATTTTTCAAAAAAATCGGATATTTCGGATATCTGAATCCGAAATATATTAAGCATGTGTTACTTTTAGTCTTTTACATTTATCACTTAACACTTTGACGTTTATCAATCAACACTTTAATCGATTGTTTTTTTCCACCGCTACAAACGAGTCAACTTCACTTTCCTCTAAGACCTTCCCTCCTGTAATAACTAGGTTTCTTCCAAATCCGAACCTTCAATTGAGTGGACCTTCTCTCCTGCTGTTCGATTGGACTTCCCTCCCGCTGTTCGAGTTTCATCCTGTACAAGCTCTGTACATCCAAATACCACTGCGAGCTTCACGAAGGCACGACCTAGGGTTTCAATCGATTCAAGCTTCACTGCTGTTGTTCGAACTTCATCCCTACTGTGCGAGGTTGCGGGTTTCACTCCTGCTGTTCGATTCGGTATGTTGCTACTTCTGAGAGTTTTGTTTTTTTGTTATTTTCTTTGTCAAAATCAATCTTGCTTTGCTGAAACTGTGAAATTTACAAATGTCTGTGGAACTTTACTAGTTTATACATTCCATAGCAATATTGCATCATATTTTTGTTTATTGGTTATATAGAAATCAATCCTGCGGTGCTGAGACATTTGAAATGATTTTTTTTTTTTTGTGGAACTTTACTGATTTTGTGGAACTTTACTGATTCTGTATAGTATCAACATTACAAGGTTTGAAATGTTTGTTTTAAAGTTGAGAATTTATTCGTTTGGCAATTTTTTTTTGTTTTCAATGGAAATGGTTGAAATCTAGTAAATGATTTATTTAAATGAGTTAAGGTATTTATATGGTTATCCAAAACTAAAACACAGGTTAGATTAAGTAGAATTAGTGGCTAACCATAGTTGTTTTTTCACTGTAGTCATGAGTGAAGCATGTAATAATTGGTTGAATCTTCCCAAGTATACCAAAGATTATATAGATGGTGTCAAATTGTTTGTGAAAAATGTTATGGCCAAATTTGCTGATGGAAATGAAATAAAGTGTCCTTGTCGTAAGTGTGAAAATCGATTTTGGCGGAGTCCGAACAATGTTCATTATCACCTCATCTGCAACGGACCTTGTCTAATGTTTGTAGAATGGATTTATGATGTTACTTCATTGAAAGACAGTAATATCATGGATTCCGAACTAGATACCAGATTTGATGACAATCTTGATGAGATGTTGAACGTTATGAAAGCCAACATGGGACCAAATGATGATGCAAGAAAATTTTATCGTCACGTTGAGGATGGAAAACAACCCCTCTATCCTCGTTGTAAGAAGTTATCGCTTAAGTTATTTAGTTAGGCTTTACCATTGGAAGTGCATGCATGGTGTGACTGAGTCTGCATTTGGTGAGATATTATAGTTGATGAAAGAGGCTGTTCCTAATCTCAATGTCCCAGACTCCTTCAATTCCGCTAAAAAGATCATCAAGAATTTAGGTCTTGACTACAAGAAGATACATGCATGTCCAAATGACTGCATGTTGAATTGGGGTGTGAATAAAAATGAAGTATCTTGCAAAACTTGTGGTGTTTCAAGGTGGAAGCGCATGGGACAAGAATCGGACAATGACAACAAAATTCCTGCCAAAATGATGAGATATTTTCCGCTGACACCAAGGCCTCAACGAATGTTTATATGTAAAGATATTTCCAAACAAATGGTGTGGCATGTTGTAGAACGAAAAAAAGATGGGAAATTACGACATCCAGCTGATGGTGAAGCTTGGAAAACGATGAATGCCAAATATCCACAATTTTCGTTGGATAAACGCAATGTGAGATTGGGTTTACTTTTTATGGGTTCAATCCATTCCGCACAATGAGTTCCACACACAGCACATGGCCAATTGTAGTCGTAAACTACAATCTTCCTCCCTGGCTAAACATGAAACCAGAAAACTTAATCCTCTCAACCCTTATACCTAGCCTAAATGATCCCGGAAACAATATTGATGTCTATATGCAACCGCTGATATAGGAGTTGAAAGGGCTGTGGAATACGGGAGTAGAAACGTACGATGCTTTGAATGATCAAACTTTTACATTACGTGCAGCTGCCATATGGACCATTAGTGACTTCCCTAGATATGCAATGTTGTCAGGGTGGAGCACAAAAGGGAAGCTTGCATGTCCAATATGTCATTACGAGACATCTTCGATGTATTTGAAACATAGCAAGAAAGTGTGCTATATGAACCATCGAAAATTCTTAGACCGCAACCACAAATGACGATCTGATAAAAAAAAAAGATTTAATGGTGATGTTGAGGCTGGAACAAGTGCTCCAATGTTAACCGGGAGGCAAATTGAAATAATGCTTGATGGTTACGATAATGATTTTGGTGGTGTTGGTAAAAAACGAAAAGTTAGTTGTGATGTCAACCCTTGGAATAATAAGTCAATATTTTTTGACCTTCCATATTGGGGAGACAACTTAATTCGACATAACTTGGATGTGATGCATATAGAAAAGAACATTTGTGATAGTGTTTTGGGCACTCTTTTAAATATTGGTGGTAAGACGAAGGACCATCTAAGTGCTCGGTATGATTTGCAAGAATTAGGCATTCGAAAGGCCTTTCATCCGATCACCTCTGCTGATGGAAAGAAGATCCAAATTAGGACGGCAAATTTTGACATGACAAACAAAGAAAAGGAAGTATTTTGTTCGATGCATCAAAATGCGAAATTCCCATACGGTTTTGCTTCCAACATTGGCAAATGCGTGCAAGATAAGAAAGTGGTGGGATATAAGAGTCATGATGCACATGTAATAATGCAATTCTTGTTACAATTTGCTGTCAAAAGTACATTAAAGCCTGAGGTTGCAATTCATTTGATCAGACTAGGTGAATTTTTAAGAGGTATATGTTCCCGAGTTATTGAGTTGGATGAAATAAAGAAGATGCAGCTTGAGATTATCGAAATAATATGTCAACTTGAGACGATATTTCCAAATGCTTTTTTTGACATAATGATTCACCTTCCGGTACATTTATGCGAGTAAATTGAATATGGTGGACCAGTCCACCAAAGATGGATGTATTCGATTGCAGAATGGTATCTTGCTGATGAATGTTTGACATTTTGTGCAACATTTCTGAATGATGGCGAAGAGAAGTCATTGAAAGAGTCTGCATGTAATACCCTCGCCTTTAATATTGTATTTCATGATTTAAGTTAAGTATTTTCGCACCATATCTGTGATGTTGTAGCAAGTACCGACGAATTATGTTAAATTGGATTCATGGTCATTCATACTATATTAGTTGTTGGGTGATATTGCGAGAATTCCATTTATGCTTGCTATAGTACTTAACGTACGTTAACATGTATTCTTAACGTACGCTATGTAGGCCGCCTTACGTACGTAATATCAGTACGTTAACGTACGTAATGCGGAAGATTCTCAAGCAATCCGCCTTTCGGCGGGTGGGGTCGAGCAAGTGTAGGTGGTCTGGAGTCGATCGCGACAGCCAAGTCAACGGCTATTACGTACGTAATAGCCGCCTGGTTACGTACGTAACGAACTGCGTGTTTTTAGCCAGGGAGATTTGATGAAATTGGTTACGTACGTAATGATCATGAGATTACGTACGTAAAGGCTATAACGTACGTTAACCACGTTCGTTAACGTACGTAATGTCAAGTTCAGATTATAAATGTATGACTTGCCATTCACTTCCTACTCGACCTCTTTCAATCTCCCAACTTAGGAACGATTCCTTTCCCTTCCAACTTCATTTCTAAGCCTTCCTAGCTTGTGTTGGAGCTTCAACACTGGATTGGTGACTTGGAGAGCTAGAGATTGAAGTGTATTCCTTGGAGTGTTGGTGTTGTTCTTCATTTTAAGGTTGGTCTTTCTTTAACTCATAACAATTCCATGCTTATGATGATGTTAGTAGATAAATACTTCACATAATGTTAGTTTAAACTAGTGTAAACATGATAAGTTAATTGAATCATACTCAAACCAAGTGAAGATTAACTTTGAAGGTATTAGTGTTACTTCTTGATGTAAATAACTTCATAATGTGATTGTGTTGATAATGATATACATAAAACCTGAGGTATAGCATGATAATCGGAAGTTGATTTTAGTCTCAACACTAGGAACATGTTAGGGATGATATCCTTAATGATTAGAAGTGAGAAATGTTAAATTTGTCTTGAACATTCTATTGATTCTTGAAGGTAGTATGGAACCATGATTTTTGGCCTCTAAAACCTTTGTAATAAAATTGTTGGAAAGATGATATTAACCCTTTGTAGATGATCTTTGTTAGATGAATGAAGTTACTTCAAAAATCTCAAGTATTCAATGATATAACTAGGCTTTTAATAAATTCTCCAAAGTAAAACAATGAATGTTGATAGAAGGAAGTTGTAATCTTCATATGTTCGAATCTATCGATTTCATTAAAGGGCGTTAATCGCTACATTGATAGGTTGATAATGTTCTTAAGAGAATTGTGTTGAATATGATGATACAAATGCGGTAGATGAATAGCCGAATTCCATTTCATTAATCCATGCATGTCAAGAGGCGTGAATTAAGATGATGTTCTTAATTCACTAAAAACTTAAACTTATGTTTCATATAGTAATCAAGTTTTGAATGAAATCGTTGGTAAATAATGAAGAATGTAATTAAACACAACTTATATCGTAATTGGAAGTGTCGATGATTTGAAAAAGATATTTTCACGATATTGCATTAATGATAAACTAGACATCAAGAATTTGACATTAAGGTTAGAATATGTAATGATCATGATAAACATACGATGATTTGTAATAAGAACATTAAAATGATCGATAGGATAATCGATTTATTCAAGTAAATTTATGAATATAGTTTATGCGATAATACCATTATCGTGCGAATGTGTTGTTGAATGAATTATATTTCATTCAAGGTTGCTTGTTCACGTGAGTATTGTTACACGAGGATACCGTTCGTTTGACCATTCGAGGAAGGATTATTCGTCTACGGAATTGAGGCAAGTTATCTTGCTTGGTTATAATTATGTGTGGATTCTTATGATGATTATGCATTTCGTGTAGATGAAACACCTATAAACTTGTGTCTTGTGACTTGAGGTTGTTCTTGATGATGTCCCGTTTTCATCATGGGATTGTATACCCAAATTCGTACTTTTGGACCCTTGATATCGTTGAGCTTTGTTGACACTTCGGTGAGTTGTTCGATTTCTTGGAAAAAAGTGTAATTCGTTGAGTTTCGTTGTCATGTTGTATCGTGACATCTCTGGAGTCATATCTGCGCGCCGATTGGTTATGTGTAGGATTTTTAGCCGGGCACTTGATGATCATGCGTGGAGGTTTCTCCGCATTTAGATCGTGCACACGAGACGTAGTTCGTGAGGCTAATTAGGTACATTGTCCCACGTATATTCTGGATTCCGTATACGGGGTGGACATGTGCACGGACACATTTCCGGATCGGGCGTACTGTGACGTCCGTCTTGAGCCATAGTATATGGTCGTTCGTATATTTGGTTATCTTCGACAGTTGGGACTGATTGTTTATACGCCTTCGGGGTATATTCAGTAGTCGGTGGATTTCTTTGAAATCAGTATATATATGAATTGTATAATGTCATGAGAATTAGTCATGTATAGCTGACCCTGTGGTTTGGGGCGAAATACTTGTATTTCAGGGCGAGGAAAGGGCAAGGTACAGGAGGAGCACAATGGCGACAGAGGATTCTGATGTATGCTATTTCGGGGGCCCCGAGTCTTTTGGTTGTTCGGTTATGTTTTAAGCATGACTTTCGTTTTATTTTTGAGTCGGATGAATGTACTAAAACTTGTTAGGTACTGCCCATCGTCATATGGTCTGTACCGTGTTTGGATCCTGTGTATGTTTGCTTGTATTTAAAAATATGAATAACTCATACTCCACACCGGGGTTCTGATAAATATTGTGGTACGGTGCCACGTTGTCAGATTTTAAGTGTATATTGTGATATTGCCTGGTGGGTCCCAGGAGGGATCCACGACACTGTAATGGCCACTGTTTTGTGGGCTGTTACAGAAGATGGTATCGGAGCATGTGTTTTTATTTTGAGTCATTGTAGAATCGAAATAGCATCAAGAAAACTTCGTGCCACGTGTAACCTGTGCAAGCGCCTGACCCGTCGAATACGGTATGTTCTCATGAACCATAATTTGATTACTGGCATGATATTGACGATGTATTGGTCTCCTTACTTATCTTGGCATCTTGCTACCATGAGGCAAAATTCATTTGTTTGAAGAGAACCTAAATTAATTATGTGATTGGAATTGTTTCGACTTAATGTTGATATGATATTGAGTGTGTAACACTTGTAGTGCCAGTGATTCTTTACAACTGCTTTGTTGGATAGGAAATTCCCTGTTGTTATTAACTTAGCATGAATTATGATTGATAAATCAAATCAGATCGGTGACTTGATTCTTTCAAGATGGAAAGGAACCTTAGAGGCCGTGGCAGAGGGGACGAGGCCGCGAAGAGGCCGAATTCCGATACCACGAGCTAACAGACGCGCGAATGTGGAACAGAGTTCCGCAGTGCTGATTCGCCTTCTCGGGACCAATCGCACCACACCGAGAGAATGCACGTGCCGATCCTTACACCGTGATGCGTGGCATGAAGGCCCGATGACCCAAATGGGCCTACCGATGGAAACTATGCAAAGGAATACTACCGGTCAAGCCAGGGACAACAGCCTCCGCCTCTGGTGCCTGGCGGGATCGTGAGCCGGATTATTAGCGACATATCACGTCAGCGACCTCCGACTTTTGAAGGCTCATCTGAGCCTGCCGACATTGTACACTGGATAGAGCATTTCGAGAAACAGTTCGAGATGGTGGAGTGCCCAGAGGAAAATCGAGTTGCTGTGGTAGCCTACTACCTCAGTAAGAGTGCCCATACTTGGTGGCTTTCTGTGAGGCCTGCCGAAGGCACGAGTACTTGGGAGGAATTCAAGAATCTTATGCTAGATCGTTACCATCCTGCACCCCTCCGTGAAGCTAAACTGTCCGAATTACTAAACCCCGACCCATCGGAAGACGAGGATGCGTTACCAATTGCTGAAAAATTCCAAGCACTTCTCCCTTTTGCTACGTCAGTTGTCCGTTCGGAAGCTGATAAAATCAAATATTTCCTCAAGAGGCTTAAACCCCGAATGAGGATGCAATTACTCAATCACCACTGTACGACCTTACCGGAGTTTATTGAGAAGGCTTTGGAGTATGAACTTACCGCGAAGGAGATTTCTAAGAAGCAGCCTCAGTTTTCCAACAAGAGATCCAGAACTGCACTCCAAGGAGACAAAGAACCGGGGTATTCAAGAAACCCCACTGCATTTAAATCCTTCCGAGCGGCCACCTATGGCACCGAAACCGGCAGAACGCACTCTCGAGCAATCACCACCGCCGTGTGTTATAACCGTGGGGACCAGGCATATCAGCTCCAAGTGTCCGGCCGGCCGTTGCTGTCACACTTGCGGGAAGAACGGCCATCGCGCTCGCTATTGCCGGGTGGACTCGGCATGCCCAGCAAGATCTCTTGCTCCAAAGGTGCCTTCTGCTCAGAACGTGCTCCTCCATCCGCTTCTTACCGGACTACCGGGCGAACAAAGGGATGGGCCGTGGGAATCAAGTTGGTACACTGCTCCGGGTTGCAAAACCCGAGTTTACGAGATGAAGAAAGCCGATGATCCCGGCGCATGATTGCAGTACTCTCGAGATCCACTCTCACTCGCTTTGTGTTCTTTTTGATACTGGTGCTTCACACTCCTTTTTGTCTAGTTCTTATTTGAGTCGTTTGCATTTGAATCGTGTTATCAATTGTGAACCTTATGTAATTGGTCTACCCGATGGTAGAAGAATTATTGGGAGTCGTGAAGTACAGAACTGTCCGATTAGCATGAACAACCGTGAGTGGTTGTCTGACTTGATTGTGGTGGATTTACCTAAAGATGATGTAATCTTGGGTATTGACTGGATGGACCGTCACGATGCCGTCCTTAGCGTCCGTAAGCGAATGGTGACCGTCACATCGGATGATGGCGTCGAGTGTATTTTTCGGGGTGATAATCCCAATCATTCTGGGAGAGTCATTAGCGCTATGAAGGCTACGAGATTACTGAACCAGGGATACATTGGTTATTGGTGTTACATGACTAAGACAGCTGACCGCTACCAAATTGATTGATATTCCAAAGAGTTCGAGACTATCCGGATGTATTCCTGCACGAGCTTCCAGGAATACCCCCACAAAGGAGAGGTGGAATTCACCATTGAGTTGGAGCCAGGACGTCCCCACTTTCGAAAGCACCGCACGTATGGCCCCGACCGAGATGCAGAATTGAAAAGACAACTCGAAGAATTAATCGAGAAAGGATATGTTCGCCCAAAGGCATCCCCTTGGGGGCGCCGTGTTATTCGTATGGATGAAGGACGGATCGCCGCGTTTGTGTATCGACACGGAGCCGAACAAAGTAACAATTAAGAACAAGTATCCTTTACCTCGCATCGATGATCTATTGGATCAGCTCCAGGAGCCGTATTTTCCAAGATCGACTTGAGGTCCGGGTACCACTAATTGCGGATTCGAGAGTCCGACGTCCCAAGATGCCTTTCGCACTCGCTATGGGCATTATGAGTTCGTTGTCATGCCATTCGACGACTAATGCACCGCAGATTCATGGAATTGATGAATCGGGTTTTATTAATTATCTGGATCGTTTTGTAGTCGCTTTTATTGACGATATCTTGGTCTACTCTCGTGATCATGAGGAGCATGAGTGTCACCTCCGCCAGTTCTCGATGCGTTAAGGCAAGAACAACTCTATGGAAAATTTTCTAAGTGTGAATTCTGGATGTCCGAAGTTATTTTTCCGGGTCATGTGATATCAGCAGAGGGAGTAAGAGTAGACCCACGTAAGACGGAAGCTATCCGAGACTGCTACCCCTCAAGAACGTGAAGGAAGTTCGTAGTTTTCTCGGGTCTAGCAAAGCTATTACAGCATTTATCTCGTGGAAGGATTTTCCAAAATTGCTCAACCGATGACTAATCATTGAGAAAAGATAAGAAGTACTTGTGGTCGGAAGCATGCCAAAGAAAGTTTTGATGAACTCAAAGGTCGATTAATTTCAGCACTGCTTTGGTACTACCTAGAGGAACGGAAGGATTCGCGGTATACGATGCATCGAGGCAGGCCTTGGCCGCGTGTTAATGCAGACGGGAAAGTGATCGCCTATGCGTCCGCATACGAAGGCCTCTTACGAGGTCAACTACCCGACTCATGACTTGGAGTTAGCAACAGTAGTGTTTGCTTTAAAAATCGCGCCACTATCCGTATGGAGTTACCTCGCGATTTTTACGGACCACAAGAGCCTGAAGTATATTTTTACCCAGAAGGAGTTGAATATGAGACAAAGGAGGTGGTTAGAGCTAATCAAAGACTATGATATCGAGATCCTTTATCATCCAGGCAAGGCAAACGTGGTTGCCGATGCCTTGAGCCGCAAGACGGTGCAGGAGAAGATGCTAGCTCGTTTGACCGCCCAGAGGGAGTTGCAATTAGAGTTCATGAGACCAAAGATTGAGGTGTGGATACAACGCATTCAGGGACAACTGTGCATGCTTGAGATTTCACCATCCATTGATGAGACGATCAGGACGAAACAGATGTCGGACCCATTCTTATCCAGAATTCGAGGAGAAATCGATCAGGGGAAGGCCCCTGGATTTGTGGTTCACGAGGATGGACTGTTACGCTTTAAAAATCGAGTGTGTGTACCAGCAG
The DNA here is from genome assembly GCA_033398695.1 of Orobanche coerulescens. Classification (NCBI taxonomy): domain Eukaryota; kingdom Viridiplantae; phylum Streptophyta; class Magnoliopsida; order Lamiales; family Orobanchaceae; genus Orobanche; species Orobanche coerulescens. The sequence goes on from CM065814.1 coordinate 46,296,611, forward strand.
ACGAAGAATTGAGGAATACTATTCTGAAGGAGGCTCATGCTACCCCGTATTCCATACACCCGGGATCAAACAAAATGTATAAGGATTTGAAGCCGTATTATTGGTGGGGTAACATGAAACGGGAAGTTGCCGAATTCGTTTCGAAATGTTTGACCTGTCAGCAGGTCAAGATTGAGCATCAACGACCAGCTGGCATGATGAAACCGCTTCCGATTCCCGAGTGGAAGTGGGAAGACATATCGATGGACTTTATTACTAGTTTGCCGACGAGCCGTCGAGGCATGAATACGATTTGGGTGGTTGTGGATCGATTGACTAAATCAGCCTACTTTTTGGAGATCAAGGATACTTGGGGCCCTGAGAAATTGGCCCAATTATTCATCAAAGAGATTGTGAGACTGCATGGCACCCCTAAGAGTATTGTATCAGATCGGGACGGACGGTTCGTGTCGCACTTCTGGAAGGCGGTTCATCGTGCTATGGGTACACAATTGAACTTCAGTACGGCTTTTCATCCTCAGACCGACGGTCAGTCTGAGAGGACAATTCAAACTCTAGAGGATATGTTGAGGGCATGTGCTCTCGATTGGAAGCCTGACTGGGAAGCCCAACTGCCGTTGGTAGAATTCACATACAATAACAGCTGGCATGCCTCGATCATGATGGCACCTTATGAGGCATTATATGGTCGTCGTTGTAGGTCCCCTTTGTGCTGGGACGAATTATCTGAATCTATTGGTACGGAACTTGATATGTTATTGGCAGCCCGCGAGAAGATTTCCCTGATCAAGAGCCGTCTATTAACGGCCCAAAGCCGCCAGAAATCATATGCAGATAATCGTCGACGACCACTCGAGTTTGAAGTTGGTGACCATGTACTGGTCAAAGTATCTCCTACTAGAGGTGTTTTCCGATTCGGGAAGAGAGGCAAATTGAGCCCAAGGTATATTGGTCCGTTTGAGATCCTGGAACGAGTAGGCGACCTAGCCTATCGTTTAGCATTACCACCAGCTTTGAGTCGGATTCACAACGTATTCCATGTATCTCAGTTAAGGAAGTATGTTGCTGATCCAAGTCACGTTATTCAATTCGACGAGGTCGAAATAGCCGACGACCATTCGTATGAGGAACAGCCTGTGCAGATACTCGAGAGAAGAATTAAACAGCTGAGGAACAAGACGATTCCCTTATTAAAAATTTAGTGGTCAAGACATGGAGTCGAGGAAGCTACGTGGGAGACTGAAGATAGCATGCGAGAGAGATACCCCGAACTATTTACCCCTTAGTTTCGGGGACGAAACTCCTTTTAAGGGGGGAGTATGTAATACCCTCGCCTTTAATATTGTATTTCATGATTTAAGTTAAGTATTTTCGCACCATATCTGTGATGTTGTAGCAAGTACCGACGAATTATGTTAAATTGGATTCATGGTCATTCATACTATATTAGTTGTTGGGTGATATTGCGAGAATTCCATTTATTCTTGTTATAGTACTTAACGTACATTAACATGTATTCTTAACGTACGCTATGTAGGCCGCCTTACGTACGTAATATCAGTACGTTAACGTACGTAATGCGGAAGATTCTCCAGCAATCCGCCTTTCGGCGGGTGGGGTCGAGCAAGTGTAGGTGGTCGGGAGTCGATCGCGACAGCCAAGTCAACGGCTATTACATACGTAATAGCCGCCTGGTTACGTACGTAACAAACTGCGTGTTTTTAGACAGGGAGATTTGATGAAATTGGTTACGTACGTAATGATCATGGGATTACGTACGCAAAGGCTATAACGTACGTTAACCACATTCGTTAACGTACGTAATGTCAAGTTCAGATTATAAATGTATGACTTGCCATTCACTTCCTACTCGACCTCTTTCAATCTCCCAACTTAGGAACGATTCCTTTCCCTTCCAACTTCATTTCTAAGCCTTCCTAACTTGTGTTGGAGCTTCAACACTGGATTGGTGACTTGGAGAGCTAGAGATTGAAGTGTATTCCTTGGAGTGTTGGTGTTGTTATTCATTTTAAGGTTGGTCTTTCTTTAACTCATAACAATTACATGCTTATGATGATGTTAGTAGATAAATACTTCACATAATGTTAGTTTAAACTAGTGTAAACATGATAAGTTAATTGAATCATACTCAAACCAAGTGAAGATTAACTTTGAAGGTATTAGTGTTACTTCTTGATGTAAATAACTTCATAATGTGATTGTGTTGATAATGATATACATAAAACCTGAGGTATAGCATGATAATCGGAAGTTGATTTTAGTCTCAACACTAGGAACATGTTAGGGATGATATCCTTAATGATTAAAAGTGAGAAATGTTAAATTTGTCTTGAACATTCTATTGATTCTTGAAGGTAGTATGGAACCATGATTTTTGGCCTCTAAAACCTTTGTAATAAAATTGTTGGAAAGATGATATTAACCCTTTGTAGATGATCTTTGTTAGATGAATGAAGTTACTTCAAAAATCTCAAGTATTCAATGATATAACTAGGCTTTTAATAAATTCTCCAAAGTAAAACAATGAATGTTGATAGAAGAAAGTTGTAATCTTCATATGTTCGAATCTATCGATTTCATTAAAGGGCGTTAATCGCTACATTGATAGGTTGATAATGTTCTTAAGAGAATTGTGTTGAATATGATGATACAAATGCGGTAGATGAATAGCCGAATTCCATTTCATTAATCCATGCATGTCAAGAGGCGTGAATTAAGATGATGTTCTTAATTCACTAAAAACTTAAACTTATGTTTCATATAGTAATCAAGTTTTGAATGAAATCGTTGGTAAATAATGAAGAATGTAATTAAACACAACTTATATCGTAATTGGAAGTGTCGATGATTTGAAAAAGATATTTTCACGATATTGCATTAATGATAAACTAGACATCAAGAATTTGACATTAAGGTTAGAATATGTAATGATCATGATAAACATACGATGATTTGTAATAAGAACATTAAAATGATCGATAGGATAATCGATTTATTCAAGTAAATTTATGAATATTGTTTATGCGATAATACCATTATCGTGCGAATGTGTTGTTGAATGAATTATATTTCATTCAAGGTTGCTTGTTCACGTGAGTATTGTTAGACGAGGATACCGTTCGTTTGACCATTCGAGGAAGGATTATTCGTCTACGGAATTGAGTCAAGTTATCTTGCTTGGTTATAATGATGTGTGGATTCTTATGATGATTATGCATTTCGTGTATATGAAACACCTATAAACCTGTGTCTTGTGACTTGAGGTTGTTCTTGATGATGTCCCGTTTTCATCATGGGATTGTATACCCAAATTCGTACTTTTGGACCCTTGATATCGTTGAGCTTTGTTGACACTTCGGTGAGTTGTTCGATTTCTTGGAAAAAGTGTAATTCGTTGAGTTTCGTTGTCATGTTGTATCGTGACATCTCTGGAGTCATATCTGCGCGCCGATTGGTTATGTGTAGGATTTTTAGCCGGGCACTTGATGATCATGCGTGGAGGTTTCTCCGCATTTAGATCGTGCACACGAGACGTAGTTCGTGAGGCTAATTAGGTACATTGTCCCACGTATATTCTGGATTCCGTATACGGGGTGGACATGTGCACGGACACATTTCCGGATCGGGCGTCGTGACGTCCGTCTTGAGCCATAGTATATGGTCGTTCGTATATTTGGTTATCTTCGATTGGGACCGATTGTTTATACGCCTTCGGGTATATTCAAGAGTCGGTGGATTTCTTTGAAATCGATATATATGAATTGTATAATGTCATGAGAATTATTGTCATGTATAGTCAATTGTGGTTTGGGGCGAAATACTTGTATTTCAGGGCGAGGAAAGGGCAAGGCACAGGAGGAGCACAATGGCGACGGAGGATTCTGATGTATGCTATTTCGGGGGCCCCGAGTCTTTTGGTTGTTCGGTTATGTTTTAAGCGTGACTTTCGTTTTATTTTTGAGTCGGATGAATGTACTAAAACTTGTTAGGTACTGCCCATCGTCATATGGTCTGTACCGTGTTTGGATCCTGTGTATGTTTGCTTGTATTTAAAAATATGAATAACTCATACTCCACACCGGGGTTTTGATAAATATTGTGGTACGGTGCCACGTTGTCAGATTTTAAGTGTATATTGTGATATTGCCTGGTGGGTCCCAGGAGGGATCCACGGCACTGTAATGGCCACTGTTTTGTGGGCTGTTACACTGCAACTCCAAATGTAGAAACTGGTGGGTATTCTATTTGTTCGGGGAAAAACAAAACCGGGAAATATAATCACTTGCCTGAAGATATATGGATCGCAGCTCATCGGTATATTTTATTTAACTACAATGATGAGGTAGTGGAAGAGCTAATTGAGTAAGCCCTTAAAGCTTAATAATTCTGGAATATTTAATAAGTAATAAACTAATTTATCTAAAACAATAAATTGACACACTATACATATGTATAATTTCAGGAAACATCGTGCAATAATGGACAATAACGTGAAGTCCAAACGATATCAAAAAGAAAGAACACATACCGATGAAATATGTGAGTGGTTCAGGACTGAAATCAGGAAACAACCAGGGGTTTCCAGGGAACTACTCTCCTTAGCAAAGGGTCCAAGTCGAAATGCTAAGTTGTTTAGTGGTTATGTAATAAATGGCTATAGGTTTCGTACCAAAAAAAGGGATTGTAAGTGTACCACGCAGAATAGTGGTGTGTTTTTGACAGCCTTAACAAATAGTTTCACAAGTTCAAAAGATCCTAATCCATCAATTGGGGACGTTAGTTACTACGGATCAATTTAAGAAATATTACAAGTTGACTACTGGGCTGCTTTCAGTGTTGTTTTGTTTAGGTGTACTTGGTATAAAGATGAAGAGGATTCTTTTGGTTTTACTCAAGTTAACTTCAACCGAGTTTGTCAAAAAAAATGATCCATATGTCATGGCGAATCAAGTGCAACAGGTGTTTTACATTGAAGATCCCATTGAAAAACATTTCAATTATCCTATTAAGAGGGTGTCAACGGAATTTCAGGAAGCCCAAGAGGATACAGTTGAAAATTATTTAAACGGGCAATTTTCAAATGACACAATGATAAAAATAAACGCAAGGAATCAAATGATGATACAACTGAAAGTGAGTATGTCCCGAATATGAATGATGCTGAACCTGAACGACAAAGTGATAATGAGGATGATAATGTCACTTCAAAGGTATTTTTTTGCTTAATCTATGCATCAATTCATGTTTATAGTGGTGGGGGTGATTGACAAATATAATATTTTTGTAGAGAACAAAAAAGGTCAAGAGACAGAGAGTTGACACCGGTGCTGGCCCAAGAACTCGTTCTCAAGCAAATAAATTGCCGGATTCATCTGAAAAGAATGAAGAAACTGCCGGCGCAGCTTCACTTCCTTTAGAGGTATTAATTTCGACAATATAATACTGTTATGTTTCTAGTCATTTGGGTCGAAAATTTCGACATCTGTGTCTCTTTATGTTTTGGTTATCAGCCGAGTTTTAATCGTTGTGTTTTTTATTATTGAAATTCTATTTATGATCTGTTGAAGATTTATTAGATGTTACAACTCTCTTGTAGCATTTTCAATTAGGACGATAAGAATACATTTGGTGCTGAATTGTAGTCGGTATTAAAATATTGAGGGGGGAATCCCCTCCCCCCCATCACCACCACCACCACACACACCATCGTTGTAATTAATTACTAGTTACTTAGCTTCTTCCAATTTTATTTTTCCTCAGAAAAAAAAAAACGGATCACACTAGGATTCAGATAATATCTAGAGATATCAAGCCAAAACTTGATCAAAGAATAACAATACATTACTAATTCTGTTCATGCATAAAGTTAAAGAAAAAAAAAATAAGAGCACTTCCATGTTCTAAGCACTGTGAGCATAAATAAATGCAAGAAGATAGATTTTATGTTCAAAGTACTGTTATATAAACCAACAAGTATGTTTGTCCAAATCTTAGAACAGACAGAATAAAAAAGAATGCAATGCGCAATCGAAAACGATCAGTAGTTATTCTGACCAAACAGCTACACATGGGTACTGATTTCTAGCTAAGATCATATATATATATATCAATCTTTACCAACACCGAAAAGATATTTTTTTGAACAAAGGACAATAATACTTTCAGTTGCAAAATTCCTTGGTATTTTATTTATGGAGGGATTATTTCTACTTAGAAGTTTATTCAACTCGGCTTCTAAACCTATACTTGTTCTGAGACCAACATTCACACTTCTATACTAACTATACAAGTGTGTTGTATGTAATTAATATTGCTAATATATTTGTCTTGTGTAGGTCAATAATGCACCAGTGGTTTTTGTTAAAGAGAAGCTAAAACAGCTGAGAGACGGTCCTGGTTCAATGACTGCATACTTGGAGTTAAGGGAACATGAAAAACTAGAACTTTAAACGGAGATTCCACAGCCACACTCTGAATCACAACAGTTGTAGTCACAAGCCGGTAATTTCAGTTGTAAAAAGTGCACTACAGATGTAAGCTTTCATGTCGGTATTTATGGTTAAATTGCAGATAATAAAATGTTGTTGCTTAAATCATATTATGGTGGTTATATATCTGATTATCTAGCTAGATATGAAGCTAGATTATAAAATGGTGTTGCTTAAATCAGCTTTTTATTACTTGTCAAAATAATAAAATCTAATTGTCTAGCTAGCTAGGTTGTTATATATTTGATTGTCTAGCTAGATATGAAGTAAAATTTACTTCTCTGAAAATTGGTTACTTATTGATTATTTACTGAATCATGCTAAACCAATCCCATGTCTCTCAATGTCATAGTTATTTTAACTCAATACCTTGTTTTGTTAATTTGCAGTTGATACACCGGTTGATGAGGCTCTAAAAAGAAAAAGAGGGAAAACGAAGATATCATGTTCATAATAGAGCGGACAAAAAAAGGATCACACTCAATTATCTGAACCAACCTATAGCGGATGATGGCAAGTTACTATCTGAGTTTAGCAACTTTTTGGGGACCACTGTGAGGCAGTTCGTGTCTCTTACTTGTGCCAGTTGGCGTCAAGTTCCTGAAAAAGAACTGTTGTGGGAGTATGCCAAGATAAACTAAGCAACATTTGATTTATATGTTCCTATTTATATGTTCCTTAACTTGTCCTGAAGAATATTAAAATTAGGCCAAATCCATTATTTACGTAGTAATTTGTGATTTTTTGGTAGGACAAGTACATCATTTCGGAAGATGCCAAAAACTGGATTCTAAAGTCGTTCAATGATCAGTTTAGGAGCTTCAAAAGTAGGATTAAGCGAGACTATTACTATCCTTATCCAACAGATGAGGAGCGGATGGAAAAAAGGCCCGAAGAGGTTCCTCTTTCAGATTGGAAGATTCTTTTAAAATATTGGGGTGATGAAAAAGTTAAGGTAATAATTTAAATTTAATTTTCCTTTTTATTCATTGTTTCGTTGGCAATTTAGTATGAAAAGTAATGATGATAAGTGTTCCTTTATTTTATAGAGAACTGCAGAAAAGAATGCCGATGCACAAAAAAAGATAACAGAGACACATACTACTGGGCCCAGAAGTTTTGCTCAAGTTGCTAACAAGACGGTAATGTATATTTGATCATATTTTAATAATAAATTGCAAATGTATTATTATCGGTAACATGTAAAATTTATTGAATTCAGCAACTTAAAAAACTTGAAGAAATGCATGTCGATGTCGATGGTGATGGTGATGGTGATCGTGAGAAAGAGCCGGTTGCAATCTTTGATGCTGATATATATTTAGCGACTCGCAAACGAAAAGAGAATGGGAAGTACAAGTTACCTAAGGAGGTGCTTAAAACCATTAATGAAAAAATTGTAAGTATTTATCGTATCTACTAAATGATAGGTCGCCTGGTAATGCTTTCTGGTGGTAGGTCGCCTGGTAATGTTCTTTATATTCATGCGTTTGTAATCTATGCAGGATCGATTTTTCTATTGTGATTAGGATCTGGCGGACTGAGTTTGATGTTTTTGTTGAAAAACTTCAAGCTCCTATTCTAATCTCTATCATTCCTGCTCCGATACCATCTCAGAAGATAGATATATATATATATATATATATATGTGTGTGTGTGTATATATATATAATATGATTGATAATGAAAACAGAGAGAAGAAGAGCAAACCAGATAGATTTGTCTTACTTTTGTTTAGATTTCTGCTTCTTATTTTCTGCTCCTGTTTAGATAGATTTGTCTTACTTATGTCTATATATATATATCATTCCTGCTGCTTATTTTTTGTTGAGATTTCTCTTACTTTTGTTGATGGTTGATTCCGGTTATGCATGCTTTTGTTTGCAAAGTGTAATAGTAAATGGTTAAAAGGATCAAACCAGATAGATTTGTCTTTGATTCAGTTAACAATGAAAACGATCCTCAAGCACGATTCTTGAAAAAAAAAGTTCAAACTAACATAAATTGTACATGAGACTTAAGGAGATCCTCTAGGAATTTTTTTGTTTATTGATGGTTATGTTGAGGTCTTCTGCCATTACTGGAAGTGTATACTATGTTCTTCTTCTTTTTTTTCTTTTTTTTCTTGAAGATTGGGTAAAATTTAAAGCAGGTAGCTTAGCTGATTTCAATTTCTGGTGAAACTAGGTAGCTTAGCTGTTGTACATTATAACTACTTATGAAACAAGAATTAAGATAATTTTCCATTATTGTTATTGTTTGTATTTTATGTTTCTGTTAATTATTTGAGGGAAATACTTGATACTTTTATTTACAGGCTGATGTTAAGAAAGCTCTTGAAATGGAAGGTGTTGAGGCTGATAATAAATTGATTCATGATGTCAAAGAACACCAACCATCTTATCTAAATGGGAGACTTATTCAGAAAAAGGAACCAAAATCGAGTCTTCAGCATCACCATCCGTTCAAGTTGCTGATAAGTACGTGGCGGACCTAACTGCTTAGATCAGGGCTCAACTTCAACAAGAGATGGATGAAAAACTTGACCAAAAAGTTCGAGAAATGATGAAAATGTTGGCCGAGAAGAATCCAGATTTGAACTTAAAGATTGACGACTCTCATAAATCAGTCGAGGAGTCCTATGGCGGTGACAATCTCACTCCTTGACTGATCTCATCATTTTATATTATGCTAGCTAAGTGACTCAAGTAGTTTTCTTATATTTGTGGATTGCGATCGTAACTTGTTCTTAGCTATTATGGATTGAATATTAGCAGTCATATATTTTGGATGTTGTTATGGTTGACATTGTTTTAATGGTATTGACTGTTTTATGGTAATATTTATTTTCCAATATAACATTTTGCTTTTTAGCATGAAAAATGTTAGTAAAAACCGGCAAAAATGTAGCCATAGACTATAATTTATAATTCTTTCTGTTGGCAAAATATAAAAATTGTTTTGGCAAAGATTAAAAGTGTGTTGGCAAAAGTTAGAACTGTTCATATATAAGTGTAGCCATAGTGTTAAAGTTGTTGGTAAATATGTCAAAATGTTTCACAATTTATTGTTACATTAGACCTCATGAGTGTTGGCATCGGTCTACTGCTACACAAATCTTTGTATCACTAAATATATAAAAGTGTGGCCTTAAGTCTACAGCAACACAAAACCTAGTGTAGCCACAGACAATAAAAGTGTTGGCATAGTGGTCTATTGCTACACTTTTTTAACATGTTACCAAAAAAAAAGAAAAGTGTTACCTTAGACCCCTATGGTTGCGGCTGTTTTTGTAACACTTTCGAATTTGGTCGAAGTGTAGCCATAGCTTGTTTTTCTACCTTCAGCAACACTTTTTGGACTTTTGAACACAATTTTTTAGGTATTGCTGAAACCCATATATGGTGTAGTGTGTACTTTCATTTCATAATACATTAGTACTTCTTTCGAACAGTGCCGTGACCGCGTATAAGGTGATGGCTGGTATGCATACAAGTAGATCCAAACAGAAGATTACTTGGATATATCCCAAAGTAAGTAATATATTCAATCATATATATATATATATATATATATATATATTATAGATATATTAGCTATATATGTATATATTATATATTATATATTGACTAATTGAGCTTCATATTCTTTTTAGTGTAATAAACAAAATGGAAGTTGGGAGTGTGGGTATTACGTCATGCATTAGATGTCGACTATTGTCCGAGCTCGTATTATCAATGGATGGATGGAGGTGATAAACTTTTATTTCAGTCTTTTAAATTATTTCAGTTTAAAAGTGATTCATTTAAGTTGATGAGTTTGTTAATATATATATATATATATATATATATATATATATATATATATATATATATATATATATATATATATATATATATATATATATATGTACAGATGTTTGATGATGTTGCAGCACTTCCTATAGATAGAATTCGTGAAATTCGAACCGAATGGGCTAAATAATTTTTGCAGGTTAGGAACCGTTTATGTGCGTAGATTTTTGGTTAGTTCGTGAATTGTGTTGTATTTATTTTGAATTGGATGGAACGTCATTGTATTGGTATTCTAGATATTTGTAATGAGTGTTATTGTATTTGATTGTTGGATGGAAGTTGTGTTATATTGGTGAATGTTTCAAAGTTGTGTACAACTTTGAAACATCACTATATTGGTATTCTAGATATTTGTAATGAGCGTTATTTATTTGATTGTTGGATGGAAGTTGTGTTATATTGGTGAATGTTTCAAAGTTGTGTACAACTTTGAAACATCACTATATTGGTATTCTAGATATTTGTAATGAGCGTTATTTATTTGATTGTTGGATGGAAGTTGTGTTATATTGGTGAATGTTTCAAAGTTGTGTACAACTTTGAAATATCACTATATTGGTATTATAGATATTTGTAATGAGAGTTATTTATTTGATTGTTGGATGGAAGTTGTGTTATATTGGTGAATGTTTCAAAGTTGTGTTGTATAACTTTGAAACATCATTGTATTGGTATTCTTGTTGTTGGAAGAAAAGTTGTGTTATATTGTTGCTGTACTGTTTTCTGAAATTGTGTAGCAGGTGAGTAAATTAAATAAATAAAATTAGTATTAAAAGAAAATTTAAGATTAACAGTGGTTATAATAAAAAACTGCTGTTAAAGTACCCGTTCAAATTAACTATAACACCACCAATCCACTCAGGGATATTACACGCCGTAAACTCTTCTCTCAAGGATCTACCAGACTGATAACACAATTAAACATCTCAACATCGCCTTTGAGGCTATAGAAAAATGACTCAGTAGACCGATTTGGTCTTTCAATTTATACATACAACTCAATCTCAATACATACCCACAAAGGTGTCAAAACACAACACACTCCCGTACAACGGGGGAAATACTGCAGCGGAAATAAAGTACAACCAAACCAATACGACATCATATGGATCCTCATGTGATTAGTATCCATCATTTTTCATCATCCTTCGTGCCGAACCTATGTTATGCTCCCCAAAACCTGAATGCAATACAGACATCCACCCCCCGATTACACGGGGGTTAGCAAAATCCCACTATTTTGCTAGTACAAATACATAATCATACAAAATGTAATAAACAAATAGAAATCACGAATCGAGTACGACAATTAACTACCAAAGCCTACCCGAGAGGTTTTATTAATTAGAAAGCAATCAATGAAGTATTTGGAAATAAATTCCTCATCTCGGGGACTTTTAAAAGTAGAAACCTTGTTGGACCTAGTCCTTAGTTGAAAAATAACCATTTCAAGACGAATGGCTCGCGGCCCAAAATCACTTTTCGTAAAACGACCTTTACAAAACTTTTGGGATCTCATCCCAAATCTCATCAAATCATAGTACATGAGAACAATAGCAAGGTCCGTTTTCCAACATCAAAACCTCATAACTAAAGGACTAAACACATACGACAAAATACTCTAGTGCCATCCTAGCCAAGTAGGCTAAATGAACAATGTACCTCTTAAACATTTATTCAATGCATGCAATCATGAAATTACAGTTCAAAAATACTCATTTCTGGAAACGCCATAACCCAAAACACATTTATAAAAATGCACCACAATTAACCGCAGACCCACGCCTCTGTGGACCCCTATCGAGACCCCGTCCGATCTAACCCGTAGTGGTTAAAAGCAAAGCTCGTGGATCCATGCCTCTGTGGACTCCTACCGAGACCCCGTCGGATCTAACCCATAGTGAGCATACACACACACACACCACTCATGCAATACTAATATGCTAAGAATGTAAGTTCATTAAGAATACTTACTAGAGATGGCCACTTACCCGGCACCATTATCATACTCATGACAATACCTCCATCATGAACAATCAATCTCAACACAACAACACAATTAACATGGAATACACAATCCCACAACATTAAAGAAGCAGGGGTATCATTAAAGCCCTCAACGTTCAAAATAATCAAATCATAATCAATTCATACGAATCATATTCATGAGGGTAGACCAACCATCGTAAATCCAACATGTAAACTCTAATTGCAGGACACAAATCACATACGAAACTACTTGCCTCCAAACCATGATCGAAACGAGACGATGAACGGGATGCGGTCGGGCATCCCCAAACTCCTGAATAGAATCAAGAATACAATAGCACCGCGAACACTACGAGAATAACACCACACTAATTACCAACACAAAATGGAGATCAACTCGGAATCCTCGAGCACTTATAATCCTCCGAAAGAAACAAAAAAAAACATGATTACAATGAGGATCAAGACCAAAACAACGGAGATCACAACAAGCTATCGAAGGAAAACTCATTCGAACATTTAATTGAACATTAAATGTTCACTACGCCTCAAGAACACATAAATCACCCTTCGGGTTGAAACGAACCGAAGATATGGATATACAATCCATAAAACATGTTTAACAACAACATCTAACACCAATCGATTCGTCTAAACCGGATTGGATTTGGAATCAAGAACAAAACTCCCAAAAAGTCAACTCTAGGGAAACAAGAAAAAATACCTTGATCCGGCGAAGAACAATGGATTAAATGATGTTAAACACACTCAAATGCATCCCAAGTTGACACTTGATGATGAAGAGCGCCCAAAATCGCACCAAGAACTTGCTCCCGACGAAAAGAGACGAAGAGGTAGAGAAATGACGGAATAAAGAGGTGATGTCCAGTATTTATACTGTACAGTTATTAGCATGCGCTAAACACACCGCATTAGCGCGCACTAACGGGGTCAGCGCCCCAGACATTCCGCCCGCAACACTGTTAGCGTGCGCTAATGAGCCAAGAATCCAGTCCAGTGGCTCTTGGACAGATCTTCACCTACCAAGTAGCGTGGGCTAGAAAGGACAGATAGTCTGCGCTAAGCAGACGATAGCGCGCGCTATCTACGAACCGTAGCGTGCGCTAACGAGACTCCAGTCCCAGTCCAGTAGTTCCTAGACTACCTCGAACTACCAATTAGCGTGCACTAGCAAACCCGTAGCGGGTGCTAACTACTGCACCTTAGTGCGCGCTAACCACCCGGATGTAGCATGCGCTAACGACTCAGAAATAACACGAACAGTACCCTCAAAATGGGTACGACGACGGATTTCTCCGACCGAATATTCAAGTTCAAGATACACACGGAAGGCTCCAGAATATGATCATACTAAGAGCTTGAGCTCTAATCAAACTCACACGCGACCATGAAAAGGGTCGAAACAATAAATACGAAGACGGATACCCACAACTTTGGGAAATTACAAAAGGGCCCAGAATGCCCGAAAATCACGATACGTGATTGAACAACCAAACCAAAGTTCACAGCACGTCTAACAAAGTTAAATGGACTTACGGGGAACACGAAACAATAGTTTCGAACGAGATTCACAAGAATCGAACTCAAATGCAGAAAAGTCACCCAAAAGCATGGAATTCAGCAAAACGACACCAAAACGAACTCGTATGTCAAAAAGTGCAGAATTAATCATTCTCAAAATGACGTAACGGTCACAAGCGAGCCGTTAAAACAGACTCCTACCAAAAAAATGAAATTTACCGAAAATCGAAATTGCGGATATTACATACTACCCTCCTTAAAAGAAGTTTCGTACCAAAAATTAAAAATAAGTAGCGATGAACAATATCCCACCACGAACATCTCAACGAGATACACAAGAACGCATAGCTTACGCCCATCGGCGAGACGTTACAAGAACACAAAGGAACATACAGTGTGGAAACAAGCTCAATGACAACCATCATAATGCCACAAGTAGGGGCATAACGCAATCAACAAGTGCCACGCATCACCAAACAGATAACACAATCAAGTCAATTGTCCAATCTATCACAAAACAACAGTACCTATTACTAGGAAACATGCACAGTCAAGAAAAATAGAACACAAACACAAAATGGTCTGCAAGGATAACCACGAAGAACTCCAACCACGCCGAAATTCTCGAAAACCACACTAGGCATCTCCGTGTCCCTTCGGAGAAGAGACGCAAACTCGATCCCCGAACCTCTCAGCTACCATCTCGCAATGCACGACTCGGTGTCCCAATTGACCGCAATCGAAACAGCTGACTAATGGTGAACGACAATTCTCCACTGTACGAGATTAGGCATTCAACAATCGGACAACCACGATTGAACCTCAATGATCGAACAACACGATCGAACACAATGATCGAACAATAACGATCGAACTCCAACGATCGAACAACAATGATCGAACAACAACAGTCGAACAACGACCCCGAAGTTCACACTTCAACTCAAGATATTAAAAGAACTTATAGAAACTAAAAGACGTTAATTTCGAACAAGGTTCACAAGAATCGAACCGAACTCGAAAAAGTCACAACGATAAACAGATTGATCCGAAACAAGCTCACAGCCCATTCGAACAATGACAACCGAGATACCGAACAAGTTCAAAAAGTATCAACGAACACGAGCGAGTCGATGGAATTGAGAAAGAGAAAGTACAAAAGTAAAAAATAATACGGGTAGTACATCCGACCTATTATAAAAGAAGTGTCGTCCCCGAAACTCACAACAACAAAGGCAAGGTGACAACACAACAAGCAACCGACAGAAACATCTTTCAAAGGCCTCTCAAAGTCGATCCTGATAACTGTGCTGAAGTTCGTACCCCGGAAGATTCGGTATCCAACTCGCAAAACTGGATTATGTGTCCCTCGAGTCGACTTTTGTAATCTGCTACTGGCGGGGAAGGACAATTTGCACATACATGCCCCGGCACATTACAGATGAAGCACCTCGGCATACCAAAAAATACAACTGCTAGGTATAATGGAATATAACATCGCAAAACAACATACCGGAGATGCCAACTCAGCACAACATATCCACGTATGACAACCCACATACACCAAATCACAGCAACGACGGCGTACAGTCGCCGATTTCAACGGCCCGAACGATAACCAGCATACAATCACAAAACATCATGAAACAATCACAGATGTATACAATCATACAAACCCAAGCTCTAACAGCTCGCACAGGTGCGATAACACGTAAATCACCACGAAACGACAACATTAAAGACGAACATCACACCTCTCACAGAGGCTAACACAACAAATGCGTGGGGAACGACTCAACGCTTACACCACCAATTCAATCACAACTTGGGGGTTAACACCCTAACAACAGTGTGAACATCATACATACATTCTCGGACTGCACACAGGAATGATAGGTTTTAAAAACGAAAACCACCTTTTTTAAAATAGTTTTGGGAACATCAGTTGATCTTGAGTATCATATTTCGAAAAAAAGTAATACAAACATGAAACATCGTTATTGAGACTTTGAAAAACCATCTTGCGTTTGATAAAAATGAGGACACCTTTATTTTAATTAAAGCTTTTAGAAATATTCGACCTTCGGGTCTAAGCAAATACATTCCCAAATTACTGAAAATATATCAAAATATTTTGACCCTCAAGTTAGAAGAATCTTGAAATATACTGCGGCACTAGTAGGCACCTTGAAAATACTGCGAGAAAATAATCCATTTTAAAAGTGCGTCTCGAAATTTATTTTCTAAGATATTCAAGGTTTTCAGAAATCCAATAGGCCAGAATGCCCAAAACTCACACGTATCAACATTCGCTTATACACTTCATAATACACGCATCAAATCGTTCAAATTCAAAACAAGACCTGTCTTTTCCCGAAAAATAAACAGTCGAATATCACATTCGAAAAGCGCCTAGGACCGGGGCGAAGCCACTGATCCCACTTGAGGCCTCTAAGGAGCCTCCTGAACTGGCTAGCGAACAAACTCGTGAATCCGGAGTGAAGTCACGGATTCCCCCGAGGCCTCATCGGACCCTCCCGGAGTGAGCAAATCACACCCATATACATTCACATTCCATACTAAGCACAAAGGTTTCACGAGAATACTAGAAAAATGAGCAAATCACTTTGAAATACACACGCAGCGGACGAAACCAACAGTCAAAAATACATTAGCAGTGAGACCACTCCTCATATAAACTAAATATGAGAGTCGAATAACCACATATCACGAAATCAAAATCCACAGAAAGATTCCATCGCTTAACAAATAATCACATAAGTAGCTAGTGTCACATGAGGCACAACACAATGAAGGGAGACTTACATCCACAGGTCGCACGAAGATGATGATCGTCCCACGATACTAATCACGACCAACAAACTCAGGCGACGCGTTGCGACACGACTCAGTCAGACAAAATTCGACGAGAAAAGACTCAATAGACACAACTTGACCCGACAGCCTAGGTTTCCACAACCTAAGCTCCGATACCATTTATGTAACACCCCCAATCCACTCAGGGATATTACGCGTCGTAAACCCTTCTCTCAAGGATCTAACAGGCTGGTAACACAATTAAACATCTCAAAATGACTGAGTATACCGATTTGATCTTTCAATTTATACATACAACTCAATCTCAATACATACCCACGTAGGGGTCAAATCACAACACACTCCCGTACAATGAGGGAAATACTGCAGCGGAAATAAAGTATAACCAAACCAATACGACATTATATGGATCCTCATATGATTAGTATCGATCATCTTTCATCATCCTTCGTGCCGACCCTGTGTTATGCTCCCCAAAACCTGAATGCAATACAGACATCCACCCCCCGATTACTTGGGGGTTAGCAAAATCCCACTATTTTGCTAGTGCAGGTACATAATCATACGAAATTTAACAAACAAATAAAAATCACGAATCGGGTACGACAATTAACTTCCAAAGCCTTCCCGAGAGGTTTTATTAATTAGAAAGCAATCAATGAAGTGTTTGGAAATAAATTCCTCATCTCGGGGATTTTTAGAAGTAGAAACCTTGTTGGACCTCAAGTCCTTAGTTGAAAAATAACTATTTCAAGACAAATGGGTCTCGGCCCAAAATCACTTTCCGTAAAATGACATTTACAAAACCGTTGGGATCTCATCCCAAATCTCATCAAATCACAGTACACGGGAACAATACAAAGGTGCGTTCTCCAACATTAAAACCTCACAACTAAAGGACTAAACACATACGACAAAGTACTCTAGTGCCATCCTATCCAAGTAGGCCAAATGAACAACGTACCTCTTACACATTTAGTCAAGGCATGCAATCGTGAAATCACCGTTCAAAAACACTCGTTTCCGGAAACGCCATAACCTAAAACAAATTTATAAAAATGCACCATAATTAACCACGGACCCACGCCTCTATGGACCCCTACCGAGACCTCGTCGGATCTAACCCGTAGTTGTTAAAAGCAAAGCTCACGGATCCACGCCTCTGTGGACCTCTACCGAGACCCCGTCGGATCTAACCCATAGTGAGCATACACATACACACCACTCATGCAATACTAATATGCTAAGAATGTAGGTTCATTAAGAATACATACTAGAGATGGCCACTTACCCGACACCATTATCATACTCATCACAATACCTCCATCATGAACAATCAATCTCAACACAACAACACAATTAACAGGGAATACACGATTCCACAACATTAAACAAGCAGGGGTATCATTAAAGCCCTCAACATTCAAAATAATCAAATCATAATCAATTCATACAAATCATATTCACGAGGGTAGACCAACCATCGTAAATCCAACATGATAACTCTATTTGCAGGACACAAATCGCATAAGAAAACATGGCTCGAAACCACGATCGAAACGAGACGATGAACGGGATGCGGTCGGGCAGCCCCAAACTCCTGAACATAATCAAGAATACAATAGCACCGCGAACACTACGAGAATAACACCACACGAATTACCAACACAAAACGGAGATCAACTCAGAATCCTCGAGCACATATAATCTTCCGAAAGAAACAACAAAAATATGATTACAACGAGGATCAAGACCAAAACAACGGAGATCAGAACAAGCTATCGAAGGAAAACTCATTTGAACATTTAATCAAACATTACATGTTCACTACGCCTCAAGAACACCAAAATCACCCTGACGCCTCAAGAACACCGAAATCACCCTTCGGGTTGAAACAAACCGAAGATATGGATATTCAATCCATAAAACATGTTTAACAACAACATCTAACACCAATCGATTCGTTTAAACTGGATTGGATTTGGAATCAAGAACAAAATCCCAAACAGTAAACTCTAGGGAAACAAAAAAATACCTTGATCCAGTGAAAAACAATGGATTAAATGATGTTAAACACAATCAAATCCATCCCAAGATGACACTTGATGATGAAGAGCGCCCAAAATCGCCCCAAGAACTTGCTCCCGACGAAAAGAGACGAAGAGGGAGAGAAATGACGGAATAAAGGGGTGTTGTCCAGTATTTGTACTGGACAGTTATTAGCGTGCGCTAAACACACCACATTAGTGCGCGCTAACAGGGTCAGCGCCCCAGACATTCCGCCCGCAACACTGTTAGCGTGCGCTAGACAATACACGTAGCGTGCGCTAACTAGCCAATAATCCAGTCCAGTGGCTCCTGGATAGATCTGCACCTACCAGGTAGCGTTCTCTAGAAAGGACAAATAGCGTGCGCTAAGAAGACGATAGCGCGCGCTATCTCCGAACCGTAGCGTGTGCTAACAAGACTCCAGTCCTAGCCCAGTAGCTCCTGGACTGCCTCGAACTACTAATTAGCGTGCGCTCCAAACCCGTAGCGGGCGCTAACTACTGCACCTTAGCGCGCGGTAACCACCCGGATGTAGCATGCACTAACGACTCAAAAATAACAGGAACACTACCCTCAAAAACGGGTACGACGACGGATTTCTCCGGCCGAATCTTCAAGTTCAAGATACACACGGAAAGCTCCACAATATGATCATACAAAGAGCTTGAGCTCTAATCAAACTTACACGCGACCATGAAAAGGGTCAAAACAATAAATACGAAGACGGATACCCACAACTTTGGGATATTACAAAATGGCCCAGAATGCCCGAAAATTATGGTACGTAACCGAATAACCAAACCAAAGTTCACAACACGTCTAACAAAGTTAAACGGGCTTACGGGGAACACGAAACAACAGTTTCGAACGAGATTCGCAAGAATCAAACTCAAATGCGGAATAGTCGCCAAAAAGCACGGAACTCAGCAAAAGGACACCGAAACGAACTCCGATGTCAAAAAATGCAGAATTAATCATTCTCAAAATGACAAAACGATCACAAGCGAGCCGTTAAAATGGACTCCTATCAAAAAAAGAAATTTACCGAAAATCGAAATTGCGGATATTACATTAACATCGGTTCTTACAAAAAACCGCTTTTAATTTAACAGCGGTTGGTACATAGAACCACTGTTAACAGTAAAATTAACATCGGTTAATGTCGAAAACTGCTATTAATTTAACAGCGGTTCTTAAAAGGAACTGATGTTAAACCGCTGTAAAAATTTTAACAGCGGTTTTTATAAAGAACCGATGTTAAATTTCGCCTTAACAACGGTTTTTGTAGTAACTGCTGTTAATTTAACAGCAGTTCATAAAAGGAACCGATGTTAAATTTTTATAGTGGTTTTTTAATAACCGATGTTAAATTTAACATCGGAGCCTTTAACAGCGGTTCCAGAACCGCTGTTAAAGCCATGTTTTTGTATTAGTGCGTGGACAGATTCTTCTATTGTCAGCTTCCTTTTGTTAAAGATTCTGAAAGTTTTGCTGATAGAGGAATAACCTAAAAATATCCCTTCATCCTATTTCTCATCGAATGTTCTGAGTTGATCTTTCCTGTTGTTCACAACATAACATCTGCATCCAAAGATGTGAAAATATGAAACTGGTGGAGTTTTGTTGTTCCATACCTCATATGCTATTTTGTTGTGATGCTTGTTGATGATACAACGGTTTTATGTATAGCATGTTGTATTTGTTGCTTCACCCCAGAAACGATACGGCAACTTTCTTGCGGCAATCATGGTTCTTGTTGCTTCTTTGAGTGTTCTGTTCTTTCGCTCACCATTTTGTTGAGGAATCCGGGCTGCTGAGTATTCGTGTTGTATTCCATTTTCCAAATAGTATTGCTGTATAAAGCGGTTAGTGAATTTAGTACCCCTATCGGAATGAATGGACACGATACTCAACCCTTTCTCATTCTGAAGCTTTCTCAGGTGCTCAGGCAATTTTGTTGTGGTTTCTTTCTTCTTGCTCAGGAAGATTGTCCAAGCATACCTGTAATAGTCATCAACATTAACTAGACAATATTTCTTACCCCCCTAACTTATGGGGTCTACAGGACCATAGAGATCCATATGTAGCATATCCAGAACCCTGTTAGTGGACATGTATGATTTGCCTTTCAGGGTGGTTCTGACTTGTTTGCCTTTTTGACAGGATCCGCAGATGCTGTCTTATTGGAAAGACACATCGGGCAAACCTCTAACCATTCTATGCTCACTTTGGATTCAAGTATGGCATAATCATTTGTCTTTCTCTCATTATGAGACTTAGTCTCATTTAGATCGTGGGCATGTTGATGATTGCTCTCTATGAGTTTTTCAAGTCTGAC
This sequence comes from Orobanche coerulescens, assembly GCA_033398695.1. Classification (NCBI taxonomy): domain Eukaryota; kingdom Viridiplantae; phylum Streptophyta; class Magnoliopsida; order Lamiales; family Orobanchaceae; genus Orobanche; species Orobanche coerulescens. The sequence goes on from CM065814.1 coordinate 46,317,730, forward strand.
TTTGCTGTTTTCACAATCAAGGGACATATTTTTGTAGTTATTTTTCAGCAAGTCATTTTCTTCTTTTAGCTCTAAATTTGAAAGTTCGAGATGTATGTTTTCTCGTTTTAAAGTCTCATGGGCCTTTCGAATATTTTTGAATTCATTCATCATGTTTTTGTATGAGATGCATTTACAGGAGTAATTGATGTTGAGCTTACCTCATCATTGTTGTCTTTGTCGTCCTCTCTTACTTTGTCCATAAAGCATATAGAGGCCTTATCTTCGAGCTCATCATCGGACGAGTCACTGTCAATGACTGCCTGAAGACACTCCTCGGTCTTGGTCGATGTGGGCGAGGCTTCTAATTCGCCAATTAGGGCCTTGAGCTTGTTTTTTCAAGCATGCCTTCTTTCATCCTTTTCTTGTTGCTCGGCTTCCGGAAACTTTTGGACTTTTGGGTGGGGACACTTATTTTCATAATGTCTGGGTTTCCTACAGTTGTAACATAGGTTAGAATCATCAGAAGAAGGATATTCAGAACTTACCTTGTGAAACGTCTTGGGCTTAAAGGGAGTCTTTCTAGACTGTTTGATGAACTTTTTGAATTTATGCATAAAAGGAGCCATTTCATCTTGTGACAGGATGTCATCATCATTATCAGTAGTCTTGAGGGCAGACTTGGATGTGCTGGGTGTGCTGTGTCTCCGATTAGATACAGCGGCCAGTGCTGTAGTCCTGGCAGGTGACTCTTCGGCCTTTTCTCTCCTGTCAATATCGTACGTGAAAGCTTTGAAGTTAGAGAAGAGGTCAAAAGTAGAAATATGATTAAGATTACATGACACACACATAGTTGTAGTCTTAATGTCCTATTGGGAAGGGAGTGTTCTAAAGATTTTCAAGTTATTCTCCTTTTGGGTATACACTTTACCCAATGCTTCAAGTTCACCGACAATGCCAGTGAATGTGAGGTCAATCTCCTCAAGAGTTTCGGTAGATTTCATTTCAAAGGATTCAAATTGCTGAGTGAGTTTTGAAATTTGGTTTTCTTTTGAGAGCTCAGTTCCCTCACAAATCATCTTGAGTTTCTCCCAGATTTCCTTGGCTGTCTTACAGCTTTTTACCTTTGAGAATGTGCCTTCGTCAGGAGTGACAAACAGCGCATTGTTAGCAACATTGTCGAGGTTGGCACGCTTGCGCTCGTCAGCTATCCATTGCTCGCGCTTCTTCTCGAGCATTTCAGCATGAGCTTGGCCTTCTATCTTGTGGCAGGATTAACCTTCATTATCTTGATGGGGCCTTCTTGGATGACAAATATCATCTCCTCGTGCATGGCAACAAGATGAGCCTCCATCTTAATTCTCTAGTCATCAAACTCGTTAATCACAAACATAGGAACCTTGTTTACCATAGAGGTATCCATGAAAGAGATAGGACAGATATAAACTATTTTCAAAGAAAATAAGTGATTTTTGGATCTGATTCGGTTAAAAATACAATTGATTCTTTTTTGAATCAACCTCTCCGATGTAACACCCCTAATCCGCTCAGGGATATTACACGCCATAGAACCTTTCCTCAAGGATCTACCAGGCTGGTAACAACATATAACAACTCAACCATGCCTTTAAGGCTAAAATGACTCAGTAGACCGATTTGGTCTTTCAATAAATACATACAACTCAAATACAACTCATACCCACGCAAGGGTCAAAATACAACAAACTCCCATACAACGGGGAAAAGATACTGCAGCGGAAAAGAAAATACAACTAGACCAATACGACATCAACGGATCCTCGTGTGATTAGTATCGTTCATCTTTCATCATCCTTCATGCCGAACCTGTGCTATGCTCCAAAACCTGAATGCAAAAATAGACATCCACCCCCCGAATACTCGGGGGTTAGCAAAACTCCACTATTTTGCTAGTGCAAGAACAAAGTGCAAATACGAGCCATACAATTCACATTCCATGAATAACAATAACCAGGAAATCCTCAAAGATTCAAACGTAACGAAAAGTACTTCCCCAGGCATGAGTTTGGGTAAAACACTTCAAAACCGAAAGATCACAAATCAAGGAAAAACAATTTATAAAACCATTTAAAGTGCCATCGAGAGTTTTAATAGAAAACCATTTAGGATTATCAAATCCTCCTCATTCCAAAATCAACAGGGTCCTCGACCAATAGGCGGAAAGCAATTTGCAAGAAAACCATTCAATCAACACTAGTGAGTCTTCACAAATATTTCCCACGGGGTTCTCGACCCAATCCAAATAATATCAACACAAGATCAAACATCTCAACATCACACGGGGTCCTCGACCCAAAACACAAAATGTCAACACAGTATAATCAAGGACACAACCTTTCGTCCGCCCAAAAACTGCTCAAGACCCCTGATTAATTAACCCTCGGAGATCTCGTCAAATGTCCTTGGTTAATTAACCCTGATACCAACATTTTAAAACAAGTTGAAACACACTTTCAGAAAACATGAATCACGGTCTATATCAAGACCAGCATTTGAAAAGAGTTGAAAGAATTTGAAATACGATAATCGTTCGGTAACGGGGTCTTAGCTAAACACTCAAATATCCGTTAACAATAAGCCTGCTAGGTGCACTAAAACGCCTGTGCACCGGCGTTCACTCCACATGTCAGCCGCACATTGTCCGTGTCACCGCGCCGGCGTCACTCCCATAAGAGCTGCCCCTTGTACGCGCATCAGGTAAACACCGGCGTTCACCAACCATATGGAGCCGCACATTGCAGCGTACACCAGGCCGGAGATCGCACGCCCCGCCCTCAGAGGCTCCCGGATATGACGTCTCTCACAACAAGTATTCACATTGTCACAAACATCAAGTACACAGTCATCGTCGTAACAATTATCAAATCAGTACACCAATTCACATAATTCATCCGTTAGTCCACGACCACACGAATAAATAACAACACGCACCTCAACCATAACACCATGGAAATAAGCAATATACGTACACACGCATTATCAAGCGCAACATCAGCACCAAATATATCCAAAGGATTCACGTAGTCACTTACAACCCACACAATTTACAAAACACACGCGTTTTGAAAGTTAGCCTTTAACGAGGCTAGCTGAATCCTTTGAAAACTCATTTCAAACAAATAAAAAAACACACCAAGATGATCACCAATTATCATATCCACAAAACAAGAATAGTATGGACAAGGTACTTGCCTTGAACAACCACAACGCGGAGAATCGACCGGAGTAGGTTGGCACGAACCGACTATGAACCCACCGTCTCCACCGATCACCAACTCACGGTCATAAACTACGAAGGACAAGAACAACAATGAAATGAATTCCATAACACGACTCAAAGCCGTTGAATTCAACGAACGAATGACGAATGTTCAAGTGTTTTCCCCAAAACGGCCAAGAACACGATTCGTCCCAACAAAACACGAAAACGGAATTCCAAGTTGAAATATGGATATACAATCCATAGAATATGTTTAACAACATCATTTAACCATAATCGATCCATCAAAAACGGATGAAAAACGAGATCGAGGACAAATCCCCCAAAAAGTCGATTTGATGGAAATCAAGAAATATACTTCGATTCGACGAAGAACAATGGATTAAATGATGTTAAACACAAGAATACTACCAAGATTAATCATACCCATCATGAATTAATCAACAACAGGGAACGAATTGGACAAAAATGCAAAAACCCCCAAATTCACGAAATTAGGGTTCTAAGGAGAGATTACCTTGATTCGCTGGATCAATGGATGATAACAGATGATTGATCAATGATATAACCTCAAGAACTTCATGGATTTGTTGTTAAACAAAATGGCTCCATGATAAGCACACCCTCAGCCACGGAAGAGAAGTAGAAGAAGGAGAAAAATGGCCAAAAACCCGTCTGCAGGGCCTTATATAGGTTGTCTGCCGGCTGAGTTACGTACGTAACTGGCCAAGGGCTTACGTACGTAACCGGCCATGGCTGAGAGGCTGCCCAAAAATGCCAGCATCCTTACATACGTAACCGACCAAGGGTTACGTACGTAACCGGCATTACGTATGTAACTGCCGAGCGCTACCGTATGTAACTCGGCCAGTGCCGGCCTGGGCCCAGACTGCCCGGCCATTACTCGGCCGGGGCCAACTCCGACGGCCCGAACGACCCCGAAACCCGAACCTGAATACGAATCGAAGATACGGTTACGAAGTACTCGCAAAGACGAACTTGGGCACTAAGAGAACACACGATTCCGACCACCCGAAGGCTCGAAATTCAACAACGGAAAATAATTACCCCAAACTTTGGGAAATTACGAAAATGGCCCAAAACGTCCGAAATACACGATACATGATCGAAACACCAAACCGAAGTTCACAACACGTCTAACAAAGTTAAATGGACTTACGGGAAACTCGAAACAGCAGTTTCGAACGAGATTCGCAAGAATCGAACTCAAGTGCGGAAAAGTCGCTAAAAAGCACGGAACTCAACAAAACGATACCAAAACGAACTCGGATGTCAAAAAGTGTAGAATTAATCATTCCTAGAATAACGAAACGGTCATGAGCGTGTCGTCCAAACGGACTTCCGCCGAAAAAAAGAAATTACCGGAAATCGAAATTACGGGTATTACATTCTACCCTCCTTAAAAGAAGTTTCGTCCCGAAACTTAAAACAAGTAGGGAGAAGAAATATCCCGCCAGGAAAAACTCAACGAGATACACAAGAAGCGCGTAACTCATGCCCAGCGGCAAAACGTTACAAGCAATGCAAAGGAATATACGGTGTGAAAACACGCTCCACGACGACCAACACAACGTCGCCGTTAGGGATATAATAAAACCAACAAGTGACAAGCGTCGTCAAATGGATAATACAATCAAGTCAATTATCCGAACAATCACAAGACACAACGAACGAAAATCAATACGATTGACCAACCCAATGGTACATCAATCAAAACGCGAGCCAATCGCTGAACAAATACGGAATTCCACCGCCCAAGGGTTGGAAGATCGAAAACGAGACTAATTTCCTAAACTTAAGGGAATTAGGAAGGAGCCTGAATGCTCAACAATCACGAAATGAGAACAAAAACCAAACAAACAAACGATCGAGACAACAAAAATCGAACAATCATGTCCGAAATACGAAGGATAATAAAATTCAAACAACAACTCCCAGGATCATCTGGTGAGAACTACAAGACATGCATTCCCATAAGATCCACAGGAAAGGGAATAGCGATCGAAAAGTCACAACGACAAACGAGTTATTCCGAAATAATACCACACTCGTTCGATCAACAAAAGCAAGGGATTGGGAAAGTTCAGAAAATGTTAACGAGCATAAACGAGTCGACAGAGTCTAAAACACAGGAGTTCCAAATCCGATACACTTCGAATAAAAGAATTAGTAGAACCAAAAGATGTCACTTCCGAACAAGATTCACAAGAATCGAACCGAACTCGAAAAGTCACAGCGATAACTAGATCGACCCACAACAAGATCACAGCTCGTTCGGACGATGAAACCGAAACACAAAACAAGGTCATAAAGTATCAACGAACATGAGCGAATCGATGGACTGGAGAAAGAAAAAATACAGAAGTCAAAATAGTACGGGTATTACCCCCGACCTCATCCACGAAATTCACAAAAACAGGAGCAAGGTAACAAGACATTAAACAACCGACACATAACGGAACCATCACCGATGCACATGGCCATACCAAACCAAGCTCTAACAGCTCGCACATGCGCGACAACACAGAAATCACCACGAGGCGACAATATTAAATACCAACATCCCACCTCTCACAGAGGGCTAACGCAACAAATGTGTGGAAAATGACTCAACGCTCACACCTCCAACTCAATCATACTCGGTAGCAAACATCAAAATGACAACACGAACATCATACATACATACCCAGCCCTCAAACGGGAATGGATAAGTTTTAAAAACGACAACCTTATTTTGAAAATAATTTAGAAGAATACCGGTTGATCTTGAATATCACCTTTCAAAAAAAAAATTACAAACGTGAAACATCGTTATCGAGACTTTGGAGAACCATTTCGCATTTCATAAAAATGAGGACACTATCTTTTAGCGAAAGACTTTCAGAAATATTCGACTCTCGGGTCTAAGTATAAGTGTTTCTAAACATCGAAAATATCTCAAAACATTTTGGTCTTCGAGGTAGAAGAATTTTGAAACATGTTGTGGCACCTTGGATGTACCACGAGAAAATAATTCATTTTAAAAGTATGTCTCGAAATTTATTTTCTATGATACTCAAGGTTTTCAAAGATAATTCAATGGGCTAGAATGCCCCAAAACTTCAGGTAATTACACAAAACATTATAGCGCTGTGGGTCCCGCGTCGGATCCCACCAGGCTAAAAACCATTTACAAAAACGCCAAAAAGGCCGATGACGGTAATATTTCAAAAACTCACAAAAGCCATTTACAAAATACTAAATACCATCATAAGAATTTCGCCAAAACGATCAAGGCCATAATGCCAAAAACTCGGTTAAGGGAATCGGTTTTCGAAATAAAACTCAGTCGGTAAAATACCGAAAGTCATTACAAAAGAACTCACGCAGCGGATAAAAGAAATACAGTTCAACATGCACAATCCAGCAACACTACTCCTCATATGAACGAAATATTAGAGTCAAATAACCACATATCACGAAATCAAAATCCATAAGAGGATTCCGTCACTTAACAAATAATCATAAAAATAGCTCGTGTCACACGAGGCACAACACAAAGAAGGGAGACTTACATCCACAGGTCGCACGTAGATGATGATCGCCCACGATACTAATCACGACCAACAAACTCAGATGACGTGTTGCGACACGACTTAGTCAGACAAAATCCGACGAGACAAAACCAACAGACACCACTTACCCGACAGCCTAGGTTTCCACAACCTAAGCTCTGATACCATTTATATAACACCCCCAATCCGCTCAGGGATATTACACGTCGTAGAACCTTTCCTCAAGGATCTACCAGGCTGGTAACAACATATAACAACTCAACCATGCCTTTAAGGCTAAAATGACTCAGTAGACCGATTTGGTCTTTCAATAAATACATACAACTCAAATACAACTCATGCCCACGTAGGTGTCAAAATACAACAAACTCCCATACAACGGGGAAAAGATACTGCAGCGGAAAAGAAAATACAACTAGACCAATACGACATCAACGGATCCTCGTGTGATTAGTATCGTTCATCTTTCATCATCCTTCATGCCGAACCTGTGCTATGCTCCAAAACCTGAATGCAAAAATAGACATCCACCCCCCGAATACTCGGGGGTTAGCAAAACTCCACTGTTTTGCTAGTGCAAGAACAAAGTGTAAATACGAACCATACAATTCACATTCCACGAATAACAATAACCAGGAAATCCTCAAAGATTCAAACGTAACGAAAAGTACTTCCTGAGGCATGAATTTGGGTAAAACACTTCAAAACCGAAAGATCACAAATCAAGGGAAAACAATTTATAAAATCATTTAAAGTGCCATCGAGAGTTTTAATAGAAAACAATTTAGGATTATCAAATCCTCCTCATTCCAAAATCAACAGGGTCCTCGACCAATAGGCGGAAAGCAATTTGCAAGAAAACCATTCAATCAACACAAGCGAGTCTTCACAAATATTTCCCACGGGGTTCTCGACCCAATCTAAATAATATCAACACGAGATCAAACATCTCAACATCACACGGGGTCCTCGACCTAAAACACAAAATGTCAACACAGTATAATCAAGGACACAGCCTTTCGTCCGCCCAAAAACTGCTCAAGACCCCTGATTAATTAACCCTCGGAGATCTCGTCAAATGTCCTTGGTTAATTAACCCTGATACCAACATTTTAAAACAAGTTGAAACACACTTTCAGAAAACATGAATCACGGTCTATATCGAGACCAGCATTTGAAAAGAGTTGAAAGAATTTGAAATAGGATAATCATTTGGTAACGGGGTCATAGCTAAACACTCAAATATCCGTTACCAATAAGCCTGCCAGGCGCCTCCACTGAAACGCCTGTGCACCGGCGTTCACTCCACATGTCAGCCGCACATTGTCCGTGTCACCGCGCCGGCGTCACTCCCATAAGAGCCGCCCCTTGCACGCGCATCAGGTAAACACCGGCGTTCACCAACCATATGGAGCCGCACATTGCCAGACACTGTGCCGGAGATCGCACGCCCCGCCCTCAGCGGCTCCCGGATATGACGTCTCTCACAACAAGTATTCACATTGTCACAAACATCAAGTACACAGTCATCGTCGTAACAATTATCAAATCAGTACACCAATTCACATAATTCATCCGTCAGCCCAGGACCACACGAATAAATAACAACACGCACCTCAACCATAACACCATGGAAATAAGCAATATACGTACACACGCATTATCAAGCGCAACATCAGCACCAAATATATCCAAAGGATTCACGTAGTCACTTACAACCCACACAATTTACAAAACACATGCGTTTTGAAAGTGAGCCTTTAACGAGGCTAGCCGAATCCTTTGAAAACTCATTTCAAACAAATAAACAAACACACCAAGATGATCACCAATTATCATATCCACAAAACAAGAATAGTATGGACAAGGTACTAGCCTTGAACAACCACAACGCAGAGAATCGACCGGAGTATGTTGGCACGAACCGACTATGAACCCGCCGTTTCCACCGATCGCCAACTCATGGTCATAAACTACGAAGGACAAGAACAACAATGAAATGAATTCCATAACACGACTCAAAGCTGTTGAATTCAAATAACGAACGACGAATGTTCAAGTGTTTTCCCCAAAACGGCCAAGAACACGATTTGTCCCGACAAAACACGAAAATGGTATTCCAAGTTGAAATATGGATATACAATCCATAGAATATGTTTAACAACATCATTTAACCATAATCGATCCATAAAAACGGATGAAAAATGAGATCGAGGACAAATCCGCCAAAAAGTCGATTTGAAGGAAATCAAGAAATATACTTCGATTCGACGAAGAACAATGGATTAAATGATGTTAAACACAAGAATACTACCAAGATTAATCATACCCATCATAAATTAATCAACAACATGGAACGAATCGGACAAAAATGCAAAAACCCCCAAATTCACGAAATTAGGGTTCTAAGGAGAGATTACCTTGATTCGCTGGATCAAAGGATGATAACGGATGATTGATCAATGATATAACCTCAAGAACTTCATGGATTTGTTGTTAAACAACATGGCTCCATGATAAGCACACCCTCAGCCGCGGAAGATAAGGAGAAGAAGGAGAAAAATGGCCAAAAACCCGTCTGCAGGGCCTTATATAGGCTGTCTGCCGGCCGAGTTACGTACGTAACCGGCCAAGGGCTTACGTACGTAACCGGCCATGGCTGAGACGCTACCCAAAAATTTCAGCATCCTTACGTACGTAACCCGCCAAGGACGAACTCGAGCACTAAGAGAACACACGATTCCGACCACCCGAAGGCTCGAAATTCGACAACGGAAAGTAATTACCCCAATTTTTGGGAAATTACGAAAATGGCCCAAAACGTCCGAAATACACGATACATGATCGAAACACCAAACCGAAGTTCAAAACACGTCTAACAAAGTTAAATGGACTTACGGGAAACTCGAAACAGCAGTTTCGAATGAGATTCGCAAGAATCGAACTCAAGCGCGGAAAAGTCGCTAAAAAGCACGGAACTCAACAAAACGACACCGAAACGAACTCGGATGTCAAAAAGTGTAGAATTAATCATTCCACGAATGACGAAACGGTCATGAGCGAGTCGTCCAAACGGACTTGCGCCGAAAAAAAGAAATTACCGGAAATCGAAATTATGGGTATTACATCCGATACCACTTGTAGGCCACTATGTATATAGTATACATCTTGGAAAGTGCTCGTACAACAAGCTGTACGATTTTCGAATGTGAGTGCGTAGCAGAAGTTTGTTTAAGTGAGTTGCTGTAAGTACAACAACTAGGCGTTCTCCTATTGGCTTAGTGCATACAGGGTTTTGCAATGTATACTTGTATATAAATCACAGTTATGAAAACAATAAAGACAGAAGGTAATAACACGCAATTTAAAGTGGTTCGAGGTAAGCCCGCATACGTCCACTGTTCCTCCACACAGGAGTAAAATGTTTATTATAATCACTGCATACACAACTACGTGACTATACTAAAACTGTCTCGGTATCGTTCACACAGATTGATACAGGGACCGAAGCTTTGGACCGTTCACACAGATTGGCTTGAGCACTTTCTTGACTTGCTTCTTCACACTCAGTTCGAAGCTTCTTCTATAATGCTATTATTCCCACATAGGTCGGAATACGCAAGGATCTTCAGTCCACACAGGGCTGATGGTTTTCTCAACGGTAAAGGTAGAGTTCTCTGAACAGCAACTTGATCTTTGATAAACGATTGTTGTATGTGGTGTTGTTCTCGTTGAGGACTTGTATATTTCTTCACTTGAATACTTTTTGTATGCTAACGAAATATACTACATAATAATCGCTAGAATGTCAGAGTGATTTGTCAGAGCATTCGCGACAATGAATTGCTTCTGTGTTTGAGTCCTCTAGGTTGGGGGTATTTATAACCTTGGAAATGTATCCATTATAAATGAAGCCATTGTAGGTAGGTGAGATGTTGAAGTCCGACTCTTGATTGGCGGCTGCTGAAAGTTTGAATTAAAGTAGATCGCATTCAATGCTTCAGACATGCTTTCACTCTTTGCATTAAATGCTCTTCAGAGCGTTCAGACTTGTCTCTCTACAGCTGCATTAAATTTTGTCTTATCAATAATAAATTCTACTTTAACCGTGAATACTTTTTGAATAAACAAAGTGTATTTCACAACGGTTTAAAGCATTCTTTAATTGGGCCTGTCAGATGTGTTTTACTTTTCCTATGTAAAACATTTTACAACATGGATGCTATATCAAACGCATAGTCTTTTGCTATTGTTTCATGCTAGACTGTGAGATCTTCAATACTGTATGGAAGTGCTGTATGAAGTTTCCAGATAGCTTCCATACTTAGTGGCAGTTTGATTCTTTCGACTTCTTTGATGTATGTTGGGACTTTATCAAAACAGGATTGTTTATCCCAACATAATATTTCCGGTTAGAGGTCACCTTGAACACACCATCCCTAAAGAATTTAACGTCCATGGTCGATCTAGCTCCAAACACCTTCATCAATATCTCCTGTGCATGATTCGTTAGAGGTCTAGGACACTTATTTGCATTTTTATGTCGATCAGATATCTATTCTTCTACCGCGGTTCGACATACTGTGAGAAGTGCGGAAAAAGACAGCCTTCTAGCCTAGAGAAGACGGTTGTACATGATTTCAATAGCATTTGAATTCATAACCTCAAATCACCGGACTGTGAACTTCACATGAGCCCATTTATTTTCACCGACAACTTCTTTCAATTGGGTAGCTTCAGCTGAAGATGCTATTTCTAAAATTTCCATATGCCTATTATAGTCCTCAATACAATAGCTGTAAGCTGCAGTATTGAAAATTGCCACCACATGTTGACCATACTTAGCTAAATTATTCTGAACGTGGTAACACATAACCCGTGATGCGCAAGTGGGAATATATCTCCTATAGCATTTGCTATGAATTTATGCCCGTCTGAAACAATCAAGAGTTCCCTTGGACAACTAGAGGCTTCTTTCAATTTGTACATGAAATACTTCCACGACTCACCGGAGGTCCGAAAGTATATGGCGGGCCTTGGGTGTACCACTTTTAGAGAATATCAGGATAGAGCGCTTGCTTATGAGATGGTGTCAGTTCCGGTTTCTACGGTTTCGAGCTCGAATAAACCAAAATTTTCTGGTAATTTCCGAGGCAGCGGATCGCGTAGGCCTCAACCTTCTGTGCAATCTTCTGTTGGTTCCCATCAGCCTAGTGGAGGAGCGTCAAAAGTTTGTTTTAATTGTGGGAATCCGGGGCATGTCAGTTCTTGTTTCACATTTCTCCTCGTCAATTGTTTTAAGTGTGGGAAGCAGGGTCATCGTGCATTATATTGTGAGTCAGCAGGCAGAATCTTTTCTAAACCATCTCCTACTCCGGCAGGCATAGTTACAGGTCAGCCAACTCCGAGTGTCAGATGCGGCAGTGGCAGAGGCAAAATCGAGAACAGGGATGCTCCGAGTGCCGGATCAGCCTCACCCCAATTGTACGAAATGAGAAAGACTGATGACGTAGGAGCTGCAACTACGTCAAGTATTGTTTATATTTGTATGCAACCGGTAGATGTATTGTTTGATTCGGGGGCTACTCATTCCCTTATATCATTGTCTTGTCTGAATCGTTTGGGTCTTTTCGGTCTCTCTGCTTGTGACCTTTTATTATTGGACTGCCGAGTGGGGAAAGGATAGTCGGGGATCGAGAGATTATCAATTTTCCTGTAACCATCGGCAGTAAAGATAGGTCATCCGATTTGATTGTGATTGATATGATAGGAGAGGATTTGATCCTCGGTGATGATTGGTTAAATCAGCATGGAGCGATAGTAGATTATCGTCGGAAAATAATTTCGATAGTTGCGCTGGATGGTACTGAACACGTTTTTGAAGGGCAGAAACCTGGTACTTCTAGGAAGATTATTAGAGCCATGAAGGTGATGAAAATATTGCGACAAGGTTGTATCGGTTATTGGTGTTATGCATTGAAGTCAGAAATTGGCGAGGTGCAGTTGTCATCTATTGCCGTTGTTAATGAATTTCGAGACGTATTTCCAGATGACTTACCCGGGTTGCCGCCGCAACATGACATGGAGTTTACTATCGAATTAGATCTTAATGCGGCACCAATATCTAAGGCACCATATATAATGTCCCCATCAGAAATGCAAGAGTTGAAGATACAATTGGGTGAACTGCTGGACAAAGGTTATATTCGGCCTAGTACGTCTCCATGGGGTGTACCGGTATTGTTCATGCGGAAGAAATACGGATCTTTGCGGTTATGTATTGACTATCGTGAGTTGAATAAACTCACTATCAAGAACAAGTATCCGTTGCCAAGAATCGATGATCTATTTGATCAATTACAAGGTTACGGTTTTCTCAAAGATTGATTTGAGATCGGGGTATTACCAATTGCAGGTTCAAAATTCGGATATTCCGAAAACGGCATTCCGAATGAGATACGGGTATTATGAATTTATAGTTATGCCTTTTGGTTTGACGAATGCTCCAGCGGCATTTATGCAACTTATGAAGAAAACATTTATCGAATATCTCGATAAATTTGTGGTGATGTTTATTGATGATATTTTCATTTATTCCAAGAACGAAACAGAGCATGTCTAGCACTTGAGAACTGTGTTGGGTATCTTGAGGACTGATAAGCTTTATGCTAAGTTTTCCATGTGCGAATTCTGGCTGAAAGAAGTTGCTTTTCTTGGGCATATTGTATCGGCCGAAGGCATTCGGGTAGACCCTCAAAAGGTTGAAGCAGTCTTAGCTTGGGAGCCTCCATGGAATGTTAAGAAAGTTCAGATATTTCTGGAATTAGCAGGTTATTATCGTTGATTTGTCGAAGGTTTCTCAAAAATTGCTCGACCGCTCACCCATCTATTGCAGAAAACATAGAGGTTTGAGTGGAGTGATGAGTGTCAGAAGAGTTTTGATGAATTGAATAAGAGGCTGACTACGTCTCCGGTCCTAGCCTTACCACAAGGAACGGAAGGTTTCGTCATTTATAGTGCTTCTAAACAAGGATTGGGATGTGTATTGATGCAAAACGAGAGAGTATTGGGTTATGCATCTCGACAATTAAAACTATACGAGATGAATTATCCCACCCATGACCTTGAGTTAGCCGCTGTGGTGTTTGCGTTACAAATTTGGAGGCATTATATATATAGTTCTTCTTGTCAAGTGTATACGGATCATAAGAGCCTGAAGTATATATTCACGCGGAATGAGCTTAATATGCGCCAGCGGCGATGGCTGGAATTGCTTAAAGATTATGATCTTGACATTCTTTACCATCCAAGTAAATCGAATGTCGTTGCCGTTGCTTTGAGATGCAAGTCAGTCATGTTGCAGAAATTCGAATTACTTACCTTTCAACCACAGCTCAGACGAGAGTTGATCGAGTTGGAAATTGAAGTTTGGCCTCAAAGAGCTCAAGGACAATTGTGTTTCCTTGAGATTACGTCCTCCGTGATGGAAGATATTAAGTCCAAACAGTTAGATGATCTCTTATTTATGCAGCTTCAAAAAGACGTTACTAGAGGAAAGGCTCTTGGATTCTTAATCGATAAAGACGGAGTTCTTCGATTTCGAGGTAGAACTTGTGTACCAAAGCGGGATGATCTCAAGCAAGTGATTTTTAATGAAGCACATTCTACTCCGTACTCGATTCATCCGGGTACGAGTAAAATGTATAAAGACTTGAAGAAAAATTTGTGGTGGCCAAACATAAGAAGGAAGTAACGGAGTTCGTGTCGAAATGCCTGACTTGTTAGTAGGTTAAAGCTGAGCATCAAAGACCTACCGGGAAGTTGAAACCTTTACCAATTCCAGATTGGAAGTGGGAAGACATCGCGATGGATTTTATTGTGGGAATGCCAAGGACGCGAACCCGAATGAATATGATTTGGGTAGTCGTTGATCGTTTAACCAAGTCAGCACATTTTATGGGCATTAGAGATACGTGGGGACCAGAGAGGTTAGCTCGTTTATTCATTGCAAAGATTGTGAGCCTCCATGGTACCCCAAAGAGTATGGTCTCGGATTGCGATGGTCGTTTGTGTCTCATTTTTGGCAGGCAGTACATCAAGCACTCGGTACCGAACTAAATTTTAGCACCGCTTATCATCCTCAGATGGATGCACAATCGGAGAGAATGATCCAAACGTTGGAAGACATGCTGCGGGTTTGTGTGTTGGATCGGAAAGAAGATTGGGAGATTCATTTACCATTGATTGAATTTGCGTATAATAACAGTTGGCATAGTTCGATTGGGATGGCTTTGTTTGAAGAATTATATGGAAGATAGTCTAGATCGCCAATTTGGTGGGACAAACCATACGAGTTACTGTTGGGATTCTGTGCCTAAAACGAAGGCCCAGCGGAAGCAGTAAAATGAAAATTAAATCGATCCGAATCCCTATGATGATCGATCGAGCTACGTATATACAAATATATAAACGAAAACACAAGAGATGCAAGAAACTCACCCTTGTAGTCCGTTGATTAAATGGATTCCTTCTCTTGATATATTCCCCAAGCTTTAAACGATTTCTCTACGATCCAAAGCGCTCCAATAACCCGAATGATCCAACATCGAAATTACAACACCTCTACTTGCCACGTGCCGGAGAAACGAACGAGATGACTACACCTTGCTATCCTCCAAGGATACGGCTAGAGCAAGTTTGCAGGAGCTTGCTAATCAAGATTACAACACTCCAAGTGTTTAATCTATATCTCTCAATATTTCCTCACAAAATTTCTCTAAGACAATTATGAAGAATAATAATAAGAAAGGTGAAGACTTGAGAAAATGATTTCTCTCTATCTATCTCTCTTAATTCTCACGGGTTGAATATGGATGGAGGAGAGAGGAGTAGTCTACTCTTTTATTCTAATTCAAATCACACCTTCCACCCAACAAATCACCTTTTCCTTATTTTAAGAGATATCATATCTCTAAGGTCTTTAGTCTTCCTCCTACTAAGGACAAGACCAAGACAAATATAGAAGGGATAAGGTGGGGCGGCCTCTACAAGGAATCAGACGAGTTTAGTTCGTTTCGGACTCCCGTGAGTTCAAACAGATAAACTCAGATTCCGTTCCGATGTATTTATATCAATTAATTAATCCAATTAATTAATCATATCAAATACAAAATAACATATTTAATTTCTACAAGAAATAATTATATTTATGAATTAAATTAATCACCTAGTAAACCAAACCATACCAAACATACCCAGTATATCCCGCTCAGAGGAGGGTCTGGGAAGGGTAAGATGTATGCAGACCATGCCCCTACTTTTTACGGTAGGGAAGCTGTTTCCGTGAAAACCCCCAGCTTAGTGCACAACAAGGTATAGAGTGATATATGCAAAGAAGCATATGATGCGAAAAAGCTCAAAACCATACCTGAGCCCATGGCATAATTCACATGAGACATACCTAAGGTGACTTTGGCAACTGCAATCTCGATGAATGCTGCTCTAACAGAAGAGAGGTTGACTCTGCGCACAGTTCCGTGTCAAAAATACACCACACGCAAAAGGCCATAGGATAAAATATACATTAAAGGTAAAAAAATAAAAATGCAATGCTCTAGGTCAAAGTTAACCGAGACAACCCAACCCTGAGGCTCTCGACTACAGCACTGCTCCCAACAGAAGAATCCATAACTCTTATCTGACGCCTCCAAGCGCACCTATCAACTGTCATGGTCTCGGAAAGGTTTAAGGCCTTCAAATCTAATCTCAGCTGATCCTCACACGTCCTCCTCGGTCTGCCTCTCCTACTCTCCCCGACAACCAATAAACTCTCGACCCTCCTCATCGGAGCAGAAGCCTGCCTCCTGCGGATGTGACCAAACCATCTCAATCTCCCTTCCCTAACTTTCGCTGGAATGGGCGCCACTTGTACCGTGTTCCTGAATACCCCGTTTGAGATTCTATCTAGCATTGTGCGACCACACGACCAACGTAACATTCTCATTTCAGCCGCTTCCAACTTGCCCTCAAGCGACTTCTTCATCACCTAGTAATATATTTAATTCATTAGGCCTTAAATTAATTTATCCAATAAATTAATTTAGACATCTAATGTCCTAAAATCAATTAGGCATCCAATGTCCAATAAATTAGATATCCAATATCTAATATTAATAATGAGAGAATAAGCTTGATTCATTTCGTCGTTAATCCTATTGCGCGACTCGGTAGGTCCGCCTAGTCAGCAATGGGAGGAACCAAAGAGTAGTAGCACCACCTAGCCAGACTGGCGGCCTACACTGTACCCCATCTGAGAACGAATGATTGGGATCATTCAAGAACCATTCTGTCATGAATACTAGTATACGTATAAACCCTTCTTTCAAATGTCCCGATCAAGTTATAGGGTCACGGTCAGTCAAACCCTATCTATACTTGACGCTATGAATGCGTTAATGCAAATCGAGATCATCGAGCTCTCGTGTATCCAATACAACTAGCTCCAATGCTTTGGCCAATGACTTATGATCTCATCTGCCAATAACGTATAGGACATATAACCCGCTCACTAACGGGAGAAATAATTCTAACTTGGTATTCAGTAGGACCTGCTACTTACCCGTCAAGATGCACATCGAGGTTGTCCCCCACCTCCCGGTTTAGAGGGTCGAATTACTCTAATGAATATCTTGATGTCACAAGCACATCCCTACTAAATCCTTAAGTCGAAGGTTCA
This sequence comes from Orobanche coerulescens, assembly GCA_033398695.1. Lineage (NCBI taxonomy): Eukaryota > Viridiplantae > Streptophyta > Magnoliopsida > Lamiales > Orobanchaceae > Orobanche > Orobanche coerulescens. The sequence continues at coordinate 46,335,278 of CM065814.1, forward strand.
CGAATACCTATCACAACCTTTCCATTCCGTCATTGACTGTCCCGGAGTGAAATCCGTGTGACGAATCGAGGGTGAGTCAGTTCGAGTATACTAATCCAATTAGCATACCTATAATGTGTGCTCCCACTAACCATTAGCATTCGACAGGCACTCTCCATGTCAAAGAACACGTTATACAGGTCTTCACATAAACTTAACGCCCAATAAAGTTTCATCGACTTGCGAACGATTAAGTATTTGAGCGATAATCCTTTCCAGTGCCGACGGCCTTATCCAATAAGGAGTGGAACGTTTTGCTCTCAAATACACGGACTAGTTTCTATATATATATTTACGAGTTAGGAATGCCAGTAACTACCAGTAAATAAAGAAACATTCATTGCCTTATATTAATGATTAACATAATTACAAGTACAATGCCCTCACTCAACATCCTCTAAGTGGCATTCGAGGGCATACTCCTAACAATCTCCCACTTGCACTCAATGCCACACACTATGGTATCTAATACCCATGTTCTCCAGATGATGCTCCAAGCTAGTCTGACAAAGTGGCTTGGTCAGTGGATCAACGACGTTGTCGGCTGAGTCTACTCTATGTAGCACAATGTATCCCTTGCGAACAAATTCTCTGATGAGATGATACTTCCTCTCAATATGCTTGGTACTGTTATGAAACCTTGGCTCCTTGTCTTGTGCTACAGCTCAGTCGTTGTCGCAGTACAGCGGAACAGAAAGCTCAGCACATGGTATCACTTGAAGTTCTCCCAGAAACTTCTTAATCTAGAACCCTTCCTTGGAAGCCTCCGAGGCTTCTTGATACTCAGCCTGACAGGTGGAATCAGCAGTCGCGCTTTGCTTGGCGCTTTTTTATTGCTCCTCCATTAAGAGTAAATATGTAGCCAGAAGTAGATATCGAATTGTCCTTCAGTTCTTGGAAGTCCGAATTAGTGAATCCCACCACATCTAATTCTCCGCCGCCATACATCAGAACCATATCTCTAGTCCTTCTCAAGTACTTGAAAACGTTGTTTACGGCAGTCCAATGTTCCTTACCTGGGTTTTCCTAAAACCTACTCACCACGCTTACAGCATGCGCAATGTCAGGTCTCGTACACAACATTACATACATAAGGCTACCCATGGTCGAGGCATATGGTATATTACTCATTTCCCTTCGTTGATCCTCACTTTGAGGACACATCTTCGAGGAGAGTTTTCTTCCATGTCTCATAGGTAGGAACCCTCTTTTAGAATAATCCATCTTAAATCACTTTAAGATTTTATATAGGTAGAGGGATTGGGAAAGACCTATTGTTCTCTTCGCTCTATCCCGGTAGAGCCGAATTCCAAGAATATAGGTTGCTTCTCCCAAGTCTTTCATGGACAAATTACTTGAAAGCCAAGCTTTCACAAAACTGAGCATTCCCACATCATTTCCTATTAGTAGAATGTCATCCACATATAGTACTAAGAATGTGATCTTGCTCCCACTAACCCTCTTGTATACACAAGGTTCCTATTCATTTTGCACGAAGTCAAACTCTTTGACCGCCTCGTCAAAACGAAGGTTCCAACTACGCGATGCTTGCTTCAGTCCATAAATGGAACGCTGAAGCTTGCACACTTTCTGAATATCGACTTCGGACACAAAGCCTTTAGGCTGCTCCATATAGATTTCCTCCTCGAGGAATCCATTAAGGAAAGCCATTTTTACATCCATTTGCCATATCTCATAATCGTGGTAGGCAACTATAGCAAGCATCATGCGAATAGACTTGATCATGGCTACGGGCGAGAAGGTATCGTGGTAATTGATCCCTTCTTTCTGGGTATAACCCTTTGTCACAAGCCTGTCTTTATAGGCATCAACCTTGCCATCACCATCAGTCTTTCTCTTGTAGATCCACTTGTTCCTAATAGGTACTATGCCCTTTGGGTGGTCTACTATAGTCCAGACCTGATTGACATGCATCGAGTCTATCTCAGCTTCCATAGCTTCATGCCATTTCTCGGAGTCTACATCCACCATCGCTTGGTCATAGGTCGTTGGGTCGGTCTCTTGGCTATCACTTGGAACCTCATGGAGACCCAGCTCCTCCAAGTGCACAAGCCCATACCTCTCAGGTAAATGAGACACCCTACTAGACCTATGAGGTGGTTGTACTTTTGTTTCAATGTTCGGTTCTAGTTTCTTGCACAGGTGTCTCCCGAGGAGTTTCATTGTATTCTTCTAAAGAAGTACTTCTACCGGCTCCGCCTTTCTGAATGAACTCATCTTCCAGGAAGTGTTCTTGTAAAGAAACAACGATCTTTTGATCTTCGGGCATGTAGAATAGATACCCTATCGTCCCAGACGGGAATCCAATGAAACGTCCCTTCGCGGACCTCGCTTCTAACTTTTCCACCTTAGACTTCTTGACATAGGCGGGACATCCCCAAATCCTAATGTGATTAAGACTTGGTTTCCTGCCCTCCCACATCTCATGTGGGGTTTTAGGAATGGATTTGGAAGGACATATGTTCAAGATGTAAGCGCCAGTCAGGAGTGCATACCCCCACAGGTAAATCGGTAAGTCAGTATAGCCCAGCATGGAATGGACCATGTTCAACAAGGTCCGGTTCCTTCTTTCTGACACACCATTTAACTGAGGAGTACCTGGAGGTGTTAGTTGTGAAACTATTCCATGTTCCTTAAGGAACTCGTCACACTCCATACTCATATACTCGCCACCTTGGTCCGACCGAAGTGCTTTGATATGATTACCTATTTGTTTCTCGACTAGGGCTTTGAATTCATGGAATTTCTCAAAGGTCTCGGATTTATGTTTCATTAAGTATACATAACCATACCTATTATGATCATCTGTAAACGTAAAATATTGATATCCATCACGTGCTACTTCCAAAGCACCACATACGTCGGTATGGATTAATCCCAGTTTATCAGCGACTCTTTCAAAAGTCCCTGTGAAGGGGGACTTAGTCATTTTGCCTTTAAGGTAAGATTCATAAGTATGAAAGTGATCCGATCCCAATGGATCCATAAGTCCATCTTTTTACATCTTGTAAACCTTGGTCTGACCAACATGACCAAGTCTAAGATGCCATTTCAAAACTTGATTGGTTTCATCCATACCACGTTTTCTAGTCATAGTATTCACAAATACTTTGTTGCTGAGATTTATATGATACAATCCATTTAACAATGTAGGAGTACCGACTAGTTTATTTCTGAAATAAATTTTGCAGACCATCACCACTGAAAAATGAAAAGCCCTTTCGGTCGATGACCGGAATGGATACATTGTTTTTGTGCCCCTTGGGCAAAACAGGTACATCTTCTAAGTCAAAACAAAGCCGGATTCTAAACCCAAAAGAAGTGATCCTATGTCGGTCGCCTCGACATTATGCCTGCTTCCGACTGTAATCATAACTTCTCCAGATCCAAGCTTCCTACTTTGTTCCAGATCCTGATTCACGGTACAAATATGAGAACTAGCACCAGAATCCAGTATCCAGGAAGTAGAAAATACAGTAGTAGAACAATTTGTTTCCAAAACTAAAAGTTCTGTACCTGATGTGCCATGAATAATCGAACAGTCTCTAGCACAGTGGCCCAGCTTACCGCACTTTAGAGAGGCATCCTTCTTCTTCTTGTTCTTCGGAACCGTCGGGGCCTTGCCCTTATCCTTATGGTCCTTAACTTCTGGTCCAATTTGCTTCTTGGTCTTTTTCTTCTTATTCTTAGACCTCCGAGGTCCAGAAGAAATCACAATGGCAGACTCCTTCATCTGTGGAGTCTTGATCTAAGACTGAGCGGTCACCAGTTTGTTCATTAGCCCAGCTAAGTTACATGCAATATCATTGCAGTTGAAGTTCATAACAAACTGTGAGAAGGAATCATGGAGAGACTGAAGGATAAGGTCGGTTTGGAGAGAAGTATCCATTTTAATATCAAGAGCCTCTAATCTCTCGATCTTGGATATCATTTTGAGTATGTGTTCCCCAACCTTATCACCTTCCTTCATCCTTGCACCAAACAGTTGCTTGGATATCTCATATCTAGCAGTTTTGCTGTGCTCACCATAAAGTTCGGTTAAGTGAGATAGAATCTGCCTAGCAGGAGTCATTTTCCCATGAGCTCTCTGAAGCTCATTAGACATAGAATCCATCATGTATGCACGGACTTTTACGTCATCCTTAAACCACTTTTTGTGGTTATCGATCTATTCCTGATTGGCTCTGGTCCGAACAGGAGGCGCCGGAATGTCCGTCTCTAAGACGTATCCCAGTGCCTCTATACTGAGGTGCGGAGCCAATCCACAAAGTTTGGTCCCATCAAGGTGTTCTTCTCGAGTAGAATTTCGAGTGGATTCATTGTCATATTGAGAGTTATGTCTGCATTAAGTATAACAGATTAATTAGTGACTTGTTATATTATGATCTGAGTATAGAATTAAGGTCTTTTCTATTCTTATTACCCAGCTCCCACTATTTTTATCGGAATAACACACTCCTATGTGAAATCTGGAAGTATCGTCGCTATACTTCATAGTGGTGATCAAGTTCTTTATAAATCTTAATAGAGGGCAACCGAACAGGTTTTTAGTCTATTAATTTTCATAAAGTGGTGTCCAACACCAACCCATCTAATGGATGATTCGATCTTCTTTTTCCTCTTGTTCACTACCCTCAACCTATACGGTTTCTATGGTTCGTGAACAAGTTAAGTTTATACCATCGACCAAATCAGTTTCACAATTGAATCTTATCCGGCAACCTATCAGGTTTCTAGGGATAAAATTTGCTCCAACCGAATGCATCCAATGCGCTCCCGGTAATTTAGCCGTCCTCCCCGAATGATTACCCCGATAACTCGGAAGCATAGCACATCCGGTTTGGATTTCAATTTCCCGAAAACTCGATGGAGGGAAGGAAAACCTTGAAAACTTATAAACTTAATAATTTGTCATGGGAGAATTTTCGCGATTAATGTTACACTTTGCATATTAATTCATTTAAGCGCATTTGTGGCATTCATACAATATGAAACAACCATTCGCAACCTAGTTGCTACCAACATGTGGTTCATGGACCGTTCCTAGAAAACAAAAACTCCGTAATCTAATTACAAGTCTTCGTCATGAATCTTCCTCTTCTTGAAACGGATCTTCCTCCGGTCTTCGTCATTACATATAAATTTTACATTGAAAATTGCATCCTAGATACAAATATTTCTAGTAAAATAAATAGGCTCAAAACGGCCTTTACAACCCAATCGAAAAAACGAACTATTCAAAAACTAAATCCACGAACCATGTCCCCATTCAAAAGCACTCATCCAATAAATACTATATAAATGGAAAGCGAGAAGATTACATTGATCTAATCAATATATAATCAACAATAAATAGAATTGATCCAATCAATTCAACAATAATCGACAATTTAATTTTCGTCCGTAGTGAACCCTTAAAATATTTTCTTTGAATTTTCCCTCATCAAAAATTCCAAATTAATGATTTTAATACTGGGAAAATCAATTTCGTAAATATACTGAAAAACGAGACCCAGTGCCCGACAGCCTGGAAACTGCCAAGCAGCACCAGGCACCATGCTCGACAGCCTACAAGACGCGCCCGGCAGAATACAGCACGTACTCGGCCGGATACAGAAAGCACTCGGCCGTTGTCAGGACACGCCCGACAGAATACAGCAAGCACTCGGCCAGATACAGCAAGTACTCGTCCGAATCCAGCAAGCACTCGGCCGGATACAGCAACGTGCTCGGACGGATACAACATGCGCTCGGCCGGATCCAGCAAGCACTCGGCCAGATACAGCAGCGCCCTCGGCCGCATACAGCAACGCTCGACCGCATACAGCAACGCGCTCGGCCGCCTACAGGACCCGCTCGGCATTGACTCGGCAGCCTACAACAACGCTCTCAGCCACTGTTAGGCAGCTGTATGGTATATCGTCCAACGATTGCATATAGCTCGTTTTCGGGCAGATTTCTAAAATACTATTATTCCTGATCTATATATTATTAATATAAATTATATTTCCAAGAAAAACCTGATTTATACCATAACATAAAATCGCGGAAAAACGACACTACGACGAACAATAAAATATGTACGATTATCAAAGTGATTCTAAATCACAAAACAAGCTTTCCAAATGTTAAATATCGTATATACGATCGCAAGACCTTGCTCCGATACCACCGTTGGGATTCGGTGCCTAAAACGAAGGCCCAGCGGAAGCGGTAAAACGAAAATTAATTCGATCCGAATCCCTATGAGGATCAATCGAGCTACGCATATACGGATATAAAATAAACAAAGGAAGATCCGAAATCATACCCTCGTAGTCCGTTGATTATATGGTGTTCTTCTCTTGAGCTATTCCCCAAGCTACGATCCAAAGTGCTCCAAGCCCTTGGATGATCCAATGCCGAAAATACCGCGTTTCTACTTGCCACGCGCTGGAGAAACGAACGGGATGACTATCACCTTGCTATCCTCTAAGGATACGGCTAGAGCTTGATGGTGAAGCTTTTGATTATAACACTTTAAGTGTATAATTTATTTCTCTCAATTATTCCTCACAATATTTTTCAAAGAAAATATAATGAAGATGAAGAATACTTTGAAGACAAATAAAACTCTTCCTGCTCTCTCTCTCCTTCTCAACCTTACGTATGGAATGCTTGTCAAGGAGTGAGATGAGTCTTCCTTTTATTCTTTAATCAATGAAATGAAATCACCTTTACAATACAAAAGGGAGATTCCATGTCCCCTAAGACAAGACACTTCATGATATTAAATCATGAAGTCTTTCACCACATTAGGTGGAAGACAAAGGGGGGGCGTCCATCTAGAAGGGTAGGTGGAGTTCGGTCCATTTCGAACTCCCGCGAGTCCAAACAGATAAACTCTGATTCCGTTCTGATGTATTTATATCAATTAATTAATCCAATTAATTAATCATATCAATTACATAATAACATAATTAATTTCCCCAAGAAATAATTATGTTCATGAATTAAATTAATCAACCAGTAATTTATTTAATTCATTAGCCCGTAAATTAATTTATCCAATAAATCAATTTAGACATCCAATATCCCAATTAATTAGATATCCAATATCTAATATTCATAATGAGAGAATAAGCTCGATTCATTCCGTTGTCAATCCTATTGCGCTACTCAGTAGGTTCGTCTCAGTCAGCAATTGAAGGAACCAAAGAGTAGTAGCACCACCTAGCCAGCCTGGCGGCCTACACTGTACCCCAACAGAGAACGAATGATTAGGATCATTCAAGAACCATTCTGTCGTGAATATGATTATACATATAAACCCTTCTTTCAAATGTCCCGATAAAGTTATAGGGTCACGGTCAGTTAAACCCTATCTGTACTTGACGCTATGCATGCGTTAATGCAAATCGAGATCATCGAGCTCTCGTGTATCCAATACAACTAGCTCCAATGCTTTGGCCAAAGACTTATGATCTCATCTGCCAATAACCACATAGGACATATAACCCGCTCATTTTCGGGCGTTTTAGGCCATTTTGTAATTTCCTATAAGTTTAGGGACTTTGTCTCCCTTATCGTATTTCAAACCCCTCAGTAGTCGGAATCGTACATTTGGTTGAGAGATTTTGCTTGCAGGCTTTTGTTTTCTTGTCATGTCTCGTTGTCTGCTGGCATCTTTCAAGTTTTCATGTCGTTCGAGTAGGATACAGTCTGGCCGAGTCCTGAATGTACTCTGTGCAGGAGCGGTTAGCGCACGCTAATGTTTTTCCATATCGTGCTCTATGAGGGTAAATCTAGCGCACAATGGACTTACATTTTTACGTGCGCTAATACGTCTGGACAGAATAACATGGAACTGGACAGAAGGTTCAGTATTTCGGAACTGAACCAGTTAGCGTACACTAATTGAGTGCTAACGTACGCTAATTTCTAACATTAGTGCACGATAATCTCGGTCAAAAGTAGTGATCCTATGTCGGTCAAATAGTTGCACCAGATATCTCACCTTCCTTCATCCTTGCACCGAACAGTTGCTTGGATATCTCATATCTAGCAGTTCTGCTGTGCTCACCATAATGTTGGATTATGTGAGATAGAATTTGCCTAGCAGAAATCATTTTCTCATGAGCTCTCTGAAGCTCATTAGACATAGAAGCCATCATATATGCACGGACTTTTACGTCATCCTTAACCCATTGTTCGTGGTTTTCGATCTCTTCTTGATTGGCTCTAGTCCGCACAGTAGGCGCCGGAATGTCCGTCTCCAAGATGTATCCCAGTGCCTCTATACTGAGGACAATCATCAGATTGTGGAGCCAGTTCACAAAGTTAGGTCCAATCAGGATGTTCTTCTCGAGTAGAATTGCGAGTGGATTCATTGTCATATTGAGAGTTATGTCTGCATTAAGTATAATAAGGTAACCAATAACAACTCGAAAAAAAAATCCACGAGGTATCCTTTTAAAGGAAATCTTTTGAAAATCCTTGGATTTGTATGGTATTTAAAATAAACTTTAAAAGTACTTTTGGTACCTCGGGTTGTTTCATCAAAACTTGTAAACAACATACTTTAAAAAGACTATCATCATCACCGCTAACAACTAACAACATATATTTGAAGTCATCATGCCCCTACGTATCATCATCACCGTTAACAACTAACAAGTTAACCATGCAAGATCATCAAATCATTCTTACATACTCTAACATTTCCAAATCCGAGTTTGAACTTTACATCGAGTGAGATTTTTCATCTTTCACTAGATATTTTTGAAAATAAAAATCGCATTGGTTTTTGAAATAAAATATATTTATGGTGTGAAAGATTTTTGAAAATCATTCACTCGAATTATTTGAAAATACAACAATACGTTAAAAATCATTTTCGAAAATTCTCCCAACACTTCACAAACATCAACGACGGTAATATTTTACAAAATGTCTACATGTACTTTAAAACAACTCTTTCAAATACCATCGAGGTTTTATTTGAGAATCCAAGGCCGGCTTGCCAATTCCAAATAATTTTCAAAGTATACACGGAGCCGCCGATTACTCGAACCATCAAAACTTTGTGAAGTTCCCAGGAAAGTGTTTTTGAACACACACAGCATACATAATTTATCAATTCATCAAACACAATCAAATATCACCTAGCAATACGAAAAGTCTTAACACACATTCACGCACAACAGTTGTTATCACTAGACACCACGTAGAGAATACAATTACAAGTAATTGGCCGCAAAAGTTAGACCTAACGGCTATAATGCGGTTCCATAGCCTCTGCCCAGGTTGATTAGCGCGCGTTACAACAAAGATTAACGTGCGCTAAACACGCCACGTTAGCGCGTGTTAGGCTCGTATTAAGCCTGTGCTAACTGCCCTAATCACCAACACGATTGCAAATATATATGAGATAATACTAGACTCGAAGGTTACAAATAAGCAACAACATACGAGTCTAAATGTCATCGATTCACATAATTATAACATCTCACAAGCAACCATCAAAAGAAAATCATCCTACCAAAAACAAAAATTTTACTTCTCAATAAAGAGGACTATCTCAACACATACATACCGATGGACTCAACTTTCACGTTACTATTTTAATCATAAAACTGGCACCACTGCTCAACAACGAGAGCATCATCAATACGCATCTTCTGACCAACATTCATGAAACCGAAAAGTTACAAACGAGAGTCACGTCTTGAGTATATTTTGAAGACCTTATTTGAGTTAAAAACTCGGGTTTTGAAAACTTATAGTATGAGATGAAAATGAAATATCGGTAGTTGAAGTCTCAAAAATTTTGACCTTGAGGTCAACATACAAAAATCGAAAATTTTCCTTCCTTGGAGAACATTTTAAAAATTTACGTGGCTCCCCGGAAGCCTTCGAAACTAAAAATTCCGAGGTTGTTACTCTTGCAAGAGAAACAGTTCATGCAAGGATATATTTAGCAAGATCATTCTTCATTCTAGCATAAAATGAGAATCAACAAATATATGTCACTTACTCACGATGCACCTTCAAATACTACTACACAACACAGAATCACAGAGGCTCGAATAGCTCGTGGTACAACATGTAGTAGGGAGACTTACATCCAAAGATCGCACGAAGATGATGGCTGCACCCTGATATTAATCACGGCCGACTTCCCAGACGACGCGTCGCGACACGATTCAGTCAGACAAAATCTGACAAAACAAGACTCAACAACACATAACTCGACCCGACATCCTAGGTTTCCTCAACCTAAGCTCTGATACCATAATTGTAACACCCCCAGATCGAGCCGGGAATATTACACGCCGCAGACCCTCTCCGCGAGGATCCACCAGGCTAGACATATAAACAACACATTACATTGCATACCGACGAATCAAAATAACAAACCAATACACCGATTTGGTCTTTCGACACTGACTTACAAATAAAAATACATAAACTCATCCAGACTCATACCCACGCAAGGGTAAAATACTTGCAACAACGAACAATAAGACAGCGGAAAAGACAATACAATGGACTCCAACTAACTGAACCCAAAACTGGCCTTCGTGTGATTAGTATCATTCGTCTTTCATCATCCCTCGTGCCGATCCTGTGTCTTGCTCCTGAAAACCTGCATGTACCTGGACACAATACATATATCCACCCCCCGATTACTCGGGGGTTAGCAAAACTCCACTGTTTCGCTAGTGCAAGTATAAAGTGCAAATACGAGCCATACACAACACATTCCGAGAATACAACGAAAGACTTCCCGAGGTATATTTAGTTAAAAATAGTTCAAGTCTTGAAAGTAGAAACGAAGTAAGTAAGCACTTTGAAAACATTTCCAAATCTCGGGAGTTTTAAAAACATTAGAAATTGAAAAGTTCTTAAATTCCTCGAAAATCATTTAGGGTCACAGCCCCAAAGTTCTTTTTCCAAAATGCAAATCCGTTAACAAAACGCGGGGTCCACGACCCAACCATTACGGTCACAAAACACAGGGTCCACGACCCGATCATCCACTTCAATTCATTTACAAGTGCACATTACACATAACACATTAATCTTATGCCATTCTAGCCAAGCACCAAAACTCGATATATAATGTCTCTCGACCCCGAGCGCAAAGCATTGTGATACTCCGGACAATATCACAATTAATCATCAAAACATCAACATCAATATCACAGAAACCACACTTGGTAACCCGTGGCCGTACCCATTAGTATCGGCCCCCAGAGGCCCCGTCGGACCGTCCCCAGGTGGGAAACCACTTCCGCGGCCGTACCCATTAGTATCGGCCCCCAGAGGTCCCGTCGAACCGTCCCCAGGTGGAAGAACATCAACACACGTACCCAAGTTCACTTCCGTGGCCGTACCCATTAGTAGCGGCCCCCAGAGGCCACATGCCATCCCCAGGTGGAAGAACAACAACACACGCACCCAAATCCACTTCCGTGGCCGTACCCATTAGTATCGGCCCCCAGAGGCCACATGCCATCCCCAGGTGGAAGAGTAACAACTCAGATTACAAAACCACGACTCTCAAAGGTCAAACACACAAAATATATATAGTCGAGGTACCTTGCTAGAATGGCCAAATTATCCAACACGTACTCACGACCCAGAACTATATCAATTCACAAGGGAGCACAAGATCTCAACAGCACCGAACGACACAACCAATATCACAAAAACTCAATATATTCATCCATAACCACGGGACTCCAAGCACATAATTTGACAAGAGAATTACACTTTACATTTACCGACGCCATAATCATACATAATGACATCACACGAAAGTAAGGTGGTCCTATACTCGAAACTAGCACACATAATCAACTAAGCATATTAATTCCCGACCCACACGGGTCACCTTTACGAAAACCATGATCGTAAATATACCGATTCTTTTGAAAAATGATTATAAATATTTATTTGGCACATATCGACATTTAGCAACCATTATATCCACAAAACACGTAATGTATGGGCAAGATACTTGCCTCGATAATCGATACCGGACACTCCTACAATCACGGCTCAGTCGGGACACCTCAAACGCCTACGATTCCCCGGCGAAGGAAAAGAATACACCCACGATCGAGAAGCTTGAAGAAAACGACGAACGAAAGGGTTCCGACTCGAGTTCTTCACAAGAATTCGACCCTAACAACATATAATCAATAAATCATCGATCATACGAAGAAGAATAATCGTGGAACGCCCGAAAACCCCTCTACGACATTCTACCGGACACCTTCAAGGCGTCGATCAAGAACTCGACCAAATCGACGAATCGATACGATCCAACCATGGAATAATAAAGGAAATGATATAATATATCTAAATAATCATCAATCCATCATAACCGTAAGTTAAATCGGATTAATCGGACGAAAACAACCAAAATACCCAAATTCCCCAAAACTAGATTTCTAGGAAATCTGACCTGATTCGGTAGATCGGAGGATGTTATAGGAGGGATGATTGATGATATGAGCCTCAAAACTTCATGGATTAAATGTATAACAACATTGCTCCAAGATTCCCACGCCTCCATCCGCGGAAGAGAAGAAAAAGAGTGAGAGAATGGGTGAAAAAAACGTCCGCAGGCCTTAAATAGGCCGATCACGGGCCGGTTACGTCGTCGGCCATGGCTTACGTACGTAACCGGCCATGGCCGAACACACTGCCTGGAAATGCCGGAAACATTACGTACGTTACCGGCCAGGGCCTTACGTACGTAACCGGCCTTACATACGTAACGGCCGAGCACTACCGTACGTTACTCGGCCAGGGCCGGCCTGGCTCGAGCATGCCCGGCCATGACTCGGCCGGGACCAACTCCGCGGCCCGAACGACCCCGAAACCCGAACCTGAGTACGAATCGAAGATACGGTTACAAATTACTTGCAAAGATGAATCCGAGCACTAAGAGAACACACGATTCCGACCACTCGAAGGCTCGGAATTCGACAACGGAAGTAATTACCCAAAACTTTGGGAAATTACGAAAATGGCCCAAAACGTCCGAAAATCACGATACGCGATCGAAACACCAAACCAAAGCTCGCAACATGAATAATAACATTAAATGAAATTACGAGAAACTCGAAACAACAGTTTCGGACGAGATTCGCAAGAATCGAACTCAAGTGCGGAAAAGTCGCTAAAAAGCTCGGAACTCAACAAAACGATACCGAAACGAACTCGGATGACAAAAAGTGCAGAATTAATCATTCTCGAAATGACGTAACGGTCATGAGCGAGTCGTCAAAACAGACTCCGGCCGAAAAATAAATTTACTGGAAATCGAAAATTTCGGATATTACACGTTAGGCGCTTTAAGTTACATACGTTATCATCGTTACGTACGTTATATGCTTTGAGTAGCGGCCGTAACGAACAGAGAAGAAATGGTTCAGTGAGATCTGATAATATGCGTTACGTACGTTACGTACTGTATGGTTACGTACGTTATCTTCCAGTCAGAGATCCGTTGAGTGTGACGACTTGTTGTAACGGCTAATGACTTTTCCAACGGTCAGAATATTTCAAACATTACGTACGTTAGATAGAGCCGGTTACGTACGTTACCTATACAGAAAATCTTACAAAAACTATGAATGTTACGTACGTTAAGTTGAGCGAGTTACGTATGTTACCTGTACAGAAAATCTTACGAAAACAATGAATATTACGTACGTTATAATGGTTTGGTTTACATACGTTAACTGAAGGAAAAATATGTTTTACGTAAATTTTGGTTTAATAACACATCATCAAAATGAATAAAATGATCTAAAAAATATTGTTCCAACATATCTGTTTGAACTCACGGGAGACCGAAATGAACCAAACCCCTCTGGTTCTTCTAGATGCCTCCCCCCCACCTATTCACCTTCCTTTGTCTTTGTCTCCATCTTAATTAGTGGAAGACATGAGACAATGGTGGGATAATATCTCGTTTTATAATGAGTAGGTGATTTGGTCTTTGAAAGAGTGAAAGATAAAAGAAGACATCTGTGGATTCTTTTAAAGTGTATCATACGGCTCATTGCAAAGAGAGAGAGAGAGAGAGAAAATTGTTTTCTTGGTCTTCTTCACTATCATCATCTTCATTCTTCTTCTTCATAATTTTCTTAGAGAAATATTGTGAGATAATATTGAGAGAGAGTGAGTTATACACTTGGAGTGTTATAATCACATTTGAAAGCTTCATCATCCTATTCTAGTCGTAAACATAGAGGTTAATTGGGTGGTTGTCATTTCGATCGTTTCTCCATCGCGTGGCAAGTAGAGACGCAGTTTTTTCAGCGTTGGATCATCCTAGAGCTTGTTGCGGATTGTATTCCCAAGGGACATCATCTTCTCATCATTTAATCAACAGACTATGAGGGTATGGTTTCAAATCTTTCTTTGTTTCCTTTTATATTCGTATATACGTAGCTTGATCGATCATCTTAAGGGATTCAGATCGAATTAGATTCATATATTGATTCCGCTGCACCTTCATTTTAGGAACCGAATTCCAACACAAAGGTTATGGAAAGATGCACAGAGTAAACAGTGTCGTTTCAAGGGTGCAATATGTGAAATTGCTCAAGTACAATCTCTTGAGCATAATCCAGTTCTATGATGAGAACTATCTGGAAGTTTTCACTAAATTGAAATGTATGGTGATTGACCTCCTATCTGAAGAACTGGAACCCCAAGGCGACAGAATAAGGGATGCCTATATAATAGATTGTAAATCAGGCACACCAAATGCTTGCTTCATATCAAAGACAGTAACTAAAAATGGATGGCTATGGCACAAAAGACTAAGTCACCTGAACTTCAAATCTCTCGATAGGTTAAGCTCACAAAAATTAGTGAGAGGTCTTGCAGAAGGAATTTTCAAGAGGTAGAATCTCTATGATGTATGCCAGAAACGAAAGCAGACCATAGCTTTATTTAAATCTGCCCCACTGACCAGTCTAACTAATAGGATACTGGATCTACTTCAAATGGATCTTTTTGGCCATATCAAGCTAAGAACTCTAAGTGAAAGGAAGCATGCATTGGTAGTTGTTGATAATTACTCAAGGCACACTTAGATTGTTTTACTCTACAAGAAGAGTGAAACTCTAAACAAGTTGCCTGAGCTTATGAGAAAACATCAGAATGAGAAATCCTTATCCATCATAAAAATCAGGTCAGACAATGGAGGAGAATTTCCACAAAGCTATAACTGAATATTGTGATCAGAATGGGATTCAACATGAAGTGTTAACTGCAAGAACACCACAACAAAATGGTGTTGCTGAAAGAAGAAATAGAACCCTCAAGGAAGCAGTAAGGACAATGGTTGCTGAGACTGATCTTCCTAAAAGGTTCTGGGCTGAAGCTGTCAACACAGCATGCCATACTCAGAATAGAAGTATGATAGTAGGGAGACACTGTAAAACTCCCTGTGAGGTTTGGCATGGTAGATTACCAACTGTTTAATATTTTCATATTTTTGGTTTTAAGTGTTTTATCAACAACAATGGCAAAACCCAACTGAATGCCTTTGATGCAAAAATTGATGATAGTCTCTTTATGGGATACTCATATAATACCCGAGATCTTCGTTTTGGTTTCGTTGAACTTTCTTCGATCGAGCGGTTTGTTGTCGTCCACGTCTTTAGTATCGTGTGCCTGTACTGTGGTATGTTAGTTTCGTAGCCTGCTCGTTATTGTGTTGAGTCATAGTCGGTGCGTTAGTGTGATCAATACATCGTCGAGCATCTAGCCGGGCAGTCGGATGGTCGGTTGGGCCGAGTTACGGCTGTATGGTCTGGCCGATTGCGGCCGTAAGACGCCCGCACATCTTGGCCTGGGGGAACTCGGTTATGGCCATAAGGGTTGTCCTGTTACGGCCGTAATGCTATGTTACGGCTGCAAGGATTGGGCTGGTTACGGCCGTAACGCGCCAGAAGATTTTGGGCAGTAGCCCTGGGGACATGGTTACGGCCGTGAGGCTACGCCGAGTACGGCTGTAAGGGGTGCCTGGTACATATGTAAGGCAGCGTCCGGTATGTACGTATTCGGGGTTGACTGAGTTACGGACGTAATGAGATGCCAGTTACGGCCGTAATGCGCTCGGCCATATATAGACCTGGCGACGGGCCAGACCTCATATGCTTCATTTTTTCACTTCTTGTTGCGGCTGCCGGACGGGAGGTTCGGGAAGTGGAGTTCTTGGTCGATTCCACTCGATTTCTAGGCCTTTTGGAAGATTCTTGTCGATTTTATCATCATCAAATCCTTGTTCTTCGTCGGATCGATGTATTTTCTTCCTTAGAACCCTAGTTGTATAATTTTTGGGGGTTTCTTCGTGATTCTTCGAATTAATCCATGGTTGATGATTCGATTATGGAATTCTTGTTGTCTCGACCATGGTCTTCGGATTATGTAACTCATTTATCGATTTTTATCACCTGGAACTTGATTTTTGATTTCTTTGGAGAAACCCTTGGATCCTTGTTGTTTTTTGGTCTATTCGGATTCCGATTAGTGTTATTGATTCGTGGTGATGTTATTTTCGTAGTATTCGTGGGGTTGTCGAGTTCTTGGTCATTGTTGGAAGTTCTAGGGCTACCCGACCATGTCCGTTCATTGTTCCGTTGCTCGTGGTATTGAGGCAAGTATCTTACCCATACATTTCATGTTCCGTAGAAGTAATAGTTGGTAATTGATTATATGTGCAATCTGAATGTTTTAATGAACTTTAAAAAGGATCGGTATATTCTTGATAAAAGGGTTTCCTTCAAAGATAACTTGTATGCTTCGTGAATAAATGTGTTTTCGGAATATGTGAGTATGTGTCATATGTTGGAAGATGTTATAATCATATTTCGTGAATATAATAGGCTGTAATCATTTGCCAAGGATTGTGTATTGACATTCTTGTTCGGTGAATATGTGACGTTGTGGAATATTATTTATTACTCCTTTGTAAGGAGGTTGTGGTGCTTAGTGTTGTTTGGTATTGGTAATTGCTTGTGGTTGTGTGTGATTGTTGTAAGTGATGTGCCACCGGGTAAGATTTGTTGAATCTCCGGGATCCGTCCTTGCTAGTAGGGGTCAAACGTGACTGTAGGGTTATCCAATCGGGTATGTCTTGCTAGCCTGATGCCGGGATAACTTGTGGGGTTATCCAATCTGGGTATGTCTTGCGGGGACTCCGAGGTTCGTGGCTTGTTAGCGCGATGCCGTGATAACTTGTGGTTGTGGTTTGGTCGTGTGATATACGTGTCATGGGTTGTCCAATCGGGTATGTCTCGTGGAGGCTTCGAGGTTCGTAGCTTGCTAGTGCGATGCCGGGACAACTATGAACGTGTATATGGTTATGGTTATGTGACTGTTGTCACGAGGACATGTGATTTGGTATGGTTTCCCATTGGGTTATTCACTCAGGTATGTTCTGCGGGAGCATCTGAGGTTTGTGGCTTGTTAGCACGGGACGCGGATAATCCTTGGGAATATGTTGTTATGGATAATTGAGTCGTGGACCCTGCGGGTTGTGATCGGAATGGTATAATTGGGTGATGGACCCCGTGTTTTGCTATTGTAATTGTACTTTTGGAAAATGATCGTTGGGCTATGTCCCAAGTGTTTTCGATAAGTGAGAATTCTCAAATGTTTTCAAAACTCCCGAGATCTTAAAATGTTTTCTCAAATTATATATCGAACTACAGTTCCATTTTTCATTGTTTTGAACGGTTTTATTCAAATAAATTATCTCGGGAAGTCTGTTGTTATTTATGTCTGGATGATTATTCCCGATCTTGTGTTCTTGGAGTATGTTGTGTATGGCTTGTATTTGTATTTTATACTTGCACTAGCAAAACAATGGAGTTTTGCTAACCCCCGAGTAATCGAGGGGTAGATGTTTGTATTGCGTCCAGGTACTTGCAGGTTGCTGGGGAGCGAATCACAGGATCGGTACGAAGGATGATGGAAGACGATGATACTAATCACATGAGGACCAGTCATTAAGTATTTTTGTAGAGTCTTGTTGTTTATCTCTCCGTTGTGTTGTTCTCTCGTTTAATGGGACTGTTGATGTATTCCAACCCCTGTGTGGGTATGAGTTGTGAGAAAGAGTAATGTATGTTTGATATGTGTGTCTTGTGGCAAATGACCAAATCGGTCTAATGGTTCCTTATTAGCCATGTTGGCATGTACTGTGTTGATGTGTTTTCTGTATTTAGCCTGGTAGATCCTCACGGAGAGGGTCTACGATGCTGTAATGTTCCCGAGTGGTTTGGGTGTGTTACAGAATATGGTATCGGATCTTAGGTTGCGGAAACCTAGGATGTCGGGTCGAGTTGTGTGTTGTGGTGTCTTGTCTTGTCAGATTTTATCTGACTGAGTCGTGTCGCGACGCATCGTCTGAGATATCAGTCGTTATTAGTATTAAGGTGCATCCATCATCTTCGTGCGACCTGTGGATGTAAGTATCCCCACTGTATATTGTGTCTCGTGTTACCCGAGCTTGTGTGATTTTTGTGTTATGATTTGGAGTTAAATGCGAATAGTGAATACGTACTCCATGATCGTTGATTCTCGCATTGCGCTGGAATGAAGAGTGGTGCCAGTGTATATGTATATATGTAAATATATATATATATATATATATATATATTTATAGGAGTAATGTTTTGGTGTGGTTATGCAATGAAAGTTTGTCAGCGTGATATTTTAAAGCTTTAAATGTTTTGGAAAGTCACGTAAATTTTATTTTAAAACATCCTTCAAGAGAGGAAAAAGGTTTGATTTTCGTATGATGACCTCGAGGCTGAAAATTTTTGAGAACTCAAACTACTTATATTTTATTTTCATTTTGCATAGCAAGTTTTCAAAATTTGATTTTAAAAACTCAAATGAGGTCTACCAAAAATTTACTGGAGACGTGACTTTCACTTTCAACTTTTCAATTTCATGAATTTCGGTTAAAAGGTATGTGGTAATGATGTTATTGTTATTTTGACTATAATGCTCAGAGTTGTGATTAAAGTGGTGGTGTGAATGCTGAGTCGCTCGATATGCACTCGTCGAGATAGTTTTCCTGACCGAGAGGTGGAAATTCAGTTTGGAATGTTAATTAACTTCTGATGGTTATTTGTATAATGTTATAATTATGTGAACTGTCGGCGTTTGGATCTGTATGTTGTTGTTTATTTGTAACCTTCGATTTTGGTATTATTTGGTTTATGTTCATAACGTGTTGCTGAATTAGAGCAGTTAGCACACGCTATGTATGCAGCTAGCATGCGGTGGTGTTGCATGGCTAGCGCATGCTAAGTTCCTGTTGTAGCGCGCGCTAATCAGTCTGGACAGTGTAACATATGCGGGCTTTATTAATAATATATTTTTTTAATGATCGTATTCTGTTGAGAGTTGGTTTGGGAAAGTCCCATATCATATCGTTTGGTGCCCGGAACTATGTGTGTATTGGAGTTGGAACTGGTATGTTGGTTGTTAATGATTGTCGAGTTATGTGCTAGTCAGGAGGTGTTCGTTCTGACCAACTCCATAGTGGTGATACTGAGAAACAACAGCTAGCGCACGCTAGACTGTGTTGCTAGTGCGTGCTAATTATGTATTGGTAGCGCACGTTAATTGGCCATGGTAGCGCACGCCATTATGGCCGGTCGGTGCATGCAGAGGGTTCTGGACTTAACTCGGAAAACTAGCAGGTAGCGCAAGCTAACCCTTACGGGTAGCGCACGCTAGCGCGACCAGTCTAGTGAGTTCTACACCGCCTTTGAAAGGCAGTGGGCTGCCTTTTTAACTCGTTAGCGCACGCTAATACTTGTGGTTAGCCTGCGCTAATTGCGCCCAGTATAAATAGGACAACGTAGTCCAGTCCTCGTCATTTTTCTCCCTTCTTTCCTCCTTCTGCGGCCGAGAGTCCTGGTCGTGGGGAAGTGCAGGTTTTGG
This sequence comes from Orobanche coerulescens, assembly GCA_033398695.1. Taxonomy (NCBI): domain Eukaryota; kingdom Viridiplantae; phylum Streptophyta; class Magnoliopsida; order Lamiales; family Orobanchaceae; genus Orobanche; species Orobanche coerulescens. The sequence goes on from CM065814.1 coordinate 46,355,315, forward strand.
CCAATTTTCACTACCCAACAATGTTTTAGAGTTCCTGGAACAAAATTAACAAGATCTTAACAGCTTTTATCGTCCGAATCGAGGTAAATCCTTCGAAACCCGAGTTCTTCGTACCTTAGGGTTTTCTTGAAGTTTTATGCTCTAAAGTTCAGATCTAGCCGTGGTTGTGTTGGATTATGATGCTGTAACTATAATCCTTTGCTTTTCGTTGAAGTTTACGGATTGAGTTTCGAGTTTTCTTCTGTAAACATGTATGATACAAGCTGACCCTATAGTGTCCGTTTGATTATCCCTAAGGGAAAAAACTTAGGGCAAACCTTTCCCTTTACGTAGTACTGTGTTTGATATAGTGCTGTGTTGTGCTAGGACCTAATCTTTGAGGAAAGTTCTAGCAGCAGGTCTTTTCGTTCACCGTCCCCTGTACCATTGTAATTGAGGCAAGTACTTTGATTGCATTTGATGTACTTCATGTGAATATGTGAAAAATGTGATTTTATGAAAAGTGGTAATTTCATAAAATATGGTTTGTGCCATGTAGTTGAGTGTGTGTGAACCGAGTTAAAACCAATGTGGGTCCCCTGGGATCCGTTAGACTGCGAGTATCTGCGGATCACTCGGTGGGGTTGTACAACCAGGGAGGGCCTGACGAGGACTTTCTGTAGTGTGTATCTCGCAGGAGGTACAGGGCCAGTACAACTCGGGAGATTGTTTTGAGATGATGATTATGGTTTGGTATTCGGGAATACATGATAGCACATTGATCTGGTTATTTATTCATTTATTGTACATGTTCATCAATCGCTGTACTTGCACCGGCTGTTTGCTGACCCCTTTCGGGTTGGATATACTTGTTGTGTATTCAGGTACAGATCTTAGTGGTAAGCTGGTGCAGGAAGGGCACGAGGATGACGAGTAACACTGATATCTCGTGTCATTGTGAGTTGGTGGTTGTTTTGGCATGGTCGGAGTCGTGTATTGGTTTTGTACTCGCGCGGGTATTGTCATATGTGTTTTGTGGTAATGTCCGGAATCGTTGCCGGTCCGTGGACGCTGGTATCACGGTGACCAAGAGGGCTGCTTCGGTTAGCCTCTCGACTGAGGATGCTTATGGTTTAATGTATTGACGTTGGTTATGGTTGATGTGTTAGATCAGTTGTGAGCTGTTGTTTTGGCTGTGATCCAACAGAATCTTGTGTTGGTATGTTTTGGTGATGTATGTCATCGTAAAAGTTGACGTTGGTTTTAAGTGTGTGAATGTCTCATTTCTATTGATAGTTATTGTCTTTTATGTTGGTACAGCCCGGTAGGTTCTCCAACAAGAATCTACGGCGCTGTAATACCTCTGTAAATCATGGGGGTATTACAGAATTTGGTATCAGAGCCTATGTTTATGGATACCTAGACTGTTGGTAGTTTGGGTCTATCAAAGTTGAGTTGGTCGTTAGTTTGTGATATCACTGGGTTACTGTCATCTCGTGCGACCTGCGCTGTAAGTCTCTCTGAACTCTAAATTCTTCTGCCCAGATTGTTTTGGTCTCTTTTCAACAGGCTTGGATTTTGAGTTCCTCATGTGAATTGTGCTCGAGTGGAGTTGTGTCTATTGTTTTCTTTTCCTTATATGTCTGAGGAACTCATGCATATTGATGTAGAGAGGGGGTAAGATTTTCGATTGTAAGCTCCCTCCTATTTGTGTGATGGTTGTGTTGTGTTAACTCGATTAGCCCTAGGTTAAAGGGCTGGAATTTGTTGATGGTAGTAGGATTGTTGGGATATGCATGAGTATACTATACGGTCCGGGTGGAGGTAGCTACATAATGTATGTTGGAAAACCAGGAATGTTATTGATTCTTACATTCCATGAGATTTTAAGTATCAATTTTATCCACTGCGTGAGTATTTTGAAATGGCTTTTGGTATTTTGTAAACTGGGTTTTGTTTTGAAAAAACGATTCCCTAAAGTGAGTTTTGGCATTTTGGCCTTGAACGTTTTGACGATACTTTTATGACCGTATTTGGTGCCTTATAAGTGACTTTGTGAGTATTTGAAAAAAATATTACCGTCATCGGATTTTTGGGCATTTTTGAACGTTTTTGGAAAATAGTTTTCAGCCTGGTGGGTTCCGGCGTGAGGCCCCCGGCGCTGTAATATCCCAAGCAGTTTTGGGCATGTTATAGATTATGATGAAACATTTATAATGGCTTTTGGAAACACTTTCAAATGGTGACAAATCTGCGAATTAATATCACTATATCAAATGAGTAGGTATTCGGTAGAAAATCTTTCTTTTGAATCAAACAACTAGTAGAAGGGGAAGAACTTTCATTTATCCAAATCCGAGGTAGATTTTTGAAATAATTTCGTATTATAGATGTTTCTGAAAATTTTAAAAGGTAAATTGTTTTGTGTATTATTTAAAAATGATTTCAGAATTGAAGTGTAAAATAAAACTTCTTCTTCTAAGGTATTCACGAGTTTTGGGTGAAATGTGACTCGCCTCTTATTTGCAAAGGATTATGTCTCTGACATGAAATAATTACTCCTGTCAGAAGACCAAAAGTTGATTTTAAACGTAATACGTATGTGTATGGATTCTCACCCTTGTATATAGTATATGTGCCTCCCAAATATTCGATGTTCTAGTGTTGCCTACTCTGAGTACTCGGAGATGTTGATTGTGTTCGGTGGCGTTACTGTACGGAAGAGTATTACAAGTTTGGGTATATCGAATCTTGATGAAAGTGAGTATGTTTGGCGATTGTAAGGGGGAAATGATGTGATCCAAACGATAATGATTTATGCTGTGGTGGAGGAGTGCTAAGTTCGGTCAATGCCCTACGAAGCCTCCTCAGCAATAGAGTCGACAAGCGGGGCAAGCAGACAGAAGACATCTGGAAGATTCTGGGAAATAGTGCTCAGAATTGCATTTGAGGTGATGGTATGAACATTCGTGTTAATGGCCTTTCGAAGATTCCTCGTGTGATGTCGTATACTTACAAACCGATAGTGTTCGGATTTGTACGCTGCCGCTTATTAGTAACCTTCGGTTCTGGTGCTATTTGAGAGGTGTTCATGACTGCTTTGCTGAATCAAGGCAGTTAGCGCACGCTACCTTGTGGATAGCGCACGCTAACGCGAGATGCAGAAACTACCGCATTCAGCTGAGAATTCAGTAGCGCACACTATGCGGTTATGTAGCGTGCAGCAACGAGCGTACGCCATAAAGAGAGTAACGCGCGCTAACTAGCAGTTCGAGGGCGGTACCAGGGCTATTGGATTGAGACTGAAGGTCACTATAGCGCACGCTAACGCTTGTAGTTAGCGCGCGCTAATCTGTCCGGAAGATAAACTGGACAGCAATCGCGATTCCTCATTTTCGCTCTTTTCTTTTTCTCCATGGGTGACATGAGGATGTGAATCGAAGGTGACGATGGTTCGTGATCTTGACCGATTTTGTTTCGTTCAAAGATGTTTTGGGGTATAACATTTTCTAACCTAATGTTCTTTGTCGGATTGAGGCAATTCCTTGATTTTCCCTCGAGTTGATATTTTGTGAATTTTGTTCTTGACCTTGTTTCCAACTCGATTCTGATGAACCAATTGATGTTAAATATTATTGTTGGTCGTGCCTTATGAATTGCATACCCATAGCTCCGACTCTTTTAATTTGATTGATTCTGAGAAAACATGAACAATTAACGTGGACTAAATGTCCGTAAAATCTTGGTGAGCAAAACAAGTGATCACGGGACATCTCTTACGCCAGATGATGGCAAGTGATGCTTTCTTAATACATTCGAATTGTGAATGCTCCCGACAATTGTGGTTTCCGTCATGTGCGAGTTCCAATAGTTTGTAATATAGCCCCATTGTCGTTGAATATTGGGTCATATTTCCTTTGGTAACTCATGATGTTATCCGAGTAAACCGTATCTATTGTGTTGTGCTTCATTTTGATTTCAACCTGTGCCACTAACTGGATCGCAATCACTACCGAGAAATCCTCACGATATTAGCAGTTATTTCGCATTCGTCGGGATGCCCAGAAATTTGGTCATCCGACCTTATGAAATTGCCTGTTGCGTGGATCGTGACACCCGAGTTTTGACTCCTTTTTCCATCTTAACTCTCTTTTGTTCGATGATATCTTTTGAAATTGTTTTGTTCTTGGATCTTTGTCGTTCGAACGAGTTGTGACGTCGTTTCAGATGAATTCGTTCACAATTGTGACTTTTCCCAAGTTCAGTTCGATTCTTGTGAGTCCTGTACGAAATGAATTGTAATCCTTAAAAGTTCATTTGATGTTGCGGATTGAGGTGTGAACTTCGGAGTTGTTCTTCGATTATTATCATCCCACTATTATTGCTTAATTAATATTGTTCGATCGTTGTGATTCAATTGTTGTTGCTCGATCTTGCATGGTGATTATCGAGCATCTCATTTTTTTAAGGTTTAGGTATTTGTTCCAATACGTGATTTTCCAAACCTTTGAAGTTGTCGGAATTATATATTTATTCAGCGTTAAACCCGCATTTTGATTGTTGTACTATTTGGATTATTAACCATAGTGGTTCATGGTCATTACACTTCATAAACGTTTTTGCGTATTGAATCAGACTGCAGCGGCTTTATAAGACAGGGAGTTTCGCATCCGCTGTTGGCAACAGATAACGTATGTTATCTAAAGTACCTTGCCTTGATTGTTTCATAATCTAAGTTTTCGGGACGAAACTTATTTCGAAAAAAGTGTGGGTAATAATTTTATTTCCCCATTAGTTCTTTTTCTTTCTGATCCAGTTTTTGTTTTTTTTTCGGTTCGCTAGTACCTATGACAGACATCTGGGAGATGGTCATCATGCCTTGATATTAAGTGGGAATACCGAGAGTCCGTGACTGTATCTTTTAGTTGACCTGTATTTTGATTGTATTTGTATCACGATTGAACTTGATCATTATCGAGAATCATTGCAAGATTATCGTCAAGAGTTTCATCCCTATCATTGTTATTATTGTGGCGGCAGGAGAAAATGGACACTAAATGACGGCGCCACCATAATAGCGGCTACTAGAAACAACTGTAGTACCGCTAGAACCGCCGACTTAAAATCGATTTGATGTATATAAGGCCTTGAGAGGTATTTCCATGGTTGACTCAGGATGTTAATCGAAGGGAAACAGTTGAATAACCTTGTGAGCATGGATCCTACTAAGCATACTTGTTGCTTAGAGCATATCAACTATCTAGAGGCCGTAGCACAATTTCATCGAGACGCAAGTCAGGCTGCGCATGAAGCAGTTACCCGAGAACGCGAGCATGCTGTGCAGCTAGAAGCTCAGTTAGCCGCAGCACAACGTACTCTTCGAGAGAGAGAGGCCCAATACACTCAGGCAAGATAGGCCCTCCAGGATCAGGTGCAGCAAGAGAGAGCAATGATACGGGCCAACACTGAGGAGATCCTTGCTATCCTACAAGTGGCCCCAATTTCGGTAGTGGGACAAGAAGTCACAGAAGACGAAGAAGATCCGAGGAAGATCCCGAAGAAGACCCAGAAGAGGAGGTCGAAGATAATTATGTCATCATTAACCCCTGAGATAGGCTATTGGTGGCATAATATGTATTGATGTTTTATTAGTAGATATGTACTAGTGTAATGTTCACAGTTTAAGAACAAATTGTGTATAGATACGATTGGTGATGCATATGTATATTTTCACGACCCCCTTTCCTGTTTCAAGTTTCGAGGACGAAATTTCTTTAAAGAGGGTAAGGTTGTAACATCTGCGTGCTTTATTAATAATATGTTTAATTAATGATCGTATTCTGTTGAGAGTTGGTTTGGGAAAGTCCCATATCATATTGTTTGGTGCCCGGAACTGTTTATATATTGGAGTAGGAACTGGTATGTTGGTTGTTAATGATTATCGAGTTATGTGCTTGTCAGGAGGTGTTCGTTCTGACCAACTCCATAGTGGTGATACTGAGAAACAACAGCTAGCGCATGCTAGACTGTGTTGCTAGTGCGCGCTAATTATGTATTGGTAGCGCACGTTAATTGGCCATGGTAGTGCACGCCATTATGGCCGGTCGGTGCATGCAGAGGGTTCTGGACTTAATTCGGAAAACTAGCAGGTAGCGCACGCTAACCCTTACGAGTAGCGCACGTTAGCGCGGCCAGTCTAGTGAGTTCTACACCGCCTTTGAAAGGCGGTGGGCTGCCTTTTTAACTCGTTAGCGCATGCTAATGCTTGTGGTTAGCGCGTGCTAATTGCGCCCAGTATAAATAGGACAGCGTAGTCCAGTCCTCGTCATTTTTCTCCCTTCTTTCCTCCTTCCGCGGCTGAGAGTCCTGGTCATGGGGAAGTGCAGGTTTTGGCCAGTTTTCACTACCCAGCAATGTTTTAGAGTTCCTGAAACAAAGTTAACAAGATCTTAACAACTTTTATCGTCCGAATTGAGGTAAATCCTTCGAAACCCGAGTTCTTCATAGGTTTTTCTTGAAGTTTTATGCTCTAAAGTTCAGATCTAGCCGTGGTTGTATTGGATTATGATGCTGTAACTATAATCCTTTGCTTTTCGTTGGAGTTTACGGATTGAGTTTCGAGTTTTCTTCCGTAAACATGTATGATACAAGGTGACCCTATAGTGTCCGTTTGATTGTCCCTAAGGGCAGAACTTAGGGTAAACCTTTCCATTTCCCTAGTATTGTGTTTGATATAGTGCTGTGTTGTGCTAGGACCTAATCTTTGAGGAAAGTTAAAACAGCAAGTCCTTTCATTCACCGTCCCCTGTATCATTGTAATTGAGGCAAGTACTTTGATTGCGTTTGATGTCCTTCGTGTGAATATGTGAAAAATGTGATTTTATGAAAAGTGGTAATTTTAAAAAATGTGGTTTGTGCCATGTGGTTGAGTGTGTGTAAACCGAGTTAAAACCAGTGTGGGTCCCCTGGGATCCGTTAGACTGCGAGTATCTTCGGATCACTCGGTGGGGTTATACAATCAGGGAGGGCCTGACAATGACTTTCTGGGGTGTGTATCTCGCAGGAGGTATATGGCCAGTATAGCTCGGGAGATTGTTTTGAGATGATGATCATGTTTGGTATTCAGGAATACAAGATGGAACATTGATCTGGTTATTGATTCATTTGTTGTATATGTTCATCAATCGTTGTACTTGCACTGGCTGTTTGCTGACCCTTTTCAGGGTGGATATACTTGTTGTGTATTCAGGTACAAATCTTAGTGGCAAGCTAGCGCAGGAAGGGCACGAGGATGACGAGTAATACTGGTATCACGTGTCATTGTTAGTTGGTGGCTATTTTGGCATGTCAGAGTCGTGTATTGGTTTTGTACTCGTGCGAGTACTGTCATATGTGTTTTGTGGTAGTGTTCGGAGTCGATTAGGGCAGGAGTGTTGCCGAGCCGTGGACGCTGGATCACGGTAACCAAGAGAGCTGCTTTGGTTAGCCTCTCGACTGAGGATACTTATGGTTTAATGTATTGATGTTGGTTATGGTTGATGTGTTGGATCAGTTGTGAGCTGTTGTTTTTGCTGTGATCCAATAGAATCTTTTGTTGGTATGTTTTGGTGATGTATGTCGTCGGAAAAGTTGACGTTGGATTTAAGTGTGTGAATGTCTCATTTCTATTGATAGTTATTGTCTTTTATGTTGGTACAGCCTGGTAGGTTCTTCAACAAGAATCTACGGCGCTTTAATACCTCTGTAAATCACGGGGGTGTTACAGACAAAAGCTTTGGAACTGCATTTTGGTCGTTAGGTCTAAATTTTGCGATCGTTAGATCGATCATCTGTGACCGTATTCTATGTGTGTTGTCCAATGATAATAATTTTTGTGTGTGATTATGTGTTATGATCTTTTGTTGCGCTAGGTGGTTACTTGTTAATATGCCGAGGGGCAGAGGTCGTGGTCGCAACCATGGTACGGATGGCCACGGGGATCAGATGCGGGAATGAGAGAATATTGTCGGGAATGATATTGGTATGGGTGTCGCTACTATATTGCAACAAGTAGCAGCACAGATGACTCAGTTGAACCATGCGGTTCAACGCAACACTGACGCGACTCAGAACGTCGGTGTAAATCAATGGCTTCGGGAAGTAGTTCGTATGAATCCCCCTCGATTCGCTGGTACTGCGTATGCGTTGGACTGGGAGGATTGGCTTTTCCAGTTGGGAAAGATATTCGAGTCTGTCGATTGTCCCGAAGACCGGAAGGTGCCTATCGCTCAGTAACTTCTTGACCAAGATGCCGCTAATTGGTGGGAAGCTGTTAAACCTCGTGAATGTGATGCCACGTGGGCGGAGTTCCCGATATTTGTGGAAACCGAGTTCTGTCCGAAATCGATTAGAGACCAGAAGATTCGTGAGTTTTACTTGGCAGCACCGCAAGATATATCGGTGTCGCAGGCTATCCTCGACTATAGCAAACAATTCAGTTATGTGCGAGATCGGGTGAGGACCGAAGAAGAGAAGATCTTTCATTTTGATAGACGGATGAAGCCGTAGATTCACCAGTATATGGCGGGATTCTCTTGCACATCGCTGAGAGATTACCAAGATCGAGCATTAGCCTACGAACTAGCTTCGTTATCGTCGGAACGTGTGCCCGAGTTGAAGAAATAGAGGAAGTCTGATGACCTTGTGGGCAGTACAGGAGTTGGTGTTTCTATATTGCAACGTTGTAGTCTTTATGCTGTTGAACTCCATCGCTCGATGCATGTTGAGAGTTCCAAGTCGTCAGCTTTGACTCCTAGTAAATCCAGGAGGTGTTTTAGCTGCAATGTGATGGGGTATGTTCGTGCGCATTGTCCTTCTCCGAGAGTAACGTGTTGTAAGTGCAGACTCGAGGGACACCGCGTTCAGTTTTGCGAATTAGTTACCAAGCCTTCGGAGGGGTGTAGTCTATCAGTTGTATGTTATGTTATTTCCTTGCTTTGTTGTTTCGAATTTCGGAGACAAACTTCTGTTGTTAGAAGTGGACCGGATGGTTGAACTTCTCTTTTTTCAACACTGTTGACTCGTTTGTGTTCGTTGATATTTTCTGAACTTGTCCTATCTTTAGCTTTTTATTGATCGAAAAAGTTGTGGTATTATTTCGGATTAATCTATTTGTCGTTGTGACTTTTTCCAAATTCGGCTCCATTCATGTGAATCATATGTAAATGCATATCTTGTCATTTTTACCAGACCACCTATCGTGTCGACTCAAGGTGTGAACTTTGGAGTTGTTATTTGATTTTTTGTTGTTCATCGTGATTCGAATATGATTGTTCGACCATTGTTGTCTCGATCATTGTGGTTCGATCGTTTGTTGTCTGTTTTTGTTGGTCTCGCATCGTGATTTTTGAGCATTCAGGTCACTTCGTAATTTTCTTAAGTTCAGGAAATTAACTTCGTTTTCGATCTTCCCACCCTTGGGTTGTGGAATTTCGTACTTGTTCAGGGATTAACTCGCGTTTTGATTGATGTACTGTTCGGGTTGGTCAACCATATTGATTTTGTTCGTTGCGTTTTGTTATCGTTCTCGTATAGCGATATGGATGGTAGCAGCCACATGCTAAATGTGATTCGTTGCACGTTGTCGGCAAGGGATAGCGTGTGTTATCTGAGATTGTTCTGCGCTGATCATTTTATGTTTTAAGTTTCGGGGATGAAACTTCTTTTAAGAGGTGCAGAATATAATACCCGAGATCTTCGTTCTAGTTTCGTTGAACTTTCTTTGGTTGAGCAGTTTGTTGTCGTCCACGTCTTTGGTATCGTGTGCCTGTACTGTGGTAAGTTGAGTTTCGTGGTCTGCTCGTTATTGTTTCAAATCAAATTCGGTGCATTATTATGATCGAGACATCGTCGAGCATCTAGCCGGGCAGTCGGATGGTCGGTTGGGCCGAGTTACGGCCGTAAGGCCTGGCCGATTATGGCCGTAAGACGCCCGCACATCCTGTCCTGGGGGAACTAGGTTACGACACTAAGGGTTGTCCTGTTACGGCCGTAATGCTGCGTTACGGCCGTAACGCGCCAGCAGATTTTGGGCAGTAGCCCTGGGGACTTGGTTATGGCCGTAAGGCTACGCCGAGTACGACCATCAGGGGTGCCCGGTACGTATATAAGGCAGCGGCCAGTACGTACGTAATCGGGGTTGACCGAGTTACGGCCGTAATGAGATGCCGGTTACGGCCGTAATGCGCTCGGCTATATGTAGGCCTGGCGACGGGCCACACCTCATTTGCTTCATATTTTCACTTCTTGTGGTGGCTGCCGGACAGGAGGTTCGGGAAGTGGAGTTCTTGGTCGATTCCACTCGATTTCTAGGTATTTTGGAAGATTCTTGTCGATTTTAACATCATTAAATCCTTGTTCTTCGTCGGATTGAGGTATTTTCTTCCTTAGAACCGTAGTTGTGTAATTTTTGGGGGTTTCTTTATGATTCTTCGAATTAATCCATGGTTGATGATTTGATTATGGAATTCTTGTTGTCTTGGTCATGATCTTCGGATTTTGTAACTCGTTCATCGATTTTTATCACCCGGAACTTGATTCTTAATTTCCTTGGAGAAACCCTTGGATCCTTGTTGTTTTCGGGTCGATTCGAATTTCGATTAGTGCTATTGATTCGTGGGGATGTTATTTTCGTAGTATTCGTGGGGTTGTCGAGTTCTTAATTGTTCTTGGAAGTTCGATGGCTACCCGACCGTTTCCATTCATTGTTCCATTGCTCGTGGTATCGAGGCAAGTATCTGGCCCATACATTTCATGTTTCATAGAAGTAATAGTTGGTAATTGATTATATGTGCAATTTAATAAAAGGGTTTCCTTCAAATATAACTTGTATGCTTCGTGAATAAATGTGTTTTTGGAATATGTGAGTATGTGTCGTATGTTGGAAGATGTTATAATCATATTTCGTGAATATAGTAAACTGTAATCATTTGCTAAGGATTGTGTATTGACATGTGTACTTGTTCGGTGAATATGTGATGTTTTGTGATATTATTTATTACTCATTTGTAGCTTGTTAGCTTCGGGAGCATCTCAGGTTCGTGGCTTGTTAGCACGGGACGCGGATAATCCTTGGGAATATGTTGTTATGGATGATTGGGTCGTGGACCTTGCGGGTTGTGATCAGAATGGTATAATTGGGTCGTGGACCCCGTGTTTTGCTGTTGTAATTGTACTTTTGGAAATTGATCGTTGGGATGTGTCCCAGGTGTTTTTGATAAGTGAGAATTCTCAAATGTATTCAAAACTCACGAGATCTTAAAATGTTTTCTCAAATTGTATATCGAACTACAGTTCCATTTTTCATTGTTTTGAACAGTTTTATTCAACTAAATTATCTCGGGAAGTCTATTGTTATCTATGTCTGGATGATTATTCCCGATCTTATGTTCTTGGAATATGTTGTGTATGGCCTGTATTTGTATTTTATACTTGCACTAGCAAAACAGTGGAGTTTTGCTAACCCTCGAGTAATCGGGGGGTGGATGTTTGTATTGCGTCGAGATACTTGCAGGTTGCTTGGGAGCGAATCACAGGATCGGTACGAAGGATGATGGAAGACGATGATACTAATCACATGAAGACCAGTCGTTGAGTATTTTTGTAGAGTCTTGTTGTTTGTCTCTTCGTTGTGTTGTTCTCCCATTTAATGGGAATGTTGATGTATTCCAACCCCTGTTTGGGTATGAGTTGTGAGAATGAGTAATGTATGTTTGATGTGTGTGTGCGCAAAAGACAAAATCGGTCTAATGGTTCCTTATTATCCATGTTGGCATGTAATGTGTTGATGTGTTTTCTGTATTTAGCCTGGTAGATCCTCGCGGAGAGGGTCTATGGCGCTGTAATATTCCCGAGTGGTTTAAGGGTGTTACAACTCACAGATAAGAAAGTCATATAGAGTCTTTAATAAAAGAACATTAGTTGTGGAAGAAACACCTCATGTTTTATTTGATGAATCTTCTGCCGAGTACAGGAAACAAGTGGAACAAATTGAGAAGAAGCTCAAAGACACTTCTCCAGAAGAAGTCGCTATCAATGACACAAGGTGTTAGGAATTAATTTTAAGGTTTTGATTATGTCATCTTGTATTCAAAGATTATTTCAAATGTATGTACTTGAAATTGTAAAGAAGAACCAAATGAGTATCTTCTGTAAATCTTTAAATATTAGGCTAAGTATTGATCATGTTGATCAGGTAGAAATTTGGGTAAGTATAGAACAGGAAAATATCGGCTGAGCTTGACCAGTTAAAAATATCAATAGGGTTTTGGTCGATGCACGATATCATCTAATGTTGACCGATAAACATCAGTCGGGTCTCGTCAAAGGAAAATATCAGCCGGGTTTGACCAAGTCAGAAGTACAGCTGAATATCACTGAAGATAATTTTGGCAAAGTTCAAAATGGCTAAAATATCAGCTGGGTTTGATCAAATAAAAATATCAGCTTTGACCAGACTTACACCTGCCAAGTTTGGTCAAATAAGAATATCAGTTGAGTTTGACCAAGGCAAATATCAGCCAACTTTCATCAAAGACCAAATATCACCTAGCTTTTGTCAAGGCAGAATATCAATCGGGTGTGGTAAAAGGAAAATATCAGCTAAGGTTGACAGACAGACATCTGTCGAGCTTGTAAAAGAAAAATATCAGTTGAGTTTGACAAAGGCAAATATCAGCCAACTTTCGTCAAAGACCATATATCAACCAGCTTTTATCTAGGCAGAATATCAGCCGAGTTTGACCAACACATCAGCTAAGTTTGTCCAAATGAAATATTAGCTGAGCTTTATCAAAGACGGAATATCAGCCAAGTTTTGGACATCAACTAAGTCCATGTCAGCAAACATTGAAAAGTCAACAATGACGGAAATTCACGTGCAGACTTAATTAAAGCAAGGGGACAAAGTGATTGATTCTTGAAAGTTAAGGAATATTTTATTCCTTAAAGATTCGTGCCCAGAAGTCTTACTAATTATAGTAATCAAAGAAAAGCAGTGCAGCGGCAACATACATCTTCAAATGGTCAGATTTGAAGAACAAAGGAAAGTGTTGCAAAGAGATGAAAATATAAACGAAGAAGTCTACTCTCCGAAAGACATATTTGTTACAAGATGCAACGGCTATGAGGAGCTCAATAATCATACTATAAATATCTAAAGATCACTTGAGTAGAAGTACGATGCGAACTATAATTACAAAGCAATCCAAGCAAACATAAGTGATACACATCTATTGCATCATGAAAAACAAGATCATTGAAGCTCTTAAGTTGGAGAAGACAAACACTCTTGTCTTTAAGTTTGAGTACTGGGTTACTTTCATGAATGAGGTTCTAGAGAGTAAGAGATTGTGAGATATCTATGGGTTCTTGATTGGAAGGTGATAGGCAGCTTGCAAGTTGTTGAGGCATTCAAGGGTTTTCGATGAAGAGGTGTTAGGCAACCAAAGGAAAGAGTTATAATAGACAGGGATTTCCACTGGTTGGTAGCTATTGTAACTAAATTCATTGTAACACGATTTAACTGTTTGAATGTTATAGTGAATTTATCTCCATCTGTTTTGGAGAGAAATGGACTAGTAGAGGATTACCCCACCTCTGAAACCACTATTAAATGTTGTGTGATTTATTGTCTTTAACATCATACTTAACTGCACTATTTTACAACTGACAAACCTTAGCTGCATTTACTACAGATGTGCTTTTCAAAACAGTTATTTAGCAAAAGATTTTATAAGTCTATTCACCCTCCCTCTAGACTTATACCTGACATCTTGTGACCAACAAGTGGTATTGAGAGGTTGGTTCAATGCACCGGACCAGATCCATATATACTTGAGTATATGTATTTAAATCTCTCATTATGGAGCACATGCAACACAACACTCTAGATTACCGATTTTCTCTGTTGATGAATATGATTTGTAGAAGATAAGAATGCAGGCACATTTATCATACATACCTGACGACATGTGGTGTATAATAAAGGATGGACTGTTAACCTTCATGAAGGATAACTCAGATGAAGAAATTGCAACTGGGAAACCAATGCAGATTCCCAAGAAGAGAACAGAGCTGACCACAGAAGAAATAAAGCTGACCAATCTTGACAACCAGGCCCGAGATATTCTGTATCAAACTCTTGATAAAGCCACTATGGTAAAAATTAAGAATTACAAAAATGCCAAGGAGATATTGGACACATTAGCTGTAATGTGTGAAGGAACTGAGTTGATCAAAGAAAACAAGTTGTTAATTTCTACCCAAAAGTTTGACAACTTCAAAATGAAGAATGGAAAGTCAATAGATAAAGTGGATAACAGATTCATTGATATTATTAATGAAATCAACTCTCTTGGTAAAACCAATGGAAATTGAGAGATGGATCTAAAAGTACTAAGGTCTATTACCCCAGAATGGAGCATGAAGTCAGTTGCCATGAGGGAATCAAAAGATCTTAACAATACATAGATCCAAGAACTATTTTCAGACCTCAAGGCATTTGAGTTCGAGCTACCATGCTCATCATCTAGTGAGCCAGTAGAAAAAGGAATTGCATTTGCAACTGAGTCCCCTGCAAAGAACTTATATGAAGTTAATCCTCCTAGTCGTCTAAATCTTTGAGGAAGAAATGGTATTCATCATTCAAATAAGTAATTTAAGAAAGAATTACTCAAAGTATAAAAAGAACTAAAAGGAGAATCATAGGAGAAACTAAAAAGATGGAAACTGGAAAGTAGAATGCTATAACTGTCATAAGACAAGACACATCCAGTTTGACTTGCCTGTTCTCAAGAAGGATGAAGAAAAGAAAGACATTGGCAGAAAAGAAGACAAGAGAAAACTCTCATTGGTGAAGATCAAATCCAAGAAAGAGTAGAATCAAGCAATGGATTCTTCTCTAACGATGATGACAACTAAAATTGCTTGATGGTCAACATAGCTGATGAAGAGGTAAGTTCTAAACCTCAAACTTCAGAATGCAACAGCTCAGAGATGTCTGAAGACATTGATTTACACAAATCCTTAAATCAGCTATTAAAAGATTTTGAAACGTTAAAAACTGCACACATGATTCTGACAGTTGGGAATACACAGCTAAAAAATGAGAAAAGGCTGCTGAGAAATGACTTGGACAAACTCAGCCAAGATTAATCCAAACTTGAAAAAATCAGAGCTGAGTCTGAAAAACTTTCTAAGGATAATTTAAAACACTAAGCTGAAATTACCACAGTTGAGATTAATAGGCTGACTACTTTAAATAGTGAAAAATCAGCTGCACTTGCTTATATTAAAACTAAGTTTTCAAAACTAAAACAGTTGAGCAATACACAAGCTAAGGAAGTAACCTTATATAACCTTAGATTGATTGTGTATGAATCAGAGGCCACTCTATTTAAAATCAGGCATTAGATATGACCCCAATACACTCTCAAATTCAAAGACCACTTTCATTAGGGATAAACACTTGTCCAGACTGCTGAGCCTACCAACAAACCTGTATTTAAAGATGGGCAGTATCATAGTCAACAGGTTAGGCAGCAGTGAAGATCTTCAAGGCAGCAACCTAGACAAAAAACTAGGCAATGGCCAAAACAGCATCAGCAGTCAACACATTATTCTGCTTACTGTCAAAGACTCTTCAAAAATAGATTTCAAAATGGGAGAGGAAAATATAAACCTCAAGGTAATCCAAGTTTTTAAAATTACCAGGTGTGGAGACCTCAAAACATTAATACCTGGTCTTAGCCCAGATTTAGGAATGGCTCACATCAAAACCACAATCAGTCATATCTTATATACAATCCAAATCAAGGATACAGACGACGACATTATGCACCTTATAGGAGTAACAAACATCATTTTCAAAACATGAGGAGAAATCAATTCTCCATGAAATCCACTAACCCTAAATGACCCACTCAAATTTGGGTACCTAAATCTCTTCTTGTCTGATTGCAGAAAAGGTGGAAGGACTACCATCAAGTCACCTCAAGTTCAATAATAGGAGGTGAAGAATGGTTTATGGACTCAGGGTGCTAAAGAAACTTGACGAGAAACAAAAAGGTTCTGTCAAACTACACCAAAGAAAAAGATCCAGATGTAACCTTTGGGGATAGCTCTTATGGACAAACAAAAAGATATGGGGATCTGCACAGAGGGAACATTATCATGTCAAAAGTGCAGTATGTCAAAGGTCTCAAGTACAACCTGTTGAGCATAAACCAGTTATGTGATGAGAAAAATCTAGTAGTTATAACTATATGGAAATGTATGGTAATTGATCTCCTATCTCGAGAAGTGAAGCTACAAGGCTACCGAACAAGGGATGTCTACATGACAGATTGGAAAAAATCGGCACTCCCAATACATGTTTCATATCCAAAACATTAACTGGAAATGGATGGCTTTGGCACAAGAGACTATGTCATTTGAACTTCAAAGCAGTCAACAAAATAAGCTCACAAAAGTTGGTCAGAGGGCTTCGAGAAGAAGTATTCAAGAAGGAGACTCGTTGTGATGCATGCCAGAAGGGAAAGCAAACAAAGGCTTCTTTCAAATCAGTTCAACCTACCACTTTCACCAGTAGAATTTTGGACCTACTTCACATGGATCTATTTGGTCCCATCAAGCCAATAAATCTAAGTGGAAGGAAGCATGCATTCACTTGGATAGTTTTTCTCTACAAGAAGAGTGAAACTCTAACCAAGCTACCTGGGCTGCTAAGAAAATTTCACACTGAGAAACCCTTATCAATCATAAAGATCAGATCACACAAACGAGAATAATTTCTCAACAAATCCATAACTGAGTATTGTGATCAGAATGTGATTCAACATGAAGTATGAGCTGCAAGAACACCACAACAAAATGATGTAGCTGAAAGAAGGAATAGTTTGATCAAAATGGGATTCAGTATGAAGTATCAGCTGTAAGAACACCACAACAAAATAGTGTAGCTGAAAGAAGGAATAGAGCCCTCGAGGAAGCAACCAGGACAATGATTGCTGAGACCGATCTTCCTAAAAGGTTCTTAGCTGAATCTATCAACACAACATGCCATACTCAGAATAGAAGTATGATAGTAGGGAGATATAGCAAAACTCCATATGAGGTTTGGAATGGCAGAATACCAACTGTTTCATATTTTCATATTTTTGGTTGCTAGTGTTTCATTCACAACAATGGCAAAACAAAATGAATGCCTTTGATGCAAAAACTGATGATGGTCTCTTTATGGGATACTCACATATAAGCAAGGTACATAGTCTTTGATAAAATAACATTAGTTGTGGAATAAACGTCTCATGTTGTTTTTGATGAATCTATTGTTGAGTACATAAAACAGGTGGAACAAATTGAGAAAAATCTCAAAGCCACATCTTTAGAAGAAGTCATCATCAATAACACAAGGTTGATGGATCAACCTGATGAAGACCCAATTGCAGATCAGCCAGGTTCACCTACCATAGCTGATCCCATCATATATGAAATTGATCCAATCACAGCTGAACCAAACACAGCTGCAAACCAACAAAACATAGCTGAATGTCAGACAGAATCAATCCCATCTAAACCAAACACAGACGCATATCAACAAAACCTAGCTGAAGGACAAAAAGACTCAACAAATCCTCAGCCCACTCCCGAAGAAACAAGCAATGATGATCAACAACCAAAAGCAGAAGATGAAGGTGATACTCTTAATTGGCTATAGGATCACCCAATTCAACAAATAATTGGAACCTAACTGATGGAGTCAAAACCAGGAAATCAAGATAACCAACAGGAATGGCAATGCTCTCGTGCTTCCCATCCCAAATGAAGCCCAAAACAATAGAACAATCCCTGAATGACTACACATGGGTGATTCCAATGCAAGAAGAGTTAAACTAAATGGAGAGGAACTATGTATGAGAACTGATAGACAACTATATCACAAGAAGGTCGTCGGCACCAAATAGGTTGACAAAAACAAGTGTGGTGAAGATGGAGTTTTTTTAGGAATAAAGCCATATTGGTTGCAGAAGGATATGCTCAATGTCAAGGAATAGCTTTTGATGAAACATATGCACCAGTAGCAAGACTAGAAGCAATCAGACTATTACTTGCCTATGCATCCTTCAAAAATTTTGAAGTATACCAAAGGGACATGAAGAGTGCCTTTCTCAATGGAGTACTAGAAGAAGAAGTTTATGTTGAACAACCCCCTAGATTCATAAAAGGAGGTAAGGTATACAAGCTATTGAAAACACTATATGGACTCAAACATGCATCAAGAGCCTGGTATGAGACATTATCCATATTTTTTTAGAAGAATAGATTTTGCAATGGAAAGGTAGACAAAACACTATTCAGAATTGAACATGAAGATCACATGCTACTAGTTCAAGTGTATGTCGATGACATCATATTTGTCTCAACCAACACTGGTCTATGTGAAAAGTTCTCAAACCTCGTTTTAGAATTTGAGATGAGAATGATAGGTAAGCTGAACTTATTTCTTGGCTTATAAGTTAAACGAGTTGAAACTGGAATATTCATCAACCAAGCAAAATACACAAGGGAGCTGATCAAAAGATTTAGCATGGAGTCACCCAAGCCCTTAACAGTACCAATGAGCACATCTCTACACAATGATGCAGATGATAGAGGCATTCAAGTGGATCCAACACACTACAAAGGACTGATTGGATCATTATTACCTCACTGCAAGCAAACTTGACATTGCATATGCAGTATGAGTGTGTGTAAGAATTCAGTCCAAGCCAAAGTAGTCCCATCAAGAATCAGCAAAAAGAATAATCAGATATATAAAATCCACAGTCAATGTTGGATTATGGTATCCAAAAGATGACAACTTTGAATTATCAAGATATTCTGATGATGACTATGCAGGATGTAAAATCAACAGAAAAAAGCACTAGTGAAACGTGTCAATTCCATAGAACCAGACTAATATCATGGTTCAGTAAGAAGCAGGTGTCCAACTCAATATCCACAATGGAGTCAGAATACCTAGCTGCAGGTAGCTGTTGTGGTCAAATTCTATGGATTAGACAACAGCTAATGGACTACAATATCATTGCAAATGAAGTCCCAATATGGTGTGATAGCAATAGCGCAATCGCTATAATAAACAATCCAGTCTTACATTCAAGAACATAGCACATAGATGTCAAGCTTCATTTAATCAGAGACCATGTGCTCAAAAAAAGAGTAAGGGTGGAAAGAATCGGCACAAAGTACCAGATTGCTGATATATTCACTAAGCCATTACCAGAGGAAAGATTTCTCGAACTAAGCAGGGATCTTGGACTTCTAGACTGGGAATTTGGTGCCTAGCTGAAAACCTGAAGATGAAGAAAGTTAGCTAATCAGAAGCACATACAAAAGAAGTCAACTGGTTAGAAGCACAGACGAGAAAAGTTAGCTGATCAGAAGCACAGACGAGAAAAGTCAACTGATCAGAAGCACAAACGAGAAATGTTAGTTGATCAAGATTACAGGCATTATGCAGAAAGTTAGCTGATGGGAATCACAGCTAAGATTAGACATCCGATACAAAGCAAAGATAGGAGCCAAAAATGCAACTATATCAAGAAGTCAAATGGTCAACCATCTAAGTTTCTAATTCCTTTTAAAAATTTGTTTATTTAAATATTACATGTGAGATAAAACGCATTGTCTATCACGTTGTCCAATCAGTCACACGAACCGCCACTTCTTTATAATTATTTCTTTAAAACATGTGTGGTTATTTAAGACGATTGAAATCAGTTCACAAAAACTTATCGCCTTCCGAAAACTCTCAAGCAAAAACCGTAGTTTTGTTTTCGAAAAACAAAAACCTAGAATATCACTGCAGTAAAAACTCGAAAATTTGCAAAAATGGGCACTGATACCTATTTAAAGAATATCAACCTAAGGGTGGCAAAAAAAATCATTTTCAGCATCATAGTCGATTTCCTAGGACTACTGGAGGTAAACAACTCCCTGATGTTGACGGGCCTAATCCTGCATATGAAGAAGAATGGCATCTATCACTTCCTGGACATTAACCCATCAGAACTGATCAAGGAGTCCGTCATTTGTTTCTACTTGTAAGCCCAAGTTACAGAGAGGGGAATTGAAAGCTCAATTTTGGAGAACCAATCTTCATAACTCAGCAGACTAGAATCGGGGTATCGCAGTCGAAGCCCTGAAGCAGAAACCTGTGGACATATGGTAGTGGATAAAGCTACCTGAACAGCCAATAAGATGAAGTTCACAGCTATAAAGTCACATGTCCATAAAGAATTTAGATACATGATGGACATCACCCTCAAAATTATTATGGGCATGTCAGGGAGCTTTGACTATATGTCCTCCTCCAAATACATGGTCATGGGCGCAATGATACAGCGACAAAGGATTAATTAGACTGATTACATATACGTGCAATTAGTCAGAGAAGTCAACAAAGTTGCTGGGATTCCGAGAACAAGACGTTTACACAGAAACTTACATTTGGCACCCAGATCAGCTAGATTCTGGAATTCATAGGCAAGACCAAAGGAAAGGCAAAACCATTTCACAACAGCAAGAGACTTGGTCACCTGGACCAAACTGCATTGGAGAAATATGCCAACAATCAACCCAGAGCCTTGGAGATACTCAAGAGGATATAATTTGGAACCTCCTCTTACATAGGAGCAACAGAGTCAGAAGAAGAAAAAGGTGAATCAGTTGCAGTAATCCCAAACTGCAACTAGAGAATATGCCAAATCCATTTCACAACAGAAAAGGACTTGGTCACCTAGACCAAACTGCACTGGAGAAATATGCCAACAATCAACCCAGAGCCTTGGAGTTACTCCAGAGGATAAAATTTGGAACCTCCACCTACAAAGGAGCAATAGAGTCCGACGAAAAAGATGAAGTTTAATCAGTTGCAGCTGAGATTCTACTGCCTGCTCTGACCATAGCTGAAATAACCGTAGATGACGTTGTGTCAGAAAAGTTAGCTGCAGCTGAAGAAACCACAGCTGCAACTAAGGAAACTACAGTTGCACCAGAATAAAACAAAGCTGCACCTATTCTTGAAATTAGTGAAGACATTCATGATCTCCACCTTGCCAAAATATCGAGAAATAGAAAGTCACTATAAAAGGAGATCATCTGAACTTCTTCACCTGCACCCACCAAAAGACAGAGAGGTTTGGTGGATTACTCACCCGGATCTTCAGAACATATCAGGCCTGAAGATCATGCACCTGAAGTATCATCAGATGCACCTGCAACACCACTTCTCATAGCTCCTGTAGATCAGTCCAAGGAACTGATCATCATTCAAGAAGAAGAGGTGGTTGAAGAACCATTACCTGAACTTCCAAGCATCCCAGAAGAAGAAGAACTTGAAGAAATACTTGAGGAACCAGAAGTTAATTACTGCTTCAACCTCAAAGAGAACAATCCTTTTAATCTCAATAAAGATTATCTCACATCAGTAAGACAACATATTTTTAAGAATTAAATTTTTGCTGCTTACAAAGATTTGAAGAGATTGAAGGCTCTTAGCTTCAATGCTCTTAAAGATCTGGCGGAATGGAGTGGATGGGACTACTCCCTCACAATAGAACAACTCATTCAGGTGTTTTGGAATGAAACTGATATGAGCTTGTTGTTGGATGAGAATTGGTTCATACAAAACTTCAAAAAGAAAAAATGGACCAATTCCTCCTTTTTATGATGAAAGTGAGATAAATGAGGCTGTTGAAAATAAAGTTAAAAGAATGTAGTTGAAAAAGATACTGAAGTCAGAGAGGAAAAAGAAGAAGTTGAAAAAGAGAAGTAGAAGATAAAGAAGAAGAAGAAAAAGAAGAAGTTGAAGAGGGAGAAGAGGAAGAAAAGAAAGATAAGGATGACCAGGATGATTCTGATCATGATCAGGATGCACTTGATCAAGGATCAAGTTCATGTCAACCATCACGGGCTGAGAAATCAGATAAGTATGGGAAACAATCTGAAAAATCCCCTTCTGCTCAAAAGTCAGCTGCCCAGAGGATATCGACTGAAAAATAAAATGCTCAAAAGTCAGATGCAAATGAAGTCACAACTGAAAATATCCCTTAGGCAGAGGCACCTGAATTTCAGCTACCCCCCAACATCACTGAGCTGATCCGAACAATGGTAGTGGAGACAGTTGCAAAGCTTTTGTCAACTAAAGTTGAACCATACATGTTGTCCTTAAACAGCAAAATGGACTCTCTGCTCAATAGAAATGATACCTATCCACCACCAACATCTGTCAGGATGCCACTTGGCATGCAGGACTTTATGCACAAGGTGTAGGAACATCTAGCACAACTTCTTGATGCTGGAAAAAAGGGGGAAGAAATGAGATTAAAGTGGAGGCAAGAGGCACTGACTGTGGTTCCCATAAGTACACCTGCACTCCCTAAAAGCATCCATTATCCTGAAGCTAGAGCCTCAAGTTCTCTAAAAAGGGAAGTACAGCTGCACCTTCAGAAGCGCATGTAGCAAAGAAGAAGATAACTAGACAAGAATCAGATGTGCCATTGAGATGGGAACGCAAAGAACTATACTATGTTGAGGATTTTATTCTATAAGAAGATAAATGGGGGATTGCCAAGAAAGACTTCATTGAATAATATTATATTTGGGAAATCCTTCAAGACCCTAACTCCACTCCTCAGTCGATCTTCATTGACTACATGGAAATGAATTTGATAAATTTATGGGAGATTCTGAAAAAGGTAGATGAAGAGGATTTCAATGCTTATCCAAGAATCCCTAATTTCAGACCACATGACCCTCCAATAAGCATAAATGGAAAGTTTGATGATGAAGCACTTCAGGAGGAAATAAAGAATCTATGTATAAAGAACAAGTATACTTCCCTTGAAGATCAGAAATTTTCATCTATTGTAGTCAAGAAAAAGTATGGGCTAATCCCAGTAGTACAGAAGCCAATTGGAGCAAAGCCACTGAAGTCTTTCCCTCCAACAAGAATCAGAGGAAGATGAAGAGGAAGAGGAAGAACTCAATTTTCTTGTGAGTCACTTGTATTTTTCAGTTTACTTGTAATTTTTGTTTAAGGATTGAATTGTATATCCAAATATTAAAAGTATTATACAGTCGACCTAATTTTTTACCTCTAGTTGTTTACACGGACTGAGTCTTTACATTTCAGTTATTTCCTTGTCTGTGTGATGAGTTTATTACATTTGAACATTAAGTTTTGCCATCATCAAAATAGGGAGAATTTGTTAGGAATATAATTTGAAGATTTTGATGATGTCATTCATGTCTTCATAGGTTATTTCAAATGTATGTACTTGGCATTGTAACGAAGAATCAAATGAGTATCTTCTATAAACCTTTAAATATTAGGCTAAGTATTGATCATGTTGATCACGTAGAAATTTGGTCAACACAAGATATCATCTGAGCTTGTCTAGTTAAAAATATCAGCCGGGTTTTGGTCAACACAATAAATCATCTGAACTTATCTAGTTAAAAATATCAGTCAGGTTTGACCAAGTCAGAAGTACAACTGAATATCACTAAAGACAAATTTAGCTAAGTTCAAAACAGCTAAAATACCAGCAGAGTTTGGTCAAAGGAGAAAATCAGCTAAGGTAGACCAGATGGACATCAACCGAGTTTGGTCAAAGAAAAATATCAGTTGAGTTTGACCAACGCAAATATCAACCAACTTTCATCAAATACCAAATATCAAACAACATTCATTTAGGCAGAACATCAGTCAGGTTTGACCAACACATCAGCCAGGTTTGACCAAAAGGAAATATCAGCTGATCTTTATCAAAGGGAATATCAGCCAAGTTTTGGACATCAACTAACTCCACGTCAGCAAACATTGAAAAATCAACAATGACGAAAGTCACGTGCAGCCTTAATTAAAGCAAGGGGACAAAGTGATTGATTCCTGGAAGTTAAGGAATATTTTATTCCTTAAAGATTCGGGCCCAGAAGTCTTACTAATTATAGTAATTTAAGAAAAGCGGCGCAACAGCAACATACATCTTCAAACGGTCAGATTTGAAGAACGAAGGGGAGCACTGCAAAGAGATAAAAAGATAAACAAAGAAGTCCACTCTCCAACAGACAGATTTGTTACAAGATGCAACGGCTATGAGGAGCTCAATGATGGTACTATAAATATCTGAAGATCACTTGAGCAGAAGTACGATGCGAACTATAATTACAAAGCAATCAAAGCAAACATAAGTGATACACATCTATTGTATCGTGAAGAGCAAGATCACAAAACAAATACAGAGAAGCTCTTAAGTTGGAGGAGACAAACACTCATGTCTTTAAGTTTGAGTATGGGGTTACTTTCTTCAAATAGGTTCTTGAAAGTAAGAGGTTGTAAGATATCCACATGTTCCTTGATTGGAAGGTGATAGGCAGCTTGCGAGCTGTTGAGACATCCAAGGATTTTCGATCAAGAGGTGTTAGGAAACCAAAGGAAGGAGTTAAAACGGCCACGTATTTCCACTGGTTGGAAGCTGTTGTAACTAAATTCATTGTAACACGATTTTCACTGGTTGAAAGATATAGTGAATTTATCTCCAACTGGTTTGGAGAGAAGTGGACTGGTAGAGGATTACCGCACCTTTGAGATCACTATAAAGTGATGTGTGATTTACTATCTTTAACATCATACTTAACTGTTGCATTCATATTAACTGTGGACATAGTCCTTCCGCAAAATTCTTTTACAGTTGACATAAGTTAAGACTACACTATTTTACACCTGACAAACCTTAGATGCATTTTACTACAGTTGTGTTTTACCTAACGTCTTGTGACCTACACAGGGTTGATGGAAAAGATGATGAAGACCCAACTGCAGATCAGCCAGGTTCACTTATCATAGCTGATCCTATAATAGCTGAAGATGATTCAATCACAGCTGAACTAGGTAGAGCTGAAATCTAACAAGTCCTAGATGAAGGACAGACAGACTCAACAAACCCTCACTAAATCCAACAGAAGGAACAAGCAATGATAATCATCAACCAAAAGGAGAAGATAAAGATCATACTCCTAAATGGTTAAAAGATCATCCCATTCAATAAATAACTGGGAACCTATCTGCAGGAGTCAGGACCAGGAAGTCAAGAGAACTAATAGGAATGACAATGCTCTCTTGTTTCATGTCTCCAGTGGAGCCCAAAACAATAGAACAAGCTTTGAATGGCTACACATGGGTGATTGCAATGCAAGAAGAACTTAATCAAATGGAAAGGAACAATGTGTGGGAGCCGATTGACAGATCAAATCACAAGAAGGTCATTGGCACCAAATGGGTTTACAAGAACAAATGTGATGAATATAGAGTTGTTGTTAGGATTAAAACTGGATTAGTTGCTAAAGCATATGCTCAATGTGAAAGAATAGATTTTAATGAAACCTATGCACTGGTAGCAAGATTCGAAGCAATCAGATTATTTCTTGCTTATGCAGCCTTGAATAACTTTGAGGTGTATCAATGTGAAAAGTGTCTTTCTCAATTGAGTACTGGGAAAGAATGTATATGTTGAACAACCTACTGGATTTATCAAACAAGACAAGGTATAGAAGCTGTTTAAAGCCTTATATGGACTCAAACAAGCACCAAGAGGCTGGTATGAGACAATATCCATATTTCTTGAGAAAAATCGGTTCTGCAAGGGAAAGGTGGACAAAACCTTATTCAGAAGTGAACATGAAGACCACATGTTACTAGTTCAAATATATGTGAATGATATCATCGTTGGCTCAACAAATACCTAATTATGTGAAAGAATCTCAAACCTCATGCAAGGAGAACTTGAAATGAGCATGATGTGTAAACTTAACTTCTTTCTTGGTTTACAAATCAAACAGGTTGAAACTGGTATTTTCATGAACCAAGCAAAATATACAAGGAAGCTGATCAAAAGATTTGGCATAGAATGAGCTAAGCCCTTGAAAGTACCAATGAGCACATCTCTCCACATTGACTCAGATAATGGAGGCATTCCAGTGGATCCAACCAACTACATAGGATTTATTGGATAATTATTATACCTTATTGCAAGCAGACCAGACTTATCATATGAAGTAGGAGTGTGCGCAAGATTTTAATTCAAACCAAAACAGTTCCATCACGCAGCAGTAAAGAGAATAATTACATACATAAAATCCAGAATAAATGTTGAATTATGGTATTCGAAAGATGACAAATTTTAAATATTAGGATATTTTTATTCTGATTTTGTAGGCTGTAAAATCAAAATCCTTGGATCAGGCAATTCCTTGGAACCAGATTCCTTGGATCAGGCAATTCGTTGAACATGTCAATTCCTTGGAACCAGATTTATTTATTTTAGTAAGAACCAGGTCTCCAACTCAATATCCACAAGTGAATTAGAATACCTAGCAACAGGTAGTTGTTGTGCTCAAATTCTATGGATCAGGCAACAACTAAGGAACTACAGCATTATTGCAAATGAATTTCCAATATGGTATGACAACAATAGCATAGTGCTATAAAAAACGATCCAGTCCTACACTCTGGCAGAAGCATATAGATATCAAACATCATTTCATCAGAGACCATGTGGTTAATAAAAGAGTCAAGATAGAAAGAGTCAGCACCGAATATCGAACAGCTGATATGGATACGGCAACATACTACAATAACATCAACCTGAAGATATGAAGGAGCATATAATATTCAACATAGTGTGGACATCCTCAGACTCCTGGAGGTGAACAATTCTCTATTAATGGCGGACATAATTCTCCGAATGAAAAAAATGGTATATACATTATCTCAACATTAATCCCTTGGAATAGCGGTTGAAGCACTAAACAGAATCCTCTGGACATCTGGCGGTGGATCAAGTTACCTGATCAACCCATGAAGAGGAAGAATACTGCCAAGAAATCTGATGTTCCGAAGGAGTTCATATACTTGATAGACATGACCAATACAATTGTCATGGGCATGTCAGGGATCTTTGATTAGATGTCCATATCTAAGTACATAGTGACGGGGGTAATGATGCAGAAGCAAAGGATTAACTAGCTTGATTACATTTTCGGGCAACTAGTCAGGGAAGTAAATAGAGCCAGTTGGGATTCCACCAACAAGAAATTAACCCAGAAATTAACCTTTGGTACTCAGATAAGTTGGCTTTTGGAATTCTTGGGAAAGGATAAGGGAAAAGCAGAAAACTTCCACAACAACAAACGACTTGGCCACCTACACCTAGCTGCACTTGCCCAATTCTCAACTCAGCAATCAAGGGTTGTAGAAATGCTTGCAATGATGAAGTTAGGGACATCATCTTACTAAGAAGCATTAGAATATAAGGATGAAATGAAGTGGAATTAGTTTCAGCCATTCTACCTGTAGTTGAAATTTCCATACCTGAATTAACCCCAGCTGAGATTATTGCAGCTAGCATATTGTTCGAAAAGTTTGCTACACCTGAAGAACCCCCAGGTGCTCCTGCCATTGAAGAAGAAGAGGATAGTGACAATTTTCCTTTGTCCAAACTTTTCAGGAAGATGAAGTCTAATGAAAAAAAAAAAGTCACTACATCAATCACTTCAGCACCTGAATATCCAGTCAAGAAAGTCAAAGGGCTAGTTGATTATCCAACAGAGTCCTCCGAATAAGGCACAGCTGAAGTCCTAGCTGAACCACTCCTCAACCCACCTGAAGAAATATCAGCTCAGTCAACCGAGTTTATCATAGCTAAAAAAAAGTCAACCAACCTGCAGTTCCACTCCGTAAGCTTCCAAGTATACCTGAAGAAGTCGAAGCTGCAGTGGCTGAAGAAGAAGCAGAGCTCATGGAAGCAAATGCTGTCCATTACTCATTCAACTTCAAGTACAACAATTCCTTCCACCTAAACTAGGAGCAACTGAAACTGGTAATGAAATAGATCCTCAAGTTTTCATTAATTAATGTCTACAAGGACTGGAAAAATTTGAGGGCTCTTAGTTTTGCTGACATGAAAGAGCTAGTTGAGAGAAGTAGTTAGGACTATCTTCTGACCACAGAACACCTTATCAAAGGTTTTAGTAATAAACTGAGATAAGTGTACTACTGGATGGTGATTGGTTCATCAATAATTCTAAGAGCAATATGGATAAATTCATTTTTGATGAAATGGTGGGGGTATCCCAAGGTAAAACATTTGATGAGGATGAACTCATTGGGGTTGAAAAGAAAGAAATTGAAAAAATTGGAGTTATTGATAAAGAAAGTGAAGTTGTTGAAAAGAAGGAGGAAAGAAAGAAGATGAAGAAGTAGAAGGAGAAAAAGAGGAGGAGGTGAAGGAGGATGATCAGAATGACTGTGATCGTGATCAGGATGGACCTAATCAAGGGTAAAACATAGCTGAACCAAATGCTGATTTGGAGGAAGAGAGATAAGGGGAACATTCATCAGTTAAGTCTCCATTTGGTGAAAAGTCAGCCACCTCTGAGGACCCAGTTGAACATCAAACAGCCAAGTCCCCCTCGTGAAAACTCAGCTTCCCTTGAGAACCCAGCTGAAGTTTCCCATCAGCCACCTGTATATCCGTTACCTTCTAACATGGTTAGACTAATCAGGAAGATGGTCAAGGAGACGGTGGAAAAACTTCTGGCCACCAAGGTTGAACCACACCTACTAGCACCTAACAACAATATGGATGTCCTACTTTTTGAGAAGGAATCCTCCCCACCACTTTTTTCTGTTAGAATGTCTTTGGGCGTGTAGGACTTTATGTCCAAGGTGGAGGAACAGCTATCTCAAATTATTGATGCTGGCAAAAAGGTGTAATAAATGAGAACAAATGGGGACAAGAATCCCTTAATGTAGTTCCTAGAAGTGCATCAACATCAACTATTCACAGTTGAACCCAGAGATGCTCTTGCAAAGAAGAGAATCAGACAGGAATTTGTGCAACCTCTGAGCTGAGAAGGAAAAGGGTTATACTATATGGTGGAGTTAATTCCAGAAGAAGATGGAGAGAAGTGGGTTATAGCAAAGGTATTATTGAAAAATACTACCTTCGGGAAATCCTTCAAGATCCCAACTGTACCCCTCAACAAATCTTTTGTTGATTACATGGAGATGAATTGGAGGAACTTGCGGGAGATTCTAAAAAAAAGTAGCTGAAGAAGACTTTGATACATACCCGAGTATTCCTCTCTTAAAACCACAAGATCCACCAATAGATGTCAATGGAAGGCTGGATGATGACGCACTTCAGGAGAAAATAAGAGAAGTTTGCACTAAGAACAAGTATACTTCTCCTGAAGATCATGAATTTGCATTCATTGTGGTGAAAAAGATGTATGGGCTGATCCCAGTGGTGGAAAGACCCATTGGAGCTATGCCGTTGAAATCACTCCCTCCAACAAGATTCAGAGAAAGAGGAAGAGGAACAAGAAGGAGCTAGATTTTTTATTTTATTGTCATCAACTTGTAATTGTTTTTTATTTTCTCAAAAGACTATATTGCATTGAAACTTCCAAAGTATAGAAGTATACACAGTTGATCTGAATGACAACAAAAAGACTGAGTTTTTCATTTCATCTTAGTTTTATATGTGTGATGAATTAATTACATTTGAAACTTAAGTTTTGCCATCATCGAAATAGGGGGAATTTGTTAGGAAAACTTTTTGAGATTTCGATGATGTCATCCCTGTATTAAAAGTTTATTTCAAATGTATGTTTATGTACTTGGTATTGTAAGGAAGAACCAAATGAGTATCTTCTATAACGTTTAAAGATTAGGCTAAGTATTGATAATGTTGATCAGATAAAATTTTAGGTAAGTATGGAATAGTCAATCATCATTATTTTATCTCCATTTTGTGTTTAAATCTGCATAAATGAGATTTTAATGCATTATGTTTATATATTTTGAAGGAAATTAGAGTCTGGGAGCTTAAACGAAGAAAAACGGGCCAAAACGACATTTTTTTGTCAAGGGCCGCGTCGCATCGAGCCAGAGCCGCGGCACAGACACAGCTCCAAGCTAACCGGTACAAATTGTACCGGCGGCCGCGGCACGCTCATTCTGAGCCGCGGATCGTAAGAAAAAATGCGCCCAGGCCTGGCAGCAAACGGACAAGGGCCGCGGCACACTAAAGCCGGGCCGCGGCACGCGGCGCGGTTTCTTTGAGTTCAGCCCGCGTTTTTGGCTGTTCTGAAGGCCGTTTTCGACCAAATGCTCGGATGCATTTTGGAGGCGGAAGGAAAGTTATAAAAAGGCATTGAAGGTCTGAAAATATCATCATCGAGGAGGAGGAGAAGATACCTAGCAGCAGAAAGCAAAAGCCAGAGAACAGAAGAAGCCAGTCTTCAATTATGTTTGATTGCTTTCTTATGTTTAATTTGAATATTTCTATCTTGTTTTCTAGCATGTCGGGCTAGACCCCTTTTTCTAGGATTGTGATGAAACTGAAATTTTGACGGATTAACTCTTGATTTTACATTATTAATATATTTCCCTTTTCTATTGAGTTTTTACCCAATTGTTCTTAATGCTTTCAATTATGTGGCCTATGATTGAATTGTTTTAATTGCGTAACTCGAATCGGGAGAGGAGAGTTAGTAGGAAAAATTGGTGGAGAACCGTTTTGTCTTGTGAGATAGGAATATACTCACAAGAATTACGTAGCTCGTTTGAAGATTTTAGACTTTTTGGCTATTGTTGAATTAACTCACATAGGAATAGAGTGATTTATTCACCTTAGAAAATTCTACTGACCTCGGGAGAGGCATTAGATTATCTTAGAATCTTCGATGTCAATAAATTGGGAAATCAAATAATTTATATTAATGAAGATTAATCCGGATTAATCGAGGCGGATTCTCAATCCTAGATTCTTCTCTTATTTGATCTACTTTCTTCAGACTATTGATTTAATTGGTTGTTTTTAGTTTATTGCGTTATTTGGTTTCTAAAATTTCTTCAACCACAAAATTCGATCGTTCAAATAAAACTAGAATACAAATAAATTGGTAATTAGTACGTCAGTCCTCGAGGGAGCGATATCTTTCTCATCACTTTATTACTTGATTACGACAACGTGCACTTGCGTTCACTAAAATATGTAACAAATTTTTGGCGCCGTTACCGGGGACTGATTGTTTTTACTAATATCAATTTCAGTATTTCTAGTCTTAATTTGAACATTATTTTATTTGTGTAAATTTGTTTTTATTTGTTTTCCTTTCAGGAGTTTCGTTTAGTGCATGAGAAAATTTGGTGACGAAGGTTTATTCCCTTTTCGATACCGAACTCGAGCGCACCTTGCGGAATAACAGGAAGGAAAGGCATGAGTTGTCAACTACGGATATCATGACTGACAACACCGGAAATCAAGGTATCGACAATCCTATTCAGCAAGCTCAACCGACATTGGCACTCCGTGATTATGCGCTTCCACAAATTAACGCGAATTTTTCGGGGATTGGGCATCCAACCATTCAAGCGAACAATTTCAAAATTAAGCAGGATCTCATCCAAATGGTGCAAGCGAGCCAATTTTGTGGACTGGCGAACGATGATCCTAATGCTCATATTGCATCCTTTCTCGAGATATGTGATACATTCAAGAATTCTAATGATGCCATTCGTCTACGGCTTTTTCCATTCTCTTTGAGGGACAAAGCCAAGTTCTGACTGAATTCAATCCCGCCTGGCTCTATCACGACTTGGGAGGAATTAGCACAAGCTTTTCTAGCTAAGTTCTTTCCGCCGGCGAAGATAGCGTGACTCAGAAGTGAGATAACTACTTTCGGGCAATTTGAGATGGAATCGCTTCATGAAGCATGGGAGAGATACAAGGATTTGCTAAGGAGATGCCCACACCATGGTCTACCGGATTGGCTGAAAATTCAGACATTCTATAACGGACTGAGTGCTTCTACACGCACTCTTGTTGATGCTGTAATATCCGACGGAAATTCTTACTTGCTGTTGTACTATTCGGATAATTTAATACTGTTGTAATCTTGTTGCATTTGTGAAATGAATATTGATGTTGGAATATATCATAATAGACTTGAATAAAATGATCACTCGCATTATGTTTGAATTTTCAGTGTTGTAGAGATAAGTGCATATTGAACTATTAAAAACCTGAGCCTAACGTACGTTAATCATAAGTCATAGCGTACGCTATTTTGAGGCCTTTACGTACGTAAAGGGGTACCTGTTACGTACGTAACCAGTGCAATCGTATCCGATCTCAACTTTCGGCGTGTGGGGCTGGGTGGGATTCGAATATCTGATCTTTGGAGCCAACCTAGTTGACCCACATTACGTACGTAATGCTTCGAGCGGTAACGTACGTAATGAAGTTCGTATTTCAGTCCAGAAACCTCTGGACTTAGCTTACGTACGTAACACTTGTTGTGTAGCGTACGTAACGAACTGTGCTGTTATAAAAAGACAACTTGTGTCTTTCATTTTGCACGTCCAAACTCCGATTTTCACCCATATAATCATCCCCCTTCATCCCTAGAGCAAGTTTACCTTCTTCCAACTTGTGTTGGAGCTTTACATTTTGATTTTGGAGCTTGTTGATTGGAACTTGGAGACATTCTTGAAGCTTATATTGTGTTCTTGTGGGTTGGTGTATTGTTCTTCATTTCTGAAGGTATGTTCTACGATTTAACCCTATAATCTCGAATTTATTATGATAGTGATTAAGTATATTTCACCTAGTGATGAATTAATCAAAATAAACATGTTGTAGTTAAGCTTTCAACAACCTAATGATGAACAAGATGATTAGAGGGTTTGTAATGGTGTGTTCTTGGTGTTTTAATATGGTAATGATCATGTTTAGTTTAACCACACTCTCCTTGCTAGACTCATAACACCATTGGTATAATAATAATCCTTGTTCCATTGTAATGTAAATGACTTATTGGAATAATTACCATAAATGTTTTAAGAAACCTTGTGAATCATTAGAAGAATGAAATAATCTTCTTGAACCTAGGCTAAGTGAATTCAGATGTGTGTTGTTTGAATCCCCAAGTCAGTTGGAAGAGTATAAGAGTGGTGCTAAACTTGAGATAATCTTCATAACCATGATATGGATTTACAATTAATTAACTCAACATAAGTAATTGTATGTAGTGCAGATTTTACTTTTAATCATTTGAGATGTTCTTGATAAGATTAAAGGATAGGAGATTATTGTTTAAAAACATTATGGAATGATTCTTAATCCAACAAACATTTGGTATCATCTTGTAATCAATTGTGGGAATTGAATGGTATGAATAAGGTTCTTGAAGTAACACTTCAGAAGTTAAACTACTCAATCGGGAATTAAGATGTTATCTCGTGAAAATTCGGTGTAGATGATCATATAAACGTATTAATGAGCAAAATATACTTCATTCAAGGTTGATTGTTCGAGTACACAATATTAGTTGAGGACCGTTCGTTCGTTCCGACAAGAAGAGGACTATTCCCGTCTCCGTATTGAGGCAAGTTATCTTGCTTGGTTATAATGATGTGTGGATTCTTATGATGATTATGCATTTCGTGTATGTGAAACACTTATAAACTTGTGACTTGTGACTTGAGGTTGTTCTTAATGATGTCCCATTTTTATCATGGGATTGTATTCCCAAGTTCGTCACTTTTGACCCTTGATATTGTTGATCTTGTTGTCATCTCGGTGAGTCCTCGATCCTTAATCGGATTTTGTGAATTATTGAATTCGTTGTCATGTTGCATCGTGACATATCCGGAGTCATATCTACGTTCCGATTGGATATTGTGTAGGATTTTTAGCCGGGCACATATATAGTCATGCGTGAATATTTTTCCGTGAAAGGTGTGCACGAGGCGTAGTTCGTTGAGGCTAATTAGGTACATTGTCCGCGTATATCACGGATTCCGTATACGGGGTGGACATGTGCGACACATATTCGGATCGGGCGTCTTGTGATGTCCCTCTTGAGCCGTACTATCTTAGTCGCTCACAGTCCATTTTTATACTTGGATGTGTTCGACGTTTTGTATCGACGTTCATACGCCCGAGGGGTATGTTCATTAGTCGGGGCGTTATTCTTGAAATCTTATATACGTGAATTGTATACTATCTTGAGAATCATTTATCATGTATATCTGACCCTGTGTTGGGCGAAATACTTGTGTTGTATTTTAGGTCGAGGAAAAGGCAAGGCACGGGAAGATCAAGGTGATGACGAAGGGTTCGAAGGATACTAGTTCGGGGGCCCCAAGTCTTTCGTGTCCGGTCATGTTCGTACCGTGTAATGTTAATTTCCGCTTCATTTTAAGTTTGAACAATGTATTGTTATTTAAGGTATAATTCATCTCCATATGGATTATACTTATGTTTTGGATCCTGTGTGTAATAAGGCTGTAGGCCATACTGCTGTAAACTCCACATCGGAGTAAGTACTATGTTTTGTGGTTCGGTATCACATGTATTGTGTATTTAATCTGTACTTTGGATATCGCCTGGTGGATCCCAGTGTGGGGTCCACGGCACTGTAATGGCCGCCTTATCGGGGTGTTACAGAAGATGGTATCAGAGAGGTCGTTTTCTTTCTTTTTGAGTCTTTGTGTATTGAACTAGTATCAAGAGACCTTCGTATCACGTGTGACCCGTGCGAGCGCCTGATCCTACAAGCCAAATGCGGTACGTACTTTATGAACCATGAATAAATTATTGACATGATATTGGTCTCTCAATAGATCTCCTTGTTGATCTCGGCAATTTAAGGGTTTGTGGCAGGAATTATCTGATTGATGATTCAAATAAAATTCTAGATTGATTATATGATTGAAATCATTCGACTCAAACGTCGATATGATATTTTGTGTGACTCTTGTAATGATGATAACTCATTACGAACTGCTTTCTCGAATATGTAATTTCTTACTGCCATTAACTTAGCGTGAATTCTGATTGGTATCATGAACTATACTTATGATTATCATTACAAATTGATTCTTTCAGTATGGAAAGAAATTTGAGAGGCCGTGGCAGAGGGGTACGAGGCCGCGGAAGGGGCCGAATCCCGATACCGCGAGCCAACAGACGTGCGAACGCAGAGCATAGTTCCGCAGGCAGTGATTCGCCTTCTAGGGACCAATCGCACCACAATGGACACGAGGATGCTCGTGTCGATCCTTACACTGTAATGCAGGACATGATGGCCCAGATGACCCAAATGGGTCAGTTAATGGAAACAATGCAGAGGGCCGCTACTGGCCAGCAGCAGGGGGCTCATCCTCCTCCTATACATTGCGGGCTGGTGAATCGGATCATCAGTGACATCTCGCGCCAACGACCCCCGATTTTTGAAGGTTCCTCTGAGCCGGCCGATATCGTACATTGGATCGAACACTTCGAGAAGTTGTTCGATATGGTAGACATCGATGAGAATCGCGTCTCGTAGTGACTTACTACTTGGGCAAGGGTGCCCACACTTGGTGGCTTTCGGTGAGGCCAGCTGATGGCGTATGTACTTGGGAAGAATTTAAAAATCTCATGCTAGATCGTTACTTTCCAGGTCCTCTCCGCGAGGCCAAATTATCAGAATTGCTGAATCCGGAACCGTCCGAAGATGATGATGTACTATCTATCGCCGAGAAATTCCAGGCACTTCTCCCTTTTGCCGCGACGATTGTCCACACAGAAGCTGATAAGATCAAATACTTTCTCAAAAGGCATAAACCCCGAATGAGAATGCAGCTGTTGAACCATCATTGTGTGACCCTACCAGAGTTCATCGAGAAAGCTCTGGAGTACAAATTGACCGTGAAGGAAATTTCCAAGAAGCAACCGCAGTCTAACAACAAGAAATTCAGGAACCAGAACCAGTCAGACAGCAACCGGGGAACATTCAAGAGACCCCAACGATGCAAATCCTTACGAGCGGCGGCTACGGCATTGAAGCCAACCGGATCGCAACCTCGGCGGTCGGCTATCCGTTGTGTGCTATAATTGTGGAGACCAGGGCACATTAATTGAAATGTCCTAGGCCACCGTGTCATGCCATACTTGCGGGAAGAACGGACATCGTGCTCGTTATTGTAGGAGTGGACTAGGGCGTATTCCGCGGCACCTCATGCTCGATACAATCTTGATTCGGGACCGTGTACCTCCATCCGCTTCTTATCGGACTACCGGGCAAACAAAGGGATGGGACGTGGAAATCAAGCGGTACATCAGTGCGAAGTGCAAAACCTAGAGTTTACGAGATGAAGAGGTGAAGATCCCGGCGACATGATTGCAGTACTCTCGAGATCGATCTCGGCTGTCTGTGTTCTTTTTGATACTGGTGCTTCACACTCCTTTTTATCTACTTCTTGTTTGAGTCGTTTGCAATTAGAGCATGTTATCAATTGTGAACCTTATATAATTGGTCTACCCGATGGTAGAAGAATTGTTGGGAATCGTGAAGTTCAGGACTGCTCGATTCGAATGAACGACCGTGAGTGGTTATCAAATTTAATTGTGGTCGATTTACCTAAAGATGATGTGATCTTGGGTATCGATTGGATGGACCGTCATGATGCCATAATTAGTGTCCGCAAGCGAACAGTAACCGTCACATCTGACGATGGTATTGAGTGTACCTTCTAGGGTGATAATCCCAGCCGTTCCGGGAGAATCATGAGCGCTATGAAAACGGTGAAACTGCTTAATCAAGGATGTATTGGCTATTGGTGTTACATGACCAAGACAATGGATCGACCAGTTGAATTGATCGATATTCCGGTAGTCCGAGACTACCCAGACGTATTTCGGATGAATTGCGGGCTTACCTCCGCATCGTGATGTAGAGTTCAATATTGAGCTAGAGCACAGTACGTCCTGCTCTCAAAAGCACCGTATCGCATGGCTCCGAGAGATGCGGGAGGCTGAAGAGCCAACTTGAGGATTTGACCGAGAAGGGCTACATTAGACCTAGTGCGTCCCCTTGGGAGCACCGATACTATTAAATGCGTAAGAAGGGACGGATCTCTACGTCGTGTATTGATTATCGTGAGTTGAGCAGGGTAACCAATAAGAACAAATACCCATTGCAGCGTATTGATGATTTATTGGATCAGATTCAAGGGACTCTTGTGTTTTCTAAGATCGACACGAGTCTGGTTACCATCGATTGAGGATTCGTGAGTCGATATTTCAAGAAGTTTTTCGTACTCGCTATGGGCATTATGAGTTCGTAGTGATGCCTTTTGGGTGACGAATGCACCGGCAATATTTATGGAGCTGATGAATCGAGTGTTTATTAATTATCTGGATCGCTTTGTAGTCGTTTTTATTGACGACATTCGATCTATTCTCGTGACCATGAAGAGCACGAGCGTCATCTCCATCTAGTTCTCGGCGTTAAGGCGAGAGCGGCTTTATGGAAAATTTTCTAAATGTGAGTTACGGATAAATGAAGTTATCTTTCTCGGGCATGTGATATCGATTGATGGGGTGCGAGTAGACCCTTGAAGGCGAAGCTATCCGAGGCCAGTTACCACCAAAGAGCGTTAAGGAAGTACGCAGTTTCTTGGGACTAGCGAGTTATTAACGACGGTTCGTGGAGGTTTTCCAAAATTGCCCAACCAATGACTAATTTGTTGAGGACGGATAAGAAATATTTATGGTCGAGGCTTGTCGTGAGCTTTGATGAACTTAAGAGTCGGTTGATTTGGCACCTATTTTAGTCCTAGAAAGGACGGAAGGGTTTGTAGTGTATAGTGATGCATCTAAACAGGGCCTTGGGTGTGTACTAATGCAAAACGGGAAGGTGATCTCCTATGCATCGAGACAGCTACGACCTTACGAGGTCAACTACCCCACCCATGATCTAGAACTCGCAGCCGTGGTGTTTGCTTTAAAAATCTGGCGTCATTATCTGTATGGAGTAACCTGTCAGATTTTCACTGACCACAAGAGCCTGAAATACATTTTTACTCATAAGGAGTTAAACATGAGGCAGAGAAGGTGGCTAGAACTCATCAAAGACTATGATATCGAGATCCTTTATCATCCGGGCAAAGCAAATGTAGTTGCCGACGCTTTGAGCCGTAAGACAGTGCAGGCGAATCTTGAGCCGTTTGGTGACACGAGAGAGTTTCAATTGGATCTTATGAGGCCAGAAATTGAAGTTTGGTTACAGCGTATTCAGGGACAACTTTGCACCCTTGAGATTTCTTCATCTCTTGATGATATGATCAGATCGAGGCAAGTTACGGACCCATTCTTATCTCGAGTCCGGGATGAGGTAACCCAAGGGAAAGCCCCTGGATTCGTGATCCACGAGGATGGATTGATACGATTTAGAAATCGAGCTTGTGTACCCGCTGACAAAGAGTTGAGGAACTCTATCATGAGAGAAGCCCATGCTACCCCGTACTCTATTCACCCGGGATCTAGCAAGATGTATAAGGATTTGAAGCAGAATTATTGGTGGGGAAATATGAAACGTGAGGTTGCCGAATTTGTTTCGAGATGTTTAACACTGTCGGCGGAGTTAAGATTGAGCACCGACGCGGGAATCTTTGAAACCGCTTCCGATTCCCGAGTGGAAATGGGAGGACATATCAATGGATTTTATTACTAGATTGCCGGCCAGTCGAGGAATGAATACGATTTGGGTGATTGTGGACCGTCGACCAAATCAGCCCACTTCTTGGAGATTAAGGACGCGTGGGGTCGAGAGATTGGCCACTGTTTATTAAGGAAATTGTGAGATTACGGTACCCCAAGAGTATTGTATCGAGGCCGTGACGGAGCGGTCGTGTCACACTTACGGAAGGAAGTTCATCGTGCGATGGGCACGCGATTGAATTCGATGCGGCTTTTCATCCACAGGCCGATGGTCGATGCGAGAGAACCATCCAGACTCTAGAGGACATGTTGAGAGCATGCGCTCTTGATTGGAAGGACGATTGGGAAGACCAGCTGCCTTTGGTGGAATTCACTTATAATAATAGTTGGCACGCTTCGATTCAGATGGCACCGTATGAGGCATTATATGGCCGTCGCTGTAGGTCCCCTTTGTGTTGGGACGAACTATCAGAATCTCTGGGTACGGAACACGACATGTTATTAGCAGCTCGGGAGAAGATCACTTTGATTAGGAGCCGGTTGTTAACGGCTCAAAGTCGACAGAAGTCTTATGCTGACCACCGTCGACGACCGCTTGAGTTCGAGGTCGGTGACCATGTGTTATTGAAGGTGTCTCCTACCCGAGGAGTCTTTCGTTTTTGGAAACGAGGCAAGCTGAGTCTAAGGTATATCGGGCCGTTTGAGGTTTTGGAACGAGTAGGCGATTTGGCTTATCGCTTGGCTTTACCACCAGCCCTGAGCCGGATCCATAACGTATTCCATGTCTCCCAGCTAAGGAAATACGTTGCTGATCCGAGTCATGTACTTCAGTTCGATGAGATCGATTTAGCGGAGGATCATTCGTATGAGGAGCGCCCCGTACGGATACTTGAGAGAAGGATCAAGCAATTACGGAATAAGACGATTCCCCTACTGAAGGTTCAGTGGTCACGACACGGGGTCGAGGAGGCCAAATGGGAGACGGAGCACAGCATTCAATAGAGGTATCCCGAATTGTTTACCCCTTAGTTTCGAGGACGAAACCCCTTTTAAGGGGGGGAGTATGTAATATCCGACGGAAATTCTTACTTGCTGTTGTACTATTCGGATAATTTAATACTGTTGTAATCTTGTTGCATTTGTGAAATGAATATTGATGTTGGAATATATCATAATAGACTTGAATAAAATGATCACTCGCATTATGTTTGAATTTTCAGTGTTGTAGAGATAAGTGCATATTGAACTATTAAAAAACTGAGCCTAACGTACGTTAATCATAAGTCATAGCGTACGCTATTTTGAGGCCTTTACGTACGTAAAGGGGTACCTGTTACGTACGTAACCAGTGCAATCGTATCTGATCTCAACTTTCGGCGTGTGGGGCCGGGTGGGATTCGAATATCTGATCTTTGGAGCCAACCTAGTTGACCCACATTACGTACGTAATGCTTCTAGCGGTAACGTATGTAATGAAGTTCGTATTTCAGTCCAGAAACCTCTGGACTTAGCTTACGTACGTAACACTTGTTGTGTAGCGTACGTAACGAACTGTGCTGTTATAAAAAGACAACTTGTGTCTTTCATTTTGCACGTCCAAACTCCGATTTTCACCCATATAATCATCCCCCTTCATCCCTAGAGAAATTTTACCTTCTTCCAACTTGTGTTGGAGCTTTACATTTTGATTATGGAGCTTGTTGATTGGAACTTGGAGACATTCTTGAAGCTTATATTGTGTTCTTGTAGTTTGGTGTATTGTTCTTCATTTCTGAAGGTATGTTCTACGATTTAACCCTATAATCTTGAATTTATTATGATAGTGATTAAGTATATTTCACCTAGTGATGAATTAATCAAAATAAACATGTTGTAGTTAAGCTTTCAACAACCTAATGATGAACATGATGATTAGAGGGTTTGTAATGGTGTGTTCTTGGTGTTTTAATATGGTAATGATCATGTTTAGTTTAACCACACTCTCCTTGCTAGACTCATAACACCATTGGTATAATAATAATCCTTGTTCCATTGTAATGTAAATGACTTATTGGAATAATTACCATAAATGTTTTAAGAAACCTTGTGAATCATTAGAAGAATGAAATAATCTTCTTGAACCTAGGCTAAGTGAATTCAGAGGTGTGTTGTTTGAATCCCCAAGTCAGTTGGAAGAGTATATGAGTGGTGCTAAACTTGAGATAATCTTCATAACCATGATATGGATTTACAGTTAATTAACTCAACATAAATAATTGTATGTAGTGCAGATTTTACTTTTAATCATTTGAGATGTTCTTGATAAGATTAAAGAATAGGAGATTATTGTTTAAAAACATTATGGAATGATTCTTAATCCAACAAACATTTGGTATCATCTTGTAATCAATTGTGAGAATTGAATGGTATGAATAAGGTTCTTGAAGTAACACTTCAGAAGTTAAACTACTCAATCGGGAATTAAGATGTTATCTCGTGAAAATTCGGTGTAGATGATCATATAAACGTATTAATGAGCAAAATATACTTCATTCAAGGTTGATTGTTCGAGTACACAATATTAGTTGAGGACCGTTCGTTCGTTCCGACAAGAAGAGGACTATTCCCGTCTCCGTATTGAGGCAAGTTATCTTGCTTGGTTATAATGATGTGTGGATTCTTATGATGATTATGCATTTTGTGTATGTGAAACACTTATAAACTTGTGACTTGTGATTTGAGGTTGTTCTTAATGATGTCCCGTTTTCATCATGGGATTGTATTCCCAAGTTCGTCACTTTTGACCCTTGATATTGTTGATCTTGTTGTCATCTCGGTGAGTCCTCGATCCTTAATCGGATTTTGTGAATTATTGAATTCGTTGTCATGTTGCATCGTGACATATCCGGAGTCATATCTACGTTAGATTGGATATTGTGTAGGATTTTTAGCCGGGCACATATATAGTCATGCGTGAATATTTTTCCGTGAAAAGGTGTGCACACGAGGCGTAGTTCGTTGAGGCTAATTAGGTACATTGTCCGCGTATATCACAGATTCCGTATATGGGGTGGACATGTGCACCGACACATATTCGGATCGGGCGTCTTGTGATGTCCCTCTTGAGCCGTACTATCGTAGTCGCTCACGATCCATTTATACTTGGATGTGTTCGACGTTTTGTATTGAGCGTTCATACGCCCGAGGGGTATGTTCGTTAGTCGGGGCGTTATTCTTGAAATCTTATATACGTGAATTGTATACTATCTTGAGAATCATTTATCATGTATATCTGACCCTGTGTTGGGCGAAATACTTGTGTTGTATTTTAGGTCGAGGAAAAGGCAAGGCACGGGAAGATCAAGGTGATGACGAAGGGTTCGAAGGATACTAGTTCGGGGGGCCCAAGTCTATCCTGTCTGGTCATGTTCATACCGTGTAATGTTAATTTCCGCTTCATTTTAAGTTTGAACAATGTATTGTTATTTAAGGTATAATTCATCTCCATATGGATTATACTTATGTTTTGGATCCTGTGTGTAATAAGGCCGTGGGCCATACTGCTGTAAACTCCACATCGGAGTAAGTACTATGTTTTGTGGTTCGGTATCACATGTATTGTGTATTTAATCTGTACTTTGGATATCGCCTGGTGGATCCCAGTGTGGGGTCCATGGCACTGTAATGGCCGCCTTATCGGGGTGTTACAGATGCAGCCGCTGGAGGAGCTTTAATGGGCAAGACGATGGCTGAAGTCCATTCTTTACTGGAAGATATGGCAGCAAATGCATATCAGTGGCCTTCTGAGCATATAAATGCGAAAAAATTTATGAGAATTTCCGAAAATGATACAATATCTACGCTATCAGCCCAAGTTGCGGCCTTGAGTCAACAACTTCAAATTTTATCGCACCCTCCTTCTACCGTTACCACGGAAACATGTAATTGGTGC
The DNA here is from genome assembly GCA_033398695.1 of Orobanche coerulescens. Classification (NCBI taxonomy): domain Eukaryota; kingdom Viridiplantae; phylum Streptophyta; class Magnoliopsida; order Lamiales; family Orobanchaceae; genus Orobanche; species Orobanche coerulescens. Next base: position 46,397,885 of record CM065814.1, read on the forward strand.
AACGGGTCTCATCCTAGTGTTGAATGCCATGTCAGGAATCCTTTTGAGCAATCTCAGATGGAACAAGCTAAATTTGTGGGGAATGGAAATCGACAGAATCAATTCATGACCCGCACGAAAACTACTCTACAAAATCATTCCGCTTTTATTCGCAATTTGGAAGTCCAAATGGGTCAAATAGCAAATTTGTTAACAGCCCGACCTCAGGGCGCTTTGCCAAGTACAACTGAGACGAACCCCAGAGAGAGTATTAATGCCATTGGCTTGAGAAGTGGGAGGGAAGTGTGTGAGCAACCCGGGAAAAACAAAGTGAAAGGTGAAGATGAGGAGAAGAAAAATTTGGCATTAGGAGAATCTCAAATTTCTAAAAACTTGAAATTGTTTCCAGACAATCCGATAGCCTATGTGCCACCCACCCCATTTCCACAGAGTTTGCAGAAGCAAAAGTTAGACAAGCAATTCTCCAAGTTTCTTGACCTCTTCAAGAAATTACATATCAATATTCCATTTGCCGACGCCTTGGAACAAATGTCGAGCTATGTGAAGTTTATGAAAGGAGATCTTATCTAATAAAAGGAAGCTCTAGGAATATGAAATGGTGGCACTGACTGAAGAGTGCAGCGCTATCTTGCAGAAAAAGCTCCCACCTAAACTGAAGGATCCACGAAGCTTCACTATACCGTGCACTATTGGAAACTTGTCTTTTGATAGAGCGTTATGTGATCTCGGCGCAAGTATAAATCTCATGCCTCTTTCTATTTTCAAGAAACTAGGAATTGGGGAGGCCAAGCCAACTACAGTCTCTTTGAAACTAGCTGATAGATCCATCCAGTATCCGAGAGGGGTAATAGAAGATGTCCTAGTAAGGGTTGATAAATTCATTTTCCCCGCTGATTTTATTATGCTTGACATGGAAGAGGATCAGGAGATTCTGATTATTTTGGGTAGACCGTTTTTAGCCACTGGTAGGACTCTTATTGATGTTCAGTAGGGTGAATTGAAGCTTCAGGTTCAAGATGAGCAAGTCACATTCAAAGTGTTTCGATCTCTCCCGTGTCCAAGCAGTGTCGAGAAGTGTTCACAAATTGAAAGCTTAGATATTTTTGCGAAAGACACACACCGGGAGAAGTGTTGGTCGAAGTGTTCAGAATCTGTTTTAGTTCCTCCGACATCTAAGAAAAATGAAGAACGAGTCGCGTATCTTAAGCATTTGGATATGTCGTCTTCATCATCCGTTCAACCACCATCGAAAAGTTCTCATACCGTCATAAGTTCTTTCGTGGAAAAGAAAACTAAGCCGGAAGTGAAACGAGTGCCAAGTCATGTGCAATATGGGTGTTTTGGGATGTTACTTTTGTTCAAGTCTTTTCGCAAAGAATGTTGGATGTCCAAACCAAAAATCGAACTGTTAAAAATAAATGGTCAAAAATTTAAAACACATATTAACGGTTCGATGGACTGGGCGGAGTCCAATTGCTATTTGCGAAAAGAAAATTGATTTTCAAAAGGTCCGGCTGAAGACTATAAACTTAGCGCTTCTCGGGAGGCAACCCGAGTACTAGTATAGATTTTAGTTTGTCTTTTTTCGCTTTTTTTCCTTCATTTTAGGAGTCTATTTTTTGGCGTTTTTGGCTTTGCCATGCTTATCTCTCATGTTCTAGGTGTTTTCATTTGAAAATTATGTGCAGGAACCCTCCAGGGAAAATTTTAAGGTTAGGGCCGTGGCACATAAAGAGCGGGCCGCAGCACACGCAAGTCTAAAAATTTTGGCAAACTTTCTGTACTCTGTGCCGTGGCACGAAGATGCTGAGCTGCGGCACACTTGCCCCAAGAGCCGCGGCACGATGAAGGCAGGCCGCGGCATGCTGAAGACCCAGAAAAGCGCCCATAAATCTGTACTCTGTGCTGCGGCAAGAAGGTGCTGAGACATGGCAAACTAACCCTGGAATCCGCGGCACCCGTGCAATGAGCCGCAGCACACCGCGAGACACCCCAACGCCCAAATCAAACTGTACTATGGGCCGCGGCTCAGTTTGTACGTGCTGCGGCCCCTGTCGAGAATTTAAATAGCCTGCGCACGAATTAGAACTCATTCAGCCGAAATAAGGTATCACTTCACAAATCCTATTCTTCTTCCGCACGGCACAAGGTTACCTTCTCCGAAGTTCTTCTTCTTCTCATCTTCTTCAATCCAACACAAGGTAATCCTTATTCCTTAAGCTTAATTGCAACATGGATTGAGAAATGAGGTGATGTTCTTCATTCATTGATGAATTTGTTTTTTTATTTCCTAAAGTTCTATCAAGAATTTTATCGGAATATGTTGAGATTATAGATTGCTTGATTGTGTTTCGTTGATTTGTCATGAATTATTGTGATTTTGTTTGTTGTTGGGATTGAATTCACCAAGGATTATTTTTGTTTTTCATTTAAGTTTACGCATGCAAAGTGTTTGATGAAATACCCTAATGAAATTTTTTGATCTAAACATCCCCAATTTGTCTGCAACAGTTGGATTATCTGAATAATATACCCCCTACCTTAATGCTTAGCTAGAGTTAAAATTTTCGCATCATACAGAAGTGCGAGTTTTTTGACGCTATATTCGTTTCCTGCACATTATAAGTTGAGATTGGTGTAGTGTTATTTAAAGTCGTCTAAACTATCCTGCGTTTATTTTTCAGGACTTTGCTATGGCACGCAAGAGAAAGTTGAGCATAAGGACGAGGACTCGATCATCCCCCGCGAGAGGGGAAACCTTGCAAAACCGACCGGAAGGGCAATCCCAACAATTTTCCGATCCCGAGATCTATAGAATTTTTAATGAGACAATTCGTCCTCGTCCTATAATTCCTGAGCGGGGATTCACTCCCGCCCCCCAAGACGGTGAGCTTTTAACGATGATTACTGAAATAGGATGGACTCGATTCGCTGCACAACCCGAGCCGGCGGTAATTCCTATCGTCCAATAATTCTATGCCATCGCGTTATTACTACATATCCAGGCAGGGCAGATGATGGGACGACCGGATACACGTACCGAGGTTGTCGTCCGTGGCCAGAAAGTAGATTTCTCGGCAGCTGCGATATGGAGCTTATACGAGCTTCCCAAGGTTGACGAATCGGCATACACGCAGAAAGTGAGTAGCCTCTCGAGGGAAGCTTTGCAAGAGGCGCTTGCTCAGCCGGATTCGGTTTGGGAAACGCGTGTCCTGGGATCGACGGCCTTCTTCTTCAAGAGTTCCCGCCTCAGTCGGCTCGGGAAAGCTTGGCTTTATTTTCTCTGCTCGCGAGTCGACCTGACTTCACAGATCCGCTCTGTCCTGTTTCCTTGTGCCAGACTGTTATATGCTATCACAGCCGGATTGCGATTCGATGTGGCCCCACGGCTGGTCTGATCTATTCTCTAGTGCATCCAAGACGGGGCTGAAACACCCCTCTATCATTTGTGCCTTATGCCGCCAGTCAGGCGTGAGTTGGTCGGATGACGAGCTGACACTAGCACCCTAGGGTCCGATCGATCATCGCATTATCTCTCACTTCGACCAGTGGGGTGGTGCGTGGGCACATCCGCGGAGACGAGGATTTCTTATGGACGAGCCGCATGAGCACTCCCCCGAGCCACTTCTTCTGACGCATGAGCCAGCGGCTGATACTGAGGATCAGACTGAGTCCACCCCGCCGCCAGCGAGAGATCACGTCCTTCAGGCGATGTTTGACGGCTTGAGGGAGGAGATGCGAGCAGAGAGAGATAGCGTCCTCGCAGCTGTTCGAGAGGAGATGTACGAGCAGGTCCGCCGGGCCAATCGGCATGCGGAGAGGCGCTTAGCTACGAGAGACGCCTACCATCGGGACTATTTGGCTGTTTGTACGGACCATATCCTTCGCCCGGATGGACCTTTCATTCCTACCGTCAGGCCACCTACACCACCCACTTCGCTGGACGAGGCCGATGCCAGCGCCTGATCTTACCTTAGGGGAGTACTTGACCTTTCTCTTACTGCGTATTATTTTTTGTTGTCCATTGGGGTCAATGTACATCTCAAGTTTGGGGGTGTACTTTTTAGTTGTTATTTATTTTTTCGTTGTTATTGATTCTAGCCTTGCTTGTCTTCTATGATATTCTGGACTTTGGTTGCATTCGTGAATATTTCGTGCAGCCTTGTGTAAGACTTATTATATGATATTGATTTCTTTTTGAAGAAACGGATGAGTATTGGTCGAGTTCGCATTATGCGATTTTTGTTTCCCTCGAGTATTCATTTCGGTCTGATTTTTTTTTTGTATCATTGTGGTAGTCTTGGCATATAAGAAATGAGACATACATGTTTGTAGTGTCCGCATTACACGAGCCATCGTCTATACATTTGGTTATGCTTTTCATTAGCTAGTTGCCCAGTAACATTAGTCTTGTTGGCATTAAATTAAGTACCTAAGTTTAAGCATTGAGTCGGATAATCTTTCCAAAAAAAAAAATATTGAGAGTGTACATGTTCTATGATGGGAAGTCTAGTAACCGGGGGTATTCACGTGACCCGTTGTTTACTTTCGCGTAAAACGACAACCCTGAATAGACTAATGGTTCATAAAAATTGCATCCCCGATGATAGGAAGCCAAGTAACTGGATGTATTCACGTGACCCGTCATTTACATTCGCGTAAAACAGCGACCTTGAATCGGAAGTGCGGGAATAGCTATTCGAGTTTTTTCTCCGCTGTAGAGGGAAACTTAGTTACTAGAAGCATTCATGAGCCCCATGAGTGTCTTTTACGTCAAACGATTCCTCAATACATGAGAATAGAAATCCACCCTAGGATTATTCCAATTAACATACCGGGAGTCGAAACCTAGTGGTTAACTCGAATCATTATAATGATTATATATAAGGGAGTGCTTTCGGAGGAATATTATGAGATTCTTGTGTTCTTGCCACGAGACTGTGAGACTGGGCGAGTTGGCTTGTTATACTTTTAACATTCATATTGGCGGTCGGCTCAATTCACGTTTGTTAATCTTTGAGCCTTGATTTTGTTCATGAGCTATTTATTTGCACTAGAAATGTTTACCTTGTGGAATCATTGTCCGTACTGTGACTCACTGGTACGATATCCGTATTATTCTTTGAGATTTTCAGGGTAGTATTAATTAGTTGAGCACTATGGATTTGCACGATTGCCCACGATACTTGTCGTCTTATTTGAAATTGATTTTTGCTTGAGGACAAGCAAATGCTTAAGTTTGGGGGTATTTGTTAGATGTATTATTGTGCGCTTAATTTGTTGGGATTCCGAAAATAAAACGAAATACGCAGCGGAAATAAATACGAATCCCAAACAGGATCGATCAAGTAACGTATATACGAAAAAAAATACAAAGATAAAGATTCATACCCTTGAAGCCTTTGAAATAAATCTTCGTAAAGTGTAGACGATGATCACGATCCCGTCCCGAACACGAAATCCCTTCGTTCCAAGCACCGAAAATTTGAAGCCTCTACTTTACACGCGTCGGAAGTTGCCCGGAAAATTCGACGTAACTTCGTTCTCCAAGAACACGGCTAGGAAGTTACCGTAGGAATTTTCTCTCTATTTTTTTTCTTGAATTCCTTTCACCTCTAAGATGAAAATTGAAAAAAAAAAATTCTCTCCCTTCCTCACTTAATACTCTCGGCAGGCAGCTCTCAATTTGCCAAGAAGTTCTCACTTTTCAAGTGTGTGTGTGTGTAGTAGTTGTTATAATATGTTGTTTTTATATTATCTCAAACATATAATACAAATCATATAATTGAGATAAAATGTCAACACATAATAACAAAAATACAACTAACACATACACATGCATGGAAATGATTCCATGTGATGTGGGGAGAGGGAGGGCGGCCCATGGTGGAAGTTTCCTAGAAAACGAGCCGAGTCACTCGGCTCGTGTACCGGATGTTCGTCAAACGACTCCGTTAAATACACTCCGTTTAATCACCAATGTATTTATATTAATTAATTAATCTAATTAATTAATAATATCATATACAAATATATTTCTCTAAGAAATATAATTTATCAATTAAATTAATCACCCGGTAACTTAATTTTAATTCATAAGACCGCTATTTTGATTTATCTAATAAATCATAAGTAGATATCCAATATCTAATATAATTAGAGAGATAATAAATTCATATTTATCCGTCAACTTTCCTGATGCGCGACTCCGTAGGTCCGTCTCAGCCGACATTGGGAGGAACCAATGAGTGCGGGCAGCACTTAGCCAGCCTAGCAGGCCGCACTGTAAATCCCGACTGAGAATGAATGAAGGGACCATTCCAGAACCATTATGTCGTAAATACCATATACGTATAGACTCTTCATCAGATGTCCCGGTCAAGTCTTCAGGTCACGGTAAAGTCAAACCCTACTGTTGACTAGACTCTATACATGTTTCAATGCAAATCAAGACCGATCGATTAATAGTGTATCTAATACGACTATATCGAATGCTTTGGCCAAAGACTCATGATCTTATTTGCCATTAACCGTATAGGACATACGCCGCTCACTAACGGGAGATAAAATCCTTTCTTGGCATACGGTAAAGATCGCTACCTGCCCGTATAGTCCGCACTTCGAGGTCGACTCGGCAATTAAGCAAATGAGTCTAACTACTCTAATGACAAACTAAACGTCACGCACACATCTTCTACCGAATCCTCAAGTCAAAGGTCCACATACACTATCACAACCTTTTGATTCGTCATCGACTCTTCGAGAGTGAATACCGTGTGGTGAATCGAGTATGAGTCGTGTTCGAGTATCTGTTCCCACCAATATACTTTATAACTATGCTATCAAGACGTGCACACGTCTAGCATCGATTATACAAGTCTTATTAAAACTTAATGCCCATTTAAGTTTATTGACTTGCGAACGATTTTCGTAAATAAACTTTAAACACTTCGAGTGTATTTTCTCTTATCCCATAACGAGAATGGAATGTTCAGTTTATTTACATGGACTTCACTTCAATGTTTACCAAGTCAAGAATGCAATTGAAATACAATAAACAGTGAATGAATCGAATTGCCTTTTTATTATTTATTCCATAATTACAAGTACAATGCCCCTACTCTCTCATCCCCTGAGTGTCATTCGAGGGCATATTCCTAACAATCTCCCACTTACACTCAATGCCACACATCATGATATCCAATACCCATGTTCTTCAGATGTCTTTCCAAGACGGCCTGAGATAATGGCTTAGTCAGCGGGTCAGAGACATTGTCTTCTGAGTCTACTCTTTCCAATGAAACATATCCTTTTTCCACCATCTCTCGAACGATGTGGTACTTTCTCTCTATATGCTTGGTGTTGTGGTGAGCCCTCGGCTCCTTGGCTTGGGCGACAGCTCCATCATTATCACAGAATAGTGATATAGGCAACTCCGCGTTAGGCACCACTTGAAGTTCTTGTATAAACTTCTGTATCCAAAATGCTTCTTTGCTAGCCTCTGAGGCAGCTTGATACTCTGCTTGGCAGGTGGAATCTGCAGTAGCAGTTTGCTTGGAGCTTCTCCAAGATACTGCTCCTCCATTGAGAGTAAATAAATACCCAGATGTCGACTTAGAGTCGTCATTGTCTCCTTGAAAATCAGAATCGGTGAATCCAATCACCTTCAGTTCTCCACCACCATAAGTATGAACTAAATCTCTAGTTCTTCTTAAGTACGTAAGAATGTTCTTTACGGCATTCCAATGTTCCCTTCCCGGGTTTGCTTGAAATCGACTTACCATACTCACAGCGTAGGCTAAGTCTAGTCTCGTACACAACATAGAGTACATGAGGCTACCCACTGCCGAGGCATAGGGTACCTTACTCATCTCTCTCTTGTCTTCCTCACTTTGAGGACACATTTTCGTGGTGAGATGAATTCCATGTCGCATGGGAAGGAACCCTCTTTTAGATTCATCCATCTTGAATCTTCTCAGGATTTACCGATATAAAGGGCTTGGGAAAGTCCTATCATTCTTCGCGGTCTATCTCTGTAAAGACGGATCCCTAGAATATAGGAAGCTTCTCCCAAGTCTTTCATGGAGAACTTTTTAGAAATCCAAGCTTTCACAGTGCTGAGCATTGCTATGTTATTTCCTATAAGTAGAATATCATCTACATATAGTACTAAGAACGCAATGTTGCTCCCACTGATCTTTTTGTAAACACACGGTTCCTCCTCATTTCGTTCAAGTCAAAGTCCTTAATCGCTTCACAAATCGAAGGTTCCAACTCCGAGAAGCTTGCTTGGACCATAAATGGCTCGTTGCCTTACACACTTTATGAATATTAGCTTTGGACACAAAACCTTTAGGTCTGTTCCATATAGATTTCCTCCTCGAGGTATCCATTTAGAAAAGCCGTTTTGACATCCATTTGCCATATTTCATAATCATAATAGGCAAAGAATGGAAAGCATCATGCGAATCGACTTTATCATAGCTACGGGCGAGAAGGTATCATGATAATCGATTCCTTCCCTTTAGGTATAACCCTTTGCCACAAGCACGGCCTTATAGGCATCAACCTTGCCATCCCCATCACTCTTTTCTTATAGATCCATTTATTTCCAATAGTCCTCATGCCAGTTGGAAGATCTACTAGAGTCCAGACCTGATTGGTATGCATCGAGTCTATCTCAGCTTCCATTGCTTCTTGCCATTTATCAGAGTCTACATCCACTATCGCTTGGTCATAGGTGACAGGGTCGTTTTCAATTCTATCAGGTGTGTCGTGGAGACCCAGTTCCTCGACATGTGTATAGCCATACCTCTCAGGTAAGTGAGATACCCTATTAGACCTTCGAAGTGGAGGTTGTGTTACAATAGGTTCGGTTCTTGATCCCTGATCAGATGTCTCCTTAGGAGTTTCATTATGCTCTTCCAAGGAGATATTTCTACCCGAGCCACCTTCCTGAATGAATTCATCCTCAAGGAAGTGCGCTTGTAATGCCACAACGACCCTATGGTCTTCTGGCATGTAGAATAGATAACCCATCGAGTCCTCTGGGTATCCTATGAAACGTCCTTTTATGGACCTCGCTTCCAGTTTGTCCACCTTAGCCTTTTTGACATAGGCTGGACATCCCCAAATCCTTATGTGATTAAGGCTTGGTTTCTTACCCTTCCACATCTCATGCGGAGTGATAGGAACAGATTTTTAAGGACATCTATTTAGGATATAGGCAGTGGTTAGTAAGGCATACCCCCACAGGTAAATAGGTAAATCAGTGTAATTTAACATGGAGCGAACCATGTCCAACAAAGTCCGATTTCTCCTTTCTGAAACACCATTTAACTGTGGGGTTCCTGGAGGCGTGAATTGTGAAACTATTCCATGTTCCTTAAGGAACTCATCAAACTCAGTGCTCATATATTCGCCACCTCGGTCCGACCGAAGTGCTTTGATATGACATCCAGTTTGTTTTTCAACTAGGGCCTTAAATTCTTTGAATTTAGCAAAGGCTTCAGATTTATGTTTCATTAAGTACACAATCCCATACCTAGTATGATCATCTGTGAACGTTATGAAATATTGATATCCGTCTCGGGCTACTTCTAAAGCACCACAAACATCGGTATGCACCAATCCAAGTTTATCGGCAGCCCTTTCAAAAGTCCCTGTGAAGGGGAACTTAGTCATTTTGCCTCTAAGGCAAGATTCACAAGTTGGATAGGGTTCTACACCCAATGGACTTAAAAGTCCATCTTTTGTCCATTTTCTGAACCTTGGTCTGACCAACATGACCAAGTCTAAGGTGCCATTTAAGAGCTTGATTAGTATCTTGCCTACCACGTTTCCTAGTTATAGTGTTCATCTTTGTTTTATTTTGCATGTTCGGATGATATAAACCATTCAACAATGTAGTCATTCCAACCAATTTATTTTGAAAATAAATTTTACAACCGCCATTGCCAATGAAGAAACAAAATCCTTTCCGGTCCAAGATGGAATGGATAATGTTTTTATGCCCCTTGGGCAAAACAAGTACTTCATCTAATGTCAAAATAAAACCGATTCTAAACCCGTAAGGATTGATCCAATATCGGTTGCCTCGACACTTTGTCCGCTTCCAACGGTGATCATTATTTCCCGACTTCAAGTTTTCTACTTGCTCCAGATCCCGATTCATAGTACAAATGTGAGAAGTGGCACTGAATCTAGAATCCATGAAGCGAGAATATACAAGAGCGGAACAATTAGTTTCAAAACAAAAAGTTCCACTGATGCGCCATTAATCTTGGGACAAGTCCTTCGCGATGTGCCCACTCACCGCATTCAAGGCATTTGTCCGTAGGTTTTGGACCGCCTACCTTTTGAACCTTTCGGGCCTTGCCCTTTCCTTTTGCACCCCTTTCTTGGGTTTGTCTGCTCGTAGGTCTTTTACTTCTTGTTCTTGGACCTCTTAGGCCCAGAAGAAATCACAAGAGCAGCCTCTCTCGGTTTAGTCTTCATGTTAGACTGCGCCGTCACTAGTTTATTCATTAGCCCAGCTAATGTGCATGTAATTTCATTACAGTTGAAATTCATTACAAACTGCGTGAAAGAGTCAGGTAGAGATTGAAGGATGAGATCAATTTGAAGGGATAAATCCATATTAAAGTTGAGCACCTCGAGCCTCTCAATCATAGAGATCATCTTGAGGACGTGGTCTCCCACTTTCTCCCCTTCTTTCATCCTAGCACTGAACAACTACTTTGATATCTCATATCTAGCAGTCCTACTGTGTTCTCCATAAAGTTCGGTCAAGTGTGCGAGAATCTGCCTAGCAGAAGTCATTTTCTCGTGCGCTCTCTGCAGCTCATTAGTCATTGAGCCCATCATAAAACCATGGACTAGCACATCATCCTTGACCCATTTTTCATGGACGTCAATGTATTCCTGATTACCCCTAGTCCGGATTGGAGTCGGTGGAATATTCGCCTCCAAGACGTATCCCAGAGACTCCATACTGAGTACAATCATCAGATTCCGCAACCAGTCAACAAAATTAGGGCCAGTTAGGAGATTCTTTTCAAGTAGTATTGCAAGTGGATTTTTAGCCATTTTAGAGAGATTCAATTTCGTTTTCTGCAAAGATTTAGACAAGATTAAATTAGTGACTTGTTTAATTATGACCGAGTATAGAACTTAAGGGCTTGTATAATTCTTGTCTCGGCTCCCACTAATTTTATCGGAATTATACACTCCCATGTTATAATCCAGAAATCATGGTTAGATCGACTTCTTAGTGGTGATCAAGTTCTTTACAAATTTTAATGACGCAACCTATCGGGTTTCTTGCCAATTAATTTCGTAAAGTGGTGTCTAACACCAACCCGTCTAACGGATGATTTGATCTTCTTTTACCCCTAGTCTTCATGCCCTCAACCTATCGTTTCTTGGCAATCCACTATCTAAGTTGTTGACCATCAACGTCTATCGGTTTGACTATTGAATCTCACTCGGCAACCTATCGTGTTTCTAGGGCGAAATTTATCACCAACCGAAGGCATCTAATGCACTCAAGAATTTTTCAACCTCTACCAAATGTACTACCCCGATAACTCGGAAGCATAGCACACCACTGTATCAATTTTCTACGAGTTTGATGGAGGGTAGGAAACCTCGTAACCTTTTTCAAACTTAGTCTGTTTGTAGTCGGGAGAATTTCGCGATTAATGTTACACTTTGCACATTAATTCAATTATACGCGTTTGTTGGTTTGTCACCATTCAAAATGAAAATGTAAAACAAGAACCTAGTTACTACCAACATATAGCTCATGGACCTAATTCCTAAGTACTGGGCCAAGCGAATGACCCAATAAAAAAAAACAGTCTTCGATTCTTCGTCTTCTCGGTCGGTTGTCTTCGGTCTTCTTCATACCCAAAATAATAATTACATCATTGAAAAATTGCATCCTATACAAGTTTTTCTAGTAAATATAAATAGGCTCAAAACGGCCTTTACAACCCAATCGAATCGAACAAATCAAAAAACTAAGTCCACGAGCTATATCACCATCACATAAGGATTACATACAACATGTAATGGCAACGAAATTAAACAATTAATCTTAATTTAGATTAATCTAATCAATTTCTACTAAATTAATCCAATTAATAAAAAGTGGCATTAAAATTAAATAATCAATTAATATATTAATCCAATTAATATAAAATTAATCTATTCAATTTTAATGGTATTAATCCAATTAATACTAATATTCGTCATTTTAATTCGTTCGAAGTAATCCGGCCAAAATAATATTCTCGTTTAATTTATTTTCCTTAACACAAAAAATATACCAAATATTAATTTAGTCAAATTAAAATCCAATATAAATTTTGGGAAATAATTACAACGAAATATAAACTTAAAACGGAGTCCCGGATAATTCGGTTTTAGGCCCGACCATGGCCCGATTCAAAATCGGGCCAAAACCCGAGGGCTTCTGGCCGAGCCAAGCTTGGCTGGCCGAGTCCCGATTGCAGGCATCGGCCGCTTCTCGGCAGTGCCGAGACATGGCCGATCATGATCGTCAACCTCGGCAAAAGGCGGTCGCCCGACCACCGCCGGCACCCGTTTCTTCGTTTTTCGGCCCGTTTCCAAAAACGTGATGCTACAACGAACAATTTAAAATCTACGATTATTCCAAACATGATTCTAAATCATAATCATCATCCAAAAGCATTCAAAATGCACAAATAATCGTATATACGGAAACATTGACCTCGCTCCGATACCACTGTTGGGATTCCGAAAATAAAACGAAATACGCAGCGGAAATAAATATGAATCCCAAACAGGATCGATCAAGTAACGTATATACGAAAAAAAATACAAAGATAAAGATTCATACCCTTGAAGCCTTTGAAATAAATCTTCGTAAAGTGTAGACGATGATCACGATCCCGTCCCGAACACGAAATCCCTTCGTTCCAAGCACCGAAAATTCGAAGCCTCTACTTCACATGCGTCGGAAGTTGCCCGGAAAATTCGACGTAACTTCGTTCTCCAAGAACACGGCTAGGAAGTTACCGTAGGAATTTTCTCTCTATTTTTTTTCTTGAATTCCTTTCACCTCTAAGATGAAAATTGAAAAAAAAATTCTCTCCCTTCCTCACTTAATACTCTCGGCAGGCAGCTCTCAATTTGCCAAGAAGTTCTCACTTTTCAAGTGTGTGTGTGTGTAGTAGTTGTTATAATATGTTGTTTTTATATTATCTCAAACATATAATACAAATCATATAATTGAGATAAAATGTCAACACATAATAACAAAAATACAACTAACACATACACATGCATGGAAATGATTCCATGTGATGTGGGGAGAGGGAGGGCGGCCCATGGTGGAAGTTTCCTAGAAAACGAGCCGAGTCACTCGGCTCGTGTACCGGACGTTCGTCAAACGACTCCGTTAAATACACTCCGTTTAATCACCAATGTATTTATATTAATTAATTAATCTAATTAATTAATAATATCAAATACAAATATATTTCTCTAAGAAATATAATTTATGAATTAAATTAATCACCCAGTAACTTAATTTTAATTCATAAGACCGCTATTTTGATTTATCTAATAAATCATAATTAGATATCGATATCTAATATTTATAGAGAGATAATAAATTCACATTTATCCGTCAACGCTCCTGATGCGCGACTCCGTAGGTCCGTCTCAGCCGGCATTGGGAGGAACCAATGAGTGCGGGCAGCACTTAGCCAGCCTAGCGGGCCGCACTGTAAACCCCGGCTGAGAACGAATGAAGGGATCATTCCAGAACCATTATGTCGTGAATACTATATACGTATAGACCCTTTATCAGATGTCCCGGTCAAGTCTTCGGGTCACGGTAAAGTCAAACCCTACTATTGACTAGACTCTATACATGTGTTAATGCAAATCAAGACCGACTGATTAATAGTGTATCTAATACGACTATATCAGAATGCTTTGGCCAAAGACTCATGATCTTATTTGCCATTAACCGTATAGGACATACGCCTGCTCACTAACAGGAGATAAAATCCTTTCTTGGCATACATTAAAGACTGCTACCTGCCTGTATAGTCCGCACTTCGAGGTCGACTCATCAATTAAGCAAATGAGTCTAACTACTCTAATGACAAACTAAACGTCACAGGCACATCTTCTACTGAATCCTCAAGTCAAAGGTCCACATACACTATCACAACCTTTTGATTCGTCATCGACTCTTCGAGAGTGAATACCGTGTGGTGAATCGAGTATGAGTCGTGTTCGAGTATCTGTCCCACCAATATACTTTATAACTATGCTATCAAGACGTGCACACGTCTAGCATCGATTATACAAGTCTTATTAAAACTTAATGCCCATTTAAGTTTATTGACTTATGACGATTTTCGTAAATAAACTTTAAACACTTCCAGTGCATTTTCTCTTATCCCATAACGAGAATGGAATGTTCAGTTTATTTACATGGACTTCACTTCAATGTTTACCAAGTCAAGAATGCAATTGAAATACAATAAACAGTGAATGAATCGAATTGCCTTTTTATTATTTATTCCATAATTACAATTACAATGCCCCTACTCTCTCATCCCCTGAGTGGCATTCGAAGGCATATTCCTAACATAATTATCATTATTTTATCTCCATTTTGTGTTTAAATCTGCATAAATGAGGTTTTAATGCATTATGTTTATATGTTTTGAAGGAAATTAGAGTCCGAGAGCTTAAACGAAGAAAAATGGGCCAAAACGACATTTTTTGGTCAAGAGCCAGAGCCGCGGCGCAGACACAGCTCCAAGATAACCGGTACAAACTGTACCGGGGAAGAAAAATGCGCCCAGGCCTGGCAGAGCACTAAAGCCGAGCCGCGGCCAGCGGCGCGGGTTCTTTGAGTTCAGCCCGCGTTTTTGGCTATTCTGAAGGCCGTTTTCGACCTAATTCTGGGACGCGTTTTGGGGGCGGAAGGAAAGTTATAAAAAGGCATTGAAGGTCAGAAAATATCATCATCGAGGAGGAGGAGAAGATACCTAGCAGCAGAAAGCAAAAGCCAGAGAACAGAAGAAGCCAGTTTTCAATTATGTTTGATTGCTTTCTTATGTTTAATTTGAATACTTGTATATTGTTTTCTAGCATCTGGGGATAGACCCCTTTTTCTAGGATTGTGATGAAACCGAGATTTTGACGGATTAACTCTTGATTTTATATTATTAATATATTTCCCTTTTCTATTGAGTTTTTACCCAATTGTTCTTAATGCTTTCAATTATGTGGCCTATGATTGAATTGTTTTAATTGCGTAACTCGAATCGGGAGAGGAGAGTTAGTAGGAAAAATTGGTGAGAAACGTTTTGTCTTGTGAGATAGGAATATACTCACAAGAATTACGTAGCTCGTTTGAAAATTTTAGACTTTTTGGCTATTGTTGAATTAACTCACCTAGGAATAGAGTGATTTATTCACCTTAGAAAATTCTACTGACCTCGGGAGAGGCATTAGATTATCTTAGAATCTTCGTTGTTAATAAATTGGGATATTACATAATTTATATTAATCCGGATTAATCGAGGAGGATTCTCAATCCTAGATTCTTCTCTTATTTGATCTCCTTTCTTCAGACTATTGATTTTATTAGTTGTTTTTAGTTTATTGCTTTATTTGGTTTCTACAAATTCTTCACCACAAAATTCGATCATTCAAATAAAACTAGAATACAAATATATTGGTACTTAGTACGTCAGTCCTCGAGGGAACGATATCTTTCTCATCACTTAATTACTTGATTACGACAACGTGCACTTGCGTTCACTAAAATACGTAACAATTTTAGTCCAAGGAAAAATTCAGTTGGGTTTTATCAAGACAAAACCTCAGTCGAGTTTGACCGATACATCAGTCAAGTTTGATCAAGACGGAATATCAGATGTAATTAAAACAAAGGAGAAAAAATGATTGATTTCCAGAAGTTAAGGAATAAAATATTCATTGAGATTCGCGCCCAAAAAACTTTACAATTATAGTAATCGAGAACAACGCAAACAACTATACATCTTTAAATGGTCTTATTGAAGAAAGACACAAAGTTGTGCAAAGAGATGAAGACCAAAACAAGAGGTCCACTCTCCAACAGACTGATTTGTTCAAAGATGCAACAACTATGAAGAGCTCAAGAATCATACTATAAATATCTGAAGAACACTTGAGCAGAAGAACGATGTGATTAGTACTTTCAAGCAAACAAAGCAAACAGAAGCAAAACTCTTTGTGCTAAGCATCGTGAAAGAGCAAATATCTTAAAGTTATAAATCACCAGAAATTCCGTTTGAAGTAGGAGAAGACATAAAACTCTTGTCCTAAACTTTGAGCATGGGGTACTTTCTTGAGCAAGTACTTGAGAGTATAGGTTGTAAGCCATCCACGAGTTCTTAATTGGAAGGTGATAGGAAACTTGCGAGTTGTTCAGACATCCAAGGATTTTCTATCAAGAGGTGACAAGCAACAAATGAAAGAAGTTGCAACGGATACGGGTTTTGACTCGTTAAAAGTTGGTGCAACTAGATTCATTGTAACTATGTTTCACCGGTTGAAAGTTATATTGAATTTATCTCCAAGTGGATATAAAAGAATTAGATTAGTAGAAGATTACCACACATCTAAAACAACTATAAGTTTTGTGTGATTTATAGCTTTTAAACATCATACTTAATTTTTATATTCATCTTAGCTGTTGCATTCAAAGTCAGTTGTCTTCCGCAAAACAATTTCGCAGCTGATATCTCAATTGAACTTAACTGAACTAAAACAACAAAGTTAACTTAGCTGCATTAAATCTCAGCTGAGTGTTTTCAAAGAGTTTATTTTCAGAAAATATTTTATATGTCTGTTCACCCCCCAGACTTGTTCCTCACGTACTTGTGACCTACATGAATTCATTAATAAAAGGCAGTAATGATTTTTCATTTATTGTATATCATTGTCATTCTTGATTTGGTAAATAAATAGAAAAAATGTCCATGCTTTTGAGTAGAAACATTTAACTCCTTATGAAATAAGGAGTCTTGCAGTGGAAGTGCTTAGAACTCAAATTGCTTAATTGATCTGTAAGTCGATAAAACTTAATTGGGTGTTAAGTTTTAATGTAGACTTGTATATCGTATGTTTGGACATGGGCATGTTTTCGTCAAGAGTAGTGGGAGCAGTCATTATAGGTATAATAATTGGAGTAGTATTCTTGGATACGACTCACCTTGATTCGGTCACATGTATTTTACTCTAGGATAGTCAATGACTGAATCGTAAGGTTATGATAGGTATGCGTGAACCTTTGACTTGAGGGTTCAATAGAAGATGTGCTTATTTCATTACGTTAGTTATTAAAGTAGTTCGATCCAATCACTTGTCAGTAGGGATCAATCTCGAAGTTCAACTTAATGGGCAAGCAGCAGTCTTTACTAAATACCAAGATAATGTCCTATGTGGTTAGTGGCAAATAAGATCAAAAGTCTTTGGCCAAAGTGATTGAGGTAGTTGAATTTGATACACAAGAGTTCTATGATCTTGATTTGAACTAACACATGCATAGAGTCAAGTATAGACATTGTTTGACTTCACCGTGACCCTAAAGCTTGATCGGGATGTATGATTGAAGGGTTTATACGTATACGATATCCATAACAAGTTTTGGAATGATTCACATCATTCGCTCTCAGTTGGGTTGCAGTGTGAGCCACAGACTGGCTAAGTGTTTTTCACACTCTTTTGATTCTCTTAATGAGATTTTCCAGTTCTCCCCAAATGATTCGCTTCGGAAAAGCAAACCAAAGGCTACTGCCTGAGCAACGCTTCCAAAAAGAGGATGACTCGCTCGCCCTCTAAAGTTCGTCATCTAACATGATGGACCTAGGCAAGCGATCGCCTCCCCGACAGCCCGTCCATGCAAGGTTCCTTTGGGCGAAGATCGCTCGCCCTTTCGTTTAAATACGAGGTGAGCATAGCCGAAGGACCCTCCAAAACAGATTTGTGGACACGCTCGCCTCGATCAAAGGTCCATCATATAATGTGGTGGACCTGGACAATGCGATGCGTACCTACCCCCGTCACAATGTATGCCCTCGAAGGTCCGTCGGTCACAGGCAGAAAAGTGATAACAAGACATGGTCGCGAAGACGATTAATCTGACAGCGCCCCGTGCAAGGACTCCTCCAGGCTGAGATCATCCGCCCCAT
This sequence comes from Orobanche coerulescens, assembly GCA_033398695.1. Classification (NCBI taxonomy): domain Eukaryota; kingdom Viridiplantae; phylum Streptophyta; class Magnoliopsida; order Lamiales; family Orobanchaceae; genus Orobanche; species Orobanche coerulescens. The sequence goes on from CM065814.1 coordinate 46,416,139, forward strand.
CGCTACAGTGCGAGGCAAAACGTATCCTACGGAGGACCCTCACAATTAAGTGAGTCATGAGAAAGTAGACCATCAGACGGAATGTCGCTCACGCACAATACATGGTCGCAGAGGTCGATTCCATCGAACTCCACGACCGTGCAAGGTTCCTCTAGGCCGAGATGGTCAGCTTTCCTCGAGGAATCTGCAAAATTGAAGATCGCAAGAAGTAAACCAAAGAGCTCGCTAAACGATATATTTTTGTTCCCCTACTTTCACTAAGTAAACAAAAACAAGGGGGAGAGCGGAGCTATACACACGACGATTGGATTTGTTCAAATATACCATCTCAGTTCTGTAACAACCCCAAGTCCACATGGGAATATTACACGACGTAGACCCTTTTCCACGAGGGTCTACCAGGATAGACTTCACAGAACAAGTAAATGTTCGACCGGTCGGGGTCAACCAACATAACATTATGGACCGTTAAGGACAAACATAATTAACTACAGGGACCGATGTGGTCTCACGGCTAACTCAAATGGTAAAATACAACTCTTTACGACAATACCCACTCAGGGGTCGAAGTACATTACAGAGAAAGGCTGATTACAACAAGATAATACAACAAACAGGCCAAACTCTCATTCTTGATCAGTATCACAACTCATCATCTCCCGTGCCGATCTTGTGACTGCTCCCTCGAACCAAGCATACCTGAAATGCATGAAACACATTTCCCCCATTTAAGGGGTTATCAATTCGAATTTACCAGTACAAGTATCATAATCATACGAAATTTAGCAAGCATACAACAATCACGAATCAGATAAGGATAATCATTCACCAAGTATTTTTGAGAGGATTTTAGTATTTAGAAAACAAAACACTTGAATCATTTAAAAATAGAATCATCAAATGTCCAATAATTCCCAATAACAGTCAAATCATCAATCGAGTTAAACAAACTCAAAATATGGATATACAATCCATAGAACTCGATTAATAATATTGTATAACAGCAACTGATTCATCAAAATCAGACTATAGTCGAAGTCAAGAACAAATCCTTCAAAAAGGTCAACTCAAGGAAAAATTGGAAAATACCTCGATCCGACGAAGAACAACAGATTAATTGATGTTACAATCACCTAGGACTCTCTAAAACACCCTTGGACGGAGCAAAAACTATAATACCCAGTTGTGAATTCATTTATTATCATACAGTAATTATCACTCACTAATTTCCACTCTTTAATAATCATTCATCATTCATATTCATTCATTTGTGTTCACCGTTCGGCATATTTTTGAATCATGTATCAGTTATCATTCGTCATTCAACTCTGTTTGAGATTCGAGACGAGAATATTATCATAATCTTTGTGTTTCTCAACCGTGTGTTGGAAGTATCGTTTATTTCATGTTATTGGACTTAATTATATTCATGCAAGTTATGTATGTCGGATCATTCATCATTTGTAACGAGAAGGCGGAGCAGTTGCTCCAGTAGAGAGTTACGGCCGTAACATAGGTTACATTATGGCCGTAACATGTGTACGTTGATTTAAGGACATTTTTTGCCGAAGCTAACTTACGGCCGTAAGAGTTGCAGGATACGGCCGTAAGAGATGATTTTGGTGTTCTAGGTGTTGTCGACGAAGCGTAGTTATGCCCGTAAAGGTCGAAGTGTTACGGCCATAAGGCCAGGAGTTTGGACATTATTTATTTTTTCGATGATGTTTTCTTATGCCCGTAAGGAAAGGAGGTTATGGACGTAAGGTCGTTGACCTTGGAAAGTTATGCCCATAAGATGGGAGAGTTACGTCTGTAACTCTGCGCAGTACTTAAGGAGCTGTGCGGGTTTTTTCATCCTCATTTCTTCATTTCTTCATTTGAGTCCGAGAGAGAGTTTCTTGGGAGAGGATTTTCATCATCAAAACACTTGTGTGTTCGTATTCTAATCACCTATATTTGATTGTGGAGCTTGGAAAGTCGATTAAACACGAGTTCGACGGATCGAAGAGTTTGGATCTTTAAAGGTAATTTCTTCAAAACCTTAGATTTCGATTTTGAGATGGAGTATGATGTTTTGGATGTTATAATCATGATATGTGAAGGGATATACATATGATTTTGAGTTTTTATAAATTATCATTGGATTTTTGGAGGATTATTCAAGAACACTTTGAATGTTGATTTTGGAATTTAGGGTTTCAATTAGATGTTGTCGTAATCTCGAATTGTGTATTACTTTTGTATTATTGATTGTATTGAGGATATTTTTCTGGATTGAATCACTCATTGGAGGCTTGGTATCAATATAATTGAGATTGGTTGAAAACAATTGAAGATTGTTTACAACGTGTTTGTGAAATTTCCCCAATGAGTTTGGGTTTTTGGATCTACTTTTTGAGTTGGTTGTAATCATACTTGATATATATATTAAGCGATTTGTTGGTAATTATATTATCCAAGGTTGTTCGAGCGACCTATAATCCCATTAGGGACGTTTGTTCGAGGAAGGACATTTCTTCACCGGTATTGAGGCAAGTTAATTCTTACTTAGTTAGAAGGATAATCATTTCTTTCGTTGTTGTTCATTCATACAAATAATTCATTCATAGTATATCAATCATGTTTAGACTTGTAATTATCAAACTAATCATTCAATTCACGAGGAACGACGGTTCCAATAATTTCATTGGGCTATCACTCATTGCATTATTATTTCACCTCGGTGAGTCATTCTTGGCCCTTGTCAGATTTCTATTCATTATTATTCATCATGGTCACTTTTGTTCTTGTGACCTTCCGGGATCATTTGCGTTGCCGGGTGGTTATGTGTGGAATTTTTAGTCGGGCACATGATGGTCATGTGTTATGCAGCCAATCTGACATATTGGACTGTGCACACGATAACGTGCCTCCGTGAGACTAATTAGGCACAAGTGCGTGTGTTTATGCAGGTTTTTCAAACACTCGGCGACTTGTGCACTTGCACATCCCATCTAGGGCGTACTATGATGCCCCTCTTTCAGACTTGATTTCATAACTAAGACATGTGATTATTGTATTTGTTCAACTCTTGAGGATTGTTATTTTGTGTAATTGACCCCGTTGGGGATGTTGTTTTAGGTCATGGCAAGGCAAAGGCACGGTAAGAGAACAATGACGGCGAGGAGTTCCAGTGATACTAGTAGGGGGGCCCAGTCTTCCCAGCTATTCATATTTCATTCATGTGTGTTTTCCGCTGCAGTTCCGTTTGGACTTTCATTTTTATTTGGTGTTGTATATTTCATCTTCATATGAAATATATATGTATTCTGTATTCCTGTCTGTATTCTACTTGAGACTCCTCATCGGAGTAATTGGTAATATAATTTCGGTACTACAGTTATATTATTTAAATCATTTTATTGCATTCGCCTGGTGGGTCCCAGTTGGGGTCCACGGCACTGTGGTAGCCGCCTAGTTTGGGGTGTTACAAAAACGTCCAAGAACTCAAACCCTAATCGCTCTCATCTCAAACCCGCGGAGAGAAGAAGGAATAAAGTGAAAGTGAGAAGATAAGCCCGCTGTCCGGTTTATATATTGGACATATTAGCGTGCGCTAATCAACATGATCTAGCGCGGGCTATCGAATCCTCACTAGAGAGCATTCTGCCAAACGCACGGTTAGCGTGCGCTAACTATAAGCCTTAGCGCGCCCTAACGAATCCTTCAACCCATTACAGTAGCTTCTGGACTGCCCCGTACCACTAGTTAGCGTGCGTTATCCTCATCATAGCATTACTGATGCACCGTAGCGCGTTATCCAACTACATAGCGTGTGCTATCGACTTCCTAGCCCAAAGCAGTAGGTTCTGCATCGACTCTGCACCTCTAGTTAGCGTGCGCTAACAGAGCCTTAGCGTGCGCTATCAATGCCCTAGTAGTGCGCGCTATCCATGCATGTAGCATGCGCTATTCCTACTGCACAGGCAGTAGGATCGCACCCAAAACTCATCACAACTACGATACGTGCCAATAGGACGACAAATCATACAACATGCGATAAAACGCCAACGCCCAACACTAATAATCAAGTTGCAAAAATACACGACATGAGAAGACACGATCATATAGGAACGAACAACATATAATGCATTCAACAGTAGGGAAAAAAATTCAACGCAACCTGAACGAAATTCTCGTGTATCACATTCTACCCCACTAAAAATAAGTTTCGTCCCGAAACTTAAAACAAGAGCCTCACAGTGCCACATAACAAAACAAACACAAATGATCAAACATCATAAATCAACATACTCGGGACCCCGTGATCTATTGTCACGTGTCTCCGTAGGTTTACCAACCCACACGGAATTATTCAAACCAAAATATCAGACGTCGAACACAAAATATAAAATCTCCACATGAGATATAATCCAGAGTATAAAACATAATATACTATCACTGGGCACCCCTGGGCCCTCCAGGAGTAGGAGCGGAACTTCGGTTCCCAAACATCTTCGCAACGGTCTTGCAATCTACCGTTTGGTGTCCCACTTGACCACACTGGAAACAGTTCAGCTTTGGCGAGCGATAATTCTATCATACATGGCACACATGACTGCAATTAAAACACGTTTTTACACTCCTCGCCTTACTAATCACGGGGGTAGGATGGTTCGACTGACCATCCGAACAGGATTCTTTTCAGAAGAACAATACGAAACAACAGACTCATGGAATTCACTTCTATGACCCCATGAGAAGCTACATGAAGTCTTCTGTTTGTTACTTTCTGGACCCGCCCCCATTACTGAAATAGCTAAAGCTCGATCCTGATACTCTCTTAACGTAGTACACATGAGGGGAGCCATACTATGTCGTGTACTGTGTTTCATCCGCGTATCAAAGTAATGAATCTTGTCCGCCTCACTTCTCACTTGCTCACGAACATGACACTGTTGTTGATTATAATCGACTATCACCTGGGATATCGACACATCCTGGGGCGTAGTCGAGAAAAAGTCAACAATCCTGCGCTCTCGAACAGGAACAGACAATACTCTATCTTCATCACAGTCTTGAACTCGGCCCAAGTAGCGGTACGATCTCTAGACGCTACGACCTCCCACTAGTCTGCAGCTTCCTTGTCGAGGAGGTACTGAGCAATGGATATCCTCCTTTCATCCGGACAAGGTACAGCATCAAATGTTCTTTCCAACTGGAAGAGCGAGTTCTCCCAACCTAACGAATCTGAGGAACCCGTAAAATGAGGCGGATGCATTCTCATCACATCCCGTAGCCACTTACCAGCTCCATTATCCCTCTCTGGGAGCTCAGTCTAGTATACTATTTGATTCATCTGCGCCAACTAGTTTGCCAACTGCTGGAGGATGGTGGTGGCGCCAACATTAACATTATCCCCAGCTGTTTGTCCCTGATCATGTGACTGGTCCTCCAGACATCTGCATTGGACCGATTGGTGCTCGACAACAAATGAGTCACCCTATCACGCTCTTGATTACGTCCACGGCCAAGACCACAGCCTCGACCTCTCAGCATACTGAACAAGCAATCTTTCAATACAATGAAACACAATATTGCAAAGCAACACACCAAAATGCTAATTCAGTACAACACATCAACATAGGGTAATAATTAGCAACACGACAAAACCCATATCGGTTAACTACACGAATACAAGAACTACAATTGCAATATCCAGAACTTACTGTCATAAACAATGAATAACACGACCATATCAACAAGAGATTTATGACCAATATTTGTACAAATGCGACCGTAACAAATACACATCATTGTAATCAATTATTGATAATATCCTTTTTAAAACTCCCCAAGGTATAATCTTTAAATTCGTATATTTTCCATAAGTAAATTTGAAAATACTGTTGATACCTCGGGCTGTTTTACCAAAACCTTGAGTCATAAGTCTAACCCATCTCATTGAGGAACAAGACGATTCCCCTACTGAAGGTTCAGTGGTCACGACATAGAGTCGAGGAGGCTACGTGGGAGACCGAGGGTAATATGCGGGAGAGATATCCTAGGTTGATTACCTCTTAGTCTCGAGGACAAAACTCCTTTTAAGGGGGAGTATGTGATATCCGACTGTAATTTTCTTCTTTTACTGGTGTACTACTCGTATGATTTTAGTATTGTTAGATCACATTACATTTAGTATAATGATTATTGATATTGAGACATATCATAATCGAAATAAATATTATGGTCATCCATACGGTGTTTGATTGTTAGTCGTGTTATAGATTATTGCATTTTTGGATAGGTCTTTAGTGCCTAACGTACACTACTACTCCAACTTAGTGTATGCTATTTTCCTGGCCTTACGTACGTAATGGAGGGAAGCTTACGTACGTAATGTAGAGAATATGATCCGATCTCAACTTTCGGCATGGGGGGCCATGCAGGATCTGGATATTTGGCCTTTCGAGGCATCCAAAGTCAACGTACATTACGTACGTTATGCTGATGCTATAATGTACGTAATGGAGTAGAGCTTACGTATGCTTTTCTAACAACGTACGTAAGGATGTAGGTGTTTTGAGGTAGCAGCCTCTGCAGGCTTATTACGTATGTAACAACTTAATGTTAGCGTACGTAAAGGGGCTTACGTACGTTAACTGTTTGTGATAACGTACTTAATGGAAGTGCAATTTATAAAAAGACATCTCTTGTCTTTCATTTTGCACGATCCAAACTTGATAATTTCTTCAAGCTATCATCCCTCTGCCTCCCTAGATCGATACTATCCTCTTCGATCTTGTCTTTGAGCCTTACATCTTGGTTTGGAGCTTATTGATTGGGACTTTGGAGTGTGTTCTTGAAGTCTTGGTGTTGTTCTCCATTTTCTTGAGGTTGGTTATCTAAACTCATGTTCATTCCTTTCTAATAATGATGTTAGTGATATTTACTTCATATAATGTTAGACTAATCAAGTAGAACTTGATAGTTATTCGAATTATGAACAAACTAAGTAAAGAACATGATAATGTTATTAGTTTTACTTCTTGAATGGTTGATAGGTTGTTAGATAATATAGTTGTGGTTGATTATGTCAAGAACCTGATTATGAACATGATAGTTAGAACTTATAAGTAAAAATGTTCTTGATGCTTAAGGATTTTTTAGCTTATAATCATGTCTTGTAAAGGTTTAGTTAATTCCTTGGGAGATGACACTGGACTAAGAAATAACACTCATGATTTTGATACATTCATGATAAAATTGACGAATTGATGCAGTGGACTGTCTAAAACATTATGTTCGAATGTTGGTAATATTCTGAAAAGGATTGTTATAATATATGATGATATTAATATATTGAAATGATTAATTAGAGTTGTCTTGATGAATAATCTTGTTCAAGGTAATAACAAGAGTGCTAAAAGGACATTTTCAGTATAATAATCCGATTTTTAGACATGAATTGGGTGTATTGATGTTGTTAATAATTGATAGAATCTTCACTGGGATAGGATGAACCATTCTGGAAAGATTACGGGTGTCGTTTCCTATGAATTGATTTCATTATTGTGTGAATGTGTTGTTGAATGAGTTATGTTTCATTCAAGATTGCTTGTTCGAGTGAGTATTATTAGTCGAGGATACCACCCGTTCATTCGTTCGAATAAGGACTATTCATCTACGGAATTGAGGCAAGTTATCATGCTTGGTTATAATGATGATTGGATTCTTGTGAACATTATACGTTTCATGTATATGAAATGCTTATGAATTTATGATTCATAATGTGATATTGTTCTTGATCATATTTCCGTTTCATTCTGGATTGTATTCCCAAGTTCATCACCTTTGTATCGTTGGTCTCGTTGATCCTTATTGTCACCTCGGTGAGTTTTTCCTGATTCTTAGTTGGATATGTGATTTATTGAGATTCGTTGTCATGTTGTATCATGACATATCTGGAATCATATATTCGTGTCGATTGGTTATGTGTAGGATTTTTAGCGAGGCACATATGGTTATACGTTGATGTTTCCGTATTGGACTGTGCACACGAGACGTAGTTCGTGAGGCTAATTAGGTACCTTGTCACACATATATTCTGGATTCCGTATACGAGGTGGACATGTGCATGGACAGATTTCCAGATCGGGCGTACTGTGATGTCCGTCTTGAGCCATGTTGATTAGTTGTTCATATTCCATATATGATTGGATATGTCCAACGGTTTGTAACTGATTGTTCATACGCCAGAGGGATATGTTCAATAGTCGGGTTGTTTCCTTGAGATCCAGTATATGTGAATTGTATAATTTCTTGAGAATTATTATCATGTATATCTAACCCTGTGGTTTGGGCGAAATACTTGTATTATATTTTAGGTCAAGGCAAAGGCAAGGCACGGGAAGAGCACGGTAACGGCGAAAGGTTTGAAGGATACTAGTTTGGGGGGCCTAAGTCTTTGATTGTCCGGTTATGCTTAAAACCGTGTACTATTACTTTTCCGCTTCATTTAGACTATTGACCGATTGTACTATTATTTTAAGTATATTCCATCTTCATATGGTTTATACTAGTATTTGGATCCTATGTATTCTGAGGCTAATAGTCGTACTAATTGTAAGCTCCTAATCGGAGTAATGATTATTGTTTGTGGTTCGGTATCACAAGTTATTATATGATTAATCTATATTTTGGTATTGCCTGGTGGGTCTCAGTGGGGGGTCCAGGGCACTATAATAGTCGCCTTTTTAGGGTGTTACACTTTCTTACTGCACTCTTTATGGGTATTGAGGTCCTGGACCTCAGGTCGAGAACCTGTTACCCTGTATCCTCTTGCTCCTTGACCCGGGTCAGTCATCCGATTGCAGTGGCAACACTTTCTTCAAATGTAGCCTCCATTTCTCTTTCTCTCTCGAGCTTTCACTTCCTGGCAGCCTCTCTAGACTCTTACCCCTTTTTGGCATCATCAAAATCCGAGACCTTATCGTGAATTCCCCTAAGGAGTTTCATTGATTCGGCCGGTTGGGTTTTTAGATCATTGACGCCGTCGACCAGCCTCCCAACCAATGTAGTAAGATCATCGATCTTGTGATCTTGGTAAGTCAGTTTAGGGCGGCTATTGTCTTGGCCTCGGCTATACGGAGCTTTTCTTGCTCTTGCCTCAGGATCCGCTCCTGATGCTGTTTCAGTTGGACAAAAGATGCCATAATGCTGATGGCATTAGGCGAAACGTGTCTTCCACATCATTGATGGCCGATTTCAGATCCGTGAGCTCATCCTGAGCTGTTTCGCGCATCTAGTGTAACTCTTTTCCAACGTCATCAGTGTTCTAAAAATCCCCGCCTAGACCGATTAATCCTCCGATTAATCCCTAGAAGGTCCTCTACCGTTTCGATTATGGCCTAGGCGCTTGTACTGGGCATTTGGGTGATTAATCAGTCGTCTAGGCTGGCTGGGCGGGGGCCTATGAAGGCAAGCTGAGATACTATGGGTACTATGGATTACTTTATAGTTATATCAATGTTTTAAATTTCGTAGCTAGGTGGACGATTAGGCGGATGCCTAGGCGGTTATACTTTTTAATTTTTTTTTTGTTTTATTCTAATAGTACTATAAATTCCTAAACTGAGATATTATGGATATTATAGACTCCCTTATATATATATCAATATTTTAAATATAATATATAATTGATTATATATCTTTTAAATGATTAAATTTTAATTCTTTTTAATTATTTACATATATATATATATAATTTTTTATATATAAAAATAGTTAAAATAATAATAAAAATATAAATCCGTCTAATCCGATTAATCCCCGATTAATCCCCGAGTAATCCTCTGGGCGCTAGGCGTTAGCAATCCGAACGCCTAGCGCCTAGCGCCTAGCGTTTTTTAGAACAATGAACGTCATACAGGGCCTTGAAGGCATCCTGCAGAAATACAGTTTGTCGACCGATGGCTTGAAGTTGCTCAATTCGTGCTTCGATGCTCGGAGACCCAGGGCACATAATCTTTGAGTCTGATGGTCTTACGAGCTATCTAAGAACCGTGCTATGACGGGGTCTCCATGGTCTGTCGTCAGGGAGTAAACCATCATCATATTCAGAGTGGGAACTAATATTGATAGGAGATGTAACCTGTTCGGAAGCATGGGCATCGGAAGGTTGAGCTGTTGGGTCTATCAGGGAGACAAAAGGGACTGATTCCTACTGTCTTGGTTGATTTTCAATAATCGGAACTACAAGAGGGACTGAATCCTCCTACCGATTCTCAGCTTCTGCCTGTTCCAGAAGAGGGACTGATTCCTCTTGGCAGACAACGCGGGTGGCAACTTCTTCTTCATCTTGTACAAGATGGGCTTCCCGTATGGGAGAAGTAGGTGGTTCTTCAATGATGATAGGAGGGAATGATTCCTACTGTTTCTGTTCTTCATGAGCTACTTCCTGTTGTGAAGGTGGGGACTGTTGTTTTTCAGATGTCCCCTAGACCTATCGGGATCGTAAGTTGGCCATTTCTCCTTCCCTTACCTCTTCTCGGCTTATCCAAAGACCTACCTGTAAGGCATCATCATCATCGTCAGAGTCAGCGTCGGAGTGGTGGCTTGGGGATGGAGCCTTGTCACCGAACTTTGACTTCCCTTTGAGTCTGGCCTTTTCCATTGACATCCCTTTGAGTTAGGACCTCGACGTTTGGGTGTACGTGACCTCCAAAGAAAATAACTCCTCATCCTTCCAGTCCTCCCAGTTGTATAGGGTGTCGTATGGGGCGACCCTGTAGGGTTCCAGACCTTGAATCGCTCATATGCTTCCTCTATTTGGACTTGGAGGAGTGTTATTTATAATATCAGTTGGGGAGGGACTTCGCACAGTATTGGGCTCTACTGTTCGGTTGGGATCCTCAACAGGTATGGGAGCCTGTTGTGGAGAGGGATCCCTGACAACGGTGGGTACCCTGTAGGGAGAGGGACTCCGTACAAGGGTAGGTGCCCTGTTTGGAGATGCAGATTTCGGCTCCGAAGGGGTAGCCGATTCGCCGAATCCTTCCATATTGGCAAACAGTTGATCATCCATCATAGCCGCCACAGGCTCAGGATCTGCTATACGAGCAACAATTGTTTCTTCCATAGGGGTTGCGCCCTGTGCGAGAGTTTCAGCGATAGAAGCAGTCGATGGGACTTCTATAGTGACCACTGTAGTCACCGTAGGTTTAGCCTTAGAAGACTTATTGGTCTTCTTTCTTTTCTTCTCGATAGCTTTAGGAGACCTGCTATCGGGAATACTTCTATTCCTTTTCTTCCCATCACTCGAGATTTTTAGAGTGACGTCCCTCGAGTCACTTGATGTTGGCATGCTGAGAGGGTTGGGCCTGCCAGCAAGGAGGGGTGTCTTGTTGAATACGGTGGGTTGGATTCCACCAAAAACTTCCTAGTGCCTATCTTGTCGGCGTCGGCGGACTGCTTTACTCTGAAACGAGTGAGAATGTGATTCCAAATTAAGCCAAAAGATTTCTTGGTAGACTCAGGCTTAGAAGCCTCGTCTTGAATACGTTTCAGAATAATTTGGCACTAATTTACCTGTTCGCCATACATGATGGAGACCATCATTCTGAATCTCAAGTTGGTGCACATTTCAAATGCACCAGTCGTGTTCCCAACAACACGGAAACAAAAATCATGAAGGTAGATGTATGGGAGGGTGAAGTTCTTCTAGTGGCAAGAAGGATGGACGTTGGTGTCCATGAATGTGTAAGTGCTTCTAGTACTCATACAGCAAGCTTTCAAACCCAAAGGTCTCCAGTTCCTCCATCTTCAGGCCGTCTGAAGTCGGTTTGTAGATCTACTCCAGAAGATCCTTGTTCAGAGGAATCCCAATCCCTTGCACAGTCCCAATGATATCAGTAATTTCGGTGCCTTTCCTCTGTGAGGATACTTCAAGGTAGCGTCCACATAGAATTCCTCCACTATATGTTCATCGTAGGTGTCATCATGATGACTTCCTAGGCGGTACATGCCTTGTTTCTTTAATCTTTCAACAATTAGGTCCACGCTGATTTCATCTTCATTTTCGAGAGCAATCCTCTCCGTGACAACAGATTCAGTAAAGATACGCCCATCAATAATGGATTCCTTCTTCTTCAGAGAGATGGAAGATGTCTGTGAGGTAGACATTTTCAAGAAAAGAGAGGTGAAGTAACAGGGAATAAAGCAAAGAAATGGCAGAAAGTATGTAAACAGACTGCTAAAGACTTGCTAATTTGCAAAAAGCGTGAAGAGTCTATGGGAGCAAAGTACTGTCCTTTTATAGGATGCAGGAAAGATTAGGTTAACAGTGAACGGTCATATTTAAGGGATGGGAACCGTCTTTTGAAAGAACATATATGATGGAATCAGATGTAACTTGTACGTCTAGTCCATCGGTTTTGAAATGATGACCGGTCCCACTTCTGACAGTTCCTCTTCCATTATTGCACGAAACGGAGATTTGAATTTTGAAATCGTGGTATTCGAGGCAATAAAGTCCATGTGTCATTAAAACCATTAAAGGATAAAAAACATTTTAAATTCAGACAGAGCATGTGGATTGAAAACTAATTACTGTGAGATAGTGTATGAATTAGATATTATTATAATATTAATTTATATCCTATAGTGTATGTGCTGTATCCGCGAAAATACAGCGTTCCCCCTTAAGAGGTAAATACAGGTTTCAATTATTATAGCAATATTTTGATTAATATTGTATTCATGGGTCGTACTATATTCCCCCTTAATTAATGCACATGTCAGCTATAAGAAGGTTTTATGCCTTCTTTTTCTTACAATAAGATCTGACTTGTTCTGAGTGTATAGTTATTCAAAGTGGATACTATATTCTTGGATCTTACAGCATTCCCCCTCAATTGATGAGTAAAATGTTAAAACTTACACGGAGTCAGGCTATAACTTTCCCAATTCCTGGCCAAGCATGCAAAATCTGGTTGTGCTGAGAGGTTTTCGAAGGATGTCGGCCAACTATATGTCTTCATGAATCTTCTCGATCCGAACATCTTTATTCTCAACATGATTTCTGATAAAATGATGCTTAATATCAATATGCATAGTTCGTGAGTGCAATATAGGGTTGTGGGTGATTGCGATTGCACTCGTGCTATCGGACATTATTGGAGTATCTATGGTGCTGATTCCATAATCTTGTAACTGTTGTTGCATCAATAGAGTATGCATACAACAACTTCCAGCAGTATAATATTCCGACTTAGCTGTAGAAAGCGAGTTGGCTAATTGTGTCTTATTGAACAATGACACAAGTCAAGGTTCGAGAAAGTGACAAGTACCGTTTGCACTCTTCTTATCCAACTTACAGCCTACGAGATCCGAATCACTGTAGCCTACCAAATCGAATCCTCCTTCCTTAGGATACCACAATCCGACATTGATTGTTCCTTTCATGCACTTAAGAATTTGTTTGGCTGTGGTGAAGTGTGACTCCTTAGGTGCTACCTGATAATGATAACACACTCCTACAACAAATTGGATATTGGGCCTGCTAGCTGTTAGGTATAGGAGTGAGTCTATAAGCTTCCTTTAGAGTGATTGATCAACCGGCTTTCCATCTTTGTCAGCATTAATTTGCATGGAAGTTCTCATGGGGGTGTACGATAATTTGGAGTTGTTCATCACAAATTTGTTGAGCAGCTCCTTGCTATACTTTTCATTGTTGATGAATATTCCTGCAGCCAATTGCTTAACCTGGAATCCTAGAAAATAGCTAAGTTCTCCCATCATACTCATTTCAAATTTACTTTGCATGAGATGAGAGAACCTTTGACATAGAGCGAGGTTAGTTGAACCAAATATAATATCATCAACATATATTTGTACCATTAAAAGTTCATCACCTTCATGTATCTTAAAGAGGGTCTTGTCCACTGCACCTATATCAAATCCATTGTTGATTAGGTACAGGGACAGGGTTTAATACCAGGCTTTAGGAGCTTGCTTAAGTCCATACAGAGCTTTCTGTAGCCTGTATACTAGGTCTCCACCTTCAGTATTGACAAACCCTGGCGGTTGTTCAACATAGACTTCTTCGGCGAGATCTCTGTTCAGGAATGCACTCTTAACGTTAATTGATATACTATAAAGTTCTTATGGGTGGAGAATACTAGGAATATCCTGATGGCTTCTAGTCTGGCTACAGGGGCAAATACTCCATCGTAGTCTATGCCTTTATCCTGATTGTAGCCTTGAACGACTTGATGGGATTTGTTTCTTATGACGAGTCCATTTTCATCCTTTTTGTTTCTAAATACCCATTTAGTTCAAATTACAGTTTGATGATTTGGTCTGGGTACAAGATACCATACATTATTTCTTTCGAAACCATTTAGCTCTTCTTCCGTAGAAGTGATCCAGTGCGAATTATTCAGAGCTTCATTGGTCAAAACAGGTTCGGGTACATAACTAGTCTCCTAAGTTCGGCTTGAGATTTCCATACAGGAAATTGAGACTTTTCAGAATCTGTCTCTTCTTGTGCACAAAGTACAGTTTCTTGTGTACTCTTTATTCTTCTATGGGTGGTTACACCGGCATCGATATCTCCTATAATCAACTCCTGGGGGTGATCTCTCAGCCATCTCCTGCCAGATTCTAATTCGGCATCCCGTGCTGTATCTTGTGGTGTTGAAGTCTCGGCTTCAGCTTGTACAGCATCAGCTTCGGCAGCTTCTGATCTTACAGCATCCGGATTGATTTCTAGGTCCACGACAGGTTCTATTGGAGTTTGGGGATCATCAATGGAAAGTGTTTGTATGTTCTGGGTTATGCATTCTACTCATGTAGGTGTAACACCCCCAGAATGCAACCGGGAATATTACACACCGTGGACCCCACACCGGAGATCCAGCAGGCTGAACACAAACATACGACCAAGTGTTTGACCGGACGGGATCAAACAACATAAAGACACGGACCGATAAGGTCACACAACACAACCAAACAGTAACAATTTGTTGCAACTCATCCCCACACCGGGGTCCAAAATACAAGACCTGACAACACAACAGAAGACTGAAAAATAATACAACGACACAACAACTACAATTGCATTCCATATCACTTGAATAGTATCGCTGTCCGTCATCTTTCGCACTGATCCTGTGACTGCTCCACGCTCCAGCATGAACCTGGACACAAAATAGATATCCAACCCCCGATTACTCGGGGTTTAGTAAAACTCCACTGTTTTACTAGTGCAAGTATAAAACCATACAAAATGTGACAAGCAATTACCAATCATAAATCAGACAACCACACTCTACCAATCACAAGTGAAAAACCATTCAGGTATTCCCTAAGTTTTATGAATATAGAAACCAACACAAAGTGGAGTCTTTGTAAAATGAAATACCATTTAGGGATTCTTAGAAAGCGCAAATCTTTTAGGAACTCATGTCCTAAGTTTGTCAAAAGTCTCTAGGAACTCATGTCTTAGGTTTGTCAAAAGCCTCTAGGAACTCTTGTCAAAATCCTCTAGGAACTCACGTCCTAGGTTTGTCAAAATCCTCTAGGAACTCACATCCTAGGTTTGTCAAAATCCTCTAGGAACTCACGTCCTAGGTTTGTCAAAATCCTTTACATTAAAACATGCCCAACGATCAATCAAAACGTTTGTGAACTCTTGTCACACATACCAGATACAACAATCATAACATTCGTGATCCCTTATCACGTGGCTCCGTAGGTTCATCAACCCGCACAGACTATGCCAAGTACCATAACCATAACACCGTGAACTCATGTCATGAGTTAAACACAACAAACATAACACTCGTGATCCCTTGTCACGTGGCTTCGTAGGTTCATCAACCCACACGGACTATGCCAAAACAAAACAATCACAATATCCAGTCCCGACTCCATGATCTCTTGCCATGAGTCACCGTAGGCCCCGTCGAACCCACACGATCGTACGTACTGTGTCCTGACCCCATGATCGACTGCCATGTGTCATCGTAGGCCTCGTCAGACCGGCACGACTAGACCTCAGCACCACATACTAAATTCAGATTCCATGGACCCTTGCCATGAATCCTCGTAGGCTCCGTCGAACCCGCACGAGTGAACTTAGCATCACAACACATATCTTCACAGTTACATTCACATTTCACCAAGTCCATACACGGCAAATCAATCACATTGATCACCACAACATCACGCATCACGCGTACACAACACAATCTCAACAGGCAAATCATCATTATCAACGACACACGACCAACATAACTCATAACCAATATAAAATACATTGCACAACCATGTGTACAACCAAGCCAACATGATTATCACAATCCTGCACACAAAACACAATACACAATACATATATCCAGATAACATAGTCATCGCAAATCCCATACAACGGGTAACACATAACCAATTCACACGAACCATGTTTTCAAAGGTAAACCAACCATCAAAACACAACACACGATTTCTAATCACAAGACACAAGTTGTACAACAAGATACTTGCCTTAATAACCGCTACCGAACACTCCGAAGAACACGGTTCAATCGGGAAACTCGGAGACCTACAATCCTCCGGCAAAAACAATGAAGATACGATTTCAACGAGAATCAAGGTTAAAAACAACGGAAATCCCACCAAACTATCGAAGGGAAACTCATTGGGACATTTAATCGAACACTGAACGTTCGATAACTCCCAAGAACAATCGAATCACCATTCGAGTTAAACAAACTCGACATATGGATATACAACCCATAGAACATAATTATTAATTCTCAATAACATCAACTGATTCATCAAAATTGGACGAACAACGAAAATCAAGAAGGAATCCCGAAAGTCAACTCTAGGAGATTTCCAAGAATTTACCTCGATTCGACGAAGAACAAAGATTTGATGATGATAATAAACACAAATCAAGCTTCTCACGTGATGCACAAGGAGTTCACCGACCAAAATTCTGGAAATTTGCCGAAGAATCACAGAGGAGGGTGTAAAATGGTGAAAAATGATGAAAATGGCCGAGTGACCTGCTGCCTCGGCTTTATATGGTCGATCACTTACGGCCGTAATCGGAAGCCCTTACGGTCGTAACCGGCCTTCGTGAAAATTCTGCCCAGCATGTGCCGATCACTTACGGCCGTAGCCGATCACCCCTTACGGCCGTAACCGACCTTCGTCCGAATGCCGCCCAACGCCCTTATGGCCGTACCGGATCACACCTTACGGCCGTAACCGGCCTTTGTCCAAATGTTGCCTGGCCCGTGCCTGCCGATCACTTACTGCTGTAGCCAATCACTTACGGCCGTAACTCGGCCAGGCGAGTCTCTTCCCCAGAACGTGCGGCCGTGACTCGGCCGTGGCCAATTCCGACAGCCTGGTTAGGCATTCGACAACGTCTCGGTCACATTAACGCACCAGTTATGATTCAAAACAACAACGAGCAAATTACGAAACATAACATACCACAAGCACGTATTTAATAAAAGAAATACATGCGATCATATAACACAAAAATCAATCATCGAGAAAAATAATACCGATACTCGGCAATCGAGAAATATCCGGAAAAATCCAAATTAACCGGAATGAAAATCCCGGGTATTACATTCTCCCCCACTAAGAATAAGTTTTGTTCTGAAACTTAAAACAAAGACATCACAGTGCTAGCAAAGCGCCATGCTCAAACATACAAATATCAATTAATGACCCTGTGATCTACAGCCACGTGTCTCCGTAGGTTTAACAACCTACACGGATTGAGTCAAAACAGTAGATCAACATCAATTATGCTCGTGACCCTGTGATCTCCTGTCAAGTGTCTCCGTAGGTTCAAGCACCCACACGGATTGAGCTAAAACAACAATCACAATAAACATGATCGTTACCCTGTGATCTCTTGTCATGTGTCTCCGTAGGTTCAACAACCCACACGGATTGAGCTAAAACAACAATCATAACAATCCACACGGAAATATTCAAACTAGAATATCAGTTAACAAGTACCATACATCAAACATCACATATCAAGTCTACACGCAAGATAAAAGCCACAAGACCAACATAAAATACTATCACTGGGCACCTCGGGCTGTTTTACCAAAACCATAATCCATAGATCGCAACAGTCTTGTTTTGAAATCATTTGCAAAATAACACTCCTGAACATCATCCGAAGTACATCACATTCTTTGAAAACAACATCATCACAATCGTCAACACACCAGGTAATCACCTGTTACCACTCAACATCATCACAATCAACAACACATAGGGTAATCATGTGTTACCACAATCAACAGTATATAGGGTATCCCACGGTCATGCTCTCTTGGCATCGACACCCAGAGGTTCCACCAAACCATCCCCTGGTGGATAATACATACAACAGATATTTCCACATATCAACAATCACGTCCAAGTCATACAACACAATGCATCTTAACACGCGCTAAGCATAGTATTTAGCGTGCGTTATGCGCTACTGACACAATTTGGAAAGATTTTTCATCCACCCTTTTTGAAATTAAAATCATGTTTGAATCATAAATACAAAAAAAAATTTAGGGTGTGACGGTTTTAAAATCATTTACTCGATCATTTGAAAATAGAATCAATACACGAAAATCGCTTTCTTAAAATCCTTTCAAACACAACAAAATGCCGTCAACGGTAATATTTTACCAAGCATCCAAAATATCTCAAAACACTTCCTTCAAAAATGTTGTCATAGGGTTCCATTAAAAAGAAGGTTAGTTCGTCAAATTCAAAAATTTCCAAAATCAACATCAACCGACTGTTTGACCATATCGTCAATATCGTTTCAAAATTTGTTTTTCCACCAGCGTACTCAAGCCATGGTATCTTCCAAAAAATCATATTCAAACATACACGCAGCGGATATGATTACAACAACTATCTAGAATTAACCAATCTTAAAATGTATGTCCACTCGGCATACGGACTAATAAATTTCACAAACAACTCATAAATACCGGATTCAAACACATGTCAAACCATCCATTCAAGTCTAACAATATAACTAACGAACACTATTTTCGAACACATGTCGAACCATCAATGCTTTCCCTGAGCATCCCTGATCAGTACACACGTAATGCATCACAAGCACCAAATACAACTTCATTTCACAACAAACTTGTTACAAAATCAGTAAACACAAAATACAACGGAGGAGAATTATATCACGGATCGCACGAAGATGACAGTCGCCCACGATACTAATCTTCTCTCGCCATCCGACAGCTCAAGTGACGGAATAAAACATAACTTAACTCAACTTAACTTGTCAAATGACACCTCGAATGACAGCACAATCCATAACTCGACTCGACCCAACAGCCTAGGTTTCCACAACCTAAATCTCCGATACCATAATTGTAACACCCCCAGAATGCAACCGGGAATATTACACATCGTGGACCCCACACCAGAGATCCACCAGGCTGAACACAAACATACGACCAAGTGCTTGACCGGCCGGGATCAAACAACATAAAGACACGGACCGATAAGGTAACACAACACAACCAAACAGTAATAATTTGTTATAACTCATCCCCACACTGGGGTCCAAAATACAAGACGATACAACCCAGCGGAAGACTGCAAAATAATACAACGACACAACAACTACAATTGCATTCCATATCCCTTGATTAGTGTCGCTGTCCATCATGTTAGAATATTTTATTCCATACATTCATTAATAGAGTTTTGATGGTTAAAGTTGCTAAACAAAGCAAAACAACAAAGAAGCGAAGCAAAACATCGAAGAAGTCGAAGACGCAAAAAGCTGGAAATTACATGCTTAACGTATGTAACAAAGAGATCATAGCGTACGCAACAGTTCAAGTTTAACGTACATACGAGATAAGGATTAACGTACGTAATGTGATGTTTCTGATTTCAAACATGAAGAATGTTGGAGATGACATCATGGCATAGGTCAGCAAGCAACGGATATGTTGACAAATGTTAATGTACGTAATGGACAACTTACTAACGTACGTAATACAGAAGATGAAGGCTACTGGACTGTTTTTTGAAGAGGATAACGTACGTAACCTGTAGATGTTAACGTACGTAAGATGGCTAGCATACGTAATTGAGGAGAGATAACGTACGTAATGAAGTGTCAGAAAGCTAATGGCTAGTTGGAAGAGAAATGCCTATAAATACCACTTCTAATGGTATTCATCCCACAACAACGCAAAGCAAACGATACATTGATCAGATATTGATATTGATATTCTTGTTGTTGTAACTGTGCTTATATTGACAATTTGAGTGTTTATACATTCAACACATACACGATAGGTAAAATAAAAGATACAATTGGATTCGGTGTTATTAGGATCAAGGATCTGACATTGTTAAAATCGCAATCGATATCTAAGTGAGGTTTATCTAGTACCCATAGAAAGATAGAGTGGTTGATTCCTTGTCCAATAGAAAAGGAAAACGGTTTAACTTGGACCGACACAGAGACAAGTACTCACGGTAATATCTCGACCGATAGAAGAGAGATTGTACGGTTTAACTTGGACCGATAGAAGACAAGTTTGTAACGGTTATCCCTCGACTGATAGAAGAGAGGTGCAAAGGTTTATCTTCATCCTATTGAAAAAGATACCAAAAGAGGACGTAGGCACGTTTGGCCGAACCTCTATAAATCCTTGTGTCGATTTATTTTCTGCACTTTATTTAAATCGCTTCCGCAACACAAAAGAGTTTCACAACTCTATCTCCAAACGGCGATACTGACCAATATTGTTCCACTAAGTCATCTTTCGCACTGATCCTATGACTGCTCCACTCTCCAACATGAACCTGGACACAAAACAGATATCCACCCCCGATTACTCGGGGGTTAGTAAAACTCCACTATTTTACTAGTGCAAGTATCAAACCATACAAAATGTGACAAGCAATTACCAATCATAAATCAGACAACCACACTCTACCAATCACAAGTCAACAACCATTCAGGTATTCCCTAGAAGTTTTATGAATATAGAAACCAACACAGGTGGAGTCCTTGTAAAATGAAATACCATTTAGGGAATCTTAGAAAGCGCAAATCTTTTAGGAACTCATGTCCTAAGTTTGTCAAAAGTCTATAGGAACTCATGTCCTAGGTTTGTCAAAAGCCTCTAGGAACTCACGTCCTAGGTTTGTCAAAATCCTCTAGGAACTCACGTCCTAGGTTTGTCAAAATCCTCTAGGAACTCACGTCCTAGGTTTGTCAAAATCATTTACATTAAAACATGCCCAACGATCAATCAAAATGTTTGTGAACTCTTGTCACACATACCACATACAACAATCATAACATTCGTGATCCCTTGTCACGTGGCTCCGTAGGTTCATCAACCCGCACGGAATATGCCAAGTACCATAACCATAACACCGTGAACTCATGTCATGTGTCAAACACAACAAACATAACACTCGTGATCCCTTGTCACGTGGCTCCGTAGGTTCATCAACCCGCACGGACTATGCCAAACCAAAACAATCACAACATCCAGTCCCGACTCCGTGATCTCTTGCCACGAGTCACCGTAGGCCCCGTCGAACCCACACGATTCGATGTAATGTGTCCTGACCCCATGATCGACTGCCATGTGTCATCGTAGGCCTCGTCAGACCCGCACAACTGGACCTCAGCCACATACTAAATTCCGATTCCATGGACCCTTGCCATGAATCCTCGTAGGCTCCGTCGAACCCGCGCGAGTGAACTTAGCATCACAACACATATCTTCACAGTTACATTCACATTTCACCAAGTCCATACACGGCAAATCAATCACATTGATCACCACAACATCACGCATCACGCGTACACAACATAATCTCAACACGCAAATCATCATTATCAACAACACACGACCAACATAACTCATAACCAATACACAATACATTGCACAACCATGTGTACAACCAAGCCAACACGATTATCACAATCCTGCACACAAAACACGATAACAATATATATATCTAAATAACATAGTCATCGCAAATACCATACAACGGGTAACACATAACCAATTCACACGAACCATGTTTTCAAAGGTTAACCAACCATCAAAACACAACACACGATTTCTAATCACAATACACAAGTTGTATAACAAGATAATTGCCTTAATAACCGCTACCGAACAGTCCGAAGAACAAGGTTCAACCAGGAAAATCAGACACCTACAATCCTCCGGAAAAAACAACGAAGATACGCTTACAACGAGAATCAAGGTTAAAAATAATGGAAATCCCACCAAACTACCGAAGGGAAACTCATTGGGACATTTACTCGAACACTCAACGTTCGATAACTCCCAAGAACAATCGAATCACTAATCGAGTTAAACAAACTCGAAATATGGATATACAACCTATATAACACAATTATTAATGCTCAATAACATCAACCGATTCATCAAAATCGGACGAACAACGAAAATCAAGAAGGAATACTAAAAGTCAACTCTAGGAGATTTTCGAGAATTTACCTCGATTCGACTAAGAACAAGGATTTGATGATGATAATAAACATAAATCAAGCTTCCCAAGTGATGCACAAGGTGTTCACCGACCAAAATTCTGGAAACTTGCCGAAGAATCGCAGAGGAGGGTGAAAAATGGTGAA
Source organism: Orobanche coerulescens (assembly GCA_033398695.1). NCBI lineage: Eukaryota > Viridiplantae > Streptophyta > Magnoliopsida > Lamiales > Orobanchaceae > Orobanche > Orobanche coerulescens. The sequence goes on from CM065814.1 coordinate 46,438,835, forward strand.
AAATGATGAAAATGGCCGAGTGACCTGCTGCCTCGGCCTTATATGGCCGATGACTTACGGACGTAACCGGCAGCCCTTACGGCCGTAACCGGACTTCGTGAAAATTCTGCCCAATGTGTGCCGATCACTTACAGTCGTAGCCGATCACCCCTTACGGCTGTAACCGGCCTTCGTCCGAATGCCGCCCAGCACCCTTACGGCCGTACCTGATCAAACCTTACGGTCGTAATCGGCCTTCGTCCAAATACTGCCTCGCCCATGCCTGCCGATCACTTACAGCTATAGCCGATCACTTACGGCCGTAAGTCGGCCAGGCGAGTCTCTGCCCCAAAACGTGCGGCCGTGACTCGGCCGTGGCCAATTCTGACAGCCCGGTTAGGCATTCGACAACATCTTGGTCAAATTAATGTACTGGTTATGATTCAAAACAATAACAAGCAAATTACAAAACATAACATACCACAAGCACATATTTACTAAAAGAACATGCGACCATATAAACACCAAAATCAATCATCGAGAAAAATAATACCGATACTCGGCAAACGAGAAATATCCGAAAAAATCCAAATTAACCGGAATGAAAATCCCGGGTATTACAGTAGGGTCACTATGGGGTTCATCGAATACTACATGGACAAATTTCTCTATTCGAAGCTTCCTTTTTTTAAATATCCTGAAAGCTTTACTAATAGAGGAGTATCCTATGAATACACCTTCATCTAATTTTTTGTTGAAGGTCTTGATTTAATCCTTCCCATTGTTTAGAACATAACACCTGCATCCAAAAATGTGAAAGTATGCAACTATTGGAGCTTTATTATTCCATACCTCATATGTTGTTTTATTGGGATGCTTGTTGATGATACAACGATTTTGTGTGTTGCACGTTGTATTTGTTGCTTCTCTACAGAACTACTGCGGTAATTTGCTTGCGGCTAACATGGTCCTTGTTGCTTCTTTGAGCATCCTGTTCTTTCACTCGGTAAGCCATTTTGGTGAAGAGTTCGGGTTACTGAGTATTCGTGCTATATTTCATTATCCGAACAGTATTGCTCTATAAAGCGATTTGTGAATTTAGTGCCTTCTTGAGGTGCTCTGGTAATTTCATGATGGTATGTTTTTTCTTGCTCAGAATGATTGTCCAAGCATACCTAGAAAAATTATCAACAATAACGAGATAGTATTTCTTACCTCCCAAACTTACAGGGTCTACAGGGCCGTAGAGGTCCATATGTAGTAAATCCGGTACCATGTTGGTGGACATGTATGACTTGCTTTTCCGGGTGGTTTTGACTTGTTTGCCTTTTTGATAGGGTCCACATACAGTATTTTTATGAAATGACACATCGGGCAAACCTCTGACCATTCCATGTCTAGCGAGTTTGTTGATAGGCTTAAAGTTGATATGTGACATCCTTTTATGCCATAGCCAGCTCTGATCTGCAGTGCCTTTGGCAACAAAACATGGAATAATGGAGCTCGTAGGCTTCCAGTCAGCAATGTACATATTACCTGATCGGGTTCCTGTGAGGACAACTTCCTTGGTCTTGATGTCCTTCACCCTGCAGTGATCTATATAGAATTTGACCAAGAACTGTTTGTAACCGAATTGGCTAATACTAAGTAGATTATACTGTAAGCCTTCAAAATAGGCTACGTCAGTGACTTTAAACTTTCCTACAAGCAGGGTTCCATTCCTTCTTGTTCTTCCTTTGGACTTATCACTGAAGTGTACCTTTCAACTACGACCTTATACATAATCTCACAGCTTGCTAATATCTCATGTCATGTGCCGAGAACATCCGCTGTCAAAGTACCAGATGTCGTTTTCCTTGATATCCTGTAAGCAAAGAATTTAGGTAGATTTAGGTCCCCTTTGATTATTGGGTCCATGGATGTTAGTGCCTTTTGGTACCCAAATTTGCCTGACAGCAATTGGTTTGCTGTAGGTTACTTTCGGTCTAGTCTTGTGATATCTAAGTGGGACAGGTATGTCGTCATTATAACCTTGATTATTATGCATGAAAAACCTAGGTATTTTTTTTCAGTATGATTGCCGTCTTGGAGGGGGAACCATTTTCTTCGGCCTTACAGCTTGCCTTCTAAGTTTCCAGTTGGATTCCCAGAGTTGTTGGTGGTACTGCACGGCGACCTATTTTCTGGATGGATAACGGGGCTTCTATATTCAATATCTAGGCGCATTGTACTGTTGGTAATACTGCGGTGCGTGCCTTTGATACTTAGATACAACCTTCTTTCTGAATGGATGCTGGCACTGTTGGTATGCTCGGGGAGAATACTGTTGATCACGTCTCACATGTCTGGGAGGCTGAGGTTTCCGCTGTATATAATAGGAACTTGGGGGCGTAATCGCAGCCTTCGCTGTACAAGGAGGGGCAACTGTAATCTTTGTGGGACTCGGGGCCTCTTCGTGTTCAGGAATGGTCTCTAGTCTTATGAATGCTGCCCAGCGCTTAGAATTACTTCCATCCTTCTAGAAGATTTTTCAAATAATTTCAGGATGGTCTCTAGTTCTCCTTCTCGTTTATCGAGAGTTTTTATTTAGCTTCGAGTAAAGCATAATCATTTGCCTTGCACTCACTATGAGACTTTGCCTCATTTAGAATTTTTGCAAGTTGATGATTGCTCTCCATGAGTTTTTCATAGGTGACTTTGCTGTTTTCGCAATCAAGAGACATATTTTCATAGTTGTTTTTAAGCAAGTCATTTTCGTCTTTCAGCTCTAGGTTTAAAATTTCGAGCTGTATATTTTCTCGTTTGAGTGTCTCATGGGATTTTTGAATGTTTTAAGTTCATTCATCATGTTTTCAAAAGTATGCGATGCATTGATAAGAATAGTTGAATTTCAACTTACTTCATCATTGCTGTCATCATCATACTGTATTTCTTTGGCCATAAAGCACATATATGCTTTATCCGCAAGTTTATCGTCGGAGGAGTCACTGTCAGTGATTGCCTATAGGCACTCCTCGGTGTTGTTTGATGCAGACGAGGCTTCTGATTCACCAATCAGGGGCTTAAGCTTGTGTCTCCAGACACGTCTTTTCTCATCCTTTTCCTGTTGCTCAGCTTTGGGAAACTTTTGCACTTTTGGATGAGGACACTTATTTGCATAATATCCTGGCTTCATACAGTTATAGCATAGGATAGAATCACCAGATGAAGGGGATTCAGAGCTTATCTTGTTAAAGTCTTGGGCCTGTATGGAGTCTTTCCAGACTGTTTGATGAACTTCTTGAACTTGTGTATGAGCAAGGCCATTTCATCTTGCGACAGGATGTCATCATCGTTGTCAGCTGCTTTGTGTGCCGACTTGGATGTGCGGGGTGCATAACTATGTCTCCTGTCAGATACAGCAGCCAGTGTTGTAGTTTTGGCAGGTGACTCTTCAAATTTCTCTCTCCTGTATATGTAATATGCAAATGCCTTTAGGTCAGAAAAGAGATAAAATGTAGAAATATCAGTTAAGTTACATGGCACACGCATAGTTGTGGTTTTTATGTCCCATCGGGCAGGGAGTGATCTAAATATTTTTTTTAAATTTTTCTCCTTTTAGGTATACACTTTACCCAATGATTCAAGTTAACCGACAATGACGGTAAATCTGAGGTCAAGCTCCTCAAGCGTTTCTATAGGTTTCATTACGAAAGACTCAAATTGCTGAGTAAATTTACAAATTTTATTTTCTTTGAGAGCTCATTACCCTCGCAAATAAGCTTGAGTTTCTCCCAGATTTGCTTGGCTGTCTGACTGCTCTTTACCTTGGATAATGTGCCTTTGTCGAGAGTGACAATGAGCGTAGTTTTGACGATGTTGTCCAGGTTAGCACGCTTGTGCTCATAAGTCGTCCACTGATCATGCTCCTTTTCGAGCATCTCAGCATAGGGTTGCTCTTCCATTCTTGGGGCTGTGTTGACCATCATAATCTTGATAGGTCCCTCTTGGATGACATAGATCATCTATTCGTGCATGGCTGTAAAATGGGGTTCCATCCTATTTCTCCAGTCGTAAAATTCGTTAATGAAAAACATAGGAACCTTATTTATCATGGAGGAGTCCATCTTATACATAGGATAAATGAATAAAGTGCAAAAAAAAGTTTTCAAAAGCTAGTGATTTGTAGATCTGATTCAGTTTAAAAACCGACTGATTTTTTTTTAGAATCTACCTCTCTAATACCACTTGTTGGCCATAGAGTATACAGTAAATACCTTTGAAAGTGAGAATACAATAAGTTGTATGTTTTTTAAAGTTAATTGCATAGCGGAAGTCTGATAGTTAGTTGTTGTAAGTACAACAACTAGATACTCTCCAGTTTGCTTGATGCGTGTAGGGTTTTCACAATGTATGCTTTAAATCACAATTATAAATGGAAGCAGTAAGGACAGAATATAAATAGCACACAAATATAAGTGATTCAAGGTAAACCTCTCTACGTCCACTGATCCTCCACACAGGAGTAAAACGTTTATTGAAATCACTATGTACACAACTATGTCACTTTAACTAAATCTGTCTATGTATCATTCAAACAGATTGATACAGGGACCACAGCTTTGTCTGTTCACACATTTTAGCTTCAGCTCTTTCGACTAGCTTCTATCAAAGCTTCATCTTCAATGTTGTTCTTCCCACACAGGTCGAAATTTGCAAGGACTTAGTCCACACAGGGATAAGGTTGATCTCAATGGTAAAAATGGTAGAATAAGTTTAAACAGCAGTTGTATGCTTTGACGAGCGATTGTTGTATGCTGGTGCTCTTTGCGTTAAGGACTTATATATTTCTTCTCTTAGATACTGTTGTATGCTCAGGAAATATACTGCTCTTTCTTAGCTTGATTGTCAGAGCTATTTGTCAGATGTATTGTCCGAGATGAATTATGTTGAGCAATGTCCTCTTGCTTGGGGCTATTTATAACCTTAGAAATAGATCCATTATAAATGTAGCATTGGCCGGTTGGTGATATTTTGACGTCTCTGATTGGCGGCTGCGGAATATTTGAATAAAACGTAATTCGCATTTAATGCTTCATACATTCTTTTTGACTTTGCATTAAATGCTCTTTAGCACGTTCAGACTGTTCTCTTTCGGCCGCATTAAATACTATCGTATCAGCAATAAATGTGGTTTTAACCATGAATACTTTATGAATAAACAAATTTTATTTCACAACAGTTTAAAGCTATTCTCCAGTCCGATTGGATGTGTTTTACTTTTTCTAAATAAAATTCCTACAGCCAGACTGCTGTTTCCAACACTCTTAATTTCTGTTGTATGAAGATGTAGGCTCTGTAGGATTGGACTCTATAGAAAGATCTCTTGTTGTATGGATAAGTTGTATGGAGTTTCCTAACTGCTTCCATACTTAGCGAAATTCTGACTCTGAAAACTTCTTGATGTACGATGGTGATTATCAAAACTGACTGTGTTTATCCCAACAAACACTCTTTATGTTTTTCTCTCGTTGCCTTCTCTCAGTACTCTCTATTTTCTATCTCTATTGCACTCTTCTGCACACTACTCTTGCACTTGCTGTTGTAATGATCATTTTTTCTCGAATCGCCTCTCCTTTAATGGAGATTTGAAGAGTTTTGCACAATCTTCACTCTCCACGTTAGGTATGCACAAGCCACCATAGGAACATAAAAAGTTAACTATATTAAATTGTCAAAGTTTGGAAAAAACTCCTCCTCCCAAATTTTGTTGCGGCCGAAAAGCAAAGATTTGCTTGGCTTGATCAATTATCATAAATTCTGACGGCCCCTCCCCTTCCTTTTTTTTATTAAAAGATATCAAAAGTTAAAGATTTTTTTGATTTGGTCGGTAAGGTTGCGTTTGGTACGCAGGACAGGATGGGACAGGACAGAACACAACAGACTTGTCCCATGTTTGGCAGACACCTATGTGGAACACGCTTGAAAGTAATAATAGATAAATATTATTCTAAATTTCATTATTTTTAGTTAGATGCATTTGAATAATCCAAATTATCCACGTGGCCCTTGAAATTTGTAAATTTAAATTTAGTTGGTCTAAGCTCTAATATCGGGTAGAGTTTTCGATCATATCTTATATATATAAAGATTGAGTCCATTCATTTATTGTGGAGTTTTAATGACTAAAAAATATATTATATCTAATTTAAATGTATAATACTAACAAGTATAATAAGTATTTAAAATTCCATTCATTTATTGTGGAATCCTAATTGACTAAAAAATATATCTAATTTATATATATAAAGATTGAGTCCATTCATTTATTGTGGAGTTTTAATGACTAAAAAATATATTATATCTAATTTAAATAAATAATACTAATAAGTGTAATAAGTATTTAAATTCCATTCATTTATTGTGGAGTCTTAATGACTAAAAAATATATCTAATTTAAATAAATATTACTAATAAGTGTAAGAAGTATTTAAAATCGAATGTATATATGAAAACGAAATGATTGATTTTACAGTTACATCCCTTTTCCTTCATCAGTTACATCCTTTTGCCTTCATCAGGTACAATTTACAACATAAAAAAAAAATCATACAATGCCATTATATAAGACTTTCGGTTGGATAGTTGAGATAAGTGTTAATTCTTCGTTTATGGCGATTGAGAAGATTGTGATGCCATCCAATACACCATTTGATGAATACAAAAAAGCTAATACTACAACCACCATCTATCAACTATTTCTGCGGCAGTTAGGCTGAGATACGGTGTTAAGATGCGACTGCGGTGGTTGGCGGCAGCGGTTACGGGTTACCCACAATCAGGTGATGGTTAGTGTTTCCGTATTTGGAGGCCAACAAAGATCCAAAATCCGACTACATAAATGCCGGATTTGGAGTCCAACAAACATTCCAGCGGCGCTGTTAATCAAAAAACAAGATAAGATCTGTGGTCGGATCCGATTAGTTGATGTTGATGGTAGAAGTTATAGAGGTTTTGGATGATAGAGGAAGGTTTGAGATATTTTAGATGAAATTGAAAGGAAAGAGGGGTGAAGTAAATGTGATGGATGCGAGAGAATAGTTAATTTAGGGTTATGGGGTTTATAAGAAAAAAAACGGATGATGTAGTTCTAAAATTGCATGTTTAGTTTAACGAGGCGTTTGGACCCGTACACAGTCAACTAAATTAATTATAATGATTATGTGCACTTAAAAGAGTCTTAATTTATTTTGTGCAGGAAAAAACGTCTTCCAATCCCTCCATTTTCTTTTGCTGTTAAGCTACACTCAATTCTGCATATTCGTTGTATAAATAACCCGCTTATATTTTATCCACCACTCCACAATTGTTCAAGAACAATGTTCAATCTTCGAATGTTTAAATGTCTTAATCTTGGTGTGCCAAACAAATGATCTACATTTTTATTAACACAATCGGAAAGAAGGCGTTTATGCTCCGAAAAATTATGGGTCACAACAATAATCATGGAAGAATGATGAGTAACGACACTTTTATGAGATGGTAAAAAACTATATTATAGTTATATGGATAGTAAAAAATTAAATATTTTACACAAACTTTTAGTTCATTACTTTATTTAGGTCGAAAAAGAAAGAAGCGAATCCTGGAGCATGTTCTCAAGTCGTCCAGAAAGCGGACCAAGTGGCATGCAAGAGAGGTAGCACATAGAAGGTTGGTAGTTTCCAAACCCATCGGGAGTATCCGTGAATATTTGTGAATGGTAAATGTGGAACAGGTGAGTAAAGAGTTGTCCTTGAGCTCTAAGCATATTGGTACCATCGATATTATTGTATTGCTACTATAATCTTATTTGCAATATAAAGTTTTCTAGATTGGTATTGTTTAGTAACTTTCTTTAACAATCGGAAAAAGATAACAAAGACCTCGATGGGGCAGGGCCTCAAGTTTTCATTCTATCAAGAAAAATCTGTCCAATCCGAAATTTATTTTTATCAGGCCGTGTCAAGCATGAATTACTGAAGAACCAATGCATAATGACATGCAATGCTAAATCACGATTGCATGGTTCAAAAAGTAGCATGATCTAAGGCGAAGGCACTTATGTCAATTACTATCTCGACTAATGTTTGAGAAAATTGGAAAAATATGTAACACACATACAAAACGTTTTGAGTTTGAGTTACTGATATAAATAAAAGATTGATTTGTTAATGGTAAACAAGACATGTGCATCGCACGGGTCAGAATGCCTCGTATTAAAATAAAATTTAATCTAGTGAAAATAATATTATATAACTAATCAAAGGTATATAAAATATAGTAGGTATATTTATAAATTGATAATAATAATAAACAATTAATGGTTTTGGAATTTTAACAAAATAAAATATAGATTACTGAATAAAGTATGAGTATAAGTAAAATTAATAAAAAGAGATAGTTAATTCTTACATTATTAATGCTTCAAAATTAAAATAAAACTAATTTATATAGTGGTAAAATAAATAAAAATGGAAATAGTAAGAAGGGGTATGTTTGTTAATAATTACTAATATTAAGGGCTTATTTATACCTAAAAATACATTAAGGGCTTAATTGTACCTTGGAGTAGACATTAAGGGTGCATTTAACTCTTTTCCCTTTGATTTAATGGTACGCCTTACAGTGGTGTTTACAATCTCTTTTGGAAACATAATTTTAACTGAAAATAACAATTGCGCTCAATGGAAATATTTATTCTTTTGATGAATTTGTATGACTAGTTTGCTTTTTAATTTTAAAATATGCAGTTACTTGTGTATTTCAGTAGAATAGAAGTATTTTATCGATCTATGAATCAGACTAGCTGTCGATCAATATCATCCATGATTTGCTTATCAATTTCACCGATCTAAATCGATATTTTAAGTATACAAGAGTAGCTACATCATTGCATCAACAAGCAAAATATGTTGCGACGTTGTCTAGTTTCAGCTGCGCTTAGATAAATTTAAAAGTTCCATATTCATCAAGTTTACAATTGAAAATTTCATAGTCATGTCAGGACGATAATTAATGATAATAATTCATAGATAATAAATAAAAATCAAATGTAATTGTACATATTATTTTAATAAAGTTAATAATACTTCCAAATGCCTGTTGTCGATGGCGATCGACGGCGGTGATGGTAGATGGTGGTGCTGGCGGTGGGGGATGGGGTAAATGGGGTGGGGGTGGATCTTTTATTTTAAAACATTATGTTCGTATTTTAGATTATTTTTTGTCAAGGGTGTTTAAGTAAGTTATTCTTTTAATTAAATGTGATCCACTGCGATTGGATTTTGAGACAGTCTGACACTGCGATGCAGTGAAATATAATAAATGCATGAGATATAATATTAATTAAATATAATTATATTAAATATAATATTAGTTAAATCTAATAATGTTTGGATCGTGGACTAACAATAATTCACTAGGACTTATATCGGTCATAACCTTTCCCTTGCAATAAACAGATTGTATGCAACATATTTATTGTACTAATAGTCTAATACATATTACCATTTATATTGTCATATATATTATATACTAGAGATTATTCGTGCCATAGTGGTATGGTAATGGTGATATAATTGAATTAAAATAATTAAATTATCAGATTATTTGCTAAAAATATGTTGGTTCTCAAAATTCTAGCGACGTTGATGGTGATATAAGTTAATTAAAATAATTAAATTACCAGATTAATTACTATAAAAAAAATATGTTGGGTCCCAAAATTCTATTGGCGGTCGATGGGTGTCATAAAAAAAAGAAAAAAAAATAAGGACCGCCGGAAAGTGGGGCAACGGGCTTGACATTTTCTTTAAAAATACTCGATCGCTGGTGGTGGCCTTGTTAGGAATATGCCCTCGAATGCCACTCAGAGGATGAGAGAGTGAGAGCATTGTATTGTAATTATGAATATTATATTAAATAAGGCATATATTATTTCTATATTATTGTATATCACAGGAATTGTGATTTGGTATATAAAATAATAGTCCTTATATTTGAGAGCAAACATTCCACTCCTTATGGAGAAAGGAGAAAGGCACTGGATGTGTTTAGGGCTCAAATTCTTAACTGGTTCGCAAGTCGATAAAACTTAACTGGGCAATAATTTTAGATAAAACTTATATAACGTGTACTTTGACATGTAGAGTGTCTGTCTTCACTAAGGATTACTGGGAGCACACCTGTTGGCCACTAAGTATACTGGATACAGTTTGGGAAATATTTTAAGCAACAAACTGTACTGATTTTAAATCTGAGTGCGTAGCGGAAGTCTTAGATACAGTAGGTCGCTGTGGATACAGCAACTAAATTTATAGTGTATACTTAATTAATCACAGTAATTAAAACAGTAAAAACTGAAGGTAAATAACACAGTAATTAAAGTGGTTCGAGGTAAACCCCTCTACGTCCACTGGTCCTCCACACAAGAGTAAAAAGTTTATTATAATTATTACGTACACAACTACGTAATAATAACAACACACAATCAATATATCGTTCACACAGATTGATATACAGATCTTAGCTTCAACCGTTCACACAGATTGGTTATGAGCTAATGCTTTGACTTGCTTCTTCACACACAGTTCTGAAGCTTCGTCTTCTTCAATGCAAATCCTTCACACAGTTCGGAGAAGCACAGATTACTCAGTCCACACAGGGCTGATCTGGGTTTGTTCAAAATATAGAACAGATGGTGAACAACAACTTTGACTTTAAGAGCTTTCAGCTGATGAAGTATTGTTCAAGATGATGAGTACTGTATATCTCTTTAGATCTTAATTGCAGTAAGCTTTGGAAATATGTTTTGCTCTGATGATAACTTTGATAGCTTGATAATTTCGATAGCTTGGGTAACTGATCTTCAGCATCTTGATGTGATATATATAGACTCTGAAATATATATCCGTTGAGATGTATCCGTTTGAGTGAGATTCCGTTCCAACGTGATTAAAAATACGATCCGGATTTAGCGGAATTTGAAGATCTGTTGACTGACAGTATTTAAATACTTTATCCTTGAGTATTTAAATACTTCTTTATTCAACGGGACTTGACTTCTGAAGATTCCTTCTTGTCCTGTTGAGAGATGTATGGAAGATAACTATTTCGGTGTTTCGATACAGTTTCCATACTTGGTCTTTATAAGACTTCTTTGCTGTACTGAAGGATTCCACTATATGCTAATTTCGAGATAGGTCTTCGATTCAGGATGACGCCTCAATACTTCGATACAGTTTCCTTTACTGTATGCGGATTGGCATATATGTCAAAACCTCTTATCAGATACTATTCGATACAGGGACTGAATATCCTGTCTGTTTCGATACAGGGTTCTTGTTTTCCCAACAATTTCCCCCTTTTTGACAATTTGCCAAGACTTTAACTTTTTAACATTCAAGTCTTCTTGATGATGCCAAAACCTCTTTTATGAAGTGATCTTCTTTGATGTCTTCAGGCAGATTTCTTGGTCTTTCATCAAAAGGTCTGTCTTTCAGCAACTTAGTCTAAATAATGAACTGCTCGCAGGCGAGTTCGATACAGCTAAGAATTTTTACAACTTAAGCTTATGATTGGCGCGCAGGCACAATCTTACAATGTATTCTAAGCTTACAACTGAAATCATGAACTATTCGTAGACTAGTTCGTACAGCTTAATTTTCAATTCAGTTTCTATACTGAGATTGTTATCAAACAATTTAAGTAATCATACATCAACACAGTAGATTACGAGTTGTAATCTTTCAAGACAAACAAACACTTTTATTGATATTCAAAACAAATTGAGTATATGGTTTGCTGTTTCGAAGAGAAATTACAAAACAAAAAAAATAATATACAAGGATTTCAGCTCCTATCTATAGTCCGCATACCTCCATGGCTTTCTCCCTGGATCATTCTCGGTACCACGCCACCAGTTCTGTATGGAATCGTTGCCTCGATCCTGGTATATAGCTCTTCCTTCATAGGATCTATCAAAGGTAAGAATCCAGTCTTCTGGATGGGTGATCCGATCTCCTCTTCTGTGCTTGCTCTTCATATCTAGCTAGAGAGGGAGTTTTCCGTCTTCTAGCATCTTCGTAAATTTGTCTGCGGCCTCTGCTAAAGTTTTATAGCTCTTGAAGATGGCGGATTCCCTGATGAGTTTAACAAAGTATCTCATCAGTTCGTTCTTCCCCCATTGCTTCACCTCATCGGCAGTAGGATGGCGATTGGTCGGCAAACGAATCTCAGAAGGTCTTTGGATTAGATTTTGCCACGGAACATTTGCATCATGAAATTCAGGTCGGGAGCCTGAAATTTTAAAACTTTGGGAGGGAGGGGCTAGCTTGTTTAATTTGGCAGTGATGCTGTCTTGAGCAGCCTCAAATTCCCGTTCTTGTTGTATCCTGATTCTCCTAGCAGCTTCTCTGGCCTCTTCCCCCTTTTTGGCTTCATCAAGACGTTCTAGGATCTCTAATGCAACATCCTGTTTCATCTCGATGTTAGTCATTCTTTCGACAAGGGCGGAAAGTGTCTGCGACATGTACTGGATACATTTGTCGTGGGTGCGCAATTGAGAACTGTTTTCAATCATAGCACATGCGGTCTTAGCTTCAGCTATTCGCGTTTTGGTTGCTTCTTCCTTCAGGAGTTGCTCCTGCTTGTCTTCCATGATTTTCAGAGCTTGTTTGAACACTTCTGGCAGAATAACGAATGCCTTGACAACACGAGATACTTCATGTTGTAGAGTGGTCATCTCTTCCACGGCAGAAGTATGCATCCAATTCAATGCTTTCTCAACAGAAGACAGAGCATTCACTGCATCCTGGATGAATACAGTTTGAAGACCAAGTGCACGCAGACGCTCTTTCCTAGTGGCAGAAATCGGAGAATCTGGTTGAGCAAAGTCCTCAGAGCAGTTCAACCTCCTTAGGTTCACGGTTGGGCGTGAACTAAGTTGGACATCCTCAGGTATGATACCGTCCTCGGATTCCACGGTTGAAGGGGCGGGAGCAGTTTGTTCTGGTTCGGCGGCAGGGGGTTGAGTGTCCTCCTGTTGTGAAGTTTCATCTGTAGACATGGATACAGGAGGGACTGATTCCTCCTGTTGTCTCTCAGCTTCCGCCTGTTCCGGCAGAGGGACTGATTCCTCTTGCTGGACGACGCGGGCAACTTCTTCTTCAGTGGCAGCAGGCTCAGGTGCCTGTTCCAAAACTGCTTCAACTTCCTCGACTTGAGGGACTGATTCCTCCTGGTCGGGAATTATCTCTTGCTGAGGCAAAGGGGGGTTGCTTCGAGTCGACGGCCCTTTGTCACCTTTTGGTGGAGAGGCGTCTCTAGCTTGAGCCTCTTCACGACTCATCCTTAGACCAGCTTGAAAAGCATCGTCGTCGTCGTCTGAGTCATTATCATTGTCGTCTTTTGGATTTGGGGGAGAGTCCTCTGACTTATCCTTTCCTTTCCTTCATGCGTCATATTTCTGCAAAAGATGGCTTTCAATCAGTTCCTTGCAGAAGGGATTGTCCCATCGGATCAGGGCTTCAATTTCCATTAAGTCCGTCACTTATGATACGAATCTTTCTTCTTGGATCCAATCGCTCTAGTTGTACAATGTTTCATACGGAGCTAGCCTGTAGCCTTTCCATGTTAGAAATCTTTCGTAAGCATTTTCAATTCGAATAGAGAGAAGGGACTTATGAATAATGGTGTCACGGGAGGGACTACGTACAACGTCTGGAGACACTGTAGCGAGGGATTCCATTATAGGTATGGGATCCTGTATGGAAGTGGGATTCCTTACACGGGATGGTGCCCCGAAGGAAGATGGATCCTGTACGGGTGTGGGATCCCGCAGAGGAGAAGTAGCTTTTGGCTCCAAATGGGCAGCCGACTCGCTAGAGTCTTTCTCGTTTGCAGATGTCTCATCATCCGTCCTAGCCTCCAAAGGCTCAGGATCTACTGTCGATACAGTATGGACACCTCTTCAACAGGGGTTGGGCCCTGGGGTTGTTCTTCAGTGGGTTGAGCCACGGGGGAAACTTTTTCGGAGGGCTTGGCAGATTTGACTTTAGAAAGCCTCCTAAGTTTCTTCTTGGGCTTCTCACCAGCAATGGGTTTCTTGCTGTGAGATATTTTTCTCTTTTTTGAAGATTCCACGTCCTGGGACTTCAAAGACTCATCTCGAGGATTTGCGGAAACTGGCATACTTCCGGTATTCGGGTGGTTGCAGACCATTGTGCTCTGGTTATACGCAGTAGGCTTAACGCCTCCTAGGTATATCCTGGAGCTATTCTTCTTCGCATCAGCGGATTGCGACAGTCCGCATTTCGTCAGGTATGGTTTAACATTAAACCAAAAGATTTCTTCTGGGTGGCAGGCTTGCACACCTCCTCTTGCAGGCGCTTCAGGATTATCTGGCACCAGTTGACCTTTTCACAGGTCAGAATAGCCACCATCATCCTGAACCTCAGATTGGTACACATTTCGAACGCACCAGTTCGATTCTCAATGATCCTACAGCAGAAATCATGCAAGTATACATAAGGCAGACAGAAATTCTTTTTGTGACAGGTGGTTTGAACCATGTCAACAACTTTTGAGCCTGTGAACAGTCCATAAAATTTAGTTATTAGCTCTTGAGACCCAAATGTCTCAAGTTGATCCATTGTCAGGCCATCAGCGGGTAGCGTGTAGATATTCTGGAGCAGATCGCTATCAACACAGATCTCAACTCCTTGGATTGTAGCGGTAATGTCAGCAACGTGACCTCCTTGGGCTAGTGATAAAAAGCGTACGGCGGTGTTGAGGTAAAATTCCTCAACCAGATGAGCATCGTACTTGTCAGCAGTCTGACTTCCAAGGCGATAGAGGCCTTGTTGACGAAGACGAGTGATGATGTACTCCATGGGTTATGCTTCGTTGGTTTCAGACAGAATACGTTCAATGACAATAGATCTTGAAAAGATTCGTCCATCGATGATGTTAGCGGTTTTCTTGAGAGCAGGAGAAGAAGTTTGTCCAGCCATATGATGATTTTACAAGAAGAAGTGAAGAAGAAAGCACGTAATATGCAGTAAAATGCAGAAAAGTATGTAAGCTGTTTTTGCTTGAGAACTCTTAAATTTGCAGAAAGCGTAAAGAGTCTCTAATGGCAGTATCAGTCCTTTTATAGTTGGGCGGCGAAATAGGGTTTTGTAGAGTACGAATGGTCAGATTTTAAGGGATGGGAACCAGTTTTTGAAATCAACGGTTAAGATGGACTGAGTGTAACTGGTACGCTAATCCATTAAAATGTTTAAAATATAAGCGGGTCCCACTTCTGAAATTTGTGTCACCCTAAATGCCTGAAACGGCGGTTTTAAAACAATAAACAATTTAAAACATCGCGGCTTTTGAGATTTAGTTGTCCAGATGTCGTGTAAGGCATTTAATGTACATGACGTTTGACATAAAAACAGGGCACGTGGACAAAAATCATTTTAAAAAGAAATGGTATAATACAAGATATATATATATATATACTGAATCGAAATTCTATAGTATGTGCTGTTTCCGCGTCGATACAGCGTTCCCCCTTAAAAAGGTACTTATAGGTTTTAAATTCCATACAACAACTTGTGGATTAATGCTGTATTCATGGGTCCTACAGTATTCCCCCTTAATTATTGCACACGTCAGCTGTAGGATTCATATGTCTTCGTTCACTACAGTGCTGTATTGACAATTCTGAGTGTACAAATAATTAACATTGGATACTGTATTCTTGGGTCTTACAGCGTTGCCCCTCAATTGTTGAGTAAAAACAGTAAATTACTTACAGAGAGTCAGGCTGTAGCATTCCCAATTCTTGTCTGAGCATGTTGAATCTGGCTGTGTCGAGCGGCTTGGTGAAGATGTCGGCCAACTGAATGTCTATATGAACTTTTTCAAGGCGAACATCCTTGTTCTCGACGTGATTCCTTATAAAATGATGCTTCATGTTGATATGCTTAGTGCGCGAGTGCAGGACAGGATTGTGCGTTATTGCAATTGCACTCGTGCTATCACACATGATTGGAGTCTCTCTGGCATCGATTCCATAATCTGACAATTGTTGCTGCATCCAAAGGATCTGCATACAGCAGCTACCAACAGCATAGTACTCTGATTCAGCCGTGGAAAGAGAGTTAGCCAATTGCTTCTTACTGAACCAAGAAACGAGTCTAGGTCCAAGAAAGTGACAAGTTCCACTTGTACTCTTCCTATCTAGCTTGCAGCCTCCGAGATCCGAGTCGCTGTATCCAACTAAATCGAATCCGCCTTCTTTAGGATACCATAGTCCTACATCGACTATTCCTTTAATGTACTTCAGGATTCGTTTAGCTGTATTGAAGTGTGATTCCTTAGGTGCAACTTGATATCTCGCACACACTCCAACAGCAAACTGGATATCGGGCCTGCTAGCCGTTAGGTACAGGAGCGAACCAATGAGCTTCCTGTAGAGTGATTGGTCAAACGACTTTCTGGCTTCATCAGCACTAATTTGCACGGAAGTGCTCATGGGGGTTGGCGAAGATTTGGAAGTGTTCATTCCAAATTTGTTGAGAAGTTCCTTGCTGTATTTTTCTTGGTTGATGAAAATACCTGTAGGCAACTGCTTTACCTGCAAGCCTAGGAAATAACTAAGTTCCCCCATCATACTCATTTAAAATTTACTTTGCATGAGATGAGAGAACCTTTGACACAAAGCAAGGTTAGTTGAACCAAAAATTATATCATCCACATAGATTTGCACCATAAGAAGGTCATCACCTTCCTGTATTTTGAACAAGGTTTTGTCCACAGCACCTTTCTCAAATCCGTTGTTGGTTAGATACTGGGACAGGGTCTCATACCAGGCTCTAGGGGCTTGTTTAAGTCCATACAGCGCTTTCCTTTGCCTGTATACTAGGTCGATACCGTCTGTGTTGGCAAACCCTGGTGGTTGTTCAACATAAACTTGTTAGATTGGTACCGCCACTAGAAGGGGGGGTTGAATAGTGCGGATAGGAGTATTGTACTCTTTTCGTGCGGAAGCAAAAATATCGGAGTAGTAAAAATGCGGAAAAGAAAGAACACAAGGAATTGTTCGAGAGGTTCGGCTATTAACGAAGTCTACGTCCCCTACCTAGTTTTATCGACTAGGACTTTTCTTAGAACTTGGAATTGCACTTTCTAGTTTAGTGCCAACTTCTTACAACTTCTTGATTTCCGGGCTCAAGAACAACCTCACAAAAGCACTCTTGTTTTTCTAGGTACAAGATAACCTATACACAAAATAAATGCGAGTAGGAACTCGACTTTCACGATATATCGCTCTTAGATACAAGAATGAAGATTGGAAATTATACAACAAATCTTCTCGTATCACAATCTAGAATAGGAATATCTCTCAAAATATTTGCTTGATATTGCTTGAGTATGCTAGTAGGCTCAGAATGCTTGTGTGTCTTCAATCTCCATGAAGGTGTCTATTTATAGCCTTCTTGAGCTCAATTTCTCGTTGGAACAGTTTAACTGGTTACGTACGTTATATGCTGTTGATTACGTACGTTACGTACGTTATATGTTCTGAATAACGGCCGTAATGAAAGTGCCGAAACTGTCCAGTGAGACATGATGAAATGCGTTACGTACGTTATGAACCTCATGGTTACGTACGTAATATCCTGGTCAAAGATCCGTTGATTGAGACGACTTGTTGCAACGGATAGTGGCTTTTCCAACGGTCAGAATAATTCAAGCCTTACGTACGTTATATAGCTCTGGTTACGTACGTTACCTGTAATAGAAAAACTTACGAAAATAGTGAATGTTACGTACGTTATAAAAGATGCGTTACGTGACGTTAATCGTATTTAAAAATCTTGCACAATCATGAATGTTACGACGCATCTTGTGGTGTGTGTTACGTATGTTAACTGAAGAGAAAATATGTTTTAAGTAAATTTTGGTTTTAATAACACATCATCAAAATGATCTAAAAAATATTGTTCCAACAATCTCCCCCTTTTTGATGATGACAAAATTTACGTATGTGAGTTTTTGAAAACATGATTTTAATAAAACTCCCCCTGAACACGAGTACTGCAAAAATTAATATGCTCCCCCTGAAAACGCGCACGGGTTATTTCAAAAGTTGATTTCAAAAACGAATACATATTATTCTCCCCCTTTTTGTCATTAACAAAAAGTTGAGAAAACCTGCAAGAGACATCAATGATACGCATAATAATCAACATAATCCAAGTCAATGATTAAACAAAATGATAACCAAAATGATGCATAAAAAGATAGTCATTACAGTCAAAACATAAACATGAAATGTTTGGTCTTTTAATAAAACAGGAAACATCATCATCAGAAAGGATAGCCCGACTAGTCAAGGTCCGCATCCGGAGGTGTCGGCGGTATCCCAAAATGTGTGCAGATGTTCTTCACCATGATCTTGATGTCGCTCATGTCCTTCTCAAGCCTATCCATTCGAGAAGCCATCTGGGAAGAAGAGGATTCCGGACGAGGACGGGAGGAACCAAGCTGAGATGACGGACGAGGTCTAGTATGTTCGATCCCCCTCGATGTGATCCTCTCCTCCGGTCTCGGAAGAGTGCCCCCATCTATGAGCCGATCATCATCCTTGATATACGCAAAGTATATCCATCCACGATTTCTCGTGCGAAGATACCTCATCGTCCGTAACGTCCCCTCGGTGACGAGGCTCCCCCTAGGAATCGGAACCCCGTGGACCCCAGACAGATCAACTCCAGCTTTCTCAAAAATTTCAGTTAAGATAGAACCAAACGGCATGCCCGATTTTCTCTGTCGATCAACTTTCGCGTAGCTCATTTTGTGGAAAATTTGACCCTTTTCCACGAACCATTTTAGCACAATAGACGCGAAGTTGACTTGGTGATCCTTCCACACATGATAAATAATCTCCATATCGATATTCACAAGTCAAAGCTGAGCATTAACTTTAGGCATAAGACAACGAGTGATAGCATCATGAAGCAAACGAATGTTTATCCCAAAGTCATTGTTTTCAAACCGCCCGGAATGAACATTTATAACGGCTTTCTCCGACAAAAAATCACGAACTTTGGACTCGTGAACACCATAGCTTTCATCATCGGACCAGTCGTTAATGACTTCGTCCGGAGGAGCAAACTCTCCTTTGCATCGAAAACCCTCATTAGGGAGACCAAAAATCTCCGAAAGCTTCGCCTCATCAAAGGATATTGATTTACCACGCACAAGAGAATTAACAACAGCAAGTCCGTTGGCATCATAAGTGACAAAAAAATTTGCATAAAACTCTTTTACACATTCCTCATAAATTGGTCGAGCAAGACTAACGAACCGATTTATCCCAAGCATATCGAAGAATTCTTCGATAGCAACACCAGCACAGTTCAGAGATTCAAAATCAAAGTGGTGACTCGGAGTTACCTCTTCGTCAATAAGGATTTCGTTGAAAACTTTCATGGCTTGAGTATTCCGAAATGATAGATCGCAGGAAGTCGTGGAGGATGTTTGGGAGGTTTCTCCTCTTCTCTTTTTTCCGGTTCTGGATGCCATGAGGATTGAATCGGTCGAAAAGTGAAGGTTTGATGGATAATCTTGACGTTTAGGAAGATTTGCAGGCAGTTCGTCGTCAATGTCGCTAGGGATTTGTAGGAAATGAAAAGGGGACTGACGATGTGGGTTTATATATGTTAGGGTCAACGGTCGCTTACGTACGTTATATCCCTTATGTAACGTACGTAACGTAAAAACCTAAACTTTCTGGAGTGAAACCTGCGTTTCGTTACGTACGTAACGAACCAACCTGTAACGTACGTAAGGTCCTATTACGTACGTAATGGACCGCGTCTACCGTACGTAAGCAAGACCAAATGAATAGTCTTTTCCTTTCGATGATGTCCTGATTTAAATGACCATTTAATGTGACTATGATGAGTATGCAATATTTAAAAATGATCAGCATGTCCCATTCCTAAATTTATGCGAATAAAGTTGAAAGCTTCTTCGGGTAATGGTTTTGTAAAAATATCCGCCAATTGTTCATTAGTACCAACAAATTGGAGATGAACATTCCCGTTTTGGACATGGTCACGAATAAAATGGTGACGAATTTCGATGTGTTTTGTCCTACTATGCAAAATGGGGTTTTTACTTAAATTAATGGCACTTGTATTGTCATAAAAAATAGGAGTATTTTTAAGTTCGATGCCATAATCAAGTAATTGATTTTTGATCCAAAGAACTTGTGCACATGCACTTCCCGCAGCCACATATTCTGCTTTCACTGTGGAAGTAGCGACACTAGTCCTGCTTCTTACTTCCCCATGAAATTAAACATGAACTCATAAAATGACAAGTTCCGTGGTGCTTTTTCTATCAATTTTACAACCACCGAAATCGGCATCACTATATGCAAAAAGTTGAAAATCAATGCCGGAAGGATACCATAGGCCTAAACCAAAGAAGATATTTTAAATATCGAAAAATCCGTTTACATGCAATGAGATGAGATTCTTTAGGGTTTGCTTGAAAACGAGCACATAGACAGTAGCAAACATTATATCGTGTCTAGATGCGGTTAAGTAAAGTAAGGATCCGATCATACCTCGATATCGCTTTTGGTCAATGATTTACCTTTTTCTTCTTTATCGAGTTTAAGAGTGGAAGACATAGGAGTGGATATTTCTTTGCAATCTTCCATCTTAAATTTCTTTAGAAGCTCATTGACGTACTTGGATTGGTGAATGAATATTCCGTCATTGAGTTGCTTAATTTGGAGTCCGAGAAAGTTTTTCAACTCTCCCATCATACTCATTTCGAACTCTCCCTTCATAAGATTTGAAAATTCTTTGGACAGAGTTTCGTTAGTTGCACCAAAACCAATATCGTCCACATAGATTTGACAAATTAACATATCATCACTTAAGACCTTAATGAATAGAGTATTATCAACATTACCTCTTTTATAACCATTTGAGATAAGAAAAGAGCTTAGACGATCATACCATGCTCTCGGAGCTTGTTTTAATCCATAGAGAGCTTTATGGAGCTTGTACACATGATCCGGATGATCATAGTCTTCAAAACCCGGTGGTTGCTTGACATACACTTCCTCCTGGATGATTCCATTTAGGAACGCACTTTTTACATCCATTTGATGGAGTTTGATCTTCTTGTATGCGGCAAAGGCACAGAGAAGACGAATAGCTTCAAGACGAGCAACAGGAGCGAACGTCTCTTCATAGTCCAAGCCTTCTTCTTGATTATAACCTTGGGCGACCAACCTCGATTTATTTTTAATAGGGATACCATCATCATCGGTTTTGATTTTATGAACCCATTTGGTACCAATGATTGATTTGTCTACCGGTGCCGGAACTAATTCCCAAACATTATTTCTTTCGAATTGGTTTAGCTCTTCTTGCATAGCAATAGCCCAATTCTCATCATTTATGGACTCATCGATATTCTTTGGTTCTGTAAGGGAAATAAATGCAATATTGTTAATACAATCATTTATATTTCTCCTTGTTCGTACACCTTCATCGATTTTTCCGAGAATTTGTTCCATCGGATGGTCTTTCACATTTGCCCAATCTTTAGGAAGGTTGTAAGTATTTTCCTCCTGTTTGTCCGAGGTTACGTCGAGCTTCTCCAACTCCTTTGATACTTTGGATACTTCGTTAGCTGGAACCATACCTCCATCATCATCAAAAACAACCTTTCTCGGGGGTAAAACTGTATCATCGAATTTTACATGAATGGACTCTTCTACCGAGCCTCTTCTACAATTAAATACACGATAAGCTTTACTATTAGTAGAATAACCAAGAAATATTCCAATATCTGATTTAGAATCGAATTTACCCAAATTGTCTTTTCCATTATTATGAATGAACACTTTACAACCAAATGGATGAAAATAAGATAAATTGGGTTTTTTACCTTTAAAAATCTCATAAGGAGTCATCATTTTGTTCCTCCTGAGATGGACACGATTTATAACATAACAAGCAGTGTTAACGGCTTCGGCCCAAAAGTATTTAGGAAGACCATACTCGTTGAGCATTGTTCGGCTCATTTCTTCTAGAGAGCGATTCTTCCTCTAGACAACTCCATTTTGTTGAGGTGTCTGAGGTGCCGAAAAGTTGTGCCCAATACCATATTTATCGCACCAATCTTCAAAGAGATTAGAATCAAATTCTCCACCATGATCGGTTCGAATGGCGATAACTGGTAATTCTTTTTCCTTCTGGGTAACCTTACACCACTTAACAAACTCGTTAAAAGCATCATCTTTATTGGCTAAGAATTTTACCCAAGTAAATCTTGAGAAATCATCGACAATAACTAAAGTATAAAGTTTACCTGTTAGACTGGCATGTCGAGACGGACCAATTAAATCCATATAAATTAATTCAAGAATGCGACTAGTGGAAATTTCCATTTTTGGTTTAAACGAGCCTCTTGCATGTTTACCTTTAATACAGGCCTCACAAATGTGGTCTTTTATAAAATTCAATTTTGGTAGACCACGAACAATATCATTTTTGGCCAATTTTGAAAGAAGTGGTAAAGAGGCATGTCCCAATTTTCGGTGCCAAACAACGGCATTTTCATCGTACGAAAGTAGACATTTTTCGTTAAAAGAAGATTCATCTTGGAGATCAACAATGTAAATATTTACATAACGCAATCCAATAAAAACGATTTGGTCTTTTCTCATTGCCGTGCAATGCGTAATTTCAAAAATTAATTTAAGACCGGTGTCACATAGTTGAGAAACACTTGGGAGATTATGGCAAAGTCCATCAACAAATAGAACATTTTCAATAGTGGGTAAAGGTTTCTTACCAATTTTACCTGTCCCTTTTATTTGGCCCTTTTTATTATCGCCAAAGGTAACACAGCCACGATCTTCCTTTTTCAGCTCCGTGAAGAGATGTTCATTTCCACTCATGTGATTTGAAGATCCACTATCAACATACCATTTATTTGATAATGTTGTCTTCCTTGCTTGTACCTCGACTTCTTCGTCACTATCTTCGGATGCGCGGGCCATTAGAGCAAGATTGGTTTGGACTTGTGGTTCATCATCCTCATCATCGTCACTCCATGTGGCGACATAAACCTCCTTCTTTTTGAACTTTTCATGAGGTGGTTTTGATGAACTTATTGGAGCAGCAACACGACAATCTTTTGCAAAATGGCCTGGTGTTGCTACCCAAAATATTATCCGGAGATAGATATTGCTGGAATGGATGGGATAGCAAACAAATGCAAGAGCACTTCCGTGAGAAAGATAAATAACACAAGATTTGTCGGGGTTGTTAGTCCCGGGCTTGAATGCTCTCGCGAGATATTATTAATACCAATATTCGAGGATACAAGTACTAATGTAAGAATACAATTACAATGAGTGTAAAGATTCTTGTTATCTTAGCTAGTGAGCGTGTAGATTGCCGGAAGAACCAGATTTGATGCTCTGTGAGTTCTTGTAACATAGGAGATGAACAGTCGCGGCGGAGATAGATCGACGGTCTCTCACGGAGAGTATTTAGCTGGATGCTTGGGCTCCGGGGCTTATGAATCCCTTGGAATCTGTCTAGTGGAGACTTGCTGCTTCTGCCGATCGTGTTCTGGACGAGAGATTGGAGAGAGAAGTCCTGAGATGGATTCCGGTGAGGAAGCCGGGAGCTTGATGAAATGTGTGTTCTACTGTATTTCTGTTGTGGGTGAAATGAATTCTGAACGTAAGTCAAATGAATTCGGAACCTTTTTCCAGTAGGAGGAGGTTCTCTATTTATAGGGCTTGGATATACCGGGCGATCGCCTTTTCTGCATTATAATAATCGGGCGATCGTCTTTTCGCACATGGGCCTGTCCCCTCAAAGTCTGCAGGAGTTGCTGGCAGTCAACTATGCGGTCCAATGGGGAGCTTACACGCGCCCTGAGTTGCTGTCACGGGTGGTCCCACTGACAACTTTCGGCGCGCATGCTGGTAGGTGAGGTAGGTGACAGGCTGTGGTCAAAGATCTTGTCTGTCAGTAAAAGATCTTATCTGCTAGCGAAGATCTTGTCAGCGCCTTTGGTGGATCTGCACGTGGGGGCTTTTCTGAGATCCAGTCCTTGATGACTTTGACGGGCGATCGTCTCTTCTCGGGGCGTAGGTCGATTGCCCTTAGCCGGTCACTAGAGTAGACCGCCAGCTGCCAAAGGGCGATCGCCTTGGGAGTCGATCGCTAGGTACCTGATGGTGGTCTGATATCTTCGACTTGGCGAGCTAGCCATAGTTTTGACTGGAGTTGACTTGGTCGCTCGGCCTTATAGTCGATCGCCTGTCGGGATGAATAAATCGTGACACAACAATTGCCCCCCAGCTCGCTCATACGTTGGAAACGTGGGGTGAGGTGGCTCTCTTGGCGATCGCTGAAGTTTTGACGAGCGACTTTGCGTTTTATTGAACTGGCGATCGTCTTTGAGCTGATATATCCTGAGTTCGGACGACCTAGTTGGCCGCTAAACTGCACGGGAAAAAGCAACGGGCGTTGAAAAGTCTCCGCGCACGTGTCGGGCTTCTATTGGAGGACGCCAACGGTCATTAATGACTCCTCGGCTGATGCGTCCTTGAAGAGACGCGTACGCGGGTCTCGAGGGGGTCAATTAATGCGTCGCTTGAGATCCGACCCCTGAGGTTTCCCCTTATTGCAAAGGAGTCCCTGCCTTCTCCTATAAAAGGGGCGCGGTGCTGCGGTTTCACACTCACGCGTACTTATTGGAGAAAGAAGGACCTGCTGCCGAATTTTCTGAAGATCTTAGAGCCGATCGTCGGTCGATTTCACTTTAGGGTAAGAAAAAATCCTTTTCTCCTTTTCTGTTTCTGAGAATGGCCGGAACCTCATCATCATGTGGAGCGGGAACCAGTTCTGCCGCCGGGACATCGACTGTCCGGGGAGAAACTTCTTCCGTCTTCCACCTGGAGACGGCGGCTGAAGCTATTCGAGCCGGAATCGACCCGGCTGAAGTCGAGGCTTTGTTCAATGAGGCCGATGTTGCTAAGGAGTCGGCCGCTGAACAGAGACGATCGCAGATCGAGAGAGATCTGGCGATCAGGGCTTACTGGGAGCAACATAGCGCTTTCGGTCGGGCCTATAGGGCTTTCGCTGAGATAATGGAGAGGTTGGCCGGTCCTACTCCGAGATTCGATTTCCGGGGATACTCGGTCGCCTACCCCTATGTGCTTCCTAAACGGTCGCAGTACCATGCTGCGCAGCGATCGTTGTGGTCGCTTGGCCAAATACGGAGTTCGACGACCAGGAAAGATCTGGCCGTCTGGAGGACAAGATTCCATGTTCCTTCAGATGTGGACATGTTCGCGCCGGCGGAGAACGAACGAGCCGACCAGCCTCCGATGGGTATGGTCGCCGTGAATGAGGCGATTATGGAGGCCGGACTGCGCTTCCCTATATCCTTTGCGGTCTCCCATCTGTTGGCCGCTTGGAATGTGGCGCCACTTCAACTGACGCCGAACGCCTGGCTCCAAATTATCTGCACCCTCACCCTTTTCGGCGGTCACCGCCTGTACCGCCTCCCATCGCCGTTGGAGATGAATCATTTGTTTAAACTGACGGCTCATAAAGGGTTGGTCGGCGGTTACCATATTCAAGGCCGATCTGGTCGGGTGATTCATGGAGTCCCGAATAAGATGCGGGGCGATCAGACGAAATGGTTCTGGGTCGCCGGCAAGTGGAGAGCTTCGGCGAGCGACAATCCTACGGGCGAGCTGGAGATCCCCACTGAATTTCGGGAGAGGAATCCCGGTAAGGGTTTAGACTCTCCCTTCGTTTGGATGCGTTTTGGACTGATCTAATTTGATTTCGGTTTTGCAGGTTTTCACATTCCGGCGATCGAGGAGCTGCCTTTTGACTTTCTCGTTGTCTGGGAGCGGATAAGGAGCTTGTCGGACGACGACCTTGACGCCACTCGGATCAATAAGGAGAGTCGTTGGTTGTCGGCTCGACTATTCCGTTTCCCGAGACATCTCTCGGTGCCAGGTATGAGTTTCTGCGACCTTCACTTTCTAGGCGATCGCCTTACTTGAGGACAGTATCTGACTGTTGATCGATTGTCTTAACTGCAGAGGTTCGCTTTCCTCGCTTTTTGGAGCCTCCGACGGAGATCGCCATGTCGAACCCAGGAGTTCTAGGCCGTCTTCGCCATAAGAGGTCGACTCGGGCCCCTCCCGTCGCGTTGCCTATAGTTCCGGAGGCGGAGCCTCGCGTGGAGCCGGAGCCTCGCGTAGAGCCGGTCGTGTTTGAGGAGGAAGTTCCGGAGGAGGGGCTTCGAGTGAATCGCAAGAGGCCGAGTCCGGAAGAAACTTCGGTTCCTGCCCCGGGCGATGAAGTGCCGATCGCCGCGCCTCCGATCACCATCGTTGCTCCGGAGAGCGAGCCGCCCTCTGCGGCTTTTATGCGGGAGACGGCGATCGCGGATGCTGAGACCCCTCGAGGGAAACCGTTTTTCGGTCGGGATCCCGAGAAGGCTGAGAGGTAGATAGCATTTTTGTGTTGAAAATTGCATCTGCGTAGGAGTTGTATTAACTTAGTTGTTTTGGTGCAGGATCCGTCGCGCAGATCCGTCTTGCCCGCCGATGGTCGTAGATTTCCTAGCGAGCCGATCTCCTCGCCATTCCTGCGACATTCCTCCATATGTTAGCAAGGCTGCTTCTGCTCTGCCGAAGGCATGGACGACTGATCTGGATGCGATCGCTCGACAGCGATCGGCGAGTTCGATGCACGCTGTTCTCGCCCTTTCTCTTCAGACGGCGACCATGGCCGTCCAGGCTGCTCAGGAGTTTGAGGGGCGGCCCTCCACTATTCGCCTGCAGGAGGATCTCGAGGCGGCTCGGAAAGAGAACGCCGAGTTTGCTGACAAGATCGCGGCGATGGAGAAGGACTCTCTGGAGGCGGCCAAGCGGGCGAGTCGTGAGCTTGAGCTGGAGAAGAAGGAGACTGAGAAATATCGTCTGGCGGTTAACCGATTTCGGGACCAGATGCAGAATGCCGTCCAGGCGCGGATCGTTGCTGGAGAGGAGGCCGATCGCCAGAAGGTGACGATCGCTCGGCTGACCAGCGAGCTGACAGAGGCGAGGGAAAAGATTGCTGCGAGGGAGGCCGAGCTCCAGGGGTCGCAACAGGCGATGGCGGAGCTGAAAGGAGAGGTTGAGGCGACCAAGGCCGATCCCTTCCAAAACTTGGAGTACGTCAGCGAGTTCGCCTACTATTTGGCGTTTGCCGACTCGATCCGAGCGGCTAAGAAGGGAGGTTTGGAGGTCGGGCCTCTTGCCGATAACTTCAAGGCGTATGCGTTGGAGCATCCTCTCCATTCAGCTTTCTCCTTGCCGATCTTGGACCTTGCGGACATCGGTGTGGATTTGAGTTGGTATCCGTCTCCGGCCAATCTTGCTCATCCCGACGCTCCGGAGGATGAGGGGACCGCGCCGAATGCTGATGGCGAAGGCCAGGCAGGGGCCTGAGGCGCTTCATTTTTGACGTTTTAGCTTGCTTACTTGTAGTTTTGTAGCTTTCTTTTGTAGAACATAGGCCTTCGGGCGACCATGTACTTTGATCTTCTCAAGCAATGAACTGAATGTTTGATTATCTTCGATTACTTGAATGAATGGTTATTTTTGAGTCTTTGTTTGACTTTGTACAAATGTGTGAGGAGAGATCGTTGCGAGGGTAGTTCCAAATGAATTGATAAACTCATAAAGACAACTTTTTACAACAAATTCGATCGCTGCACTACATCTGAAAAAATGACGATCTCCGTATGTGGTTGAATAGCGACGATCGTCGTGTAGGTAGTCCGCACTCTTATTGCCCCTTGTTTTTATTCGCTTAGTGGAAGTAAGGGGATGAAAATAATTCGTTGAGTGAGCGGTCTTCAACTTTGTTGAATCCTCTTGTTGCCCAAAATATTTATCCGAAGATTAATACTGCTGGAAGACGGACAACAAACAACAATTGCGGGAGCACTTCCGAGAGAAGATAAATGATACAAGATTTGCCGGGTTTGTTAGGCCCGGGCTTGAATGCTCTCGCTAGATGATATTAATACGAATATTCGTGGATACAAGTATTAATGAGAGAAATCTAAATACAATGAGTGTAAAAAGACTCTGTTAATCCGGCTCTTGAGCGAAGCTCGGTGTTCTTCGTCCCTTCCGATCGTCTTCTTGATGAGAGAGGCCGGGAGAAGTAAGACCGAATGATAGCTGTTGCCAAGAGTTGGAAGTAGCCAAGTGCTTGATGTTTTGCTTCTGTGATGTATGAGATCCGAAGGAAGTTGAAGTGTTTTGTGTGCCAAAATATCGGTTTACTGCAGAAGAGTTTCGGTCCTTGGACAAGTGCTGGGAGCCTTGTATATATAGGGGCTGCCGGGTCCTGTCCTCTAGCGGGCGATCGCCTTCCGGCCATTATAATAATGGGGCGGTGGTCAATGGCCCGAGATTCGCGGATCTTGTCTCGGTCCTTCCACGTGGTGCCAGTCTTGAGGCTCGGCCTTTGCCGACTGGATGGCCATCGGCGCTGATCGAGATGAGGCGGTCGTCTCTAGCTGGTCATCAGAGGTCGCCATCGGCCAGTTGCTGAGGGTCGGCATTGGTCGGTCACCAAGGGTCGGTCGGCAGATGTCGAGAGAGGATCTCCCGCTGATCGGTCGCCAGGAGTCGGTCGGCAGGTGCCGAGGAATGGTCGTCCGCTTATCGGTCGCCAGGAGTCGGTCGCCGAGTACCGAAAGGCGATCGTATTTGATGTCGATCGCTCGGCACCGGGACTGGTCCTGGGACCTTCGGATGGCCGATGTAGCTTGTCCGCTGGGTTAAGGCTTGGCCGCCTTGCCGGCTGGCCAGATCTGCCTTGGCCGCTCGGCAGTGACTCGGTCGCCCGACCTCCGAGGCGATCGCCGGTCGGAAGGTGTTAATTCTTGACACAACAATTGCCCCCCAGCTTGCTCCTATGTTGAAGACATGGGGCGAGGTGGTTCTTGCTGGCGATCGTGTAAGGATTAGGACGGGCGATCTTGCTGAGTTGACTTAGGATTCGGACTTGGGCTATCATGGTCGATTCGCTAGCTATCTTTCGGTCTTGTACCTGTAAAAACAACATTGGCCGATCCCCCTCGGAAACTTGGTGGTTTCGCTTTGTTTGAGGAATCGTGCACAGTCGCGGAGATCGATGGACCGACTCCATGACCGTGTCTTTGGTGCGTGAAGACATTGAGTGTCTCGTGACTCACGTTATTATGAGGGTCCTCTGTTAGGCTGCGCCTCGCCTCGTATTTAAACGAAGGGCGTGCGGTCTCGGTCTAGAGGAGTCCTTGCGCGGGGCAGCGTCGGATGAATCAACTCCACGCCCGCGGCTTGTTAGCTCTGCTTCCACCTCGGCCAGCCATGGAGATGGCTGACCTCGACGGTGTACGTTGAGACGGGGTTGTGGCATGGGTCCACTGATTAATGTTGGAGAGCCCTCAGACTACACCGACCTCATATTTAAACGAAGGGCGGGCGATCTCGGCCGAAAGGGACCTTGCATGGCCGGGCGCCCGGTTCCATCGATCGCTGTGGCCATGGCTTTATGATGTGCGGTGGAGGCGATCTTATGCCTTAGTCCGTCATGTTAGATGCTGGACTGTAAATGGCGATCGTGTCCACCAGATTGCTGATGATGTAGCGTGATGATCGGCGATCGGGCTGGAAGACTGGCGATCGCCGCTCGGCAGCCGATCGCTTTATTCGTAGGTCGATATAGGCGATAGGGCGGGAGTTAGTCCCTCATTTAAAATGGCGGACTGTAGGCGGTGAGCGAGTCCTCCGGCTCTGCTGGATAGTAGCGATCGGGCTGGTAGACTGGAGGTCGTCGCGCGGGCGCCGATCGCTCTACTCCTAGGCTAAGAAGAAGCCTTTGTCTGGACAGGAAATCTGCGGCTCTAGCCCGGAAGGCTGCGTAGGTTGTAGGTAGGGTCTTCGTGAGATGCCTGAACATAGGCGAGAAGCCCTGAAAACCTCCTAGGACCGCGTAGAGGGCGGTCTCATCGCTTACGGGCTCGCCGTTGAGGATGATCACGTCTACCCGGTCGATGTAGTCCGAGTCGGACTCTTCTTCTCCCTGCTTGATTTGCATCATGCGAAGGCGACCTTCTGGCCGGACGACCCTGGTGGCGAAGTGTTCCGTGAAGACGTGCGCCAGCTCGTTAAAGGAGCCAATGGACCGAGGTGGCAATGAGGTATACCACCGGTGGACGAGGTCGTCTAGTTTCAGAGGGAACATTCGGCACCTGGTCGCGTCAGATGCCCCACACCCGGTCATATAGATGTTGAACTTATGCAGGTGTGTTTGGGGGTCCGATCGCCCCTCGTATACGGGTGTTTGCGGGGGGGCGATCCTGTGCTGCACGGGGGCGAGCTCGATGTCGATCGCGAGCGGCTCACTTGGCTCGGTGATCGTCTTCATGGCGCCTGCCCTGGATTGCAGGAGCGCCTTCACGTCGTCGAGCTGACGTTGCAATGCGGCAATCGCCGTGGCTCGGCTGCTTGCTGATCGGCTTTGGGAGCGGGGGCCGAGGCGATCGTGTACCGATCTCCGGACTCCGCTGCTGCCGACCTCGGCAATTTGGCGAGCGGGAGCCAGGCGGCTGGGTTGCCTTCTGGGAGCCGGGTAGGCCGAGCTCCTGGTGACGGACTCAAACTCCGTTGTCTCGTAGCCGGGCCGATCGCCCGGCCGCCAGTCGGGTCGCCGCCTGTGCGATCGAGACAGAGGTGCCCGCCGCCGAGCGCCTCTTCTTGCGGACGAGCCTCCCAGCGATCGCCGCGCACGCCTTGAGCTTCCGCTTGGACTTCCGGCGGACGACCGAGGGGGCGATAGCGGGAGGCGCGTCGAGAGCACTCCATCGCTCCTGTAGGACGGCCAGGGCCCCTTCGATCTGTTCCTTGGTTCGGAACCGATCGAGCGAGAGGCTTGGGCCGCCGTCCAGGGGCGGGATCGAGCGTCTCTAACCGCGGCGGCTACCTTCCACCATCGGCTGTGGCTCGGACTGGGACGGAACAGGGTCCGCCGGCCGGGCCGGCTTTCTTCGACGCGGAGGCGGAAGACATGATTTCTGAAAGATTTCTTTGAAGTGCAGTGAGTGTCACTTCAAGTATCTGCCCCGGGAACAGTGAGTGTTCTTCGGGACGGTAGGTATATAAATTTGAGGGTTGGATGCCGCCCTTCCTCTAGCGCCAATTGTTGCTACCCAAAATATTATCCGGAGATAGATATTGCTGGAATGGATGGGATAGCAAACAAATGCAAGAGCACTTCCGTGAGAAAGATAAATAACACAAGATTTGCCGGGGTTGTTAGTCCCGGGCTTGAATGCTCTCGCGAGATATTATTAATACCAATATTCGGGGATACAAGTACTAATGTAAGAATACAATTACAATGAGTGTAAAGATTTTTGTTATCTTAGCTAGTGAGCGTGTAGATTGCCGGAAGAACCAGATTTGATGCTCTGTGAGTTCTTGTAACAAAGGCGATGAACAGTCGCGGCGGAGAGAGATCGACGGTCTCTCACGGCGAGTATTTAGCTGGATGCTTGGGCTCCGGGGCTTATGAATCCCTTGGAATCTGTCTAGTGGAGACTTGCTGCTTCTGCCGATCGTGTTCTGGACGAGAGATTCGGAGAGAGAAGTCCTGAGATGGATTCCGGTGAGGAAGCCGGGAGCTTGATGAAATGTGTGTTCTACTGTATTTCTGTTGTGGGTGAAATGAATTCTGAACGTAAGTCAAATGAATTCGGAACCTTTTTCCAGTAGGAGGAGGTTCTCTATTTATAGGGCTTGGATACGCCGGGCGATCGCCTTTTCTGCATTATAATAATCGGGCGATCGTCTTTTAGCACATGGGCCTGTCCCCTCAAAGTCTGCAGGAGTTGCTGGCAGTCAACTATGCGGTCCAATGGGGAGCTTACACGCGTCCTGAGTTGCTGTCACGGGTGGTCCCACTGACAACTTTCGGCGCGCATGCTGGTAGGTGAGGTAGGTGACAGGCTGTGGTCAAAGATCTTGTCTGTCAGTAAAAGATCTTATCTGCTAGCGAACATCTTGTCAGCGCCTTTGGTGGATCTGCACGTGGGGGCTTTTTTGAGATCCAGTCCTTGATGACTTTGACGGGCGATCGTCTCTTCTCGGGGCGTAGGTCGATTGCCCTTAGCCGGTCACTAGAGTAGACCGCCAGCTGCCAAAGGGCGATCGCCTTGGGAGTCGATCGCTAGGTACCTGATGGTGGTCTGATATCTTCGACTTGGCGAGCTAGCCATAGTTTTGACTGGAGTTGACTTGGTCGCTCGGCCTTATAGTCGATCGCCTGTCGGGATGAATAAATCGTGACACAACACCTGGAACGCCGCACCTTCGACAAGTGTTGTCGAACTTTTTGTTTTGAGGGAAGTGAGTCTTTTTGGATTCATCCCTTGATTATTGCTTGATATCTCTCCGGCGCCTTTGAAGAAGATTTTTAAATTTCTTTATGTTTTTGGCATAAAAGGCGGTTTCTTCGTCCTCTTCTTCGATAGGTTCATCCTCTAAATCGCTTTCTTCTTTGGCTTTGAAAGCGATAGTCCTTTCTCTCTCCTTAGGTTTTGGTTTCGAGCTTCGAGATTTGATGACGATCTCATAATTAATGAGAGATCCGATGAGAGCGCTGAATTCTATTGTATTGAGGTCTTTCGACTCCATGATAGCCGTAACGTGAAGGCCCCATTCTCTTGGTAGAGACCGAAGGATTTTCTTGGCTTTATCACTACTTGATATCGGTTTCCCGAATGAAGCTAGCCCATTTGTGATTGCCGAGAAACGGTCAAGCATAGTGGTAATGCTTTCTTCTTCTTTCATGGTGAAGAGTTCATAATCGTGAAGAAGCATATTGATTTTGGTTTCCTTCACTTGACTCGTACCTTCATGGGTGATCTCTAACATTTTCCAGATTTCTTTTGCCGTCTCGCAGGAAGAGATTCTATTGTGATCTTCTGGATTGAGAGCACAATAAAGCAATTGAGTGGCTTTACTGTTGAAGTGATCGTTCTTCCAGTCGACATCGTCGTACTCTTCGAAACTTTTGAGAGAGCCATCCGTCTTCTTAGGAATGGTAGGTCCAAGGGCAATGACCTTCCATATTTCAATATCGTGAGCTCGGATGAAGATGGACATCTTCTTCTTCCATGTCATAAAGTTTGAACCATCGAAGAAGGGAGGGCGATTGAGAGTGTTGCCTTCAACGGAGGAGTGGATAAAGGCCATTTGGATCTTTTCTCTAGCGGGTGTGAATCCGGTGATAAAGAGACCGCTCTGATACCAATTGTTAGATTGGTACCGCCACTAGAAGGGGGGGTTGAATAGTGCGGATAAGAGTATTGTACTCTTTTCATGCGGAAGCAAAAATATCGGAGTAATAAAAATGCGGAAAAGAAAGAACACAAGGAATTGTTCGAGATGTTTGGCTATTAACGAAGCCTACGTCCCCTACCTAGTTTTATCGACTAGGACTTTTCTTAGAACTTGGAATTGCAGTTTCTAGTTTAGTGCCAACTTCTTACAACTTCTTGATTTCCGGGCTCAAGAACAACCTCACAAAAGCACTCTTGTTTTTCTAGGTACAAGATAACCTATACACAAAATAAATGCGAGTAGGAACTCGACTTTCACGATATATCGCTCTTAGATACAAGAATGAAGATTGGAAATTATACAACAAATCTTCTCGTATCACAATCTAGAATAGGAATATCTCTGAAAATATTTGCTTGATATTGCTTGAGTATGCTAGTAGGGTCAGAATGCTTGTGTGTCTTCAATCTCCATGAAGGTGGCTATTTATAGCCTTCTTGAGCTCAATTTCCCGTTGGAACAGTTTAACTGGTTACGTACGTTATATGCTGTTGATTACGTACGTTACGTACGTTATATGTTCTGAATAACGGCCGTAATGAAAGTGCCGAAACTGTCTAGTGAGACATGATGAAATGCGTTACGTACGTTATGAACCTCATGGTTACGTACGTAATATCCTGGTCAAAGATCCGTTGATTGAGACGACTTGTTGCAACGGCTAGTGGCTTTTCCAACGGTCAGAATAATTCAAGCCTTACGTACGTTATATAGCTCTGGTTACGTACGTTACCTGTAATAGAAAAACTTACGAAAGTAGTGAATGTTACGTACGTTATAAAAGATGCGTTACGTACGTTAACTGTACTAAAAATCTTGCAGACAACTGTGAATGTTACGTACGTTAATGTGGTGTGTGTTACGTATGTTAAGTGAAGAGAAAATATGTTTTAAGTAAATTTTGGTTTTAATAACACATCATCAAAACGATCTAAAAAATATTGTTCCAACAATCTCCCCCTTTTTGATGATGACAAAATTTACGTATGTGAGTTTTTGAAAACATGATTTTAATAAAACTCCCCCTGAACACGAGTACTGCAAAAATTAATATGCTCCCCCTGAAAACGCGCACGGGTTATTTCAAAAGTTGATTTCAAAAACGAATACATATTATTCTCCCCCTTTTTGTCATTAACAAAAAGTTGAGAAAACCTGCAAGAGACATCAATGATACGCATAATAATCAACATAATCCAAGTCAATGATTAAACAAAATGATAACCAAAATGATGCATAAAAAGATAGTCATTACAGTCAAAACATAAACATGAAATGTTTGGTCTTTTAATAAAACAGGAAACATCATCATCAGAAAGGATAGCCCGACTAGTCAAGGTCTGCATCCGGAGGTGTCGGCGGTATCCCAAAATGTGTGCAGATGTTCTTCACCATGATCTTGATGTCGCTCATGTCCTTCTCAAGCCTATCCATTCGAGAAGCCATCTGGGAAGAAGAGGATTCCGGACGAGTACGGGAGGAACCAAGCTGAGATGACGGACGAGGTCTAGTATGTTCGATCCCCCTCGATGTGATCCTCTCCTCCGGTCTCGGAAGAGTGACCCCATCTATGAGCCGATCATCATCCTTGATATACGCAAAGTATATCCATCCACGATTTCTCGTGCGAAGATACCTCATCGTCCGTAACGTCCCCTCGGTGACGAGGCTCCCCCTAGGAATCGGAACCCCGTGGACCCTGCATGCATCAACTCCAGCTTTCTCAAAAATTTCAGTTAAGATAGAACCAAACGGCATGCCCGATTTTCTCTGTCGATCAACTTTCGTGTAGCTCATTTTGTGGAAAATTTGACCCTTTTCCACGAACCATTTTAGCACAATAGACGCAAAGTTGACTTGGTGATCCTTCCACACATGATAAATAATCTCCATATCGATATTCACAAGTCAAAGCTGAGCATTAACTTTAAGCATAAGACAACGAGTGATAGCATCATGAAGCAAACGAATGTTTATCCCAAAGTCATTGTTTTCAAACCGCCCGGAATGAACATTTATAACGGCTTTCTCCGACAAAAAATCACGAACTTTGGACTCGTGAACACCATAGCTTTCATCATCGGACCAGTCGTTAATGACTTCGTCCGGAGGAGCAAACTCTCCTTTGCATCGAAAACCCTCATTAGGGAGACCAAAAATCTCCGAAAGCTTCGCCTCATCAAAGGATATTGATTTACCACGCACAAGAGAATTAACAACAGCAAGTCCGTCGGCATCATAAGTGACAAAAAAATTTGCATAAAACTCTTTTACACATTCCTCATAAATTGGTCGAGCAAGACTATCGAACCGATTTATCCCAAGCATATCGAAGAATTCTTCGATAGCAACACCAGCACAGTTCAGAGATTCAAAATCAAAGTGGTGACTCGGAGTTACCTCTTCGTCAATAAGGATTTCGTTGAAAACTTTCATGGCTTGAGTATTCCGAAATGATAGATCGCAGGAAGTCGTGGAGGATGTTTGGGAGGTTTCTCCTCTTCTCTTTTTTCCGGTTCTGGATGCCATGAGGATTGAATCGGTCGAAAAGTGAAGGTTTGATGGATAATCTTGACGCTAGGAAGATTTGCGAGCGCTTCGTCAATGTCGCTAGGGATTTGTAGGAAATGAAAAGGGGACTGACGATGTGGGTTTATATATGTTAGGGTCAACGATCGCTTACGTACGTTATATCCCTTATGTAACGTACGTAACGTAAAAACCTAAACTTTCTGGAGTGAAACCTGCGTTGCTACGCATTTAACGAACCAACCTGTAACGTACGTAAGGTCCTATTACGTACGTAATGGACCGCGTCTACCGTACGTAAGCAAGACCAAATGAATAGTCTTTTCCTTTCGATGATGTCCTGATTTAAATGACCATTTAATGTGACTATGATGAGTATGCAATATTTAAAAATGATCAGCATGTCCCATTCCTAAATTTATGCGAATAAAGTTGAAAGCTTCTTCGGGTAATGGTTTTGTAAAAATATCCGCCAATTGTTCATTAGTACCAACAAATTGGAGATGAACATTCCCGTTTTGGACATGGTCACGAATAAAATGGTGACGAATTTCGATGTGTTTTGTCCTACTATGCAAAATGGGGTTTTTACTTAAATTAATGGCACTTGTATTGTCACAAAAAATAGGAGTATTTTTAAGTTCGATGCCATAATCAAGTAATTGATTTTGATCCAAAGAACTTGTGCACATGCACTTCCCGACCACATATTCGCTTCGGTGTGGAAGTAGCGACACTAGTCCTGCTTTCTTACTTCCCCATGAAATTAAACATGAACTCATAAAATGACAAGTTCGGTGGTGCTTTTTCTATCAATTTTACAACCACCGAAATCGGCATCACTATATGCAAAAAGTTGAAAATCAATGCCGGAAGGATACCATAGCCTAAACCAAAGCAGATATTTTAAATATCGAAAAATCCGTTTACATGCAATGAGATGAGATTCTTTAGGGTTTGCTTGAAAACGAGCACATAGACAGTAGCAAACATTATATCGGTCTAGATGCGATTAAGTAAAGTAAGGATCCGATCATACCTCGACATCGCTTTTGGTCAATGATTTACCTTTTTCATATTTATCGAGTTTAAGAGTGGAAGACATAGGAGTGGATATTTCTTTGCAATCTTACATCTTAAATTTCTTTAGAAGCTCATTGACGTACTTGGATTGGTGAATGAATATTCCGTCATTGAGTTGCTTAATTTGGAGTCCGAGAAAGTTTTTCAACTCTCCCATCATACTCATTTCGAATTCTCCCTTCATAAGATTTGAAAATTCTTCGACAGAGTTTCGTTAGTTGCACCAAAAACAATATCGTCCACATAGATTTGACAAATTAACATATCATCACTTAAGACCTTAATGAATAGAGTATTATCAACATTACCTCTTTTATAACCATTTGAGATAAGAAAAGAGCTTAGACGATCATACCATGCTCTCGGAGCTTGTTTTAATCCATAGAGAGCTTTATGGAGCTTGTACACATGATCCGGATGATCATAGTCTTCAAAACCCGGTGGTTGCTTGACATACACTTCCTCCTGGATGATTCCATTTAGGAACGCACTTTTTACATCCATTTGATGGAGTTTGATCTTCTTGTATGCGGCAAAGGCACAGAGAAGACGAATAGCTTCAAGACGAGCAACAGGAGCGAACGTCTCTTCATAGTCCAAGCCTTCTTCTTGATTATAACTTTGGGCGACCAACCTCGATTTATTTTTAATAGGGATACCATCATCATCGGTTTTGATTTTATGAACCCATTTGGTACCAATGATTGATTTGTCTACCGGTGCCGGAACTAATTCCCAAACATTATTTCTTTCGAATTGGTTTAGCTCTTCTTGCATAGCAATAGCCCAATTCTCATCATTTATGGACTCATCGATATTCTTTGGTTCTGTAAGGGAAATAAATGCAATATTGTTAATACAATCATTTATATTTCTCCTTGTTCGTACACCTTCATCGATTTTTCCGAGAATTTGTTCCATCGGATGGTCTTTCACATTTGCCCAATATTTAGGAAGGTTGTAAGTATTTTCCTCCTGTTTGTCCGAGGTTACGTCGAGCTTCTCCAACTCCTTTGATACTTCGGATACTTCGTTAGCTGGAACCATACCTGCATCATCATCAAAAACAACCTTTCTCGGGGGTAAAACTGTATCATCGAATTTTACATGAATGGACTCTTCTACCGAGCCTCTTCTACAATTAAATACACGATAAGCTTTACTATTAGTAGAATAACCAAGAAATATTCCAATATCTGATTTAGAATCGAATTTACCCAAATTGTCTTTTCCATTATTATGAATGAACACTTTACAACCAAATGGATGAAAATAAGATAAATTGGGTTTTTTACCTTTAAAAATCTCATAAGGAGTCATCATTTTGTTCCTCCTGAGATGGACACGATTTATAACATAACAAGCAGTGTTAACGGCTTCGGCCCAAAAGTATTTAGGAAGACCATACTCGTTGAGCATTGTTCGGCTCATTTCTTCTAGAGAGCGATTCTTCCTCTCGACAACTCCATTTTGTTGAGGTGTCCGAGGTGCCGAAAAGTTGTGCCCAATACCATATTTATCGCACCAATCTTCAAAGAGATTAGAATCAAATTCTCCACCATGATCGGTTCAAATGGCGATAACTGGTAATTCTTTTTCCTTCTGGGTAACCTTACACCACTTAACAAACTCGTTAAAAGCATCATCTTTATTAGCTAAGAATTTTACCCAAGTAAATCTTGAGAAATCATCGACAATAACTAAAGTATAAAGTTTACCTGTTAGACTGGCATGTCGAGACGGACCAATTAAATCCATATAAATTAATTCAAGAATGCGACTAGTGGAAATTTCCATTTTTGGTTTAAACGAGCCTCTTGCATGTTTACCTTTAATACAGGCCTCACAAATGTGGTCTTTTCTAAAATTCAATTTTGGTAGACCACGAACAATATCATTTTTGGCCAATTTTGAAAGAAGTGGTAAAGAGGCATGTCCCAATTTTCGGTGCCAAACAACGGCATTTTCATCGTACGAAAGTAGACATTTTTCGTTAAAAGAAGATTCATCTTGGAGATCAACAATGGAAATATTTACATAACGCAATCCAATAAAAACGATTTGGTCTTTTATCATTGCCGTGCAATGCGTAATTTCAAAAATTAATTTAAGACCGGTGTCACATAGTTGAGAAACACTTGGGAGATTATGGCAAAGTCCATCAACAAATAGAACATTTTCAATAGTGGGTAAAGGTTTCTTACCAATTTTACCTGTCCCTTTTATTTGGCCCTTTTTATTATCGCCAAAGGTAACACAACCACGATCTTCCTTTTTCAGCTCCGTGAAGAGATGTTCATTTCCACTCATGTGATTTGAACATCCACTATCAACATACCATTTATTTGATAATGTTGTCTTCCTTGCTTGTACCTCGACTTCTTCGTCACTATCTTCGGATGCGCGGGCCATTAGAGCAAGATTGGTTTGGACTTGTGGTTCATCATCCTCATCATCGTCACTCCATGTGGCGACATAAACCTCCTTCTTTTTGAACTTTTCATGAGGTGGTTTTGATGAACTTATTGGAGCAGCAGCACGACAATCTTTTGCAAAATGGCCTGGTGTTGCTACCCAAAATATTATCCGGAGATAGATATTGCTGGAATGGATGGGATAGCAAACAAATGCAAGAGCACTTCCGTGAGAAAGATAAATAACACAAGATTTGCCGGGGTTGTTAGTCCCGGGCTTGAATGCTCTCGCGAGATATTATTAATACCAATATTCGGGGATACAAGTACTAATGTAAGAATACAATTACAATGAGTGTAAAGATTCTTGTTATCTTAGCTAGTGAGCGTGTAGATTGCAGGTAGAACCAGATTTGATGCTCTGTGAGTTCTTGTAACAAAGGAGATGAACAGTCGCGGCGGAGAGAGATCGACGGTCTCTCACGGCAGTATTTAGTCGGATGCTTGGGCTCCGTGGCTTATGAATCCCTTGGAATCTGCCTAGTGGAGACTTGCCGCTCGCCGATCGTGTTCGGACGAGAGATTCGGAGAGAGAAGTTCGAGATGGATTCCTGAGGAAGCCGGAGCTTGATGAAATGTGTGTTCTCTTGTATTTCGTTGTGGGTGAAATGAATTCAACGTAAGTCAAATGAATTCGAACCTTTTTCCAAAGAGGAGGAGGTTCTCTATTTATAGGGCTTGGATATACCGGCGATCGCCTTTTCGCATTATAATAATCGGGCGATCGTCTTTTCGCACATGGGCCTGTCCCTCAAAGTCTGCAGGAGTTGGCCGGCGCCAACTATGCGGTCCAATGGGAGCTTACACGCGCCCGAGTTGCATCACGGTGGTCCCACCGACAACTTTCGGCGCGCATGCCGGTAGGTGAGGTAGGTGACAGCCGTGGTCAAAGATCTTGTCTCACAAGAAAAGATCTTATCTGCTAGCGAAGATCTTGTCAGCGCCTTTGGTGGATCTGCACGTGGGGGCTTTTCTGAGATCCAGTCCTTGATGACTTTGATGGGCGATCGTCTCTTCTCGGGGCGTAGGTCGATTGCCCTTAGCCGGTCACTAGAGTAGACCGCCATCTGCCAAAGGGCGATCGCCTTGGGAGTCGATCGCTAGGTACCTGATGGTGGTCTGATATCTTCGACTTGGCGAGCTAGCCATAGTTTTGACTGGAGTTGACTTGGTCGCTCGGCCTTATAGTCGATCGCCTGTCGGGATGAATAAATCGTGACACAACACCTGGAACGCCGCACCTTCGACAAGTGTTGTCGAACTTTTTGTTTTGAGGGAAGTGAGTCTTTTTGGATTCATCCCTTGATTATTGCTTGATATCTCTCCGGCGCCTTTGTAGAAGATTTTTAAATTTCTTTATGTTTTTGGCATAAAAGGCGGTTTCTTCGTCCTCTTCTTCGATAGGTTCATCCTCTAAATCGCTTTCTTCTTTGGCTTTGAAAGCGATAGTCCTTTCTCTCTCCTTAGGTTTTGGTTTCGAGCTTCGAGATTTGATGACGATCTCATAATTAATGAGAGATCCGATGAGAGCGCTGAATTCTATTGTATTGAGGTCTTTCGACTCCATGATAGCCGTAACGGTAGCGTCCCATTCTCTTGGTAGAGACCGAAGGATTTTCTTGGCTTTATCACTACTTGATATCGGTTTCCCGAATGAAGCTAGCCCATTTGTGATTGCCGAGAAACGGTCAAGCATAGTGGTAATGCTTTCTTCTTCTTTCATGGTGAAGAGTTCATAATCGTGAAGAAGCATAATGATTTTGGTTTCCTTCACTTGACTCGTACCTTCATGGGTGATCTCTAACATTTTCCAGATTTCTTTTGCCGTCTCGCAGGAAGAGATTCTATTGTGATCTTCTGGATTGAGAGCACAATAAAGCAATTGAGTGGCTTTACTGTTGAAGTGATCGTTCTTCCAGTCGACATCGTCGTACTCTTCGAAACTTTTGAGAGAGCCATCCGTCTTCTTAGGAATGGTAGGTCCAAGGGCAATGACCTTCCATATTTCAATATCGTGAGCTCGGATGAAGATGGACATCTTCTTCTTCCATGTCATAAAGTTTGAACCATCGAAGAAGGGAGGGCGATTGAGAGCGTTGCCTTCAACGGAGGAGTGGATAAAGGCCATTTGGATCTTTTCTCTAGCGGGTTTGAATCCGGTGATAAAGAGACCGCTCTGATACCAATTGTTAGATTGGTACCGCCACTAGAAGGGGGGGTTGAATAGTGCGGATAAGAGTATTGTACTCTTTTCGTGCGGAAGCAAAAATATCGGAGTAATAAAAATGCGGAAAAGAAAGAACACAAGGAATTGTTCGAGATGTTCGGCTATTAACGAAGCCTACGTCCCCTACCTAGTTTTATCGACTAGGACTTTTCTTAGAACGTGGAATTGCACTTTCTAGTTTAGTGCCAACTTCTTACAACTTCTTGATTTCCGGGCTCAAGAACAACCTCACAAAAGCACTCTTGTTTTTCTAGGTACAAGATAACCTATACACAAAATAAATGCGAGTAGGAACTCGACTTTCACGATATATCGCTCTTAGATACAAGAATGAAGATTGGAAATTATACAACAAATCTTCTCGTATCACAATCTAGAATAGGAATATCTCTCAAAATATTTGCTTGATATTGCTTGAGTATGCTAGTAGGCTCAGAATGCTTGTGTGTCTTCAATCTCCATGAAGGTGGCTATTTATAGCCTTCTTGAGCTCAATTTCCCGTTGGAACAGTTTAACTGGTTACGTACGTTATATGCTGTTGATTACGTACGTTACGTACGTTACGTACGTTATATGTTGAATAACGGCCGTAATGAAAGTGCCGAAACTGTCCAGTGAGACATGATGAAATGTGTTACGTACGTTATGAACCTCATGGTTACGTACGTAATATCCTGGTCAAAGATCCGTTGATTGAGACGACTTGTTGCAACGGCTAGTGGCTTTTCCAACGGTCAGAATAATTCAAGCCTTACGTACGTTATATAGCTCTGGTTACGTACGTTACCTGTACAGAAAAACTTACGAAAATAGTGAATGTTACGTACGTTATAAAAGATGCGTTACGTACGTTAACTGTACTAAAAATCTTGCAGACAACTGTGAATGTTACGTACATTAATGTGGTGTGTGTTACGTACGTTAACTGAAGAGAAAATATGTTTTAAGTAAATTTTGGTTTTAATAACACATCATCAAAACGATCTAAAAAATATTGTTCCAACAAAACTTCTTCGGCAAGGTCTCCATTTAGGAATGCACTCTTGACGTCCATTTGGTATACAATAAAGCTCTTATGGGCGGCAAAGGCTAAAAATATCCTAATGGCTTCTAGTCTCGCTACAGGGGCGAAGGTTTCATCATAGTCTATGCCTTCTTCCTGACTATAGCCTTGTGCGACTAGTCTGGATTTATTCCTTATAATAAGTCCATTTCGATCCTTTTTGTTTCGAAATACCCATTTGGTTCCTATAACCGATTGATGTGTAGGTCTGAGTACAAGAGACCATACATTGTTTCTTTCAAAACTGTTAAGCTCTTCTTCCATAGATGTTATCCAATGAGAATTATTAAGAGCGTCTATGGTCGAAACAGGTTCGGACTGGGCTAAGAATACCGCAATAGTGCACATATTAAGTCTTCTAATCTCGGATTGAGATTTCCATTCAGGAAACTGTGATATCTCAGCATCAGATTCTTCTTGTGCACAAAGTACATTTCCTTGTGTACTCTGTATTCTCCTACGAGTAGAAACACCAGCATTTATGTTTCCAATGATCAGCTCTTGCGGGTGATCTCTCAACTATCCTCGGTCAGGTTCTAATTCAGGGTCCCGCATCAGACGAGAGATTCTCAGAGATACACTTCACTTACAGCGTCAGCTTCATCCACGTCGATTCTTACAGCTGCGGGATTGATTTCTAAATCAACGACAGGTTCTATGGGAGTTGGAGGATCCTAGATAGAGAGTTGTTGGATGTCCTGAGTAATATCATTTACTCATGTAGGGTCATGGTGAGGTTCGTCGAACACTACATGAACTGATTCCTCGATCGTCAGCTTCTTTTTGTTAAAGATTCTGAAAGCTTTGCTGACGGAGGAGTATCCTACAAATATTCCTTCATCTGATTTCTCATCAAAGGTTCTAATTTGATCCTTCCCATTATTCAATACATAACACCTGCATCCAAAAATGTAGAAATATGAAACTAACGGAGTTTTGTTGTTCCATACCTCATATGCTGTTTTGTTGTGGTGCTTGTTGACGATACAGCGGTTTGAGTGTAGCATACTGTATTGGTTGCTTCACCCCAGAAACGCTATGGCAACTTGCTTGCGGCAATCATTGTCCTTGTTACTTCTTTCAACGTCCTATTGTTTCGCTCGGCAACACCATTTTGTTGATGTGTACGGACAGCTGAGTATTCGTGCTGTATTCCGTTCTCCGAACAGTATTGCTCTATAAAGCGGTTAGTAAATTCTGTACCTCTATCGGAACGAATGCACACGATACTCAATGCCTTTTCATTTTGCAACTTTCTCAGGAGCTCGGGCAGCTTTGATGTTGTTTCCTTCTTCTTGCTAAGGAAAATCGTCCAAGCATACCTGGAATAATCATCAACAACAACCATGCAGTATTTCTTACCTCCCAAACTTACTGGGTCTACAGGACCGTAGAGATCCATGTGTAGCATTTCCAACACTCTTTGGGTTGAAAGGTAGGATTTGCTCTTCAGGGTTGACTTGATTTGCTTGCCTTTCTGACATGG
The DNA here is from genome assembly GCA_033398695.1 of Orobanche coerulescens. Lineage (NCBI taxonomy): Eukaryota > Viridiplantae > Streptophyta > Magnoliopsida > Lamiales > Orobanchaceae > Orobanche > Orobanche coerulescens. Next base: position 46,483,212 of record CM065814.1, read on the forward strand.
TCCGCAGATGCTGTCTTTCTTGAATGATACATCTGGCAAACCTCTAACCATTCCCTGTCTTGAGAGCTTGTTGATCGTCTTGAAGTTGACGTGAGACATCCTCTTGTGCCATAACCAACTAAGATCTGTATTGCCTTTGGCAACAAAGCATGGAATTGAGGAGCTCATAGGCTTCCAGTCAGCAATATACATGTTACCTGATTTGCTTCCTGTAAGCACAACTTCCTTGGTTTGGATGTTCTTGAATCTACAGCGATCTATATAGAACTTCATCGAGAACTGTTTATCACAGAACTGGCTAATACTAAGTAGATTATACTGTAAGCCTTCAACATATGCAACATCAGTGACTTTGAATTTTCCGACAAGTAGGTTTCCTTTTCCTCTTGTTCTTCCTTTTGATTTATCACCGAAGCGAACTTTTGTATTCCGACCTTCTACAAAATCTGATAGCTTGCTTCTATCTCCGGTCATGTGCCGAGAGCATCCACTATCAAATTACCAGGTATCCTCTTCTTGAATGTCCTGTTACAATGAAATTAAGTAGATTTAGGTCCCCTTTGATTTTTGGGTCCATGACTGTTAGTTCCTCTAGGTACCCAAGTTTTCCTGGCAGCAATTGGTTTACTGTAGGTCATACTCGGTACAGTGTTGTGATATCTACGAGGGGCATATCCGTAGTCGCTATAACCATGATAATTATTATGCATGAAAAATTCAGGGTTATTATTATTAATCCAGTACGAGTGCCGTCTTGGAGATAGAGCCATTTTCTTAGGCCTAACAACTTGCCTTCTGGGTCTCCAGTTGGATTCCCAATGCTATTGTTGATACTGAACCAGCATCTGCTGTCTCGAGGAATAACGGGGCTCCTATATCCAATACATAGGCGTGCTGTACTGATAGTACTGCCGTGTGGGCCTTTGGTAGTTGGATATAGCCTTCCTTCTGAACGGCTGTTGGCGCTGTTGATATGCTCTGGGAGCATGCTGTTGAGTGCGCCTCACAGGTTGGAACGGATTATGATTCTGCTGTCTGGAATAGGATTGCGGGGGCGGAATAACAGCCTTTGGTTTTCTCGGTACAACAGGTTCCTTCACGGGACTAGGGGTATCTTCCGATTCTGGAATGTGTTCCACACTCTTGACGAACACTGTACTAGTTTTCCCTTTGTTTGAACATGAGCTGTATCCTAAGCCACTTTTATCATGAGCATTTTGCCCAGTGCTCAGGATTTCTTCCATTCTTTTGGATGATTTCTCGAACGATTTCAGAGTGGTCTCAAGTTCAATTTCTCACTTTTCGAGAGTTGTGATTTTGGCTTGAAGTAGAACCAAATCATTTGTCTTGCTCTCATTGTGAGTTTTAACCTCACTTAGTTCATGAGCAAGTTGATGATTGCTCTCCATGAGTTTTTCAAAATCGACTTTGCTGGTTTCACAGTCAAGAGACATATTTTCATAATTTATCTTCAGCAAGTCATTTTCATCTTTCAGCTCTAAATTAGTTAATTGAAGCTGTATATTCTCAGTTTTCAATGTCTCATGGGCCTTTTGAATGTTTTTAAATTCATTCATCATGTTTTCAAAAGTATGAGATGCATTTGATGGAATAGCTGAGGTTGAGCTTACCTCATCGTCGCTGTCTTCACCTTCTGGAATGTCTTTGGCCATAAAGCACATATATGCTTTATCATCGAACTCATCGTCAGATGAATCACTTTCAGTGACCACCTGAAGACATTCTGCTGATTTGGATGGTGTGGGGGAGGCTTCTGATTCTCCAATCAGGGCCTTGAGCTTGTCTTTCCAAGCACGTCTTCTTTCATCTCTCTCTTGTTGCTCGGCCTCAGGCAACCTTTGGACTTTAGGATGAGGACATTTATTTGCATAATGCCCTGGTTTCCTGCAATTATAGCATAGGTTAGCATCACCAGATGATGTTTCGGTACTTACCTTGTGGACAGGTTTGGGCCTGTAGGGAGTCTTTCCAGACTGTTTGATGAACTTTTTGAATTTGTGCATGAGAAGCGCCATTTCATCTTCAGAGAGGATGTCGTCACATCACAAGATTTTTGTGACTAGGCTTTGACGAAATGGGCATCTTTTGTCGGTCGATTTATCTGACACATGGCTAGAGCTGTGACCTTTGATGGAGATTCTTCAGCTTTCTCTCTTCTGTCAATATCATACTCAAAAGCTTTGAGGTCAGAGAAGAGATCAAAAGTAGATATTTCATTAAGATTGCAAGATACACGCATAGCTGTGGTCTTAATGTCCCATCGGGCTGGGAGAGATCTGAAAATTTTTAAGTTCTTCTCCTTTTGGGTGTAAATTTTGCCCAACGCTTTAAGTTCACCAACAATACCAGTGAATCTGAGGTCAAGTTCCTCAAGCGTCTCAGTTGGTTTCCTTTCGAAAGATTCAAATTGCTGAATCAGTTTAGAAATTTTGTTTTCTTTTGAGAGCTCAGTTCCCTCACAAATCATCTTGAGTTTATCCCATATTTCTTTGGCTATTTTGCAGCTCTTTACCTTCGAGAACGTGCCTTTGTCAAGAGTGACAAATAACGCGTTCTTAGCCACATTGTCGAGATTGGCTCGCTTTCTTTCATCTGTTGTCCATTGCTCGCGTTCCTTCTCGAGCATCTCAGCATGGGCTTGGCCTTCAATCCTTGAGGCCGTGTTTACCTTCATGATCTTGATAGGGCCATCCTGTATAACAAAGATCATCTCTTCGTGCATTGCTGCAAGATGAGCCTCCATCCTAATTCTCCAATCATCAAATTCGTTAATAGAGAACATAGGCACTTTGTTGATCATATAGGTATCCATGTGATATACAGAAATGAAAGAGACTGTTTTGAAAATAAGTGATTTTGGATCTGATTCGGTTAAAAGTACGACTGATTCTTTTTAGAATCAACCTCTCTGATACCACTTGTTGGCCACTAAGTATACTGGATACAGTTTGGGAAATAGTTTAAGCAACAAACTGTACTGATTTTAAATCTGAGTGCGTAGCGGAAGTCTTAGATACAGTAGGTCACTGTGGATACAGCAACTAAATGTATAGTGTATACTTAATTAATCACAGTAATTAAAACAGTAAAAACTGAAGGTAAATAACACAGTAATTAAAGTGGTTCGAGGTAAACCCCTCTACGTCCACTAGTCCTCCACACAGAAGTAAAAAATTTATTATAATTACTACGTACACAACTACGTAATTATAACAACACACAATCAATATATCGTTCACACAGATTGATATAAAGATCTTAGCTTCAACCGTTCACACAGATTGGTTATGAGCTAATGCTTTGACTTGCTTCTTCACACACAGTTCTGAAGCTTCGACTTCTTCAATGCAAATCCTTCACACACAGTTCCGGAGAAGCACAGATTACTCAGTCCACACAGGGCTGATCTGGGTTTGTTCAAAGTATAGAACAGATGGTGAACAACAACTTTGACTTTAAGAGCTTTCAGCTGATGAAGTGTTGTTCAAGATGATGAGCACTGTATATCTCTTTAGATCTGAATTGCAGTAACCTTTGGAGATATGTTTTGCTCTGATGATAACTTTGATAGCTTGATAATTTTGATAGCTTGGGTAACTGATCTTCAGCATCTTGATGTGATATATATAGACTATGAAATATATATCCATTGAGATGTATCCGTTTGAGTGAGATTCCGTTCCAACGGGATTAAAAACACGATCCGGATTTAGCGGGATTTGAAGATCTGTTGACTGACAGTATTTAAAAACTTTATCCTTGAGTATGTAAATACTTCTTTATTCAACGGGACTTGACTTCTGAAGATTCCTTCTTGTCCTGTTGAGAGTTGTATGGAAGATAACTGTTTCGGTGTTTCGATACAGTTTCCATACTTGGTCTTTATAAGACTTCTTTGCTCTACTGAAGGATTCCACTATATGCTGATTTCGAGATAGGTCTTTGATACAGGATTATGCCTCAATACTTCGATACAGTTTCCTTTACTGTATGCGGATTGGCATATATGTCAAAACCTCTTATCAAATACTATTCGATATAGGGATTGAATATCCCGTCTGTTTCGATACAGGGTTCTTGTTTTCCCAACAACACCTTTTAAGTATGCTAATGGAATAGTATACTCGAACACGACTCACCTCGATTCGGTCACATGGATATCACTCAGGTATTGTCAATAGCTGAATTGAAAGGTTGGGATTGATATACATGGACCTTTTGTTAGGAGTATGCCCTCGAATGCCACTTAGAGGATGTTGAGTGAGGGCATTGTACTTGTAATTATGTAAATTATTAATATAAGGCAATGGATGTTTCTTTATTTACTGGTAGTTACTGGCATTCCTGACTCGTAAATATACATATATAAACTAGTCCGTGTATTTGAGAGCAAAACGTTCCACTCCTTATTGGATAAAGGGGTCGGCACTGGAAAGGTTTATAGCTCAAATACTTAAATCATTCGCAAGTCGATGAAACTTGACTGGGCGTTAAGTTTATGTGAAGACTTGTATGACGTGTTCTTTGACATGGAGAGTGCCTGTCGAACACTAATGGTTAGTGGAAGCACACGTTATAGGTATGCTAATTGGATTAGTATACTCAAACCGACTCACCCTCGATTCGTCACACGGATTTTACTCCGGGACAGTCAATGACGGAATCGAAAGGTTGTGATAGGTATTCGTGAACCCTCGACTTGAGTATTTAGTAGGGATGTTCTTGTGACGTCAAGATTTTCATTAGAGTAGTTTGACCCTATAAATCGGGAGGTGGGGGTCAACCTCGACGTGCATCTTGACGGGAAAGTAGCAGGTCCTACTGAATACCAAGATAGAATTCTTTCTCCCGTTAGTGAGCGGGTTATATGTCCTATGCGGTTATTGGCAGATGAGATCATAAGTCTTTGGCCAAAGCATTGGAGCTAGTTGTATTGGATACACGAGAGCTCGATGATCTCGATTTGTATTAACGCATGCATAGCATCAAGTACAAATAGGGTTTGACTGACCGTGACCCTATAACTTGATCGGGACATTTGAAAGAAGGGTTTATACGTATACTGGTATTCACGACAGAATGGTTCTTAAATGATCCCAATCATTCGTTCTCAGTTGGGGTACAGTGTAGGCCGCCAGGCTGCCTAGGTGGTGCTACTACTCTTTGGTTCCTCCCATTGCTGACTGAGACGGACCTACCGAGTCGTGCAATAGGATTGACGACGGAATGAATCGAGCTTAATCTCTCATTATAAATGTTAGATATTGGATATCTAATTTGGGACATTAGATGTGTAAATCGATTTATTGAATAAATTGATTTACGGCCTAATTAATTAAATAAATTACTGGGTGATTAATTTAATTCATAGATATAATTATTTCTTAAAGAAATTAATTATGTCTTTATGTCTTTAATGTGATTAATTGATTGGATTAATTAATCGACACAAATACATCGAAACGGAATAGAAGTTTATCTGTTTGGACTCACGGGAGTCCGAAACGGACCGAGCTCATCCCGACTCCTTCTAGATGGCCGCCCGTTTTCCCTCTCCGTTCCCTTTGTCATTTTCTCCACCTAAATTGGTGGATGACTTGAAGTGTCAAGGGGACAAGATCCTTTAGTTAATTCATATTAATGATTTGGTCTTGATTTGGGGAGGATATTATGAAGAATAAAAGGAAGACTCATATCACTCCTTTGAATATAATTCCATACGTAAGGTTGAGAATGAGAGAGAAAAAGAAGAGTTTTCTTTGTCTTCAAAGTGTTATTCACCTTCATCATATTTTCTTTGAGAAATATTGTGAGGATTAATTGAGAGATAAAGATTATACACCTAGAGTGTTATAATCAAAGGCTTCATCATCCTAGATCTAGCCGTATCCTTGGAGGATAGCAAGGTGATAGTCATCCCGTTCGTTTCTCTGGTGCGTGGCAAGTAGAGGCGTTGTATTTCGACGTTGGATCATTCAAGTGCTTGGAGTAGTTTGGATCGTAGGGATATACATCTAAAGCTTGGGGAATAGCTCAAGAGAAGGAATCCATTTAATCAATGGGCTACAAGGGTGAGTTTCTTATATCTCTTGTTATTTAGTTTATATATTCGTATATACGTAGCTCGATCGATCCTCGTAGGGATTCGGATCGAATTAATTTTTGTTTTACCGCTTTCATTGGGCCTTCGATTTAGGCACTGAATCCCAACAGTGGTATCGGAGCATAGGTCTTGCGATCTTATATACGATATTGGCATTTGGAATGCTCGATTAGATGGTGAATGATTTGGAATCATTTTAGTCATAATCGTGGTATATGTTTTATGTTCGTTGTAGTTATATTTTTCTAAGTTTATGTCTAAATATAAATCTTTATTTCTTGGAAATATGATTTATATTGAAGATATGAATGTTGGAAAATATAGATATTGGATATCCGGTCGAAAAACTAGCCCCGAATTGTCGTTTGACGGTCCGGGAGTGGTCCAAAAAGAAGGGGGCCGCGGCCCAGTGCTCGGGGGCCGTGGCCCAGGGCTGCTGGGCAGCCCACTTAAACTTTCTGGACATGGGGCCACAGCCCAGGCTCAGGGGGCCGCGTCCAGGGCTGCTGGGCATCCTTGCATGCTGCCTGGTGGCGTTTCGGCCGCGGTTCAGCCAATTTCGGACCCGTTTCGGGCTTGTTTGCTTCGTGTATTCCTAAAAATGATTTGCCACATTTTAAATTGGATTTAATATGATTAAAATGATTTATGGTATTTCATTTTATAAGGGAAAATTGATTTATTGGAATACTTGTGCTCGACCGAATTATTTTGAACGTTTTTCATATTACCGATTATGTGAATCGATTGGATCGGTTCGTATTGTTGATTTGATCAATATATCTCTACGCTTTCCATTGATATTATATTTATTGGATGAATGCTTTTGAATGGGGATGTGGTTCGTGGACTTAGTTTTGAATCGTTCGTTTTATTCGATTGGGTTTTAAAGATCGTTTTGAGCCTATTTATGTTACTAGAAATATTTGTATCTAGGATGCAATTTTCAATGTAAAATTTATATGTAATGACAAAGACCGGAGGAAGATCCGTTTCGAGAAGATGAAGATTCAAGACGAAGACTTTTAATTAGATTACGGAGTTTTTGTTTTCTAGGAACTGTCCATAAACCACATGTTGGTAGCAACTAGGTTGTGAATGGTTGTTTCATATTGTATGAATGCCACAAATCCACTTAAATGATTAATATGCAAAGTGTAACGTTAATTGCGAAAATTCTCCCACGACAAATTATTAAGTTTATAAGGTTTCATGGTTTTCATTCCCTCCATCGAGCTTTCGGGAAATTGAAATCCAAACCGGATGTGCTATGCTTCCGAGTTATCGGGGTTGTCGTTCGGGGAGGACGGATAAATTACCGGGAGCGCATTGGATGCCTTCGGTTGAGGCAAATTTTATCCCTAGAAACTTGATAGGTTGCCGGATAAGATTCAATTGTAAAACTGGTTTGTGTCGATGGTATAAACTTAACTTGTTCACGAACCATAGAAACCATATAGGTTGATGGGTGTGAACAAGGGGAAAAAGAAGATCGAATCATCCATTAGATGGGTTGGTGTTGAACACCACTTTATGAAAATTAATAGACTAGAAACTTGTTCGGTTGCCTTCTATTAAGATTTATAAAGAACTCGATCACCACTATGAAGTAGAGCGACGATACTTCCGGATTTCACATGGGAGTGTGTTATTCCGATAAAAATATCGGGAGCTGGGTAACAAGTATAGAAAAGACCTTAATTCTATACTCAGAACATAATTAAACGAGTCACTAATTAATCTGTTATACTTAATGCAGACATAACTCTCAATATGACTATGAATCCACTCGCAATTCTACTCGAGAAGAACACCCTGATTGGACCTAACTTTGTGGACTGGCTCCGCAATCTGATGATTATCCTCAGTATAGAGGCACTGGGATACGTCTTGGAGACGGAGATTCTGGCGCCTCTTGTGCGGACCAGAGCCAATCAGGACGAGATTGAAAACCACGAAAAGTAGGTTAAGGATGACGTAAAAGTCCGTGCTTACATGATGGCTTCTATGTCTAATGAGCTTCAGAGAGCTCATGAGAAAATGACTTCTGCTAGGCAGATTCTATCTCACTTAACCGAGCTTTATGGTGAGCACAACAGAACTGCTAGATATGAGATCCAAGCAACTGTTCGGTGCAAGGATGAAGGAAGGTGAGAAGGTTGGGGAACATGTCCTTAAAACAATATCCATGATCGAGAGATTGGAGGCTCTTGATTTTAAAATAGATACTTCGCTCCAAACCGACCTTATCCTACAGTCTCTCCCTGATTCCTTCTCACAGTTTGTTATGAATTTCAACTGCAATGAGATTGCATGTAATTTACCTGGGCTAATGAACAAATTTGTGACCGCTCAGTCTCAGATGAAGACTCCACGGATGAAGGAGTCTGCTCTTGTGATTTCTTCTGGACCTCGGAGGTCTAAGAACAAGAGGAAAAAGACCAAGAAGCAGATTGGACCACATGTCAAAGACTTCAAGGGAAAGGGTAAGGCCCCGATGGTTCCAAAGAAAAAGAAGAAGGATTCTTGTCTCAAGTGCGGTGATCTGGGCCATTGGGCTAGAGACTGTCCGATTCTTCATGGCACTTCAGGTACAGAACTTTTAGTTTTGGAAACGAATTGTTCTGCTACTGTATTTTCTACTTCCTGGATACTGGATTCTGGTGCTAGTTTTCATATTTGTACCATGAATCAGGATCTGGAACAAAGTAGGAAGCTTGGAGCTGTAGAAGTTATGATCACAGTCGGAAGCGGGCATAGTGTCGAGGCGACCGAGATAGGATCACTTCTTTTGGGTTTAGAATCTGGCTTTGTTTTGACTTTAGAAGATGTACTTGTTTTGCCCAATGGGCATAAAAACATTGTATCCATTCCGGTCATGGACCGAAAAGGCTTTTCATTTTTCATTGGTGATGGTTCCTGCAAATTTTATTTCAGAAATAAACTAGTGGGTACTGCTACATTGTTAAATGGATTATATCATCTAAATCTCAGCAACAACGTAGTTGTGAATACTATAACTAGAAAACGTGGTAGGGATGAAACCAATCAAGTTTTGAAATGGCATCTTAGACTTGGTCATATTGGTCAGACCAAGGTTTACAAGATGGAAAAAGATGGACTTATGGGTACATTGGGATCGGATCCCTTTCCTACTTGTGAATCTTGCCTTAAAGGCAAAATGACTAAGTCCCCCTTCACAAGGACTTTTCAAAGAGCTGCTGATAAACCGGGATTAATCCATACTGACGTATGTGGTGCTTTGGAAGCAGCACGTGATGGATATCAATATTTCATTATGTTTACATATGATCATACTAGGTATGGTTATGTATACTTAATGAAACATAAATCTGAGGCCTTTGAGAAATTCCAGGAATTTAAGGCCCTAGTCGAGAAACAAACTGGTAATCATATCAAAGCACTTCGATCGGACCGAGGTGGCAAGTATATGAGTACGGAGTTTGACAAGTTCCTTAAGGAACAAGGAATAGTTTCACAACTAATACCTCCAGGTACTCCTCAGTTAAATGGTGTGTCAAAAAGAAGGAACCGGACCTTGTTGAACATGGTCCGTTCCATGCTGGGCTATACTGACTTATCGATTTACCTGTGGGGGTATGCACTCCTGACTGCTGCTTACATCTTGAACAGATGTCCTTCCAAATCTGTTCCTAAAACTCCACATGAGATGTGGGAGGGCAGGAAACCAAGTCTTAATCATATTAGGATTTGCGGATGTCCCGCCTTTGTCAAGAAGACTAAGGTGGAAAAGTTGGAAGCGAGCTCCGCGAAGGGACGTTTCATTGGATTCCCATCTGGGACGATGGGGTATCTATTCTACATGTTCGAAGATCGAAAGATCATTGTTGCTTTACAAGCCACTTCCTGGAAGAGGAGTTCATTCAGGAAGGCGGAGCAGATAGAAGTATTTCTTTAGAAGAATACAATCGGGAGACACCTGTGCAAGAAACCGGAACCAAACCATCTGAAACACAAGTACAACCACCTCGTAGGTCTAGTAGGGTGTCTCATTTACCCGAGAGGTATGGGCTTGTGCACTTGGAGGAGCTGGGTCTCCATGAGGTTCCAAGTGATAGCCAAGAGACCGACCCAACGACCTATGACCAAGCGATGGTGGATGTAGACTCCGCGAAATGGCGTGAAGCTATGGAAGCTGAGATAGACTCGATGCATGTCGATCAGGTATGGACTCTAGTAAATAGTCCCAAGGGCATAGTGCCTATTGGGAACAAGTGGATCTACAAGAGAAAGACTGATGGGGACGGCAAGGTTCACGCCTATAAGGCCAGGCTTGTGGAAAAGGGTTATACCAAAAAATAAGGGATCGACTACCACAATACCATCTCGCCCGTAGCTATGATCAAGTCTATTCGCATGATGCTTGCTATAGCTGCCTACCACGATTATGAGATATGGCAAATGGACGTAAAGACGGCGTTCCTTAAGGATTCCTCGAGGAGGAAATCTATATGGAGCAGCCTAAAGGCATTGTGTTCGAAGTCGATATTCAAAAAGTGTGCAAGCTTCAGCATTCCATTTATGGACTGAAGCAAGCGTCGCGTAGTTGGAACTTTCATTTTGACGAGGCGGTCAAAGAGTTTGACTTCGTGCAAAATGAGGAGGAACCTTGTGTATACAAGAGGGTTAGTGGGAGCAAGATCGCATTCTTATTACTATATGTGGATGATATTCTACTAATAGGAAATGATGTGGGAATGCTCAGTTCTATGAAAGCTTGGCTTTCGAGTAATTTCTCCATGAAAGACTTGGGAAGAAGTAACCTATATTCTTGGAATTCGACTCTACCGGGATAGAGGGAAGAGAACAATAGGTCTTTCCCAAGCCCTCTATATAGATAAAATCTTAAAGCGATTTAAGATGGATGATTCTAAAAGAGGGTTCCTACCGATGCGACATGGAATAAAACTCTCCTTGAAGATGTGTCCTCAAAGTGAGGAAAAACGAAAGGAAATGAGTAATATACCATATGTTTTGGCCGTGGGTAGCCTTATGTATGTTATGTTGTGTACGAGACCTGACATTGCACATGCTGTAAGCGTGGTGAGTAGGTTTCAGGAAAATCCAGGTAGGGAACATTGGACTACCATAAAGAACGTTCTCAAGTACTTAAGAAGGACTAGAAATATGGTTCTGATGTATGGTGGTGGAGAATTGGATGTGGTGGGATTCACTGATTCGGACTTCCGAGGACTGAAGGACGACTCGATGTCTACTTCTGGCTACATATTTACTCTTAATGGAGGAGCAGAATCTTGGCATAGCACCAAGAAAAGCGCGACTGCTGATTCCACCTGTCAGGCTGAGTATCAAGCAGCCTCGGAGGCTTCCAAAGAAGGGTTCTGGATTAAGAAGTTTCTGGGAGAACTTCAAATGATACCATGTGCTGAGCTGCCTGTTCTGCTGTACAGCGACAACGACGGAGCTGTAGCACAGGCCAAGGAGCTGAGGTTTCACAACATCACCAAACATTTTGAGAGGAAGTATCATCTCGTAAGAGAATTTGTTCCCAAGGAATACATTGTGCTGCACAGAGTAGACTCGGCCGACAACGTCGCTGATCCACTGACCACGCCACTTTCTCAGACTTGCTTGGAGCGTCATCTAGAGAATATGGGTATTAGATACCATAATGTGGGGCATTGAGTGCAAGTGGGAGATTGTTAGGTGTATGCCCTCGAACGCCACTCAGAGGATGTTGAGTGAGGGCATTGTACTTGTAATTATGTAAATTATTAATATAAGGCAATGGATGTTTCTTTATTTACTGGTAGTTACTGGCATTCCTGACTTGTAAATATACATATAGAAACTAGTCCGTGTATTTGAGAGCAAAACGTTCCACTCCTTATTGGATAAAGGGGTCGGCACTGGAAAGGTTTATAGCTCAAATACTTAAATCATTCGCAAGTCGATGAAACTTGACTGGGCGTTAAGTTTTTGTGAAGACTTGTATGACGTGTTCTTTGACATGGAGAGTGCCTGTCGAACACTAATGGTTAGTGGGAGCACACGTTATAGGTATGCTAATTGGATTAGTATACTCGAACCGACTCACCCTCGATTCGTCATACGGATTTCACTCCGAGACAGTCAATAACGGAATCGAAAGGTTGTGATAGGTACTCGTGAACCTTCGACTTGAGGATTTACTAAGGATGTGCTTGTGACGTTAAGATTTTCATTAGAGTAGTTCGACCCTATAAACCGGGGGGTGGGGGTCAACCTCAACGTGCATCTTGACAGGCAAGTAGCAGGTCCTACTGAATACTAAGATAGAATTCTTTCTCCCATTAGTGAGCAGGTTATATGTGCTATGCAGTTGTTAGCAGATGAGATCATAAGTCTTTGGACAAAGCATTGGAGCTAGTTGTATTGGATACATGAGAGCTCGATGATCTCGATTTGTATTAACGCATGGATAGCATCAAGTCCAAATAGGGTTTGACTGACCGTGACCCTATAACTTGATCGGGACATTTGAAAGAAGGGTTTATACATATACTGGTATTCACGACAGAATGGTTCTTGAATGATCCCAATCATTCGTTCTCAGTTGGGGTACAGTTGTAGGCCGCCAGGCTAGCTAGGTGGTGCTACTACTCTTTGGTTCCTCCCATTGCTAACTAAGACGGACCTACTGAGTCGCGCAATAGGATTGACGACGGAATGAATCGAGCTTAATCTCTCATTATACACTTAGAGTGTTATAATCAAAGGCTTCATCATTCTAGCTCTAGTCGTATCCTTGGAGGATAGCAAGGTGATAGTCATCCCGTTCGTTTCTCCGGCGCGTGGCAAGTAGAGGCATTGCATTTCGACGTTGGATCATTCAAGTGCTTGGAGTAGTTTGGATCGTAGGGATATACAACTAAAGCTTGGGGAATAGCTCAAGAGAAGGAATCCATTTAATCAACGGACTACAAGGGTAGGTTTCTTATATCTCTTGTTATTTCGTTTATATATTCGTATATACGTAGCTCGATCGATCCTCGTAGGGATTCAGATCGAATTAATTTTTGTTTTATCGCTTCCGCTGGGCCTTCGATTTAGGCACCGAATCCCAACACCTTTGACTTGAGGTTCTAGTAGGAGATGTGCTTGTGACATTAACTTAGTCATTGGAGTAGTTTGATCCAGTCATCAGTCAGTGGGGTCAACCTCGAAATACAACTTAGTGGGCAAGTAGCAGTCTCTACTGAATACCAAGATATGATTCTAATGTCCTATGCGGTTAATGGAAAATGAGATCATAAGTCTTTGGCCAAAGCAGTTAGAGCTAGTTGTATTTTATACATAAGAGCTCGGTGATCTCGGTTTACATTAACAAATGCATAGAGTCAAGTTACAATAGGGTTTGACTTTAACTTGACCCCAACACTTGACGGGGGCATATGATTGAAGGGTTTATACGTATACGGTATTCATGACATAATGGTTTTGGAACGATCCTATCGTTCGTTCTCAGTTAGGCTACGGTGTGGGACACAAGACTGGCTAAGTGGTGCTAACACTCATTGGATCCTCCCAATGCTAACTGAGATGAACCTACAGAGTCGGGGAACAAGAATTGACGAAAGATTATATTTAGCTTATTCTTCCTTGGTTAATATTGTACATTGGATGTCTAATTTAATTTATCGGATAAACTAAATCGTTCTCGTGGATTTTAATAAATTATTGAGTAATTAATTTATTCATATAATTTCTTAGACAGTTTATTTTTAATATAATTGATTAAGTAGATTAATTAATTGTATTAATATTGAAACATACCAAGGTTTATCTATCAGAGTAGATACCTGAAGATCTGTTTCACTAGTCAAAATGAATCGATATTATTTTTCTTCCCACTTGGCCGTCCCAAACCCACCATATTTGGTGTATCATTTCTTTTCATTTCAAAGTGGGATTCCATGAGATATGTGAGACATTTGTTTATACATGGTGTATAAACAATTATGGAAGTTTTGGAATGAAGTGTGGAGTGAGTTGTCTTGTTGTTATAAAAACAACTCCATCCTCCTCCACATGATAGCTAGATCGTGAGTTTGATAGCAAGGGAGAGAAATTTTTTCTTTTCTTAAACTTCGAGTTTAAGTGTATTTGTGAGAGAAAATAATTTCTATAAAATACTTAGAGTATTTGTAAGAATATATATAAGCTAATTCTATCAACTTCTAGTCAAATACTTAAAGTATAAGTTGATAGAAATATTTTCTGATCATCTTCCGATGTGTGATACGTAGAGGCATGGTGCTTTCGGTGCTCGAGAATTTCCAGAAAGCTCGTCCGATTGGATTCGTGTTCGTGCTCGGAATCAAGAAGATATTATCAAAGTTCTACGAGGATATGACTTCTTAATTTTATCTTCGTCAAATTATATTCGTTTATACGATGCTTGATTGATTCGTTTTTTGGGGTTTGATTTATATCCAGTAGACCAGTTTATTTTCCGCTGCGTAACTCATTTTTAATCACTGAATCCCAACAGGCCTGTCGGGTACAGGCCGGAGGGCTTTGCGTGGCTTGGTGTTTAAAAAAATCGATCGCCTCCAGCAATGTCATGCCGGAAAGCAGGTCGCCGACCTGGCATAAACAAAAAAATAGCTGACCGCCGGCGGTGGCCCGTCGAAAAGCAGGCCGGTTGGCCTGGCTAAAAAAATAATATTGGTCGACCGTAGGCGATGGCCTGCTGGAAAGCAGACATGCGGGCCTGGCAAAGAAATAAAATGGCTGGCCGCTGGAGGTCTATCAGCGGTCGGCGTAGGCCCTTCCGGAAAAACTGATCGGCGGATCCATCGGATATCTCCATAAAAAAAGATTTTCTTAAAAATTAATTGTCCTTTAATTTAATATTTTAAGGGTGTTCTTTAAAATTTATTTTTGTTGAATATTTAATATTATTGTTATTATTAAATGTTGGTAGGAAGTCGGATATTTGCGCCGTTATGTACGGAAGCATAAATAAATTACGGAAAATAAATCACACAAGGATTTATAGAGGTTCGGCTATTAACAAAGCCTACGTCCTCTCTCTATGTATCTTTTTCTTAGGATTAAGATCAAAACCTCTACGCCTCTCTTCTATCGGTCGAGGTATTACCGTTACAAGCTCGTCTTCTATCGGTCCGAGTAAAACCTTTTTTCCTTTTCTATTGGATAAGGAATCAACCACTCTAGCTTTCTATGGGTACTAGATAAACCTCACTTAGATATCGATTGCGATTCTAACAATGTCGGATACTTGATCCTAATAACACCGAATTCAATCGTATCTTTTCTTTTACCTCTCGTGTATAATGTTGAATGTATAAACACTCAAACTAACAATATAAGCTCAATATTACAACAAAAATGTAAGTATATGAATATAAGATCAATGTCTTGAATACTTGGAGTTGTTGTTTTCAAACAATACCATAGGAATGGTATTTATAGGCATTTTCCATAAACTAGCCGTTGCTGGCTGTTTTGACTTGCTAGCGTGCGCTAGCCTTCCTTCTTAGCGTGCGCTATCGCACATTTTTGATTTAGCGTGCGTAATGTCTTTCATGTAGCGTACGTTAATCATTTTATGTTTTAGTCCAGTGGCTACTGTCCTTGACAGTTAGCGTGCGCTACCACTTCCTTTGTAGCGTGCGCTATTCCAATATATCCGTTGCATGACTTGTCAAAGTATCCGTTTGATATGCTTACTTTGACCTGCTTTTCCCAATGTTCTGATTGACTTGATTCAAACTGCTTAGCGTGCGCTATTCCTTCTTTGTAGCGTGCCCTAATGCTGACTTTACTTTATATGTCATTCTGTATTTGAATTCCTTCACAACGGTAACAGGACTTCGATAGCGTGCGTTAATGATAACGTGTAGCGTGCGCTATCTCGTCAGATGACTTCCCTTCAGGTAACTTCGAACTAGGCTGATATGCAGATTACTCCCCGTTAGTGTGCGCTAACATATATGTCTTAGCGTGCGCTAGACATGCATTTTGCTCAACTTTTCGCGTCTTCGTCTGCTTCGTCGTTTTGCTTCGCCTCAATATTGTTTTGTTGTTTAGCAACTTTAATCATCAAAACACAAATTAAATAATGTGTGGAATAAATATTCTAACAATCTCCCCCTTTTTGATGATTACAAAACAACTCTTGAATTGGATAAAATCTGTAAAAAATAAAATATATGTATATATATATACGAATCAAAGTTTTCGGCTTTGATCGTTTCGTTAGTTTCTCCAATTCTCTTTTCGACATCTCCCTTATTTTTCAACTCCTTCGTTTTTCATTTTTCAATTTTTCAACTCCCCCTATTTGTATGCTTTTCTTTTCTTTTCGACTTCTTCGATTATACTCATTTTTATCTCAATTCTTCTCCTTCTCGTTTTTATCTCAATTCATCTCCTTCTCCCCCTTTTTGTCTTCATCAAAAAGTGAAAAAATATAAAGTATAAAGATATAGAGTATAATGAAATATAAATATGCATGATACAAATGAATATGCATTAATAAGCAAAAATACTCCCCCTAAAAGTATTATCTCCCCCTTTTTAAAATATCAATTATTAAAATTAATTTTTGGGGACCCAACCGATAGTTAGTTTTTGTCTCGAGATGTGAACGATAGTTGAAACGTTTGTTCCTTTAGGAACCCAAATCTTTTTAATTTTTATCGTTCGTCTTGAGCTTTTGCAATTTGAAATGTGATGCCTAATTTTCAAACATTTTTCGCAACGGGGTATATTGAAATTTACGGATTCGTTTTTGAAACGTGATTTGAATCCTAACCCCTCTTTATTTAGAGTATATTTTTGAACTGATAGAATATTTTCAAATTTCTCGTTTCCGAGAGAAAATTCCTTCGTTAAATTCTTGAGCTCGGTTTGAATTTTAACAAGATCATTCTTTAAAATATTCTCGTTTTCAATGGATTTTGAATGATCGATCTCGACAATTTTCCCTTTTTCAAGTATTTTGGAATTTTCAATTTCCAAAATTTTATATTTAGACTTGAGGGATTTAATTTCATTTAAAGCATTTTGATAGTATGTATGTAATAATACGAATGCTTCAAAGAGTTCTTCGTAGGAGTTACTTAGTTGGATTTCGATGTCGCTATCGTCGAATGAACTCTGGGCCATGAGCGCGAGATTATTTTGGTCAAGAAAATCTTCATCGGGATCTTCGTCGCTCCATGTTGCGATTAAAACCTCCTTGGGTTTTACACGACAGTTCTTTGCAAAGTGGCCTGGTTTACCACAAAGTCGACAAGTGTTGTCGAACTTTTTAGATTCGCCCGCTTGGATGTCCTTCTTTCTCCGGTTTAATAAGTGTTGGAACTTATTAATGTTCTTGGCATAATATGCCATTTCTTCCTCGCTATCGTCCACCGGAATTTCTTCTTTCTTTCTCGGCACCTTTGCCTTAAAGGCTATCGATTTTTCCTTCGGTTTTGGTTTGGCATTCCGAGATTTTAGAACAATCTCGTAGTTGATAAGAGAACCAACGAGAGCACTAAAATCGAGAGTATTTAAATCTTTAGATTTCATAGTTGGCATAACCGTACCGTCCCATTCTCGAGGTAGTGATTGGAGAATTTTCTTTACTTTCTCACTACTCGAAAGAGGTTTTCCGAAACATGCTAATCCATTGGTGATGACCGAAAATCGGTCGAGCATAATCGAGATGGATTCGTCGTCCTTCATTTGTAATAATTCATAATCATGAAGGAGCATGTTTATCTTCGTCTCTTTGACTTGAGATGTTCCTTCGTGTGTTACCTCAAGCATTTTCCAGATTTCTTTGGCACTATCACACGATGATATCCGGTTGTGTTCTTCCGGATTTAAAGCACAATATAATAATTGTGTGGCTTTGCAATTATAATGGTCGTTTTTCCAATACGCATCATCATACTCTTCAAAGGTTTTGAGAGTTCCGTTTGAGTTCGTCGGAATTTTGAGACCAAGGCAAATCACCTTCCATAATTCGATATCGTAGGCTCGGATGAAAATAGACATTTTCTTCTTCCAAGTCATGAAATTCGATCAATCAAAGAATGGTGGTCGGTTGAGAGCAAATCCTTCGACTGGAGCCATTTGAAACGCCATTTTGGATCTTCTCCTCGGATGTTAAGTTGCGTATTGGAGTACCTCTCCGATACGAATTGTTGGTAGGAAATCGGATATTTGCGCCGTTTTGTGCGGAAGCGTAAATAAATTGCGGAAAATAAATCACACAAGGATTTATAGAGGTTCGGCGATTAACGAACCCTACGTCCTCTCTCGATGTATCTTTTTCTTAGGATTAAGATCAAAACCTCTACGCCTCTCTTCTATCGGTTGAGGGATTACCGTTACAAGCTCGTCTTCTATCGGTCCGAGTAAAACCTTTTTTCCTTTTCTATTGGATAAGGAATCAACCACTATAGCTTTCTATGGGTACTAGATAAACCTCACTTAGATATCGATTGCGATTCTAACAATGCCGGATACTTGATCCTAATAACACCGAATCCAATCGAATCTTTTCTTTTACCTCTCGTGTATAATGTTGAATGTATAATCACTCAAACTAACAATATAAGCTCAATATTACAACAACAATGTAAGTATATGAATATAAGATCAATGTCTTGAATGCTTGGAGTTGTTGTTCTCAAACAATACCATAGGAATGGTATTTATAGGCATTTTCCATAAACTAGCTGTTGCTGGCTGTTTTGACTTGCTAGCGTGCGCTAGCCTTCCTTCTTAGCGTGCGCTATCGCACATTTTTGATTTAGCGTGCGTAATGTCTTTCATGTAGCGTACGTTAATCATTTTATGTTTCAGTCCAGTGGCTACTGTCCTTGACAGTTAGCGTGCGCTACCACTTCCTTTGTAGCGTGCGCTATTCCAATATATCCGTTGCATGATTTGTCAAACTATCCATTTGATATGCTGACTTTGACCTGCTTTTCCCAACGTTCTAATTGACTTGATTCAAACTGTTTAGCGTGCGCTATTCCTTCTTTGTAACGTGCGCTAATGCTGACTTT
The DNA here is from genome assembly GCA_033398695.1 of Orobanche coerulescens. Classification (NCBI taxonomy): domain Eukaryota; kingdom Viridiplantae; phylum Streptophyta; class Magnoliopsida; order Lamiales; family Orobanchaceae; genus Orobanche; species Orobanche coerulescens. The sequence goes on from CM065814.1 coordinate 46,502,415, forward strand.
ATTTCATACGTTATTCTGTGTTTGAATTCCTTCACAACGGTAACAGGGCTTCGATAGCGTGCGTTAATGATAATGTGTAGCGTGCGCTATCTCGTCAGATGACTTCCCTTCAGGTAACTTCGAACTAGGCTGATATGCAGATTACTCCCCGTTAGCATGCGCTAACATATATGTCTTGGCGTGCGCTAGACATGCATTTTGCTCATCTTTTCGCGTCTTCGTCTGCTTCATCGTTTTGATTCGCCTCAATGTTGTTTTGTTGTTTAGCAACTTTAATCATCAAAACACAAATTAAATAATGTGTGGAATAAATATTCCAACATCAAATACAACACAGAGAGAAGGAAATGACTAAGGAGAAGAGAGGGGTATATTGGTCTTTTCATGTGTACACTATGTTGAGTCCTTTATATTATAAATTATGAAATGTTGAAGGGAAAATAATATGAGACAAGAAAGTAGGGCAAATTGTTGTTGTTGTATTATTCCATCAATGAGATCCCTTAAATAGGGTGAAGTACATACAAACAGGCCTCAGCCAAATCCTATCTAGGAAAGCCCATAAACTAACAGACTTAGGCACACAATGGGTATTATTCCTTTAACACTCCCCCTTGTGCCTAGTCTACAAGCGCATGTCATGTTGCCTCGTTAAAACCTCGTCAAACAAAACCCAGTGGGAAAAATGTCTTGATCGTAGGGAAAAGAGTACAGCATCTAGACACATCAAGTTTAGACTTCGTCCTTTGAATCTATCCTCTCATATGATCGTTACATTTGATCATAGCGCTATTAAGGTGACCATTCCATCGATCCCTAAAATCGTACATCTTGTTACCTCGTTAAAAACCTTTCCAAGTGATAAAAACCCTGTGGGAAAAATGATCCTTGGAAGGAAAAGAGTATAACGTACGGTGTGGATGTAAGACTCCCCCTCAAGTCTACATCTCCCCCTGATTTGTACATCAATCAAGGATACTTTGAAAAACTTGTGCATGTGTCGTTTGCCTCATTAAAAACTTCGCCAAGTAACAAAACCCAATGGGAGAAAGTGAACCTTGGTCAAAGAAAAGAGTACAACACATGTGATTAAGTTTCTTTATAAATCACCATTTCCTTGTGATCTTTACATCAATCTCGGAAGTTGGAAAACTCTACAGCTCCCCCTAATGCTTACATTCATTTATCGTTGCCTCGTTAAAAACCTTGCCAAGTAACAAAACCCAGTGGGAAAAATAAACCTTGGTCTAAGGAAAAGAGTGCAACCTATGTGAGTATGTTACGTTATATCTCACATATTTCCCGTTATGATCATTCTATCAATCAAGGGGATTTACAAGTTACATCATGTTCATAAATGTAAGTATGCTCATCAGTGGCAGTACTTAACCGCTAGTTCCTCACACGTGTAGAATGATAGTTCTTAATCATGTACACTCACGGATTGATTCATGCAAAGCAATAATCTTGTCGTGATTCGAGAAGGTAGCCAAAAGGGGTTTGCCTAGTCGATTTCCAAGACATAAGCAATTCATACCAACACATACTTTGTGGTAGTTGCTTCGGCACCAGCATTTACTTTAGCATTTGCCTTTTCGTAAGCAGCTTCCTTTGCCTGCTTGTAGGGAAAGAATAGTCCCAAGTTAATGGTTTCTTTTAAGTATATTCTTGATACCATTCCATTGATGTTGCGTCGATGCTGAACTAAATCTAGTCAGCGAGTTAACTGAGGAGTGATATCAGGTCGTGTACATTGAGCTAAGTACAATAATACGCTATTGCACTCATGTAGGGAATTTCAGCTCCCAAGGCTCTTCGTCACTTTTCTTTAAACGAAATGGATCTTTCATTTGCATCCAAATGTTCGACCTATCATGGGATGCTAGTCGGGTTTACCTTGTCCATATTAAAGTACTTGAGAATCTTCTGGACATAGGTAGACCGGTGGAAAGAATTCCACAAACTCGATGTCTATGTCAATGCCTCGACAGAACCGAGTTTTCCCAAGATCTTTCATCTCAAACTCAATTTTCAAGTATTCGTGGTTTCTCTTATTTCATCAAGACCGATTATGTTCATGTCATCGACATACATTGCGATGTGAATCCGGATCTTATTTGTGAAGACGCAGGGACACAGTTCATCGTTCTTATATCCCTTCCCAATCAAGTAGTCACTTAGACGGTTATACCACATCCTTAAGGATTGCTGTAAAGTGAGCGTTTCAAACGAACTAAATACGCACTCCGTGGTCTGGAGTTACTTGATTTGGGTAGTGAAATGCCATAGGGCACTTCCGTATATATCTCCGTATCTAGATCCCCATAGAGATACGTAGTAACCACATCTATTGGCTGCATTTCCAGTCCCTCGGAAATTACTACGCTAATCAAATAGCGGAACGTATACGTGGGAGTACATTTCCTCGTAATCAATTCCAGGGCATTGTGAGAAGCATTACTTCATGAAACTTGTACATTAGGACTCTATATTCTCACTACGCTTTACGACAAAGGTTCGATTATGTCCTTCAGGCTTTACACTTTGGTTAGGTTAGCACTACCTACACCAAATACCTGTCTCTTTGTCGGAGAATCTAGTTCTACCTGGAATGTTTTTCTTATAGGCCAATCAGCTCTATGTTGATTTCATCCAACTGAGCGAGGTTCGACATCATCGTACTTTATGATTCATGATATGTCATCAAAGTGGGTGGTTGATGATGGCAAACCCTCATAATTTCATCGAGATTCTTGATTTTCTGAATCATATCTTCGGGGCGTCCCCCTCGTCATGATTCATGGACATAATAAAATCAAGCATGATCTCATGAAACGAGTTCATTGATGGTTAACATGTGAAGTTGTGCCATACCCTACCTCTTACTTGGGTGAGTATTTAGTCGAACCACGTGGCTTCCACCCCTTCCTTCGCAGGGAGCCACAGCCTCAACCACACCTCCACCAAGTGCGGTTGCATCACCCGGTTCATTGGTGATGTGCCCCTTGGAGGGGACTTCTAACCTTACAGGCACATTTGCAGTTGTAATGTGAGATCTTGTCACTTGAACGATATCAGTAAATGCATCAGGCATCGAATCTGCTACATCCTGAAGATCGAGTATTCTTTGTGCTTCACGGTAACATTGTGAAGTTCGGGGATCATAATGAGACAAAGTGGAGACACCATGACAATTCCTGTCGTTCCCCGAGAAATTACGTTTTCTATCCTCCCCCTAACGACGGGAAGGTTGTCTCATAAAAGTGACAATCCGCAAATCGTGCGGTAAAGAGATCACTGTGAAGGTTCTAAATAGTGGATAAACGTCTGGAGATTCTTATCCAACGTGAATACTTAATCGTTTCTAAAGACCGATGCGCTGTGGGGCGCAGAAGGCACATATAATGCATAACCAATTATGCGTAATTGGCACTCAAGTCCGTCTGGGTCCAAAATACAAAAATCGGACTATCCAGTTACCAACTGGTACGCATAAATTAATTAGTTAGCAAGTTCTAAGAATGAACGATTTAAGTAAAGTTGCATGCAATATTGCATAATTCAGGCAAAATATGCAAATTGATGCGCATTACCAATGATATAATCACCATACATATTCTTTAGAAGGTGGTTTATATGGCACCGTTTGCATATGCACATGGGACGAGATACTATTCATTAATCTCTATCATGCAATAAACATCAAGTACTTTTTGATGTGAACTCTCCAACATCATCGAGTCCTTTAGATGTGATAAGGGAGGTGAGTCCTTATAAATTATTTTGGAAGTTCTGCAGCAGTTTAAGTGGACAGGAGAGCGACATGTGACAAACATGTCGGAGAATCCATCAAAACCATCAATACATAAATGGTCCGCATATTAGGTGGATGGATCCACAAATTTCTCCTTATATTCAGCGTAAGAATTGAATGTTTGCTTTTGTTTCTTTAGCATAGGAAGGTCTCGTTCCTACTTTGGCTAAAGAGCAGGCTTTGCAACACTAACTGGTGGGCATTTGATATGCATCTAGTTCTTTGGATGACATAACACGATTAACGTCAACATTGTGCTTTATGTCGAGTTGTTGCCACATTTTCACTCGAAAAGTAATGATGTACGTACAAGTTCTTTAGTATATGGATCATTATACTTCGACCAGGATGACTAGTCTATCGTGCCAAAGCCTATATGAGTCTATGTCCCAAAGTACATTATTGGTGACAACATAGGATTTAAAAAAAAACTAATAATAGTGAGGTACGTCCACTAGATCGACTCATCAGTTATTCTAAAATGCGTTTACGTCCACATTCATTAGAATTAATAAAAGAAACTCTATTCCATTCTCACAGTGGGTTTCAATCTGGAAACCATTGCTACGTATATTGTTGAAGCTAAGTAAGGTTCGAATGGCTCTAGATGCATACAGAGTATCGGTAACTTGTAATTGAGTGCCATTTAGGCATCAGAAATTGAGCATTACCTCGCCCTTTGATGAGTTGGGAGGACCCAATCATCGTAGTTACCGAGGTTTGGCAGGCGACTTATTCGATGAATAGAAGCCTTATTCTAAGAACATTCAAGTTCTACTCGATTCATTCCTTAGAAAAGATTGAAATTTCGAACCATAAGCATTCAAGCAATATTCAGTACTTCGAAATAAAGCTAAGAATATAACGTAAGCAATAATAATATCTTGTTCGTGAAACAACATTGCATCACGCCATTATTGAAAAGAAAATACCAACACAATCGTCTTGAGGCAACTATACCAAATGTAAACGAGAAAGTAAACATAATACTAAGATTCAGTCTATAGACTGTGGCTCGTATGGCTCAATTCGACGATTGGTGACTGTGAAATTGACATAGCGGGACTTGTCTAGATCATATTCCTACATATAGTGAGTTCTCCTTTCTTTGGACTCTCTATATTTCTTGTAGTGAGATGCGACTTGCTTGCTTGCATGGAAGTTCTTGTACCATGTTCAGCATCTCCACAATGATAGCACAGTTCATTGCCAACTCGAGCCTTAGAGGCGATAAGATGGGTAGGTGCTTTTTGGTTCATTTGGCTAGTAGAGCCGGGAGCACCAAGTCTTCGCATTACATTGGAAGAACCCCACGTCCTTGACCACGAAGCCTATCATGTCCAGTCCCCTATTCATTGAGGTAGTTTCCATCCTTCACTTTGCCATAATTGGCCTTGGGAATTTTCTTTGTCCCAATCGGCCTGACATTACTGCTCACTAACACTTCGTTATGCCTCTCAGCTACTTGTAGTAGGTTGATTAGCTTACTGAAGGTAGTGATGTTTTTATTATCATACTCCAGTCTATACTGGTTCGTTAGTATATGAGCGGAAGTAGGGAAGGTGGAAAAAGCTTTATGGATCATGTCATCTTCTGTGATGTCCTTCCCACAGAAATTTAGGCGTTGCCTTGAGATAGAGCATACCTTTGTTGAAATTGTTAGTCCGTTTATAGTCGAGCAAGCGGATTTCATTCCACTGCACGGTCAACTTTGGGAGCAAAGTGTCGTGAATGTTCCCAAATTAGCCCTTAAGGGCATTCCACAGTTCTTTAGGGAATTTCAACCGTAGATATTCCTATCTCAGGTTGGGTTCGATGTGCCACCTAAGGAATATAAGTGCACTCACTTTGATCTTATCAGACGGTACTTGGTATGTGGTGTTAACGAGCGTACCACTATATTCTTTAGTGATAAATGTGGTCTCGACATAGGAGACGCATTTATGGTACTCAAGCTCTTTTGAGTCCAAGATATCAAATTTGAGGCGAGTTGGATAAGCTATCTTAATACAAGAAAAGGGAAAATGATTTTTCACAGTATATCATGAGTACTTTCCATGATAAAATTTTCAATAATGGGAGCGTTATTATTTTTCAGAACCAAGATATGGTCAAAATTACTTTCGATGCTATTGGGTTACCGGTGAAAGTACTTTATCACAGTTCGAGTTGATATAGACAGTAGAAATAAGTCCTCTAGGTTCTACTAATGATGAACCTTAATACACATGCCATAACTATCGATGCATGCAAAGTATATATATAATTATAGATATAATCACATAACCCTATGAATATATCTATACACGTATAAATGCAGTCAAAGAGGTATCTTATGCCACAATAATTATTAATTCAACGTGAATTTATTTTAATTCAAGTTGTTTTAAGCAATTCGCTTTAATTTAATTAAAGTTATTAATGTATCATGCCTTTAATTGATTTAATTAAGCATAAATAAATTTCGGAATATAATATGCAACCAAAGGTGATTAAAAGCATGTAAAAACACATATTGCAGATAGTAGGGTTCGTATTTGTGTACTTTATTTCGGAAAAATAACATGACCGAAAATGGTGTGCGGACTTAGAGAGGAGATGCGGCGTCGAATTCAGATTGGGCGGGGGAAAGCGGCGCCGAAGACGTAGGCGGAAACGGCATCGTGATACTGCTTGTTGACTGCGTAGTACAGACTATAAGCCGGGAAAGTATCGGACAAGCGCTGGTCAATTTTGGGCGAGATGCAGGCTTTAAGTTCGTCGAGATCCTCATCGGTGACCCTCCTGCTAATCCGGTGACGGCGGCCGGCCTTCTGCTGCAGCCACGCCTCATCGCGATGAGAGTCCGGGGACCACGAACTCTGTTTGTACAGAGGGGGGGCGCCGCTGGAGGCGCCGTCTGATATGCAACGGGAGGGATTTTTCTTTTGCTCAGTTGGGAACTACGTGCTGATAACGTGTTGAAGGGAAAATAACATGAGACAAGAAAGTAGGGCAAAGTGTTGTTGTTGTATTATTCCATCAATGAGATCCCTTAAATAGGGTGAAGTATATACAAACAGTCACCAAATCCTATCTGGTGAAAGTTCTACAACCAATGACTTCAGACACAAATTATTATTCCTTTAACATGAAATATATATTAATTTTATTACAAAAAAAAGTACTCGCCGCATGAGGTGGACAACCCAAAGCGAAGGACCAAGTCTGGTTGGACCAAAATTCCTCGCATATACAGAGTTGAAGAGTAAAACCCAAAATATATTTTTCAAAATTCACTATGCCAAAACGTGTTATTTTATGTAAAGGATTAAAGCTAAAATGGAAGAAGGAAACAAAAGGAAAATTGGTAAAAGTACGTCGTAAGTATGGGCATTGAAAAAACTGTAAGTTTTATTTTATTTTTAAGAATGCCTGAAAAACATGCTACACAATGTAAATAATTGGTAATGCCGCTTAGCTTTTTCTATATGGGGTATTTATTTCAATTATACTAATATGGTTAGGTAAAAACTAGAATATTTATTATGAGATTATCTAAACATAATTCTTAAATTTTTCAAATACTATTCTGATTTTTGAAATCTATATTTTGAAATATTTTTCAAAACTTTTTGCTTTTTTTGAAACTTCTCAACAAAGATTATGATATTTCATAAAAAAAGTTAATTTTTAAAATAATTCCAAATTGGAAAATATTTGATAAATTTTATTATAAATTTGATTTCAAAAAAAGCTTTTCGAATTTAACCCATAGATTATTTAAACAAATTTTAAGTTTTATCAAAATAGTTTGGCTATTAAAATAAGTATTTTATCTTATAAAATAAGAATATTAATTTTGTTTTCAAATGACATGGCAGACTCGAGTCTTTTGGATTTGTTAATCAGGAAAAGAAACTTATGCCATATAGAGGAAAAAAGCCCACCACATCCACGTTTTCGCTTACTGGCTTGAAGTACCAAGTTACTATGCATTTCCGACAATAAGTCAAAATCTACAGGATATTCTCAACAATGAGTAAACATAAAGGGCGTGTTCAATATTTTACATTACCCCATAAATACATGGTATTTTTACTGTTTTTCTAAGAAAAAACTCAATTCACTTCAGCATTACTGCTTGTTTATTTCATCTTAGTGGGGAAGATGTAAATTGTAGTTTTTGTTCTTTAGAGACAAATATAATTGTTAGGGGAATGAATTTTTCGAAAGAGGGATAACATATTCACTTTTTTCATTGGCTTCCTTTATATTCCATAAATTCCAAAGTTTGCAACCAAAATATAGAAATTCATATGGGGTAAGAAAAAACCAACTGGATTGTGTGGGATACTATTTGTAAGCCCATATTGTTGGGTTTTCTATGTATCGAATACAAAATAATCGGAGTAAAAACGCAGCGGAACAATAAATGTGAAAACCTAATTTAGGATCTCATGCAGTAATTTAATTGTTTAATAAAAGAGTTAATCGAATTACCTTAATCCGATTGAACAATTCTAGATCCGGACTAGAAGTAGATGAATATCTCCTTCCTCTTTGGTGATCCACACACGAACAATTCCATGCCGGATTGCTAGATCTCATTTAATAATATTGATAAATAGTACAACACAAATTCCTTACTAGAAGGATTGTACTATTGATCAAGATCAACTAAGGGAAGAGAGACGACCGACTCCGTTCTCCTACAATATGATGTAGATGGCCGATTTTTCTTCTCCTTGAAGGGCCGATTTTTAGGTCTTGTATTCTCATGACAACTCCTTGTCCAAGACCTTATATATATACTAAGTAAACCCTAGATTCAATAATCTAGTATTTGCTTAGTTGCCCCTCAACTTATTAAATAATACAATATATATAATATCCAATATTATATATATTACTTATTATTTAATCTCCTTATAAATATAATATCCAATATTATATTTATTATTCCTACTTGTCTATAATTGTCGTATGTGTGACCCAAAAGGCTTATATTATGTTGGCAATTATTTAATACCTTATTAAATAATAAATCATAAGCGGCCTCTAGCAAGACATTATGATTACCCAAATAATATAAGTTAATAGTCCATTAAACCTTTTAACGTGTCAAATCCCTTTGTCACGCGATATCATATTTGAACTAAGTCATGGAGTCTGTCATACTTATTTATGTTCAAATGCTTTCTCGATCTTAAGTAGACTGATTGAATCAAATGACTCTTCATTTGAGCATGGCCATGCATTTCCTTCAGTCCTACTTATCGAGGCCCAAGAGATATCTCTCTCACTTAAGAGAGGACAAATCCCCATCTTGATTATTCATTGCCTCTACATGACTCCCACTAATCCCGATCGCTAACCTTTATGATCACCATGTTTCGATGACGTTGGATTACGTCAAGGCATAGCATTATCATGTTGGACTCTATGATAATCTCGGGTTCAAGGATTTATTGACATACGTATTGAGATTCACTTATGACATTTCCATGCGGTGATCTCAATGCGGGTCGGTCCAAGATTAGTTCTCCAACCAATACCCATAAGATTGATCCGTACCATACGCATAATCATCCGATGATTATCAATCAAACTTATACTAGTATATTAATCACTTGAGTCTCTACTCAACGCGATTTTACGGGGACATTTGAATAATCTTATTATTCGTGAATAACTATTATTCGATTATTATAATATTAAAACATGCACACATTATAATAATCAACGAGAAATAAATGATATCAAATAACTTTATTTAAATGTGACAATTACAAATCTAGGCACATCGAATGTCCTAGGGCACTATTCCCAACAATCTCCCACTTGCACTAGGACCATTCATACATGACTTTTAGTCCTATCGCTCTAGCATGCTCAACATGCTTTCCTTGTGAGAGAGGCTTGGTAAGTGGATCTGCAACATTCTCTTCTTGCTACTTTGCATATTGTAATATCTCCTCGTCACGATCTCTCGACTAGGTGATATTTTGAGTATATGTTTGGAATTATGATGGGACCTAGGCTCTTTAGCTTGTGCAATAGCACCATTATTGTCACAATAAAGGCTTATGGGACCACGGATGGTTGGCACCACTCCTAGTTGATAACGAACTTCTTGATCCATACGGCTTCCTTAGCCGCATCCGATCTTGCCAGTACTCACTGTAATGTAATCAAGAACCGTTCTTTGCTTGGAACTCTTCCAACTCACAAAGACCTCCATTCAATACAAACACATAACCGGTTTGCGATTTGAAATCGTCTCTGTCGGTTTGAAACTTGCATCGGCGTAACCTCTTCTGACGGCTCGTTTCCCACCCTCCATAAACTAGGAAATCATCCTTAGTTCTTCTCAAGAACTTTAGGATGGTTTTCACTTCTTTATCGATGACTTTCACTGGATTCGATTGGTATCGACTTGTCATACTAAGAGCAAACGATACATCGTCGAGTACAAATCATGGCATACATGATCGATCCAATAGCCGAAGCGTATGGTATCTTGCTCATACGGGCTCGCTCATCGGGAGTCTTAGGACTCGAGTCTCACTCGGATGAATGCCATGTGACATTGGCAAGAGTCCTCTCTTGGAGTCTTGCATATTGAACCTCTTCAATATTTTATTAATGTATGTACTTTGACTCGGACCAATCAATCTCTTTGATCTATCTCTATAGATCTTTATCCCAAGAATGTAAGCGGACTTCTCCTAAGTCTTTCATTGAGAAACAACTTCCCAACCAAGTCTTGGTATGCGCAAGGTGGGAATGTCATTTCCAATGAGTAATATGTCATCTACATATAAGACTAAGAAAACAACTATTCTCCCACTAACCTTCTTGTACACACAAGGTTCATCTTCATTTTGAATGAACCCAAACTCTTTGAGTTTCATCAAAACGAAGATTCCGACTCCGAGAAGCCTCGCTTCAACCCATAAATGGATCTTTGAAGCTTGCAAACCTTTTTAGAATTTTACGGATGAACAAAACCTTCGGGTTGTGTCATATACACATCCTCGAGTAAGTTTCCATTAAGGAATCTTTGTTTTGACATCCATTTGCCATATTTCATAATCATAGTATGCGGCAATGGCAAATAAAATTCTAATTGATTTAAGCATGACTCTTGGCGAAAAGGTCTCATCATAGTCAACACCATGAATCTGCCTATAACCTTTTGCCACTAGTCTAGCTTTATAGGCTTGCATTATCATCCATGTCTTTCTTCCTTTTATAGACCCATTTGCACCCAATGGTTTTAACACCCTCAGTGGATCTATCAAGTTCCAAACTTGATTGTCATACATGGATTGCATCTCGGACTTCATGGCTTCTAGCCATTCCTCGGACTGGTCACAGGCGGCTCTGTATAGGTACTAGGCTCATCATCTATGAGCGATGCATCATCATCCTGCATTGCAGAGATAACCATATCTCTCAGGTTCATGTCGCATCCTATCAGATCTGCGTGGGACTTGTGTACTTTGAATGGGCTCTTCAACTGTTTATTGAGCTTGTTCGGTTTCCATCGGTGAAGCGATGTCTTCTTGTGGTTCTCGAGTTTCCTCGAGAATTACTCTTCTCCCACTGTCTCTTTTGGAAATAAATTCCCTTTCTAAGAATACAGCATTTCGAGCAACAAACACTTTGTTCTCTGCGGGCTTGTAAAAGTAATATCCTTTAGTTTCCTTAGGATATCCCACAAATAAACATCTTTCGAGATCTTTGCCGCTTTGTCAAACACTTGGCGCCTTACGAACGCTTCGCAACCCGCATCTTTAGAAAAGACAAGTTTGGTCTTTTACCGGTCCATTTCTAAAATGGTGTCTTTTCAACGCTTTAGATGGAACACTGTTAAGGGTGAATGCTGCTGTTTCTAAGGCTTGGCCCCAAAATGATTATGTAAGCTCTGTTCTACTCATAATTGATCGAACCATTTATATTAAAGTTCGATTCCTCATATAGGACACTCCGTTATTCTGATGTGTGCAGGGAGGATTAAGTTGCTAAACATTTCCACAACTCCTAAGATGATCATCGAATTCTTGGCTCAAGTATTCCCCACCTCGATCTGATCGAAGGGCTTTAATTGTCTTGCCAAGTTGATTACGTACTTCATTACGGAATATTTTGAACATTTCAAAAGATTCATGTTTATACTTCATAAGATAAACATATCCATATCGGCTAAAATCATCGGTGAATGTAATGAAGTATTGGTATCCGCCTCGCATGAGTGCTAAAAGGTCCGCATACATCGGTATGTATTAGGCCTAATAGATCACTAGCCCTTTCTCCATGACCGGTGAAAGGATTCTTCGTCATCTTGCCCAATAAACAAGATTCGCATGTCCCATATGATTTATAGTCAAAAGAGTCTAAAAGTCCATCATTATGGAGTTTAGAAATGCGTTTCTCGTTTATGTGACCAAGTCGACAATGCCATAAGTAAGTCGGATTAGAATCATTGAGCTTAGGTTTCTTGGATGCAATGTTATAGACTTCCAAAGTGTCGGACTCATCTAGATCAATATTGTAAAGGCCGGTGTATAACTTTGCGGTACCATAAAGCAAGTCATCAAAGAAAATACGAATGATCTTATTCTTAATAAGAAAAGCGTAACCTTCACAATCTAATGTAGAAACCGAAATAATATTCCTATTCATAGCAGAACATAATAGCAATTGTTCAAAACTAACAAAAGCCCATTGGGCAAAACTAGATCATAAGTTCCTACGGCTAGTGCGGCAACTCTTGCTCCATTGCCAACTCTTAGATCTACTTCCCCTTTCTTGATTCTCTCACGCTTCTCAACCCCCTGCACATTTGTACAAATGTGAGATCCACATCCGAGTATCTAATACCCAGGAGTTAGAGGTAGATAAGTTAACTTCTATAACAAATATACCGTGGCGGTCTCACGCCCTTGGTACGCTTTAGCTCTTCCAAGTAAATCTTGCAATTTCTTTTCCAGGTGTCTGGTTTATTGCAATGATGGCAATTTCCATCTTTGGGAGCTTTAGCCTTGAAACCCGGCCTAGTAGGGTCTTTAGATTTGGCAACTTTTGCCTTACCCTTGCCCTTGCCTTTGTTCTTAAAGGATTTCCCTTTCGACCATCAACACATGGTTTGGTTTCTTCTTAATATTCTTTCGGCCGTTTTAAGCATCCCATGCATTTCGGCAATGGACTTCTCCATCTCATTCATATTATAGTTCATAATGAACTACCAGAAACTTTCGGGCAATGAGTTTAGGATCACATCCGTGGAGTGCTCCTTAGAAAGTGGAAAACCAAGCCTTTCAAGATGATCAATATATCCTTTCATCTTGAGCACGTGAGCACCGACAGATGTCCCCTCAACCATCTTGCAAGCATACAAGGATTGAAAGGTCTCATACCTCTCTTGCCTAGCATGCTTCGAGAAAGTTTCCTTGAGGTGAGCATTTAGCTCATAAGCTTCCATTTCCTCCAGTTCTTACAAGTTACGGACAAATGGTGGCCAACATAAGACAACCGACATCAATGGAATCATCACAATGTTTCTTCCATTTGTCTTTTGTTGCTTTATTTGCATTGTCGGTGGCTCATCGGGAATTTCTTCCTCAAGAACATACGACTTTCTTTCTTGCTTGAGAACTATTCTCGTGCTCAGGATCCAATCCAGATAGTTGCTTGCCATTTTCTTTGACTTGTCCTTCTCAAGGACGGATCGCGATGAAATGGTGGATGTGTTGTTTGATGCCATTCTACAAAATTCAATATGCAAAATATTTAGTCACATTATTTTATTTCTCGAAAAATACTCCCACTAAAACAAAGTACCCTCAATTTACAACATTTGTAATTTTAGTGGGCTAAGATCCCATTTCGTACAATCTAAACTCGGCTTTGGCATGACGCCTAGAATTGAACTACTTTAGGTGGATAACTCTTTATCGATTACATCATATGTAACTCTTAGATTATATCATGGGATTTGGCATCGTATGCCCAAGCATGTTATAATCCCATCTTATGCCTTAAGGTTCAAAACTATTTTGATTTCCAAATTCATTAAACGTATAGGTATCACCATTACCTATCCTACCTTACTAAGATAATCCGAGTGCCCGGACTTTGGCATGACCCACTCATGATGATCGAAGTCTTGATAGGTGTTTTACAAATGAACGGCATTAAAATTTTAACGAGGATTTTTATCCTATGTTAATGTCTATGTTTGCTAACATACATCTAAACATACATAGCATCACATACATGCATAAATTTAAACATACATCGCATCACATGACAATAAAGCATAGGACCGTGTATAGCATGACCATAATCTAACGTGATTTTCATGAGCCAACAAGAAAAACACAAAGGTCATCTAAAGGGTAAAATATGGTCTTCATTGATCTTCCAACTCCTTGGAACATCATACGCGATCAATTTGCTACTCGAGTCCATCTATCTAGTACTTCTTGTCTTCATTACATTAAAGAAATTTAATACTACACTAATAAATTAAATTACAAGAAGTACAAACGACACGCAGTAGTAAAATAATAAACAATTTAAATAGGCGACTCATGAGCCGTAAAACCAATTATAATTAAGCGACACGCAGCCGTAAAACCAACCCATAAGAAATTAAATTATCCAATCACATTGGTCAATTTATGGTCTTGCCATACAACACACACATACCATAAATAATTATCAAATAATTAATAAAGCATGTAATATACTAAATAATAAATTTATCTGACAATCAGACAATAATTAAAATTTGTGTCATCACATGAACAAAACTGGACTCTGGCCGAGATGGCTGCCAGCGAGATCGCACGGGTTTGCCGGGTTCGACACCGTGGTTGCGGTTGCAACATTTTGCAACTATTATTTCCAAATTTACTTTTATAACAAAAGGACTTATAAAAGGAACTACGAAAAGTTACCAAAACAAGATCCAGTAGAGATGGTAAGTGGTCTTTGAAGGGTAGCCGAATGGCGCGGGATCGAATCCCGATTTTGCGGAAGTATTTTTGCAATATTTAAATCAGATTTATTTGATTTTAATAATACCTTCCTTGTATTATTTCCAAAACAAACTCGCAGGCGCACATGGTAAGTCGCTAGTCATTGGCTGGACCTCCGAGTTCGAACCCACAGTGATGCAAAATTATTTTTGCTAATTAATACAACCAGCGGGTCGGTCCAGACTCGACCGGACCGAATCGCCCGACCGCCCTGCATCTTGTTCCAGCTTACGGGACAGCTTTTGCGAAAATTTCCGTAAAATTATTTTTGACGATCCGATTTAATCAAATTAAACTAAAAATATTTTATAAAATCTATATTTTATAAACATAATCAGAACATAATTTACACATAAATATGTTCTACACAAACAATTAAATTACATGCAAGTTGGCTCCGATACCACTTTGTTGGGTTTTCTATGTATCGAATACAAAATAATCGGAGTAAAAACGCAGCGGAACAATAAATGTGAAAACCCAATTTAGGATCTCATGCAGTAATTTAATTGTTTAATAAAAGAGTTAATCGAATTACCTTAATCCGATTGAACAATTCTAGATCCGGACTAGAAGTAGATGAATATCTCCTTCCTCTTTTGGTGATCCACTCACGAACAATTCCACAAGCCGGATTGCTAGATCCTTACGAATAATATTGATAAATAGTACAACACAAATTCCTTACTAGAAGGATTGTACTATTGATCAAGATCAACTAAGGGAAGAGAGACGACCGACTCCGTTCTCCTACAATATGATGTAGATGGCCGATTTTTCTTCTCCTTGAAGGGCCGATTTTTAGGTCTTGTATTCTCATGACAACTCCTTGTCCAAGACCTTATATATATACTAAGTAAACCCTAGATTCAATAATCTAGTATTTGCTTAGTTGCCCCTCAACTTATTAAATAATACAATATATATAATATCGATATTATATATATTACTTATTATTTAATCTCCTTATAAATATAATATCCAATATTATATTTATTATTCCCGATTGATATTTATTCCTACTTGTCTATAATTGTCGTATGTGTGACCCAAAGGCTTATATTATGTTGGCAATTATTTAATACCTTATTAAATAATAAATCATAAGCGGCCTCTAGCAAGACATTATGATTACCCAAATAATATAAGTTAATAGTCCATTAAACCTTTTAACGTGTCAAATCCCTTTGTCACGCGATATCATATTTGAACTAAGTCATGGAGTCTGTCATACTTATTTATGTTCAAATGCTTTCGATCTTAAGTAGATCGATTGAATCAAATGACTCTTCATTTGAGCATGGCCATGCATTTCCTTGATCCTACTTATCGAGGGGCCCAGCAGATATCTCTCTCACTTAAGAGAGGGACAAATCCCCATCTTGATTATTCATTGCCCTCTACATGACTCCCACTAATCCCGATCGCTAACCTTTATGATCACCATGTTTGAGATGACGTTGGATTACGTCAAGGCATAGCGATTATCATGTTGGACTCTATGATAATCTCGTGTTCAAGGATTTATTGACATCGTATTGAGATTCACTTATGACATTTCCATGCAGTGATCTCAATGCGGGTCGGTCCAGTATTAGTTCTCCAACCAATACCCATAAGATTGATCCGTACCATACGCATAATCATCCGATGATTATCAATCAAACTTATACTAGTATATTAATCACTTGAGTCTCTACTCAACGCGATTTTACCAGGGACATTTGAATAATCTTATTATTCGTGAATAACTATTATTCGATTATTATAATATTAAAACATGCACACATTATAATAATCAACGAGAAATAAATGATATCAAATAACTTTATTTAAATGTGACAATTACAAATCTAGGCACATCGAATGTCCTAGGGCACTATTCCCAACACATATGACATGAGTAATTTGGATGATTGTGACCGCTTTTTCGTATAAACTTTGGTGGCATTTTAGTAATAAATAGTCCTTGTGGGCTAATTTCATGCTGCATACTAAAAAATCAAACCAAACATACCCAGTATATCCCGCTCAGAGCAGGGTCTGGGGAAGGTATGATGTACGCAGATCATGCCCCTACTTTTTACGGTAGGGAGGTTGTTTCCGTGAAGACCCCCAGCTTAGTGCAAAGCAAAATATTGAGTGATATATACAAAGAATCATATGATTCGAAAAAGCTCAAAACCATACCTGAGCTCATGGCTTAATTCACATGAGACATACCTAAGGGGATTATGGCTGTTACACTCTCGATAAACGCTGCTCTAATAGAAGAGAGGTTGACTCTGCGCACAGCTCCCTGTCAAAAATAAACCACATGCAAAAAAAAATAAAAAAAAATAAAGCACTGCTCTAGGTCAAAGCTAACCGAGACAACCCAACCCTGAGGCTCTCTACTACTACTACACCGCTTCCTACAAAAGAATCTGCAACTCTGATCTGGCGCCTCCAAGAGCACCTATCAACAGTCATGGTCTCGGATAAGTTTAAGGCCTTCAAATCTAAACTCTCAGTTGCTGCTCCCACGTCCTCCTCAGTTTGCCTCTCCTCCTCCCCCTACAACCAATAAACTTTCGACCCTCCTTACCGGAGCAGAGGCCTGCCTCTTGCGGACATGGTCAAACCATCTCAATCTCCCTTCCCTAGCTTTCCCTGAAATGGGCGCCACTTCTAGCGCGTTCCTGAAAACCCCATTCGGGATTCTATACAACATTGTGCGACCACACGACCAACGTAACATTCTCATTTCAGCAGCTTCCAACTTGCTCTCAAGCGACTTCTTCATCGCCCAACATTCGGAGCCATACAACATTGCAGGTCTGACTGCCGCTCTATAGAATTTACCCTTCAACTTTAGAGGGACTTTCTTGTCGCACAAGACCCCTGTCGCTGCTCTCCATCTTAGCCACCCCGCCTTGATACGATGAGTGACATCATCTTCACGCTCACCTTCCTTCTGAATGATCGACCCCAAATACTTGAACTTATTTGTATGGGGTACGATCTGATCAGCAATCATTACCTCTACTTCTTCCTCATTGGAGTCACCACTAAAGTTACACCAGAGATACTCGGCCTTGGACCGTCTGACACGCAAGCCCTGGTATTTTAACTTATACCTCCATCTTCGAGTTCACCTCCCCCCGACTCCGCCACTAACACAATGTCGTCAGCAAAAAGCATGCACCACGGGATTCCATCTTGTATCCTCCGCGAAATGAAGTCAAGGATTAGAGCGAACAGAAAAGGGCTTAGCGCCGACCCCTGGTGTAGCCCTATCTCAACTGGGAAATACTGGGTGTCACCAACTGGGGTCCTAACGTAAGTCCTAGCTTGGGAGTACATGTCTTGGATCGCCCTAACGTATGGTGACGACACCCTCCTCTCTTCTAGGCTCCTCCAAATAACATCACGCATAATGCTATCATAAGCCTTCTCAAGATCAATGAACACCATATGGAGGTCCTTACACCGCTCTCTAAACTTCTCCATAAGGCATCTGATGAGATGAATGGCCTCAGTCGTGGACCTCCCCGGCATGAAGCCAAATTGAGTCTTTGAGATCTGAACTTCTCTTCTAACCCTACATTCCACCACTCTTTCCCAAAGTTTCATCTTCCCCTTTGATTGTTAAGTGTGTATATAATACTAGCCCTATCTGGAGGAGAATGTGTAAAGTTAGAAATATGGTTCATAAGCATATGTTTTGAAATTTAAAAGGGGACATTAGTTTCTGGCATGATCATTGGTTACCTGCGGGTTTCCTCAATAATTTATTTGGTGGGGGGCAGGACACTTGGGTTGTCATACCTGTTAACTTTTTGGGAACAACGGATAATAATAAACTCCTGCATGTTTTACCCCCCACCCCCCCCATTGGGTGGACCAAATTGTGGTTGTTCCTTTTTCTGGAACTGAGAAGGATATCCCGATATGGAAGCCTACCTCCAATGGCCTATTTTCATTGGCTTATGCACGGGGCCTCATTAGAAAATGCTCGATGCACCAGCACCTTCACCCTGACATGTGGAATAGAATCTTCCCTACCACCTCCATATTTCTTTTGAGACTTTTTAATTCAAAGCTACTTGTTTATACCAAGCTCCAAGCTCGGGGGGAGTAGCATGGCTTCCAAATGTTACTGTTGTACACACATGTATGGGTCGGCAAATTCCTCTTAAGTGTATCTAACCATCACATGTAGTCAGGCTCGTGTTATTTGGCAGCATTTTGCTTAGTTTTTTGGATTTTCTTGCCCTGTTACATTAAATGTGAAGCTTATATTTTAGTTTTTGAAAATTTCTATCTCCCATTCATTTAAGCATTATATTACAGATTTTTTGGTATATCTGGTGTGCCCAGAATGATAGAAAGCATATGAATATACCTTTTATGGCTAACAGAATTATTAGTCAAATTTATACACACCTATAACTTGTGTATAAAGCTAAGGAGTTTGATTGAAGAATTTGAAAAGGTTTTAGGCAGCTTGTGTTGGTGATTTTAGTGTCACCATTCATTTTGTGTAATTGGAACTAATATGTGAGCTAAGGGGTTTATAATTCGTATTCTAATATATGTTCGGGTATGTGCGGAGTGCACACATATATAAGATCGAATTATAAGCCGGTACGATTATGTCGGGGGTCCGGGGGCAGAGCCCCCGACGGTGGTCCCGCTGACCGTTCAGCGGGCGGGGTCTAGGGGCTGAGCCCCTAGCGCCCCAAAAGGTCTTCGGAAATTTAGATTTGGGATTTAGTGATATTTCCGAATTTTAGAGGGAGAATGTGGTAAAATTGATTAATTTCGTCAATTTTGTTAAGCCACCCGTCAACCCTAATTTCGGACCACTAATGACGGCGCCGCTCTCAAAACCCTAAAATCGACCTACTTGTAACCCTAATCCGACATGTATAAATAGGGCTCTCCTCATGAGTCTGAAACACACCCTTTTTCTGAGCTCTCGATCTTTCTGATAAACACAGAATTTCTCTAGCAATTTGGCTTACGTTTCTGTGCCTAGATTCGTAAGTGTTCCATTGGATTATCCTAGGCTGAATTTCTTGTAACCCGGGCATAGGGTAGAAATATCAGTTCGGAAAGTGTTTACACGATCCATTGGAATCATTCTATGTGCAGGATGATGATGTTGCTTGGTGGATCGACTCCGGGGCAACGAACCATGTATGCAAGGATAAACGGTGGTTTGAAACATTAACACCCCTTGAAGATGGATCGGTGCTGAAAATGGGAGACGATTCTTTTATACCTATTTGTGGTGTCGGTGTCGTTTGTCTTGAATTTACTTCTGGAAAGACTATTAGACTTTTTGATGTTTTGTTTGTTCCTAAGATTCGAAAGAATCTAGTTAGTGGTAGTAGTTTGAATTCTGATGGTTTTAGACAAGTTTTTGAATCGGATAGGTTTATCCTATCTCGTGGTGGAATGTTTATTGGTTTTGGATATTTGAATAATAGAATGTTTCGTTTGAATATTATTGATAAGTCGATAATTGTTCAAAATTCTGCATTTGTGTCTACTAATTCTAAGATTGATGACTCTATGCTTTGGCATGCTAGATTGGGTCATGTCAATTTTAGAAGGATGCATGAGATGTCAAAGATGGATTGATTCCACCTTTGACATGAATCTTGAAAAATGTAAAACATGCATGCTTACAAAGTGACAAACAAATTCCTTTCCCAAGTGTCACTAGGAATTCACTATTTTGGAACTTGTACACAGTGACTTGTGTGATTTTACTCTACTCCTTCCTTGGGTAATAAAAAGTATGTTGTCACATTTATTGATGATCAGATTTCGGTTTTGCTATGTGTATTTGTTGCATTCTAAGGATGAAGCCTTAGATAAATTCAAAATATACAAAACTGAGGTGGAATTGCAATTAGGCAATCCGGTTAAATGTCTTAGAACTGATCAGGGAGGTGAATATATGGATCCCATATACTTCCAATCAGTGGGTATCATTCATGAAACCACAGCACCTTACTCGCCCCAACAAAATGGAATCGCCGAACGCAAAAATCGAGTTTTAAAAGAAATGGTAAATTCGATGCTTTCTTACTCGGGATTGAGTGAGGGATTCTGGGGAGAGGCCATGTTAACGGCCTGTTATTTTCTGAATAGGGTTCCAAATAAAAAGAACAAAACTGTCCCATATGAACTTTGGTTCAAGAAAAAGCCGAATTTGAGTTACTTTCGGGTTTGGGGATGTCGGGCGGTTGTAAAACTTACCAAACCTAAAAGGAAAACTTTGGGTGAACGTGGAATAGATTGTATATTCGTTAGATATGCTGAACATTCCAAGGCATATAGGTTTTATGTAATAGAACCTAATGATTTCGTATCGATTAACACCGTTATTGAGTCACGGGATGCGATTTTTGATGAGATGCGTTTTTTGTCGATTCAAAGGCCTAAGGATCTGAATTTTGGCACTAATGAAGTGCAAAATCCAGGAAATTCAGATGGTGTTGCTATACCAACAACACAAGAGCCTCGGAAAAGCAAATGAGGCCGAATTGCTAAAAATTTCGGTTCCGACTTCCAACTCTATTTCGTAGAAGGGACAAGGGACAAAATTGGTTTTCAATCATATTGTTACAAAGATTGAGGATGATCCTAAGACTTTTCAAGAGGCCATGGAGTCTCGAGATGTTGTCTTTTGGAAGGAAGCTATTGATGACGAAATGTCGTCAATTCTTGAAAATGACACTTGGGTGTTATGTGATTTGCCTCCGGGTTCTAAACCACTTGGTTGCAAATGGATTTTCAAAAGGAAAATGATCACAATGATACTATTGACAAGTTTAAAGCCCGGTTGGTCATTCAAGGGTTTAGACAAAAACTCGGTGTTGACTATTTTGATACTTATGCTCCGGTGGCGCGTATTTCTACTATTAGATTGTTAATTGCCTTGGCAAGTATTCACAATCTGATTGTCCATCAAATGGATGTTAAGACTGCCTTCTTGAATGGTGAACTTGATGAAGAAGTTTACATGAAACAACCGAAGGTTTTGTTATGCCCTTAAAGAGCATATGGTATGTAACTTGTGAAATCATTGTATGGGTCAAGCAAGCACCCAAACAATGGCATCAAAAGTTTGATGAGGTTATTTTGTCCTCTGGTTTTAAGTTAAACTAATGTGACAAATGTGTTTATAGTAGATTTGATGAAACTACTAGTGCTGGAGTGATCATTTGCTTATATGTAGATGACATGCTGATTTTCGGTACTGACCAAAATCAAGTAGATGGAACTAAGAAATTGTTGTCATCTAAATTTTCCATGAAAGACTTGGGAGAGGCTGATGTAATTCTTGGAATAAGAATTAAGCGGGTGAACAAAGGTTTAGTAATGACTCAAAGTCATTATATTGAGAAAATTCTCAAACGGTTTAATTTCAGTAATTGTTCTCCCGTCAGCACTCCTATGGACTCTAGTGTGAAATTAATGCCTAACACTGGCATTCCCATTTTACAATTGGAATACTCTAAGGCCATTGGTAGTTTGATGTATGCCATGACAAGTACCAGGCCTGATATTGCTTTTGCTGTGGGAAAATTGAGCAGATACACTAGTAATCCTAGTGCTCAGCATTGGCAAGCTTTGAATAGAGTATTTAAGTATCTCAAGGGAACCATGGATTATGGCTTGAGTTACTTGGGATATCCTTCGGTTTTGGAAGGACATTCGGATGCAAGTTGGATAAACAACTTGGAGGACCATTCCTCGACTTCTGGTTGAGTATTCTTGCTTGGGGGAGGTGCCATTTCATGGGCTTCCAAGAAGCAAACTTGTATTACACACTCAACAATGGAATCTGAGTTTGTTGCGTTAGCTGCTGCTGGTAAAGAAGCAGAGTGGCTAAGAAATTTAGTCTATGAGATTCCTTTGTGGTCTAAGCCGATAGCATCGATTTCTATCCTTTGTGATAATGAAGCATCCTTGGCTAAGGCATATAGCCAAGTTTATAATGGCAAGTCTAGACACTTAGGTGTTAGACACAGTATGATTAGAGATCTAATCATGAATGGTGTGATCTCGGTTGAGTTTGTGAAATCGCAACAAAATCTGGCACATCATTTGACTAAGGGTCTGTCAAGAGACTTAGTGCACAAGTCTGTAATTGGGATGTGATTAAAGTCCATCTAATTCTGTAATGGTGAGACACCCAATTCCCTTCTAATATGACATTAGGAGTTGAATTCAATGAGGAAAGCTCATACTTATAGATTGGAACACACAAATTATTCATCCCAGGTATGTGTTCGTTTCTGCAGTTGGCTAGGTTGAAGTTTAACTTCTTAATAATTCCTTTGATAAAATGTATGTGCAGATACATGAAGTAAAGGAATTACCTACGTGATTGTGAAGTGTAGCCGCATTTCAAGAGGTTGAGGACTTGGCCTTGATACAGTCATGAGAGGATTAGGACACTCGGCTTTATAATAGTGTCAAGTTGTATTTTGTTAGAGGAATTCAATAAACTTGTATGTATTTTACCTACAGGTATTCAAATGGGTTGAAGGGTTCAATTCTTAGAACACCCTAATTCTCGAGTATTTGAAAGTGTATGATACTAAGATGGAAATTCAATCGTTGCGATATTTTCATTTATGTACTGGTTTGGTTTGATTGGATTAATGTTATATTGGTTCATGGGTTACACTAAAATGGGGGAGGATTGTTGGTGATTTTAGTGTCACCATTCATTTTGTGTAATTAACTAATATGTGAATAGGGGTTTATAATTCGTATTCTAATATATGTTCGGGTATGCGGAGTGCACACATATATAAGATCGAATTATGTTCTGATTATGTCGGGGTTCGGGCGAGCCCTCGACGGTGGTCCCGCCGACTGCTCAATGGGGTCTAGGTGATTTCCTAGCGCCCAAAAGGTCTTCTAAATTTAGATTTGGGATTTAGTGATATTTCCGAATTTTAGAGGAGACTGTAGAAAATTGATTAATTTCACAATTTTGTTAAGCCACCCACAACCCTAATTTCGACCACTAATGACGGCGCCGCTCTCAAAACCCTAGAATCGACCTACTTGTAACCCTAATCCGATACGTATAAACAGGGCTCTCCTCATGAGTCAAACACACCCTTTTTCCGAGCTCTCGATCTTCCGATAAACACAGAACTTTCTAAGAATTTGGCCACGTTTCGCGCCAGATTCGTGTTGCTCCATCGGATTATCCTAGTGAATTTCTCAGAACCTGCGTAGGGTAGAAATATCAGTTCGGAAAGTGTTTACACGATCCATTGGAAAATCCGGATCTCCATAAAAACCCTTATACCCCAACAGCTTGCTCTCCATCTTGATGTGTGTGTTGGTGCTGCCTCACAAATTTGAATTTTTCCTATTAAATGGACTGGACCGGGCCCTGGTTGTCTTAAATTAATTTCTGATGGTTCTGTACAAGAGCCTATAAACGCTGGAGGTGGTGGTTTAATCCGGGATTCGTGTGAGAATGTGTTGTGTACATTTATCTACCTTTACAGGCTCATGATAGTCGAACTGCTGAGGTGCACTGCACTTCTGGAGGATTTTTGTTGTCGTGCTTGGTAGATTGAACTTGATGCTAAAGTGCTGGTGGATATATTACTTCAGGAGAAGGTGGGAACTGGTGTATACAGAATTCAATTGGGCGAATCTGAGGTCGTGTAAGGGACAAGCAAGTGCGGATTTCTCACGTATATCGCGAGGGGAACCGACCTGCTGATTTTGTAGCAAATATGGATTGTTGGTCCCAATCCAGTGTTCACCTTGATGGAGATGGGCTTCCGTGTGAGCTTCAAGAGCTTGTTCTGCTTGACAAACTTGGGCTTCCGAATTTTCACTCCTCGGGGGTTGGCTAATTGGACTGCCCTGAGCTTTGATATATTTTTTTGGTGGCTTATTTGGAATTGTAATATTGGGCTGATTGAGGCAGGGTCTTCTGGGATTCTTTTCGGGTGAAATTGATATGTAATTTTGGGCCATCTGTGGCTTGTTCTTTGAGTTCTTTGTTGGGTTCGTCTTTATTCAGTCGATCTCCTAGCTCATAGAGGCTCGGTTGTTTAATCATCTAGGTCATGATAGTCCATATCGACTAGGCTTTATTTTGTAATTTTTATCTGGAACTCTGTACTCTGTTTTTTCGTTCAATAAAGTTCATCTCCGGGTGTTTGATTAAGAAAAAAAACAACAGAAATTCATATTTTATTTTATTTTTCTTTCATTGGGAAACAACAAGACCTTGATGTATATTGTTAAAATGATCTTTATTCTTTATGTTAGAGCAGCCAAGCAGTTGTGTTTGTGCGTCCGTAAACAAAGCACAAATGATATGTATCTTTCTTTGTCCATCACTGGGTACATTTGTTCCAACTTATTCGTGGCCTATTTTATTGCCAGAAAAAATAGCTTTTACAGGGAAAAAGGGAGAAAAAATGACAAAAATCGAAAAAACATTTTTGTCATTGAATAAATTATTGGAATCGTTAATGATTTTAATTTTATTTTGTAAAATTAAATATCATAGGATCGATCTACGTTCCGAGTAGATGATCGTGGTATATTCACTTTCTCTAAACCGATTCCCGGTGAGTGAGAAATAGTGAATTAAAGTTTGTCACTTAATTGTGAATTAATAAGGGATGGAAACTCACATTGAATAATGAACCATCATTATTCTAGTATATAAGGAGTTACCTTTATGCATGTAATAATAATTAATGGCACATGTGTATGGGCTTAAAGCCCACACGCACGCGCTGCCGCCGCCCGCCCGCCTCGCCTCGCCTCGGCCTCGGCCGCGAGCCGTGAGCCGCGTGCCGCGTGCCGCGTGCCGTGGACCTTGGCCTTGGCCTTGGCCTTGATCTTGGACTTGGATCTTGGATCTTGGATCTTGGCAATTGGTCTTTGGGCTGGTCTTTGGGCCTGTTCGTGGGCTTGGCCGTGAGCTAGGCCTTGGGCTAGCTTAAAGAATTTTTTGGACAAGCTCAACAACGTAATTGGGCTCGTATGTGCACATAAGGATTTCCAGGTACATCCATCAAATGGTTAAGGAGTTGATTATAGTCCAGGTATATCCGGACTGTTCAAACTTAGCTAAAAACGGGCAGTAACCTCCCAGGTGTTATGAGGAGGTGTTAAGGCTGCCTGTTCAATTTCAAAACGGGCAGTAACCACTGCCTTGAATTATGTAACTCTTGTGTGTTTAAACCCCCTGCAGTGTGAATGGCCTATAAATAGGCATGCATTCCTTTGCTTTTGCACAGGCAATTTTCGAACTCAGTATAATCAAACAGTTTTCAGCATTCTCTGCATATCATAAGTCGGAGCTTTGTTGTCACCTCTTCCAGTTCGTCGGAGCTCTCCAGCTTGCGGTGTTGCTACTGTAGAGACGTAAAGTCGTTTAGCTTTGGGGACGAGCCGCCAATCCATGAACACTACCGGGGCGTTTCTCGTCTTGCGGGCAAAAGGCATCTTCGGGCGACTTCTACCACAGTCTAGTTTCGTTTATTGTTTTTTGTTGTTTCGATTATCTTCTTGTATTTCTAATTTGTTTCTGGTTAGTGCAGATTCAATTTCATTTTCCATTGTATTTTTTTTTAAATTCCGCCTCGAGTCCTGTATTTTCAGTTTTCGAGTTGTAATTGTAGTTTCCAGTTATAATTTAATTTTCGCCCAGCAAGTTTGTAACACAGAAATTTACAACAAGCGCAAGACGAGAAATTTACTTGCTAAATCCTACAACTGGAGATGACGACCGCTGCTTCCATCGACTCCAACACCACCACTGTCTTTGCCTCCGCGACCGCCGCTTCGAACGTGGCAAACACCATTGCTGCAACCATGTCCAACATGATGAGCTCAACTGCCTCATCAACAACTCCATGGGTGTTTTCGAACCCCTTTCTGACTATCGGTGGATCCAACTCGAGTGGCACCGTAGCTTCCACTTTTAGTGGTACCGTTGGATCCATGTTAGGATCTAGTGTTGGAGCCTACGGGTTCAACACGAGTGGTTCCTTTTTTGGAACAACCTCAGGGCCAAAGATGAAGCCTGCCGCCGAGAAGCCGCCAAAGTTTGGTGGAGCCGACTTTAAAAGGTGGCAACAGAAGATGTTGTTCTATTTGACAACATTGGGCTTTGCGAACTTCCTTAAGGAAGATGCGCCACCGGCGCCAAGTGCTAAAGAGACTAGTTTCACAGTCCGAGCTGCCTATGACAATTGGCACAATGGAGACTATCTTTGTAAAAACTTTATTCTGAATTCCTTAGAAGATAGTTTGTACAATGTTTATTCTGTTGTAAACACATCAAAAGATATGTGGGAAGCACTTGAAAAGAAGTACCGTAGTGATGATGCAGATACAAAGAAGTTTGTGGTCGCCAAGTATTTGGACTACAAGATGGTTGACTCAAGGCCAATCATGAAACAAGTGCAAGAGTTCTAACTCATCATTCATGATGTCTGTAACACCCCCATATCCGACCGGGAATATTACAGCGCCGTGGGCCCCGAGACGAAACCCACAAGGCTGAAAAAAAGATTTACAAACATTACAAACGCTTAAGAGGCGAACGACGGTACTATCTTTTAAAAACATTTGAAGATTTAATAAAATCCGTTTATCAAACCGTCGTAAAATCTTATTTGAAATCACAAGGCCCGAAATGCCAAATCTCAATTGTTTAAGAGCATACGTTAAGCTATCGCTTACACGTACCGACAGAATAGATTTAGAGAACGATTGCCAAAGTGACCTAAATTACCAGATACCAAAAGGCCATTTTAAAATACTCACGCAGCGGATAAAGACAAACAATTAAAATACTCTAGCAGCAGAATACAACAACTGATCAGAAACTCAATACACAAATACATGTCCTAGCCAGTATCCGCCGGGAAGCTCGTCTCTTCACGACCGCTACAAGCTTGATAATCCAAAAACCTAAAAAGAAAGCCCACGACGCGGTCAGCCATAATATCCAATAATGATAACCATTACATCACGTCAATAATTA
The DNA here is from genome assembly GCA_033398695.1 of Orobanche coerulescens. Classification (NCBI taxonomy): domain Eukaryota; kingdom Viridiplantae; phylum Streptophyta; class Magnoliopsida; order Lamiales; family Orobanchaceae; genus Orobanche; species Orobanche coerulescens. Next base: position 46,530,310 of record CM065814.1, read on the forward strand.
CATATCAATGGAAATACTAAGTAAAAATACGACCAATGTAATCTTACCATCGTAACTTTACAAAAATCCACGATTCGTATCCTTAACAACACATTAAGATAATATCGAAATATCTGTACGGTATCTCAACAATACCCAAGGTTCTCAAAACATTATCATAACTCGCGATACGGAAATTATACCAACTCTGGCCAATTCAATCCATCAGATAACGTCGACAATTCCAATACGATAATCAATTGTCCATCAAAGACAAGTACTAAGAAAATACGGAACATACCTCAAGATACGAAATACCATTACAATCACGTCAATCTAATTCGAGATCAGATCAACCCAACATACGGACATGATCCTAACACAAGACCTACAAATGCATACTCATATGACAACGTCAATATGATCACAACAATAACGACAATGTATACTTATGGCAAACCCATAATATACATATGCACAACAACAATACATGGCAATCCGATGATCCAGCGTTCACTGCCTAGATCCCCCGATGATCCCGTCAGACCAACCCGAGGTGGAAAACCCGTCCGGTGATCCAGCGCACGCTAGCATAGATCCCCCGATGATTCCGTCGGACCAACACGAGGTGGACATATGACAACAATGCACAACTGCACAAAACAACAGTACACAATACACGACAACAACAATGCACAAATGCATGACAACAGCGATACACGAATGTATCACGACATGATCGACACAAAAGATAAAAATGATTAGAGTACTTGCCTCGAGTCCTTCGAGAACGATCTCAATGTCTAAACCATCACGAACCATTATTCTGAATATTCACCGATCCAAAACATCACGGACAGTAGATAATTCACGTTTTCGTCAATACCATGATGTATCCTCGATAACAAGTATACCAACGACAATTGTAAATCATATACATTATGATTTAAATTCCCAAAACTCGAATACAACCTACAATCCTAAATCTCCTGTGATTACGATTTATAAACATTGCTATACGAATTATAAACGAATGAAACTGAAACCATTCATTTAATATTATAAACTGAGCAAGTAATAACTTGCCTCGATACCGATACAAAAACGAGGAAGTTGTTACCAAATCCATTGCCGTCATCTACAAGTTCCTCGGTCCCGACCAAAGAAATTCACGAACATACTCGAACACGACCGCAACATACGGTTATAATTACCGATCAATAATCTCAAGCTATTGAAGTAATCAATTAACACACATTCGATAATAATCAACAATCGATATAACCAATCAACAAACTCAACGGTTCTACAATATCTCGGTAAAACATAGTCTGTACAATCCAACTCGAACCAGCACGAATTCATAGCCACAACACGAAAATACTGCACTGTCTGTCTACTTAGCGCACGTTAAACGCATAACGTAGCGTGTGCTAAGTCGCTCCCGTTAGCGTGCGCTAGCTAGTAAGCTTAGCGTGCGCTAATGCTGTAAAGTGGCATGCGTTCCAATCATCGACTAACACCTTGCGACTATGAATCCGAATGAAAAGGAAATCATACTCCAAGATTAACGATAACTTTTCCAATTTCAATCTCATCACCATACTCGAAGACATACTCGTGTTCTTATACGAATATTATATCAAAACACATATCTTAGCTCTAGATACGAATACACCAACACCTCCTATACACAATCATCCTATCATATCGTTCTTAATCTGGAATACAACCTCATATCATGATCAACATAATTTAGAAATCCATCTTTCATCGGGTTAAACGAAATACAATTCTTAAAGTATGGAGACATCTTAGTTAACATCCGAAAACTCTTATCATAACTTCATTAATCCTCATATAATATCATCACATGATTATCAACTTGTTTATATGATAATCATCAACTCAAGAACATCATATACAATCCAAAACGAAATCTCAAAGTGAAGAGTAATTACATTTTTGAAGGAATGGATTGAATCCCAAGTTTGAATCCGTTTCCAATCGATTCCAAGCTTCAAATGTTGTTATGGGTGATTAACTCCACCTTAATCCAGTGTTTGGAACCTCAAATACTTCTCAAGGCTCTCTCTATCGTCTCACACGAATAAATGGATGAAAATGACAAAAAATGGCCAACTGCACTTATATATACTGTACATTATTAACGTACGCTAACATCTTCAGTTAACGTACGTTACACACTTAGCGTGCGCTAACTGTCTTTGTTAGCGTGCGCTATCGAAGTCCAGAGGCAACTTTCTTACTGCATGAAATGATTTACATATGCAATGCCCATGCAATAGCGTACGTAAATGCCTCTATTTAGCGTACGCAAGTGTCCAACCTTAGCGTGCGCTACTCATAGTTGACTCATTTGTCTGTATGCTCCGAAGACTGGTCCACACGCCGAAAGTGCTGACGAGGATAAGATTCCATTTTGTCCGATATATCATTAGCATGCGCTAACATTTAGGGTTTAGCGTGCGCTAGTATTACATTACAAACATTCGTTGACTTATCAGAACGTGCGCCGAAAGTGGCCTAGTCCACACGTAGATTCCTTCTTCTGATCTGTTCTGCACTAGCGTGCGCTATGATTTTACCTTTAGCGTGCACTACACCTGCACGTTAGCGTTCGCTAAGCTTAACTATTAGCGTGCGCTAATAAGGCTATACTTAGCCATTTTCAGCTATTCTTGTCCAACGTCTCGACATATCGGGTACGTATACATGACGCACTATATCCTCTAATACAATTGTCGACCAAGTACGACAATTATACCGATACTGACATCTCAATACTTCATTTATTTTATCTATACTGTACAGATTCCACGTTGTACAATATAAGTCAGATAAAATAATATTAAACAACGGTAGTAGAAATTCCGGATATTACATACTACACCACTTAAAATAAGTTTCGTCCTCAAAACTTGTAATCCGTCATAGAAAAAACCAACAAACTGTTCAACCAGAATATTCCGAAACTATCACGACAACAATCAATCATCATTAACGAATAACCAAAACAGCATACTTACCAATGCGCAAAGTCGATGATCTCTTGAGATACTAGCAAGTGACCTCACTGTACAACCTCAATACGTTTACAATAACAATTCCATGAGTCTCAACAAAATAAATCATCTTCGGATGAAGTAACCTATCCATGTCAAATCTCGTCTACCTGATTATACAATCAAGTCCCAATTCCGATAAAACGAATAATACACGATACATCTGTGAAACAAATGCTCAACACCATGGCAACAAATCCCGAAACATCGACAGACAATCTGAACGCTCAGATGATCACCAACAATAATCAACCAATAAATTATCCGAGAATATCATCGACATGATAAACTCCGATACGACCAATCCAAAGGTCAAAATATAATCGAGAATATCATCAACATGATAAACTCCAATATATCCAATGAACGATCGACGATAATCGAGAATACCTTCACACGAGAAGCCCCAACACGGTCAACACAGAACCACAGAAACAAATATACGAAAGAATAACATTCTCAAAATGACACACCAACCACATACAGTGGATCTCAATAAACATACCCGACTGGTGAACGTATCCCTCGGCATACGAACAACCAATCACAAATTGACGAACATACCTAATCATACATGGAGTGGGAACGACCACTCAATATCCAAAACAACCAGCATGGGGGCACCATCCCCAAATCTACACTTACAAAGAAACCATTCAAAAACATTATGGTAGCGCATACGTCCTAGTTTCACAAAACCCGAAGTTCCAAAATTACATCATGTGCATGAATTATACATCATGCATCATATTCTTCTTATCCGATCAATCAACCGATCATCCCTGGATAACCAACTACCATACTGAAGTTCGAATCTTTATTCATCGTTCCATACTAACGTCTTATCCAGTTCGTGAGTCACATTCAGAACTTCACCATGATATGCATTATGCACTAAATGCGTATGTATATCAATCATATTTTCAAATCTAGTTTGAAATCATATATCTCGTCAAGAAGACAAATTTTCGAAAGTTCCTTCAAAAATTTTAAAACTCAAAACATAAATTTTCGTAAGACCACGAAATAAATTTTCGAAAAGTTAAATTGGCTCGCTAATGCCAAGTATTCAATAACAGTTTTCCTTCGAATCCACATGATTTCGAAGTTTAAAATGAAAAGTATGCAAATGTTCGACTACATCCATACTCCCGTATACCAATTCGGTTCGTCACCAATATCCAGTGATATTCCATCGGAAAACCACACGATAGAATTCCAAAATCTCAATATATACACTCCGACCCAAAAACTCATTTTCCACCTATGACTCACAATGTTAACCATTAATCCATCCTGGAGCACCTCTAATATGCTATGACAAAACATTGAATGCCCAACAACTCAATCACAGCGAAAGACTTCCCGAGAGGTTTCATTTGAACCAATAAATCAAAACCCCGAAAGGTAGTGATAAAGTAGATAAACAATAGATAAAGTCTTTTGCAAATCTCGGGAGTTTTAAGGAAAACAGAAAAGTCTTTTGAAACATTAGGGTCTCAGCCCGTATCTCGTTCCGCATTATAAGAAGTTTAAAAAGTAGGAAACTCTTTTTCGGACCCCAAGTCCTGAGTTTTAAAACAATTTCAAAAATCTATTAGGTCTCGTCCCAAAAATCATTTACGGTAAAACATCCGTAAAACATTCATTTTGAAAAGTATCATTTTCAAATGCTCAAAAACAGTTCATATATCTCAAAATGAATTAACATGAGTACATGTTCTTCTCAACCATTCCCAACATTCCTCCCAAATGCACAACTCCGTTTCCAAAATTTAACCGACATATTGAGTTCCAAAATCACAACTTCTCAAGATCATCAATCCTATCCCAACTCTGTCACCTTATACTGTAACGCATAATATTTTGCTGAATCTCAAAGCATATCAACTTAGAACGGCAATAAATCTCGATGAAATTAAAAAATCCAAATACTTACAGATCGTGAAGCCGACAATTCCCCGTGATACTGGCACATGTCTCGACTCAAGAAAAAACTCGACACAGATATTTTCAAAACACACATTTTCCAAATTCAGTTCAACTCGAGAACACAACACGGCTCTATCCGAAAAAACACGTTAACACCATTTGGAAAAGTTTACAACAACCCCAGTACTACACTGGTAAATCACATAACATACAAGCCCGAGTGAACAACAAAAACTCAGAGCTCACACACTTGTCAACCGACAACTCGAATGAGACGATAAAAGTACGACCCAACTCGACCCGACTGCCTAGGTTTCCACAACATAAGCTCTGATACCATATTCTGTAACACCCCCAGATCCGATCGGGAATATTACAGCGCCGTGGGCCCCGAGACGGAACCCACAAGGCTGAAAGAAAGATTTACAAACATTACAAACGCCTAAGAGGCAAACGACGGTACTATCTTTTAAAAACATTTGAAGATTTAATAAAATCTGTTTATCAAACCGTCGTAAAATCTCATTTGAAATCACAAGGCCCGAAATGCCAAAGCTTAATTGTTTAAGAGCATACGTTAAGCTATCGCTTACACGTACCGACAGAATAGATTTAGAGAACGATTGCCAAAGTGACCTAAGTTACCAGATACCAAAAGGCCATTTTAAAATACTCACGCAGCGGATAAAGACAAACAATTAAAATACTCTAGCAGCGGAATACAACAACTGATCAGAAACTCAATACACAAATACATGTCCTAGCCAGTATCCGCCGGAAGCTCATCTTTTCACGACCGCTACAAGATTGATAATCCAAGAACCTAAAAAGAAAACCCACGACGGGGTCAGCCATAATATCCAATAATGATAACCATTACATCACGTCAATAATTACATATCAATGGAAATACTAAGTAAGAATACGACCAATGTAATCTTACCGTCGTAACTTTACGAAAATCCACGATTCGTATCCTTAACAACACATTAAGATAATACCGAAATATCTGTACGGTATCTCACCAATACCCAAGGTTCTCAATACATTATCATAACTCGCGATATGGAAATTATACCAACTCTGGCCAATTCAATCCATCGGATAACGTCGACAATTCCAATACGATAATCGATTGTCCATCAAAGACAAGTACCAAGAAAATACGGAACATACCTCAAGATACGAAATACCATTACAATCACGTCAATCTAATTCGAGATCAGATCAACCCAACATACGAACGTGATCCTAACACAAGACCTACAAATGCATACTCATATGACAACGTCAATATGATCACAACAATAACGACAATGTATACTTATGCCAAACCCATAATATACATATGCACAACAACAATACATGGCAATCCGATGATCCAGCGTTCACTGCCTAGATCCCCCGATGATCCCGTCAGACCAACCCGAGGTGGAAAACCCGTCCGATGATCCAGCGCACGCTAGCATAGATCCCCCGATGATCCCATCGGACCAACACGAGGTGGACATATGACAACAATGCACAACTGCACAAAACAACAGTACACAATACACGACAACAACAATGCACAAATGCATGACAACAACGATACACGATTGTATCACGACATGATCGACACAAATGATAAAAATGATTAGAGTACTTGCCTCGAGTCCTTCGAGAACGATCTCAATGTCTAAACCATCACGAACCATTATTCTGAATATTCACCGATCCAAATCATCACGGACGATAGATAATTCACGTTTTCATCAATACCATGATGTATCGATAACAAGTATACCAACGACAATTGTAAATCATATACATTATGATTTAAATTCCCAAAACTCGAATACGACCTATAATCCCAAATCTCCTGTGATTACGATTTATAAACATTGCTATACGAATTATAAACGAATGAAACTGAAACCATTCATTAAATATTATAAACTGAGCAAGTAATTACTTGCCTCGATACCGATACAACGACGAGGAAGTTGTTACCAAATCCATTATCGTCATCTATAAGTTCCTCGGTCCCAACCAAAGCAATTTACGAACATACTCGAACACGACCGCAACATACGGTTATAATTACCGATCAATAATCTCAACCTATTGAAGTAATCAATTAACACACATTCGATAATAATCAACAATCGATATAACCAATCAACAAACTCAACGGTTCTACAATATCTTGGTAAAACATAGTCTGTATAATCCAACTCGAACCATCACGAATTCATAACCACAACACGAAAATACTGCACTGTCTGTCTACTTAGCGCATGTTAAACGCATAACGTAGCGTGCGCTAAGTCGCTCCCGTTAGCGTGCGCTAGCTAGTAAGCTTAGCGTGTGCTAATGCTGTACAGTGGCATGCATTCCAATCATCGACTAACACCTTGCGACTATGAATCCGAATGAAAAGGAAATCATACTCCAAGATTAACGATAACTTTTCCAAATTCAATCTCATCACCATACTCGAAGTGATACTCGTGTTCTTATACGAATATTATATCAAAACACATATCTTAGCTCTAGATACGAATACACCAACACCTTCTATACATAATCATCCTATCATATCGTTCTTAATCTGGAATACAACCTCATATCATGATCAACATAATTTAGAAATCCATCTTTCATCGGGTTAAACGAAACACAATTCTTAAAGTATGGAGACATCTTAGTTAACATCCGAAAACTCTTATCATAACTTCATTAATCCTCATATAATATCATCACATGATTATCAACTTGTTTATATGATAATCATCAACTCAAGAACATCATATACAATCCAAAATGAAATCTCAAAGTGAAGAGTAATTACCTTTTTGAAGGAATGGATTGAATCCCAAGTTTGAATCCGTTTCCAATCGATTCGAAGCTTCAAATGTTGTTATGGATGATTAACTCCACCTTAATCCAGTGTTTGGAACCTCAAATACTTCTCAAGGCTCTCTCTATCGGCTCACATGAAGAAATGGATGAAAATGACGAAAAATGGCCAACTGCACTTATATATACTGTACATTATTAACGTACGCTAACATCTTCAGTTAACGTACGTCACACACTTAGCGTGCGCTAACTGTCTTTGTTAGCGTGCGCTATCGAAGTCCAGAGGCAACTGTCTTACTGCATGAAATGATTTACATACGCAATGCCCATGCAATAGCGTACGTAAATGCCTCTGTTTAGCGTACGCAAGTGTCCAACCTTGGCGTGCGCTACTCATAGTTGACTCGTTTGTCTGTATCCTCCGAAGACTGGTCCACACGCCGAAAGTGCTGACGAGGATAAGATTCCTTTTTGTCCGATATATCATTAGCATGCGCTAACCTTTAGGATTTAGCATGCGCTAGTACTACATTACAAACATCCGTTGACTTATCAGAACGTGCGCCGAAAGTGGTCTGGTCCACACGTAGATTCCTTCTGATCTGTTCTGCAATAGCGTGCGCTATGATTTTACCTTTAGCGTGCGCTACACCTGCACGTTAGCATGCGCTAAGCTTAACTATTAGCGTGCACTAATAAGGCTATACTTAGCCATTTTCAGCTATTCTTGTCCAACGTCTCGACATATCAGGTACGTATACATGACGCACTATATCCTCTAATACAATTGTCGACCAAGTATGACAATTATACCGATACTGACATCTCAGTCCTTCATTTATTTTATCTATACTGTACATATTCCACGCTGTACAATATAAGTCAGATAAAATAATATTAAACAATGGTAGTAGAAATTCCAGATATTACAATGTCAATGCCGAGGGAATGGTCCTTCCGGACGCTTTCACTGTTGCAACTGTGATCGAGAAGTTGCCCCCCAGTTGGAAAGACTTCAAGAGCTATCTCAAACACAAGAGAAAGGAGATGACTCTTGAAGACTTGATTGTGAAACTGCGCATCGAGTCAGACGTGCGCAAAAATGACCACAAACCAAAAGCCCTGATAGATGCTAAGTCCAATCTGTTGGAGCATGGCGGTCCCTCCAATAAAAGATCTCGTCCAAATGTCCAAAACAAGAGCAAAGGGAAGCAACTAGTCAAGAAGTTGGATGGCGATTGCTTCAACTGTGGTAAACATGGGCACGCGGCGAAGGACTGCCGGAAGCCGAAAGCCAACAAGAAGAAGAAACACGTTGCCAACATCGCCGAGTCTAACGGCGAATGGAAAGAGGATGACCTTGCTGCTGTGGTCACCGAAGAAGTTAACCACGTTGAGAACCAAGGTGGTTGGTACGTCGACACCGGTGCGACCGCCCACGTTGGTGCCGATAGGAGCCAGTTTAAGAACTATCAAGCTGTTGAGGGGAGGAATATCAACATGGGGAATCCAGCTTCATCTGAAATTATTGGAGTTGGAGAAGTGGACCTCAAACTTACGTTCGGACAGACACTCACCTTGAAGAATGTGCTTCATGTTCCGGATATGAGGAAGAATTTGATCTCAGGCTCTATACTAGTTAAAAAGGGGTTTAAACTAGTGTTTGAGTCAGATAGAATTATCATAAAAAAGTTTGATAGGTTTCTTGGTAAGGGTTACCTCACGGAGGGACTCTTTAAACTTAATGCTTTGGCTAAACGCCATGTAACCAACTCCAGTAATGCTAATGAAAATGCTACTGCTTCCTCTTACTTGACTGAGTGTTCTAATTTATGGCATTGTAGATTAGGTCACTTGAATCTAAATGCTATAAAAAGATTAGTAAACTTAGATTTACTAAAAATAAATGAAGTCAATACTCAAAACAAATGTGATATTTGTGTTGAAGCAAAAATGACGAAACTTCCGTTTCACTCGGTAAAACGAAACACACAACCCCTTGAATTAATTCACACAGATGTGTGAGATTTAAAGTTTGTGCAAACTAGAGGTGTTAAGAAGTACTTTATCACTTTTATCGATGACTGCACAAGATATTGTTATCTTTATCTTTTGAGAAGTAAAGATGAGGCTATTGAAGCTTTTAAGAACTTCAAGAATGAATCCGAAAATCAATTAGGCTGCCGTATCAAGATGGTTCGAAGCGATAGAGGTGGCGAATATGTAGCCCCATTTGAGGAATTATGCAACGAAAGCGATATAATTCATCAAACAACAGCTCCATATGCACCACAATCTAATGGCGTTGCTGAACATAATAATCGAACACTTAAAGATATGATGAATGCCTTATTGATTAGTTCAGGGTTGCCCCAGAATATGTGGGGGAAAGCTGTCTTGACAGCCAACTACATATTGAACAAGATTCCACGCAAAGGTAAGGATATTACCCCTTATGAGTTGTGGGGGTGTTTGGCTAATGTTGAGGTACCTCTACCTAAACAAGTTAAAATCGGACCTAAGACGGTTGATTGTATCTTTATTGGGTATGTACTGAATAGTAGTGCCTATCGGTTTGTTATCCACAAGTCAGAAGTTCCTGAAATGACTGTGGGAACAACAATTGAATCAAGGAATGCTGTATTCTTTGAAAACATATATCCTTGTAAGGATAATGATAAAGTTGAGAACAATTATAGCAATAGAGTTGAAGATGAAGGAACAAGTTCAAAACATGTGGATGTAGATCCAAAGTCACGTAAGCAATCGAGATCTAATCTGGAAGATGTAGAACTGAGACGTGGTAGTAGGGTTCGGACACCAAAGACATTTGGACCTGACTACATAGCATTCATGTTGGATGAAGAACCAACGTCGATCAAAGTAGCTTATGCCAGACCAGACGGGTTGCTCTGGAAAGAAACTGTTCAGAGTGAAATTGACTCAATTTTACAAACCCAAACTTGGGTTTTTGTTGATTTAACTGAAGGTTGCAATCCCTTAGGATGCAAATGGATCCTTAAAAGAAAGTACAAGGCTGATGGATCAATTGACAAGTATAAAGCTCATTTAGTAGTCAAAGGTTTCAAACAGAAGGAAGGGTACGATTTTTTCGATACCTATTCACCTGTAACGAGAATTACATCTATTCGAGTGCTTCTCGCGATTGCTGCTTTGCACGATCTTGAGATTCATCAAATGGATGTTAAGACTGCTTTTCTGAACGGTGATTTGAATGAAGAGATCTATATGGAACAACCTGAAGGGTTTGTAGTACCTGGACAAGGGAAAAAGGTTTACAAACTGGTTAAGTCTGTATATGGATTGAAACAAGCTCCACTACATTGGCACTTGAAATTTGATAATGTAATGTTATCAAATAGTTTTAAAATAAACGAGTGTGATAAATGTGTTTATCTTAAGAACACTAATAACGGTTATGTTATTGTGTGTCTTTATATAGATGACATGTTAATCATGGGTAACAATATACAAGTCATTAACGATACTAAGAACATGTTAAAAAGAAATTTTGACATGAAAGACATGGGGCTAGCCGATGTGATTCTTGGAATGAAAATTTTGAGAAAATCAGATGGAATCATCTTGACACGATCTCACTATGCCGAGAAAGTTCTCAAGAAGTTTAATGCTTTTGATAGCTTGCCGTCTAAGGCCCCAATAGATTTAAATGATCACTTGAGCAAAAATCGAGGGGACCCCGTTGTACAAGAAGAATATGCACGAGTCATTGGGTGCTTAATGTATCTTACAAATTGCACTCGACCCGATTTAGCTTGTGCTGTAGACAAATTGAGTCGTTACACGAGCAATCCAAGCAAAGAGCATTAGAAAGCTCTCATTAGAGTTTTGAGGTACTTAAAGTATACTCAAAACCTTGGGCTACACTATTCGAGATACCCCCCGGTACTTGAAGGGTACTGTGATGCGAATTGGATATCCGAAACGAAAAGTTCATTTTCTGCAAGTGGTTACGTGTTTACCATTGGGGGTGGAACTGTCTCGTGGAAGTCCGCGAAACAAACGTGTATAGCCCGATCCACCATGGAATCAGAATTCATAGCTTTGGACAAAGCTGGTTAAGAAGCCGAATGGCTCAGAAACTTTCTAGAAGATATTCCATGTTGGTCCTGTTAGGAATATGCTCTCGAATGCCACTCAGAGGATGAGAGAGTGAGAGCAATTGTATTGTAATTATGAATATTATATTTAATAAGGCAATTATTATTTCTATATTATTGTATATCACTGGCATTGTGATTTGGTATATAGAATAATAGTCCTTGCATTTGAGAGTGAACATTCTACTCCTTATGGAGATAAGGAGATAGGCACTAGAAGTGTTTAGAGCTCGAATGCTTAACTAGTTCGCAAGTTGATAAAACTTAACAGGACATTAAGTTTTAATAAGACTTGTATAACTGATGCTAGGATGTGTGCACGTCTTGATAGCATAGTTATAAGTATATTGGTGGGACCAAGATACTCGAACATGACTCATACTCGATTCATCACACGGTATTCACTCTCGGAGAGTCGATGACGAATCGAAAGGTTGTGATAGTATACGTGGACCTTTGACTTGAGGGTTCAGTAGAAGATGTGTCTGTGACGTTTAGTTTGTCATTAGAGTAGTTAGACTCAATTGCTTAATTCCGAGTCGACCTCGAAGTGCGGACTATACGGGCAGTAGCGATCTTTGCCGAACGCCAAGAAAGGATTCTATCTCTGTTAGTGAGCGGGCGAATGTCCTATACGGTTAATGGCAAATAAGATCATAAGTCTTTGGCCAAAGCATTACGATATAGTCGTATTAGATACACTATTAATCGATCGGTTTTGATTTGCATTAACTCATGTATAGAGTTTAGTCAGTAGGGTTTGACTTTACCGTGACCAAGACTTGACCGGGACATCGATGAAGGGTCTATACGTATATAGTATTCACGACATAATGGTTACGGAATGATTCGTTCATTCGTTCTCGATCGGGTTTACAAAGGCGCCCGCTAGGCTGGCTAAGTGATGCCCGCACTCATTGGTTCCTCCCAATACCGGCTGAGACGAACCTACGGAGTCGCGCAATAGGATCATTGATGGATAAATGTGAATTAATAATCTCTCTTATAATATTAGATATTAGATATCTAAGTTTGATTTATCGGATAAATCAAATAGCGGTCTTATGAATTGTAAGTAGGTTACTGGGTGATTACTTTAATTCATAAATTATATTTCTTAGAGAAATATATATTTGTGTTTGATATAATTAATTAATTGGATTAATTAATTAGTCCAAAAACATTGGAAATAAAACGGATTCGTTTGACGAACATCCGATACACGACGGATTCGTTTTGACGAACATCCAATACACGAGCCGAGTAAATTCGACCCGTCTTCTTGGAAATTTCCCTTAATGCCGTCCCCCTCCCTCTCTTGTCTCTTTTAAACTTATTTTATGTCACTAGGTGACATATGTGAGGTGTATTTGATACCCTCAATCATGTGTTAAAGGAAGACTTTCATTTTTTTTTTATAAATAAAAGTCTTTAAAAAGGAGAGAGGACAACTTCTTCTTAAAAGAACTCAAAATCACGAATTTGAGTGAGAGAGTAAGGTTGAAAACTTCATCTTGATCTTAGAGACAAGATATAAGAAGAATACATTGAGAGAGAAAATTCCTACAAGCTTCCCTAGCCGCATTCTTGAAGAAAGGAAGCTTGTCGATTTTTCCATCAAGTTCCGGCGTGTGAAGTAGAGGCATCTTTCTTTAGGTGCTTGGAACGAAGGGCTCTTCATCATCATCATCATCATCATACGAAGGTTTTTCAGAGACATCATAGGTATGGGACTTTGATTCCTTGATCTTCGTATTTTTCTTTTCGTATATACGTTACTTGATCGATCCTCTTAGGGATTCCGTTATTCTTCCGCTGCGTTTATTTTCTGTGGAATCCCAACAGTGGTATCAGATAGAGGTCAAATATATCGTATATACGATCATCTTTGCATTTGGAATGTTATTTGATGATGTTTATGATTTAGAATCATAATATATATAATCGAAGAAATTTAATCGTTCGTAGTAAGTCAAGTTTCGACTATCTTATGTGAATTACAAATCTGAAAAATTCGATTTTTGTTGATTTATAAGTTCTTCATGAAGTTAAGAAACTTTTTCGTTTTGGAAGCGAGTCGAAAAAATGAGAAAAACGGGGGTTAAACACGAATAACGCACGAAGACGTAGCTGCCGGCAGCAGCCTTTCGGATCGCCGCTGGCCGCCGAGAGTGACTTGGTAGGCTATCAGTAGCTGGTCGGCCACTGCTGGCGGGCCGAGAGTGACTCGGTCCGGGCGATTCTCGGGTTATCGGCCCGATTTTGAATCGGGCCGTGGGCTGGGCCTGATACTGGATTTTCCGGGACTCCATTTTTGTGTTTATATTTCGTTGTAATAATTTTCGAAATTTAAATTGGATTTAATAAAATATTTGGAATATTTTTTTATTAAGGGAAATTATTAGACGAGAATATTGTTTTGGCCGGATTACTTTGAACGGATTAAAATGACGATTATAAATATTAATTTGATTAATATTGTAGAAATTAAATAGATTAATTTTTATATTAATTGGATTAATATATTAATTGATTATTTAATTTCATTTACCGTTACATGTTGTATGGAATGCCTTATGTGATGGTGATATAGCTCGTGGACTTAGTTGTTGATTTGTTCGATTCGATATGGTTGTAAAGCCTATTTTGAGCCTATTTATTTTTACTAGAAAATATGTATTATAGGACGTATTGTTCAATGATGTAATTATTCATATGGCTATGACGAAGACCGAAGACGACCGACTAGAAGACGAAGAATCAAAACTGTATTTTTCCTTTCTTTATTTGGCTTGGCCCAATACTTAGGAAAAAGTCCATGAGCTATATGTTGGTAGTAACTAGGTTGCTATTTATTGTTTTTCATTTTGAATGATTGACAAACCACAAACCGCGCTTATAAACGGATTAATGTGCAAAGTGTAACATATAATCGCGTTAATACTCCCACTTACAAACACTAAGTTATAAAGGTTACGAGGTTTCCTACCCTCCGCCAAACTCATGGAAAATTGAAATCTAAACCGGAATATTATTCTTCCGAGTATGTCGGGGTAATATTTTTGGGGAAAGTTGATAAATTCCTAGAGTGCATTAGATGCCTTTGGTTGTGACAAATCAAACTCCTATAAACCGTATGGGTTGCCGGGTAAGATTCAATTGTCAGACTAATAGGAGTTGACGGTTTAAACTTAGATAGTTCAGCGAGCCATAGAAACCGAATGGGTTGAGGGCAAGTGAACTAGGGGTAAAAGAAGATCGAATCATCCCTTAGATGGGTTGGTATTAGACACCACTTTATAAAGAATAATAGAATATAAACCGTATGGGTTGCCCTCTATTAAACTTTGTAAAGAAATCGATCACCACTATGAAGTTACCCAAGGCTTCCGGATTTAACATGGGAGTGTGTAAATGCCGATAAAATAGTGGGAGCCGAGTTATGAATAAACAAAATCCTTAAATTCTTTACTCGGATCATAATTAAACAATCACTAACGAATCTCATATTATTCTCTGCAGTTAACAAAACTCTCAATATGACAATGAACCCACTCGCTATACTACTTGAAAAGAACATCCTGACTGGTCCGAACTATGTGGGTGGCCGGAACTTGAGGATTGTCCTAACTATGGAAATCTTTGGGATACGTCTTGGAGGCGGACATCCCAGCGGCTCCTGCAAGAACCCGAGCCAATCAGGAAGATGTCGATGCTCATGAGAAATGGGTAAAAGACGACATAAGAGTGCGAGGGTACATGTTAGGCTCAATGACCAATGAGCTTCAACGTGCCCATGAAAAGATGTCGTCTTCACGAGCCATCTTAGCGCACCTGGCTGAGCTCTATGGAGAGCATAGCCGAACTGCTAGATATGAGATATCAAAGCAATTATTCGGCGCCAGGATGAAGGAAGGAGAGAAGGTTGGGGACCATGTCCTCAAGATGATCTCGATGATTGAGAGATTGGAAGCTCTTGATTTTCAGATGCATGAATCTCTCCAAACTGACCTTATCCTGCAGTCACTTCCTGACTCCTTTTCCCAATTTGTCATGAACTTCAACTGCAATGAGATTGCATGTAACTTAGTCAAGGCTAATGAACAAGCGACGATGCCTGTCTCAGATGAAGACAAAGGGAAAGGAAGTTGCACTTGTGATTTCTTCTAAGACTTGGAAGTCCAAGAATAAGAAGAAAAAGAACAAGAAGCAGTTAGATCCGATAGCCAAGATCGACAAGGAAAGGGGCAAGGCCCCAATGGTTCAAAAGAGCAAAGGGGCCAAGAAAACGGATGTATGCCTCAACTGCGGTGAGCTAGGCCACTGGAAGAGGTATTGTCCAAAGCTTGACCGTAATGCGCCTTCAGGTACGGAACTACTAGTTTTAGAAACAAATTGTTCTGTAACTGTATAATCTACTTCTTGGATACTTGATTCCGGTGCGAGTTCTCACATTTGTACAATGAATCAGAATCTGGAACGAAGTAGGAAGCTGGATTCAGGGGAGGTGATGGTCAGCGTCGGAAGTGGGCATAGTGTCGAGGCTTCTGATATCGGATCCCTTATGTTGGATTTAGAATCTGGTTTTATTCTCACTTTAGAAGATGTACTTGTTTTGCCCAAGGGGCACAAGAATATTGTATCAATTCCGGTCATGGACCGAAAGGGATTTCACTTCTTTATTGGAGGTGGGTCCTGTCGTATTTATTTCAGAAATAAATTGGTTGGTACTGCTACATTATTAAATGGTTTATACCATTTAAATTTAAAGAATAAGACAAGTGTGAACACTATAACTAGGAAGCATGGTAGGGATGAAACGAACCAAGCACTTAAGTGGCATCTTAGACTTGGTCATATCGGTCAGACCAAGGTTCATAAAATGGAGAAAGATGGGCTTACGGGTCCATTGGGATCAGATCCCTATCCAACTTGTGAATCTTTCCTTCAAGGCAAAATGACTAAGTTACCCTTCGCAGGGACTTTTGAAAGAGCTGCTGAAAAACTTGGATTGATCCACACCGACGTCTGTGGCCCTTTTGAAGTGGCACGAGACGGCTTTCAGTATTTCATTACATTCACTGATGACCATACTAGGTATGGATTCGTGTACTTAATGAAACATAAGTCTAAAGCTTTTGATAAATTCAAGGAATTTAAAGCCCAAGTTGAAAATCAAACAGGTAACCGTGTTAAGACTCTTCGGTCAGACCGGGGTGGTGAGTACATGAGTACCGAATTTGATGAGTTCTTAAAAGAACTAGGAATAGTGTCACAATTCACTCCTCCAGCTACTCCACAATTAAATGGTGTATCAGAAAGAAGGAACCGAACCTTGTTGGACATGCTTCGCTCCATGCTTAACTATACTGATCTACCGATTTATCTTTGGGGTTACGCGCTCCTTACTGCTGTGCATATCTTGAACAGATGTCCTTCCAAATCCGTTCCTAAGAGTCCCCATGAGATGTGGAGAGGTAGGAAACCATGTCTTAATCACATTAGGATTTGGGGATGCCCTGCTTATGTCAAGAAGACTAAAGTAGAGAAATTGGAAACTAGGTCTGTGAAAGGTCGTTTCATAGGATATCCAGGGGATTCCATGGGATATCTATTCTACATGCACGAAGATCATAGGATCATCGTTGCTATACAAGCACACTTCCTGGAAGATCAGTTTATTCAGGAAGGAGGGGCAGGTAGAAATATTTCTTTGGAAGAAATAAAAGAAACACCAAATGAGACACCTATGCAAGATATGAGAACCGAACCTTCTGAAATACAAATACAACCTCGCAAGTCTAGTAGAATTTCTCAATTACCTGAGAGGTATGGCTATCTGCATCAAGAGGAACTAGGTGTCCATGAGATGATAGAAAGTAGTCAAGAGAATGATCCTTCTACATACGACCAAGCGATGGTAGACGTTGACTCCACCAAGTGGCAAGAAGCTATGGAAGCTGAGATAGACTCAATGCATGCTAATCAGTCTGGACTTTAGTAGTTCGTCCTAAAGGCATAGTACCTATTGGAAACAAATGGATCTATAAGAGTAAGTCTGATGGAGATGGCAAGGTTGATACCTATAAGGCCAGGGTTGTGGCATAGGGTTATTCCCAAAGAGAAGCATTCGATTACTTCGAGACCTTCTACTTTGTAGCTATGACTAAGTCTATTCGCATGATGCTTGCTATAGCGGCCCACTTAGATTATGAAATATGGCAAATGGATGTGAAAACGGCGTTCCTAAATGGATTCCTCGAGGAGGAGATTTATATGGAGCGACTAAGGGATTCATATCTCAAACCAATATTCATAAAGTATGCAAACTTCAAGCGTGCCATTTATGGACTGAAGCAAGCTTCACGGAGTTGGAATCTTCGTTTTAACGAGATAGTCAAAGAGTTTGATTTTGTCCAAAACGAAGAAGAGCCCTGTATTTACAAGAAGGTTAGTGGGAGCAAAATTGCGTTCTTAATACTATATGTAGATGACATTCTACTTATAGGAAACGACGTAGGAATGCTCGATTACCAGAAAGCTTGGCTTTCTAAAGAGTTCTCAATGAAAGACTTGGGAGAAGCTACCTATATTCAGGTATTCGTCTCTACCGGGATAGAGCGAAAAGAATGTTAGGTCTTTCCCAAGCCCTATACATAGAAAAGATCCTGAAGCGATTTAGGATGGAAGATTCTAAAAGAGGGTTTCTACCTATGCAACATGGTGCAAAACTTTCCTTAGAGATGTGTCCTCAAAGTGAGGAAGATAGAAAGGAAATGAGCAAGGTACCTTATGCTTCGGCAGTAGCAAGACTTATGTATGCAATGAATAGCACTAGACCGGACATTGCCTATAGTGTGAGCGTAGTAAGTCGGTTTCAGTCATATCGTGGTGTGGAATATTCGACTTCTGTAAAGAACATTCTTAAGTACCTAAGGAGGACTAAAGAGTTGGTTCTTACATACGGCGGTGGAGAACTAAGGGTGATGGGTTATACAGACTCAGATTTTTCGGGGGACATGGATGCTCAGATGTCCACATCAGGGTATATCTTTACTCTGAATGGTGGGGCAGTTTCTTGGAGAAGTGCCAAGCAAAGTTCGACTGCTATCTCTACATGTCAAGCCGAATATCGTGCAGCCACGAGGTCGCTAAAGATGCTTTTTGGATAAAGAAGTTCACTGAGGAACTTCAAGTGGTTCCTAACGCAGAGAAGCCCGTGACACTTTTTGTGACAACGACGGAGCTGTTGCACAGGCTAAGGAGCCTAGGGCTCACCACAACACCAAACATATTGTGAGAAAATATCATTTTGTTAGAGAAATGGTTCGGGATGGGAATGTTACACTGCAGAGAGTAGACACAGCAAATAACGTTGCTGATCCGCTTACCAAGCCACTATCTCAGAAGGTCTTAGAGAGACATCTGGAGAGTATGGGTATTAGATACCATAGTTTGTGGCATTGAGTGCAAGTGGGAGATTGTTAGGAATATGCCCTCGAATGCCACTCAGAGGATGAGAGAGTGAGAGCAATTATATTGTAATTATGAATATTATATTTAATAAGGCAATTATTATTTCTATATTATTGTATATCACTGGCATTGTGATTTGGTATATAGAATAATAGTCCTTGCATTTGAGAGTGAACATTCTACTCCTTATGGAGATAAGGAGATAGGCACTAGAAGTGTTTAGAGCTCGAATGCTTAACTAGTTCACAAGTCGATAAAACTTAACAGACATTAAGTTTTAATAAGACTTGTATAATCGATGCTAGGATGTGTGCACGTCTTGATAGCATAGTTATAAGTATATTGGTGGGACAGATACTCGAACATGACTCATACTCGATTCGATCACACGGTATTCACTCTCGGAGAGTCGATGACGAATCGAAAGGTTGTGATAGTATACGTGGACCTTTGACTTGAGGGTTCGAGAAGATGTGTCTGTGACGTTTAGTTTGTCATTAGAGTAGTTAGACTCATTTGCTTAATTGCTGAGTCGACCTCGAAGTGCGGACTATACGGGCAGGTAGCAGTCTTTGCTGAACGCCAAGAAAGGATTCTATCTCCTGTGAGTGAGCAGGCGAATGTCCTATACGGTTAATGGCAAATAAGATCATAAGTCTTTGGCCAAAGCATTATGATATAGTCGTATTAGATACACTATTAATCAGTCGGTTTTGATTTGCATTAACTCATGTATAGAGTTTAGTCAACAGTAGGGTTTGACTTTACCGTGACCCGAAGACTTGACCGGGACCTCTGATGAAGGGTCTATACGTATATAGTATTCACGACATAATGGTTCTGGAATGATTCGTTCATTCGTTCTCAGTCGGGGTTTACAGTGCGGCCCGCTAGGCTGGCTAAGTGATGCCTGCACTCATTGGTTCCTCCCAATGCCGGCTGAGACGAACCTACGGAGTCGCGCAATAGGATCATTGATGGATAAATGTGAATTAATAATCTCTCTTATAATATTAGATATTAGATATCTAAGTTTGATTTATCGGATAAATCAAATAGCGGTCTTATGAATTGTAAGTAGGTTACTGGGTGATTACTTTAATTCATAAATTATATTTCTTAGAGAAATATATATTTGTGTTTGATATAATTAATTAATTGGATTAATTAATTAGTCCAAAAACATTGGAAATAAAATGGATTCGTTTGACGAACATCCGATACACGACGGATTCGTTTTGACGAACATCCAGTACACGAGCCGAGTAAATTCGACCCGTCTTCTTGGAAATTTCCCTTAAGGCCGTCCCCCTCCCTCTCTTGTCTCTTTTAAACTTATTTTATGTCACTAGGTGACATATGTGAGGTGTATTTGATACCCTCAATCATGTGTTAAAGGAAGACTTATATTTTTTTTATAAATAAAAGTCTTTAAAAAGGAGAGAGGACAACTTCTTCTTAAAAGAACTCAAAATCACGAATTTGAGTGAGAGAGTAAGGTTGAAAACTTCATCTTGATCTTAGAGACAAGATATAAGAAGAATACATTGAGAGAGAAAATTCCTACAAGCTTCCCTAGCCGCATTCTTGAAGAAAGGAAGCTTGTCGATTTTTCCATCAAGTTCCGGCGTGTGAAGTAGAGGCATCTTGCTTTAGGTGCTTGGAACGAAGGGCTCTTCATCATCATCATCATCATACGAAGGTTTTCTAGAGACATCATAGGTATGGGACTTTGATTCCTTGATCTTCGTATTTTTCTTTTCGTATATACGTTACTTGATCGATCCTCTTAGGGATTCCGTTATTCTTCCGCTGCGTTTATTTTCTGTGGAATCCCAACAGGTCCAAGCCAGTGCCTGCAGTGATGATTCACTGTGATAGCCAAGCTGCTATTGGTAGGGCGAGAAGTAACGTGTATAATGGAAAGTCTCGACATATTCGTCGATGCCATAATACCGTGAGACATTTGATCAAAAGTGGGGTTATCTCTATTAACTATGTGAGGTCATTGGATAATCTAGTGGATCCGCTAACCAAAGGGTTAAACCGTGATCAATTGAATAAATTGCTAGAGGGAATGGGTTTAAAATCCACAAATTGAGAATTATCATAGTGGTAACCCAACAAAGATGACTGGAGATCCCAAGAACTTGGTTTAATGGGAGAACTAAGCTATGAGAGTTCGTGTGAAACACTCATCTAAGTTTATTCCCTATAGAGCAATTGAGTGTTGAAAGCTTGCCTAGTGGTGAGGTTAAGTCTATGAATTTTAATGATTCCTAAAGACCTCGAGGAGGTTAAGTATGGCAAGATACTCGGTAAAGAATCACCTATATAAGTGAGAAGTGGGGGCCGCTTCATGAAATACACTTATGAATCCAAAGGGGTGTCCAAGGCCTGCAAAGGACACAAAACGTGAGAACAGATGAGGTTGAGGTGTTCAAGTGTTAGCACCATTGTCTCGGTGCACACCGTGGGGGAATAGTTCAAAGCATCAAGCCACTAATCCACCTGTGTACCCGATGATGTTAACTATGGAAGTTTCAAAGTCACGAACTACCTATCACTATACTTTAACGCCTCTTGAGGACTGAGCTTGAGTCTGCATATTGCATTTGGGCTATTTTCACTCATGTGGGGGATTGTTGGAATCGTTAATGATTTTAATTTTATTTTTTAAAATTAAATATCATAGGATCGATCTACGTTCCAAGTAGATGATCGTGGTATATTCACTTTCTCTAAAACGATTCCCGGTGAGTGAGAAATAGTGAATTAAAGTTTGTCACTTAATTGTGAATTAATAAGAGATAGAATCCCACATTGAATAATGAACCATCATTATTCTAGTATATAAGGAGTTACCCATATAATAATTAATGGCACATGTGTATGGGCTTAAAGCCCACACGCGCGTGCCGCCGCCGCCGCCCGCCCTCCTCGCCTCGGCCGCGAGCCGCAAGCCGCGTGCCGTGTGCCGTGGACCGTGGACCTTGGACCTTGGCCTTGGCCTTGGCCTTGATCTTAATCTTGATCTTGGACTTGGATCTTGGATCTTGGCAATTGGTCTTTGGGCTGGTCTTTAGGCTTGTTCGTGGGCTTGGTCGTGAGCTAGGCCTTGGGCTAGCTTAAAGAATTTTTTGGACAAGCTCAACAACGTAGTTGGGCTCGTATGTGCACATAAGGATGTCCAGGTACATCCATCAAATGGTTAAGGAGATGATTATAGTCCAGGTACATCCGGACTGTTCAAACTCAGCCAAAAACGGGCAGTAACCTCCCAGGTATTATGAGGAGGTGTTAAGGGTGCCTGTTCAAATTCAAAACTGGCAGTAACCACTGCCTTGAATTGTGTAACTCCTGTGTTCAATGCAGGCATGAATGCCTGCATTATGACAGCCTTAAGGGCTGTGTTTAAACCCCCCCTGCAGTGTGAATGGCCTATAAATAGGAATGCATTCTTTTGCTTCTGCACAGGCAATTTTCGAACTCAGTATAATCAAACAGTTTTCAGCATTCTCTGCATATCATAAGTCGGAGCTTTGTCCTCACCTTTTCCAGTTCGTCGGAGCTCTCTAGTTTGCGGTGTTACTACTGTAGAGACGTAAAGTCGCTGACCTTTGGGGACGAGCCGCCAATCCGTGAACACTACCGGGGTGTTTCTCGTCTTGCGGGCAGAAGGCATCTTCGGGCGACTTCTACCACAGTCTGGTTTCGTTTATTATTTTTTGTTGTTTCGATTATCTTCTTATATTTCTAATTTGTTTCCTTTGTATTTTTTATTTTTTTTAATTCCGCCTCGAGTCCTGTATTTTCAGTTTTCGAGTTGTAATTGTAGTTTTCAGTTGTAATTTAATTTTCGCCCAGCAAGTTTGTAACACAGAAATTTACAACATAAATTTTATAGGAAATGGTTGTTTTTCATCTAACAAACACTATTAAATTTAGAAGTTCACCGGAAGTTGTGTATAAAAAATAGTTTTTTAGAATTTACGAGTCACTGGCAGCAGATGTTGGACGCATCATTATGGTTGCTTTTAAAAGTTGTTGCCATATAAAATACTGAAAATTAATATTTTACATCTTAAATGTACTATAAAAATAATATATAACAAACAGAAATCTGTTTAAATTCACAGCTGATTATTCTCACATCACAATTGTAAAAAAAATCATAAGTCACAGCAACACTAAACTAGAGCTAAGTGAAAAAACAGATTTGTTAATTATTTTCCCTTAAAAGGATGATATTATTTTCGTAAATCAGTAGTAAGCCTCTGTTATTAGTTCTTTATGTAATATCCGCAATTTCGATTTCCGGTAATTTTCTTTTTTTTTTAGCGGAAGTCGATCTTAGTGACTCTCTTGTGACAGTTTCGTCATTCTGAGAATGATTAATTCTGCACTTTTTGACATCCGAATTCGTTTCGGTGTCGTTTTGTTGAGTTCCGTACTTCTTAGTGACTTTTCCGCACTTGAGTGCGATCCTTGCGAATCTCGTTCGAAATTGTTGTTTCGTGTTTCCCGTAAGTCCGTTTAACGTTGTTAGACGTGTTGTGAACTTCGGTTTGGTTACTTGATCACGTATCGTGATTTTTCGGCACTTTTTGGGCTCGAACAGGGTGTGCCGCGGCACAAGGGGTTGCACGCCGCGGCACACACCCTGCAGGACCCGAGCTGGGTGCGGCTGTACCACGGGCCACGGAACGCTTGCTCTGCGCCGCGGCACGGCCTGGAGGCCTGACTGTGTATTTTAGCCGCAGGCCACGGCACACTCAGTCTGCACCGCGGCACGAGAGTTAGAATGCCCTTTTATCAACAGGATTTGGAGAGGATTTCATTTCCTCTCCTTTCTTCTCTCCATGTGCGATTGTTTGGGCGATTTTCGAGCGATTTTTAGGCAATTTGTCTTAGAGATATCATCCTCTTCAAGTTCTTGATGTAGATTAACAACATCAATTCGTGTTTTTCGTCATTAATCCGAGGTATTTTCTTGATTCCCTGGAGTTGACCTTTTTGGGAGTTTTGTTCTTGATTTCGTTTTCCATCAGATTTTGATAAATCGACTGGTGTTAGATGTTGTTATTAAACTTGTTTTATGGATTGTATATCCATATCTTTGGTTCGTTTCAACCTGAAGGGTGATTTCGGTGTTCTTGAGGTGTAGTGAACATTTGATGTTCGATCAAATGTTCGATGAGTTTTCCTTCGATAGTTTTTTGTGATCTCCGTTGTTTTTGGTATTGATCTTCGTCGTAATCATGTTTTTGTTGTTTATTCCGGAGGATTATAGGTGCTCGAGGATTCCGAGTTGAATCTCATTTGGTGATTGTTAATTCGTGTGGTGTTATTCTCGTAGTGTTCGCGTTGCTATCGTGTTCTTGATAGTGTTCGGGAGTTCGGGGCTGTTCGATCGCATCCCATTCGTCATCTCGTTGCGATCGTAGTTTCTAGGCAAGTACCTTGTCCATACATTTCTTGTTTTATGGATATGATGATCGGTGATCGTCTAAATGTGTTCGTTTGATTGTTTGAGATGAACTTTCAAAGATTTGGTTTAGCCTCGCTAAAGGCTCCCTTTCAAACTCGTGTGTATGTTGTGATTGGTGTGTTTTCGTAAATAACTATGTGAATCCTATGGATATGTTTGGTATTGATGTTGCGCTTGGTAATGCGTGTGTACGTATATTGCCTCGTTTCGGTGCGTTGTGGTTTGACGTTGTGTTTTGCTGAGTGTTTGATGCATCTAGGTGAATTGTTTGGATATCTTTGTTGTATTGTGCTATGTGTGTGAATGTGTGGATGTGGGCGGGGCCTACGGTGACACATGGCATGCGATCATGTGGCCAGGATGCAACAAGCGATTGATCCAACCGTGAGAGCCTAAGAAAAACTAAGGTGACACATGGCTTGTGATCATGTGGTCAGGATGCAACAAGTGATTGATCTAACTGTGAGCGCCAAAGAATACCTACGGCGACACATGGCATGTGATCATGTGGTCAGGAGACAACAAGTGATTGATCTAACCGTGAGACGCCATGACATGCGATCACGCTGGTGTGTATATGATTTATGAATGTGTTTTGCCAGGTCGAGTACCTTAGACGTGTGACCAAGATTTGCGTATCTTGGGTGATTATGTTGTGTTGATTTTTATGTCCGTCGAGGACACATGGTGTGGGTTATGGATCCCGTGAATTATTGTTAGCCTTTATTTGTGAAAGAAAATCTTTGGGTTGTGCCCCTTTTTGGATTCTTTTGAAAAGAGAAAGTTTTGATAATCCTAAATGGTTTTGCATTAAAAACTCCCGAGGGCATTTTAAAAGGTTATATAAATTGTTCTCCCGATTTGTGATCTTTCGAATTTGGAAAAAGTTATTCAAGCTCTCTGTCTCGAGAAGTATTTCTTTTCGTGATGTTTGACCCTCTGAGGATTTCCTGATTATTATTATTATTCTTGGAACTTGAATTGTATGACTCGTATTTTGTACTTTGTACTTACACTAGCAAAATAGTGGAATTTTGCTAACCCCCGAGTAATCGGAGATAGATGTCTGTTTTGCATTCAGGTTTTGGGGAGCATAATACAGGATTGGCATGAAGGGTGATGAAATATGATCGATACTAATCACATGAGGATCCGTACGTTGTTGTATTGGTTTGGTTGTATTTTATTCCGCTGCAGTATTTCCCTGTTGTACGGGAGTGTGTTGTATTTTGACCCCTGCATGGGCATGTATTGAAATTGAGTTGTATGTATTAATTGAAAGACCAAATCGGTCTACTGAGTCATTTTTGCCTTAAAGGCGATGTTGGATATTATTGATTTTAGTTACTAGCCTGGTAGATCCTTGAGGAAAGAGTCTACGGCGTGTAATATTCCTGAGTTGATTTTGGGGGTGTTACACTTTATATCTTTTGAAAGTTAATGACCATCATTGTTTTATCCAATCTTGTATCAAGTTACATAATGATTGTTCCCAATTGACCTTGATACAAAATGATATTTATGTTTAACTTGGTTAATTATGGTGATGAGAATAAGATGGCAGGAGTGTTTATTGAGCATGAAGAAGTCGTCAATGATGCAAGTGAAACCGATTCTAAACATTTGATCACTCAGACTTTACCTAGTGTGGACGAAACTTTACCATTTAATGGTGATATTGAGATTAGCATAGAGCATAATGAAGATATCCTGGAAAATGAGATAAATGTCACAAATGGTGATGTGTTTGATGATTCTGATGATGAACAATCAATTGGTTCAGATTCTGAATGTTTAGAAACATTTGAGGATAGTGATTGAGATGTGTCACATGATGATGACCTATTTGATAATAAATAGTGCTGATGAGGATATTGAATGGGATCGTGTGCAAAACACAAAAATTATAACATTTAATGCTAAAATCAGAGGTGGAGGTTGCAGCTCTAGTAGGGTACAAAAATGATCTCCCATGTTCAACAAAAGAGTAGATGCAGCTGGTCCTAATTTCCTCCACTTAGGAATGCATTTAAGTGATACTAAAACACTTAGAGAAGCAATGAGACAGCAATCCATTAAAACTGGAAGGGAGATAAAGTTAAAAAAAGTGAAATGACTAAAATTCAAGCGAAATGCAAACATGAACATGTTGTTGTTGCCCAAAATATTTATCCGAAGATTAATACTGTTGGAAGACGGACAACAAACAACAGTTGCGGGAGCACTTCCGAGAGAAGATAAATAATACAAGATTTACCGGGTTTGTTAGGCCCGGGCTTGAATGCTCTCGCGAGATGTTATTAATACAAATATTCGTGGATACAAGTATTAATGAGAGAAATCTAAATACAATGAGTGTAAAAAGACTGCATAATCCGGCTCTTGAGCGAAGCTTGGTGTTCTTCGTCCCGCCGATAATGCTCGAGGAGAAAAGGCCGGAGAAGTAAGACCGAAAGAAAAATTTGCCAAGAGTTGGATGTTAGCCAAGTGCAAGTATTTTGCTTCGTATGGTGTGCTTGAATCGCGATATTCTTTGAAGGAGTGTCCAAGTGCGGTGCCTTGCTTATATAGGAAGCGTGGGTCACATCTGTAGCGGCGATCGCTGTGGCCATTATAATAATCGCGATCGCTGCCGGACAATATAATAATGTGCCGACCGCTGCCGGCCAATATTATAATGGGGCGATCTCTGAGGCACATCGAGGCTAAAGTCGAGAAGATCTTGTTTGTCGGGCTAAAGTCGAGAAGACGCCACAGTGGCGGTCCAATAAGGAGCCATCACGTGTCGAGTCGATCAACATGTGGCCCTCTTGACAAGCTTTCGGCTTTGTCATGGTGGAGAGAATCTGCCAGATTGTGGTCAATGGCAGGATTCGCGGATCTTGTCCCGGCCTTTGCACATGGTGCGATCTTGAGGCTCGGCCTTCGCCATTTGGATGTCCATCGGTGGTGATCGACATGAGCGGTCGTCCCTGGCTGATCATCCGAGGTCGTCATCGGCCAGTGGATGGAGGTCGCCAATGGTCGGTCACCAAGGGCAGGTCGCCAATGGTCGGTCACCAAGGGTCGATCGGCAGATGCCGATAGAGGGTTGCCAGGAGTCGGTCGCCGAGTACCGAGAGACGATCGTATCTGAGGTCGATCGCTCGGCACCGGGGCTTGTCCTGGGACCTTCGGTTGGCCAGTCTAGCATGTCCGCTGGGTTAAGGCTCGGTCGCCTGATCGCTGGTCGGCGGACTTGCCTTGGTCGCTCGGCAGTAAGTCGGTCGCTCGGCCTCGGAGGCGATCGCCGGTCGGAAGATGTTAAAACTTGACACAACAATTGCCCCCCAGCTTGCTCCTATGTTGAAGACATGGGGCGAGGTGGTTCTTGCTGGTGATCGTGTATGGATGAGGACGGGCGATCTGAGCTGACTTAGGACTCGGACTTGGGCTATCATGGTCGATTGGCTAGCTATCTTTCGGTCTTGTACCTGCAAAAAACAACATTGGCCGATCCCCCACGGAAACTTGGTGGTTTCGCTTGCTTGAGGAATCGTGCACAGTCGCGGAGATCGATGGACCGACCCCATGACCGTGTCTTGGTGCGCGAAGACAATGAGTGTCTCGTGACTCACTTTATTATGAGGGTCCTCTGTTAGGCTGCGCCTCGCCTCGTATTTAAACGAAGGGCGTGCGGTCTCGGTCTAGAGGAGTCCTTGCGCGGGGCAGCGTCGGATGAATCAACTCCACGCATGCGGCTTGTTAGCTCTGCTTCCACCTCGGCCAGCCATGGAGATGGCCGACCTCGTCGGTGTACGTTGAGACGGGGTTGTGGCATGTGTCCACTGATTAATGTTGGAGAGCCCTCCGACTACGCCGGCCTCGTATTTAAACGAAGGGCGGGCGATCTTGGCCGAAAGGGACCTTGCATGGCAGCGGCCCAGTTCCATCGACTGCCAGGGCAATGGCTTTATGATGTGCGGTGGAGGCGATCTTATGCCTTAGTCCGTCATGTTATATCTTTGGGTGTAGATGGCGATCGTGTCCACCGGGTTGTTGATGATGTTGCGATCTGGCCGGAAGACTGGCGATCGTCGCTCGGCGGCCGATCGCTTTATTCGTAGGTCGAAATTGGCGATCGGGCGGCGGCTAGTCACTCATGTTAGAATGGACTGTAGGCGGGGATCGAGTCCTCCGGCTCTGCTGGGTAGTAGCGATCGGGCTGGGAGACTGGAGGTCGTCGCGCGGGTGCCGATCGTTCTACTCCTAGGCCAAGAAGAAGCCTTTGCCTGGACAGGAAATCTGCGGCTCTGGCCCGGAAGGCTGCGTAGGTCGTCGGTAGGGTCTTCGTGAGATGCCTGAACATAGGCGAGAAACCCTGAAAACCTCCTAGGACCGAGTAGAGGGCGGTCTCATCGCTTACGGGCTCGCCGTTGAGGATGATCATGTCAACCCGGTCGATGTAGTCCGAGTCGGACTCCTGTTCCCCTTGCCTGATCCGCCACATGCGATGGGGACCTTCTGGCCGAGCGGCCCTGGTGGCGAAGTATTCTGTGAAGACGTGCGCCAGCTCGTTAAAGGAGCCAATGGACCGAGGTGGCAATGAGGTGTACCACCGGTGGGTGAGGTCGTCTAGCGTCAGAGGGAACATTCGGCACCGGGTCGCGTCGGATGCCCCACACCCGGTCATGTAGATGTTGAACTTGTGCAGGTGTGTTTGGGGGTCCGATCGCCCTTGGTACACGGGTGTCGAGGAGGGCGATCTTGTCTTGCCAAGGCGAGCTCGATGTCGATCGCGGCGGCTCGCTCGGCGCGGCGATCGTCTTGGTGGCGCTGCCGGATTGCGAGAGCGCCTTCACGTCGTCGATTTGGCGTTGCATTGCGGCGATCGCGCGGCTCATTGCTTGCGGATCGGCTTTGGGAGCGGGGCCGAGGCGATCGTGTACCGATCTCGGACCCATTCTGCCGACCTCGGGAATTTGGCGGCGGGAGCGGTAGTGGATCGTCTTGTGGGAGTCGGGTAGGCCGAGCTCCTGGTGACGGATACCAACTCCGTCGTCTCGTAGCTGGGGCCGGACTGCCCCGGTCGCCAGGTCGGGTCACTGCCCAGGCGATCGAAGACAGAGGTGCCCCGGCTGCCGAGCGCCTCTTCTTGCGGGCGAAAGCCTCCTGGCGATTGCTCGGCCAGTAGTGCCTTGAGCTTCCGCTTGATCTTCCGGCGCCCAAAATATTTATCCGAAGATTAATACTGCTGGAAGACGGACAACAAACAACAGTTGCGGGAGCACTTCCGAGAGAAGATAAATAATACAAGATTTGCCGGGTTTGTTAGGCCCGGGCTTGAATGCTCTCGCGAGATGTTATTAATACAAATATTCGTGGATACAAGTATTAATGAGAGAAATCTAAATACAATGAGTGTAAAAAGACTCTGTTAATCCGGCTCTTGAGCGAAGCTTGGTGTTCTTCGTCCCGCCGATAATCTGCTCGAGGAGAAAAGGCCGGGAGAAGTAAGACCGAAAGAAAGCTGTTGCCAAGAGTTGGATGTTAGCCAAGTGCAAGTATTTTGCTTCTGTATGGTGTGCTTGAATCGCGATATTGCTGAAGGAGTGTCCAAGTGCAGGGTGCCTTGCTTATATAGGGGCAGCCGGGTCCTGTCCTGTAGCGGCCGATCGCCTGTCGGCCATTATAATAATCTGCCGATCGCCTGCCGGTCAATATAATAATGTGCCGACCGCCTGCCGGCCAATATTATAATGGGGCGATCTCCTGGGCTGTCAGGCTAAAGTCCAAGGAAGATGCTGGCTGTCGGGCTAAAGTCCAAGGAAGAGGCTGCCACAGCTGGGCGGTCCAATAAGGAGCCATCACGTGTCCGGAGTCAGTCAACATGTGGCCCTACTGACAAGCTTTCGGCGGCCTGTCGGCTGGTGGAGAGAATCTGCCAGATTGTGGTCAATGGCCCGGGATTCGCGGATCTTGTCCCGGCCTTTGCACATGGTGCCAGTCTTGAGGCTCGGCCTTCGCCGACTGGATGTCCATCGGTGGTGATCGACATGAGCGGTCGTCCCTGGCTGATCATCCGAGGTCGTCATCGGCCAGTGGATGGAGGTCGCCAATGGTCGGTCACCAAGGGCAGGTCGCCAATGGTCGGTCACCAAGGGTCGATCGGCAGATGCCGATAGAGGGTCGCCAGGAGTCGGTCGCCGAGTACCGAGAGACGATCGTATCTGAGGTCGATCGCTCGGCACCGGGGCTTGTCCTGGGACCTTCGGTTGGCCAGTCTAGCATGTCCGCTGGGTTAAGGCTCGGTCGCCTGATCGCTTGGTCGCTCGGCAGTAAGTCGGTCGCTCGGCCTCGGAGGCGATCGCCGGTCGGAAGATGTTAAAACTTGACACAACAATTGCCCCCCAGCTTGCTCCTATGTTGAAGACATGGGGCGAGGTGGTTCTTGTTGGTGATCGTGTATGGATGAGGACGGGCGATCTGAGCTGACTTAGGACTCGGACTTGGGCTATCATGGTCGATTGGCTAGCTATCTTTCGGTCTTGTACCTGCAAAAAACAACATTGGCCGATCCCCCACGGAAACTTGGTGGTTTCGCTTGCTTGAGGAATCGTGCACAGTCGCGGAGATCGATGGACCGACCCCATGACCGTGTCTTGGTGCGCGAAGACAATGAGTGTCTCGTGACTCACTTTATTATGAGGGTCCTCTGTTAGGCTGCGCCTCGCCTCGTATTTAAACGAAGGGCGTGCGGTCTCGGTCTAGAGGAGTCCTTGCGCGGGGCAGCGTCGGATGAATCAACTCCACGCATGCGGCTTGTTAGCTCTGCTTCCACCTCGGCCAGCCATGGAGATGGCCGACCTCGACGGTGTACGTTGAGACGGGGTTGTGGCATGTGTCCACTGATTAATGTTGGAGAGCCCTCCGACTACGCCGGCCTCGTATTTAAACGAAGGGCGGGCGATCTTGGCCGAAAGGGACCTTGCATGGCAGCGGCCGGTTCCATCGATTGCCGGGACCATGGCTTTATGATGTGCGGTGGAGGCGATCTTATGCCTTAGTCCGTCATGTTATATCTTTGGGTGTAGATGGCGATCGTGTCCACCGGGTTCTTGATGATGTTGCGATCTGGCGGAAGGCGGCGATCGTCGCTCGGCGGCCGATCGCTTTATTCGTAGGTCGAAATTGGCGATCGGGCGGCGGCTAGTCACTCATGTTAGAATGGGTGTAGGCGGGGATCGAGTCCTCCGGCTCTGCTGGGTAGTAGCGATCGGGCTGGGAGACCGGAGGTCGTCGCGCGGGTGCCGATCGTTCTACTCCTAGGCCAAGAAGAAGCCTTTGCACAGACAGAAATCTGCGGCTCTAGCCCGGAAGGCTGCGTAGGTCGTCGGTAGGGTCTTCGTGAGATGCCCGAACATAGGCGAGAAACCCTGAAAACCTCCTAGGACCGAGTAGAGGCGGTCTCATCGCTTACGGGCTCGCCGTTGAGGATGATCATGTCAACCCGGTCGATGTAGTCCGAGTCGGACTCCTGTTCCCCTTGCACGATCCGCCACATGCGATGGGGACCTTCGGCGAGCGGCCCCGGTGGCGAAGTATTACGTGAAGACGTGCGCCCGGCTCGTTAAAGGCGATGGACCGAGGTGGCAATGAGGTGTACCACCGGTGGGCGAGGTCGTCTAGCGTCGAGAGGAACATTCGGCACCGGTCGCGTCGGATGCCCCACACCCGGTCATGTAGATGTTGAACTTGTGCGGTGTGTGTTTGGGGTCCGATCGCCCTTGGTACACGGTGTACGAGGAGGCGATCTTGTCTTGCCGGGCGAGCTCGATGTCGATCGCGGCGGCTCGCTCGGCGCGGCGATCGTCTTGGTGGCGCTGCCGGATTGCGAGGCGCCTTCACGTCGTCGATCTGACGTTGCATTGCGGCGATCGCCGCGGCTCGGCTGCTTGCGGATCGGCTTTGGGAGCGGGGGCCGAGGCGATCGTGTACCGATCTCCGGACCCCGCTGCTGCCGACCTCGGGAATTTGGCGAGCGGGAGCCAGGCGGCTGGATCGTCTTGTGGGAGCCGGGTAGGCCGAGCTCCTGGTGACGGATACCAACTCCGTCGTCTCGTAGCTGGGGCCGGACTGCCCCGGTCGCCAGGTCGGGTCACTGCCCAGGCGATCGAAGACAGAGGTGCCCCGGCTGCCGAGCGCCTCTTCTTGCGGGCGAAAGCCTCCTGGCGATTGCTCGGCCAGTAGTGCCTTGAGCTTCCGCTTGATCTTCCGGCGAGAGACCGGGGGGGCGGTAGCTGGAGGCGCGTCGAGAGCACTCCGTCGCTCCTGTAGGACGGCCAGGGCCCCTTCGATCTGTTCCTTGGTTCGGAACCGATCGAGCGAGAGGCTTGGGCCGCCGTCCAGGGACGGGATCGAGCGTCTCTGACCGCGGCGGCTACCTTCCACCATCGGCTGCGGCTCGGGCCAGGGGCGGAGCAGGTGCAGCCGGGCAGTCAGCGGCTTTCTTCGACGCGGAGGCAGAAGACATGTTTTCTGAAGGATTTCTTTGAAGTGCAGTAAGTGTCACTTCAAGTATCTGCCCCGAGAACAGTGAGTGTTCTTCGGGACGGTAGGTATAAAAAATCGAGGGTTGGATGCCCTCCTTCTAGCGCCAATTGTTGTTGCCCAAAATATTTATCCGAAGATTAATACTGCTGGAAGACGGACAACAAACAACAGTTGCGGGAGCACTTCCGAGAGAAGATAAATAATACAAGATTTGCCGGGTTTGTTAGGACCGGGCTTGAATGCTCTCGCGAGATGTTATTAATACAAATATTCGTGGATACAAGTATTAATGAGAGAAATCTAAATACAATGAGTGTAAAAAGACTCTGTTAATCCGGCTCTTGAGCGAAGCTTGGTGTTCTTCGTCCCATGATAATGCTCGAGGAGAAAAGGCCGGGAGAAGTAAGACCGAAAGAAAATGTTGCCAAGAGTTGGATGTTAGCCAAGTGCAAGTATTTTGCTTCGTATGGTGTGCTTGAATCGCGATATTCTTTGAAGGAGTGTCAGTGCGGGGTGCCTTGCTTATATAGAAGCGGCCGGGTCACATCTGTAGCGGCCGATCGCACATCGGCCATTATAATGTCTGCCGATCGCTGCCGGTCAATATAATAATGTGCGACCGCTGTGCCAATATTATAATGGGGCGATCTCACTGAGGTGTCAAGCTAAAGTCGAGGAAGATCTTGTTGTCGGGCTAAAGTCGAGGAAGAGGCTGCCAGTGGCGGTCAATAAGGAGCCATCACGTGTCCGAGTCGATCAACATGTGGCCCTCTTGACAAGCTTTCGGCTGTCATTTGGTGGAGAGAATCTGCCGGATTGTGGTCAACGGCGGGATTCGCGGATCTTGTCGGCCTTTGCACATGGTGCGATCTTGAGGCTCGGCCTTCGCCGAATGGATGTCCATCGGTGGTGATCGACATGAGCGGTCGTCCCTGGCTGATCATCCGAGGTCGTCATCGGCCAGTGGATGGAGGTCGCCAATGGTCGGTCACCAAGGGCAGGTCGCCAATGGTCGGTCACCAAGGGTCGATCGGCAGATGCCGATAGAGGGTCGCCAGGAGTCGGTCGCCGAGTACCGAGAGACGATCGTATCTGAGGTCGATCGCTCGGCAAGGGCTTGTCACAGGACCTTGATTGTGATCTAGCATGTCCGCTGGGTTAAGGCTCGGTCGCCTGATCGCTGGTCGGCGGACTTGCCTTGGTCGCTCGGCAGTAAGTCGGTCGCTCGGCCTCGGAGGCGATCGCCGGTCGGAAGATGTTAAAACTTGACACAACACATGTCCTTGGATAATATATGCCTCTAAAGTTTAAAATGAGGACACCATGCAGATTCAAACCTATGTTGGCAAATATCAATGTCCCAGGAATCAAAGAGTGAAGCGTGCCAATTCTAAATGGCTAGTAACTAACTACCATGATAAAATATGGTCTGATCCAGGATGGCCAGTGAAGTCCGTGATGACTGTGTTGCAGAAAGAAGTGAAAGTTGTATTTAATAAGAGTTAAATATATATAGGGCTAAGAGGAAGGTATTTAAAATAGGCACTCGGACTGATTTTGAGCAATATGTTCTCCTCCAGTCCTACGCTAAAGAGATGAAACTGGAAAAATCCAAGGACAATTGTGAACAACAACAACAACATCTAAGCCTTAGTCCCAAAATGGTTTGGGGTCGGCTAACATGAATCAAACTTTGAAACCATCAATAATCGTTACATAAATAACATAAAAGGAAAAAAGAGGGAAAAAGTAGAGAAAAAAGCAAATAAAAATAGAGAATGAATGTTAAAAAAAAAAAATCCTGAAAAATAAATTAAAAGATAACATGAAATAAAAGAAAATAGGAATAAAAAAAAAGGAATCGACTCATCCACCATCCGTATTCTTTCCCACATTTGCCTCTCCATCGCCATACTTTCTCCAATTAGAAAGCTGCATATCATTTTCAATCATCTTTATCCAAGTTTTCTTGGTCGTCTTCTACCTTTCACAAAATTACTTATTCCCCAACTTTCTACCTTCTTGGGGCATCAATAGGTCTTCTCACATGACCAAACCATCGTGTCGATTCTCCAAAGATCTTGTCTTCTATAGGCGCAACTCTTACCTTCTCTCCGATCACCTCATTTAAGCCGATCCTTTTTGTATGACCACACATCCATCGTAGCATACGCATCTACGCCACATTCATCTTTTGAACGTGACACTATTTCTGACCCAACACTCGGTGCCATATAACAATACGAGCCTAATTGTCGTGCGGTAAAATTTACCCTTTAATCTATGAGGCGTATCGGGATCACATAAAACCCTGTGGCACTCTTCCACTTCAACCACCGCTTTATTCTGCAGCCACATCGCCATCTAGCTCTCCATCCTTTTGGATAATAGATCAAGAATCTGAAAGAAAGTGGATCCATGAATAACTTTCCCATCAAATGTAATCATCCCGCCTCTCTATCACTGTTTTAGCTAAACATACACTCCATATATTGATCTTACTTACCTGCTTCAAAGCCTCGAGCTTCCAAAGTATCCTCCAAAGTTCCGATTTGTTGCTCTCAACCTTCGTTTCATCGATCAACACAATATCATCTGCGAACATCATACACGGGCGTCATTTTGAATTTATCTTGTCAATTCGTCATGACTATGGCGAAGAAAAGAATTAAGAGCGGATCCTTGATGCACCCCAATCGTAATAGGAATTCTTGTCCTCCCAATATTAAATACGTACACTTGTCATAGCTCCCATAAATGTATCGCTTTATAATGTCAATATATTTTCGCGATACACCTTCTTTTAAGGCCCACTAAAGTCGCCTGTGATGCTTTATCATACGCTTCTACAATTGATAAAAGCGTATACGAGATCTTTCTTTTGGTTAATGAACAACCTCAGTTTAGGAGATTATATATGTATTGGGGAGCTCTAAAAAAGGGGTTTTGTGGAGGGTTGTAGGCCTGTAATTTGTTTAGATGGGTGTCACCTGAAGATTTTTGTTGGTTGGATTTCATTGACTGTAGTGGGAATTGATGCAAATAATTGTATGTTTTGCTTATGGTTGAGAAAGAAAAAAAACATGGCACTAGTTTATTGAGTTAATTGTTAGGATTTAGACATCCAAAATAATTATTCATGGACAATCATGTCGGACAATAAAAAAGGAACGGTTGATGCTATTGACCAGTTATTACGAGGGTGTTGTGTGATGCATCTATTCAAGAACTTCAAGGTTGCACATAAAGGCCTGTCATTAAAAAACCTCCTCTGAGCAGCTGCTAGAGCTACGAGAGTAAAATATCTTGATAGGGTAATAACAGAATTGAGGGAGAGAGATACAGCTGTAACACCCGCTAATTGAGAAGTAAATTCTAAATGCATTAATTATTTATATAGTGCATATTAAATAATAACTTAATTTAATTTTTAGTTGCTTCTAGAATTAATTATTGGGTCCAATCATTATAAGTCTAAATTCATGGCAAATATTGTTTTTATATATTTAAATGATGCATTAAGCCCAATATTCACAAGTTTATTTTTAATTAATTCTAACCCATTCATTTTATAATTGGGCCACCAACCCAAATCTTACAATTTCTATGGATTGAGCCCAGCGTAAGCCCAAACACTATTACACTACCCAAGCCACACTCCTGCATACACGATCAGAAAATTGGGGAAGCTTTCTGCACATTCACACAACCACCTTAGTGGAAGTAGTGTGCATCACGAGAGTAAATAGTTAAAAATTAACCATATAAAAGATAGATACAATCAAGAGAGAAAACACATATACATTTCACGTTGAACAGCAGAAACCTCACACTCATACACACACACACACTAAATCTCATTTTTATAGCAAATTTTCGTTATCAAAATTACTCAGCAAAATCGTCGCTCAAGATCACGAACGTGATTCTTATGCATCATATTCTCATTCTTTTGTTCCACTGTTCAAGCACCGTTCCTCACAGCACAAACAGAACACCAGGTAATTCTCTGTAAACTCCTTTAGTTTCAAGCATTTCTTTCTCGAATTGCACTATTTTTGGTCTTCCGTTTCCCCTGACCCAAAGCCCCGTAGCTGGAGAAATCTCCTCTGCTTGGCCCATACCAGTTTTATCCACGACTCAAACATCTCCTACAACCACCAACATGATTTCAGACTCAAAGTCATAATTTCAAACAAAACCCTTTCTGATGCGAAATCTCTATCGGTACAGCGGAAGGCTGTTTTAAGAGCGGAAGCGAACAGCACTTAGCCAAAAGGAATCGAACAGCTCAGTTAGGAACTGACAGGAACTGATTGCAACAATTCGATACAACAACAATAATGGACAGCAGCACGCATCAAGACAGGAACTGGCCGAGTGGAAATGACTCGGAACAGGCAACTCCAAACAGCGGCACTCGAAAATAGCAGGTTTCGGTCGGATGCAATGGAAACAGGAAGCAAGTTTCGGACAATCGAACAGCAATTGATGTGAACTCCCGATCAGGTACAACCCTGTATCGAAAGCAAGAGGAATGTCTTTTGCGAACAGGGAACACGGACAATAAGTTGAAGTATGGAACGAAATGTAAGGACTGTCCGAAGAGGGGGAGTTTTCTACCGAAATAGGACAGGGAACAGGTGTTTATCGAACTAGACCTATAATTCGATAAGGTGATTTCTTCTCAAGACCTATTGAGAATTGATCAGATTAAAATTCGAAAACGTGTCGAATAATAACCAAATTTTGGAAGGAATCTCGTCCAACATTTTAAACAATACACAATGTATTTTTTTTATCATCCAATAATGAATTCGATTACAATCCAAACATGACTACTTATAGATAAGAGTAGCCTTACAAGATTACTTCAAATATTAAAAGATAAGATCACATGATCATAAAATAAAGGAAAAGACTACAAAAAGGGGTACTCCACGCCACTATCAAACAAAAGGAATAAATGATGGGTTTCGTCTCCAAGGTGATATTCTTCTTCACATTGAGGCCATGAATCATGCATCACTTTATTATAAAGAAATGGGATGAAATCTTTATTATCTTATCTTCACCAACTTGGACCCAACATGATGCACGTTACCACGTTTAAGTTATTCCCAGTCCGATCACTGAGGTTACTTTAGGTCTCGTATCCGTTTTCTCGCCTAAGTATGTAGGCGTATGTTCAAGGTGTTTTACGTCAATCCTCACTTCGTCTTCTTCGCTTGGAGTAGTCGGTTTCGTATCATTCCCTCCTTATTTAAAAGGAATTGTCCTTAATTCCGCAATTCCATCGTCATCGAGATATGGAAATAGATCACCTATGTTAAAAGTAGCATGCACTCCATAATCACCGGGGAGTTCTTCCTTGTATGCATTATCCTTTATTTTAGCAACTACCTTGAAAGGACTCTCGGCTCGTGGCATAACTTTATTCTTGCGTTTACCCGGAAATCATTCTTTTCTCAAATATACCCAAACCAAGTCGCCAATTTCAAATTGTCTCGCTTTTCTTTGTTTGTTAGACTTCCGTTTGTAGGCATCATTAACCTCCCTGATCCGATTACGCACTTTCTCATGTAGCTTCATCATGGACTTAAGTTTCGACTCCGCGTCTTTGTGAATTAACTCATCGCTCGGCAAGGGAATTAAATCTAATGGCATATATGGATTCAAACCATAGATGATTTCAAAAGGTGAGTGAGCCGTGGCATGCGTAGGGGATCGGTTGTATGCAAACTCCGCATGTGCAAGTTTTAAATACCAGTCCTTTTGTGTCTTGCTTACAAGACCACGCAACAATGTTCCCAAAGTTCAATTAGTTACTTCGGTTTGCCCGTCGGTTTGAGGATGGTGCGAAGTGCTAAACAAGAGTTTGGTTCCCACCTTCCCCCATAAGGTGTTCCAAAAGTATCTAGGGAATCTTGAATCTCGATCCAAAACAATAGTCTTCGGAATTCCGTGTAAAGGTACCACCTCTCGGAAATATAAGTCTGCCACATTGCTTGCATCGTCGGTCTTATGGCATGCTACAAAATGAGCTAATTTCGAAAAACGATCTATGACCACCATAATAGCATCTTTACCCCGTTGAGTATGAGGCAACGCAACAATGAAATCCATTAAAACATCCTCCCATGGCCTCTCCGGAACTGGTAGAGGCATATACATGCCCGGTTTGAACGAGCTCTTCGCCATATGACATGTCACGCATTTACTCACGATATCATTTATGTCTCCTTGCATTTTGGCCAATAGAAATGTTCCCTAAGTACCTCCATGGTTTTAGTCGTGCCAAAGTGGCCAGCCAATCCTCCTCCATGAGCTTCACGAATCAATAGCTCCCGAACCGTATGTTTGGGCAAGTAAAGTCGATTCCCCTTAAAGAGAAATCCGTCTTGTATCATAAATTCCTCGAACAGACCAGATTTACATTGGGTAAAAATCTCTCCAAGATCAGCATCGTCAACATAATACTCTTTCAACATCTCGTACGCAAGTAAACGAACCTCAAGAGTCGACAGTAGAGCATACCGTCTAGATAACGCATCCGCAACAACATTGCTTTTACCGTCCTTATACTTTGATGAAAAGTGAAATGATTGTAAGAACTCCACCCACTTAGCATGCCTCGGACTTAACTTGTGTTCTCCGTTAATATACTTCAATGATTCATGGTCTGAATGTAGAATGAAATGCTTCGGCCGAAGATAGTGACTCCAATGATCTATAGCCCTCACAATAGCATAGAACTCTTTGTCGTACGTATAATAATTGAGACGAGCACCGTTTAACTTTTCTGAAAAGTAAGCAATAGGACGCTTCCCTTGAATAAGAACCGCTACAATGCCAACTCCACTAGCATCACACTCTACTTCGAACGTTTGTGAAAAATCAAGTAATGCAAGATTGGTGCTTCACACAACTTTGTTTTCAAATTTTCGAACGACTCTTGGGCAGCCCTGCTCCAATTAAATGTACCTTTCTTCAAACATTCCGTTATCGGGCTTGTAATGGTGATGAAACCTCGAATAAATCTCCGGTATAATGAAGCTAGTCCGTGGAATGACCCAACTTCCGTCACTGTAGTAGGAATCGGCCATGACTTAATTTCTTCGATCTTGGTTTGATCAACCGACACTCCGTCCTTCGAAACGATATAGCCAAGAAAGACTATACTTTCGACTAAGAATGAGCACTTCTCTTGTTTTCCATACAGCCTTTGGTCCCTAAGAGTCTCGAAGACTTGCCTTAAGTGTCCGAAATGTTCTTGCAACGATCGGATATAAATCAAAATGTCATCCAAGTACACAACTACAAATTTTCCCAAAAACGACTTAAGTTCCTCATTCATCAAACGCATGAAAGTACTCGGCGCATTTGTAAGGCCGAACGGCATAACGGTCCATTCATACAGCCCGTGTTTAGTTTTGAATGCCGTCTTCCACTCATCTCCTTCTCGCATACGTATCTGGTGATAACCACTCCGTAAATCGACTTTTGAAAAGATCGCGGATCCGTGTAGTTCGTCCAACATATCATCAAGTCTCGGAATCGGGAATCGATACTTGATTGTTATGTTATTCACGGCTCGACTGTCAATACACATTCGCCAAGATCCGTCCTTCTTAGGAACAAGTAAAACCGGAACCGCACAAGGGCTTAGACTTTCTCGAACATACTCGCGGTTCATTAGTTCTTCGATTTGTTTTTGTAATTCCTTCGTCTCCTCTGGAATACATCTATAGGCAGCTTTGTTAGGGAGCGACGCACCCGGTATGAGATTGATTTGATGTTCAATCCCACGAATAGGTGGCAAACCCGACGGCAACTCTTCGGGAAAAACATCTGCAAATTCGTGTAGTAAATCATCCATCTTTCCGTCGTTCCGCACAACCATGTTATCGTTCCGTGTCTCCTTCAATATTAACAAGTACACGCACTCACCATCATAAATAGCATGTTCCATCTCCCGCTCGCTAGCAAACATGGTAAGTGTCGGTTTTTCAACCCGATTAGAGCTCATAGAACGAATGGCTTGAGGTGACATCGGTTTAAGCACAATTTTTTTGCCCTTATCCCGTAACTCATATTCATTGCTTCTTCCTCGATGTAAAACATCCCTATCAAACATCCATGGACATCTAAAAAGTACATGACATGCGTCCATTGGGAGAACATCACATAATACGTTGTCATCATATGAACCCATGGTTAATCCGATCCTCACTTGTTTTGTCACCTTTATTTTGCTCCCATCATCGAGCCAATGTAAAGTGTAAGGTTTCGGATGAGTCGTAGTGGTCAGCCTGATTTTAGTCACCATATCATTTGAGGCTACGTTGGTGCAACTTCCTCCATCAATGATCAAACTACACCATCTATTCCCGACTTGACACTTCGTGTGAAATATTTGATCCAGCTATTTCGAATCATTTGAAACGGATTTAGCTTGTAAAGTACGAAGAACCAAAGCCGTGTCATAGTTTGGAGCATCGTAAGTTTCACAATCTTATTCTTCTTCGTCCTCCACGTTAAAATCAAACACATCACCCAGTCTTTCCTTTTCGTCCTCGACCTACAACTCGTCTCGGATCGTGACAGCTTCTCTTAGCATCACCGCTCGTTTGTTCGGACAACCATTATGATAATGACCAAACCCTTGACATTTGAAACATCGTACTTTAGTCAAACTCGTCTCCTTCGATACGTAGGTGGCTTTAGGAACCGCAATAGGGGTAGGAGTCGGTACGGTCGTTTTAGTAGCTGAACTAGAACCGATACTTGGGTTCCCAAATTTGGATGGAAACTCGAGTTTATAAAACTTCATCTTGTTCTGAGTTTCCAACTTCACACAGTCCACACAATGTATCGAAGTCTTCGTATGGGTATAGTTCCACCGAGTTAGCTATGCTTCGGTTCAAGCCACGCAAGAAACGCGACATCTTCTGCTCCTCATTCCCCTCTATTTCTCCCATTAAGGTCAGATTTTTAAACTCCTCAATGTATTCACTGACACTTAACTTTCCTTGCATGAGGTCGGCAATCTTCCGGTATAAGGACAACCGATGTGATGTTGGTATATATCTTTTACGAAGTTTTCTTTTAAATGAATCCCACGAACGGATCTTTTCTTTCCCCGCACGAGCTCTTCATGTTTTAACTCCTTCGAACCAAAGTGAAGCGCCTTTCCCCAACTTGAGAATTGCATACTTGCACCGTTCTCATCGTCGAGGTCTTTAAATTCGAACATGCGATCAATTTTATGTTCCCATTCCAAGTAAACTTCAGGGTCTGTCCCGCCAACGAACTCCGGAAGCTCGTTAACTTTAAATTCCTCAACATGGCGTGAGGGTCATTCATAATCACCACGCCTAGGTTGCCAACGCTGCTCGCGTTGTTCTGGTATGTCACGCAATGCGTCGCGAAGTTTTGCCAAGAAATCAGCGTCGTTGAGATCCATAATGCCAAAGATCAAGAACCGGGGCTCTGATGCCACTTATGATGTGAAATCTCTATCGGTACAGCGGAAGGATGTTTTAAGAGCGGAAGCGAACAATACTTAGCCAAAGGGAATCGAACAACTCAGTTAGGAACTGACAGAACTGATAGCAACAGTTCGATACAGCAACAATAATGGACAGCAGCACGCGTCAAGACAGGAACTGGCCGAGTGGAAATGACTTGGAACAGGCAACTCCAAACAGCGGAACTCGAAAACAGCAGGTTTCGGTCGGATGCAATGGAAACAGGAAGCAAGTTTCGGACAATCGAACAGCAATTGATACGAACTCCCGATCAGGTACAACCTTGTATCGAAAGCAAGAGGAATGTCTTTTGCGAACAGGGAACACGGACAATAAGTTGAAGTATGGAACGAAATGTAAGGACTGTCTGAAGAGGGGGAGTTTTCTCAAAGCAGACGAGAGCAGTGTTTATCGAACTAGACCTATAATTCGATAAGGTGATTTCTTCTCAAGACCTATTGAGAATTGATCAGATTAAAATTCAAAAACGCGTCGAATAATAACCAAATTTTGGAAGGAAACTCGTCCAACACTTTAAACAATACACAATGTATTTTTTTTGATCATCCAATAATGAATTCGATTACAATCCAAACATGACTACTTATAGATAAGAGTAGCCTTACAAGATTACTTAAAATATTAAAAGATAAGATCACATGATCTTAAAATAAAGGAAAAGACAACAAAAGGGGTACTTCACGCCACTATCAAACAAAAGAAATAAAGGATGGGTTTCGTCTCCAAGGTGATATTCTTCTTCACATGCAGGCCGTGAATCATGCATCACTTTATTATAAAGAAATGGGATGAAATCTTTATTATCTTATCTTCATCAACTTGGACCCAACATGATGCATGTTGCCACGTGTAAGTTATTCCCAGTCCGATCACCAAGGTTACTCCAGGTCTCGTATCCGTTTTCTCGCCTAAGTATGTAGGCGTATGTTCAAGGTGTTTTACGTCAATCCTCACTTCGTCTTCTTCTCTTGGAGTAGTCGGTTTCGTATCACTTTCCCAAAAATCACAAAAAAAAAAAGAGAACTCCAACTTTTTTTATTTTTCAAAAAAAAAAAATAAGAATAGTAGTCAAACATGAATTGTGCGGCCGAGGCAAGCTTAGCCCTCCGCCGCGTCTACGCCTTCGATCGTACCACGAAGAGCCACTGACTGGCCTTGTCGGAGACCACAACCGTCACTTCCTTCTGCCGGGAGTTTGAGTTAAATTTTTAGAAATCTAACCCGGGTTCTTGAATCGCGACGATTTTGGCCGCTACTCCAATCTACGGGTGAGAACCACCAATACTTCATCCACAGACTCGCGATTTGCCTGAAAAAATCTGAGAGAGCGAGAGAGAGAAGAATGATCCGATTTCTTTTCTCTGTTAATGGATGGGAATGGGAATTTGGAGTTGGATTGGTCCGATTACACATCATTCTTTTATTGGGTCAATGCCTTCCCCAAGCCCAAATCTTTTAAAATAATGCCCATTTAATCCTTGAGTCAACTCCAATTTTATCTAACCTTATTTATTAATGGCCTGATTCATCCTCACCCCATTCAGTCCAAACATATATTTCCAATTTCAATTATTTTTCTACAACTATTATATAATGAAATACACGATTCTTTAGTTGTATGATACAATAATCAAGAGTGCGAGGATAGGAACATCTGACAAATATTCAAGCATTTGCATTACGT
Source organism: Orobanche coerulescens (assembly GCA_033398695.1). NCBI lineage: Eukaryota > Viridiplantae > Streptophyta > Magnoliopsida > Lamiales > Orobanchaceae > Orobanche > Orobanche coerulescens. The sequence goes on from CM065814.1 coordinate 46,575,027, forward strand.
CATCTCAATTTCAGGTTGGAATTATTACTTGTCGATTTTAATTGTTTTATTTGAACTGTACAGGTGATATGTTATATTTATGTTAAACACATCAGTCACATGTTTTTCATATCAGTATCAGTATATATTTACATGCAGTCACATGTTCACATTCCCATGTTATATGTTGATATAACAAATATTCATGCTATGCCTCCGTTATATATTGTGATTATTGTTGACTTGTGATGTTCCCACGAGCAATAGAAAGCTCATCCCATTTTCTATGTAAAATTTTCAGGATAATTTGGAATGTCTAGCAACGAGTCGTAGGGCAGGCCGACTTATGATATATTTAATGTTATTTATTTCTTTTAATTCCGCTCAAGTTAATATGATACACTTAACTTTGTTATTGGTAATTATTTTCCGCTGCTAGACTCTTATAGTTGTATCGAAGATTTAAAACAACTTTATTTCCACGAATGTTTTTCTTTAGAAAACGTTAGTTTCGGTAACGGCTTGAAATTTCTAGAAGCTTCTTATTATTAAAAATATTCATAAAATACCTTAGAAAAATCGGGTCCGTTACAAGTGCTGCATTTGACTGGTTGATACAAAGACCTCCTTCACAGTGGTCTAGATCACATTTCAGTACTCATTCAAAGTTTGACATCCTTTTAAACATGTATGAGAGTTTCAACTCAATGATACTGAAGGCCAGAAATAAGCCAACTGTGAGCATGCTCGAGATTATCAGGTTGTTACTGATTAAGAGAATACACACTAGGAGTGATCAAATGCTAAAGTACCATGGTGATATTTGCCCTAAAATCAGCAAAATATTAGAAGAGCATAAGAAAAAATCAATGGAATATTTAGCTCACTGGAATGGATATGATAAGTTTGAAGTTGAGAGGTCTTGTAGCTGCAGAAGGTGGGAGTTGAGAGTTCCATGTGCTCATGCCATTTCTAGAATGTACTTTTGGGGGCAAGCTCCTGAAGTTTATATTGACAAGTGTTACAGTAAAAAGATTTTTTGAAAACATACACTCATTTGGTGGGTGCAATAGATGACAATGACATGTCGCTACCGGTAAAGATCGCACATTGGTTCCTCCACGTGTCCAAAGAATGCCTGGGAGGCAAAAAAAAGAATAGGAGGAAGGAAGCCGATGAAGGTAAGAAATCCTCAAGTCATAAAACAGGGAACAAGCTAAACTTGGGTAAAAAAGGAGTATCAATGACATTCTCATACTGTCGAAAGGAGAATCACAATATCAGAGGTTGTCCATCAAGGAAAGATACTCATTTTAGGGAAGACTTAGAAGTTCCTCCAGCTGTTGTTGATGATGATATTCCTGCAAAGGTAAACTTGTTTATGTTAAATTTGTAAGATTGTACCTGTTACGGAAGCATTGATTTTGTAACACATTTGTTCTTCTTTTCATTTTCTTCACAGGAAAAAAAGGAATGGTAAGGAAGCTGGAGTTTCTAATTGTTTCAAAAGTCCAAGAAAGAGAACATATGGAATTAAAGTCAAAACAAGTCAGGCAAGAGGCTCCACCAATAGCGCTACTTTAAAAACTGTAAGCCAAGGTGTTGAGGTAAAAAATTGCATTGTTAATCTGTTTTGTTTTAAACTGTCATGAACCAGAACAAGTCAGATACTGATTTTTGACTACTGGGAAATCTGGAGAAGCCGTTTTTAGGAGGGTTGGGAAAGTAATGCCAAACGGGGCCAAAGTATATAAGACCTACATTTGAAGAACTGACATCTGAGTTCCTGTGCATTTTCCTATTCCAAGGTCATCTGATTTTAATTACATAGCAACACTTTCTCCCACTGGTGCATAACAATAAAAACTACTACATTTCTGAAAGATTTACTTACAAACCGCTGCAATTTCCCATTTATAGAGAAAGATTTCCATTATCCTCAATTTTAACACCGCGGCTCAACCTTCTCAGTAAGCTAACCCTACTTACACGTATACCAAAAAAATCTACGTGGTCGATCCTTCTCTTTCTTTCTCCTACCTTAGTTGAAGTACCACCTGCTTCTGCTGCTGATTTTCTTTCATCACCTTCAGCTCTATCACTCACCTCATTCTCAAGCTCTGTGTGTATCCTCCAGAATGCTTGTTCAGTTACACAAAGGTGGTCAAAGTAATAGCAAGGGTCGATATGACACGAACTCGAAAATACAATGCCTCTGATATTGATTGGCCTGAGAAGCTCAATAAATTCTTGTATCTCGGAAAATCACAAACGGTCGGAATACGGAACTACAAATATGCATTCGTGATATGTTTTAGGGCATGCTGAATCTTGCGTGTTGGAGCAAGTGGAAATATCTTTGTTACCAGGGTCTTTATTCTTTGAAGAAGAGGCAAAGTTATTCCTTTTGCTTTCTGATACGAATTCTCACTTGGGAGGCGAATTCGCTCTCGATACAGCGGAAGGCCTTTTGATGAACGGAAGCTATCGACAAGAAACTGTCGGGAACTGGTGACAACAGCTCGCTACAGCAACAATACTGACGAGTGATGAAGGCGGTAATTCGATACAGCCACAAGACAGGAATTTGGTCCAAATGAAAAGACTCGAAACAGGCCACCCCCAAACAGTGACACTCGAAACAGCACGTTTCGTTCGGAAGCGACTTTAAGACAGGAAACACGTTCGAAGGATCGAACAACACTTTGTACGAAATATTGAACAAGTATAAAACTGTATCGAAAAATAAACAGAATATCGAAACAAGGTATAAACAGATGTTTTATCAAATTAGACCTATAATTTGATAAAGTGATTTCTCCTCAAGACCTATTGAGAATTAATCGGATTAGTATTCGAAACGCGTCGAATAAAAACCAAGTTTTGATGAAAAAGCATTCACCAGGGAAAAACACAAAGTGTTCTTAATTCTTCAACATTCAATGATCTCCTTCATCACAACTCTACTGCCACTATTTATAGGCAAAAGTAGCCTGACAAAATAACTTAAACTATTACAAGTTGTTCCTTAAAATAATGAAAGGATAATAAAAGGTTCTTTATGTCACTTGTTGACAAAGTAAAAGCTGGGTCTTTGCCTCCAAGTTGTTTGTTGACAGCCGCCCTTTTTGCCAAGAATCCTGCTGCTTTATAAGTGAAGGCTGAACATCTTTTTATTTGTTTAGTTGCCACTTGATCCTTTTTCCCTCCCCAAGATGTTATTTGTCTTTTGTTTAAGTTACTCCAATTCCGACTATCAAGGTAACTCCGTGCCTCGTTTCTGTTTTCTCGCCTAAGTAGGTTGTAGTGCGATCGAGGTGTTTTACGTCAATTCTTACTTCATCTTCTTCGCTTGGAGTATTCGGCTTCGTATCATCCCCTCCCCCTTTAAGAGGAATTGTCCTCAATTCTGCAATCCCGTCATCATCAAGATAAGGAGAAAGATCACCTATGTTGAAAGTAGCATGCACTCCATAGTCGCCCGGAAGTTCTAATTTGTAAGCATTGTCGTTCACCTTCGCAACAATTTTAAATGGCCCCTCGGCTCCGATACCACTTATGATACGAATTCTCACTTGGGAGGCGAATTCGCTCTCGATACAGCGGAAGGCCTTTTGATGAACGAAAGCTATCGACAAGAAACTATCGGGAACTGGTGACAATACACTGAAAGAACAATATGCGACGAGTGATGAAGGCGGTAATTCGATACTGACCACGAGACAGAATTTGGTCCAAATGAAAAGACTAAACAGGCCACCCCCAAACGGTGACACTCGAAGCGGACGTTTCGTTGGAGCGACTTTAAGGCAGAAACACGTTCAAGGATCGAACAACACTTTGTACGAAATATTGAACAAGTATAAAGCGTATCGAAAAATAAACAGAATATCGAAACAAGGTATAAACAGATGTTTTATCAAATTAGACCTATAATTTGATAAAGTGATTTCTCCTCAAGACCTATTGAGAATTAATCAGATTAGTATTCGAAACACGTCGAATAAAAACCAAGTTTTGATGAAAAAACATTCACCAGGGAAAAACACAAAGTGTTCTTAATTCTTCAACATTCAATGATCTCCTTCATTACAACTCTACTGCCACTATTTATAGGCAAAAGTGGCCTGACAAAATAACTTAAACTATTACAAGCTGTTCCTTAAAATAATGAAAGGATAATAAAAGGTTCTTTATGTCACTTGTTGACAAAGTAAAAGCTGGGTCTTTGCCTCCAAGTTGTTTGTTGTGACCGCCCTTTTGCAAGAATCCTTGCTTTATAAGTGAAGGCTGAACATCTTTTTATTTGTTTAGTTGCCACTTGATCCTTTTTCCCTCCCCAAGATGCTATTTGTCTTTTGTTTAAGTTACTCCAATTCCGACTATCAAGGTAACTCCGTGCCTCGTTTCTGTTTTCTCGCCTAAGTAGGTTGTAGTGCGATCGAGGTGTTTTACGTCAATTCTTACTTCATCTTCTTCGCTTGGAATATTCGGCCGTATCATCCTCCCCTTTAAGAGGAATTGTCCTCAATTCTGCAATCCCGTCATCATCAAGATAAGGAGAAAGATCACCTATGTTGAAAGTAGCATGCACTCCATAGTCGCCCGGAAGTTCTAATTTGTAAGCATTGTCGTTCACCTTCGCAACTATTTTAAATGGCCCCTCGGCTCCGATACCACTTATGATACGAATTCTCACTTGGGAGGCGAATTCGCTCTCGATACAGCGGAAGACCTTTTGATGAACGGAAGCTATCGACAAGAAACTGTCGGGAACTGGTGACAACAGCTCGCTACAGCAACAATACTGACGAGTGATGAAGGCGGTAATTCGATACAGCCACGAGACAGGAATTTGGTCCAAATGAAAAGACTCGAAACAGGCCACCCCCAAACAGTGACACTCGAAACAGCACGTTTCGTTCGGAAGCGACTTTAAGACAGGAAACACGTTCGAAGGATCGAACAACACTTTGTACGAAATATTGAACAAGTATAAAACTGTATCGAAAAATAAACAGAATATCGAAACAAGGTATAAACAGATGTTTTATCAAATTAGACCTATAATTTGATAAAGTGATTTCTCCTCAAGACCTATTGAGAATTAATCAGATTAGTATTCGAAACGCGTCGAATAAAAACCAAGTTTTGATGAAAAAGCATTCACCAGGGAAAAACACAAAGTGTTCTTAATTCTTCAACATTCAATGATCTCCTTCATTACAACTCTACTGCCACTATTTATAGGCAAAAGTGGCCTGACAAAATAACTTAAACTATTACAAGCTGTTCCTTAAAATAATGAAAGGATAATAAAAGGTTCTTTATGTCACTTGTTGACAAAGTAAAAGCTGGGTCTTTGCCTCCAAGTTGTTTGTTGACAGCCGCCCTTTTTGCCAAGAATCCTGCTGCTTTATAAGTGAAGGCTGAACATCTTTTTATTTGTTTAGTTGCCACTTGATCCTTTTTCCCTCCCCAAGATGCTATTTGTCTTTTGTTTAAGTTACTCCAATTCCGACTATCAAGGTAACTCCGTGCCTCGTTTCTGTTTTCTCGCCTAAGTAGGTTGTAGTGCGATCGAGGTGTTTTACGTCAATTCTTACTTCATCTTCTTCGCTTGGAGTATTCGGCTTCGTATCACTTTCGGAGCCCATGGAGGCCCAGATGGCATGATCCCTATGGTCGGGCGGAGTGTATTCAGTGCTTCAAGAGTTTCAATGCTAAAACTATAACGAGGAACAGCACGAACTCTTGTAAGGGAGGTTTGGGTGGTAAAGTTTTCATGGAACCCGAGTAGATGCATACTTTGTAGTCTTTCAGGCCAAACCCAAATCTGTTAAGAAAAATAAATAAGTCAAATTTACACCTTTTGACAGCAAGAGGAAACTGTTCTATAAGAGATTCTGTGAACCTTTTTGATGAAGAATTTTTACCATCCTGTGAACCTAAATTATGATTAGTGAGGGAGATATGCTTGTGAACAGTACAAAGAAGGCAGTGAAAAAGAAAAAGATGGACGGGTAAGATACACATCCCCAAGCCATAATACCGATAATATCTAAAAGCCGTCATGATACAGAGATGAAATTCATGAAGAAGTCTTAAAATTGTTGAAAGGTACGATGAGGTGCATAACTTGACTGGTTGTAATATTAGCCTCATTACCATCCACAATGATTTTGAGTAAGTGTCGAGTAGGTATCTGAAGAGGATAAATAAACTCTTCACTGCATCTAATATTATGTAAGCTATGTACCTTTATGTTCAGTGTACGTGATATGTGGAGCAGAAGATCTTCCTTCCCCAACGAATCTATTGCAATAATGATTTCATGATTTGGATGGAAGGTGATGATATCAACAACCTGTAACCAAGTCATCAAATTCAATTTTTCATGGGTTTAAGTATCTCAGAATCTTTAAAAAGCTTCAACGGACTTGTTATGCCATGGACTCGAATTCATGATGCAATATGGATCCGGAAGCAATACACATGGTATGAGTGGGATAAATTGGTTCCTGTATATATGTCATTTACTCATTTATCTCTTATATATTCAATACGAATTTATAATGCATCATGGACCCGGGTCCATGATATAAATTGCCGCTTTTTCACCTCATAGTTACTCCTAGACAACTGTATTCCTTCAACCTAGAAATTACATCATACACAAACTAAGGACTAGGTAGATCATAGAAAAAGATAATCTCAAACAAGCACCATAGTTTTCATTCAACATCCTGAATTTTCGCAAGAACTTATTAACAACCTGTCAGCAGCTTCTGGATGACTGACTTTAACTTAATCATAATCTAATGAGCAAATACATGAGCTGCAACATTTAAATCCCAAACAATATATACCGCTCTCGGGATGCAAAACAAGAGAGCCACTTCTCATAATAAATACTAAAGCCAGCTTGAGTTTACCAAGCAATCATACTTTAGAAAAGAAATACAACAAAAGCAAAAGTAATTCAGAGGCATTTAGAACATGTACCTGCCTGGCAGCAACTTCACGAGAAGGGAATATGTAATTCGGATTGCAGTAAGTATTATCGAGGTGCAGAATATCCAGTGTCTCTCTTGAGTGCATCAAGTAGCATGGACCTTGCCTTTTCCACTCTGTTACCGTGTTTCTCCCAACGAAAATCCCCAGTGAAAAGCTTACAGCCAAATTCACCACGAAACAAGTACATGTGAACGTATTAGACATGGGTGAAAATGAGATATACGTAAGGTCTCAATGAGACACTAGAAGAAAGACAGCAGAAATTACTTTCTGGATGAAGATTATTGCATGACTCTCACAAGATTAGATATTATGTATAACCACAAGTCGAAAGGGCAGAGGCATACCAAAGGATTATTCACAAGATTAAATATCTTAATTTCAAACTTAAACTTTATCATAACTAACCAACATAAGAACTACAATCACAATTATACAAAAGGCAAAGGTAGGGAGACAATCGAGCTGTTCTACTGCTAGACAAGTTAAAAGGCCAGAGCACGATACAGGTACACGTAATACAGCAACCATAAATCAGATTTTTAGCTCAATGCAATTATACAGATACCATCATTCAACCGCATATCAACTACTGGGACAATATCTGACACTAACTAACATAATTGCGGCAACAGGTCATTGGAAAATTATAACAAACAGCTGGTGAACAAATCAAAAGCAGCCAAAAAAAAAAAGGGAACACCAAAATTAAAGTCAGCAAAACATAATTAACCGGGGCAATGTTGAGCGTCAACGGCCATGACATAGACATTGGTGGCGGACCCAGAACAAGGGGCGGTCAAGGAAAGCAAATACCAACGACAAATATCGAGGACCCGAAGGAGGGAGAGGTCGAAGCCAGGGAATTTGCAGGGGAATAGCTTGGCGGAAAGTCTAGAGCAGTAGAGGAGGCCTCGCCGCCAGGTGGATGAAAGGCCGGCGGTGTGATCGGCGTGAAGGTGGGTCAAGAAGTAGGCCTGCTGCCAGAGCTCCATTTATCCACTGATATCGCCCCGCTCTCCATTTGGGCGATCCTCTATTCCTCTTTGTGCCTCCAGTATTTTCTTTGTCGTTCGAATCGATTTTGGACCATGCGGCAAACGTGAGAATTATGAATTGATTAGCGGGAGATCTTTTAATTTCCAAAACTTCTTTCTCCCCAATGTTCTTTCGGCAATAAAATCTATGCTCTCGTGGGATGAAACTTCTCGAATACATTTGATTTATTTCTCTTATAAAATTAATCAATAGAAAATGTGTTCAAAACATTAGTTTTTAATTGATTTTTTAATGGTTAAAAATTTAATTTGTATAAAATTAAATGGTCAATCTACGTTTGAAATACATAATCGCGGTATAACTAATTTCTCAAAATTAATTTTCTGTGAATGAAAAATTAATAAATAAAGTTAGTAATTTGAAGGGTAATTTGGAAAGATGAATAATCACAGATGAATGGAAAAATGAATAATCACATCACATATTGAATACGTGATGGGATTTAAGATACTTTATAAGTTGAAGAGGGTTGAAGAGTGTGCAACATGACCAAGACTATGCTCATAATCTTGAAGGTGGCTTGGCACGCGCACGCCTGCCCGTGCTTACGCTGGCCTCGGCCTTGCCCCGGGTCTGAACTTGATTTTTGGCAGTTGGATTTTGAGCTGGACTTGAATGGACTGGGTTAACTTGGGCTTGACTAGAGTATTATTTTTAATACCCAGAAGAACTGCATCTCTTTGTTAAGAAGAGATAAGAATAGTTTATCTCTTCTGGTGTAACTCTCCTCTTGTCAAGAAGAGTAAGTCCTCCAGTAACTCTCCTTGTCAAGAGGAATTACGCCTCTTATGATTCTCTTCTCGTAAACATTGAAGAACTTTTACTGTTGAAATGAAACGGTTAGTGGTTACAAGACATCAATTGTGTGTCTTAAGTATGTCTTAATGTGACAGTTTGATGGTTATTAAACCATATTAAATTTATCATTGATGCACAGAATTAAATCCCTACCTGATGGAGATGAGTATAAATAGGAGCATTCGTGATGCATTTCAAACACTGAAAAATACATCAACATTCAGCATAGCCTCACGCATAAAGTACTGTCCTCCATTGTCGCACTTCTTCAGTTCGTCGGAGCTTTGATTTTGGTGTTCTACAATTATCGAAGACGTTGTATCTGTGGGGCCAATATCTCTGATCCGTTAGCACTATACATGATGCTAAATTGTCTTGTCTTATATCTCAATCGCCTCGACTTTTCTGCATTTAAGTAACACTAAATTTATTTTCTGTTTTACATCTTTATTTACTTGTAAGAACAGTAGTACTGTTCAGTAGATTTCTTTATCATGTTTGTAACTTCCGAATTACCAGAACAATAATCAACAACAATTACAGGATAATTAATCGAAGATGTCTACTGGTGTAGATGCCTCCTCTGGTTAAAAGGTTGTGCTTCATGATGTTGTTCCCGCCGTTCCTATCCCTCCCGAGAAGCCTGAAAAATTCAATGGAGTCGATTTCAAGTGCTAGCAACAAAAGATTATATATATTTTACCATACCACTCTAGGTTTGGTGAATTTTTTGAAATATCACCCTCTGGTCATTGCTGAAAGTGAGACCAATACGGAGAAACGTGCCTCGTTTGAACCTTGGGGCCAAGGTGATTATCCTAGATGAAACTATGTCCTTAATGGGATTAGTAATGAACTATACAACGAGTATGGTAATGTGAATCTTCTAAGGAACTTCGGTATTTCCTGGAAAAAAGTACAAAAATGAGGATGCCAGAGCAAATAGATTCATTGTCGGTAGTTTTTTGGACTGTAAGATGGTTCATATAAAACCATCTCATTCCAAGCCCAACAATTTTAATTATATATACACGAGATTCATGCTGAGTGTGTGAGTCCAAGTGAGTCTTTCGAAGTGGTGAAATATTGCCACTAGGCTGGAAAGATTTCAAGAATTATCCAAAATACAAGAGAAATGAAATGTGTCTTGAGAATTTGGTTGTTCGTCTTCGTATGGAGGAGGATAATCACAAATCTGAGGTTAAGTCGAGCATTTCCTTTGTTCTGAATGCAACTCATGCAAACTTAATAGAACAAGGCAACTCCTTCAAAAGAAAAACACCACAACCGCTGAAGCCACCTGTCAAGGTTTGGAAATTTACCAGCAATTATCACAATTATGGCAAATCAAACCATATGGCTAAGGGTTGTCGAAAGCCAAAGATAAATTAATCGAAATATGTGACTTACCCATATTTTTGAACACGATCCTGCACCGTGAGAACTTAATGAGTTTAAGATGTGTGTTATGGTGTTTGAGGCAGCAGAAGAGCAAGGCTATGTTGTCGAGGATTTATATCGTCCTTAGAAAGCCGCTATGGTTGTTGAAGTCAACATAATGAAGAACAAAAAAGAGTAGTTCTTTGATACTGGAGCCACTCGTCTTGTTTGTTCTGATAATAAGATGTTCTCAATATACACTCCTACTGGCAGGAAACTGCCTATGGGGAACGCCTCTTCGTCCGAAGTGGCTAGAATTTGAAGTGTGGTTTTGAAACTAACTTTTGGTAAGGAACTGATGCTAAAGGATGTGCTGTGTGTCCCAGACATCCATAAGAATCTAGTCTCGGGCTCAATACTGCTGGAGCATGGCTTTAGGCTAGTGTTTGAGACTAAGAAATTTGTTCTTAGCAACTTTGGTCATTTTTTGTGTCGTGGCTATCTTGACTACAATTTGTTTAGGATTAATGTAATGATTGTACACTGTGGACCAAAACCAGTTATTAGTGAGAATGCTTCTACATCTGATTATTATTAGAGTATGCCTTGAATGTCACTCTAAGGATGAGAGAGTTAAGGCATTTACATGTAATCACGAATCTTGTTTTATTTAATAAAATACAGTTGTTATTTCTCCATTTACTTTATGTCATTGGCATTCTTGATTTTCTAAATAAATGAAATAATATCCATGCAACTGACTAGAAATATTCCACTTCTTATGAGATAACTAGTCTTGTAGTGGATGTGTCTAGGACTCAATTGCTTAACTTGTTCGTAAGTTGATAAAACTTTACTTGACTTTAAGTTTAAAATAACTTGTATAATGTATGCTTGAGCATGTGCATGTCTTCACTCAGGAGTGGTGAGAGCATTCGCTAGAAGTATGCTCATGAGATTAGTATACCCGGATATGATGCACCTCTATTCAATAACATGGTATTTGCCTAAGATAGTCAATGACTGAATCGTAAGGTTATGACATGTATAAGTGAACCTTTGACCTAAGAGTTGAGTAGAATATGTGCTTGTTATATTAAGTTAGTCATCAGATTATTTTGATCCATAATACATATACTTGTTGGTAGAGGTGAACCTCAATACATTTTAATGGGCAAATAACAATCTTTACTGAATACCATGATAGGACTCTTTATCCTGTAAGTGAGCAAGTGTGTGTCCTATGCGATTAGTGGTAAATAATATCAAAAGTACTTGGCCAATGCAAATGAGCTAGTTGTATTTGATACACAATAACTCCATGATCTTGGTTGGCACTATCACTGTATATGTCAAGCTGAATGGGTTTGACTTTACCGTGACCCTAAAACCTGAGTGGAATATCTAAATGAAGGGTTTATACGTATACGATATTCATAACATGAAAGGTTTGGAATGATCCTAATCATTCGATCTCAGTTGGGTCACAATGTGAGCCACATGTTTGGCTAGGTGTTACACTCTTTAAATCCTCCTGTTGCCAACTGAGACGAACATACAGAGTCGTGCAACAGGATAGACATCGGACTAATATGAACTAATTCTCTCTATGTGAGTATTAGACATTTAGTGTCTAATTAATATATTGGATAAATTATCACAGTGTGGTGAATTAAATTAGATTAATGGGGTAATTAGTTTAATTTAGTAAGTCGGTTATTTAATTAATTAGATAATTTCTTGGAGGTATTATTTATTAAATTTAAAGTTCATTTAATTAATTAATTAATTTAAGTAGAACACTCCTACCCAAACTAATTGAGCTTAGTGTCTAAGCTCACGGTGGCCTGGGTTAGGCCCATATGAGGCAGTCGATCTGTCAGGGATGGGGGGCGATTTTGGCTTCCAAAAGTGACATGAAGCCCTAAGGTAAGTAGTATAAATACTACCGTAGCTCCCCCTTTGGGAGTAGGGTTTTGAATATAATCTACTAGCCACCAAGAGAGAGAAAAAAGAGTTTCCTCCCTTTTGTCAAGCTAGCCGCAACCAAGAAGGTCAAATTAAAATGAGGGTTTTTTCTGGGAGTTTAAATCTGATGCATGTGAAGTAGAGGCATCGCGATTTCGGTGATGGATTAATTTAATCTTTCAGATTGAATGAAGAAGATCTTCATCATCATCAAAACACAAATTGGCAGATCCCCTTTCCAAAGGAAGGTAAATTTATCGGCCCCATACTTTCTGAGTATACAATCTGTTATGCGGCGATTTATACGCCTCGACGGCGATCGATATAAGTGCCGAGCGACCGAGTCCACAACCAAACAAGCAACGGCGAACTCGCCTAAACGAAGATAACAGTCCACCGTCGAGTATCTAGCGATCGACTCTCAAGGCGATCGCTTTTTGGCACCTAGCGATCTACTCTGGTGCACGACCAAGGACGATCGACCTATACCACGATCAAGGCCATCGTCCATCAAAGTCTACAAAGACTAGATCTCAAAGCCAGTGCCCATGTGCAGATCCACAAAATGCGCCGCGAAACATGAATCATTGACCACCAACAGCTGTCTCTGACAAGGACGGCTTCACCTACCGACAGACCCGCCTAAAGGTACTAAGTGGGGCCTCCCATGACAGCGACTCAGACGCGTGTTGGCCTATCATTGGTTCGCACTTATGGCAGCCAACAACTCCTGCGTGCCTTAAGGAGACCAACCCATGTGCTAAAGACGGTCGTCCGCTTATTATAATACAGCAGAGACGATCGCACAGCAACTCTCAGTCCTATAAATAGAGAGCCTCCAGCAACTGGAAAAAGGTTTCTCTCAGTTAGCAACTACACACATACGCACACATTCTCAGGCTCTCGGTTTCCTCTCGGGAATCTATCTCAGGATTTCTCTCTCAGCACCTCTCATCCAGAAGACGGTCGGCAGAGGCAAGAACTCCCTGCAGTACCGATTCAAAGAGACTTGCAAGCCCAGGAGCTCAAACATACAGCTAATACACGCTGTGAGAGACCGTCGATTTCTCACAGTCGTCACAGCACCCCGTCGTTGTTACAAGAACTCACAGAGCATCATATCTGGTTCTTCCGGAAATCTTCATGCTCAATAGCTAAGATAACTAGGGTCTTTACACTCATTGTAATTGTACTCTAACATTAATATTTGTACTCCAAAGTATTCGTATTAATAATATCTCGCGAGAGCATTCAAGCCCGGGACTAACAACCCTGGCAAATCTTGTGTTATTTACTTTTCCCACGGAAGTGCTCTCGCACTTTGTTTGCTACTCATCCATTCCAGCAATATCTATCTCCGGATAATATTTTAGGTAGCAACAATTGACGCTAGAGGAAGGGGTTCTAATCCTAACCTTTATTTTTATTCCTATCGTCCCGAAGAACACTCACTGTTCTCGGGGCATATACTTGAAGTGACACTCACTTATCTTCAAAGAAAGCCTTCAGAATCATGACGTCCACCACTACATCAAAGAGAGCCACTCTCCGAACCGCCGGACATCATATCCCGGCTCGATCCGAGCCCCAGCCGACGGCAGAGGGAAGCCGCGGCGACGCGAGTCTCTCGATCCCGCACCTGAGAGGCGGCCCCAGCCTTTCGCTCGACTAGTTCCAAACGACAGAACAGATAAAGGAGGCTATGGCCATCCTAAAGGAGCGACGGAGAGCATGCGCGACGCCCGCCATAACTCCCTCGGCCATCCGCCGCATGGGCAAACGGAAGTTCAAGGGGCTATTGGGCGAGCGATCGTCAGAAATCCCCGATCCACGAGAAAAAGCTCTCGCAAGGCCGGACGGTTCCGTATTCAGTCGCTTAGGAAGCGATCCATCATGGCGACCGGGGCATTCTGGCCCCAACCACGAGACGACGGAATCCGAGTCCGTCACCAGGAGCTCGGCCTACCCAACTCCCAGCCGAAGACAGGTCAGTCATCTGGCTCCCGCTCCAAATGCCAGGGGGTCAGTGCTTGACCGCCTCGGCTCCCGCTCCGAGCGCCTAGCTGTGAGCAGCCAGGCCGCGACGATGGCCGCTATGCAACGCCAGCTCGACGAGATGAAAGTGCTCCTGGATACTGGGGCAAGCGCCAGCAGAAAGATCATCGGACCAACCGAGCCACTCGCGGTACACATCGAGCTTGCCCCCGTACAACCAAGGGTCGCTCCTCCCAAGACACCTTTGTATAAAGGGAGATCGGACCCCGTAACCCACCTAAGCAATTCCGGATCTACATGACTAGGTGTGGGGCATCAGATGCAACCAAGTGCCAACTCTTCCCTTTAACATTGGGCGAGCTGGCCCATAGGTGGTACGTCTCACTACCACCGCGATCGATCATCTCCTTTGAGAAACTGGCACGTGACTTCATGTCATACTTCGCCGCCAAGGTCGCCAGACTAGAAGGCCCCCACCGCATGATGAAAATCAGGCAGGGGAAAGACGAATCCGACGCAGATTACATCGACCGGGTGGATGAAATAGTCCTCACCGGCAAGCCCATCAGCGACGAGCTCTCTCTCTGCTCAGTCCTGGGGGATTCTACGGTCATTCGCCCATGTTTAGGCATCTCACAAAGGACATCCCCCCAACATACGCGATCTTCCGCGCTAAGCCTCCGCAGAAGCTGCTCACCCTCCGCCTAGGCGAGGAAATGCCACCTCCTGTCCGAAAGACGACGATCGCCAAAACCAAGAAGGCGGTCGCCAAGCCAACCGGCGGTCTCAGGGCCTTCGAGGATATGGAAACCCATCTCCTTCACGAGTTCAACTGAACTCCGACCCACATCTTTTACGCTATAAGGGGCGCGAACCACTAAACAAGCTGAAGGCTATAAGGGACCACGATCATCTGGACCACAATCAATATTGTGCCTACCATAAGAGTCCCGTCCACAGCACCAACCAATGCCGCGACCTCCTCAGACAACTTTGGAGATTGTTCGAGGAGGGCAAGTTGGACAGTTTATTGGCTTAGCCGGAGCCCCACCAATCTCCCAACACGGTCGCCTAAGTTGAACGCGAACAGGCCGGAAAGCTCATACAAGCCGACCCCTCGATCAACCTCGGCGACCGTATCCACATGCTTCAATCAAAAGGAGGGAACTTCGGAAGTCTCTCCCCGATTTCCCGCATCATCAAACCAAAGGCTACTGCCTTAGCAAACGCTTCAAAAAAGAGGATGACTCGCTCGCCCTCTAAAGTTCGTCATCAACATGATGGACCTAGGCAGCGATCGCCTCCCCTAGCACAACGTATACCGTCGAGGATCGTCATCTGACATGATGGTTCGAGGTAGAAGAGTGCCGCCATGGTCGCGAAAATTGATTAAACCGACGATCCATCCATGCAAGGTTCCTTTGGGCTTCGATCGCTCGCCCTTCGTTTAAATACGAGGCGGGCGTAGCCGAAGGACTCTCCAAAACAAATCAGAGGATTACTCGCTTGCCCTCTAAAGTTCGTCATCTACATGAAGAACCTAGGCAGGCGATCTCCTCCCCTTACACAACGTATACCGTCGAGGATCGTCATCTGACCTGATGGTCCGAGGTAGAAGAGTGTAGACATGGTCATGCAGGACGATGGAACCGTTCTCTATGCCCGTGCAAGGTCCCTTTGGGCCACGATCGCCCGCCCTTCGTTTAAATACGATGCCGGCGTAGTCTAAGGGCCCTCCAAAACAGATTTGTGGACACGTTTGCCCGCCCTCAAAGGTCCATCACTTAACGTGGTGGGTCCTTCCCAGACAATGCGATGCGTCCCACCCCCCGTCTCAACGTATACCATCGAGGGTCGCCATCTTAATGGCGGCCCGAGGTAGAAAAGAGCTAACAAGCTGCGGACGTGGAGTCGATTAATCCGATGACGCCCCGTGCAAGGAATCCTCCAGACCAAGACCGCACGCCCTTTGTTTAAATACGAGGCGAGGCGCAGCCTACGGAGGACCCTCCCAATTAAGTGAGTCGCGAGAACTTAGCCATCAGACGGAATGTCGCTCACGCATAAGACACGGTCGTGGGGGTCGGTCCATCGAACTCCGCGATCGTGCACGGTTCCTCAAGACTGAGATGGACGGCCTTCCTCGAGGAATCGGCAAAATTGAAGACCGCTCACTCAATGATTTATTTTCGTCCCCTTACTTTCACTAAGTGAACAAAAACAAGGGGGAAGGGCGGAGATATGTACACGATGATCGTCCCTATTCAATTACATACGGAGATCGGCATTTTTTAGATGTTTGTGCAGCGATCGAATTTGTTGTAAAAGTTACCTATATGAGTTTATCAATTCACTTGGAGCTATACACGCAACAATCTCTCCTCACACATTTGTACAAAGTCATGCAAAGACTCAGAAAAGCAATCATTCAAGTAATAAATCGAAGAAACATACATTCATTTCATTACTTGAAATATCAGAAGTACAAAATGGTCGCCCGAAGGCCTAAGTACAAGGAAAGCTACAAAATTACAAGGCAAAAAGCTAAAAAAAAGGACGTAAAGCCTCGGGCCCCCGCCTGGCCTTCACCTTCTGCCACTGGATCGGACCGCGACCCTTCACCAGCCTCCGGAGCTGCCGCCCCGTCCTCCGGAGCAGTTGGATAAACAAGGTTTGCCGGAGTCGGGTACCAGCTCAGATCCACGCCCATTTCCGCGAGATCCAAGATCGGCAAGGAGAAATCAGGATGAAGAGGGTGCTCCAATGCATACGCCTTGAAGTTTTCGGCTACAGGGCCAACCTCCAGCCCTCCCTTCTTAGCAGCTCGGAGCGAGTCAGCGAACGCCATATAATAGGCAAACTCACTGACAAACTCCACGTTGAGGAAGGGATCGGCCTCGGTCGCCTCCAGCTTCCCTTTCAACTCCGCAACCGCCTGTTGCGCACCCTGGAGCTCGGTCTCCTTAGCGGCCATCTCTACCGTCGACGCCACCAGCTCGCTAGTCAGCCGAGCGGCAGTCACCTTCTCAGCAGACGCGTGCAACCGACGGGCGTTTGTCATCTGGTCCCAAAATCGGTCGACCGTCGCTCGAACTCGCTCATAATTCTCTCTCATCAGCTCAAGGTCATGACTCGCCTGCTTAGCTGCATCCAGGGAGTCCTTCTCCATACCCACGATCCTGTCTGCAAACTCAGCATTCTGTTGCCGAGCGGCCTCGAGATCTGCCTGGAGACGGGAAGTAGATGGACGCCATTCGAATTCTTGAACATCCTGGTCAGCCATCGTCGCCACCTGGAGAGAGAGCAAAAGCAGCCTGCATTGTATTCCCGAATTGCTGACGAGCGATCGCATCTAAGTCGGTCATCCAGGTCTTCGACAAAGCAGTGGGACATCGCAGGCCTGGTGAGGAGATCGGCTCGACAGAAAATCCAATACCAGCGGCGGTCAAGCTGGGTTAGTGCTACGGATCCTGCATCAAAAAACAAAAAGTTAGCACATCTCCCACGCAAGTAAACGAAACATAGCAAATAAGCAAAGCATACCTCTCGACCCGCTCAGGATCGCGACCAAAGTACGGTTTCCCGCGAGGGGTCTCGGCCTTGGCAATCGCCATTTCTTGCAAGAAGGCCGCAGAAGGCGTAGGCTCACGAGTCGGGGGGACCGCGGAGAGCGGAGGCGCGGCGATCGGCACCTCACCAGCAGGGGCAGAGACTGGAGATTCTCCCGATCTCTGCCGCTTGCGGTTCGATCGGAGCCCCTCCTCCCGAACCTCTTTCTCCACTGCGACCGGCTCTACGATAGGCCTCACCTCCGGAATAAGAGGCAGCGCCACCGGAGGAACTCGAGATGACTTCATCTGGCGAAGACGGCTCAAAACTCTGGGGTTCAACATGGCTATCTCCGGTGGAGGCTCCAAAAAGCGAGGAAAGCGGACCTCTGCAATAAGAAACAAAAGAACGACGGTTAGACACATTCTCCAAACAGGTCGATCGCCAAGCAAATGGAGATCGAAGAAATTCATACCTGGGACCGAGAGATGTCGTGGGAAACGAAATAGCCAAGCGGATAGAGGAAACCGCAGCCCATCCTCCATGATTGCTTCGTTTACGGAAACCATGCCCTCCGGAGGTTGATCGGCTCATTCATTATCGGCCGGCGCAAAAAGATTCACATCTGAAGGGACATGGTACCTCGTCCTCCAGACGGCCAGGTCCTTCCTAGTTGCCGAACTCCTGATTTGGCCAAGGGACCACTGAGAATGCTGCACGGCCCGAAACAGTGATCGCTTCGCCTACTGAAAGGGGTGGGTGATCGAATGCTCCTGATAATCGAACTTGGGGCACGGACCGGCCAACCTCTCCATGATTTCAGCGAAGTCCAGATAGGCCTGGCCAAAAGCACTATGCTGCTCCCAGTAGGCCCTCACCGCCAAATCTCTCTCCATCTGCGAACGTATTTGCTCAACCTCCGCCTCCCTGGCGGTGTTGGCTTCATTAAATAGCGCCTCGACTTCCACGGGATCGATACCGGAACGGATAGCCTCGACGGCCGTCTCCAAATGGAATTCTACGGAGGATCCTCCCCGGGCAGTCGAAGCCCCGGCGGCGTAGATGGTGCCCATTCCGTACGATGAAGGTAATCCAGACATTTTCGACAAGAAAAGGAGAAAAAGAATGTTTTCTTACCAAGGATTGAATCGATCGACGATCGGCAGTCAAAAGATTCAGTAAATTCTTCGGCAATATCCTCCTTCTGCGATAAAAGCGCATAAGGGTTCTAACGCTGCAGCCCGACCCCCTTTTTATAGGAGATGGCAGGGACTTCCGTGCAAATATGGAGAATCTCAGGGGTCGGAGTGCAACCGTCGCAATTAATGCCTCACTTGAAACCCGCGACGCGTCGTTTCAAGGACACGCCAGACGAGGAGTCATAACTAACCATCGGTCTCCCCCAACAGGAATGCGACACGTGCCCCGGAGACTTTTCCACGTCCGCTGTCATCTCCCGCTCATTTCAGCGACCAACCAGGTCGTCCAAGTTCAAAACCAAACCGCTCAAAGACGATCGCCAGTTCCGTAAAATGCAGAGTCACTCGACAAAATTCAGCGATCGCCAGCAGAACCACCTCACCCCACGTTTCCAACATCAGAGCGAGCTGGTAGGCAATTGTTGTGCGGCAATTTATATGCCTCGATGGCGATCGATATAAGTTCCGAGCGACCGAGTCCACAACCAAACAAGAAACGGCGAACTCGCCTAAATGAAGATAACAGTCCACCGTCGAGTATCTAGCGATCGACTCTCAAGGCGATCGCCTTTTGGCACCTAGCGATCTATCCTGGTACCCGACCAAGGATGATCGACCTATACCACGATCAAGGCCATCGTCCGTCAAAGTCTACAAAGACTAGATCTCAAAAGGCGCCGCGAAACATGGATCATTGACCACCAACAGCTGTATCTGACAAGGACGGCTTCACCTACCGACAGACCCGCTGAAAGGTCCTAAGTGGGGCCTCCCATGACAGCGACTCAGACGCGTGTTGGCCTCTCATTGGTTCGCACTTCTGGCAGCCAGCAACTCCCGCGGGCCTTAAGGAGACCAACCCATGTGCTAAAGACGGTCGCCCGCTTATTATAATACAACAGAGGCGATCGCACAGCAACTCTCAGTCCTATAAATAGAGAGCCTCCAGCAACTGGAAAAAGGTTCCTCTCAATTAGCAACTACACGCATATGCACACATTCTCAGGCTCTCGGTTTCCTCTCTTGAATCTATCTCAGGATTTCTCTCTCAGCACCTCTCTCCAGAAGACGGTCGGTAGAGGCAAGAACTCCCTGCAGTACCGATTCAAAGAGACTTGCAAGCCCAGGAGCTCAAACATACAGCTAATACACACTGTGGGAGACAGTCGATTTCTCACAGTCTTCACAGCACCCCGTCGTTGTTACAAGAACTCACAGAGCATCATATCTGGTTCTTACGGCAATCTTCATGCTCAATAGCTAAGATAACTAGGGTCTTTACACTCATTATAATTGTACTCTAACATTAATATTTGTACTCCAAAGTATTCGTATTAATAATATCTCGCGAGAGCATTAAAGCCCGGGACTAACAACCCCGGCAAATCTTGTGTTATTTACTTTTCCCACGGAAGTGCTCTCGCACTTTGTTTGCAACTCATCCATTCCAGCAATATCTATCTCCGGATAATATTTTAGGTAGCAACACAATCGTTAATTGATCCTTATGGATTCGGATGAGCACATAGTTTATTTTGGCCTGATTCCAACAATGGTATCAGAGCGACGTTAACACTCTCGTATACATGAGATTTATGTGTTTTGAATGCATAATTTATTGCGATTCAGAATCATTAGTTCTTTTATGATTTGGATTCATGCAATAATAGTAGATATTAACTGTTCGTCATAGATTTTACTTTTTTGTGATTTGATATTATAATATAAATCTAAAATTTTTCGAGAATGATGTATATTAATAATATGTAAGAAATTAAATTTTACAAATCTGCCCGAAAATTGTAATATCCGGATAATTGTTGAGTATATTTATCTGTATTTGTACCTTGTATTATTCGACTTCGTGGTATCTATAATCGAAGCATGGTTTTTACCGTATTCGTATTTCAAACAGTCATGATCATATTAGGAAGGAGTTGCAAATTCATGCATACAGCTACGTTATAACGTACGCTAGCTGATAAGCTTAACGTACGTTATTGACTGAGGATAGCGTACGCTATGAACGAAGCATATCGTACATAACGTATAGTCAGACAAATAAGGTTGGTTGGCACATGGGCCACCTTGGGACGGGGACAAGGATAAGATTCCCCACGTGGCCCGGACAACTTTTTGAAAAACTAGGTCAACGGGGATTAACGTACGTTAAAGGACCGAGATAGCGTATGCTACTAATAGCGCATTACGTACGTAACAGATAAGGGTTAACATATGTTAAGAAGGTCATAAATGAGACAGTAGCTACTGTCGGACGATAGCGCATGCTAAATATTTCAGATAGCGTACGTTAAGGGCATAACGTACGTAATTTCGTGAGGCTAACGTACGTAACGATCTGAGTTTTATAAATAGGACATTACCCCATTTCATTCTTTCACTCGTTTTATCCGAACCTTACCTCTCCCCAGAGCTTCCAACCTTACAAAACTAGTATATTGGCCTCTCTACTTGGTTGTTGAAGAAGTAAGACATCTTGGATTGGTGCTCAAACATCCGGTGTTGGATTCCACCGATTGCCTTGACGTTTTCTTCATATTAAGGTATGTTAATGCTTTCTCCAGCCTTTAATTCGTGTTCTTAAGAATGTTATGAACATGCTACTGAGATTATTAGATTCCATGGATGACTTACTTGACCGAACACCATGTTTAAGGAAGTTGATATGATTATGCTTAGGTTTACCATTGTTAAGAGCATTATAGTCCGAGCCTCATTATGTTGAACAAGTGAGGAGAAGTTTTATGAGATTGTAAACTTACATTGGATAATGTTTTAAAAATGATCAAGACTTGTTATTATCATCACCTAGAATCAATGTGTTCAAGAAGATGAATTGTAGGAGTTTCACCAAGAAGGTTTCATATTTTCTTAAGAGGTATTTGATTGGCTAAATTTCGATATATTCTTGGTTAGAATGGATTGATGATGTTAATGATAATAGAATTGAACCTAGAACACGGTTGTTTCATCTTCCTTCAAAAATGTGTTAGTATTCATTTGATCATACCTTTGATACGAGTCGTATGAATGACCGAACCATGAATGAAGATTTAAGTATAGAATTATATCAATTTGATGAATATCCTTGAAATCGTAGACACCAACATTTGTACCTCAATGTGTTCATAAGCATAACGTATGCTAAGTATCATGCTTTACATACGTTATGGCATCAGGTGAGACAAGTCGCCTGATCAGAGAACTTTGTCAGATACAATCTTAGCGGACACTAGGCATAGGAGCTTGCGTATGCTAAGGCACAGACTTAATGTACGTTACGTTATCATGCTTTACGCACGTTATGGCATCAGGTGAGACAAGTCGCCTGATCAGAGAACTTTTTCAGATACAAGCTTAGCGTACACTAGGCATAGGAGCTTACGTACGCTAAGGCACAGAGTTAACGTCCGTTATGTTTGTTATATAACGTCCGTTATGAAGAGAATCGGACAGGATCCGTAGTGTCGGCAGCTTCTAGCCATAGTTTAGGACGTTAGATGTTCGTACGTTCAAATTGTTACGTAAAGTTGAGTTGTCATTATTTTTCCTATTTTTTTAAAGGTTCGAGATTTGCGAAAGATTAGTCGAAGGAGCGGCCTTCGAGTTTGTTCGAGTCGTTGGAGTATTTATCTCTTGCCATCTTTCTAAGGCAAGTACCTTAATTATATTTATTCCTATTGATGTCGATTATGTTGATTATTATATTGTGTATATGTGTTGCAATTGTTTGTCCACCATGCATTGGTCCAATGGGATCATCATGGAAATATATAGCTGTGTGCGCTGGATCATTGGACAGGTATTTCCACCATGCGTTGGTCCGACGGGATCATCATGGGAATCTATAGCTGTGTGTGCTGGATTGTTGGAATACCACGAGTATGTTGAGATTGATATGATATGTTGTACATTGTTACTGTTTCTCATTGGAGAGACTTGTCGTGATTATTGTTAATACTGTTGATGTTATTGTTCACGGATTGTTGAATAAATCATTGTTTTATAATTATCGTACTTGTACTATCATCGTTATGCTAACCCCTTCGGGGGTGAACATTTGTGTTATGTTCAGGATCCAGGAGAGCGGGAAAACAACCACTAGAGCTGCATGACGACGAGGGTGTAGAGTGATGTTATAGCCGGATTACTTTGTCGTATGTTTGTGTTGTTTTCATTAAAGTACTCGAGTAAGTTGTCGTTTGTGATGTTGGATTTGGTCATGTATTAATATTCACTATTTGATGTTTGTCTTTTAGTATTATTTTCAGACTCGTGTTGTATTTTATTTCCGCTGCTGTTGTTTGTTAGTATTGTTATTGTCTTTTCATTTCTCCAGCCTTGTAAATTCTTACGTAAAGGATTTACGGCGCTGTAATATTCCTGAATATATCGGGGGTGTTAACGAATATGGTATCGGAGCTAAGATTATGGATATCTTAGCCGTTGGGTTAAATATGGGTCGTGTATATATATTTTGAGGTAACCGGCCGTGCATAACATCACTGTACTACCTACGTCTTCGTGCGAGCGGTGGTTGCAAGTTTCCTAAACTCTACCTTGTCCTTTACATGTTATACCTTTTTATACTTGAACGTCAGGATGATATTATTCCCATGTATATTGAGTGTTTATGCTTACAGTATGTTGAGGGGAAGACGTGGACGTGGTCGCGGACGTAGGAACGCTGAGAGAGAAGCTTCACCTTCTGTTCATGATTCGCTGTCAAATCAGGCTCACTCCAATTCTGGCGAACATCAGGAGTCTGTCAATAATGAACGAGAACAGACAGTTGAGACAAATGCAAATCTTGTCGTTCCCGACATCCTTTGTCAGGTGGTCAACCAGATGACTCAATTTGCTCAAGTGGTGGACAGGATACAAGTGGCAGTAGGATTGCAGCCAGGAGAAAGACAGCAAGGCATCCCATACTTGGGAAATCGGTGAGACAGATGGTTACAAGAGGTGGCGAAGATGCACCCGCCAGAATTCGATGGATTTTATGAGGCATCGACATGGGACCACTGGTTGAGAGAGCTAGAGAAAGTATTCGCAGGGATTAATAGCCCAGATGACCAGAGAGCTCCCATTGCCCAGTACTTTCTGATAGGAGAAGCGTCCGAATGGTGGGAAGCCATCCGACCTGTTGATCATGATGCCGGTTGGGAAGAGTTCAGACTCATGATGGAAGCTCAGTACTGCCCTCGTCCGGTGAGGGAAGCTAAAGTTCGAGAATTTTTCTCTGCGCAGCCGTCGGATGTGTCGGTGACTCAGGCGATTAAAATGTTTAATCAGCAGTTGGCGTTTGTTCGACACCTGGTCAGAATTGATGTAGAAATGATGATTCACTTTGATATGAGAATGAAGCCGTAAATCCAGAGGTACATGTCAGGTTTTGAATGCACCACTCTCCGCCAGTACCAAGACAAAGCCCTAGAGTACGAAATGAAAGAAGCAGCTATGGAAAAGTTCTCAGAGTCCAAGATGCATAAAGTCTCTGGTAGTTTCATAGAGCACAAGAGTAGTGGACCCCGTAAGGCCCAATCATCCTTTCATTCGTTTAAGAGGCCCCCGCACCCATCAAAAGGCGGAAAGAACTTCATATCAGTATCAACACCAACAGAAGTGGTCAAAAGCTGTTTTAATTGTGGCCGCCCAGGACACCTTTGGCGTGACTGTTTCTGTTCTCCAGTGACATGTTATGATTGCGGACCGGAGGGGCATCGTGCAATTTTCTATAGGGATGCCACTAAGTTAAATGTAGCTCGTACTTCGCAGCCGGCTCAGAAGGAAGCAAGTGTTCCGCAGACGCAACAGAGTGTCCAACTACCCCAGAGTTTTGGTCAAGGATGAGGCAGAGGATAGTTCGACCGAAAGGAAGCATCGAGTGCTGGATACGTTCTCCCACGCCTTTACGAGATGAGGAGGGGAGACGATCAGTATGCCGCTGTTGCATCAGGTACCGTTCAGATCCTTTGACAACCAGTTAGTGTTTTGTTCGATACAGGGGCTACACATTCATTTTTATCATTGTCTTGTGTTAATCGTTTGAACATTTCTTGTTTTCATAAATGTGAACCTTATGTTGTGGGTTTACCGAGTGGAGAGAGAATTGTGGGGAACTTAGAAACTAGAGATTTTCCTATATCAATTGGAGGCAAGGAGTGGACCTTGAATCTGATTGTGATAGAGATACAAGGAGACGATCTGATTCTCGGAGACGATTGGCTTAATCGATATGGAGCTATTGTGAACTACCAAAAGAGTAATATCTCGATGATAGCCGAAGATGGTTCCGAATTATTATTTGAGGGATGGAGACCAGGAAGCTCAGGGAAAGTGATCAAAGATATGAAAGCCGTCAAACTGATAAAACATGGCTGTACTGGATACTGGTGTTACGCAATGAAGAAAGAAGACGGAAGAGTAGAGCTTTCATCCATTCCTGTTGCGAGTGAATTTCCGGACGTGTTCCCTGACGAATTACCTGGACTACCTCCACGACAAGATGTAGAGTTTACCATCGAGCTAGAACCGGGAGCTACACCGATTTCTAAGGCGCCGTATCATATGGCACCTACCGAAATGTATGAATTGAAGATGCAACTGGAAGAGTTTCTGGACAAAGGCTATATTGAGCCAAGTGTTTCAGCCTAGGGTGCACCAGTTCTTTTTGTTCGAAAGATAGATGGATCACTTCGATTATGTATTGACTATCGGGAGCTGAACAAGATGACGATCAAGAACCAGTACCCGTTGCCACGGATTGATGATTTGTTTGATCAGTTGCAAGGAGTGACAGTATTTTCCAAGATCGATTTGAGATCGGGATATCATCAGTTGAGGATTAAGGAATCCGATGTTCCGAAGTCAGCATTTAGAACTCGTT
Source organism: Orobanche coerulescens (assembly GCA_033398695.1). Classification (NCBI taxonomy): domain Eukaryota; kingdom Viridiplantae; phylum Streptophyta; class Magnoliopsida; order Lamiales; family Orobanchaceae; genus Orobanche; species Orobanche coerulescens. The sequence goes on from CM065814.1 coordinate 46,600,881, forward strand.
ACGGACATTATGAATTTGTGGTGATGCCGTTTGATCTCACTAACGCGCCTTCTGTGTTGATGCAGTTAATGAATCGAGTGTTCATGGAGTATTTTGACAAATTCGTAGTTATGTTTATCGATGATATTCTGGTTTATTCCAGGAGTCTGGAAGAGCATGCGCAGCACTTACGGATTGTTTTGGACCTCTTGAGAAACGAGCAGTTATATGCCAAACTTTTTAAGTGCGAATTATGGCTAAGAAAGTGATGCTCCCCGGTCATGTGGTATCAGCGGAAGGAATCCGAGTAGATTCCCAGAAAGTCGAGGCAATCTTGGATTAGAAGTCTCCTAAGAACGTAAAGGAAGTTAGGAGTTTCTTAGGACTTGCCGGGTTTTATCGTTGGTTCGTGGAAGGGTTTTCCAAAGTTACCTGCCCACTTACTCGATTGCTGCATAAAACCTAAAAGTTTGATTGGAACGATATGTGTTAGGCCAGTTATGATGAATTGAAGAACAGATTAACAACGACACCAATTTTAGTACTACCTCAAGGAACTGAAGGGTTCATAGTTTACAGTGACGCTTCAAACCAAGGTCTCAGATGTGTATTGATGCAGAATGAGAAGGTGATCGCCTACGCTTTACGACGGTTGAAACCATATGAAGTAACTTATCCAACTCATGATTTGAAGCTGGCAGCTGTTGTTTTCGCTTTGAAGATATGGAGACATTATTTATACGGGACTCACTGTCAGATCTTCACAGATCATAAGAGTCTCAAATACATCTTTAGTCAGAAAGAGTTAAACATATGGCAGAGGAGATTGCTAGAATTGATTAAAGACTATGATTTGGAGATTCTTTATCACCGAGGCAAAGCGAACGTAGTGGCCGATGCACTAAGCTGCAAACCCATTTCTATTCGGATGATCGAGACTTTCACCTCCCAGTCCAGTATTCAACGAGAGTTGATTCTTTAGGGAATTGAAGTGTGGTTGCAAGAGTCTAAGGACAACTATGTGTGATGGAATTAACTTTTTCGTTAACTGAAGAAATAAAATCTAAGCAATTAGATGATCTTTCGATGATTTGGTTACGTGATGAATTGAGCAAGGGTAAGGCCCCCGGATTTGTGATTTATGATGATGGAGTTTTGAGATTCCAGAGTGGACTTTGTGTTCCCGATGTTGATGTTTTGAAGCAGACAATCATGAAGGAAGCTCACAGTACGCCCCATTCTATTCACCCGGGCACTAGTAAGATGTATAAGGATTTGAAACAGAATTTATGGTGGGGCAATATGAAGAAAAATGTGGCGGAATATGTCTCGAAGTGTTTAACTTGTTAGCAGGTTAAGATCGAACATCAAAGACCTGCTGGAATGTTGAAGCCACTTCCAATTCCTGAATGGAAGTGGGAAGATATATCGATGGATTTTATCACTAATATGCCAAGGACCAGAACAGGGATGAACATGATTTTGGTAATAGTTGATCGTTTAACTAAGTCGGCTCATTTTCTGGGCATTAAGGATACTTGGGTACTAGAGAGGTTGGCACGAGTATTTATTGCGGAGGTAGTCTGATTGCATGGTACGCCGAATACCATTATTTTTTACCAAGACGGTCGCTTCGTGTCACACTTCTGGAAAGCGGTTCATAGAGCCTTAGGAACCGAGCTAAACTTTAGCATCCACAGATAGACGGACAATCTGAGAGGACTATTCAAACAGTGGAAGACATGCTGAGAGCTTGTGCCCTAGATTGGTCAACTGAGTGGGAAGTTCATCAACCGTTGATTGAATTCTCTTACAACAATAGTTGGCATGCTTCCATTAAAATGGCACCTTTTGAAGCGTTATACGGGAGGAGATGTAGATTACCCCTGTGTTGGGATGATTCATCAGACTTGATCGGGACGGAACCAGAGTTGATAGTACAGACTCGAGATAAGGTAGTCTTGATTCCTGAAAGGCTGTTGACTGCCCAGAGTCAGAAGAAATCTTTTGCAGACGTGCGCCGTCGCCCGTTGGAATTTGGAATTGGGGAGCATGTGCTTTTAAAAGTTTCTCCTACTTGGGGTATTTTTCGTTTTGGGAGGAAAGGAAAGCTGAGTCCGAGATATATCGGACCATTCGAGATTCTTGAGAGAGTTGGGGAGTTGGCGTACAAGTTGGCTTTACCACCGTCGCTGAGTCATGTTCATAATGTGTTTCACGTGTCTCAGTTACGGAAATACATCACAGATCCCACTCATGTAATTGATTTCAGCGAGATCGAAGTCGCTAAGGATGGCACGTTCGAAGAGAAACCAATCAAGATACTTGAGAGTCGAGTCAACCAATTGAGGAATAAACCAATCATTTTGGTTAAGGTTCAATGGTCACGACACGGAGTTGAAGAAGCCACTTGGGAGATAGAGAATAGTATGAAGTTTAGATACCTAGAATTATTTTCGTCTTATGTTTCGTGATGAAACACCTTTTTATAGGGGTTTCCGTATGTAATATCTGGATAATTGTTGAGTATTTTTATCTGTATTTGAACCTTGTATTATTTGACTACGTGGTATCTATAATCGAAGTGTGATTTTTCCCGTATTGGTATTCCAAACAGTCATGATCATATTAGGAAGGAGTTGCAAATTCATGCATGCAGCTACGTCATAAAGTACGCTAGCTGAGGAGCTTAACGTACATTATTGACTGATGATAGCATATGATATGAACGAATCATAGCGTACACAATGTATAGTCAAACAGATAAGGGTGGTCGGCACATGGGCCACCTTGGGATGGGGACGAGGATAAGATTCCCCGCTTAGCCCGAACAACTTTTTGAAATTGCAGGTCAACAGGGATTAACATACGCTAAAGGACCGAGATAGCGTACGCTACTCATAGCTCATTACGTACGTAATAGGTAAGGGTTAACGTACGTTAAGAAGGTCATAAATGAGACAGTAGCTACTGTCGGACGATAGCGCACGCTAAATATTTCATATAGCGCACGTTAAGGGTATAACGTACGTAATTTCGTGAGGCTAACGTACGTAACGATCTGAGTTTTATAAATAGGACATTACCCCATTTCATTCTTTCACTCGTTTTATCCGAACCTTACCTCTCCCCAGAGCTTCCAACCTTACAAAACTAGTATATTGGCCTCTCTACTTGGTTGTTGAAGAAGTAAGACATCTTGGATTGGTGCTCAAACATCCGGTGTTGGATTCCACCGATTGCCTTGACGTTTTCTTCATATTAAGGTATGTTAATGCTTTCTCCAGCCTTTAATTCGTGTTCTTAAGAATGTTATGAACATGCTACTGAGATTATTAGATTCCATGGATGACTTACTTGACCGAACACCATGTTTAAGGAAGTTGATATGATTATGCTTAGGTTTACCATTGTTAAGAGCATTATAGTCCGAGCCTCATTATGTTGAACAAGTGAGGAGAAGTTTTATGAGATTGTAAACTTACATTGGATAATGTTTTAAAAATGATCAAGACTTGTTATTATCATCACCTAGAATCAATGTGTTCAAGAAGATGAATTGTAGGAGTTTCACCAAGAAGGTTTCATATTTTCTTAAGAGGTATTTGATTGGCTAAATTTCGATATATTCTTGGTTAGAATGGATTGATGATGTTAATGATAATAGAATTGAACCTAGAACACGGTTGTTTCATCTTCCTTCAAAAATGTGTTAGTATTCATTTGATCATACCTTTGATACGAGTCGTATGAATGACCGAACCATGAATGAAGATTTAAGTATAGAATTATATCAATTTGATGAATATCCTTGAAATCGTAGACACCAACATTTGTACCTCAATGTGTTCATAAGCATAACGTATGCTAAGTATCATGCTTTACATACGTTATGGCATCAGGTGAGACAAGTCGCCTGATCAGAGAACTTTGTCAGATACAATCTTAGCGGACACTAGGCATAGGAGCTTGCGTATGCTAAGGCACAGACTTAATGTACGTTACGTTATCATGCTTTACGCACGTTATGGCATCAGGTGAGACAAGTCGCCTGATCAGAGAACTTTGTCAGATACAAGCATAGTGTACGCTAGGCATAGGAGCTTACCTACGCTAAGGCACGGACTTAACGTACGTTACATTTGGTATACAACGTCCGTTATGAAGAGATTCGGACAGGATCCGTAATGTCGGCAGCTTCCGGCCATAGTTTAGGATGTTAGATGTTCGTACGTTTAAATTGTTATGTAAAGTTTAGTTGTCGTTATTTTTCCTATTTGTTTAAAGGTTCGAGGTTTGCGAACAATTAGTCGAAGGAGCGGCCTTCGAGTTTGTTGGAGTCGTTGGAGTATTTATCTCTTCCCACCCTTCTAAGGCAAGTACCTTAATTACATTTATTCATATTGATGTCGATTATGTTGATTGCTGTATTGTGTATATGTGTTGCGATTGTTTGTCCACCATGCGTTGGTCCGACGGGATCATCATGGGAATCTATAGCTTTGTGCGCTGGATCGTTGGACAGGTATTTCCACCTTGCGGTGGTCCGACGGGATCATCATGGGAATCTATAGTTGTGCGCTGGATCGTTGGAATACCTCGAGTATGTTGAGATTGATATGATATGTTGTACATTGTTACTGTTTCTCGTTGGAGAGACTCGTCGTGATTATTGTTGATACTGTTGATGTTATTGTTTAGGGATTGTTGAATAAATCATTGTTGTATAATTATCGTACTTGTACTAGCATTATTGTGCTAACCCCTTCGGGGGTGAACATTTATGTTATGTTCAGGATCCAGGAGAGCGGGAAAACAACCACTAGAGATGCATGACGACGAGGGTGCAGAGTGATGTTATGGTCGGATTACTTTGTCGTATGTTTGTGTTGTTTTCATTAAAGTAATTGAGTATGTTGTCGTTTGTGATGTTGGATTTGGTCATATATTAATATTCACTATTTGACGATTGTTTTCAGTACTGTTTTCAGACTCGTGTTGTATTTTATTTCCGCTGCCGTTGTTTGTTAGTATTGTTATCGTCTTTTCATTTCTTCAACCTTGTAAATTCTTACGTAAAGGATTTACGGCGCTGTAATATTCCTGAATATATCGGGGATGTTACAAACATGAGCCACATGTCATCGTTGGACGAAGAACCATGCAGCTGTCTAGTGTAACACCCCAAACTAGACGGCTATTACAGTGCCGTGGACCCCCAACTGGGACCCACCAGGTGAATGAAAATTAATGAATTAAATAATATAACTGTAGACAGAACCACATTATATTACCAATTATTCCGATGAGGAGTTTTAAGTACAACACACCCAGGAATACATAATACATATATATTTCATATGAATATAAAATATACAACACGGAAATAAAATGAAAATCCAAACGGAACTGCAGCAGAAAGTACACATCAAAGACACATGAATAAATGAAGAGACTGGGGCCCCCTACTTGTAACACCCCCAAGTTATTCAGGGTATATTACAGCATCGTGAGCCCCGCCGTGGGACCACAAGGTTAATCATACGTGGAATCATAAAACTTAACCGAGAAGGTCCAAATAAAATGAAATGAAGCACAATACAAATGGTATTCAAACCATATCCAATGTATCCAAATACATCACAACACAAATCAATACCTCGGAAACACAGGCCGGAACATCAATAAAAATTTAAAGCAATACTCGAGTATTCAATAACCATTCCAGTACAACACTGAATGGAGGAACACAAAATATAACCAGAGATAAGACACAGTATCATGCTTGCCCATCATCTTCATGCCAACCCGATACTTACCTGTCCGCTCTCCTGGAACCTGAAATACATAAAAAGTATTTCCCCCATAAAGGAGGTTAGCCGTCGAATAGCTAGTGCAAGTATATCGAATATGAAATACAATACTCCTCGACAATAAAGTAAAAGTAACCGTCAATTCATCATTTCAAGACTAGTATTCCGGAATAACTAAATCTCATAGCATCACATCAATACATACATGATCAATCGTGGAACCGCAACAGAGGCTACAAAACCCTCAGAGGACCGATCGGTCCGTCCCAGAGAGGTTAACTCATATTATCCGTGGAATCGCACAAGAGGCTACGAAACCCTCAGAGGACCTGTCGGCCCATACCAGAGTGGATATAAACAATCATGCCATTCATATATATTACTTTCAAAGTCGAGAATGTACAATAATAAATATAAACTTGCCTTTGAGACATCGAGAAATGAATGGAAAAGAGTATGAGTTCGGTCGGTCCAAGAACTCACTTCCAGTACCTAAACGATTCGCAAGGGATATGATAATCAATAATCCATACTCATAACTCACGAAGAAACTCCCGAAACCCGCCTACGATTCACGAAACTACGAGAATAAACATCTAGTGGTTGGAAAATCACCCAAACCCTCACAAGTCCGAACACGGAACAAACCAATCCGTAAAACCATAGGGGAAACATGTATACGGGTAGGGTTCTAAGGATTTTTACCTTGATTTGGAAGATAGAATGGATTAGATGTTGTGAAATATTTGTTCTCCAACCAAAGATGTTGATATCTGAAGAAAGATCGCCTCCAAACTCCCCGAATCACCCAAATCCCGCTGCTCCCGATCGGAAATGTGAAAAAGATGAAAAACATGACGAGTGCAAGTCAACTGTCCAATATATATTGTGCCCAGTCTAACGCACGCTACACCTCAATATTAGCATGCGCTAGTGGGGTAACCGGTAGTCCAGTGGCTTCTGCCAGCCTCGTTAGCGTGCATTAGGTATACCATTGCGTGCGCTAATCGCCTTCCTTTAGCATGCGCTAGCCGATAGTTAGCGTGTGCTACCTGGGAGTTGGTGTCCAGAAATTGGAGTCCAGAACCTACTGTCCTCTGTCCTGCTCGAGTCTTAGCGTGCGCTGCTGTGATAGCTAGCGTGCGCTACGCAACACATATAGCGTGCGCTAGCCGAAGCCTAGCGCACGTTACCTGATATTCCAGACAGTCTGAAAACCTCACTGCCTCTGCCGACCCATCTCGTTAGCGTCCGCTACGGACGTGTTAGCGCGCTACTGACCACGAATAGTGTGCACTAGCTAACTCCTAGCGTGCTCTAACTGCTAGTCCAGAGAGCAGAATTAGCTACTGCCTCTGCCCTGTCTGGTCCCTTAGCGCGCGCTAAGGCTTAAAGCTAGCATGTTCTACTCAAGAAGATTTATCGTGCGTTAGCCTAGGCCTAGCGTGCGCTATCTCTCTGACCCAGAACACTTCCGAAAGTTCTAAACAACACGATCATGATCCAAACAAGGTACAAAACTCTATAACAACATCAACAACTTCACAAAGAGTTTACAGAGCGACAAAATAGGAAGAACGGCAAGGTTAAACAGTTAATAAAAAGTACGGGTATTACATTCTCCCCCTCTTAAAACAAGTTTCGTCCCGAAACTTAAGAAATAAAAAGTTCGGGGTACTCCGACCGCATCTTCTCTTCCGTCTCCCAAGTCGCCTCCTCGACTCCATGTCTCGACCATTGCACTTTAACCAACGGAATGGTTTTATGCCGAAGTTTTTCTCACGACGTTCAAGGATCTTCACTGGTCTCTCCGGAAAGGTAATATCCTCGGCTACGTCATTCTCACTATAGTCGATAACATGACTTGGATCCGGCACGTACTTTCTCAACTGAGACACATGAAAAACACTATAGACATGACTCAAAGATGGAGGCAATGCCAAGCGATAAGCTAAATCTCCAACCCTGTCCAAAATCTCGAAAGGTCCGATATACCTCGGACTATGTTTCCCCTTTTTCCCGAAGCGGAAAACCCCCTGGTAGGCGACACCTTGAGTAGGACATGATCCCCCACTTCGAACTCCAAAAGTCGACGACGAGTATCCGCATAAGATTTTTGATGGCTCTGGGCAGTCAGCAACCGGTCCGGATGATAGAAATCTTTTCTGTAGTCTCCATCAACATATCCGGCTCCATTCCGATTAGCTCCGAAGTCTCGTCCCAACATAATGGAGACCTACATCGCCTACCATAAAGTGCCTCGAACGGTGCCATTTTGATCGACGCATGCCAACTATTATCGTAGGAAAACTCGATCAACGGTAACTGAAGCTCCCAATCATTACTCCAGTCTAGGGCACAAGCCCGCAACATATCTTCCAACGTCTGAATCATCCTCTCCGTCTGACCATCTGACTGAGGATGAAAGGACGTGCTCAATCTCAACTCAGCACCCAAAGCCTGATGAATAGCATGCCAAAAGTGCGATACGAAACGACCGTATCAATCGGAAACAATGGTCTTAGGGGCACCATGCAATCTCACAATCTCGGCTACAAAAGTGCGAGCCAATATCTCTGGTCCCCAAGTATCCCAATGAAGTGTGCAGACTTGGTCAACCGATCGACGATTACCCAAATCATATTCATTCCGGCTCTAGTTCTAAGCATGCCAGTGATAAAATCCATAGAGATATCTTCCCACTTCCACTCAGGAATGGGAAGCTGCTTCAACAACCCCGCCAGTCATTGATGTTCGATCTTGACTTGTTGACAGGTCAAGCACCATAGTACAAATTCTGTGACATCTATCTTCATGTTATTCCACCAAAAATTTCGCTTCAGGTCCTTGTACATCTTACTCGTTCCGGGATGGATTGAGTAAGGCATAGCCTGAGCTTCTCGGAGAATTCTCGTGCCTGCCCTGGAATCTCAGAATATTATCCTCATGAACCATAAAGCCATGGGCTTTTCCTTTAATTACATCTTTCTTCAGTTGAGAGATCATCGGGGCACTCCACTGTTTCCCTTTGATGTTGTCAACTAAGGACGAAGTAATTTCGAGAGTGCACAGTTGTCCCTGTATTCTTGGAAGCCAAACTTTTATTCCTTGCTCGATAAATCCTGACGAATCTTCGTCTGAGAAGTAAGAACCTCGAGCATCTGGAGCGATGCCGATTTGCGGCTCAAAGTATCCACGACGACATTGGCTTTTCCTGGGTGGTGAAGAATTTCCAAATCGTAATCCTTTATCTATTCTAACCAACATATCTGTCTCATATTCATCTCTTTCTGACTGAAAATATACTTCAGGCTCTTGTGATCAGTATAAATCCGACACGGAGAACCATACAAATAGTGTCGCCAAATTTTGAGTGCGAAGACAATTGCAGCCAACTCTAAATCGTGAGTAGGATAGTTCATCTCGTACGGCTTCAGTTGTCGTGATGCAAAAGCTATCGTCTTATCATGTTGCATAAGCACACATCTAAGACCTTGACCCGAAGCGTCACTATAAACTGCAAATCCATCACTACCATGCGGTAAAGCTAGAATCGGCGCTCAGGTCAAACATATCTTCAGCTCATCGAAGCTCTGTTGTCTCTCAGCCGTCCAAACAAACTTTTCTGTCTTCTGGAGTAATTTCGTAAGCGGCCGAGCGAGTTTCGAGAACCCCTCGACAAACCGACGGTAATACCCAGCAAGGCCCAAAAAGCTACGAACTTCCTTAACATTTTTAGGCGGTGCCCAATCTAGCACTGCCTCAATCTTCTGCGGGTCTACACGAACCCCTTCGGCCGAAATCACATGGCCTAGAAACATAACTTCTTCCAACCAGAACTCACATTTCGAGAATTTTGCATACAGGTGATCAATTCTCAAAATATCTAGTACCAAATGCAAGTGTCGGGCATGTTTCTCCTTATCTCGAGAATAGATCAAAATGTCATCAATAAAGACGACTACACATCTATCGAGGTACTCGATGAATATCTTCATCATTAACTGCATGAATACTTCCGGTGCATTAGTCAATCCAAAAGGCATAACTACAAATTCATAATGCCCGTATCTCATCCGAAATGCAGTCTTCGGAACGTTGGACTCTCTTACCCTGAGCTGATAGTACCCTAATCTCAAATCAAGTTTCGAGAAGACTGCATACCCTTGCAACTGATCAAATAAATCGTCTATACGAGGCAAAGGATACTTGTTCTTGATGGTCACTTTGTTCAGCTCACGGTAGTCGATGCATAAACGCAGTGAACCATCCTTCTATCTCACAAAAAGAACAGGCGCGCCCCAAGACGAAGCGTTCGGTCTGATGTACCGTTTCTCCAGAAGTTCTCCCAACTGATTCTTTAATTCTTGCATCTCGGAAGGTGCCATCTGATAAGATGCCTTAGAAATCGGAGCCCCATCAGGCTCTAAATCCACAGTAAATTCTATCTCTCAATCTGGTGGTAATCCCGAGAGGTCATCCGAGAAAACATCGGGATACTCATTAACAACCGGAATCAAAGAGAAATCAGCTTCGTTCCCTTCCGTCTTCAAAGCATAACACCAATAGCCCGTGAAACCTCTATTCAAAAGTTTTACGGCCTTCATGGCGCTGATAAGCAACTTAGATTGGCCCGTCTTACATCCCATAAATGAGTACTCAGATCCGTCTTCAGTCATCATGGTGATAACTGTAATACCCGGTTGTAATTTAGTCATTATCATTGAGTAATTTCATTCGGTAATTGTCACTACTTAATTTTTTTCACTAGATAATAATCATTCATCCGTGTTCACCGTTCGGAATAACTTCTAGTTGTGTATCGATATTGTTCATTGTTTCAACCTTACTCGGGAATCGAGACAAGAGTATTATCTTGACTGTTGTAATTGATTCATTAGTCGATGTTGACTTTGGAGTTCATGTCATTTCTAATCTCCTCATTGTTCAAATTGTGTTTTGTTGGGCGAACCCTTGCAATCATTGCTTGGAACCACCATTTTGGGGTTTTCGCACTTCCATTTTGTGTTATTGTTTCCCAAATATTGATTCCTATTGCTTTTATTCTCTTCCCGAATCATTTTTCATCATTTTAGGACCCAAGGGGGGTGTGGGCCGCGGCACAAGGAGTGTGCGCCGCGGCACACACATTTTCCAGTTTTGGCCGAGCAGCCTGTACCGTGGGCCGAGGCTCATGCCGGCAGGGCCGCGGCACACTGCCGAGTCACTGCCGCGGCACACTTGTACGGGCCGCGGCACACTCATGTTGCAACTTATCGGCCAAACCGTCTGTAACGGGGGCCGCGTCTCATGCCGACGGGGCCGCGGCACACTGCCGAGTCACTGCCGCAGCACACTCGTCCGGGCCACGGCACGCTGCCGACCACTGGGGGCAGTTTTGGCCCTGTGCCGCGGCACACTTCGGCTGGGCCGCGGCACACAGTGCAGTCAGCACTATAATTGCGTTTTTTGTGTGGATCAACTCATTCTTTCCCATTTCTTCAACCTATATGAGAGAGAAGGCTTGAGGGAGAGATTTTTCCTTCACCTATCACTTGAGTACTTGGTTTTCTTCATCTCCTTTCGATCATGAAGCCCGGATAGTCGATCTAACGCGTGTTCTTCGGATCAAAGTGCTTGGATCTTCAAGAGGTAATTTTCTTCAACATCTTGGATTTCGATTTTGTATTGAGGTATGATGTTTTGGATGTTAAGATCATATTGTATGAAGTGATATACGCATGATTATGGATATGTCTGATTATTCATTGGATTATTGAAGGATTATTCAAGAACACTTTGAATATTGAATTTGATTTGGGGGTTTTCGATTAATTGTGGTTGAAATCACGAATTTTGTTATTCATATTGGATTATTGATCGTATTGAAGATGTTTTGTTGGTTTGAAACACTTCTTGGGGATTTGATGTTGGTATTATTGAAGTTTGGTTGTAAACAATCAAAGTTTGGCCACAAAGTGTTCGATATAATGCCCCAATGAACTTGGTTTAGTTGTATCGACGTTTTGAGTTCGTTATATTCGTGTTTGATTCGTATGTTGAACGGATTATTGGTAATTGTGTTATTCAAGGTTGTTCGAGCGACCGATATCTCAATTAGGACATTGTTCGTGGAAGGATAATTGTTACCTGTGTTGTGTAAGTTAATTCTTACTCGGTTAAAAGGATATTCATTCCTTTTGTTGTTGTTCATTCATAATCATAACTCATTCATCATTGTATTAACCGTATCAATACTTGTCATTGTCAATTAATCATTTCAGTCACAAGGAATGACGGTTCCAATTATTTCATTGAGTTGTAATTCATTTCACTATCATTTCATCTCGGTGAGTCATTATTGATTTCGATGTCACTTTGTTATCTCATGGCATTCCGGGTCATACTGGCGTGCCGGTTGGTATGTGTAGGATTTTCATGTCGGGCACATTTAAGTCGTGTGTTGGTTGTTGGCCTCACATTGGACTGTGCACACGAGTCGATTGCTTCGTGAGACTGATTAGGTACAAGACCACACGTGTATTCGATCGATACTCGTTGGTGGCTTGTGCACGGACACATTTCCATCCCGGGCGTAGTGTGGCGCCACCCTTCGAGCCGTACTGTTAGTTGATTCATACAGCATGTTTGATTGCGTATGTTTTCAACAAGATTGAGTTATAATCTAACCGATTCATTTTTGATCGAACTTGTGGCTTATACAGCATATATATATATATATATATATATATATATATATATATATGATTGTGTTTATTCAACTCTTGAGGATTGTTGTTCTGTGCCTATTTGGGGATTTTATTTTCAGGTCATGGCAAGGCAAAAGCACGGGAATAGCATGTTGATGGCGAGGAGTCCCAGTGATACTAGTAGGGGGTCCTAGTCCTTTCATTCACCGTGTTTCCTTATTTCATTTCCGCTGCAGATTTCCGTTTGGATTTTGAGTTCATTCAGTGTTGTATATTTTATCTCCATATAAAATATACTTGTATTCGGTCATTTCCTTAGGTGTGTTGTAATAAAACTCCTCATCGGAGTAATTAATGATGTAATGTGGTTCGGTATTACATTTACCCCGTGTATTTCATTCATCACTCGCCTGGTGGGTCCCAGTCGGGGGTCCACGGCACTGTAATATCCGCCCAGTTTGGGGTGTTACAGAGTTGGTATCGGAGCGTGATTTTGAATACTACCTTCCGAGTCATGTGTCATTTGAAATCATCGTCATCAGACTAGTATCATTGGACTTTCGTGTCACGTGTGACCTGTGCAAATGCCGAGCCAATCATACCGAAAGAACTGTAAGACTTCTAACGCCATGGTATAATTTCTGGCAATAATCATTCATTCATAATTCACTAGTTAACAATCCTCAAACATCATTATCATTTTAATCATGTTGATCATATTAACTCATTAATCACTCAATTCATTTCATTACTCAGTTGTTGATCTGGAAGATCATATCATTAATATTGCTAACTTGTTCAAGATACTCATTTCAAGAATTTCATCAGATAATCATGTCACCTCAGTTAATCATTCATGTAATCACTGTGTTAGAGCGCATATACTTATTTTCATCATTTCATGACGTAAATCATAATGCGGTACTCATACGAGATCTATGATTATCATGTGACCTTCCTACTTCAGTATGGAGAGAGCTATCAAGGGATGCACGGGGAGAGGCCGCGGTGCGGGCCGAAACCCGGGAAATAACCACTCACTGTCAGGAAGTCGTACCCAGGACTCATCTCGATCGGAAGATGTGTGGGTTGATCCACTCACTTTTATGCAGGTCATGATGATCCATATGTAATTGCTCAATCATCATTGCGCCACTCTGGCCGAATTAATCGAGAGAACCCTCACGTATGAGCCTGCTGCTAAGGAAATTGCTGAGCAACAACCTTCATCTGGCAGCAAGAAATCAACGAAGCGTAATCAGTCCGAAGGCAGTCAGTCAACCTTCAAGAAGCCTCGCGCGGGCCCTATCATTTCTGAGCGACCTTCTACGGTGCATAATCGTGCGGGATCTCAGTCCCGAGTGGCCAGTTCGGCCATCACCTGTTTCAATTGTGGAGAACCGGGTCATGTCAGTGCCAAGTGCCCGAGGCAGACTATCACGTGACATAAATGCGGAATTGCGGGGCATAAGGCCCATTTTTGCCGAAGGGACTCCAAGCCGACTCCGGTGGCATCTCAGGTCCCGAAGCGATCAGCGATTCAGAATCAAACTGCTCTATCAGCGTCGTTTAAAGCGACAGAAGCGAATAAAGTCGGAGCTCATAATTATCATACGAGAACGTCCGGTTTGGGGGCCGACAAGTCCCGGATTTACGAAATGAAGAGGATCGACGATCTGGTGGCCCGAATGATCTCAGGTATACTCATAATTTTATCTCAACCTGTGTGTACCTTTTGATACTGGTGCACCGCATTCATTCATTTTCGAATCATGTTTGAATAGACTTAATTTAGATGGTCCTATTGCTTGTGGACCTCATATCACCAGTCTACCTGACGATGGAAGAATTTTTGGAAATCATACCGAAGTAAGCTTAATGACCACGATTGGTTGGTGGACCTAATCGTGGTGGATTTACCTAAGGACGATGTAATATTGGGTATTAGTTGGATGGATCGTCATGATACTATCCTCGGTGTTCGTAAGCGTTTGGTCACTATCATTCCAGTCGTTGGAGTCGAGTGTGTATTTCAGGGAGGTAGTCCCCGTTGTTCCAGAAGAATTATTAATATGATGGAAGCAGAGAAATCCCTCAATCGAGTTGTTCAATCATTCATTTATCATTTTCATCGATTGGCCGTTCTAAGGCAATCGAGTTGTTCAATCATTCATTGTATCATTTTCATCGATTGGCCGTTCTAAGGCAATCGAGTTGTTCAATCATTCATTGTATCATTTTCATCGATTGGCCGTTCTAAGGCAATCGAGTTGTTCAATCATTCATTGTATCATTTTCTTCGATTGGCCGTTCTAAGGCAATCGAGATGTTCAATCATTCACTGCATCGTCGTCATCGATTGACCGTTCTAGGGCAATCGAAATGTTCAATCATTCGTGGTATCAATATCATCGATTAACGATGTATTCCCAGACGAGTTATCTGGTTTCCCTTCACAAAGAGTTGTGGAATTCATGAGTGAGTTGGAGCTCGGTACGTCCCCGTTATCGAAGGCACCGTACCGGATGGCCCGACCGAAATACAGGAGTTGAAGATTCAACTTGAGGAATTGTTCGAGAAAGGTTATCTCCGACCGAGTGTGTCCCCGTGGGGAGCACCATTGTTATCTGTCAAGGAGAAGTATGGTTCGTTTCGTGTGTGTATTAATTATCAGGAGTTGAACAGGATGATGATCAAGGATAAGTATCCTCTACCTCGCATCGATGATCTCTTAGATCAACTTCAGGGAACTTCAGTATTTTTCCAAGATCGACTTAAGATCTGGATATCATCAGTTGTGAATTCGAGAGTCGGATATCGCGAGGACGGCGTTTCAAACATGCTATGGCCATTATTGAAATACTTGATCTTATCCGCCTCAGAGTGGATAATGGATGAGGCGAATGGGAGTAGCTCCTGAAACTTCTCGGCGATGGCGAGAACATCATCTTCCGCTGAGGGGTCGGGACTGAGTAATTCTGATAATTTGGCCTCCCTGAGTGGGGCCGGATAATACCTTTCCATCATGAGAGTCTTGAACTAGTCCCAAGTACAAGATCCGTCGGTGGGCTTCAAAGATAGCCACAAAGAGTGAGCGCTCTTACCCAGATAGTAAGCCGCAACTGAAACTTTGTGCCCTTCGGGATACTCCACCATAGCAAATAGTTTCTCAAAGTGTTCAAGCCAGTGAACAATATCCGCCGGCTCAGACGAGCCCTCAAAAGTATGTGGCCTCTAGCGAGAGATGTCGCCAATGATACTGCTCACACTCCTCTCTTGCCTCTGAGGTGGCGGCGGAGGAGCCTGTTGATTCTGAGTGGTTGAATTCTGCATCGTCTCCATCAGACGTGCCATCTGGCCATCATGCCCTGCATAAAAGTGAGTAGATCAACCCGGACGCCTTCCAATTGAGCTGTATCTAGGGTACGAATCCTTGACGGTGAATGATTATCTCCGGGTGAATGAGTGGAAGCGTCGCTGCTTGTTGAATTGACATTATTCCTCGCGTTCGCGCATGTATTCACACGAGCTCCCGGGTTTCGGCCCACACCGCGGCCTCTTCCCCTGCGTCCTCTGACAGCTCTATCCATACTGAAGTAGGAAAGTCACATGATAATTATAGATTTCGCATGAAATATAAACTGAGGTGACATGATTATCTTTTGAAATTATTGAAATGATCATCTTGAATAAGTTAACATGATTGATGGTACGATCCGCAAGATCAACACTGAGCAATGAAATTGACTGAATGATTAATCAGTTAACATGATCGACATGATCAAAAATGAAAATGATGATTGAGTATTGTTGACTTATGAATGATGAATGAGTGATTCTTATTGCCAGAAATTATACCATGGCGTTAGAAATCTTACTGTTCTTTCGGTCTGAGGGGCTTGGCGCTTGTGTAACACCCCGAGATATTCAAGGTATATTACAGTGCCGTGGACCCCTACATGGGACCCACCAGGCTAGACACGAATTATCACAGTAAAATCACAAATCATCCAGATGAAAATCAAATAACACACCCGGTACAACCGGCGGAATAATCAACATCGACAACCATAATTAACTTCCACAAATACAAATCACAATCCGAAAGGAAAAGGAACCTAAGTACTCGCGAGTACAATCTATAAGTTTATAAGTTTGGAAAACAACCATATCGAAAAGAACCACGTAAATAAAAAAAGGGACTCAAGTGCATATGTCAACAACCCTGGCCAGCATCCTCGTACTGTCCCAACGCCCGCTCGTCCGGCTGAACATAACCTGAAATCGATAACAAGAATTTCTCCAAAACGGGTCCCCAGAGGGGTTAGCAATTACGCTAGTACAAGTAATCAAGGCAAACCATTCGCTTACACATTTCATAGTACAATGCACCAAATTCATTTCAAAACCAAAATCAGACATGTCTTTTCCGGAAACAAACAGTCAATCCATTTGCCGTGGGAACAGGGCTATACCATTGATCCCGCTCCGTGGACTCTAAGGACCCTCCCGAGCTGGCCATATTATAAAACAAATCACGCACGCGCATCGCCGTGGGAACAGGGCTATACCATTGATCCCGCTCCGTAGCCTCTAAGGACCCTTCCGAGATGGCTAGCGAAACAAACTCGTGAATCCAGGGCTATACCATTGGATTCCCTCCGTGGCCCCGTCGGCCCCTTCCGAGGTGAGTAAAGCACACACAATATACATTACCATTTCATGTTAAGCATAAAGGTTTCCGAAAATACTTGCCTTGAATAATTGACGACGCAACAAACGGAAAGGAAAATCACTGACGAACGCTAGGAACCAATGGAACCGAACCTAACGATTCAAAGAATACAATCACAACCATTTCCAAACGAATACGGAAAAGGAATACACCCGAAAACCCGCCTACGATTCATGTATATTCGTACGAGAACAACAACGAGGGCGGACCACGACCAAACCCTATCGATTATGAAAATACCACGAAATATACCATGAATCCGTAGGAAAACCAAGAATACCGACAAGATTAATCATATTCATCGTGAGTTAATCAACAACACGGGATGAATCGAACAATAAAATCGAAAACCCCAATTTCACCCAAAAGTAGGGTTCTCAGAAGATTTACCTTGATTCAGACGGAGAAAGACGACTACGGTGATGATAAACTACACTTGGAACACAATACTTGATTCCCCAAGGATTTCTACGGCCAAACCTTGAAGAATCGCTCAAATCTCTGTAAGAACACTCGCTGCGGACGGAAACAAGAAATGAAGAAATGTGCCGAAGTGAAGGTCAACTCCTGATTTATAAAACCTGGGATGCCATTACGTACGTTACATAAGATGCTTAACGTACGTAATGTTCATTACGTACGTTAACCCTCAAGTATTAGCGTACGTAATGGCTGGGCAGAAAAATCTGTCCAGAATGCTGAGGTCGTTAGCGTACGCTACATCAACAAGCTAGCGTACGCTACAAGAGGATTACGTATGTAACACCAATGTCTTTACGTACGTAAGGATCGGTGCAAAACTGGACAGACTCACTGTCCAGAAACGCTGGGTGCGATAGCGTACGCTATGCCGGATAGTTTAGCGTATGCTACTAGGACTTTACGTATGTAACATAAAGAGTTAACGTACGTAATGGTTCGGACAGAACAATCTGTCCTGTCTGCTGAAGGCCATAACGTACGTTAGCGATAAGCCATAACGTACGTTAGCGATAAGCCATAACGTACCTTAGCGATAAGCCATAACGTACGTTATGAAGGTACCTATAGCGCACGCAAGAAAGCATGCATAACGCTCATTATGCATGCAGCAGTTTAACACTGCTGAACGAAGTTAGCTGCAACGGGCGGTCCAAAAACGAGACGCAGCACAAGGACAGATTCTAGAAGTGTAGACATGAAATAATCACGACAACGAAGCTAAGCGCCGAAGGAAAATACAATTCTGACTATCGAGGAATTCGAGAAACGACAAGGAAAGTAAAATTCCCTAAACTTATAGGAAATTACAAAACGGTCCAAACGTCCGAAAATCGCGATTAAGAAACTGAAACTCACAACACGAACAACTCAACCATACGAACTCGTGCAACCAAAGAAATTACCAAATCGAACGGGTTCTATGAGAATCGAACGTCCATGCAACAATACATAACAAAAGGCGAAATAATATCAAAACATCTCCGAAACTCGTCCAAATGAAGAAACTCCAAGAATAAAATAGATTCAAAATGTCGAAACGGTTACAAGCGAGTTGCTAAAATGAAAAATACACCAAAAATGAAAATACCATAAAAAGAAAAAATGCGGATATTACATTTTACCCCTCAAAAAATAAGTTTCGTCCCGAAACTTAAGAAACAAACAACTCGGGGTACCTAGCATGCATGCTATCTTCAGTTTCCCAAGTTGCCTCCTCGACACCATGCCTCGACCACTGCACTTTGACCAACGGAATGGTCTTATGCCTCAGTCGCTTCTCACGGTGTTCTAAAATCCTCAAGGGACGCTCCTCGAAAGTAATATCCTCGACAATATCTATCTCACCATAGTCGATGATGTGAGTAGGATCCGGAACATATTTCCTCAGCTGGGAAATATGGAAAACGCTATTAACGTGACTCAAGGCCGGAGGTAGTGCTAAACGGTATGCCAACTCACCGACTCGCTCGAGAATCTCAAAGGGTCCGATGAATCTCGGACTCAACTTCCCCTTCTTCCCGAAGCGGAAAACTCCCTTCGTCGGTGACACCTTTAGCAAAATGTGGTCTCCAATCTCGAACTCCAAAGGTCGACGACGGACGTCGGCATACGACTTCTGTCGAATATGAGCAGTCAACATCCGTTCTCGAATCAATTCCACCTTCCGCCTCATCTCTAAAGCGATATCTGGTTCGGTCCCGACCAAATGGATGCCTCATTCCAACAAATCGGTGATCGACAATGCCTCCCATAAAGCGCCTCATACGATGCCATCCGAATCGACGTGTGCCAACTATTGTTGTACTGAATTCGATCAATGGCAAATGTTCCTCCCAGTCACTGCTCCAGTCGAGAGCACAAGTACGCAGCATATCCTAGAACGTCTGGATAGTGCGTTCCGACTTTCCATCTGACTGCGGATGAAAAGAGGTACTCAAACGCAAACGAGTACCCAACGCCTTATGCACCGGCTGCCGAAAGTGCGATACAAAATGGCCATCCCTATCCGAAACAATAGACTTCGGAATACCGTGAAGCCTCACAATCTGCGCAATAAACACACGAGCCAATCTCTCCGGGCCCCAAGTATCTTTGATGCCCAAAAAATGTTCCGACTTGGTCAGACGATCAACAATCACCCAAACCATATTCATGCCCGACCTCGATCTCGGCAAACTCGTGATGAAATCCATCGAAATATCTTCCCATTTTCATTCGGAAACGGAAAGTGACTGCAATAAACCAGCCGGTCGCTGATGCTCGATTTTGACCTGCTGACAAGTCAAACATCTCGCTACAAACCGTGCGACCTCCTCCTTCATATCATTCCACCAGAAATTTCTCCTTAGGTCCTTGTACATCTTACTCGATCCAGGATGAACAGAGTAAGGTGTAGCATGGGCCTCACGCAACACACTCTGCCTCAATTCCGAGTCATTTGGTACACACAGACGACTCTGGAATCTCAATACCCCATCTTCATGAATTACAAACCCAAGAGACTTTCCCTTAAGAACATTCTCTCGAATTTGAATAATCATCGGATCCTTCAACTGCTTCAGTTTAATTTCATCAATCAGAGACGACGAAAGTTGCCTTACGGCTCCAGGCAATGAAATCTCAACACCCAACTCAATCAAATCCCGCTGAAGCTCAGATCGAGACGTAAGGATCTCAAGCGTCCGCAACGCAACCGGTTTCCGACTCAAGGCGTCGGCCACGACATTCGCCTTGCCCGGATGATAAAGGATTTCGAGGTCATAATCCTTAATCAACTCTAACCACCTCCTCTGCCTCATATTAAACTCCTGCTAAGTAAATATGTACTTCAGACTTTTATGATCAGTAAAAATATGACATGCATAGCCAAAAACATAGTGACGCCAAATCTTGAGCCCAAAAACAACTGCCGCTAACTCCAAATCGTGGGTAGGGTAGTTAAGCTCATACGGCCTCAATCGCCTAGACGCAAACGCGATAGTCTTGCCATCTTTGCATCAACACGCACCCTGCACCACGACCCAAAGCATCGCTATAAACGGCAAAGCCCTTGTTGCCACGTGGCAACGCCAAAATCGGGTGAAGTCAAACGTCTCTTGACTCCTCAAAACTCGAATGTCTCTCGTCATTCGGATGAACTTCTCGGACTTGGAGCAACTATGTAAGTGGCCGAGCTAGTTTCGAGAAACCTCGACGAACCTAGGGTAGTAGCCACTAAACCCAAGAAACTACGGACTTACTTCACGTTCTTAGGCGGTGCCCAGTCAACACCGCCTCAACCTTGGCGGGTCCACACGAACTCCTCGGTGAAATCACACGACCTAGAAACATCACTTCCTTTAGCCAGAACTCGCATTTCGAGAACTTTGCATAGAGTTGCTCGGTCCTCAAAATGTCTAACACCACACGCAGATGATGGGCATGTTCCTCCTCGTCCCTCGAATAAATAATAATATCGTCAATGAATACAACGACACACTTATCCAAATACTCAATAAAAACCTTGTTCATCAACTGCATGAACACGGCCGGTGCATTAGTTAACCCGAAAGACATAACTACAAACTCATAGTGTCCGTATCTCGTCTGAAAAGCTGTTCTCGAAATGTCGGACTCCTTCACTCAAAGATGATAGTACCCCGATCTCAAGTCGATCTTCGAGAATACCGTAGCTCCCTACAACTGATCGAACAAGTCATCAATCCTCGGCAGAGGATACTTGTTCTTGATGCTCACCTTCTTTAGCTCGCGATAGTCGATACACAAACGCAGTGAACCATCCTTTTTCCGTGCAAACAGGACCGGTGCGCCCCAAGGCGAAGCGCTCGGTCGAATATGCCCCGACTCAAGAATCTCACTCAATTGCTTCTTCAACTTGGCCATATCTGAAGGTGCCATGCGATACGGCGCCTTCGAAATCGGAGCCGCACCCGGCTCTAACTCAATAGCAAACTCTACCTCGCGGTCTGGTGGCAACCCCGGTAACTCATCAGGAAAGACGTCAGGAAACTCACTAACAACTGGAATCGATGAAAGCTCGACTCCACCACTCTTTGCCTTCAAGGCGTAGCACCAATAACCAGTACACCCCTTTCGTTGGAGTCTCATCGCCTTCAAGGCGTTAATCGCGAACTTCTGGTTTCTCTTTCACCCTATGAAAGAGTGCTCGGTGCCATCCTCGGCTAGCATGGTGATGATCCTTGTGCGGTAGTTCATGATTGCACCGTGCCGCTCGAGCCAATCATCCCCGAGAATCAAATCCTCACCCTCAATACCTACAACAATAAGATTAGAGAGCCAAGCACTCTCACAAATAAACACGGAACTGTCCCGGACCTCTCGATCGCCAATGATTCTATCACCGCTAGGAAGTTTAATGATGAAAGGCTCGCACGGCGATAAACAGTCAAGACTAAACGGCGCACACACTCCAGAGAAATGAATGAATGCGTAGCACCCAAATCAAAAAGTACACTGACAGGATGGGAAGGGATGTGAACGGTACCTGTCGCCACGGTGGTCGCTGGATCATCGGCCCTCCTCATCTCATAGATACGCAGATGGGCAGAGCCGACACTGGAATCTCCCCCTCTAGCGGGTTGACCCCGACTTCTCCCCTGGCTGGCACTCGGTGGAGACTGCAGAGCAAACGAGCCCTAGTTCACACTCGGCTCCCTAGGCGCTTAATGAGAAGAGTGGACACCGCGGATCTGTCTGATCTGTTCACAAAAGGAGGCCTTGTGGCCTGACTGACCACAAGTATGACAAGTCAACTGTGGACTAGGACACTCCCGGTTCTTATGGCCCGATAAGCCACAGTTAAAGCATATGAATTCACGAATGGAGGTTCTAGTAGCACCTCGAGAACTCCCAGAAAAATGAGCTGAACCGCCCGCAGGAACATTCGCACCGAGACCTGGCGGCTTCCGCCCTTGTGACCAGAAAAATTCCCGATGGACTTCTGCTTTTGCTCTCACTGTAACACCCCAAACTAGGCAGATATTACAGTGCCGTAGACCCCCGACTGGGACCCACCAGGCGAATGAAAATGAATGAATTAAGATATAAGTGTAGTACCGAACCACAATATTATCTATCACTCCGATGAGGAGTTTCATTACAACACACCCAAGATAATACCGAATACATGTATATTTTATATGAAGATAAAATATACAACACTGAATGAAATGAATATCCAAAGGGAAGTCTGCAGCGGAAATAAAATAAAGGAAACACGAGTGAATGAAAAGGACTAGGCCCCCCTACTAGTATCACTGGGACTCCTCGCCGTCAACGTTCTCTTCTCGTGCCTTAGCCTTGCCATGACCTGAAAACAATATCCCCCAACGGGGTCAGTTACATAGAACAACAATCCTCAAGAGTTGAATAAACACAAATCATGATATGTCTTAATTATGAAATGACGCTGAAGAGAGGAATCATAGTACGCCCGTAATGGAATGTGCACGTGCACAAGACGAGTGTCCGAACACACCCGCCCTTGTACCTAATTAGTCTCACGGAGGTACATTACCGTGTGCACAGTCCAATGTGTCGGTGAACCCAACACATGACTATCGTGTGCCCGACTAAAAATCCCACACATCCCTACCCGGCCACGCATGTTGAACCCAGAAGGTCACACGATCAAAAGTGAGCAAAGAATATAATGAAAAACAATCCGACATAGTCAAGAATGACTCACCGAGATGAAATGATAGTGAAACGAATGATAACTCAATGAAATGATTGGAACCGTCGTTCCTCATGAATGAAGTGATTAATTGACAATTACAAGTCTCAATACGGTTAATACATTATGAATGAATTATGATTATGAATGAACAACAACGAAAGGAATGAATATCCTTTTAACCGAGTAAGAATTAACTTACACAACACCGGTGAACAATGTCCTTCCACGAACAAACGTCCTAAAATGAAATGTCGGTCGCTCGAACAACCTTGAATAACAAAAATACCAACAATCCGTTCAACATACGAATCAAACACGAATATAACGAACTCAAACGTCGATACGACTAAACCAAGTTCATTGGGGCATTATATCGAAGACGTTGTAACCAATCTTCGATTGTTTACAATCAACCTCCATTATATCCATACCAAACCTCCAAGGAGTGATTCAATCCATCAAAACATCTTCAACACACTCAATAATCCAAAATGCATACACAATTCGAGATTACATCGACATCTAATCGAAAACCCCCAAATCCAAATCAATATTCAAAGTGTTCTTGAATAATACCTATTAATCCGATGATAATCCTTAACAATTCATAATCACAAGTATATCACTTCATATATCATGATTATAATGTCCAAAACATCATATCTCAACACAAAATTGAAATCCAAGAAGTTTGATGAATATTACTTTTGAAGATCCAAACACTTTGACACGATGAAATCGCATTAGATCGACTATCCAAGCTTCACAACCGAATGAAGATGATGAAAACCGAGTACTCAAGTGATTGATGATGAAAAATCTTTCCCACAAACCCTCTCTCTCGGAACTAGGATGAAGAAATGGTGAAAATGAGAAAAACCCATCGGTCCACATATATAAGTCACAGGGACGCACGACCACCCCGTACGATCAAGTGCCCGTGTGTACGGTCGTGGGTAAGGCTTCTGCCGGCTCTGCTCTTAGCCCACGGCGCCGTGCACGAGCAAGAACTCGTGTGGCCTGCTCGTGCGGCCACGACTCGAGCGCCGGGCCTCACGCCCGATCTGGCCAACACACAAGCACCACGCCCGGCGATTTGCTCGTGTGCTGCTCGTCGTGCGGCGGCTCGACCACTGGGTCTCTTGCCTAGTCCGGCCGCAGCGCACGGCGCCACGCACAACGGATGCTCGTGCGGCAGCTCGTGCGGCCACCTTTCGACAAGCGATTCACCTATAACAATGCACCGAGTACAAAAATCACAGAATTCGAGAAGAATGGGGGCAAAAGCACGAGTAACACAATTGTTACGCCGAACGGTGAACACAATTGAATGAGTATGAATGATGAGTGATTATTAATGAATGAAAATTACTGAGTGACAATTACTGATTGATAATTACTGAATAAAAATGACTGAATTACAACCGGGTATTACATACTCCCCCCCTTAAAAGAGTTTCGTCCTCGAAACTAAGGGTAAAAAAACTCGGGATAACTCTCCCACATACTATCTTCGGTTTCCCAAGTAGCCTCTTCGACTCTGTTTCTAGACCACTGGATTTTTAACCAAAGGAATCGCCTTGTTCCTCAACTGTTTGATTCGCCGCTCTAAGACTCGTATAGGACGCTCCTTGTATGAATGATCATCGGCGGTCTCGATTTCGTCGAACTGAAGTACGTGACTCGGGTCGGCAACATACTTCTGGAACTGAGATACGTGAAACACATTATGAATTCGGCTCAACGCCGGAGGTAAGGCCTACTCGATCTAAAATTTCAAACGGTCCAATAAATCTCGGACTCAATTTTCCCCTCTTCCCAAAACGGAAGATACCTCGACTCGGGGATACCTTGACCAAAACATGGTCACCTGTCTCGAACTCTAATGGTCGACGACGATTATCTGCATAAGATTTCTATCGACTCTGAGCGGTCAACAAACGACTCCTGATCAAAGCTACCTTCTCACGGGCGGCTATAAGCATATCGGGCTCGGTGCCGATTGATTCTGATAAGTCATCCCAACACAAAATAGATCGACAACGACGACCGTACAAGGCCTCGTAAGGTGCCATCTTAATCGAATCATGCCAACTATTATTGTACGTGAACTCGATCAACGGTAGTTGGGCTTCCCAATCATCTTTCCAATCGAGAACACATGTCCGCAACATGTCCTCCAAAGTCTGAATAGTCCTCTCCGATTGTCCGTCGGACTGAGGATGAAAAGCTGTACTGAGATTAAGCTGAGTTCCCATAGCGATGAGCTGATTTCCAAAAATGAGACATGAATAGTCCGTCACGATCGGAAACGATACTTTTAGGAGTACCGTGTAGTCTCACTATCTCTTTGATAAACAACTGGGCAAGTCTCTCGGGACCCCACGTATCCTTAATCTCAAGGAAATGAGCTGATTTAGTTAAGCCGTCCACAATTACCCAGATTGTATTCATGCCACGACGACTCGTCGGCCAACTCGTGATGAAATCCATAGAAATATCTTCCCACTTCCACTCTGGAATAGGGATTGGTTTCAGCATACCTTCCATTTGCTGATGTTCTATCTTGACTTGCTGACAGGTTAAACATCTCGAAACAAAATCTGCGACTTCTCGCTTCATATTACTCCACCAGTAATTTTGTTTCAAGTCCTTGTACATCTTGCTGGACCCCAGATGGATGGAGTAAGGGGTAGCATGAGCTTCTCTCAAAATCGAGTTTTTCAATTCGTCATTCGCCGGTACGCATAACCGATTCTTAAATCGTAAAAGTACATCCTCATGGACCACAAATCCAGGGGCTTTCCCCTGAGCCACATCCTCACGGATGCATAACAATGATGGGTCCGAACCCCGATTCTCCCTGATCGCCTCCTCAAGTGGCGATGAAATCTCCAACGTACAAAGTTGCCCTTGTACTCGCTGTAACCAGACCTCGATCTTGGGTCTCGGAAATTCCTGCTGAAGTTCCTTCTGAACTATTAATCGAGCAAACATCTGCTCCTGAATGGACTTACGACTCAAGGCATCGGCGACAACATTCGCCTTGCCCGGGTGGTAAAGGATCTCGATATCGTAGTCTTTGATTAGTTCTAACCACCGCCTCTGTCGCATATTTAACTCCTTTTGAGTAAATATATACCTCAAACTCTTATGATCGGTGAATATCTGACAGGTGACGCCATAAAGGTAATGACGCCAAATCTTCAACGCGAAAACCACGGCTGCTAGCTCCAGGTCGTGGGTCGGATAATTAACCTAGTAAGTTCTCAATTGCCGTGAGGCATAGGCAATAACCTTCCCATTATGCATTAATACACATCCCATACCATGTCCGGATGCGTCAGTATAAATCACAAATCCTTCCGTCCCTTGT
Organism: Orobanche coerulescens; assembly: GCA_033398695.1. NCBI lineage: Eukaryota > Viridiplantae > Streptophyta > Magnoliopsida > Lamiales > Orobanchaceae > Orobanche > Orobanche coerulescens. The sequence goes on from CM065814.1 coordinate 46,627,675, forward strand.
GACAAGGAAATGACAGGTGCTGAAATTAACCGGCTCTTGAGTTCCTCAAAAATCCGCTGACACGCGTCGGACCATGTGTATTTCTTATCCTTTCGCAAAAGGTTCGTCATTGGTTGAGTGATTTTAGAAAATCCTTCCACAAATCGCCGATAATAACCGGCTAATCCGAGAAAGCTTCGGATTTCCTTAGCATTACTCGGAGGTAACCAATCTCGGATAGCCTCCGTCTTCTGAGGATCAAAACGCACACCATCTGATGATATTACATGCCCGAGAAACGTCACTTTGGACATCCAGAACTCACACTTGGAAAACTTCCCATAAAGTTGCTCTCGTTTCAACACGTCGAGCACCTGATGAAGGTGAAACTCGTGCTCTTCCCGGTCACGAGAATAAATTAAAATGTCATCAATGAAGACAACCACAAACTGATCCAACAAGTCGATGAAGACCCGATTCATTAACTCCATGAATACCGCAGGTGCATAAGTCAACCCAAACGGCATTATCACGAACTCATAATGGCCATAGCGTGTTCGAAACGCCGTCCTCACGTTATCCGACTCTCGAATTCGCAACTGATGATATCCAGATCTCAAGTCGATCTTGGAAAATACTAAAGCTACCTGAAGTTGATCTAAGAGATCTTCGACACATGGACAAAGAGAACCGTCCTTGTTCTTGACAAATCTGCTTGGTGCTCCCACGAGGGCGCACTCGATCAAAAATAATCCTTCTCGGTCAAATCTTCCTATTGATTCTTTAGTTCCTGAACTTGGCCGGGGCCATCCGATCTGATGCATTCGATAATGGGGATGTACCGGGCTCCAACTCTATCGTGAATTCCACATCCCTCGGTGGAGGTAAACCGTAGCTCAAATGCAGGAGTACATCTTCAATAGATAACAATGATACCACGAATGGTTGAACACCTCGATTGCCTTAGAACGGTCAATCGATGACAATGACACAGTGAATGGTTGAACACCTCGATTGCCTTAAAATGGCCAATCGATGATAATGATACCATGAATGATTGAACACCTCGATTGCCTTAGAACGGCCAATCAATGACAATGATACAATGAATGATTGAACACCTCGATTGCCTTAGAACGACCAATCGATGACAATGATACTATGAATGATTGAACACCTCGATTGCCTTAGAACGGCCAATCGATGACAATGATACAATGAATGATTGAACACCTCTGATTGAGTAATTTCACTGCTTTCATCATATTAATGATTCTTCTGGAACAACTGGGGTTTACCTCCCTAAAATACACACTCGGCTCCAATGACTGAAATGATAGTGACCATACGCTTGCGAACACTGAGGATGGTATCATGACGATCCATCGAACTAATACCAAATATTACATCGTCCTTAGGTAAATCCACCACGATTAGGTCCGCCAACCAATCGCGGTCATTAAGCTTAATTCAGTCAGCTCTTAACCTCACGATTTCCGAAAATTCTTCTACCATCAGGTAGACTAATGATATAAGGTCCACAATTAATAGGACTATCCAAGTGAAGTCTATTCAAACATGATTCGGAAATGAGTGAATGCGATGCATCAGTATTAAAAAGGGTACACACAGGTTGAGATAGAATTACGAGTATACCTAAGATCATTCGGTCCTCTGGATCGTCGGTCCTCTTCATCGCGTGAATTCGGGACATGCCGGCCCCCGAGACGGACGCTCCCGTCTGATAAATATGAGCTCCACCTTTAATCGCTTCCGTCGTCTTAAACGACGCTGACAGAGCAGTCTGATTCTGAATTGCTGATTGCTTCGGGGCCTGAGATGCCACCGGAGTCGGCTTGGAGTCCCTTCGGCAAAACCGGGCCTTATGCCAAACAATCCCACAATTATGGCACGTGATAGACGGTTTCCGACACTTAGTGCTGTAATGAACCGGTGCTCCGCAGTTGAAACAGGTTATGGCTGATCTGGCCGCTCGGGATTGAGATCCCGCAGGATTAGGTGCCGTAGGAGGTCGCTCTGAAAAGTTAGGACTAGCACGAGGCTTCTTGAAGGTTGACTGACCGCCTTCGGACTGATTACGCTTTGTTGATTTCTTACTGACAGATGAAGGTTGTTGCTCAGCAATTTCCTTAGCAGCAGGCTCATACGTGAGAGTTCTCTTGATTAATTCGGCCAGAGTGGCGCAATGATGATTAAGCAATTGCATATGGGTCATCATGACCTGCATAAAAGTGAGTGGATCAACCCGAACATCTTCCGATCGAGCTGAGTCCTGGGTACGACTTCCTGACAGTGAGTGCTTATTTCCCGGGTTTCGGCCCGCACTGCGGCCTCTCCCCGTGCGTCCCCTGACATCTCTCTCCATACTGAAGTAGGAAGGTCGCATGATAATCATAGATCTCATATGAGTACCATATTATGATTTACGTCATGAAATGAAGAAAATGAGCATACGCGTTCTAACACAGTGATTACATGAATGATTAACTGAGATGACATGATTATCTGATGATATTCTTGAAATGATTATCTTGAACAAGTTAACAAGATTAATGATATGATCCTCAAGATTAACAACTGAGTAATGAAATGAACTGAGTGATTAATGAGTTAACCAAGATCAACATGATCAAAATGAAAATGATGTTTGAGGATTGTTAACTGATGAATGATGAATGAATGATTTCTATTGCCAGAAATTATACCATAGCGTCACAAATCTTACTGTTCTTTGGTCTGAGGGGCTCGGCTCTTTCACAGGTCACACGTGATGCGAAAGTCCAATGATACTAGTCTGATGAACGATGATTTCAAATGAGACATGACTCGGAAGGTAGTATTCAAAACCACGCTCTGATACCAACTCTGTAACACCCCAAACTAGGCGGATATTATAGTGCCGTGGACCCCGACTGGGACCCACCAGGCGATTAAAAATGAATGAATTAAGCGATATAATTGTAGTACCGAACCACAATATTATCAATCACTCCGATGAGGAGTTTCATTACAACACACCCAAGATAATACCGAATACATGTATATTTTATATGAAGATAAAATATACAACACTGAATGAAATGAATATCCAAAGGGAATTCTGCAGTGGAAATAAAATAAAGGAAACATGAGTGAATGAAAAGGACTGGGGCCCCCTACTAGTATTACTAGGACTCCTCGCCGTCAACGTTCTCTTTCCGTGCCTTAGCCTTGCCATGACCTGAAAACAATATCCCCCAACGGGGTCAGTTACACAGAACAACAATCCTCAAGAGTTGAATAAACACAAATCATGATATGTCTTAATTATGAAATGACGCTGAAGAGAGGCATCATAGTACGCCCGTAATGGAATGTGCATGTGCACAAGACGAGTGTCCGGACATACCCGCCCTTGTACCTAATTAGTCTCACGGAGGTACATTACCGTGTGCACAGTCCAATGTGTCGGTGAACCCAACACATGACTATCGTGTGCCCGACTAAAAATCCCACACATCCCTACCCGGCCACGCAATATGAACCCAAAAGGTCACACAATCAAAAGTGACCAAAGAATATAATGAAAAACAATCCGACATAGTCAAGAATGACTCACCGAGATGAAATGATAGTGAAACGAATGATATCTCAATGAAATGATTGGAACCGTCGTTCCTCGTGAATGAAGTGATTAATTGACAATTAGAAGTCTCAATACGGTTAATACATTATGAATGAATTATGATTATTAATGAACAACAACGAAAGGAATGAATATCCTTTTAACCGAGAAAGAATTAACTTACACAACACCGGTGAACAATGTCCTTCCACGAACAAACATCCTAAAATGAAATGTCGGTCGCTCGAACAACCTTGAATAACACAAATACCAACAATCCGTTCAACATATGAATCAAACACGAATATAACGAACTCAAACGTTGATACGGCTAAACCAAGTTCATTGGGGCATTATATCGAACACGTTGTAACCAATCTTCGATTGTTTACAATCAACCTCCATTATATCCATACCAAACCTCCAAGGAGTGCTTCAATCCATCAAAACATCTTCAACACACTCAATAATCCAAAATGAATACACAATTCGAGATTACATCGACATCTAATCGAAAACCCCCAAATCCGAATCAATATTCAAAGTGTTCTTGAATAATACCTATTAATCCAATGATAATCCTTAACAATTCATAATCACAAGTATATCACTTCATATATCATGATTATAACGTCCAAAGCATCATATCTCAACACAAAATCGAAATCCAAGAAGTTTGATGAATATTACCTTTGAAGGTCCAAACACTTTGATCCGTTGAAATCACGTTAGATCGACTATCCAAGCTTCACAACCGAATGAAGATGATGAAAACCGAGTACTCAAGTGATTGATGATGAAAAATATCCCCCACAACCCCTCTCTCTCGGAACTAGGATGAAGAAATGGTGAAAATGAGAAAAACCCGTCGGTCCCCATATATATATAAGTCACAGGGACGCACGACCAACCCGCACGATCAAGTGTCCGTGCGTCCGGTCGTGCGTGAGGCTTCTGCCGGCTACTGCTCTTAGCGCATGAGCGCCACGCACGAGCAGTAACTCGTGTGGCCTGCTCGTGCGGCCCTGACTCGAACACTGGGCCTCCTGCCCAGTACAGCCGCAACACACGAGCACCAAGCGGCGATTTGCTCGTGTGCTGCCGTGCGGCACTGACTCGGCCGCTGGGTCTCCTGCCCAGTCCAGCCGCAACGCACGAGCGCCACGCACGACCAGATGCTCGTGCGGCCTGCTCGTGCGGCCCTGCTCGACAAGCAGTTCAGCCTATAACGATGCACTGAGTACAAAAATCATAGAATTCGAGAAGTACGGGGGCAAAAGCACGAGTAACACAATTGTTACGCCGAACGGTGAACACAATTGAATGAGTATGAATGATGAGTGATTATTAATAAATGAAAATTACTGAGTGACAATTACTGATTGATAATTACTGAATAAAAATGATTGAATTACAACCGGGTATTACACTAATGGGCTGCTTCACTGGCCGTAACCGACATATCATAGGCAAGAGCTCGACTCTGATAATCCTTCAAAGTAGTACAGACGATCCCAGACATATAGTCCCGAATTGACAGTTTCATCCGTCTAGAAAATTGAAAAAATTTGTCGCTCTCCTCGACAACTTGGGCCTTCACATAGCCCAACTCCTTGTTGAAATCGGCAATAGCTTGAGAGACAGGAATATCCCGCGGTTGAGCATCATAGCTTGAGCCTGTCTAACCGGCCACGGGCAATACTCAGTCTCCATCAGGTCTTTAAATTCTGCCCACAGAGCAACGTGATCCTTAGGCCCAACGGCCTCCCACCAATCAGTAGCGTCCCCCATGAGAAAATACTAGGCAATAGGGACCTTACGGTCCTCAGGACAATTGGTGGCAACAAAGACTTTAGATATCTCCTTGATCCACCCCTCCCAGCCTATCGGGTCTGAGGCTCCCATAAAATGAGGAGGATGCATCTTGATAACATCCTGAAGCCAACAATCAGCTCCGTCCCGAGCAGCATGGGCCGTATTCTGAACCGCCTGGGCTATCACCGCCATTTGGTTCACCATCAGTTGCATAACAACCGCAACACCCAGGTCGGCGCCATCCTGAGAAGAAGCATGGCTATGTCGGTCACCGGTGCTTCCGGCTCCCGAAGAATGCGACGTGGCCGCCCCACCGGATGCCCCACGTCCCCGGCCACGTTCGCGACCACGACCACGACCACGACCTCTTCCAGCATCTATACTGGAGTTAAGAGGTAGCAAAAGCAACTCAATGATAAGTAAGAGAGGAAAAACATCCACAATTCAAGAGACGGAAATACGTTACGAGAAAGCAAAGAATCGAGTAAGGAAAACTTACGAGCGCTGGAAGTACCGTGATGCTGGCAGCGGTGTGACAATGTGCAAAACAAATCACAACTAGACCCAAAATAACCAACAAGCCTAGGTATCCATAAACCTAGTTGCTCTGATACCATTTTCTGTAACACCCCGAGATATTCAAGGTATATTACAATGCCGTGGACACCTACATGGGACCCACCAGGCTAGACACGAATTATCACAGTAAAATCACACATCATCTAGATGAAAATCAAATAACACGCCCGGTACAACCGGCGGAATAATCAACACCGACAACCATAATTAACTTCCACAAATACAAATCAAAATCCGAAAGGAAAAGGAACCTAAGTACTCGCGAGTACAATCTATAAGTTTATAAGTTTGGAAAACAACCATATCGAAAAGAACCACGTAAATAAAAAAAGGGACTCAAGTGCATATGTCAACAACCCTGGCCAGCATCCTCGTACTGTCCCAACGCCCGCTCGTCCGGCTGAACATAACCTGAAATCGATAACAAGAATTTCTCCAAAACGGGTCCCCAGAGGGGTTAGCAATTACGCTAGTACAAGTAATCAAGGCAAACCATTCGCTTACACATTTCATAGTACAATGCACCAAATTCATTTCAAAACCAAAATCAGACATGTCTTTTCCGGAAACAAACAGTCAATCCATTTGCCGTGGGAACAGGGCTATACCATTGATCCCGCTCCGTGGACTCTAAGGACCCTCCCGAGCTGGCCATATTATAAAACAAATCACGCACGCGCATCGCCGTGGGAACAGGGCTATACCATTGATCCCGCTCCGTAGCCTCTAAGGACCCTTCCGAGATGGCTAGCGAAACAAACTCGTGAATCCAGGGCTATACCATTGGATTCCCTCCGTGGCCCCGTCGGCCCCTTCCGAGGTGAGTAAAGCACACACAATATACATTACCATTTCATGTTAAGCATAAAGGTTTCCGAAAATACTTGCCTTGAATAATTGACGACGCAACAAACGGAAAGGAAAATCACCGACGAACGCTAGGAACCAATGGAACCGAACCTAACGATTCAAAGAATACAATCACAACCATTTCCAAACGAATACGGAAAAGGAATACACCCGAAAACCCGCCTACGATTCATGTATATTCGTACGAGAACAACAACGAGGGCGGACCACGACCAAACCCTATCGATTATGAAAATACCACGAAATATACCATGAATCCGTAGGAAAACCAAGAATACCGACAAGATTAATCATATTCATCGTGAGTTAATCAACAACACGGGATGAATCGAACAATAAAATCGAAAACCCCAATTTCACCCAAAAGTAGGGTTCTCAGAAGATTTACCTTGATTCAGACGGAGAAAGACGACTACGGTGATGATAAACTACACTTGGAACACAATACTTGATTCCCCAAGGATTTCTACGGGCAAAACTTGAAGAATCGCTCAAATCTCTGTAAGAACACTCGCTGCCGACGGAAAGAAGAAATGAAGAAATGTGCCGAAGTGAAGGTCAACTCTTGATTTATAAAACCTGGGCTGCCATTACGTACGTTACATAAGATGCTTAACGTACGTAATGTTCATTACGTACGTTAACCCTCAAGTATTAGCGTATGTAATGGCTGGGCAGAAAAATCTGTCCAGAATGCTGAGGTCGTTAGCGTACGCTACATCAACAAGCTAGCGTACGCTACAAGAGGATTACGTATGTAACACCAATGTCTTTACGTACGTAAGGATCGGTGCAAAACTGGACAGACTCACTGTCCAGAAACGCTGGGTGCGATAGCGTACGCTATGCCGGATAGTTTAGCGTATGCTACTAGGACTTTACGTATGTAACATAAAGAGTTAACGTACGTAATGGTTCGGACAGAACAATCTGTCCTGTCTGCTGAAGGCCATAACGTACGTTAGCGATAAGCCATAACGTACGTTAGCGATAAGCCATAACGTACCTTAGCGATAAGCCATAACGTACGTTATGAAGGTACCTATAGCGCACGCAAGAAAGCATGCATAACGCTCATTATGCATGCGGCGGTTTAACATCTTGAACGGTTAGCCGCAACGGCGGTCCAAAACGAGACGCAAAGACAAGGACAGATTCTAGAAGTGTAGACATGAAATAATCACGACAACGAAGCTAAGCGCCGAAGGAAAATACAATTCTGACTATCGAGGAATTCGAGAAACGACAAGGAAAGTAAAATTCCCTAAACTTATAGGAAATTACAAAACGGTCCAAACGTCCGAAAATCGCGATTAAGAAACTGAAACTCACAACACGAACAACTCAACCATACGAACTCGTGCAACCAAAGAAATTACCAAATCGAACGGGTTCTATGAGAATCGAACGTCCATGCAGCAATACATAACAAAAGGCGAAATAATATCAAAACATCTCCGAAACTCGTCCAAATGGAGAAACTCCAAGAATAAAATAGATTCAAAATGTCGAAACGGTTACAAGCGAGTTGCTAAAATGAAAAATACACCAAAAATGAAAATACCATAAAAAGAAAAAATGCGGATATTACATTTTACCCCTCAAAAAATAAGTTTCGTCCCGAAACTTAAGAAACAAACAACTCGGGGTACCTAGCATGCATGCTATCTTCAGTTTCCCAAGTTGCCTCCTCGACACCATGCCTCGACCACTGCACTTTGACCAACGGAATGGTCTTATGCCTCAGTCGCTTCTCACGGTGTTCTAAAATCTTCAAGGGACGCTCCTCGAAAGTAATATCCTCGACAATATCTATCTCACCATAGTCGATGATGTGAGTAGGATCCGGAACATATTTCCTCAGCTGGGAAATATGGAAAACGCTATTAACGTGACTCAAGGCCGGAGGTAGTGCTAAACGGTATGCCAACTCACCGACTCGCTCGAGAATCTCAAAGGGTCCGATGAATCTCGGACTCAACTTCCCCTTCTTCCCGAAGCGGAAAACTCCCTTCGTCGGTGACACCTTTAGCAAAATGTGGTCTCCAATCTCGAACTCCAAAGGTCGACGACGGACGTCGGCATACGACTTCTGTCGAATATGAGCAGTCAACATCCGTTCTCGAATCAATTCCACCTTCCGCCTCATCTCTAAAGCGATATCTGGTTCGGTCCCGACCAAATCGGATGCCTCATTCCAAAAAATCGGTGATCGACAATGCCTCCCATAAAGCGCCTCATACGATGCCATCCGAATCGACGTGTGCCAACTATTGTTGTACTGAATTCGATCAATGGCAAATGTTCCTCCCAGTCACTGCTCCAGTCGAGAGCACAAGTACGCAGCATATCCTAGAACGTCTGGATAGTGCGTTCCGACTTTCCATCTGACTGCGGATGAAAAGAGGTACTCAAACGCAAACGAGTACCCAACGCCTTATGCACCGGCTGCCGAAAGTGCGATACAAAATGGCCATCCCTATCCGAAACAATAGACTTCGGAGTACCGTGAAGCCTCACAATCTGCGCAATAAACACACGAGCCAATCTCTCCGGGCCCCAAGTATCTTTGATGCCCAAAAAATGTTCCGACTTGGTCAGACGATCAACAATCACCCAAACCATATTCATGCCCGACCTCGATCTCGGCAAACTCGTGATGAAATCCATCGAAATATCTTCCCATTTTCATTCGGAAACGGGAAGTGACTGCAATAAACCAGCCGGTCGCTGATGCTCGATTTTGACCTGCTGACAAGTCAAACATCTCGCTACAAACCGTGCGACCTCCTCCTTCATATCATTCCACCAGAAATTTCTCCTTAGGTCCTTGTACATCTTACTCGATCCAGGATGAACAGAGTAAGGTGTAGCATGGGCCTCACGCAACACACTCTGCCTCAATTCCGAGTCATTTGGTACACACAGACGACTCTGGAATCTCAATACCCCATCTTCATGAATTACAAACCCAAGAGACTTTCCCTTAAGAACATTCTCTCGAATTTGAATAATCATCGGATCCTTCAACTGCTTCAGTTTAATTTCATCAATCAGAGACGACGAAAGTTGCCTTACGGCTCCAGGCAATGAAATCTCAACACCCAACTCAATCAAATCCCGCTGAAGCTCAGATCGAGACGTAAGGATCTCAAGCGTCCGCAACGCAACCGGTTTCCGACTCAAGGCGTCGGCCACGACATTCGCCTTGCCCGGATGATAAAGGATTTCGAGGTCATAATCCTTAATCAACTCTAACCACCTCCTCTGCCTCATATTAAACTCCTGCTAAGTAAATATGTACTTCAGACTTTTATGATCAGTAAAAATATGACATGCATAGCCAAAAACATAGTGACGCCAAATCTTGAGCCCAAAAACAACTGCCGCTAACTCCAAATCGTGGGTAGGGTAGTTAAGCTCATACGGCCTCAACTGCCTAGACGCAAACGCGATAGTCTTGCCATGCTGCATCAACACGCACCCCAGACCCTGACCCGAAGCATCGCTATAAACGGCAAAGCCCTTGTTGCCACGTGGCAACGCCAAAATCGGGGCTGAAGTCAAACGTCTCTTCAGCTCCTCAAAACTCGAATGTCTCTCGTCATTCAGATGAACTTCTCGGACTTCTGGAGCAACTATGTAAGTGGCCGAGCTAGTTTCGAGAAACCCTCGACGAACCTAGGGTAGTAGCCAGCTAAACCCAAGAAACTACGGACTTACTTCACGTTCTTAGGCGGTGCCCAGTCCAACACTGCCTCAACCTTCAGCGGGTCCACACGAACTCCCTCGGCTGAAATCACCTGACCTAGAAACATCACTTCCTTTAGCCAGAACTCGCATTTCGAGAACTTTGCATAGAGTTGCTCGGTCCTCAAAATGTCTAACACCACACGCAGATGATGGGCATGTTCCTCCTCGTCCCTCGAATAAATAATAATATCGTCAATGAATACAACGACACACTTATCCAAATACTCAATAAAAACCTTGTTCATCAACTGCATGAACACGGCCGGTGCATTAGTTAACCCGAAAGACATAACTACAAACTCATAGTGTCCGTATCTCGTCTGAAAAGCTGTTCTCGAAATGTCGGACTCCTTCACTCGAAGATGATAGTACCCCGATCTCAAGTCGATCTTCGAGAATACCGTAGCTCCCTACAACTGATCGAACAAGTCATCAATCCTCGGCAGAGGATACTTGTTCTTGATGCTCACCTTCTTTAGCTCGCGATAGTCGATACACAAACGCAGTGAACCATCCTTTTTCCGTGCAAACAGGACCGGTGCGCCCCAAGGCGAAGCGCTCGGTCGAATATGCCCCGACTCAAGAATCTCACTCAATTGCTTCTTCAACTTGGCCATATCTGAAGGTGCCATGCGATACGGCGCCTTCAAAATCGGAGCCGCACCCGGCTCTAACTCAATAGCAAACTCTACCTCGCGGTCTGGTGGCAACCCCGGTAACTCATCAGGAAAGACGTCAGGAAACTCACTAACAACTGGAATCGATGAAAGCTCGACTCCACCACTCTTTGCCTTCAAGGCGTAGCACCAATAACCAGTACACCCCTTTCGTTGGAGTCTCATCGCCTTCAAGGCGTTAATCGCGAACTTCTGGTTTCTCTTTCACCCTATGAAAGAGTGCTCGGTGCCATCCTCGGCTAGCATGGTGAAGATCCTTGTGCGGTAGTTCATGATTGCACCGTGCCGCTCGAGCCAATCATCCCCGAGAATCAAATCCTCACCCTCAATACCTACAACAATAAGATTAGAGAGCCAAGCACTCTCACAAATAAACACGGAACTGTCCCGGACCTCTCGATCGCCAATGATTCTATCACCGCTAGGAAGTTTAATGATGAAAGGCTCGCACGGCGATAAACAGTCAAGACTAAACGGCACACACACTCCAGAGAAATGAATGAATGCGTAGCACCCAAATCGAAAAGTACACTGACAGGATGGGAAGGGATGTGAACGGTACCTGTCGCCACGGTGGTCGCTGGATCATCGGCCCTCCTCATCTCATAGATACGCAGATGGGCAGAGCCGACACTGGAATCTCCCCCTCTAGCGGGCTGACCCCGACTTCTCCCCTGGCTGGCACTCGGTGGAGACTGCAGAGCAAACGAGCCCTAGTTCACACTCGGCTCCCTAGGCGCTTAATGAGAAGAGTGGACACCGCGGATCTGTCTGATCTGTTCACAAAAGGAGGCCTTGTGGCCTGACTGACCACAAGTATGACAAGTCAACTGTGGACTAGGACACTCCCGGTTCTTATGGCCCGATAAGCCACAGTTAAAGCATATGAATTCACGAATGGAGGTTCTAGTAGCACCTCGAGAACTCCCAGAAAAATGAGCTGAACCGCCCGCAGGAACATTCGCAGACTGAGACTTCTGCTGGCTTCCGCCCTTGTGACCAGAAAAATTCCCGATGGACTTCTGCTTTTGCTCTCACTGTAACACCCCAAACTAGGCAGATATTACAGTGCCGTAGACCCCCGACTGGGACCCACCAGGCGAATGAAAATGAATGAATTAAGATATAAGTGTAGTACCGAACCACAATATTATCTATCACTCCGATGAGGAGTTTCATTACAACACACCCAAGATAATACCGAATACATGTATATTTTATATGAAGATAAAATATACAACACTGAATGAAATGAATATCCAAAGGGAAGTCTGCAGCGGAAATAAAATAAAGGAAACACGAGTGAATGAAAAGGACTAGGCCCCCCTACTAGTATCACTGGGACTCCTCGCCGTCAACGTTCTCTTCTCGTGCCTTAGCCTGCCATGACCTGAAAACAATATCCCCCAACGGGGTCAGTTACATAGAACAACAATCCTCAAGAGTTGAATAAACACAAATCATGATATGTCTTAATTATGAAATGACGCTGAAGAGAGGAATCATAGTACGCCCGTAATGGAATGTGCACATGCACAAGACGAGTGTCCGAACACACCCGCCCTTGTACCTAATTAGTCTCACGGAGGTACATTACCATGTGCACAGTCCAATGTGTCGGTGAACCCAACACATGACTATCGTGTGCCCGACTAAAAATCCCACACATCCCTACCCGGCCACGCATGTTGAACCCAGAAGGTCACACGATCAAAAGTGAGCAAAGAATATAATGAAAAACAATCCGACATAGTCAAGAATGACTCACCGAGATGAAATGATAGTGAAACGAATGATAACTCAATGAAATGATTGGTTCCTTTGTTCCTCATGAATGAAGTGATTAATTGACAATTACAAGTCTCAATACGGTTAATACATTATGAATGAATTATGATTATGAATGAACAACAACGAAAGGAATGAATATCCTTTTAACCGAGTAAGAATTAACTTACACAACACCGGTGAACAATGTCCTTCCACGAACAAACGTCCTAAAATGAAATGTCGGTCGCTCGAACAACCTTGAATAACAAAAATACCAACAATCCGTTCAACATACGAATCAAACACGAATATAACGAACTCAAACGACGATACGACTAAACCAAGTTCATTGGGGCATTATATCGAAGACGTTGTAACCAATCTTCGATTGTTTACAATCAACCTCCATTATATCCATACCAAACCTCCAAGGAGTGATTCAATCCATCAAAACATCTTCAACACACTCAATAATCCAAAATGCATACACAATTCGAGATTACATCGACATCTAATCGAAAACCCCCAAATCCAAATCAATATTCAAAGTGTTCTTGAATAATACCTATTAATCCGATGATAATCCTTAACAATTCATAATCACAAGTATATCACTTCATATATCATGATTATAATGTCCAAAACATCATATCTCAACACAAAATTGAAATCCAAGAAGTTTGATGAATATTACTTTTGAAGATCCAAACACTTTGACACGATGAAATCGCATTAGATCGACTATCCAAGCTTCACAACCGAATGAAGATGATGAAAACCGAGTACTCAAGTGATTGATGATGAAAAATCTTTCCCACAAACCCTCTCTCTCGGAACTAGGATGAAGAAATGGTGAAAATGAGAAAAACCCATCGGTCCACATATATAAGTCACAGGGACGCACGACCACCCCGTACGATCAAGTGCCCGTGTGTACGGTCGTGGGTAAGGCTTCTGCCGGCTACTGCTCTTAGCCCACGAGCGCCGTGCACGAGCAGTAACTCGTGTGGCCTGCTCGTGCGGCCCTGACTCGAACGCTGGGCCTCCTGCCCAGTACAGCCGCAACACACAAGCACCACGCCCGAGCAGTTGCTCGTGTGGCCTGCTCGTGCGGCACTGACTCGACCACTGGGTCTCTTGCCTAGTCCAGCCGCAACGCACGAGCGCCACGCACAACCAGATGCTCGTGCGGCCTGCTCGTGCGGCCCTGCTCGACAAGCAGTTCACCCTATAACAATGCACCGAGTACAAAAATCACAGAATTCGAGAAGAATGGGGGCAAAAGCACGAGTAACACAATTGTTACGCCGAACGGTGAACACAATTGAATGAGTATGAATGATGAGTGATTATTAATGAATGAAAATTACTGAGTGACAATTACTGATTGATAATTACTGAATAAAAATGACTGAATTACAACCGGGTATTACATACTCCCCCCCTTAAAAGAGTTTCGTCCTCGAAACTAAGGGTAAAAAAACTCGGGATAACTCTCCCACATACTATCTTCGGTTTCCCAAGTAGCCTCTTCGACTCTGTTTCTAGACCACTGGATTTTTAACCAAAGGAATCGCCTTGTTCCTCAACTGTTTGATTCGCCGCTCTAAGACTCGTATAGGACGCTCCTCGTATGAATGATCATCGGCGGTCTCGATTTCGTCGAACTGAAGTACGTGACTCGGGTCGGCAACATACTTCTGTAACTGAGATACGTGAAACACATTATGAATTCGGCTCAACGCCGGAGGTAAGGCCTACTCGATCTAAAATTTCAAACGGTCCAATAAATCTCGGACTCAATTTTCCCCTCTTCCCAAAACGGAAGATACCTCGACTCGGGGATACCTTGACCAAAACATGGTCACCTGTCTCGAACTCTAATGGTCGACGACGATTATCTGCATAAGATTTCTATCGACTCTGAGCGGTCAACAAACGACTCCTGATCAAAGCTACCTTCTCACGGGCGGCTATAAGCATATCGGGCTCGGTGCCGATTGATTCTGATAAGTCATCCCAACACAAAATAGATCGACAACGACGACCGTACAAGGCCTCGTAAGGTGCCATCTTAATCGAATCATGCCAACTATTATTGTACGTGAACTCGATCAACGGTAGTTGGGCTTCCCAATCATCTTTCCAATCGAGAACACATGTCCGCAACATGTCCTCCAAAGTCTGAATAGTCCTCTCCGATTGTCCGTCGGACTGAGGATGAAAAGCTGTACTGAGATTAAGCTGAGTTCCCATAGCGATGAGCTGATTTCCAAAAATGAGACATGAATAGTCCATCACGATCGAAAACGATACTTTTAGGAGTACCGTGTAGTCTCACTATCTCTTTGATAAACAACTGGGCAAGTCTCTCGGGACCCCACGTATCCTTAATCTCAAGGAAATGAGCTGATTTAGTTAAGCCGTCCACAATTACCCAGATTGTATTCATGCCACGACGACTCGTCGGCCAACTCGTGATGAAATCCATAGAAATATCTTCCCACTTCCACTCTGGAATAGGGATTGGTTTCAGCATACCTTCCATTTGTTGATGTTCTATCTTGACTTGCTGACAGGTTAAACATCTCGAAACAAAATCTGCGACTTCTCGCTTCATATTACTCCACCAGTAATTTTGTTTCAAGTCCTTGTACATCTTGCTGGACCCCAGATGGATGGAGTAAGGGGTAGCATGAGCTTCTCTCAAAATCGAGTTTTTCAATTCGTCATTCGCCGGTACGCATAACCGATTCTTAAATCGTAAAAGTACATCCTCATGGACCACAAATCCAGGGGCTTTCCCCTGAGCCACATCCTCACGGATGCATAACAATGATGGGTCCGAACCCCGATTCTCCCTGATCGCCTCCTCAAGTGGCGATGAAATCTCCAACGTACAATGTTGCCCTTGTACTCGCTGTAACCAGACCTCGATCTTGGGTCTCGGAAATTCCTGCTGAAGTTCCTTCTGAACTATTAATCGAGCAAACATCTGCTCCTGAATGGACTTACGACTCAAGGCATCGGCGACAACATTCGCCTTGCCCGGGTGGTAAAGGATCTCGATATCGTAGTCTTTGATTAGTTCTAACCACCGCCTCTGTCGCATATTTAACTCCTTTTGAGTAAATATATACCTCAAACTCTTATGATCGGTGAATATCGGCTGTGTGACGCCATAAAGGTAATGACGCCAAATCTTCAACGCGAAAACCACGGCTGCTAGCTCCAGGTCGTGGGTCGGATAATTAACCTAGTAAGTTCTCAATTGCCGTGAGGCATAGGCAATAACCTTCCCATTATGCATTAATACACATCCCATACCATGTCCGGATGCGTCAGTATAAATCACAAATCCTTCCGTCCCTTGTGACAAGGAAATGACAGGTGCTGAAATTAACCGGCTCTTGAGTTCCTCAAAACTCCGCTGACACGCGTCGGACCATGTGTATTTCTTATCCTTTCGCAAAAGGTTCGTCATTGGTTGAGTGATTTTAGAAAATCCTTCCACAAATCGCCGATAATAACCGTCTAATCCGAGAAAGCTTCGGATTTCCTTAGCATTACTCGGAGGTAACCAATCTCGGATAGCCTCCGTCTTCTGAGGATCAAAACGCACACCATCTGATGATATTACATGCCCGAGAAACGTCACTTTGGACATCCAGAACTCACACTTGGAAAACTTCCCATAAAGTTGCTCTCGTTTCAACACGTCGAGCACCTGATGAAGGTGAAACTCGTGCTCTTCCCGGTCACGAGAATAAATTAAAATGTCATCAATGAAGACAACCACAAACTGCTCCAACAAGTCGATGAAGACCCGATTCATTAACTCCATGAATACCGCAGGTGCATAAGTCAACCCAAACGGCATTATCACGAACTCATAATGGCCATAGCGTGTTCGAAACGCCGTCCTCACGTTATCCGACTCTCGAATTCGCAACTGATGATATCCAGATCTCAAGTCGATCTTGGAAAATACTAAAGCTACCTGAAGTTGATCTAAGAGATCTTCGACACATGGACAAAGAGAACCGTCCTTGTTCTTGACAAATCACACTGGTGCTCCCCACGGGGACGCACTCGATCAAAAATAATCCTTCTCGGTCAAATCTTCCTATTGATTCTTTAGTTCCTGAACTTCGGCCGGGGCCATCCGATACAGTGCATTCGATAATGGGGATGTACCAGGCTCCAACTCTATCGTGAATTCCACATCCCTCGGTGGAGGTAAACCAGGTAGCTCGTCTGGGAGTACATCTTCAATAGATAACAATGATACCACGAATGGTTGAACACCTCGATTGCCTTAGAACGGTCAATCGATGACAATGACACAGTGAATGGTTGAACACCTCGATTGCCTTAAAATGGCCAATCGATGATAATGATACCATGAATGATTGAACACCTCGATTGCCTTAGAACGGCCAATCAATGACAATGATACAATGAATGATTGAACACCTCGATTGCCTTAGAACGACCAATCGATGACAATGATACTATGAATGATTGAACACCTCGATTGCCTTAGAACGGCCAATCGATGACAATGATACAATGAATGATTGAACACCTCTGATTGAGTAATTTCACTGCTTTCATCATATTAATGATTCTTCGGAACAATCGGGTTTACCTCCCTAAAATACACACTCGGCTCCAATGATCAAATGATAGTGACCATACGCTTGCGAACACTGAGGATGGTATCATGACGATCCATCGAACTAATACCAAATATTACATCGTCCTTAGGTAAATCCACCACGATTAGGTCCGCCAACCAATCGCGGTCATTAAGCTTAATTCAGTCAGCTCTTAACCTCACGATTTCCGAAAATTCTTCTACCATCAGGTAGACTAATGATATAAGGTCCACAATTAATAGGACTATCCAAGTGAAGTCTATTCAAACATGATTCGGAAATGAGTGAATGCGATGCATCAGTATTAAAAAGGGTACACACAGGTTGAGATAGAATTACGAGTATACCTAAGATCATTCGGTCCTCTGGATCGTCGGTCCTCTTCATCGCGTGAATTCGGGACATGCCGGCCCCCGAGCCGGACGCTCCCGTCTGATAAATATGAGCTCCACCTTTAATCGCTTCCGTCGTCTTAAACGACGCTGACAGAGCAGTCTGATTCTGAATTGCTGATTGCTTCGGGGCCTGAGATGCCACCGGAGTCGGCTTGGAGTCCCTTCGGCAAAACCGGGCCTTATGCCAAACAATCCCACAATTATGGCACGTGATAGACGGTTTCCGACACTTAGTGCTGTAATGAACCGGTGCTCCGCAGTTGAAACAGGTTATGGCTGATCTGGCCGCTCGGGACTGAGATCCCGCAGGATTAGGTGCCGTAGGAGGTCGCTCTGAAAAGTTAGGACTAGCACGAGGCTTCTTGAAGGTTGACTGACCGCCTTCGGACTGATTACGCTTTGTTGATTTCTTACTGACAGATGAAGGTTGTTGCTCAGCAATTTCCTTAGCAGCAGGCTCATACGTGAGAGTTCTCTCGATTAATTCGGCCAGAGTGGCGCAATGATGATTAAGCAATTGCATATGGGTCATCATGACCTGCATAAAAGTGAGTGGATCAACCCGAACATCTTCCGATCGAGCTGAGTCCTGGGTACGACTTCCTGACAGTGAGTGCTTATTTCGGGTTTCGGCCCGCACCGCGGCCTCTCCCCGTGCGTCCCGACATCTCTCTCCATACTGAAGTAGGAAGGTCGCATGATAATCATAGATCTCATATGAGTACCATATTATGATTTACGTCATGAAATGAAGAAAATGAGCATACGCGTTCTAACACAGTGATTACATGAATGATTAACTGAGATGACATGATTATCTGATGATATTCTTGAAATGATTATCTTGAACAAGTTAACAAGATTAATGATATGATCCTCAAGATTAACAACTGAGTAATGAAATGAACTGAGTGATTAATGAGTTAACCAAGATCAACATGATCAAAATGAAAATGATGTTTGAGGATTGTTAACTGATGAATGATGAATGAATGATTTCTATTGCCAGAAATTATACCATAGCGTCACAAATCTTACTGTTCTTTGGTCTGAGGGGCTCGGCTCTTTCACAGGTCACACGTGATGCGAAAGTCCAATGATACTAGTCTGATGAATGATGATTTCAAATGAGACATGACTCGGAAGGTAGTATTCAAAACCACGCTCTGATACCAACTCTGTAACACCCCAAACTAGGCGGATATTATAGTGCCGTAGACCCCCGACTGGGACCCACCAGGCGATTAAAAATGAATGAATTAAGCGATATAATTGTAGTACCGAACCACAATATTATCAATCACTCCGATGAGGAGTTTCATTACAACACACCCAAGATAATACCGAATACATGTATATTTTATATGAAGATAAAATATACAACACTGAATGAAATGAATATCCAAAGGGAATTCTGCAGTGGAAATAAAATAAAGGAAACACGAGTGAATGAAAAGGACTGGGGCCCCCTACTAGTATTACTAGGACTCCTCGCCGTCAACGTTCTCTTTCCGTGCCTTAGCCTTGCCATGACCTGAAAACAATATCCCCCAACGGGGTCAGTTACACAGAACAACAATCCTCAAGAGTTGAATAAACACAAATCATGATATGTCTTAATTATGAAATGACGCTGAAGAGAGGCATCATAGTATGCCCGTAATGGAATGTGCATGTGCACAAGACGAGTGTCCGGACATACCCGCCCTTGTACCTAATTAGTCTCACGGAGGTACATTACCGTGTGCACAGTCCAATGTGTCGGTGAACCCAACACATGACTATCGTGTGCCCGACTAAAAATCCCACACATCCCTACCCGGCCACGCAATATGAACCCAAAAGGTCACACAATCAAAAGTGACCAAAGAATATAATGAAAAACAATCCGACATAGTCAAGAATGACTCACCGAGATGAAATGATAGTGAAACGAATGATATCTCAATGAAATGATTGGAACCGTCGTTCCTCGTGAATGAAGTGATTAATTGACAATTAGAAGTCTCAATACGGTTAATACATTATGAATGAATTATGATTATTAATGAACAACAACGAAAGGAATGAATATCCTTTTAACCGAGAAAGAATTAACTTACACAACACCGTGAACAATGTCCTTCCACGAACAAACATCCTAAAATGAAATGTCGGTCGCTCGAACAACCTTGAATAACACAAATACCAACAATCCGTTCAACATATGAATCAAACACGAATATAACGAACTCAAACGTTGATACGGCTAAACCAAGTTCATTGGGGCATTATATCGAACACGTTGTAACCAATCTTCGATTGTTTACAATCAACCTCCATTATATCCATACCAAACCTCCAAGGAGTGATTCAATCCATCAAAACATCTTCAACACACTCAATAATCCAAAATGAATACACAATTCGAGATTACATCGACATCTAATCGAAAACCCCCAAATCCGAATCAATATTCAAAGTGTTCTTGAATAATACCTATTAATCCAATGATAATCCTTAACAATTCATAATCACAAGTATATCACTTCATATATCATGATTATAACGTCCAAAGCATCATATCTCAACACAAAATCGAAATCCAAGAAGTTTGATGAATATTACCTTTGAAGGTCCAAACACTTTGATCCGTTGAAATCACGTTAGATCGACTATCCAAGCTTCACAACCGAATGAAGATGATGAAAACCGAGTACTCAAGTGATTGATGATGAAAAATATCCCCCACAACCCCTCTCTCTCGGAACTAGGATGAAGAAATGGTGAAAATGAGAAAAACCCGTCGGTCCCCATATATATATAAGTCACAGGGACGCACGACCAACCCGCACGATCAAGTGTCCGTGCGTCCGGTCGTGCGTGAGGCTTCTGCCGGCTACTGCTCTTAGCGCATGAGCGCCACGCACGAGCAGTAACTCGTGTGGCCTGCTCGTGCGGCCCTGACTCGAACACTGGGCCTCCTGCCCAGTACAGCCGCAACACACGAGCACCAAGCCCGAGCAGTTGCTCGTGTGGCCTGCCCGTGCGGCACTGACTCAACCACTGGGTCTCCTGCCCAGTCCAGCCGCAACGCACGAGCGCCACGCACGACCAGATGCTCGTGCGGCCTGCTCGTACGGCCCTGCTCGACAAGCAGTTCAGCCTATAACGATGCACTGAGTACAAAAATCATAGAATTCGAGAAGTACGGGGGCAAAAGCACGAGTAACACAATTGTTACGCCGAACGGTGAACACAATTGAATGAGTATGAATGATGAGTGATTATTAATAAATGAAAATTACTGAGTGACAATTACTGATTGATAATTACTGAATAAAAATGATTGAATTACAACCGGGTATTACACTAATGGGCTGCTTCACTGGCCGTAACCGACATATCATAGGCAAGAGCTCGACTCTGATAATCCTTCAAAGTAGTACAGACGATCCCAGACATATAGTCCCGAATTGACAGTTTCATCCGTCTAGAAAATTGAAAAAATTTGTCGCTCTCCTCGACAACTTGGGCCTTCACATAGCCCAACTCCTTGTTGAAATCGGCAATAGCTTGAGAGACAGGAATATCCCGCGGTTGAGCATCATAGCTTGAGCCTGTCTAACCGGCCACGGGCAATACTCAGTCTCCATCAGGTCTTTAAATTCTGCCCACAGAGCAACGTGATCCTTAGGCCCAACGGCCTCCCACCAATCAGTAGCGTCCCCCATGAGAAAATACTAGGCAATAGGGACCTTACGGTCCTCAGGACAATTGGTGGCAACAAAGACTTTAGATATCTCCTTGATCCACCCCTCCCAGCCTATCGGGTCTGAGGCTCCCATAAAATGAGGAGGATGCATCTTGATAACATCCTGAAGCCAACAGTCAGCTCCGTCCCGAGCAGCATGGGCCGTATTCTGAACCGCCTGGGCTATCACCGCCATTTGGTTCACCATCTGTTGCATAACAACCGCAACACCCAGGTCGGCGCCATCCTGAGAAGAAGCATGGCTATGTCGGTCACCGGTGCTTCCGGCTCCCGAAGAATGCGACGTGGCCGCCCCACCGGATGCCCCACGCCCCCGGCCACGTTCGCGACCACGACCACGACCACGACCTCTTCCAGCATCTATACTGGAGTTAAGAGGTAGCAAAAGCAACTCAATGATAAGTAAGAGAGGAAAAACATCCACAATTCAAGAGACGGAAATACGTTACGAGAAAGCAAAGAATCGAGTAAGGAAAACTTACGAGCGCTGGAAGTACCGTGATGCTGGCAGCGGTGTGACAATGTGCAAAACAAATCACAACTAGACCCAAAATAACCAACAAGCCTAGGTATCCATAAACCTAGTTGCTCTGATACCATTTTCTGTAACACCCCGAGATATTCAAGGTATATTACAATGCCGTGGACACCTACATGGGACCCACCAGGCTAGACACGAATTATCACAGTAAAATCACACATCATCTAGATGAAAATCAAATAACACGCCCGGTACAACCGGCAGAATAATCAACACCGACAACCATAATTAACTTCCACAAATACAAATCACAATCCAAAAGGAAAAGGAACCTAAGTACTCGCGAGTACAATCTATAAGTTTATAAGTTTGGAAAACAACCATATTGAAAAGAACCACGTAAATAAAAGAAGGGACTCAAGTGCACATGTCAACAACCCTGGCCAGCATCCTCGTACTGTCCCACCGCCCGCTCGTCAGGCTGAACATAACCTGAAATCCATAACAAGAATTTTCCCAAAACGGGTCCCCAAAAGGGTTAGCAATTATGCTAGTACAAGTAATCAATACAAACCATTCGCTTACACATTTCATAGTACAATGCACCAAATTCATTTCAAAACCAAAACCAGACATGTCTTTTCCGGAAACAAACAGTCAATCGATTTGTCGTGGGAACAGGGCTATACCATTGATCCCGCTCCGTGGCCTCTAAGGACCCTCCCGAGATGGCCATATTATAAAACAAATCACGCATGCGCATCGCCGTGGGAACAGGGCTATACCATTGATCCCGCTCTGTGGCCTCTAAGGACCCTCCCGAGCTGGCTAGCGAAACAAACTCGTGAATCCAGGGCTATATCATTGGATTCCCTCCTTGGCCCCGTCGGACCCTCCCGAGGTGAGTAAAGCACACACAATATACATTACCATTTCATGTTAAGCATAAAAGTTTCCGAAAATACTTGCCTTGAATAATTGACGACGCAACGAACGGAAAGGAAAATCACCGACGAATGCTAGGAACCAACGGAACCGAACCTAACGATTCAAAGAATAATCACAACCATTTCCAAACGAATACGGAAAAGGAATACACCCGAAAACCCACCTACCATTCATGTATATTCGTACGAGAACAAAAACGAGGGCAGACCACAACCAAACCCTCTCGATTATGAAAATACCACGAAATATACCATGAATCCGTAGGAAAACCAAGAATACCGACAAGATTAATCATATTCCTCATGAGTTAATAAAAAACACGGGATGAATCGAACAATAAAATCGAAAACCCCTAATTCACCTAAAAGTAGGGTTCTTAGAAGATTTACCTTGATTCAGATGGAGGAAGACGACTACGGTGATGATAAACTACACTAGGAACACAATACTTGATTCCCCAAGGATTTCCACGGGCAAAACTTGAACAATCGCTCGAATCTCTGTAAGAACACTCGCTGCGGACGGAAATAAAAAATGAAAAAATGTGCCGAAGTGAAGGTCAACTCCTGATTTATAAAACCTGGGCTGCCATTACGTACGTTACATAAGCTGCTTAACGTACATAATGTTCATTACGTACGTTAACCCTCAAGTATTAGCGTACGTAATGGCTGGGCAGAAAAATCTGTCCAGAATGCTGAGGTCGTTAGCGTATGCTATGTTATGCGGTGATTAATACGCCTCGATGGCGATCGACATAATGATCAAGAGCCATCCATAGAAGACAGATGCTGGGTAAGCGCCTAGCGGTCGACGTCCAAGGCGATCGTCTATTGGCATCTGGCGATCGCCTATGATGTCCGACCATAGACGATCGTCCCGTGCCACGTATAAATCCAGCACCTGTCAAATTCTTCGAAGACCGAATCTCGGACGTAGACCCACGTGCAAGATCCGTAAAAGGCACCACAAGATAAGGCTTTTTTGACCCCAGCCTGTCACCACCTTCACACCTACCGACAGGCCCGCCGAAAGGTACAAAGTGGATCCTCCCCTGACAACGACTCAGGACGCGTGCGGACTCCTCATTGGCCCGCACATCTGGTTGCCAGCAGCAGCCTCAGACTTTAAGGAAACAGTCCCATGTTATGGGACGATCGCCCTCATTATTCTAATATAGAATACGACGGTCGCCCGCGATCGCTGGGGAGGACTTAACAACCTCTCCTACTATAAATAGAAGGCCTCCAATAGTGGCCTGGAGGGATACATTCTGAGGACAGTGAACTGACTGGACATATACATACTCAAGCACAGTATACATAAAAAAGCAAGAACTCACAGAGCATCAGATCTGGTTCTTCCGGCAATCTTCACGCTCTATAGCTAAGATAACTAGAATCCTTACACTCATTGTAATAGTATTCTAACATTAATATTTGTACTCCAAAGTATTCATATTAATAACATCTCGCCAGAGCATTCAAGCCCGGGACTAACAACCCCGGCAAATCTTGTGTTATTTACTTTCCCACGGAAGTGTTCTCGCATTTGTTTGTTACTCGACCATTCCAGCAATAACATCTCCGGATAATATTTTGGGTAACAACAATTGGCGCTAGAAGGAGGCCCCCTTAACTTTCATCTTTTATCCCGACCGTCTCGAAGAACACTCACTGTTCTCCGGGGTATATATTTGAAGAAACACTCACTGTTCTTCAAAGAAAAACCTTCAGAAACATGACGTCTGCCACGACCTCAAAAAGAGCCACCCTGCGATCTACCGGACATCTCATTCCGGTCCAGACCGAATCCCAACCTACGGTGGAAGGCGACCGCGGCGATGCTAGGCTCTCACTCCCGCCCCCGAGGGACGGTCCCAGCCTCTCACTTGATCAGTTCCAGATAGCGGAATAGATCGAGGATGCTATGGCCATCCTCAGGGAGAGACGGAGGGCATACGACTCGCCCACCATTACTCCGTCAGCCATCCGCCGAGCAGGCAAGCGGAAACTCAAGGGGCTATACGTCGAGAAATTATCGGAAAGCCCCGAGCCGCAAGAAAATGCTCTCATAAGGTGGGATGATTCCGTCTTCAGCCGCCTAGGGAGCGATCCCTCATGGCGACCCGGGCATTCAGGCCCCAGCCGGGAGACATCGGAGTCCGAATCCGTCACTAGGAGTTCGGCATATCCGACTCCCAGAAGACAAGCCGGCCAACGGGCCCCCGCTCGTCCAAGAATTGAGCCCGGTGGCGGATAACTCGTCACCTATCATGGTGCCAGGAGATCGGTACACGATCGCCTTGGTTCCCGCTCAGAGAGCCAATCAGCTAGCAGTCAGGATACGGCGATGGCCGCCATGCAGCGCCAGCTCGACGAAAAGAAGGCACTCCTAGAAACTGGGATATGCGCCAAGAGATCGATCACTGGACCAAGTGAGACACTCGCGGCACAGATCGAGCTCACCCCCATTCAATCGAAGATCGCTCCCCCTCAAACACCTCTATATGAGGGGAGATCGTATCCTGAGACCTATTTGAGCAAATTCCGGATTTACATGACCGGATGTGGAGCATCGGACGCGACGAAGTGCCGAATGTTCCCATTGACATTGGGCGATCTCGCCCATAGGTGGTACATCTCACGGCCACCTCGCTCGATCAACTGTTTCGAGAAGCTGACGAAAGACTTCACGTCGTATTTCGCCGCCAAAGTTGCTCGGCCCGAAGGCCCCCACCGCATGATGAAAATCAGGCAAAGGAAGAACGAGCCCGATGAAGACTACATCGACCGGGTGGATGAAATAGTCCTTATCGGCGAGCCCATTAGCGACGAGCTCGCTCTCTACTCGGTCCTAGGGGAATTCTATGGCCATTCGCCCATGTTCAGGCACCTTACGAGGGACATCCCCCCGACCGACGCGATCTTCCGCGTCAGGGCCGTTGATTTTCTGGCTAGGCAGAGGATGCTCACCCTTCATTTAGGCGAGGGATCTATCGGGGAAGTGAAGACTCCTACCCCCATCCCGAGAAAGGCAGTCGCCAAGCCCAGAAAGGCGATCGCGAAGCCGCCCGGCGAATTCAAATCTTTCGAGGATGTAGAGGTCCACCTCCTCCACAACCTCAATCTATCTACGACCCACATTTTCAAAACCATCAAGGGGCGTGAGTGGCTTAGCAAACTGAAGCCGATAAGAGACCACGGTCATTTAGACCGCAACAAATTTTGTGCCTACCACAAGAGTCCCGGCCACAACACCAGCCAATGCCGCGACCTCCTCAAACAACTCTGGAGACTGTTCGAGGAAGGAAAATTGTATAACTTGGTTACCAAGCCAGAGCCCCGATCAGAGAGGACCGGGGGGCGCGAGCGCCGGCAGAACGATGGAATCCCTCCCAATCCGGTCGCTAGGATCGAGCAAAACGAACTGGAGTATTCTGATAAATCAATCCCTCCGATCAACCCTGGCGGCCGGATCAATATGCTTCAGGCGGGAGGTGGTAACCTCGGAGGACTTTCCCCGGTTTCCACCATGTCGAACAGAAAGCCGAAGGCCAAACTGAGGGCATTCGCCGGGGTCCATGTCGTGGTACCCCAAGAGCCGACCATATCCAAAGACGCGCTCATCACCTTCTCCAACAAGGATAGGGAGGGAGTGTAGTGCCCTAAAGAGGATGCCTTGGTGATCTCTGCATGTATCCTTGGGAAAATGGTCGATCGCGTGCTGGTTGACAATGGGTTTAATACCCGGTTGTAACTTATTCATTATCATTCAGTATTTATCATTCAGTAATTGTCACTCAGTATTTTTCACTCATTAATGATCATTTGTCACTCATATTCAATCATTGTATTCATCGTTCAGAGTAATTGTATCGTGTATCAATCGTCATTCATCATCAATCTAGTTGGAGAATCGTGTGGTGTTTGCCATCGTTGTCATTTCATAGTGTGCTGTGTGTGAGGAGTAGCGCACGCTACGTACTCTCTTTAGCATGCGCTAATTGAGTACGGGTAGTGCACGCTACCTCTCAACACTAGCGCACGCTAGTATGTTTCAAGCAGGCAGTCCAGAAGGCACTGGACTGCATTTGGGTTGTAAGTAGTGCACACTACGAATGGTAAGTAGCGCACGCTAGTAGGCCGGAGTAGCGCATGCTATGCAGTCGGTATAGTGCGCGCTAAGGTCGGATCAGGTTGAGTCCAGTGGCTACTGGATTGCATTGGATTAATTCATAGCGCATGCTATGAGTGGTTTTTAGCGTACGCAATCGATATTGTAGCGCACGCTAAATATTGATTGTAGCGCACGCTACCGCGATCAGATCAGAGGACATAAGGTTCTGGACTCCAGTACTGGGCATCAGATGATTCGTTAGCGCACGCTAACATTTTGGGGTTAGCGCACGCTAAGTGTTCAGCTGTAGCGCACGCTACAAGAAGGTACGTAGCGCGCGCTACCATTGTCGGACAGTGAGTACTGGACTTACTAAAACACCCGTTAGCGCACGCTAAGAACTGGGGCTAGCGCGCGCTAAACTGGAATCTCTATAAATTGGACAGTGCAGCCCAGATTTCGTCATTTGTCATTTCTTCTCATCATCTCATCGGTTTCGGGCGATTTGGAGCGATGTGGAGAGTATTCTTCGAGGTGTAATCATCAATCATCATCTTCAAGTCTTTTAGTTGGATTAATCATCACTTCATCATCTCCAAAACATCAAATCAAAGGTATTAATCTCTTGGATCTAGAATTTCGGATTTTTGGGGTTTTCCTTCTGATTTCTTCGTGTTAGCTTGGATTGTTGTTGGAATATGTTAGATATGGATTATCTACCTCGGATAAATATATTTCTACAGATTTAATGGCTATTTTGGGGATTTATTTCAAGAACCCTTGGGGTTGACATCGGTTAATTTGGGGACTTTCGATTGATGTTGTTGTAATCTTGAATTGTGGATTCCTATTGGATTAATGATGCCATTGATATTGTTTTGGTGGTTTGAATCAATCATTTGATAGTTGATTTCGATAATTTGGGTTTGTTGTAACCAACGGGAAGGATTTTTGCTACGTATTCGTTTGAATGCCCTGATGAGTTTAATTATCGTTGTATCGACGTTTGAGTTGGTTATAATCGTGTTTGATGCGTGTATTGATCGAATTATTGGTAATTGTGTTATTCAAGGTTGTTCGAGCGACCGACATTTCATTTAGGACGTTGTTCGTAGACAGACATTCTTCATCGGTGTTGTGTAAGTTAATTCTTACTCAGTTAAAAGGATATTCATTCCTTTTGTTGTTGTTCATTCATAATCGTAATTCATTCATATGGTACTAACCATTTTAAAACTTGTAATTGTCACCTAATTACTTCATTCACGAGGAACAACGGTTCCAATCATTTCATTGAGCTGTCATTCATTTCACCATCATTTCGTCTTGGTGAGTCATTATTCATTTTCAATGTCACTTTTGTTATATCGTGGCATTCCGGGTCATACTGGCGTGCCGGTTGGTATGTGTAGGATTTTCATGTCGGGCACATTTAAGTCGTGTGTTGGTTGTTGGCCTCATATTGGACTGTGCACACGAGTCGATTGCTTCGTGAGACTGATTAGGTACAAGACCACATGTGTATTCGATCGATACTCGTTGGTGGCTTGTGCACGGACACATTTCCATCAGGGACGTAGTGTGGCGCCATTCCTTCGAGCCGTACTGTTAGTTGATTCATATAGCATGTTTGATTGCGTATGTTTCGACAAAATATTTCATAACTAAAGTTATATCATGATTGTGTATTTTCAAATCTTGAGGATTGTTGTTTTGTGTAACTGACCCCGTTGGGGGATATTGTTTTTCAGGTCATGGCAAGGTAAAAGCACGGGGAGAGTACGTTGACGGCGAGGAGTCCCAATGATACTAGAAGGGGGCCCCAGTCTTTCAGTCATTTATGTTTTCTTCATTTATTCCGCTGCAGACATTCCGTTTGAATGCTCATTTCACTCAGTGTGGTATATTTTATCTCCATATAAAATATACATGTATTCTGTATTATCCTGAGTGTGTTTTATGAAACTCCTCATCGGAGTAATTGATGTTGTAATGTGGTTCGGTACTACATTTACCCTGTGTAATTCATTCATTTTCATTCACCTGGTGGGTCCCAGTCGGGGCTCCATGGCACTGTAATATCCGCCTAGTTTAGGGTGTTACAGAGTTGGTATCGGAGCGTGGTTTTGAATACTACCTTCCGAATCATGTCTCATTTGAAATCATCGTCATCAGACTAGTATCATTGGACTTTCGTGTCACGTGTGACCTGTGCAAATGCCGAGCCAATCAGACCGAAAGAACTGTAAGATTTCTAACGCCATGGTATAATTTATGGCAATAATCATTCATTCATAATTCACTAGTTAACAATCCTCAAACATCATTTTCATTTTAATCATGTTGATCATATTAACTCATTAATCACTCAACTCATTTCATTACTCAGTTGATGATCAGGACGATCATGTTAACTCATTAATCACTCAATTCATTTCATTACTCAGTTGTTAATCTGGAAGATCATATCATTAATCTTGTTAACTTGTTCAAGATACTCATTTCAAGAATTTCATCAGATAATCATGTCACCTCAGTTAATCATTCATGTAATCACTGTGTTAGAGCGCATATGCTCATTTTCATCATTTCATGACGTAAATCATAATGCAGTACTCATAAGAGATCTATGATTATCATGCGACCTTCCTACTTCAGTATGGAGAGAGCTGTCAGGGGATGCACGGGGAGACGCCGCGGTGCGGGCCGGAACCCGAGTAATAATCACTCACTGTCAGGAGATCGTACCCAGGACTCAGCTCGATCAGAAGATGTTCGGGTTGATCCACTCACTTTTATGCAGGTCATGATGACCCATATGCAATTGCTCAATCATCATTGTGCCACTCTAGCCGGGTTAATCGAGAGAACTCTCCCGTATGAGCCTGCTGCTAAGGAGATTGCTAAGCAACAACTTTCATCTGCTGGCAAGAAGTCTAAGAACCGTAATCAGTCTGACGGCAGTCAGGCCACTTTCAAGAAACCACGTGCGGGCTCTACTTTTTCTGAGCGACCTCCCATGGCGTCTAAACCCACGGAATCTCAGTCACGAGCTGCCAGTTCGGCCATCACCTGTTTCAACTGTGAGGAACAGGGTCATTTCGGCACCAAATGTCCGAAATAGACTGTCACGTGCCACAACTGTGGAATTGCTGGGCATAGGGCCCGTTTTTGCCGAAGGGACTCTAAACCCACTCCGGCGTCATCTCAGGCCCCAAGACATTCAGCGGTGCAGAATCAGGCCACTCAGTCAGCGTCATTCAAGACGATAGGAGCTAATAAAGGCGGAGCCAAGAGCTATCAGACGGGAGCGTCCGGTTCGGGGGCTGGCAAGCCCCGAATTTATGAGATAAGAAGACCGACGATCCAGAGGCCTGGATGATCTCAGGTACACTCGATATTTTAACTCAACCTGTGTGTACCCTTTTTGATACTGGTGCATCACATTCATTCATTTCCGAGTCATGTTTGAGTAGACTACGTCTGGGTAGTACTACTAGTTGTGAGCCTTATGTCATTGGTCTATCTGACGGTAGAAGAATTATCGGAAATTGCGAGATTCAGGATTGTCCGATTCAGCTTCATGGCCGTGTTTGGTTAGCAGACCTAATTGTGGTGGATCTACCGAGAGACAACGTCATCTTGGGTATAGATTGGATGGATCGTCACGATGCCATCATTAGCGTCCGTAAGCGTATGGTCACTATCATTTCAGACGAGGGGGTTGAATGTGTTTTTCAGGGAGGTAATCCTGGCTGTTCGGGTAAGGTCATTAACTTGATGAAAGCAGTGAGATTACTCCGTCAGGGGTGTGTTGGTTATTGGAGCTATATGACCAAAACCGGGAAATCATCAGTAATGTTGACGGATATTCCGGTAGTGAGGTATATGCCGATGTTTTTCTAGACGAGTTACCTGGTTTGCCTCCACAGAGAGATGTGGAATTCACGATTGAGTTGGAGCCCGGTACGTCCCCGATATCGAAGGCACCGTACCGGATGGCCCCGACCGAAATGCAGGAATTAAAGAACTAACTTGAGGAGTTGTTCGAGAAAGGTTATATCTGACCGAGTGCATCCCCGTGGGGAGCACCAGTGTTGTTTGTCAAGAAGAAGGATGGTTCGTTCCGTTTGTGTATTGATTACCGGGAATTGAACAGGGTGACGTTCAAGAATAAGTATCCTCTACCCCGTATCGATGACCTTTTAGATCAACTTCAGGGAGCTTCAGTATTTTCCAAGATCGACTTAAGATCTGGATATCATCAGTTGCGAATTCGAGAGTCGGATATCGCGAGGACAGTGTTTCGTATACGCTATGGCCATTAGGAGTTCGTGGTGTTAGTTAATGCACTAATGCATCTGCGGTATTCATGGAGTTAACGAATCGGGTCTTCATTGACTTTTTGGATCAGTTCGTGGTTGTCTTTATTGATGACCTTTTAAATTATTCTCGTGACTGAGAAGAGCACGAGCTTCACCTTCATCAGGTTCTCGACATGTTGAGACGAGAGCAACTTTATGGAAAGTTTTCCATATGTGAGTTCTGGATGTCCGAAGTGACGTTTCTCGGGCATGTAATTTCATCAGACGGAGTTCGTGTTGACCCTCAGAAGACGGAGGCTATCCGAGGGTGGCAACATCCGAAGAATGTTAAGGAAATCCGAAGTTTCCTTGGCTTAGCGGGTTAATTATCCAACCCACGACTTGGAGCTAGCTGCCGTGGTTTTCGTGTTAGAATTTGGCGTCATTATCTTTATGGCATCACCTGTCAGTTATTCACCAATCACAAGAGTTGAAGTATATATTTACTCAGAAGGAGTTAAATTTGCGACATAAGCGGTGGTTGGAACTAATCAAAGATTATGACATCGAGATCCTTTACCACCCGGGTAAGGCGAATGTTGTCGCCGACGCCTTGAGTCGTAAGTCCGTTCAGGAGCAGATGCTTGCCCGTTTAACAGTTCAGAAAGAGCTTCAACAGGAATTCCTTAGACCCGAGATCGAGGTCTGGCTTCAGCGAGTGCAAGGGCAACTTTGCATGTTAGAGATTTCATCGCGACTTGAGGAGGCAATCAAAGAGAATCAGGGTTCAGACCCATCATTGTTACGCATCCGTGAGGATGTGGCTCAGGGGAAAGTCCCTGGATTCGTGGTCCACGAGGATGGACTTTTGAGATTTAAGAATCGGTTGTGCGTACCGGCGAATGACGAGTTGAAAAACTCGATTTTAAGAGAAGCTCATGCTATCCCTTACTTTGTTCATCCAGGGTCTAGCAAGATGTACAAGGACTTGAAACAAAATTACTGGTGGAGTAATATGAAGCGAGAAGTTGCAGAATTTGTTTCGAGATGCTTAACCTATCAACAAGTCAAGATAGAACATCAGCGACCGGTGGGTATGCTGAAACCGCTCCCTATTCCGGAGTGGAAATGGGAGGATATTTCAATGGACTTCATCACGAGTTTGCCGACGAGTCGTCGTGGCATGAACACATTCTGGGTAATTGTGGATCGCCTAACTAAATCAGCTCATTTCCTTGAGATTAAGGATACGTGGGGTCCTGAGAGACTTGCCCAGTTATTTATCAAAGAGATAGTGAGATTGCACGGTACTCCTAAAAGTATCGTTTCCGATCGTGACGGACGATTCGTGTCTCATTTTTGGAGATCAGTTCATCGTGCTATGGGAACTCAGCTTAATTTCAGTATAGCTTTTCATCCTCAGTCCGACGGACAATCAGAGAGGACTATTCAGACCTTAGAGGACATGTTGATGGCATGTGTCCTCGATTGGAAAGATGATTGGGAAGCCCAACTACCGTTGATCGAGTTCACGTACAATAACAGTTGGCATTCTTCGATTAAGATGGCACCTTACGAGGCCTTGTACGTTCGTCATTTTCGATCTCCTTTGTGCTGGGATGACTTATCAGAATCAATCGACACCGAGCCCGATATGCTTATAGCCGCCCGTGAGAAGGTAGCTTTGATCAGGAGTAATTTGTTGACCGCTCAGAGTCGACAGAAATCTTATGCAGATAATCGTCGTCGACCATTAGAATTCGAGACGGGTGACCATGTTTTGGTCAAGGTATCCCCGAGTCGTGGTATCTTCCGTTTTGGGAAGAGGGGAAAGTTGAGTCCGAGATTCATTGGACCGTTTCAGATTTTGGATCGAGTAGGCAAGCTACCTTATCGATTGGCCTTACCTCCGTCGTTGAGCCGAATTCATAATGTGTTTCACGTCTCTCAGTTGCGGAAGTATATTGCCGACCCGAGTCACATACTTCAGTTCGACGAAATCGAGATCGCCGATGATCATTCATATGAGGAGCGTCCTATACGAGTTTTAGAGCGGCAAATAAAACAGTTGAGGAACAAGACGATTCCTTTGGTTAAAATTCAGTGGTCTAGACACGGAGTCGAAGAGGCTACTTGGGAAACCGAGGATAGTATGCGGGAGAGTTATCCCGAGTTGTTTGACCCTTAGTTTCGGGGACAAAACTCTTTTAAGGGGGGGTGTATGTAATACCCGGTTGTAACTCAGTCATTATCATTCAGTATTTATCATTCAGTAATTGTCACTCAGTATTTTTCACTCATTAATGATCATTTGTCACTCATATTCAATCATTGTATTCATCGTTCAGAGTAATTGTATCGTGTATCAATCGTCATTCATCATCAATCTAGTTGGATAATCGTGTGGTGTTTACCATCGTTGTCATTTCATAGTGTGCTGTGTGTGAGGAGTAGCGCACGCTACGTACCCTCTTTAGCGTGCGCTAATTGAGTACGGGTAGTGCATGCTACCTCTCAACACTAGCGCACGCTAGTATGTTTCAAGCAGGCAGTCCAGAAGGCACTGGACTGCAGTTGGGTTGTAAGTAGCGCACACTACGAATGGTAAGTAGCGCGCGCTAGTAGGCCGGAGTAGCGCACGCTATGCAGTCGGTATAGCGCGCGCTAAGGTCGGATCAGGTTGAGTCCAGTGGCTACTGGACTGCATTGGATTAATTCATAGCGCACGCTATGAGTGGTTTTTAGCATACGCAATCGATATTGTAGCACACGCTAAATATTGATTGTAGCGCACGCTACCGTGATCAGATCATAGGACATAAGGTTCTGGACTCCAGTACTGGGCATCAGATGATTCGTTAGTGCACGCTAACATTTTGGGGTTAGCGCACGCTAAGTGTTCAGCTGTAGCGCACGCTACAAGAAGGTACGTAGCGCACGCTACCGTTGTCGGACAGTGAGTACTGGACTTACCAAAACACCCGTTAGCGCACGCTAAGAACTGGGGCTAGCGCGCGCTAAACTGGAATCTCTATAAATTGGACAGTGCAGCCCACATTTCGTCATTTGTCATTTCTTCTCATTCTCTCATCGGTTCCGGGCGATTTGGAGCGATTTGGAGAGTATTCTCCGAGGTGTAATCATCAATCATCATCTTCAAGTCTTTGAGTTGGATTAATCATCACTTCATCATCTCCAAAACATCAAATCAAAGGTATTAATCTCTTGGATCTAGAATTTCAAATTTTTGGGGTTTTCCTTCTGATTTCTTCGTGTAAGCACGGATTGTTGTTGGAATATGTTAGATATGGATTACCTTGGATAAATATATTTCTACGGATTTAATGGCTATTTTGGGGATTTATTTCAAGAACCCTTGGGGTTGACTTCGGTTAATTTGGGGACTTCCGATTGATGTTGTTGTAATCTTGAATTGTGGATTCCTATTGGATTATTGATGCCATTGATATTGTTTTGCTGGTTTGAATCAATCATTTGATAGTTGATTTCGATAATTTGGGTTTGGTTGTAACCAACGGGAAGGATTTTTGCTACGTATTCGTTTGAATTCCCCGATGAGTTTAATTATCATTGTATCGACGTTTGAGTTGGTTATAATCGTGTTTGATGCGTGTATTGATCGAATTATTGGTAATTGTGTTATTCAAGGTTGTTCGAGCGACCGACATTTCATTTAGGACGTTGTTCATGGACGGACATTCTTCATCGGTGTTGTGTAAGTTAATTCTTACTTAGTTAAAAGGATATTCATTCCTTTTGTTGTTGTTCATTCATAATCGTAATTCATTCATATGGTACTAACCGTTTTAAAACTTGTAATTGTCACCTAATTACTTCATTCACGAGGAACGACGGTTCCAATCATTTCATTGAGCTATCATTCATTTCACCATCATTTCGTCTTGGTGAGTCATTATTCATTTTCAATGTCACTTTTGTTATATCGTGGCATTCCGGGTCATACTGGCATGCCGGTTGGTATGTGTAGGATTTTCATGTCGGGCACATTTAAGTCGTGTGTTGGTTGTTGGCCTCACATTGGACTGTGCACACGAGTCGATTGCTTCGTGAGACTAATTAGGTATAAGACCACACGTGTATTCGATCGATACTCGTTGGTGGCTTGTGCACGGACACATTTCCATCCCGGACGTAGTGTGGCGCCATTCCTTCGAGCCATACTGTTAGTTGATTCATATAGCATGTTTGATTGCGTATGTTTCGACAGAATATTTCATAACTAAAGTTATATCATGATTGTGTATTTTCAACTCTTGAGGATTGTTGTTTTGTGTAACTGACCCCGTTGGGGGATATTGTTTTTCAGGTCATGGCAAGGCGAAAGCACGGGGAGAGTACGTTGACGGCGAGGAGTCCCAATGATACTAGAAGGGGGCCCCAGTCTTTCAGTCATTTATGTTTTCTTCATTTATTCCGCTGCAGACATTCCGTTTGAATGCTCATTTCACTCAGTGTGGTATATTTTATCTCCATATAAAATATACATGTATTCTGTATTATCCTGGGTTTGTTGTATGAAACTCCTCATCGGAGTAATTGATGTTGTAATGTGGTTCGGTACTACAATTACCTGTGTAATTCATTCATTTTCATTCGCCTGGTGGGTCCCAGTCGGGGGTCCACGGCACTGTAATATCCACCTAGTTTGGGGTGTTACAATGGGAGCTTTTGCAATATCATATTCAAATCCGCTCTTGACCAGCTCGGCAACCTGACCAAGTTCATCAATCCATTTGACACCATGCTCCAAGGGTTCGGCGACAGCACAGTCCAAGCCTACGGAAGGATCAAGCTCTCTGTCGAGCTAACATATTACTACGATCCCAAGGTTAGGATTACTAGGAACCTAAACTTTGTAATCATAGATAGGCCCAGCATCTATAGTGGGTTCCTAGGTCGCCCATTTCTAGAAACCTTCGAGGAGGTCGCCTCTTCCTTCTTTTATTGTATCAAATTCCCCACTACCGGTGGGACGGTCGGTACTGTAAAAGGAGACCAACTAATGGCTAAGAAATGTTTGAATTACTTCTGTGTCGTAACTTCTTTCAACACTTCCCATACTATTTATAACATTGAGACGAGCGACAATCAACCGATGGAGATCGACAAGCCGAGCACCTCGAACCAACCCAACTCAGAGGACAGCATCTCGCATCGATTGATGGACAACATCGAGCCAAGGATTGGTTTCGAGCCAAGCCTCGACATCGATCCAAGGATCGAGTCCGCAAATCGTTCCAAACGAGAAGCAACCGTCCCCATTGAAGAGTTTGAAAGTATAACGATAGATCCAGCTCGCCCGGAGCGGGAAGTACAGATCGGCACAAGCGTCGACCTCGAGTTAAAGGAGGATCTGATCAATTTACTACATAAGAACATCGGAGTCTTTGCCTGGTCGTATCAAGATATGGTCGGCATAAGTCCTGAACATGCCTGCCACTATCTAAAGATCGATCCGGCAAGGAAGCCTGTTCACCAGAAACGTAGGAAATTCGGTCCTGAGAAGTATGCGGCGCTCGATATAGAAGTCAAAAAACTAATCGACAACAAACTAATTGGAGTAGCTACAGACGAGCCACAGTGGGTTGCCAACGCGGTACTCGTCAAGAAACCGAGCAACTCCTGGAGGCTATGCATCGACTTCACCGACCTCAACGCGGCATGTCCAAAAAATCACTTTCCGATGCCTCATATTAAACACTTGGTCGATAGCACAGCAGGCTGCGAAATGATGTCGTTCATGGATGCCTTCACCGGGTACCATCAGATACCCATGGCGGAGAAAGACATAAGACACACATCGTTCCACACGGAAAAAGACATATACTTTTGGGTCCGAATGCCGTTCGGTCTGAAGAATGCAGGGGCGACCTACCAGCGGCTAGTCAACGGAATGTTCGCCAGCAGATCGGCAAGACCATGGAGGTCTACATTGACGACATCGTGGTCAAAAGTCTCAAGAAGGAAGATCACCTCAATAACCTTGCCGAGACGTTCGCCATCCTCGAGAAGTTCAATATGAAGCTTAACCCCAAGAAATGCAACTTCGGTGTAATCTCCGGAAAGTTCTTGGGGCACATCGTGAACCAAAGAGGGATCGAGGCAAACCCCACCAAGATCCAGGCGATCCTCGACATGCAAGAACCATGGAATGTCAAGCAGGTGCAACGCCCGACAGGTTGTCTAGCTGCCCTTAACCGTTTAATTTCTGAATCAGAGATAAAAGCAAGCCATTCTTCGCGACCATAAAGAACAAGAAGTTCGCATGGACAAAGGAGAGTCAAAAAGCGATCGCCCAAATCAAGGAGTACCTGTCTAACCCCCAGATCTTGGCAAAGCCAATCCCCGGCGAAAAGCTATTCCTTTACCTAGCGGCCTCGGAGGTCGCGCTGAGTGCTGTTTTAGTACGAGCAGAGGGGCAAGCCCATTTTCCGATCTATTACGTTAGTCAAGCACTCTATGATGCGGAAACGCGTTACACACCTCTGGAAAAGATCGCCTACGCTCTAGTCATGAGTGTTCGCAAGCTAAGGGCCTACTTCTTCGAACATCAAGTGGAGGTTCTGATGACTCTCCCCTTGAGGCAAGTTCTAAATCAGCCAGACACCAAAGTGCGACTCCTCAAGTGGTCACTGGAGATCGCTCAATACGGTATCACGTACGCTCCTCACACGGCGATCAAAGGCCAAGTTCTGGCGGACTTCGTGGTGGAATTAACATTCCCTCCCAGTCCGACCTAGATCGACCGTCCTGCTTGGAAGTTGTACGTGGACGGCTCGACAACCAACTCGCGAGCGGGGGCAGGGATTGTCCTCATCAGACCGGCCGGCCAAAGTTTCACAAATGCTGTGCGTTTCGGGTTTCGTGTGACCAACAATGAAGCCGAGTATGAAGCCTTGGTAGGCGGGCTCGATCTAGCCCTCGCCCTGGACGTTCGTCGCCTCCACATCTTCATGGACTCCCTCTTGGTCGTGAACCAAGTCAAGGGAGAAGATGAGGCGCACGGCGAACAGATGATCAAATACCAAGAATTGGTCGCCGAAATGTGCACGAAATTTGAAGAAGTGTTGATCGAACAAGTCCCGAGAGAGCACAACTCCCAGGCCGATGACCTATCCAAACTAGCATCGTCAGATGGGGCGGCCGATTTCTCTAACATCCAAATCACGAAATCAACAAAATTGGCGATCGACAGAAGCCTGGTTACCACTGTTACCATCGCCGAAGAGAACTGGATGACTCTATTCATTAAATACTTGAAGGATGGGACGGCCTCCGACGACCGTATCAAAGCTCGCCAGCTTCAGCTCCATGCGACTAGATACACCCTATTGGATGACCGACTCTACAAGCGAGCTTTAAGCCTTCCTCTCCTCAAATGTATTACGCCGAAGGAAGGCCGGCTCGTTTTAGCCGAGATCCATGACGGGATTTGTGGAAACCATGCTGGCGGGTGAGCTCTCATCCACAAAACGACCAGGCAAGGTTTTTTCTGGCCTACACTACAGAAAGATGTGATCGCCTATGCCAGATTGTGTCATAGGTGTCAAGTGATGGGCCCGAACATCAAGCTTTCG
Organism: Orobanche coerulescens; assembly: GCA_033398695.1. Taxonomy (NCBI): domain Eukaryota; kingdom Viridiplantae; phylum Streptophyta; class Magnoliopsida; order Lamiales; family Orobanchaceae; genus Orobanche; species Orobanche coerulescens. The sequence continues at coordinate 46,667,024 of CM065814.1, forward strand.
CCCGAGCAGCTCACCTCTATGTACAGCCCATGGCCATTCGCCCAATGGGGCATTGACCTCATAGGTCCCTTGCCGACGGCGCCAGGAGGATGTAAATTTGCATCGTAGGGGTCGATTATTTCACAAAATGGGCTGAGGCCGAACCACTCAACAAGATTGGCCAAGAACAAGTAATCAAGTTCATTTGGAAGAACATCATATGCCGATTCGGTCTGCCCCAGGCTATAATCTCCGACAACGGAAAGTAGTTCAACGGCTTAGAAGTCATGCAATTCTGTGAGAAATGGGGAATCAAAAAGTTGTTCTCGGCCCCCTATCACCCTCAGACGAACGGGCAGGTAGAGGCTATAAACAAAATCCTCAAACACACGATCAAAGCACGACTTGAATCCAGACAAGGACAATGGGCGAGCGAGCTCCCAGATGTTTTGTGGTCCTATCGAACGACGACCCGAAACTCAACCGGCGAAACCCCATTCGCCCTCGCCTTCGAAACAGAAGCAGTGATCCCTTCGAAGATCGCCGTCCTCAGCCACCGAACTGAACAGGAAATGACGACGGACAATGATGTAGCCCGACGAATCGACTTGGACATGCTGGAAGAACGGCGACTGACCTCGAAAATGAAGAACACAATCCACAAAAGGAGATCCGAGAAGTTCTTTAATTCAAAGGTCAAGGAAAGACGGTTCCAAGTGGATGACCTAGTCCTCAAAAAGGTCCAGACCCACACAGGAGTCTTTGGCCCGAATTGGGAAGGCCCCTTCAGAATATCTAAATGGCTAACTAGGGGAGCCTACGATCTTGAACACCCTGACGGCACTCCGGACCAATATCCCTGGAACGCCGTAAATTTGAAGAAATACTTCCAGTGAAAACTCTGTATCCAGTTTCAATTTCCCAATGTACAAAGAGTATAATGAGATTTTCATATCCCATCTATATGATTCGCCTCGACGAAAACGAACAACTAAAAAGAGGACGACTCACTCGCCCTACAAGAGGTCGTCATCTAACCTGACAGACCTATGCAAGCGATCACCCCACCAAGCACAACGTATACCATCGAGGATCATCATTGAACATGGCGACCCGAGGTAGAAGAGTGCAGCCATGGTCCTGGAGGTCGATGGAACTGACAGCTTCGTCCATGCAAGGTTGCTTTGGGCTGCGATCGCTCACCCTTCGTTTAAATACGAGGCGAGCGTAGCCGAAGGACCCTATAAGTAAATCTGTGGACACGCTTGCGCCCCCTCAAAGTACATCATCTAACATGATATACACAGACAAGGCGACGCGTCCCTACCCCATCACAACGTATACCGTCGAGGGTCGGCATCTAACATGGCGACCTGAGGTAGAAAAGTGCTAACAAGCCGCAGATGTGGAGTCGAATAAACCGATGATGCCCCATGCAAGGACTCCTCCAGACCAAGACCACTCGCCTTTCGTTTAAATACAAGGCGGGCGCAGCCTAACGGAGGACCCTAACAATAAAGTGAGTCGCGGGACTGACCTATAGGTGGAATGTCCCTCGCACACAAAGACACGGTTATGAAGGTCGGTCCATAGAACTCCGCGACCGTGCACAGTTCCTGAGAGTCGAAACAGTCGACCTCACTCGAAGAATCGGCAAAACGAAAGATAGCTCACCAAACATATTGTTTTCGTTCCCTTACTTACACTAAGTAAACAAAAACAAGGGGCAAAGTGGAGCTATTCCTAAATGCGATCGGGAGGAAGGGACCATACATGATCGGATTCGTTCAAACACACATATGACGATCGGTTTTGTTCAAGAAAATTACAAGTAAGAATTTTCAAATGTACCAATACCTTCGAAGCTATTCAAAAAACTGTGCAAAGTCGAAGTGATGCGGAACATTTAGACAGTCGATCGTACAAATGAGGCAGCAGGTGCAATTATGTAAACACTTGGCAATTATGTAAACACTTGTATAAATTCATATGCAAATATTCATAAGAGACGATCGTACATATAAAGAATCAGATGCGAAGAAGAAGTATTTTATTCCATTCAAAAAGTTCGTACATACAAGCCCGAAGGCAATATAAGGAAAAAACTGGAAATTACAAAGCAAAAAAAAAACATCTCCAGCATCACTTAGGACACCCCCGACAGGACTTCGCCTCCAGCAGGCGGATCGGCGCGCGCTTCCTCACCGGCTTCAGGGTAAATAAGTTTATCCGAAAACGGATACCAGCTCAGATCGATCCCTAAGTCGGCGAGGTCGAGGATCGGCATGGAGAAGTCCGGATGCAAAGGATTCTCAAATACATAGGCTTTGAAGGTCTCCATCATAGGGCCGACCTCGAGCCCTACCTTCTTGGCAGCACGGATAGCGTCGGCAATAGCCACATAGTATGCGAACTCGCCGACGTACCCCACATTAAGGTAGGGATCGGTCTCGATTGCCTTTAACTACTCCTTCAGCCCAGCAGTCGTCTTATCCGCATCCGCAAGCTCGGCTACCTTGGCTGCCAGTTCCCCTTTTGCCTTCTCCAACTCTCCGTTGATCCGGTCCACTGTCGCCTTCAGCCCAACCACCTCCTCTTGCGAGGCAACGTGTAATCGACGAGCATCCGTCATCTGGTCGCGGAACCGATCGACCACCTTCCGGGACCGGCCAAGCTCCTGCTTCATCCGGTTAAGGTCCTGCTTGGCTCGTTTGGCCGTCTCTACGTGCTCCTTCTCCATGGCCACTATCCGATTGGCGAAATCAGCATTCTGGTTCCGAGCGGCCTCAAGATCTTGATGGAGGCGAGGGTCGCCCCTCATAATCTTTAGAAGCTTGGACGGCCATTGTCGCCGCCTGGAGAGTCAGGGCGAGTGTCGCCTGCATGGCATCACCAGACCGCCGACACGCAATCGCATCTAGGTCGGTCGTCCAAGCCTTAGGAAGAGAGGAGATGGCCCGGGAGTCGTAAGAAGGGACGTCGATAGCCTCGCGCGGGGACTTGCTCGCCAGGAAATCCAGCACCATCGGCGAGACGTCCGGATCGGCAAGACGGACCCTACAACACAAACAAAAAGAAACAAAGGAGTTAGTATACACCCTACACAAATAGCCTAACTCAGAAAGATCAAACCGCTCTTACCTGGCGACCAACTCGGGGTCGCGGCCGAAATAGGGCTTGCCCAGAGGAGTTTCGGCTTCGGCGATCACCGCGGTCTTCAGGAAGGCAACTGAGGGCCTAGACCCCTCAGCCATCGGAACAGTAGAGATAGGTGGCGTGGCAACCGGGGGCTCCAAAATGGATACCTCCGCATCAGCAGTCGGCAGGGACTCCTCCGGCCTCCGCCTCTTGTGGTTGCGCTGGAGCTATTCTTCCTCCCAAGCTTCCGGCTCGACGACCGACACCGTAGTAGGTCTCACCGCAGGGACAGGACGGGAGGTTGTTGCGGGGGCACGACCCGTCTTGTTTCCCTGGTGAAGATGACCCAAAAGACCGGGGTTCGACATTGAGATCTCTTGCGGGGGCTCGGAATAACAGGGGAAATGAATCTCTGTCAAAGAAGAAATTCAGCCATGTTAGACATCTATCTCAATCAGACGATCGTCAAGAAGAAAAGAGGAAATGAAAACTTATACGTGGAACCTTCAGATGGAAAGGGAAGCAAAACAATCGGGCACCCAACCAATGAGGTTCGTGGTTGACTGTACGAACGTCGATATAGGAGTCCGGCAGACCGCGAATTCGCTCCCAGATGATCAAGAAGTCCATAGGGAGATCGCCGATCGCTGGAACAATGTGTCCTGCAAAAAGGAAACCAAATTAGATCAGTCCAAGGGGTATCCGATCAAAGGGAGAGTTAAAACCCTTACTCGGATTCCTCTCCCAAAATCTGGTGGGGATATTCAACTCTTCCTCCGGCTTATTGCTCGATGCCGACCTCCACGCTCCGCCGACCCAGCACCATTTTGCTAGGTCGCCCCCAACCTTGTTCGGCACCCCAAGGACCACCCTACCCATGCGACCCTGAATGTGGTAGCCGCTGAGCGATCCCTTCTACGCAGTCATCTTGAAGAGATAGTTCATTTCCAACGCATAAGGTAGGCGGAACAACCGATGACCGCCAAAAAGTGTCAGGGTGCTAATAATCTGCAGCCAGGCGTTCGGCGTCAACTGGAGCGGCACCACATTCCAGGCGGTCAGCAAATATGACACGGCGAACGGCAAGGGGAACCACAGGCCGGTCTCCAGGATCATTTCATTGACGGCGACCAAACCCTCGGGAGGTTGGTCGGCACGTTCGTTCTCCGAGGGCACATACAACGAGACATCAGAAGGAATATGGTATTTCACCCTCCACCGACTCAAGTCTTTCCTGGTCGCCGAACTCCGAATCTGACCGAGGGTCCATGGGGAGCGGTCCGCGGCCCGAAACGCCGTCCAGTTCACGGGCTCATAGGGGTGGGTGGCATAATAGGCTCCGAAGTCAAACTGGGGACATGGTCCGGCAATCCTCTCCATGAGCTTGGAAAAGTCCAAAAAGGCAGGGCCGAACACGCTGTTCTGCTCCCAGTACAGCCTCACCGCTTTATCCTCATCCATCGGCGAGCCCTTCTGCCCCGCCGCCGCCGACCTCGCCACGTCAACTTCATTGAAAAGCTCTTCAATCTCCACGGGTGCAATCCCCGCACGAATGGCCTCGACGGCCGTTTCCATATGAAAAGCCACGGGGGTTTCTTCCTGGTCAGGCGAAGCCGCGGTGGCAGAAGAGCTACCAGCCTCGTATGTTTTAGATCCTCCTCCAGACATGTTTTTAAGAGTAAAGGGGGAGAGAAAATTTTTGTTCTTACCTAGAAGGAAAGTCGATCGACACAAGAATCTTCAAAGAAATTCGGCAAAGTCTCGTCTGAAAAGCAAGGGCGCATAAAGAGTTGAACTGAAGTGGCCCTAGCCCTTTTATAGGTGAGTGCAGGGACATCTGTGCAAATAGGCGGAATCTCGAGGGCTGAATTGCAACCGTCGGGAGGGGGACACATTAAATACAGCCCTCGAAACCCGCGTACGCGTCGTTTCGAGGGCACGCCAGACGACAAGTCTGACAAAATCGTTGGACTCCCCCAACGGTAGCGCGATGCGTGTCCCTGCAACGTTTCGAGAGCACGCCTCCACTTCCCGCTATTTCCAGCGCATAAGGAGATCGTCCGGATTCGAAATCAGATCGTCCAGGTGACGATCGTCCTTGTCATGAGCAGACGAGTCAATCATCTAAAACAGTCGATCGCCAACAATGCCACCTCACCCCATGTTTTCAACATCGGAGCGAGCTGGGGGGCAATTGTTATGCGGCGATTAATACGCCTCGATGGCGATCGACATAATGATCAAGAGCCATCCATAGAAGACAGATGCTGGGCAAGCGCCTAGCGGTCGACGTCCAAGGCGATCGTCTATTGGCATCTGGCGATCGCCTATGATGTCCGACCATAGACGATCATCCCGTGCCACGTATAAATCCAGCACCCGTCAAAGTCTTCGAAGACCGAGTCTCGGACGTAGACCCACGTGCAAGATCTGTAAAAGGCGCTGCAAGATAAGGCTTTTTTGACCCCAGCCTATCACCACCTTCACACCTACCGACAGGCCCGCCGAAAGGTATAAAGTGGGTCCTCCTCTAACAGAAACTCAGGACGCGTACGGACTCCTCATTGGCCCGCACATCTGTCTGCCAGCAGCAGCCTCGGACTTTAAGGAAACACTCCCACGCAATGGGACGATCGCCCTCATTATTCTAATATAGAATACGGCGGTCGCCCGCGATCGCTGGGGAGGACCTAACAACCTCTCCTACTATAAATAGTAGGCCTCCAACAGTGGCCTGGAGGGATACATTCTGAGGACAGTAAACTGACTGGATATATACATACTCGAGCACAGTATACATAAGAAAGCAAGAACTCACAGAGCATCAGATCTGGTTCTTCCGGCAATCTTCACGCTCTATAGCTAAGATAACTAGAATCTTTACACTCATTGTAATAGTATTCTAATATTAATATTTGTACTCCAAAGTATTCATATTAATAACATCTCGCGAGAGCATTCAAGCCCGGGACTAACAACCCCGGCAAATCTTGTGTTATTTAATTTCCCACGGAAGTGTTCTCGCATTTGTTTGTTACTCGACCATTCCAGCAATATCATCTCCGGATAATATTTTGGGTAACAACACGCTACATCAACAAGCTAGCGTACGCTACAAGAGGATTACGTATGTAACACCAATGTCTTTATGTACGTAAGGATCGGTGCAAAACTAGACAGACTCACTGTCCAGAAACGCTGGGTGGGATAGCGTACGCTACGCCGGATAGTTTAGCGTACGCTACCAGGACTTTACGTACGTAACATAAAGAGTTAACGTACGTAATGGTTCGGACAGAACAATCTGTCCTATCTGCTACGTTAGTGATAAGCCATAACGTATGTTATGAAGGTGCTAATAGCGCACGCAAGAAAGCATGCATAATGCACGTTATGCATGCAGCAGTTCAACACTCGTGAACGAAGTTAGCTGCAACGAGCGGTCTGAAAACGAGACGCAGCACAAGGACAGATTCCAGAAGTGTACACATGAAATAATCACGACAACGAAGCTAAGCGCCAAAGGAAAATACAATTCCAACTACCGAGGAATTCGAGAAACGACAAGGAAAGTAAAATTCCCTAAACTTATAGGAAATTACAAAACGGTCCAAACATCCGAAAATCGCGATTCGACGTCGGATTAAGAAACCGAAACTCATAACACAAACAACTCAACCATACGAACTCGTGCAATGAAAGAAATTACCAAATCGAACGGGTTCTACGAGAATCGAACGTCCATGCAACAATACATAACAAAAGGCGAAATAATATCAAAACATCTCCGAAACTCGTCCAAATGGAGAAACTCCAAGAATAAAATAGATTCAAAATGCCAAAACGGTTACAAGTGAGTTGCTAAAATGAAAAATACACCAAAAATGAAAATACCGGAAAAAGGAAAAATGCGGATATTACAGCTTGCACAGGTCACACGTGACGCGAAAGTCCAATGATACTAGTCTGATGAATGATGATTACCAATGAGACGTGACTCGGAAGGGTAGTATTCAAAACCACTCTCCGATACCAACTCTGTAACACCCCAAACTAGACGGCTACTACAGTGCCGTGGACCCCCAACTGGGACCCACCAGGCGAATGAAAATTAATGAATTAAATAATATAACTGTAGTATCGAACCACATTATTATCAATTACTCCGATGAGGAGTTTTAAGTACAACACACCCAAGAATACAGAATACATGTATATTTCATATGAAGATAAAATATACAACACTTAAATAAAATGAAAATCCAAACGGAACTGCAGTGGAAAATACAAATCAAAGACACATGAATAAATGAAGAGACTGGGGCCCACTACTAGTATCACTGGGACTCCTCGCCGTCAATGTTCTCTTTTACAAATGGTACATTATAACATATTAATATTTTTCTGGTGTTTGCTGATTTATTGGTAGTTTTGTACATGAATTTGCTTAAGTTTGTATACTATTACTTATGTTAAATTAAATGATGATTTCTTTGTTATCATCTTTTTTGGACATAGTCACTTAGTGTTTGTTGTTTCTAGTTCTAAAAATAATTATATAAAACCCTACTAATTCCACTCCAAGACAGAATATTGTCTTGAGAATATATGTTTCAGTATGTGTTGTATTGTATTTTTAATAAATGTATTTGATATTAATTTTATTTTCTTTAAACCTTGATATCATATATTTGATGAACTAATCGTTGGTATCATTTGCTGAAGGTTTTTCAATTTAGCTGAAAAGATATTAAGTTTCCACAAGAAGGAGGCAACATAAAGCAAGATGAAAAAGTAGTAGCAAAATCTTTAGTCTCCAGGCAGGTAAAAGTGCTTGAAATGGACAAAACTTGGATATTGTGTGATAGGAGGTGATAGGTGGCCTATAGTGTTGGTGATTTCTTGGAGTTTTCTATTACTATATGCAAATATATTTTCCTGAGATGGAAAAAGAATATGTATTATGAAAATGTAGAGTTTGATTTTAATTCAATAAAAGTGTATGCAGAGGATAAGCAATATTCTCAATATCAAAATCAGACAATCCATTCTCCATGGCATACAAAGCAATCCAATAAATTTTTTTGCTAAATTTCGGAGGACCCATTAAAATTTTGAATTAATTAAGAAGAGATCTTGAATTAAATTAGCCCCAAAAATAAATTTGATATCACGGTACAACGCTTCTTGAATTGTTGGTTTGCCATCTATGTTCCTTATGCTTTTAGTGTATTGAATAGAATATCTGAGTCCATATTTGACGTTTCAAGTTGTGGCACTAGTAGAAATGACCCTTTCAATGACACATAAAAAATTTCATGGAATGCCTTCAATGACAGTTACTGTGTGTCGTCCGAAACATCATTAAAGCCTGTATCATTGTAGGGGCGGCCTTCAACGACGTTTGATAAACGTCATAATATAGTTTATGATGGCACTCTATTTCTGTCATAGAAGTGTCATTGTAAGCCCAACCTTCATCGACGTTTGTTAAAAGTCATAATATAGTTTATGATGACAAACTTTTTTCGTCATACAAGTGTCATTATAGGGCCGGACTTCAACGACGTTTGTTAAACGTCATAATATAGTTTATGATGACAAACTTTCTTCGTCATAGAAGTGTCATTGTAGGGGCAAACTTCAACGACGTTTGTTAAACGTCATAATATAGTTTATGATGACACTCTTATTTCGTCAAAAAAGTTATCTATTGACATTTTGCAACTGTTATTAAATATTTTCAACGACGTCTCCCAATTGCTATAAAAGATTTTCAACAACAATTTTACCCTATCATTGTAACTCTCAATATGTCATTATATTTGTTTATATGACAGTTACTTTCCATCATTGAAACATTTTAATGACAGTTTTTACATGTCATTAAAAATACACTTTGTACAAAAAAATATATTACAATTTACAAGGGTCAAAATAGCATTAATATTTCTAGTTACAGATCCAAATGTTCAATTACATCATAGATACAAGCATTTATATTTGCATCAACATTGTGATTCCAGCTATACACGAACATCCTAATCAAATTGTCATGGACTATAGTCTGCCAACATCAAAATAATGCACAAGCTCAACGAAAATTCGCTATATGCATATAGCAAAAAACTAGAAAAGAACACAACTACAAATTATTCAAGTGCGTTGGATAATATACTTAATTGGCCACGCAATCGTACTCCCAACTGCATCTTCCATGACTGAAAACTCTGGCTAGAATCGGTAGAATTCTGCTCTAGGATTGACAGCTTCCTCGACCTCAACTCTATAACAATCTGGTCCCAACACATAGCCATGCACTTTGCTTGAAGGATCAATGGCAGATACTCTCCCTTTTGCCACCACTTCATTTGTACCCATCCAGCTAAGTATGTTGCATGATTGATTAAGAAGACAAAGGTTGCTTTCTTGTCTGAGACTACACAATCCAAACTAACTTCAAAACCAACAAGATTTTACAATATACAACAAGTTGCTCTCACAATCAACAAATTGAACATTCTAAATCACAACACAAATAAATGCTTTGAGCAAACTTGAAAATGCAGCAAACTTAAAACACAAGTATCAAGACTTGAAAATATGCAGGCAGCAAACTTGACCGATAATATGCACATATGCATGAAAATGCTTTGAGCATAGCTACGCTTTCCAGTAGTTATGTACATTAATCAATTTGATAACATAAATTTCAGCTACGAATGATAGCTTGGAATGACAGTTACTGGAATGCCTTTTCAATGACAGTTATTGGAATGACAGTTATTGGAATGATAGCTTGGAATGACAGTTGCTGGAATGCCTTTTCAAATCATGCATTACACGAGATCAGAACCAATCTAAACCATCTTAAGTTTCCATCTATTATGCCAGAGAGAAGAAACTGAGAACAAAGTAAAATGTCTTTTTTTTCGAATAACAAAGAGGTGAGCTGATGAAAAAATTTGAACATTTTCTAACATAATCTTAAGAATTCCTAACATTACATTAGCAATTACACTTTCCTGACTATTTTGTGTATAACACCACCTTTAACTATTTTTTAAGTCCTAAAAATTTGTGGTTTGTTCAGAAGTATATTAACACATAACTCCAAGTTAATGTGCAGTTTACATACATAAAAAACCAACATGCTCATCCAAATGGATTTGATATATTTCCATGCCAAGGCAATGCCTATCGAAACACTGATAATCTCCTCTAAACAGCTTTAATACTTGAATAAAACATGAATAAAGATTTAGGAAATGGTTGCAGCATATGAATAATAGTATTATGCATAAACCAATCCCTCACTCTAACCATTACAAGTTGCCTATAAATTTTCATTTAACATGATTCCCATTCTCAAAGCGAAACTTTGACATAGAAGAGTAGGCATTTTCCCCTATAAATTTCATCGGTCAAAGCATAGGCATTTGAACTGCCTTCTTCTCCAAGTCCCTTACAAATATGAACTAAATGTCCTAAGACGTGAATCTTCTTTTTTTTCTAGTCCTGTGGCTCATCTTCAGGGTCCATTTATCTATAACAAAACAAATCTCAAATCGATATAGTTCAAAAGGCAAGAGGTGATATAGTTTAAATTACTTCAAGGTTCATTTGTCTATTAAAAAACACACCTATATTCTGCAAACTTATCTCAAGATGCTTCGTTTGAAAATTCATTTCATGCTCTTTCATTACACTTTCCTGACTATAAAATAATGACATTTTAAAATGGAAAATATTACAACTCGTACACAAAAAAGAGACCTAAAATGTAGAAAATTAAACTTACTTTATAATTTCCCGTAATAGGGCCTGCTGTACTCCTTTCACCATTGACATGACCATCCTACTTACAAAATATAGGCAAGTCATTAGGCGATTAACAATATAACAAACTACTATATGATTTTAAAGCTAATTGTAAAGTAACTTGCCTCTTCATTATCATGACTGCTTCTATGCTTACTTCCAGCATCGCTAGGACTTCCTATTTGCTTATTTCCAGTCTTTCAAAACATGAAAATGATAACTATTTCAGCGAGAAACAAATATAAAACATATATATATATATATATATATATATATATATATATATATATGAAGACAGTGAATAACTACCAGTTGTAGAAACATTTCTTCAAGCCTCTTTGTCCTTTCACAAGTTGCATCAAGTTTGTCCTGAAATGCTTGTAATGTAGTAGCATTTTGTAGTATTCCATCTACCCTTGAAGGTGTGACGCCGGATCCCATGCCTCGAACACGACCATTTTTCTCCTTACCATGTACTTGACTCAGCACATCGTGCTTTATAGGAATAGGTCCTTCAAAAGGAGGTCGCTCAGCAAATTTCACTTTTAACTCAGCCTACACAGCACAGTAGAAAATCGAAATCATGCATATCATAATAGAAATTGAACTTTGTACCTAAACTTGAAGAAACAAACATGTTGGGGAGAGTACTTACACATATGTCTTGAACATACTTTTTTTTGAACATACCTTTAAGAAATGACTGTGTTCTACAGAGTGTTTCTCCTATTTTTTTTCTTTAAACAACAGAACATTTAACATATTGATGTTTTATAGATTAAATATAAATACTTTAGTATTGTAGGATGAATTCTTTTTACTTACATGATCATATTCCTCCCTTGCATATCCTTTTCTACTTAAAGTGTGCGGAAGAAGTTGTTTAGCCCTTATTTCCTGCATTTTTTCCCTCTTTACCTGTAAATTATAACAAACAAATTTCACATTACGTACAAGGTTATTAAGTCGGAAAGTCGAGCTCAGTCTCCTGAGTACCTTCATAAAGACTAGTCGACAAGTCGATTAGACTAGTCGTGACTAGTCGCCAAGTGTATTTTATACATGTATTTTTTAAATTTAATATATGAGCATATGACATAATTAAATTTAATAATAAGATGATAGATATAAGTTCAAATTAAACATAATAATAAGTTCAAATTCAACAAATATCCATGACAAATATCCATAATAGATGATAGATCAGATCTGGAAGTGCATTTCTAAATAAAGACCTAGCCGAAGAAAACGACCAGATCTGGAAGAAAATGACTGATTCTTTGATTTGGGAGGCAGAAGTCGCCATTGGGACTTGGAGCAGTCGTGTTTTTAGGGTTTTTTAGGCTAAATACTCTTTAAATAGGACTGGGCGGGTATGTTTCAGCAGCTGGTAATGGTTCAGGTCATTAATAAGAAACTCTAGTCGACTTACTTTACAAGTCATGGACGACTGCTTCAATTTGGGCGACTGGTCGACTAGCCGATGACTAGTTGTCGATGTGATAACAGTGATTATGTACCATATATTTTTTCATTTCACTGCTACTTTAACACACGAACAAAATATAAATTGACTTACTCTCCATTCAGGGGAGCTTCTTTCGGACACAAATTCATCCCACTTGTTCTGTGGCACACAAGCAGGCCTAATCGAGCCAATTAGTCGTGCAGTGTCTGTCCTACTACGACGAGAATCTAAAGCAGTCAGCACGCTATTAGTGAGTTCATTCTTGTAAGCTCTCCATAGCCTTCCCATTTGTTGGAAGATATATGTCTTATGAATCTCAGCCACCTTATATTGTTGCTACACAGAAACACATAAAAAGAACCATTTAAAATACTTGGTAAATTACATAGTTAAAATATTTGTATAATGTTATAGCAGGAACAAAATAAAAAAAATATGCAAGAACATTACCAACAAAATACCCCAAACTTCATTTTTGGGCTTGTCTGTAACTAAACGCCAGTCTTTTATGTTGATTGGCACTTGCTCCCTGACTATGCACCCAATTTGAGCTAAACTTGGTGATTGTGGTCCAACAGTTGTCCTCTCTCATTCCACTCAATGGTTTGACGCCGTGATTCTCCAGTAGGAATAACTTGCAAAGTAGTTTTACCTCTTTTTCCCTTTGCCATCATTTGGAGTTAGCTCACCGCTATCACCTTCTTGTTGGATATCGGCAACAACCACGCCCTTGGAGTATCCTCAATCTCAAGCTGCACTCCTATTCTATTTCTTTTCCTGCCTGTTGCCATAGTTCTATATATATACATGGAAAACAAATTCATTAGATAACTAAAACACAAAGGACAATATTATCATTATGTAACCTACAATACAAATTTTAAGTAAAGGACAACAATAACTAACATTTTAGTAAAATATTGATGTCATGAAATTATCATTACGTATATGAACAAATATTTCAAACATTACTAAGATGTCAATATTATGCAAGTACAAAATTCTAGTACGAAAGATGTTAGTACAGTGGTTACCACAAAAGGATCAGCCTTAGGAATCAACTTTATCTTCATTGTCAATGTCAAGTGCAGATGGTTCTTGATCAACAAAAGAACCATAAAATGTCTCATCAAATTGTTCCAGATCATCAAAACCTCTTTGTGGTGCCTTCAGCACGACATACAAACTGGATTTTTTATTATCCCAAGAGTAAAAAACTTGTTTAGCATGTGATGCTAAAATAAATGGATCTTTTTTACTTAGACCTTCATTGAGGTTAACTAAGGTGAATCCATCTACTTTCTTCACACCAAAAGTAATGTTTGCCCAATCACAAAGGAATACAGCCAAACGGAACTTATAAAAGTCTAAGATCAAAATTTGTTTGATTATCCCATAATAATTTGAAAGCGGTTTCCATTAGCATGCTTGTACGTGTACACCATAGTCTTGCGTAGAGACATTAGCATCCACAGTATGAAAGTGGTTTCCATTAATAATAAAACCAGAGTGGGACATTGCACAATGTTTTGGCCCTTTAACAAGGTACTTTAGCATTTCAGATGACTTGACACCAGTACTATCAGCGTCAAGTTTAATCTGAAGAACCCAAAGCAACAAGTTTTGTGTCAAGTATACATTTAAGTTTAATCATTAGTCCCAAAAAAAATACATCAATGGATCAAACCTTATCTTGATATAATACCCGAGATTTCTGATATGTATTTGGAACTTGCGATATTGTAATTGTTGCATTTTGATCTGAGTATTATTCTCCGTCTTTCATAATCCGGTGTTGTTGAGCGCATGATTTCATGAATGTGATTTAAATTGTGATTCTGCGCATGTAGCGCACGCTATCGACTAAGTGTAGCGTACGCTAATTTGGATTCGTAGCGCACGCTGTGCATGAACCTTAGCGCACGCTATACTTAGTCAGCATGATTAAGACAGGGTGGTAGGTGAGATCGGCTGAGGATTTCGGTCGGATCATGTCGGGATGAACCTGGACGGCTTTCGGGAAAAGCCAAGTCAACGCGGTAGCGCACGCTAATGATATAAGGATAGCGCACGCTAAACGCTGAGTACAGTGAAGTCAGTAAGTTTCGTATGGCCGTTAGCGCATACTATGGATAGGGACTAGCGCGCGCTAATAACCATTTCCTATATATAGGACAACTTACTTTTTCATTATTCAGATATTTCACTTCCCTAATCTAAATTTTTGAGCTTAGAGAGTTACTTCCTCCTTCCTCAACCTCTCATATCATCCTCCTAGCAAGAGTTTGAAGATTGTAAATCTTTGGAGATTGGTGTTCAAGCCCTCGGTGTTGGATTTCTTCTAGTTCCTTCGTGTTCTTCACTACTTTGAGGTAGGTGATTCTTCACCAATATTAGTAATATTCTGAAGGACGATTTGATCATGATTTTGGATTATCTAGTCCGTTAAATTCGTTAGTAGTCGAACATCATGTGTTAGAAGGATATTTTTGACGTTTCGGCACTTATTCATCGCATAATCCATTGAACCTTTTTAGTATATGTACTTCTAAGCATATTCATGTATCTTCAAAACCGATTATGACCAGTATATAGAGATTACCAAGTTCTTATTGTAATACCCGAGATTTCTGATATGTATTTGGAACTTATGATATTGTAATGTTGCACTTTAATCTAAGTATTATTCTCCGTATCTCATAGTCCGATATTGTTGAGCGTATGATTTCATGAATTTGATATAAAATTGTGATTCTGCGCTGTAGCGCACGCTATCGGCTATGTGTAGCATACGCTATCATGGATCCATAGCGCACGCTACAAAGGATCATTAGCGCACGCTATGCGTGGTCAACATGATTGAGACGTGTGGTAGGTGAGATCAGGCCGGGGATCTTGGTCGGATTGTGTCGGGATGAACCTGGACGGCTTTTCGGAAAAGCCAAGTCAACGCCTTAGCGCACGCTACTGGCATGTGAATAGCGCATGCTAAGTGCTGAGTTCAATGAAGTCATTAAAGACGTTAGCGCACGCTACGAGTATGGACTAGCGCGCGCTAATAACCATTTTCTATAAATAAGACAGCATCCTTTTCGTATTTTCAGTCCTTTCTCTTCCCACATCCGAATACTTATACTTAGAGCATTCCTCTATACATCCTAAACACTTCCAATCAGCATCCTAGCTCGTGTTGAAGATTGTAGATCATTGAGGATTGGTGTTCAAGCCTTCGACGTTGGATTGCTTCGATTTCCTCCTTGTTCTTCACTACTTTGAGGTAGGTGATTCTTCACCAATATTAGTAGTGTTCTAAGGACGTTTGATTATGCTTATCTAGTCAGTTAGATTCGTTAATAGTCGATCATCATGTGTTAGGAAGATATTTTGACGTATCGGCACTTATTCATCGTATAATCCTTTGAACCTTTTTAGTGTTGGACTCCTAAACATATTCATGTATCTTCAAAACTGTTTATGACCAGTATGGGGAGAGTATCAAGTTCTTATGTTTTGACATGATAGAATCATACGTTTGGGACATGACATGGATTGGACTTAGGATGTTTCTTGAAGATCAAAGATGAATTATGGTGTTGTGATGATTATACGTACCCTTGTATCTTGTAGTCGTTTGATCCGTAGAAATCTTTCACAAACCGTATGAGCATGATATACACTGAGATGGATTGTATTAACACTGAAGATTTCATGAGTTTCATCACCTTTAGCTCAAGTTTCTGTCCAGTAGTAAACTGCCATACGTAGTTAGCGCACGCTAAGATAGGCATATTAACGTGTGCTATCGGGAATGAATAACGTGCGCTACGTTTGGTACGTAACGTATGTTATGTCATCAGGCAGGACAGTCGGCTGATCAGAGAGGGCTGTCAGTACACAGCTAGCGTACGCTAAACTTGATTAGTTGCGTACGTTAACGTGCAGGCTTAGCGCACATTACGTTGAGTACGTAGCGCCTTAATGATCCAGCGAAATTCATTTTTAGAGCTTTCGGCCGTAAACCGGATTGTTAGTTATTCGTACGACATGAAAGGAATTCTTTATTATTTCTTAGGTCCGAGCCATGCATAGGGGACGATCGAGGGGCGGTGACATACGGACGCGTGTCATTTATTGGAGTATTTCCATTCTTGCCATTTTCGAGGCAAGTATCATATGTCGAGTTCGATTTATATTGAAGCTTTGATCATGCTTGTGGTTTTGTTCATGTTGTTGAATATGAGATGTATTTCTGTAATCTCTCATTGTATTCGTTGTTATTTGTTCGTATTGATGAACATATTGAAATGCATATATGTATGCATAATTGATTGATTTATGGTATAAATGATCCGAGGGGATCATGAGGATCTATGCTGAGGGCGCTGGATCGAATGTCCACCATGTGTTGGTCCGACGAGATCATCATGGGGATCTATCTTTGAGGCGCTGGATCATTTGGACAGGTTTTCCACCATGCGTTGGTCCGACGGGATCATCATGGGGATCTATACCAAGGGCGCTGGATCGCTGGATTACCCTGTACTATGTTGATGGAATCGTGAGGATTCGCATCGTTGGATTCCGATGACGGAAGTCCGTTTTGCATGTTATATGATGCATTGATGATTTATGTATATTTATACTTGTACTAGCATTGTTTTGCTAACCCCTTCGGGGGTGGACATTGTTTTGATGTTCAGGTAGCCGAGGAGCGGGGAGGCAGCCACAGTACCGGCATGACGATGAAATGGCTCAGTGATGTGGTTGATGTTTATTGTTATTGTGATTGTCTTCTTGGTTCACTTTAGTACTCGAGTACGTGTGTTTTAATAATGTCATTTTCGATATGGTTGTATAAGTTAACTCCTTGGATCAGTCAAACCAGTTCTGTATTTCAAACTTCAGTTGTACGATTGGATTTTATTTACATTTCTTTTTATTAGCCTTGTAAATCCTTACTTAAAGGATTTACGGCGCTGTAATTACTCTGAATATCTCGGGGTGTTACAGAATATGGTATCAGAGCTAAGATTCATGGATATCTTGGCAGTCGGGTGAGTTGGGTCTGTTTACGTTATTTGATTATTGGTCGTTCGTAACATCACTGCTGAGCCAGCATCGTCGTGTGGACCGTGGTTGTAAGTTTCCTAAATCTCAAATACTACCATTTTATTTAATTCATGTTTGTGAATATTGATAGATGTACTTTTAGTAAGTTTGCCCTGGATATTGAGTATTTGCGTTTACAGTATGTTGAGACGCGGTCGTGGACGCGGACGCGGTCGTGGACGCGGACGTGGAAACGCGAGACAAGAAGATTCGGCGTCTACCCAAGAAATAACCGCTAGCCGAACGGATTCCCATTCCGGGGGACAACAGGGATCAACAAATAATAATGCAGATCCTAACGTGCCGGGAGTGCTTCAGTAGGTGGTTGCCCAGATATACCAGTTTGCTCAAGTTGTGGATCGCATGCAGATGGCGATGGGACAGCAGCATAACGTGGATAATCGAGGAGATAAATGGCTTACGGAGGTGATCAAATTGCACCCTCCGAAATTTGACGGTTCTGCTGAGACGCTTTCTTGGGATCACTGGCTGAAGGAGTTAGAAAAGATTTTTGCAGGGATTAACTGTCCCAACGACAGAAAGGTTCCGGTCGCCCAGTATCTTCTGACGGGGGAGGCTTTCGACTGGTGGGAGGCCATTCGACCGGAGGAGCATAATGTTGACTGGACGGAATGCAAATTAAGGATGGAAGCGCAGTATTGTCCTCGCCCAGTTAGAGAGGCCCGAGTTCGGGAATTTTTCTCACCACAAAATTCAGAAGCATCTGTGACGGACGTGATTAAGACCTTTAATCACCAGCTGACTTATGTGCGTCACTTGGTCAGGACCGAGGCAGAGAGGATTTTCCACTTTGACATGCGAATGAAGCCGTAAATTCAGCAATATATGTCCGGATTTGAGTGTACCACTTTGCGACAATATCAGGACAAGGCGTTGGCCTATGATATGAAGGAGGCAGCAGTAGAGAAATCGACGGAAGCAAAGAAACATAAAGTGGCTGTCAACTTCACGGAGAATAAGAGTAGCGGGCCACGCAGGGGTCAGTCCTCTTTTCATTCATCCAGGAGGCCTCCGCATCTTTCTCGAGGTGGGAAGAAGTTCCGGGCAGCACCAACTGTTTTAGACGCAGGGAAGAAGTGTTATAACTGTGGCAAAACGGGACATGTTCGACGTGATTGTTTCGCGCCTGCTGTGACCTGTTTCGAGTGTGGACAGGAAGGACATCGCGCAACATTTTGTGGGAATGCGAACCGATCTTTTGGTACTCGCACTCCTGTACCGGTTCCAAAGGACACTAGTGTAAACCAGCCTTGACAAAGCGGTTTCCCTTGTGAGAATGTTGGGAAGAGAGAGGCATCCAGCGCTGGGTCCGTTCCTCCGCGTATTTACGAGATGAAGAAGGATGATCAAAACACAGCTGTTGCATCAGGTACGATTCAGATCCTTTTGTAACCAGTTAGTGTCTTGTTCGATTCGGGAGCTACGCATTCTTTTATATCTTTGAACTGTGTTAATCGTTTGAAAATCTCGTGCTTGTATAATTGTGAACCTTATGTTGTGGGATTACCGAGCGGAGAGAAAATTGTGGGAACCCTAGAAGCTAGGGATTTTCCAGTGTCTATAGGAGGGAGAGATTGGCTATCGAACCTTATTGTAGTTGACATCTACGGTGACGATTTAATTCTCGGAGAAGATTGGCTCAACCGTTATGGAGCTATTCTGAATTACCAAAAGAGAGTTATTTCTATCATTGCTGACGACGGATCTGAACACTTATTCTAAGGATGGAGACCGGGAAGCTCGGGAAAATTGATCAAAGTAATGAAAGCCGTGAAATTACTGAAGCAGGGATGTCATGGACTTTGGTGCTATGCCATGAGGAAAGAGGAACGAATAGAGCTCTCATCGATTCCAATTGTGAATGAATTCTCCGATGTATTTCCTGATGAACTACCTGGGTTACCTCCGCAGAGAGAGGTGGAATTCTCTATCGAATTAGAGCCTGGAGCCGCTCCTATTTCCAGAGCACCATACCGCATGGCGCCAACCGAGATGTATGAACTCAAGAAGCAACTGGAGGAATTGTCACAGAAGGGTTATATTCAACCTAGCGTTTCTCCTTGGGGAGCGCCCGTTCTCTTTGTCCGGAAGAAAGACGGATCCCTCCGACTGTGTATTGATTACAGGGAGCTCAACAAGATGACGATCAAGAATAAGTATCCTATACCTCGGATCGACGACTTGTTTGATCAACTGCAAGGAGCAAGGGTATTTTCGAAGATTGACTTGCGATCAGGATACCATCAGTTGAGAATTAAGGAATCGGATGTACCGAAGTCCGCTTCGAGTCGATGCAGACATTATGAATTTGTCGTAATGCCATTTGTACTTACCAATGCTCCTGCGGTATTCATGCAGTTGATGAATCGGGTATTCTTAGAATACTTGGATAAATTTGTGGTCGTCTTCATTGATGACATCTTGATATATTCAAAGGACGCAGAGGAGCATGCCGAACACTTGCGTGTAGTTTTGAGCACCTTGAGGAAGGGACAGCTGTATGCAAAGCTTTCCAAATGCGAGTTCTGGCTTAGGGAAGTAACTTTCCTTGGGCATGTGATATCAGCTGACGGAGTTCAGGTGGACCCAAAGAAAGTCGAAGCAATCTTGGAATGGGAAGCCCCTAATAACGTGAAAGAAGTCCGAAGCTTCTTAGGACTTGATGGATATTATCGCCGCTTTGTAGAGGGATTCTCCAAAATTGCTCGTCCGCTCACTCAGCTGTTGCAGAAAACTCAAAAGTTCACGTGGGATAAGAAGTGCCAGGCTGGTTTTGACGAACTTAAGAGGAGACTGACGACAGCACCTATATTAGCGCTACCGAGAGGAACCGATGGATTCATGGTATCTGACGACGCTTCAAATCGAGTGCAGGTGTGTGTTGATGCGAAGGATAAGGTGATTGCCTATGCTTCTCGGCAATTGAAACCGTCACGAGGTTAATTACCCGACTCATGATCGGAGCTAGCGTGTAATCTTTGCATTGAAAATTTGGCGACATTATTTATGCGGCACTCGTTGCAGATCTTCTGAGACCATAAGAGCCTCAAGTACATTTTGATCGAAAGAATTAAACATGAGGCAGAGAAGGTGGCTGGAATTGATCAAGGATTACGACTTGGAGATTCTCTATCATCCGGGGAAAGCAAACGTAGTAGCCGATGCTTTGAGCCGTAAACCTGTTTCTCTTCTAGTGTTGGAAGCACTTACATCCCAAACCCGCATTCAGCGGGAACTGATCCGCGAAGGGATTTAAGTATGGGCACCAGGAATCCAAGGGCAACTATATGTGATGGAACTGACTTCATCACTAGTCGAGGAGATCAAATCTAAGCAGTTGAACGATTCTCTGATCCTTCGGTTATGTGACGAAGTAAAGAAAGGAAAGGCCCCAGGATTCGTGATACAAAATGATGGAGTTCTGAGATTTCAGAGTCGATTTTGCGTTCCCGATGATGATGATTTGAGATGGACAATTCTGAAGGAAGCTCATAGCGTGCCCTATTCTATTCACCCCGGCTGCAGTAAGATGTATAAGGATCTAAAACAAAGCTTCTGGTGGGTGAATATGAAGAAGGACGTAGCAGAGTACGTTTCGAAGTGTTTGACTTGTCAGCAGGTTAAGATTGAACATCAGCGACCTGCCGGAATGTTAAAGCCGCTTCTGATCCCTGAGTGGAAGTGGGAGGATATCTCGATGGATTTCATCACCAATATGCCAAGGACCAAGACGAGAATGAACATGATTTGGGTTATAGTTGATCGACTAACCAAGTCGGCTCATTTCCTAGGAATTAAAGATTCATGGGGACCCGAGAGATTGGCGCGGGTATTTATTGCGGAGATAGTCAGATTGCATGTGACGCCGAAGACCATTATTTCGGATCGAGATGGTCGCTTCGTGTCGCACTTCTAGAAGGCAGTTCATAGGGCTTTGGGGACTGAGCTCAACTTTAGCACGGCTTATCATCCTCAAACGGACGGTCAGTCTGAAAGGACTATACAAACAGTAGAAGACATGCTTAGAGCTTGTGCTTTGGATTGGTCAACAGATTGGGAAATTCATTTTCCATTGATTGAATTCACCTACAATAATAGTTGGCATGCTTCTATTAAGATGGCACCATTTGAAGCTTTGTACGGGAGAAGATGTCGATCACCCCTGTGCTGGGATGATTCTTCGGACTTGATCGGGACGGAACCGGAATTGATAGTTCAGACTCAAGAGAAGATAGCTTTGATTCGAGAAAGACTGTTGACTGCCCAGAGTCGACAGAAGTCTTATGCAGATGTACGTCGTCTCCCTCTAGAGTTCGACATTGGGGACCACGTACTATTGAAGGTGTCTCCTACACGAGGAATTTTCCGTTTTGGGAGGAGAGGTAAGCTAAGTCCGAGATATATTGGGCCATTTGAGGTCCTAGAGAGAGTTGGGGATTTAGCATACAGGTTGGCTTTACCACCATCATTGAGTCACGTTCACAATGTGTTTCACGTATCCCAATTGCGGAAGTATGTACCGGACCCCAGTCACGTCATTGATTTCGACGAGATCGAGATAGCAAATGACGGTACCTTCGAAGAGAGACTAATCAAGATACTTGAGAGTCGGATCAAACAATTGAGGAATAAACCAATACACTTGGTTAAAGTACAATGGTCACGACACAGAGTTGAAGAGGCCACTTGGGAAACGGAGGACAGTATGAAGGCTAGATATCCAGAGTTGTTTTCATCTTAAGTTTCGGGACGAAACTTCTTTTTAGGGAGGAAGGATGTAATACCCAAGATTTCTGATATGTATTTGGAACTTATGATATTGTAATGTTGCACTTTAATCTGAGTATTATTCTCCGTATCTCATAGTCCGGTATTGTTGAGCGTATGATTTCATAAATGTGATATAAAATTGTGATTATGCGCTGTAGCGCACGCTATCGGCTATGTGTAGCGTACGCTAACATGGATCCATAGCGCACGCTACAAAGGATCATTAGCGCACGCTATGCGTGGTCAACATGATTGAGACGTGTGGTAGGTGAGATCAGGTCGGGGATCTTGGTCGGATTGTGTCGGGATGAACCTGGACGGCTTTTGGGAAAAGCCAAGTCAATGCCTTAGCGCACGCTACTGGCATGTGAATAGCGCACGCTAAGTGCTGAGTTCAGTGAAGTCAGTAAAGACGTTAGCGCACGCTACGAGTATAGACTAGCGCGCGCTAATAACAATTTTCTATAAATAAGACAGCATCCTTTTCGTATTTTCACTCCTTTCTCTTCCCACATCCGAATCATTATACTTAGAGCATTCCTCTATACATCCTAAACACTTCCCATCAGCATCCTAGCTCGTGTTGAAGATTGTAGATCATTGAGGATTGGTGTTCAAGCATTCGACGTTGGATTGCTTCGATTTCCTCCTTGTTCTTCACTACTTTGAGGTAGGTGATTCTTCACCAATATTAGTAGTGTTCTAAGGACGTTTGATTATGCTTATCTAGTCAGTTAGATTCGTTAATAGTCGATCATCATGTGTTAGGAAGATATTTTGACGCATCGGCACTTATTCATCGTATAATCCTTTGAACCTTTTTAGTGTTGGACTCCTAAACATATTCATGTATCTTCAAAACTGTTTATGACCAGTATGGGGAGAGTATCAAGTTCTTATGTTTTGACATGATAGAATCATACATTTGGGACATGACATGGATTGGACTTAGGATGTTTCTTGAAGATCAAAGATGAATTATGGTGTTGTGATGATTATACGTACCCTTGTATCTTGTAGTCGTTTGATCCGTAGAAATCTTTCACAAACCGTATGAGCATGATATACACTGAGATGGATTGTATTAACACTGAAGATTTCATGAGTTTCATCACCTTTAGCTCAAGTTTCTGTCCAGTAGTAAACTGCCATACGTAGTTAGCGCACGCTAAGATAGGCATATTAACGTGCGCTATCGGGAATGAATAACGTGCGCTACGTTTGGTACGTAACGTACGTTATGTCATCAGGCAGGACAGTCGGCTGATCAGAGAGGGCTGTCAGTACACAGCTAGCGTACGCTAAACTTGATTAGTTGCGTACGTTAACGTGCAGGCTTAGCGCACGTTACGTTGAGTACGTAGCGCACGCCTTCATGATCGAGCGAAATTCATTTTTAGAGCTTTCGGCCGTAAACCGGATTGTTAGTTATTCGTACGACATGAAAGGAATTCTTTCTTATTTCTTAGGTCCGAGCCTTGCATAGGGGACGATCGAGGGGCGGTGACATACGGACGCGTGTCATTTATTGGAGTATTTCCATTCTTGCCATTTTCGAGGCAAGTATCATATGTCGAGTTCGATTTATATTGAAGCTTTGATCATGCTTGTGGTTTTGTTTATGTTGTTGAATATGAGATATATTTCTGTAATCTCTCGTTGTATTCGTTGTTATTTGTTCGTATTGATGAACATATTGAAATGCATATATGTATGCATAATTGATTGATTTATGGTATAAATGATCCGAGGGGATCATGAGGATCTATGCTGAGGGCGTTGGATCGAATGTCCACCATGCGTTGGTCCGACGGGATCATCATGGGGATCTATGCTGAGGGCGCTGGATCGCTGGACGGGTTTTCCACCATGCGTTGGTCCGACGGGATCATCATGGGGATCTATACCAAGGGCGCTGGATCGCTGGATTACCCTATACTATGTTGATGGAATCGTGAGGATTCGCATCGTTGGATTCCGATGACGGAAGTCCGTTTTGCATGTTGAATGATGCATTGATGATTTATGTATATTGATACTTGTACTAGCATTGTTTTGCTAACCCCTTCGGGGGTGGACATTGTTTTGATGTTCAAGTAGCCGAGGAGCGGGGAGGCAGCCACAGTACCGGCATGACGATGAAATGGCTCAGTGATGTGGTTGATGTTTATTGTTATTGTGATTGTCTTCTTGGTTCACTTTAGTACTCGAGTACGTGTGTTTTAATAATGTCATTTTCGATATGGTTGTATAAGTTAACTCCTTGGATCAGTCAAACCAGTTCTGTATTTCAAACTTCAGTTGTACGATTGGATTTTATTTACATTTCTTTTTATTAGCCTTGTAAATCCTTACTTAAAGGGTTTACGGCGCTGTAATTACTCTGAATATCCCAGGGTGTTACACTTATGCCCTTACATAAAGGAATCATACATTTTGGGACATGAAATGGATTGAACTTAGGATATTTTTCTTGAAGATCAAAGATGAATTATGGTGTTGTGATGATTATACGTATCCTTGTGTCTTGTAGTCATTTAATACGTAAAGATCTTTCACAAACCGTATGAGCATGATATGCACGGAGATGGCATGTATTAACACTGAAGATTTCATGAGTTTCATCACCTTTAGCTCAAGTTTCTACCCAGTAGTAAACTGCCATACACAGTTAGCGCACGCTAAGATAGGCATATTAACGTGCGCTATCGGGAATGAATAATGTGCGCTACGTTTGGTACGTAACGTACGTTATGACATCAGGTAAGACAGTCGGCTGATTAGATAGGGCTGTCTGTACACAGCTAGCGTACGCTAGACTTGATTATTTGCGTACGTTAACGGGCAGGCTTAGCGCACGTTACGTAGAGTACGTAGCGCGCGCTAAGTAGTTCAGGCAGAATTCATTTTTAGAGATTGCGTCCGTAAACCGGATTATTAGACATTCGTACGACTTGAGAGGAATTCTTTATTATTTCTTAGGTCCGAGCCTTGCATAGGGGACGATCGAGGGGCGGTGGCATACGGATGCGTGTCATTTGTTGGAGTATTTCATTCTTGCCATTTTCGAGGCAAGTATCATATGTTGAGTTTTATTTATATTGGAACTTTGATCATGCTTATGGTTTTGTTCATGTTGTCGAATATGAGACTTATTTCTTTAATTTCTCGTGGTATTCGTTGTAAATTGTTCGTATTGATGAATATATTGAACTGCATATATGTATGCATAATTGATTGGTTTATGGTATAAATGATCTGAGGGGGGTCATGAGGATCTATGCTGGGGGCGCTGGATCGAATGTCCACCATGCGTTGGTCCGACGGGATCATCATGGGGATTTATGCTGAGGGCACTGGATCGCTGGACGGGTTTTCCACCATGCGTTGGTCCGACGGGATCATCATGGGGATCTATACCAAGGGCGCTGGATCGCTGGATTACCCTGTATTGTGTTGATGGAATCGTGAGGATTCACATCGTTGGATTCCGATGACGGAAGTCCGTTTTGCATGTTTTATGATGCACTGATGATTTATGTATTATGATACTTGTACTAGCATTGTTTTGCTAACCCCTTCGGGGGTGGACATTGTTTTGATGTTCAGGTAGCCGAGGAGCGGGGAAGCAACCACAGTACCGACAGGACGATGAAATGGCTCAGTGATGTGGTTGATGTTTATTGTTATTGTGATTTGTCTTCTTGGTTCAGTGTTTCATACCACGCTCTTGGTGCTTGCTTAAGTCCATAAAGAGCCTTCAACAGCTTATAGACTTTGTCTCCTTTGACAAAACTTGGGGGTTGCTCTACATAGACTTCTTCTTCTAGGATTCCATTTAGAAAAGCACTCTTTACATCCATATGATAGACTTCAAAATCTTTGAATGCAGCATATGCGAGGAATAGTCTGATGGCTTCTAATCTTGCAACAGGTGCATAGGTTTCATCAAAATCTATTCCTTCACACTGTGCATAACCTTTTGCTACCAGTCTGGCTTTATTCCTAACAACAGCTCCGTCTTCATCACTCTTATTTTTGTACACCCATTTGGTGCCAATAACTTTCTTGTGATCAGGTCTGTCAGTTAGTTCCCAAACTTTGTTTCTTTCCATTTGCTCCAATTCTTCTTGCATGGCATTATTCCACGAATAATCTTCCAAGGCTTCTTCTGTAGTTTTAGGTTCAATTTGCGACATAAAACATGAGAACATCGCCATTCCTGATGGTAGGGTTGACTGTCTCGTCTTAACTCCATCAGTCAACTTTCCAATTATTTGCTGGATTGGGTGATCCTTGAGCCATTTGGGGATATCGTCCTCTTCTGGGTTTGTTCCCCCTGTTGGATTGCCCTGGTGAATTTCTGCATCAGCTGGGTTCTTGTCTGCAACTGGATCGGCTACCGTCTTGTCATCTGCAGGTTGGTTCTGATCTACAGATGACTCTTTATCAGCTACGGCTGGGTCTTCATCAGCGGCAACTGGATCAGATAGGTTTGGTGATCCTGTCCGATCTGCAGTTGGGTCTTCAGCAGCTGCAGTTGGGTCATCAGGCTGGTCTGCAGGTGAGTCTACCATTCCAGTATCATGAACAATGACTTCTTCAAGGGTTGCTGACTTGAGCTTGTTTTCAATTAGCTCAACTTGTTTCCTGTACTCAATGGTAGATTCATCAAAAACAACATGGGGTGTTTCCTCCACAACTAAGGTTCTTTTATTAAAAACTCTATATGCCTTGCTTCTTTGGGAATATCCCATAAAGAGACCGTCATCAGTTTTAGCATTAAAGGCATTTAGTTGTGTTTTACCATTGTTGTGGATGAAACACTTACAACCAAAAACATGAAAGTAAGCAACAGTAGGAGTTCTATTATTCCAAACCTCATAGGGAGTTTTGCCATGTCTCCCTACTATCATACTCCTGTTCTGGGTGTGACAGGCTGTGTTGACAGCTTCAGCCCAGAACCTTTTGGGTAGGTCCGCTTCTGCAATCATGGACCTTGCTGCTTCCTTCAGGGTTCTGTTCCTTCTTTCAGCAACACCATTCTGCTGGGGCGTCCTGGCTGCAGAGAGCTCATGCTGGATCCCATTCTGATCGCTGTAATCAGTTATCGCCTTGTTGAGAAACTCTCCTCCTCTATCTGATCTGATCTTGATTATGGAAAGGGATTTCTCATTCTGGATCCTTCTCAGCAGCTCAGGTAACTTGGTCAAGGTTTCACTTTTCTTGTATAGGAAGATAATCCAAGTGTACCTTGAATAATCATCTACTATTACAAGTGCATGCTTCCGGTCGCTCAACGTCCTTGGTTTGATAGGACCAAATAGATCCATGTGGAGTAGATCTAAGATCCTTGTTGTGAGCGTTGTAGGCTGAACTGGCTTGAACGATGCTTTGGTCTGCTTTCCCTTCTGACATGCATCACAAAGTGCTTCCTTCTTGAATGCTTCATTTGGAAGTCCTCTGACCAGCTTCTGAGAACTAATCTTGTTGATGGCTTTGAAGTTCAGGTGAGATAGTCTTTTGTGCCACAGCCATCCATTCTCAGCTACTGTCTTGGATAGAAAACAGGAGTTAGGTGTTCCTGTGTTCCAATCAATCATGTAGACATCTATCCTTCTGAAACCTTGTAGCTTTACTTCTCCAGATAAGATATCTATTACCATACACTTCAAGATGGTGAATACTACTAGGTTCTTCTCGTCACAGAACTGGCTTATGCTCAGGAGGTTGTACTTGAGTCCTTTGACATAATGAACTTTGGATATCACAATGTTTCCTCAGTGCAGCTCTCCAAAGCCTTTTGTCTGTCCTCTAGAGCTATCTCCAAAGGTTACATCGGGACCTCTTTCTTTGATGTATTTGGACAACATCTTCTTGTTCCCGGTAATATGCCTCGAGCATCCAGAATCTACAAACCATTCTTCACCTCCAAAATTTGAGCTTGCGGAGATGTGTTTGTAGTCCTTCCACCTTTTCTGCAATCAGACAAGCAGAGATTTAGGTACCCAAATTTGTGTGGGTCCTTTGGGGTTAGCTGGTTTCCTGGAGAATTGATTTCTCCTTGGATTATAGAAATTGTTATTATAACCCTCATAAGGTGTGTGTGGTCGAGGTCTAAATCTCCTGGTTGGATTGTATACCGGATATTCCTCAAAATTTTGATAGTGTGGGCCATTTCTAAATCTAGGCTGAGACCATTTATTAAATCTTTGTGGTCTCCACACTTGTTCATTTTGGTAATTAGGATAACCTTGAGGTTTCCATCTGCCCCTCCCATTATGAAATCTGTTTTTAGGGAGTCGTTGGTAATAGTGGGCATGTTGTCTGGGCTGCTGCTTTTGCCTGGGCCACTGCCTAGTCGCCTGTCTAGGTGGCTGCCTTGTGTAACCTGACTGCAGCCTAGACATTTGACTTGGCTGTTGCCTATTTTTGAATATCGGTTTATATACAGGCTCAGCAGTCGAGACAATTGTTTCTCCCTTGATAAACTTGGTTTCAGAACTAGAGGGAGTGTGAGAATCATATCCAAGGCCTGATTTGGTATATAGTGACCTTTTATAAGTACACAATTCTCCCAGAGTTGAAGACGCCTTCAGGGAGGTTATTTCTGCGCTTTGAGTCTTATTTATCCGAGCCGACTTAGTAAACTCGGCTTTGGCATGAGCAAGTGCGGTGATTTTTCTTTAAGTAAAATGGTTAGTCGGTCTATCTCATTTGTATTAACATTTGCACAGTTTTTAAAGTCGAGTTTAGTTATCTCAACCTTATTCGGATCTAGGCTGAGTTTTTGAAATCATTTTTCATTTGCTATTCTCATCTTGCAGTGAGTCTTCTCTCTTGTCTGACTTGGTGTGCGATTTGAGTGTTTCAAAATCTTTAAATAACTGATTTACCGATTCAAGTAGATCCATATCTTGTGACATGGCTAAGCTATTATTTGAACCGGTGGGTTTAGAAGTTACCTCTTCATCAGCTAGGTTTGCCATCAGGCAGTCATACTCCTCATCTTCATCAGAAAAGAATCCGCTGCTTGATTCGACATGCTCCTGGTCTTCTCCGATGAGGGCCTTTCTTCTATCTTCTTTTCTGCCCACCTCCTTCTTGGTTTCGTCCTTCTTGAGCTTGGGACAATCCATTTGGATGTGTCCGATCTTGTGACAATTGTAGCATTCTACTTTCTAGCTTCCAGCCTTCTGGTTCCTTCTTGGATTCTCCTTATAATTTTTTTTATATTTGGATTAGTTCTTTCTAAAATTTCTGAACCTTTGCATTATAAACGCCATTTCTTCCTCAAAATCTAGTGGATTTGGAGGTTTCACATCAGATAGGCTCTTGGCAGGGGACTCGGCTGCAAATGCGATTCCCTTCTCTGCAGGCTCAGTTGAGGATGAACTTGGAAGCTCGAACTCATAAGCCTTCAGATCAGAGAACAGCTCTTGGATCTTTATCTTATTCAGGTCCTTGGACTCTCTCATGGCCACGGCCTTCATGCTCCATTCGGGGTTGAGAGATTTGAGAACCTTTAGTGCCATTTCCCTGTTGCCATAGGTTTTGCCGAGGGAGTTGATCTCATTGATAATCTCAGTGAACCTTGTGTCCACTTGGTCTATGGATTCACCATTCTTCATTTTAAAGTTGTCAAATTTTTGGATAGCAATTGACAGCTTGTTTTCCTTGATCAGCTCCGTTCCTTCACACATTAGGGCTAATGTGTCCCAGATTTCTTTGGCATTCTTGCAGTTCTTGATCTTGACCATGGTGGATTTGTCAAGAGTCTGATATAACACATCTCTGGCCCGGTTATCAAGATTGGACAACTTTCTTTCTTCGGGAGTCAGCTCCGTCCTCTTCTTAGGAATCTTCTCTGGCTTCCCTGCTGCGATCTCCTCTGCTGTGTTGTCCTTCTCAAAGATAAATGGACCGTCCTCGATGATGCACCACATGTCGTCATGAATTGAAGATAAGTGTGCCTGCATCCTTATCTTCCACATATCATACTCGTCAACTGAAAACACAGGGAGTCTAGAGTGCATGTGTTCCATTATAAAGTGAGAGTAAAGATATATATCTGATATAGATCTGGTTCGTGAAATAAATGAACCAACCTCTCTAATACCACTTGTAGGTCACAAGTCGTCCAGGTACATGTCTAGAGGGGGGGGGGTGAATAGACTTGTAGAAACTCTTAAACTCTTTTTCACGAAGAGCGAGTTTCTTCAGCTGAAAGGTAAACAAATGACTTGGAGTCGTTTGTTCTTTAATATATGCGGAAGTCAGCTGATGATGAATAGAAAGCAACTAATGAAACACTTAACAATGAATGCAACAGTTAAAGTATGATGTAGTAAAACAGTAAATAACGCAGGCAATTATAGTGGTCTCAGAGGTGGGGTAATCCTCTACTAATCCACTTTTCTCCAAACCAGTTGGAGATGAATTCACTATAATTCTCAACCAGTAATAAATATTACAGTGATTCAAACCACACTACAACAGCTTCCAACCAGTGGAAATCCGTGCCGTTGTACATACTTGACTGCCTTGCACCTCTTGATCCTCGATCTTTGGATGCCTTTACAGTCTCTTACTTCAACCAGTGAAGTACCCCGTACTCAGGATTATAGACAAGAGTTTTTGTCTTCTCCAACTAAGAGCTTCTTTAAGTATGAACTTTTAGAACCGCTCTTTTCACGATGCTATTGATTGCTTTAGATTGCTTTGATCGCTTGAGAGTATGTTCGCACCGGTAGTTGCTCAGCTTCAAATCTTCGGATATATATAGGTCACGGTCTCTGAGCTTTTTCCTTGTAGTCGTTGCATCTTTTGAACAAATCCGTCCGTTGGAGGGAGACTTCTTTGTTTAATCTTTCTGAACGTTGCAAGGCTGGATTCCCATTATTTTATTTTATCTTCTGACCGTTGTGAAGACTTCTGCATGTGAGCGCCGAATCTTTTGAATATAAAACGATTAAAGTCTTCAAGTTGGGTCTGGATGATTTATTTAAATCATATCTCTTGCGGGAATCACTCCAATTTGTCTCTTTACGTTGCATGTGACTTTCCGTAATACTTGACTTTTCAACGCATGCTGACGTGGACTTGGAGTACTTGGCTGCCTTCGACTAGGCTGATATGCAGCTAACATCTCTGCAGTCAGGACCTCTCTGCTATTCACTGTTTGTGACTTATCTGATCAGGTGACTTCCCTGAGGTACCTTGGCTGCAGTCTGGTCAAACTTCTCTGATAAATTTTGTTGACCAGAGCTACTCTGACTGGACTCGGCTGATCCTCTCTGATGGACTTAGCTGCACTTGGTACTTAACCGATTTTACTAATTTTTGGCCTACTGAAGATACTCATTTGGTTCTTCTTTACATTTTGCCAAGTTTTATACTTAACATATTTGGCCTATGGAAGATACTCATTTGGTTCTTCCTTACATTTTTGCCAAGTAATAAACATTTGATTTTATATTAATGACATCATCAAAATCTAACAAGTATTCCTAACAGTGTTATTGATTCGTGGTGATGCTATTTTCGTAGTATTCGTGGGCTGTCGAAGTCTTGATCGTTTTTGGAAGTTCGAAGGTTGCCCGATCGTGCCCGTTCGTCGTTTCGTCGCTCGTGATATCGAGGCAAGTATCTTGTCCATACGTTTCATGTTTTCCTAGGCGTAATTAATGATAAATGATTTTATGCGAAACCCAATGTTTAATGAACATAAAAAGGGATCGGTATGTTCTCGATAAATGCTGTCTTTCAACGATAATTCGTGTACTTCGTGAATATACATGTTCTCGGAATATGTGTGTTGGTTTTGTATGTTGAAAAGATGCTATGATCACTTTGAGTGAGATTAATAGACCGTAATCCTTTGCCGAGGATTACGTAATGCTGTGTGTACTTGTTCGGTAATAACGTATTGTGTGTGATATTAGTTGTTACTCCTTTGAAAGGAGGTTGTGATGTTTAAGTGTTGTTTGGCTTGATGTTCTGCTCATTGTTATGTGATCGTTGAAAGTGATGTGCCTCCGGGTAGGATTGTTGAATCTCCGGGATCCATACTTGCTAGTATGGGTCGGGCGTGACCGTAGGGTTATCCAATCCGGGTATGTCTTGCGGGGACTCCGAGGTTCGTGGCTTGCTAGCCCAATGCCGGGATAACTTGTGGGGGTCATCATCGGGTATGTCTTGCGGGGACTCCGAGGTTCGTGGCTTGTTAGCCCGATGCCGGGATAACTTATGGTTGTGGTTTGGAATGGTTCTGTGGCTGTTGCCATGAGGACATGTGATTTGGTATGGTTTCCTATTGGTTTATTCACTCGGGTATGTTCTACGGGAGCATATGAGGTTCGTGGCTTGTTAGCACGGGACGCGAATAATCCTTAGGAACATGTGTTATGTGATTCGGGTCGTGGACCCTGTGGCTTATGATTCGGGTCTTGGACCCCGTGTGTTGTGAATTGGGTTGTGAAACCGCGTTTGATTATTGGAATCGTATTTTGGAAAGACGATTTTGGGCCATGTCCCCAAGTGTTTTCGAAAGACTTGAGAATTCCTTAATTCCAAATGTTTTCAAACTCCCGAGATTGTAAAATATTTTGTATGAGATACATGGTTCTATTCCTACCTTTTAAAAATCAAACTGTTTTGATTAAGTGAATTATCTCGGGAAATATATTCAAGATTTTTTTTATATTCTTGAAGCACGTTGTGTATGGCTTGTACTTCTGTTTTATATTTGCACTAGCAAAACAGTGGAGTTTTGCTAACCCCCGAGTATTCGGGGGGTGGATGTCTGTATTGCGTCCAGGTACTTGCAGTAGGCGGGAGCGAATCACAGGATCGATACGAAGGATGATGGGAGACGAAGATACTAATCACGTGAAGACCAATTGTAGAGTATTTGGTAGAGTCGTGTTGGTTATCCCTCCGATGTGTTGTTACCCCGATTTATGGGAGTGTTATTGTATTTCAGCCCCTGCGTGGGAATGAGTTTTGGGAAAGAATCTTGTATGTAATGTTGTGTGTGTTGTGTCAAAAGGCCAAATCGGTCTAATGGTCCTTTATGTAGCCATGTCGGCATGTGAAGTGATGCATTGTTTTGTATTTAGCCTGGTAGATCCTCGCGGAGAGGGTGCAACGGCTGTAATATTCCCGAGTGGTTTGGGGGTGTTATAGAATATGGTATCAGAGCTTAGGTTGAGGAAACCTAGGCTGTCGGGTTGAGTTGTGTGTTGTCGGGTCTTGTCTTGTCAGATTTGGTCTGACTGAGTGGTGTCGCGACGCGTCGTCTGAGTTGTCGGTCATGATTAGTATCGAGGTGCAACCATCATCTTCGTGCTATCTGTGGATGTAAGTCTCCCTATTTTGTTGTGTCTCGTGTTATACGAGTTTATGTGATTCTGTGTTATTATGTGGAGTTTAATTGTGCCTCGTGAATACTTACTCCATACTTGTTTGATTTTCGTATTGTGTTGGAATAAAGAGTAGTACCAGTATGCATGTATATATGTATACATCTTTGTGTGAAATTGTTTTTACAGGGATGATGTTTTGGACTGGTTACTCAATAAAAGTTTATCAATGTGGTATTTTAAACTTCAAATGTTTTGGGAAAGTCACGTAAATTCTATTTAAAAACATCCTTCCAGGAGGAAAAATGATTTGATTTTCGTATGATGACCTCGAGACCAAAGATTTTGAGAATTCAAACTACACATATTATATTTTCATCTTGCATTGAAAATTTTCAAAATTTGATTTTTAAATGCTTAAACGAGGTCTACCAATAGTTTACTTGAGACGTGACTTTCGCCTTCAACTTTTTCGGTTAAACGATATGTAGTGAGAATGTAAATTGTTGGCGTTTGGATTCGTATGTTGTTGTTTATTTGTAACCTTCGGCTTTTGGCATTATTTGGTATATGTTCATGAATGTGTTGCTGGATGAGAATAGCTAGCGCGCGCTAACGTGGCATGGCTAGCGCACGCTAAGTCTCTGTTAAATCATACCCTAATCGGTCTGAGCAGAAGCTCGGGAACTACATTCTGGCCGTATGTCTAACTTTTGCGATTGTTAGGCTGACCGTTTGAGACCGTACTCTATGTGTGTTGTTCATGAATAACAATTGTTGTGTGTGGTTATGTGTAATTTGAACTGTGTTCTTGTCCGCTGCGTGTGTAAAGTCCAAAATGACTTTTTGGGTACTTTTACCAAATAGTGTGTGTTTCAAAATGACCTTTCGGGTTTGTAAATTTGAATTATTTCGTTGACCCTTTTTCCTAACTCTTTTGTCGGGTGACTTAACATATATTTTCAAACTATTGAATTTCCGCGTCTACGCCTTGTAATTTCAAATGGTATTTGATGATGGTATTTGGTATTTGGAAAATGACTTTTGGGGAGTATTTGGAAAGTATTATCGTCATCGGCCTTTTTGGCATTTTGGAACATTTTTGAAAATGGTTCTCAACTTGGTGAGTTCCGGCGCGGAAACCGTACAGAAAATGATTTTGATATAATGGATGATTTCAATTTCATTGCATTTATAAATCGCATAACAACGACATTATAAATGAAGATTTTTGGTATAATAGTTTGTATATTGTGCTCTAACTGGAATTAAATGGTAATATGTATATGATTTAATGATGTTGGATTAAAGACAGAGATGTGATTATCTTGCTATGTGTTATGATCCTTCGTTGCCATAGGTTGTTGTTTGTTAGTATGCCGAGGGGCAGAGGTCGTGGTCGTAACCGTGGTGCTGATGGCCACGGGGATCAGATGCGGAATCGAGAGAATGTCGTTGAGAATAATTTTAGTTTGGGTGTTGCTACTATATTGCAACAAGTAGCGACTCAGATGACTCAATTGACCCAGGTGGTTCAACGTAGCATTGACGCGAGTCAGAACGTCGGTGTAAATCAATGGCTTCGCGAGGTAGCTCGTATGAATCCCCCTAGATTCGCCAGTGCTGCGGATGCATTGGGCTGAGATGGTTGGATTTTCCAGTTGGGAAAGATTTTCGAGGCTGTCGGATATCCTGAAGAGCGGAAGGTACCTATCGCTCAGTACCTTCTCGACAAAGATGCTGCTAATTGGTGGGAAGCTGTTAAACCTCGTGATCGTGATGTCACGTGGGTGGAGTTCCAAGCATTTATGGAAGCTGAGTTCTGTCCGAAACCGATTAGAGAGCAGATGATTCGCAAATTCTACTTGGCAGAACCGCAAGATATATCGGTGTCACAAGCTATGATCGATTATAGCAAACAACTCAGTTATGTGCGAGATCAGGTGAGAACCGAGGAAGAGAGGATCCTTCACTTTGACAGACGGATGAAGCCGGATATTCGTGTGTATATGTCGGGATTCAATTGCACTTCATTGAGAGACTATCAAGATCGAGCCTTAGCTCGTGAACTAGATTCATTATCGTCGGAGCGTGTGCCCGAGTCGAAGAAGCAGAGGAAGTCCGATGATCGTGTGGATAGTACAGGAGTCGGTGTTTCTAATTTGCAACGTAGTAGCCTCTCCGCTGTGAAGCTCCATCGCTCGATGCGTGGAACTAAGAGTTCCAAGTCTTCTGTTGTGACTCCTGGTAAAGCCAGGAGATGTTTTAACTGTAATGTGGCGGGACATGTTCGTGCACATTGTCCTTCCCCACCAGTAACGTGTTACAGGTGCGGACTCGAGGGACACCGGGTTCAGTTTTGTGAGATGGTTACCGAACATTCCAAGGCACGGACTTGAGCTTTGATAACAGGATCGACTCCGAGTAGTCCCGGAGGGGCGTGGTCTATCAGTTGTATGTTGAGTTATTTCCCTTGCTTTGTTGTTTCGAAACTCGGAGATTGACTTCTTTTATTTGAAGTGGATCGGATTTTGAACTCTGTACTCTCGACTCTGTCAAATCGTTTATATTCGTTGATATTTTCTGAACTTGTCCCGTCTTGTGCTTTTGTTGATCGAACGAGTTGTGGTATTGTTTCAGAATAACCCGTTTGTCGTTATGACTTTATAATTGTTATTCCCTTTCCTGTGGATCTTATGTGAATACACATCTTGTTGTATTCACCGGATCGTATATTGTCTCGAGTCGAGATGTGAACTTTGGGGTTGTTGTTTGAGTATTATTGTTCGCCGTGATTCGAACATGATTGATCGACTGTTGTTGTCTCGATCGTTGTAACTCAATCGTTTGACGGTTCAGTTTTTGTTGATCTCGTTTCGTAATTGTTGAGCGTTCGGACTCCTTCGTGATTTCCTTAAGTTCGGGAAATTTGCTTCATTTTCGACCTCCCAATCCTCGTGTTGTGGAATTTCGTATTTGTTCAGCGATTAGATCGCATTGTGATTGGCGTCTTTACGGTGGTCAACCATATTGATTTTGTTCGTTGCGTTCTGTTATCTTTCTGACGTAGCGACATGCATGGTAGCAGACACGTGCTGCATGTGATTCGTTTCACGTTTTCGACAACGGATAGCTTGTGTCATCTGGAATTGTTTTGCGTTATTCGTTTTATGTTTCAAGTTTCGGGGACGAAACTTCTTTTAAGAGGGGTAGAATGTAATACCCGAGATCTTTATTCCGGAATCGTTGGGTTTTCTGGGTTTTATCGGATTGTCATTGTCCTCATCGTTGGAATTTTGTGCCATATTTTGGTCGTGCCTTATTGGGGCATGTGTTTGGAGGCGTTTCGGATCACTTTGTGAGTTTTTAAGTTTTTGTGGTGTAGTGCACGCTAATGCTTGTGGCACAGCGCACGCTACGGCGTTGTGGTTAGCGCACGCTACCGAATTTGTAGCGCATGTTAACTGGCACTCCAGCGACAGTCCAGTAACTATTGGACTGGGACTGGAGCTTTGTTAGCGCACGCTAAGGCCGATAGCTAGCGCACGCTATCGACTGCTTAGCGCACGCTCTCTCTTCTTTCTAGCACACGCTACCCGGTAGGTGCAGTTCTGTACAGGGGCTACTGGACTGGTTTTGTGACCCGTTAGCTCACGCTACGGCTTTTAGCTAGCGCACGCTAACTTTGTTATAGGTAGTTTCTCTGGAGCGTTGACCCCGTTAGCACACGCTAATACAGGGTGTTTAGCGCGCGCTAATAACTGTCCAGTATAAATACTGGACATCAGCATTAAGTCGTCATTTTCCCATTTTTCTTCATCCCTTCCGACGGGAGTGAGATCCAGAGGCGAGTAGGACCGATCTTTTTCTTCTAGCTTCATCTTTGAGCGGATTTGTAGATGTTTAACAACATCTAATCGTCTTCTTGGTCCAAATCAAGGTAATCTCTTTTTAGAACCCTATTTTCTTAAATTTGGGGTTTTTGCTTGGATTTGTGATTCTTAACCGATCTCATCCGATCAGTTATTTGTTCTTGTTTGTCTTGATCGTAATCTTCATATTTTGTTAACCGTTCATCGATTTTTATAGCCCGGATCAACGATTCTTGATTTCTTTAAGAACACTTAGATCCTTGTCGTTTTTAGGATCGTTTCGGATTTCGATTAGTGTTATTGATTCGTGGTGATGCTATTTTCGTACTATTCGTGGGCTGTCGAAGTCTTGATTGTTTTTGGAAGTTCGAAGGTTTCCCGATCGTGCCCATTCGTCGTTTCGTCGCTCGTGATATCGAGGCAAGTATCTTGTCCATACGTTTAATGTTTCGTAGGCGTAATTAATGATAAATGATTTTATGCGAAACCCAATGTTTAATGAACATAAAAAGGGATCGGTATGTTCTCGATAAATGTTGCCTTTCAACGATAATTCGTGTACTTCGTGAATATATATGTTCTCGGTATATGTGTGTTGGTTTTGTATGTTGAAAAGATACTATGATCACTTTGAGTGAGTTTAATAGACCGTAATCCTTTGCCGGGGATTACGTAATGCTATGTGTACTTGTTCGGTAAGAACGTATTGTGTGTGATATTAGTTGTTACTCCTTTGAAAGCAGGTTGTGATGTTTAAGTGTTGTTTGGCTTGATGTTCTGCTCATTGTTATGTGATCGTTGAAAGTGATGTGCCTCCGGGTAGGATTGTTGAATCTCCGGGATCCATACTTGCTAGTATGGGTCGGGCGTGACCGTAGGTTTATCCAATCCAGGTATGTCTTGCAGGGACTCCGAGGTTCGTGGCTTGCTAGCCCGATGCCGGGATAACTTGTGGGGGTTATCATCGGGTATGTCTTGCGGGGACTCCGAGGTTCGTGGCTTGTTAGCCCGATGCCGGGATAACTTATGGTTGTGGTTTGGAATGGTTCTGTACATTGCCACGAGGACATGTGATTTGGTATGGTTTCCTATTGGGTTATTCACTCGGGTATGTTCTACGGGAGCATCTGAGGTTCGTGGCTTGTTAGCACGGGACGCGAATAATCCTTAGGAACATGTGTTATGTGATTTGGGTCGTGGACCCTGTGGCTTATGATTCGGGTCTTGGACCCCGTGTGTTGTGAATTGGGTTGTGAAACCGCGTTTGATTATTGGAATCGTATTTTAGAAAGACGATTTTGGGCCGTGTCCCCAAGTGTTTTCGAAAGACTTGAGAATTCCTTAATTCCAAATGTTTTCAAACTCCCGAGATCTTAAAATATTTTCTATGAGATACATGGTTCTATTCCTACCTTTTATAAATCAAACTGTTTTGATTAAGTGAATTATCTCGGGAAATATATTCAAGATTTTTTTTATATTCTTGAAGCACATTGTGTATGGCTTGTACTTCTGTTTTATACTTGCACTAGCAAAACAGTGGAGTTTTGCTAACCCCCGAGTATTTGGGGGGTGGATGTCTGTATTGCGTCCAGGTACTTCCAGGTAGCTGGGGAGCGAATCACAGGATCGATACGAAGGATGATGGGAGACGAAGATACTAATCACGTGAAGACCAATTGTAGAGTATGTGGTAGAGTCGTGTTGGTTATCCCTCCGATGTGTTGTTACCCCGATTTATGGGAGTGTTATTGTATTTCAGCCCCTGCGTGGGAATGAGTTTTGGGAAAGAATCTTGTATGTAATGTTGTGTGTGTTGTGACAAAAGGCAAATCGGTCTAATGGTCCTTTATGTAGCCATGTCGGCATGTGAAGTGATGCATTGTTTTGTATTTAGCCTGGTAGATCCTCGCGGAGAGGGTCTGCGGCGCTGTAATATTCCCGAATGGTTTGGGGGTGTTACAGATATATGCTATGAAATGAAATGATTTAGTAAACATGGTATTTTTCTTAAAACCCCCGTGTGTTACTGCTTATATGCATGATGACAAATACGAAAGCATGTTTTATGTTTTGGCAATATGTTCACGGAGTATGTTGTACTCAGCCCTGTATATGTTTTAAAAATGTGTAGGTTGAGCAAGGGATGTGACGGAGGGTGTTGAGTGGAATTCTTTTGTTTACGATCAATGTTAAGCCCCGGTTACATATCATCATATATGTAACCAACCATGTTTTTCCGCTGCAAACACTCTTTATGATTTTGTTTTCTAACTTATGTTGATTGTAATATGCTATGAAGCCTTTTTCTAAACTTCAAGGCTGATATTATAACTATGTATCCTACTTTGGATTCTAAGTCATTTCCCTGGGATTGACTCCCCTTCATGATGCCTTGATAGGTTATGCATGGATATTCACCCCTATTTCTTATGAAACATATGTCTCCCCCTTTCTTCCATGCTTCTTAATTCCTACCTCGGGTCACGCTCCGGCTGTGCCGTACTTAGGGATAAGGGGCCGTGACACTCATTTTCATCCTTATCGACTGCTTGTCCAAGTGTAGCCGCACTATATATATTTCTATTAGCCACTTGATTTATGATCTTCCATGATCCTTTTTTTACCAAGTCATTGAGGTAGTAAACTGGTTTAGCAGATGTTGCAAAAACAAAAGGATCACTTTCATACCAACTTGTAGAAGTATCAACAGATAATTGTCCATAATTATCCTCCCTTTCGATTTGAGGATTTGTATCAAACCACCTACACTTGAACAAGTTAACTGTCAAGCCTTCTCCATAAATTAGTTCCACTACTTCGAGAAGAACACCGTAATATCCGCCTTCAATCATAACCCCATAACTTTGATACCTCCTTCTTTGATCTCTGTCGATACATACAAATATCAGACCATTTACCTTCGCCATTGAATAAACTCTAGATATAAGAGGCTTCATCGAAAGAAACATCAACTCACGTGACCACATCGGGTGGCCATCACTTTGTATGTGCATCATCTGGATATTAATTAAGGTGAATGTCATAATAAGTAAATTTTATAAGCAAATTAAGTAAACAGCAATTAATCACTTACTCATTGTCCGAAATAATCAGCAAATGTTTCATTGTGGAATCTAATGTCTCCATTCACAGCATCACATGAAAGGTGAATGTCTTTCGAATATTGAACTTCTGGACAGTTAAGTAATATCCACCAATGTGCAATTCGTAGCTCGCAAGGTTGTGAATGACTGTCAGGTAATCTTCCTTGAACTTGAACTTCGCTGGTGATGATGGAGAGATTAAATTGCACTGGAATTGTTGACATAGGCTCGGGTGTGGGATCCACCACGCCTAAATAGAACTTGGTATATGTTACACACTCCCATGCAAGATATGCTTCGGCTATACATCCTTCTGGTGCAGACTTATTAGTCACAGAGTCCTTGTACTCACTAAGTTTCCTTTCAATTGGAAACATCAACGTGTAATGGACCGGGCCTGTTAGTAAAAGTTGGCGAATGAGATGGATCATGAGGTGAGGCATGAGATCAAAAAAATTCGGTTGGAAGATCCTCTCAAATTTGAATAAGATATAAATGATCTCCTTTTGCATGAGCCGGAGTTCTGACTTCTTTACTTCCGTAGTGCATAACTTTTGAAAGAACCTGGATAATGATACACAAGGCTCGACCACCTGTTCGGACATGAATGGTCGAATAAACACATGAAACAAACGTTGTAAGAGGATATGACAAGCACGGATCTTCAGTCCAGTTAACTTGTTCTCCTTGAAGTTAACACACCTCCCTATATTTCTAGCATATCCTGTGGGATACCTCGCAACCTTCATCCACGAAAAAATTTCAGCCTTTTGCTCAGGGGTGACAGTGTAAGTAGCTTTCGGCATTTTGTATTTCCCCTTCCCTTCCTTCAACCATAAATGTTTTCTAATGTTTATCTCTTTTAAACCAATGCGTGCTTTAGGGCCGTCTTTAGTCTTCCCTTCCCAACATAACACTGTACCAACAACACTTTCACAAACATTTTTTTCTATGTGCATGACATCTAGGTAGTTCCTAATCGACAACTTACTCCAATAAGGTAGATCCCAGAAAATACTTTTGTGCGACCAATACTTATACCTGTTAGGTCTTTTAGGAGTTGCTGCTACTATATCAGGATGGTTGCTCAACTGCCCAAAATCATACTCATTCAGCACGGCCAAAATTTCCTCACCAGTCTGTAACATCCCAAATCACAAATGGGATATTACACGCCATAGAACCTTCATGAGGTCTACCAGGCTAACACATAACACACAATCCAAATATGAAATCCCAAAAGACACAATCATCATAGTAAACTAGGGCCGTGGCCTCGGCCAAAACATTTTAATCAAATATCGACGAGTGTAACTCCACATGAATCCATTGCCCACACAGGGGACTTTAACCAATTTATTAAATACTCAGTCTAACTCCAACATCAAGATAAATGCAATAGTAAAACATAAAACACGACTCAAGCCTCATCATCATGCTGGACCATCCTTTGCATGCATATCCCGTGCCATCTCTTCAGCGCGATCAGTACCTAAAAAGCATAAGACGCATTTCCCTCATTTAAAGGGTTAACATTCGAATAGCTAGTGAAAGTACACAATTACACTACATCATATACCTACACGATTCGAAACAAGCAATCTATTTGAGAAGACATTTGAAATCAATATTCCGGAATATCACATTTATACCAAAAACAGTATATCCTCAAGTTTTCCACATCACAACTATCCATACTTGGTAACCCGCGGCCGTACCCATTAGTATCGACCCCTAGAGGCCCCGTAGGACCGTCCCCGGGTGAGAAACCACTTCCGCGGCTGTACCCATTAGTATCGCCCCCCAGAGGTCCCGTCGAACCATCCCCGGGTGGAAGAACATCAACACACGCACCTAAGTCCACTTTTGTGGCCGTACCCATTAGTATCGGGGCCCAGAGGTCACATATGCCATCCCCGGGTGGAAGAGCAACAATCACATTAATTCAATGGCACAATTTCCATCATTCGCATCAAAACCGTACACACACAATGAAATGTAATACATGTACTTATCTTGGATAACACGGCGTGAATTGTGCCCGGTGAAGGGAAAGGTTTCGGCCCGGATGATCTTCACAAATCCGATCCTAACACAATAATGATACAAAACTAATCTCAAAATTGTGAAAACGTGGGAATCCATGCTAGTTCTACCCAATGATACAATTCGACGGACAATACAAGGTCATAATCGGTTCCCCTCTATCAACGGAGAAAAATATCGAATTCAATCCGCAAAACCGCAAGAGAAGTAAGGGATAGTTATTATACCATCAAAATCTAACACTCATAAGGGCAAATTGGACTAGAAGGGTGAAAATCAAAACAAAATCCCAAAATCCCCAAAAGCTTTGGTTCTAACAAAATATACCTCGATTAGACGATAAACAACAGAAGATTTGATGCTAGAGTGATGATACGATGCCCCAAAAATCGCTTCTCAACTGAGGTTGGATGAAAATCGAATGAACCCTAGGCCAGTAAATCGCTTCCGTCGTGAAGGAAGTGAATGAAGTGAAAAATGAGAAGAAAAACCGCTGCCCAGTTTATTATACTGGGCAGCATTACGGCCGTAACACCAACACCATTACGGTCGTAATGGTGTTCACGACCTCACTGCCTAGTTTCCACACATCCGTTACGGCCGCTACGCAAAGGATATTACGGCCGTAATGTATGAAGACTTACGGCTGTAATTCACATCAACTTACGGCCGTAATGCAGGTCTGGCAGCAGGCCTGCCTGATCCGAAATGCCAACAACCGGAATGAAAACATGAGAAATGAAACCACAGATATATGAGGATTTTACAGACGAGATAGACATAAAAACCAACACAAGTCCCCGGTCGTCCGAAGGTAGGAATAGGACGAGTATTAACAAAGACACCCAAAATAATAAGAATTTACAAAAAGACCCAAACGTCCGAATTTCATGATACAACGTCGGATTAACAATCCGAAACCCATGATATGAGCAACTCAACCACACGAACTCATGGAA
Organism: Orobanche coerulescens; assembly: GCA_033398695.1. NCBI lineage: Eukaryota > Viridiplantae > Streptophyta > Magnoliopsida > Lamiales > Orobanchaceae > Orobanche > Orobanche coerulescens. The sequence continues at coordinate 46,710,677 of CM065814.1, forward strand.
ACTGAGAAATAATGAAATCGAACGAGATTTACGAGAATCGAACGTACATGCGACAAAACATGACTTAAAATGAAATTACGTAAAAACATATTCGAAACTCGTCCAAATGGAAAAACTCAAAGAACAAACTAGATTCAGAATCCCAAAACAGTGACAAGCGAGTTATCCGAAACGAACATACACCAAAAATAGAAAGTACGGATATTAAATTCTCTCCTCCTAAAAATAAGTTTCATCCCGAAACATACAACGCGAATAACTCGGGGTATCTCGACTTCATACTCTATTCCGTCTCCCACGTGGATTCCTCGGATCCATGCCTCGACCATTGCACTTTAACCAAAGGAATGGATTTGTGCCTGAGTTGCTTCACCCGACGCTCTAAGATCTGAATCGGCCTCTCTTCGATGGTAATGTCGGGTCCCAACTCGATCTCTCCAAAATCAATAATATGGCTAGGGTATGGTAAGTACTTCCTAAGCTGAGAAACATGAAACACGTTATGCACATGACTCAAGGACGACGACAATCCTAACCGATATGCAAGCTCTCCAATTCTCTACAAAATCTCGAACGGTCCAATATATCTTGGACTAAGTTTACCCTTCCGGCCAAAGCGGTAAACTCCCCGTGTCGGCGACACCTTAAGCAACACATGGTCTCCCACATCAAACTCCAACGGCCGGAGACGCGTATCGACATAAGATTTCTGTCAACTCTGGGCCGTCAACATCCTATCGCGAATCAGAGCAATCTTCTCTCTCGTCTCAACTACCATATCGGGCTCGACGCCAATTAGCTCGGATGCATCATCCCAACACAACGGCGATCTGCACCTCCTGTCATACAATGCTTCAAATGGTGCCATTTTGATCGAGGCGTGCCAACTATTGTTGTACGTGAACTCGATCAATGGCAAGTGCGATTCCCAATCATCATTTCAATCCAAACCACAAGCTCTCAACATATCCTCCAGCGTCTGTATCGTCCGCTCAAACTATCCGTCTGTCTGAGGGTGGTAGGATGTACTGAGTCTCAGCTCAGTCCCCAAGGCTTCATTAACGGCCTGCCAAAAATGTGATATAAATCGGCCATCCTGATCCGAAACAATACTCTTAGGAGTCCCATGCAACCTCACGATCTCGGCAATGAATACCCGCGCTAGTCTCTCTGGCCCCCAAGTATCCTTAATACCCAGAAAATGAGCTGATTTGGTTAGTCGATCGACAGAAACCCAAATCATGTTCATTCTAGTCCGAGTCCTAGGCATACTAGTAATAAAATCCATGGAAATGTCCTCCCACTTCCACTCCAGAATAGGAAGTGGTCGCAATAATCCCGCGATTCGCTGATGCTCAATCTTAACCTGCTGACAGGTTAAACACCTCGATACAAACTTGTTCACGTCCGTCTTCAAATTGCTCCACCAGTAGTTACTCCTTACATCCTTGTACATTTTGCCCGTACCAGGATGTATGGAGTAAGGTGTAGTATGAGCCTCACTCATGATCTTCTGTCTCAACTCAAAGTCATTCGGTACACATAATCTGCCGTGAAATCTCAAAACTCCATCATCCTGTATCACAAACCCAGGGGATTTCCCCTTCCGCACATCCTCCCTCAACTGGACCAAAAACGGATCATCATACTGTTTCGCCTTGATATCATCAGTCAAGGACGAAGTGATTTCTAACGCACATAACTGACCTTGAACCCTCTGAACCCAAACGTCGATATTCTGAGAAATCAAATCCCACTAGATCCTGCTCTGTGGTGTAAGTACCTCTAACATCTGTAACGCCATCAGCTTCCGACTCAACGCATCGGCCACTACATTAGCCTTACCCGGATGGTAAAGTATCTTGAGGTCATAATCTTTAATTAGCTCCAACCACCTACGTTGTCTCATGTTCAACTCTTTATGACTGAAGATATACTTCAGACTCTTGTGATCGGTGTAAATATTACACGACGACCCATAGAGATAATACTTCCAGATTTATAAAGCAAAGACGACTGCAGCTAACTCTAAATCATGCGTAGGGTAATTTGCTTCGTAAGGTTTTAGCTGTCGGGACGCATAAGCAATAACCCTATCTATCTGCATCAAAACACATCCGAGCCCGAGGCCCGAAGCATCACTATATACCACGAAATCCTCGTTCCCCCAAGGCATTGCTAAAATGGGTGCGGTAGTCAGTCATCTCTTCAACTCGTCGAAACTATCCTGTCTATCTTCGGTCCACTCGAACTTCTGAGTCTTCTGGAGTAACTGAGTGAGTGGTCTAGTGATCTTAGAAAATCCCTCAAGAAATCTACGGTAATAGCCTGCAAGTCCCAGAAAACTCCTCACCTCCTTCACATTCTTAGGCGAATCACACGCCATCACTGCCTCTATCTTCTGCGGATCTACACGAACTCCCTCCGCTAAAATCACATGCCTGAGGAACATCACTTCCTTGAGACAAAACTTACACTTAGATAACTTCACGTACAACTGCTCAGATCTCAAAATGTCTAGCACAATCCGGAGATGTAAGGCGTGTTCCTCTCGACTCCGGGAATAGATAAGAATGTCATCAATAAAGACGATTATGAATTTGTCCAGATACTCAATAAAAACTTTGTTCATCAACTGCATGAACACTGCTGGGGCATTGGTTAGCATGAAAGGCATAACCACAAACTCGTAATGGCCATATTTCGTCTGAAAAGCAGCTTTCGGTATATCACTGTCCCGAATCCTCAACTGGTAGTAGCCCGATCGTAAGTCAATCTTCTAGAAGACTGATGCTCCCTGAAGCTGATCAAATAAATCGCCGATCCTGGGCAAAGGGTACTTGTTTTTTATGGTCAGCTTGTTTAATTCTCAATAATCGATGCATAAACGAAGCGACCCATCCTTCTTCTTGACAAAAAGCACAGGCGCACCCCAAGGCGATGCACTCGCTCAGATATACCCTTTATCTAGCAATTCCCCCAACTGTTTCTTCAACTCTAACATCTCCGACGGTGCCATACGGTACGGCGCTCGAGAAACAGGGGCCGCATTCGGCTCTAGATCAATAGGAAACTCAACCTCTCGCTGTGGTGGTAATCCCGGCAAGTCATCTGGAAATATGTCGGGATCCTCGCTAAAAACTGGAATCGAAGACATGTCAACTACACCATCTTCCGCCTCCAGAGCGTAACACCAATAGCCGACACAAACCTGGTTCAGAAGTTTCATTGCCTTCATGGCGCTAATCACACTTCTCGACCTACTCGGATTACAACCGACGAGAGTATGCTCGGTTCCGTCCTTGGCCACTATCGAGATGGTACGAGTCCGATAGTTCAAGATAACACCGTGACGATCCAACCAATCGTCCCCGAGGATCAAATCCTAACCCTTAAGGTCTATAACAATGAGATTCGAGGGCCAATCTCGGCTCCCGATCCTCACTGGGCAATCCCTAACTTCCCGGTCCCCAACCATATGATCCCTGCTAGGTGTACCCACTACAAACGGTTCACACTCGAATAAGTAGTCAAAACCAATACGACTCACACAATCCGAAGCAATAAAGGAGTGGGTAGCACCCGAATCAAAAAGCACTGAAACTGGATGAGAAAGGATCTGAGTGGTACCTGATGCCACCAGAATGTCTGCCTCCTCTGTGCGCCTCATCTGATATAATCGAGGGTGAACTGAGACCGAACTCGGTGCTATACGGCGATCCGAATGACCCCGACCCCTACCACGGCCCGAACTCTGAGGAACATGAGTAACTGGAGTGCTGTGCTCCTTTTGAACGGTGGTGGTAGTCGAAGCTCTGCCGACCCTGGTGGCCCTCTCGCAATGAACTGCTCGATGCCCGGTCTGTCCGCAAGTAAAGCAAGTAACTAACGGAAATGGGCAATCCTTCATCACGTGCTCATACTGACTGCAATTAAAACAAACTCTACGGCCAGATGCAACAGACTGGACCGAATGGTTACCCTGAGATCCACCAGCCTGATGAAACGACCTCTTCCCAGATGTAGGAGCAGACCGAGACCTCGAAAATTGACCACTCTTACCGGCTGAGAAACTGCCAGTAGTCTTCTGTTTCTTAGTTTCGGAACCCGACTCTAATTTCGGGATAGCCATCTCGATCGCTAGGGCGCGATCCTGGTATTCTTTCAAGGTGGCACACATGAGCGGTGCCATACTCTGCCTGATATGCGGTTTCATGCGCATATTGAAATAACGGATTTTATCGGCCTCCGTCCTTACCTAATTCTTCACGAATCCCAAATGCTGATTGTAGGAGATAATGGCCTGGGAAATCGGTACATCCTGAGGTGTGGCAGTGAAGAACTCCACAATCCTACATTCTTTGACTGGCGGCGGACAATATTCTGCTTCCATAACAGTCTTAAATTCCTCCCAAGTAGCTGGACGGTCTCTGGGCGGCACGGCCTCCCACCATTCCGCAGCTTCCTTATCCAGGAGGTATTGAGCAATATGTACCCTCCTGTCATCAGGACAAGCTACGGCATCGAAGGTTCTGCCTAACTGAAAAATCCAATTCTCCCAACCGAGGGAGTCAGAAGATCCAGAGAAACGAGGAGGGTGCATCTTGGTCACCGTCTGAAGCCACTTACTAGCTTCTTCCTCAGGAGTCGGAGGCGGGTTCTGGCGTCCACCCTGAGCTATCTGAGCGAGCTGGGCTACCAACTGCTGAAGTATGGAAGTAGCCCCGGCGTCGGCATTATTACCCGACAGTTGCTTTTGACAGACTGACAAAGTCTGCTGCCCGTCAGAACTCAGAGGTAGAGTGTCCGGCAATGAATGAGAGGTCGAACCTGCAGAGGATTGAGAAAGCGGAGCTTCCTCATTATCTGCACCACGACCATGGCCTTGGCCACGCCCCCTAGCTGGTCTACCGCGACCTCTAAACATACTGAAGAAAAGATATGAAAGGAACATGATCAGAAAAATTCACAGTTTGCAAAGTCGGCACCATAATTTACAATCCAAATAACACAAGGAAATTAATTACAGAAATATAAGAGTTCGAGAAGACTTAAAGCCATGGGTCGCACGAAGAGATGGTAGCACAATGATATTAGGCTCAACAATTGACTCTAACGACACGACTGACAGACCCCAAAATTAACCGACAACCTAGGTATTCATAACCTAAGGCTCTGATACCATAAATGTAACACTCCAAATCACAAATGGGACATTACACGCCATAGTACCTTCATGAAGTCTACCAGGCTAACACATAACACACAATCCAAATATGAAATCCCAAAAGACACAATCATCATAGTAAACTAGGGCCGTGGCCTCGGCCAAAACATTTTAATCAAATATCGACGAGTGTAACTCCACATGAATCCATTGCCCACGTAGGGGACTTTAACCAATTTATAAAACAATCAGTCTAACTCCAACATCAAGATAAATGCAATAGTAAAACATAAAACACGACTCAAGCCTCATCATCATGCTAGACCATCCTTTGCATGCATATCCCATGCCAGCTTCTCGGCGCGATCAGTACCTGAAAAGCATAAGACGCATTTCCCCCATTTAAGGGGTTAGCATTCGAATAGCTAGTGCAAGTACACGATTACACTACATCATATACATATACGATTCGAAACAAGCAATCCATTTGAGAAGACATTTGAAATCAATATTCCGGAATATCACATTTATACCAAAAACAGTATATCCTCAAGTTTTCCACATCACAACTATCCATACATGGTAACCCGTGGCCGTACCCATTAGTATCGACCCCCAGAGGCCCCATCGGACCATCCCCGGGTGAGAAACCACTTCCGCGGCCGTACCCATTAGTATCGTCCCGCAGAGGTCCCGTCGAACCATCCCCGGGTGGAAGAACATCAATACACGCACCCAAGTCCACTTCTGTGGTCGTACCCATTAGTATCGGCCCCCAGAGGCCATATATGCCATCCCCGGGTGGAAGAGCAACAATCACATTCATTCAATAGCACAATTTCCATCATTCTCATCAAAACCGTACACACACAATGAAATGTAATATATGTACTTTCCTTGGATAACACGACGTGAAGGAAAACGGTGAAGGGAAAGGTTTCGGCCCGGATGATCTTCACAAATCCGATCCTGACACAATAACGATACAAAACTAATCTCAAAATTGGAAAACGTAGGAATCCATCCTAGTTCTACCCAGTGGGACAATTCGACGGACAATACAAGGTCATAATTGGTTCCCCTCTATCAACGGAGAAAAATATTGAATTCAATCCGCAAAACCGCAAGAGAAGTAAGGGATAGTGATTATACCATCACAATCTAACAATCATAAGGGCAAATCGGACTAGAAGGGTGAAAATCAAAACAAAATCCCAGAATCCCCAAAAGCTAGGGTTCTAACAAAATATACATCGATTAGACGATGAACAACGGAAGATTTGATGCTAGAGTGATGATACAATGCCCCAAAAATCACTTCTCAACTGAGGTTGGATGAAAATCGGACGAACCCTAGGCCAGGAAATCGCTCCCGTCACGAAAGAAGTGAAGGGAGTGAAAAACCGCTGCCCATTTTATTATACTGGGCAGCATTACGGCCGTAACACCAACACCATTACGGCCGTAATGGTGTTCACGACCTCACTACCCAGTTTTCACACATCCGTTACGTCCGCTATGCAAAGGATATTATGGCCGTAATGTATGAAGACTTACGGCCGTAATTCACATCAACTTACGGCCGTAATGCAGGTCTGGCAGTAGGCCTGCCTGATCCGAAATGCCAACAACCGAAATGAAAACATGATAAACAAAACCACATATATATGAGGATTTTACAGATGAGATAGACATAAAAACCAACACAAGCCCCCGGTCGTCCGAAGGTAGGAATAGGAGGAGTATTAACAAAGACACCCAAAATAATAAGAATTTACAAAAAAGACCCAAACGTCTGAATTTCATGATACAACGTCGGATTAACAATCCAAAACCCATGACATGAGCAACTCAACCATACAAACTCATGGAAACAGAGAAATAATGAAATCGAACGAGATTTACGAGAATCGAACATGCATGCGACAAAACATGACTTAAAATGAAATTACGTAAAAACATATCTGAAACTCGTCTAAATGGAAAAACTCAAAGAACAAACTAGATTCAGAATCACAAAACAGTGACAAGCGAGTCGTCCAGAATGAACATACACCAAAAAAAGAAATCACCAAAAATAGAAAGTATGTATATTATACAGTCCACTCCCGTGGTTGATCACCAACCTCTTCAGTCCCATCAAATGCTGCAGCATCCATACGCCAGACATGCGTCCTCTCAAGCTATATACGGTGACACATTCTGATAACCTTCCGACAATGATACCTTGCATAGTCAGCATTGAAGCACACTGGACATCCTCTATATCCACTAATAACAGATCCGGACAACATCCCGTACGCAGGAAAATCACTGATGGTACCGGTACACATAGCACGTAAGTAGAACATATCATGTGAGTAACTGTCGTACGTCTAATGACCTTGATCCCACAACAACTTCAGCTCCTCTATCAAAGGTCTCAAATAAACATCAATACACTTTCTTGGATACCCGGGGCCAGGTACTAAGAGAGTGAACATATTATACTCCTTCTTCATGCACATCCATGGAGGAAGGTTGTAAGGAACCATTACCACCAGCCATATACTATACGAAAGACTCATGTTGCTAAAAGGGTTGAATCCATCAGATGCAAGTCCGAGTCTTACATTTCGGACATCTGATGCAAATCCTGGAAACTCCCTATCTATATGCTTCCAGGCCTCTCCATCAGAAGGGTGTATCATAGTATCCTCGTCAGTCACACGAGGCACAGCGTGCCATCTCATCACCTTGGCTGTGTGAGGAGACATGAAAAGCCTCTCCAATCTATCCTTCAGAGGTAAATACCAAAGAACCTTCATAGCTTTCTCTTTACCACAAGGAGTAAACTTATACCTCTCTCTGTCACATACCGGACATCTCTTTAGGTCTTCATTAGACTTTCCCCAAAATAAAGCACAATCATATATGAATACGTGGATCTTGATGTATGATAGCCCAAGACCTTTTAGGATACGTCTTATTTTACTGTGATTACCAGTAAGATGATGACCTTCTGGGAGCATTTTCCTTGTAAGTTCCAAATAATCAACTACAGCTTTAATCGAGGTTTTGTTCTCCACCCTAAATCTCATAGTCTCTATGACACTATCAAGAACCGTCATGTGATACCCAGGATAAAGAAGAGTCTGTTGGAGTTGGATTAGCTTGTTGTATCTATCAACAGAAATTGTGTTAACGGGTATCAATGTAGGCGTTCGGATGACTGGTTGATCAACTATATGGTATTCTTGACCTTCAGCCGATACGTCCCTCTCGTAATAACCAGACACGTCGTTAATCAACCTTCTTGTGGGGTCATTGGATGTGCTACCATTGTACTGTCCGTGATCATGGGGAATAATTTAATTCGATCTTTCACCATGGTAAATCCAACATGTATATTTATCCCAAAATCCATTCTTTTTCAAGTGCTCCCATACGACATCAAGTGTAAAACGGTACATATCGCTGACACATTTACATTTATTGCGTGGACAGTAATGAATCATACTATCACTGTCATGCTCCTTCACAAATTGAATAAACCCTCGCATTTCATCTATGACCCTTGGATCCCATTTTTGCAGACCAATCCAACTTTTATCGATCCTATAACAAAAATAACAACAATATTACACATCGTATTTATCAAGAACATACAAAAATTACGACTAAAATCATCATATATAGCTCAAATTCAAGATGTCAAATCCATATATATATATATACACACACACCAAGAAATATTCGATAAAACGAACTAATTCTTAATATTTAATGAATAGTTTTGATTTCATTCTATTTATAATTCATATAAAAATGATATTACAACTGTGGAATTTGGAGATAACAGGTTGTATATTATACATTGATTTGAATTAAATCATAATGTATATGATTTACATGTGTTAGTAATATACTCGGATATTGAATATACTGCTTGGTAAAGACGAAGATATGAGTTATCTGTGGTTTGTATGATCAATTGTCGAGGACCGAAGATAATCTATCATGATGTTCTAACATCGAGATAATGGTTTATGGATATTGAATGGATTGTATTTTATTTGAGATTATTCGAGTAATTATTTATTCCCCATGGACGTAGATCCACAAGAAAGGACATATTTTTCGCTGAAATTGGGGTAGGTTAATCTTGCTCGGTTATGAGGATAACAATTCTTCTGAATATTGTACGTATTATTGTGCGTTGTTTTATGATTCATGAACTGTGATTCACCATTACTACAAAACAGACATTTAACATCGGGTTTTTTGGACATTTAACATCGGTTTTGGAACCGATGTTAAATATCGCGATGTTAAAATTAACATCGGTTTCTAATAACCGATGTTAAACTTCGATTTTAACATCGGTTGTTATAACAACCGATGTTAATTTTAATATCCCGATATTTAACATCGGTTCTGGGACAACCGATGTTAAATTTCGCGATTTTAAAATTTTATCGGACCGCGGCTAACCCAGCTAGCCCAACCCAACCCCAACCCAGACACTCGCCCAACCACCCGCACCAGCCCCCCGCACCAATCCCCACCAACCTACAACAAATACCATTAAGTTTCGTTGTTGGTGGGTTTCGAGCTCACCACCTCTTGCTTGTGGAAGTGTGATATTACCACTCCGCCAGATGAACTTCTTGTATATTTTTTGCAATGTGTTATATTTATATACTATATACATTTATAAATTTTTATAAATATAAGATAATTTAATATATATATATATATTAACTATTCAAAAATTAATTTTTTTTAAAAAAATCTGGAATATTAATATTAAACGTCGGATATTTTTATTTAAAGCTCGAAAAAAAATAATAAATTTAAAACTATGGATAAGATTTATAATTAATATTTAATCTATTTTTTTATTTTTAGATTTTTTGTAAAATATAAAATAGTTTTTTATGAAAAGTAAAAAAATTACAAAAACAAAAACTAGCAGGTTTTTAAAAATATATATAATAATTCAGTTTTTATTTATTTATGGAAAATAATATTCCACTTTTTTCAAAACTTTAAATAAAAACATCCGATTTTTATTTTCTATTTTCGAACTTTAAATAAAAACATCCAATTTTTATTTTTTATTTTCGAACTAATGTTTATTTTTTATTTTTGAACTTTAAATAAAAATTTCCAATTTTTACCTTTTATTTTTGAACAATAAAGATAAACATCTAATTTTTAATATTACTATTCCGGATTTTTTTTAAAAAAATAAAGTTTCGATTTTTTTAAAAAAAGTTCCAGATTTTAAAAAAAAAATTAACATCGGTTATACTAAAACCGATGTTAAGTTAAAAATTAACATTGTTTAACATCGATTTTTTTAAAAACCGATGTTAATTTGTAATTTAACATCGGTTTTAGTATAACCGATGTTAATTTGTAATTTAACATCGGTTTTAGTATAACCGATGTTAAATTTTTAAAAAAATATGGAACTTCTTTTAAAAAAATCGAAACTTTATTAAAAAATTAACATCGGTTCTGCTAAAAACCGATGTTAAATTAACAATCAACATCGGTTTTTCTAAACCGATGTGAAATGGATTAATTTAACATCGGTTTTTTTAAAAACCGATGTTAATTGTTAATTTAACATCGGTTTTTAGCAGAATCGATGTTAATTTGTTTTAAAATTTTCAATTATGCCACCGCGTCTTTTTTAACATCGGTTCTTACAAAACCGATGTTAAACGAGCGATGTTGAATGTCTTTTTTGTAGTAGTGCACATTGATTGTGCTGATCGTTTGTTGAAGGATGGTGATCCTACAACCGTTATGTTGATATTGTTACTAACATGTGGATTATTCGTTGAGGGATGGTGATCCCAAGACCATTATGTTGATATCATTTACCTTATCAATCATTCTTTATCAGTATATCATTGTTTTACTTTGGTGAGTTTCTTTTGATCCTTATTGGATATGTCGATTCTTTGAATTTTGTTGTCATGTTGATATCGTAACATTCCTGAGTCACACTTGCATGCTCAGTATGTGTAGGATTTCTAGTTAGACATATACAGTCATGTGTTGATAGTTGATCTCACATTGGACTTTGCACACGGGAGGAGACTTCTCGTGGACTAATTAGGTACAAGACCACACGTGTATTCGATCAATATATATATTTTGGGGGTATGCACGAATACATTTACATCCCAGGAGGAATATGACATCCTTGCTGATAGGACAATAAATGTATACTTCCCAAAAACCCGGTCTAAAGATCCCGGTTATTGGCAGACCTACCGACCTCTCAAAAGAACGAGAGGCCCTGATAAGGGAGTTTCATCATAATGAAGTCCGAGCTGACTGACCCTATCCCAAGATCGGAGGACATGATGTAAATATTAGCAAAGACGGGTGGACCTACCGACCTCTCAAAATAACGAGAGGCCCCAACAAATAGGTTTCAACATGAAGGAGTCGGAGCTGATTGACCCTACCCCGAGGTGGGAAGGGTTCAGGCCCATAAGGATAAAATCCCTGAAAAGCTAGGAGTTTATCATCCTGACCAAATCCCAGATATTCAATGATTGCCAGCCGCAGCCAAAATTCCTAAAAATTGGGGATTTCCCCTAGGCTAGGAGTAGGATCTCGAGGCAGGCTTTTTCTCCCTTCTATAAATAGGAGAGAGTTGTCCCTCCCAGAGGCAAGTAATCAGAAACATTAACAGAGATATTTTATCACCCATTTGGGTTTTCTTAGGTCAAAACCCTAAGATTGACCCAGTTCTTGGTGGCCGATCAGCTCGGTTACATCAAGTGGCGCCATCTGTGGGAAGAGTGGATTCACACTAGAGTTAAGACGTGAGATTAAAAATGACAGAAGAGACAGTCTAGCAGAAAATTGGAGAACTGGTGCCCAGAATAAACACCTACCACCCCGCCGAAGAAGAAATTACACCCAGAACGATCACCTTGACGAACGAAGCACTAGTCGAAATCATCGCTAGCGCAATCCAGAAAAGTCGGGAGGTCAAAAAAGAGAGAATGCCTCGAAAGGTAATACCCATCCTCTCTGACAGACCGGATGAGATTAGCCAGCAGGAAGAGCATGGAGAAAGCCACCCAGGGACATGGGAGCGATCTAAACAAGAGAAAACACTGGATCACATCATATCCATCATGTAAGACGGGCTCGAGGAGTTGCGACAAAGGGTCACGGGGAAAGGCTCCGAAAGCCATCCAGCCGAACTCCTTTATGGATTTAGGGCGGTCACTTTCACATATGATGGGATCTCTGATTCTACAAAACATCTATATCGGTTCGAAAACATGGTGGTACTACACCGATATTCTGACCCCATGAGCTGCAGAGTGTTTTAGATACATTGACAGAATCAGCTCAAGATTGGTTCCACTAGTTACCACCAGGGACGATTACCAGGTTCCAAGCATTTATCTCGGCATTCCTAACCCACTTTGCAAGCGCTAGAGCTCACCAGAAAACAGTCATGTCTTTATTTAGTATCAAGCAGTACTCCGGAGAGATGTTGAGAGCTCATGTAACCCAGTTTACAAAAGCATGTTTAGATGTACCCTCGTTGTCTGAAGAAGTAAAGGTGAGTGCCCTGATGCAGCGATTACAGGCAGGTCTACTTCGCACATATCTCGCTAAGAAGCTAGCCTGAACCTATGAAGAAGTTCTAGCTCGATGTTCGAAATACATCAACATCAAGGAAACCGAGAAGGACATGGAGGAATCACAAGAAAGGCTCAGAAAGAGGGAAGAGGAATCAGTAGGGTGGTGCAACACGAGATGTATACCTTCCGAGGAAATATTCCCCAGGGACATGTATTTTGTGGAAGGACAAATCAAAACACGAATCGAAGGAAGAATGAGATCAATCTAAAACGGCCACAGGTTTGACCAATATAGCCCACTGACAATGAGAAGGGGCAGGTCCTAGAGGCGGTAGAAGGCAAGATGGGCAGGGTTATTAATTAGCCCACATCTCATTTAATGCGCCCATCCAACCCAAGTCAGAACTCTATTATCGGTTCCACAATGAATATGAACATAAAACGAACAAATGCAAGCACCTCAAGGATGAGATCGAGAGGCTAGTTCGAGTAGGGCACCTAATAGAGTTCGCATACCAACAAAAGAATGGAGGTCGGAAGAAGCCGCCCGTACCATAGGGGGTACGGGGATAAAAAGGGAGGCTCCTCGAGGACCCCCCACCCCCCGACAAATAAAGTAGTGATTCATATTATATCAGGGGGACTGACCTACGGAAGTTAATCAAGCCAGAAAACTGACGTGCAAAAAGTAAAATATCGCCAGTTCAAAGAGATCGCATCCGTAATCAGAGGACCCATCATCCAATATAGTCCTCCATACTATATTGGGATACATGCACCCCACAATGACGCAATTGTCATCACGGCAGAAATTGCAAGTTGTGATGTACAAAGGTTCTTCATTGATACAGGAAGCTCGGTAGATATACTGTTTTACGATTGCTTCAAAAAAATGAATCTCGGGATGGATTTAAGGAAGGCGGATACGTCACTCTATGGGTTCTGTATGCCGAGATGCAGCCGGTGGGGGAGGTGGTACTTCCAGTGGTCTTAGGTCGGGTACCTCACAGGAAGGTCAAGATAATCATATTTTTAGTAGTTGACATTAAATCCGCCTATAAATCCATTCTAGGGTGTACCGGGCTCAAAAAATTTGAAGCAGTGGTGTCTACTTGCCACTTGAAGGTAAAATTCCCCTGTAGGAAATGATGTAGGGGAGGTAGCTAGCGACCAATTCATTTCCCGAGCTTGCTACCAAACAAAATAATAAAAGAACACCCGATCGAAGAGGCTCCATTTTTGTTGGCTTTTTTCCACCATGACAGCATTGGATAGCCACTCCTGGGACTGGATTTCGGTTATCTGTCCACCTCGAAGGAGTTTGTCAACCTCCTCTCTAATAATTCCATCCATCTCAGTCCCAAAGTGTCCTCTCTTCTACTTCACCGGCCTCACTGTTGGGTCGATGTTTAATCTATGCTCAGTAATAATTGGACTTATTCCTACCAAGTCATCGGCCTTCTATGCGAAGATGTCTACAAATTTCCTTAATAAGTGAATCAAACTTTCTCTCAGCCCGTTATCCAACCGACTTCCAACGTGAGTTTTTGTTTCTAGTTTGACGAGGATTAATTCTCTCTCCATTAACTCTTCATTAGGTTTGACACCTTCCTCGTGAGCTTCCTCCCCCGCTCTTAGCCTCTTATCTTTTATCTTCTCCGGATCTGATTATTATTGTTTTGGGTATATTCCATCTCCATATGGTTTATACCGGATTTGGATCATGTGTACGGTTGTATAAGTCGATATATACGGTGTAAGCTCCTACTCGGGGTTATGATTAATATTTTGTGGTTCAGTACCACATTTATGGGATGTTTATTTTATGTTTTGATATCGCCTGGTGGGTCCCGGCGTGAGGTCCACGGCACTATAATAGCCACCATTCCAGGGTGTAACAATTACATTCTACCCCACTTAAAATAAGTTTCGTTCTCGAAACTTGTGATCCGGTCACAATCAAATGTTCAACCACAAAATCCAGAATCATCACGAAACCGATCAATCATCATCATTAACGAATGACCAAAACTATATACTTACAAGTGCGTGAATTCGATGATCTCCTGTGATACTAGCAATTGACCCCACTTCAAACCCTCAGTACGCTTACAGTCTCAATTTCACAAACTTCAACAAACATCGTTATAACTCAATTATGGAATAATCCATCCGTGTCAAAGCCTGTCTGCCTGATCGCACAATCAAGTCTCAATCTGATAAAAACCAATAATACACGATACATCTGTTGATCAGCTATCCCCAAACAATGACAACAAGTCCAGAAACATCGACACAAGGTTTGAACGCTCATACGATCAATAACAATGATCAACCGGTACATTAACCAAGAAAATCATCGACATGATAACTCCAATACTGCCAACGAAGGATCAGCAATAACCGAGAATACCCTCACACGGTAAGCTTCAACACGATAAACATAGAACCACATGGACAGATATACGAAAGAATAAAATTCTCAAAACGTTACACAAATCACATACAGCGGATGCCCAACTGTTGAACATACCCCTCGGCGTATAACAACAAGCCGCAAACCGACGAACACATCCAATCATACATGGAGTATGAGCGACTAATAAATATGGCTCAAAAGTCAAAAATCACTATAGCAAAATCACGCTACTACCAAACCAACATAGCCACATAGCACATATGCCCCGGTTCCACAAAATCCAAAGTTCTAAAATCATATTATGTACATGAATCTACAACATGCAGCATATTCCTCTTATCTGATCAACCAACCGATCATCCCTGGATAACCAAACTACCATACTAAAGTTCGAATCTCTTTTCATCGTACCATTGATGTGTTACCCAGTTTGTGAGTCTCTCATAACTTCACCATAATATGCATTATGCACTATGTTTGTATGTATACCAATCTCATTTTCAAAATAGCTTTCAAATCATATAATCTTGTCAATAAAAACCAATTTTCGAAAGTTCTTTCAAGAATTTCAAACTCAAAACATATATTTTTGTAAGACCACAAAGTCAATTTTTTCGAAAAGTTAAACCAGCTCGCTTATGTCAAGTACTCGATGACATTTCTTTTCGAATACACACGATTAAATAAAAGGAAATTATGTAAATGATTGACCACATCTATACTCCTGTATACAAGTTCGGCTCGTCACAAATTCCACTGACATTTGATCGGAAAATCACACGATAGAATCCAAAACTTATTGTATTGACTTTGATAAAATCTCTTTTCCACAAATGACTCGTAACATCGACCATTATTCCATTCTGCAGCACTTCAACTATGCCATGATGAAATATGTTTTTAAAGACAACAATACTGTCTCTCAAAATAAATTTAAGAAAATACATTTTCATGACAGCGAGCAAAATAGTTTATTCAAAATATATCATTTTGAAAAGTATTATTTTCTAATGTTCAAAAATAGTTTCATATATCCTAAAATGAACTAGCCTGACTATATGTTCCTCTCAACAATCCACAACATTTATCCCAAATACACAATTCAGTTTTCCAAGTTTACGACATATAGATTTTCCATAATCATAACTTCTCAAGATCATCGTTTTTGTCCCAACTATTATATTTTGCTACCTCATACTGTAACACATAATATTCTTTTGGATCTCAAGGCATCTCAACTTATAACTTCAAATAACCTCAATGCAATTCAAAAATCCAAATACTTACAGATCGTGAAGCCGATGATTCCCCGTGATACTGGCACATGTCTCAACTCTAGAAAATACTTGATACAGATATTTTCAACTCGCCAACACAACACATCTCCTTCCAAATAATCACGTTAATACCATTTGAATAAGTTTAAAACAACCACAGTACCACATTGGTAAACCACATAACCCACAAGCCCGAGTGAACAACAAAAACCCAGGGCTCTAATACTTGCCAACCGACAACTCAAATGACGTGACAAAAACATGACTTGACTCATCCCTACAGCCTAGGTTTCCACAACCTAAACTCTGATACCATATTATGTAACACCCCAGAGCCATCCGGGAATATTACAGCGTCGTGGGCCCCGAAAAGGAACCCACAAGGCTAAAAGACATTTTTGCAAATATATCAAATACGCCTAAGTGGAGATGACGATAATATCTTTTTGAAAATATTCAAAGACTCTACGAAATCTATTTATCAATACCGTCGTAAAATCTCATTTGAAAGTACAAGGCAAAAACGACAAAACACAACAGTTTCAAAAGTGTATGTTAAGCCACCACTTGCACGTATCGACAAAATAGTTTAGAAATGATTTTCCAAAATAAACCCAAGTTTGTAAAATACTAACAACCCATTTAAAACACACTCGCAGCGGATATAACAGATAACTAAAAATAGTCTTTTGCAGTGGAAAACTGACAACTAGTAAAAGTACTCAATTCACAAACACACGCCATAGCCAGTATCCTCCGGGAAGCTCATCTCTTCACGACCGCTACAAGATCAACTCCGAGTACCTAAAAATAAAGCCCACGACGGGGTCATCCATAATACTCAAAAATTATAACGATCACATCACATCAATAATTACATACCAATGAAATTACAAAGTAAGAATACGACCAATCTAATCTTACCGCCATAACTATACATACTCGTGATAATCCTCATCGAAATAATCCTTACCATATTGCACATCTCGTATTCTAGATTAAACGATAAACTCATACACGACATCTATACTGTACCTCAAACAATACCCAAGAATTCTCAGAACATCATCATAACTCGCCAATATGGAAATATACCAACTCTGACCCATTCAATCCATCAGATAACATCATTAAATCTCAACACGATAATCGATTGTCCATCAAAAGACAAATACCAATAAGGAAATACGGGACATACCTCAAGATACGCAATGCCGCAACCAATCATGTCAATCTAATTCGAGATGAGATCAACCAACATACAGACATGGTCCTAACATAAGACCTACAAATGCATACTTATATGACAACGTCAATATGCTCAACAAGACAACAACAAACAACAAGTATCTCTTACGAGAAGACCAACAATACATGTATCAACCAACCCATGGTATTCAAACGATCCAACGCACATAGCATAGATTCACATGATGATCCCGTCGGACCAATGCATGGTGGAAATACCAGTCCAACGATACAGCGCACACAGCATAGATTCCCATGATGATCCCGTCGGACTAACACATGGTGGACAAACAACTACAATTCACAAATGCATGACAACGACAATACATAAATACATGACAATGACAATACATGAATATATTACAACACGATCGATACAAATGGACGAAATGATTAGAGTACTTGCCCTGAGTTCTTCGAGAGAAATCTCGATGTCAAAACCATCACTAATGATTATCCTCAATATTCGATGATCCAAAAGTACCATAGACTATAGATAACTCATATCCCTGTCCTTACCATAATGTATCCTCGATACCCAAATATTGTTTGACAATTTTGGTACCTTCACCGTTTGAAATTTACGGGAAGTAAGATAGAGTTATCAAACTCTTTTGCGTTGCGGAAGCGTAATTAACTTGCGGAAAGTAAACGACACAAGATGTATAGAGGTTCGGGCAAACGGGCCTACATCCTCTCTTCGTATATTTTTATATAGGCTTAAGATCAAAACCTATGCACCTCGTCTTCTATCAGTCCGAGGGATACCGTTACAATCTCGTCTTCTATCGGTCCGAGATAAACTGTAACACACATGTCTTTTTGTCGGTCCAAGCTAAACCGTTTTCCTTTTCTATTGGATAAGGAATCAACCTATCTAGCTTTCTATGGGTACTAAACAAACCTCACTTAGATTAAATATGATTCTAATAATGCCAGATAAACGATCCTAATAATATCGAATCAATCTACAATCTGTATTTTTCCTCTCGTGTATGTTTCCGTGTATGAACACTCAAACACTTATAAATTAAGCACAAATACAACAATGATAGTGTATAAAATGATATCTGATCAATATGCTATTTTCTTGTAGTTGTTGTCTTGAATGAATTCAAATGGCTTGGTATATATAGGCAAATGATATCAATACGTTAGTCCACTGCCTTCATTTAGCACGCGCTATTTCTCTCTTAGCGTGTGCTAATCCCCTCTTTTACGTATGTTATCTGCTTGGTTACGTATGTTACCTGCTCTTGTCTTCAGTCCAGTAGCTTCTGATACTTTCATGTAGCTTGCGCTAATATCAACTGCAGCGTGTGCTAATATAACATCATTGCGTGCATCATATATATCCGTTGCATGTCCTTTTGACTTGGACTTTTCCAACATTCATTTGTTCGAATTCGAATGTATTTAGCGTGCGCTATTATCATCCATAGCGTGTGCTATGTCTTCGTCACTGCATACGTCATTCTCCATGTTGAAGGTCTTCACAACAGTCATATTCTTTGTTAGCGCGCGTTAACCTTCATATGTAGCGTGCGGTAACCTTCAGGTGATACTTCAGGTGGATTTCTTAGCGTGTGTTAAGTTGTGCGCATTGCGTGCGCTAATTGCTATTCTGCCCAGTTTGATTCTTGTTATTTTGGCTTCGTTTTGTTGTTTCTTTTGTTGTTTTGGATTAATCGTCAATTCATCATCAAAACCAATTTATGATTATATGGAATATAATATTCCAACAGTCTCCCCCTTTTGATTATGATAAAACAACAACCTTCGATGGGATTTTTATTTTATACCTGCAAAAATATAAATAATTACAGATCAAAGTTTTCGGCTTTGTCCATTTCATTAGTTTTCTTCTCCCCATATTTCTTTTCTCCTTTTCGACTCCTTTTCATTTTTTATATTTTTCTTGTCATTCTTCCATGACTCGTATTCTCCTTCTCTCATCATTTTTAGCGACATTCTCCCCCTTTCTCGTACTCTCTCCCCCTTTTTGTCATAATAAAAAAGGTGCAATAATAAATATTGAAAAATCGATAAAGTTTGACAATAGACGGGTAAAACTCCCCCTGAAAGATAGATCTCCCCATTTTTAAGAATAGTAACTCCCCTAAGTTAGATACCAATATTGTTGAAAAATATTAATTATCAAAATACCAATTGATGGAAATATATTAATTTTGATTTTTGGGGATCCAACCGACTCTCGGTTTTTCTTTTGAAACATAGACGATATTCGGTATAGTGGTTCCTTTAGGGATCCAAAATTTCTTAAATTTTATCGTCCGTCGTGGGCTTTTGCAATTCGAAATGTGTTGCCCAAGTTTTAAACATTTCTCACATCGGGGTATTTTAAAATTTAAGGATTTATTATTCGGTTTGAATCCTAACTCCTGTTTATTTAAAGAGTATTTTTGAACAGAAAGCATTTGTTCAAACTTGTCATTTCCGCACAAAAATTTATTCGTTAAATTTTTAAGTTCGCTTTGAACTTTCAAAAGATCATCCTTTAATTTATTTTCAACTTCAAGGCATTTAGAATGATCGGTTTCAATAAATTTCCCTTTTTAATTTATTTTGGAAATTTTGATTTCCAATAATTTATTTTTCACTTTGAGGGATTTATTATCAATTAAATCATTTTGAAAATCAGTATGTAAAAGTTCAAATGCTTCAAATAATTCGTCGTGAGACGAGGTACTTACCTGGCTTTCGACGTCGCTTTCGTCGAATGAATTTTTTGCCATGAGTGCGAGGTTATTTTAAATATATTCATAGTCATCCTCTTCTTCACTCCATGTTGCTATGAGAACTTCTTTCTTAGGATTTGAGGCTCGGCATTTTTTAGCAAAGTTGCATAGTTTACCGCAGTTTCGACAGTTGTTGTCGAATTTCCTAGATTCGCCTGTCTTGATGTCCTTCCTTCTCCGGTTCAATAAGTTTGAAACTTATTTATATTCTTAGCATAGTATGCTGATTCTTCATCACTTTCCTCGACCGGGATAGGTTCCTCCGTTCGAGACATCTTGTTAGCTTTCAAAGCTAACGGTCTTTCCTTCGGTTTCAGCTTTGCGTTGTGAGATTTTATAACAATCTCATAATTAAGTAGTGAACCAAAGAGTGCGCTAAAATCAAGATTATTTAAATCTTTTGATTCCATAATCACCGTCATCGTGCCGTCCCATTCCCAAGGTAGTGATCGTAGGATCTTCTTTACTTTTTCACTACTCGTAAGGGGTTTTCCGAAACAAGCCAATCCATTCGCAATGACTGAAAATCGGTCGAACATGATTATAATGGATTCGTCTTCTTTCATTTGGTAGCTGGTAGTCATGGAGAAGCATGTTAATTTTCATCTCCTAGACTTGATTTGTGCCTTCATGTGTCACCTCTAGCATTTTCCATATCTCAGTGGCACTATCAAGCGATGATATCTGGTGGTATTCTTCCGGATTTAAACCACAGTAAAGTAATTGAGTAGCTTTACAATTATAATGGTCGTTCTTCAGATCTTCATCATTATAATCTTCGAAGCTTTTTAAAGAGCCATCCGTTTGTATAGGAATTTTTAGACCTAAGCAAATTACTTTCCAAAGCTCGATGTCGTAGGCTCGGATGAAAATGGACATTTTCTTCTTCCACGTCATAAAGTTCGATCCATCAAAGAATGGAGGTCGATTTAATGCAAGACCTTCGATCGGTGCAAATTGAAACGCCATGGGATCGTCTTCTCCTCAGATGTTAAGCCGATTTTTATGGATACCTGCTCCGATACCAATTGTTGGAGAATTTTGGTACCTTCGCCGTTTGAAATTTACGCGAAGTAAGATAGAGTTATCAAACTCTTTTGCATTGCAGAAGCATAATTAACTTGCTGAAAGTAAACGACACAAAATTTATAGAGGTTCGGCCAAACGCACATACGTCCTCTCTTCGTATCTTTTTCTATAGCCTTAAGATCAACCTCTGCACCTCATATTCTATCGGTCCGAGGGACATCGTTACAATCTCATCTTCTATCGGTCCGAGATAAACCGTAACACACTTGTCTTTTTGTCGGTCCAAGCTAAACTATTTTTCTTTTCTATCGGATAAGAAATCAACCTATCTAGCTTTCTATGGGTACTAGACAAACCTCACTTGGATTTAGATATGATTCTAATAATGCCGGATCAACGATCCTAATAACACCGAATCAATCTACAATCCGTATTTTTCCTTTCGTGTATGTTTTCGTGTATGAAAACTCAAACACTTATATATTAAGAACAAATACAACAGCGATAGTGTATACAATGATATCTAATGAATATGCTATTTGCTTGTAGTTGTTGTCTTGAATGATACCAAATGACTTGGTAGATATAGGCAAAACCTGCCAACTACCCGTTAATCAACTGCCTTCATTTAGCATGCTATTTCTCCTTTAACGTGCGCTAATCCCCTCTTTTACGTACATTATCTGCATGGTTACATACGTTACCTGCTCTTGTCTTCAGTCCAGTAGCTTCTGATACTTTCATGTAGCGTGCGCTAATATCAACTGTAGCACGCGCTAATATAACATCATTGCATGCATCATATATATCCGTTGCATGTCCTTTTGACTCAGACTTTTACAACGTTCATTTGTTTGAATTCGAATGCTATTTTGCGTGCGCTATTATCATCCATAGCGTGCGCTATGTCTTCGTCACTGCATACGTCATTCTCCATGTTGAAAGTCTTCACAACGGTCATATTGTTTGTTAGCGCGCGTTAACCTTCATATGTAGCGTGCGCTAACCTTCAGGTGATACTTCAGGTGGATTTCTTAGCGTGTGTTAAGTTGTGCGCATTGCGTGCGCTAATTGCTATTCTGCCCAGTTTGATTCTTGTTATTTTGGCTTCGTTTTGTTGTTTCTTTTGTTGTTTTGGATTAATCGTCAATTCATCATCAAAACCAATTTATGATTATATGGAATATAATATTCCAATAGTCTCCCCCTTTTGATTATGATAAAACAACAACCTTCGATGAGATTTTTATTTTATACCTGCAACAATATAAATATTTACAGATCAAAGTTTTCGGCTTTGTCCATTTCATTAGTTTTCTTCTCCCCATATTTCTTTTCTCCTTTTCGACTCCTTTTCATTTTTTATATTTTTCTTGTCATTCTTCCATGACTCGTATTCTCCTTCTCTCATCATTTTTATCGACATTCTCCCCCTTTCTCGTACTCTCTCCCCCTTTTTGTCATAATAAAAAAGGTGCAATAATAAATATAGAAAAATCGATAAAGTGTGACAATAGACGGGTAAAACTCCCCCTGAAAGATAGATCTCCCCATTTTTAAGAATAGTAACTCCCCTAAGTTAGATACCAATATTGTTGAAAAATATTAATTATCAAAATACCAATTGATGGAAATATATTAATTTTGATTTTTGGGGATCCAACCGACTCTCGGTTTTTCTTTTGAAACATAGACGATATTCGGTATAGTGGTTCCTTTAGGGATCCAAAATTTCTTAAATTTTATCGTCCGTCGTGGGCTTTTGCAATTCGAAATGTGTTGCCCAAGTTTTAAACATTTCTCACATCGGGGTATTTTAAAATTTAAGGATTTATTATTCGGTTTGAATCCTAACTCCTGTTTATGTAAAGAGTATTTTTGGACAGAAAGCATTTGTTCAAACTTGTTATTTCCGCACGAAAATTTATTCGTTAAATTTTTAAGTTCGCTTTGAACTTTCAAAAGATCATCCTTTAATTTATTTTCAACTTCAAGGCATTTAGAATGATCGGTTTCAATAAATTTCCCATTTTAATTTATTTTGGAAATTTTGATTTCCAATAATTTATTTTTCACTTTGAGGGATTTATTATCAATTAAATCATTTTGAAAATCAGTATGTAAAAGTTCGAATGCTTCAAATAATTCGTCGTGAGACGAGGTACTTACCTGGCTTTCGACATCGCTTTCGTCGAATGAATTTTTTTGCCATGAGTGCGAGGTTATTTTGAATATATTCATCATCCTCCTCTTCGTCACTCCATGTTGCTATGAGTACTTCTTTGTTAGGAGTTGCGCCTCGGCAATTTTTAGCAAAGTGGCATGGTTTGCCGCAGTTTCGACAGTTGTTGTCGAATTTATTAGATTCGCCCGTCTTGATGTCCTTCCTTCTTGGGTTTAATTGTAATATCCGACTGTAACTTTTCATTTTTACCTGTCGTTGTATTATTCGGATAATCTGATTATCAGAAATCGTTGCATTTAGTATTATGTTGAGGTATTATAGATTTGAATATCATATCATTGTTAGTTCATTTCAAATATGATGATTCGATGTTAATTAGAGAGTTGTATTTTCGGAATTTTTTTCTATTGATGTAGCGCCGCGTTACACGGTAAGATTAGCGTCGCTAATCACGTGTATTAGCGTGCGTAAGGTTTTCCTCGGTTGCGTACGCTAAGAAGGAATCTGACAGCAGTTGACTTCAACACGTGAGCCTTTTAACCGGTAGCATGCATGCGATCTATGTCTGAGCTGTCATGTCGGCGAGAATCTACTTTTACTAGCGTGCGCTAACCCATTCTTCATTAGCGTGCGCTAACGGCCTACAATAATTCAAGACAGTAGCCACTGAAAGCCGTTTACGTACGTAATATCGTTCGGATAGCGTACGTAAGGGCATTAGCGTACGCTAAACTGTCCTGATAGCGTGCGCTAAGTCTGCACAGTCTATTTATAGGACCAGCCTGTTTTTCATTTCTCCACGAACCAAACCGAATTTCTCTCTTCTCATATCATCCCTCTGCACTCTAAAAACGTTATAAACCTTCACCAACTTATTTCTAAGCCTTGAATCTCGGAGTGGAGCTCATTTTCTTGGAGCCTTGGAGTTGTTTTTAAGCTTGGGATATATTCTCTCATATCATTGAAGGTATTCTTCATTTCTGGAGGTTGGTGTGTTTTCTTCTCTGCATTATTTTCTTATATTAATTATTGATGACGAAATATACTTCACCTAGAGTACATTAAGCAAGTAAAACATGGTTATAATTAAACTCTTTAAGCATTTTGATGAATATGTTAAATAAGGGTTTGAGATGGAGGTGTTCTTGATGATATAGTGATTTTAATCATGTTGTAGATGTCATCACTCACCTTGCGGACGAATTTAGCTCGAAGAGAACGTTGATGGATCGGTTAGCTTCTTCATAATCGGATTTAATCAAGAACTTAATATCATAAAGTGATTAATCACCATTTTAGGTATTTTTTTACTTTGAAAAGAACTTGATGATGTTAAATATGAGACTAGGTGATCTAGTTCGAAACCTTAGAAGCTTTAGCAAATCATGATTGTTCGATTGCACTAGTCTTTGAAGATTGATAAAGGTTTTGATAATTACAACAATAACTTTTCACCAATCTATTGTGTTGATAACTTAGAGTGTAGTTCATCATAATGCTAAGTAGATTGTGTTCTTAAGTAGATGATCTTTGGTTATGAATGATACTATCATGGTAGATTGAGTATCAAATCCTTTATGACTATCCTTTTTGGTAATAAGAGATGTTGAAGAACATGAGAATTTGATTTAAACCAATTTTATTGGCAAATTGAAGATGTTATTGTTCATGGAATAACAAGAGAATTTCAAGACACTTTTGGTATGATAATCAGATTTTGGAAGATGAATTAGTTGTTTTGAAACCTTTCATTAATCGTTAAGGTATTCATCACTGGGGAAATTATTCGAGTAGGTTGCGGGCGTCGTTTCCTACGAATTGATATTAATATTATGTGAATATATTATTGAATGAATTACGTTTCATTCAAGGTTGCTCGCTCGATTGAGTGTTTAATCGAGGATACCGTCTGTTTGGTCATTTGGAGAAGGACTATCTTTCACTTACGGATTTGAGGCAAGTTATCTTGCTTGGTTATAATGATGATTAGATTCTTGATGGTTATATTTTTCATATGTATGAATTGTTCATGAAATGTTGGTCGTGATTTGACACCGTCCTTGACGTTATTCCGCTTTCTTCATGGGGTTGCATTCCCAAGTATGTCGCTTTGAATCATTGATCTCGTTGGCCTTATTTTCACTTCGGTGAGTTTTTCTTGATCCTTAATCGGATATGTGATTTGTTGAATTCGTTGTCATGTTGTATCGTGACATATCCTAATTATATCTGCGTTCGATTGGTTATTGTGTAGGATTTTTAGCCGCACATATAGTCATCGGCGGATATTATTCCGCGTTGGGACCTGCACACGGGACGTAGTTTCGTGAGGCTAATTAGGTACATTGTCCTACGTATATTCGGATTCCATATACGGGCGGACATGTGCACGGACACATTTCCGGATCGGGCGTCTTGTGATGTCCATCTTTGAGCCATACCGTAAATCGTCCATAGTATTGGATGCTTGTGATCGTCGTTTCATACGCCCGAGGGGTATGATCGATAGTCGGAATGATTTCTTTGAAATCTATATATGTGAATTGTATATGTCAAGAATTGATTATCATGTATATCGACCTGTGTTGGGCGAAATACTTGTATTGTATTTTAGGTCGAGGCAAGGGCAAGGCACGGGAAGAGCATGTCGACGGCGAAGGATTCGGAGGATACTAGTTCGGGGCCCCTCATCTTTGTTGTCCGTTATGTTAAACCGTGTTGTATTATTTCTGTTCGTTTAAATTACTTTTGGTTGTATTTGACATTTAAAGTATTTTCCATCTCCATATGGTTTATACTTTTTCTTTTCGGATCCTGTGTGTTGTAAGGCCGTTGGCCACATTTTAATAAACTCCTAATCGGAGAAATGACTTTTCATTGTGATTCGGTATCACAAATAATATTTATTTAACCTGTTTTGGATATCGCCGTGGGTCCCAGTGTGGGATTCACGGCACTGTAATAACCGCCATTTGGGGTGTTACAGAAGATGGTATCAGAGAGTCGTTTTCTTTCATGAGTCATTGAGAAATGAACTAGTATCAAGAAACCTTCGTGTCACGTGTGACCTGTGCAAGCGCCTGACCCTGCGAGCCAAATGCGGTATGTACTTTATAAGCCATGGTTTAATTACTGGCATGATATTGATATCAGTATAGGATCTCTTTGTTGATCATGTTATTTCAAGGAATTGTGACAGGATTTATCTGATTGATAATCCGAGGTAAATGCTGAATTTATTGTATAATTGAAATTATTCGACTTGACACCGATATGATACTCGGTGCGACATTTGTGGTGTCGATAACCATTTTCCTTTAATATGTGATTCCTTATTACTATTAATTCAGCGTGAATTTTGGTATCTTGAACTGTACTTATAGTTACCATTATGATTGACTCTTTCAGTATGGAAAGAAACCTGCGAGGTCGTGGCAGAGGGGGACGAGGCCGCGGAAGGGGCCGAATCCCAATACCTCGAGCCAACAGACGCGCGAATGCGGATCAGAGTTCCGCAGACAGTGGTTCACCTTCTAGGGAACAATCGCACCACAGTGGGCGCGGGGATGCACGTGTCGATCCTTACGTCGTAATGCAGGGCATGATGACACAGATGACCCAGATGGGTCAACTAATGGAAGCTATGCAGAGGGCCGCTACTGGCCAGCAGCAAGGGGCTCATCCTCCTCCTGTGATTGGCGGACCCGTGAGTCGGATTATCAGCGACATCTCTCGCCAGCGACCACCGACTTTTGAAGGCTCCTCTGAGCCTGCTGACATTGCGCATTGGATCGAGCATTTTGAGAAACTTTTCCAGATGGTGGACTGCCCGGAAGAGAATCGCGTCTCGGTAGCCGCGTATTATCTTAGCAAAGGCGCTCATACCTGGTGGCTTTCAGTAAGGCCAGCTGATGGTGTTTACACTTGGGAGGAATTTAAAAACCTTATGCTAGACCGTTACTATCCAGGGCCACTCCGTGAGGCCAAACTGTCGGAACTTTTGAACCCCGACCCGTCTGAAGACGATGATGTATTATCTGTTGCTGAGAAATTCCAGGCACTCCTTCCTTTTGCCACGACAATTATCCGAACAGAGGCCGACAAGATAAAATACTTTCTCAAGAGGATAAAAACCAGAATGAGAATGCAAATGATGAAACACCACTGTACTACCTTACGAGTTCATCGAAAAGGCTCGAATACGAACTCACCGCGAAAGAGATTTCCAAGAAACAACCACAGTCCAACAACAAAAGGTCCAAGAACCAGAATCAGACTGAGAGTTACCGGGGGACATTCAGGAAGCCCCAGTCATTGCCAAACCCCTCTGATCGTCCACCCATGGCGTCAAAGCCAGCTGGATCGCACTCTCGAGCGGTCCCCTCATCTGTTGTGTGCTATAACTGTGGGGGCCAGGGGCATATCAATTTCAATTGCCCAAAGCCTGCCATCACATGCCATACTTGTGGGAAGAATGGTCACCGTGCTCGTTTTTGCAGGAATGGGCCCGGACATGATCCCGTGGCATCTCATACTCCTATTCAATCCTCTGTCCAGAACCGGACGCCTCCGTCCGCTTCCTATCAGACCACCGGGGCGAATAAGGGAATGGGCCGTGGGAATCAAAGTGGTACACCTGGTGCCGGTACTGCGAAACCCAGGATTTACGAGATGAAGAAAGCTGATGATCCCGAGGCCAGCATGATTTCAGGTATACTCGAGATCCACTCCCAGCCTGTGTGTGTTCTTTTTGATACCGGTGCTTCACACTCCTTTATATCTTCTTCTTGTTTAAGTCGTTTACCTCTAGACCATGTTATCAATTGTGAGCCCTACGTAATTGGTCTACCTGATGGTAGAAGAATTATTGGAAATCGTGAAGTCCATGATTGTCCGATTCGTTTGAACGACCGTGAGTGGTTGTCAAATCTGATTGTAGTCGATCTACCTAAGGATGATATAATCTTGGGTATCGATTGGATGGATCGTCACGATGCAATACTCGATGTCCGCAAGCGGATGGTTACCGCTACTTCGATGATGGATTCGAGTGTATTTTTCGAGGTGATAATCCCGGTCGTTCGGGAGAGTCATCGGCGCTATGAAAGCAGCGAAACTGCTTAATCAAGGGTGTATTGGTTATTGGTGCTACATGACCAAATTAGCCGATCGATCAGTTGAATTGGCCGACATTCCGGTAGTCCGAGATTACCCCGATGTATTTCCAGACGAGTTGCCAGGCTTACCTCCTCATCGTGATGTGGAATTTATTATTGAGTTAGAACCCAGTCGTCCCGCTCTCAAAAGCACCGCACTGTATGGCTCCGACTGAGATGCAAGAATTGAAGAACCACTTGAGGAGTTGGTGACAAAGGCTATATTCGACCTAGTGCGTCCCCTTGGGGAGCACCGGTGTTATTTGTGCGGAAGAAAGATGGATCCCTACGCTTATGTATTGATTACCGTGAGCTGAACAGGGTAACCATCAAGAACAAGTATCCCTTGCCTCGTATTGACGATTTATTGGACCAACTTCAGGGAGCTGCCGTGTTTTCTAAGATCGACTTAAGATCTGGTTATCATCAGTTGAGGATTCGAGAGTCTGACATTTCAAAGACAGCATTCCGTACTCGCTATGGGCATTACGAGTTCGTGGTGATGCCATTTGGACTGACTAATGCACCGGCAGTATTCATGGAGTTGATGAATCGAGTTTTTATTAACTATCTAGATCGCTTTGTAGTCGTTTTCATTGACGACATTCTGATTTACTCTCGCGACCACGAGGAACACGAGAATCACCTCCACCAAGTTCTCGATACTTTGAGGCGAGAACAACTTTATGGGAAATTTTCTAAGTGTGAGTTCTGGATGCCTGAGGTTGTCTTTCTCGGGCATGTGATATCAGCCGAAGGGGTGAGAGTGGACCCACAAAAGACGGAAGCCATTCGAGATTGGCTACCACCGAAGAACGTGAAGAAAGTTCGTAGTTTCCTCGGCCTAGCAGGTTACTACCGACGATTCGTGGAGGGATTCTCTAAAATTTCACAACCGATGACTAACTACTTGGAAGGACAAGAAGTATTTGTGGTGAAGCATGTCGGAAGAGTTTTGAAGAGCTCAAGAGTCTATTGATTTCGCACTGCTTTGGTCTTACCAAAGGGAACGGAAGGATTTGTGGTGTATAGTGACGCGTCGAGACGAGTGCAGGATGTGTACTAATGCAGAAGGGAAAGTAATCGCCTATGCATCGAGACAATTGCGACCTATGAAGTTAACTATCCGACCCACGACTTGGAGTTAGCGGCCGTGGTGTTTGCTTTGAAAATCAAGGCGTCACTATCTTTATGGAGTTACTCGCGGATCTTTACGGACCACAAGAGCCTAAAGTACATTTTTACTCGAAGGAGTTGAACATGAGGCGAGAAGGTGGCTAGAATTAATCAAGGACTATGATATCGAAATCCTTTATCATCCGGTAAAGCAAATGTGGTTGCCGACGCATTGAGCCGTAAGACAGTACAGGAGCAGATGCTGAGTCGTTTAACAGCACAGAGGGAATTGCAGTTGGACCTTATGAGGCCAGAAATTGAAGTTTGGTTACAGCGTGTTCAGGGACAACTTTGCACCCTTGATATTTCTTCGTCTCTTGATGATATGATCAAATCGAAGCAAATTACGGACCCATTCTTATCTAGGATTCGGGATGAGGTAACCCAGGGGGAAGCCCCTGGATTCGTGATCCACGAGGATGGATTGATACGTTTTAGAAACCGAGTTTGTGTACCCGCTGACGAAGAATTGAAGAACTCTATCATGAGAGAAGCCCATGCTACCCCGTACTCTATTCACCCGGGCTCTAGCAAGATGTATAAGGATTTGAAGCAGAATTATTGGTGGGGGAATATGAAGCGTGAGATTGCGAATTCGTTTCGAGGTGTTTGACTGTCAAGAAAGTTAAGATTGAGCACCAGCGACCGCAGAATCTTGAAACCGCTCCCGATTCCCGAGTGGAAATGGGAAGACATATCTATGGACTTTATCACTAGCTTGCCGACGAGTCGCCGAGGAATGAATACGATTTGGGTGATTGTGGACCGTCGACCAAATCAGCTCACTTCTTGGAAATTAAGGACACATGGGGCCCGAGAGATTGGCCCACTGCTTATTAAGGAAATTGTGAGACTACACGGTACCCCCAAGAGCATTGTATCGACCGTGACGGCGATTTGTGTCACATTTCGAAGGCGCTTCATCGTGCGATGGGTGCAGCTGAATTTCAAGACGGCTTTCCATCCACAGATCGATGGTCATCGGAGAGAACCATACAGACTCTAGAAGATATGTTGAGAGCATGTGTTCTTGATTGGAAGGACGATTGGGAAGCCCAAATGCCTTTGGTGGAATTCACTTATAATAATAGTTGGCACGCTTCGATTCGGATGGCACCGTATGAGGCATTATATGGCCGTCGCCGTAGGTCCCCTTTGTGTTGGGACGAATCGCCGGAATCTCTGGGTACGGAACCCGATATGTTGTTAGCCGCCCGTGAGAAGATCACTTTGATTAGGAGTCGGTTGTTAACGGCTCAAAGTAGACAAGTCTTATGCGACCATCGTCGAAGACCGCTTGAGTTCGAGGTTGGTGATCATGTGTTAATGAAGGTGTCTCCTACTCGAGGTGTTTTTCGTTTCGGGAAAAGGGGCAAGTGAGCCCAAGGTATATTGGGCCGTTTGAGGTTCTGGAGCGTGTAGGTGATCCGGCCTATCGACTAGCCTTGCCACCGACCTTGAGTAAGATTCACAACGTGTTTCATGTCTCTCACCGAGGAAATATGTTCGATCCAAGCCACGTACTTCAATTCGAAGACATAGATTTAGCAGAGGATCATTCGTGCGAGGAGCGTCTGTACGGATACTCGAGAGGAGAATCAAGCAATTGCGGAACAAGACGATTCCCCTATCAAAGTTCGGTGGTCAAGACACGGAGTCGAGGAGGCTACGTGGGAGACCGAGGATAGTATGCGAGCAAGATACCCCGAGTTATTTACCCCTTAAGTTTCGAGGACGAAACTCTTTTTAAGGGGAGTATGTAATATCCGACCGTATCTTTTCATTTTTACTGTCGTTGTATTATTCGGATAATCGATTATCGAAATCGTTGCATTTAGTATTATGTTGTGGTATTATAGATTTGATTATGATATGATTGTTTGTTCATTTCATATATGATGATTCGATGTTTATTAGATTGTTGTATTTTCGTAATTTTTTCTATTGATGTAGCGCAGTTACACAAGAAGATTAGCGTACGCTAATCCTGTGTATTAGCGTGCGTAAGGTTTTCCTCGGTTGCGTACGCTAAGAAGGAATCGGCGGCAGCTGACTTCAACACGTGAGCCTTTTAACCGGTAGCATGCATGCGATCTATGTCCAGTGTCATGTCGGCGAGAATCTACTTTTACTAGCGTGCGCTAACCCATTCTTCATTAGCGTGCGCTAACGGCCTGCAATAATTCAAGACAGTAGCCACTGAAAGCCGTTTACGTACGTAATATCGTTCGGATAGCGTACGTAAGGGCCTTAGCGTACGCTAAACTGTCCTGATAGCGTGCGCTAAGTCTCTGATCTATTTATAGGACCGGCTGTTTTCATTTCTCCACGAACCAAACCGAATTTCTCTCTTCGCATATCATCCCTCTGCACTCTAAAACGTTATAAACCTTCACCAACTTATTTCTAAGCCTTGAATCTCGGAGTGGAGCTCATTTTCTTGGAGCCTTGGAGTTGTTTTTAAGCTTGGGATATATTCTCTCATATCATTGAAGTTATTCTTCATTTATGGAGGTTGGTGTGTTTTCTTCTCTGCATTATTTTCTTATATTAATTATTGATGACGAAATATACTTCACCTAGAGTACATTAAGCAAGTAAAACATGGTTATAATTAAACTCTTTAAGCATTTTGATGAATATGTTAAATAAGGGTTTGAGATGGAGGTGTTCTTGATGATATAGTGATTTTAATCATGTTGTAGATGTCATCACTCACCTTCTGGACGAATTTAGCTCAAGAGAACGTTGATGGATCGGTTAGCTTCTTCATAACTGGATTTAATCAAGAACTTAATATCATAAAGTGATTAATCACCATTTTAGGTATTTTTTTACTTTGAAAAGAACTTGATGATGTTAAATATGAGACTAGGTGATCTAGTTCGAAACCTTAGAAGCTTTAGCAAATCATGATTGTTCAGTTGCACTAGTCTTTGAAGATTGATAAAGGTTTTGATAATTACAACAATAACTTTTCACCAATCTATTGTGTTGATAACTTAGAGTGTAGTTCATCATAATGCTAAGTAGATTGTGTTCTTAAGTAGATGATCTTTGGTTATGAATGATACTATCATGGTAGATTGAGTATCAAATCCTTTATGACTATCCTTTTTGGTAATAAGAGATGTTGAAGAACATGAGAATTTGATTTAAACCAATTTTATTGGCAAATTGAAGATGTTATTGTTCATGGAATAACAAGAGAATTTCAAGACACTTTTGGTATGATAATCAGATTTTGGAAGATGAATTAGTTGTTTTGAAACCTTTCATTAATCGTTAAGGTATTCATCACGGGAAATTATTCGAGTAGGTTGCGGGCGTCGTTTCCTACGAATTGATATTAATATTATGTGAATATATTATTGAATGAATTACGTTTCATTCAAGGTTGCTCGTTCGATTGAGTGTTTAATCGAGGATACCGTCCGTTTGGTCATTTGGAGAAGGACTATCTTTCACTTACGGATTTGAGGCAAGTTATCTTGCTTGGTTATAATGATGATTAGATTCTTCGATGGTTATATTTTTCATACGTATGAATTGTTCATGAAATGTTGGTCGTGATTTGACACTTGTCCTTGACGTTATTCCGCTTTCTTCATGGGGTTGCATTCCCAAGTATGTCGCTTTGAATCATTGATCTCGTTGGCCTTATTTTCACTTCGGTGAGTTTTTCTTGATCCTTAATCGGATATGTGATTTGTTGAATTCGTTGTCATGTTGTATCGTGACATATCCGAATCATATCTGCGTTAGATTGGTTATTGTGTAGGATTTTTAGCCGTGCACATATAGTCATCGGCGGATATTATTCCGCGTTGGGTAATGCACACGGGACGTAGTTTCGTGAGGCTAATTAGGTACATTGTCCTACGTATATTCGGATTCCATATACGGGCGGACATGTGCACGGACACATTTCGGATCGGGCGTCTTGTGATGTCCATCTTTGAGCCATACCGTAAATCGTCCATAGTATTGGATGCTTGTATTTATTCGTTTCATACGCCCAGGGGTATGATCGATAGTCGGAATGATTTCTTTGAAATCTATATATGTGAATTGTATATGTCAGAAGAATTGATTATCATGTATATCTGACCCTGTGTTGGGCGAAATACTTGTATTGTATTTTAGGTCGAGGCAAGGGCAAGGCACGGGAAGAGCATGTCGACGGCGAAGGATTCGGAGGATACTAGTTCGGGGGCCCCTCATCTTTGTTGTCCGGTTATGTTAAACCGTGTTGTATTATTTCCTGTTCCGTTTAAATTACTTTTGGTTGTATTTGACATTTAAAGTATTTTCCATCTCCATATGGTTTATACTTTTTCTTTTCGGATCCTGTGTGTTGTAAGGCCGTTGGCCACATTTTAATAAACTCCTAATCGGAGAAATGATCTTAAGGAGGATTATGGAAGGACTCCCAATAGATTTCATCTTACCGTATTAGGACTATTCCTAATATAATGAATCTAATAATATCAACTTAGTCCACTAAAAGGATGATATTGCACTTCCTACCAAAATCCCAAATTAAGAAATTGGGCTCCTTATTAAATATATTATTTCCCTTGTTTAAGATATCAAATGTCCATTAATTAATTATAAGCTACTGACAGCTTTAATTAATTAATATCTTATCCAAGAGTAGTACCACTCGAACATTATTATTATATCGGTATTAAATCCACCTGCAGGGTTCAATATAATAATCATTATCGAGCTCCTCTGTAACAACCCCAAAGCACTTGGGAATATTACAGCGCCGCAGACCCTCTCCATGAGGATCTACCAGGCTAAATGCGAAAACAATACATCACATTTAATGCCGATATCACTAAATAATGAACCATTAGACCGATTTGGTCTTTTACCACTAACAACACAATAACCATACAAAACTCATACCCATACAGGGGTTGAATTACATCAACGTTCCCATAAAACGGGAAAATTACACAATGGAGAGCCAAACACTGAGACTCTAACAAAATACTCAACAACTGGTCTTCATGTGATTAGTATCGTCGTCTTCCATCATCCTTCATATCGATCCTATGATTTGCTCCCCAGCAACCTGCAAGTACCTGGACGCAATACAGACATCCACCCCCCGAATAATCGGGGGTTAGCAAAACTCCACTGTTTTGCTAGTGCAAGTATAAAAAATTATGAATACAAGCCATACGTATCATACTCCAATATCCGATAATTGAAAACATACTCCCCGAGATAAATCATTTAATCAAAACTGCTCGAATCATGACAGGTGGGAATAAACCCAATATGCATTTTACAAGATATCAAAGATCTCGGGAGTTTTGAAAACATTTGGAATATACGAATCCTCAACTTAACAGAACCACATAGGGATACGGGCCAAGGACTTGTTTAAGTTCAAAATACCAATCCGATCACAAAACACGGGGTCCACGACCCGATCGTCCTCATCACATACTCGAGTGAAAGTCCAAAAGGTCACACCCGATAAACAACCAAATCACAATGTATGGAGACAATCACCAGGGCCCGCATCCTTATGCCAAAAACCTCACCATCAAGAAACAAATCATATACGACACTTATAATGATGCCATTCTAGCCAAGTACTAAGACCTTACGTAAGACATAACTCACACCGAGAATGGAAGCGTTATGATATTCCGGACATATCATAATTATCGAAACAACGTGCCATAATCATCACAAAACAACCTCCCGAGCTATACTGGCCCTGTACCTCTCAAGCAAGATACACACCCCAGAGACACCTCGTCAGGCCCTCCCTGGTGTATAGCCCAACCGAGTGATCCATAGGGATACGCAGCCTACCGGACCCTAGGGGACCCTCACTGGTTTTACTCGGCTCACACAATCTCAAAAACCACATGGCACAAATCACAATCATCAAAACCGCATTCTCCCGAAGTACATCAAACGTAATTCAAGGTACTTGTTAGAAATGGCCGCTATATCCGACACATACTCACAACCAGAACTACACAACAACATATACTCATCAATAGACCTGCACATCCACACACATATATTCTTCTTTTAAGAAGACATAACCTTAAGTCCACTTTTGACACAATCACGCACAACAGTACCACACGCAAGGAAGATATTTCCATGAACAAGACTAACACACATTTCCAAAACAACACATTCGTTCACAAATACACAAGTAGATTTAGAAGGAAACCTTTATCGAGAACATACCGATCCTTTTTAACATTCATTAAACATTCGTATTTCACATAAAATCGTTTATCAACAATTGTGCTTACGAAGTACGAAACGTATGGGCAAGATACTTGCCTCGAATCCGCGAGCAAAAAAATACGACGAATCACAAGGCCTCGATACCACGAACCACCGGACAACGAATGGATGAGGTTGGGTAGCCCTCGAACTTCCAAAACCGACCAAGAACTCGACAACTCCACGAGAACTTTGAAAATAACACTAACACGAATAAATAACACTAAACGGAATCCGAATCGATCCTAAAAACAATAAGGATCTAAGTGTGTCTCCAATAAATCAAGAACTATGTTCCGAGTGATATAAAATCATGAATGAGTTCAAAAATCCGAAGATCATGGCCAAGACAACAAGAATTTCACCATCGATTCATCATCCTCGGATTAAATCGAAGAACTAAGGAGAAACCCCCAAAATTCAAGAACTAGAGTTCTAAGAAGAGATTACATTGATTTGGATCAAGAAGATGATTAGATGTTGTTAAACACCTACAAATCCGTTCCAAAATGAATCTTGATGAAGAAGATCGCTCAAAATCACCTCTAGAGCTCACTCCCGTCGGCTGGGAACGAAAAGGAGAGAAAAAGGTAGGAAATGGGGAAAGAAAGCCTGCTGTCCAGTATTTATACTGTACAGTTATTAGCATGCGCTACCTAGACAGCATTAGCGCGTGCTAACGAGGTCAACGCCCAGAACTTACCGAATAACACTGTTAGCGTGCGCTAGCCCCATGAGCGTAGCGTGCGCTAACGAGTCACGGATCCAGTCCAGTAGCTCCTGGACAGATCTGCACCTACCAGGTAGCGTGTGCTAGAAGGAAGAAATAGTGTGCGCTAATCAGTCAATAGCGTGCGCTAGCTACCAACCTTAGCGTGCGCTAACGAGACTCCAGTCCCAGTCCAGTGGCTCCTGGACTGTCTCTGGACTTCCAGTTAGCATGCGCTACACATCCGGTAGCGTGCGCTAACCACAACATAGTAGCGCGCGCGACGCCACAAGCGTTAGCGTGCGCTACACCACTAAAACACAAAAACTCGCATAGTAATCCGAAACGCCTCCAAATACATGTCCCAACAAGGCACACATAAACATCGCACAAAATTCCAACGACAAGGACAATAACAATCCGATAAAACCCCAAAAACTCAACGAATCCGGAACAAGGATCTCGGGTATTACATTCTACCCCCCTTAAAAGAAGTTTCGGCCCCGAAACTTAGAACACAAAATGATCAGCGCAAACAATCTCCGACAATAAAAATCAGAACGATAACAAAACGCAAAACACATGCTAACTGTTGCTGATGACCTGCAACGAATCACATGCAGCACGTGGCTGATAACATCCATATCATTATGCCAGAATGATAACGAAACATAACGAACAAGATCAATATGGTTGGCCAGCTCGAATAGTATAACAATCAAGACGCGAGCTCAATGCTACACAAATAAAAAATTCCACGATTCGAGGGTCGGAAGACCAACAATGAAGTTAATTTCCCGAAGTGAAGGAAATTACGACGTGGTTTGAATGTTCAAAAATCACGATACAGAAGTAACAAAATCAGACAACAAATGATCGAACCATAACGATCGAGACAATAACAGTCGAACAGTCAAGTTCGGATCACGACGACCAACAAGAATCAAATAACAACTCCGAAGTTCACACCTCGGCTCGAGACAATAGGTGATGTGGTAAAGCGACAAGATATGCATCCACAAAAATCCACAGGGATGGAATCGTAATCGAACAAAAAGTCACAACGACAAGCAGAATATTTCGAAAAATTACCACAGATCGTTTGGTCAACAAAACAAAGGATAGGGCAAGTTCAAAAAATATCAACGAACACAAATGAGTCGATAGAGTTGAAAACACAAACGTTCGAAAATCTGATCCACTTCTAATAAAAGAAGTCTATCCCCGAAATTCGAAACAACGAGGCAAGGAGATAACACAACATACAACTGGTAGACTTCGCTCTCAGGGACTCCTCAGAGTCAGCCCTGATATCAGTGCTCAAGTTCGGGCCTCGGAAGGCTCGGTGCCCAACTCGCAAAACTGAACTCGGTGTCCCTTGAGTCCGTACTTGTAACACGTCACTGGAGGAGAAGGACAATGCGCACGAACATGCCCTGACACATTGCAGTTGAAACACCTCCTGGCCTTACCAGGAGGCAATACCGACAATTTGGAACTCTCAGTCCCAAGCATCGAGCGATGGTGTTTCACAGCGGAAAGACTACTACGTTGCAATCCAGAAACACCAACTCCAGTACTAACCATAATATCATCCAGCTTCCTCTGCTTCCCACTCGGATCCAGATGAAATACAACTTCCAGAAGTTCTCGGAACTCCGCCCACATGACGACATGATCCCGAGGTTTAACGGCTTCCCACCAATGAACAACATCATCGCTAAGAAGGTACTGAGCAATAGGGACCTTCCGATCTTCAGGGCAATCAATGGCCTCGGATATCTTTTGCAACTGAAGAAGCCAACCATCCCAGCCCAGTGCATCTGTCGCACCAACGAATCGAGGGGGATTCATACGAATTTCCTCTCGGAACCATAGATTTGTCCCGACCTTCTGAATCACATCAGCGTTGCGTTGAATCGCCTTGGTCAACTAAGTCATTTGTGCTGCTACTTGTTGCAATACAGTAGCAACATCGTTCCCAACAATATTCTCTCGATCCCGCGCCTGATCCCAGTGGTCATCCGTACCATGGTTGCGACCAAGATCTCTGCCCCTCGGCATAGTAATCAAGAAAATTTAACGGAACGAAAGTAACATAATCACACAGCAATATTAATGCGCACACGGAAAACACTCACAGGTGATCGACTGCAAGGGTTAGACGTAACGGCAAAAATACAGTCTAAAACTTTTGCCCAGCCAGAAAGCACGTTCCGCAACAAAATATGGTGTGTGTCGACTGTGCATGTTTGGCAACACAACCATACTCACCTACCAACGGTGCTAGATCGGAGGTTACAAACAAACAACAGCGTACAAATCCAAATGCCAACGGTTCACATAATTATAACATGACACAATTAACCGTCAGAAGTTAAACAACGTGCCCAACCGAATCTTCACCTCTCGGTCAAGAGAACTATCTCGATGAGTGCATACCGAACGACTCAGCGTTCACACCACCACTCTAATCACAACTCGGAGCATTACAGCTGAATAACAACATCTTTATCACGTACCTTTTTAACGAAATACATGGAACCAAAAAGTATAAAAGCGAGAGTCACGTTTCAAGTAAGTTTTTGGTAGACCTCAAATGAGTTTAAAATTAAATTTTTGAAAACTTGCAATATAACAATGGGAATAAAATGTAAGTAGTTTGAATTCTCAAAATGTTTGGCCTCGAGGTCATAACACGAAAATCAAGCTTTTCCTTTCTTGAAGGATGTTTTAAAATAAATTTTACGTGACTCCCCAAGAATATTTAGAACATTTAAAATATCACATTGATGAACTTAGCTAGTGTAACCACATCAAAACATTACTTCTTGTAAAACAATTTATACAAGGATATATATACACATACACCGGCACATTACAAAAATCAAACAAACATGGAGGACATATTCATGATTCACATTTAACTCCTCAACATAACACAAATATCACACAAACCCGTGTAATACGAGACACAACATTATAGTGGGGAGACTTACATCCACAGATCGCACGAAGATGATGGTTGCACCTTGATACTAA
Organism: Orobanche coerulescens; assembly: GCA_033398695.1. NCBI lineage: Eukaryota > Viridiplantae > Streptophyta > Magnoliopsida > Lamiales > Orobanchaceae > Orobanche > Orobanche coerulescens. The sequence goes on from CM065814.1 coordinate 46,750,727, forward strand.
TCACGACAAACCAACTCAGACGACGCGTCGCGACACGACTTAGTCAGACAAAATCTGACAAGACAAGTCAAGACAGGACCCGACAACACACAACTCGACCCGATAGCCTAGGTTTCTGCAAACCTAAGCTCTGAAACCATATTCTGTAACACCCCCAAACCACTTGGGAATATTACAGCGCCGCAGACCCTCTCCATGAGGATCTACCAGGCTAAATACGAAAACAATACATCACATTTAATGTCGATATGGCTAAATAATGAACCATTAGACCGATTTGGTCTTTTACCACTAACAACACAATAACCATACAAAACTCATACCCATACAGGGGTTGAATTACATCAACGTTCCCATAAAACGGGAAAATTACACAATGGAGAGCCAAACACTGAGACTCTAACAAAATACTCAACAACTGGTCTTCATGTGATTAGTATCGTCGTCTTCCATCATCCTTCGTATCGATCCTATGATTTGCTCCCCGGAACTTTGCAAGTACCGGACGCACATGAGACATCCACCCCGAATAATCGGGGTTAGCAAAACTCCACCGTTTTGCTAGTGCAAGTATAAAAATTATGAATACAAGCCATACGTATCATACTCCAATATCCGATAATTGAAAACATACCCCGAGATAAATCATTTAATCAAAGCGCTCGAATCATGACAGTGGGAATAAACCCAATATGCATTTTACAAGATATCAAAGATCTCGGGAGTTTTGAAAACATTTGGAATATACGAATCCTCAACTTAACAGAACCACATAGGGATACGGGCCAAGGACTTGTTTAAGTTCAAAATACCAATCCGATCACAAAACACGGGGTCCGCGACCCGATCATCCTCATCACATACTCGAGTGAAAGTCCAAAAGGTCACACCCGATAAACAACCAAATCACAATGTACGGAGACAATCACCAGGGCCCGCATCCTTATGCCAAAAACCTCACCATCAAGAAACAAATCATATACGACACTTATAATGATGCCATTCTAGCCAAGTACCAAGACCTTACGTAAGACATAACTCACACCGAGAATGGAAGCGTTATGATATTCCGGACATATCATAATTATCGAAACAACGTGCCATAATCATCACAAAACAACCTTCCGAGCTATACTGGCCCTGTACATCTCAAGCAAGATACACACCCCAGAGACACCTCGTCAGGCCCTCCCTGGTGTATAGCCCAACCGAGTGATCCGTAGGGATACGCAGCCTACCGGACCCCAGGGGACCCTCACTGGTTTTACTCGGCTCACACAATCTCAAAAACCACATGGCATAAATCATAATCATCAAAACCGCATTCTCCAGAAGTACATCAAACGTAATTCAAGGTACTTGTTAGAAATGGCCGCTATATCCGACACATACTCACAACCAAAACTACACAACAACATATACTCATCAATAGACCCGCACATCTACACACATATATTCTTCTTTTAAGAAGACATAACCTTAAGTCCACTTTTGACACAATCATGCACAACAGTACCACACTCAAGGAAGATATTTACATGAACAAGACTAACACACATTTCCAAAACAACACATTCGTTCACAAATACACAAGTAGATTTAGAAGGAAACCTTTATCGAGAACATACCGATCCTTTTTAACATTCATTAAACATTCGTATTTCACATAAAATCGTTTATCAACAATTGTGCTTACGAAGTACGAAATGTATGGGCAAGATACTTGCCTCGAATCCGCGAGCAAACAAATACGACGAATCACAAGGCCTCGATACCACGAACCATCGGACAACGAATGGATGAGGTTGGGCAGCCCTCGAACTTCCAAAACCGACCAAGAACTCGACAACTCCACGAGAACTATGAAAATAACACTAACACGAATAAATAACACTAAACGAAATCCGAATCGATCCTAAAAACAACAAGGATCTAAGTGTGTCTCCAATAAATCAAGAACTATGTTCCGAGTGATATAAAATCATGAATGAGTTCAAAAATCCGAAGATCATGGCCAAGACAACAAGAATTTCACCATCGATTCATCATCCTCGGATTAAATCGAAGAACTAAGGAGAAACCCCCAAAATTCAAGAACTAGGGTTCTAAGAAGAGATTACCTTGATTTGGATCAAGAAGATGATTAGATGTTGTTAAACACCTACAAATCCGTTCCAAAATGAAGCTTGATGAAGAAGATCGCTGAAAATCACCTCTGGAGCTCACTCCCGTCGGCTGGGAACGAAAAGGAGAGAAAAATGTAGGAAATGGGGAAAGAAAGCCTGCTGTCCAGTATTTATACTGGACAGTTATTAGCGTGCGCTAACTAGACAGCATTAGCGCGCGCTAACGAGGTCAACGCCCGGAATTTACCGAATTGTAACACCCCCAGAATCAAACCGGGAATATTACACGCCGCAGACCCTCTCCGTGAGGATCCACCAGGCTAGACATCAAAACCACACAATAAATTACATACCGACATGATAAAATACTAAATCCGTTGACCAACTTGGTCTTTCGTCACTAACATACAAGTCAAAAATACACATTTCCATCTCGACTCATACCCATGCAAGGGTAAAATACGCTCATAAATAAAAAGTACGACAGCGGAAAAGACCATACTCATACTCGACTAACTACACCCAAAACTGGCCTTCATGTGATTAGTATCATTTGCCTTCCATCATCCTTCGCGCCGATCCTTTGTTTTGCTCCCAAACCTGCATGTACCTGGATGCAAAAACAAACATCCACCCCCGAATACTCGGGGGTTAGCAAAACTCCACTGTTTTGCTAGTACAAGTATAAAGTGCAAATACGAGCCATACAAAACACATTCCGAGAATACAACAAAAGACTTCCCGAGCTATTTGATAATTAAAATAGTTCAAGTCTTGAAAGTAGAAACCAAAATAAGAAAGCACTTTGAAAACATTTTCAAATCTCGGGAGTTTTCGAAAACATTGGCGATAGTAAAGTTCTTAATTCTTCAAAAGCCTCTTAGGGTCACCGCCCCAAAGTTCATTTTCCAAAAATGCAAAACCGATTAACAAAACATGGGGTTCACAACCCAACTCATTCCAGTCACAAAACACAGGGTCCACGACCCAACCATTTCGATCATCAATACAGGGTCCACGACCCGTTCATTCACTTCAATTCACTTCCAACGTCACGTTACACACAACACATTATTTTTATGCCATTTTAGCCAAACACCAAGACTCGATATATAATGTCTCTCGACTCCGAGCAACAAGCATTGTGATACTCCGGACATATCACAATTAATCAACAGTACAAACACTCTGGCAATTCTCGCGACCCGGTCCAGCCCTCCGGTCCTGCCGTAAGGCCACCAAGTCCCTGTGTGCCCCGTCGAGCAATCCCCAGGTGAGAATGCCCACTCGAAGTAACTCTCACGACCCGGTCCAGCCGCTAAGCCACCAGGTCCCCGTGTGACCCCGTCGAGTCAATCCCCGAGTGAGAGTACCCGAGAAAAAACCTTACAACTCTCACCAATTCACATTTCCAAAACCGCAATCCTCAAGAGTCAATCACAATATATATAGTCGAGGTATTTTGCTAAAACGGCCATATTATCTAACACATACTCACGACCCAAAATTTATACTATCCACAAAGAAACACACCATCTAAACAGCACCAATCGACACAACCAATATCACACAAGCTCACACATTCACACACATCCGCATGACTCCACACAAAATCTTAACAAAATGATTGAACTTTAACTTACCAACAACAAAATCACACATAATGGCATCACTCGAAAATAATGTGATCCTATACTCGACACCAATACGCATAGTCAATTAAGCACATTAATTCCCGAACACAAGAATCCTCTTTAAATAAAACCATGATTATAGTTATAACGATTCTTTAGAAAAATGGTTGTAAACAATTGTTTAACACGTATCGTCAATTTTCAATCATCATATTCACAAAATACGTAATGTATGGGCAAGATACTTGCCTCGATAGTCGATACCGGACACTCCGACGAACATGGCTCAACCAGGAAACCTCGAATGCCCACAACCCTCCGGCGGAAACGACGGTAACATAACCGATCGGGAAACGGCGAACGGAAGGGTTACGACTCAAGTTCTTCGCAAGGAACCTGACCCTAACACCATACCGTCAATAATCAACGATCGTACGAGGAAGAATAATCGTAGAACGCCCAAAACCCCCCTCTAAGGATTTTCACCGGACACCTTCAAGGTACCGATTAGGAACTCAACAAAACGAAGAATATTTAACAATCGAACCATGGATCAACAAGGAAATTGGTATAATATGACTTAATAATCATCAATCCATCACAAATATAAGTTATCACGGGTCAAACGGGCGAAAACAACCAAAACCCCTAATTTTCCCAAAACTAGGATTTTAAGAAACTAACCTTGATTCGCTGGATTGAAGGATGTTATGGAGTGATTAATCGATGATATGAGCTCCAAAACTTCGTGGATTAGTTGTATAATAACATGCCTTCATCACCTCCAAGAACCCAGCCGCGGAAGAGAAAGGGAGAAAATGAAAAATGAGTGCAAACAGGACTGCTCGGTAATATTTATACTGGTGCAGCCTAGCGTGCGCTAGACTGCCGAGCTAGCGTGCGCTAGCGGGCGGTCATGGTCGAGAATGTTCGGCCGGGCCCGCCATCATGCGCTGAACACGTGCGCTGTCGGCCCAGCCACATTCCAGAGACTTCCTGGCTCGGCCAGGTAGCGTGCGCAGCCTTCAGGCCGGCCGTAGCGTGCGCAGTGTCCGACAGTAGCGTGCGCTACCTGCCGATCCTCCCAGTCCAGAACCTTTCTGCCCTTACTGCCTCGGCCGACTAGCGCGCGCAGCCAACCGGTCGTAGCGTGCGCTGCCTCCCGGCCGTAGCGTGCGCTACCTTTCGGCCATAGCGTGCGCTACGCCGGTTCCTGCCGCACCCGCCCGGTGCTCGCACCGTCCGTCACCGCTGCCGCGGCCGTCCCGATGCCCAACCACCATGATTCGACGACCCGATTTTCTGAAATCGCACGGAACGAACCGAACAAAACACTCGGGGACAACATCATCGATCCGAAAAGAAAACGACGGATAACAAATCCTCACCTACGGTCATAAATGCCAAAATCAGTTGTCGAGAAAATAATACCGGGACTCGACAACCGGGAAATATCCGAAAAAATCCAAAATAACCGGAACGAAAATCGTGGGTATTACATTCTACCCCCCTAAAAATAAGTTTCGTCCCGAAACTTAAAACAAAAGCAAGGCGACTCTCGACAACACACCAGAACTCCATGCAGTATAAAGCCACTATGATCCGATTCAATACGCAAGAATGCTTACGAAAAGCAACGAGCATGAATCGTTGTGGTTGATAAAACCGAGCAATACAAAATTCAAGTCATGATTCCAACGCTGAAAGGTATGAAATTCCAGTAACTCATAGATATGGAAGATCAAATATGAAGAAAATTTTCCAACACTTATGGAAATCGCAAAATGGCCCAGATGTACAATAATCACGATTTCGAGGTCAAACGATAATGATTGGACAACGAAGAACGAATAGCAATGATCGAACAACAACGATAACCTTTGAAGTTCATACCTCAAATCAAGACATTAATAACTTGTAGGAAGCACGAGGTGTTAGTTTCGAACACGGTTCACAAGAAATCGATCCGAACTTGGAAAGATCACAACGATATGCACATCAATTTGGAACAATATCAGAACTCGCTCGAATGACAAATGTGAGAAACAACACAAGGTCAGAAGCATTAACGAACACAATCGCCTCAATACGGTCGAACGAAACGGAAACGAGAAGAAAAAAAATGTGGGTATTACATCATATCACCTTTACAAGAGGTTTCGTCCCCGAAACCTAAACAACGAAAACGAAGTGCTTGAATATCAACCTTCCCGACCATATCCTCTTGGTCCCGCATATAGTCTCCATAACCAACTGTACCGCGGTCACGGTCGCGTCCGCTGTCCCTCGGCATACTAAGCGGATTCTCACTCAATACGATTGCACCACTTCGCAAAAACAAATATGCTAAAGTACCAACTTAGCATGACATATCACATAAGGTAACCAATAACAACTCGGAAAGAAAATCCACGAGGTATCCCTTTAAAGAAAATCTTTTGAAAATCATTGGGTTTGTATGTTATTCAAAATAAACTTTAAAAGTACTTTTGGTACCTCGGGTTATTTCATCAAAACTTGTAATCAACATACTCTAACCGTCTCATTGGAAATCATTTGCCAAAATAATATTTCCTTGTAACCGGCATTATCAAAATCGTCATGCCTTTACTCATCACCATCACCGTTAACAACCAACAAGTTAACCATGCAAGATTATCAAACCATTCCTACATACTCTAACATTTCCAAATCCGAGTTTGAACTTTACATCGAGTGAGATTTTTCATCTTTAACTATATATTTTTGAAAAAGAAATCGTATTGGTTTTTGAAAAAAAAAAATTTATGATGTGAAATATTTTTTAAAAGCATGTACTCGAATTACTCGAAAATACAATAGTACGTTAAAGTCATTTCTGAAAATTCTCCCAACACTACACAAGAATCAACGACGGTAACATTTTACAAAATGTTCAAGCTATTTTAAAACAACTCTTTCAATACCGTCGAGGTTTTATTTGAGAATCCTAGGCCGGCTCGCAAATTTCAAACACTTTCCAAAGTTCATACGAAGCCGCCGAATTAATCGAAACGTCAAATTAGTTTAAAAAAAATTGATTTCCACAACTTGCACAAACTTATGAAAGTTTCAGGAAAACATTTTCGAACACACACATACAGCAGACATAATTTATCAACTCACCGAACAAAATCAATTATCACTTAGCACAAATGAAGGGTCACAACACACGTTCATGCAAAACGGTTGTCATCACTAGACAACGCACATAGAATACAGTCACAGACGACTGACTACAGAAAGTTAGACCTAACGGCAAAAATGCGGTTCCACATCCTCTGTCCCAGCTAACTAACGCACGCTACAACCATTATTTAGCGTGCGCTATTCATGCTGCATTAGCACGCGTTACAACAATATTAGCGTGCGCTACTCATGCCACATTAGCGCGCGCTAGCCTTGTACTTAGCGTGCGCTAACAGCTCGAATTCAACACGTGATTACGAACATATATAGGACATTACTAAAACCGATAGTTACAAATGAACAACGACAGCATATAAATCTAAATGCCATCGATTCACATACTTACAACACTTCGCGAGCAACCATCAAAAGACAACTGTCATCCAAAATCAAAATCTCGTCTATTAATAAAGAGAGTTGTCTTAACTCATACCGAACGACTTAGCATTCACATCACTGTTTTAATCTAAAACTGGCAACACTGCCCGAACAACAAGAACATCATCACGTATTTCTCGACTAACAGTCATAAAACCGATAAGTTGAAAACGAGAGTCACGCCTTGATTACATCTTGTAGACTTCACTTGAGTTTAAAAATTGTGTTTTGAAAACTTATAATTCAAGATGAAAATAAAATATCGGTAGTTTGAATTCTTAAAAAAAAATTTGGCCTTGAGGTCATAATACGAAAATCAAACTTTTTCCTCCCTTTGGAGGATGTTTTAAAACAAAATATACTTGACTCCTCAAAACATGTAAAGTTTTAAAATATCACATTGATGAATTTTTGTTTGTGTAACCACACCAATACATATACGTTGGTACCACTTTCATTCTAGCATCATACGAGGATCAAACAACATAGGCCACATAATCACAAATCACCTTTAAACTCCACGTCATAACACAAAATCATATAAGCTCGTATATCACAAGGCACAATATAGTGGGGAGACTTACATCCACAAGTCGCACGAAGATGATGGCTGCACCTCGATACTATTCACGGCCGACATCACAGACGACGCGTCGCGACACGACTTAGACAAACATAATCTGACAGAACAAGACACGACAATACCCGACTGGACCCGACAGCCTAGGTTTCCGCAACCTAAGATCTGATACCATAAATGTAACATCCCCAGAATCAAACTGGGAATATTACACGCCGCAGACCCTCTCTGTGAGGATCCACCAGGCTAGACATCAAAACCACACAATAAATTACATACCGACATGATAAAATACTAAATCCGTAGACCAACATGGTCTTTCGTCACTAACATACAAGTCAAAAATACACATTTCCATCTCGACTCATACCCATGCAAGGGTAAAATACGCTCATAAATAAAAAGTACGACAGCGGAAAAGACCATACTCATACTCGACTAACTACACCCAAAACTGGCCTTCATGTGATTAGTATCATTTGCCTTCCATCATCCTTCGCGCCGATCCTGTGTTTTGATCCCAAACCTGCATGTACCTGGATGCAAAAACAAACATCCACCCCCGAATACTCGGGGGTTAGCAAAACTCCACTGTTTTGCTAGTACAAGTATAAAGTGCAAATACGAGCCATACAAAACACATTCCGAGAATACAACAAAAGACTTCCCGAGCTATTTGATAATTAAAATAGTTCAAGTCTTGAAAGTAGAAACCAAAACAAGAAAGCACTTTGAAAACATTTTCAAATCTCGGGAGTTTTCGAAAACATTGGCGATAGTAAAGTTTTTAATTCTTCAAAAGCCTCTTAGGGTCACCGCCCCAAAGTTCATTTTCCAAAAATGCAAAACCGATTAACAAAACACGGGGTTCACAACCCAACTCATTCGAGTCACAAAACACAGGTTCCACGACCCAACCATTTCGATCATCAATACAGGGTCTACGACCCGTTCATTCACTTCAATTCACTTCCAACGTCATGTTACACACAACACATTATTTTTATGCCATTTTAGCCAAACACCAAGACTCGATATATAATGTCTCTCGACTCCGAGCAACAAGCATTGTGATACTCCTGACATATCACAATTAATCAATAGTACAAACACTCTGGCAATTCTCGCGACCCGGTCCAGCCCTCCGGTCTCGCCGTAAGGCCACCAAGTCCCTGTGTGCCCCGTCGAGCAATCCCCAGGTGAGAATGCCCACTCGAAGTAACTCTCGCGACCCGGTCCATCCGCTAAGCCACCAGGTCCCCGTGTGACCCCGTCGAGTCAATCCCCGAGTGAGAGTACCCGAGAAAAAACCTTACAACTCTCATCAATTCACATTTCCAAAACCGCAATCCTCAAGAGTCAATCACAATATATATAGTCGAGGTATTTTGCTAAAATGGCCATATTATCCAACACATACTCACGACCCAAAATTTATACTATCCACAAAGAAACACACCATCTAAACAGCACCAATCGACACAACCAATATCACACAAGCTCACACATTCACACACATCCGCATGACTCCACACAAAATCTTAACAAAATGATTGAACTTTAACTTACCAACAACAAAATCACAGATAATGGCATCACTCGAAAATAATGTGATCCTATACTCGACACCAATATGCATAGTCAATTAAGCACATTAATTCACGAACACAAGAATCCTCTTTAAATAAAACCATGATTATAGTTATAACGATTCTTTAGAAAAATGGTTGTAAACAATTGTTTAACACGTATCGTCAATTTTCAATCATCATATTCACAAAATACGTAATGTATGGGCAAGATACTTGCCTAGATAGTCGATACCGAACACTCCGATGAACATGGCTCAACCAGGAAACCTCGAATGCCCACAACCCTCCGGTGGAAACGACGGTAACATAAACGATCGGGAAACGGCGAACGGAAGGGTTCCGACTCAAGTTCTTCGCAAGGAACCTGACCCTAACACCATACCGTCAATAATCAACGATCGTACGAGGAAGAATAATCGTAGAACGCCCAAAACCCCCCTATAAGGATTTTCACCGGACACCTTCAAGCCACCGATTAGGAACTCAACAAAACGAAGAATCTTTAACAATCGAACCATGGATCAACAAGGAAATTGGTATAATATGACTTAATAATCATCAATCCATCACAAATATAAGTTATCACGGATCAAACGGGCGAAAACAACCAAAACCCCCAATTTTCCCAAAACTAGGATTTTAAGAAAACTAACCTTGATTCGCTGGATTGAAGGATGTTATGGAGTGATTAATCGATGATATAAGCTCCAAAACTTCGTGGATTAGTTGTATAATAACATGCCTTCGTCACCTCCAAGAACCCAGCCGCGGAAGACAAAGGGAGAAAATGAAAAATGAGTGCAAACAGGACTGCTCGGTAATATTTATACTGGTACAGCCTAGCGTGCACTAGACTGCCGAGCTAGCGTGCGCTAGCGGGCGGTCATGGTCGAGAATGTTCGGCCAGGCCCGCCATCATGCGCTGAACACGTGCGCTGTCGGCCCAGCCACATTCCAGAGACTTCCTGGCTCGGCCAGGTAGCGTGCGCAGCCTTTCAGCCGAAGGCGTGCGCTACTGCCGGCCAGAAGGCGTCAGATGTCCGACAGTAGCGTGCGCTACCTGCCGATCCTCCCAGTCCAGAACCTTTCTGCCCTTACTGCCTCGGCCGACTAGCGCGCGCAGCCAACCGGTCGTAGCATGCGTTGCCTCCCGGCCGTAGCATGCGCTACCTTTCGGCCATAGCGTGCGCTACGCCGGTTCTTGCCGCACCCGCCCGGCCGGTGCCTGCACCCGTCCGGCCAGTGCCTGCAGCCGTCCGGCCACCATCCCCAACCGTCCGGCTAGTGCCCAACCACCATGATTCGATGACTCGATTTTCTGAAATCGCACGGAACGAACACGACAAAACACTCGGGGACAACATCATCGATCCGAAAAGAAAACGACGGATAACAAATCCTCACCTACGGTCATAAATGCCAAAATCAGTTGTCGAGAAAATAATATCGGGACTCGACAACCGGAAAATATCCGAAAAAAAATCCAAAATAACCGGAACGAAAATCGTGGGTATTACACGAATAACACTGTTACCGTGCGCTAGCCCCATGAGCGTAGCATGCGCTAACGAGTCACGGATCCAGTCCAGTAGCTCCTGGACAGATCTGCACCTACCAGGTAGCGTGCGCTAGAAAGAAGAAATAGCGTGCGCTAATCAGTCGATAGCGTGCGCTAGCTACCAATCTTAGCGTGCGCTAACGAGACTCCAGTCCCAGTCCAGTGGCTCCTGGACTGTCTCTGGACTTCCAGTTAGCGTGCGCTACACATCCGGTAGCGTGCGCTAACCACAACACAGTAGCGCGCGCGACACCACAAGCGTTAGCGTGCGCTACACCACTAAAACACAAAAACTCGCATAGTAATCCGAAACGCCTCCAAATACATGTCCCAACAAGGCACACATAAACATCGCAAAAATTCCAACGATGAAAACAATAACAATCCGATAAAACCCCAAAAACTCAACGAATCCGGAACAAGGATCTCGGGTATTACATCCTCAAGGGGACATCATCAACCCGAACGAGTCGGGACACGATTTCTAGTAATAATAATAACTGTCATATAAATAATATTATTGCCCAAGATACGAGGCTTATTGAGTCGATCATTTTGACTCTCACCCATGGTAAATAAAAGCAATAAGTATTATAAATACACAATTAAATATTATATACTTAGAATTAAGAAATAATTATTATCCGAGATTTATGCTCTTCTTACAGTCAGTACAGAAGACACTATCTCACCTTGATCCAGTTCAACATATGCAAATACGCTAATGTATGCTAATAATCAAGACCAACTAATCTCAAACATACACTACAACCTTTTATATAATTTGTCTAATAATTATATAAGTTGTGAACTATTATATTATTTTATAAGGTACCGATAATGTGATCTTCAGTGTGACACCAACACACCACATTATCTACAATATAAAATTATTATACATTTCATTTGCATAACCATAACGTGAAGAAATATGCAAAACATGTGATTAAGTGTAATTAATATTCTCATAGGTAGTTACAGGGAAATAAGGTAATACAAGCATAAAGTATGCTTTGCAGTATACAACTCTAACAATCTCCCACTTATACTCAAAGCATGCTTTTAAGTATACTACTCTATTACATGGTCTCTCATTTCTCCCACATATACTCAAAGCAATGCTGCCATACACCGTAATCCCATTCCTTCCACATGCCTTTCAAAAACTTTTGAGGGTAAGCCTTTTGTGAAAGGATCAGCAAGATTATCTTCCAATGCAACCCTGGCTACAACTACGTCTCCTTGCTTTATGAAGTGTCGTATGATGTGGTACTTTCGGTTGATATGTTTACTTGCCTTGTGGGCTCGTGGTTCCCTAGAATTTGCGATTGCACCAGTATTATCACAATAAAATGTAATACCCTTTGGCAAATTGGGAATCACATCTAAGTCCTGCAGGAAGTACTTAAGCCACACCGCCTCCTTGGCTGCCTCAGAGGCTGCCACGTACTCGGCTTCCATGGTAGAGTCCGAGATGTATTTCTACTTCACACTCCTCCAACTAATGGCTCCACCTCCCAGGCTAAACACATAACCCGAAGTAGACTTGGACTTTTCTTTGTCCGATGAAAAATCTGAGTCAGTGTAACCCACCAGACACAGGTCTTCTGACTGATATACAAGCATGTACTCCCTAGTCCTTCTCAGGTACTTGAGTATGTGCTTAACAGCAATCCAGTGTCCTGTTCCTGGGTTTGACTGATATCTAGCAGCCATGCCTACGGCATGATAGATATCTGGTCTAGTGCAAAGCATAACATACATGAGACTTACCACAGCTGACGCATAAGGGACCATCTTCATGTCATATATGTCCTTCTGTGTCTTGGGACACATATCCTTAGATAGTTAAATTCCATGTCTGTAAGGTAGAAAACCTTTATTGGAATTCTACATGCTAAACCGCTTTAGCACTGTATCGATATAGGATGCCTGGTAGAAGCACAACATCCTTTTCTTCCGATCACGAAAGGTCCTCATTCCAAGGATGTGTCCCGCTTCTCCCAGATCCTTCATATCGAACTGCTCAGATAGCTATACCCATACGTCCGACAACTCCTTCACGTTGTTTCCAATAAGAAAGATATCATCTACATATAGTACAATAAACACTAACACATTTCCATCGCGTTTCTTATACACACAACTCTCACTCGGACATTGGACGAATCCATATGACTGTACAACCTCGTCAAAACAAGTGTTTCAAGATCTAGATGCTTGCTTAAGTCCATAAATGGATCTCTTAAGCTTGCATACCAAGGGCTCTTCTCTTTCAGCAATGAATCCCTCTGGTTGGCGCATATAGATTTCCTTGTCTAGACTCCCATTAAAGAATGCAGTCTTGACTTCCATTTGCCAAATCTCCAGATCCAAATGCGCAGCTATAGCTAAAATAATCTGGATTGACTTAAGCATGGCTACCGGCGAAAATGTTTCATCATAATCGATACCCTCTTTCTGAGTGTAACCTTTTGCAACAAGCCTCGCTTGGAAGGTTTCAACCTTCTCGTCATCTCCTTTCTTTCTCTTGTAGACCCATTTACTCCTAATGGCTTATACACCATCAGGTAGCTCTACTAGCTCCCACACTTGATTGGAATCCACAGATCCCATTTCTGATTCCATTGCTACTTGCGAGGAGTCAGCATCTTTATCTTGGATTGTCTCCTTGTAGGTCCAGGGATCTGATTCATCTGCACCTGGGATTGAGTCCGAATACTTTCCCATGCCTATGAATCGTTCCGGCTGACGAACAACCCTCCCACTACGACGAGGCAAATCCTAAGTTGGTGTAAAAGTCTCTGAATCGATACGTGGTGCAGTGTTAGTTGGCGCTTGTATGATTGGTATAGACGGAGTCTCGCCCCTCAGCTCTTACAGAATTATCTCGCTCATTGGCTTGTTACTAATCATATAATCCTCTTCCAAGAATCGAGCATTGGTGCTAACAATGACCTTCTGATCTTGGGGACTATAGAACAAGCCACCCTTCGTTTCCTTAGGATATCCTACAAACACTCGCACTTCTGTACGAGATGCCAACTTGTCAGCTTCCTTATTCGGCACATATGTTGTAGTACACCAAATCCGAACATGTCCTAGACTGGGCTTTCGCCCACTCCACAGCTCTGTGGGTGTTTTTGGAACTGATTTCGAAGGCACCAGGTTTAGAATGTACGCCGCTGTTTCTAAGGCGTATCCCCAAAATGAAATAAGTAAATCCGAATAACTCATCATTGATCTAACTATTTCTAAAATAGTTCTATTCCTTCTTTCAGCCACACCATTTTGTTGTGGAGTTCCCGGCGCGGTGAGCTGGGACGAAATCCCCTCATTCGCCAAGAAATCCAAAATTCTCCACTAAGCAATTCGCCACCACGATCAGATCGTAGTGACTTGATACCCTTCCCATGACGCTTCTCCATTTCAGTCTTGAAGTCCCTGAACTTGTCAAAGGCTTCAGACTTACGTTGCATCAAATAGATGTATCCATATCTCCAATAATTATCTATAAATGTGATGAAGTATTCGAAAACACCCTTAGCCTGGATAGTCATTGGACCACATACATCCGTATGAAGCAATTCTAACACATTCTGAGCACGGTTTCCCTTGGTTGTAAAAACCCTTTTGGTCATCTTACCTTCCAGATAGGATTCACAAATTGGAAATGACTCAACTTGGAGATCATCCAATGGGCTATCATTTACCAATCTTTGAATCCTCCCAAGGTTTACATGCCCTAACCGTAAATTCCACAGATATGTTTGGTTTGTGCTTGAAGGTTCTTTTCTCTTTTTAGGTTTAGACAAAGAGTTAAGTGATTTATGCATAGGAGTTTGTGCAGTATTAACGACATATAGTCCATCATTAAATATACCTTTGCAAATATATTCACCATTTCTTTTCCTAATAATGGCATCATCATCAAAAGAAACTGAATAACCATCGCATTTTAATTTAGAAACCGAAATTAAATTCATTCTAAAATCCGGTACTAATATTACATTATTGAGGACTAATAATTTATCATTAATCTTCAACTGCATGACTCCCACTGCAACAGCCATAAGCCTAGAATAATCACCCCGGTGGATGGTAATCTCGCCCGCACTAAGCTTCTTGGTTACCTGAAAACCATGCGAGTCAAAGCAAACATTAACAGTGGATCCTGAATCAACTATCCACAAAGTGGAAGAACAAGTTGCCAAACATGTTTTGACTACTAGTGCACGAGACATACCTTTCTTAAGAGCAGGGCAGTCCACTTTAAAATATCATTTCTGACCGCACTTGTAGCACTTTCCCTTTGGCTTTTTGTTCGCCTCGGGGTGAGGAGCCTTGTTTTTCACCTCTAGAGTTGCCACTTGCTTCTGGACAACCTGCTTTTTCTTCATTCTCCATTTGGGTTTGGAAGAAGTGGCACCGGTTACCGCAAGAATCTGATGATAACCTTGTTTGAAGAGACCTTCAGCAGATTGAAGCTCTGTCAGAAGTTCTGCCAAAGTATATGTCCTATGGTTCATATTGTAGTTAAGGCGGAACTGCTCAAAGCTTCTTGGTAAGCTGCCCAAGATAATATCGACCTGCGACTCTACATCGATAGTAGCCCCTAGTATGATCAGTTCGTTCAAATGAGACATCATTTTCAGAACATGATCCCTTACTGGGGTCCCTTCAGACATTTGGGTTGTCATCAACACCCTCATTGCATTTTGTCTAGCCCCCCGGTTCTGATGACCAAACATCTCGGTGAGATTTTTCATCATTTCCGCGGCTGAGCCCATCATCTGATGCTAATGCTGCAATACATTTGTCAGTGAAGCCAAAATGTAACAGCAAGCCATCTCATCAGACTTCTTCCATTTTTGGAATTCCTCCATGTAACAGAGAGCACACGCCCTCAACATATCCTCCAGAGTTTGAATAGTCCTCTCAGACTGACCATTGGTCTGAGGATGAAATGCCATACTGAAGTTCAACTGCGTACCCATCGCACGATGAATTGCCTTCCAGGAATGTGACACAAACCGTCCGTCACGATCTGATACAATACTCTTAGGAGTACCATGCAGTCTCACAATATCTTTAATGAACAGCTGGGCCAACCTCTCGGGACCCCACGTATCCTTAATCTTCAAGAAGTGGGCTGATTTGGTCAGTCGATCCATAATCACCCAAATCATATTCATACCTCGATGTCTCGTCGGCAAGCTAGTAATAAAATCCATCGATATGCCCTCCCATTTCCACTCGGGAATCAGGAGTGGTTTCAGCACGCCTGCTGGTCGCTGATGCTCAATCTTGACCTGCTGATAGGTCAAACACCTTGAAACAAATTCTGCAACTTCCCGTTTCATATTACCCCACCAATAATATAGCTTCAAATCCTTATACAATTTGTTCGATCCCGGTTGAATGGAGTATGGGGTGGCATAGGCCTCCTTCAGAATAGTGTTCCTCAACTCTTCATCTGCTGGTACACTGTAACACCCGGATATATTCGGAATAATTACAGCGCCGTAAATCCTTTGTATAAGAATTTACAAGGCTAAATTGGAAACAGACAGAAAATAACATCAAAGTGTGAATAAGGTTACAATATGAAACCAGTTTTGTAGATTGGAAAAGTCCAATAATACAAACATATCCAAAACATCAATGACATACGCGTACTCGAGTACTAAGAAAATGAAACAACAACAACATTTAACATCACTGAGCCACTTCATCGTCATGACGGTACTGTGGCTGCTTCCCCGCTCCTCGGCTACCTGAACATCAAAACAAATGTCCACCCCCGAAGGGGTTAGCAAAACAATGCTAGTACAAGTATCGGAACACACAAATATGCAACAACAATGCATAAAAACATACACAATACGGACTTCCGCTACCGGAATCCAACAATACGAATCCACAAGATTCAATCAACACAACATGGGTATTCCAACGATCCAGTGCCCTCAGCATAGATCCCAAGATGATCCCGTCGGACCAACACGAGGTGGAAAAACCTGTCCAATGATCCAGCGCCCTCAGCATAGATCGCTTGATCCCTTCGAATCATCACAACTTACACATAACACAATTATGCATATACATATGCAAGAAAATCGACATGTTCATCAATATGAACGTACGTCAAATCGATAGCAAATGTCATGACAATTTAATGAAATAATCTCATGTCAACAACATGAATAAACCATATGCATGATCAAATTCGTCAATTATTCACAAACTTTCAAAATACGATACTTGCCTCAACAAATGGCGACAAGAATTTCTACTATCAATAGTCTTCAATCCGTTTGGAGAATTCTCACTTGGTCGGCTCACCGGAATGCAAACCTTCATCGAACAATAATGTCGGTATAACTAACGGTTCCGGATAATCGTTTAAATTATCAAATGAATCATCAAAAGGCATGATACACCCTATAATGGCGATTGACTATTCTGCCCTAACACAATTTGGTTGAACCGATACTACGCTATTTGTCCTTGCAATAGCTCAATAGAACACTTTCTAAGTTCCAACACAATTCCTTCGGTTGATTGGTGCAACAAAACATAGAATTCATCCTAGGAGGATTTTAATCATGTTCTATTATAACAAGATATCCGAAACTTCGATGAATCATCATAAAGACTTGTTCACTAGTTTCAATATCATCTCCTTCTACGAATTAATCCTTAAGTTCAATCCATTAATTCTTCACCGAAATGTTCGATCATAGGATTCTCATGAACTAAAATAATCTTCGAAAACTAGATATGATTGGGTTTACAATCTCAAGATGCACTAATCAATAGTCTAATCACTAGAAGATTTGCTCAACGATTTCAACAATCAAGAGGAATCGAAAATAATTGAATTTAATCTTCTAAACCATGATGAAAGGCTCCTCAAGAAGATAACTGTTCGGCCTACTTAAAACAGGTCCAAAACATTACTAAGATCATGCTAAGCTAGTTGGTGAAGGATCACATACCTCAATAAATTGATGAACAACGAAGAACTTGAATAAACTCAACTACCGGAAGCTTGAACACCAATCTACAAGGCCTAAGCTTCCCAAGAATCGTCCCAGAAGATGATATGAAGGATAAGAGGTGATGAAAGATCTCCAGAACATGAAAAATCGGCCAAAGAAAAGGTGAGAAATGAAATAGGGTCGAGGTCTATAAATAGAATTTTGGGCATTACATACGTTATGCAAATAACCTTACGTACGTAACAAACTTAACATACGTTATACCCTAGCTTTAGCGTACGTAGTCGTCTGACCAGAACTCACTGGCCTGATTTTGGAATTTCCTTACGTATGTAATAACAATGGTTTTACGTACGTAATATCCATGTCCTTAGCGTACGTAAAACATGCACCATAGCGTACGTAACACCTATGTCCAGGTTCATGCGGAACATCACACGAATCTTCCCCGGCCCCTTCCTTGGCCCCCACACGCCGACCCTTATCCGATCCCAAGTTGACTTCGCTTACGTACGTTAAGCATATCAGATAACATACGTAATACTACCGTCATAGCGTACGTTATGGATGCCTGATAGCATACGTTAACGCGTGCAGAACCATCCATGCAGAATGCTGGAGATACCAAAACGTAAGGATACGAAATACGGGAAACCAACCTCCGAATATTAACATCACAAAGTTGAATCTTACAAGATAAATACATAATAATTATCCGGGCATTACATACACATACTCGATTCTTAAAGTGTATCAGCCTGTCCTCGTGAATCACAAATCCATGGGCTTTCCCAAGATCTACTTCTCCCCGAATTCTAGATAAGAACAGGTCTGTCACCTGTTTCGTCCTGATTATATCGTCAAGAGAAGATGAAATCTCAAGCGTGCAAAGTTGTCCCTGAACACGTTGTAACCAGATCTCAATCTCCGGCCTCATGAACTCTATCTACAATTCTCTCTGAACAGTCAAGCGGGTGAGTATCTGCTCCTGTACTGTTTTACGACTCAAGGTGTCGGCAACCACATTCGCTTTGCCCGGATGATAAAGGATCTAGATATCATAGTCTTTGATTAGATCTAGCCACCTTATGCCTCATGTTCAACTCCTTCTGTGTAAAAATGTACTTCAGGCTCTTGTGATCAGTAAAAATCTGACAGGTAACTCCATACAAATAGTGACACCAGATTTTCGAAGCAAACACCACGACTGCTAGCTCCAGATCATGGGTCGGGTAGTTGACCATGTAAGGTCGCAACTGTCTAGTGCATAGGCAATCACTTTCCCATTCAGTATTAATACGCATCCAAGCCCCTGTCTCGACGCATCACTATACACCACGAATCATTCCGTTTCTTTTGGTAGAACCAAAACTGGTGCTGAAATCAATTGACTCTTGAGTTCATCAAAACTATGCTGACATGCCTCCGACCACAAATACTTCTTATCCTTCCTCAATAGATTAGTCATCGGTTGAGCAGTCTTGGAAAAACCTTCCACGAACCGTCAGTAATAGCCTGCTAGACTCAGGAAGCTGCGAACTTCCTTCCGTTCTTTGGAGGTAGCCAGTCTCAGATAGCTTCTATCTTCTGTGGGTCTACTCTCACCCCATCGGCCGATATCACATGTCCAAGAAAAATAATCTCAGGCATCCAGAACTCAAATTTGGAAAAATTTTCATAGAGTTGTTCCCGCCTCAATGCATCGAGAACCTGACGGAGGTGATACTCGTGCTCTTCATGGTCACAAGAGTAAATCAGAATGTCGTCAATAAAAACGACTATAAAACAATCCAGATAATTAATAAAAAATCGATTCATCAATTCCATGAATACCGTCGGTGCATTAGTCAGTCCGAATGGCATCACTACGAACTCATAATGCCCAAAACGTGTACGAAAAACTGTCTTCGTAATGTTAGACTCTCGAATCCTCAACTCATGATATCCGGATATTAAGTCGATCTTGGAAAATACAGCGGCGCCTTGGAGTTGATCCAGCAATTCATCAATACGAGGCAACGGATATTTGTCCTTGATTGTTACCCTGTTCAGTTCACGGTAATCAATACACAAATGCAGAGATCCATCTTTCTTCCATACAAATAACACCAGCGCTCCCCAAGGGGACACACTAGGTCGAATGTAGCCCTTTTCAGTCAA
Source organism: Orobanche coerulescens (assembly GCA_033398695.1). NCBI lineage: Eukaryota > Viridiplantae > Streptophyta > Magnoliopsida > Lamiales > Orobanchaceae > Orobanche > Orobanche coerulescens. The sequence continues at coordinate 46,770,966 of CM065814.1, forward strand.
CTCCTCAAGCTGTCTTTTCAACTCCTGCATCTCCGTTGGTGCCATACGATATGGTGCTTTCAAAATCGGGGATGTCCCTGGCTCCAACTCAATGGTGAACTCTATCTCCCGATGTGGGGGTAAGCCTGGCAACTCATCCGTAAATACATCTGGGTAGTCTCGAAATACCGGAATATCGGTCAACTCAACTGGTCGATCGGTGGTCTTGGTCATGTAGCACCAATAACCAACACACCCCTAATTAAGCAGTTTCACTGCTTTCATTACGCTGATGACTCTCCCGGAATGACTGGGATTATCACCCTGAAAATGCACTCAACACCATCATCAGCTGTGACGGTCACTATGGCATCATGACGATCCATCTAATCGATACCCAAGATCACATCATCTTTAGGTAAATTGACCACAATTAAGTCTGACAACCACTCACAGTCGTTCATGCGAATCGAACCGTTCTGCACTTCACGGTTCCCAACAATTCTTCTACCATCGGGTAGACCAATCATATAAGGTTCGCAATCGGTAACATGATCTAATTGCAAGCGACTCAAACAAGAAGCAGATAAAAAGGACTGTGAAGCACCAGTATCAATGTAATATGTGGAATTTCTACTACTGTTATTTAATGTTATTTTATCCGAGTTATGATGTACAGCGTGGAATCTGTACAGTATGGATAAAATAAATTCGGAACTGAGGCAGCTGTATTGGTATAATTGTCGTAGTTGGTCGACAATTACGTTTGAGGGTATCGTGTATCAGGTTATCATGCTTTTGATATTGGGTATATCATATGAGAATATTATTGGATTCAGTGTATGTATTCAGTATGTGTGTATGTGTTTTCGGTATGTCGAGACAGGCCAGAACGGTTGGAAATGGCTAAGTATAGAGCCCTTAACGTACATTAAGATTTTAAGATAACGTACGCTAAGTTTCTAGTGTTACGTACGTTATGGCCAAGGCATTACGTACGTAACAAGAGGAATCAGATAGGACCGAGTCATGGTCGGCAGGTGGGACCCAGTGTCGGCAGCGGATGTGGACAGGCGAGTCAACCCCGACCATTACGTACGCTAAGGGCGGATCATTACGTTCGTTAATGAGTATGTTACTGTAGCAAGTCAACATATGTATTACGTACGTTATGGAGCAAGGGTTACGTACGTAAGGCATTGAACGAAATCAGTCAGTTAACTCTGGATTGTCGTTGCGTACGCTACCAAAGTCAGATAGCGTACGTAAATAGTGGTTACGTACATTAACATGGGCATGTTACATACGTAACGAACTGGAATGTTTTATAAGTGAATGCCCGTCTTTCATTTCTCTTCATTATTTCACTTCGTTCTTCGTCTCTAAACACTGAGAGAGGGAGTTTTAGCTTTCCTAAGTCGATTGTGAGATTGGAATCATGGGATTGAAGCTTGGATACGAGGATATTGATGATTCTTCAAGTATTTGCTTGTGCATTTCATCTTATAAGAGGTATGTTGGATAATCCTCTCTTTCAATCCGGATTTTGATGTTGTTGCTGATGAATGATTCGTATGAAGATGATTATGATGTTGTTATTATGGTTCTTGAGGTTATATGAACTATATGTTGAAGGATATGATGGTTTATATCTTGATTATGTTGGATATGATTATAGAATCATAGTGTTCTTGGTAGAATTGTTTCGATTCTTGATGTGAGGATGATCATATATTGGAGAATATGATAATATACACCTTGAATTATGAATGGGGATTGTTTAGATGTTAGAATATATCGAATTATGCTGTTTTGATGGCTATGAACTTGATTTCGAATCATCTTAAGGAACTTCTTGATGAATTTGACATAGCAAGACGATCGTATATTGAATTATCGGTATCTTAGATATGAAGATCGAATGTTCGTTGATTGTAGTGGTAGAATTCGTATGTTCTTGATGGAATACGAATCGTGATATCATTGGAATCCGGAAAGATTGTGATTGATCACCGAATATGAATTCCTTTACATTCGTATCCGTAGTCGTATTTTGGTTATAAATTCGTAATTGTTTGAGTTGGATTGTTCGGACTTGTGTCTAATCGATATATTGTGAAATCATTGAGTTTGTAGATCGGTTATATTGATTAGTAATTATCGGATTTTGGTTCATATGATGGATATGAATTCGTAAAATGGTTTGAGTATATTATTTGGTTTTATATAGAATCGAGGTATCGTTGACCTGTTAAGTTTGATTGTTTGGCTATGTCGGTTGTTGATTGTTATCGGATCGTTGCTATTTGATTACTTCAATAGGTTGAGATTATTGATCGATGATTACAACCGTATGTTGCGGTCGTGTTCGAGTATGTTCGTGAATTACATGGGTCAGGGCCGAGGAGCTCGTAGATTAAGGCAATGAGATTGGTAGCGGCTTCACCATCGTCGTATCGGTATCAAGGCAATTTATTACTTGCTCAGTTATAATGTTTAATGAATGGTTTCAGTTTCATTTCGTTTATAATGCATATAGCAATGATTATTACTGCAAATTCTGGAGATTTGGATTATATGTTGTCTTTCCAATTCTGGGAGTCAAATAATAATGTATATGCTTTATCTCGGTTACTGGCATATTCGGGTATCAAGGTTACGTTGCGATAAAGATGAGGATATGAGTATCTATAGTCCATGGTACGTTTAGATCGCCGAGCATTGAGGATAATCGCCAGTGATGATTTGACATCGAGATTTCTCCTAAAGGACTCGGGACAAGTATCTTAGTTTGATTCGGTTTAGTGTTGATGATGTTGATCATGCATGTTGTCATTCATGTTGCTGAACATGAAGTCGTCCTAGTTGTTTCATCATAGTGTCATTCATGTTTTTGATTCATATGTTATTCATGTTGATGAACATATTGAGTTGCATGTGTGTATGCATAATTGTATTGTTTATGTTGTGTTGTTCCGGTGAGATCGTGTGATCTATGCTGAGGGCGCTGGATCGGATGTCCACTATGCGTTGGTCCAACAGGATCATCATGGGGATCTATGCTGAGGGCGCTGGATCGTTGGACAGGTTTTCCACCATGTGTTGTTCCGACGGGATCAACATGGGGATCTATGCTGAGGGTGCTGGATCGTTGGATTACCCAGTGTTGTGTTGATGGAATCTTGTGGATTCGGATCATTGATTTTATCATGTGTTGTTGTGCATATGTATATTGTTGGTTATCCATTTCATGTTGATCTAGTAGGATCATCCGGGATCTATGCTGAGGGCGCTGGATCATGGGATTTCCATTGAGTAAACACTGTTGTTATTGTTTTAAGCATATTGATGTTGTCATATGAGTATGCATTTGTAGGTCTTGTGTTAGGACCATGTCCGTGTGTGGTATTGATCTGACCTCGGATTAGACTGACATGATTGTCGTGGCATTTCATATCTTGAAGTATGTTCCATATCTCTTTTGGTGTTTGTCTTTTGATGGATCGGTTATCGTCTTGGGATTTGATGATGCTATCCGATGGATCGAATTGGTCGGAGTTGGTATATTTCCGTACTGCGAGTTATGATGATGTTTTGAGAATCTTGGGTATTGCTTGAGGTACCGTATGATATTGTGTTTAAGTTTATTGATTAATCAAGATTACGAGATGTGCTTTGTGATGATGGTTAATCTGATGAGAATTATTTGAGTAAATAAAGTTATAACGATAAGATTACATTGGTCTTATTCTTATTTTGTATTCTCATTGGTATGTAATTATTAATGTGATATGACGGTTATCATTGTTGGATATTATGGCTGACCCCATCGTGGGCTTTCTTTTTAGGTTCTTGAGATATCGAGCTTGTAGCGGTCGTGAAGAGATGAGCTTCCAGGAGGATACTGGCTAGGGCATGTACTTGTGTATTGAGGTTCCTGATCAGTTGTTGTATTCCGCTGCTAGAGTATTTTTAATTGTTTGTCTTTTCCGCTGCGTGAGTATTTTAAATGGTCTTTCGGTATTTGGTAACTTAGGTTACTTTGGAAACTGTTTTCTAAACTATTTTGTTGGTACGTGTAAGAGATAGCTTAACGTATGTTTTTAAACTGTTGAGTTCTGGCATTTCAGGCCTTGTCCTTTCAAACGAGATTTTACGACGGTTTTGATAAACAAATTTTATGTAGTCTTCAAATATTTTAAAGATAGTACCGTCGTTGGCCTCTTGGGCATTTGTAAATGTTTGCGAAAATTTCTTTTAGCCTTGTGGGTTCCATTCTGGGGCCCACGACGCTGTAATATTCCCGGTCGGATCTGGGGGTGTTACAGAATATGGTATCAGAGCTTAGGTTGAGAAAACCTAGGCAGTCAGGTCGAGTTGGATCGTGCTTTTGTCGTGTCATTCGAGTTGTCGGTTGACAAGTGTTTGAGCTCTGAGTTTTTTTGTTCACTCGGGCTTGTGCGTTATGTGATTTACCAGTGTAGTACTGGGGATGTTGTAAACTTTTCCAAATGATGTTAACGTGATTCTTTGGAAAGAGATGTGTTGTGTTCTCGAATTGAACGGATTTTTACAAAATGCGTGTTTTGTAAATATCTGTGTTGAGTATTTTCTTGAGTCGAGACATGTTCCAGTATCATGAGAATCGTCGGCTTCACGATCTGTAAGTATTCGGATTTCTGAATTGCATTGAGATTTATTGCCATTCTAAGTTGATATGTTTTGAGATTCAGCAGATGTTATGTGTTACAGTATAAGGTGACAGAATTGGGACAGGATTGATGATTTGAGAAACTATGATTTTGGAAATCAGCATGTCGGTTAAGTTTTGGAACGGAATTGTGTATTCGGGAGAAGGACTGTGGATTGTTGAGAAGAACATGTAGTCATGTTAGTTCATTTTGTGATATATGAACTATTTTTGAGCATTTGAAAATGATACATTTCAAAATGAATATTTTACGGATGTTTTACGGAAAATAATTTTTGGGCCGAGACCCAATCGACATTGAAATAGTTTTATAACTCACGGCTTGGGGTCCGAAAAAGGGTTTTTCTACTTTTTAAACTTCCTGTAATATGGAACGAGAGCTGAGACCCTAATGTTTCAAAAGGCTTTTTCATTTTTTCTAAAAGTCCCAAGAATTGTAAAACGCTTCACCAATCATTTATCTATTTTCCTACTGCTTTTCGGGGTTTTGGTTTACTTATTCAAATAAAACTTCTCGGGAAGTCTTTCGCTGTGTTGATTTGTTTCCATGTTTTGTCAATGCATAATTGAAGTGATCCAGGATGGGTTAATGGTCGACGTTGCGAGTCATGTGTGGAAAAGAGTTTTTATCGGAGTTTATATATTGAGGTTTTGGAACTATATCGTGTAGTTTTCCGATGGAATGTCAGTGGAATTTGTGACGAGCCGGACTGGTATACAGGAGTATGGATGTGGTCAATCATTTGCATAGTTTTCATTTTAAAACTTCGAAATCGGTTGGATTCGAAGGACACTGTTATTGAATACTTGACGTAAGCAAGCCGATTTAATTGTTCGAAAATTGATTTACTGGTCTTACGAAAATTTATGTTTTGAGTTTTCAAACTCTTGAAAGAACTTTCGAAAATTTGTCTTTTGACAAGACTATATGATTTCAAACTGGTTTTGAAAATGTGATTGGTATACATACGCATTTAGTGCATAGTACGTATCATGGTAAAGTCATGAGTGTGACTCACGAACTGGATAAGACATCAGTATGGAACGATGAATAGAGATCCGAACTCTAGTATGGTAGTTTGGTTATCCACGAAAAATCGGTTGATTTATCGAATAAGAGAAATATGTTGCGTGTTGTAGATCCATGCACAGGATGTAATTTTGGAACTTTAGATTTCGTGAAACCAGGACATATGTGCTATGTGATTCCATTGGTATGGTAGTAGTGTGATTTTACCATAATGATTTTTGAATGATTCGTTAGTAAGTGTTGAATTGAGGATGGTGACCCCAGAATGGTTGTTTTGGATATTGAGTGGTCGTTCCCACTCCATGTATGATTGGATATGTTCGTCGGTTGCGGTTGGTTGTTCGTATGCCAAGGAGTATGTCCACTAGTCGGGTATGTTCACTGAGATCCACTGTATGTGATTGATGTGTCGTTTTGAGAACTTTATTCGTTCGTATATCGGTCTCTATGGTTTTATGTTCATCGCGTTGGAACTTACCGTGTGAAGGTATTCTCGATTATCATTGATTGTTCATTAGCTATATTGGAGTTTATCATGTTGATGAAATTCTCGATTGTGTTTTGACCTCTGGTTGGTCATATTGGAGTTATCATGTTGATGATATTCTCGATTGTGTTTTGACCTCTGGTTGGTCATATTGGAGTTTATCATGTTGATGATATTCTCGGATACGTTTTGACCTTTGGATTGCTCGTATTAGAGTTTATCATGTCGATGATATTCTCGGTTAATTTATTGGTTGATCATTGCTGGTGATCATCCGAGCATTCGGATTTTGTGTCGATGTTGCGGGACTTGTTGCCATTGCTTTGGGCAGTTGTTTCTCAGATGTATCGTGCATTATTGATTATGTGGGACGTGATTGAGTAATCAGGGCAGATTATTTCATCCGAAGACGATATATTTTTTAGACTCATGAAATTGTGATTGTAAGCATATTGAGGCTTTACAGTGAAGTCACTTGCTAGTATCTCAGGAGATCGTCGACTTTGCGCATTCGTAATTGTACTGTTTTGGTTATTCGTTAATGATTATGATTGATCGTTGTTGTGATGGTTTCGGAATATTTTGGTTGAACGGTTTATTTGTTTCTTTATGACAAATTACAAGTTTCGAGGGCGAAACTTATTTTAAGTGGTGTAGTATGTAATATATGGAATTTCTACTACTGTTATTTAATGTTATTTTATCCGAGTTATGTTATACAGCGTGGAATCTGTACAGTATGGATAAAATAAATTCAGAACTCAGACAGTTGTATTGGTATAATGGTCGTAGTTGGTCGATAATTATGTTTGTTGGTATCATGTATCAGGTTATCGTGCTTTTGATATTGGGTATATCATATGAGAATATTATTGGATTCAGTATATGTATTCAGTATGTGTGTATGTGTTTTCGGTATGTAGAGACAGGCCGGAACGGTTGGAAATGGCTAAGTATAGAGCCCTTAATGTATGTTATGATTTTAAGATAACGTACGCTAAGTTGCTAGTGTTACGTAAGTTATGGCCAAGGCATTACGTACGTAACAAGAGGAATCAGACAGGATCGAGTCATGGTCGGCATGTGGGACCCGATGTCGGCAGCGGATGTGGATAGGTGAGTCAACCCCGACCATTACGTACGCTAAGGGCGGATCATTACGTACGTTAATGAGTATGTTACTGTATCAAGTCAACGTATGTATTACGTACGTTATGAAGCAAGGCTTACGTACGTAAGGCATTGAACGAAATGAGTCAGTTAACTCTGGACTGTCGTTGCGTACGCTACCAAAGTCAGATAGTGTACGTAAATGATGGTTACGTATGTTAACATGGGCATGTTACGTACGTAATGAACTGGAATGTTTTATAAGTGAATGCCTGTCTTTCATTTCTCTTCATTATTTCACTTCGTTCTTTGCCTCCAAACACTGAGAGGGAGTTTTAGCTCTCCTAAGTCGATTGTGAGATTGGAATCATGGGATTGAAGCTTGGATACGAGGATATTGATGATTCTTCAAGTATTTGCTTGTGCATTTCATCTTATAAGAGGTATGTTGGATAATCCTCTCTTTCAATCCGGATTTTGATGTTGTTGCTGATGAATGATTTGTATGAAGATGATTATGATGTTGTTGTTATGGTTCTTGAGGTTATATGAACTATATGTTGAAGGATATGATGGTTTATGTCTTGATTATGTTGGTTATGATTATAGAATCATAGTGTTCTTGGTGTTTCGATTCTTGATGTGAGGAAGATCATATATTGGAGAATATGATAATATACACCTTGAATTATAAATGAGGATTGTTTAGATGTTAGAATATATCGAATTAAGTTGTTTTTATGGCTATGAACATGATCTCGAATCACTTAGTGTTCTTGAGGAACTTCTTGATGAATTTGACATAGCAAGACGATCGTATATTGAATTATCGGTATCTTTAGATATGAAGATCGAATGTTCGTTGATTGTAGTGGTAGTATTCGTATGTTCTTGATGGAATACGAATCGTGATATCAATTTCGAATCCGGAAAGATTGTGATTGATCACCGAATATGATTTTCTTTACATTCGTATCCATAATCGTATTTTGGTTATGAATTCGTAATTGTTTGAGTTGGATTGTTCGGACTTGTGTCTAATCAAGATATTTTGAAATCGTTAAGTTTGTAGATCGGTTATATTGATTAGTAATTATCGGATTTCGGTTCATATGATGGATATGAATTTGTAAAATGGTTTGAGTATATTATTTGGTTTTATATAGGATCGAGGTATCGTTGACCCGTTAAGTTTGATTGTTTGGCTATATCGGTTGTTGATTGTTATCGGATCGTTGCTATTTGATTACTTTAATAGGTTGAGATTATTGATCGATGATTATAACCATATGTTGCGGTCGTGTTCGAGTATGTTTGTGAATTGCATGGGTCAGGGCCGAGGAGATCGTAGACGAAGGCAATGAGATTGGTAGCGGCTTCATCATCGTCGTATCGGTATCGAGGCAAGTTATTAGTTGCTCAGTTATAATGTTTAATGAATGGTTTCAGTTTCATTTCGTTTATAATGCATATAGCAATGATTATTACTGCAAATTCTGGAGATTTGGATTATATGTTGTCTTTCCGATTCTGGGAGTTAAATCATAATGTAATGCTTTATATCGGTTATTGGCATATTCGGGTATTAAGGTTACGTTGCGATAAAGATGAGGATATGAGTATCTATAGTCCATGGTACGTTTGGATCGCCGAGCATTGAGGATAATCGCCGGTGATGATTTGACATCGAGATTTCTTCTGAAGGACTCGGGACAAGTATCTTAGTTTGATTTGGTTTAGTGTTGATGATGTTGATCATGTAGGTTGTCATTCATGTTGCTGAACATAAAGTCGTCCTAGTTGTTTCATCATAGTGTCAGTTCATGTTTTTGATTCATATGTTGTTCATGTTGATGAACATATTGAGTTGCATATGTGTATGCATAAGTATATTGTTTATGTTGTGTTGATCCGGTGAGATCGTGTGATCTATGCTGAGGGCGCTGGATCGGATGTCCACTATGCATTGGTCCGACGGGATCATCATGGGGATCTATGCTGAGGGCGCTGGATCGTTGAACAGGTTTTCCACCATGCGTTGGTCCGACGGGATTATCATGGGGAACTATGCTGAGGGCGCTGGATCATTGGATTACCCAGTGTTGTGTTGATGGAATCGTGTGGATTCGCATCATTGATTTTATCATGTGTTGTTGTGCATATGTGTATTTTTGGTTATCCATTTCGTGTTGATCTAGTAGGATCATCCGGGATCTATGCTGAGGGCGCTGGATCATGGGATTTCCATTAGGTAAACACTGTTGTTATTGTTTTGAGCATATTGCATTGTCATATGAGTATGCATTTGTAGGTCTTGTGTTAGGACCATGTCCGTGTGTGGTATTAATCTGACCTTGGATTAGACTGACATGATTGTCGTGGCATTTCATATCTTGAGGTATGTTCCGTATTTCCTTTGGTGTTCGTCTTTTGATGGACAATCGGTTATCGTCTTGGGATTTGATGATGCTATCCTATGGATCGAATTGGTCGGAGTTGGTATATTTCCGTACAGCGAGTTATGATGATGTTTTGAGAATCTCGGGTATTGCTTGAGGTACCGTATGATGTTGTGTTTGAGTTTATTGATTAATCGAGATTACGAGATGTGCTTTGTGATGATGGTTAATCTTATGAGAATTATTTGAGTAAATAAAGTTATGACGATAAGATTACATTGGTCATATTCTTACTTTGTATTCTCATTGGTATGTAATTATTAATGTGATGTGACGGTTATCATTGTTGGATATTATGGTTGACCCCGTCGTGGGCTTTCTTTTTAGGTTCTTTAGATATCGAGCTTGTAGCGGTTGTGGAGAGATGAGCTTCCCGGAGGATACTCGCTAGGGCATGTACATGTGTATTGAGGTTCCTGATCAGTTGTTGTATTCCGCTGCTAGAGTATTTTTAATTGTGTGTCTATTCTGTTACGTGAGTATTTTAAATGGCCTTTCGGTATTTGGTAACTTAGGTTACTTTGGCAACCATTTTCTAAACTATTTTTTTGGTACGTGTAAGTGATAGCTTAACGTATGTTTTTAAACTGTTGAGTTATGGCCTTTCAGGCCTTGTCCTTTCAAACGAGATTTTACTACGGTTTTGATAAACAGATTTTATATAGTCTTCAAATGTTTTAAAGATAGTACCGTTGTTGGCCTCTTGGGTATTTGTAAATGTTTGCGAAAATTTCTTTTAGCCTCGTGGGTTCCATTCTGGGGCCCACGGCGCTGTAATATTCCCGGTCGGATCTGGGAGTGTTACAATAAAAAAGGACAAAAATGGGCTGAGAGTGGATCTCGAGAGTACCTGCAATCATGCTGGCTTCGGGATCGTCGGCCTTCTTCATCTCGTAGACTCTGGGTTTTGCAACTCCGGTACCAGGTGTACCAGCTTGATTTCCATGGCCCATCCCTTTGTTTTCCCCAGTAGTCTGATAAGAAGCGGATGGAGGCACACGGTCCTGAACAGAAGACTGTACTGGAGCAAGAGATGCTACTGGAGTACGCCCGGATCCACCCATGCAATAACGAGCACGATGCCCATTCTTCCCACAAGTATGGCACGCGACGGCCGGCTTTAGGCATATGGAGCTGATGTGCCTGGTCCCCACAGTTATAGCACACAATAGATGAGCTGATCACTCGAGAGTGTGACCCGGTCGGCTTTGACGCCATAGGTGGCTGCTCAAAAGGATTCGGTATAGATTGGGGCTTCCTGAACATCCCCCGGTTACTGTCTGCCTCGGTCCGGTTCCTGGATCTCTTGTTGAAGGACTGAGGCTGCTTCTTGGAAATATCCTTCACGGTAAGGTCGTATTTCAGAGCTTTCTCGATAAACTCCAGTAGGGTCGTACAGTGGTGATTAAGCAACTGCATCCTCATCCGGGGTTTAAGCCTCTTAAGGAAATATTTGATCTTATCTGCTTCCGTACGGACAACTGATGTAGCAAACGGAAGAAGTGCCTGGAATATCTCGGCAATAGCTAACACATCCTCATCCTCAGATGGATCGGGGTTCAACAACTCTGACAATTTGGCCTCATGGAGTGGTGCGGGATAGTAACGATCCAACATGAGATTCTTGAATTCTTCCCAAGTACTCACGCCGTCAGCAGTTCTCACAGAAAGCCACCAAGTATGGGCGCTCTTACTAAGGTAGTAATCCGTCACAGCAACTCGGTTCTCTTCTGGGCATTCCACCATCTCGAACAGTTTCTCGAAGTGCTCTATCTAGTGTACAATATCAGCAGGCTCAAAAGAGCCTTCAAAGGTCGGAGGTCGCTGTCGTGATATGCCGCTAATGATCCGGCTCACGATTCTGCCGTGCACCAGGCGGAGGCTGCTGTCCCTGCTGTTGGCCAGTAGTAGCAGCCCTCTGCATAGCTTCCATTACCTGACCCATTTAGGTCATCTGGGCCATCATGCCCTGCATAATCACATAACGGTCGACATGGGCACCCTCATGTCGTTCGGCGTGGTGGGACTGGATCCTAGTAGGTGAATCACTCCCCGCCGAGCATTGTCCCACACTCGAACGCGTCTTAGCGCGTGGCCTGGGGATTCGGCCCCTTCCGTGGCCTCGACCCCCTCTACCACTGCCCCTCAAATTACGTTCCATAATGAAAGAATCAAACAATAATCGTAAGCATAGCTCAATATACGTCTTTACGGCCAGATTACAAATTTATGCTAAGTTAATAGCAACAATGGAGATACATATTTTAAGAAAACAGTTCATAATGAATTATCGGCACCACGAGTGCCACACAAAATATTATATCGATATCAAGTCGAAACAATTTCGATCACATACTAAATTTGGAATTTTCCTCAGGAAACCAAATAGATGAATCCTACCACAGATTCTCGAAATGCCAAGATCAACAAAGAGATCGATTCTTCATCAATATTATGCCAGTAATCAAATCATTGGTCATGAGAAACATACCGTATTCGGCGGGTCAGGTGCTTGCACAGGTCACACCTGGCACGATGGTTTCTTGACGCTAGTTCAATCCACAATGACTCAAAAAGAAAAAGACTCTCTGATACCAACTTCTGTAACACCCCGAAAATGGCGGCTATTACAGTGTCGTGGCCCCCCACCGGGAATCACCAGGCGATATCAAAACATCATTTAACCATCCCATAATTATGATACCGAACCATAATATACGTCGTAGCCCCGAATAGGAGCTTATACCATATATATATATATCAACTTATACAACGGTACACAGGATCCACATCCGGTATAAACCATATGGAGATGGAGTATACCTAACTCAATAATAATACATCCATCTAAATTTATATAAATCGAAAAATACATAAAATTACACAGGTTATGCATAACCGACAAAAAGACTCGGGCTCTCCGAACTAGCATCCTTCAATACCCTTCATTGCCATCGTGATCTTCCTGTGCCTCGCCCTTTCCTCGCCCTGAAATACAAGTATTTCGCCCAAACCACAGGGTCAGCTATACATGATAATAATTCTCATGGCATTATACAATTAATATACATACAGGATCTCAAAGAAACAACCGACTACTGATCATACCCCTCGAGCGTATGAACAGTCAGTCCCAAACTATCGAACATATCCAATCATACACATAATATGAACGACCAAACAACATGGCTCAAGACGGACGTCACAGTACGCCTGATCCGGAAATGTGTCCGTGCACATGTCCACCCCGTACACGGAATCCAGAATACCCGTGGGACGATGTACCTAATTAGCCTCACGAACTACGTCTCGTGTGCACAGTCCGATGCGGAAACATCCACACATGACCATCAAGTGCTCGGCTAAAAATCCTACACATAACCAATCGGCACGCAAATATGACACCAGAGATGTCACGAGGTAACATGACAACAAAACTCAACAAATTACACATTTATCCAAGAATCGAACGACTCACCGAATTAGACAACAAGGCTCAACAAGACCAACGATATCAAAGGCGATAAACTTGGGAATACAATCCCACCATAAAACGGTAATACGATCAAGAACAACACCATATCATGAATCATAGATTCATAGAGCATTACTTATACATGAAACGTATAATATTCACAAGCATTCAACCATCATTATAACCAAGCAAGATAACTTGCCTCAATTCCATAGATGAATAATCTTTCTTTGAACGAACAAACGGACGGTAGCCTCGTCTAACAATACTCACTCGAACAAGCAACCTTGAATGAAACGTAATTCATTTAACAACACATTCGTACGATAATGATATTAATTCATAGGAAACAACATCCGTAACTTTACCCGAATAGTTCAACTATCCTAACGAACATTCTATCGCTTCAATTACGAATTATCATATACCAAGTTCATTAGTTTCGCCCAGATTTACGTCTTCTACCACACAAGGATCGTTGAAAATGAATTTGCCCATTAATTCTAACATTAACGCCAATAATTGTTGTTATCTTCCTAAGAAAACTATCAATGTAATAATATGATGATCAACACACTCTTAATTTATCAACACATCTGATTAACTTTGAATATGTTAAAAGTTATAGTTGTGTTTATCAATATCCTTTATCATCTCCCAACGACTATGTTAAGCCAAACTAGAAATGAAATTATAACTCTAGGTTTTCTGAACAATGAGAACATCATCCTAATTTATATCATTCATCAAGTTCTTCCCAAGGTAGATTAATACCTAACATGGTGCTCTAATACATCCTAGGACCTCAATTCATCGAGTCTAATGTAACTACAATGAAACTTATGATTATCACCACCCTAATGATGCCAATAAATACGACCAGATGCGTAGGACTTCTGATAAATATGATTATTATCATTGAACATCGAGAACATCTTCATTTTAAACCTTAATAACTATATTCTTCAATAAGTATTTAAAAAGTTTAACCACAATCATGTTTTCTTTGATTAATTCCATTCTAGGTGTAATATTCCATATCAATACCACCATTACTACGAACATATAGAGCATAAGTGTATAACATACCTCAAGAAATGAAGAACAACTACCAAAGCCACAAGAATGTAATCCAACTACAAGAACACTCCCCAAACTTCCAATCAATAAGCTCCGAATCCAAGTGATGAAGCTCTAACACAAGTTTGGAGAGGCAAAATGTGATCTAACAGGGTAGGGGATAGGTTTTCAGAGGGAGAGATCGAGTTAGGATTGTGCAGAAATGAAAGGCAAGTCATGCCTTTATAATATGCATTTAGCATTACGTACGCTATCGCTAAAGCTTAACGTACGTTAAGTACATTACGTACGTAAGCCTACGGACATTACTTACGCAACGAATCTCCAGAGGCTACTGCCTCAAATCACATATACTATTACGTACATTGTCAAATTAACGTACGTAAGGCTCACGTACATTACGTACGCTAACACATAGCCATTACGTATGTAATGTCCATTGACTAGGATGTCACGATCGGATCACCAACCCCTGTCCACGTCTGGCCCCACCCTCCGAAAGGTGAGATGCTGTCTGATACACCACATTACGTACGTTAACATAGGAGTGTTACGTACGTAATGTTACACACATAGCGTGCATAAAGTTAACATTATAGCGTACGCTAAGGGCAACACATAGTAAAAAAAATGAAATTCTCCAAACAACATCTAACAATCAACTATAGTGTGAACGACAAAGATAAAAAATTCGATTTAGCATATCTCAACAATATACTCATTACAATAAATACGGATATGGTACGACAAAACTCGAATTATCCGAAAATACAATAGTAAAGACGAGAGTTCAGACGGATATTACAGCCGAAAAGTTCTGAATCATCGACGCGAAGTCAGAATGCACATAAGACCAACAACAATAATCAATCAAGAATACCATCAACATGGTAGAATCCAACAACATCAACTAAAGGATTAACCGAGAATACCATCGTCATGACAGACTCCAATAGGATGAACCGAATGATCAATAACAATAGAGAATACCACCAACATGATCAACCAAAGGATCAACAACAACCAAGAATATCATCAACATGATAAACTCCAATATGATCAATTGAAGGAACAACAACAACAACCGAGAATACCATCAACATGATAGACACCAATAATATCATTTAAATCACAAAAAATGTAATCTCAAACCGTCGACCATACGTAATAGGACATGTTGTATGAGTGAACCAAATCATTATCTCGAAATCTGTCAGATCTACACAATCACACAAATCGTATAAACTTTAGCAACAAATCGTTGATCATGCGTAATCAAACATGTTGTATAAATTAATCCAACAGATTATAATCCATATCAAGGAATATACGCAATCAGACATGTTGTATACCCAACAACATCATAATCTCAAACTGCAGATCACATGCAATCAAACATGCTGTATGAACCACCCAGATTATAATCTCAAATCAAGGCTCACAGGAAAGACATCATGTTAACACCCGAGATAAAAATGTATTCGTGCACAGGCCACCAACGTGTATCGATCAAATACATGTGTGGTCATGTACCGAATTAGTTTAATGAGAATTCCGCTCCCGTGTGCAAAGTCTAATGTGAGGCCACCTACCAACACATGACTATATCCGAGTAAAAATCATAATCATACCAACCGGCATGCAGGTGTGACTCTATAGTGTCACTCTATCAACATGACAACAAAAATCAAAGAATTAACACATCCAATAATGATCAAAATGAACTCATTAAAGTGAAACAACAATATACCGATAACAAACAGTCGACACGATCAGTAATATAAACACAACGGTCTTGAGATCACCAACGCTCAACGAGTGATCCACACGATCAACAATATCAACACAACGGTCTTGGGATCACTATTCCTCAATGAACGATCAACACGATATATATGAATCAGACTTCATGGATCATAAAACAACATACAAAAACATATATAATATTCAAAAGAATCAATATCCTCGTAACCGAGAAAGTTTACTTACCCCAATCCCAGCAACAAATATGTCTGTTCCAGGACAAACGTCCCTCAACGAATAAATAGTTTCTCGAATAACCTTGAATGAAATATAGTCCATTCAATCTCCATAAACTATTAAACCGATGTCAAAATCATCACGATAGATTGTTCTAGATCCTTGAAAGTCCATCCTACAGACCACAAATTGCTTATATCTTCATCTTCACCCAATTGCATACTCATTACCCAAGTATACTACCGACACATATAAATCATATATGTTATGATTTAATTCAAACCAAAGTACAATATACAATCCGTTATCTCCCCAGTTACATTTATAATATCATTGCTACATGAATTATAAATAAAATAAAATCCAAAACATTCATTAAACATTATGAACTAAGCAAGTATAAACTTACATCAATACCGATATGACGATAGTGGAGCTGTTACCAACCTCCTTGCCTTTGTTTACAAGCTCCTCGACTTTAATTAAAGCAACTCACGAACTCCGCAATCTCAAGCCAACAGAACATTTCTAATCAACAATCAATTGTCACAATTTATTGCAATAATTGATTAACAATATATTCGATAACAATCAACAGTTTCTCGAAATAACGATCAATAATCTCATACGGTTCATTAATACCTCGGTCATATATGAAACTGAAGAACTCAACCCAATGAACTACGAGCTCATATCCACAATATGATTTTATAATCCGATAATCATACCAATAATCAATTGAACTTCATATCAATACTTATAACATTCCCAAACTCGAATAAAGATTATTCCATGTTCTTATTCATCAAATCCACAACAAACCATACCAAGATAATCAACAATACAACACATCCAATCGGTTCCACACAACAAACAATCACAATCTAAGATTGATTGTAATCCTACCAAACAGATACTCATAATTCGTATTCCATCAACAACATACAAAAATCACATCTCCAATCAACATAATTTGTATGTAGACATCACAATTAACGTTCGTATCCAGAAATATCAACACTTTAACATATTTTCATCTTAACATGATATATATATATACACCGAGGACTTCTCCAAGAACATGAATTAATCCTTAACCATGTTCAATTAACACCAACATGTTCATAATCCTCAAAACGGCATAATTCAAGATGTTTTCCAACATCTAATCTATAATCTTAACATAATTCAATGAATATTAACATATCATCATCTTCTTCAAAACATACTCCATGAAACACCAAGAATCATAACAATACTTCAATAATTTATCATTATACGAAGTAATCATCAGCAACAACATAATAAACCTGAAAATGATGTGTAGAATTGACCAACATACCTCTTGAAGATGAACAACACAATCAAACACCACATAAATTAACAATAACTTCAAGTTTCAAGCTCCAATACATGCCACCAGGCTCCCAACCAAGTTAAAAGAGTCTGGAGAACACTTAAAAATAAAGAGGGATGATTCTAGAGAGAAAAAAACTGAAATGGTTTATGCAAAAGTGAAAGACAAGACATGTCTTTATAATCTGCATAAATAACATCGTCCTGTATTGCTTGCGAATGCCAAGTCTGTTGACTCTCCTATCTTAATTCACACCAAAAGAATCTGGACCTAGGCCGTCTAAAGTTCCTCGATCCAATGTTAGACTAAGCAACAACTCGCTTAACGTATGTTATCAGATTCGCTTAGCGTAGGTAAGGCTCTTCCATTAACGTACGCAAGCATTAGGTGACTTATTCCTGCACGCCAGCTGGTCTCTGCGCTCCACATGTCAGGTATTGATTCTTCTTTCTGATTCCTCACATGGAGTGTACAACTCATGCACTCTAACGTATGCTAGACTTAGTTTTTAATGTACTTTTGGAGAAGTTTAGAGAGCGGCGTAAGGACCTCCATATGGTGTTCATAGATCTAGAGAAGGCTTATGATAGCATTCCGCACGATGTTATTTGGAGGAGCCTAGTAGAGAGGAGGGTGTCGTTGCCGTTCGTTAGGGTGATCCAAGACATGTACTCCCAAGCTAGGATGTGCGTTAGGACCCCAGTTGGTGACACCGAGTATTTTCCGGTTGAGATAGGGCTACACCAGGGGTCGGCTCTAAGCTCTCTTCTCTTCGCTCTAATCCTTGACGTCATTTCGCGAGGGATTCAAGATGGCATCCCGTGGTGCATGCTTTTTGCTGACGACATTGTATTAGTGGCGGAGTCGAGGAGGTAGGTGAACTCGAAGTTGGAGCTTTGGAAGGCTAAGTTAGAATCCCAGGACTTGCGTGTGAGCCGGTCTAAGACCGAGTATTTCTGGTGTAACTTTAGTGGTGAGGCCAACGAGGAAGATGTTGAGGTAATGATTGCGGATCAGATCGTACCCCGTACGGATAAGTTCAAGTATTTGGGTTCGATCATTCAGAAGGAAGGTGAGTGTGAAGATGATGTCACGCACCGCATCAAGGCGGGGTGGCTAAGGTGGAGAGCAGTGACAGGGGTCCTGTGCGACAAGAAAGTCGCTCTAAAGTTGAAGGGTAAATTCTATAGAGCGGCAATCCGACCTGCAATGTTGTATGGCTCCGAATGTTGGGCGATGAAGTAGTCGCTTGAGAGCAAGTTGGAAGTGGCTGAAATGAGAATGTTACGTTGGTCGTGTGGTCGCACAATGTTAGATAGAATCACGAACGGGGTTTTCAGGAACGCGCTGGAAATGGTGCCCATTTCAGCAAAAGTTAGGGAAGGGAGATTGAGATGATTTGGCCACGTCCGCAGGATGCAGGCATCTGCTCCGGTGAGGAGGGTCGAGAGTTTATTGGTTGTCGGGGAGAGGAGGAGAGGCAGACCGAGGAGGACGTGGGAGGAGCAACTCAGATTAGATTTGAAGGCCTTAAACCTTTCCGAGACCATGACTGTTGATAGGTGCGCTTGGAGGTGCCAGATCAGAGTTGTGGATTCTTTTGTAGGGAGCGGTGCTGTTGTTGAGAGCCTCAGAGTTGGGTTGTCTCGGTTAGCTTTGACCTAGAGCATTGCATTTTTACTGTTATTGTATATTTTATCCTATTGTCTTTGCGTGTGGTGTATTTTTGACAAGGAGCTGTGCGCAGAGCCAACCTCTCTTTTGTTAGAGCAGCGCTCATCGGGAGTGAAGTAGCCAAATCCCGCTTAGGTAAGTCCCATGTGGATCAAGCCATGGGCTCAGGTATGGTCTCGAGCTTTTTCGAATCATATGTTTTTCTTTGTATTTTTCACACAAGATTCTTCTGTGCACTAAGCTGGGGGTCTTCACGGAAACAGCCTCCCTATCGTAATATGTAGGGGCATGGTCTGCGTACATCTTACCCTCCCTAGACCCTGCTCTGAGCGGGATATAGTGGGTATGTTTGGTTTGGTTTGGTTTGGCTTCTCAAGCTAGCATATGTTATGGATTTTATACTTGGCCAGATTCCCAACATATCTCAACATAAATTGTTATACAATATTGGACATATGTAACTCGACATACATGTTACACAATATCGTCAATTGTAATTGTCGACCAACTACGACAATTATGTAATACAACTATCTCAGTCCTCAATTTATTTTGTCCATACTGTACATATACCAAACTGTCCAATACAACTCGGATACAGTAAGCGAAAAAATTCATAGTGAGAAAGTTCAGGATATTACGTACTAATCTCTTAAAATAAGTTTGGGCCTCGAAACTTGTCATCCTGTCACAAACAACATCTTACCTGAAATATCGAATATCATCACAAAATCAATCAATCATCGCCACAATCAAATAACCAAACCAGTATAACTACAGGTGCATGAAGTTGATGATCTGTTGTGATATTGGTAAATGCTCCACTTCAGTCTCAACAGAATTTTCACAAGTCCCGATCAAATAAATCAAAACGCCGATATCAGAATTATGGCAATTCTAAGAATATCTCAAGAATTTTGATAACGTCGGAATTATTTTCTGAGTATTCATGTAATGAACCGACCTTCTATTTTAATAGGTAAATTTTATTGGGCCCAATTTGGTTAATCTTATGTGCATTTGAAATTAGAAAATTTTACATGTTAAAAATCATGTCCAATAATTTCATAATTAATAAAATTCATATAGGTCCTATACGAACCATAAATTAAACCCTAATACTTTAATTTGGATCATGCATTTTATTTTATTTTTATTTTTAATTACCAATTTAGCCATTAAAATTGCATCAATTTTTATTTCATCATTTCATGAATAATTTCCTCAATTAAATAATTAAGCATAAATGAATTAATCAATTAAATCATAATTAGATAAATTGTTGGTTGGGAAAATTAATACAATTTAAGGGGCAAAACATAAATGATGAATTTTGCTCTCTACAAGTTCTGGAAAAAAAAATAATAATAATAGAATTTTGAGTCATTACAATTAAAATAATTATCTAGCTGAGTCCTAATAATAGACAAATACTTTCCCTAAACCCTACATATTTAATCAGGCTAATGACCAATATTCTATCACAAAATACATTACACGGCAGAATGGTCATACAACCAAAAACCAATCTGCACAAATACAACCGCAGTTTGCAATTCTCATATCTACAACAAACAAATTATTGCTGCTTCAAGCCTACTACAACAACTAAAAAGAAGATAAAATCTGCAAAGTAAGACCATTATCAAGAAACGCGAGATCCTTTTCCGCCTACCCAAGGTAATTGTTCTTGTCTAACTATCTTGTGCATCTTTACTTTTTATTCGATGAAATTCTTGCCATCAAAACCAGAATATGTAAAAGAGCTCAAGACTGAATTAAATCAACATGATTAAAACCCTCAATAATATGTATTTCTGCCTAAGCAGTAATATAGACCAGCCTTATAGACCAAATTTGAACACTGAATCACAATCAGAAAACTGAAACCCATTTAAACCCATCAACTAATTTCCGAACACATATCACGGCCTTATTCTGGCAAACCAAAGACCGGTTCTGAGATATCTTTATTGTTAATCGACATGAACCAAAACCGCGGCTCGAACCTCTGCACGGCCCGAATCAGACCAGAACCCATGTCCAAGAATACGATCCAAAATCAAACCCCATTTTCAAAAATCCGAGACTCAGAATTCGAACCCAGTTTCATCAAACTCCAAATCCGAAACAGATAACTCACTTTCGCTGCGCCGGCAAACCGCCGCGCGCTGGGACCGCCGTCGCCACCGTCTCAGCAACACGAACCGCCGCCCTGCATATTCCAGTCTCGATTCAGCGAGTGAGTGTTTGTGTTATCGTTTAATTTCAGTAAGAAATTTATGTATGTGTGTAATTCTTGACAGAAGTGAGAGAGGGAGAGAGAGGGAGAGAGAGAGAGAGAGAGAGAGGGAAGATTTCGGTAGATAGTACCGAGAGAAGGGGTCTGAGCGTTCTGTGAGGTTAGAGAGATTTTTTCCGGAAGGTTTATATATAACCCTACTTTTTCCAGACTCTTCAATTCAGTGCATAACTTTTGGAGTTTTACCGATTGACCCAATCAGTTTTAACTATATCCAATACAGCCCAGATTAAATTAATATTAAATTATAGAATCACCTCTCCATAATCCAATTAATTCCGGATGTCCAATTTAACTCAAAATTTTTGATAAAAGCCTATCCGATAATTTTTATATAAAATATTAATTATCTATTAATTAAAACATATACTCACATACTATTATCAAAATTATGTGTAGATATTAGCGTGGATTATGAGGAGTAGGAGCATATAGTGTAGTGCATTGTCCAGTCAAAATTCTGTATATTTAAGGTGGGGAAATTTAACTCAAATACTTTTAAAATGTTCAAGTTCATATATATTATGCAATAATATTATGATTTTAAAATAATATGATTCATCTTCGGGCTGTATGATTCGTTTTCGGGCAGTATGATTCCCGAAAGTATGGTTCACCTTCAAGCAGTAAGATTCGCCTATGGAAGTGTGATTTGCCTTCGGGCATTACTATGTGTACATAGAATCGTGCAACGGTAAGATGTAAGATGTAAGATTCGGCCGGGGTATCGTACGCGATGCCGGGATCCAAGGATCTTTGGGGAAACCTATTGTTACCCAAAATATTATCCGGAGATGATATGCTGGAATGGATGAGTAACAAACAAATGCGAGAGCACGTCCGAGGGAAGGTAAATAACACAAGATTTATCGGGTTTGTTAGGCCCGGGCTTGAATGCTCTCGCGAGATATTATTAATACGAATACTTGGGAGTACAAATATTAATGTTAGAGTACAATTACAATGAGTGTAAAGACCCTAGTTATCTAGCTTTTGAGTGCTGATGATTGCCGGAAGAACTAGAGTTGCTCTGAGTTCTTATTCACGTTTCTGCCGACTGTCTTTTGGTTTAAGAGGTTTCGAGAGTGAGAGAAAAAGATGTCCGAAGTTTATAGCGTAGCCAAGAGTGAGAAGCCAACTCTTTTCCGAAAGTTGGAAGTCCTCTATTTATAGGAGTTGGGATGCCTTAATCCTGACGGGAGATCGCCTTTGCTGTATTATAATAAGCGGGTGATCGTCTTTTAGCACATGGGTTGGTTGCCTTAAAGTCCGCTGCTGCTGCTGGCAGCCAGCTGTACGAACCAATAAGAGGACAGCACGCGTCTCTTGTCGCTGTCTCAGGAGGTCCCACCTTGGACCTTTCGGCGGGTCTGTCGGTAAGTGAGAAGATGGTGACAGACTGGGGTCAAAGGCCTTTTCCTACGGCGCCTTTTCCGGATCTGCACGTGGGCCTCTATCCCGAGATTCGGTCTTCGCTGGCTTGACGGATGTTGGCTTTACGTGGCATGAGGCCGTCGTCCATGGTCGGGCACTAGAGTCGATCGCTATGTGCCAAGAGACGATCGCCCTGGATGTCGATCGCTCGGCACTTGGACTTGATCTGGGATCTTCGTTTGGCAAGTCTGCCTTGGTCTATTTGACTCTGGTTCGGTGGCCCAGTCCTTGTACCGATCGCCTGTTGAGATGTATAAATCTCGACACAACAATTGCCCCCCAGCTTGCTCCGATGTTGAAGACATGGGGTGAGGTGGTTCTACTGGCGATCGTTTAGGATAATGACGGGTGATCCGTTGAGCGGACTTTGGTCTCAGATCTGAGCGACCTAATCATTTGGCTAGCTATCTTCGGTCTTGTTCTTGTGATCTTCAATTTTGCATATCCCTCATGGAAGGCCGATTATCTCGGTCTTGAGGAACTGTGCACGGTCGCGGAGTTCGATGGACCGACCTCCATGACCATGTCTTGTGCGCGAGCGACATTCCACCTGTAGGTTTGTCTCGCGACTCACATTATTGTGAGGGTCCTCCGTTAAGCTGCGCCCGCCTCGTATTTAAACGAAGGGCGAGCGGTCTTGGTCTGGAGGAGTCCTTGCTCGGGGCGTCGTCGGATTAATCGACTCCACGTCCGCGGCTTGTTAGCACTTTTCTACCTCAGATCGTCATGTTAGATGGCAATCCTCGACGGTATACGTTGTGACGGGGGTAGGGACGCGTCGCATTGTCCGGGTCCACCATGTTGGATGATGAACCTTTGAAGGCGAGTGATCGTGTCCACAGATTTGTTTGGAGGGTGCTTCGGCTACGCCCGCCTCATATTTAAACAAAGTGCGAGCGATCGCAGCCCAAAGGAACCTTGCATGGACGAAGCTGTCGGTTCCATCGACTTCCAAGACCATGGCTGCACTCTTCTACCTCGGATCGTCATGTTAGATGGCGATCCTCGACGGTGTAGGTTGTGCTGTGGGAGGCGATCTCGTGCCTAGGTTCATCATGTTAGATGATGAACTTTTAGAGGGAGAGCGAGTCCTCTATTTTTGGAGATGTTGCTGGAGCAGTAGCCTTTCGTTTGACATGATGGAAACTGGGGAAAGACCTCCGAAGTTTCCACCCCTTGATTGAAGCACAAAGATCTGGCCACCAGGGTTGATTGGGAGGATCGACTCGTATGAATCCTCTGGCTTGCCGTGTTTGATTCTGGCGATCGGGTTGGAACACTGATGATCGTCGTTCAGTCGGAGATCGCGACCCTTGATCCTTTTCGCCAGGGGCTCCGGCTAATTAACTAGACTGACCAGCTTGCCCTCCTCGAACAATCTCCAGAGTTGTCTGAGGAGGTTGCAGCATTGATCGGTGTTGTGGCCGGGACTCTTGTGGTAAGCACAAAATTTGTTGCGGTCTAGATGACCGTGGTCCCTTACCGCCTTCGGCTTGCTTAGCCGCTCGCGCCCCTGGATGGCGTAGAAAATATGAGTCGGAGATAGATTGAGGTTGTGGTGGAGATGGGCTTCCACATCCTCGAAGGTCCTGAAATCACCGGATGGTTTGGCGGACGCCTTGTTGGACTTGGCGATCGCCGTCTTTGCCCCCTGGTCTTGGCAAAGGGCGAGCAACCTCCGCCTGGCCAAAAAGTCTGCGGCCTTGGCGCGGAAGATCGCGTAGGTCCGGGGGATGTCCTTCGTAAGGTGCCTAAACATGGGCGAAAGACCATTGAATCCCCCTAGGACCGAGTAGAGGGCGATCTCGTCGCTTACGGGCTCGCCGTTGAGGATTATCTCATCCACCCGGTCGATGTAGTCTTCGTCGGACTCGTCTTCCCCCTGCCTGATTTTCATCATGCGGTGGGGACCTTCTGGTCGAGCGACCTTGGCGGCGAAGTACGACGTGAAGTCGCTCGCCAGTTGTTCAAAAGAACTGATGGATCACGGTGGCAATGAGACGTACCACCTATGGGCCAGGTCGCCCAGCGTTAACAGGAACATTCAGCACCTGGTCGCATCTTATGCCCCACATCCGGTCATGTAGATCCGGAACTTGCTCAGGTGAGTCTCGGGGTCCGACCTCCTCTCGTACAAAGGTGTTTGAGGAGGAGTAATCCTTGGTTGCACGGGGGCGAGCTCGATGTGGACGGCGAGTGGATCGCTCGGTCCGATGATCTTTCTCTTGGCGCCTGCCCCAGTTACTAGGAGCGCCTTCATGCCATCGAGATGGCGTTGCATTGCGGCCATCGCCGTAGCTTGGTCGCTCGTGGTTTGGCTCTCGGAACGGGAGCTGAGGCGATTGTGTACCGATCTCCTCGCTCTGCGGTAGGCGATGAGGTCGTCGTTGCCGATCTTGGTTCTTCGGTGAGGGAGAGCCAAGTGGCCGACCTGCCTTTTGGGAGTTGGATATGCCGAACTCCTAGTGACGAATTCGAGTTCCGTCTTCTCATGGTTGGGGCCAGAATACCGCGGTCGCCATGATGGATCGCTTCCTAGGCAGCTGAAAACAGAATTGTCCCGCCTTGCGAGTGCCTTTTCCTGCAAATCGGGGCTTTCTGGCGATCGCTCGATAAGTAACCTTTTGAGCTTCCGGTTGCCCGCGTGGCGGATGGCTGATGGGGTAATAGTGGGCGCGTCGCATGCTCTCCATTGCTCCCACAGGATGGCCATGGCCTCCTCGATCTGCTCCGCGGTTTGGAACTGATCGAGCAAGATGCCGTCCCTCGGGGGCGGGATCGAGAGTCTCGCACCGCCGCGGCTACCCTCCGCCGTAGGTTGGGGCTCGGATTGAGCCGGAATGAGACGTCCGACGGCTCGTAGAGTGGCTCTCTTCGAGGTGGTGGCAGATGTCATGATTCTGAAGGTTTTTCTTTGAAGAACAGTGCATGTTTCTTCAAGTATATGCTCCGGAGAACAGTGAGTGTTCTTCGAAACGGTCGGAGAGAAAATTAAGGTAGATCCCCTTCCTCTAGCGCCAATTGTTGTTACCCAAAATATTTTCCGGAGATGATATGCTGGAATGGATGAGTAACAAACAAATGCTAGAGCACGCCCGAGGGAAGGTAAATAACACAAGATTTGTCGGGTTTGTTAGGCCCGGGCTTGAATGCTCTCGCGAGATATTATTAATACGAATACTTGGGAGTACAAATATTAATGTTAGAGTACAATTACAATGAGTGTAAAGACCCTAGTTATCTAGCTTTTGAGTGCTGATGATTGCCGGAAGAACTAGAGTTGCTCTGAGTTCTTATTCACGTTTCTGTCGACCGTCTTTTGGTTTAAGAGGTTTCGAGAGTGAGAGAGAAAGATGTCCGAAGTTTATAGCGTAGCCAAGAGTGAGAAGCCAACTCTTTTCCGAAAGCTGGAAGTCCTCTATTTATAGGAGTTGGGATGCCTTAATTGTGACGGGCGATCGCGTTTGCTGTATTATAATAAGCGGGCGATCGTCTTTTAGCACATGAGTTGGTTGCCTTAAAGTCTGCGGCTGCTGCTGGAAGCCAGCTGTACGAACCAATAAGAGGACAGCACGCGTCTCTTGTCGCTGTCTCGGGAGGTCCCACCTTGGACCTTTCGGTGGGTCTGTCGGTAGGTGAGAAGATGGTGACAGACTGGGGTTAAAGGTCTTTACCTACGACGCCTTTTCCAGATCTGCACGTGGGCCTCTATCCCGAGATTCGGTCTTCGCTGGCGTGACAGATGTTGGCTTTACGTGGCATGAGGCGGTCGTCCATGGTCGGGCACTAGAGTCGATCGCTATGTGCCGAGAGACGATCGCCCTGGATGTCGATCGCTCGGCACTTGGACTTGATCTGGGATCTTCGTTTGGCAAGTATGCCGTGGTCTATTTGACTCTGGTTCGGTCGCCCAGTCTTTGTGCCGATCGCCTGTTGAGATGTATAAATCTCGACACAACAAAACCCATAGAGCCATATGATGAAAAGTTTTCTAAAATGATGATCATAGTATTATTCTAATGCTAATAATATGAAATGATATGTCCAACTAGTTGTCAAAATTCACCCTTTTTATGATTTTCTTTCAGGTTAGGCGAAGTCGGAGCTTGGCGAGGAAGGTGAATGGCATGTAGTCAGATTTCTCAGGATGTTTTTGTAAATTTGGACAAACATGAGGTTTAGAACTTGTCAATTTTGATAAATAATGATATTG
Organism: Orobanche coerulescens; assembly: GCA_033398695.1. Taxonomy (NCBI): domain Eukaryota; kingdom Viridiplantae; phylum Streptophyta; class Magnoliopsida; order Lamiales; family Orobanchaceae; genus Orobanche; species Orobanche coerulescens. The sequence continues at coordinate 46,798,257 of CM065814.1, forward strand.
AGAGAATAACGAATGGTTGGGATTCCTAAAGGCAGATGAATGGTTTCCAAAATCCTAAAAAGATATCACTGTTAGACCAAACAGGAGGTTTCAGAGCCCTTCCAGTCCCAGCGTCTGGAAGGGTGGTATTATCAAAGATCTACGCGCACAAGATGTGGCGACTACATTGACCGATGTGGTATATTTTAATATAAAAAAATAGTAGGGGTGATATAAAAATACCCCTACTATCAAAACCTTACTACATATACAGCATTCGGTACAACCCCTACAAAGCATGGTGTAGATAGTAGGGATGTTTTTGTATCACCCCTACTATTTTTTTATATTAAAATATACCACATCAGCGCCATGTAGGCGCCACATCAGCACCACGTAGGCGCTGGTATAATACCACCCTTCGAGACGCTGGGACTGGAAGGGTGCTGGGTTTCAGAGATTATGCCTTTAAGGATTATTTGGTCAATAAAGATAGCCGAACCCGGAGTCAAGGGCATTACAAAATTTCATTCCAATTCTTTTTTCTGTCTAATGTCATCAATTTGTTGTCAAAAGTCACAGTGGCTGTTATTTATCAGATGTCATTAAAATATAGGGATACTGGACTTAACAATTCAACTAAAGGAGTATGTGTGCATTTTACACCAAACCTCGGGTAACATTGTAATTATTTATATGGGAAGCCTCTGTTCACATAATTTATCAAAAATTATATCGATAAATGTGAAGTCATATAATTATTTCATGAAGTATAATATTTGATAATTTTCTATTATACCTGTAGATCCAAATACTTATGCCGCTGGCCATAAGTTTCTTAATGACAGGTAATACTATTTTGGATTCGTCCGTGTCCGTCCAATTACGACTTACGGGATCACATGTTTAGAATCTCATGCCTGTGCTGCAAATCTGAGAAGAACAAAATAGGAGACATATTCGTTAATAAAAAAGGCATTAATATATATATATATATATATATAAAAAAAAAAAAGTAATCGAAAGAAGCAAATCGAATATGGGCGATATTGAGTCCAGAGAATCTGTCTCCTTAAAGCAAATTCGCCTCCACCGCAGTGTATAGCGTCTGCTCCCAGGATAAAACAACATCTCGATACGTTGATAAAACGATTATCGCACCCTCAGCGAACTAGAATTAAACATGAACTACCACCGACGCGACCCAAATTACGAAAAGAAATTATTTCCGAAAAAAAAAATGAAGTCGAAATTTCGGGTGTGAAAAATGGACGAAAATTCCAGTTGAAAATAAGACCCCTCACATCTGTATTTATAGGTGAAGATGAGAGAGAGACATGTGCTGGAGGAACTCTAAACTGATCAGGATTGGTATCAATTATATTGATGTTTATCCGGATCCGAAAAATTCGGAATTTATAATTGAGGTATTTTTAGTAAAATAAATTTTTACCGAATAAAATTGCAGTAAAAAGATAACTTCGAGACGCCGAGACATTTCGCCCAAATCGCCCTTCGACCAAGACCGACCCGACCCGAGCCGAGCCGGACGGACGGCGACGGCGGCGCGTGTGTGTGTGTGTGTGTGTGTGTGTGTGCGCGCGAGGGGCGCCTAGTCACACATCCGCTCATGTCTCACTTTTTTGAACAAGACTTTGTCCACATCTCTTTATATACTCACAATTTTTCTCTTCTTTTTTCAATGTGGGATAACATCCTAAACCCATTTCTAAAGGGTTCACTTTGGAACATTACATCTCATTCATACCATAATTATTTTGAGTGTTCTTATATGTTTTGGAAACCTCGTACGGAGTACTACGTATTCCAACTAAGTCCCGACTGTAACTCGTAGTCGAGCCCACTCAAAATTGCCTCTCAAGTGGGCTGCTCAAAACAGCCCATTTCCTCTATTTTTCCAACAATCCCCCACATGAATGAGATTGATGGTCCAGCAGCACACGTCAGACACGGAGTTTGACTTGTTGATAGTTACTGCGGTTAGGCATTGTATAGGATAGGTAGAGTATGCTCCTTGAACCTTCCCTCGAAAAGATATATTCTCCTTACTGGCTAGACAGTATGACTAGATGCCTTTGAACTGTCCGACCGCTTGTGTAAGTGATCGTATATCCTTCACAAGTGCCCTCCCTGATTTATTCTGTTCTCATTATTGTGCCCGTTTTGGCCGTGGACACCGTCCTGGTTCTGCGGGAGTTTCTAGAGAATTGTGCCTTACAATTCTCCTTTGAAGCGGCCCCTCTTCACTCCAACATAGGTGATTCTCGTTAAGTGTTTTGAGTAAACCCGTATTTTACTCCACCCGACTATACATTATCGACTTAAGAATCATTAAATGTATAAGCTTAACCTCTCCCTACGGGTATCACTGTTTTCATCCTAGGAATGGTCGGTTCGGGGTAACCCCCACAGTAATCGTGCCCAGTTTTATGAATTGGTTGTCCCATTGAACCTAGATCTTGGGATCTCCAGTCAGCTTAGGTTGGGTATTCTCCATAAAACCATTAGCTCATGGCAATAGACCCATTCCTCTTGATGATTTATCGACAAGGTCTTTTGATAACCCTTTGGTTACGAATCCGCTATGTTATCTCTTGACGAATCGTAGTCAATACTGATAACCAATGTTGATAGCAAAATGGTATTATGTCTTTTCCTCATATGACGAGAATTACCATTATACTTTTGCTCCGTGCCCCGTCAATCGTGGATTGACTATCACACTAAATACATATTGCGGTCACAGCTTTGCCCATTTTGGAATATCTTTTAGAAATTGGTATTGCATTATGCTTCTTATGCATATTTGTCTAAGGTTATGAACTCATATTCCTTTGTAAATCGAGCAATAACCATCTATATTAAAGATTTCCATACCAATGCTGCACTTGCTAGTGTGAAACATATTCACTGTTTATACATTAAATTCATAATGTCAGATGTTCAATTTGCATTACTATATCATTTTAATAGTTTTTTGAATATCTCATGTCATGCAGCATGTACACACATGTAATCTTTATATCATTGTAATCACCACTTATGATTAGTTTCCCGATTACTCGTGTATCCACATAGTCTACTCACGATATAGACTGTGTTTAGTCTTGTACAATTCACTTAATACATTAGACTTTTAGTTACTCTTGAAAGATCAGTTGCCTTTGTGCTTGGATAGATGCACCATATCCATTGGCATTCCAATTGATTCCGTTGATCTTTCTAAGATTCATGTCATCATAGTTTGACTGACTTCATATGAGACATTGTGAACGACTTGAGATTTTACATCTTAAAGTCATCTCTTTGGTCTCATATATTTATCTTTTCAAACTTTGTTGAATTGATCCCCTTGTCATTACTTACATCAATGATGTAACACCCCCAAGTTATTCAGAGAATATTACAGCCCCGTAATCCCCGCCGTGGGACCCACAAGGCTAAACATACGCGGAACTGTAAATTTTGACCGATAAGGTCTACATATAATGGAAGGAAGAACAATACAAAGGGTATTCAAAATATAACCCATGTATGCAGAGACATCACAACACAAATCAATACCTCGGCAAACACAAGCCGGAACATCAAGAAAAATGAAAAACAATACTTGAGTATTCAATAACCATTCTAGTACACAACACTGAATGGAAAACTCAAAACATAACCGGAGGAAAGACACAGTATCACTCTTGCCCACCATCTTCATGCCGACCCGATACCTGCCTGTCCGCTCTCCTGGAACCTGAAATACATAAAAAGTATTTCCCCCATAAGGTGTTAGCCGTCGAATAGCTAGTGCAAGTATATCAAGTATGAAACACAATACCTCTCGATAATAAAGTAAATGTAACCGTCAATTCATCAATTCAAGACTAGTATTCCAGAATAACTAAATCTCATGGCATCGCATCAATACATATATGAATACCGTGGAACCGCACCAGAGGCTACGGAACCCTCAGGGGACCTATCGGCCCGCCCCAGAGTGGTTCGTTCATATCATCCGTGGAATCGCACCAGAGGCTACGAAACCCTCAGGGGACCCGTCGGCCCGCCCCAGAGTGGATAGAAATAATCATGCCATTAATATTTAATACTTTCAAAGTCGAGAACGCACATTCATAAATATATACTTGCCTTTGAGACATCGAGAAATCGAACGGAAAAAGGGTATGAGTTCGGTAGGTCCAAGAACGCGCTTCTGGCACCTAAACGATTTGCAAGGAATATGATAATCAATTATCCATATCCAAATTACACGAAGAAACTCCCGAAACCCGTCTACGATTTATGGAAATACATGGATAAACAACTAGAGGTTGGAAAATCGTCCGAACCCTCACAAGTCCAAAAACGGCACAATCCAATCCGTAAAATCATAGGAAAAGCATGCATACGGGATAGATACATCATAATCTCAAGGTTCTGAAGCTTCAAAATGGGTAAATCGGACGAATCTATGAAAAACCCCAAAATTCCCAAAAGGTACAATTCTAAGGATTTTTACTTTGATTCGGACGATAGGATGGATTAGATGTTGTATAATCCTTGTTATCCAACCCAAGATGACAATATTTGAAGAAGGATTGCCTCGAATCGCCCCAAATCACCTTTCCCGAGCTCTCCCGATCGGAAAAAGTGGAAATGATGTGAAATGACAAGTGCAGGGGTTGACTGTCCCCTTATATACTGTCCCAGTCTAGCGCACGCTTTGCTTCAATAATAGCATGCGCTAACGGGTCACCTGGTAGTCCAGTAGCTACTGTCATAAGACGTTAGCACGCGCTACGAAACATCCCTAGCGTGCGCTAACTGCTGTCCTGCCAAAATCTCAGTTTACTGCCTCGGTCCGCTAGCGTGCGTTAATACTGAGCATTAGCGTGCGTTACGCAACACATATAGCGTACGCTAGCCGCTGCCTAGCGTGCGCTACCTGCTAGTCCAGAAAGTCTGAAACCTCACTGCCTCTACTGACCAGCCCATTAGCGTGCGCTACCATTATGGCTTAGCGTGCGCTACGTAACAATTTTAGCGTGCGCTAGCCGAAGCCTAGCGTGCGCTACCTGATAGTCCAGAAACCTGGCAACCTCACTGCCTCTGCCGACCCGGCCATTAGCGTGCGCAACGGACGGATGTTAGCGTGCACTACTGACCACGAATAGCGCGCGCTAATGGACTCCTAGCGTCCGTTAATCCGCCAGTCCAGAGAGCAGTCTGAGTCACTGGTTCTGACCTGACTGGTCCCTTAGCGCACGCTACGGCTCAAAGCTAGCGTGCGCTAATCAAGTTGAATTAGCGTGCGTTAGCCTAGGCCTAGCGTGCGCTATTCCTCTGGCCCAGAACACTTCCGCAAGGTCTAAACAATACGATCGTGACCCAAACAAGGCACGAAACTTAACGATAATATAAACAACATCTCCAAGCATTTACAGAGCGACAACATAAGAGAAACAGTAAGGTCAAACAGTCAATAAAAAGTACGGGTATTACATTCTCCCCCTCTAAAAAAGAAGTTTCGTCCCAAAACTTAAGAAACAAATAGTTCGGGGTATTCCACCCGCATCTTCTCTTCCGTCTCCCAAGTCGCCTCCTCGACTCCATGCCTCGACCATTGCACTTTAACCAGTGGAATGGTCTTATGCCGAAGTTGTTTCTCGCGACGCTCAAGGATCTTCACGGGTCTCTCCGGAAAGGTAATATCCTTGGCTACGTCAATCTCACTGTAGTCGATAACGTGGCTCGGATCCGGCACATACTTTCTCAGTTGAGACACATGAAAAACACTATGGACGTGACTCAAAGCTGGAGGCAACGCCAAACGATAAGCTAAATCTCCAACTCTATCCAAAATCTCGAAAGGTCTGATATACCTCGGACTAAGCTTCCCCTTTTTCCCGAAACGGAAAACTCCTCTGGTCGGAGACACCTTGAGCAAGACATGATCCCCCACTTCAAACTCTAAGGGTTGACGACGAGTATCAGCATAAGATTTCTGACGACTCTGGGCAGTCAGCAATCGGTCCCGGATAATAGAAATCTTTTCCTTAGTCTCCATCAACATATCCAGTTCCGTTCCAACTAGCTCGGAAGCCTCATCCCAACACAATGGAGACCTACATCGCCTACCGTAAAGTGCCTCGAAGGGTGCTATTTTGATCGACGCATGCCAACTATTATTGTAAGCAAACTCGATCAACGGTAAGTGAAGCTCCCAATCATTACTCCAGTCTAAGGCACAAGCCCCCAACATATATTCCAACGTCTGAATCGTCCTCTCTGTCTGACCGTCCGATTGAGGATGAAAAGAAGTGCTCAATCTCAACTCAGTACCCAAAGCCTGATGAACGGCCTGCCAAAAATGCGATACGAAACGGCCGTCTCGGTCAGAAACAATGGTCTTGGGGGCACCGTGCAACCTCACGATCTCAGCAATAAAGGTTCGAGCCAGTCTATCCGGTCCCCAAGTATCCTTAATACCCAAGAAGTGTGCAGACTTGGTCAGCCGATCGACAATTACCGAAATAATATTCATTCCGGCCCGAGTTCTCAGCATGCCAGTCATGAAATCTATAGAGATGTCTTCTCACTTCCACTCGGGAATGGGAAGCGGTTTCAACAACCCCGCTGGTCGTTGATGTTCGATCTTGACTTGTTGACACGTCAAGAACCGTAGTACAAACTCCGTAACATCCTTCTTCATATTATTCCACCAAAAATTACGCTTCAAATCTTTGTACATCTTACTCGTCCCGGGGTGGATTGAGTAAGGCGTAGCATGAGCTTCTCGGAGAATTTTCTGCCTCAACTCTAAATCGTTCGGAACACAAAGCCTGCCCTGAAATCTCAGAATACGATCCTCGTGAACCATAAAGCCTGGAGCTTTTCCTTTAATTACATCTCCCTTCAGTTGAGAAATCATCGGGTCACTCCACTGCTTCCCTTTGATATCATCAATCAAGGACGAAGTAATTTCGAGAGTACATAACTGTCCCTGTACTCGCTGAAGCCAAACTTCTATCCCTTGCTCAATTAAATCCTGACGAATTTTCGTCTGAGATGTAAGAACCTCGAGCATTTGAAGAGATGCCGATTTGCGGCTCAAAGCATCCGCAACGACATTAACTTTTCCGGGGTGGTAAAGAATTTCCAAATCATAATCCTTTATCAACTCTAACCAACGTATCTGTCTCATATTCAGCTCCTTCTGACTGAAAATATATTTCAGGCTCTTGTGATTGGTATAAATCCGACACGGAGAACCATACAAATAATGCCGCCAAATATTGAGTGCGAAGACAATTGCGGCCAATTCCAAATCGTGAGTAGGATAATTCATCTCATAAGGCTTTAATTGTCGTGACGCAAAAGCTATCGTCTTATCATGCTGCATAAGTACACAGCACAGACCTTGACCCGAAGCATCACTATAAACTGCAAAGCCCTCACTACCATGTGGCAAAGTTAAAATCGGTGCTGAAGTCAAACGCCTCTTCAGTTCATCGAAGCTCTGTTGTCTTTCATCCGTCCAAACAAACTTTTTGGTCTTCTGGAGTAATTTCGTAAGCGGCCGAGCGAGTTTCGAGAACCCCTCGACAAACCGACAGTAATACCCAGCAAGGCCCAAAAAGCTACGAACTTCCTTAACATTTTTAGGCGGTGCCCAATCTAGCACTGCCTCAATCTTCTGCGGGTCTACACGAACCCCTTCGGCCAAAATCACATGGCCGAGAAACATAACTTCTTCCAACCAAAATTCACATTTCGAGAATTTTGCATAGAGGTGCTCGGTTCTCAAAATGTCTAAAATCAAACGCAAGTGTCGGGCATGTTCCTCCTTATCTCGAGAATAGATCAAGATGTCGTCAATAAAGACGACTACACACCTGTCGAGGTACTCGATGAATATCTTATTCATTAACTGCATGAATACTGCCGGGGCATTAGTCAACCCAAAAGGCATAACTATAAATTCATAATGCCCATATCTCGTCCGAAACGCCGTCTTCGGAATGTCGGACTCCTTCACCCTGAGTTGATAATACCCGGATCTTAAATCAATCTTCGAGAAAACTGCAGCCCCTTGTAATTGATCAAATAAATCATCTATACGAGGTAAAGGATACTTGTTCTTGATGGTTACTTTGTTCAGCTCATGGTAGTCAATGCACAAACGTAGTGAACCATCCTTCTTTCTTACGAAAAGAACAGGCGCACCCCAAGGCGAAGCGCTCGGTCTGATGTACCCTTTTTCTAGAAGTTGTCCCAATTGATTCTTCAATTCCTGCATCTCGGAAGGTGCCATTCGGTAAGGTGCTTTAGAAATCGGAGCCGCATCTGGCTCTAAGTCCACGGTAAATTCTATCTCTCGATCTGGCGGTAATCCCGGGAGGTCATCCGGGAAAACATCGGGATACTCATTAACAACCGGAATTGAAGAGAAATCGACTTCGTTTCCTTCTGTTTTCAAGGCATAACACCAACAGCCCGTACAACCTTTATTCAAAAGTTTTACGGCCTTCATGGCACTGATAAGTAACTTGGATAGTCCCGACTTACGCCCCAAAAATGAGTACTCAGATCCGTCTTTAGTCATCATGGTGATAACCTTGGTACGGTAGTTCATAATCGCTTGATGACTATCAAGCCAATCCTCGCCGAGGATCACATCCTCGCCTTCTAAATCAACTACAATCAGATTCGATAACCATTCCATACCGGATATAATCACCGGAAAATCTCTAATCTCCCGGTTTCCCACAATTCTATCCCCGCTAGGCAGTTTCACGATGAAGGGATCGCAAACAGTCAAACAAGTTATATTCAAACTGCGTACACACTTCCAAGAAATAAAAGAATGTGTAGCACCCGTATCGAAAAGTACATGGACTGGATGAGATAAAATATGAATGGTACCTGAAGCTACCGCCGCGTCGGGTTCGTCTGTTCGATGCATCTCGTAAACCCGTGGTTGTACTGAACCGACGCTAGAGTTTCCTCCTCCAGTGTTCTGACCCCGTCCCCGGCCCCTGCCGAAATTCTGCTGAGGTTGACCAAAAGGTTGTCGCTGATTTATACCTTGATCAAGAGGTGCTGGGGCAGAAGCCCGAGTTTCCAAAGTCTGATTCGGCTCGGAACAGTAAGCCGCTCTATATCCCAACTGTCCGCACGTGTGACACTTCAATGGTGGAAAGTTACATTCCATATTAACGTGGCCTGCACGACCACAATTGTAGCAAGTCACCGTGCGATTTGTTGTACCCGGAGTAGAACGTTAACCCCTCTTTCCTTTATTAGAACGTGACAATTGACCGGCAGAACGGTTAGTCGCCTGTGACCTCTTAAAGTTGCCACCCTTAGAGCTAGAAAAATTTCCCGTGACTTTCTGCTTCTTCGGTTCTTCCACGGTATCGTGGTCGGGGCTCAACATATCATGGGCTAAGGCTCTGTCTTGGTATTCCTTTAGTGTGGTGCAAGCAAATCCGGCCATGTATCGTCGTAAGTCCATATTCATACGCATATCAAAGTAACGGATCTTGTCACGCTCGTTCCGCACTTGATCCTTCACGTGGATCAGTTGTTGGCTGTACTCCACGATCGCCTGCGAAACAGGAATGTTCTGTGGTTTAGCCTCGAAAAAGGCGCGGATTCGGCCTTCTCGTACCGGCCAAGGACAAAACTCGGCCTCCAATAGTTCTTTAAATTCATCCCACGTGGCAACACGATCCTGTGGCTTGATGACTTTCCACCACGTAGCGGCCTCCTTGGTAAGGAAATACTGAGCAATCGGTACTTTCCTCACTTCGGGGCAATCAACCGCTTCGAAAATCTTTTCTAATTCTGCTCGCCAATCTTCCCATCCTAACGGGTCTGTGGCACCGCCAAATTGTGGAGGGTGCATACGAATTACATTCTGAAGCAAGGCATCCGTGTTCGGATTCGGATTATTCAACTGAACAGTTTGGGCTAAAATGGTCATCTGGGTAGCCAATTGTTGAAGTACATTCGCAACTCCAACGTCCGCATTGTTCCCCAAGCCATTCGACTGGTCGTGCTGACTTTCGGTGTCGGGATGCATCGAGTTTGACAAGCTGGGGTTGGTTGACCCCGCAACAGAATTGATGGAAACGGCCGCGCCACGACCTCTTCCACGTCCACGGCCACGACCACGGCCACGGCCCCTACCAGCTGACATACTGAAGAACACACAAGTCACGTAAGCACAATTCAATTACATGTCATCAAAGTGACTGATTCTCACGAATACTAATCAAAAGAAGCAAAACGAATAAGGAAACACCAGAAGAGTAAGAGGTCTTACAAGTACCGGTCGCACTGTGATGATGGCAGAGTAGTGATACTGCGGACAAATGATGACTCGATCGACCCAAATGACCGACAGCCTAGGTATCCATAGACCTAAGCTCCGATACCATATTCTGTAACACCCCCAAGTTATTCAGGGAATATTACAGCGCCGTAAGCCCCGCCGTGGGACCCACAAGGCTAAACATACGCGGAACTGTAAATTTTGACCGATAAGGTCTACATATAATGGAAGGAAGAACAATACAAAGGGTATTCAAAATATAACCCATGTATGCAGAGACATCACAACACAAATCAATACCTCGGCAAACACAAGCCGGAACATCAAGAAAAATGAAAAACAATACTTGAGTATTCAATAACTATTCCAGTACACAACACTGAATGAAAACTCAAAACATAACCAGAGGAAAGACACAGTATCACTCTTGCCCACCATCTTCATGCCGACCCGATACCTGCCTGTCCGCTCTCCTGGAACCTGAAATACATAAAAAGTATTTCCCCCATAAGGGGTTAGCCGTCGAATAGCTAGTGCAAGTATATCAAGTATGAAACACAATACTTCTCGACAATAAAGTAAATGTAACCGTCAATTCATCAATTCAAGACTAGTATTCCAGAATAACTAAATCTCATGGCATCGCATCAATACATATATGAATACCGTGGAACCGCACCAGAGGCTACGGAACCCTCAGGGGACCTATCGGCCCGCCCCAGAGTGGTTCGTTCATATCATCCGTGGAATCGCACCAGAGGCTACGAAACCCTTAGGGGAGCCGTCGGCCCGCCCCAGAGTGGATAGAAATAATCATGCCATTAATATTTCATACTTTCAAAGTCGAGAACGCACATTCATAAATATATACATTCCTTTGAGACATCGAGAAATCGAACGGAAAAAAGTTATGAGTTCGGTAGGTCCAAGAACGCGCTTCCGGCACATAAACGATTTGCAAGGAATATGATAATCAATTATCCATATCCAAATTACACGAAGAAACTCCCGAAACCCGTCTATGATTTATGGAAATACATGGATAAACAACTAGAGGTTGGAAAATCGTCCGAACCCTCACAAGTCCAAAAACGGCACAATCCAATCCGTAAAATCGTAGGAAAAGCATGCATACGGGATAGATACATCATAATCTCAAGGTTCTCAAGCTTCAAAACGGGTACATCGGACGAATCTACGAAAAACCCCAAAATTCCCAAAAGGTAGGGTTCTACGGATTTTTACCTTGATTCGGACGATAGGATGGATTAGATGTTGTATAATCCTTGTTATCCAACCCAAGATGACAATATTTGAAGAAGGACTGCCTCGAATCGCCCCAAATCGCCTTTCCCGATCTCTCCCGATCGGAAAAAGTGGAAATGATGTGAAATGACAAGTGCAGGGGTTGACTGTCCCCTTATATACTGTCCCAGTCTAGCACACGCTACGCTTCAATATTAGCGTTCGCTAATGGGTCACCTGGTAGTCCAGTAGCTATTGTCATAGGACGTTAGCGCGCGCTACGAAACATCCCTAGCGTGCGCTAACTTCTGTCCTGCCAAAATCTCAGTTTACTGCCTCGGTCCGCTAGCGTGCGTTAATACTGAGCATTAGCGTGCGTTACGCAACACATATAATGTACGCTAGCCGCTGCCTAGCGTGCGCTACCTGCTAGTCCAGAAAGTCTGAAACCTCACTGCCTCTACTGACCAACCCATTAGCGTGCGCTACCATTATGGCTTAGCGTGCGCTACGTAACAGTTTTAGCGTGTAACACCCCAAACTAGGCGGATATTACAGTGCCGTAGATCCCCAACTGGGACCCACCAGGCAAATAAAAATGAATGAATTACACAAGATAAATGTAGTACCGAACTACATTACAACAATAATTACTCCGATGAGGAGTTTAATTACAACACACCAGGACAATACCGAATACTAGTGTATTTTATATGAAGATAAAATACACAACACTGAATGAAACGGAGTATTCAAATGAAAGTCTGCAGCGGAAAATAAAGGACAATAATATGAATAACTGAAAGATCGGGGCCCCCTACTAGTATCACTAGGACTCCTCGACATCAACATGCTATTCCCGTGCGTTTGCCTTGCCATGACCTGAAAAACAAAATCCCCAAACGGGCCGCCATTACAAAGAACAACAATCCTCAAGGGTTGAAAATACACAAACATGATTTAATCAAGTTATGAAATATCCTTAGTTATGAATTACGCTGAAGAAGAGTATCACAGTACGCCCGTAGTGTTCTGTGCGAGTGTACAAGACGAATGACCGGACACACCCGTCCTTGTACCTAATTAGTCTCACGGTGTAACGCTTTCCCGTGTGCACGGTCCAATGTATCGGTGAACCCAATACATAACCATCGTGTGCCCGACTAAAAATTCCACACAGCCACACCCGGCCACGCAATATGAACCCAGAAGGTCATATGAACGAGAATGACCATAATGAATATCAATGAATAATAATTAGACAAGACCAAGATGACTCACCGATATGAAAGTAAATAGTGACGTGATTGATAATCCAATGGAATGATTTGGAACCGTTGTTCCTCGTGAATGAAATGATTATTCGACAATTACAGGTCTCAAAATGATTAATATTATGATGAATGAATTATGATTATGAGTAATCAACAACAAAAAGGAATGAATATCCTTTTAACCGAGTAAGAATCAACTTACACAACACCGGTGACAATTATTCTTCCACGAACAATGTCCTAATTGAGATATCGGTCGCTCGAACAACCTTGAACAATTCAATTACCAACAATCCGTTCAATAAACGTAACAAACATGAATATAACGAACTCAACACGTCGATACGACTAAACCAAGTCCATTGAGGCATTAAATCAAACACGTTGCGTCCAAACTCCGATTGATTACAATCGAACCTCAATATACCAATACCAAATCCCCCAAGAAGTGTTTCAAACCAACAAAACATCTTCAATACGATTAATAATCCCAAACGAATATCCAAAAACGTGATTATAACGACAATTAATCAAAAACCCCCAATTTCAACTCGATATTCAAAGTGTTCTTGAATAATTCCTCAATAATCGAATAAATCCTTATACAAACTCATAATCATATACATATCCCTACATATAACATGATTATAACGTCCAAAACATCATATCTCAACATAGAATCGAAATCCAAGGTGTTGAAAAATATTACCTTTGACGATCCAATCACTTCGATCCGATGAATACGAGTTAAAACGAGTATCCAAGCTTCCCAAATGAATGAGGATGATGAAAGTCTAACACTCAAGTGATTTAGGAAGGAAAAATCCCTCTCTCAAGTCTCTCTCTCGGAACAAAATGAAGAAAGGAAGAAAATGGTGAAAAATGTCCCGGCCGAGTCCTTAAATACTGCCGGAAGTTACGGCCGTAACTCGGCCCTCTTACGGCCGTAACATTCCAGGTCAACGGCCTTACGGCCGTAACCGGCCAACTCGTACGGCCGTAACTCGGCTTCGTCCGAAAGCCTGCCGACAGACTTACGGCCGTAACCTCTCTTGAGTTACGGGCGTAACCCGCCTTCGTCAAAAACATCCGCCGACATCCTTACGGCCGTACCCGCACACCTTACGGCCGTAACTCGGATGATACGGCCTTATCCGGCCAACCTTACGGGCGTAAGCCCTCTTCGTCGAAAACAACCAGGCACCCTGCCTGTCGCGTACGGCCGTAACCGGCCAAACCTTACGGCCGTACCCTCCTCAACTTACGGCCGTATGCCGCAATCCTTACGGCCGTAAGTCACCCTTGGTCGACAACACTCGAAATTTGCGAACACCACTTACGGCCGTATCTCATCTTCCTTACGGCCGTAACTCACCTTCGGCCAAAATGCCTGGGTAGCCTGCTGGACCACTTACGGCCGTAACCGGCCAGCCTTACGGCCGTACCCGCTGACTTACGGCCGTATCCCAGAACCTTACGGCCGTAACTCGATGCTGGCCAAGGTGAATAAATCCGATAATTCCGATTCCTTGCTACGACTGATGAAAGATCCGACATATCATACGAATGTGGAAGTGAACAAGTCTAACACTAGCCAAAGATGGTACTCCCAGTACAAGGCTATCAATCACAATGAAAATGATCATACTCCCGTCTCGATCTAAAAACGGAGATAAAATGACGATCGGTAACTGATATACGATTACAACATGCCAACATTGAACGCAAATGAGTGATTCATGAATGATGAGTGATTATTAATGAGTGAGAATTACTGAGTGACGAATACAGACTGATAATTACTGAATGAAAATGACTGAGTTACAACCGGGTATTACATACTCCCCCCCTTAAAAAGAGTTTCGTCCCCGAAACCAAGGGTCAAACAACTCGGGATAACTCTCCCGCATACTCTCTTCGGTTTCCCAAGTGGCCTCTTCGATTCCGTGTCTAGACCACTGAAACTTAACCAAAGGAATCGCCTTATTCCTCAACTGTTTGATTCGCCGCTCTAACACTCGTACAGGACGCTCCTCGTACGAATGATCATCCGCGATCTCGATTTCGTCGAACTGAAGTATGTGACTCGGGTCGGCAACATACTTCCGCAACTAAGAGACATGAAACACATTATGAATTCGGCTCAACGCCAGAGGTAAAGCCAATCGATAAGTTAACTCGCCTATTCGATCCAGAATCTCAACCGGTCCAATGAATCTCGGACTCAACTTTCCCCTCTTCCCAAAACGGAAGATATTACGACTCGGGATTACCTTGACCAAAACATGGTCACCCGTCTCGATCTCTAATGGTCGACGACGATTACCAGCATATGATTCCTGTCGACTCCGAGTGGTCAACAACGACTCCTGATCAAGCTACCTTCTCACGGGCGGCTAATAAGCATATCGGGCTCAGTGCTTATTGATTCTGATGGGTCGTCCCAACACAAGGGAGATCGACAACGACGACCGTACCAAGCCTCGTATGGTGCTACCTTCATCGCAACATGCTAACTAAACTGTACGTGGACACAAACAACAGTAATTGGGCTTCCCAATCCTCTACTAATCGAGGACACATGCCCTCAACATGTCCTCCAATGTCTGAAAAGTCCTCTCTGATTGTCCGTCGGACTGAGGATGAAAAACGGTAATGAGGTTCAGCTGAGTTCCCATAGCACGATGAACTGATTTCCAAAATGAGACACGAATCGTCCGACACGATCAGAAACGATACTCTTAGGGGTACCGTGAAGTCTCATTATCTTCTTGATGAACAACTGAGCCAGTCTCTCGGGACCCCACGTATCCTTGATCTCAAGGAAATGAGCTGATTCAGATAGCGGTCCACGATCACCCAGATCGTACTCATGCCACGACGACTCGTCGGCAAACTTGTGAAGAAATCCATAGAAATGCCTCCCCACTTCCATTCTGGAATAGGGAGCGGTATCAGCATACTCGCCGGTCGCTGATGTTCCATCTTGACTTGCTGATAGGCTAAACATCTCGCTACAAATTCCGCGACTCCTCGCTTCATATTACTCCACCAGAAATGTTTTTTCAAGTCCTTGTACATCCTGCTAGACCCCGGATGAACCGGATAAGGGGTAGCATGAGCTCCTCTCAAGATCGAGCTTTTCAACTCGTCATTCGCCGGTACACAACCGGTTCTTAAACCTCAAAAGTCCATCCTCGTGGACCACGAATCCAGGGGCTTTCCCCAGAGCCACATCTTCACGGATGCGCAACAATGAAGGGTCTGAACTCTGATTCTATCTGATTACCTCCTCAAGTGACGATGAAATCTCTAACATACAAAGCTGTCCCTGAACTCGCCGGCTGCACTCGATCTCGGGTCTAAGGAATTCCCGCCAAGCTCCTTCGAATCGTTAAACGAGCAAGCATCTGCTCCCGAACGGACTTACGACTCAAGGCGTCGGCGACAACGTTCGCCTTGCCCGGTGGTAAAGGATCTCGATATCAAAATCTTTGATTAGTTCCAACCACCGCCTCGTCGCATATTTAACTCCTTGTGAGTAAATATATACTTCAACTCTTGTGATTGGTGAAGATCGACAGTGATGCCATAAAGGTAACGACGCCAAATTCCAACGCGAAAACCACGATTGCTAGTTCCGGCCGTGGGTTGGATAATTAACCATCTAATCCGAGGGAACATCGGATTTCCTTAACATCTTTCGGAGGTTGCCAATCTCGGATAGCCTCCGTCTTCTGAGGGTCGACACGAACTCGCGGATGAAATTACGTGCCCGAGAAAGTCACTTCGGACCTCCGTAACTCACATTAAGAAAACTTTCCATAAAGTTGTTCTCGTCTCAACACGCCGAGAACCTGATGAAGACGCACTCGTGTTCCCCGATCACGAGAATAAATCAAAATGTCATCGATGGAGACAACAACGAATCGATCCAAAAAGTCGATGAAAACCCGATTCATTAACTCCATGAATATCGCAGTGCAATAGTTAGCCCGAACGGCATAACTACGAACTCATAATGACCATAGCGTGTACGAAACGCTGTCCTCGCGATATCCGACTCTCGAATCCGCAATCGGTGATATCCAGATCTTAAGTCGATCTTGGAAAATATCAAGCTCCTCAAGTTGATCTAAAAGATCATCAATATGAGGTAAAGGATACTACTCTTGATCATCACCTGCTCACCTCCCGTAATTAATACCCACACGAGACGAGCCATCCTTCTCCTTGACAGATCACACCGGTGCTCCTCACGGGACGCACTCGGTCAGAGATAACCTTCCTCGAACTATTTCCCAAGTTGAATCTTCAATTCTTGCATTCTGGTCGGGGCCATCCGATACGGTGCCTTCGATAAAGGGGACGTACCGGCTCTAACTCACTCCTGAATTCTCCTACTCTAGGTGAAAGCAACCAGATAACTCGTCTGGAAATACATCGTCAATCGATGACAATGATACCACGAATGATTGAACATTTCGATTGCCCTAGAATGGTCAATCGATAAAAAGAGATACCAATAATGATTGGACAACTCGATTGCCTTAGAAAGGCCAATCGATGAAGATGATACAAGGAATGTTTAAATAACTCGATTGCCTTTGAAAGGCCAATCGATGAAAATGATACAATGAACAATTGAATGACTCGATTGTCCTAGAAAGGCCAATCGATGAAAACGATACAAAGAATGATTGAATAACTCGATTGCCTTAGAAAGGCCAATCGATGAGAATGATACAATGAATGATTGAATAACTCGATTGCCCTAGAAAGGCCAATCGATGAGAATGATACAATGAATGATTGAATGACTCGATTGTCCTAGAAAGGCCAATCGATGAAAATGATACAAAGAATGATTGAATAACTCGATTGCCTTAGAAAGGCCAATCGATGAGAATGATACAATGAATGATTGAATAACTCGATTGCCCTAGAAAGGCTAATCGATGAGAATGATACAATGAATGATTGAATAGCTCGATTGCCCTAGAAAGGCCAATCGATGAGAATGATTGAATAGTTCGATTGCGGAATTTCTCTGCTTCCGCCATAATAAAATTTCTACTGGAACAACGGGGATTACTTCCCTGAAGCACACATTCGACAACCAACGACGGAAAGATAGCGACCAAACGCTAACAAACACTGAGGATAGTATCAAGACGGTTAAACCAACTAATACCGAAAATTACATCGTCCTAAGATAAGTTCACCACGATTAGATCCATCAACCAATCGCGGTCATTAAGCTTAATTCGGTATGATTCCGAAAATTCTTCCATCGTCAGGTAGACCGATGGTATGAGGTCCACAAGGAATAGGACTATCCCAAAATAAGTCTATTCGAACATGATTCGAAAATGAATGAATGCGGTGCACCACTATTAAAAGGTACACACAGGTTGAAATAAAATCATGAGTATACCTGAGATCCTTCGGGTCACCGAATCGTCGATCCTCCTCAGCACATGAATCCGGGGCTTGCCGGCCCCCGAACTGGACGCTCCTGTCTGATAAATACGAGCTCCAACTCTATTTGCTTCCATTGTCTTAAACGACGTTGACAAAGCGGTCTGATTCTGAAACGCTGATTGCTGCCGGAGCCGACTTGGAGTCCATTCGGAAAAAACGGGCCTTATGCCCAGAATTCCCACAATTATGACATGTGATAGACGGCATCGTACACCTAGTACTGAAATGGCCCGGCGCCCCACAGTTGAAACAGATGATGGCCGAACTGGCTGTTCGGGACTGAGATCCCGTAGGATTATGCGCCGTAGGAGGTCGCTCAGAAACGATAGGACTCACACGAGGCTTCTTGAAGGTTGACTGACCGCCTTCGGATCGATTACGCTTCGTTGATTTCCTGCTGACAAATGAAGGTTGTTGTTCAGCACTTTCCTTAGCAGCTGGCTCATACGGGAGAGTTCTCTCGATTAATCCGGCCAGAGTGGCGCAATGATGATTGAGCAACTGCACATGGGTCATCATGGCCTGCATAAAAGTGAGTGGATCAACCCGAACATCTTCTGATCGAGCCGAGTCCTGGGCACGATTTCCCGGTAGCGAGTGATTATTCCTCGGGTTTCGGCCCGCACCGCGGCCTCTTCCCGTGCATCTCGACTCTGGCCCATACTGAAGTAGGAAGGTCGCAAAATGATTATATTTCCCGCATGATTATCATATTATGATTACGTCACGAGATGATGAAAATGAGTATACATGCTCTAACTTAGTGATTATATGAATGATTTACTGAGGTTACATGATTATCTGAAGAAATTCTCGAAATGATTATCTTGAATAACATAACAAGATTAAAAATATGATCATCCAGATCGACAACTAAGTAATGAAATGAATTGAGTAATAAATGAATTAACATGATCGTCCTGATCATGAACTGAGTAATGAAATGAATTAAGTGATTAATGAGTTAACATGATCGCCCTAATCACAATGAATGATGATGTTTGAGGATTGTTAAATGATGAATGATGAATGAATGACTATTGCCAGAAATTATACCATGGCGTTAGAAATCTTACAGTTCTTCCGGTCTGATTGGCTCGGCATTTGCACAGGTCACACGTGACGCGAACGTCCAATGATACTAGTCGACGATGATTTCAAATGAGACATGACTCGGAAGGTAGTATTCAAGACCACTCTCTGATACCAACTCTGTAACACCCCAAACTAGGCGGATATTACAGTGCCGTAGATCCCCAACTGGGACCCACCAGGCAAATGAAAATGAATGAATTACACAAGATAAATGTAGTACCGAACTACATTACAACAATAATTACTCCGATGAGGAGTTTAATGACAACACACCAGGACAATACCGAATACTAGTGTATTTTATATGAAGATAAAATACACAACACTGAATGAAACGGAGTATTCAAATGAAAGTCTGCAGCGGAAAATAAAGGACAATAATATGAATAACTGAAAGATCGGGGCCCCCTACTAGTATCACTAGGACTCCTCGACATCAACATGCTAGTCCCGCAAGGCTTGCCTTGCCATGACACGAAAAACAAAATCCCAAACGGGTCGCATAAAGAACAACAATCCTCAAGGGTTGAAAATACACAAACATGATTTAATCAAGTTATGAAATATCCTTAGTTATGAATTACGCCAAGAAGAGTATCACAAGACGCCCGTAGTGTTCTCGTGCAAGTGTACAAGACGAATGACCGACACACCCGCCCTTGTACCTAATTAGTCTCACGGTGTAACGCTTCCCGTGTGCACGGCCCAATGTATCGGTGAACCCAATACATAACCATCGTGTGTCCGACTAAAAATTCCACACACACACCCGCCACGCAATATGAACCTGAAGGTCATATGAACGAGAATGACCATAATGAATATCAATGAATAATAATTAGACAAGACCAAGATGACTCACCGATATGAAAGTAAATAGTGACGTGATTGATAATCCAATGGAATGATTTGGAACCGCTGCTCTCGTGAATGAAATGATTATTCGACAATTACAGTCTCAAAATAATTAATATTATGATGAATGAATTATGATTATGAGTAATCAACAACAAAAAGGAATGAATATCCTTTTAACCGAGTAAGAATCAACTTACACAACACCGTGACAATTATCCTTCCACGAACAATGTCCTAATTGAGATATCGGTCGCTCGAACAACCTTGAACAATTCAATTACCAACAATCCGTTCAATAAACGTAACAAACATGAATATAACGAACTCAACACGTCGATACGACTAAACCAAGTCCATTGAGGCATTAAATCAAACACGCTATGCCCAAACTCCGATTGATTACAATCGAACCTCAATATACCAATACCAAATCCCCCAAGAAGTGTTTCAAACCAACAAAACATCTTCAATACGATTAATAATCCCAAACGAATATCCAAAAACGTGATTATAACGACAATTAATCAAAACCCCCCAATTTCAACTCGATATTCAAAGTTTTCTTGAATAATTCCTCAATAATACAATAAATCCTTATACAAACTCATAATCATATACATATCCCTATATATAACATGATTATAACGTCCAAAACATCATATCTCAACATAGAATCGAAATCCAAGGTGTTGAAAAATATTACCTTTGACGATCCAATCACTTCGATCCGATGAATACGAGTTAAAACGAGTATCCAAGCTTCCCAAATGAATGAGGATGATGAAAGTCTAACACTCAAGTGATTGAGGAAGGAAAAATCCCTCTCTCAAGTCTCTCTCTCGGAACAAAATGAAGAAAGGAAGAAAATGGTGAAAAATGTCCCGGCCGAGTCCTTAACATCGCTGAAGTTACGGCCAGTAACTCGGCCCTCTTACGGCCGTAACATTCCGTGTCAATGGCCTTACGGCCAGAATCGCCAACTCAGACGGCCGTAACTCGCTTCGTCCGAAAGCTCGCTGACAGACTTACGGCCAGAACCTCTCCCGAGTTACGGCGTAACCCGCCTTCGTCCAAAACATCCGCCGACATCCTTACGGCCGTATTCCGCACACCTTACGGCCGTAATTTCGGATGATACGGCCGTATCCGCCAACCTTACGGCGTAAGCCCTCTTCGCCGAAAACGACTGTGCACTCGCTGCCGCAGACGGCCAGAATTCCAAACCTTACGGCCGTATTCTCCTCGACTTACGGCCGTATGCCGCAATCCTTACGGCCGTAAGTCACCCTTGGTCGACAACACTCAAATTTACGAACACCACTTACGGCCGTATCTCATCTTCCTTACGGCCGTAACTCACCTTCGCCAAAATGCCCGGGTAGCCTTGACCACTTACGGCCAGAATCGCCAGCCTTTACGGCCGCATTCGCCGACTTACGGCCGTATCCCAGAACCTTACAGCCGTAACTCGATGCTGGCCAAGGTGAATAAATCCGATAATTCCGATTCCTTGCTACGACTGATGAAAGATCCGACATATCATACGAATGTGGAAGTGAACAAGTCTAACACTAGCCAAAGATGGTACTCCCAGTACAAGGCTATCAATCACAATGAAAATGATCATACTCCCGTCTCGATCTAAAAACGGAGATAAAATGACGATCGGTAACTGATATACGATTACAACATGCCAACATTGAACGCAAATGAGTGATTCATGAATGATGAGTGATTATTAATGAGTGAGAATTACTGAGTGACGAATACAGACTGATAATTACTGAATGAAAATGACTGAGTTACAACCGGGTATTACATAGCGTGCGCTAGCCGAAGCTTAGCGTGCGCTACCTGATAGTCCAGAAACCTGGCAACTTCACTGCCTCTGCCGACCCGGCCATTAGCGTGCGCTACAGACGGATGTTAGCGTGCGCTACTGAGAACGAATAGCGCGCGCTAACGGACTCCTAGCGTGCGTTAATCCGCCATTCCAGAGAGCAGTCTGAGTTACTGGTTCTGACCTGACTGGTCCCTTAGCACGCGCTACATCTCAAAGCTAGCGTGCGCTAATCAAGTTGAATTAGCGTGCGTTAGCCTAGGTCTAGCGTGCGCTATTCCTCTGGCCCAGAACACTTCCGCAAGGTCTAAACAATACGATCGTGACCCAAACAAGGCTCGAAACTTAACGATAATATAAACAATATCTCTAAGCGTTTACAGAGCGACAACATAAGAGAAACGGTAAGGTCAAACAGTCAATAAAAAGTACGGGTATTACAAATGACTCGATCATTCAAATTCATTCTTAAAATGACATAGTCGTCATGTGTCTTTGACATATACACACTTGATATATTCATTGTCTTGAATCTTTTTGACATTATAAATTGGCATTTTTAACGTTTTGAAATTACGTTACCAACTATTAACCGAGACTTCAATTTCTCATAGATCAAATTACTAATTTTAAGCGTCCCCAAAATTAGCAATTTTTCATTAACTACATTACCAAATTTGAGCGTCCCCAAATTGGCACTTTTCAGTCATTTAATCACCATATTTGAGCGTTGTCAAATTGGGGATTTTATCACATCATTTGAAGTCACTGTTTGACATCACAGTGTTAAAGATTTTATGCCACTATTTTAATGTCAATTTAGATTCATAATACTCTCACTAAGTTACAGACTTTCAATCGTTGCGTTAGGCACATATGCCTTTGGTTCTTCCAAGTTGGCTTTTCTCAAAACGCCATTTAGAAAGACTGCATGTATGTTCATTTGATATACTTCTACATGTATATCATAATAATGAACTTTCTTCTCGTTACTAGAGAATATATCTCAAAGTACTTTAGGCTCTCATGTTACTACAACCTCAGTTAGTAGTTTCGCCTCTTATTTATCCATGGATCCATTTAATTTTATTTCCCAATTGAATTTACGTTGGATCCTAATGGTATCTATTCCAGAGGAAGATCTACCGAATATTAAATAAAATTCTGTACAACAGAATTATTCTTTCTCTCTTATATGACCATATGAAGTGTGTATATGGCATTGTAAATTATCTTCTAGCACGCATGCTAGAAATTTCAGACGTAGTGATTTTCCAAGTTCAAGCCTTTTTGCTTCAACCTTTAAAACCACTTGGTGATTCATTTCATATTGATAAATCCACGGTGTCTCATAATTGATTTAGTTTTTAAATCAGTTATGCATTTGATACACTCTTTTTCTTAACTCGATTAGTACATACTGACATGTCAGACTATCAGATTTTGCACTACGGATTTATACGCATCATGCATCATGTGCGTATCCAGTGAAGATGCAGTCGACCGTCTTGGGTCAGACGTTCACTTGCTTTGGCTTAGGAACTTTTGCCTTAGCCATACACCCCCACATTTTTAATATTTATAAAATTATTTTACTACATTTCAGAACTAATAGGAAATTTCAATTATTTCCTTGCATGATATCTTGTTTTAAATTAAGCAGTCTTCACGTGACTAATATCCTCATATTCAGTGATAGTTTGAACCGATTAACATCGTTTTTGTGTTTCCATTAGAACACAATTCAACCATCTTAATTTCCGGATTAAGTTGGTTTTGTATCTCGAGCTTTTAGAGTGTAAATTTCTCCTTTTAGCTTCATCCTTACTCATTATCGAGTACACGTAACAAATGTATCACTATATTTATAGAGTAATCACATTTCTTATTACAACCTCTCATAAGAGTAGGTTTCATTATCATTTAAAACCTCTCTGGTTTTAATATTCTATAAAAGAACTTTTATTTTTTTAGCACTAAAGTTCAATTATTGAATTTCTCCGAATTTTCAGCATATGGTGCTGATATCAATAATTGTCGTGTTAGGTATCACGTGGATCATTGTAATAGGCCCGTGTGTCACTGACGCAGCAGAACGACACCAATACGAGAATATATAATTTAACCGAAAGAACAAATCCAACCAAAAAATTATAATTCTCAAGCCGACCCACAACCTGTACTCACTAGGTACCAGGCCCGTTAGGTTTTTAACGTCCGAGCATTCACGAGAGTTTAATATTCCAATGATTATTTATTTGCAAATAATCAAACGATAACTAAACAAGATTAATTATAAAATGATGTTGGAATAATCATTCGTGCAACCCAATATCCAATTATATGGTTGATACTTCCTTGTCTCGGTCAGGAGTGTACAAAAGTGATGGGCAAATCACACAATTCACGTAAAATATAACTCTATTCCATAAATTTAAAGGTCAAATAATTGTTAACTATATAATTTAACAATTAAATTATTGACATAGCTTACATGCCATATAATGCCATTAGTCATATAAAATGATTAAACTCAATCAACAAATACTATTTAGTTAATATCTTAATTAAACTAAATAATCTTAACATCTTAATCGAATAATCAATTAATAATTGATTCGTCTCTTATCAGGCAATGCTATACCTTATCAAAATTATCATATGCATGATTATATAATAGCAAATATAATCACAATCTTATTTAGACAACGCATGGCAACAAATAATATAAATTCTTCTCATTTATATTAGCCACAAACACTTTCTAAATAATAATCGACGTGTAATCCATAATATTTTTTTATTCTAATCAGCTAGTAGCGTAACTCAATTAAAAATTCAGACTTGATATTGCAACGCCACATATGCCGGAGAAATGAATTAGAGTCGAATGAGCATCATCGATCCTACCATTCATGGATCAATACAAGTCACACAAATATGTTTACGCAGAATAAACAATGAACTAATGTAAACATAAGTACTTTCCTACATGACATGCCAGCTAATTCAAGTCATCCTTATACAACAAAATAAACATAATATGTTTATAACATATATGTGCAGTTATAAAGCAACCATAGGGCAAATCGAATTATAGAGACAAAGGAAGATTGGAAGAATCGGCACTTCAGTAAGTCGAATTTAAGCAGTCGAAAAGCATGTTCCTCATGGCATATCCAAACATCACTAAAATTGAATTTCGAAAATAATAAATCATTTTTTTCATAGATGGAAAATTTGCAGAGATCCGATATTAATAATTTCGAAATTTATGCTACAAAATAATAATTTGCTTTAAGATTGTTGACATAATTTACCAAAAATTATATCGATAAATGTGAAGTCATATAATTATTTCATGAAGTATAATATTTGATGATTTTCCATTATACCTGTAGATCCAAACGCTTATGCCGCTGGCCATAAGTTTCTTAATGACAGGTAATACTGTTTTGGATTCGTCCGTGTCCGTCCAATTACGACTTACGAGATCGCATGTTTTGAATCTCATGTCTGTGCTGCAAATCTGAGAAGAACAAAGTTGGAGACAGATTCGTTAATAAAAAAGGCATTACTATATATATATATATATATAAAAGTAATCGAAAGAATCAAATCGAATATGAGCGATGTTGAGTCCAGAGAATCTGTCTCCTTAAAGCAAATTCGCCTCCACCGCAGTGTATAGCGTCTGCCTCCCACGATAAAACAACATCTCGATGCGTTGATAAATCGATCATCGCACCCTCAACGAACTAGAAGTAAACCTGAACTACCACCGATGCGACCCAAATTACGAAAAGAAATTATTTCCGAAAAAAAATAAAGTCGGAATTTCGGGTGTGAAAAACGGACGAAAATTCCAGTTGAAAATAAGACCCCTCACATCTGTATTTATAGGTGAAGATGAGAGAGAGACATGTGCTGGAGGAATTCTAAACTTATCAGAATTGGTATCTCAATACTTATCCAGATCTGTTTAATTCGAATTTATCAATTAAATTGATGTTTATCCGGATCCGAAAAATTCAGAATTTATAATTGAGGTATTTTCAGTAAAATAAATTCTTACCGAAAAGATAACTTCGAGAGATACATTTCGAAAAGATACATTTCGCCCAAATCGCCCTTCGACCGAGCCAAGCCGAGCCGGCGGCAGCGCATGTGTGTGCGCGTGAGGGGCGCCTAGTCACACATCCACTCATGTCTCACTTTTTTGAACAAGACTTTGTCCACATCTCTTTATATACTCACAATTTTTCTCTTCTTTTCCAAATTAATGTGGGATAACATCCTAAACCCATTTCTAAAGGGTTCACTTTGGAACATTACATCTCATTCATACCTCAATCATTTTGAGTGTTCTTATATGTTTTGGAAACCTCGTACGGAGTACTACGTAATCCAACTAAATCCCGACTGTAACTCGTAGTCGAGCCCACTCAAAATTGCCTCTCAAGTTGGCTGCTCAAAACAGCCCATTTCCTCTATTTTTCTAACAGCCTCTACCTTTGATCTTTTGTGAATTTGCACTAGTAGCTTCTGCTGTTCCATGAGTACCAAGAATTGAACGAACACAGTGGGAAGTTGCCTCATCCCACAAACATATAGCACCATCTTTTGAAGCTGTTACATGCATGCCACCAGTCGACGAATATCTGACCTACATAACAAAATAATAAGATGTGTGATAGATGCATGGAACATAATGGAAAATGCTTCATCTCCTTCATGGCATAAAAAAGTTAGATAATACCTGATCTATGGCTCCATAAGATGTGTGATAGATGTGTGATATCTTGAACATTTGCTGATAAATAGCACTGAAAAGTATTAACATCATACAAGTGGGCGATTGGATGGTTAGTTCATGTTACCAAGCAAAAACCTCCAGAAGCAAATTTTTTAGAAATAATATTTCATTAGTACGAGAGGGTTCTACATGTAATCACATAATCAAATAATGTATGTTGAGTTTGACAAATATTAGTTTTTTGATTTTTGTTGTGTTTGACAATATTTTAATTTGTTTATGCAGGCACATGGCTTCTCCTCGGCGTCCTCCTCGTTCTCTTTCTCATTCTCCTCGTACTCCTCGTTATTCTCCTCATTCTCCTCTTCATTCCGCTCCTTCTCCTCATACACACTACTTCTACATCGAGAAATCATATGCGATGTAGAAGTATGTCCAAACGGCGTATAGATGGGGAAAAACTACCTCTTGATATCGATTCAGTCAGGAAAAAAATTAATTACCAACACAAAAACAAATTAGGTACTTATTTGGGTAAACTTGCGAAAGATCGTGTTTCCATACTGTACCGGACAACCGGATAAGGAAATAATTTGATGGGATGTATTGGTACGTGCATTACTTTTGTGTTTAATTTATGTGTTTCACTTTGTCTTTATATAAGTTAAACAACTGAAACTAATTTAAATAATATAAAAAATCGAAATTAGTTTAATACTCTGAAAATTATTTTATACACTAACATTTATGAAAAAAATTAATTTAATTAAATTATTATATTTAAACTAAAACTAATTTAAATAATTTAAAAAACTAAATTAAATTAAATACTCTGGAATAAAACTGAAATTTATGAAAAACATTAATTTATGTTAAATATTTTATAAAAATTAAATTAATTTAAATAATTAAAAAAGCTGAATTAAATTTAAATACCCTGGCATAAAACTGAAATTTATAAAAAGTATTTATTTAAGTTAGTTATTTTATAAAAACTGAAATTAATTTAAATAGTTTAAAAAACTGAATTTAATTTAAATACTCAGAAAATATTTTATAAAACTGAAATTTTATGAAAAAAATCAAGTTAAGTAAATTATTTTATAAAAACAGAAATTAATTTAAATAATTTAAAAATTATATTATCAATAACATATCAATTTGAATTGTCAATGTAAGCCAATTTTGATGTCAGTCAAATTAGCAATATTCGTCAATTTGGCAAGAAGACGTTGCAGTCTATAGGCACGATGTGGAGGCAATTTAAGACTGATTTGACCGGTGTATGGTCCACCAAAAAGTTTGTCTCCTTGTGAGAAGTATGGTATTTCGGAGGACGACTGCAAAGAATTCAAAAAGATTCGTCAGGACCCTACTTGGGAGGTAAATCTGAATTCAAAAGACTTTTTCTATTTCATCGGTGTTTATGATTCTCATTTCCTTACATATTATTTCGACTCCTTGTAAATACTCTTTTTCAGGAAAAGTGAATCAAGAAATAAGAGATAGCGAAACTGAACTATGCTTCCCATACTATGGCTCGAGGAGGATATGATTTCATGGAAGTACGGGAGATGGAAAGGAAGATGAAGGAGCATAAAGAAGAAGCATCAAAATCTGGAGAAGATGTTTTTTTGATCCTCCATCTCCTCCTTCACGTCATCAGAGGTGGATGTTTGGTGGCCAAGAAAGATATGGGGACTGTCATCAGATGCTGCACGAGAGATTGTTACTAAGATCGTAAGTTTAAAATATCATTTAATATTTTACAATGAATTTAAAGTTAAATACACTTACTTTTCTTATCTTTTTAAAAATCGATTTCGGCAATTTTTATTTTGCAATCAAATTATATAACTTTCAATCTTTTTTTCAAAAATGGCTTCTATTATTTGTTGAAAAAAAAATTAAAAGTCATAATATTTATGCAAATATTTAAAGGTTGTGTTCGAATTGTGAATAAAATTTTAAAAGTTCACTTTTATGTTTCACTTATGAAACAAAGTTTTTATTTATCCTTACGAAAATAAACATTAAGAGTTCATTTATGTGTTTAACTTTTATGTTTCACTTACGAAAAATCGTTTTTTTATAGGATGAGTTGGAGGAGCGTGTACACAGAGTATCTTCACTCACGAGGGACGACATGATATATTGGTTGAGGCCATTGGGAGACCGGAGCACCCAGGCCATGTTCGTGGCATTGGATTTGGTGTAGGCATTCGAGATTATTTCGGACGATCTTCACATCGATCTGCATCATCACTAAATGAAAGTGTGTTGGAGGAACTAGTGAAGAAGATCGCATATGATGTCTTTGGGTGCTCATTCCCAGCAGCCCTACGTCGATCTTACACCTGATGATCATACTACCCGTGTCAGTACGAAGGGGAGTTGTGCCGATGCTGTTTCTGGCCCTTCAAGAGGGAAGACTCCGCCTAGAGACACTTGTCAATTTGGATTTTATGTGGACGAGTGTCCTCCTCGTCTAGTCCCTATTGGTCGAGTTCATCATGAAGATTATACTCCATATTTTGCTCCTTTACCAGCTCATTTGGTTAAGATAGTAGTTGAGGAGGCCGTAGATGGCAGTGCCGAAGTCCCTATACCTACTGAAGAGGTAAGATTAGTGAGGAAAGCTCTAGGTACCTTTATTGCATGGACTTAGAATCTTGTCATTGCCGATTTTATCAAGGTATATTTCTTTTGTATTTTTATTACTAAATCCAAATAAAAGATACTCCGGTTATAGTTGGTTTTTATACTCTTGTATATGAAACAGGATATTAAGCGATCCGAGCGACCTAAGAAATATGCTCGTCAAGATGACGGGTCGAGGCACATAGATGACACCCTCAAACAGTTATTTAGTGTTGCAACGACTCTTTCTAGTGACCCGTTACAAGTGCCATGAGATACAGCTTCCTTTGGCTGTGGTTGTGCTGACGTTCCCTTGTACATAAGTTACAATGATCTTTTAAAAAGCGTTCAAGGCAAGAAGTGGCTTAACTTATCTGTTCTATAGTTTTGGACTTTGTAAGTAATTCTTTACTTGCATATTGATGTATATTTATCAAAAATTTAAAGTTTGGTTTTTAAATTAGATATTAATATTTTGTTTAACAAATTAGGTATTTATCAAAATTGAATGTGGCACGATGGATGAGGATTTATATGGATATTTTGATCCTTAATCCATACAAAATATGGGAAATAAGGGAGAGGAGACCTCCGGAATACATCTCTACGCGTATGTCGGATGCAAAAAAATAAACATACCTTGGAGCTTACCATCATGGTAAGTATAGATTTATAAATTGCATCTATATTATATTTGCATATTTTCTCTTTTTTTTTTCTAAATTGATTTTGAAAAAATCTAACATTTGTCTCCCTACTCTTTTTTCTCTAAAAGTCTTAATATTTCTTTCATATCTTTGTAGAGTTTTATATTAATGTGTAAGTGGATTTGTGTAGGTTGGTTTAATATGAAAAATTAAATAACCCCCCCCCTCGCGCTTGTAATATGTTTGTTAATGCAGGGAGCATTGACAACTTTTGGTCATTATCCCCGCAAAAGGGTTTGTTTTGTGGTTTTACTCGCTACACCATAAGCCCGACTCTTGCATTAAGGCCGTAGTTCAGAAAAATTAAGTTTTAATTTGCAGTATTTACTTGAAAAATATATTATTTTCATTTCATAATACATTAGTACTTCTTCCGAATAGTGACGTGACCGCGTTTAAGGTGATATAGGGTATGCATACAAGTAAATCCAAACATACGATTACATGGATATTGTAATATCTTAGAATTTCGCTATGAATTTTTCACATTGTTTTATCTGAGTTGTACTGTACAGAGTGGGACCGATGCCGTATGGATGAATAATTTTGGGAACCGTGACAGTTGTATCAATATATCTATTGAGGTTATTTTTAATTCTAGGATATTACATCCTTGATATGTCTTTCGATGTCGGGTATACTGTATGAGTATTTGTATAATTGTCGTACTTGGTCGACGATTGCATTTGAGGGTATCGGACATCAGATGTATCGTACGAGAATGTTATCAGAACGAGTATATGTATTCAGTATGTCATGTGTACGCGTTCGTTATATTGAGACGGCAGACAGGAGCAGAAATGGCTAAGTATGAAAGCCACTACGTACGTTAAGCATAGGATCTTACGTACGTAATGGTGCAAGCGTAGCGTACGCTAAGCAGAGGAGCTTACGTATGTAACGATGCGAGCGTAAAGCACATTAGGTAGAGTATATTGTTGGGATTCCTAAAATAAAACGAAATACGCAGCGGAAATAAAAACGAATCCCAAACAGGATCGATCAAGTAGCGTATATACAAAAAAAATACGAAGATAAAGATCATACCCTTGAAGCCTTTGAAATAAATCTTCATAAATATGGATGACGATCACGATCCCCATTCCGAACACGAAATCCCTTCGTTCCAAGCACCGAAAGTTCAAAGCCTCTACTTCACATGCGTCGGAAGTTGCTCGAAAAATCTACAACACTCCGTTCTATGAAGAACACGGCTAGGAAGTGTTGTAGGAATTTATATCTCACTTTTTCTTAACTTTTATATCACCTCCAAGATGAAAAATAGAAAAGAAAAAAAATTTCTCCTCCCTCACTTTGCAACTCACGGCTGAACTCACTCCAAAAGGATGAATATGAGTTGTATCACTATTTCATCTCATCACGTGTTTAGTTGTAATATAGATATATATAACAACTCATAATTGAGATAGAAAAATCAACATGAAATCTCATCTCAATCAAACACACAACATACCATGTGAAAACAAGACCAAGTCATGTGAGGTGGGGAGAGGTGGGGCGGCCCAAGGAAGCTTCCTAGAAACGAGCCGAGCCACTCGGCTCGTGTACCGGACGTTCTTCAAACGACTCCGTTAAATACACACCATTTAATCATCAATGTATGTATATTAATTAATTAATCTAATTAATTAATTATATCAAATACAAATATATTTCTCTAAGAAATATAATTTATGAATTAAATTAATTACCCGGTAACTTATTTTAATTCATAAGACCGCTATCTGATTTATCCAATAAATCATAATCAGATATCCAATATCTAATATTAATAGAGAGATAATAAATTCATATTTATCCGTCAACGTTCCTGATGCGCGACTCCGTAGGTCCGTCTCAGCCGGCATTGGGAGGAACCAATGAGTTCGGACAGCACCTAGCTAGCCTAGCGGGCCGCACTGTAAACCCCGACTGAGAACGAATGAAGGGATCATACCAGAACTATTATGTCGTGAATACTATATACGTATAGACCCTTCATCAGATGTCCCAGTCAAGTCTTCGGGTCACGGTAAAGTCAAACCCTACTGTTGACTAGACTCTATACATGTGTTAATGCAAATCATGACCGACTGATTAATAGTGTATCTAATACGACTATATCAGAAGGCTTTGGCCAAAGATTTATGATCTTATTTGCCATTAACTGTATAGGACATTCGCCTGCTCACTAACAGGAGATAGAATCCTTTCTTGGCGTACAGTAAAGACTGCTACCTGCCCGTATAGTCTGCACTTCGAGGTCGACTCAGCAATTAAGCAAATGAGTCTAACTACTCTAATGATAAACTAAACGTCACAGGCACATCTTCTACTGAACCCTCAAGTCAAAGGTCCACGTATACTATCACAACCTTTCGATTCATCATCGACTCTCCGAGAGTGAATACCGTGTGACTGAATTGAGTATGAGTCATGTTCGAGTATACTGGTCCCACCAATATACTTATAACTATGCTATCAAGACGTGCACACGTCCTAGCACCAGTTATACAAGTCTTATTAAAACTTAATGCCCATTTTAAGTTTATTGACTTGCGAACGATTTATGTAAATAAACTTTAAACACTTCCAGTGCATTTTCTCTTATCCCATAACGAGAATGGAATGTTCGATTTATTTACATGGACTTCACTTCAATGTTTACCAAGTCAAGAATGCAATTGAAATACAATAAACAGTGAATGAATCGTATTGCCTTTTTAATAATTATTCCATAATTACAAGTACAATGCCCCTACTCTCTCATCCCCTGAGTGACATTCGAGGGCATATTCCTAACAATCTCCCACTTGCACTCAATGCCACAAACTATGATATCTAATACCCATACTCTCCAGATATCTCTCTAAGACCTTCTGAGATAGTGGCTTCGTAAGCGGATCAGCAACGTTATTTGCTGTGTCTACTCTCTGCAGTAAAACATTCCCATCCCGAACCATTTCTCTAACAAAATGATATTTTCTCGCAATATGTTTGGTGTTGTGGTGAGCACTAGGCTCCTTAGCCTGTGCAACATCTCCGTCGTTGTCACAAAACAGTGTCACGGGCTTCTCTGCGTTAGGAATCACTTGAAGTTCCTCAGTGAACTTTTTATCCAAAAAGCTTCTTTAGCAGCCTCCGCGGCTGCCTGATATTCGGCTTGACATGTAGAGATAGCAATCGAACTTTACTTGGCACTTCTACAAGAAATTGCCCCACCATTCAGAGTAAAGATATACCCTGATGTGGACATCTGATCATCCATGTCCCCCGAAAAATCTGAGTCTGTATAATCCATCACTCTTAGTTCTCCACCGCCGTATGTAAGAACCAAGTCTTTAGTCCTCCTTAGGTACTTAAGAATGTTCTTTACAGCAATCCAATATTCCTGCCCTGGATTTAACTGAAACCGACTTACTACGCTCACAGCATAGGCAATATCCGGTCTAGTGCAAATCATAGCATACATGAGGCTACCTACTGCCGAAGCATAGGGCACCTTACTCATTTCATTTCTGTCTTCCTCACTTTGAGGACACATCTCTAAGGAAAGTTTTTCACCATGTTGCATAGGAAGGAACCCTCTTTT
This sequence comes from Orobanche coerulescens, assembly GCA_033398695.1. Taxonomy (NCBI): domain Eukaryota; kingdom Viridiplantae; phylum Streptophyta; class Magnoliopsida; order Lamiales; family Orobanchaceae; genus Orobanche; species Orobanche coerulescens. The sequence goes on from CM065814.1 coordinate 46,832,078, forward strand.
AGAATCTTTCATCCTAAATCGCTTCAGGATCTTTTCTATATAGAAGGCTTGGGAAAGACCTAACATTCTTTTCGCTCTATCTCGGTAGAGACGAATACCCAGAATATAGGTAGCTTCTCCCAAGTCTTTCATTGAGAACTCTTTAGAAAGCGAAGCTTTCACAGCACTGATCATTCATACGTCGTTTCCTATAAGTAGAATTTCATCTACATATAGTATTAAGAACGCAATTTTGCTCCCACTAACCTTCTTGTAAATACAGGGCTCCTCTTCGTTTTGGACAAAATCAAACTCCTTGACTGTCTCGTTAAAACGAAGATTCCAACTCCGTGAAGCTTGCTTCAGTCCATAAATGGCACGCTGAAGTTTGGATACTTTATGAATATTGGTTTGAGATATGAATCCCTTAGGCTGTTCCATGTAAATCTCCTCCTCGATGAATCCATTTAGGAATGCCGTTTTCACATCCATTTGCCATATTTCATAATCTAAGTGGGCTGCTATGGCAAGCATCATGTGAATAGACTTAATCATAGCTACAGGCGAGAAGGTCTCGAAGTAATCGATTCTTTCTCTTTGGGAATAACCCTTTGCCATAAGCCTGGCCTTATAGGTATCAACCTTGCCATCTCCATCAGTCTTTCTCTTATAGATCCATTTGTTTCCAATAGGCACTATGCCTTTAGGACGATCTACTAAAGTCCAGACCTGATTAGCATGCATTGAGTCTATCTCAGCTTCCATAGCTTCTTGCCACTTGGTGGAGTCAACGTCTACCATCGCTTGGTCGTATGTAGAAGGATCATTCTCTTGACTACTTTCTGTCATCTCATGGACACCCAGTTTCTCTTGATGCAGATAGCCATACCTCCCAGGTATTTGAGAAATTCTACTAGACTTGCGAGGTTGTGTTTGTATTTCAGAAGGTTGGGTTCTAATATGTTGCATATGTGTCTCATTTGGTGTTTCTTTTATTTCTTCCAAAGAAATATTTCTACCTGCCCCTCCTTCCTGAATAAACTGATCTTCCAGGAAGTGTGCTTGTATAGCAATGATGATCCTATGATCTTCGTGCATGTAGAATAGATATCCCATGGAATCCCCTGGATATCCTATGAAACGACCTTTCACAGACCTAGTTTCCAATTTTTCTACTTTAGTCTTCTTGACATAAGCAGGGCATCCCCAAATCCTAATGTGAATAAGACTTGGTTTCCTACCTCTCCACATCTCATGGGGAGTCTTAGGAATGGATTTGGAAGGACATCTGTTCAAGATATGCACAAAGAGAGAGCGCGTAACCCCACAGATAAATCGGTAGATCAGTATAGTTAAGCATGGAGCGAACCATGTCCAACAAGGTTCGGTTCCTTCTTTCTGATACACCATTTAATTGTGGAGTAGCTGGAGGAGTGAATTGTGACACTATTCCTAGTTTTTTTAAGAACTTATCAAATTCGGTACTCATGTACTCACCACCCCAGTCTGACCGAAGAGTCTTAACACGGTTACCTGTTTGATTTTCAACTAGGGCTTTAAGTTCCTTGAATTTATCAAAAGCTTCAGACTTATGTTTCATTAAGTACACGAATCCATACCTGGTATGGTCATCAGTGAATGTAATGAAATACTGAAAGCCATCTCGTGCCACTTCAAAAGGGCCACAGACGTCGGTATGGATCAATCCAAGTTTTTCAGCAGCTCTTTCAAAAGTCCCTGCGAAGGGTAACTTAGTTATTTTTCCTTGAAGGCAAGATTCACAAGTTGGATAGGGATTTGATCCCAATGGACCCGTAATCCCATCTTTCTCCATTTTATGAACCTTGGTCTGACCGATATGACCAAGTCTAAGATGCCACTTAAGTGCTTGGTTCGTTTCATCCCTAACACGCTTCCTAGTTATAGTATTCACAGTTGTTTTATTGTTTAGATTTAAATGGTATAAACCATTTAATAATGTAGCAGTACCAACCAATTTATTTCTAAAATAAATACGACAGGACCCATCTCCAATAAAGAAGTGAAATCCCTTTCGGTCCATGACCGGAATTGATACAATATTTTTGTGCCCCTTGGGTAAAACAAGTACATCATCTAAAGTAAGAATAAAACCAGATTCTAAATCCAACATAAGAGATCCGATATTAGAAGCCTCGACACTATGCCCACTTCCGACGGTGACCATCACCTCCCCTGAATCCAGCTTCCTACTTCGTTCCAGATCCTGATTAATTGTACAAATATGAGAAATCGCACCGGAATCAAGTATCCAAGAAGTAGAATATACAGTTACAGAACAATTTGTTTCTAAAACCAGTAGTTCTGTACCTGAAGGCGCATTACGGTGAAGCTTTGGACAGTACCTCTTCCAGTGGCCTAGATCACCGCAATTGAGGCATACATGTTGGAATATTTATTCCACATACTATTTAATTTGTGTTTTGATGATTAATGTTGCTAAACAAACAAAACAACATCGAGGCGAAGCAAAACGACGAAGCAGACGAAGACGCAAAAAGTTGCAATCTGGACTGCATTAGCGCACGCAAGTGTTCACACGTTAACGCACGCTAATGAGGAGTCAACTGCATTCCAGCCAAGTTTCGAAGTAAGCTGAAGTGAAGTCAGCTGATGAGATAGCGCACGCTACACGGTATCATTAACGCACGCTATCGAAGTCTTGTTACCGTTGTGAAGGAATTCAAACACAGAATAACGTATGCAATGAAGTCAGCATTAGCGCACGCTACAAAGTATGGATAGCGCACGCTAAGAAGTTTGAATCAAGTCAATCAGAACGTTGGGAAAAGCAGGTCAAAGTCATCATATCAAACGGATACTTTGACAATCCATGCAACGGATATATTGGATTAGCGCACGCTACAATGTGTTATTAACGCACGTTAATACAAGAAGGTTACGTACGTAAGGCAGAAGGCATAACGTACGCTAAAGAAGAAACGGTTACCGGATCAAATCGGGAATCTAGCGCACGCTACAGGCACGCTAAGATATTAGCGCACGCTACCAGAGGAAGGCTAGCGCACGCTAGCAAGTCAAAACATCCTGCAACGGCTAGTTTATAGGAAATGCCTATAAATACCATTCCTATGGTATTGTTTGAGAACAACAACTTCAAGCAAACGATATATTCATCTGAGAATCATATACTTACATTGTTGTTGTAATATTGAGCTATATATTACTAGTTTGAGTGTTTATACATTCAACATTATACACGAGCGAGAAAAAGAAAAGATACGATTTAATTCAGTGTCATTAGGATCAACGATCCGGCATTGTTAGAATCACAATCGCTATCTTAGTAAGGTTTATCTAGTACCGATAGAAAGCTAGAGTGGTTGACTCCTTATCCAATAGAAAAGGAAAAACGGTTTTATTCGGACCGATAGAAGACGAGCTTGTAACGGTAATCCCTCGACCGATACAAGAGAGGTGTAGAGGTTTTGATCTTAATCCTAAGGAAATAGATACATCAAGAGAGTACGTAGGCTTCGTTAATAGCCGAACCTCTATAAATCTTCGTGTGATTTATTTCCGCAATTTTTTTTACGCTTCCGCACAAACGGCAAAAATATCCGATTATACACCAACAATTGGTATCGGAGCGGTACTCCAATATGCGGCTTAACATCCGAGGAGAAGATCCAAAATGGCGTTTCAAATCTCTCCACCCGAAGGCCTTGCTCTCAACTGACCACCATTTTTTGATGGCGCGAACTTCATGACTTGGAAGAAGAAGATGTCGATATTCATTCGAGCTTACGACATCGAACTTTGGAAGGTGATTTGTCTTGGTCCAAAAATTCCGACAAATTCCAACGGTACGCTCAAAACTTTCGAAGAATATGACGATTCCGATTGGAAAAACGACCATTTCAATTGTAAGGCAACTCAACTCCTTTATTGTGCCTTAAATCCGGGAGAACACAACCGGATATCATCGTGTGATACTGCCAAAGAAATTTGGAAAATGCTTGAGGTAACACATGAAGGTACGTCTCAAGTCAAAGAGACGAAGATAAACATGCTCCTTCACGATTATGAATTATTCCAAATGAAGGACGACGAATCCATCTCGATTATGCTCGACCAATTCTCGGTCATCACTAATGGATTAGCATGTTTCGGAAAACCACTTTCGAGTAGTGAGAAAGTAAAGAAAATTCTCCGATCACTACCTCGAGAATGGGACGGTACGGTTACGGCAATAATGGAATCAAAAGATTTAAATACTCTCGATTTTAGTGCTCTCGTTGGTTCTCTTATCAACTACGCGATCGTTCTAAAATCTCGGAATGCCAAACCAAAATCGAAGGAAAAATCGATAGCCTTCAAGGCTAAGGTGCCGAGAAAGAAAGAAGAAATTTCGGTGGACGAAAGTGATGAACAAATGGCATATTATGCCAAAAATATTAATAAGTTCCAACACTTATTAAACCGGAGAAAGAAGGACATTCAAGGGGGCGAATCGAAGAAACCCGACAACACTTGTCGATTATGTGGTAAACCAGGCCACTTTGCCAAAAACTGTCGAGTAAAGCAAAAAGAAGTTTTAATCGCAACATGGAGCGACGAAGATCCCGATGAAGATTTTCTTGACCAAAATAATCTCGCGCTCATGGCTCGGAGTTCATTCGACGATAGCGACGTCGAAAGTCAAGTAAGTAACTCCTATGACGAACTCTTTGAAGCATTCGAATTATTACATACGGACTATCAAAATGCTTTAAATGAAATTAAATCACTCGAGTCTAAATATAAAACTTTGGAAATTGAAAATTGCAAAATACTTGGAAAAGGGAAATTTGTTGAAATCGATCATTCGAAATGCATTGAAAACGAGAATATTTTAAAGAATGATCTTTTAAAAGTTCAAGATGAACTAAAAATTTTGACAAAAAAATTCTCGTGCGGCAATGATAAATTTGAACAAATGTTATGTGTTCAAAAATATACTCTAAATAAAGAGGGGTTAGGATTCAAACCACGTTCGAAAGACGAATCCGTCAATTTCAAAATACCCCGATGTGAAAAATGTTTGAAAACCGGGCATCACATTTCAAATTGCAAAAGCCCAAGACGGACGATAAAAATTAAAAAGATTTGGGTTGCTAAAGAAACAAACATTTCAAATATCGTCTACGTTTCAAAAGAAAAACCAACTATAGGTTGGATCCCCAAAAATAAATTTTAACAAATGATATTTTACAAATGGGGAGAAGGAATATTTTTGAGGGAGAAATAATATTTTCAGGGGGATCTTATACCCTTATTAATGCATAAATTGGTATCATGCATATTTATATTTCATTTGATATACTCCATATTTTTATACTTTTTGATGAAGACAAAAAGGGGGAGAAGTAGATGAATTGAGATAAAAATGAGAAAAATCGAAGAAGTCGAAAAGAAAAGAAAAGCATTCACATAGGGGGAGTTGAATGGAGTCGAAAAATAAAGGAGATGTCGAAAAAGAAAAGAGAATTGGAGAAACTAACGAAACGATCAAAGCCGAGAACTTTGATTCGTATATATATATACATATATTTTATTTTTTTACAGGTTTTATCCAATTCAAGAGTTGTTTTGTAATCATCAAAAAGGGGGAGATTGTTGGAATATTTATTCCACATACTATTTAATTTGTGTTTTGATGATTAATGTTGCTAAACAAACAAAACAACATCGAGGCGAAGCAAAACGACGAAGCAGACGAAGACGCAAAAAGTTGCAATCTGGACTGCATTAGCGCACGCAAGTGTTCACACGTTAACGCACGCTAACGAGGAGTCAACTGCATTCCAGCCAAGTTTTGAAGTAAGCTGAAGTGAAGTCAGCTGATGAGATAGCGCACGCTACACGGTATCATTAACGCACGCTATCGAAGTCTTGTTACCGTTGTGAAGGAATTCAAACACAGAATAACGTATGCAATGAAGTCAGCATTAGCGCACGCTACAAAGTATGGATAGCGCATGCTAAGAAGTTTGAATCAAGTCAATCAGAACGTTGGGAAAAGCAGGTCAAAGTCAGCATATCAAACGGATACTTTGACAATCCATGCAACGGATATATTGCATTAGCGCACGCTACAATGTGTTATTAACGCACGCTAATACAAGAAGGTTACGTACGTAATGCAGAATGCATAACGTACGCTAAAGAAGAAACGAAGCTACTGGACTGAAACTGGGAACAGTCTAGCGCACGCTACAGGCACACTAAGATATTAGCGCACGCTACCAGAGGAAGGCTAGCGCACGCTAGCAAGTCAAAACAGCCAGCAACGGCTAGTTTATGGGAAATGCCTATAAATCCCATTCCTATGGTATTGTTTGAGAACAACAACTTCAAGCAAACGATATATTCATGTGAAAATCATATACTTACATTGTTGTTGTAATATTGAGCTATATATTACTAGTTTGAGTGTTTATACATTCAACATTATACACGAGCGAGAAAAAGAAAAGATACGATTTGATTCGGTGTCATTAGGATCAAGGATCCGGCATTGTTAGAATCACAATCGCTATCTTAGTAAGGTTTATCTAGTACCGATAGAAAGCTAGAGTGGTTGACTCCTTATCCAATAGAAAAGGAAAAACGGTTTTACTTGGACCGATAGAAGACGAGCTTGTAACGGTAATCCCTCGACCGATAGAACAGAGGCGTAGAGGTTTTGATTTTAATCCTAAGGAAAAAGATACATCAAGAGAGGACGTAGGCTACGTTAATAGCCGAACCTCTATAAATCTTTGTGTGATTTATTTCCGCAATTTTTTTACGCTTCCGCACAAACGGCGAAAATATCCGATTATACACCAACAATACACCCATTTTCTTGGACCCCTTGCTCTTTTGAACCATTGGGGCCTTGCCCTTTCCCTTGTCGATCTTGGCTTTTGGACCTAACTGCTTCTTCTTCTTTTCCTTATTATTCTTGGACTTCCAAATCCCAGAAGAAATCACAAGTGCAGCTTCCTTTCCCTTTGTCTTCATCTGAGACTGGGCAGTCGTCAGTTTGTTCATTAGCCCAGCTAAGTTACATGCAATCTCATTGCAGTTGAAGTTCATGACAAATTGTGAAAAGGAGTCAGGAAGTGACTGCAGGATAAGGTCAGTTTGGAGAGATGCATGCATCTGAAAATCAAGAGATTCCAATCTCTCAATCATCGAGATCATCTTAAGGATATGGTCCCCAACCCTCTCTCCTTCCTTCATCCTGGCGCCGAATAATTGCTTCGATATCTCATATCTAGCAGTTCGGCATTGCTCTCCATAGAGCTCAGCCAGGTGCGATAAGATGGCTCTCGAAGACGTCATCTTTTCATGGGAACGTTGAAGCTCATTGGTCATTGAGCCTAACATGTACCCTCGCACTCTTATGTTGTCTTTTACCCATTTCTCATGGGCATCGACATCTTCCTGATTGGCTCGGGTTCTTACAGGAGCCGCTCGAATGTCCGCCTCCACGACGTATCCCAGCATTTTCACAGTTAGGACAATCCTCAAGTTCCGAAGCCAGTCCACATAGTTCGGACCTGTCAGGACATTCTTTTCAAGTAGTACAGTGAGTGGGTTCATTGTCATATTGAGAGTTTTGTTAACTGCAGAGAATAATTTAAGATTCGTTAGTGATTATTTAATTATGATCCGAGTAAAGAATTTAAGGGCTTTCTTTATTCATAACTCGGCTCCCACTATTTTATCGGCATTTACATACTCCCATGTTAAATTTGAAAGTCTTGGGTGAATTCATAGTTGTTGTGCGGCGATTAATACGCCTCGATGGCGATCGGCATAATGGTCTGAGAGCCAACCATAGAAGACATATGCTGGGCAAACACCCAGCAGTCAGCACCCACGGCGATCGTCTTTTGGTATCTAGCGATCGTCTATGATGTCCGACCATAGACGATCGTCTCGTGCCACGTATGAATCCAACATCCGTCAAAGTCGTCGAAGACCGAATCTTGGACGGAGACCCACGTGCAGATCCACAAAAGGCGCCGCAAGATAAGGCCTTTGACCCCAGCCTGTCACCTACCTCACCTACCGACAGGCCCGCCGAAAGGTACAAAGTGGGTCCTCCCCGGACAGCGACTCAGGACGCGTGCAGGCTTCCCATTGGCTCGCACAGCTGGCTGCCAGCAGCAACCTCGGACTTTAAGGGAACAGTCCCACATGATGGGACGATCGCCCACCTTATTCTAATATAGAAAACAGCGGTCGCTCGCGATCGCCGGAGAGGACCCAGCAACCTTGTCTCCTATAAATAGGAGGCTTACAACAGTGGCCTAGGATCATCGTGAATACAGTAAAAAACGCACAGAGAGAGATATATATTCTCATATACAGAACATCAAAAGCAAGAACTCACAGAGCTTCATATCTGGTTCTTTCGGCAATCTTTACGCTCTATAGCTAAGATAACTAGAAGTCTTTACACTCATTGTAATAGATTCTAACATTAATATTTGTACTCCAAAGTATCTATATTAATAACATCTCGCGAGAGCATTCAAAGTATCTATATTAATAACATCTCACTGTTCTATGAGGCTTATATTAATAGATTCTAACATTAATATTTGTACTCCAAAGTATCTATATTAATAACATCTCACTGTTCTACGAGGCTTATACTTGAAGAAACACTCACTGTTCTTCAAAGAAAACCTTCAGAAACATGACATGTGCCACGACCTCCAAAAGAGCCGCCCTACGATCTGCCGGACATCTCATTCCGGCCCAGACCGAATCCCAGCCTACGGAGGAAGGTGACCGCGGCGACGCTAGACTCTCACTCCCGTCCCCGAGGGACGGTCCCAGCCTCTCACTCGATCAGTTCCAGACAGCGGAACAGATTGAGGAGGCTATAGCCATCCTTAGGGAGGGACGGAGGGCATGCGACTCGCCCACCATTACTCCGTCAGCCATCCGCCGAGCAGACAAGCAGACGCTCAAGGGGATATATGTTGAGAAATCGACAGAAAGCCCCGAGCCGCATGAAAAGGCTCTCATAAGGCGGGACGACTCCGTCTTCAGCTGCCTAGGGAGTGATCCCTCGTGGCGACCTGGATGTTCAGGGAGGCATCGGAGTCTGAATCCGTCACCAGGAGTTCGGCATATCTGACTCCCAGAAGACAAGCCGGCCAACGGGCCCCCGCTCGCCCAAGAACTAAGCCCGGTGGCAGAGAACTCATCATCCACCATGGGGCCAGGGGGTCAGTACATGATCGCCTAGGATCACGCTCCGGGAGCCAATCAGCGAGAAGTCAGGCTACGGAGATGGCCGCCATGCAGCGCCAGCTCGACGAGATGAAAACGCTCCTAGAAACTGGGGCAGGCGGCAGGAGATCGATCGCTGGACCGAGCGAGCCACTCGCGATCCAGATCGAGCTCGCCCCAGTCCAACCGAAGATCACTCCCCCTCAAACACCTCTATATGAGGGGAGATCAGATCCTGGAACCCATTTGAGCAAATTCCGGATTTACATGACCGGATGCGGAGCATCAGACGCGACGAAATGTCTAATGTTCCCATTAACATTGGGCGACCTTGCCCACAGGTGGTACATCTCACTACCACCTCGCTAGATCAATTGTTTTGAGAAGCTGGCGAACGACTTCACGTCGTACTTCGCCGCCGAAGTTTCTCGGCCAGAAGGCTCCCACCGCATGATGAAAATCAGGCAGGGGAAGGACGAGCCCGATGAAGATTACATCGATCGGGTGGACGAGATAGTCCTCACTGGCGAGCTCGTTAGCGACGGGATCGCTCTATACACAGTCCTAGGGGGATTCTACGGCCACTCGCCCATGTTCAGGCACCTTACAAAGGACATCCCCCCGACCTACGCGATCTTCCGCGTCAGGGCCGCTAATTTCCTGGACAGGCAGAGGATGCTCACCCTCCACTTAGGCGAAGGATCTACCGGAGAAGGGAAGGCACCATCCCACTTCCAGAAGAATGCGGTCGCCAAGCCCAGAAAGGCGGTCGCAAAGCCACCTGGTGAATTCAAAGCCTTCGAGGATGTGGAGGTACACCTCCTCCGTAAGCTCAATCTATCTCCGGCCCACATCTTTAACGCCATCAAGGGGTGCGAGTGGCTCAACAAACCAAAGCCGATAAGGGACCACAGTCATCTAGACCGCATCAAATTCTGTGCCTACCATAAGAGTCCCGGCCACAACACCAGCCAATGCCGCGACCTCCTCAGACAACTCTGGCGAGTGTTTGAGGAAGGCAAATTGGACAACTTGGTTACCAAGCCAGAACCCCAGACAGAGAGGACCGGAGGGCGCGAGAGCCGACAAAACGATAGAATCCCTCCCAATCTGGTCGCCAGGATTGAGCAGAACGAGCCGGAGTATTCCGATGAATCGATTCCTCCGATCAACCCTGGCGGCCAGATCAATATGCTTCAGGCGGGAGGTGGAAACCTCGGGGGCCTTTCCCCGGTTTCCACCATGTCGAACAGAAAGCAAAAGGCCGAACTGAGGGCGTTCGCCGGGGTCCATGTTGTGGTACCCCCAGATCCGACCATCTCCAAAGACGCGCTCATCACTTTCTCCAACAAGGATAGGGAGGGAGTGCAGTGCCCCAAAGAGGATGCATTGGTGATCTCTGCATGTATCCTTGGGAAAATGGTCGATCGTGTGCTGGTTGACAATGGGAGCTTCTGCAATATCATATTCAAATCCACTCTTGACCAGCTCGGCAACCTGACCAAGTTCATAAAGCCATTCGACACCGTGCTTCAAGGGTTCGGCGACAGCACAGTCCAAGCCTACGGAAGGATCAAGCTCTGTGTCGAGCTAATATGTTACTACGATCCCAAGGTTAGGATTACTAGGAACCTAAATTTTGTAATCATAGATAGGCCCAGCATCTATAATGGGTTCCTAGGTCGTCCATTTCTAGAAACCTTCGAGGCGGTCGCCTCTTCTTTCTTTTACTGTATCAAATTCCCCACTGCCGATGGGACGGTTGGTACTGTAAAAAGAAGATCAGCTAATGGCAAAGAAATATTTGAATTACTCATGTATCGCAACTTCTTTCAATACTTCACATGCTGTGTGTAACATTGAAACGATCGACGATCAACCCATGGAGATCGACGAGCCAAGAACATCGTACCAACCCGACTCAGAGGATGCCATCTCACATCGATCAACGGACGACATCGAGCTAAGGATCGGTTTCGAGCCAAGTCTCGACATCGATCCAAGGATCGAGTCCGGAAATCATTCCAAACGAGAGGCGACCATCCCCGTTGAAGAGTTGGAAAGTATAACGATAGATCTGGCTAGCCCGGAGCGGGAAGTACAGATCGGCGCAAGCATCGACCGCGAATTAAAAGAGGATCTAATCAATTTACTACGTAAGAACATCGGAGTCTTTGCCTGGTCGCATCAAGATATGGCTGGCATAAGTCCTGAACACGCTTGCCACTATCTAAAGATCGACCTGGCAAGGAAGCCTGTTCATTAGAAACGTAGGAAATTCGGTCCTGAGAAGTACACAGCGCTCGATATAGAAGTCAAAAAGCTACTCGATAACAAACTAATTAGAGTAGCTACCGATGAACCGCAGTGGGTTGCCAACGCGGTGCTCGTCAAAAAGCCAAACAACTCCTGGAGGTTATGCATCGACTTCACTGATCTCAACGCGGCATGTCCAAAAGATCACTTTCCGATGCCTCATATTGACCACTTGGCCGATAGCACAGCAGGCTGCGAAATGATGTCGTTCATGGATGCCTTCGCCGGATACCATCAAATCCCAATGGTGGAGAAAGACATAAAACACACATCTTTCCACACGGAAAAGATATATACTTTTGGGTCCGAATGCCGTTCGACTTCAAGAATGCGGGGGCAACTTACCAGCGTCTAGTCAACGGAATGTTCGCCAATCAGATCGGCAAGACCATGGAGGTCTACATTGACGACATAGTGGTCAAAAGCCTCAAGAAGGAAGACCACCTCAATGACCTTGCTGAGACGTTCACCATCCTCGAGAAGTTCAACATGAAGCTGAACCCCAAGAAATGCAACTTCGGGGTGGGCTCCGGAAAATTCCTGGGGCATATCGTGAGCCAAAGGGGAAACGAGGCGAACCCCACCAAGATCCAGGCGATCCTCGACATGCAGGAGCCACGGAATGTCAAGCAGGTGCAACGCCTCACAGGTTGTATAGCTGCCCTCAACCGTTTCATATCTCGGCTCGGGGATAAAAGCAAGTCGTTCTTCGCGACTATAAAGAACAAGAAGTTTGCATGGACGAAGGAGAGTCAAATGGCATTCGCCAAAATCATGGAGTATCTATATAACCCCCAGATCTTTGCGAAGCCAATTCTCGGGGAAAAGCTATTACTTTACCTAGCGGCCTCGGAAGTCGCGCTGAGTGTTGTATTAGTGCGGGCAGAGGGGCAAACCCATTTGCTGATCTACTACGTCAGTCAAGCGCTCCATGACGCGGAAACACGTTATACACCTCTGGAGAAGATCGCCTACGCTCTAGTCATGAGTGTTCGCAAGCTAAGGGCTTACTTCTTCGAACATCAAGTGGAGGTTCTGACGACTCTCCCTCTACGGCAAGTTCTACACCGGCCAGACACTAACGGGCGACTCCTCAAGTGGTCACTAGAGATCGCCCAATACGGTATCACGTACGCTCCTCGCACATCGATCAAAGGCCAAGCTCTGGCAGACTTCGTGGTGGAATTAATATTCCCTCACAGTCCGACCCAGATCGGCCGCCCTGCCTGGAAGCTATACGTGGATGGCTCGACGACCAACTCGCGAGCAGGGGCAGGGATTATCCTCATCATCCCCGATGGGCAAAGTTTCACAAATGCTGTGCGTTTCGGGTTTCGTGCGACCAACAATGAAGCCGAGTACGAAGCCTTGGTAGGCGGGCTCGATCTAGCCCTCACCCTAGATGTTCGTCGCCTACATATCTTCATGGACTCCCTCTTGGTCGTGAACCAAGTCAAGGGAGAATATGAGGCACGCGGCGAACAGATGGTCAAATACCAAGAATTGATCGCCTAAATGTGCACGAAATTTGAGGAAGTGCTAATTGAACAAGTCCCGAGAGAGCACAATTCCCAGGCCGATGCCCTATCCAAGCTAGCATCGTCAGATGGGGCAGCCAATTTCTCTAACATCCAAATCACAAAATCAGCGAAACCGGCGATCGACAGAAACCTGATTACCACGGTCACCGTCGCCGAGGAGAACTGGATGACTCCTTTCATTAAATACTTAAAGGACGGGACGGTCCCCGACGATCGTATCAAAGCTCGGCAGCTCCAACTCCATGCAACCAGATACACCCTACTGGACGACCGCCTTTACAAGCGAGCTTTCAGCCTTCCCCTCCTCAAGTGCATTACGCCGGAGGAGGGCCGGCTCGTTTTACTCGAGATCCATGATGGGATGTGTGGAAACCATGCTGGCGGGCGAGCTATCATCCACAAAACAACCAGGCAAGGTTTTTTCTGGCCTACACTACAAAAAGACGTGATCGCCTATGCCAGATCATGTCACAGGTGTCAAGTGATGGCCCAAACATCAATCTCTCCCCCGAGCAGCTCACCTCAATGTATAGCCCATGGCCATTCGCCCAATGGGGCATCGACCTCATAGGTCCATTGCCGACGGCGCCAGGGGGCTGTAAGTTTGCCATCGTAGGGGTCGATTATTTCAATTGGCTGAGGCCGAACCACTCAACAAGATCGGCCAAGAACAAGTAATTAAGTTCATTTGGAAGAATATCATATGCCGATTCGGCCTGCCCCAGGCAATAATCTCCGACAACGAAAAGCAGTTCGACGGCTTAGAAGTCATGCAATTCTGCGAGAAGTGGGGAATCTAAAAGTTGTTCTCGGCCCCCTACCACCCTCAGACGAACGGGCAGGTAGAAGCCGTAAACAAAATCCTCAAACACACGATTAAAGCACGACTCGAGTCCAGGCAAGGACGATGGGCGAGCGAGCTCCTAGACGTTTTGTGGTCTTATCGAACGACGACCTGAAATTCAACCGGCGAAACCCCATTCGCCCTCGCCTTCGGAACAGAAGCTGTGATCCCTTCGGAGATCACCATCCTCAGCCACCAAACTGAACAAGAGATGACGACGGACAACGATGTGGCCCGGCGGATCGACCTGGACATGCTCGAAGAACGACGACTGACCTCAGAAATGAAGAACACAATCCACAAAACGAGATCCGAGAAGTTCTTCAATTCGAAGGTCAAGGAAAGATGGTTCAAGTGGGCGATCTAGTCCTCAAAAAGGTCCAGACCCACACAGGTGTCTTTGGCCCGAATTGGGAAGGCCCCTTCAGGATATCTAAGTGGCTAACTAGGGGAGCCTACGAACTTGAACACCCTGACGGCACTCTGGACCAATATCCCTGGAACGCCATACATTTGAAGAAATACTACCAATGAAAACTCTGTACTTAGTTTCAGTTACCCAATGTACAAAGAAGTATAATGAGATTTTCCTATCCCATCTATATGATTAACCTCGACGAAAACAAACAACTGAAAATAGGACGGCCCGCTCGCCCTACAAGAGGTCATCGTCTAAACCTGACAGACCTATGCAAGCGATCGTCCCTCCAAGCACAACGTATACCGTCGAGGGTCGTCATTCAACATGGCGATCCGAGGTAGAAAAAGTGCAGCCGTGGGCCTGGAGGTCGATGGAACCGACAGCTTCGTCCATGCAAGGTTCCTTTGGGCTGCGATCGCTCGCCCTTCGTTTAAATACGAGGCAAGCGTAGTCGAAGGACCCTCCAATTAAATCCGTGGACACGCTCGCGCACCCTCAAAAATACATCATCTAACATGATGTACCCGGACAAGGCGACGCGTCCCTACCCCATCACAACATATACCGTCGAGGGTCGCCATCTAACATGCCGACCCGAGGTAGAAGAGTGCTGACAAGCCGCGGGCGTGGAGTTGAATAAACCGACGACGCCCCGTGCAAGGACTCCTCCAGACCAAGACCGCTCGCCTTTCGTTTAAATACAAGGCGGGCGCAGCCTAACGAAGGACCCTAACAATAAAGTGAGCCGCGGGACATACCTAGGTATGGAATGTCCCTCGCACATAAAGACACGGTTACGGAGATCGTTCCATCGAACTCAGCGATCGTGCACACAGTCGCCCTCACTCGAAGAATCGGCGAAACTAAAGATAGCTCACCAAGACATACTATTTTTGTTCCCTTACTTACACTAAGTAAACGAAAACAAGGGGCAAAGGGGAGCTATTCCTAGATCCGATCGGGAAGGAGTACCATACACGATCGGCTTAATTCTAACACACAAATATCGATCGATCTTATTCAAGAAATTTACAAGTACATTTAGATCTATTCAGACAATCGTGCAAAATCGAAGTAATGCGGAACGTTCAGACAGTCGATCGAACACAATTCATACAAGTGATGCGCAAATCACACAATTTACGTAAAATATAACTCTATTCCATAAATTTAAAGGTCAAATAATTGTTAACTATATAATTTAACAATTAAATTATTGACATAGCTTACATGCCATATAATGCCATTAGTCACATAAAATGATTAAACTCAATCAACAAATACTATTTAGTTAATATCTTAATTAAACTAAATAATCTTAACATCTTAATCGAATAATCAATTAATAATTGATTCGTCTCTTATCAGGCAATGCTATACCTTATCAAAATTATCATATGCATGATTATATAATAGCAAATATAATCACAATCTTATTTAGACAACGCATGGCAACAAATAATATAAATTCTTCTCATTTATATTAAACACAAATACTTTCTAAATAATGATCGACGTGTAATCCATAATATTTTTTTTATTCTAATCAGCTAGTAGCGTAACTCAATTAAAATTCAGACTTGATATTGCAATGCCACATATGCCGGATAAATGAATTAGAGTCGAATGAGCATCATTGATCCTACCATTCATGGATCAACACAAGTCACACAAATATGTTTACGCAGATTTTTACCACTAATAAACAATGAACTAATGTAAACATAAGTACTTTCCTACATGACATGCCAGCTAATTCAAGTCATCCTTATACAACAAAATAAACATAATATGTTTATAACATATATGTGCAGTTATAAAGCAACCATAGAGTAAATCGAATTATAGAGGCAAAGGAAGATTGGAAGAATCGGCACTTCAGTAAGTCGAATTTAAGCAGTCGAAAAGCATGTTCCTCATGGCATATCCAAACATCACTAAAATTGAATTTCGAAAATAATAAATCGTTTTTTTTCATAGATGGAAAATTTGCAGAGATCCGATATTAATAATTTCGAAATTTATGCTACAAAATAATAATTTACTTTAAGATTGTTGACATAATTTACCAAAAATTATATCGATAAATGTGAAGTTATATAATTATTTCATGAAGTATAATATTTGATGATTTTTCATTATACCTGTAGATCCAAACGCTTATGCCGTTGGCCATAAGTTTCTTAATGACAGGTAATACTGTTTTGGATTCGTCCGTGTCCGTCCAATTACGCTTACGGGATCGCATGTTTTGAATCTCATGTCTGTGCTGCAAATCTGAGAAGAACAAAGTAGGAGACAAATTCGTTAATAAAAAAGGCATTAATATATATATATATATATATATATATATATATATATAAAAGTAATCGAAAGAAGCAAATCGAATATGGACGATGTTGAGTCCAGAGAATCTGTCTCCGTAAAGCAAATTTGCCTCCACCGCAGTGTATAGCGTCTGCCTCCCAGGATAAAACAACATCTCGATGCGTTGATAAATCGATCATCGGACCCTCAGCGAACTAGAAGTAAACCTGAACTACCACCGACGCGACCCAAATTACGAAAAGAAATTATTTTCGAAAAAAAATGAAGTCGGAATTTCGGGTGTGAAAAACGGACGAAAATTCTAGTTGAAAATAAGACCCCTCACATCAGTATTTATAGGTGAAGATGAGAGAGACATGTGCTGGAGGAATTCTAAATTGATCAGGATTGATATCTCAATACTTATCGAGATCTGTTTAGTTCGAATTTATTAAATTGATGTTTATCCGGATCCGAAAAATTCAGAATTTATAATTGAGGTATTTTCAGTAAAATAAATTCTTACCGAAAAGATAACTTCGAGAGATACATTTCGAAAAGATACATTTCGCCCAAATCGCCCTTCGACCGAGCCAAGCCAAGCCGGCGGCGGCGCGTGTGTGTGTGCGCGTGAGGGGCGCCTAGTCACACATCCACTCATGTCTCACTTTTTCGAACAAGTCTTTGTCCACATCTCTTTATATACTCACAATTTTTCTCTTATTTTCCAAATGGGGATAACATCCTAAACCCATTTCTAAAGGGTTCACTTTGGAATATTACATCTCATTCATACCTCAATCATTTTGAGTGTTCTTACATATTTTGAAAACCTCGTACGGAGTACTACGTAATCCAATTAAATCCCGACTGTAACTCGTAGTCGAGCCCACTCAAAATTACCTCTCAAGTTGGCTGCTCAAAACAGCCCATTTCCTCTATTTTTTCAACAGCCTCTACCTTTGATCTTTTGTGAATTTGCACTAGTAGCTTCTGCTGTTCCATGAATACCAAGAATTGAACGAACACACTGGGAAGTTGCCTCATCCCACAAACGTATAGCACCATCTTTTGAAGCAAATTTTTTAGAAATAATATTTCATTAGTACGAGAGGGTTCTACATGTAATCACATAATCAAATAATGTATGTTGAGTTTGACAAATATTAGTTTTTTAGTTTTTGTTGTGTTTGACAATATTTTAATTTGTTTATGCAGGCACATGGCTTCTCCTCGGCGTCCTCCTCGTTCTCTTTCTCATTCTCCTCGTACTCCTCGTTATTCTCCTCATTCTCCTCTTCATTCTGCTCCTCCTCATACACACTACTTCTACATCGAGAAATCATATGCGATGTAGAAGTATGTCCAAACGGCGTGTAGATGGGGAAAAGCTACCTCTTGATATCGATTCAGTCAGGAAAAAAATTAATTACCAACACAAAAACAAATTAGGTACTTATTTGGGTAAACTTGCGAAAGATCGTGTTTCCATACTGTACGATAGATGGAATCATGTACCGGACAAGCCGGATAAGGAAATGATTTGATGGGATGTATTGGTACGTGCATTACTTTTGTGTTTAATTTATGTGTTTCACTTTGTCTTTATATAAGTTAAAAAAATGAAACTAATTTAAATAATATAAAAAATCGAAATTAGTTTAATACTCTGAAAATTATTTTATACACTAACATTTATGAAAAAAATTAATTTAAGTAAATTATTATATTTAAACTAAAATTAATTTAAATAATTTAAAAAAACTAAATTAAATTAAATACTCTGGAATAAAACTGAAATTTATGAAAAACATTAATTTATGTTAAATATTTTATAAAAATTAAATTAATTTAAATAATTAAAAAAGCTGAATTAAATTTAAATACCCTGGCATAAAACTAAAATTTATAAAAAGTATTTATTTAAGTTAGTTATTTTATAAAAACTAAAATTAATTTAAATAGTTTAAAAAACTGAATTTAATCTAAATACTCTGAAAATATTTTATAAAACTGAAATTTTATCAAAAAAATCAAGTTAAGTAAATTATTTTATAAAAACAGAAATTAATTTAAATAATTTAAAAATTATATTATCAATAACATATCAATTTGAATTGTCAATGTAAGCCAATTTTGATGTCAGTCAAATTAGCAATATTCGTCAATTTGGCAAGAAGACGTTGCAGTCTATAGGCACGATGTGGAGGCAATTTAAGACTGATTTGACCGGTGTATGGTCCACCAAAAAGTTTGTCTCCTTGTGAGAAGTATGGTATTTCGGAGGACGACTGCAAAGAATTCAAAAAGATTCGTCAGGACCCTACTTGGGAGGTAAATCTGAATTCAAAAGACTTTTTCTATTTCATCGGTGTTTATGATTCTCATTTCCTTACATATTATTTCGACTCCTTGTAAATACTTTTTTTCAGGAAAAGTGAATCAAGAAACAAGAGATAGCGAAACTGAACTATGCTTCCCATACTATGGCTCGAGGAGGATATGATTTCATGGAAGTACGGGAGATGGAAAGGAAGATGAAGGAGCGTAAAGAAGAAGCATCAAAATCTGGAGAAGATATTTTTTTGATCCTCCATCTCCTCCTTCACGTCATCAGAGGTGGATGTTTGGTGGCCAAAAAAGATATGGGGAGTGTCATCAGATGCTGCACGAGAGATTGTTACTAAGATCGTAAGTTTAAAATATCATTTAATATTTTATAATAAATTTAAAGTTAAATACACTTACTTTTCTTATCTTTTTAAAAATCGATTTCGGCAATTTTTATTTTGCAATCAAATTATATAACTTTCAATTTTTTTTTCAAAAATGGCTTCTATTATTTGTTGAAAAAAAAATTAAAAGTCATAATATTTATGCAAATATTTAAAGGTTGTGTTCGAATTGTGAATAAAATTTTAAAAGTTCACTTTTATGTTTCACTTATGAAACAAAGTTTTTATTTATCCTTACGAAAACAAACATTAAGAGTTCATTTATGTGTTTAACTTTTATGTTTCACTTATGAAAAATCATTGTTTTGTAGGATGAGTTGGAGGAGCATGTACACAGGGTATCTTCACTCCCGAGGGACGACATGATATATTGGTTGAGGCCATTGGGAGACCGGACCACCCAGGTCATGTTCGTGGCATTGGATTTTACGTACGTAATGGTGCAAGCGTAGCGTACGCTAAGCAGAGGAGCTTACGTACGTAACGATGCGAGTGTAACGCACGTTAGGTAGAGTATATTGTTGGGATTCCGAAAATAAAACGAAATACGCAGCGGAAATAAAAACGAATCCCAAACAGGATCGATCAAGTAGCGTATATACAAAAAAAAAATGAAGATAAAGATCATACCCTTGAAGCCTTTGAAATAAATCTTCATAAATATGGATGACGATCACGAACCCCGTCCCGAATAAGAAATTCCTTCGTTCCAAGCACCGAAAGTTCGAAGCCTCTACTTCACATGCGTCGGAAGTTGCCCGAAAAAATCTACAACACTCCGTTCTATGAAGAACACGACTAGGAAGTGTTGTAGAAATTTATATCACTTTTTCTTAACTTTTATATCACCTCCAAGATGAAAAATAGAAAAGAAATTTTTTTTCTCCTCCCTCACTTTGCAACTCACGGCTGAACTCACTCCAAAAGGATGAATATGAGTTGTATCACTATTTCATCTCATCATGTGTTTAGTTGTAATATAGATATATATAACAACTCATAATTGAGATAGAAAAATCAACATGGAATCTCATCTCAATCAAACACACAACACACCATGTGAAAACGAGACCAAGCCATGTGAGGTGGGGAGAGGTGGGGCGGCCCAAGGAAGCTTCCTAGAAACAAGCTGAGCCACTCGGCTCGTGTACCGGACGTTCGTCAAACGACTCCGTTAAATACACTCCATTTAATCATCAATGTATTTATATTAATTAATTAATCTAATTAATTAATTATATCAAATACAAATATATTTCTCTAAGAAATATAATTTATGAATTAAATTAATTACTCGGTAACTTATTTTAATTCATAAGTCCGCTATCTGATTTATCCAATAAATCATAATCAGATATCTAATATCTAATATTAATAGAGAGATAATAAATTCATATTTATCCGTCAACGTTCCTGATCCGCGACTCCGTAGGTCCGTCTCAGCCGGCATTGGGAGGAACCAATGAGTGTGGGCAGCACTTAGCCAGCCTAGCGGGCCGCACTGTAAACCCCGACTGAGAACGAATGAAGGGATCATTCCAGAACCATTATGTCGTGAATACTATATACGTGTAGACCCTACATCAGATGTCCCGGTCAAGTCTTCGGGTCACGGTAAAGTCAAACCCTACTGTTGACTAGACTCGATACATGTGTTAATGCAAATCAAGACCGACTGATTAATAGTGTGTCTAATACGACTCTATCAGAACGCTTTGGCCAAAGACTTATGATCTTATTTGCCATTAACCGTATAAGACATTCGCCTGCTCACTAACAGGAGATAGAATCCTTTCTTGGCGTACAGTAAAGACTGCTACATGCCCGTATAGTCTGCACTTCGAGGTCGACTCAGCAATTAAGCAAATGAGTCTAACTACTCTAGTGATAAACTAAACGTCACAGGCACATCTTCTACTGAACCCTTAAGTAAGAGGTCCACGTATACTATCACAACCTTTCGATTCGTCATCGACTCTCCGAGAGTGAATACCGTGTGACTGAATTGAGTATGAGTCATGTTCGAGTATACTGGTCCCACCAATATACTTATAACTATGCTATCAAGACGTGAACACGTCCTAGCACCAGTTATACAAGTCTTATTAAAACTTAATGCCCATTTTAAGTTTATTGACTTGCGAACGATTTACGTAAATAAACTCTAAACACTTCCAGTGCATTTTCTCTTATCCCATAATGAGAATGGAATGTTCGATTTATTTACATGGACTTCACTTCAATGTTTACCAAGTCAAGAATGCAATTGAAATACAATAAACAGTGAATGAATCGTATTGCCTTTTTAATAATTATTCTATAATTACAAGTACAATGCCCCTACTCCCTCATCCCCTGAGTGGCATTCGAGGGCATATTCCTAACATATATAACGTACGTTATGAAGGGAATCGGACAGGTCCGAGCTGTGATCGGTGAATGGGCCCGGTGTCGGCTACTTTCACCACAGATGTGGACAGGCAAGTCAATATCGGCTATTATGTATGTTATGGACTGTAGATTACGTACGTTAAACTGATATAGTACTATAGCAAGTCAACTCAGAGTTATGTACGTTATGGCATGGGTCTTACGTACATAACACATCGAACGAATATGATGCAATGGGTCCTGGATTGTCGTTACGTATGTTATCGAGGCGGATAACGTACGTAAAGGACATTACGTACGTTAAGAGGTTCCTGTAACGTGCGTAATGCGTGAAAGCTTATATATGAGACTTCCGTCATTTCATCATTTTGGAAGAATTCACCTTCGTTTTTCGTCTGCCAACTTCCCCATACCGATTTTTGGCATCTCTAAGTAGATTATGAAGTTGATGGCATGGATTTGAGGCTTGGATAGGAAGATATTGATGATTCTTGAGGAGTTTGATTTCGTTATTCATGTTCGTGAGGTATGTTGACCAACTCTACACCTTGAATTCGGATTTTTGATGTTGTTGAGGAATAATCCGTATGAAGATGATTATGGTGTTGTTGTTGTGATCTTTAGTGTTATGTGAAATGTATGTTAAAGAATATGATGATATATGCCTTGGATTATGAATTAGATGATGGTTTAGATGTTAGAACACATCGAATTACATCGTTTTGTTGGCTACAAACATGATTATAGATTGATTCATGTTCTTGAAGAACTCTTGAGTTATATATGTCATGATTTTATGGAATTTGGAAAGAGTACGGTCAATTACGGTATGTGATTATTCATGATAATAACCGGTAATTGGTTTTCTATGAATGTACGAATATGAACAAGAAGGAACCTTGTTAAAACCGCAATTAAGGTTGAAGTCGGAATCGAGAATGTTGAGAAACTTGTTAGAATTGATTGATTATCGAATTGTGACTTGAATTCATAATTGTATGAATTGAAATGGTTTGGTTTCGTATGATCGAGATATCGTTGAACCGTTGAGTTTGGTTGATTATATCGGTTGTTGATTGTTATCGAACGTATCGTTAATTGATTATTGCATTAGGTTGCGTTAAGTGATCGTTGATGATTAACCGTTGTGCTGCGGTTCAGATTGGAAAATGCATAGATCGCCTTGGTCGAGGATGAGGAGCTCGTAGATGAAGGCGATGGGATTGGTAACGGTTTCATCGTATCGGTATCAAGGCAAGTTATGCTTGCTCAGTTCATGATGTTTAATAAATGGTTTTGATTTCATTTTACTTATGATTCGTATAGTAATGATATTATGAATATGAATTGTCGGGATGACGGTATGTATATTATGCTTGGACTGGGATAACTCATAATGTATATGATTTTAAAGATGTCTAGTGGAAACGGAGATGTAAATTATCTTTGGTCTATTGTATGAAATGGTAGATATCGAGGATAGTTTATCGTGCCGACATTGAACTCGAGATGGTGGTTTGGTATTAGTGATGAACTGTACTTCATTTTGGACTATTCGAATAACTGTGTATTCGTTCAAGGATGTTGGTCGTGGAAGGGTTAGTGTCTCCGGCTTGAGGTAATCTAATATTGCTAATTATGATAATTATCATGTTGTATTATTGTATATGTGTGTGTTGATGCTTCATGTGATGAGTGTGCATCATTGTTTGGTATATTTTGTGATGTGCTCTTTCTTTGAACTGTAATTTGTTGGGCCGATGTGTTGAGGGATAAGACCTAAATGGCACCTACGTTCCGGAGTATTCCTGTGTAGATTCTTCCGTGACCCTTGGTTGCGACCTTGGGGTATTTTGTGATTGCATGTAATGTGTTGAGGGATAAGACCAGAATCTGGCACCCACGGTCCGGAGTATTCCTGTGTAGATGCTTCCGTGACCCTTGGTTGGGACCTTGGGGTATTTTGTGATTGCATGTAATGTGTTGAGGGATAAGACCGGAATATAGCACCCACGGTCCGGAGTATTCCTGTGTAGATGCTTCCGTGACCCTTGGCTGCGGCCTTGGGGGTTTATGTGTTAATACTATATGCATTGTTGAGCATGCTGTGAACTGTTGTCTAACAAAAATAAGACATTGTGGTCGTGTCGATCTTTTATTATTGAACTGTCGTTGTTCACTTAGGAAGTCTTCTGATCCTTAGTGGATATGCGTTTCTTCGAGTTTCGTTGTCATGTTGTATCGTGACATATCTGGAGTCAGATACGTACTGATCGGTCATGTGTAGGATTTTCAGGGCGGGCACGTGTTGTCATGTGTTGGTTTCAACCTCACATTGAGCTGTGCTCACGAGACATACTTCGTGAGGCTGATTAGGTACGAGACCAGACGTGCACTTGATCGATACACCTAGGTGGCTTGTACATGGACACATTTCCGGATCGGGCGTATCGTGACGTCCATCTTGAGTCATATTGATTGATCGTTCATAGTCCATGTATAATTGGATATGATCGATGGTCGGGTTTGTTTTCGAAATCCCATATATGTGATTTATATATGTTGGGCGATTTTATTCTCTAGTGTATCTATCCCTGTGATCCTTTATCGATCTTGTGAGAGTTACCATGTCGTTGGTACTCTCGTTCACTGTTGACCCTTTATTAACCTTGTCTAGAGTTTACCATATCGTTGGCATTCTTGGTCTCGTTTGTTATTGACCCTTTATTAATCTCGTTTGGAGTTACCATATCATTGGTAATCTCGTTGTTATTTATCCTTCATCGATCTCATTTGGAGTTCACCCTATCGTTGGCAATTTCGTTCGTTATTGATCCTTATTGATTCCGTTTAGAGTTTACCATATCGTTGGTATTCTTGGCCGTCGTTGATTCTTTATTGATCTTGTTGGGAGTTTACAATATCATTGGTATTCTCGGTCATCGTTGGTCTTTTATTGGTTTTGTGGTAGTTTACCATATCGTTGGTATTCTCGGTCGTGCCGATCCTTTATTTGATCTCGTTAGAGTTTACCGCATCGATGATATTCTCGTTCGTGGTTGGTTCTTTGTTGATATTGTATGGAGTTATCATGTCAATGATATTCTCGTTTGATGCATTGGTTGGTTATTATTATTACTTATGTGAGCATTCATACTTTTATCGATATCCGATATTGTTCTTGTTTCGGGGCAGTTGGTCTACAGAGGTATCGTGTATTATCAGTTTTATCAGAATTGGAATTCGATTGTGCAATCTAGTGGACATAATTGGACATGGACCGATTATTCCATATTTATATTTTGAGAATCTTGGCATTGTTTGAATACAGTACAGATGGTCATCTCTAAATTCGAGGTTAACCGAGAATGTGAAGTGTGGCTTTGTGGTAAGGGTTGATTTGATATGAGTTACCATGAATTGGTAAGGTTACTACGGTAAGCGTATATCGGAAGCATTCTTACCTTGTAGATTCATTGATATGTAATTGTTTATGTTGATGTGATCGTTATCATTATTGAGTATTGTGGCTGACCCCGTCGTAGGCTTTATCTTTTAGGTACTCGGAGTTCGAGCTAGTAGCGGTCGTGAAGGGATGAGCTTCCCGGTGATACTTGTTATGGCAGGGTATTTGGGACGAGTATTATTTTCTGGTTGTTCTGATTCCGCTGCAGATGTATTTCCTACTGTGTTATATCCGCTGCGTGTGTATCTCTTAATTGCTTTCAGTATTTTACCAGCTCGTGTACACTTTCAAAATGCCCCTTTTGGTATCCTTGCCTTGTACCTTTAAATGGTGTATTATGACGGTATTTGGGAACTATGCTTTGAAAAATATTTGAGTATTTAAAATATTACCGTCTTAGCCTCTTTGGCGTGTTTGAAAAGTTTGCGAAAATGATTTTTAGCCTTGTGGGTTCCGGTGCGGGGCCCACGGTGCTGTAATATTCCCGGTTCGTTTTGGGGGTGCTACAGAAGATGGTATCAGAGCTTGGGTTTCATAAAACCCGGGCATGTGTGTTATGTGGCTCTACCGGTGCGGTAGTAGCGTGGCTTATGAAAATAATTTTTCTGACTTTCGAGTCAAACTAATTTTTAGAGGTTCCAAAATTTTTGAAATACTTTAAAATTGCTATATTTGCGATGCCGGTGTGTTGTTATTGTGTTGAGGCTTTGTATGGGAGTCGTATGCTAGTATCACGGGATATCATCGACTTCACGGACCTGTAAGTATGTTCTTCCAGTTATTTGATTTTGATGATGATTATTTGAGCAGGGTGGCATGATTTTAAGATATTTTGGGATTGAGATATTGATTATGATAGGATGTTAAGTTTCTAGGACGAAAAACTTATTTAAGTGGGAAGATATGTAATATCATAGAACTTCGCTATGAATTTTTCACATTGTTTTATTTGAGTTGTACTGTATACAGTGGGACCGATGCAGTATGGATGAATAATTTTGGGAACCGTGACAATTGTACCGGTATATCTATCGAGGTTATTTTTAATTCTAGGATATTACATGCTTGATATGTCTTTCGATGTCGGGTATACTGTATGAGTATTTGTATAATTGTCGTACTTGGTTGACGATTTCATTTGAGGGTATCAAACATCAGATGTATCATATGAGAATGATATCAGAACGAGTATAGTATGTCACGTGTACGCGTTCGGTATATTGAGACGGCAGACGGGAGCAAAAATGGCTAAGTATGGAAGCCACTACATACGTTAAGCATAGGAGCTTACGTACGTAATGGTGCAAGCGTATCGTACGCTAAGCTGAGGAGCTTATGTCCGTAACGATGCTAGCGTAACGTACGTTAGGTAGAGTACATAACGTACGTTATGAAGGGAATCGGACAGGTCCGAGCTGTGATCGGTGAATGGGCCCGGTGTCGGCTACTTTCGGCACAGATGTGGATAGGCGAGTCAATGTCGGCTATTACGTACGTTATGGATGGTAGACTACGTACTTAAACTGATATAATACTGTAGCAAGTCAACTCAGAGTTACGTACGCTATGGCATGGGCCTTACATGTAATACCCGTACTTTTTGTGAGTTTTCTACTCTGGTGCTTTTGTAATCTTGACACACAATGTAAGTGTTTAGTAAGTTTATATTGATCTCGGAACTCATGTCATTTGGATTTACCCTTTTCTTGTTCGGATTGTCGCTGTTTTTGGATCCTTGATGCGATTATACCACCTTCGTGTGAAGGGTAGCGCACGCTACACACACCATGTAGCGCACGCTAATTTAGTGCGGGTAGCGCACGCTATCGGTTAGCATTAGCGTACGCTACTAGTGTATTTGAGGCAGATAGTCCAGTAGGTACTGGACTGGAATGGAGCATTCGTAGTGCACGCTATGTGTGATGGTAGCGCACGCTAATGATATTAGCAGCGCACGCTAATGATATTAGTGGCGCACGCTATGTTACCCGAGTAACGTGCGCTAAGGCGAGCAGGGCAGAGGACAGTAGGTTCTGGACTCTATTTACTGGGCACCAACTACCAGGTAGCGCACGCTAACTCTCGGCTAGCGTAGCTAAGGGAAGGCATTAGCGCACGCTAATGACGCTGGCAGAGGCCACTGGACTACCAGGTGAACCCGTTAGCGCGCGCTATTCGTAGATGCTAGCGCACGCTAATCCATATTTACTATAAATAGGACAGTCCAGCCCCAAATCCGTCACTTTTCCATTTCTTAACCTTTCTTGGGCGATTTCGGGCGATTCCGGCAATTTGTGAAGAGTTCTTCGAGCTGCAATCATCTAGCAACATCTTTGAGCTTCTAGTTCGAATTAATCAACGTTTAATCCTCTCCACCGCTCCAAATCAAGGTAAACTTCTCACAACCTTAGATTTTTGGGATTTGGTGGTTTTCCTTCCAATCTCTTCGATCCAGCTTGTTGTTATGATGGAATATGTCGATTATGAATTATCTACCTTGTATACATGTTTTCCTATGGATTTATTGGTATATTTCCGGAGTTCTTGAGTATTTGGGATGGTTGACTTGCGATTCACTATCTAAGAGATTTATTCCTGGAACACATGTATCGTGGGTAGTAAATTCGGGTGAATTCCAACTTATTTTCATACCGATGGGTCTTTTATAGTTGATTACGAACTTGTCTAGGTTCGGAGTTGTCGATTCCTTCAATCTTGGTACCTTGTCGTTCGTACCCTTTTCTCTCGATTCCAGGCAAGTGATTCTTGTGAAAGTTATGTTCTTAAATGTGAAAAGTAATGCATGTAAGTGTGAGAGTTATATTCGTTCACTCCGAGAGGGCCTGACGGGGTCGAGGAGGGTTCCGCTTATGACGGTTCCGCGAACATTTGGGTTAGCCACTACGAGATGACCCGACAGGGTCGAGGAGGGATTCGCGCATTGTTGAGTCCATGGTTAATCAAGAGATATTGTCATTGTTGAGACATCTTTGGATAATTGCATTTTTCGGAAAATCATTATCATGGCTTTGAATTGGTGCATATGCTTTTATGTGTAAGACTTGACGTTTCACTTGTAATACTTGCCCTAACCCCTCTCGTGTGGGGAAAATTCCTTTTGTGTTTTTCCGGTTCTAAGGATCCTTACAAGCGAGCACCGGGATGGTACGATGATGATGGCGAGGCGTGATACTATGGCTAGTCGTGTTCCCTTTATTTTGAGCATTATTCTCTTTGGTCCGTTTCATCCTTGTAATAATAAATGGTACTCGAGTACTTTAGGAAAGTCCTTTTCCGGTTGATGTATAACTTCTTGTATTTCTTCGTGGTCCTGGATGTCAGTGGTTTGAACTTCCTTGTTTGTATCGGATTTATTGATTCCCGAGTGGACTTTGTGAAATTTGATGCGTTATGTGTAAAAATTAGCCTAGTGGGTCTCAGGCAGGGATCCACGGCGCTGTGATATTCTCCGAATATCTCGGGGGTGTTACAGAATTTGGTATCAGAGCTTAGGTTTATGGATACCTAGGATGTCGGTTTGTTGGGTCTAATTGTACTGTTCCGAGAACACAGTATCATCGCGCTGCCATCATCTCGTACGACTGGTACTCGTAAGTTCCCTATTTTCCTTACCCTCTTTATTTCCTCATTGTTATTCGATTATGGGACATGAGAAATCCATATCCAAGATGGGAATGCTTCGAGTTATGCTTATGAGTTTACTTCCCTTTTCTCTTTAGAATGTCAACTGGTAGAGGACGTGGACACAGCCGGTGGAGCGGCCATGTCCCTCAGCTCGGTAGAAGGCTCAGCTACGCCTAGGTTGTCGGACTCGATTCAACCTTGCACCGATAGTCATCAGGAGCCGTCAGCCAGTCTGGGAACTTTTGCAGGGAGCCAACCGGATGTGGCCGTCGCCACTATACTGCAGCAAGTGGCAAATCAAATGGCTCTTTTAACCCAGGCGGTCCAGCTTAACCAACCACCTCATGTGGCCGATACTGAGGCAGAGAAGTGGTTACAAGATGTTATCCATATGCGCCCTCCCCAGTTTATTGGTGCAGATGATCCGATCGGCTGGGAAGATTGGATTAATGAGATGAATAAAGTTTTCATGGCCATGAATTGTCCAGAGGCACGTAAGGTGCCAGTTGCTCAGTACTTTCTATCAAGGGATGCGGCTAGTTGGTGGCAAGCTGTTGCACCTCAGGATCGTGTGGTTTCATAGGACAAGTTTAAGGAATTAATGGAGGCCGAGTTTTGCCCGTGGCCCATCCAGGAGGCCAGGATTCGAGCCTTTTTCGAGGCTAAGTCCCAGGATATCCCGGTATCTCAGGCGATCGTTGAATACAATCGTCCTCTCAATCATGCGGAGAGTCAAATGAAGGAAGAGAGAGATAAAATCCGTCATTTTGACATGCAGATGAAACCAAAAGTTCGACACTATATGTCGGGACTCGTTTGTATCACCCTGAAGGACTACCAGGACAGAGCGTTGGCATTTGATATGTCCTTCACTAATACCGAAACGGCAAGTGAGAGTAAGAAGCAGAAGACCACTAGAAAGTTTTCTAGCGGTAGAGGTGGCAACCAACGGGGATCTCAGTCGGCAAGTTATCCAACCAGAGGTTCTTCCCGTGCACCGGGAGGTAAATGGAATTTCAGAGCTAGTACTAGTGTGTCCAACTGAACTGTGACGTGTTTTAATTGTGGCTAACAAGGTCATCTTAATCGTAATTGTAGTCTACCCCCTTTGAAGTGTTTTAATTGCGGCCAGGAAGGCCATAGAGGTATGAATTGTACGGAAGAAGAAAATCCATTTGGAACTCAGGCGTCAGCCCCTACACCCGGAGAACTGAGTGTTAATCAGAAGTCATCTGCGGGTCGGCCATCCCAGAGTTACGGTCGGGGTAGAGGCCGTGGTCAGTCTGTTAGAGGGGAAGCCCTCAGTGGTGGTTCGGTGCAACCCCGTGTCTATGAGATAAGAAGAGCTGGAGATGCAGAGGCTACCGTAGCCACATGTATCGTTTATGTTTTATCTCATCCAGTTAGAGTGCTTTTTGATTCGTTCATCTCTTTGGATTGTGTGCGTCGATTGAAATTGAGTGTTTGACTGCTTGTGAGACTTTTGTGGTTAAATTACCCAGCGGGGAGAGAATCATTGGGAATGAAGAAGTGAGAGATTGTCTGATGATAATCGCTGAGAAATAGTGGCTTTCCAATTTGATCGTCATGGATATCGTTGATGCAGACTTAATCCTCGGCGACGACGGGCTTGATAGACATGGAGCGATAATGAATTATCGCACGAAGGTCATATCGATGTTGTACGAATATGGTACCGAGCATTCATTTACGGGGTACAAGAGGGGGTGTTAGAAATTCTTAATTAGCGCTTTGAAGGCGACTAAACTTATCAAAGAAGGTTGTGTTGGGTATTGGTGCTATGCTGCGAAAGTGGAGGATGGGAAAGTCGAACTTCCCTCGATTCCTGTGGTAAATGAATTTTCGGATGTTTTTCCAGATGACTTACCGGGACTACCACCGGAGCGGGAGGTTGAATTCACAGTTGATTTAGAATCAAGTGCAACCCCGATTTATAAGGCACCATACCGTATGACACCTTCAAAAATTCAAGAGTTGAAAAGACAGCTGGGAGAGTTGTTGGATAAAGGGTATATTGGACCTAGTGCTTCGCCTTGGGGTGCACCAGTCTTATTCGTAAGGAAGAAAGATGGTTCACTACGTTTGTGTATCGATTATCGGGAGGTGAACAAAGTGACCATTAAGAATAAATACCGCCGCGTATCGATGATTTGTTTGATCAATTTCAGGGAGCCGCGGTGTTCTCGAAAATTGATTTGAGGTTTGGTTACTATCAACTTCGCATAAAGGAATCTGACATTCTTAAAACTGCTTCCATACGAGGTACGAGCATTATGAGTTTGTGGTTATGCCTTTTAGTTTAACCAATGCACCGGCGATATTTATGCAGCTGATGAATAAGATCTTTATTGAGCATCGCGATAACTGTGTAGTCGTTTTCATCGACGATATTATGGTCTATTCTCGTGATGACGAGGAACACGCTCGGCATTTGCGATTAGTGTTGCAAATTTTGAGGACTCAGCATCTCTATGCGAAGTTTTATAAGTGTGAATTTTGGTTGAGGGAAGTCATGTTCCTCGGGCATGTGATTTCAGCAGAAGGGGTCCGAGTATATCCCCAGAAGATTGAGGCGGTACTAGATTGGGCACCGCCTAAGAACGTGAAGGAAGTTCGTAGCTTTTTGGGTCTGGCTGGGTATTATCGAAGGTTCGTCGAGGAGTTCTCTAAACTTGCTCGACGACCTACTCGATTACTTCAAAAGTCCGAAAAGTTCGAATGGAATGAAGAGAGACAACAGAGTTTCGAAGAGCTGAAAGAGCGTCTGACTACCGCGCCGGTTTTAGCACTACCCTAGGGAATCGGTGGATATTCGGTTTATTGTGACGCATCAGGACAAGGACTAGGGTGCGTACTCTTGCATCATGATAAAACTATCGCATATGCTTCACGGCAACTTAAACCGTATGAGTTGAATTATCCCACCCATGATTTGGAGTTAGCTGCCGTAGTGTTTGCATTAAAAATCTAGTGTCACTATTTGTACGGTTCTTCATGTCGAATTTATACCGACCACAAGAGCCTAAAGTACATTTTTAGCCAGAAGGAACTGAATATAAGACAGCGTCGTTGGTTAGAGTTGATAAAGGATTATGACTTGGAGATCCTTTACCATGCAGGAAAGGCCAACGTTGTAGCTGACGCGTTGAGCCGGAAATCGGTATCTCTTCAGATGCTTGAGGTCCTTACACCTCAGTTGAAGATCAGATGGGAACTGATTGAGCAAGGAGTCGAAGTATGGATCCAGTGAGTTCAGGGTCAAATGTGTACTCTTGAGATTATTCCGTCCTTGATCGATGACGTTGGGGATAAACAGGGGAATGACCCAATGTTTGTCCAACTGAAGGTGGATGTGGAGAAAGGGAAAGCCCTCAGTTTTATGATCCACGAGGATGGCATTTTGAGATTTCAAGGTAGGCTTTGTGTTCCGAATGACTCGGAGCTGAGGCAGAGAATACTCCGAGAAGCCCATGCTACACCTTACTCGATCCATCCTGGGACGAGTAAGATGTACAAAGATCTTAAGAGAAGTTTTTGGTGGAATAACATGAAGAGAGATGCCACCGAGTTTGTGTAAAGGTGTTTGACATGTCAACAAGTCAAAATTGAGCATCAACGGCCGGCCGGGCTATTGAAGCCTATCCCTATTCCCTAATGTAAGTGGGAAGATATTAGCATGGATTTCATCACTAGGATGCCGAGGACTAAGACGGGGATAAATATGATTTGGGTTATTGTTGACCGATTGACTAAGTCAGCACATTTTCTTGGCATTAAGGACACGTGGGGACCGGAGCGATTGTCCCGGATTTTTATATCAGAGATCATGAGATTACACAGTACGCCAAAGTCTATTATTTTCGATCGAGATGGTCGTTTCGTGTCGCATTTTTGGAGGTCGGTCCATCAGGCTTTGGGCACCGAGTTGAGGTTGACTACTTCTTTCCATCCGCAGTCTGACGGTCAGACTGAGCAGATGATCCATACATTGGAAGATATGCTGAGGGCGTGTGCCCTGGACTGGAGTAGCGATTGGGAAATGCACCTACCGTTAATTGAGTTCACTTACAATAATAGTTGGCATGCATTGATCAAAATGGAACCTTTTGAGGCATTGTACGGTAGGCGGTGTAGATCCCCACTTTGTTGGGACGAAGCTTCAGATTTAGTCGGGACGGAGCCCGATATGTTGATGGAAACTAAAGAGAAGATCACTATCATCCGAGACCAATTGTTGACTGCTCAGAGTCGACAAAAATCCTATGCTGACATTCGTTATCGGCCCTTGGAATTTGATGTGGGAGATCATGTCCTACTCAAGGTATCACCGACTAGAGGAGTCTTCAGGTTCGAGAAGAGGGGCAAGCTTAGCCCGAGGTATATTGGACCATTTGAGATTCTCGACAGAGTTGGTGAGGTGGCCTATCGGTTGGCCTTACCTCCCGCCCATAAGCACGTTCACAATGTGTTTCACGTTGCCCAACTGAGGAGGTATGTTCCTGACCCAAGTCATATCATTGATTACGGGGACATCGAGATTGCAGATGATGTCACGTTTGAGGAGAAACCAGTGAAAGTGCCAGAGCATCGTGTAAAAAAACTCCGGCACAAAACCATTCCGTTGATTAAAGTTCAGTGGTCGAGGTACGGAGTTGAGGAAGCAACGTGGGAAACCGAAGAGAGCATGCGCACTAGATACCCAAAGTTATTTATTTTTTAAGTTTGGAGATGAAACTTCCTTTTATAGGGGGAGGATGTAATACCCGTACTTTTTGTAAATTTTCTACTCTGGTGCTTTTGTAGTCTTGACACTCGTTGTAAGTGTTTAGTGAGTTTATATTGATCTCGGAACTCATGTCATTTGGATTTACCCTTTTCTTGTTCGGATCGTTGCTGGTTTTGGATCCTTAATGCGATTACACCACCTTCGTATGAAGGGTAGCGCACACTACGCACACCTTGTAGCGCACGCTAATTTAGTGCGGGTAGCGCACGCTATCGGCTAGCATTAGCGCACGCTACTAGTGTATTTGAGGCAGACAGTACAGTAGGTACTCGATTGGAATGGAGCATTCATAGCGCACGCTATGTGTGATGGTAGCGCACGCTAACGATATTAGTAGTGCACGCTACGTTACCCGAGTAACGTGCGCTAAGGCGAACAGGGCAGAGGACAATAGGTGCTGGACTCCATTTACTGGGCACCAACTATCAGGTAGCGCACGCTAACTCTCGGCTAGCGTACGCTAAGGGAAGGCGTTAGCGCATGCTACGATATGCGTAGCGCACGCTAATGATGTTGGCAGAGGCCACTGGACTACCCGGTGAACCCGTTAGCGCGCGCTATTCATAGATGCTAGTGCACGCTAATGCCTATTTGGTATAAATAGGACAGTCCAGCCCCAAATCCGTCAATTTTCCATTTCTTAACCTTCCTTGGGCAATTTCGAGCGATGCAGGGCGATTTGTTAAGAGTTCTTCGAGCTGTAATCATCTAGCAACATCTTTGAGCTTCTAGTTCGAATTAATCAATGTTTAATCCTCTCCACCGCTCCAAATCAGGTAAACTTCTCACAACCCTAGATTTTCGGGATTTGGGGGGTTTTCCTTCCAATCTCTTCGATCTAGCTTGTTGTTATGATGGAATATGTCGATTATGAATTATCACCTTGGATACATGTTTTTCTATGGATTTATTGGTATATTTTCGGAGTTCTTAAGTATTTGGGATGGTTGACTTGCGATTCACCATCTAATAGATTTATTCCCCGAACACATGTATTGTGGGTAGTAAATTCGGGTGAATTCCAACTTATTTTCATACCAATGGGTTTTTGATAGTTGATTACGAACTTGTCTAGATTCGGAGTTGTCGATTCCTTCAATCTTGGTACCTTTTCGTTCGTACCCTTTTCTCTCGATTCTAGGCAAGTAATTCTTGTGAAAGTTATGTTCCTAAATGTGAAAAGTAATGCATGTGAGTGTGAGAGTTATATTGGTTCACTCCGAGAGGGCCTGATGGGGCCGAGGAGGGTTCCGCTTATGATGGTTCCGCGAATATTTGGGTTAGCCACTCCGAGATGACCCGATGGGGTCGAGGAGGGATTCACGCATTGTAGAGTCCACGGTTAATCAAGAGATTTGTCATTGTTGAGACATGTTTGGATAATTGCATTTTCCGGAAAATTATTATCATGGCTTTGAATTGGTGCATATGCTTTTATGTGTAAGACTTGACGTTTCACTTGTAATACATGCCCTAACCACTCTCGTGTGGGGAAAATTCCTTTTGTGTTTTTCAGGTTCTAAGGATCCTTACGAGCGAGCACCGGGACGGTACGATGATGATGGCGAGGCGTGATACTGTGGCTAGTTGTGTTCCCTTTGTTTTGAGCATTATTCTTTTTGG
The DNA here is from genome assembly GCA_033398695.1 of Orobanche coerulescens. Classification (NCBI taxonomy): domain Eukaryota; kingdom Viridiplantae; phylum Streptophyta; class Magnoliopsida; order Lamiales; family Orobanchaceae; genus Orobanche; species Orobanche coerulescens. The sequence goes on from CM065814.1 coordinate 46,867,432, forward strand.
TCCGTTTCATCCTTGTAATAATAAATGGTACTCGAGTACTTTAGGAAAGTCCTTTTCCGGTTGATGCATAACTTCTTGTATTTCTTCGTGGTCCTGGATGTCAGTGATTTGAATTTCCTTATTTGTTTCGGATTTATTGATTCCCGAGTGGACTTTGTGAATTTGATGCGTTATGTGTAAAAATTAGCCTAGTAGGTCCCAGGCAGGGATCCACGGCGCTGTGATATTCTCCGAATATCTTGGGGGTGTTACATTACGTACATAACACATCGAACCAAATGATGCAGTGGGTCCTGGATTGTCTTTACATACGCTATCGAGGCGGATAACGTACGCAAAGGATATTATATACGTTAAGACGTTCCTGTAACGTACGTAATGCACGAAAGCTTATATGAGACTTCCGTCATTTCATCATTTTGGAAGAATTCACCTTCGTTTTTCGTCTCCCAACTTCCCCAGACCGATTTTTGGCATCTCTAAGTCGATTAAGAACTTGATTACATGGATTTGAGGCTTGTATATGAGGATATTGATGATTCTTGAAGAGTTTGATTTCGTTATTCATGTTCGTGAGGTATGTTGACCAACTCTACACCTTGAATTCGGATTTTTGATGCTGTTATTGGGGAATAATTCGTATGAAGATGATTATGGTGTTGTTGTTGTGATCCTTAGTGTTATGTGAAATGTATGTTAAAGAATATGATGATATATGCCTTGAATTATGAATTAAATGATGGTTTAGATGTTAGAACACATCAGATTATGTAGTTTTGCTGGCTACAAACATAATTATGGATTGATTCATGTTCTTGAAGAACTCTTGAGTTATATATGTCGTGATTTTATGGAATTTGGAAAGAGTACGGTTAATTTCGGTATGTGATTATTCATGATAATAACCGGTAATTGGTTTTCTATGAATTTACGAATATGAACAAAAAGGAACCTTGTTAAAACCGTGATTAAGGTTGAAGTCGGAATCGAGAATGTTGAGAAACTTGCTAGAGTTTATTGATTATCGAACTGTGACTTGAATTCGTAATTGTATGAGTTGAAATGGTTTGGTTTCGTATGATCGAGATATCGTTGAACCATTGAGTTTGATTGGTTAATTATATTGGTTTTTGATTGTTATTGAACGTATCGTTAATTGATTATTGCATTAGGTTGCGTTAAGTGATCGCTGATGATTAACCGTTGTGCTGCGGTTGAGATTGTAGAACGCATGGATCGCCTTGGTCGAGGCTGAGGAGCTCGTAGATGAATGCGATGAGATTGGTAATGGTTTCCTCGTATTGGTATCAAGGCATGTTATGATTGCTCAGTTCATGATGTTTAATAAATGGTTTTGATTTCATTTCATTTATAATTCGTATAGCAATCACTACAGGAAAAACGCAATCAGACAACATTAATCAGACAACAGTCGGCCGAAAATGTGTTGGCTGAAATTAACAGACAACAGTTTATTTTCATCCTCGAAAAAGTATTGTGTAATCCAAGTATATTACAACGGTTTAAAAACTGTTGTCTAGAAAAACCATTCAGACAAGGCTTTTTGTCGGCGGTGTTGTGCAAACTTTGGGGATTAGACAACCGTTTTAAAAATATATTGTGGGAATTAGCTTAAGATAATGCCACGTTAAACCGTTGTTGAAATAAGACGAGCGTTTTTAACTATGCTTGTTGTATTATATTTCACACAACGTGTCATAAAACAGGTTTGTATATTAAACCGTTGTCTTCTGTAATACCCGCAATTTCGATTTCCGGTAATTTTCTTTTTTTGGTGGAAGTCCATTTTGACGACTCTATCATGGCCGTTTCGTCATTTTGAGAATATTTAATTCTGCACTTTTTGACGTCCGAGTTCGTTTCGGTATCGTTTTGTTGAGTTTAGTGTTCTAAAGCGGCTTTTCCGTACTTGAGTTCGATTCTTGCGAATCTTGTCCGAAACTATTGTTTCGAGTTTCTCGTAAGTTCATTTAATGTTATTATTCATGTTGCGAGCTTTGGTTTGGTGTTTCGATCGTGTATCGTACATTTCGGACGTTTTGGGCCATTTTCGTAATTTCCCAAAATTTGGGGTAATTACTTCCATTGTCGAATTTCGACACTTCGGGTGGTTGGAATCGTGTGTTCTCTTAGTGCTCGAATTTGTCTTTTCGAGTACTTTGTAACCGTATCTTCGATTCGTATTTAGGTTTGGGTTTCGGGGTCATCCGGGCCGTCGGAGTTGGCCCCGGTCGAGTCATGGCCGGGCATTTTGGAGCCAGGCCACACCTGGCCGAGTTACGGCCGTAAGGACCCGGCAGTTACGTACGTAAGGACGGTTATGTACGTAAGCCTTGGCCGGTTACGTACGTAAGCCTTGGTCGGTTACGTACGTAAGCCTTGGCCGGTTACGTACGTAACGATGCCGGCATTTCTGGGCAGTTAGTTCGGCAATGGCCGGTTACGTACGTAAGCCATGGCCGATTACGTACGTAAGGCGGCCGGCAGGCAGCCTATATAAGACCCAGCAGATGGGTTTTCCACCCATTTTCTCACTTCATTCTTCCTCTTTCGCGGCTGGAGACATGTTGGACATGGAAGCATGTTGCTAGATAATAAATCCATGAAGTCTTGGAGTTCATATCATAGATTATCCATCCTATAACATCCTTTGATCGAGCGAATCAGGTCAAATTTTCTAGAAATATAGTTTTGGGGAATTTGGGTTTTTGTTCGATTTCGTCCGTTTAATCTGATTTAACTTAGGATTGTGATGGATTGATGATTATTTAGATGTATTATATCATTTCCCTTGTTATTCCATGGTCGGATCGTATAGATTCGTCGTTTTGGTCGAGTTCTTAATCGACGCCTTGAAGGTATCTGGTAGAATGTCATAGAGGGATTTTCGGACGTTCTACGATTATTCTTCCGCGTATGATCGTTGATTTATTAATTATATGATGTTAGGGTCGAGTTTCTTGCGAAGAACCCGTGTTGAACACTTCCATTCATCGTCATCTTCCTTTTCGATAGCATCGAGCGTTTCGAAGCTTCCCGGGTTGAGCTGTGTTCGTCGGAATACTTGCGTGCCAATTTCGAGGCAAGTATCTGTTGGGATTTTGTGCCTAAAACAAAGGCCCAGCGGAAGCGGTAAAATGAAAATTAATTCGATCTGAATCCCTACGAGGATCGATCGAGCTACGTATATACGAACATATAAACAAAAAGCAAGAGTTGTAAGAAACTCACCCTTGAAGTCTATTGATTAAATGGCAACCTTCTCTTGAGATATTCCCCAAGCTTTGCTTGATCTCTACTAATCCAATCCGCTTCAAGCCCTTGAACGATCCAACATAGAAAGCACCGCATCTCTACTTGCCACGCGCCGGAAAAACGATCGGAACAATACTCACCTCGTTATCCTCCAAGGATGCGGCTAGATCAAGGTGAGTAAGCTTGTTATAGATACTAATATCACTCTAAGTGTATGAATATCTATCTCTCTCAATATTTCCTCACAAAATTTCTCTAAGAAGTTATGAAGAAGATGAATAAAGAAGAAGATGATGAATAAGACTTCTATCTCTCTCTCTCAACTTGCAACCTCACGTATGGAATCAAATGAATGAAGTGAGTTTGATGAGAAGTCTTCCTCTCTTTATTCTATTTCCACTCATATGCAAAACAAATCATCCCATATGATATTTTGCCCCACAAGCCATGTTCCTTAATATAAAAAGGAAACAACAAGACAATGAGAAGGTGGGTGGAAGGGGTTGGGGCGGCCCATGTAGAAATCGGACGAGTTCGGTTCGTTTCGGACTCCCGAAAGTCCAAACAGATAAACTCCAATTCCGTTTCGATGTATTTATATCGATTAATTAATCCAATTAATTAAACATATCAAATACAAAATAATATAATTAATTTCTCCAATAAATAATTATATTCATGAATTAAATTAATCACCCAGTAATTTATTTAATTCATTTAGGCTATAAATCAATTTATCCAATAAATCAATTTAGACATCTAATGTCCCAAATTAGATATCCAATATCTAATATTCATAATGAGAGAATAAGCTCGATTCATTACGTCGTCAATCCTATTGCGCGACTCGGTAGGTCCGTCTCAGTCAGCAATGGGAGGAACCAAAGAGTAGTAGCACCACCTAGCCAGCGTGGCGGCCTACACTGTACCCCAACTGAGAACGAATGATTGGGATTACTCAAGAACCATTCTGTCATGAATACCAGTAAACGTATAAACCCTTCTTTCAAATGTCCCGATCAAGTTATAGGGTCACGGTCTGTCAAACCCTATCTGTACTTGACGCTATACATGCGTTAATGCAAATCGAGATCATCGAGCTCTCGTGTATCCAATACAACTAGCTCCAATGCTTTGGCTAGAGACTTATGATCTCATCTGCCAATAGCCGCATAGGACATATAACCCGCTCACTAACGGGAGAAAGAATTCTATCTTGGTATTCAATAGGAACTACTACTTGTCCGTCAAGATGCACGTCGAGGTTGACCCCCGCCTTCCGGTTTATAGGGTCGAACTACTCTAATGAAAATCTTGACGTCACAAGCACATCCCTACTAAATTGTCAAGTCAAAGGTTCACGAATACCTATAACAACCTTTCAATTCCGTCATTGACTGTCCCAGAGTGAAATCCGTGTGACGAATCGAGGGTGAGTAGGTTCGAGTATACTAATCCAATTTACATACCTATAATGTGTACTCCCACTAACCATTAGTGTTCGACAGGCACTCTCCATGTCAAAGAACACGTCATACAAGTCTTCACATAAACTTAACGCCCAGTCAAGTTTCATCGACTTGCGAATGATTAAGTATTTGAGCTATAAACCTTTCCAGTGCCGACCCCCTTATCCAATAAGGAGTGGAACGTTTTGCTCTCAAATACACGGACTAGTTTCTATATGTATATTTACGAGTTAGGAATGCCAATAACTACCAGTAAATAAAGAAACATCCATTGCCTTATATTAATGATTTACATAATTACAAGTACAATGCCCTCACTCAACATCTTCTGAGTGGCATTCGAGGGCATACTCCTAACAGTATCTTGCCCATACATTAAGTGTTTTGTGGATTTAATAGTTGGTAATCGACGATATATGCGGAATGAATGTCTGCAATCAACTTTCAAATGAATCAATATGTTTTTCAATATTTCCTTAAAGATGACTCGTATGTTTTCGTTGTTAAATGTACTTGTCTAAGTATGTGTATTAGTGCTGAGTATAAGAATACCTTACTTTCGTAGGGCATCATTTTGTGTGATCATGTCGTTTGTAGATTTTAAAGTTTAACCTTTAGATGAGGTATGTGTGGGGAATCATGTGTTTATTGATGATCATGTGTCATTGTGAGATAAAGATGGTAACTCCCTTACGAGGAGGTTTTGCCGTTCGGTGTGGTTGAAAAGGTATTTTCTCTCGTTGTTATGTGAACGGTACTAGCTGCATCGTTGAATTCTAGTGTTAATTGTATCTTTACTTGGTCGTGAGTATGTGTTGGATGAACTGGCCATTCTAGCAAGATACCTCGACTATATATACTGTGATTGACTTTCGATGCTTGTGGTTTGCAACTAAATTTTGGTTTTCGGTTGCGTGAGTTATGTTCCTTCCACCTGGAGCGTTCGACGGGATGTCTGGGGGTCTATACTAAGACTTAGGTGCGTGCATGGTTGAACTTCCACCCGGAGCGTTCGACGGGATGTCTGGGGGCCGATATTAAGGGGTACGGCTGCGGAAGTGGTTTCCCACCCGGAGCGTTCGACGGGGCGTCTGGGGGCCGATACTAAGGGGTATGGTCGCGGGTTACCAGGTGTGGTTTTCATCTTGAGGATGATGTTGATGTTTTTATTAATTGTGATATTGTCTGGAGTATCACAATGCTTTGTGCTCGGGGTCGAGATACATTATATATCGAGTCGTGGTGTTTGACTAGAATGGCATAAGAATCATGTATTATGTGTAATGTGTCCTTGCAAGTGATTTGAAGTGAATGATCGGGTCGTGGACCCTGTGTTCTATGACCGGAATGGTTGGGTCGTGGACCCTGTGTTTTGTTAACGGATTTACATTTTGGAAAATGGACCTTGGGGCTGTGACCCTAAGTAGCTTTCGGGGAATTAAGAACTTTTCAATTTCAAATATTTTCAAAACTCCCGAGATTTAGAAGTATTTTCAATGTGCTTACTTGTTTCGTTTCTACTTTCTAGATTTGAACTATTTTAACTAAATAATATATCTCGGGAAGTCTTTCGTTGTATTCTCGGAATGTGTTGTGTATGGCTCGTATTTGCATTTTATACTTGTACTAGCAAAACAGTGGAGTTTTGCTAACCCCCGAGTATTCGGGGGGTGGATATCTGTATTGTGTCCAGGTAAATGCAGGTTTTTGGGAGCAAGTCCCAGGATCGGTACGAGGATGATGAAAGACGAATGATACTAATCACACGAAGGCTAGTTTTGGGTTCAGTTAGTCGGAGTCCATTGTATTATCTTTTCCGCTGTCATATTGTTTGTTGTTTTAAAAGTATTTTACCCTTGCGTGGGTATGAGTCTGGATGGGTTTATGTATTTTGATTTGTAAGTCAGTGATGGAAGACCAAACCGGTCTAATGATTCGTGATTTTGCCACGTCAGTATGTAATGTAATGTGTTGTTTCAATGTCTAGCCTGGGGGATCCTTACAGAGAGGGTCTGCGGCGTGTAATATTCCCAGTTTGATTCTAGGGGTGTTACAATTATGGTATCAGAGCTTAGGTTGCGGAAACCTAGGCTGTCGGGTCCAGTCGTGTAATGTTGGGTTTTGTCTTGTCAGATTGTGTCTGACTGAGTTGTGTCACGACGCGTCGTTTGGAATGTCGGCCATGATTAATATCAGGGTGCAGCCATAATCTTCGTGCGATCTGTGGATATAGTCTCCCTACTATAGGTTGTACCACGAGCTATACGAGCCTGTGTGATTCTGTGTTATGTAGCAGTATTTGAAGGTGCATCGTGAGTAAGTGACATATATTTGTTGGTTCCCGTTTTGTGGTAGAATGAAGAATGATATTGCTAAATGTATCCTTGTATGAACTGTTTTTCTTGCAAGAGTAACAACCTTGGTATTTTTAGTTTCGAAGGCTTCCGGGGAGCCACATAAATTTTTAAAATGTTCTCGAAGGGAGGAAAAATTTTGATTTTTGTATGATGACCTCAAAGTCAAAAATTTTGAGACTTCAACTACCGATATTTCATTTTCATCTCATACTATAAGTTTTCAAAACACGAGTTTATAACTCAAATGAGGTCTACAAAATATACTCAAGACGTGACTCTCGTTTGTAACTTTTCAGTTTCATGAATGTTAGACAGAAGATGTGTATTGATGATGGTATCGCCGTTTGGACGATGGTGCCCAGTTTTATAATTAAGATGGTTGTGTGAACGCCGAGTCATTCGGTATGTGCACGTTGAGATGACCCTCCATGGTGAGAGGAGAAATTTCAGTTTTGAATGATGATTGTCTTTTGATGGTTACTTGTGAGATATTGTAATTATGTGAATCGATGGCATTCAGACTCGTATGTTGTTGTTCATTTGTAACCTTTGATTCTAGTATTGCCTTGTATATGTTTGCAATCGTGTTGTTGATTAGAGCAGTTGGTGCAAGCTTAGTACGAGGCTAACGCGCGCTAACGTGGCATGTTTAGCGCACGCTGACCTTTGTTGTAGTGCACGCTAATCAGCCTGGGCAGAGGCTATGGAACCGCATTTTTTTTAACCGTCAGGTCTATCTTTTACAGTCAACCTTTCTGCGACTATATTCTGTGTGTGTTGTCTGGTAATGACAACTGTTGTGTGGGAATATATGTTAGGACTTTTTGTAGTGCTAGGTGACAATTGATTATGTTTAAGTTATGTCTGCTGTGTGTGTGTTCGAGAACGCTTCCCTGAAAATTTCATAAAGTTTCGACAGTTTGATTAAGCCGCGGCTCCGTGTGTACATTGAAAAATTATTGACAATTGGCGAGCCGGACTTGGATTCTCAAATAAAACCTCGACGGTATTTGAATGAGTTGTTTTAAAATACATTTAGACATTTTGTAAAATGTTACCGTCGTTGTTTTACATGTAGTGTTGGGAGAATTTTCGAAAATGATTTTGACGTGTTGTTGTATTTTCAAATAATTCGAGTACATGTTTTTCAAAATCTTTCACACCATAAAAATATTTTATTTCAAAAACCAATACGATTTTTATTTTAAAAAAAAATATATAGTGAAAGATGAAAAATCTCATTGTATGTAAACTTCAAACTCGGATTTGGGAAAGTTTCCTGTATTGATTAAAGTATGTACGAATGGTTTGATGACCTTGCGTGGTTACCTTGTTGTTATTAACGTAATGCTGGTGTGTAGTGGCGTGGTCGTTTTGACAATGCCGGTTGCACAGAAAATTTTGTTTTGCCAATGATTTCACAATAAGACGGTTAAAGTCTGTTGTTTAAAAGTTTTGATGAAGCAACCCGAGGTACCAAAAATACTTTTAAAGTTTTACTTTGAATAGCACACAAATCCAAGGATTTTCAAATGATATCATTTAAAAGAATACCTCGTGGATTTTCTTATCGAGTTGTTAGTAGTTACCTTATGTGATATTGTCGTGCTGAGTTGATACTTTAGCATGTTATTTTTAGGAAGTTGTGGCATCGTATCGAGTGAGAATCCGCTTAGTATGTCGAGGGATAGAGGACGCGGTCGTGACCGCGGTACAGTTGGTCATGGAGATCAGATGCGGGACCAAGAAGATATGGCTGGGAAGGTCGCTATTCCAGCAGTTCGTTCTCGTTGTTTAGGTTTCGGGGACGAAAGCTCTTTTAAAGGTGATATGATGTAATACCCATATTTTTGTTCGCTTCCGCCTCGTTCGACCGTATCGACTCGGACCAGAATTAACACCTCGTGGTTCCTACGAGTTTATTGATGTCTTGATTTAAGGTGTGAACTTCATAGTTGATCATTGTTGTTCGATCATTGCTATTCGTTCGTCGTTGACCAATCATTATTGTTTGATCTCGTAATCATGATTATTGAACATCTGGGCCACTTCGTAATTTCCATAAGTGTTGGGAAATTGTCTTCGTATTTGATCTTCCAAACACTCGAGGTTATTGGAGTAACATTCTTGTTCAACGTTGGACTGGTGTTTTGATTGTTGTATTGCTCGGGTGTATCAACCGTTGTGATTCATGTTCGTTGCTTTTCGTAAACACTCTTGTGTATTGAATCGGTTCGCAGTAGCTCTGTACTGCATGAGATCTTATGCGTTGTTAGTATTAGATAACGTGTGTTATCTAGTCGCCTTTCTTTTGTTTTGAGTTTCGGGACGAAACTTCTTTTAAGGAGGGTAGTATGTAATACCCGCAATTTCGATTTTCGGTAATTTTCTTTTTTTGGCGTAAGTCCGTTTTGACGACTCTCATATGGCTATTTCGTCATTTGGAGAATATTTAATTCTGCACTTTTTGATGTCCGAGTTCATTTCGGTATCGTTTTGTTGAGTTTCGTGTTCTTAAGCGGCTTTTCCGTACTTGAGTTTGATTCTTGCGAATCTCGTCCGAAAATGTTGTTTCGAGTTTCTCCTAAGTTCATTTAATGTTATTATTCATGTTGCGAGCTTTGATTTGGTGTTTCGATCGTGTATCGTACATTTCGGACGTTTTGGGCCATTTTCGTAATTTCCCAAATTTTGGGGTAATTACTTCCATTGTCGAATTTCGACACTTCGGGTGGTCGGAATCGTGTGTTCTCTTAGTGCTCGAATTCGTCTTTGCGAGAACTTTGTAACCGTATCTTCGATTCATATTCAGGTTCGGGTTTCGGGGTCGTCCGGGCCGTCGGAGTTGGCCCCGGCCGAGTCATGGCCGGGCATTTTGGGGCCAGGCCACACCTGGCCGAGTTACGGCCGTAAGGGCCCGGAAGTTACGTACGTAAGGCCGGTTACGTACGTAAGCCTTGGCCGGTTACGTACGTAGCGATGCCGGCATTTTTGGGCAGTTAGTTCGTCCATGGCCGGTTACGTACGTAAGCCATGGCCGATTACGTACGTAAGGCGGCCGGCAGGCAGCCTATATAAGACCCAGCAGACGGGTTTTTCACCCATTTTCTCACTTCATTCTTCCTCTTCCGCGGCTGGAGACATGTTGGACATGGAAGCAAGTTGCTAGACAATAAATCCATGAAGTCTTGGAGTTCATATCATAGATTATCCATCCTATAACATCCTTTGATCGAGCAAATCAGGTCAGATTTTCTAGAAATCTAGTTTTGGGGAATTTGGTTATTTTGTTCGATTTCGTCCGTTAATCCGATTTAACTTAGGATTGTGATGGATTGATAATTATTTAGATGTATTATATCATTTCCCTTACTATTCCATGGTCGGATCGTATAGTTTCGTCGTTTTGGTCGAGTTCTTAATCGACGCCTTGAAGGTATCCGGTAGAATGTCATAGAGGGGTGTTCGGACGTTCTACGATTATTCTTCCACGTATGATCATTGATTTATTAATTATATGATGTTATGGTCGAGTTTCTTGCGAAGAACCCATGTTGAACACTTCCGTTCGTCGTCATCTTCCTTTTCGATAGCATCGAGCGTTTCGAAGCTTCCCGGGTTGAGCCGTGTTTGTCGGAATACTTGCGTGCCGATTTCGAGGCAAGTATCTTGCCCATACAATATGTGTTTTGTGGATTTAATAGTTGGTAATCGACGATATGTGCAGAATGAATGTCTGAAATTAACTTTCAAATGAATCAATATGTTTTTCAATATTTCCTTAAAGATGATTCGTATGTTTTCGTTGTTAAATGTACTTGTCTAAGTATGTGTATTAGTGCTGAGTATAAGAATACCTTACTTTCGTAGGGTATCGTTTTGTATGATCATGTCGTTTGTAGATTTTAAAGTTTAACCTTTAGATGAGGTATGTGTGGGGAATCATGTGTTTATTGATGATCATGTGTCATTGTGAGATAAAGATGGTAACTCCCTTACGAGGAGGTTTTGCCGTTCGGTGTGGTTGGAAAGGTATTTTCTCTCGTTGTTATGTGAATGGTACTAGCTGCATCGTTGAATTCTAGTGTTAATTGTATCGTTACTTGGTCATGAGTATGTGTTGGATGAACGGGCCATTCTAGTAAGATACCTCGACTATATATACTATGATTGACTTTCGATGCTTGTGGTTTGCAACTAAATTGTGGTTTTCGGTTGCGTGAGTTATGTTCCTTCCACCCGGAGCGTTCGACGGGATGTCTGGGGGTCGATACTAAGGGGTACGGCCGCGGAAGTGGGCTTGAGTGCGTGCGTGGTTGAACTTTCACCCGGAGCATTCAATGGGATGTATTGGGGCCGATACTAAGGGGTACATCCGCGGAAGTGGTTTCCCACCCGGAGCATTCGACGGGGCGTCTGGGGGCCGATACTAAGGGGTACGGTCGCGGGTTACTAGGTGTGGTTTTCATCTTGAGGATGATGTTGATGTTTTCGTTAATTGTGATATTGTCCGGAGTATCACAATGCTTTGTGCTCGGGGTCGAGATACATTATATATCGAGTCGTGGTGTTTGACTAGAATGGCATAAGAATCATGTATTATGTTTAATGTGTCCTTGCAAGTGATTTGAAGTGAATGATCGGGTCGTGGACCCTGTGTTTTATGACCGGAATGGTTGGGTCGTAGACCCTGCGTTTTGTTAATGGATTTACATTTTGGAAAATGGACCTTGGGGCTGTGACCCTAAGTGGCTTTCGAGGAATTAAGAACTTCTCAATTTCAAATGTTTTCAAAACTCCCGAGATTTAGAAGTGTTTTCAAAGTGCTTACTTGTTTCGTTTCTACTTTCTAGATTTGAACTATTTTAACTAAATAATATATCTCGGGAAGTCTTTCGTTGTATTCTCGGAATGTGTTGTGTATGGCTCGTATTTGCATTTTATACTTGTACTAGCAAAACAGTGGAGTTTTGCTAACCCCCGAGTATTCGGGGGGTGGATATCTGTATTGTGTCCAGGTACATGCAAGTTTTCGGTAACAAGTCCCAGGATCGGTACGAGGATGATGAAAGACGAATGATACTAATCACACGAAGGCGAGTTTTGGGTTCAGTTAGTCGGAGTCCATTGTATTGTCTTTTCCGCTGTCATATTATTTGTTGTTTTAAAAGTATTTTACCCTTGCGTAGGTATGAGTCTGGATGGGTTTATGTATTTTGATTTGTATGTCAGTATTGAAAGACCAAACCGGTCTAATGATTCGTGATTTTGACACGTCGGTATGTAATGTAATGTGTTGTTTCAATGTCTAGCCTGGTGGATCCTCACAGAGAGGGTCTGCGGCGTGTAATATTCCCGGTTTGATTCAGGGGGTGTTACATCTTCAACCCTTTCATACAAGCTTTTGTAAATATAAACTGTTGTCATAAACTTATTTATATAAGGGTTTTACAAATAAACTGTTGTCTGCTATGACAGCACGTGATTGGTGGAAAAGCTTTCACCTGGATTGTTGAGGTGGCGAAATAAGAGTCCTTGATTGAAAGTTTCTTATTTTTACCCTACTAAGATCTCTAACCAAATTAATTTTTTATTTTTTGAAAATTTGGTAACATCACTCAATTACATATATCTTGATGTTCGTACAGTTGGCTCATCAATAGATATTTTTAAAAAAATAGAAACAATAATCCTTGAAAAGCACTAGTTAATGTATTGGTCAATTTAGTAGTGGTTTGCTAAGGTCTCAAATCAAATTAATTTTTTATTTTTTGAAAATTTGGGAACATAACTCAATTAGATATATCTTGACATTCGTACGGTTGGATCATCGATAAATATTTTTAATAAAATAGAAACAATAATCCGTGAAAAGCACTAGTTACTAGTACTGTCAATTTAGTAGTGGTTTGCTAAAATCTCAAACCAAATTAATTTTTTATTTTTTGAAAATTTGGGAACGTCACTCAATTAGATATATCTTGAAATCCGTACGGTTGGATCGTCTATAAATATTTTTACGAAAATAGAAACAATAATTCGTGAAAAGCACTAGTTAATGTACTAGTCAATTTAGTAATGGTTTGCTAAGATCTCAAACCAAATTAATATTTAATTTTTTGAAAATTTGGGAAAATCACTCAATTAGATATATCTTTACATCTGTACGGTTGGATCATCGATAAATATTTTTACAAAAATAGAAACAATAATCCGGGACAAAGTACTAGTTACTAGTACTAGTCAATTTATTAGTGGTTTATTAAGATCTCTAACCAAATTAACTCTTTATTTTTTGAAAATTTGGGAACATCACTCAATTACATATATCTTGACATTCGTACGGTTAGATCATCGATAAATATTTTTAAAAAAAGAGAAACAATAATCCATGAAAAGCAGTAGTTAATGTACTAGTCAATTTAGTAGTGGTTTGCTAAGATCTCAAATCAAATTAATTTTTTATTTTTTGAAAATTTGGGAACATCACCCAATTAGATATATCTTGACATCCGTATGGTTGGATCTTCGATAAATAGTTTTATGAAAATAGAAACAAATCCGTGAAAAGCACTAGTTACAAGCACAAGTCAATTTAGTAGTGGTTTGCTAAGATCTCAAACCAAATTAATTTTTTATTTTTTGAAAATTTGGGAGCATCACTCAATTAGATATATGTTGACATCCGTATGGTTGGATCGTCGATAAATATTTTTACAAAAATAGAAATAAAAATCTGTCGAAAGCACAAGTTATTAGTATTAGTCAATTTAATAGTGGTTTGCTAAGATCTCAAACTAAATTAATTTTTTATTTTTTGAAAATTTAGGAACATCACTCAATTAGATATATGTTGACATCCATACGGTTGGATCGTCGATAAATATTTTTACAAAAATAGAAACAATAATCCATGAAAAGCACTAGGTAGTAGCACTAGTTAATTTACTAGTGGTTTGCTAAGAACTCAAAGCAAATTAATTTTTAATTTTTTGAAAATTTGGAAACATCACTCAATTAGATATATGTTGACACCCGCACAGTTGGATCGTCGATAAATATTTTAAAAAAAATAGAAATAATCCGTGAAAATCACTAGTTAACGTACTAGTCAATTTAGTAGTGGTTTGCTAAGATGTAAAACCAAATAAAATTTTTATTTTTTGAAACTTTGGGAACATCACTCAATTAGATATATCTTGATATTCGTATGGTTAGATCGTCGATAAATATTTTTAAGAAAATAGAAACAATAATCTGTGAAAGCACTAGTTACTAATACTATCAATTTAGTAGTGGTTGGCTAAAATCTCAAACCAAGTTAACCTTTTATTTTTTGAAAATTTCGGAACATCACTCAATTAGATATATCTTGACATCCGTACGGTTGGATCGTCTATAAATATTTTACGAAAATAGAAACAATAATTCGTGAAAAGCACTAGTTAATTTACTAGTCAATTTAGTAATAGTTTGCTAAGATCTCAAACCAAATTAATTTTTTATTTTTTGAAAATTTGGTAACATCACTCAATTAGATATATCTTGACATCCGTACGGTTGGATCGTCGATAAATATTTTTACAAAAATAGAAACAATAATCCGGAACAAAGCACTAGTTACTAGTACTAGTCAATTTATTAGTGGTTTACTAAGATCTCTAACCAAAATAACTTTTTATTTTTAGAAAATTTGGGAACATCACTCAATTACATATATCTTGACATCCGTACAGTTGGATCATCGATAAATATTTTTAAAAAAATAGAAACAATAATCCATGAAAACCACTAGTTAATGTACTAGTCAATCCGTTGATACTGGCTATGGCATGGTTTTTGGGACGAGTATTATTCTGGTTGTTATGATTCTGCTGCAAATGTATTTCCTACTGTGTTATATTCGCTGCGTGTGTATCTTTTAATGGCTTTCGGTATTTTACCAGCTCGTGTACACTTTCAAAATGCCCCTTTTGATATCCTTGCCTTGTACCTTTAAATAGTGTTTTATGACGGTATTTGGGAACTATGCTTTGAAAAATATTTGAGTATTTAAAATATTACCGTCTTAGCCTCTTTGGCGTGTTTGAAAAGTTTGCGAAAATGATTTTTAGCCTTGTGGGTTCCGGCGCGGGCCCCACGGCACTGTAATATTCCCGGTTTATTTTGGGGGTGTTACAGATATATCCCAAAGTAAGTAATGCATTTAGTCACATATATATAGATGTAATATCCGCGACTTCGATTTTTGGTAAATTTCATTTTTTCGGCGGAAGTCCGTTTTGATTACTCGCTCATGACCGTATCGTTATTCTGAGAATGATTAATTCTGCACTTTTTGTCATCCGAGTTCGTTTCGGTATCGTTTTGTTGAGTTCCGTGTTCTTAAGCGCCTTTTCCGCACTTGAGTTCGATTCTTGCGAATCTCCTCCGAAACTATTGTTTCAAGTTTCTCGTAAGTTTATTTAATGTTATTATTCATGTTGCGAGCTTTGGTTTGGTGTTTCGATCGTGTATCATGTATTTCGGACGTTTTGGGCCAATTTCGTAATTTCCCAAAGTTTGGGGTAATTATTTCCGTTGTCGAATTTTGAGCCTTCGGGTGGTCGGAATCGTGTGTTCTATTAGCGCTTGGATTCGTATTTGCGAGTACTTCGTAACCTTATTTTCAATTCATATTCCGGTTTGTGTTTCGGGGTCGTTCGAACCGTCGGAGTGGCCGCGGCCGAGCCACGGCCGCAGCAGGTACTAGCCTGGCCGAGTTACGGCCGTAAGGTGCTGGTTACGGCCGTTAGTGATCGGCAGGCATGGCCTGACGAATGCCGGTTACGGCCATAAGGGCCGAGAGTTATGGCCGTACGGGCGCCAGGCAACTTCCGGATGAATGCCGGTTACGGCCGTAAGAACCTGCCGGGTACGGCCGTAAGTGCCGAGTTACGGCCATAAGGCCCTGCCGGTTACGGCCGTAACCCTGTCGGCCATATATAGGCCTGGGCTCGGCCAGAACTTATTTTTCACCCTCTTCTTTGTTTTTGTGGCGGCTGGCGACGGGAGACTTGGCAACTCGAGTTCTTGGTCGGTTCTAATCATTTCTAAGGCGTTTTGGAAGATTCTTGTTGATTATATCATCATCCAATCCGTGTTCTTCGTCAAATCAAGATATCTTTCTTGATTTTCCTTCAAGTTGACTTTTTGAAGAATTTGTTCTTGATTTCGATTCTAGTCCGATTTTGATACATCAGTTATTAATCGTGTTTCATGGATTGTATATCCATATATCGAGTTTGTTTAACTCAATTGACGATTCGAGTGTTCTTGGGAATTATTGAACATTTAGTGTTCGATTAAATGCCCCAATGAGTTTCCTTTCGATAGTTTGTTGGGATTTCCGTTGTTTTTGGCCTTCATTCTCGTCGTAATCATGTTTTTATTGTTCCTTCCGGAGGATTATAGGTGCTCTAGGATTCCGAGTTGAATCACGTTTGGTGATTGATGATTCGTGTGGTGTTATTCTCGTAGTATTCGCGGTGTTATCACGTTCTTGATAGTGTTTGGGAGTTCGGGGCTGTTTGACCGCATTCCATCCGTCGTCTCGTTGCGATCGTGGTTTCGAGGCAAGTATCTTGCCCATACGTTTCATGTTTCGTAGGCATGATTATTGGTAAATGATTTTATGTAAAATCCGGATGTTTAATGAATGTTAAAAAGATCGATATGTTCTCGATAAATGTTGTCTTTCAACGATAACTCGGATGCTTCGTGAATAAGTGTGTTTTTGGCCTATGTGTGTTAACTTCGTTTGTTGAAAGACTTCTGATTGCATTTAGTGATTGTGATAAACCGTAATCATTTACCGAGGATTACGTGTTGTTATGTGGGCTTGTTCGGTGAATATGTGACGGATGATATTGGTTGTTACTGCTTTCAAAAGAGGTTGTGATGCTTAATGTTGCTTGGCTTGACAATTGATTATTGTTGTGTGCTTGTTGTATGTGATGTGCCTCCAGGTAGGATCGTTGAATCTCCGGGATCCATACTTGCTAGTATGGGTCGGGCGTGACAGTAGGGTTATCCAATCCGGGTATGTCTTGCGGGTGTAACACCCCCAGGATATTCGAGGTATATTACAGCGCCGTGAATCCCTCTATGGGACCCACCAGGCTGAACAAACATCATACTCATCGACTCACAGAAACAACAAAATAACACCTCGTCATAAAGACGCAAAACAAAATAATCCACCCGGTTCAACCGGTCAAACATAACACTATCATCCGACACAAACATAATAGACAACAATACAATCCGGACGAACAAGAACTCTTAAGTA
The DNA here is from genome assembly GCA_033398695.1 of Orobanche coerulescens. NCBI lineage: Eukaryota > Viridiplantae > Streptophyta > Magnoliopsida > Lamiales > Orobanchaceae > Orobanche > Orobanche coerulescens. The sequence goes on from CM065814.1 coordinate 46,884,864, forward strand.
CTCGAGTACTTCTATTAGTTTAAAAAAACACAAAAGGTAAGAAGATAGAAGACAATAAGACACCACTTGTGCACAGTCATCACGCACGGCCATCATCTGCATACTGGTCCAGCGCCCGCTCGTCTCGATGAACCTGACCTGAAATTCATAAAACGAATTTCCCCAAAACCAGTCCCCAGAGGGGTTAGCAATTACGCTAGTACAAGTAACCAAATGAACAACTTACACCTTACACATATAGTCAATGCATGCAATTGTGAAAAACATAGTTCCAAAGCACTCATTTCCGGAAATGCCATAATCAAATCACATTTGTAAAATGCACCACAATTAACCGTCGATCCACGTCTCTGTGGACCCCTACCGAGACCCCGTCGGATCTAACCCGTAGTGGTTAAAAGCAATCTCGTCGATCCACGTCTCTGTGGACCCCTACCGAGACCCCGTCGGATCTAAACCGTAGTGAGCATACACACACACACACACACCATTCCTCATACAATATTACTATGTCAAGATTGTAAGTTCATAAGGGTACTTGCCTTGATCAAATAGACGGCGACACGAACGGAAATGAAGGATTAAACACGACCGCGAGGAACCGGCGGAAATGAACCTAACGATTCGAAAAAAACATAATCACAACCACTTCTAAACGATTACGGAAAAGGAATACACCCAAAAACCCGCCTACGATTTATGTATGTTCGTATAAAAATAATAACGATGGCGGACCACAACCGAACCCTCTCGAATACGCGACAACCACGAAGTATACCATGAATCCGTAGGAAAACCAATGATATCAACAAGATTAATCATACTCATCATGAATTAACCGACAAAACGAGACGAATCGGACGAAAATCCCAAAACCCCCAAATTCATCCAAAAGTAGGGTTCTAAGAGATTTACCTTGGATTAGGATGAAAGATTCGTGTTGATGTTGTTATTATACACCAAGAACTCAAAGGAGATGATAGTTGAGATGATTGGAGGAAGAAAATCGCCAAGAAAATCACCCGGAATCGTCACAGCCGCGGAGAGGAGGATGAAATGAGAAAATACGTTCGTCTCGGTCAACTCCCTGGTTTATATAGCCAGGGAGTGTTAGCGCGCGCTAATGCTCAAAGTTAGCGTGCGCTAACGGGACAAAACTCCTGTCCATACAGTTAGCGTCCCAGTCCAGTAGCCAGAATTCTGGCCGTTAGCGTGCGCTACTCGAAATGTAGCGTGCGCTAATGACCTCTCGGTAGCGTGTGCTATCGACCATAGCGTGCGCTACCTGGACATCAGCCGAGTCCAGAAGCGAATGTCAGTACACACCTGATCCAGTTAGCGCGCGCTATCGACCAAATGTAGCGTGCGCTAAAAGTGTATCGGTAGCGCGTGCTATCGGCCAATAGCGTGCGCTACCTGGGCACCAGATCGAGTCCAATAGCAAACTGTCCAGTAGTGGACAGTCACGCTAGCGCACGCTACCGGGCATCTCAGCGTGCGCTAGCCCCCGACATTAGCGTGCGCTAGACTACGTAGCGTACGCTAATCCGCCAGTCCAGAGGGCTGGAATCAGCACTGCCACTCCCAGGGTGAGCTCTCTAGCGCGCTCACGAGGCGTGGCGTGCGCTACTAAGGGACCTCTAGCGTGCGCTATGCAGAAAAGATAGCGCGCGCTAGGTACGAAATGTAAACGGTCCAAAACACCGGAATATGAACGAAACATCAAACGGAACATCTCAAAAGGCATAATAACATAGAATGGACCCACGGCAATCCCGAAACGGCGTTTCCGCATAACAAATACGAGAATCAGATCAATAAATGATGGAAGAAATACACTGAAAAATACACGAGGGTCGCTACAACTGAGAAATACACCGAGAAATGAAAATACCGGGAAAAGAAAAATGCGGATATTACATTCTACCCCTCTAAAAATAAGTTTCGTCCCGAAACTTAAGAAACAAACAACTCAGGGTACTTAGCACGCATGCTATCCTCGGTTTCCCAAGTTGCCTTCTCGAAACCATGTCTCGAACACTGCACCTTGACCAAAGGGATGGTCTTATGCCTCAGTCGTTTCTCGCGATGTTCCAAAATCTTCAAGGGACGCTCCTCAAAAGTAATATCCTCGGCGATATCAATCTCACCATAATCGATGACGTGACTAGGATCTGGGACATATTTCCTCAGCTGGGAAACATGAAAAACGCTATGAACATGACTCAAGGCCGGGGGTAATGCCAAACGGTATGCTAACCCACCGACTCACTCGAGAATCTCGAAGGGCCCAATAAATCTCGGACCAACTTCCCCTTTTTCCCGAAACGGAAAACTCCTCTAGTCGGTGACACCTTTAGCAAAACGTGGTCTCCCACCTCGAATTCCAAAGGCGACGACGAACATCGGCGTAAGACTTCTGTCGACTCTGGGCAGTCAACATCCGTTCCCGAATTAATCCTATCTTCCGCCTCGTCTCTAAAGCAATATCCGGCTCGGTCCCGACCAAATCAGACGCCTCGTTCCAAAAAATCGATGATCGACAACGCCGCCCATAAAGTGCCTCATACGGTGCCATCCGAATCGACGCGTGCCAACTATTGTTGTACGTGAATTCGATCAATGGCAAATGCTCCTCCCAGTCACTGCTCCAATCGAGAGCATAAGCACGCAACATATCCTCGAATGTTTGGATAGTGCGTTCCGACTGTCCATCTGACTGGGGATGAAAAGAGGTACTCAAACGTAAACGAGTACCCAACGCCTTATGCACCGCCTGCCAAAAATGCGATACAAAATGACCATCACGATCCCAAATAATAGACTTCGGAGTACCGTGAAGTCTCACAATCTGCGCGATAAACACACGAGCCAACTTCTCCGGACCCCAAGTGTCCTTGATGACCAGAAAATGTGCCGACTTGGTCAGACGATCAACAATCACCCATACCATATTCATGCCCGACCTCGATCTCGGCAAACTTGTAATGAAATCCATCGATATATCTTCCCATTTCCATTCCGGAATAGGAAGTGAATGCAATAATCCGGCCGATCGCTGATGCTCGATTTTGACCTGCTGACAAGTCAAACATCTCGCAACGAACTACGCGAACCCCTCCTTCATATCATTCCACCAGAAATTCCTTCTCAGGTCCTTGTACATCTTACTCGAACCAGGATGAACGGAGTAAGGTGTAGCATGGGCCTCACGTAAAATACTCTGTCTCAACACTGAGTCGTTCGGTACACAAATCCGACTCTGGAATCTCAAAACACCATCCGCGTGAATCAAAAACCCAGGAGACTTTCCCTTAAGGACGTTCTCTCGGATTTGAGTAATCATCGGATCCTCTAACTGCTTCAGCTTAATTTCATCGATCAAAGTCGACGAAATCTCTAAAGCACAAAGTTGCCCGACAGCTCCAGGCAACAAAACCTCAACATCTAACTCAATCAAAGACCTCCGAAGCTCAGACTGAGAAGTAAGGATCTCAAGCATTCGCAACGCAACCGGTTTCCGACTCAAGGCGTCGGCCACAACGTTCGCCTTGCTCGGATGATAATGGATTTCGAGGTCATAATCCTTAATCATCTCTAACCACCTCCTCTACCTCATATTCAACTCCCGCTGAGTAAATATGTATTTCAGACTTTTATGATCGGTAAAAATCTGACATGCAGAGCTGAAAAGATAGTGACGCCAAATCTTGAGTGCAAAAACAACTGCCGCTAACTCCAAATCATGAGTAGGGTAGTTATGCTCATACGGCCTCAACTATCTCGACGCAAACACAATAGTCTTGCCGTGCTGCATCAACACGCACCCAAGGCCCTGACCCGAAGCATCGCTATAAATGGCAAAACCCTCGTTGCCACATGGCAACGCCAAAATCGGGGCTGAAGTCAAACGTCTCTTTAGCTCCTCAAAACTCGACTGCCTCTCGTCATTTCAGACAAACTTCTCGGACTTCTGGAGCAACTGTGTAAGTGGCCGAGCTAGTTTCGAGAAACCCTCGACGAACCTACAGTAGTAGCCAGCCAAACCCAAGAAACTACGGATCTCCTTCACATTCTTGGGCGGTGCCCAATCCAACACTAACTCAATCTTCTGCGGATCCACACAAACCCCCTCGGCTGAAATCACGTGACCTAGAAACATCACTTCCTTCAGCCAGGACTCACATTTCGAGAACTTCGCATAGAGTTGATCGGTCCTCAAGATATCTAACACTACTCGCAAATGATGGGCATGATCTTCCTCGTTCCTCGAATAAATAAGAATATCGTCAATGAAAACGACGACATACTTATCCAAATACTCGATAGACTTTTTTCATCAACTGCATGAACACCGCCGGCGCATTAATTAACCCGAAAGGCATAACTACAAACTCATAATGTCCGTATCTCGTCCGAAAAGCTGTTTTCGGCACATCGGACTCCCTCATCCGGAGCTGATAGTACCCCAATTTCAAATTAATCTTCGAGAACACCGCAGCTCCCTACAACTGATCGAACAAGTCATCAATCCTCGGCAAAGGATACTTGTTCTTGACGGTCACCTTATTTAACTCGCGATAGTCGATACACAAACGCAGTGAACCATCCTTCTTTCGCACAAACAGGACCGGTGCGCCCCAAGGCGAGGCGCTCTGTCGAACGGACCCCGACTCCAGAAGCTCACTCAACTGCTTCTTCAACTCGGACATCTCTGAAGGTGCCATGCGATACGGCGCCTTCGAAATAGGAGCCGCGCCCGGCTCTAACTCTATAGCAAACTCGACCTCATCATCCGGTGGCAATCCCGGTAACTCGTCAGGAAATACATCAGGAAACTCACTAACAATTGGAATCGACGAAAGCTCGACTCCACCACTCTCTGCCTTCAAGGCGTAGCACCAATAACCAGTACACCCCTTTCGCAGGAGTCTCATCGCTTTCAAGGCGTTAATAACGATCTTCTGATTTCCCCTCTTTCGCCCGGCGAAAGAGTGCTCGGTGCCGTCTTCGGCTAGCATGGTGATGATCCTCGTGCGGTAATTCATGATTGCGCCATGCTGCTCCAGCCAATCATCCCCGAGAATCAAATCCTCACCCTCAATACCCACAACAATAAGATTAGAGGGCCAAGCCCTCTCACAAATAAGTACAGAACAGTCTCGAACCTCCTGATCACCAACGATCCTATCATCGCTAGGAAGCTTAACGATGAAGGGCTCACAAGGCGACAAACAGTCGAGACTCAAACGGCGCACACACTCTAGAGATATGAACGAATGTGTAGCACCAAAATCGAAAAGCACACTGACAGGATGAGAAAGAATATGAACGGTACCTGTCGCCACAATAGCTGCTAGGTCATCGGCTCTCCGTATTTCATAGACACGCGGGTGGGCTGAGCCGACACTGGAAGCTCCCCCCTTAGCGGGCTGGCCCCGACCTCTCCCTCGACTAGCACTCGATGGAGATTGAGAAGCAAACGATCCTTGATTCACACTTGGTTCCCTAGGCACTGGAATGGAAGACCGGGCACCAAGGATTATCTCCCTCTCAGCATAAAAAGCAGCCTTGTGGCCCGGCTGGCCAAACTGATTACACGTCAGCAAAGGGTTCAAACAAGTACGACTGACATGGCCTGTATGGCCACAATTAAAATACTTCACATCACGGAAAGGAGCACTAGTATTTCCACGAGAACCCCCAGCGGAACGAGCTGAACCACTGCCGGCGGAGAAATTAGCAGATTGGGATTTCTGCTGACCCCCACCCTTGTGGCCCGAAAAATTCCCGGTAGATCTCTGCTTCTTGCTTTCGCGAGCCGCCTCACTCGCCGTCACAGACATATCGTAAGCCAGGGCCCTACTCTGGTAATCGTTCAAGGTAGTACAGATGAGCCCCGACATATAGTCCCGAATCGACAACTTCATCCACATGGAAAAATGGAAAATTTTGTCGCTCTCCTCGACAACTTGGGTCTTCACATAACCCAACTCCTTGTTAAAATCGGCAATAGCTTGAGATACGGGGATATCCCGTGGTTGAGCATCATAGAAAGCATGTACTCGAGTCTGTCTGACCGGCCACGGGCAATATTCGGTCTCCATTAATTCCCGAAATTCGGCCCACGAAGCAACATGGTCTTTGGGCCCAACGACCTCCCACCAATCCGTAGCATCCCCAGTGAGAAAGTACTGGGCAATAAGGACCTTACGGTCCTCGGGACAGTTGGTAGCAGTGAAGACTTTAGATATCTCCTTGATCCACCCCTCCCAGCCGATCGGGTTCGAAGCTCCCGAAGACTGAGAAGGATGCATCTTGATGACATCCTGAAGCCAGCGATCCGCTCCGCCCCGATTAGCGTGGTCCGGGTCCGGGTTCTGAACCGCCTGAGCTATCGCCGCCATTTGGTTCACCGTTTGCTGCATAACGGCCGTAATTCCAAGGTTGGCGCGCTCCTGAGAAGAAGCATGACTGTGACGGTCGCCGGTACTGCCGGATCCCGAAGACTGCGATGTGGCCGCCCCATCGGCTGCCCCACGTCCTCGGCTGCATCCACGGCCACGACCACGACCACGGCCTCTTCCAGCATCCAAACTGGTGTTAAAGAAGTAGCAAAGGCCATACGATGGTAAGTACAAGAAGAAAAACAATCACAATCGAGAATCAAAGGTGCGATACAAGGAAACAAGGAACAGAGTAAGGAAAAACTTACGGACACTGGTAGTACCGGAATCATGGCAGCGTGACGATGATGTGCAAAACGAAACACAACAAGACCCAATAAACTGACAAGCCTAGGTATCCATAAACCTAGTGCTCTGATACCATTTTCTGTAACACCCCCAGGATATTCGAGGTATATTACAGCGCCGTGAATCCCTATATGGGACCCACCAGGCTGAACAAACATCATACTCATCGACTCACAGGAACAACAAAATAACACCTCGTTATAAAGACGCAAAACAAAATAATCCACCCGGTTCAACCGGTCAATCATAACACCATCATCCGACACAAACATAATAGACAACAATACAATCCGGACGAACAAGAACTCTTAAGTACTCGAGTACTTCTATTAGTTTAAAAAAAACACAAAAGGTAAGAAGATATAAGACAATAAGACACCACTTGTGCACAGTCATCACGCACGTCCATCATCCGCATACTGGTCCAGCGCCCGCTCGTCTCGATGAACCTGACCTGAAATTCATAAAACGAATTTCCCCAAAATGGGTCCCCAGAGGGGTTAGCATTTATGCTAGTACAAGTAACCAAATGAACAACTTACACCTTACACATATAGTCAATGCATGCAATCGTGAAAAACATAGTTCCAAAGCACTCATTTCCTGAAATGCCAAAATCAAATTATATTTGTAAAATGCACCACAATTAACCATCGATCCACGTCTCTGTGGACCCCTACCGAGACCCCGTCGGATCTAACCCGTAGTGGTTAAAAGAAAGCTCGTCGATCCACGTATCTGTGGACCCCTACCGAGACCCCGTCGGATCTAACTCGTAGTGAGCATACACACACACACACACACCATTCCTCATACAATACTACTATGTCAAGATTGTAAGTTCATAAGGGTACTTGCCACGATCAAATAGACGGCGACACGAACGGAAATGAAGGATTAAACACGACCGCGAGGAACCGGCGGAAATGAACCTAACGATTCGAAAAAAACACAATCACAACCACTTCTAAACGATTACGGAAAAGGAATACACCCAAAAACCCGCCTACGATTTATGTATATTCATATAAAAATAATAACGAGGGCGGACCACAACCGAACCCTCTCGAATACGCGACAACCACGAAGTATACCATGAGTCCGTAGGAAAACCAATGATATCAACAAGATTAATCATACTCATCATGAATTAACCGACAAAATGAGACGAATCGGACGAAAATCCCAAAACCCCCAAATTAATCCAAAAGTAGGGTTCTAAGAGATTTATCTTGGATTAGGATGAAAGATTCGTGTTGATGTTGTTATTATACACTACGAACTCAAAGGAGATGATAGTTGAGATGATTGGAGGAAGAAAATCGCTAAGAAAATCGCCCAGAATCGTCCCAGCCGCGGAGAGGAGGAAGAAATGAGAAAATACATTCATCTCGGTCAACTCCCTGGTTTATATATCCAGGGAGTGTTAGCGCGCGCTAATCCTCAAAGTTAGCGTGCGCTAACGGGACAAAACTCCTGTCCATACAGTTAGCGTCCCAGTCCAGTAGCTAGATTTCTGGCCGTTAGCGTGCGCTACTCGAAACGTAGCATGCACTAATGAGCTCTCGGTAGCACCCGCTATCGACCATAGCGTGCGCTACCTGGACATCAGCCGAGTCCAGAAGCAACTGTCAGTACACACCTGATCCAGTTAGCGCGCGCTATCGACCAAACGTAGCGTGCGCTAAAAGTGTATCGATAGCGCACGCTATCGAAAAATAGCGTGCGCTACCTGGGCTCCAGATCGAGCCAGTAGCAAATTGTCCAGTACTGGACAGTCACGCTAGCGCACGCTACCGGGCATCTCAGCGTGCGTTAGCCCCCGACATTAGCGTGCACTAGACTATGTAGCATACGCTAATCCGCCAGTCCAGATGGCTGGAATCAGCACTTCCACTCCCAAGGTGAGCTCTCTAGCGCGCGCTACGAAGCAGACATAGCGTGCGCTACTAAGGGACCTCTAGCGTGCGCTATGCAGAAAAGATAGCGCGCGCTAGGTACGAAATATAAACGGTCCAAAACACCGGAATATGAACAAAACATCAAACGGAACATCTCAAAACGCATAATAACATAGAATGGACCCACGGCAACCCCGAAACGCGGTTCCGCATAACAAATACGAGAATCAGATCAATAGATGACGGAAGAAATACACTGAAAAATAGACGAGGGTCGCTACAACTGAGACATACACCGAGAAATGAAAATACTGGGAAAATAAAAATACGGATATTACAGTAGGGACTCCAAGGTTCGGGGATTGCTAGCCCGATGCCGGGGATAACTTGTGTGGTTATCCATCGGGTATGTCTTGCGGGGACTCCGAGATTCGTGGCTTGTTAGCGCGATGCCGGGATAACTTATGGTTGTGATTTGGTTATGAATGTATCTGTGCTTGTGGTCACGTGACTGTTGTTACAGTGACATGTGATTTGGTATGGTTCCTATTGGGTTATTCACTCGTGTATGTTCTGCAGGAGCATCTTAGGTTCGTGGCTTGTTAGCATGGGACGCGAATAATCCTTAGGAATGTGTTTGATGAATTGGGTCGTGGACCCTGTGGTTTATGATTTGGGTCTTGGACCCCGTGTTTTGTGAATTGAGTTGTAAACCCATCGGAATTGTATTTTGGGAAAGTTGATTTTGGGTCGCGTCCCCAAGCATTTTCGAAAGACTTGAGAATTATTTCATCCCAAGTGTTTTTACAAACTCCCGAGATCGTAAAATGTTTTTACAAGATGTATATCGGGTTTATCCTATCTTTCGATTCAACCGTTTTGATCAAGTGATTTACCTCGGGAAGTATGTTTATGATTTCTACGTCCTTGGAGTATGATATGTGTGGTTTGTATTCGTATTTTATACTTGCACTAGCAAAAAAGTGGAGTTTTGCTAACCCCCGAGTATTCGGGGGGTGGATGTCTGTATTGCATTCAGGTTTCAGGGAGCATGGCACAGGGTCGGCATGAAGGATGATGAAAGATGATCGATACTAATCACATGTGGAACCGTACTTTGTGTATTGGTTCAGTTGTACTTTATTTCCGCTGCAGTATTTTTCCCCGTTATAGGAGTTTGTTGTATTTTGACCCCTGCGTGGGCATGTATTGAAATTGAGTTGTATGTTTTTATTGAAAGACCAAATCGGTATACTGAGTCATTTTTAGCCTTAAAGGCATTGTTGAGTTGTTCGATGTTGTTACCAGCCTGGTAGATCCTTGAGGAAAGGTTCTACGGCATGTAATATCCCTGAGCGGATTGGGGGTGTTACATAAATGGTATCGGAGCTTAGGTTGTGGAAACCTAGGTTGTTGGGTCAAGTTGTGTCTATTGAGTTTTGTCTCATCGGATTTTGTCTGACTGAGTCTTGTCGCGACTCGTCGTCTGAGTTGTTTGGTCGTGATTAGTATCGTGGGGCGATCATCATCTTCGTGCGACCTGTGGATGTAAGTCTCCCTTCTTTGTGTTGTGTCTCGTGTGACACGAGTTACTGGTATGATTATGTGTTAAGTGATGGAATCCTTATGCAGATTCTTGGTTTCGTGATGCGTTTGTGTGACTCTCCTATTTCGTTTATATGAGGAGTGTTGTCGCTATTTGTGTCCTTTTGACTGGTTGTTTTCCGGTAAAAGACATGTGTTGTCTTGGTTTTGAGAGAGTTGATGCGTGTATTGTGATGTATGTAAGTGAATGTTGTTACATGTGAGTTTTTTTTCTGGCATTCTAGCCTAATAGATTTTCGAAAACCTTGAGTATCTTAGAAAATAAATTTCGAGACGTACTTTTAAAATGAATTATTTTCTCGCGGTACTTTTAAGGTGGCACAGTATGTTTCAAAAATTATTCCCCTTGAGGACCAAAATATTTTGAGATATTTTCAATGATTTAGTAACGCATTGGCTTAGACCCAAGGGTCGAATATTTCTGAAGGTTTCAATTTAAAGGAAAGTGTCCTCGTTTTATCAAATGCAAGATGGTTCTCAAAGTCTCGACAATGATGTTTGTTCAACTTTTTGTAAAGTGATACTCAAGATCGACTAGTGTTTCCAATTTTTTTTCAAAATGTGGTTTTCATTTTTAAAACCTATCTTTCCGGTGTGAGGCCCGGGAACGTATGTACGATGTTAGCATTACCGTTAGTGGTGATTTGTGTGTTATCGCACCCGTGCGAGCTGTTGGAACTTGAGTTTGCATGATTGTGTACATACGTGGTTATTTCGTGATGTTTAGTAATCGTATGCTGGATATCGTTCGGACCACTGAGGTCGCCAAACAATATCGTCGTTGCTGTGGTGTTTGTATGTGTGTTGCTTTACGATAGTAATCGTTGTAAGTGTTGCGTGTTATAATTTCCTGTTGTGCTGAGTGGTTGCTTATTCAGTATGCCGAGGGGCAGAGGTCGTGGTCGTGGCGACCGGGTGCGTGATCGGGATCATGCTGCTGGTGATGATATCGGTGTCGGTGTTGCTACCATTTTACAGCAGGTAGCTACACAGATGACTCATTTGACTCAGGCAGTTCAGTTCATTACAGATGTGACCCAGAACACTGGTGAAAATCAGTGGCTTCGGGAAGTAATTCGTATGAATCCCCCTCGATTCGCCGGTGTTGCGGATGCATTGGGCTGGGATGGTTGGCTTTTCCAGTTGGGAAAGATATTCGAGGCTGTCGATTGTCCTGAAGAGCGGAAGGTACCTATTGCTCAGTACCTTCTTGACAAAGATGCCGCTAATTGGTGGGAAGCTGTTAAGCCTCGTGATCATGATGTCACGTGGGCGGAGTTCCATGCATTCATGAAAGTTGAGTTATGTCCGAAACCGATTAGAGAGCAGAGGATTCATGAATTTTATTTGGCAGAACCGCAAGATATTTCAGTGTCGCAGGCTATCATCGACTATAGCAAACAACTCAGTTATGTGCGAGATCGGGTGAGAACCGAGGAAGAAAAGATCTTTCACTTTGACAGACGGGTGAAGCTACAGATTCGCGTGTATATGTCAGGACTCACTTGCACTTCGTTGAGGGACTATCAAGATCGAGCCTTAGCCCGTGAACTAGCCTCATTATCGTCGGAGCGTGTGCCCGAGTCGAAGAAGCAGAAGAAGTCTGATGACCTTGTGGACAGTGCAGGAGTTGGCGTTTCTAGTTTGCAGTGTCATAGTCTTTCCGTTGTGAAGCTCCATCACTCAATGCGCGGGGTTGAGAGTTCCAAGTCATCTGATTTGACTCCTGGTAAAGCCAGAAGGTGTTTTAACTGCAATGTGTTGGGACATGTTGGTGCACATTGTCCTTCTCTGCCAGTAACGTGTTACAAGTGCGGGCTCGAGGGACACCGGGTTCAGTTTTGCAAGTTGGCCACCGAGCCTTCCGAGGCACGGACTTGAGCACTGATATCAGGACCGACTCCGAAGAGTCCCTGAGCGTGGTCTATCAGTTGTATGTTATGTTATTTCCTTACTGGTTGTTTCGAATTTCAGAGATTTACTTCTTTTATTCGAAGTGGATCGGATTTTGAACTCCTGTATTTTCGACTCTGTCGACTCGTTTATGTTCATTGACATTTCTGAACTTGTCATGTCCCTTGCTTTTGTTCATCGAATGAATGTGGTATTGTTTCGGAATAACTCATTTGTCGTTGTGACCTTTCAATTGCCATTCCATTTTCATGTGGATCTTATGTGATTGCACATCTTGTTGTTATCACCAGATCATATGTTGTCTCGAGTCGAGATGTGAACTTTGGGGTTGTTGTTTGAATTTTATTGTTCGTCGTGATCCGAACATGATTGTTCAAGTTTTGTTGTCTCGATCATTGTGGTTCGATCGTTGATTGTTCAGTTTTTGTTGATTTCGTTTCGTGATTGTTGAGTGTTCAGACTCCTTCACAATTTATTTACGCTTCCGCACAAACGGCGCAAATATCCGATTTTATACCAACAATTGGTATCGGAGCGGTACTCCAATACGCGGATTAACATCCGAGGAGAATATCCGAAATAGCGTTTCAAATGGCTCCAGTCGAAGGCCTTGCTCTCAACCGACCACCATTTTTTGATGGATCGAATTTCATGACTTGGAAGAAGAAATGTCTATTTTCATCCGAGCTTACGATATCGAATTATGGAAGGTGATATGTCTTGGTCCCAAAATCCCGACGAACTCAAACGAAACTCTAAAAACCTTTGAAGAGTATGATGATGCGGATTGGAAAAACGATCATTATAATTGCAAAGCCACGCAATTATTATACTGTGCTTTAAATCCGGAAGAACACAACCGGATATCATCCTGTGATAGTGCCAAAGAAATCTGGAAAATGCTTGAGGTAACACACTGTAATAACCGGATTTATTACTGTGTATTTCGTCTGTACATTGAACCCTGTATTATTTTGGGAATGATGATATTGATAATGGAGTATGATCATTATCGTATTTGTATCTTTATACATGGGTGTAGCAACATATAAATTTTCTCCATGCATATACGTGGTAACGTACGTTAAGAATGTAACTTAACGTACGTAACTTGTTAATGTTAACGTACGCTACGAATGAAGTGTAGCGTACGTAATGCGGTCAATTATTGGGTAGGCCGGCTAGCACATGGGGTACATGGGGGTGGGCTCGACCAAGATACCCGCCCGGTCGCGGCATGAACACGGACACTTTTTAAGTCAACGGACTTTAACGTGCGTTATGGGCATCGAGTAGCGTCGTAAATTATATGGGTTACGTCGTAACACGATTAATGTAACGTACGTAATGAAGTCCAGAAACAAGACAGTGAACTATTTTGAACGATAACGTACGTTATGAAGAGGTCCTAGCGTACGTAACACTCAGAAAATTATAAAAGGAGCAGCACCCCATTTCATTTCAACTCGTCCTTTTGCCCCTAAACTTCACCATATTCGTCCCCAGAAGAATTCCAGCCACTTTTAACACCTTTAGATCATTTGTCACTGGATCATTGAGATCATATGACACTACTTGATCATTGAAGACAACTTATATTGGATTTTGGAGTAGAAACCATCACAAGTCGGCATTGAAGCAACCGGAGTTGGATTTTACTTATAGTCTCAGTATTTTCTTCCTCTTAAGGTATGTTATACTACTTCCAACTTTGATATTATGTTGTTAAAGACGATATGATCACACTACCAAGAATAGTAGATCACTTTGACGATATATGCGACCTAGTATCATATTTAAACTATGATGATCGAATTATTATGGTTTAGAACACCGAAGTTGAACCTTGTTGTGACAAAGATAAGAATAGTGGATTGTAAACCGTATCAAATGTTATCGTCATTATGATCGTAGACTTAGTGCCGATTTCCATCTTTACTATATGGATTTTGGAAAGAATCATCATAGTTGTAATCTTACTTGCATAGATGGAATAAGTAGTTCACTTTCCATATAAGTCTGGATTTAATGACGATATTAGACCTGTTATATCAACCTTAGACCAACCGAATCTTGCATGGGTATTACAATCAAGATTGAGAATAGTATTACGATGATATTCGTATCCTTGGAATTGAAGATATTAATCCGTAGATCATTCATGAGTATGATATATATATCTGAAGGTATATTAGGTTACTCACTAAGGATTTCGTAATACTCCGTCACTAATCGAGGCAGTCAGCGGCCCAGTGAGAAACTGACATACAAGTTTAACGTACGTTAAGTTTTGCAATTAACGTACATTATATTATGTTATTAACGTACGTTACGTCTGGCATGTAACGTACGTTACACTATCAGGCGAGTCAAGTCGACTGATCAGAGAGGAACTGTCAATATATGGTTAACGTACGCTAGACTTCATAGTTTACGTACGCTAACGAGTAAGTCTAACGTACGTTACAGAGGACATGTAACGTACGTTATGTAAGTCAGACAGTTTTCGTTTTGTGAACTTTCAACCGTAATTTGGATGGTTAGATGTTCGTTCGACCTAAGATGAATTCCATGTTATTTCTCTTATTTAAGGTTCGAACTTTGCTACGTGATTGATCGAGAGGGGCGACCTTCGAGTGTCTCGTTTTCGTGGAAGTATTGTTCTGTCTTCTAATCGAGGCAAGTACTCTAATTAGAATTGTTTATATTATGACAATTATGATGTGATTGTATCGTGGGAATCATCATGGGAATCTATAGCTGTGTGCGCTGGATCGTTGGACAGGTAGTTCCACCATGCGTTGATCTGACGGGAATCATCATGGGAATCTATAGCTGTGTGCGCTGGATCGTTGGACAGGTAGTTCCACCATGTGTTGGTCCGACGGGATCATCATGGGAATCTATAGCTGTGTGCGCTGGATCGTTGGAATACCACCAGTATGTTGAAACTGTTATGATATGATATGTGTTGTGGATATTCTCGTTGGAGAAACTTGTATGATTAATTGTTGATTCTATCACTGTCGTATGATTATTGTACTTGTACTAGCATCGTTGTGCTAACCCCTTTGGGGGTGAACATTTTGTTTGTTCAGGATCCAGGAGAACGGGGAAACAACCACTGGAGATGCATGACGACGAGGGTGCAAAGTGATGTTCCGTCCGGGTTTACTGTCTGTTATTTGTTGGTTATTTCAATAAGTATTCGAGTACGTCGTCCGTTTATAATGTTTGGATTTTAATGATGTAATAATAACTTTTCATTGGATATTTGTATTTCGGTTTTTGAACCAGACGGTTGTATTTTACTTCAGAAATTTCATAAAGCGGTATCTGTTATTGTCTTTTCTTTTAATCAGCCTTGTAAATTCTTATGTAAAGGATTTACGGCGCTGTAATATTCCTGAATATATCGGGGGTGTTACACACATGAAGTTACATCTCAAGTCAAGGAGACGAAGATAAACATGCTCCTTCAAGATTATGAATTATTCCAAATGAAGGACGACGAATCCATCTCGATTATGCTCGACCGATTTTCGATCATCACCAATGGATTAGCATGTTTCGGAAAATCTCTTTCGAGTAGTGAGAAAGTAAGAAAATTCTCCGATCACTACCTCGAGAATGGGACGGTACGGTTACGGCAATTATGGAATCTAAAGATTTAAACAATCTTGATTTTAGTGCTCTTGTTGGTTCTCTTATCAACTACGAGATCGTTCTAAAATCTCGGAATGCCAAACCGAAACTGAAGGAAAGATCGATAGCCTTCAAGGCTAAAATGTCGAAAAAGAAAGAAGAAATCCCGGTGGACGAAAGCGACGAAGAATCGGCATATTATGCCAAGAATATTAATAAGTTCGAACACTTATTAAACCGGAGAAAGAAAGACATCCAAGCGGACGAATCTAAGAAATTCGACAATTCCTTTCGATTATGTGGTAAACCAGGCCACTTTGCGAAAAATTGCCGTGTAAAACCCAAGGAGATTTTAGTTGCAACATGGAGCGATGAAGATCCCGATGAAGATTTTCTGAATCAAAATAATCTCGCGCTCATGGCCCGGAGTTCATTCGACGATAGCGACGTTGAAAGCCAAGTAAGTAATTCTTACGACGAACTTTTTGAAGCATTCGAGTTATTACATACTGATTATCAAAATAATTTAAATGAGATTAAATCCCTTAAATCGAAATATAAAAATCTGGAAATTGAAAATTCTAAAATCATTGAAAAGGGAAAACTCGTTGAGATAGATCATTCAAAATGCGTTGAAAATGAGAATATTTTAAAGAATGATCTTGTTAAAGTTCAAACCGAGCTCAAGAATTTGACGAAGAAATTTTCTCTCGGAAGAGAAATTTGAAAATATGTTCTCGGTTCAAAAATATACTTTAAATAAAGAGGGGTTAGGATTCAAACCACGTTTCAAAAATGAATCCGTAAATTTCAAAATACCCCATTGTGAAAAATGTTTAAAAATCGGACATCATATCTCAAACTGTAGAAGCCCAAGACGAACGATAAAAATTAAAAAGATTTGGGTTCCTAAAGGAACAAACATTTTAAATATCGTTCACGTCTCGAAACAAAAACCAACTATAGGTTGGATCTCCAAAACTTAATTTTTTAAGGGGAGATAATAATTTCAGGGGGAGTTTTACCCATATCATGCATATTATTTATATTCGATAAATGGTATTCTCTACATCTTTTTTACACTTTTTGATGAAGACAAAAAAGGGGAGAAGGAGATGAATTGATAAAAATGAGAAAAGTCGAAGAAGTCAAAAAGAAAAATAAAGCATACAAAAAGGGGGAGATAAAACGAAGGAGTTGAAAATAAAGGAGATGTCGAAAAGAAAAGAGAATTGGAGAAACTAACGAAACGATCAAAGCCGAAAACTTTGATTCGAAGAAATATACATATATTATTTTTACAGGTTTTATTCAATTCAAGAGTTGTTTTGTAATCATCAAAAAGGGGGAGATTGTTAGAATATTTATTCCACACATTATTTAATTTGTGTTTTGATGATTAAAGTTGCCAAACAACAAAACAACATCGAGGCGAAGCAAAACGACGAAGCAGACGAAGACGCGAAAAGCTGAGCAAAATGCATGTCTAGCGCACGCTAAGACATATATGTTAGCGCACGCTAACGGGGAGTTCTCTGCATATCAGCCAAGTTTGAAGTTACCTGAAGTGAAATTAGCTGATGAGGTAGCGCACGCTACACCTTATATTTAGCGCATGCTATCGAGCCTTGTTACCGTTGTGAAGATATTCAAAATCAGAATGACGTATACAATGAAGTCAGTACTAGCGCACGCAAGGAATGATATTTAGCGCACGCTAAATATCAGTTTGAATTCTGGTCAATCAGAATGCTGGGAAAAGCAGGTCAAAGTCAGCATATCAAACGGATACTTTGACAAATGAAGGCAACAGATATATTGCTTAGCGCACGCTACATTATATTATTAACGCACGCTAAAGCAAGATGGTAATGTACGTAAGGAAGGAGTCATAACGTACTCTAAAGGAGAAACCAAACTACTGGACTGAAACTGGGAACAGTCTAGCGAACGCTAATAGAGAAAGGCTAGCGCACGCTAGCAAGTCAAAACAGCCAGCAACGGCTAGTTTATGGAAAATGCCTATAAATACCATTCCTATGGTATTGTTTGACAACAACAACTCCAAGAATTCAAGACATTGATCTTATATTCATATACTTACATTGTTGTTGTAATATTGAGCTTATATTGTTAATGTGAGTGTTTATACATTCAACATTATACACGAGAGGTAAAAGAAAAGATATGATTGGATTCGGTGTTATTAGGATCAAGTATCCGGCATTGTTAGAATCGCAATCGATATCTAAGTGAGGTTTATCTAGTACCCATAGAAAGCTAGAGTGGTTTATTCCTTATCCAATAGAAAAGGACAAACAGTTTTACTCGGATCGATAGAAGACGAGCTTATAAACAGTAATCCCTCGACCGATAGAAGAGAGGCATAGAGGTTTTGATCTTAATCCTAAGAAAAAGATACATCGAGAGAGGATGCAGGCTTCGTTAATAGCCGAACCTCTATAAATCCTTGTGTGATTTATTTTCTGCAATTTATTTACGCTTTCGCAAAAACGGCGCAAATATCCGATTTTATACCAACAAAAGTGCCGAGTTACGGCCGTAAGGCCCTGCCGGTTATGTCCGTAATCCTGTCGGCCATATATAGGCCTGGGCTCGGCCAGACCTTATTTTTCACCCTCTTCTTCGTTTTTGTGGCGGCTGGCGACGGGAGACTTGGGAACTCGAGTTCTTTGTCGGTTCTAATCATTTCTAAGGCATTTTGGAAGATTCTTGTTGATTATATCATCATCCGATCCGTGTTCTTCGTCGAGTCAAAGTATATTTCTTGATTTTCATTCAAGTTGACTTTTTGGAGAATTTGTTCTTGATTTCGATTCTAGTCCGATTTTGATACATCGGTTGGTATAGTATGATGTTATTAATTGTGTTTCATGGATTTTATATCCATATATCGAGTTTGTTTAACTCGATTGAAGATCGAGTGTTCTTGGGAATTATTGAACATTTAGTGTTCGATTAAATGCCCTAATGAGTTTCCTTTCGATAGTTTGTTGGGATTTCCGTTGTTTTTCGCCTTGATTCTCGTCGTAATCATGTTTTTATTGTTCCTTCTGGAGGATTATAGGTGCTCGAGGATTCCGAGTTGAATCCCGTTTGGTGATTGATGATTCATGTGGTGTTATTCTCGTAGTATTTGCGGTGTTATCGCGTTCTTGATAGTGTTTGGGAGTTCGGGGCTGTTTCACCGCATTCCATCCATCGTCTCGGTGCGATCGTGGTTTCGAGGCAAGTATCTTTCCCATATATTTCATGTTTCGTAGGCATAATTGTTGGTAAATGATTTTATGTAAAATCCGGATGTTTAATGAATGTTAAAAAGGATCGGTATGTTCTCGATAAATGTTGTCTTTCAATGATAACTCGGATGCTTCGTGAATAAGTGTGTTTTTGGCCTATATGTGTTAACTTCGTTTGTTGAAAGACTTATGATCGTATTTAGTGATTGTGATAAATCGTAATCATTTACCGAGGATTACGTGTTGTTATGTGGGCTTGTTCGGTGAATATGTGACGGGTGATATTGGTTGTTACTCCTTTGAAAGGAGGTTGTGATGCTTAATGTCGCTTGGCTTGATAGTTGATTATTGTTGTGTGCTTGTTGTATGTGATGTGCCTCCGGGTAGGATCGTTGAATCTCCGTGATCCATACTTGGTAGTATGGGTCGGGCATGACCATAGGGTTATCCAATCTGAGTATGTCTTGCGGGGACTCTGAGGTTCGGGGCTTCCTAGCCCGATGCTGGGGATAATTTGTGTGGTTATCCATCGGGTATGTCTTGCGGGGATTCCGAGGTTCATGGCTTGTTAGCGCGATGCCGGGATAACTTATGGTTTTGATTTGGTTATGAATGTATCTGTGATTGTGGTCACGTGACTGTTGTTATGGTGACATGTGATTTGGTATGGTTTCCTATTGGGTTATTCACTCGGGTATGTTCTGCGGGATCATCTGAGGTTCGTAGCTTGTTAGCACGGGACGCAAATAATCCTTAGGAATATGTGTTTGATGATTTGGGTCGTGGACCCTGTGGTTTATGATTTGGGTCTTGGACCCCATGTTTTGTGAATTGGGTTGTAAACTCGTGTTTTATTATCGGAATTATATTTTAGGAAAGATGATTTTAGGCCGCGTCCCCAAGCGTTTTCGAAAGACTTGAGAATTCTTTAATCCCAAATGTTTTTACAAACTCCCGAGATGGTAAAATGTTTTTACAAGATGTATATCGGGATTACCCATATCTTTCGATTCAACCGTTTTGATCAAGTGATTTACCTCGGGAAGTATGTTTATGATTTCTAAGTCCTTGGAGTATGATATGTATGGCTTGTATTCGTATTTTATACTTGCACTAGCAAAATAGTGGAGTATTGCATTCAGGTTTCAGGGAGCATGGCACAGGGTCGGCATGAAGGATGATGAAAGATGATCGATACTAATCACATGTGGAACCATACGTTGTGTATTAGTTCAGTTGTACTTTATTTCCGCTGCAGTATTTTTCCCCGTTGTACAGGAGTTTGTTGTATTTTGACCCCTGCGTGGGCATGTATTGAAATTGAGTTGTATGTTTGTATTGAAAGACCAAATCGGTCTACTAAGTCATTTTTAGCCTTAAAGGCATTGTTGAGTTGTTCGATGTTGTTACAACCTGGTAGATCCTTGAGGAAAGGTTCTACGGCGTGTAATATCCCTGAGCGGATTGGGGGTGTTACAATAGATATATATTAGCTATATATATTTACATAATTGAGCTTCATATTCTTTTTAGTGTAATAAGCAAAACGGAGGCTGGGAGTGTGGGTATTACGTAATGCACTGGATGTCGACTATTGTCCGAGCTCGTATTATCGATGGATGGATGAACGTGATAAACTTTTATTTCAGTTTAAATTCATTTCAGTTTTTTAAATTATTTAAATTAATATCAGTATTTTAAATTAATTTTAGTTTTTTAAATAATTCAGTTTAAAATTGTTTTAATCATTTAAATTGATGAGTTTGTTTATTTACATGTTTATACTTGCAGATGTTTGATGATGTTGCAGCACTTTCTATAGATAGAATTCATGAAATTCGAACCGGATGGGCAAAACAATTTTTGGAGGTTAAGAATCGGTTATATGCGTAGATTTTTGACATTTGATTTTGCAAGAATTATTCATTGCCTTGTTTGGTTAGTTCGTGAATTGTGTTGTTGTATTTATTGTGAATTGGATGGAACGTCATTGTATTGGTATTCACTTGTATAAATAGTTGTAATGAAATTTGCGTTATTGTGTTTAATGAATGGATGGAAGTTGTGTTTGTTAGAGTTGTATACTGCAAATTATACTTTATGCTTGTATTACCTTATTTTCCTGTAACTACCTATGAGAATATTAATTACATTTAAATCACATGTTTTCCATATTTATCCACGTTATGGTTATGCAAATGAAATGTCTAATTATTTTATATTGTAGATAATGTGGTGTGTTGGTGCCACGCGGAAGATCACATTATCGGTGCCTTATAAAATAATATAATAATTCACAACCTATATAATTATTAGATAATTTTGTGAAATATTGTAGTGTATGCTTGAGATTAGTTGATCTTAACTATTAGCATACATTAGCGTATTTACATACGTTGGATATGATCGAAGTGAGATAGTGTCTTCTGTGCTGACGGTAAGAAGAACGTAAATCTTGGATAATTATTATTTCCTAATTCTAAGTATATAATATTTAATTGTGTATTTATAATATTTATTGCTTTGATTTACCATGGGTGAGAGTCATAATGATTAACTCAATAAGGTTCGTATCTTGGGCAATAATATTATTTATATGACAATTATTATTATTGCTAGAAATCGTGTCCCGACTCGTGCGGGTTGATGATGTCCCCTTGAGGAGCTCGATAATAATTATTATATTAAACCGACAGGTGGATTTAATTCTGATCTATTAACAAGATTCGAGTGGGACTACTCTTGGATAAGATATTAATTAATTAAAGTTGTCAATAGCTTAAATTAATTAATGGACATTCGATATCTTAAATACGAGAAATAATATATTTAAATAAGGAGCCCGATTTCATAAATTGGGATTTGGGTAGAAAGTGCAATATTAACTCTGTACTGGACTGAGTTGATATTAATAGACTCAATATATTAGGGAAGGTCCTAATATGGTAATTTGAGGTCTATTAGGAGTTCTTCCCTAATCCTCCTTAGGATCCCTAGAAGTAGTCCAAGAGCCTGTAAATAGGGGCAATGGGGTTCGGTCGAAATCATATATCCATACACAATAATTTTTCGATTTTTCTTCTAAGTGTTTAATTGTGGATCTTGACTTGTGTCTTTGATTCCACGATTGAGATAACACTTTAATTCTTGTTGCAAATCGGAATTACTTGAAGAAAAAAAAATCGAGAGTTGTGAGAATTACTTGGTTCGACCGATCCACTTTTGTCCAAGCAAGATCCGGTAGCTCGTTGCCCACACAACGTCCGGGTTAAGGCGGATCATACTCTAGAAGGTCTAAAGGTAGAAATACAAGGAGATCAAGATGAATAAAGATCCGAAGACTTTGCTTCAAGGTAACGTGTTCTTAGATTATTTTTGGAATATTTGGAATAATTTTGCTACAATTGTCTTGCAGGTGAATATGGTCCAATTGTTATGGCTATATGATTTAATTTATATTTTACGTATTTTTGGTAATTTGGCCCGGTTTTGAGGCATGTATAAATTTTTCCCGTGAGAAAATCCACGGGTGGAATAGGATTTTATTTCTCCCTATAATTTTGTCGTAAATTCGATGTATTTTATTTCTTGTAAAATTATAATCGAGTTGGTGTACATAAAGTACGAAGGAAAAAGAAGTCCAGCATGAAAAGGAGTCCCGATCGGACGAACTGACCGAGACCAGCCAGCTGCCGATTAGGATTCGGCCGAGAGCAAGCAGTCCAGGTCGCGATGCCACTGATCGTGTGGGTCATGCAGCGGGTCGGCTGTCCCGGTCGGGTCGTCCGATGTATGGTCTTGTTCGCCTTTTCCGCCGTTCGTTGCGTCCATTGATTCACAATATTTAAATTTGGAATTTTTCTTGTGCAAATTAATTTTGCATGAAAAAAGAAAGTTTCCGAATTTGGAAATTTTGTGGGCCAACCGGTAAGAGGTGACGAGATGCTTGAAGCAGTGGGAGTTTTCGAGCCGAAGATTTTCTTGTTATTTAAGACGGGAATAAAAGCCATGATAATTGGATATAATTATCCAATTTATTTTATTGTTGGTTTTTTATTATTTTGGATATATGGCATGTATGGATTTATGCGTGATATGTTTCTTACATGTTAGGACGAGAAAATTAAAATCTTAAGGCTAAAAAAATAACAAAGTGATTAAATTGATTTATTTTTTTTAAAATAAAATCAAATTGGCCTCCATAATTAATTTAAATTGTGAAGTAATTAGCATGCGCGTTGACGTTAGGGTCTTCCTCCATATCGGATGTGGTAATTATAAGTTCACTAGTTTTAAATTTCAAATGATAACATGAGGTAAATATTATTTTTTATGATAGTATCTCTCCATCTGTAGGGCTATTATTTAAAATATAATATTTTAAGGATATTAAATTATGGTGTTCATTTAGGTGTATTAATTAATAAGCTCCCCATCGGAATCTATGTTAATTAATACATGACCAAGAGGAACCAACTATTAATTTTACTTGTCATAACGTAAATTGACTAGATAGTAAAACTAAAGACATAAACTCTACTTGAAAAATATGTATGTAAACTTCCACACGGTCGTGGCTTGCATATGCGGGTTTTTCGAGGTGTTTGTTGCTAGCATATATATTGTGTTTCGAGGTTTTTCAATATATTTTGCTATGCATTATGTGATGAGTGTTTTTAATTTTTATCTCAGATGTCTTTCAATCCACTTGATGTAATTCTCAAAGAAAACAACACTAACATTGCTGATTGGAAACGTAATCTTAAAATTGTCCTAACTGTTGAAGAACATAAATTTGTTCTAACTGAGGAATGCCCATTCGAGCCAGATGCGGATTCGACACCCGATGAGGTGAAAGAATTCTGCAGATGGAAAAAATCTGATGAGATGGCTCGCTATTACATCTTGGATTCTTTAGCAAATGTATTGCAGCATCAACATCAGAGTATAGGCACGGCCGCAGAAATGATGAAAAATCCTGGCTAGATGTTTGGTCATCAGAACCGGGCGGCTAGGCAAAATGCTATGAGAGTCCTGATGACAAACCAAATGCCTGAAGGAACCCCGGTAAAGGATCATGTTCTAAAGATGATTTCTCATCTAAACGAACTTGATATCTGAGGGGCTACTATCGATGCGGAAACGTAGGTCGATATCATCCTAGGCAGCTTACCTAGGAGCTTTGAGCAGTTCCGCCTTAACTACAATATGAGTCGTAGGGAGTATACCTTAGCAGAATTGCTGACAGTGCTTCAAGCTGCATAAGGTCTCTTCAGGCAAGGGTATCAAGGTCTTGCGGCTACTGGTGTTTCGACTTCTAAACCCAAGCGGGGAAAGAAGAAGAAACAAGTGGCCAGAAGCAAGTGGCAACTCTGAAAGTAAAAAGCAAGGCTCCTCAGACTGAGGTGACCAAAAAGTCAAAGGGAAAGTGCTACAAGTGCGGTCAGAAAGGACATTTAAAGCGGAGTGCCCCGCTCTTAAGAAAGGATGTCTCGTGCACTAGTAGTCAAAATATGTTTGGCAGCTTGTTCTTCCACTTTGTGGATAGTTGATTCAGGCTCCACTAATCATGTTTGCTTTGACTCGTATGGTTTTCAGATAACCAAACAGCTTAGTGCGGGCAAGATTACCATCAACTGGGGCGATTATTCCAGGCTTATGGCTGTTGCAGTGGAAGTCGTGCAGTTGAAGATTAATGATAAATTATTAGTCATAAATAATATATTGTTAGTACCAAATTTTAGAATAAATTTAATTTCGGTTTCTAAATTAAAATGCGATGGTTGTTCAGTTTCTTTTGATGATGATGCTGTTATTAGAAGAAGAAATGGTGAATATACTTGCAAAGGTATTTTTACTAGTGGACTGTATGTCATTAATACTGCACAAACTCCCACATATAAACATAAATCGCTGAACTATTTATCTGAACCTAAAAAGAGAAAAGAACCTTCGAGCATAAACCTAATATATCTGTGGCATTTACGGATAAGTCATATAAACCTTAGGAGGATTCAAAGATTGGTAGATGATGGTGCATTGGATGACCTCCGAGTTGAGTCATTTCCAATTTATGAATCCTGTCTGGAAGGTAAGATGACCAAAAAGGTCTTTAAAACAAAGGGAAACCGTGCTCAGAATGTGTTCGAATTGGTTCATACGGATGTATGTGGTCCAATGAATGTCCAGGCGAGGGATAGTTTTGAATACTTCATCATGTTTATAGATGATTATTCGAGATATAGATACATCTATTTAATGCAACGTAAGTCTGAAGCTTTTGACAAGTTCAGAGACTTTAAGGCAGAAACGGAGAAGCGTCATGGAAAGAGTATCAAGTCACTATGATCTGACCGTGGTGGTGAATACCTTAGTGGAGAGTGTATTGATTTCATAGCAAATGAGGGGATTTCGTCCCAGCTCACTGCGCCAGGAACTCCACATCAAAATAGTGTTGTTGAGAGAAGGAATAGAACTCTTTTAGAAATGGTTAGATCAACGATGAGTCATTCAGATTTACATATTTCTTTTTGGGGATACGCCTTAGAAACATCGGTGTACATTCTAAACCTGGTGCCTTCGAAGTCAGTTCCAAAAACACCCACAGTTAGAGTGGGTGCAAGCCCAGTCTAGAACATATTCGGATTTGGGGTACTCCTGCACATGTGGTGAATAAAGAAGCTGATAAGTTGGCATCTCATACAGAAGTGAGAGTGTTTGTGGGATATCCTAAGGGAACGAAGGGCGACTTATTCTATAGTCCCCAGGATCAGAAGGTCATTTTTAGCAGCAATGCCCGATTCCCGGAAGAGGATTATATGATTAGTCACAAGCCCATTAGCGAAATAATTCTAGAAGAGTTGAAGGGCGAGAATCCATTTATACCAATCATATAAGCGCCAACTAACAGTGCACCACGTATCAATTCTGAGATTTTTACACCAACTCAGGATTTACCTCGTCGTAGTGGGAGGGTTGTTCGTCAACCGAAATGATTCGTAGGTATGGGACAGTATTCGGACTCAATTCTATGTGAAGATGAATCAGATCCCTGGACCTACAAGGAGGCAATCTAAGATAAAGATGCTGACTCCTGGCAAGTAGCAATGGAATTAGAAATGGGATCTATGGATTCCAATCAAGTGTGGGAGCTAGTAAAACTACCTGATGGGGTACAAGCCATTGGGAGTAAGTGGGTCTACAAGCGAAATAAAGGAGGTGACGGGAAGGTTGAAACCTTCAAAGCGAGGCTTGTTGCGAAAGGTTACACTCAGAAAGAGGGTATCGATTATGATGAAACCTTTTCGCCGGTAGCCATGCTTAAGTCAATCCGGATTCTTTTATCTATAGCTGCGCATTTGAATCTGGAGAGTTGATAAATAGATGTCAAGACTGCATTCTTGAATGGGAGTCTACACAAGAAAATCTATATGCGCCATCCAGAGGGATTCATTGCTGAAGGAGAAGAGAACTTAGTGTGCAAGCTTAAGAGATTCATTTATGGACTTAAGCAAGCATATAGATTTTGGAACACTCGATTTGACGAGGTTGTCCAGTCATTCGTCCAATGTCTGAGTGAGAGTTTTGTGTATAAGAAGTACGATGGAAATATGTTGGTGTTTCTTGTACTGCATGTAGACAATATCCTTCTGATTGGAAACAATGTGAAAGAGTTGTCGGACTTACGGGTATGGCTATCTGAGCAGTTCGATATGAAGGATTTGGGAGAAGCAAGACACATCCTTCGAATCAGGATCTTTGTGATCAGAAGAAAAGAATGTTGTGCTTATCTCAGGCATCCTATATTGTTATAGTGCTAAAGTAGTTTAGCATGGAGAATTCCAAGAAATGTTCTCTACCTTACATACATGGAATTCAACTATCTAAGGATATATGTCCCGAGACACAAAAAGAGATAGATGACATGAAGCTGATCCCTTATACGTAAGTTGTGGGAAGCCTCATGTATGTTATGCTTTGCACTAGACCATATATATGTCATGCCGTAGGCATGAGTGCTAGATATCAGTCGAACCCATGACCAGGACACTGAATTGTTGTCAAGCACATACTCAAGTACCTGAGAAGGTCTAGGGAGTATATGCTAGTATATATCAATCGGACGACCTGTGTCTGTTGGGTTATACTGACTCCAATTTTTCATCAGACAAAGAAAAGTCCAAGTCTACTTCGGGTTATGTGTTTAACCTGGGAGGTGGAGCCATTAGTTAGAGGAGTGTGAAGCAGAAATACATCTCGGACTCTACCATGGAAGCTGAGTACTTGGCAGCCTCTGAGGCATCCAAGGAGGCGGTATGGCTCAAGTACTTCCTGCAAGACTTAGATGTGATTCCCGATTTGCCAAAGGGTATTACACTTTATTGTGATAATACCGGTGCAGTCGAAAATTCGAGGGAACCACGAGCCCATAAGGCAAGTAAACATATCAGCCGCAAGTACCACATCATACGACACTTCGTAAAGGAAGGAGACGTAGTTGTATCCAGGGTTGCATCGGAAGATAATCTTGCTGATCCTTTCACGAAAGGCCTACCTTCAAAAATTTTTGAAAGGCACGTGGAAGGAATGGGATTACGATGTATGGCAGCATTGCTTTGAGTATAAGTAGGAGAAATGAGAGACTATGTAATAGAGTAGTATACTTAAAAGCATGCTTTGAGTATAAGTGGGAGATTGTTAGAATTGTATACTGCAATGCATACTTTATGCTTGTATTACCTTATTTCCCTATAACTACTTATGAGAATATTAATTATATTTAAATCACATGTTTTGCATATTTATTCACTTTATGGTTATGCAAATGAAATGTCTAATTATTTTATATTGTAGATAATGTGGTGTGTTGGTGTCACACACAAGATCACATTATCAGTGCCTTATAAAATAAGATAATAGTTTAAAACTTATATAATTATTAGACAAATTATGTGAAAGGTTGTAGTGTATGCTGAGATTAGTAAGTCTTGACTATTAGCATACATTAGCATATTTGCTTAAGTTCGACATGATCTAAGTGAGATAGTATCTTCTGTACTAACTGTAAGAAGAACGTAAATCTCGAATAATTATTATTTCTGAATTCTAAGAATATAATATTTAATTATGTATTTATAATATTTACTGCTTTGATTTACCATAGGTGAGAATCAGAATGATCGACTCAATAAGCTTCGTATATTAGGCAATAATATTATTTATATGACAATTATTATTATTGCTAGAAATTGTGTCCCGACTCGTGAGGATTGATGATGTCCCCTTGAGAAGCTCGATAATAATTATTATATAAAACCCTGCATGTGGATTTAATTTCGATATAATAATAAGGTTCGAGTGGTACTACTCTTGGATAAGATATTGATTAATTAAAGGTGTCAGTAGCTTAAATTAATTAATGGGCATTCGATATCTTAAACACGAGAAATAATATATTTAATAAGGAGCCCGATTTCGTAAATTGGGATTTGGGTAGGAAGTGCAATATTAACTCTCTAGTGGACTGAGTCGATATTAATAGACTCAATATGTTAGGAAATGTCCTAATATGGAAATTTGAGGTATATTAGGAGTCCTTCCCAAATCCTCTTTAAGATCCCTAGTAGTAGTCCAAGAGCCTATAAATAGTGGCAATGTATGGCTGAAATCATATATTCATACATAATAAATTTTTTATTTTTCTTCTAAGTATTTAATTGTGGATCTTGACTTGTGTCTTTGATTCCACAATTGAGATAACACTTTAATTCTTGTTTTAAATCGGAATTACTTGAAGAAAAAAAATCGAGAGTTGTGAGAATTACTTGGTTCAACCGATTCCACTTTTGTCCAAGCAAGATCCGGTAGCTCGTTGCCCACACAACATCCGGGTTAAGACGGATCATACTCTAGAAGGTCTAAAGGTAGAAATACAAGGAGATCAAGACGAATAAAGATTCGAAGACTTTTCTTCAAAGGTACCATTTTCTTAGATCTCTTAGATCTAGAAAAGAATATTACAAATTATCATAGTTAGACATGTAGATTCAATTTGTTCGTTTAAATTTCTTATTAATCTGTTAATTAATTATTTGAGGAGCCTAAATAGATCCGGTTCATGAGGGCCGATTTTATTAAATCCAAACTCCGACGCTTCCTATGTTTTATTTCCAACAGTGTTGTTGTATTGGTGAATTGATGATAATTGTATTATGGAATTATTGAGGTTTTGTACTGCTGAAATTAAATTCTGTAGCATGTTGGTAAATTAAAAAAACAAACCTGCTATTAAAAAAATATATATTAACAATAATTGTTTAAAAAACCAATTGTTAAAGTATACAGTTAATTTAACAGTGTTTTTCAAAACAACCGCTGTGAACTCAATATTTAATAGTGGTTGTAGAAAATTAACAATGGTTTTTCTAAACAACCGCTGTTAAAGAACCTTTTAACATCGGTTTATGTTATAAAAGTTGTTAAAGTAACAGCGATTTTTTTCAAAACCGCTGTTAATTTAAGATGGACTGAACAATGGTTTTTCTCATAACCACTATTAATTTTAACATCGGTACCTTTAACAGCATTTCTGGAACTGCTGTTAAAATGGCTCCAGAACCGCTGTTAAAGCCTTGTTTTATATGTAATATCCGGATAATTGTTGAGTATTTTTATCTATATTTGAACCTTGTATTATTCGACTTTGTGGTATCTATAATCGAAGTATGATTTTTCCCGTATTCGCATTGCAATCAGTCATGATCATGTTAGGAAGAAGTTGCAAATTCATGCATGCAGCTACGTCATAACGTACGCTAGCTGATGAGCTTAATGTACGTTATGGACTGAGGATAGCATACGCTATGGACGAAGCATAGCGTACGTAACGTATGGTCAGACAGATAAGGTTGGTCGGCACATGGGCCACCTTGGGATGGGGACAAGGATAAGATTCCCCGCATGGCCCGGACAGCTTTTTGAAAAAGCAAGTCAATGAGGTTTAACGTACACTAAAGGACTTAGATAGCGTACACTAAACAGAACTTATTACGTACGTAAATGGTAAGGGTAAACGTACATTAAGAAGGTCAGAAATGAGATAGTATCTACTGTCGGACGATAGCGCACGCTAAATATTTCAGATAGAGTACGTTAAGGCCATAACGTACATAATATTGTGAGGCTAATGTACGTAACGATCTGAGTTTTATAAATAAGACATTACCCCATTTCATTCTTTCACTCATTTTATCCGAACCTTACCTCTCCCCAGAGCTTCTAACCTTACGAAGCTAGTATATTGGCCTCTCTACTTCGTTGTTGAAGAAGTAAGACATATTGGATTGGTGCTCAAACATCCGGTGTTGGATTCTACCGATTGCCTTGACGTTTTCTTCATATTAAGGTATGTTGATACTAAACACAACCTTGAATTCTGTTTCTTGAGTATGTACTGAGATTATTACGTTTTAAAGATGTCGTAGTAATCAAATATCATGTCTTAAGGAGAATTGTGAAATGAACCTTGGCATGTTGAACCCTAGGACATAGTTTCTGAGATTGTGGTACGTTATGGTCGAGTTGTATACAATGCAATGTTAATATCACCAACTAGAATCAAAGTGTTCAAGAAGATGAATTCTAGGAGTTTCACCAAGAATGTTTTGTATTTTCGTAAGAGGTGTTTGATTGGATAAACTTCGATATATTCTTGGTTAGAATGGATTGATTATGTTAAGGATAATCGAATTGAACCTAGAAACACGGTTGTTTCATCTTCCTTCGAGAATGAGTTAGTATTTGTTTAATCATACCTTTGATACAAGTTGTATGAATGATCGAACCATGAATGAAGATTGAAGTAGAGAATTATATCGGTTTGATGAATATCTTTGAAATCATAGACACCAGCATTTGTACCTCAATGTGATCATAAGCATAGCGTACGTTAATTATCATGCTTTACGTACGCTATGGCATCAGGTGAGACAAGTCGTCTTATCAGAGAACTTTGTCAAATACGAGATTAGCGTACGTTAGGCATAAGAGCTTACGTACACTAAGGCATAGACTTAACGTACGTTATGTTTAGCATATAACGTCCATTATGCAGAGAATCGGACAGGATCTGTAGTGTCGGCAACTTTCGGCCATAGTTTAGGATGTTAGATGTTCGTACGTTTAAATTGTTACATAAGTTGAGTTGTCGATATTTTTCCTATTTGTTTAAGGTTCGAGGTTTGCGAATGATTAGTCGAAGGAGCGGCCTTCGAGTTTATTGGAGTCTTTGGAGTATTTATCTCTTGCCATCTTTCTAAGGCAAGTACCTTAATTACATTTATTCGTATTGATGTCGATTATGTTGATTGTTGTATTGTGTATATGTGTTGCGATGGTTTGTCCACCATGCATTGGTCCGACGGTATCATCATGGGAATCTATAGTTGTGTGCGCTGGATCGTTGGACATGTATTTCCACCATGTCTTGGTCCGACGGGATCATCATGGGAATCTATAGCTGTGTGCGCTGGATCGCTGGAATACCATGAGTATGTTGAGATTGATATGATATGTTGTACATTGTTACTGTTTCTTGTTGGAGGGACCTGTCGTGATTATTGTTAATACTGTTGATGTTATTATTCAGGGATTGTTAAATAAATCATTGTTGTATAGTTATCATACTTGTACTAACATCGTTGTGCTAACCCCTTCGGGGGTGAACATTTGTTTATGTTCAGAATCCAGGAGAGCAGAAAAACAACCACTAGAGCTGTATAACGACGAGGGTGCAGAGTGATGTTATGGCCGGATTGCTTTGTCGTATGTTTGCGTTGTTTTCAATAAAGTACTCGAGTACGTTGTCGTTTATGATGTTGGATTTGGTCATGTATTAATATTCACTGTTTGACGTTTATCTTTCAGTACTGTTTTCAGACTCGGGTTGTATTTTATTTCCGCTGCCGTTGTTTGTTGGTATTGGCATTGTCTTTTCATTTCCTCATTCTTGTAAATTCTTACATAGAGGATTTACGACGCTGTAATATTCCTGAATATATCGGGGGTATTACAGAATATGGTATCAGAGACAGGTTATGGATATCTTGGCCATTGGGTTAAATAGGGGTCGTATATGTCTTTTGGGGTAACCGGCCGCGCATAACATCACTGTACTGCCTACGTCTTTGTGCCAGCGGTGGTTGTAAGTTTTCTAAACTCTATCTTGTCCTTTACATGTTGTACCTTTTTATACTTGAACGTTAGAACGATATTATTTCCCTGTATATTGAGTGTTTATGCTTACAGTATGTTGAGGGGAGGACGTGGACATGGATGTGGTCGCGGTCGTGGACGCGAACGTAGGAACGCTGAGAGAGAAGCTTCACCTTCTGTTCCTGATTCGCTGTCAAATCAGGCTCGCTCCAATTCTGGCGAACATCAGGAGTCCGTCAATAATGAACGAGAACAGACAGTGGAGACAAATGCTAATCCTGCGTTTCCCGACATCCTTCGTCAGGTGGTCAACCAGATGACTCAATTTGCTCAAGTGGTGGATAGGATGCAAGTGGCGGTAGGATTGCAGCCAGGGGATAGACAGCAGGGCATCCCGAACTTGATAAATCGAGGAGGCAGATGGCTACAGGAAGTGGCGAAGATGCACCCACCGAAATTCGATGGATTTTTTGAGACACCGACATGGGACCACTGGTTGAGAGAGCTAGAGAAAGTATTCACAGGGATTAACTGCCCAGACGACTGGAGAGCTCCCATAGCCCAGTACTTTCTGATAGGGGAAGCGTCCAAATGGTGGGAAGCCATCCGACGTGTTGATCATGATGCCGGTTGGGAAGAGTTCAAACTTATGATGGAAGCTCAGTATTGCCCTCGTCCGGTGAGAGAAGCTAAAGTTCGGGAATTTTTCTATGCGCAACCGTCAGATGTGCCAGTGGCTCAAACGATTAACATGTTTAATCAACAGCTGGCGTGTGTTTGACAACTGGTTAGAACCAACGCAGAAATGATGATTCACTTTGATATGAGAATGAAGCCAGAAATACAGAGGTACATGTCAGGCTTTGAATGCACCACTCTCCGCCAGTACCAAGACAAAGCACTGGCGTATGAAATGAAAGAAGCATCTATGGAGAAGTTCTCGGAGTCCAAAAAGCAAAAAGTCTCTAGTAGTTTCACAGAGCACAAGAATAGTGGGCCCCATAAGGCCTAGTCATCCTTTCATTCGTTTAAGAGGCCCCCGCACCCATCAAAAGGCGGAAAGAACTTCATATCAGTATCAACACCAACAGAAGTGGTCAAAAGCTGTTTTAATTGTGGTCGCCCAGGATACCTTTGGCGTGATTGTTTCCGTTCTCCAGTGATATATTATGATTGCGGACAGGAGGGGCATCGTGCAATGTTCTGCAGGGATGCCACTAAGTTAAATGGAGCTCGTACTTTGTAGGCGGCTCAGAAGGAAACAAGTGTTCCGCAGATGCAACAGAGTGTCCAGCTACCCTAGAGTTTTGGCCAAAGACGGGGTAGAGGACAGTTCGACCGAAAGAGAGCATCGAGTGCTGGATCTGTTCCCCCACACCTTTATGAGATAAGGAGGGCAGACGATCAGGATGCCGCTGTTGCATCAGGTACCGTTCAGATCCTTTCACAACCAGTTAGTGTTTTGTTCGATCAGGGGCTACACATTAATTTATATCATTATCTTATGTTAATCATTTGAACATTTATTATTTTCATAAATGTGAGCCTTATGTTGTGCGTTTACCGAGCGGAGAGAGAATTGTGGGGAACTTAGAAACTAGATATTTTCATGTATCAATTGGAGGCAGAGAGTGGCCCTCAAATCTGATTGTGATAGAGATGCAAGGAGACGATTTGATTCTCGGAGACGATTGGCTTAATAGATATGGTGCTATTCTGAACTACCGGAAGAGGAATATCTCGATGATAGCTGAAGATGGTTCCGAATTATTATTCGAGGGATGGAGACCAAGAAGCTCAGGGAAAGTGATCAAATCTATGAAAGGCGTCAAACTGCTAAAACAGGGCCGTGCTGGATACTGGTGTTACGCAATGAAGAAAGAAGACAGGAAAGTAGAGCTTTCATCCATTCCTGTTGTGATTGAATTTTCGGACGTGTTCCCGGACGAATTACCTGGACTACCTCCATGACGAGATGTAGAGTTTGCCATCAAGCTAGAACAAGGAGCTACACCGATTTCAAAGGCATTGTCTCATATGGCACCTACCGAAATGTACGAATTGAAGAAGCAACTGGAAGAGTTACTGGACAAAGGCTATATTCAGCCAAGTGTTTAATTCTGGGGTGCATCAGTTCTTTTTGTCCGAAAGAAAGATGGATCACTTCGATTGTGTATTGACTATCGGGAGCTGAATAAGATGACGATCAAGAACAAGTACCCATTGCCACGGATCGATGATTTGTTTGACCAGTTACAAGGAGCGACAGTATTTTCCAAGATCGATTTGAGGTCGGGATATCATCAGTTGAGGATTAAGGAATCCAATGTTCTGAAGTCAGCATTCCGAACTCATTATGGACATTATGAGTTTGTGGTGATGCCATTTGGTCTCACTAATGCACCTGCTGTGTTTATGCAATTAATAAATCGAGTGTTCATAGAGTATTTGGACAAATTCATAGTTGTGTTTATTGATGATATTATGATTTATTCCAAGAGCCTGGAAGAGCATGCGCAGCACTCACGGATTGTTTTGGACCTCTTGAGAAGCGAGCAATTATATGCCAAACTTTCTAAGTGTGAACTCTGTCTAAAGGAAGTGATGTTCCTCGGTCATGTGGTATCAGCGGAAGGAGTCTGAGTAGATCTCTAGAAAGTCGAGGCAATCTTGGATTAGATGTCTCCTAAGAACGTGAAAGAAGTCAGGAGTTTTCTAGGACTAGCTGGGTGTTATCTCCGGTTCGTGGAAGGGTTTTCCAAAATTACCCGCCCACTTAATCGATTGCTGCAGAAAACTCAAAAGTTTGAATGGAACGATATGTGTCAGGCCAGTTTTGATGAATTAAAGAAGAGATTGACGACGGCACCAATTTTAGCACTACCACAAGGAACTGAAGGGTTCATAGTTTACAGTGACGCTTCAAACCAAGGTCTCTAGTTAGTATTAATGCAGAATGAGAAGGTGATCGCCTACGCTTCACGGCAGTTGAAACCATATGAAGTAAATTATTTAACTCATGATTTGGAGCTGGCAGCCATTGTTTTCGCCTTGAAGATATGGAGACATTATTTGTACGGGACTCACTGTCAGATCTTCATAGATCATAAGAGTCTAAAATACATCTTTAGTCAGAAAGAGTTAAACATGCGGCAGAGGATATGGCTAGAATTGATTAATGTAACACCCCAAAAGGCGGCTATTGTAGTGCCGTGGACCCCACACTGGGACCCACCAGGCGATACCAAAATACAGATTAAATAAGTATTATCTTGTGATACCGAACCACAATAAATAGTCACTACTCCTATTAGGAGTTTATTAATTGTATGGCCAACGGCCTTATGATACACAGGATCCGAAATACAAGTATAAACCATATGGAGATGGAATATACTTCAAATATTAATACAACCGGACAATAGTTTAAATAAAGCGGAATTAAAGTAACATTACATGGTTTGAACATAACTAGACACAAAAGACATGGGCCCCCGGAACTAGTATCCTTCGAACCTTTCGTCGTCACCATGCTCTTCCCGTGCCTTGCCTTTGCCTAGACCTAAAATACAACACAAGTATTTTGCCCAAAACACAGGGTCAGATATACATGATAAATGATTCTCCCCACATTATATAATTCACATATATTAGATCTCAATAAAACATCCCGACTATTGAACATACCCCTCGGGCGTATGAACAATCAGTCACAAACCGTCGAAAATATCCAATCATACATGGACTATGAACTATGGCTCAAGATGGACATCACAGTATGCCCAATCCAGAAATGTGTCCGTGTACATGTCCACCCCGTATACAGAATCCAAAATATACGTGTGACAATGTACCTAATTAGCCTCACGAACTACGTCTCGTGTGCACAGTCCAATACGGAAAACATCCACGTATGACTATATAAGTGCCTGGCTAAAAATCCTGCACAATAACCAATCGACAAGCGGATATGATTCCAGATATGTCACGATACAACATGACAACGAATTCAACAAATCACATATCCGATCAAGGATCAAAAAACTCACTGAAGTGACAATAAGAACCAACCAGATCAACGATTCAAAGTGACGGGCTTGGTAATGCAATCCCATGATGAAAAACAGAACAACGTCAAGAACAATACGAGTCACAAATTCATAAGTGTTTCATATACACGAAATGTATAATCATCACAAGAATCTAATCATCATTACAACCAAGCAAGATAACTTGCCTCAATACGGAGATGAGAATAATCCTCCCTTATCGAACGAACGGACAGTCCTCGACTAATATCAGTTATGCAAACAATCGACCTTGAATGAAATACACTTCACTCGGTAACACATCCATATAATCATTGATATCGAATTCTGGGGGACGACACCCTAAAATCAATTTGAATAGTTCAACAATCTCAAGATATCAAAATTCTATTCCAAGAACTCTATATTCCTTAATTCATTCTTATGATCAGTTTACAAGACATTCTCAAAAATTCGCATGGTTCTTATAAATAAGGATTTATCAAGAACATGTTAAACAATCATTTATATTTGCTAATAACATCTTATGTTGTTTAAACTTTCCAAGAACATCACAAATGTTGAAAGTGATAATCTGCACAACTTTGTTCATCACTACATCAAATTTAGATTGAATATGGTAAGCTACAATAAGGTTATACTAAATTCATTTAGTTATAAGATTACATCATAATCATGAAGATTATTAACACCATCTTTGCAACCCCTTATTAACCTGGAGAATCTACTATCATCATCTATGAATTCACCTAGCTTAGGTTCAAGAATCATCACACTAATCTTCTAACATTCAACAAGGTGTTCTAATACATTTTATGACAACACTCTCATCAATTAAACGTAACTATGAAGAAGATAATGATTACTATTGTCTTAATGATGTTAACAATCTAGAAAGAAGAGTTTTATTCATAAAAACATGACCATTATCATTAAAATATCAAGAACACCTCATTCCAAACCCTTAGTTACCATTCCATCAATAAGGGTGATAAAGCTTAACTACAAACATGTTTTACTTGATTAATTCGACTCCAGGTGTAGTATACCATAACACTAACATCATGACCACAAAAATATAGAGTAGAATAGTACAACATACCTTCAGAAACGAAGAACAAATCACCAAACCATAAGAACACACTCCAAGCTTCAAGAACCAACTCTAAACTCCCAATCAACAAGCTCCAATCCAAGATGCAAAGCTCAAACACAAGTCGGGAGGGTGTAGAATCGGTCGAGTGAGGTAGAGGTATGATTGGTGGAGAGAAAATTCGGAGTTTGGACGTGCAAATGAAAGACACAAGCTGTCTTTTTATAAACTGTACAGCTCGTTACGTATGTTATCGCATAAAGATAACGTACGTTAACCCCTTTACATAAGCTACACTGAAAGTGTTACGTACGTAATATGTTTCCAGATGTTACTGTCCTAAAACACTAACATCATTACATACGTTTTGGGCTAGAGCATTACGTATGTAATATGTGTCAACTTGGTTGCCTCGAAAAGGCCAT
Organism: Orobanche coerulescens; assembly: GCA_033398695.1. Classification (NCBI taxonomy): domain Eukaryota; kingdom Viridiplantae; phylum Streptophyta; class Magnoliopsida; order Lamiales; family Orobanchaceae; genus Orobanche; species Orobanche coerulescens. The sequence continues at coordinate 46,922,723 of CM065814.1, forward strand.
TTATCCGGATCATGTCCGGCCCCCCACGCCGAAAGTGAGATCAGATATGATTCCCAAGCATTATGTACGTAACCAGTATACCATTACATACGTAAAGCTAACAATCTAGCGTGCGTTAGGTTAAGGCCTTAGCGTACGTTAAACATACCAAAAAATCTATCCAAAAAATGTAACAATCTACACCACGTCAAGAAATCAACCACAATGTGAATGATATTCATAATCAAGTCTATTCTGACGTATCCCGAAATCAATAAACATTAACTGAATGTAACATAATTACAACAGTGCTCAAATTATCCGAATAATACAACAGTAGAAAAGAATTACTGTCGGATATTACATACTCCCCCCCTTAAAAGGAGTTTCGTCCTCGAAACTAAGGGGTAAACAACTCGGGATACCTGTCACGCATGCTGCTCTCCATCTCCCACGTAGCCTCCTCGACTCCGTGTCGTGACCACTGAATCTTCAGTAGGGGAATCATCTTATTCCGCAATTGTTTGATCCTCTTCACAAGTATCTGTACGGGACGCTCCTCGTACGAATGATCCTCCGCTATCTCGATCTCATCGAACTGAAGTATATGACTCGGATCAGCAACGTATTTCCTCAATTGAGAGACAGGAAACACGTTATGAATCCGACTCAGAGCTGGTGGCAACGCCAGATGATAGGCCAGATCGCCTACTCGTTCCAAAACCTCAAATGGCCCGATATACCTCGGACTCAGCTTTCCTCTCTTCCCAAAACGAAAAACACCTCGAGTAGGGGACACCTTCATTAGCACATGATCGCCACTCTCGAACTCAAGCGGTCGTCGACGGTTGTCTGCGTAAGACTTCTGTCGGCTTTGAGCTGTTAACAAATGACTCCTAATCAGGGCGATCTTCTCACGGGCTGCTAACAATATTTCAGGTTTTCTACCCAAAGATTCAGACAGGTCATCCCAACACAAGGGAGACCTACAACGACGGCCATACAATGCTTCATAAGGTGCCATCTGAATCGAAGCGTGCCACCTATTATTGTAAGTGAATTCCATCAAAGGTAGTTGGGCTTCCCAATCATCCTTCTGGTCAAGAGCGCACGCCCTCAACATATCCTTTAAAGTTTGGATAGTACTTTAGGATTGGCCATCAGTCTGTGGATGAAATTCCGTACTGAAGTTCAACTGCATACCCATCGCACGATGAACTGCTTTCCATAAGTGTGACACGAATCACCCATCACGATCCGATACAATGCTCTTGGGGGTATCATGTAACCGTACAATCTCTTTAATAAATAGCTGGGCCAATCTCTTGGGTCCCAATGTGTCTTTAATCTCCAAAAATTGGGCTGATTTGGTTAGACGATCCACAATCACCCAAATCGTATTCATCCCTTGATGACTCATCGACAAGCTAGTGATAAAATCCATCGATATGTCCTCCCATTTCCACTCAGGAATCGGGAGCGGTTTCAGCATTCCTGCAGGTCGCTGATGCTCAATCTTAACTTGTTGACAGGTTAAACATCTCGAAACAAATTCTGCAACCTCACGTTTCATATTCCCCCACCAATAACCTTGCTTCAAATCCTTATACATCTTACCAGACCCCGGGTGAATAGAGTACAGGGTAGCATGGGCCTCTCTCATGATAGAGTTCCTCAACTCTTCGTCAGCGGGTACACAAACTCGATTCCTGAAGCTTATCAATCCATCCTTGTGGATCACAAATCCAGGGGCTTTTCCTTGTGTTACTTCATCCCGAACACGAGATAAGAATGGGTCCGTAACTTGCTTCGATCTGATTATATCATCAAGGGATGAGGAAATCTCAAGTGTGCAGAGTTGTCACTGAATACGCTGTAACCAGACTTCAATTTCCAGCCTCACGAACTCCAACTGCAATTCTCTATGAACTGTCAAGCTGGCAAGCATCTGCTCCTGTACTGTCTTACGACTCAAGGCATCGACAACCACATTTGCTTTGCCCGAATGATAGAGGATCTCAAAATCATAGTCTTTGATCAGTTCTAGCCACCTTCTCTGCCTCATGTTCAACTCCTTCTGAGTAAAAATGTACTTCAGGCTCTTTTGATCAGTAAAGATCTGACAGATAACTCCATACAGATAGTGACGCCAGATTTTCAAAGCAAACACCATGGCTGCTAGCTCCAAATCATGGATCGGATAGTTAACTTCATAGGGTCGCAATTGTCTCGATGCATAAACAATCACTTTCCCTTCCTGCATCAGTACACATCTAAGGCCCTGTCTCGACGCGTCACTATATACCACGAATCCTTCAGTTCCTTTTGGTAGAACCTAAATAGGCACTGTAATCAATCGACTCTTGAGTTCATCAAAACTTTGCTGACATCCTATGACCACAAATACTTTTATCCTTCCTCAACAAGTTAGTCATCGGTTGCGCAATCTTGGAAAAACCTTCCACGAATCGTCGGTAATAACCTGCTAGACCCAGGAAACTGCGAACATCCTTCACGTTCTTCAGAGGTAGCCAATCTCGGATAGCTTCTGTCTTCTATGGGTCTACTCTCACCCCTTCGGCTGATATCACGTGCCCAAGAAAGATAACCTTAGGCATCCAGAAATCACATTTAGAAAACTTTCCATAAAGCTGTTCCTGCCTCAACGCATCGAGAACTTGGTGGGGATGACGTTCATGCTCTTCATGATCACGAGAGTAAATTAAAATGTCGTCAATAAAAATGACTACAAACCGATCCAAATAATTAATAAAAACCCGATTCATCAACTCCATGAATACCGCCGGTGCATTAGTCAGTCCAAAAGGCAATACTACGAACTCATAATGTCCATAGCGAGTACGAAAAACGGTCTTCGAAATGTCAGACTCTCGAACCCTCAACTGATGGTACCCCGACCTCAAGTCGATCTTAGAAAACACAGCAGCTTCCTGAAGTTGATCCAATAAATCATCAATACCCGGCAATGGATATTTGTTCTTGATGGTACCCGGTTCAGCTCACGGTAATCGATACAGAAACACAGAGATCCGTCTTTCTTTCGTACAAATAGCACTGGTGCTCACCAAGGGGACGCACTAGGTCGAATATAGCCTTTCTCAGTTAACTCCTCAAGCTAGTTCTTCAACTCATGCATCTCGATGGAATCCATACGATACGGTGCCCTCGAAAGCGGGGACGTACCTGGCTCTAATTCAATAGTAAACTCTACCTCTCGATGTGGAGGTAGGCCTGGCAAATCGTCTGGAAATACATCTGGGTAGTCCCGGACTACTGGAATATCGGCCAATTCAACTGGTCGATCCGTTGTTTTGGTCATGTAACACTAATAACCAATACACCTTGATTAAGCAGTTTCACTGCTTTCATAGCACTGATGACTCTCCCGGAACGGCTGGGATTATCACCCTGAAAAATACACTCAACACCATCGTCATATGTGATGGTCACTATCCGCTTGCGGACGCTAAGTATGGCATCATGACGATCCATCCAATCGATACCCAAGATTACATCATCTTTAGGCACATCGACCATAATTAAATTTGAAAACCACTCACGGTCGTTCATGCGAATTGAAAAGTTCTGCACTTCACGATTCCCAGCAATCCTTCTACCATCGGGTAGACCAATTACATAAGGTTCACATTTGGTAACATGATCTATTTGCAAACGACTCAAACAAGAAGCAGATAAAAAGGAGTGTGAAGCACCAATATTAAAAAGAACACAGATGGGCTGAGATCGGATCTCGAGAGTACCTGCAATCATGCTGGCTTCGGGATTGTCTTCCTTCTTCATCTCGTAAATCCTAGGTTTCGCAGCTCCGGCACCAGATGTACCATCTTGGTTTCCATGGCCCATCCCTCTGTTTGTCCCGGTAGTCTGATAAGAAGCGGACGGAGGCACACGGTCCTGGACAGAAGACTGAACTGGAGCATGGGATGCTACTGGTTCACGTCCCGGTCCATTCTTGCAATAACGAGCACGATGCCCATTCTTACCACAAGTATGGCATGCGACGGCCGGCTTCGGGCATTTGGAGCTGATGTGCCCCTGGTCCCCACAGTTATAGCACACGACAGATGAGTTGACCGCTCGAGAGTGCGATCTAGCTGGCTTTGATGCCATGGGTGGTCGTTCACAAGGATTCCGCAATGACTGGGGCTTCCTGAATGTTCCCCGGTTACTGTCAGTCTGGTTCTGGTTCCTGGATCTCTTGTTGTTGGACTGTGGTTGCTTCTTGGAAATCTCCTTTGTGGTAAGTTCGTATTCTAGAGCTTCCTCGATGAACTCTGGTAGGGTCGTACAGTGGTGATTCAACAGCTGCATTCTCATTCGGGGTTTAAGCCTCTTGAGAAAATATTTGTTCTTATCAGCCTCCGTTCGGACAATCGACGAGGCGATAGGAAGAAGTGCCTGAAATTTCTCGGCAACAGATAGTACATCATCGTCTTCAGATGGGTCCGGGTTCAGCAATTCTGACAGCTTTGCCTCACGAAGTGGCCTTGGATAGTAACGGTCTAACATAAGGTTTTTAAATTCCTCCCAAGTATACACACCATCAGTTGGCCTCACTGAAAGCCACTAGGTGTGGGCGCCCTTGCTAAGATAGTACGCTGCTATGAAGACGCAATTCTCTTCGGGGCAGTCCACCATCTCAAATAATTTCTCAAAGTGCTCAATCCAATGTACAATGTCAGCAGGCTCAGAGGAGCCTTCAAAGGTCGGGGGTCGTTGGTGAGAGATGTCACTGATGATCCGACTCATGGGCCCGCCATGCGCAGGAGGTGGAGGATGAGGCCCTTGTTGCTGGTCGGTAGTAGCTCTCTGCATATCTTCCATTAATTGACCCATCTGGGTCATTTGAGCCATCATGCCCTGCATCACAACGTAAAGATCGACATGCGTATCCTCACGTCCAGTGTGGTGCGATTGGTCCCTAGAAGGCGAATCACTGCCTGCGGAACTATGCTCCACATTCGCGCGCCTATTGGCTCGTGGTATCGGGATTCGGCCCCTTCCGCGGCCTCGTCCCCTTCTGCCACGGCCTCTTAGATTTCTTTCCATACTGAAAGAATCAAACCATACTGATAACCATAAGTACAGTTCAAGAAACCAATCAAAATTCATGCTAAATTAATAGCAACAAGGAATTACATATTCAAGAAAACATTTCACAATGAATTATCGACACTACGAGTGTCACACAGAATATCATATCGACGTTGAGTCGAACAATTTCAGTCACATAATCAATCCAGAATTTACCTCGAATTATCAATCAGATAAATCCTGCCACAGATCCTCGAAATAACAAGATCAACAAAGAGATTCATTCCGATATCAATATCATGCCAGTAATTAAATCATGGCTCGTAAAGTACATACCGTATTTGGCTCGTAGGGTCAGGCGTTTGCACAGATAACACGTGACACGAATGTCTCTTGATACTAGTTCATTTCATAACGACTCTTACAGAGAAAACGATGCTCCGATACCATCTTCTGTAACACCCCAAAAGGCGGCTACAGTGCCGTGGACCCCACACAGGGACCCACCAGGCGATACCAAAATACAGATTAACTAAGTACTATCTTGTGATACCAAACCACAATAAATACTCACTACTCCGATTAGGAGTTTATTAATGGTATGGCCAACGGCCTTATGATACACAGGATCCGAAATGCAAGTATAAACCATATGGAAATGGAATAGACTTCAAATATTAATACAACCGGATAATAGTTTAAATAAAGCGGAATTAAAGTAACATTACACGGTTTGAACATAACCGTACGCAAAAGACATGGGCCCCCCCAACTAGTATCCTTCGAACCCTTCGTCGTCACCATGCTCTTCTCGTGCCTTGCCTTTGCCTCGACCTAAAATACAACACAAGTATTTCGCCCAAAACACAGGGTCAGATATACATGATAAATGATTCTCCCGACATTATACAATTCACATATATTAGATTCCCGATTATTGAACATACCCCTCGGGCGTATGAACAATCAGTCACAAATCGTCGAACATATCCAATCATACATGGACTATGAATGATCAAACAATATGGCACAAGATGGACATCACAATACGCCCAATCCAAAAATGTGTCCGTGTACATGTCCACCCCGTATACGGAATCCAAAATATACGTGTGACAATGTACCTAATTAGCCTCACGAACTACGTCTCGTTTGCACAGTCCAATACGGAAAACATCCACGTATGACTATATAAGTGCCTAGCTAAAAATCCTACACAATAACCAATCGGCATTCATATATTATTCCAGATATGTCACGATACAACATGACAACGAATTCAACAAATCACATATCCGATTAAGGATCAAGAAACTCACCGAAGTGACAACAAGGACCAAAGAGATCAACGATTCAAAGTGACCGGCTTGGGAATGCAATCCCATGATGAAAAACGGAACAACGTCAAGAACAATACGAGTCACAAATTCGTAAGTATTTCATATACACTAAACGTATAATCATCACAAGAATCTAATCATCATTATAACCAAGCAAGATAACTTGCCTAAATACGGAGACGAGAATAATCCTCCCTTGTCGAACGAACGGACGGCCCTCGACTAATATCGATTACGCGAACAATCGAACTTGAATGAAATACACTTCAATCAATAACACATCCATATAATCATTGATATCGAATTCAGGGGGACGATACCCTAAATTCAATTTGAATAGTTCAACTATCTCAAGATATCAAAATTTTATTCCAAGAACTCTATTTTCCTCAGTTCATTCTTATGATCGGTTTACAAGACATTCTCAAAAATTCGCATGGTTCTTATGAATAAGGATTTATCAAGAACATGTTAAACAATCATTTATGTTTGTTAATAACATCTTATGTTGTTTAAACTTTCCAAGAACATCACAAATGTTGAAAGTGATAATCTGCACAACTTTGTTCATCACTACATCAAATTTAGATTGAATATGGTAAGCTACAATAAGGCTATACTAAATTCATTTCGTTATAAGATTACATCATAATCATGAAGATTATTAACACCATCCTTACAACCCCTTATTAACCTGGAGAATCTACTATCATCATCTATGAATTCACCTAGCTTAGGTTCAAGAATCATCACATTAATCTTCTAACATTCAACAAGGTGTTCTAATACATTTTATGACAACACTTTCATCAATTAAACTTAACTATGAAGAAGCTAATGATTACTATTGTCTAAATGATGTTAACAATCTAGCAGGAAGTGTTTGATTCATTTAAACATGACCATTATCATCAAAATATCAAGAACACATCATTCCAAACCTATAGTTACCATTTCATCAATAAGTGTGATAAAGCTTAACTACAAGCATGTTTTACTTGATTAATTCAACTCTAGGGGTAGTATACCACAACACTAACATCATAACCACAAAAATATAGAGTAGAATCGTACAACATGCCTTCAAAAACGAAGAACAAATCACCAAACCATAAGAACACACTCCAAGCTTCAAGAACCAACTCTAAACTCCCAATCAAAAAGCTCCAATCCAAGATGCAAAGCTCAAACACAAGTTGGAAGGGTGTAGAATCGGTCTAGTGAGCCAGGAGGATGATTGTTGGAGAGAAAATTCGGAGTTTGGATATGCAAATAAAAGACACAAGCTGTCTTTTTATAAGCTGCACAGCTCGTTACGTACGTTATCGCATGAAGATAACGTACGATAACCCCTCTACGTACGCTACACTGAAAGTGTTATGTACGTAATATGTCTCCAGATGTTACTGTCCCAAAACACTAACATCATTACGTACGTTATGGGCCAGAGCATTATGTACGTAATATGTGTCATCTTGGCTGCCTCAAAAAGGCCAATTTGAGTTTTGAGATTCCAAAGTCGACTTTGTGTTCCCGATATTGATGTTTTGAAGTAGACAATCATTAAGGAAGCTCACAGTATGCCCTATTCTATTCACCCGGGCACCAGCAAGATGTATAACGATTTGAAGCAGAATTTTTGGTGGGGCAATATGAAGAAAGATGTGGCAGAATATGTCTCGAAGTGTTTAACTTGTCAGCAGTTTAAGATCGAACATCAACGACCAGTGGGAATGTTGAAGCCACTTCCAATTCCTGAATGAAAGTGGGAAGATATATCGATGAACTTTATCACTAATATGCCGAGGAACAAAACAGGGATGAGCATGATTTGGGTAATAGTTGATCGTTTAACCAAATCAGATCATTTTTGGGGCATTAAGGATACTTAGGGACCACAGAGGTTGGCATGAGTGATTATCGCGGAGATAGTCCGATTGCATGGTACGCCGAAGACCACTATTTCTGACCGAGATGGTCGCTTTGTGTCACACTTTTGGAAAGCGGTTCATAGAGCTTTAGGAACCAAGCTAAACTTTAGCACAACTTATCATCCGCAGACAAACGGATAGTTCGAGAGGACTATTGGGAAAACAAGAACCCTGTATCGAAACAGCTGGGATATTCAATCCCTGTATCGAAGTATGCTGATAAGAGGTTTTGACATATATGCCAATCCTCAATACAGTAAAGGAAACTGTATCGAAGAGTTGAAATTTCAACCTGTATCGAAGACCTGTCTCAAATCCAGCATATAGTGGAACCCTTCAGTACAGCAAAGAAGTCTTATAAAGACCAAGTATGGAAACTATCTCGAATCACCAATACAGTTATCTTCCATACAGCTTTCAACAGGACAAGAAGGAATTTTCAGAAGTCAAGTCCCATTGAATAAAGAAGTATTTAAATACTCAAGGATAAAGTATTTAAATACTGTCAATCAACAGATCTTCAGCTCTCGCTAAATCCGGATCGTGCTTTTAATCCCGTTGGAACAGAATCTTGCTCAACGGATACATCTCAACGGATATATATTTCAGAGACTATATATATCTCATGAAGGCATTGAAGATCAGTTACCGAAACCGAAATCTATCAAAGCTATCAAGTTATCATCAGAGCAAAATATATCTCCAAAGCTTACTGCACTCAGATAAAAGAGATATACAATGCTCATCATCTTGAACAACACTTCATCAGCTAGAAGCTCATAAAGTCAAAGCTGTTGTTCATACTCTGTTCTATACTTTGAACAAACCCAGATCAGCCCTGTATAGACTGAGGAAGACGAAGCTTCAGAACTCTGTGTGAAGAAGTCAGTCAAGATTTAGCTCAAACCAATCTGTGTGAACGGTTGAAGCTAAGATCTTTATATCAATCTGTGTGAACGATGTACTGATTGTATACTGTTATAATTACATAGTTGTGTACGTAGTAATTATAATAAACATTTTACTCCTGTGTGGAGGACCAATGGACGTAGAGGGGTTTACCTCGAACCACTTTAAATACTGTGTTATTTACCTTCAGTTTTTACTGTTTTATTTACTGTGATTATTTAAGTATACACTGTACACCTAGTTGCTGTATCCACAACAACTTACTGTATATAAGACTTCCGCTACGAACTCAGATTTAAAATTAGTATAGCTTGTTGTTTAAACTACTTCCCAAGCTGTATCCAGTATACTTAGTGGCCAACAAGTGGTATCGGAGCGGTTGATTCTAAAAAGAATCAGTCGTATTTTTAACCGAATCAGATCCAAAATCACTTGCTCTTTAAAAACAGTCTCTTTCATTTCCTTACTTTCACATGGATACTTCTATGATCAACAAAGTGCCTATGTTCTCTATTAATGAATTTGATGATTGGAGAATTAGGATGGAGGCTCATCTTGCAGCAATGCACGAAAGATGATTTTTGTGATACAGGATGGCCCTATCAAGATCATGAAGGTAAACATGGCCGCAAGGATTGAAGGCCAAGCCCATGCTGAGATGCTCGAGAAGGATCACGAGCAATGGACCACAGATGAAAGAAAGCGAGCTAATCTCGACAATGTGGCTAAGAACGCGTTATTTGTCACTCTTGACAAAGGCACGTTCTCAAAGGTAGAGATCTGCAAAATAGCCAAGGAAATCTGGGATAAACTCAAGTTGATTTGTGAGGGAACTGAGCTCTCAAAAGAAAACAATATTTCTAAACTGACTCAGCAATTTGAATCTTTTGAAATGAAACCAACTGAGACACTTGAGGAACTTGACCTCAGATTAACTGGTATTGTTGGTGAACTTGAAGCGTTAGGCAAAATTTATACCCAAAAGGAGAAGAATTTAAAAAATTTCAGATCTCTCCCAGCCCGATGGGACATTAAGACCACACTATGCATGTGTCCTGCAATCTTAATGAAATAACTACTTTTGATCTCTTCTCTGACCTCAAAGCTTTTGAGTATGATATTGACAGAAGAGAGAAAGATGAAGAATCTCCTTCAAATGTCACAGCACTAGCCGCTATATAGAGTCGTCGACACAGCATGCCCAGCTCGTCGAATCCTAGTCACAAGAATGCTGACAGTGACGACGACATCCTGTCTCAAGATGAAATGGCGCTTCTCGTGCACAAATTCAAAAAGTTCATCAAGCAGACTCCCTAGAGGCCCAAACCTGTCCAAAAGGTAAGTACCGAAACTTCATCCGGTAATTCTAACCTGTGCTATAATTGCAAGAAACCAGGGCATTATGCAAATAAATGTCCTCATCCCAAAGTTCAAAAGTTGCCGGAGGCCGAGCAACAAGAGAGAGATGAAAGAAGACGTGCTTGGAAAAACAAGCTCAAGGCCCTGATTGGAGAATCAGAAGCCTCCCCCACACCATCCAAATCAGAAGAATGTCTTCAGGTGGTCACTGAAAGTGATTCATCTGATGATGAGTTCGATGATAAAGCATATATGTGCTTTATGGCCAAAGACATTCCAGAAGATGAAAATAGCGATGATGAGGTAAGTTCAACCTCAGCTATTCCAACAAATGCATCTCATACTTTTGAAAACATGATGAATGAGTTTAAAAACATTCAAAAGGCCCATGAGACATTGAAAAACGAGAATATACATCTCCAACTGTCTAACCTAGAGCTAAAAGATGAAAACGATTTGCTGAAGATAAATTATGAAAATATGTCTCTTGACTGTGAAACCAGCAAAGTCGATTTTGAAAAACTCATGGAGAGCAATCATCAACTTGCTCATGAACTAAGTGAGGTTAAAACTCACAACGATACCAAGACAAATGATTTAGTTCTACTTCAAGCCAAAGTCATAACTCTCGAAAAACGAGAAATTGAACTTGAGACCACTCTGAAATCGTTCGAGAAATCGTCCAAAAGAATGGAAGAAATTCTGAGAACTGGGCAACATGCTCATGATAAAAGTGGCTTAGGATACAGCTCATGTTCAAACAAAGGGAAAACTAGTACAGTGTTTGTCAAGAGTGTGGAACACATTCCAGTATCGAAAGATACCCTTAGTCCCGTGAAGGAACCTGCTGCACCGCGAAAACCGAAGGCTGCCATTCCGCCCCCGCAATCCTATTCTAGACAGTGGAAGCATAAGCCGTTCCAACCTGTGAGGTGCACTCAACAGCATGCTCCCCGAGCATATCAACAGCGCCAACAGCCGTTCAGAAGGAAGGCTGTATCCAACTACCAAAGGCCCGCACGGCAGTACTATCAGTACAGCACACCTAGGTAGTGGATACAGGAGCCCCGTTATTCCTCGAGGCGGCAGATGCCCGCTCAGTATCAACAACAGCGTTGGGAATCCAACTAGAGACCCAAAAGGCAAGCTGTTAGGCCAAAGAAAATGGCTCCACCTCCAAGACAGCACTCGTACTGGATTAATAACAATAACCCTAAATTTTTCATGCATAATAATTATCATGGTTATAGCGACTATGGATATGCCCCTCGTAGATATCGCAACACTGTATCGAGTATGACCTACAGTAAACCAATTGCTGCCAGGAAAACTTGGGTACCTAGAGGAACTAACATACATGGACCCAAAAATCAAAGGGGACCTAAATCTACTTAATTTATTCACTACAGGACATTCTAGAGGAGGATACCTGGTACTTTGATAGTGGATGCTCTCGGAACATGACCGGAGATAGGAGCAAGCTATCAGATTTTGTAGAAGGTCGCGGTCCAAAAGTTCGTTTTGGTGATAAATCTAAAGGAAGACCAAGAGGGAAAGGAAACCTACTTGTCGGAAAATTCAAGGTCACCGATGTTGCATATGTTGAAGGCTTACAGTACAATCTACTTAGCATTAGCCAGTTCTGTGATAAACAGTTCTCGGTGAAATTCTATATAGATCGTTGTAGAGTCAAGAACATCCAAACCAAGGAAGTTGTGCTTATAGGAAGCAGATCAGGTAACATGTATATTGCTGACTGGAAGCCTATGAGCTCCTCAATTCCATGCTTTGTTGCCAAAGGCACTGCAGATCTTAGCTGGTTATGGCACAAGAGGATGTCTCACGTCAACTTCAAAATGATCAACAAGCTCTCAAGACAGGGAATGGTTAGAGGATTGCCAAATGTGTCATTCAAGAAGGACAGCGTCTGCGGACCATGTCAGAAAGGCAAGCAAATCAAGTCAACCCTGAAGAGCAAATCCTACCTTTCAACCCAAAGAGTGTTGGAAATGCTACATATGGATCTCTACGGTCCTGTAGACCCAGTAAGTTTGGGAGGTAAGAAATACTACATGGTTGTTGTTGATGATTATTCCAGGTATGCTTGGACAATTTTCCTTAGCAAGAAGAAGGAAACAACATCAAAGCTGCCCGAGCTCCTGAGAAAATTGCAAAATGAAAAGGCATTGAGTATCGTGTCCATTCGTTCCGACAGAGGTACAGAATTTACTAACCGCTTTATAGAGCAATACTGTTCGGAAAATGGGATACAACATGTGTTGCCCACTTAAGTATACTGGATACAGTTTGGAAAAATGGTTTAAACAACAAACTGTACGGATTCTAAATCTGAGTGCGTAGCGGAAGTCTTGGATACAGTAGGTTGCTATGGATACAGCAACTAAGTGTATGGTGTATACTTAATATATCACAGTAATTTAAAACAGTAAAAGCTGAAGGTAAATAACACAGTAATTAAAGTGGTTCGAGGTAAACCCCTCTACGTCCACTGGTCCTCCACACAGGAGTAAAAAGTTTATTATAATTACTGCGTACACAACTACGTAATTATAAACAAACCTATCCTTGTATCGTTCACACAGATTGATACAAAGAATGTCGCTTTCAACCTTTCACACAGATTGGTTAAAGCTTTCTTCTTGACTAGCTTCTTCACACACAGTTCCAAAGCTTCGTCCTTATTCGTCCCACACAGGTCAGAATAACTTGTTGAGTTCACACAGAGCTCGGTTTTTACACAGAGGTAAAAGGTAGGTAACCAGGTAAGAACAGCAGCTTTGAAGTTCTTGAGCTGATGATGGCTGTTCTTGATGTTGAGCACTGTATATCTCTTTCGTTCTTAATAGCAGTATGCTTTGGAGATATGTTTGCTCTGATGATAACTTTTGATAGCTTGAGTGTTAGGTTACTTCGGTAACTGATCTTCAATGTCTTCATAGGATATATATAGTCTCTGAAGAAAGTATCCGTTGAGATGTATCCGTTTGAATAAGATTTCCTTCAACGGGAATATGACATGATCCGGATTTCGCGGGATTCTGAAGATCTGAAGACTGGCAGTATTTAAATACTTTATCCTTGAGTATTTAAATACTTCTTTGTTCAACGGGACTTGACTTGTGTTCCTTCTTGTCCTTTTGTGAACAGTATGGAAGATAACTGTATTTTGAGCATCGAGACAGTTTCCATACTTGGTCTTTTACAAGACTACTTGCTGTACTGACGAGCTTCACTTTATGCTGATTCGAGGCAGGTCTTCGATACAGGATAAAGCCTCAAAGCTTCGATACAGTTTCCTTTACTGTATTTGGCATATATGTCAAAACCTCTAAATAACATTCGATACAGGAATTCGAGTATCCCGGCTGTTTCGATACAGGGTCTTTGTTTTCCCAACAATTTCCCCCTTTTTGACAATTTGCCAAGACAAACTTTCTTAACTCTTCGAGTCTTCTTGATGATGCCAAAACCTTCTTCATGAAGCATTTCTTCTTTGATGACTTCTGGCAGATTTCTTGGTCTTTTGTCAAAAGGTCTGACTTAGTGACTTAGTCTACAATAATGAACTGCTCGCAGCACGTTCGATCTGATTTGAGATTTATTACAACTTAAGCCTATGATTGGCGCGCAGGTACAATCTTACAATGTATTCTAAGTTTACAACTGAAATTATGAACTGTTCGTAGACTAGTTCGTACAGCTTATTTTTCAATCAAGTTTATCTAACTTGAGATTCCTATCAAACAATTTTAAGTAATCATACATAAACACAGTAGATTACGAGTTGTAATCTTTCAAGACAAGCAAACATTTTTATTGATATTCAAAATGAGTACAGAGTTTGCTGTTTCGAATAGAAATTACAAAAACAAAAATAATATACATAAATTTCAGCTCTTTATCTATAATCCGCATGCCTCCATGGTCTTTTTCCGGGTTCGTTCTCGGTGCCGCGCCACCAGTTTTGAAGTGAATCATTGCCTCGATCCTGGTATATCGCTCTTCCTTCATATGAACGATCAAAGGTAAGTATCCAATCTTCTGGATGGGTGACCCGATCTCCTCTTCTATGTTTGGATTTCATTTCGATTTGGAGAGGGAGTTTACCTTCTTCTAGCATCTTCGTAAACTTATCACGCTTACCGACGTTTTATAATTTTTGAAGATGGCGGATTCTCTGATGAGTCTGACAAAATATCTCATCAGTTCGTTCTTCCTCCAGTGCTTCACTTCGTCGGCAGTTGGGTTGCGGTTGGTCGGCAGACGAATTTCCGAAGGTCTCTGAATAAGAGTTTGCCAAGGGACATTAGGATCATGAAATTCCGGTCTGGAGCCTGAAATTTTAAAACTTTGGGATTGAGGTGCTAGCTTGTTCAATTCAGCAGTGATACTATACTGAGCAGCCTCAAATTCCCTTTCTTGTTGCAGCCTTATTCTCCTAGCAGCTTCTCGTGCCTCTTCCCCCTTTTTGGCTTCATTAAGACTTTGCAGGATTTCAAGAGCAGCGTCCTGTTTGGTCTCGATGCTGGTCATTCTTTCAACAAGGGAGGAAAGAGTCTGCGACATTTCTTGAATGCATTTGTCGTGAGCACGCAGTTGAGAGCTGTTCTCAATCATTGCACAAGCGGTCTTGGCTTCAGCTATCCTTGTCTTTGTAGCTTCTTCCTTCAGCAGTTGCTCCTGCTTATCTTCCATGATCTTCAAGGCTTGCTTGAAAACTTCTGGCAAAAGAATGAATACGTCGACAACTCGAGATACTTCGTGTTGAAGAGTGGTCATTTCTTCGACGGCAGAGGTGTGCATCCAATTCAGTGCCTTTTCAACGGAAGATAGAGCGTTTACTGCATCTTGGATAAATACAGTCTGAAGGCCAAGAGCTCGCAGGCGCTCTTTTCGTGCAGCAGAGATCGGAGAATCTGGTTGGGCGAAGTCTGCAGCGCCTTTCAATCTTCTTACATTCACGGATGGACGTGAAGTAAGTTGGACATCCTCAGGTTCGGTACCGTCCTCGAATTCCATTGTTGAAGGGGCGGGAGCAGCTTCCTGTGGTTCGGAGACAGTTGGTGGAGAAGCTTCCTGTTGCGAAGACTCTTCAGCAATCATGGATGCAGGAGGGACTGAATCCTCCTGTTGGCTTTCAGGAACGGCTTCTTCGGTCGCAGCAGGCTCGGGTGCCTGTTCCAAAATTTCTTGAAGTTCCTCGACTGGAGGGACTGATTCCTCTTGGTCGGGAATGTTCTCGGGCTGTGGCGAAGGGGGATTGGCTTGGGTAGAAGGCCCTTCGTCATTTCTGGGTGGAGAGGCGTCTCGAGCTTCAGCCTCTTCACGGCTCATTCTCAGACCTGCTTGTAGAGCATCGTCGTCGTCGTCTGAGTCATGATCGTCGTCATCTTTTGGATTAATGGGAGAATCCTCTGACTTCTTCTTTCCTTTCCTCCTGGCGTCAGATTTGTGCAGCAGGTGGCTTTCAATTAGATCCTTGCAAGAGGCATTGTCCCATCGAAGCAGGGCCTCAATTTCAGTTGAGTCTGTTACTTCGGAGACGAATCTCTCTTCGTGGCTCCATTCGCTCCAGTTGTACAGTGTATTGTACGGAGCTAGCCTATAGCCTTTCCATTGCAGGAATCTTTCGTACGCGTGTTCAATTTGAACCGAAAGAAGTGTTTGATTTATGATCGAGTCAGGGGAGGGACTTCGAATAACGTCTGGAGACGCTGTTTCGAGGGATTCCTGTACAGGTATGGGATCCTGTACGGAAGATGCACTTCTTGCAGGGGATGGTGCCCTGAAGGAAATTGGATCCTGTACGGGTGTGGGATCCCGCAGAGTAGAGGTAGCTTTTGGCTCCGAATGGGCAGCCGACTCGCTAAAGTCTTGAGTGTTGGCACATGTCTCTATATCCGTCGTAGCCGCCAAAGGCTCGGGATCTACTGTCGATGCAGTAGGAGAGACCTCTTCCACAGGGGTTGGGCCCTGGGGTTCTTCATTAGTGGGTTGCGCCACGGGGGAGACATCCTTGGAATGCTTGGCAGATTTGATTTTTGAGAGCCTCCTGAGTCTCTTCTTGGACTTCTCAGCAGCAGAGTGTTTCTTGCTGTGAGATCGCTTTCGCTTCTTTGAAGATTCCATTTCTGGGACCTTTACGGTTTCATCTCTTGGGTTGGCAGAAATAGGCATGTGCCTGGTTCTCGGGTGGTTGCAATACATGGTGCTCTGGTTATACGCAGTGGGCTTGACGCCTCCTAAGTATATCCTCGAGCTATTTTTCTTCGCATCGGCAGATGAACCAAAGGATTTCTTTTGGGTGGCAGGTTTGCACACCTCTTCTTGAAGACGTTTCAGAATGATTTGGCACCAATTGACCTTTTCACAGGTCAAAATAGCTACCATCATCCTGAACCTTAAATTCGTGCACATCTCGAACGCACCGGTTCGGTTTTCAATGATCCTGGAGCAAAAGTCATGAAGATAGACAAAATGAAGGAGAAAATTTTTCTTGTGACAAGTAGTTGTCACCATATCAACCACTTTGGACCCTGTAAATAGTCCATAAAACTTAGTAATGAGCTCTTGAGACCCGAACGTCTCAAGTTGGTCCATGGTCAGGCCATCGGCGGGCAGCCTGTAGATTCTCTGGAGTAGATCGCGATTGATGCAGATTTCCACTCCCTGGACTGTTGCAGTGATGTCAGCAACATGACCTCCCTGGGCCAGTGATAGAAAACGGACGGCGGCGTTGAGGTAGAATTCCTCAACCAGATGGGCGTCGTATTTGTCGGTGGTCTTGCTCCCGAAGCGATAGAGACCTTGTTGTTCAAGACGAGTAATGATATACTCCATCGGTTCTGAGTCGTTGGTTTCCGAGAGAATACGCTCGATGATGACAGGTTTGGAGAAGATCCGGCCATCAATGATGTTGGAGGATTTCTTCAGAACAGGGGAAGAAGATTGACTAGCCATTGATGTTTTCTTAAAACCAAGGTGGAAGAAAACAGGCGAATTTCGCAGTGAATATGCAGAAAAATAGGTAGGTTGTTTGCTTGAGAACTCTTGTAATTGCAGAAAGCGTAAAGAGTCTCTAATGGCAGATACAGTCCTTTTATACTTGGGCGGCGAAATAGGGTTTTGCAGAGTACGAATGGTCAGATTTTAAGGGATGGGAACCGATTTTGAAATCAACGGTTAGGATGGACTGAGTGTAACTGGTACGCTAATTCATTAAAAGGTTTTAAAATACAGCGGGTCCCACTTCTGACATAGGTTGATACCCTAAATGCCTAAAACGGCGGTTTAAAAATAATAAACAATTTAAAAACATCGCGGCTTTTGAGATTCAGTTGTCCAGATGTCGTGTAAGGCATTTAATGAACATGACGTTTGACATTAAAACAGGGCACGTGGACAAAAAATATTTTAAAAGGAAATAATATTATATCATATACTGAATCGAAATCCTATAGCATGTGCTGTTCTCCGCGTCGATACAGCGTTCCCCCTTAAAAAGGTACTAATAGGTTTTGAATTCCATACAGCAATATTTGGATTAATGCTGTATTCATGGGTCCTACAGTATTCCCCCTTAATTATTGCACACACCAGCTGTAGGATTCATATGCCTTCGTTCGCTACAGTACTGTATTGATGATTCTGAGTGTACAGATAATTAATGTTGGATACTGTATTCATGGGTCTTACAGCATTCCCCCTCAATTGTTGAGTAAAAAAAACAGTAATTTACTTACAGGGAGTCTGGCTGTAGTATTCCCAATTCTTGTCTGAGCATGTTGAATCTTGCTGTGTCGAGAGGCTTGGTGAAGTTGTCGGCCAGCTGAACGTCTGCATGAACTTTTTCCAGGCGAACATCCTTGTTCTCGACATGATTCCTGATAAAATGATGCTTCATGTTGATATGCTTAGTGCGCGAGTGCAGAACAGGATTGTGCGTGATTGCAATTGCACTCGTGCTATCACACATGATTGGAGTCTCTCTAGCATCGATTCCATAATCTAACAGTTGTTGCTGCATCCAAAGGATCTGCATACACAGCCTACCAAAGACATAGTACTCGATTCACCGTGGAAAGGAGTTAGCCAATTGCTTCTTACCGAACCAAGAAACGAGTCTAGGTCCAAGAAAGTGACAAGTTCCACTTGTACTCTTCCTATCTAGCTTGCACCTCCGAGATCCGAGTCGTCAGATCCAACTAAATCGAATCCGCCTTCCTTAGGATACCACATCCTGCATCGACTGCCTTTAATGTACTTCAGATTCGTTTAGTTGTATTGAAGTGTGATTCCTTAGGTGCAACTTGGTATCTCGCACACACTCCAACAAAGAATGGATATCGGGCTGCTGCGTTAGGTACAGGAGCGAACCAATGAGCTTCCTGTAGAGTGATTGGTCAAACGGCTTTCCGGCTTCATCAGCACTAATTTGCACGGAAGTGCTCATGGGGGTTGGCGAGGATTTGGAATTGTTCATTCCAAATTTGTTGAGAAGCTCCTTGCTGTATTTCTCCTGGTTGATGAATATACCTGTAGGCAACTGCTTTACCTGCAAACCTAGGAAATAACTAAGTTCCCCCATCATACTCATTTCAAATTTACTTTGCATGAGATGAGAGAACCTTTGACATAGAGCAAGGTTAGTTGAACCAAAAATAATATCATCGACATAGATTTGTACCATTAGAAGGTCATCACCTTCCTGTATCTTGAACAAGGTTTTGTCCACAGCACCCTTCTCAAATCCGTTGTTAGTTAGATACTGGGACAGGGTTTCGTACCAGGCTCTAGGGGCTTGTTTAAGTCCGTACAGCGCTTTCCTTAGCCTGTAAACTAGATCGATACCGTCTGTGTTGGCAAACCCTGGTGGTTGTTCAACATAAACTTCTTCTGCAAGCTCTCCATTCAGGAAAGCACTCTTGACGTCCATTTGGTATACGATAAAACTCTTATGGGCGGCAAAGGCTAAAAATATCCTAATGGCTTCTAGTCTCGCTACAGGGGCGAAGGTTTCATCATAGTCGATTCCTTCTTCCTAACAATAGCCTTGTGCTACTAGTCTGGATTTGTTCCTTATGATAAGTCCATTTCGATCCTTTTTGTTTCGAAATACCCATTTGGTTCCTATAACCGATTGGTGTGTCGGTCTTGGTACAAGATACCATACATTGTTTCTTTCGAAACCGTTAAGCTCTTCTTCCATAGATGTTATCCAATGAGAGTTGTTAAGAGCATCTATGGTCGAAACAGGTTCGGATCAATGAGAATACAGCGATAGTGCACATATTTAGTCTCCTAAGTTCGGATTGAGATTTCCATTCAGGAAACTGTGAAACTTCAGCATTAGATTCTTCTTGTGCACAAAGTACATTTCCTTGTGTACTTTGTATTCTCCTACGAGTAGAAACACCGGCATTAATGTTTCCAATGATCAGCTCTTGCGGGTGATCTCTCAACCATCTTCGGTCGGGTTCTAGTTCAGGATCCTGTACTGTATCGAAAGTTTCTGTGGGTACAGCTTCAGCTTGTACAACGTCAGCTTCATCCACATTGATTCTTACAGCTGCGGGGTTGATTTCTAAATCAACTACAGGTTCTATGGGTGTAGGTGGATCCAAGATAGATAGATGGTGAATGTCCTGAGTGATATCATCTACTCCTGTAGGGTCATGGTGTGGTTCGTCGAACACTACATGAACTGATTCCTCGATCGTCAGCTTCCTTTTATTGAAGATTCTGAAAGCTTTGCTGACGGAGGAGTATCCTACGAATATTCCTTCATCTGATTTTTCATCAAAGGTTCTAAGTTGGTCCTTCCCATTGTTCAATACATAACACCTGCATCCAAAAATGTGAAAATACAAAACTAATGGAGTTTTGTTGTTCCATACCTCATAAGCTGTTTTGTTGTGGTGCTTGTTGACGATACAGCGGTTTTGAGTGTAGCACGCTGTATTAGTTGCTTCACCCCAGAAACGTTGTGGCAATTTGCTTGCGGCAATCATTGTCCTTGTTGCTTCTTTCAACGTCCTATTCTTTCGCTCGGCAACACCATTTTGTTGAAGTGTATGCAGGCGGTGAGTATTCGTCTTTGTATTCCATTCTCCGACAGTATTGCTCTATAAAGCGGTTAGTAAATGCGGTACCTGCAGCCGGGCGAATGCACACGATACTCGATGCTTTTTCATTTTGCAACTTTCTCAGAGCTCGGGCAGCCTTGATGTTGTTTCCTTCTTCTTGCTAAGAAAGATCGTCCAAGCATACGGAATAATCATCAACAACAACCATGCAATATTTCTTACCTCCCAAACTTACTGGGTCTACAGGACCGTAGAGATCCATGTGTAGCATTTCCAACACTCTTTGGGTTGAAAGGTAGGATTTGCTTTTCGGGGTTGACTTGATTTGCTTGCCTTTACGGCATGGTCCGAGACCGTCCTTCTTGAATGACACATCGGCAAACCTCTTACCATGCCCTGTCTTGAAAGCTTGTTGATCGTCTTGAAGTTGACGTGAGACATCCTCTTGTGCCATAGCCGCCTAAGATCTGCGGTGCCTTTGGCAACAAAACATGGAATTGAGGAGCTCATAGGCTTCCGATCGGCAATGTACATATTACGATGCGCTTCCTGTAAGCACAACTTCCTTGGTTTGGGTGTTCTTGACTCTACAGCGATCTATATAGAACTTCACCGAGAACTGTTTATCACAGAACTGGCTAATACTAAGTAAATTATACTGTAAGCCTTCAACATATGCAACATCGGTGACCTTGAATTTCCCGACAAGTAGGTTTCCTTTCCCTCTTGTTCTTCCTTTAGACTTATCACCGAAGCGAACTTTTGGACCGCGACCTTCTACAAAATCAGATAGCTTGTTCCTATCTCCAGTCATGTGACAAGAGCATCCACTATCGAAGTACCAGGTATCCTCCTCTAGAATGTCCTGTAACAAAGAAATTATGTAGATTTAGGTCCCCTTTGATTTTTGGGTCCATGTATGTTAGTTCCTTTAGGTACCCAAACTTTCCTGACAACAATTGGTTTACTGTAGGATGTACTCGGTACAGTGTTGCGATATCTACGGGGGGCATATCCGTAGTTGTTATAATCATGATAATTACTATGCATGTAAAATTCAGGGTTATTATTATTATTCGATCTGAGTGCCGTCTAGGAGGTGGAGCCATTTTCCTAGGCCTAACATCCTGTCTTACGGGTCTCGGTTGGATTCCCAATCTTTGTTGTTGATCTTGGCGGCATCTGCTGTCTTGAGGGATAACGGGCTCCTGTATCCAATACCTAGGCGCACCGTATCTTGAGAATGCTCTTGCGGGCCTTTGGTGGTTGGATACCGCCTTCTTTATGAATGACTTTCGGCTTTGATGATATGCTTGTGGAGCATGCTGTAGATTATGCCTTCTGAGTGGTTGTTGGTTCCACTGCCTCGAATAGTAGAGTTGTGGGGGCGGAATTGCAGCCTTCGGTTTTCTCGATGCACAGAGTTCCTTTATGGGACTAGGAGCATCTTCCGATTCTGGAATGTGTTCCACACTCTTGACGAACACTGTACTAGTTTTCCCTTTATTCGAACATGAGCTGTATCCTAAGCCACTTTTATCATGAGCATGTTGCCCAGTGCTTAGAATTTCTTCCATTCTTTTGGACGATTTTTCAAAAGACTTGAATGGTCTCAAGTTCGTTTCTCGCTTCTCGAGAGTTGTGATTTTGGTTTGTAGTAGAACCAAATCATTTGTCTTGCTCTCATTGTGGGTTTTAACCTCATTTAGTTCATGAGCAAGTTGATGATTGCTCTCCATGAGTTTTTCAAAATCGACCTTCTTTGGTTTCACAATCAAGAGACATATTTTCATAATTTATTTTCAGTGAGTCATTTTCATCTTTCAGCTCTAAATTTGTTAATTGAAGCTGTATATTCTCGATTTTAGAGTCTCATGGGCCTTTTGAATGTTTTTAAATTCATTCATCATATTTTGAAAGTATGAGATGCATTAGATGGAATAGTGAGGTTGAGCTTACCTCATCGTCGCTGTCTTCACCTTCTGGAACATCTTTGGCCATAAAGCACATGTATGCTTTATCATCGAACTCATCGTCAGATGAATCACTTTCAGTGACCACCTGAAGACATCTTGCTGATTTGGATGGTGTGGGGGAGGCTTCTGATTCTCCAATCAGGGCCTTGAGCTTGTCTTTCCAAGCACGTCTTCTTTCATCTCTCTCTTGTTGCTCGGCCTCAGGCAATCTTTGGACTTTGGGATGAGGACATTTGTTTGCATAATGGCACAGTTTCCTGTGATTATAGCACGAGTTAGCATCACCGAGATGATGTTTCGGTACTTACCTTGTTGATGTGTTTGGGCTGTAGAGTCTTTCAGGTTTGATGAACTTTTGAATTTATGCATTAGAAGCGCCATTTCATCTTGGGACGGGATGTAAATCGTCCATGTCGGCATTCTTGTGACCAAGGCTTCGGCAGGCTAGGCATCTTTGTGTCGACGGTTCGTCTGACGGCGGAAGCCGTGACCTTTGAAGGAGATTCTTGACTTTCTCTCTTCACAATGTCATACTCAAAAGCTTTAAGGTCAGAGAAGAGATCAAAAGTGGATATTTCATTAAGATTACAGGATACACGCATAGCTGTGGTCTTAATGTCCCATCGGGCTGGGAGAGATCTGAAAATTTTTAAATTCTTCTCCTTTTGGGTGTAAATCTTGCCCAACGCTTCAAGTTCGCCAACAATACCAGTAAATCTGAGGTCAAGTTCCTCAAGTGTTTCCGTTGGTTTCATTTCAAAAGATTCAAATTCTTGAGTAAGTTTTGAAATCTTGTTTTCTTTTGAGAGCTCGGTTCCCTCACAAATTAACTTGAGTTTATCCCGATTTCTTTGGGTGTTTTGCGGCTCTTTACCTTTGAGAACGTGCCTTTGTCAAGAGTGACAAATAACGCGTTCTTAGCCACGTTGTCGAGATTGGCTCGCTTCCTTTCATCTGTTGTCCATTGCTCGCGTTCTTTCTCGAGCATTTCAGCATGGGCTTGGCCCTCAATCCTTGCGGTGGATTGACCTTCATGATCTTGATCGGACCATCCTGTATAACAAAAATCATCTCTTCGTGCATTGCTTTGCAAGATGAGCTTCCATTCTAATTCTCCGATCGTCAAATTCGTTAATAGAGAACAAAGGGACTTTGTTAATCATAGAAGTATCCATACCGATAATGTAGGAATGAAAGAGACTGTTTTGAAAATAAGTGATTTGAATCGATTCGGTTAAAAGAAATACGACTGATTCTTTTTAGAATCAACCGCTCGATACCACTTGTTGGCCACTTAAGTATCTTGGATACGATTTGGAAAAATGGTTTAAACAACAAAGTGTACGGATTCTAAATCTGAGTGCGTAGCGGAAGTCTTGGATACGTAGGTTGCTATGGATACAAAGAACTAAGTGTATGGTGTATACTTAATATATCACGGTAATTTAAAACAGTAAAAAGTGAAGGTAAATAACACAGTAATTAAAGTGGTTCGAGGTAAACCCCTCTACGTCACGGTCCTCCACACAGAGTAAAAGTTTATTATAATTCTGCGTACACAACTACGTAATTATAAACAAACCTATCCTTGTATCGTTCACACAGTTGATACAAAGAATGTCGCTTTCAACCTTTCACACGCAGTTGGTTAAAGCTTTCTTCTTGACTAGCTTCTTCACACACAGTTCAAAGCTTCGTCCTTATTCGTCCCACACAGTCGAATAACTTGTTGAGTTCACACAGAGCTCGGTTTTACACAGAGGTAAAGGTAGGTAACCGAGTAAGAACAGCTGACTTTGAAGTTCTTGGTGATGATGGCGTTCTTGATGTTGAGCACTGTATATCTCTTTCGTTCTTAATAGCAGTATGCTTTGGAGATATGTTTGCTCTGATGATAACTTTTGATAGCTTGAGTGTTAGGTTACTTCGGTAACTGATCTTCAATGTCTTCATAGGATATATATAGTCTCTGAAGAAAGTATACGTTGAGATGTATCCGTTTGAATAAGATTTCCTTCAACGGGAATATGACATGATCCA
This sequence comes from Orobanche coerulescens, assembly GCA_033398695.1. Taxonomy (NCBI): domain Eukaryota; kingdom Viridiplantae; phylum Streptophyta; class Magnoliopsida; order Lamiales; family Orobanchaceae; genus Orobanche; species Orobanche coerulescens. The sequence continues at coordinate 46,947,439 of CM065814.1, forward strand.
GTTTTGCGGGATTACGAAGATCGAAGGCGCGGTATTTAAATACTTTATCCTTGAGTATTTAAATACTTCTTTGTTCAACGGGACTTGACTTGTGTTCCTTCTTGTCCTTTTGTGAACAGTATGGAAGATAACTGTATTTTGAGCATCGAGACAGTTTCCATACTTGGTCTTTTTACAAGACTACTTGCTGTACTGACGAGCTTCACTTTATGCTGATTCGAGGCAGGTCTTCGATATAGGATAAAGCCTCAAAGCTTCGATACAGTTTCCTTTACTGTATTTGGCATATATGTCAAAACCTCTAAATAACATTCGATACAGGGATTCGAGTATCCCGGCTGTTTCGATACAGGGTCTTTGTTTTCCCAACAACATGAATACTCAGCTGCCCGTACACCTCAACAAAATGGTGTTGCCGAGCGAAAGAATAGGACGTTGAAAGAAGCAACAAGGGCAATGATCGCCGCAAGCAAGTTACCACAACGTTTCTGGGGTGAAGCAACCAATACAGCATGCTACACTCAAAACCACTGTATCGTCAACAAACACCACAACAAAACAACATATGAGGTATGGAACAACAAAACTCCGTTAGTTTCATATTTTCACATTTTTGGATGGAGGTGTTATGTGTTGAATAATGGGAAGGACCAACTTAGAACCTTTGATGATAAATCAGATGAAGGACTATTTGTAGGATACTCCTCCGTCAGCAAAGCTTACAGAATCTTTAATAAAAGGAAGCTGACGATCGAGGAATCAGTTCATGTAATGTTCGACGAACCTCATCATGACCCTACAGGAGTAGAAGATGTTACCCAAAACATCCAACAACTCCCTATCTTGGATCCTCCAACTCCCATAGAACCTGTCGTTGATTTATAAATCAACCCCACAGCTGTAAGAATCGATGTGGATGAAGCCGACGCTGTACAAGCTGAAGCTGTATCCACAGAAACCCTCGATACAGTACGGGATCCTGAATTAGAACCCGACCGAAGATGGTTGAGAGATCACCCGCAAGAGCTGATCATTGGAAACATAAATGCTGGTGTTTCTTCTCGTAGAAGAATACAGAGTACACAAGGAAATGTACTTTGTGCACAAGAAGAACTTGATACTGAGATATCACAGTTTCCTGAATGGAAATCTCAATCCGAGCTTAGAAGACTCAATATGTGCACTATCGCTGTATTCTTAGCTCAGTCTGAACCTGTTTCGACCATAGACGCTCTTTATAATTCTCATTGGATAACATCTATGGAAGAAGAGATTAACGGTTTCGAAAGAAACAATGTATGGTATCTTGTACCCAGACCTATACATCAATCGGTTATAGGAACCAAATGGGTATTTCGAAACAAAAAGGATCGAAATGGACTTATTATAAGGAATAAATACAGACTAGTCGCACAAGGCTATAGTCAGGAAGAAGGCATAAACTATGATGAAACCTTCGCCCCTGTAGCGAGACTCGAAGCCATTAGGATATTTTTAGCCTTTGCCGCCCATAAGAGCTTTATTGTATACCAAATGGACGTCAAGAGTGCATTCCTGAATGGAGACCTTGCCGAAGAAGTTTATGTTGAACAACCACCAGGGTTTGCCAACACAGACGGTATCGACTTAGTATACAGGCTAAGGAAAGCACTGTATAGACTTAAACAAGCCCCTAGAGCCTGGTATGAGACCTTGTCCCAGTATCTAACCAACAATGGATTTGAGAAAGGTGCTGTAGACAAGACCTTGTTCAAAATACAGGAAGGTGATGACCTTCTTATGGTACAAATCTATGTAGACGATATAATATTTGGTTCAACTAAGCTTACTTTATGTCAAAGGTTCTCTCATCTCATGCAAAGTAAATTTGAAATGAGTATGATGGGGGAACTTAGTTATTTCCTAGGTTTGCAGGTAAAGCAGTTGCCTACAGGTATTTTCATCAACCAGGAAAAATACAGCAAGGAGCTTCTCAACAAATTTGGAATGAACAATTCCAAATCATCGTCAACCCCCATGAGCACTTTCGTGCAAATTAGTGCTGATGAAGCCGGAAATCCATTTGACCAATCACTCTACAGGAAGTTCATTGGTTCGCTCCTGTACCTAACGGCTAGCAGGCCCGATATCCAGTTTGCTGTTGGAGTGTGTGCAAGGTATCAAGTAGCACCTAAGGAATCACACTTCAATGCAACTAAACGAATCCTGAAGTACATTAAAGGAACAGTCGATGTAGGACTATGGTATCCTAAAGAAGGCGGATTCGATTTAATTGGATACAGCGACTCGGATCTCGGAGGCTGCAAGCTAGATAGGAATAGTACAAGTGGAACTTGTCACTTTCTTGGACCTAGACTAGTTTCTTGGTTCAGTAAGAAGCAATTGGCTAACTCTCTTTCCACAGCTGAATCGGAATACTATGCTGCTGGTAGTTGTTGTATGCAGATCCTTTGGATGCAGCAACAATTGTCAGATTATGGAATTGAATCCAGAGAGACTCCAATCATGTGTGATAGCACGAGTGCAATTGCTATAACGCACAATCATGTACTGCACTCTCGCACTTAGCATATCAACATGAAGCATCATTTTATAAGGAATCACGTCGAGAACAAGGATGTTCGCCTTGAAAAAGTTCATACAGACATTCAGTTGGGCAACATCTTCACCAAGCCGCTCGACACAGCCAGATTCAACATGCTTAGACAAGAATTGGGAATGCTACAGCCAGACTCCCTGTAAGTAATTTATTGTTTTTACTCAACAATTGAGGGGGAACGCTGTAAGACCCAGGAATACAGTATCCAACGTTAATTATCTGTACACTCAGAACCGTCAATACAGCACTGTAGTGAGCAAAGACAAATCATCCTACAGCTGACGTGTGCAATAATTAATGGGGAATACTGTAGGACCCATGAATACAGCATTAATCCAAAAGTTGCTGTATGGAATTTAAAACCTATATGTACCTTTTTAAGGGGGAACGCTTTATCGACGCGGGCACAGTACATATTATAGGATTTCGATTCAGTATATATATAATATTATATCATTTGATTTTAAAATGATTTCTGTCCACGTGCCCTGTTTTTATGTCAAAACGTCATTTACATTAAATGCCTTACACGAAATCTGGATAACTGAATCTCAAAAGCCGCGATGTTTTAAATTGTTTATTGCTTTTAAAGCCGCCGTTTCAGGCATTTAGGGTGACACAAATGTCAGAAGTGGGACCCGTTTATATTTTAAACATTTTAATGGATTAGTGTACCAGTTACACTCAGTCCATCTTAACCGTCGATTTCAAAAACCGGTTCCCATCCCTTAAAATCTGACCATTCATACTCTGCAAAACCCTATTTCGCCGCCTAACTATAAAAGGACTGATACTGCCATTAGAGACTCTTTACGCTTTCTGCAAAAATTAAGAGTTCTCAAGCAAAAACAGCCCACACAGCTTTCTGCATTTTACTGCATATTACGTGTTTTCTTCTTCACTTTTTCTTGAAAAATCATCAATGGCTGGACAAACTTCTTCTCCCGCTCTCAAGAAAACTGCAAACATCATCGATGGATGGATCTTCTCAAGATCTGTTGTCATTGAACGCCTTCTCGCTGAAACCAATGATGTCGAAGCCATAGAGTACATCATCACTCGTCTTCGTCAACAAGGCCTCTATCGCCTTGGAAGTCAAACTGCTGACAAGTATGATGTTCATCTGGTTGAGGAATTTTACCTCAACGCCGCCGTACGCTTTTTGTCGCTGGCCCAAGGAGGTCACGTTGTTGACATAACCGCTACCATTCAAGGAGTTGAGATCTGTGTTGATAGCGATCTGCTCCAGAATATTTACAGGCTACCTGTTGATGGCCTGACAATGGATCAACTTGAGATGTTTGGGTCTCAAGAGCTGATAACTAAGTTTTATGGGTTGTTCACCGGCTCAACTGTTGTTAACATGGTTCAAACCACCTGTCACAAAAAGAATTTTTGTCTGCCTTATGTGTATTTGCATGATTTCTGCTGCAGGATCATCGAGAACAGAACTGGTGCATTCGAAATGTGCACTAATCTGAGATTCAGGATGATGGTTGCTATTCTGACCTGTGAAAAGGTCAACTGGTGCCAGATAATCCCGAAGCGCTTGCAAGAGGAAGTATGCAAGCCTGCCACCCAGAAGAAGTCATTTGGTTTAATGTTAAACCACATTTTGACGAAATGCGGACTGTCGCAATCCGCTGATGCAAAGAAGAATAGCTCCAGGATATACCTAGGAGGCGTCAAGCCTACTGCGTATAACCAGAGCACTATGGTCTGCAACCACCCGAAAACCAAATATATGCCAGTTTCTGCAGACCCAAGAGATGTGTCTTTGAAGTCCCAGGACGTGGAGTCTTCAAAGAAGAGAAAAAAGATCTCATAGCAAGAAACCCATTGCTGGTGAGAAGCCAAACAAGAAGCTAAGGAGGCTTTCTAAATCCACCAAGCCCTCCGAAGCAGTTTCTACCGTGGCACAACCCACTGAAGAACAACCCCAGGGCCCAACCCCTGTGGAAGAGGTGTCCACTACTGTATCGACAGTAGATCCTGAGCCATTGGCGGCTAGGACGGATGATGGGACATCTGCCAACGAAAAAGACTCTAGCGAGTCGACCGCCCCTTCGGAGCCAAACGCTACCTCTCCTATGCGGGATCCCACACCCGTACGGGATCAATCTTCCTTCGGGGCACCATCCCCTGTAAGGAATCCCACTTCCCTACAGGATCCCACACCTGTAGAGGAACCCCTCACTACAGCGGACCCAGACGTTGTACGCAGTCCCTCCCCTGACACCATTATCCACAAAACCCTTCTCTCTGTTCAGATCGACCATGCTTACGAAAGATTTCTCAAATGAAAAGGCTATAGGCTAGCTCCGTATGAAACATTATACAACTGGAGCGATTGGAGCCAAGAAGAAAGATTTGTATCAGAAGTGATGGACTCAACGGAAATTGAGGCCCTGATCCGATGGGACAATTCCTTCTGCAAAGAACTGATTGAAAGCCATCTTCTGCAGAAATCTGACGCAAGGAGGAAAGGTAGAGATAAGTCAGAGGACTCTCCCCCAAATCCAAAAGATGAGGATGACAACGACTCAGACGACGATGATGATGCTTTACAAGCTGGTCTGAGAATGAGTCGTGAAGAGGCTCAAGATAGAGATGCCTCTCCACCAAAGGATGACGAAGGGCCGTCAACTCGAAGCGAGCCCCCTTCGCCACAGCAAGAAAACATTCCCGACGAGGAGGAATCAGTCCCTCAAGCCGAGGAAGTAGGAATAGTTTTGGAACAGGCACCCGAGCCTGCCTCCGCTCAAGAAGAAGAAGTTATCACTGAGAGACAACAGGAGGATTCAGTCCCTCCTGTATCCATGTCTACCGACGAACCTTCGCAACATGAGGACACACCACCCCCTGCCGCCGAACCTGAACAAGCTGCTCCCGCCCCTTCAACCGTGGAATCCGAGGACGGTAATATACCTGAGGATGTCCAACTCAATTTACGCCCAATCGTAAATCTGAGGAGGTTGAACGGATCCGAGGATTTCGCCCAACCGGATTCTCCCAGCACAGTCGCTAGGAAAGAGCGCATGCGTGCTCTTGGTCTTCAAACTGTATTCATCCAGGATGCAGTGAATGCTCTATCTTCAGTTGAAAAAGCCTTGAATTGGATGCATACTTCTGCCGTGGAAGAGATGACCACCTTACAACATGAAGTTTCTCGAGTAGTCGAAGCCTTCATTATTTTGTCAGAAGTATTCAAACAAGCACTGAAAATCATGGAAGACAAGCAAGAGCAACTCCTGAAAGAAGAGGCAACCAAAACACGCAACGCTGAAGCCAAGACCGCATGTGTTATGATCGAAAACAGTTCTCAATTGCGAGCCCACGACAAATGTATCAAGGACATGTCGCAGGCACTTTCCTCCCTTGTAGAAAGAATGACTCACATCGAGACGAAACAGGATGCTGCGTTAGAGATCCTAGGACGTCTTGATGATGCCAAAAAGGGGGAAGAAGCAAGAGAAGCTGCAAGGAGAATCAGGTTACAGCATCAAAGGGAATTTGAGGCCGCTCAAGACAGCATCACTGCTGAGTTAAATAAGCTAGCCCCTCCCTCTCGAGTTTTAAGATTTCAGGCTCCCGACCTGAATTTCATGATCCAAATGTCCTGTGGCAAAGTCTAATCCAGAGACCTTCTGAAATTCGTCTGCCGACCAACCGCCATCCTACTGCCGATGAGGTGAAGCAATGGAGGAAGAACGAACTGATGAGATACTTTGTTAAACTCATTAGGGAATCCGCCATCTTCAAGAGCTATAAGACATTAGCGGAGGCCGCAGACAAATTTACGAAGATGCTAGAAGAAGGAAAACTCCCTCTTCAGCTAGATATGAAAAGCAAGCACAAAAGAGGAGATCGGATCACCCATCCAGAAGACTAGATTCTTGCCTTTGATATATCCTATGAAGGAAGAGCTATATACCAGGATCGAGGCAATGATTCCCTACAGAACTGGTGGCATGGAACCGAGAATGATCCAGGGAGAAAGCCATGGAGACATGCGGACTATAGATAGGAGCTGAAATCCTTGTATATTATTTTTATTTTGTAATTTCTCTTCGAAACAGCAAACCATGTACTCAATTTGTTTTGAATATCGATAAAAGTGTTTGTTTCTCTTGAAAGATTACAACTCGTAATCTACTGTGTTGATGTATGATTACTTAAATTATTTGATAACAATCTCAAGTATAGAAACTTGATTGAAAATTAAGCTGTACGAACTTGTCTACGAACAGTTCATAATTTCAGTTGTATGCTTAGAATACATTGTAAGATTATGCCTGCGAGCCAATCATAAGCTTAAGTTCTAACAATTCTTAGCTGTATCGAACTCGCCTGCGAGCAGTTCACTAATTAGACTAAGTTGCTGAAAGACAGACCTTTTGACAAAAGACCAAGAAATCTGCCAGAAGTCATCAAAGAAGATTATTTCATGAAGAAGTTTTTGGCATCATCAAGAAGACTTGAATGTTAGAAAGTTAAAGTCTTGGCAAATTGTCAAAAAGGGGGAAATTGTTGGGAAAACAAGAACCTTGTATCGAAACAGATGGGATATTCAATCCCTGTATCGAAGTATGTTGATAAGAGGTTTTGACATATATGCCAATCCTCAATATAGTAAAGGAAACTGTATCGAAGAGTTGAAATGTCAACCTGTATCGAAGACCTGTCTCGAATCCAGCATATAGTGGAACCCTTCAAATCTGAAAGAAGTCTTATAAAGACCAAGTATGGAAACTGTCTCGAATCACCAATACGCTTATCTTCCATACACTTTCAACAGACAAGAAGGAATCTTCGAAGTCAAGTCCCGTTGAATAAAGAAGTATTTAAATACTCAAGGATAAAGTATTTAAATCGCCATCAACAGATCTTCAAATCCCGCTAAATCCGGATCGTGCTTTTAATCCCGTTGGAACGGAATCTTGCTCAACGGATACATCTCAACGGATATATATTTCAGAGACTATATATATCTCATGAAGGCATTGAAGATCAGTTACTGAAACCGAAATCTATCAAAGCTATCAAGTTATCATCAGAGCAAAATATATCTCCAAAGCTTACTGCACTCAGATAAAAGAGATATACAGTGCTCATCATCTTGAACAACACTTCATCAGCTAGAAGCTCATAAAGTCAAAGCTGTTGTTCATACTCTGTTCTATACTTTGAACAAACCCAGATCAGCCCTGTGTGGATTGAGGAAGACGAAGCTTCAGAACTCTGTGTGAAGAAGTCAGTCAAGATTTAGCTCAAACCAATCTGTGTGAACGGTTGAAGCAAAGATCTTTATATCAATCTGTGTGAACGATATACTGATTGTATACTGTTATAATTACGTAGTTGTGTACGTAGTAATTATAATAAACATTTTACTCCTGTGTGGAGGACCAGTGGACGTAAAGGGGTTTACCTCGAACCACTTTAAATACTGTGTCATTTACCTTCAATTTTTACTGTTTTATTTACTGTGATTATTTAAGTATACACTGTACACCTAGTTGCTGTATCCACAGCAACTTACTGTATCTACGACTTCCGCTACGCACTCAGATTTCAAATCAGTATAGCTTGTTGTTTAAACTACTTCCCAAGCTGTATCCAGTATACTTAGTGGCCAACAAGGACTATTCAAACAGTGGAAGATATGCTGAGAGCGTGTGCCCTAGATTGGTCGACTGAGTGGGAAGTTCATCTACCGTTGATTTATTTCACTTACAACAATAATTGGCATGCTTCCATTAAGATGGCACCTTTTGAAGTGTTATATGGGAGGAGATGTAGATCACCCCTGTGTTGGGATGATTCATCAGACTTGATCGGGATGGAACCGGAGTTGATAGTACAAACTTAAGAGAAGGTAGTCTGGTTTCGTGAAAGGCTGTTGACTGCCCAGAGTCAACAGAAATCTTATGCAGACGTGCACCGTCGCCCGTTGGAATTTGGATTTGGGGACCACGTGATTTTAAAGGTTTCTCCTACTCGGGAAATTTTTCATTTCGGGAGGAAAGGAAAACTGAGTCCGAGATATATCGGACCATTCGAGATTCTTGAGAGAGTTGGGGAGATGGCGTACAGGTTGGCCTTACCGCCGTCGCTGAGTCATGTTCATAATGTGTTTCACGTATCTCAGTTACGGAAATACATCACAGATTCCAGTCATGTAATTGATTTCAGCGAGATTGAAGTCGCTAAGGATGGCACGTTCGAAGAGAAACCAATCAAGATACTTGAGAGTCGAGTCAAACAATTGAGGAATAAACCAATCACTTTGGTTAAAGTTCAATGGTCGCGACACGGAGTTGAAGAAGCCACTTGGGAGATAGAGAACAGTATGAAATCTAAATACCCAGAATTATTTTCATCTTAAATTTCGGGACGAAACTCCTTTTTAGAGGGAGAGTATGTAATATCCAGATAATTGTTGAGTATTTTTATCTATATTTGAACCTTGTATTATTCGACTTTGTGGTATCTACAATCGAAGTATGCTTTTTCCCGTATTCGCATTCCAGTCAGTCATGATCATGTTAGAAAGAAGTTGCAAATTCATGCATGCAGCTATGTCATAACGTACGCTAGCTGATGAGCTTAACATACATTATGGACTGAGGATAGCGTACGCTATGGACGAAGCAAATCGTATGTAACATATGGTCAGACAGATAAGGTTGGACGGCACATGGGCCACCTTGGGACGGGGACAAGGATAAGATTCCCCACGTGGCCTGGACAGCTTTTTGAAAAAGCAAGTCAACGAGGTTTAACGTATGCTAAAGGACTTAGATAGCGTACGCTAAACAAAGCTTATTACGTACGTAAATGGTAAGGGTTAACGTACATTCAGAAGGTCAGAAATGAGACAGTAGCTGCTGTCGGATAATAGCGCACGCTAAATATTTCAGATAGCGTACGTTAAGGCCATTACGAACGTAATATCGTGAGGCTAACGTACGTAACGATCTGAGTTTTATAAATAGGACACTACCCCATTTCATTCTTTCACTCGTTTTATCCGAACCTTACCTCTCCTCAGATCTTCCAACCTTACAAAACTAGTATATTGGCCTCTCTACTTCGTTATTGAAGAAGTAAGACATCTTGGATTGGTGCTAAAACATCCGGTGTTGGATTCTACCGATTGCCTTGACGTTTTCTTCATATTAAGGTATGTTGATACTAAACACAACCTTGAATTCAGTTTCTTGAGTATGTACTGAGATTATTACGTTTCAAAGATGTCGTAGTAATCGAATATCATGTCCTAAGGAGATTGTTGTAATTATACTTGGAGCTCACTCCCATCGGAAGGGATGAAGAAGGGAGAGAAAATGACGAATTAACGCTGATGTCCAGCATTTATACTGGACAGTTATTAGCGTGCGCTAAGCACAAACATTAGCGCGCGCTAACGGGGTCAACCCCCAGAACACTCCGCCTGTAACATGGTTAGCGTGCGCTAGCCAATACGCGTAGCGTGCGCTAACAGGTCACAAAACCAGTCCAGTAGCCCCTGGACAGATCTGCACCTACCAAGTAGCGTGCGCTAGAAAGAACGATTAGCGTGCGCTAAGCAGTCGATAGCGTGCGCTAGCTACCAACCTTAGCGTGCGCTAATGAGACGCTTGGTCCCAGTCCAAAGAGCTCTGGATCGGCCAGACGCGGCTAGCGCGCGCTACACATCCGGTGGCATGCGCCAACCACAACACAGTAGCGTGCGCTATGCCACAAGCATTAGCGTTCGCTACACCACAAAAACCCAAAAACTCGCATAGTGATCCGAAACGCCTCCAAACACATGTCCCAATAAGGCACACCCAAAACATGGCACAAAATTCCAATGATGAGGACAATACCAATCCGATAAAACCCAGAAAACTCGACGAATCCGGAACAAAGATCTCGGGTATTACATTCTACCCCTCTTAAAAGAAGTTTCATCCCTGAAACTTTAAACATAAAACGATCAACGCAAAACAGTCTCAAATAACATACGCTATCCGTCGCGGATGACCTGCAACGAATCACATGCAGCACGTGGCTGCTATACATCGCCATTTCAGAACGATAACAAAACGCACGGACAAAAATCAGTATGGTTGAACAACACAAACAGTACATCAATCAAAACGCAAGTTAATCGCTGAACAAATACGAAATTCCACAACACGAGGATTGGAAGATCGAAAATGAAGTTAATTTCCCGAACTTAAGGAAATTACGAAGTGATCTAAACGCTAAAAAAAATCATGAAACGAGATCAACGAATACCAGACAACAAACGATCGAACAACAATGATCAAGACAACAACGGTCGAACAATCATATCCGAATCATAACGAATAGCAGAAATTGAATAGCATCCCCGAAGTCCACAGCACGAATCAAGACAATATATGATCCGATGAAAATGACATGATATACATTTTCATAAGATTCACACGAGCGGAGCCTAATTTGGAAAAGTCACAACGACAAACGGATTAACCCGAAACAATACCGCAACTCGTTCGAACAACAAAAGTGAAGAGTAGAACAAGTCCAGAAAATATCGATGAACACAAACGAGTCGATAGAGTCGAACAAAACGAAAGCAAAAAAAATATGGGTATTACACCATATCACCTTTAAAATAGGTTTCGTCCCCAAAACCTAAACAGCAAGAACGAAGTGCTAGAATAGCAACCTTCCCGGAAACCTTCTCTTGGTCTCGCATCTGATCTCCATGACTGTCTGTACCGCGGTCACGACCGCGCCCTTTGCCCCTCGGCATATTAAGTAGATACTCACTCAATACAATGGTACAACATCGCAAAATAATATATCAAATTGCCAACTCGGCTTGACATATCACATAAGACAACTAATAGCAACTCGATAAGAAGATCCACGAGGTATCCTTTTAAATGATATCATTTGAAAATCTTTGGATTTTCATGTTTATTCAAAATAAAACTTTGAAAGTGTTTTTGGTACCTCGGGCTTTTTGTCAAAAATTTTAAACAACGGACTTTAACTGTCTCATTTGAAATTATTTGTAAAACAATATTTCCTTACAACCGGCACTATCAAAATCACTATGCCACTACACCTCATCATTTTGGATTGATTCAAGGTCACGCACAATAACTGACTCAGTACAGAAAACTTTTATAAATCCGAGTTTGAAGTTTAATCGAGTAAGATTCTTCATCTCTCACAATATATTTTGAAAATAAAAATTCTATTGGTTCTTGAAAATAAAAAATTTTGATGGTGTGAAAGATTTCTTAAAATAACATACTCTAATCATTTGAAAATACAACACTACGTCAAAAATCATTTTTGAAAATCTTCTCAACACTACACAATAATCAACGACGGTAACATTTTACAAAATGTTCAGACGTACTTTAAAATGACTCTTTCAATATCGTCGGGGTTCCTTTAGAAAATTCAAGGCCGGATCGCCAATTTTAAACGATTTTCAAAGTCCACACGAAGCCGCCGATTAAGCGAACCGTCACAACTTTATGAAATTTAATATTCCACAATTTGCTCAAGTTTATAAAATTTTCAGAAAAGCGTTTTCGAACACACACACAACAGACATAATTTATCACTTTATAAAATACGATCCATTACCATCAAATCCAATCACATGTCAATACCCTCTGTCCACATAATTACAGTATCACACGAGAAACCGTCAAAAGATAATTAACATCTAAAACTGAAATCCGGCGTCTCAGTAATGAGGACTCTCACAACAAGTGCATTCCGGACGACTTAATGTTCACACCCCCAACTTAGTCACAATTTTGAGCATTATTGACCAAATAATAATGCCAACATCACTACATACCTCCGAACCGACGATCAGGAAATCAACAAGTCGAAAGCAAGAGCCATGTTTCGAGTAAATTTTGGTAGACCTCATTTGAGTCTTTAAAATCGAATTTTGTAAACTTGCAATGCAAGATGAAAATAAAATATAAGTAGTTAAGTTCTACAAAAAAGAAGTCTGATCTCGAGGTCATCATACGTAATCAAAAAAATTCCTTTCTTGAAGGATGTTTTAAAATAAAATTTACGTGACTCTTCAAAAATAATTAAACTTTGAAACATCACACTGACAACCTTTACTTGCGGGATCACACCAAGCCATTACTTCAATGAAACGATTCACACAATATATACACACATTTATACACCGGTATCACTTTTCATTCTAGCACAATACTAGAATCAAACAAGTATAGAGTACGTATTCACGAGGCACATTTAAACTCCACATAATAACACAGAATCACACAAGCTCGTATAACACGAGACACAACAAAGTAGGGAGACTTACATCCACAGATTGCACGAAGATGATGGCTGCACCTCGATACTAATCACGACCGACACCTCAGACGACGCATCGCGACAAGACTCAGTCAGACAAAATCTGACAAGACAAGACAAGACAAGACAAGACGAGACAAGACAAGACAAGACAAGGCCCGACAACACAAAACTCGACCCGACAACCTAGGTTTCCGCAACCTAAGCTCTGATACCATATTCTGTAACACCCCCAAACCACTCGGGAATATTACAGCACCATAGACCCTCTCCATGAGGATCTACCAGGCTAAATACAGAAACACCACAATACAATACATACCGACATGGGTAATTAACGGACCATTAGACCGATTTGGTCTTTTACCAGAACATACACATCAACCATACATTACTCTTTCTCGTAACTCATACCCACGCAGGGGTTAACATAATTCAACATTCCCGTAAAAGGGGAAAAAAACACAACGGAAGGACAAAACAACAAGACATCACCAATTACTCAACACTGATCTACATGTGATTAGTGTCGCCGTCTTCCATCATCCTTCGTAACGATCCTGTGAATTGCTCCCCCGCAACCTGCAAGTACCTGGACGCAAAACAGACATACACCCCCCGAATACTCGGGGGTTAGCAAAACTCCACTGTTTTGCTAGTGCAAGTATAAATACAAAGACCAGCCATACATATCATACTCCAAGAACATAGAAATCGTGAATATACTTCCCGAGATAATTCACTTGATCAAAACTGTTTGAATTACGAAAGATAGGAATAAAACCATTTTACATCTTACAAAACATTTTACGATCTCAGGAGTTTTTAAAAACACTTGGGGTCTAAGAATTCTCAAGCCTTTCGAAACACTTAGGGACACAGCCCAAAAATTATTTATTTCAAAATACGATTCCGATAACAAGATACGGGGTCCATGACCCAATCATAACATTCCAACCACAAGCACGGGGGGTCCGTGACCCAACTTATCCAAATCACATACTCACAAGAATAACCCGACAGAAACTACACCGTGTCAAACATTACCATGACCAGTCTCACAGAACGACATCAGAGAGCACAACTTTGCAACTTAACCATACGGTCGGACTCGACACACCATAGAGCTACAATACACAGAGCAACCACATGACTCACGTACCCATACCAAATTATCACAGCCAAAGTACAAATCACACACAACACATTTATTGGTGCCATTCCAGCCAAGTACGATACCATTTGGACTGCCATTCTAATCAGACGAAATATGCGCCAAAAATCACAGGTCTCCAACAAAACATTTCAAAGTTAACCATTGGTACGAGACTCACGGCCTCCGTACCCCGCAGAGCCCCATTGGACATCCTTGGGTGGTTAACCCTAGTTCGCGATACGCACACACACGGCAATACGTATCCCTAGAGGCCCCGTCAGACCGTCCCTAGGTGAATATATACATATCATCCACAACGCCACGGGAAGCCATAATTCGAATACTAGAATATGCATACAAATGCTAGGTACTTCGCTAGAATGGCCACTTTAGTCGACGTATACTCACAACTAATGTCACACAACCACAAGTAATTACTAGTAACAAACAACACCAAGTGCCACAACCTTCTTACGATGGAATAACAACTAATATCACACAACATCACATATTCACCGAACATTTACACATATCAACACACAATCCTCGGAAAATAATTTCGGTCTACTAACATCACTAAATATTATTGTAACATCACCAAACATACGCAACCACCACACATATACCGAAAACACATTTGTTTACGAAGTATACGAGTTATCTTTAGAAGACAACATTTATCGAGAACATACCAATCCTTTTTAAAGTTCATTTAAACATTCGGATTGCACATAAAATCATTTATCAATGATTTCATCTAGGAAACATGAAAAGTATGGGCAAGATACTTGCCTCGATACCACGAGCGATGAATCGACGAACGGACACGGTCGGGTAGCCTTCGAACTTCCAAAAACGACCAAGAATTCGACAGCCCATGAATACTACGAAAACAATGCCACCATGAATCAACAATACATCGAAAATATAGGGATCATCCTAATTCCTACCCAATGGAGCAATTCGTCGGACATCTCAAAGGCTCACATCAACATAACCGACGAACATATGAATTTATGAAGTTCAATCCACAAAGTCTCAAGATTAACAAAGGATCTCGAGTATACAATGAAGATCTCACAACAATCTGGGCTAGATCGGCTTAAATCGGCCGAAACCACACAAACCCCCAAAATTCACGAACTAGGGTTCTAAGAAGAGATTACCTTGATTTGGACCAAGAAGATGATTAGATGTTGTTAAACACCTACAAATCCTCACCAAGATGAAGCTTGATGAAGAAGATCGCTCTAAATCGCCTCTGGAGCTCACTCCCGTTGGAGAGATGAAGAAGGGAGAGAAAATGCCGAATTAACGCTGCTGTCCAGTATTTATACTGGACAGTTATTAGCGTGCGCTAAGCACAAACATTAGCGTGCGCTAACGGGGTCAATGCCCCAGATCACTCCGTCTGTAACACGGTTAGCATGCGCTAGCCAATAAGCGTAGCAAGTGCTAACGGGTCACAAAACCAGTCCAGTAGCCCCTGGACAGATCTGCACCTACCAGGTAGCGTGCGCTAGAAAGAACAATTAGCATGCGCTAAGAAGTCGATAGCGTGCGCTAGCTACCAACCTTAGCGTGCACTAACGAGACCCAGCCCCATCCAAGAGCTCTGGATCGCTGGCTGATCGCCGCTAGCTTGCGCTACACAACCGGTAGCGTGCGCTAACCACAACACAGTAGCGTGCGCTATGCCACAAGCATTAGCGTGCGCTACACCACAAAAACCCAAAAACACGCAGAGTGATCCGAAACGCCTCCAAACACATGTCCCAATAAGTCAAACCCGAAACATGGCACAAAATTCCAATGATGAGGACAATACCAATCCGATAAAACCCAGAAAACTCGACGAATCCGGAACAAAGATCTCGGGTATTACATTCTACCCCTCTTAAAAGAAGTTTCATCCCCGAAACTTTAAACATAAAACGATCAACGCAAAACAGTCTCAAATAACATACGCTATCCGTCGCGGACGACCTGCAACGAATCACATGCAGCACGTGGCTGCTATACATCGCCATTTCAGAATGATAACAAAACGCACGGACAAAACTCAGTATGGTTGTACAACACAAACAGTACATCAATCAAAACACAAGTTAATCGCTGAACAAATACGAAATTCCACAACACGAGGATTGGAAGATCGAAAACGAAGTTAATTTCCCGAACTTAAGGAAATTATGAAGTGATATAAACGCTAAAAAAAATCATGAAACGAGATCAACGAATACGAGACAACAAACGATCGAACAACAATGATCAAGACAACAACGGTCGAACAATCATATCCGAATCATAACGAATAGCAGAAATTGAATAGCATCCCCGAAGTCCACAGCACGAATCAAGACAATATATAATCCGATGAAAACGACATGATATACATTTTCATAAGATTCACACGAGCGGAGCCGAATTTGGAAAAGTCACAACGACAAACGGATTAACCCGAAACAATACCGCAACTCGTTCGAACAACAAAAGTGAAGAGTAGAACAAGTCCAGAAAATATCGATGAACAAAAACGAGTCGATAGAGTCGAACAAAACGAAAGCAAAAAAAATATGGGTATTACACCATATCACCTTTAAAAGAGGTTTCGTCCCCAAAACCTAAACAACAAGAACGAAGTGCTAGAATAGCAACCTTCCCGGAAACCTTCTTTTGGTCCCGCATATGATCTCCATGACTGTCTGTACCGCGGTCACGACCGCGCCCTTTTCCCCTCGGCATATTAAGTGGATACTCACTCAATACAATGGTACAACATCGCAAAATAATATACCAAATTGCCAACTCGGCTTGACATATCACATAAGACAACTAATAGCATCTCGATAAGAAGATCCATGAGGTATCCTTTTAAATGATATCATTTGAAAATCTTTGGATTTGCATGTTTATTCAAAATAAAACTTTGAAAGTGTTTTTGGGTATTACACTTTTTCCCCTTGTTCACTCCCCTCAACCTATACGATTTCTATGGTTCGTGAACAAGTTAAGTTTATATCATCGACGCAAATCAATTTCACAATTGAATCTTATCCGGCAACCTATCAGGTTTCTAGGGATAAAATTTGCTCCAACCCAAGGCATCCAATGCTCTCCCGGTACTTTATCCATCCTCCCCGAACGACTACCCCGATAACTCGGAAGCTTAGCACATCCGGTTTGGATTTCAATTTCCCGAAAGCTCGATGGAGGGAAGGAAAACCTTGAAACCTTATAAACTTAATAATTTGTCGTGGGAGAATTTTCGCGATTAAAGTTACACTTTGCACATTAATCCATTTAAGCGCGTTTGTGGCATTCATACAATATGAAACAACCATTCAGAACCTAGTTGCTACCAACATGTGGTTCATTGACCGTTCCTAGAAACAAAAACTCCGTAATCTAATTACAAGTCTTCGTCTTGAATCTTCGCCTTCTCGAAACGGATCTTCCTCTGGTCTTCGTCATTACATATAAATTTTACATTGAAAAATTGCGTCCTAGATACAAATATTTCTAGTAAAATAAATAGGCTCAAAACGGCCTTTACAACCCAATCGAATAAAACGAACGATTCAAAACTAAGTCCATGAACCACATCCCCATTCAAAAGCATTCATCTAATAAATACTATATAAACGGAGAGCGTAGAGATACATTGTTCCAATCAACAATACGAACCGATCCAATCGATTCACACAACCGGTAATATGAAAAAACGTTCAAATAATTCAGTCATCCATAAATATTCCAATTAATCAAATTTCCCTTATAAAATGAAATACCATAAATCATTTTAATCATATTAAATCCAATTTAATATGCGGGAGATTAATTTTAAAGAATACACGAAAAAATCGAGCCGGGGCGAAACTAGCCTGCCACGGCCGAGACACTTCTGGCAGCCTGCCGGCCAGACACCGTCCGTGCCGGCAGTGTCCTAGACCTTCCTGCCAGACACGGCCGTGTCAAATGACATGGTCGAGTCACCTCCGGCATCCTGCCGGCCAAACACGGCCCGTGTCGCCTGACACGGTCGGGTCGTCCCGACAGTCTGCCGAGACTGGCCGGCTGGCACGGCCCGTGTCGCCTGACATGGTCGGGTCAGCCCGGCAGCTTCCTGCCCGTTGTCCGAAAAGTCGTCCGACGACGATTCAGAGCTCGATTTTCGACCGAATATCAAATATCAATATTTTTCAACATTCATATCTTCAATATAAATCATATTTCCCAGAAATTAAAGATTTATATTTAGACATAAACTTAAAAAAATACAACTATTACGAACGAAAAACATATACTACGATTATGACTATAAATGATTCTAAATCATTCACCATCTAATCAAGCATTCCAGATGCCAATATCGTATATACGATCGCAAGACCTACGCTCCGATACCACTATTGGGATTCGGTGCCTAAACCGAAGGCCCAGCAGAAGTGGTAAAATGAAAATTAATTCGATCCGAATCCCTACGAGGATCGATCGAGCTATGTATATACGAATATCAAAACGAAACACAAGAGATATAAGAAACTTACCCTTGTAGCTCGTTGATTAAATGGTATCCTTCTCTTGAGCTATTCCCCAAGCTTGAGTTGAATTTCCTACGATCCAATTTGCTCCAAGCTCTTGGATGATCCAACGCCGAAAGCACCGCGTCTCTACTTGTCACGTGCCGGAAAAACGATCAGAACGACGATCACCTTGCTATCCTCTAAGGATACGGCTAGAGCTAAGTTATGAAGCTTTTAATTGTGATTATAGCACTCTAAGTGTATAACTCACTCTGAATGAGTCTCTTGGTTTTCTCCAAGAACAACCAAGAAGTGATATGAAGAAAAAGATGAACTCTATGAGAAAAATGATTTTTCTCTCTTTCTCTCTCCTTGCAAGAACCGTGAATGTGCTCAAAGGTAGGAGAATGGAGTCAAGTCTTCATCATATGTAATACACTACCAACAACTCATGTCACATGAGAGATTCCCAACAAAGTCATTGTCATCCATTATAAAATGGAAACAAAGACTAAGTGGAAGGTAGGTGGAAAGGGGGGGCGGCCATCTAGAAGGAGTCGTACGAGTTCGGTCCGTTTCGGACTCCCGTGAGTCCAAACAGATAAACTTTGATTCCGTTCCGACGTATTTATATCGATTAATTAATCCAATTAATTAATCATATCAAATGCATAATAACATAATTAATTTCTCCAAGAAATAATTATATTCATGAATTAAATTAATCACCCAGTAATTTATTTAATTCATTAGGCCGTAAATTAATTTATCCAATAAATCAATTTAAAGATCCAATGTCCCAATCTTAGATATCCAATATCGAATATTCATAATGAGAGAATAAGCTTGATTCATTTCGTCGTCAATCCTATTGCGCGACTCGGTAGGTCCGTCTCAGTCAGCAATGGGAGGAACCAAAGAGTAGTAGCACCACCTAGCCAGCCTGGCGGCCTACACTGTACCCCAACTGAGAACGAATGATTGGGATCATTCAAGAACCATTCTGTTGTGAATACCAGTATACGTATAAACCCTTCTTTCAAATGTCCCGATCAAGATATAAGGTCACGGTCAGTCAAACCCTATCTGTACTTGACTCTATGCATGTGTTAATGCAAATCGAGATCACCGAGCTCTCGTGTATCTAATACATCTAGCTCCAATGCTTTGGCCAAAGACTTATGATCTCATCTGCCAATAACCGCATAGGACATATAACCCGCTCACTAACGGGAGCAAGAATTCTATCTTGGTATTCAGTAGGACCTGCTACTTGCTCATCATGATGCACGTCGAGGTTGACCCCTACCTTCCGATTTACAGGGTCGAACTACTCTAATTGTAACACCCCCGGCTCAGCCCGGGAATATTACACGTCGTGGATTCCGCTCCGGAAGCCACCAGGCTAAAAACTATTTTTAAAAACGTTCAAAACGCCAAAAGGCCGGTGACGGTAGTATTTTCCAAAACTCACAAAATCATTTTCCAAATACCGTCATAAAAATACCGTCAAAACGATCAAGGCCAAAATGCCAAAAACTCGGTTTAGGGAATCGGTTTTATGAAATAAAATTCAGTTTGAAAATTACCGAAAGTCATTTTGAAAGAACTCACACAGCGGATAAAATACAGTTCGAAAATACATTTTATATCAAGAATAAACAAACAGTCAATACACGATTCCCCACTATATGCCATAACCAGTATCATCCGGGATCCTCCTCTCTTCACGACCGCTCTATCAAATCTCCAATACCTGAAAAATAAGTCCCACAATGGGGTCAGCCATAATGTCTGACAAATAAAAACAAATACATAAACATAATTAATCATATGTCATGCATCGTGAGAATAGTAACCACAAACTATAACTTTACCACTCTCGATTAATCCAACGGTTCTCGTCAAAATCCCAATATCACAACAATACCGTATAATACTTCAATAACGAATACTTTCCTGTACACAATCCTCTATGTACGATTACCACAAAAACATACCTCTATTCGGATTCATGTACGATTATCACAAAAACATACCTCTATTCGGATTCCTTCCAAACGCACCTCATCTACCAAGAATATCCAAATATCATCAACAGCATCTACTGTATACTACAATCCTCACAAGATTCCATTTATACATTCGTCAATATGCAATACAACACAGAATACTTATGACATGTAATTGAAATTACTTATCGAAACACTATAACTAAACAAGTAATAACTTGCCTTAATATCGATACAACAAAGCCGAATCTGCCCAGTAACGTAAAGTAGCAATAACTCACAATATAGAACTCCAATGCATGATCCAACCAGTCAAAATGAAGTACCATGAGTCGGCAACAAGCTATCCAAAATTAAGTAAAATCGGACTACGTCTTGCGCTTCATCGAGCTACTCAATCACGGTTGCTCCACTGAAAATGGAACTCCAAATACGGAAGAAAATCACGATCCACTCAAAAGAGACTTCACTATATGATAAATTTCTATAATCATATAGAATTTCTTTCTTTTAACTCGACAACCCTACACTATTATAAGTCTACATGATTCTCACCCTTCTCACCACTCTCTTTAAAGAGAATACAAGAAAGGAATTTAATTTGAATCAAATAAGACTAAAGTGTATTACTTGGGTGTACTTGTGAGAAAGACATCAAGACTCCTTATATAGAATAAGAAGGCTTTTCCCCTTTGTTCCCAACTGATGTGGGATAAAAATACATTCTTATAGCATAAGCAAGGCTTCTCATCTTTATTCTCAACCGATGTGGGACAAAACACATCCTTCAAAACACAACTACTGTCCGAGAGCCATAACTCTTACTAACAAAATCAAAATATAATCTCCACCGTTCATATTATATTAAACTATTTGATAAATAACATATCCAAAATTCAGCGCAATCCAACGGTTAAATCTTCATAAATCTATAAAATACCGAGACTTCTCAATATGAATCCGAAAAACAGGAACCTCTCGTTCTTTTAATTATTACGGTCACATTGTACATCCAAATCTAATCTCTACCGTTCAAAATATACTTTACGGTGTTTAGAACTGATTGCAAAAATTCCATATTAATCCAACAGTTGGATTTTTATGAATTATGTCTGTAACATCGCTGCACGGGTGAATGTTCGTTGACGGAACTAAAGTTCTACAAATAGTTTTTACTCATTCGACCATAACTTTCTCGTCCAAACTCGGATTGACTAACTGTTTAGACCACTAGAAAGATAACTCAAATATATATAATACTGTTAATTTTCAGAATTTTTGAACATTCCAACAATCCGTGGTGATTTTTCAAAGTTGATACTTGTCCACGACACCTCCGAGAAAATGTCCAATCTTGTTTCTACTAACATTTCCGGTATTCCTTTCTTATTTTAGATGTTCCAAGACCAGAAATGTACCTCCAATATATTCAAATAAATTTACAAGTCCCGTATTTAGTCGGTATGTATTCCTAAAATTCAGGATATTACATACTACCCCCCTTAAAAATAAATTTCGTCCTCGAAACTTGCAATCCTCTTACAAACAGCTGTTTAATCAGAAAATCCAACATCACCAAAAGTAAACAATCATTATTGAACAATTCGAACAATATACTTACAGGTCTTTGAAGTCGATGATCTCCCGTAATACTAGCATATGATTCCATTTCGAAAATCTCAACACAATTAAATGCCAATACCAACAAATTGGTAATTTTCAAAATTACTCAAACAATTTCGAAAACAATTGATCTCCGCCAACATCAGATTACAGTTTAGAGAACTGTCGAGTTTTGTGTGGGATTTGTGATGTTGTGTCCTCCTCACCTAGAGCGCATGAGCTGCTCCTTGACACATGCCCGTATCACCGGCGTTCCACTCCATATCGATAGCCGCTCCTTGACACGTGCCTCGCACCGGCGTACACTTTCTGATTGGATCTGCCCATTGCACATGACTGTTGCGATTTTTCTTAAACGCAAGTGCACGTTATCGTATACAAGTAATAAAGTGATGAGTGAGTATGGTTCCCACGAGGACTGAATCACTAACTACCGATTTTTATGTATTCTAGTTTTTTTTGAACAATCGAAGTTTGGTTTTGCCATTAATTACTAAAAGAATTAATAAAAGACTAAACAGTAAAAAACGATAGCTTGAAGAAAGGGGATCAAATGATGAATAAGTCTGGGATTCTGAATCCACCTCGGTTTATCCGAATTTACTCTCGATTATCTGAAGTTAATGATTTTCCCAATTTATTGAAGGTGAAGATTGCTAATATACTCTGCCGCCTCTCCCGAGGTCAACAGATTTTTCTAAAGGCGAATAACGCACTCTATCCCTAGGTGAATTGATTCGTCAATTGGCAAAAAGCATAAAATCTCCAAAAGGCCACGTAGTTCCTATGAGTATATTCCTATCTCACAGAATAAAACGGTCCTCACCAATAGTTCCTCACCAACTCTCCTCTCCCGATACGAATTGAATGATTAAAAACAATACAACTATTGGCTAGATAATTGAAAGCATTAAACACGATTGGGAAAACTCAACAAAAAGGGAATTAATTAGATAATCTCAAGCAAATCCGTCAAAACGTAGGTTTCATCAAAATCCTAGATTAGGGTTTTAGCCTGACATGCTAATTAATGAAGATACAGAATTAATAGATAAAAGCATGAAAATCAAACGCAGATGAAGAGCTCGGATTCCTCCATTCTTCTGACTTCCGCCCTCTGCCTTTGATCTCTTCTGCCTCTCTTGTCTGTGATAATCTTCTGTCTTCCTCCTTTTTCCAAGCCTCTCAGATTCCAACCTTCAATGATTAATTAGGGTCTTAAACCCTTATTTATAGCTCTCCCAATCTCCAAATCGCGTCCATGTGAGTAGGTCGAGAACTGGCTTCAAAACGGCCCAAATCCGCGCGGAGCACACCAAAACCGCCTAGTGTGCTCCGGCTCACTAAATCTATGCCGCGGCACATGGCGTGTAATTTAAAACCTGGGCGCTGGGTGTTACGTCTGTGCCGCGGCTCACCTGGACTGTGCCGCGGCACAGAGTACAGTCTACTCTGGTGCCCGCTGGTTCTCTGCGTGTGTCGCGGCCCTGCTGCCTTGTGCCGCGGCTCACGGCCAAAATTTGCCGTTTTCGCGCGTTTCGCCTCGTTTTAGCTTCCGGACTCCAATCTCCTGACAAACATACAAAATTAAGGCATTAAAAGCTCATTTAAGCAAATTTACTCTCCAAAATAATACAAAATAATGATAAATAAACGTATAAAAATACGCCTAACAAATACCCCCAAACTTAAGCCTTTGCTTGTCCTCAAGCAAAAAGAATTAAATTCAACAAAAGAATGTCGTGAATAATCGTGCAACTCATAGTGCTCAACCTAATCAATACTATCCTGAAATTCTCTCTGAAAAATACGAGTATCGTAATAGCGAGCTACACTCAGAACACTGATTCTACAAAGTAACCAAGTTCAGTCCTAATTACTCGTTCATGAAGAAAATCCAGCTCAAAGATTAACAAACGTGAATCAAATCGACCATCAATATGAAAGGTTAAAATAAACGAGCTAAATTCGCCCAGTTCCACTGTCTAATGGCAAAATTTTCACGAGTTTCATAAAAATAATCCTCGGATAGTATTCCCTTATATATATATATGCTCAAGAAATTGATTCGAGTTGACCACTAGGTTCGGATCTCGTTTTGTTTCATCGGGATAATCCTAGGGTGGAATTTCCATTCTCATGTATTGGGAAACCGTTTGACGTAAAAGACACTCATGGGGCACATGGATGCTTCTAGTTACTAAGTTCCCCTCCACAGCGGAGAAACAACTCGAATAGCTAATTCTTGCATGTCCGAATTAAGGTCGCCGTTTTACACGAGAGTAAACAACGGGTCACGCGAGTACCCCTGGTTACTAGGCTCCCTATCATCGGCACATGTGAAATTTTTAAATCACTAGTCTAACCAGGGTCGTCGTTTTACGCGAGAGTAAACAACGGGTCACGTGAATACCCCCGGTTACTAGACTTCCCATCATAGAACAAAGATATCTCAACTTTTGGGAAAAACTCACCGACTCTAAACTCAATCTCAGTGCCAACACGACTTATGTAACTGGACGACTAGCTAACCGAAAAATGTAACCAAACGTATCGACGGTGATTTTAAAACACGTATGTATCCTATCTTATCCGCTAAGGTCTCTACAAAATCGAAGAAAATTTCGGACCTAAATGAAGACTTAGCAGAAACAGAAATCACTGACTACAACTCGACTAAAACTCGACCGTTTCTTCAGAGAGAAAAACAGTGTTGTAACATCAGTATTACACAAATAGAAACACGAAAAATTCATGAATAGAGTAAAATCAAGACAAGCAAGGCTATCGACAAAAAGATAACTAAAAAATAACAAAAAGTGCAACGAAATAAGTACAGCAATAAATGTAGCGACAGAAAGTAAACCCCCCCCCCCCCATACTTAGGACGTACATTGACCTCAATGGACAAAATATAATATTCAATAGAATAAGAAGGTCAAGTACTCCCATCTAGTCCTCTCACGAGCTGGTGCCGGCATCATCCGGTGAGGAGGGTGGTGTGGCTGGCCGAGCAGGTGCAATAAATGGCCCGTATGGGTGCATGATATGGGCCGTCCATGCGGCAAGGTTCTCCTGATGGTAGGCGTCCCTCGCTGCCAGACGCCTCGCCTCACGCCGGTTGGCCCGGCGGGCCTGCTCTCGCATCTCACCCCTGACGGCAGCAATAATGCTCTCTCGCTCCGTCCGCTGCTCCTCTCGCATGGCAGCCAGCATACTCTCCCTCTCTCTCCTCATCTCCTCTCTCTATCCTCATATCCTCTCTCTCTCCTCGTCTCCTCTCTCTCTCTCTCCTCATATCCTCCCTCAGCCCGTCGAACATCGCCTGCAATCTCTCTCTGTCGGGCGGCGGGCCGGCATCTGCCTGCCCCTGTGTCAGCAAAAGAGGCTCGGGGGACCCCTCGTGGGCCTCATCCAGTAGAAATCCTCTCCCCCAAGCGTGCGTCGGCGCTCCTCCCCACTGGTCAAAATGTGAGATGATGCGGTGGTCGATCGGTGCCTGGGGAGCAAGCATCGGCTCGTCGTCCGACCACGTCAGCCCCGACTGCCGGCACAGAGCGCAGATAAGAGAGGGGTACTTCAACCCAGTCTTGGCCCCTCCCTAAATACACTGAAATATAGAACGGACCAAAAGAGGGTCCACATCGAATCGCAGCCCGGATGTGATAGCATATAGTGTCCGGGCGCGGGAGAGAAAAACAGTGCGGATCTGAGATATGGGGTCTATACGAGCGCAAATAAAGTATATCCAGGCACGCCCGAGCCGACTGAGGCGCGAGCTCTTGAAATGGAAAGTGGAAGAACCCGGTACGTGCTGCTCCCAGTCGGAGTCGGGCTGCGTAATAGTCTCGAGCAGAGCCTCCTTCGTGAGGCTAGTCATAACTCAGTCATAAGCCGTCTCATCTACCACCGGCAGCCCAAACAACCTCCGAATAGCAGCTGTGGAAAAATCAACCGTAATACCTCGGACATCGACCTGAGTCCGAGTGTCTGACTGCTGCAACATCTGGCCTGCTCGAATGTGCTTCAATAACGCACTGGCATAGAACTCCTGCACTATCGATATCACCGCTGGCTCGGGGGGTGCAGCAAATCGGGCCCACCCCATCTCATCTATCATCGTAAGCAGTTCCCCGTCTTGGGGGGCTGGAGTAAATCCCCTTTCCGGGATAAGAGGTCGCGGCCGAATCTTCTCATTGAAGATTTTGTGGATCTCAGAGTCAGAAAACTGGTGCGCCTCAGACTCGGCGCGACTACGAGAAGTTTCCCCGCGGGTGGGGGACGACTGAGTCCTGGCCCTCTTGCTCAGCTTCTTAGTCCTAGCCATAGTCAATCCTGAAAAAATTTAAACACCGAAGGTTACTTACTCAAACAATAACGAGAATAATCATCACTCGGCTAAGGATATCCAGCCGTAAATCAGAAATTTTTACGAGATAGCACAACCGTGAGAGAAAAATGAAATTGAACCATAACGTTTTAACTAGACGTACGGGTTGGGGTTGCTGTAATTCCAGAACGAATACGTTGCACAAAGATTCAAAATATTGCCTTAACAAAGAAAATCTTTCATTCAGGCATTTCATCGAACACTTAAAGGGCAAGAGTTCACTTGAAGAACAAATATGGCAATAGCTCGATTAAATCCCCAAGAACAAAAACACGAATCATTCACCATCAAAAACGACATACTCAATTCATTCATAATCCAAAATAACCATGAAAATTCGATCAAAACCATCATGTTATCCACTTAACCATCATAGAACTTTCGAAGGAAATAAACATATTCAATCCTCAAATGCATAACACAACTTCAAATTTAAATTCATAGAACAATTAGAGATTAGATATTTGTACATACCTTGCTTGGATTGTGAAAAATGCAAGAAAATCGCAAGAAGAAGAAGGGAGGAGGATGTCGGCCGATCGCGCGCGCAAGGGAGAGGAAGGGAAGAAAGGGAAGTATACCTGGGGTGGCCGGACGAATGCGGGTTATAAGGTACCTGGGCTGTTCAAATTCCGCATGGTGTGCCGCGGCACAGCTCAAGTGAGCCGCGGCACCGAGTACAGTCCCTTTTTACCTGTTCGCATGTTTTGTCGTGGGCCGCGGCTCAGATTCCGTGTGCCGAGGCTCAGTGCTCAAGTGTGCCGCGGCTCAGTAATGTTGTGCCGCGGCACAGAGTACAGATTGTTTAGTTCTCCCTTTCGATTTGTGTGTGCCGCGGCTCAGGCATCAGTTTCTCCCCTGGGACTTTTCCTACACAGAATTTCAAGAAGAACACGTCAAGAGCGAGAGGTAAAAGCAAATCAAAGCACATAATGATGAAAAATAAAAATGCAAGAATGCAAGAAAAATATAGAAACGCAAAAATCTACAACTACGAACTCGGGTTGCCTCCCGAGAAGCGCTAAGTTTATAGTCTTCAGCCGGACCTATTTAAAAAAAATCAGTTCGCTTTTCGCAAACTCCATTTGATCTCCGCCCCGTTCATCGAACCGTTAATATGGTTTTTAAAATTTTGACCATCGGTCATTAACGATTCGATTTTCGGTTCGGACACCCGATGTTGGTTGCGGAAAGGTTTTGACGAGAACAACTTCCTGAAACACCCATTTTTCTCATGACTAGACGTCCGTTTGATTTCCGGCTTATTTCCCTCTTTCAAAAATGATTGTATGACTTCAGCAGACTTGTCCGAGTGTGGCTGGTCGGATGGCGATGATGGCATGTTCACATGCTTGGGAAATGCTACTCGTTCTACATCTTTCTTAAAGGTTGGACCATCTGACGTGGAATCTGAATTTTTCGACTGACGATGTTTTCGGTGTTTTTCTTTTGCAACGGCCTCCACACTTTCACTTTGTGAGCTCTTATCAACACCTCCCGGCCATGAAAAGGATTTGAATACTTGGAACGTAACATGCTCCTCTTGAACCCGCAGAGTTAATTCTCCTTTTTCCACGTCAATAAGAGTTCTTTCGGTCGCTAAAAATGGTCATCCCAAGATAATCGGGATATCTTCGTCTTCCTCCATGTCGAGAACAATAAAATCCGCTGGAAAGATAAATTTATCCACTTTTACTAGCACGTCCTCAATTACTCCTCTCGGATACTTAATAGATCGATCCGCTAATTGCAAGGAGACCGTCATCGGCTTTGCTTCTCTAATTCCCAGCTTCTTGAAAATAGACAGAGGCATGAGGTTAATACTAGCATCGAGATCGCACAATGCCTTATTAAAAGAGAGATTCCCCATGGTGCACGGTGTGTTGAAACTTCCCGGATCTTTCAATTTTGGTGGAAGCTTCTTCTGAAGAATCGCGCTGCATTCCTCTGTCAATGCGACTGTCTTAAACTCCTCGAGTTTTCTTTTCTTTGACAAGATCTCTTTCATGAATTTAACATAGCTTGGCATTTGTTCCAACGCGTCGGCAAATGGAATGTTAATATGAAGCTTCTTGAACACGTCGAGGAACTTAGAGAATTGCTTGTCCGCCTTTTTCTGTTGTAATCTTTGCGGAAACGGGACGGGTGGCACATATGCCTTCGGATTATCTAGAAACGTTATCGAGGGTCTCCAATCTTGAGATTCCTCCGTCGCTAAATGTTTCTTCTCCTAAATTTCACCTCTCTTTTCACTCCTCTCGGGCTGGTCACACACCTCCTTCCCGCTTCTCAAACTGATCGCATTTAGACTTTCTCTAGGATTTGTCTCGGTTGTACTTGGCAATGCTCCCTCCGGGCGGGCTGTCAACACGTTAGCAATCTGGCCCAGCTGGACTTCCAAGTTGCGAATAGAAGCGGAATGATTCTGCAATGTCGCTTCAGTATGGGTCATGAATTGACTCGTATTCGCTGCCAATTTCGCAATTGCTTCCTCGAGAGAAACTTTTGGAGCGGGAGAGGGCTGCTGTTGGTTTTGAGCGAACGGAGGCTGGTTCGAGTTCTGTCTGTTCTCCACGAAAAGTTGGGATGATTACGCCACCCCGGATTATACGTGTTGGAGTACGGATTATTTTGCCGGTTTCTGTTTCCTACAAACTGAGCTTGTTCAATTTGGGGCTGCTCGAACGGATTTCCGACTTGACACTCCGCGCTAGGGTGAGATCAGTTATACCAATTGCAAGACTCAATGGTAACGGGGGAAGGAGCATGTGAAAATGCTTGGAGCTGCTGCATTAATGCTGCGACTTGGGCTAACAATGTAGATATCGGGTCATTACTCGAAATTTTCGAAACTCGCTTCGGCGTTATTCGTTCGGATGGCCATTGATAAGCATTAGCGGTCATAGCTTCCACCAACGAGCGTGCTTCAGCCATCGTCTTTCCCATCAAAGCTCCACCGGCGGCTGCATCCACGAGAGTGCGTGTAGAAGCACTCAAACCATTGTAGAACGTCTGAATCTGAAGCCAGTCCGGAAGGCCGTGATGTGGGCATCTCCGTAACAAATCTTTGTATCGCTCCCATGCCTCGTGAAGCGATTCCATATCATACTGACCGAAAGTGGTGATCTCGTTTCTCAGTCTCGCCGTCTTAGAGGGTGGGAAGAATTTAGCAAGGAAGGCTTGCGCTAACTCTGCCCATGTTGTGATCGACCCCGGCGGTAAGGAATTCAGCCAAAATTTCGCTTTATCCCTCAAAGAGAAAGGGAAAAGCCGTAATCGGATAACATCATCGGTGACACCATTGTTCTTGAACGTGCTACAAATCTCAAGAAAAGAAGCAATATGTGCGTTGGGATCATCATTCGGCAATCCACAGAATTGGCTCGCCTGCACCATCTGAATAATAGCAGGCTTAATTTCGAAATTGTTCGCCTGAATGGTGGGACGCCGAATCCCCGAAAAGTTTGCGTTAATCTGCGGCATAGCATAATCTCGAAGAGCTAGTGCCGGTTGAACTTGCTGCACATGGTTATCTCCTCCTTGAATTTCGATATTTTCAGCCATGTTGACCGTTGTCGGTAGCTCTCGTTTCTCCTTCTTCTTTCTCCTAAGAGTGCGCTCGAGTTCGGTATTCAAAGGTAGCAGGCCTTTGTCACCGAGTTTTCTCATGCACCACCCAAAAAAAATCCTGAAAGGAAAAAAATAAATAAATAATAAAATTAAATACACGAAAATAAGTAAATAAAAACGTTCAAACTAAGACTAGAAATACTGAAATCGATATTAGCAAAAATTTCAGTCCCCGGCAACGGCGCCAAAAACTTGTTGCGATTTTTCTTAAACGCAAGTGCACGTTATCGTATACAAGTAATAAAGTGATGAGTGAGTATCGTTCCCACGAAGACTGAATCACTAACTACCGATTTTTATGTATTCTAGTTTTATTTGAACAATCGAACTTTGGTTTTGCAATTAATTACTAAAAGAATTAATAAAAGACTAAACAGTAAAAAACGATAGCTTGAAGAAAGGGGATCAAATGATGAATAAGTCTAGGATTCTGAATCCACCTCGGTTTATCCGAATTTACTCTCGATTATCTGAAGTTAATGATTTTCCCAATTTATTGAAGGCGAAGATTGCTAATATACTCTACCGCCTCTCCCGAGGTCAATAGATTTTTCTAAAGGCGAATAACGCACTCTATCCCTAGGTGAATTGATTCGTCAATTGGCAAAAAGCATAAAATCTCCAAAAGGCCACGTAGTTCCTATGAGTATATTCCTATCTCACAGAATAAAACGGTCCTCACCAATAGTTCCTCACCAACTCTCCTCTCCCGATTCGAATTGAATGATTAAAAATAATACAACTATTGGCCAGATAATTGAAAGCATTAAACACGATTGGGAAAACTCAACAAAAAGGGAATTAATTAGATAATCTCAAGCAAATCCGTCAAAACGTAGGTTTCATCAAAATCCTAGATTAGGGTTTTAGCCTGACATGGTAATTAATGAAAATACAGAATTAATAGATAAAAGCATAAAAATCAAACACAAATGAAGAGCTCGGATTCCTCCGTTCTTCTGACTTCCGCCCTCTGCCTTTGATCTCTTCTGCCTCTCTTATCTGTGATAATCTTCTGTCTTCCTCCTTTTTCCAAGCCTCTTAGATTCCAACCTTCGATGATTAATTAGGGTCTTAAATCCTTATTTATAGCTCTCCCAGTCACCAAATCGCGTCCATGTGAGTAGGTCAAGAACTGGCTTCAAAACGGCCCAAATCCGCGCGGAGCACACCAAAACCGCCTAGTGTGCTCCGGCTCACTAAATCTGTGCCGCGGCACATGGCGTGTAATTTAAAACCTGGGCGCTGGGTGTTACGTCTGTGCCGCGGCTCACTGGATCAGGCCGCGGCATGCAGTCGCCTACTCAGTGCCCACTGGTCCTCTGCGTGTGCCGCGGCCCTGCTGCCTTGTGCCGCGACTCACGGCCAAAATTCGCCGTTTTCGCCCGTTTCGCCTCGTTTTAGCTTCCGGACTCCAATCTCCTGACAAACATACAAAATTAAGGCATTAAAAGCTCATTTAAGCAAATTTACTCTCCAAAATAATACAAAATAATGATAAATAAGCGTATAAAAATACGCCTAACAATGACTACGGCACCGGCGTTCACTCCCTGCCTTGTCAGTCTCGGAAACACCAACAATCACCAAATCCACACAGAACTACAACAAAACTCAAAAATAACACAGTTCCAAAACAATACAGTTCAAAATAGCCAGAAATCCAATTACACAAAAACCACGCCACTACCACATCGGTAGAGCCACATAACACACGTGCCCGGTTTCGCAAAATCTTGGGCTCCGATACCATAATTGTAACATCCCAACCCGACAAGGGTAGAAGTATCACATTATGGTGCCAAATCAGAACGTACAACAAGCGGAAGACTTCTAAACATAATAATTACAAAGTATTCTAAGGGAACAAAAGAAATGCTAATTCTATATAATATGTAATACAAATCCAAGGTAAATCCAATCCAAGTCTAATCGAGATGCAAATGGGCTTCTAATCCTCAGGGTAGTCCACTAAGAGCTCCTATGCACTCTTCACTCAACCCAGCTTCCAACCTAAAACCTGCCGCAGGAAAAGAAATGCGGCTGAGCTTAAAAAGCTCAGTGAACAGATATATATAAACGCAACAAAAGATAAGGAACAAAGAATGATATGGTGCATTGGGCAAAGCATAAGGTATAAACAAAAGGATATAAAAAATAAGGAGAGATCAGTAATCTACCACGAGCCTGAACATAAGTCAAATCAAATATCATAGTAACCATGGAGTAGCTAACTCCCGAACATGTGAAAGGCATGGATCGCACCCATGCATCAGTCACCGAACATACCATATCATATCATATCATATCATATCCATCAAATACAAATCGAACCTAGGATGCGTCCATACGCCCCCGAACAAATCATATTGGCCATAACAAATATAAAGTGCACATATCATATTAAAATGGAACGGTGTGGAACATCACTCAACCACACTAGAGTCATGCCATTGGTACATCAATGACACGGCCATGTTACCTTCATGGCTAGGAAACGAACCTCACTCAGGTATCAAACTGAAGGGTTCAAATGTTATATCATATCAAAGTCAAAGTTTAAGTCATCAAGGAGTCATAATCAAAGTCCAAATGTCAAAGGTTCATATCAAAGGTTCAAAGCAAAGGTTCATATCAATGTTCAAATGCCAAAGATTCACAAATCTAAGGGTGCATAGCAAAGGTTCAAATAGAGCATAAGTCAAAGAAAGCCATACTAATAAGGCTCGGATCAAGGTATCATAATCAAAGCTAATATCAAATAAATGTGAACGAATCATGAGAAACCTTAAGAGATAAGGTCAGAATATCTGTACCGATACGAAACAAACAATAACAATAGTACATAGAATCAGAACCCTTACTGATATAGGGTAGAATATACGTACGAATAATCAAACAAACGAAACAACCGATAACAATGGTAGAGAGAAGGGGGTATCAAGAATATCTGTACGAATAATCAAACAAACAAAACAACCGATAACAATGGTAGAGAGAAGGGGGTATCAAGAATATCCGTACCTTAAACCACTAACGAAACCAAGTCATAACATAAGAATATGAAGTCACTCCTTCTTCAGCGAATCTACACGAATGAGGTACATTTTATACTTATTAGCTCATTTAATGTCATAACGGATTCTTAATTACTTAACAACATTTATTAATGTGATTAGGGTCTCGTTATTAGAATTATGTTATCATATGACCAATTATATCATAATAAATGTTTAAGTGCATTTTAGGGGTTTATACTTATTAATGAATCTTAAATGATATATTACATACATGTTCTTCAAATGACTGGTTTTATAACAAAATTAGGTCCACTTAACGAATTTTAATACCATACCAGAAGTCAAAAAAAAATTCACCAAAATTGTCACAGAAGCTATAATGTCTTAGGAGTCTATTTGAATTTTCCCAGATGTTATTATTAAGTATAAGTACCCTACAAAAATTATATTCTCAGACCTACCCAGAAAATTGACCTGCTGATATACTTTTAAAGTATTGGTCTGTTAGACCGGTTTAGAAAGTTCACAAAAATTCCCAAAAATTCCAGAAGTAGATTAACATGACATATATTCACCATATCAATTTATAGACCTTAAGACCTTATGGTCTGCCAATGAAAAATCCCTCATTCAAACTGATTTTCATACTTAGTTTTTCAGGTTTGACAACTTATGTTGTAAAAATCAAAAAACACATTTCCCGACCTCAAATAGGCATATAATTTACATTTCCAGAAAGTGCACTGATTGAACTTATGTTTAGACTCAAAAAAATCACCCAAAAACATATCGGCATCATCAGTTTGGACATCCATTAATCCGACTCAAAATTCTGCATAGCAAGAACCTCCTAAAATTACAACAAAACCCTAACTCATTAAGCCCTAATCGCCCTCATTAAATTCATAGGGTTATCCAGGTTTTAAGTCATAATTAATGAGTCCTTAATGTGTTAATTAATGTTCATACTAGGGCTTGAAATATTACTTATTCGAATAGGGTATAAACCAACAAAATTCGACACACTTGTTTCACAAATTCATGATTTTATGTGGCTTATACTTGGTGATTCATGTTACAATTTAACAAGGAAATCAAATAGTATGTTAACGTGATCATTATGGTATGTATAGTGTAACACCCCAAATTAGGTGGATATTACAGTGCCGTAGATCCCCGACTGGGACCCACCAGGCAAATGAAAATGACTGAATTATACAGGATAAATGCAGTACCGAACCACATTACAACAATAATTTCTCCGATGAGGAGTTTAATTACAACACACCAGGACAATACCGAATACTAGTGTATTTTATATAAAGATAAAATACACAACACTGAATGAAACGGAGTATCCAAATGAAAATCTGCAGCGGAAAATAAATGACGACAATATGAATAACTGAAAGTTCGGGGCCCCCTACTAGTATCACTTGGACTCCTCGACGTCAGCATGCTATTCCCGTGCTTTTGCCTTGCCATGACCTGAAAAACAGAATCCCCAAATGGGTCGGGCCATACGTAACAACAATCCTCAAGGGTTGAAATTACAGAATCATGATTTAACTGAAGTTATGAAATATCCTTAGTTATGAATTACGCTGAAGAGGGGTATCATAGTACGCCCGTAGTGTTCTGTGCAAGTGTACAAGACGAATGACCGGACACACCCGTCCTTGTACCTAATTAGTCTCACGGATGTAATCTGTTACCGTGTGCACAGTCCAATGTATCACTCCCAATACATGGCCATAACGTGCCCGACTAAAAATTCCACACATCTGCACCCGGCCACGCAATATGAACCCGGAAGGTCATATGAACGAGAACGACCATAATGAATATCAATGAATAATAATAATCTGACAAAGTCAAGAATGACTCACCGAGATGAAATGATAATGAAGTGATTGATAGTTTCAATGAAATGATTGGAACCGCCGTTCCTCGTTAATGAAGTGATTATTCGACAATTACAAGTCTCAATATGATTAATATAATGATGAATGAGTTATGATTATGAAAGATCAACAACAACAGGAATGAATATCCTTTTAACCGAGTAAGAATTAACTTACTCAATAGCGATGACAATTATCCTTCCACGAACAAATGTCCTAAATGCGATGTCGGTCGCTCGAACAACCTTGAATAACACAATTACCAACAATCCGTTCAATATACGAATCAAACACGAATATAACGAACTCAAAACGTCGATACGACTAAACCAAGTCCATTGAGGCATTAAATCAAACACGTTGCGGCCAAACTCCGATTGTTTACAATCAAACCTCAATATACCAATATCAAATCCCCCAAGAAGTGTTTCGAACCAACAAAACATCTTCAATACGATTAATAATCCAAGACGAATATCCAAAAACGTGATTATAACGACAATTAATCGAAAACCCCCCAATTCCAACTCGATATTGAAAGTGTTCTTGAATAATCCCTCAATAATCCAATGAATCATTATACAAACTCATAATCATATACATATCCCTTCATATAACATGATTATAATGTCCAAAACATCATATCTCAACACAAAATCGAAATCCAAGATGTTGAAGAAATTACCTCTTGAAGATCCAACCACTTCGATCCGATGAATATGAGTTAAATCGAGTATCCGAGCTATATGATCGAATGGAAATGAATAAAATCAAGTACTCAAGTGTTAGATGAAGGAAAATCCCTTCCCCCCAAGCTCTCTCTCGGACAAGATGGAAGAAGAAAGTGAAAATGAAGAAAAAGTCCCGGCCAGCCCTATATAAATCCGCCGGTTACGGCCGTAACTCGCCCTCATACGGCCGTAACATCCTGTGTCAACGGCCTTACGGCCAGAATCGCCAACTCAGACGGCCGTAACTCGACTTCGTCCAAAATCTCGCCGACAGACTTACGGCCAGAATCGCCCCGAGTTACGGCGTAACTCGCCTTCGTCAAAAACATCTGCCGCATCCTTACGGCCGTACCCGCACACCTTACGGCGTAACTCGGATGATACGGCCGTATCCGCCAAACTTACGCGTAAGCCACCTTCGTCGAAAATGACCAGGCACCACACTGCAGACGGCCGTATCCGGCCAAGCCTTACGGCCGTATCTCCCTCGCCTTACGGCCGTATGCCGACACCCTTACGGCCGTAACTCGCCTACGGCCAAAAACGTCTGGGCACCCTGCTCGACACGTACGGCCGTATCCGGCCAAGCCTTACGGCCGTACTGCCCAACTTACGGCCGTATGCCGAAATCCTTACGGCCGTAAGTCCCGCTCGTCCGAAATGGCCTGAAAACAACGAACGCCTATTACGGCCGTATCGGACACTCCTTACGGCCGTAACTCGTTGCTGGACAAGATGAAAATTCCGACAAGTCCGATTTTTCGCTACGATCGATGAATGATTCGACATACCAAACATTTGCGAACGCGAACAAGTCCAACACATGCCAAAAATGATATTTCCAGCAGAAGACTACCAATCACGATGATAATGATAATACTCCCGCTCTGACACTCAAACGGAGATGAAATGATGATTGGTAACTGATACACGGTTACAACATGCCAAATAGACGCAAATGAATGAATCATGACTGATGAATGATTATTGATGAGTGAAAATTACTGAGTGATCATTACTGACTGATAGTTACTGAATGATAATGAATGAATAACAACCGGGTATTACATACTCCCCCCCTTAAAATGAGTTTCGTCCCCGAAACTAAGGGTCAAACAACTCGGGATAACTCTCCCGCATACTCTCCTCGGTTCCCAAGTAGCCTCTTCGACTCCGTGTCTAGACCACTGAAATTTAACCAAAGGAATCGCCTTATTCCTCAACTGTTTGATTTGCCGCTCTAACACTCGTATGGGACGCTCCTCATACGAATGATCATCTGCGATCTCGATTTCGTCGAACTGAAGTATGTGACTCGGGTCGGCAACATATTTCCGTAGCTGAGAGACGTGAAACACATTACGAATTCGGCTCAACGCCAGAGGTAAAGCCAATCGATAAGCTAACTCGCCTACTCGATTCAAAATCTCAAACGGTCCAATAAATCTCGAACTCAACTTCCCCTTTTTCCGAAACGGAAAATACCTCGACTCGGGGATACCTTGACCAAAACGTGGTCACCCGTCTCGAACTCTAGTGGTCAACGACGATTATCTGCATATGATTTCTGTCGACTCTGAGCAGTCAACAGATGACTCCTGATCAAAGTTACCTTCTCCCGGGCAGCTATAAGTATATCGGGCTCGGTGCCGATTGCCTCTGATGGGTCGTCCCAACACAAGGGAGATCGACAACGACGACCGCACCAGGCCTCGAAAGGTGCTACATTCATCGCAGCATGCCAACTATAATTGTACGTGAATTCGATCAACGGTAGTTGGGCTTCCCAATTGTCTTCTAAATCGAGGACGCATGCCCTCAACATGTCCTCCAATGTCTGAATAGTCCTCTCTGATTGTCCGTCGGACTGAGGATGAAAAACGGTAATGAGATTAAGCTGAGTTCCCAAAGCACGATGAACTGATTTCCAAAAAAAAAAAAGACATGAATCGCCCGTCACGATCAGAAACGATACTCTTAGGAGTACCGTGCAGTCTCACTATCTCTTTGATGAACAGCTGGGCAA
The DNA here is from genome assembly GCA_033398695.1 of Orobanche coerulescens. Taxonomy (NCBI): domain Eukaryota; kingdom Viridiplantae; phylum Streptophyta; class Magnoliopsida; order Lamiales; family Orobanchaceae; genus Orobanche; species Orobanche coerulescens. The sequence goes on from CM065814.1 coordinate 46,985,403, forward strand.
GTCTCTCGGGACCCCACGTATCCTTAATCTCAAGGAAAAGAGCTGATTAGTTAAGCGGTCCACAATCACCCGGATCGTATTCCTGCCACGACGACTCGAGGCATCGGCAACCACGTTTGCCTTACCCGGGTGGCACAGGATCCCGATATCATAATCTTTGATTAGTTCCAACCACCGCCTCTGTCGCATATTTAACTCCTTCTGAGTAAATATATACTTCAAACTTTTATGATCGGTGAATAACTGACAGGTGACGCCATAAAGGTAATGACGCCAAATTCCCAACGCGAGAACCACGGCTGCTAGCTCTAGGTCGTGGGTCGGATAATTAACCTCGTAAGGTCGCAATTGCCGTGAAGCAAAGGCAATAACCTCCCCATCCTGCATTAATACACATCCGAGACCGTGTCCGGACGCGTTACTAAAAACCACGAATCCTTCCGTCCCTTCTGGCAAGGAAAAGACAAGTGCTGAAATTAACCGGTTCTTGAGTTCCTCAAAACTCCGCTGACACACGTCGGACCACGTGTATTTCTTACCCTTTCGCAAAAGGTCCGTCATTGATTGAGCGATTTTAGAAAACCCTTCCACAATTCGCCGATAATAATCGGCTAATCCGAGAAAGCTTCGGATTTCCTTATCATTCTTCGGAGGTAACCAATCTTGGATAGCCTCCGTCTTCTGAGGATCAACACGCACATCGTCTGATGAAATTACATGCCCGAGAAACGACACTTCGGACATCCAGAATTCACATTAAGAAAACTTTCCATAAAGTTGCTCGCGTTTTAACACGTCGAGAACCTGCTGAAGACGTACCTGGTGTTCCTCTCGATCACGAGAATAAAACAAAATGTCATCGATGAAGACAACAACAAACTGATCCAAAAAGTCGATGAAAACCCGATTCATTAACTCCATGAATACCGCAGGTGCATTAGTTAGCCCGAACGACATAACTACGAACTCATAATGACCATAGCGTTTACAAAACGCCATCCTTGCGATACCCGACTCTTGAATTCGCAGCTGATGATATCCAGATCTTAAGTCGATCTTGGAGAAATACTGAAGTTCCCTGAAGTTGATCTAAGAGATCATCAATACGGGGTAGATGATACAAATCCTGATCATCACCCTGTTCAACTCCTGATAATTAATACACACACGAAACGAATCATCCTTCTCCTTGACAGATCACACTGGTGCTCCCCACGGGGACGCATTCAGTTGGAGATACCCTTTCTCGAACTATTCTTCATGTTGAATCTTCGACTCCTGCATTTCGGTCGGGGCCATCCGATACGGTGCCTTCGATAACGGGGAGGTACCGAGCTCCAACTCACTCCTGAATTCCACTAATCTATGTGAAGGAAACCAGATAACTCGTCTAGAATACATCGCCAATCTATGACAATGATACCACGAATGATTGAACATTTCGATTGCCCTAGAATGGTCAATCGATAAAAAGTGATACCAATAATGATTGAACAACTCGATTGCCTTATAAAGGCCAATCGATGAAAATGATACAATGAATGTTTGAATAACTCGATTGCCTTAGAAAGGCTAATAGATGAAAATGATACAATGAATGATTGAATGACTCGATTGTCTTAGAAAGGCCAATCGATGGAAATGATACAATGAATGATTGAATAGCTCGATTGTCTTAGAAAGGCCAATCGATGAAAATGATACGATGAATGATTGAATAACTCGATTGCCTTAGAAAGGCCAATCGATGAAAATGATACAATGAATGATTGAATAACTCGATTGCCTTAGAAAGGCCAATCGATGAAAATGATACAATGAATTAATAACTCGATTGCCTTAGAAAGGCCAATCGATGAAAATGATACAATGAGTGATTGAATAACTCGATTGCGGAATTTCTCTGCTTTCGTCATAATAATAATTCTTCTGGAACAACGGGGATTACTTCCCTGAAGCACACATTCGACAACCAACGACGGAAAGGTAGCGACCAAACGCTTACGGACACTGATGATGGCATCATGACGATCCATCCAATCAATACCCAAGATGACGTCGTCCCTCGGCAAATCTACTACGATTAGGTCCGCTGGCCATACACGACCATGAAACTGAATCGGACAATTCTGAATCTCACGATTACCGATAATTCGTCTACCATCAGGTAGGCCAATGACATAAGGCTCACAACTAGTAGCACTACCCAGACGTAGTCTACTCAAACATGACTCGGAAATGAATGAGTGTGATGCACCAGTATCAAAAAGGGTACACACAGGCTGGGATAGAATATCGAGTGTACCTGAGATCATTCGGGCCTCTGGATCATCGGTCTTCTTCATCTCAGAATTGGCCTCGCTGCCCCGAACCAGACGCCCTGCCTCGATAGCTCTGCTCCGCCTTTGTTAGCTCTCGCTGCCTTAAACGACGCCGACCGAGTGGCCTGATTCGCACCTTTGAATGTCCCGGGTCCGAGATGACGCCGAGTGGGTTTAGAGTCCTTCGCAAAACGGGCCCTATGCCCAGCAATTCCACAGTTATGGCACGTGACAGTCTGCTTCGGACATTTGGTGCTGAAATGACCCTGTTCTTCACAGTTGAAACAGGTGACGGCCGAACTGGCCGCTCGGGACTGAGATCCCGCACGATTATGCACCGTAGGAGGTCGCTCAGAAATGATAGGACTCACACGAGGCTTCTTGAAGGTTGACTGACCGCCTTCGGGTTGATTACGCTTCGTTGATTTCTTGCTGACAGATGAGGGTTGTTGTTCAGCACTCTCCTTAACAGCTGGCTCATACGGGAGAGTTCTCTCGATTAATCCGGCCAGAGTGGCGCAATGATGGTTGATCAATTGCACATGGGTCATCATGGCCTGCATAAAAGTGAGTGGATCAACCCGAACATCTTCTGATCGAGCCAAGTCCTGGGCACGATTTCCCGACAGCGAGTGATTATTTCCCGGGTCTCGGCCCGCACCGCGGCCTCTCCCCGTGCATCCCCTGACAGCTCTCCCCATACTGAAGTAGGAAGGTCGCATAATGATTATATTTCCCGCATGATTATCACGTTATGATTATGCCATGAGATGATGAAAATGAGTATACATGCTCTAACTTAGTGATTATATGAATGATTTACTGAAGTGGCATGATTATCTGATGAAATTCTTGAAAGGATTATCTTGAATAACTTAACAAGATTAATAATATGAGCATCCAGATCGACAACTGAGTAATGAAATGAATTGAGTAATTAATGAATTAACATGATCGTCCTGATCATTAACTGAGTAATGAAATGAATTAAGTGATTAATGAGTTAACATGATCGTCCTGATCATTAACTGAGTAATGAAATGAATTAAGTGATTAATGAGTTAACATAATCATCCTAATCACAATGAATGATGATGTTTGAGGATTGTTAATTGATGAATGATGAATGAATGACTATTGCCAGATATTATACCATGGCGTTAGAAATCTTACAGTTCTTTCGGTCTGATTGGCTCGGCATTTGCACAGGTCACACGTGACGCGAAAGTCCAATGATACTAGTCTGATGACGATGATTTCAAATGAGACATGAATCGGAAGGTAGTATTCAAAACCACGCTCTGATACCAACTCTGTAACACCCCAAACTAGGTGGATATTACAGTGCCGTAGATCCCCGACTGGGACCCACCAGGCAAATGAAAATGACTGAATTATACAGGATAAATGCGATCAACCACATTACAACAATAATTACTCCGATGAGGAGTTTAATTACAACACACCAGGACAATACCGAATACTAGTGTATTTTATATGAAGATAAAATACACAACATTGAATGAAACGGAGTATCCAAATGAAAATCTGCAGCGGAAAATAAATGACGACAATCTGAATAACTGAAAGTTCGGGGCCCCCTACTAGTATCACTGGGACTCCTCGACGTCAGCATGCTATTCCCGTGCTTTTGCCTTGCCATGACTCAAAACAGAATCCTCAATGGCCGCCATACGTAACAACAATCCTCAAGGGTTGAAATTACACAATCATGATTTAACTGAAGTTATGAAATATCCTTAGTTATGAATTACGCTGAAGAGGGGTATCATAGTACGCCCGTAGTGTTCTGTGCAAATGTACAAGACGAATGACCGGACACACCCGTCCTTGTACCTAATTAGTCTCACGGAGGTAATCTGTTACCGTGTGCACAGTCCAATGTATCACTCCCAATACATGGCCATAACGTGCCCGACTAAAAATTCCACACATCCGCACCCGGCCACGCAATATGAACCCGGAAGGTCATATGAACGAGAACGACCATAATGAATATCAATGAATAATAATAATCTGACAAAGTCAAGAATGACTCACCGAGATGAAATGATAATGAAGTGATTGATAGTTTCAATGAAATGATTGGAACCGCCGTTCCTCGTTAATGAAGTGATTATTCGACAATTACAAGTCTCAATATGATTAATATAATGATGAATGAGTTATGATTATGAAAGATCAACAACAAAAGGAATGAATATCCTTTTAACCGAGTAAGAATTAACTTACTCAATACCGATGACAATTATCCTTCCACGAACAAATGTCCTAAATGCGATGTCGGTCGCTCGAACAACCTTGAATAACACAATTACCAACAATCCGTTCAATATACGAATCAAACACGAATATAACGAACTCAAAACATCGATACGACTAAACCAAGTCCATTGAGGCATTAAATCAAACACGTTGCGGCCAAACTCCGATTGTTTACAATCAAACCTCAATATACCAATATCAAACCCCCAATAAGTGTTTCGAACCAACAAAACATCTTCAATACGATTAATAATCCAAGACGAATATCCAAAAACGTGATTATAACGACAATTAATCGAAAACCCCCCAATTCCAACTCGATATTCAAAGTGTTCTTGAATAATCCCTCAATAATCCAATGAATCATTATACAAACTCATAATCATATACATATCCCTTCATATAACATGATTATAACATCCAAAACATCATATCTCAACACAAAATCGAAATCCAAGATGTTGAAGAAATTACCTCTTGAAGATCCAACCACTTCGAGCCGATGAATATGAGTTAAATCGAGTATCCGAGCTATATGATCGAATGGAAATGAATAAAATCAAGTACTCAAGTGTTAGATGAAGGAAAATCCCTTCCCCCCAAGCTCTCTCTCGGACAAGATGGAAGAAGAAAGTGAAAATGAAGAAAAAGTCCCGCCACTTCTATATAAGCCGGAAGTTACGGCCGTAACTCGGCCCTCATACGGCCGTAACATCCCAGGTCAACGGCCTTACGGCCGTAACCGGCCAACTCGTACGGTCGTAACTCGGCTTCGTCCAAAATCCTGCCGACAGACTTACGGCCGTAACCGCTCCTGAGTTACGGGCGTAACTCGCCTTCATCAAAAACATCTGCCGGCATCCTTACGGCCGTACCCGCACACCTTACGGGCGTAACTCGGATGATACGGCCGTATCCGGCCAAACATACGGGCGTAAGCCCCCTTCGTCGAAAATGACCAGGCACCCTGCCTGCAGCGTACGGTCGTATCCGGCCAAGCCTTACGGCCGTATCTCCCTCGCCTTACGGCCGTATGCCGACACCCTTACGGCCGTAACTCGCCTACGGCCAAAAACGTCTGGGCACCCTGCTCGACACGTACGGCTGTATCCGGCCAAGCCTTACGGCCGTACTGCCCAACTTACGGCCGTATGCCGAAATCCTTACGGCCGTAAGTCCCGCTCGTCCGAAATGGCCTGAAAACAACAAACGCCTATTACGGCCGTATCCGACACTCCTTACGGCCGTAACTTGTTGCTGGACAAGATGAAAATTCCGACAACTCCGATTTTTCGCTACGATCGATGAATGATTCAACATACCAAACGTTTGCGAACGCGAACAAGTCCAACACATGCCAAAAATGATATTTCCAGCACAAGACTACCAATCACGATGATAATGATAATATTCCCGCTCTGACACTCAAACAGAGATGAAATGACGATCGGTAACTGATACACGGTTACAACATGCCAAATGGACGCAAATGAATGAATCATGACTGATGAATGATTATTGATGAGTGAAAATTACTGAGTGATCATTACTGACTGATAGTTACTGAATGATAATGAATGAATAACAACCGGGTATTACATATAGTATATTTTAAATTCTGGTTTAGCACATATATATGTCGTAGTATCAAGATTAGAACAGGATGAGGATCAAAGGTACCTTGGCTGGATTAATAAGAATCAAAAGAACCGGGGTAAGCTATGACACCACATAATACGATCACCCAAGGCTGTAACAAATGGAAATCAAGGCTGCAACAAATCAACTTCTAATTCACCAACTAGCTAATCCTCTTCCCTTCTTCTTGGCAGCAAACGAATAGGAGTTTGATATAGTTTTCTGGTTGTGTTTATGATTCGGTGTAGGAGATAAAACAAGGAGGTATTATACAATTTAGGAGGAAAATAAAAAGCGTGGGTGTAACTATGGAAACAATGAAAATCGTATCAACCATTAAGGGGTGACTGAGAGAAACATACGGCTTAATTTAGGGCTAATGATTCTCGATACTGATTTTATAATTCTTATCCCTTAATTTTGTAGGCAATAGATATAAGGAAAGTAGATTGTGTCAGTGTGATATTGTGGAAGGGATAGGCTAGGAAACATGTGATAGGATAGAAAGGATTAGGAAACTTGAAACATTTTATTTATTTAGATCACTTTAGGTTATAGCTCATATAATGTATTTTTAACATATAATATATAGTTTAGGTTTATTATTAATCATTACAAAACTTAGGTAAAATTTCAAATTAGATGTAAAATTAGGGATTCCAAATGTAGGGTTTTACAACTCTTCCCCTCTAAAAAGAAAATTTCGTCCGCAAAATTGATGTCGCAAAAGTTAGACGGATACGTATCAAATCACAAAAAGAAACGACATAATTAACCTCACGCTCGGGGAGGTTCTTCCAACAGAATCTTCACAAATAGAAAATTTTTCTCATGACTCCATCCCGATAACAAGGATAGCCCCAGGCTCTCCACAGAACACAAATGGTAACAAATCTGATCCAGCGAATGTGAAACAAATACGTAGCAGATGACATATGACAGATGATAGATGATAGTTGGAATCCTACAAGGAGATGCACTAAACACATATACCTACGAGGCAAGCACGGAGATAGTACTAAACGATAAATCTTCATCAACTCTTACCGAATTCTAGAAGCACAAATCGAATCATCAAACGTATCAAGAGTTTCTTAAGAAAAGGTGGGTAACCTATTCGTACAAATGATCACTAGACACGTATCGTAGTATCAAAATACATCAGAAGGCAAAATGGAGTTGGTAGGATAATCGTACGGATAAGAATGAACCTAAAGGCTAACATATCGCGAATAGTTCTTTGTTGGATATCAACTTCTAACGCTTCTAAGGCACTCCTCAAGATATCCTATGGTCACAATAAGTGCACATTATATGATGTAAGTATTATCACGTTGATCAGGCGTTATAATACTAGCATCATATAAATATGCCCTCATGACGGTCATACTCTATCTCGAGTTGTAAAAAAGTAACCTATCAGAATAATATCAAAATCATAACCTTCCAAAGGAAACAATTAGCAGAGTTAATTCATCATCAGAATGGAGTGGACAATTTCCTATACTCGTGGTTAATAACCACCAGATTTCTCATAGGAATTGAAATGGGCTATGCAAAATTAAATAGTGTTAGAGGAAACTTAATATGCCCAGCATAAGTAATAGAATTTACAGAATGTGTCAAACACATTATGTTTGTAAGAATTTCCAGAATGGTCGGAAAGGTATCAAACTGGTTATCAAACAAATCAGAAATGGAGATTAGAATCAGAAAGTGAAACTTAACTGGTGTAAGGTATCCATGTAGTTCTCGAGGCACTCTAAACTTACTTGGTCACTAATCTTATGTTGTGCAAAATAATAAGTTTCTAACCTCCAGAAGATTGATCTAAAAAGGGCTTAACTGAAAGTAAAGCATGAATCAGAGTGATGCAGAAGCAAGATGACTAACCAACTTCTTATCATATCATCTACCCAATCCTCACCGGTCATATTAAAGTTCTTAAGAGAAGAACCTAAAGCAAATCCTTCCAAGGTTATTCCATAAGCTCCTAAAGTGCAAACCTAAGGGTCCAAGTTTCCACAGGTCATAACATATGTACTACAAGTCGCAGCCTGGGATGCATCCATACGCCCCCGAACAAATCATATTGGCCATAACAAATATAAAGTGCACATATCATATCAAAATGGGACGGTGTGGAACATCACTCAACCATACTAGAGTCATGCCATTGGTGCATCAATGACACGACCATGTTACCTTCATGGCTAGGAAACGAACTTGGCTCGGGTATCAAACTGAAGGGTTCAAATGTTATATCATATCAAAGTCAAAGTCTAAGTCATCAAGGAGTCATAATTAAAGTCCAAATGTCAAAGGTTCATATCAAAGTTCAAATGCCAAAGGTTCACAAATCTAAGGGTGCATAGCAAAGGTTCAAATAGAGCATAAGTCAAAGAAAGCCATACTAAGAAGGCTCAGATCAAGGTACCATAATCAAAGCTAATATCAAATAGATGTGAACGAATCATGAGAAATCTTAAGAGATAAGGTCAGAATATCTGTACGGATACGAAACAAACAATAACAATAGTACATAGAATCAGAACCCTTACTGATAAAGGGTAGAATATCCGTACGAATAATCAAACAAACGAAACAACCGATAACAATGGTAGAGAGGAGGGGGTATCAAGAATATCCGTACGAATAATCAAACAAACGAAACAACCGATAACAATGGTAGAGAGAAGGGGGTATCAAGAATATCCGTACCTTAAACCGCTAACGAAACCAAGTCATAACATAAGAATATGAAGTCACTCCTTCTTCAGCAAATCTACACGAATGAGGTTCATTTTATACTTATTAGCTCATTTAATGTCATAACGGATTCTTAATTACGTAACACCATTTATTAATGTGATTAGGGTCTCGTTATTAGAATTATGTTATCATATGACCAATTATATCATAATAAATGTTTAAGTGCATTTTAGGGGTTTATACTTATTAATGAATCTTAAATGATATATTACATACATGTTCTTCAAATGACTGGTTTTATAACAAAATTAGGTCCACTTAACAAATTTTAGTACCATACCAGAAGTCAAAATGAAAATTCACCAAAATTCTCACAGAATCTATAATGTCTTAGGAGTCTACTTGAATTTTCCCAGATGTTATTATTAAGTATAAGTACCCTACAAAAATCATATTCCCAGACCTACCCAGAAAATTGACCTGCTGATATACTTTTAATGTATGGGTCTGTTAGACCAGTTTAGAAAGTTCACAAAAATTCCCAAAAATTCCAGAAGTAGATTAACATGACAAATATTCACCATACCAATTTATAGCCCTAAATACCTTATGGTCTGCCAATGAAAAATCACTACCAAAAAAAGTACTTTAGTCGACGACCCGAAAAAAAACGGCCGACGACTATAAAGTGTCGTCGGCTAAACTTCGCACTTTAGACGACGAATTGAAATACCGTCGGCTAAAGGTTTTTAGCCGACGACTTGGTGGAGGTCGTCGGCCAAAGTTCGAAATAGTCGTCGGCTATATTAAATAAGTTTAGCCGACGACCGAGATAACGTTTTGCCGACCGAAAAGAAAAAAAAATAATATACTTTAGCCGACGACCTAGATCTAGGTCGTCGGCTAAACTCCTTCCGAAAAAAAAGATAATATTGTAATGGTTTAGCCGACGACTTAGATCTAGGTCGTCGGCTAAACCCTTTTTAAAAAAAAAAAAATAATATACTTTAGCCGACGACCTAGATCTAGGTCGTCGGCTAAACTCCGTCCGAAAAAAAATAATCTTGTAATGGTTTAGCCGACGATCTAGATCTAGGTCGTCGACTAAACACTTTTTTTAAAAAAAAATAATATACTTTAGCCGACGACATAGATCTAGGTCGTCGGCTAAACTCCTTCCAAAAAAATAATATTGTAATGGTTTAGCCGACAACCTAGATCGAGGTCGGCGGCTAAACACTTTTTCGGAAGAAAAAAAAAATAATATACGTTAGCCGACGACCTAGATCTAGTTCGTCGGCTAAACTTCTTCCGAAAAAAAAATAATATTGTAATGGTTTAGCCGACGACCTTGGTCGAGGTCGTCGGATAAACACTTTTTAAAAAAAAATATACTTTAGCCGACGACCTAGATCTAGGTCGTCGGCTAAACCTCCAAGTGAAAATTATTTATAGTTCAGGGAACACCAACCCAATCTTGCCTCTCTCCGCTAAAGAGCACATTTCTATTCCCGATTCCATCGCTTATTCCCAAAAAGCTTGTGAGTTGCTACTTTGAGTTGTGCTATTTGGAGTGACGAAGGTTTCTACCTATTGTTATAATCACCATTTCGATTAAGGTATGTATTTTATTGTATTTTTATTGTGATTTGAAACTTTGTATTATTCATGTTACATTCGATAGCTTTTATGTAAAACGATTAAGTTTTATGATGATAATCATTATGATTAATTGTTTGTTGTGATTTCATTTATAATTTGAACAATATTAGTTAGTTGGATTAATATTGGAAAATGTATACATTTTCGGGATGGACAAGAGTTGGATTGGGTTACGAAAATGGGATCCAAGTGTAATGGATGGGATGAAGCGGTTTATGAGATTTGTAAAAGAGCACGACAGTGGTAATACGTTGCACTACCGTCCATGTAATAAATGTAGATGTCGCAGTGATATGTTTCGTTTTCCATTTGATGAGGTCTGGGAACACCTAAAGAAGAATGGTTTTGGAGTAAACATACATGTTGGATATACCACGGTGAAGCACCGACTCGTTATTCCGTATGATCACGGACAATTTAGTGGTAACGACGGGTTCACCGATCCGAAGAGGAGGTTGATTGATGATGTGTTTGGTTTTTCCGAGACGTTTGTACCAACCGAGCAAATCCCACGACCCGTAGACCGTTGCCTTGCAATCCTGGGCTTGACAGTACAATAAGCTAATTCAACTCCAATGCACCCTCTATACCTGTGGTGTAACATGACTGTTCTTGATTGTGTCATGGAAACGATGAGATTAAAGGTGGAAAACAAATCATCCATCAAGTCTCGTAGATGATTACTTGGAGCTTACGAGTAATATGGTTCCACAGTGGTCATCATCTTCATAATACATATTCAAAAATGAGACGAATTTTGAAAGATCTTGGTCTTTCCTACATTAAGATCCACGTCTGCATGTATGATTGTGTTCTATTCTGGGGGCATCCTAATGAAGACCTCACGAGATGTCCTGTATGTGATACAGAGAGATATAGGATCACTCCTTCTGGAAAAGAGAAACAGGTGAAGGTACTTTGGTATTTTCCACTGAAGGACAGGTTGGAACGGCTTTTTATGTCTCCTCACACGGCAAAAGCAATGAGATGGCATGCCGAGCCGCGCACTAATGACAGGGATACTATGATACACCCTTCAGATGGAGAAGCGTGGAAGCATATAGATAGGGAGTATCCGAATTTTTCTTCAGATATCCGAAATGTGAGGCTCGGGATTGCATCTGATGGTTTCAACCCTTTTGGTAACATGAGTCTTTCATATACCATATGGCTTGTTGTAGTGATTCCTTACAATCTTCCTCCGTGGATGTGTATGCAGAAGGAGTATAATATGTGTATATGAGACCTTTGATAGAGGAGCTGAAATTGTTGTGGGAGCAAGGTCATCCCACGTACGACAGTTATTCGTCTGAGACGTTCTACTTGCACGCCATGTGTATCGGCACTATTAGTGATTTTCCTGCATATGGAATGCTATCTAGATCTGTTATTAGCGGATATAGAGGTTGTCCAGTGTGTTTGAATGCAGATTGTGCTAGGTACCACTGTAGGAAAGTTATCCGAATGCGTCATCGGATATGGCTTGAGAGGGAGCATGAGTGGCGTATGGATGTTGCAGCATTTGATGGCACTGTAGAAATGGGCGAGCCACCACGACAGTGGACAGGTGATGAAATAATATCAATTATTAATGTGTACAATTTTGGTCAGCTTAGCAACCATCCTGATGTGATTGCAGCAACCCCTGAATGGCCCGACAGGTATAAGTATTGGTCGCAGAAAAGTATATTCTGGGAATTGCCTTACTGGTCCAAGTTACTGATAAGGAACTTCTTGGATGTCATGCACATTGAAAAGAATGTTTGCGAAAGTGTGGTTGGGACAACCTTAGGTTGGGATGGAAAGACCAAAGACGGGCCAAAAGCACGCAAAGGTTTGGAAGAAATGAGCATAAGAAAACATTTGTGGTTGAAAACTGTCAAGGGAAAACAAAAAATGCCTAAGGCAGCTTACACCATCATCACCGCTGAGCAGAGAATCGAGATATTTCTTGGATAAAGACTGCTAGGTATCCTACCGGGTATGCTGGAAATATAGGAAGATGTGTTAATTTCAGGGAGAACAAGTTAACTAGTTTGAAGAGTCATGATTGTCATATCCTACTCCAACGCCTATTTCCGGTATTTATTCGACCGTACTTACCAAAACAGGTGATCGAGCCGTGTGTTGCATTGTCAATATTTTTCCAGAAACTATGTACGAGAGAAGTCAAGAGATCTGATTTGCGTAAAATGCAAGATGAGATCATCTATATCTTGTGCAAGTTTGAGCGAATATTTCCTCCTAACTTTTTTGACCTCATGCCTCACCTCATGATCCACCTTCCCAGGTAGTTATTGGTCACTGGTCCAATGCACTACACGTGGATGTACCCGGTTGAAAGGTAACATAATTTTGTATGATATATATATATATATATTGTCAAATTAAGTTTGATTTTTAACACAATGACAATATTACAGGCAACTCAGTGATTACAAAGACTCTGTGGCCAATAAGTATGCACCAGAAGGATGCATTGCAGAATCTTACCTTGCGTCGGAGTGTATTACGCATATCAAGTTGTATTTGGGCAACTTCGAGCCCCGTTTCCGCTCTATTCCAGCAGATAAAATACAATTCAATCTTTCTATCATATCCACTGAGGTTGACGTCTACGGGAGGTTGCCAGGAAGACAATTAGACCCATACGAGTCACGAATTGCACATTGGTGGATATTGCTCAATTGTCCAGAAGTTCAGTACTGGAAAGACATTCACTTGTCATGCGATATGGTGCGAGGTGACACTAGATTCCACAATGACACTTTTGCCGACTATTTTGGAGAATGGGTACGTATACATTCAGTTGCTATTGCATTTTGGACTTAAGATATTTTTTTACATAAAAAGTTTATTTACGATAGATGATACACATACAAGATGACGGACACCCTAACTGGTCGCGTGAACTTATGCTTCTTTCTATGAAGCCGGTTATGTCAAGAATTTATTCGATGGCCAAAGTCAATGGTGTCACATTCGTATGCCTTGGGAGAGACCAAAAAAGAAGATGTCAAAATTCTGGGGTTATGATAGATGGTGGATATTACGGTGTTCTTTTGGAAGTGGTAGAACTAATTTACGGGGAAGGCATGACAATTTACTTGTTTAAGTGTCGATGGTACGACACCAGTCTTGGAATCGATATGCAAGACGACTATGGGCTGTTATCTGTTCACACTTCCACTTCATGGTATGAAAGTGATCCTTTTGTATTTGCTACATCAGAAAAGTCGGTGTATTATTTGGACGACTTGGTGAAGAAAGGCACATGGAAGGTAGTGAATGTTGTGACAACGAGGAATATTTTTAGTGCTGCTACACTGGGAGAAACAATAGGTACTGATGACGATGATGCTTATCAAGAGCCAAATGCAGCAAATATTCCACCATCAACGACAATTACAATGAATAATGTTCCTGAAGGACGAGTCGTCCGACTCCGTGGTGATGCTCGCGGGTACGTTGACGTTGATACAAACGAATTACTTGAAAATTCTGATGACGATAATGTGGACGAATTGAGGCATATGTTGCCAGATATCAACTCAGATATTGAGACAGACTGTAGTGATGACTCAAACTATGAGCCATAAATTTAGTAGATGTATATTTTCATTTGTTAAATATAATTAAAAAAATAGTAATAATAATAATCATAATCATAACATTAATATAATATCAATAATATTATAAAAAAAAGCGGGGTTTAGCCGACGACAAGATCTACGTCGTCGGCTAAAGTTTAAAAAAAAATTTATACTTTAGCCGACGACATATAAAGCGGTCGTCGGCTAAACCAACAATGACCCGGCCGTGTTAGACAACACGGTCGGGTCGATCATCTGATGTGTTTTCCCATTACGGCGGGTGCGACACGGCCGTATCCTGACACGATCGACTAATGTTTTTTAAAAAAAAGAAAATTAAACTTTAGCCGACGACTTATAAGAAGGTCGGCTAAACCCCGACCGTGTCCATCGACACGGCCGTGTCGCACCCGCCGAATTGAAAACACCTTTGTTTGCACCCGTGTGTTGTCTAACACGGTCGGGTCACTGCTGGGTTTAGCCGACGACGTAGATCTTGTCGTCGGCTAAACTCCCACCTTTTATACGTTTCTCGTACCTCCCTTTTGTTATTTCCTTCTTCTGGTTTAGTCGTCGCCCGTCGCCCGCCGATCGTCACCCAGCCCCAACCGCCCGTCACCTAGCCGCCCGTCACCTAGCCCCCGACCCGCCAATCATCCCGTCGCCCCGTCTTCTGGTTTAGCCGATCGTCCGCCCGCCAGCCCCGGTCCCATCGCCCGCCCGCCCGACGCCCTCCACCCGTCGCCCGCCAGCCCGGCCGCGGTAACCCTTGTCCTTTTTTATTTATTTTGTTTGTTGAATTTATTGTATTTGTTTGATGAATTTGTTTAGATTATGTGATGAATTAGATAAAATGTTTAATGAGTTGTGATGCAATATTTGATGAATTTAGTATTTTCAATATTTTGTGTTTAATGAGTTGTGAATTTGATGAATTTGTTTGAGGAGGAAGGGATTGTATAGCCGGCGTTAATCGAAAGATTAACATGGTATGGCATTGATAATTACTGTTGTGTTGAATTGTTTAGTTGATGAATTTGTTTAGATTATTTGATGAATTTGTTTAGAAATATTTGATGAATTTGTTTGAGGAGGAAGGGATTGTATAGCCGGCGTTAATCGAAAGATTAAAGTGGTATGGCATTGATAATTACTGTTGTGTTGAATTGTTAGTTGATGAATTTGTTTAGATTATTTGATGAATTTGTTTAGAAATATTTGATGAATTTGTTTGAGGAGGAAGGAATTTTATAGCCGGCGTTAATCGAAAGATTAATATGGTATGGCATTGATAATTACTGTTGTGTTGAGTTGTGAATTTGATTTATTTGTTTAGATTATGGATAGAATAAAGAAAGCGTTGGGGAAGAAGTCGACAAAGCCGACCACTCCCGATTCGGGGAGTTCAGACCTCTAGTAAGGCGGATCCCGGTACACTATACATATCTCAGAGCAGCGTTCGTGCCCGCCAGATACTAGAAGCTACCGGCATGAACGCTGACGATTTTTATAGGGCGACAGATGAGCCCGCTGCACTAGCGCGGCGTTTATCCTTTCAGACACCACGGCCGACCCCCTCGCAGCCGGAGACTCGTATGCCTCCCATCCACCGACCCACGTCTAGCCCTCACACATCAGGAGATGTACGGAGTTCCTCGTCCGCGGTGCCCCACGGTCCGCCGCCGACTCTATTCATGCCTCCGATGGTTTCGACTATTCCAGAGGTCGATGAGTCGGGAGCCCGAGTTCCCGTTCAATTGATTAGCCCTGACGAGGCGTACGTCTACGAGTCTTGGTCAGACAACATGTTTTGGCGGAGTTGTCGGGTTTCGAAGACGAAACTGTACGAGGAGATAGAGAGGGAGAATGAGAAGGGGAAAAATATAGTCGAGGAGGAGAAGAAAAAGAAGAAGACTCGTGGCCCAGCAAAGGGTCTGGCGCTCGACTCGTACGTAAGTAAGCATGGCCGTTATGAGATTCCTCTAGACAGACACGGCCGGCCGGTGATGTCTTCTGACGCTGCGGCATCATATAGCCGTAATGTTGGCTTTGTCATTCGGGACAGAGTCCCCGTTTTGTGGCCCGATTGGGGGGACGTGCCGCAGTGCGTGAAGTATGCTTTGAATAATGCTATGTCGGTAAGTTAATAAATATTTAATAAGTATTTTTCAATCAACACGTAGTTCTTGAAAATGCAATATGTGATGTTTTTAAATTATTGCGTATTTATGCTGTTCATAGGTGTGGTTTGTCATTCCCGACTCTCTACTACGTACTTGGTGTGACGAGGTGCAGTCTACCAAGTAAGTCATTTTAATTTATTTTGTATCTACATTGTTTGCGTAATTTTTTTTCTTACGAATGATATATGTTGTGCAACGTGTGTTGTAGGTACAAATCTTGGAAAAATGAGATGCACATGTTCGATGACTGAGGTGATACCCGAGAGGCTACCGGAAGAATTCAAGGTCCGGGAGTACGAGTGGAAGTGGCTACGCGCCCATTTTCGGACCCAGAGTTCATGGTATGACTAAAATACCCTCATTTCATTCTTCCTCTTTCAGATTTTATTTTTTTGAATTCTAAATATAAACTCCATTTTTTTAAATTAATGATTCGGAATATAAAAAATAATTGAAGTTCCGGTTTTTAAATTAGAAAAATCGGAACTTCATGTATTTTTTAAAATTCGAATATTATTAATATTAAAAATCGGAATTTTTATTCAAAAGTGGAAATAAATTGTTTTAATAAAAATAAAAACTATAATATTATTTTCCATAAAAATAAAAATCAATATTGTATTTTATTTATTAAAAAAATGCGATATTTAATAAAAAATAATAATATTTCAGTTTTTATTTTTTTTGAATTCTAAATATAAACTCGATTCTAAATAATATTTTTTTGAAGGCGACTAGCTTGACCAACACGACCAATCGTGCTGGTCTGACTGACCATCACAGTCTGGGTTCCCGGTCGTTATCCAGAGTTGCGCACGAGGCCATTTCTTCTAATTCGTTGGATGCATTTGCCTACGTGACTCAGAAAGCATTTCCGAACCGTCCCGAATAGCATGTAAGTCTTTTTTTATTTTATTTTAGTAATAAAATAAATGCCTTTGTATCATACTTTTATTGATATTGAAATATTTATTTTCATATTAACTTAGGAGCGTGTACGGGAGGAGTCTCAGAGGATGCTTGCTGAGATTGCTCGGGAGCAGTATCCGGACTTAGCGGAGACCGACCTCGATTCTGCCATTGGACAGATCGATCAGGCCGATCCTTATGTTCGCGCTAGGGTGTGGGGTACCGTCTACCCTCCTAGAGGTAGTCGGTACCTCACTAAGATGATGGGAGCCGAGGGTCACCATGTATTGAAAGATACCCCCGGCTTCCAGCGCCCTCGCGGACGGGATGCACGGACTGCCTATCTCGAGGAGCAGTTGAGGGCGGAGAGGGAGCTCCGAGCTGAGAAGGAAAGGAGGACTCAGACGCGGTTACATGAGAGCGAGCAGAGGACTGAGTCGCGGTTAGAGAGTTTCCAGAGACAGCAGCAGGCCATGATGGACTATATGATGATGCTGACTCAGACCATTACTCAGGCTGGACTGCAGGCACCTGCTCCACCGCCTTCTCTCTTCGGACAGACCCCATCTTCACAGCCTCGTGACGAGGATCTAGGGGATGGTGGTAATCCTTCTACTACTACATTTCGACATTTAGATGATCTTGGCAGTGGATTCTAGTTGTGTTGTTGTAGTACTCGTGTATATTTATATTTGTGTTACAATTGTGTAAGTGATTTTATTGACGCTACTAGTATGTTGATGAAATTAATGTTCTTGAATATGTTGTGCGTTGATTGTTGTTGATAATGAGAGCTGGTGTATAAAATTGCAGGTGCAAAAAATACAGGTTTTGGGATCCCAAAATCTGAATTAAATTTTTTTTTTTAAAAAAGGGTTTTAGCCGACGACATATAAAACGGTCGTTGGCTAAAGTAATTTATTTTTTTTTAAAAAAAAAGGTTTTAGCCGACGACCTATAAGACGGTCGTCGGCTAAAATAATTTAATTTTTTTTTAAAAAAATGGTTTTAGCCGACGACATATAAGACGGTCGTCGGCTAAACTATGTTTTTTTAAAAAAAAAACGATTTTAGCCGACCGTCTCGTTAAGGTCGTCGGCGAAATTTTTTTTTTCCCAACAGGTTTAGCCGACGACCGTGTAGTAGTGGTCGGCTAATGGTTGAACTTTAGCTGACGACTGCACAAAGGTCGTCGGCTAAACCTTGGCTGACGAATATCGACCGATGGTTTTTTAGCCGACGGCTGGCATGATTAGCCGACGACTTTGGGGTTTAGCCGACCACTTTAAGTCGTCGGCTAAAGTCTGATTTTTGGTAGTGAATCCCCCATTCAAACTGATTTTCAGACTTAGTTTTTCAGGTTTGACAAATGATTTTTAGCCTGGTGGGTTCCGGCGCGGAATCCACGGCGTGTAATATTCCCGGGCTGAACCGGGGGTGTTACACTAATGAGAATATTGACGTCACAAGCACATCCCTACTAAATCCTCAAGTCGAAGGTTCACGAATACCTATCACAACCTTTCGATTCCGTCATTGACTGTCCCGGAGTGAAATTCGTGTGACGAATCGAGGGTGAGTCGGTTCGAGTATACTAATCCAATCAGCATACCTATAACGTATGCTCCCACTAACCATTAGTGTTCGACAAACACTCTTCATGTCAAAGAACACGTCATACAAGTCTTCACATAAACTTAACGCCCAGTCAAGTTTCATCGACTTGCGAATGATTAAGTATTTGAGCTATAAACATTTCCAGTTCCGACCCCCTTATCCAATAAGGAGTGGAACATTTTGCTCTCAAATACACGGACTAGTTTCTATATGTATATTTACGAGTTAGGAATGCCAGTAACGTCCAGTAAATAAAGAAATATCCATTGCCTTATATAAATGATTTACATAATAACAAGTACAATGCCCTCACTCAACATCCTCTGAGTGGCATTCTATGGCATACTCCTAACACGAGGTTTGCGAATGATTAGTCGAAGGAGCGGCCTTCGAGTTTGTTGGAGTCGTTTGAGTATTTATCTCTTGCCACCTTTCTAAGGCAAGTACCTTAATTACATTTATTCGTATTGATGTCGATTATGTTGATTGTTGTATTGTGTATATGTGTTGCGATGGTTTGTCCACCATGCGTTGGTCCGACGGGATCATCATGGGAATCTATAGCTGTGTGTGCTGGATCGTTGGACAGGTATTTCCACCATGTGTTGGTCCGTAGGGATCATTATGGGAATCTATAGCCGTGTGCGCTGGATCGTTGGAATACCACGAGTATGTTGAGATTCATATGATATGTTGTACATTGTTACTGTTTCTCATTGGAGGGACCTGTCGTGATTATTGTTAATACTGTTGATGTTTTTATTCAGGGATTGTTGAATAAATCATTTTTGTATAATTATCGTAATTGTACTAGCATCGTTGTGTTAACCCCTTCGGGGGTGAACATTTGTTTATATTCAGGATCCAGGAGAGCGAGAAAACAACCACTAGAGCTGCATGGCGACGAGGGTGCAGAGTGATGTTATGACCGGATTGCTTTGTCGTATGTTTGCATTGTTTTCAATAAAGTACTCGAGTACGTTTTCGTTTGTGATATTGGATTTGGTCATGTATTAATATTCACTGTTTGATGTTTATCTTTCAGTACTGTTTTCAAACTCGGGTTGTATTTTATTTCCACTGCCATTGTTTGTTGGTATTGTTATTGTCTTTTCATTTCCTCAGCCTTGTAAATTCTTACGTAAAGGATTTACGCCGCTGTAATATTCCTGAATATATCGGGGGTATTACATTATAGTAGTGCCAACTTGATAATTGTATGCATTTAACATATGTACAACACACTTTTTAAGGAGATTGTTGCTTCCGACGAGGAGGATAAGTTAGAAAGAACATTATGGTGCAAAGGTGTTCCAAGTAAGGTTTCCTCTTTTCATTGGAAGGCAATTCGTAATAGAATACCAAGTAGAGATAACTTGACTAAAAGAGGGGTTGATCTCGATGAGCATGCCAAAGTTTGCGTTTTTTGCTCCTACCAAGTGGAGGATATTAATCATCTTTTGTGTTTATGCAACTTTTCCTACGATGTGTGGCGTTCGTGTGTTGGTTGGCTTGAGTTTTCGATGGTGGGAATTAGTAGTCTTAGAAGTCACTATGTTCAATTTGTCAATCTTCAAAGAGGAAAGGCTAAGAGGACGTCCATGAATATTATTTGGCAATGTGTTTGTTGGAGTATTTGGAAAGCTAGAAATGAACCCATTTTTTAAGGGACCATGATTGGTGTGGATAACATTATGGACGCAATCAAGTTTCGATCTTGGAAGTGGATTCGATCTTTCTTCTCTTCTTTTGGTGGAGTCTCTCTCCATGATTGGTGCTCTAATCCTTTTTTATGTAATCCGTTGATGTTGAGATGAGACGGTTGTTTGTGTAGTTTTTTATTGACTTGTAAGGGATTCGAGTAGCCCTTGCACTGGTACCATTAATATTATTCTTTCTTACCTTTCACAAAAAAAATATAAAGGCCTGAAAATTTATGTTAAAAATTGGATTGTATGTTGAATTGGATTGTGTGTTTAGGCGCAATTGTTTTAATTCTATGCATTTTATTTTTCTTAGCCATTGAGAAAATACCATGCACGTGCATGTGAGTTAAGAACTCCCTAGAGAACTCCTCATGGAGTCAAACACTCATTGTTCTTGAGTTCTAGATTATAATGGAATAAAACATAATGACTCACTAAACTGGCTGCACTTTTTTTCTCATGAAGTACTAATCATTCCATGCAATTCTCGATGCAATTTTCATTTTAGATCATCGAGAAACAGCCTCTCTGTGTTAAGACATGGGTAGGGCTACATACATCCGATCCCCCCTTACTCCGCTTTTTGCGGGAGCCGTTGAGGCATTGGAGTAATGTTGGTGTTGTTGTTGTTAGAGAACTCCTCATCATCTATACTTAATATTAAAAGAGAGTCGCAAAAAAATCTAAGGATACATGTGTCATCACCACGTTAATCCTCCTTTTAAAAATCTTAAGAAAAAATGGACGTTTAATTTGGGAGGGGGTTAGAGGGTTATTCCATTATATACTATCTACCAATTAAAAACTTTTTCTCATTTTATTCCTTTTATTTTTAAGCAAATAGTTTAAACAATCATAACTTTTATGTATCAGTTTTATTTTTGAAAAAAAGATATCAAATTAATTCTTACTTCGTGCTCTTTAATTTGACATCCGTATAGTATATATAAAGTAATATAAATATAATTATAATATATTTAGATGATTAAAATATTTCAATATAAGAATATTGAAGAAAAATATATTTTTAGTTTATTTTCACAGCCTTTTGACAATTATTTGATTTTTAAGAACTATTTTGTTCTGATTATAAAATAGTGAAATATATTACATTAATATCATATCATATAAAAAAATATATTAGTAAGAATATCTGTTGTATACTTTTAATGAAAGTTGATAATACAACAACAACATCAACAACATCAGAGCCTTAGTCTCAAAATGCTTTGGGGTCGGCTATAATGAAGGTTGATAATAATAAACATAATTTAATTTCTTATTTATAAAATTGGATATAAGACTCATATTGTCCTATATGAAAAAATAAATGCCGGTGCTTAATTAATTTAGAGTTTTCCTATCATGTGCCCTTAAATCAAATAATAATATATGTATATGTGTGTGTATACTGACTTATGTATATTTTATAATAATTTTATAATATTTTTGAAATTTGATCACATATTATTAATATAATAAAATATTTAATATAATAAAATATTTAATATTTTATACCGTGTTTCGCACGGGAGAACATCTAGTTCCTAGAAAAAATCAAGAGAAATCAGCGACAGTTTGTTTCTTTCTCATCAAAACAGAAGTTTTCTCCAACTAGGATTCTCCAACAGTTTGTATTTAAGCTGAAACAACTAAAATTCTACAAGAAATCTGATGGAGTATATGAAAAACCATTCAACACAGCAGATCCAGGAAAAAAAAACGAAAACCTATCATCCAAGTTAAGTTACATTGGATCTAGCAAGGTAAGCCTCGGATCCTTGTCACCTCGTTTGGATGTTTCTGATGTTGATGTTATTGTCTGTTGTCATCATCTTATAACCTTTATCACTCTTAAATGTTATGGTAAATTTACAGTTTCAGCCACAGAACCAGGTTCCCCAGCGCACCGTGAAATCATCTGTCATCGGTAATAAATAACTCTTTCGTCTTCTTATGCAGTAAATGATAGATTTATCACCGTCTAATTAGAACAAAACCCAAAACTCCAAATGTTCAGCATACTTCTTACGAACTCGAGCCTGATTCAGACCCAGAACCTGAAGTTTCAAACGAAATTCCGAGCCCAAGTATTATCCAGCCATAGACTATCCGTAACCGAGATATCAAGCAGTCGAACCCTAGTCAAAAATATCAACCCACCTCCTGAATTTGGGTTAACTCAGCCCGTACCTCATTGAGCCCAATCACACACATAAATATAAAAAAAGGAAGAAACCCTACCTAGGCTGAGCCGCCTCAGCCATGAAACCGAACAACCCAATGGGTCTTGTTGCTAGCCACCAAAATTCAAACCCGAGCTCAATTTACTAAATTAACTCGGACCCCGTAAACACCCACAACCTATTATCGCCCCATGTTCCTGCATCTTCATGTTAATTGTTACGCCGTCATCCACTGCTGCTGCTCGACGCTCGCCATCCCGATGTGGTTTGGTGGTAGCAGTGTGGGTGTTGTGACTGGAACTCGCTGGGCGACGGGAAGAAGGGGAATAAGGAGCTGGTAACCGATTTCTTTCATTTTACAAACTGTGGATTTTCAATAGTTTAACCGTTTGAGATGAGAAATCATTTCTTCCTTTTTTGACATGGTGAAAAGAGAGAAATAAAGAGAGAGAGCATGGGACCCATTTTTTTTTTTTTTTAACATCAAATTAGTTGTTAGTAAACCAAGCTCCGAAGCAATTAAATATACCAAACCACTTTATAACTCCCATAAACTCCAATTCGTTCTCAAAAGAAAACGAACCCGGGTCTCCTACTTAAATGAGGAGCCCAGTGGCCGTGTATCATTATTTGTTTGGGCCTTATCTTCAGTACTTCCTGACTGTCGAAATTCAAAATACCCTTATATTAAATGACTACGAAGAAAATACTCATTCTGAAGTTGTATGTTAAAAAATACTCATTTTCTAAAAATAGTCAATAGGGGTCCGCTTTTTTTACACAGAATTCTGTTTAAAAACCTACTTTATCGATAAACTTTTTTTGTCTTTTCTTTGTTTTATTGTGGTGAAAATAAAAAAATTACATCTTTTTCTTTGTTTATTGTGGTGAAAAAAATTACATTATTTTGCCGGTCGCTTCCCCTGCCGTCGCTGACTCCACAGCTCCGACCCGCTCTGGAAATTACATTTTTTTTGAAAAAACAAACCATAATATGATTCAGTCCTTGCATCCACAAGCGACACATGGTTCCAATGTGACCTGTCATATCACAATGTGGACATCTGCGAGGACCACGTGCCCTGCGGCGGCGTGCTTCCCCTCTCGCTCTCCGCCTTCTTTCTCTAGGCCTCCCCGGTAGATGAACTCTCTTTGATGGTAACACGTCTGCAATTCGGAGCTCGCATGGCCAGCTAGATAAGTGTGGTACAAGTAAAATTTGGAGATCGTAAGATTTGACGTAAGTGGTCCGCTTGTAGTAAGTGTTAACGTAATTAACTACTTCCTCCCCTTGAGCCCTAAGATCAAACGAACAAAGGGAAAGTTCTTTTGGTTGTAACAATTATTTTGGTTGCAAGCAATAATACATAAAATAATGGTACTTACATGATTGCTGTGATCACGTGCGCACAAGGCAGACAATCCATCTGCCAATGTAGACATTCACACTGCTGCTGTTGCAGATTAACAGTAAGCGTTCGTTCGGATGTACGAATACTGAATTTGAACTGGGACTGCTGAGTGACTCTATATCTCCACGCGTGCTCTATCTGCAAACCAAGTTATCGTCTCGCTTCTAACGTTATTGGATGATTGTCACATTGGCAGGCTACACGTCGAACCACTCTTCGATTACAAGTCTCACAGCATCGAGACAAGCGCAAATTGGTAGACACCTTGCCCAAAGAAGGGTATTATTGAAAGACTCTGCAGCGTTAGACGTCATATTGCTGAAACGTGGAGCTGGGCACATCGATCGAGCCCACATTGGCTGCTCGATTTCCATCAAATTTTCATACGCGTTGGCGTTCTCCACACGAATTTTCTCCATTCTTTTATTCCATTTTGTAACATCATATGTGTATGTATCTCGTTGAAACAGCCCGACGACATGCTTACCATAGTTTGACAAGTTCTTGCTCAAGTGATAGTAACACAAACCATGATAGGCATCGGGAAATACAACACTCACTACATGTATGATGGATATGTGTTGATCCGAGACAATCAACGTGCCCTTCAATGATCCGCAGGCTCTTTTGAGTCCTCGCATGAACCAAGTCCAGCACTCGTGGTTCTCGATGGGCCCAATTCCATAAGCCAAAGGATACAACTGCTCGTTGGCGTCCTTTGCCACAGCTATAAACATTATCCCGCTATTCTTCCCCTTCAGATGTGTGCCATCCACTATAATAACCAGCCTCATACACACTGGAAACGTGACTCGGGTAGCGCCGAGAGTAACAAAAACTTGTTTGAACCGGCCATCGTTGTCCATGTCGATCATAGTGATTGTACCCATTTTCGTCCTCCTCAGCATTGCGAGATAACCTGGCAGCATCTTGAACGAATCTTCGTAACTACCATAGTTCATCTAAATTGCGCGGTTCCGTCCCCTCAAGACTACATCATACTTGATGTCGACACCAAAGAATTCCTTCATCTCGTTCATGATGACCTTTGGCTTGATAATTTCGGCATCATGCAAAATTCGCTTCACAAAGTACGCCCCAATAACCTTATAACATAGCTTCCTTTTCTGCAGACCAATAATTTCCTCATTGCACGTGTGATTGCCACATAACTTTCTCACTAACCAAGGGCCTCCACTGGATTGGGCGCTTAGGTAGAATGGGCAACTAGTCGATGATTTGCATATCATATATACTCTCTTCGTATCCGACCTATCAACCTTTGATTCCGCATTCCTCTCCAAATTCCACAGACCCACTGCAATCATGAGGTTGTCCTTCGTATCGTACATGGTGTCCACAACAAGTTCTTCAATGATAATATTACTCTCTCCCGAATATACTACTGAGTTGGTAGGTTGGATAGGCACCATGGGAACTATCCAATTACTCATATGCCTTGTATCAATATCCTCATCAGTCTCATCTTCGTGTGAATTTGGATGCATCAATTGTAAGAGTTTTTCCATCCTACCTTCCTCAAGTATCCACGCTGTGTCCTCGGCAAATAAAGACCTATTCATCCGCCTTTCAGAATTGTCTCCAGATTTGTCGCTCTATGTGCTATGAGCATCAGATTCGACGTTGTAATCTAGTTCGTCGTCATCGTCTACGACTTCATACAGATTGCCTCGTGTAGGCGCCTCGGTACGCCATCATGCGCATCCCCCGTCGTAAAATTGAGGTCCGAGATCAAATTTTCCCAGGTAGTAGAGACATGAGGAAATGAACTCTCCATGAAGTTAGCATCTCCGTGATAGACGTCAGGAGTCCAATTTGAAGAAGCAGCGACCCTGCCAATGTGTTCGAGCTCTGCTTGCCAATCGGTGCCCTGATAGCCAAATGCGGATAATTCACCATACTGATACGTGTGCTCGAACGTAGGAAACTGCGAAGAGGACGCCCCGGCTCGTTCACCGGCGAACTGAGAAGACGACGCCCCATTGTTCGAACATATATAAATTTTTGGAGATGATTCTTTACTGCACAAGCGCACCAAGGCTTCGTCTGTCCCCAAACGTGATTTAATAAGCCGTCCAGATCGTGACTGCTTCAAATAGAAGATCTCAAAATCAGTGCCCAAGAAACTGCACATATCCGCTATTTGGTACCTCAAATTGTACAGACTGAGGCCCTCTGTTGATAAGACGATATCTATCTCTCTACCGCCCTCGTACACACAATCGTCCCAATTTCTTCCGTAATTTACGTTCACGATAACGAATGACATCTGCATGAATTTAATTCAGAAAAATTAAATTTATAGTAAATAAATAAATACATTAATTTTAAATGCATAAAAGAATACTTTTATACAGATATTTTACACTACTATTATATTATTACACAAAAGAATTATTACCTTGAAATTGTATCTGAACTATCCCGTCGCTGGTTCTTCTAGCTTATTATTCCTCCTTACTTTCTTCTTAAATTTTCTCCTTTGGCTAATGCATTCAAGATTTTCAATATTTTTACGAAATGTCGGCAAGTTTTATAAGACAGTAAACATAATTTTTTTAATTATTTGATGTTATGTGTGTGTACCTTTAAAGCAATGAAAAGGACTCTGTATGATACTATTGAACCCGTGTGTTGTGTCAAGATTTAACACCTTCCGACCGGCGATCGCCTCCGAGGCCGAGCGACCGACTTACAGGCCGAGCGACCGAGTCACTGCCGAGCGACCAAGGCAAGCCTGCCGATCGGCGACCGAGCGGCCGAGCCTTAGCCCGATGGACATGCTAGATCACGGCCAAGGGCCCGGGCGAATCCGGTGCCGAGCGATCGACATCAAGGCGATCGCCTCTCGGTTCTCGGCGGCGACCCTTGGCGATCGACCGTCTCTCGGCACTGACGACCTACCCATGGCGACCGACCCTTGGCGACCGCCATCCACCGGCCGATGACGACCTCCGAAGACCATCAGTCGATCACCACCGACGGACATCCGGTCGGCAAAGGCGAGCCTCAAGGCGGCCCCACGTGCAAAGGCCGGACAAGATCCGCGAATCCGGGCCATTGACCACAATCGACAGATTCCCTCCACCGGTAAACAGCCGCAAAGCTTGTCGGTAGGGCCACATGTTGGCCCGACTCGGACACGTGATGGCTCCTTATTGGACCGCCCAGGCCGGCCTCTTCCTTGGACTTTAGCCCGACAACAAGATCTTATTTGGACTTTAGCTTTGTGACCCAGGAGATCGCCCCATTAAAGTATTGGCCGTGACGATCGGCGGAATATTAAAATGGCCGTGACGTCGGCGGCAAAAGGACAGACCCATTGTCCCTATTTAAGCAAGGCGACTGCACTTGTATCTTCCCTTGATTTCCTTCGCAACCTCACGATTCAAGCAATCAATACGAAGCAAATTACTTGCACTTGGCAAACATCCAACTCTTGGCAACGGCTTTCTTTCGGTCTTACTTCTCCCGGCCTTTTCTCCTCGAGCGGATCACCGTGGGACGAAGAACACCTAGCTTCGCTCAGAGCCGGATCAACGAGTCTTTTTACACTCATTGTATTTAGATTTCTCTAATTAATACTTGTATCCACGAATATTTGTATTAATAACATCTCGCGAGAGCATTCAAGCCGGGCCTAACAAACCCGGCAAATCTTGTATTATTTACCTTCTCTCGGAAGTGCTCCGCATTTGTTTGTTGTCCGTCTTCCCAGTGTATTAATCTTCGGATAAATATTTTGGGCAACAACAATTGGCGCTAGAGGAAGGGCGTGTCGACCCTCGATTTTTACACTTACCGTCCCGAAGAACACTCACTGTTCTCGGGCGGATATTTGAAGTGACACTCACGCACTTCAAAAGAAATCCTTGAAAACATGTCTTCCGCCTCGCGTCGAAGAAAGCCGACCCAGTGGCCGGACCCTGTTCCGTCCCGGTCAGAGCCGCGGCCGATGGTGGAAGCGGCCGCCTTGATCGACGCTCGACCACGTCCGGGAAGGCGGCCCGAGCCTCTCGCTCGATCGGTTCGAACCAAGGAACAGATCGAAGGGGCCTTGGCCCGTCTACGGGAGCGACGGTGCTCTCGACGCGCCTCCGGCTCACGCCCCGGTCTCTCGCCGGAAGTTCAGCGGAAGCTTAAGGCACTCTTGGCCGAACAAGTGCCGGGAGGCTCTCGCCCCGCAAGAAGAGGCGCTCGCGGCGGGGGCACGTCTGTCTTCGATCGCACAGGCGGCGACCCGACAGCGGCCGGGCGATCCGGCCCGGCTACGAGGCAGCGGAGTTGGTGTCCGTCACCAGAGCTCGGCCTACCCGGCTCCCACAAGGCGATCCGGCCGCTGCTCCGCTCGCAAAATTCCGAGTCGGCAGGCGGAGTCGGAGATCGGTACACGATCGCCTCGGCCCCGCTCCCAAAGCCGATCCGCAAGCGGCGAGCCGCGGCGATCGCCGCAATGCAACGTCGGATCGACGACATGAAGGCGCTCCTGCAATCCGGCGGCGCCGTGAGGACGATCACCGCCAGCGAGCCGCTCGCGATCGACATCGAGCTCGCCCGGTGCGGCCACACGATCGCCCCTCCTAAGACACCGTGTACCAAGGGCGATCGGACCCCCAAGCACACTGCACAAGTTCAACATCTACATGACCGGGTGTGGGGCATCGGACGCGACCCGTTGCCGAATGTTCCCTCGACACTAGACGACCTCGCCACCGGTGGTACACCTCATTGCCACCTCGGTCCATAGGCTCCTTTAACGGTGGCGCCACGTCTTCACGGAATATTTCGCCACCGGGCCGCTCGGCGGAAGGTCCCCATCGCATGTGGCGGATCGGGCGGGGAGAACAGAGTCCGACTCGGACTACATCGGCCAGGTTGACATGATCATCCTCAGCGGCGAGCCGTAGCGATGAGACCGCCTCTACGCGGTCTAGGAGGTTTTCGTGGCTTCTCGCCTATGTTCGGGCATCTCACGAAGACCATGCCGACGACCTACGCAGCATTCCGGGCAAGAGCCGCTGATTTCCTGTCCAGGCAAAGGCTTCTTCTCAGCCTAGGAGTAGACCGATCGGCACCCGTTCGACGACCTCCAGTCTCCCGGCCCGATCGCTACTACCCAGCAGAGCCGGAGGACTCGATCCCCGCCTACAGTCCATTCTAACATGAGTGACTAGCCGCCGCCCGATCGCCACGTTCGACCGACGAATAAAGCGATCGGCCGCGGCGGCAACGATCGCGATCTTGCCGGATCGCAACATCATCGCGGCGGTGGACACGATCGCCATCTCTGATCCAAAGATATAACATGACGGACTAAGGCATAAGATCGCCTCCACCGCACATCATAAAGCCATGGCCACAGCGATCGATGGGCCGCTTGGTCATGCAAGGTCCCTTTCGGCCGAGATCGCCCGCCCTTCGTTTAAATACGAGGCCGGGCGTAGTCGGAGGGCCCTCAACATTAATCGGTGGACTCATTCCACAAACCCCGTCTCAACGTACACCGTCGAGGTCGGCCATCTCCATGGGCTGGCCGAGGTGGAAGCAGAGCTAACAAGCCGCGGGCGTGGAGTTGATTCATCCGACGCCGCGCAAGGACTCCTCTAGACCGAGACCGCACGCCTTTCGTTTAAAAACAAGGCGGCGCGGCTAACAGAGGACCCTCATAATAAAGTGAGTCACGAGGCACTCATTGTCTTTGTGCACTAAGACACGGTCATGGGGTCGGTCCATCGATCTCACGCGTGCACGATTCCTCAAGCAAGCGAAACCACCAAGTTTCCGTGGGGATCGGCCAATGTTGTTTTTGCGGTACAAGACCGAAAGATAGCTAAGCCAATCGACCATGATTAAGCCCAAGTCAGGAGTCCTAAGTCGGCTCGGATCGCCGTCCTCATCCGGACGCGATCACCGGAAGAACCACCTCGCCCCATGTCTTCAACATAGGAGCAAGTCAGGGGCAATTGTTGTGTCAAGATTTAACACCTTCCGACCGCGATCGCCTCCGAGGCCGAGCGACCAGGCTTACGAGGCCGAGCGGGAGTCAGCTGCCCGAGCGACCAAGGCAAGCTGCCGATCGGCGACCAGGCAGAGCCTTAGCCGATGGACATGCTAGGCACGGCCGAAGGGCCCAGGGCGAATCCCGGTGCCGAGCGATCGACATCAAGGCGATCGCCTCTCAGTACTCGGCGACCGACCCTTGGCGATCGACCGTCTCTCGGCACCTGACGACCTACCCATGGCGACCGACCCTTGGCGACCGCCATCCACTGGCCGATGACGACCTCCGAAGACCATCCAGGTCGATCACCACCGACGGACATCCAGTCGGCAAAGGCGAGCCTCAAGGCGGCCCCACGTGCAAAGGCCGGGACAAGATCCGCGAATCCGGGCCATTGACCACTGTCAGCCGAATTCCCTCCACCCCGGTAAACAGGCCGCCGAAGCTTGTCGGTAGGGCCACATGTTGGACCGACTCGGACACGTGATGGCTCATTATTGGACCGCCCAGGGGCCGCCTCTTCCTTGGACTTTAGCCTTGACAAACCGGCATCTTATTTGGACTTTGCTTGTGACCAGGAGATCGCCCCATTAAAGTATTGGCCGTGAGACGATCGGCGGAATATTAAAATGGCCGTGACGTCGCGGCAAAAGGGACAGGACCATTGTCCTATTTAAGCAAGCGGCACTGCACTTGTATCTTCCCTTGATTTCCTTCGCAACCTCACGATTCAAGCAATCAATACGAAGCAAATTACTTGCACTTGGCAAACATCCAACTCTTGCATGACTTTCTTTGGTCTTACTTCTCCGGCCTTTTCTCCTCGAGCGGATCACCGTGGACGAAGAACACCTAGCTTCGCTCAAGAGCCGGATCAACGAGTCTTTTACACTCATTGTATTTAGATTTCTCTAATTAATACTTGTATCCACGAATATTTGTATTAATAACATCTCGCGAGAGCATTCAAGCCCGGGCCTAACAAACCCGGCAAATCTTGTATTATTTACCTTCTCTCGGAAGTGCTCCCGCATTTGTTTGTTGCCCGTCTTCCAGCAGTATTAATCTTCGGATAAATATTTTGGGCAACAACACCGTGAATCCTCTCGTGAATGCTACTGAATAATTGATCGAATTATTGTATAAAAGGCACATAATGAACTGTGCACCCGTGAGTTATTTGTACCAAAATAATTGAAGAAGTGGTGGTGAAATAAAAAAAAAATTAACAATTAAAAAATATATATGGCCGACACTGTGCCGACACTTTCATCTCAAAACATTCATTAAATTGCGTGCCAACTACAGTAAAATAATTAAATAAGCAATTTGGTATTTTTTTCACATGCATCTTGAAATTGGGTATTTTCCTTCTACCCACATCTAAAGTGAATACAAAAACATATTTCCAGCTAATTCTAACCGAGATATTATTGATTGACCCAATACTCATTTGGACCATGTTGTATCGAGATTTATTCGACTCGATAGGCGATCGACCACAAGGCCGAGCGACCGAGTCAACACCAGTCAAACTACGGATAACTCGCCTAATAGAAGATACCAGCCCGCCATCAAGTGCCTAGCGATCGACTCCCAAGGCGATCGCCCTTTGGCATCTGGCGATCGACTCTAGTGCCCGGCTAAGGACAACCGACCTACGCCCCGAACAGAGATGATCGTCCGGCAAAGTCATCAAAGACTGGATCTCAGAACAGCACCCACGTGCAGATCCACAAAAGGCGCTGACAGACAAGACCTTTGACTCCAGCCTGTCACCTACCTCACCTACTCACAGGTCCGCCGAAAGATTCTGGCCCAGGACCGCCGTGGCAGCGACTCGGGGCAGCGTGCGAGCTCCCATTGGACCGCACAGCTGGCAGCCAGCAACTCCCGCGGACTTTAAGGGGACAGACCCATGTGCTAAAAGACGATCGCCCGCTTATTATAATACAGCAAAGGCGATCGCCCATCAGGTCCAAGTCCTATAAAATAGAGAACCTCCTCCTACTGGAAAAAGGTTCCCAATTCATTCACTTATATTCCGAATTCACTCACGGAAATACAGAAGAACATACATACCATCAAGCTCCCAGCTTTCTCTCCAGAATCTACCTCATGACTTCTCTCTCAGAACCTCTTATCCAGAAGACGGTCAGCGAAGGCAAGAAGTCTC
Organism: Orobanche coerulescens; assembly: GCA_033398695.1. Lineage (NCBI taxonomy): Eukaryota > Viridiplantae > Streptophyta > Magnoliopsida > Lamiales > Orobanchaceae > Orobanche > Orobanche coerulescens. Next base: position 47,017,826 of record CM065814.1, read on the forward strand.
CACAATGCAGATTAAAAGAGATTCATAAGCCCAGGAGCTCAAGCATACAGCTAATACACGCCGTGAGAGACTGTCGATCTCTCACCGCCGTCACAGTTCATCTCCGTTGTTACAAGAACTCACAGAGCATCATATCTGGTTCTTACGGCAATCTACACGCTCACTAGCTAAGATAACAAGAATCTTTACACTCATTGTAATTGTATTCTTACATTAGTACTTGTATCCCCGAATATTAGTATTAATAATATCTCGCGAGAGCATTCAAGCCCGGGACTAACAACCCCGGCAATTCTTGTGTTATTTACTTTTCCCACGGAAGTGTTCTCGCATTTGTTTGCTATCCATCCATTCCAGCAATATCTATCTCCGGATAATATTTTGGGTAGCAACAGACCATAAACCTAATTTTCTTAATTGGGCAAATTTTTATTTTCTGACCAAGTCTTCTCATGCCTATCAATTTAATCTTTTTTGATCCATGATTTCGACATCTATCAACTCATGTCCAATTATTTATGTTCCAAATTTGTTTAGGGAAGTAAAATTCTCCTGTTTAATTGAAGGAATTAAGTATTCTGAGGAGTAGGGACATTAATTGTAGTGTATTTTTCAAGTCAAGATTATGCATAATTAAGTGGGAAAATCTAATTAAAACTCTTTTATGTTCAATTCCATATTTAATTGTTAAATAATGTTAGCCTTTCAGCACTTTACTATGATTTCTAGACTAATGATTAGCCTTCGGGCTCTTTGATTTAAAAAAATATTTGGCCTCTGGTCGCATGATTCGTCTTTGGGCAGTATGATTCGCCTTAGGCCAATAAGATTCGTTTTCGGGCAGTATGATTCACCTCTCGGACAGTAATATCCGCCTTCGGGCATTACGATATGCATATAGTGTTGCGTGACAGTAAGATGTAAGATTTAAGATTCGATCGGGATATCGTTCGCGCTACAGGGATCCAAGAATCCTTGGAGTACGGTACCATATTATGAAAATATTTTCAAACTTCACGATTCAAAATATATTCTATTATTGAAACTATATAAACTTATATACCCACTGAGTTGTTGAAAACTCACCCCCTTTTCATTTTCCTTTTCACGTTAGGTCAACTTTTAGTGGAGCGTGGATGGTAATAGTGATAATAAAACTATGATTATGAATCTTTAGCTGATTTTCCAAGCTTAGTTAAACTATTAAATCTCATTTAACATATTAATTTCATGTGTTACTTTTCTACTATTGTTTCGGGCACATACACAATAAGGATTCTTATCTAATACGCTTTTAGCTTTTGGTATTTAAAGTCATTCTTAATAAAAGGGTATTTTCAAAAGAAAAAAATACTTTAATATTTTCCTATAAAATTTAGGATGTTACTGTTGGAGTATAAAACGCAGCGGAAGCGAGATGGAATAAAAGGGTTTTATAAACTAACAAATATAAATAGCGGATCTATTTAGACTTGTCAATTAATTAATTAAACAGATTAATTAACAATTTAAATGTATGTATTTACGCAGTAGAAATTGGTAATTCAAACCTTTGAAGCGAAATGGTGGAAAATTCCTTCTGGGTTGATCGAACTCCCCTTCGTACTCCTCCTTGATCTTGTATTTCTACATCAAGATTTTCTAGAGTATATCCCGCCTAAGATCCGAATATCGAGTGGGCGATAATCTACCGAATCAAACTTGGACTTGCAGTATGGGATAGGCCGAAAATTCTTCAAGAAATATCTCACAAATTTTTCTCTCTATTTTTATTGAATATTTATGTATTTAAAAAAATATTGTGTTAGCTAAATTTTGGAATCCAAGACACAAGTCAAGGTCCACAATTAAACACAAAATAAGAGGAAAAAAAAATCAAAAAATTTATGTTACAAGAAGTAGAAAAATCGGCCACCATGTATGCTCCTTTTATAGGTGTTTTGGGCTACTCTAAGGACCTTAAGGAGGATAAGGTAAGGACTCCCAATAGAGATCATCTTTCCAATATTAGGACCCTTCATAATATGAATACTCTATTAATATCAAATTAGTCCACTAAAAGGTTGATATTGCACTTTCTACCAAAATTCCAAATTACGAAATTGGGCTCCTTTTTGAATTAATTATTTCCCGTGTTTAAGATATTCCATATCTATTAATTAATTTAAGCTACTGACAGCTTTAAATTAATTAATGTGTTATACATGAGTATACCACTCGACTTTTATTATTATATCAGAAAATTAATTCCACCTGCAGGGTTTAATATAATAATCCTTTTGAGTGCCCCAAGGGACATGATCAACCCGACTGGTCGGGACACGATTTCTAGCTATAATATTAATTATTATATAAATAATAATATTACCCAAAATATCGAACATATTGAGTCAATCATTGTGGCTGTCACCCATGATAAATCAAAGCAATAAATATTAAATATATATAATTAAACATTAATCACTAGAATTAAGAAATAATAATTGTCCGAGATGTGCGTTCTTCTTATAGTCAGTACAGAAGAATCTATCTCACCTCGATCCTGTTCAACGTATACCGAATATGCTAATATATGCTAATGGTCAAGACCAACCAATCTCAAGCATGTATTACAACCTCTCACATAACTGTCTAATATTATATAGGTTGTGAACTAATTAATACTATATAAGTAACCGATAATGTGATCTTCTGTGTGACTCGACACACCACATTATCTACAATATAAAGTAATTTAGACAACATTTGCATAACCATAGCGTGAATAAATATGCAAAACATGTGATAAATGAATTAAATATTCTCATAGATAAAGACCGGGAAATTAGGCAATACAAGCATAAAGTATGCTTTGATGTATACAACCATAACAATTGCAATGGTAGACTCCAAAAAGATCAACGATAGTATTATCAGAGAATACCATTGTCATGAGAAGTTCTAATACCATCCACAAAAAATATTGAGAATACCATCAACATGATAAACTCCATTACTATCAACCGAATGATCAATAACATCCTAAAATATCATCGACCTGATAAATTCCAATACGATCAATCGAAAGATCAACAACTGAGAATACAATAAACATGATAGACTCCAACAAGATCACATAAACCACGAGAAAAATTATAATCTCAAAACGTTGATCACACGTAATCGAATATGATGTATGAGTCAACCAGATCACAATCTCGAAATTCGTGGGATATACGCAATCACACATGTTGTATAAAAATATTATAATGTCAAATTATAAATCATACACAATCAAACATGTTGTATGAATCAACCAGATTTAATTAAAATTATGGAATGTACGCAATCACGCATGATGTATACCCAACAACATCATAATCTCAAATTGCTGATCACACGCAATGAAACATGCTGTATGAACTAACCAAATAATAATCTGAAACCAAGACTCATAGAAGTGATGTAACCGAGTTGATCGGCCACCAAGAACCGGGTCTATCTTAAGGTCTTTATCTAAGAAAACCCGAATGTGTGATAAAGTATCTCTGTGAATGTTTCTGATTACTTACCTCTGGGAGAGACAACTTCTCTCCTATTTATAGAAGGGAGAAAAAGCCTGTCCCCGAGATCCCACTCCTAGCCTAGGATAAATCCCCGATTTTCAGGGATTTTGGCTGTGGCCAATCCCTGAATATCTAGGATTTTGTCAAGATGATAAAATCCCAGCTTTTCAGGGATTTTATCCTTGTGGGCCCGGATCCTTCCCAGTTTATGGTAGGGTCAGTCAGCTCGTACTCCTTCGTGAGGAAAGCTCCTTGTCGGGTCCTCTCGTTCTTTTGAGAGGTCGGTAGGTCTGCCCGTCTTTGCTGATATTTACATCATGTCCTCCGAGCTCGGGATAGGGTCAGTCAGCTCGGACTCCTTTATGATGAAACTCACTTGTTAGGGCCTCTTGTTCTTTTGATAGGTCGTAAGGTTTTCCAATAACAAGGCTCTTTAGACCAGGTTTTTGGGAGGTCTACATTTATCGTCCTATCAACTAGTCCCCCCTACTCTAGTCGAGCTGTAAGACCAAGTAGAGTAGGACTGTTTGGCTTCTGGCGACCTCGATATGATAAATTCTCGGGGGATGGTCCCTAGGTAATAATGATTTGTCTCTGAATTCGTGCGTATTTATGGATACGCCTTTTCTTTTTTCAGGCCTTGCTCCCAACTGTTGCCCCTCTACGTCCAGGTCCAGGTGTCACCCTATTATAGGCCTACTAAGGCGGTGCTGGACCTGGGCCGTTCTTTTGAGTAGGTAATCGGATGCTCCAGATTTTCCTTACCTCCCTCGGGTTTCATCCCTTTCTCCTATAAAAGTAGGGCTTCACTCTATTTTAATTTCCGCACAGTCGCCCTTTTATACTAGAGCACAAAAATTCTCCGGCGATATATTCGATTGTAGATACCATTCTCGACGACATCCTTCATCCTCCATCTCCGACATTCTTCTCCTTCCCGCCGAACTTATGGGTATGTTTACCTGAGTTTCCTTCTTCTTTCCTTGCCTCTTTCTTTTATATTTTGTATTTAGAGTTTATTATATATATATATATATTTTTTATAATATCATCTGCTTCCGACTCCTAAAATATCTCTGGTCAATCGGCCTCCGTGGAACTTGATTTCTGGGAAGGTTTATCTTCACTTGAATAGGTTTCAGGCGGTAGGTCGGGACTAGCCATTGGCTCCTCTCTTTACCTTGTAGACGAGCCCCTCGAAAATATGGATTGGTCCGAGCTGGATTACATACCTCATACTCTTCCTTTTGGGATCCATTTATTTTTTGTACACCCCCCGTCCCATCTTCCTTCTGGCGAGATGAAAGTTACCGTCCTTTTGGCCGATCTTAGTCAGCTAGCGAAGGGGCTACCCACGTCCTTCCTCCTCATCCTGTATCCAGGACCAGCCCGGCCGCATTTGAGTATAAGATTTCTTAGGCTTCCTATGGGGTGGGATTTTATCACCCCTAAGGCTTTTGACGTCTTTGATCACCCTCCTCCAGGCCATATTACTTGGTTTGTGGATCAGGTGAAGATTGGCCTTCGTTTTCCCCTTATAACCTCCCTCTTAATCAATTTTATCCGAACTCATTTTATTATATGGTCGATTTTCTCATGCTTTGCTATTACAAGAACGAGAAACCCGACCTAGATTCTTCTATTTTTGTTTCGGGCTAAAAAGCTTTAAGGGTTCTTTTTATCTAACTTTTCAGAATGACGCCCATTTCTTCACCTACCTCTCTTCAAACATGAAGGACTGGATGACCCGTTTCTTTTTCCTTTTCGCCTTCATCCTGGTGAATCTTGGGGCTTTCCAATAGAATGGTAGTCAGGCTCTGATCCCCAGACGCAGCTCTATCCGAGCTGGATGGGTTAGTAAGGTTCATGAGTGGAATTCTGTTTCTTATAATGCCTTTCAGCTGATGCATTTTTACGACATGTTATTTCATTGCGGGTTGAGTCCCAATCCTTGTCCGCTCATCCCTGATATTGGTAGGTCTAAAAGTTCCGTTCATTATATATATTTTTTGGCATATATTTGAATGTGATGATGATTTGATATATTTTTTTATATTTTTCACGACCTATAGATCATTTTATGCGGACATGTCAATCCAATGCTTCCAAGCCTGTTGAGCCTACAAAAGACAAGGTTCCTAAATTGGTGCACCCTCATAAGAAGAAGGCTGAGGGCTCGTTTAAGTCAAAACAGAAGCCTGCTTCTTCCAAGGTGGCCCTTCCTTCTGACTCAGCTCCACAACTAACCACTGTGTTGCATCCATCGAGCTCGTCTCTGAATCTAAATACAGGTAAGCGAGCCCGATCTCCAAGCTCCCCAGCTCCTATTAAGCGGTCCAAGGCCGCGGGTGCTGGTACTTCCAGTTAGGGCATGGATACCCTACTACGGTGTAAGGAGTTTGAGAAATTTTTTATTTCTTTAGCTTGGTGGTCCATGATAGGGACATGGGATATTCCGGAATTCCCCGACCCGCCTGGATCTGATGATGATCTATTTTGGGAAGGTAATTACATGTGCCTATGTCTCTCTCTCTCTCTCTCTCTCTATATATATATATATATATATATTATCCTTGCTTATTTTTCTTTCCCCCCTTTTTTTAGCTCTGCTCTACCCTGGTGTGTGTAGCTGAGGATCAGAAGAGCGGAGATTCTTCTTCTTCTCAGGTGCTTCATCCATCAGTCGAGATTAAGGCCGTTCTGGGTGCAAAAGAAGAATTTGAGGTGAATTTAACCGAGAGGGAACATCACCTGGACATCGCTCTGAGGAAGATTTCCGAGCGTTAAACAGTTTTGGAGCGGGCTCAAATCGCTAAAGTCCAGCTGAACCAAGAGCTGAAGCTCACAAAGACTCAAGCCCACGCCGAATCTTAAAAGGTGCTCGCTTGAGGCTCAGCTTGCGGAGGCCAAGGTTGCGTCTGAGAAGGTTTCCCATCTCGAGGCTCAGCTAGCGGATGCCAAATCTGAGGGGTCATTGGCTTATAACCGAGGGGCTTCTGATGGCCAGTGTCGCTTCTCGACTACTGATGTTGGGTTGTCCTTACTAGGAGCTTATCGTTCATCCCTCCTTGCTCACTACCACAACTCAACTGCGTACCTAGTCTAACTTGCTCCAGCCGCGACACAGTATTTTGATTTTGCTTTGTCCCATGCCCAGGAGCAACTAGCGGCCTTGGGCTTTGAGGGCAAGCTGAATAGAGAGGCTGCCCTGGAGGGAGATCCTGTCCCCTTGGGTTAGGCTGGTGACATGAATGAGTCCCCAGATGCTGCTTGGTGGGAAGCTGCCCTTGGGGAATCGATAATCGAATCCGGCCTCGATTTGGAGTGGTAACTACCCCTCTGCCCCTGAATCTCATCTTGGCTCACCTACCAGGGTTTATGCTTCTGACGTTCAGGCCGGAGGATCTGACCCTGATTCCTCCCCCTCATCTTCTCCTGGCTCTGCGGAGCCCATAGTTTAGCTTGTTTGTATATATTTTTTGTCTTTGTAATACTAGATGTATGTTTTAATGAAGACCCTCTTTACTCTGTTTTTGTTTTTTTACTCTGCTTTGTACTTGACTATGTAGCTCGTATCTACAAACAACTTGTTAAAGTTTATATATCTCGGGTTTACAAATAACCTTTTAACGTTAATATAGCTCGGGTCTATACCCATCATTAATCAAATATAATTCTATACAGATATACATGTTTACGACCTTAATATAATTTTTATGAAGCTGGTGTAGATCGGGTCTGTATCCACCATTCAAACATAATTTTATTCAGATCTACATGTTTATGACCTCAATATAGTTTTTATGAAGTTGGTGTAGCTTGGAGCTACTGTCGAAGGCGTTTGCAGGTGAACTCATTTCACCTGATCAGATATTTAAGGAAGCTCACCCTTATTTGGATCTGAGGGAGTTTCCCCTGATCTGATTTTTCAGGGTAGTTCACAATTGTTTGAATCTGAGGGCGTTTCGCCAGATCAGAATTTTAGGGCAGTTCACCCTTGTTTGAATTTGAGGGCGTTTCACCAGATTAGGTGTTTAGGGCATTTCACCCTTATTTGAATCTGAGGGCGTTTCACCCGATCAGATTTTTAGGGTTGTTCACCCTTGTTTGAATATGAGGGCATTTCACCCGATCAGATTTTTAGGACAACTCACCCTTATTTGAATCTGAGGGTGTTTCACCCGATTAGGTTTTTAGGGTAGTTAACCCTTGTTTGAATCTGAGGGCGTTTCACCCGATCAGATTTTTAGGGTTGTTCACCCTTGTTTAATCTGAGGGCATTTCACGCGATTAGTTTTTTAGGGTAGTTTATCCTTGTTGAATCTAAGGACATTTCCCCCGATTAGGGTTTTAGGGTAGTTCACTTTGTTTGAATCTGAGGGCATTTACCCAATCAGATTTTTAGGGTACCTCATCTTTGTTTGAATATGAGGGCGTTTCGCCCGATCATATTTTTAGGGTAGTTCACCCTTATTTGAATCAGAGGGCATTTCACCCGATCAGATATTTAAGCTAGCTCACCCATGTTTGAATTTGAGGCATTTCGCCCGATCAGATTTTTAGGTCCGTTCGAAGTGCATATTTGTATTTCTTTGGTAACGGACTTCCATTAGAACATCATAAGCTCTTTTACACAAAACATTTCTTCACACAAAATATTTTTTTAAATGGCATATGTTCCAAGCTCTCTTAATGAGGTGTCCTTCCATATTCTCGAGTTCGTAAGCTCCCCCTTTGTAGTTTCGGATTACTTTGTAAGGTCCTTCTCAGTTCGGTTCTATCTTTCCTATTTTTTGGGGAGCACCAGCTCGCCTGAGCACCAGTCCGATTTTTTTAGAGCACCAGCTCGCCTGAGCACCACATCGTCGACTTGGAACTATCTTTTCTTCACCTTCTTATCATGAGCTGCGTTTATCAAACTTTTGTATCCCTCAGTTCATGTCGCGGATATTTCCCTTCTTTCTTCTATAGTATCCAATGCTTCCTTCATCATTTCTTCGTTTTCTTCTTCATTACACCATCAAACTCGGTGCGATATTTCCCCAACCTCTGCCAGGATTACTGCTTCAGATCCATATACCATACTAAAAGCGTTTCTCCTGTTGACGACCTAGGTGTGGTCTTGTAGGACTATAGTACCGAGCTGCGTTCATCAACCCATCCTCCCCCTGCTTTATCCAGACGGGTCTTTATCCCTGGAAAGATTGTCCTATTTGTGACTTCTAACTATCCATTGGCCTGTGGATGGGCTACCACAGCAAATTGTTGTTTGATGTGCATTCTTCGCACCAGGATTAGGTTCTCTTCCCATTGAATTGCGTCCCATTATCTGAGATGAGTATTTGAGGCACCCCGTACCTGCAGCGAATGTTGTTAAAAAAAAACTTATGATTCTTTGCTCGGTAATGGTGGCTAATGGTTCAGCCTCCACCCATTTACTGAAGTAATCGATGGCCACCACCAAAAACTTCCTTTCTCCCGAGCCAGCTGCGAATTGTCCCATAATGTCGAGATCCTCCACTTAGCGAATGGGCAGGGTTCCGCCATAGTGATCATGTTTTCTGCTGGGATATGTATTAGTGATGCGTGAATTTTGACACTTTTGGCAATGCTTAACCATCTCGATCGCCCTCTTGCTCATTATTGGCCAGAAAAAACCCGCCCTTAATGTTTTACTAATCAATGCTCTTGGTTTTGTGTAATCACCGCAACATCCTTCATGAATTTCCTCTTATATCCCCGCATTCTTCTTTCGAGACACCCCTCAGGTATGGATAAGATCTTTTGTATAGCTCACCGTTAATGCAACAAAATCTAGCCCCTCAGCGCATAATTTTTGCTTTCTCCTACCTGTCGCTTGGCAGCTCTGCTCTGTTTAAATATGCTAATAGGAGAGCTCTCCAATCCGCTATTTCATTTATCTTCATCACCTGCCTTGCGATGCTACTTCGAGCTACTTCTAAAATTGTTATTGTTCGTGAGTGACAATCCACTAAGGAACTTCCCTTTTTTGCCAAATAATATGCTCTCACATTCTCTGCCCTTGGAATATGGATCAATTCCCGTTCTCCCAATTTCTTGGCGGCTTCTTTTTCTTCCCCTACGTACCTCTTCATCCGTTCTTTGTTTATTTCAAATTTTTCTCCTACTTGTTGTGTAGCTAGCAGAGGGTCGGAATAAGCGATAAGTCGTCGTGCACCTAAATATATCCCTAGCTACATTCCCTTGACTAAGGCTTCATACTCGGCCTCATTATTAGAGGCTATAAAATCAAACTTCACATCATACTCCAAATGATCCCCTTCGGGGGTGGTTAGAATTACACCTGCTCCGGAGCAACCTGTCGTGGCTGATCTATCAACATGTAGAAGCCACTGACCTTCCAGTAGTGACGGTGTAGCCCTTTATTGAATAAAATCTGCCAAAGCTTGTGCCTTGATTGCTATTCTTGGTTCATATTCCAAGTCATATTTCTTCATATCTACCGCCCATTTCACCAGGCGACCCGATGCGTTAGGTCGCCCTAGTGTCTCTCTCAAAGGTAAGTTAGTTCATAGCTTTATGTAGTGGTCGAGAAAATACGGTCTAAGCGAGCTGTAATTACCAACACTTGGGTTTCTTTCTCCAAATAAGAGTAGTTCCGCTCCGCCCCTTGTAAAATTCGGCTAGTGTAATAGATAGGGTTTTGCTGGTTCGCTTCTTCACTTAACAAGACCGAACTGACCGCCCCATTTCCAAAGGATAGGTATAGTACTAGCTCCTCTGGTGGTATTGGTTTGGTGAGCAATGGTAGTTCGGCTAAATACTCTTTTAGTTTGTCAAATGCTACTTGTGCTTTAGATGACCATTCGAATTTATTTCCCTTTCTCAGGAGCTTGAGAAATGGGAAACCCTTCTCGGCCGAGCGGGAGATAAATCGGATCAACCCGACTATCATTCTTGTGAGTATCTGAATATCCTTGATACTTTTTGGAGGGTTCATCTGTAATACTGCTTTTATTTTCTCTGGGTTGAATTCGATTCCCTGCTCCGTAACCACATATCTTAAAAATTTTCTCGATCTCACCCCAAAAGAACATTTGATGGATTTAGTTCCGTCCCGTATGTGCGCAGATTTTCAAATGTTTCTTCTAGATCTTTATATGTTCCCCTGTCTCTATGCTTTTCACCAGCATGTCGTCCACATAGACCCAAAATTCGACCGATTTGGGATTTAAAGATTCTGTCGACATCCTCTGATACGTTGCTCCCGCATTTTTAACCCAAAAGGCATGCGTACATAACAGAAAGTTCCTTGATACTGCGAGCTAAATATGTTTGTATCTTCGGGCGCTAAGTGGATTTGATGATATCCCTGGGAGGCATCCATCATGTTGAGCAGCTCACACCCTGAAGCCGAGTTGACCAGTTGATCTATATGAGGCAACAGATAGTGATCCTTAGGACATGCCTTGTTTAGGTCTTGGAAATCCATGCACATTCTCTACAATCATCCGAATTTATATAAATTGGAAAAGACATGAAAATTCATAGTTTAGACATAACCGACCAACAAAAAGACTCGGGCCCCCCGAACTAGCATCCTTCAATACCCTTCGCCGTCATCGTGCTCTTCCTGTGCCTTGCCCTTGGCTAGCCCTGAAATACAAGTATTTCGCCCAAACCACAGGGTCAGCTATACATGATAATAATTCTCATGACATTATACAATTCATATATATACAGGATCTCAAATAAACAACTGACCACTGAACATACCCCTCGGGCATATGAATAGTCTGTCCTTAACTGTCGGACATATCCAATCATATATGGAATATGAACGACCAATCAACATGGCTCAAGACGGACGTCACAGTACGCCTGACCTGGAAATATGTCGGTGCACATGTCCACCCCATATACGGAATCAAGAATATACGTGGGACGATGTACCTAATTAGCCTCACGAACTACGTCTCGTGTGCACGGTCCAATGCGGAAACATCCACGCATGATCATCATGTGCCCGGCTAAAAATCCTAACACATAACCAATCAGCACGCAGATATGACTCCAGAGATGTCTCGATGCAACATGACAACGAAACTCAACAAATTACACAATCATCCAAGAATCGAGAGAACTTACCGAAGTGACAACAATGCTCAACGAGACCAATGTTATCAAAGGCGATAAACTTGGGAATACAATCCCACCACAAAATGGTAATACGATCGAGAACAATATCACATCGTGAATCACAGATTTATAGAGCATTACGTATGCACGAAACATATCATATTCACAAGAATTCAATCATCATCATAACCAAGCAAGATTACTTGCCTCAGGTGTCGAATTCAAATCGGTTCGTCTTCTTTGAAACGCGACGGACGTAAGGATGACGTCCTTCACCAAGTAACAACACTCGATCAACCTTAAATGAAATATAATTCACTCAACGACTGAAATCCAACTATAACGATTATCATAACAATGCTAACTAGTCTTTGATTTAAGATCAAACAACCATAACAAGTTTACGAAGCCTAAAGTTAAGAATCCTTTTCTCATATTCGAAATTTAGGGATTACTATAATTAAGTTAATGATTGGTGATTCTAATTAATCCTTCAAAGAATATCAAGAATATCAAGAACACTACGAATATCATGAATATCAAGAGCATCCCATCGATGACATATTAGCATCATAATGAAAGGTCAAAGTTCATGATCCCGACTGATTAACGTAATCATTCCTACTTGGTTCTTCAAGTTTAAAATACTTTTGATTTTCTCAACATCACCAAGAACATAATATTATCATTGTGATCAACATACCAATATGAGTTCTAACATCCTATCAACAAAATCCTACCAAAATGGATTTGACAAGGTAGTAGGCATAATAATCTTCAATCTATATCCAAAACCTTAACCATTAAATATGATCTTTTAAACATGTTTATAGTTTTCATAGCACCTAAATATTCTAAAACATGCCTAATTATAACATCAAGAATTCGGAAATCAAGAGTTTAGAGCAACATAAGAACAACACTTCTAGGACAAGAACAAGGGTTTTGTTAAACCTTCTAAGATATATGGTTATAACATCATAGGATTATTTTAGCACCAAGAACATACTCATAACCCTAATCATCATGATTTCCTACGCATTAATAGCAACATGTTATTCTTACAACTTATTCAACCATTCAAGAGGTAACACTAACAATATTGTCATGTTCTATACTTAGTTTGTTCATAAATCCAGTAACTATCATGTTGTACTTGATTAATCTAACACTACATGAATTACTTCATTACTAACATCATCAACAATATGAAACAACATGAGTTTAGATAACCACCCTAAAAAAGGAATGAAGATTAGCGCCAAAACTCCAAGAAAACACTCCAAACTTTTAGTTACGAAGCTATAATCTAACTGATAGAGCTCTAACATAAGATTGGAGGGGAAAAATATGATTTAGCAAGGTAGCGGATCGGCTTTCAGAGGGAGAGAGACCGAGTTAAGATCGTGTAGAAATAAAAGGCAACTCATGTTTTCAAAATTTCTTATCAAAATACTTTTCCTTTTATAAAAAGGAATTTTTCTGACTCCTTGGGCTTTTAAAGTTTCATTGGTGTTATGTTCCGTACAGAGAATATGACAATGTGATTATGTTTCACCTTGTGTATGTGATGCTATTCTATGTTGACTATGGGAACGTGTGGTTTGTGTTAAGGCTTCACGACTATTGAGTTTTGTGTTGTTATTGTTCGTATATCTTGTATATTATGTACTTGCACTAGCAAAATTCCAGTTTGCTAACCCCCGAGTTTTCGGGGGGGTGGGTGCCTATTATGCGCTCAGGTTTTGGCAGATCGGGAGCAGTCAGGGGATTGGCTTGGAAGGAGATGGAAGACGACGATGCTAATCACACAAGAGTCAAAGTCTTTTTCTTTTGTTTCATTTTGGTTGGTATTTCTCTTTCGGTCGAGTATCCACCCTTGCATGGGTGTAGTTTTCATTTATTAAATTAAGTTGTCATTCCTTTCTGGGTTCAAGTTTATTATTGTCATTGAGAAGTAAATTTAGTTAGTTTTTGAATTGTTTAATGACCTTGTCAGTCTGCTTTGTAATTGATTTCGACCCCGGTCGGTCAATCATTGAGTAGTCTTTTGGAGTTTAGCCTGGTAGATCCTTGTGATAAGGGTCCACAGCGTGTGACATTCCCGGTCTTATTCTGGGGGTGTTACATATATGGTATCAGAGCTTAGGTTTGCAAAAAACCTAGGCCGTTGGGTCAAGTCCCTGTCCGGTGTAAGTCGCGCGCATCAGATTTGTGATTAGTATCGTGGTTCCGACATCATCTTCAAGCAATCCGTGATGGTAAGCCTCCCTATCGTAAGTCCCCTTATATACGTATTTAATTATGTTGTGCTAATGTGTTTAATGTGAACAAGGGGTTGAGACTTGTTTGTGATATTATTGACATAACATGCGCATATGGTCCGAGTGAGAATGGTTATATAGTATGCTTTGGAAGTCGAGTGTATTTATCGGTTTCTGAATTTCAGTAGAATAAATCTTTTAATATTAATTTCATCCGCTGCGTGAGTATTTTGAAATGCTTTTGGTATCTTACAACTGAATTTTTATTTCGTGGACCGATTCCTTAAACTGAGTTTTTGGCATTTTGGCCTTGATCGTTTTGGCGATATTCTTATGGCGGTATTTGGTATTTTATTAATGACTTTTGTGAGTTTTTGAAATATTGCCGTCATCGGGCTTTTTGGCATTTTGAACGTTTTAAAAAAAATGATTTTTAGCCTAAGTGGGTTCCGGCGCGGGTCCCACGGCGCTGTAATATCACGAATATTTTAAAGTGGTGCTTTGAAATTTTCTAACGTTGTGAAAACCCACGATTTAATGTCGTCATGTCAAATAGTCACGTATTTCGGTGAAAAACCTTTCGATTAAACATTTTTGGTGGAAGAGGAAAGATTTTCAATTTATGATATTTGGAACTCAGCAATTTTGGAAATATTTCAGATTTGTTACGATTCATTTTTCAACTTTCTTTGATGCATTACTTGAAATAATTTTGAAAGTCGTTGTTTGAACATCCTCTTCCAAAATAAAGGATAGTATTTACATGTTTTGGGCGTAACGTGACTCGCCCTCTCTTTTTCAAAGATTTGTTTTCATTAAGCGCGTACATATTATGATTATCCTAGTCGAATGACTGGAATTGACCTCAGAAAACTTTGTACTTTACGATATTACCGTTATGTTAGAAAATGTTAACTAAACCTTGTGTTGATAATTGTGGTATACTGTGCGACTGACTATTTAATAATGCTGAATGATACTGTCTGCATTAGCATGTCGAGCCTTGGCGGACGTAGACGTGATGATGGAAGTGGAAGTGGCGAGGTGGTTCGTACGACAACGATTCGTGCAACAAGAAAGGAGTATAAAGACCAAACGATATCCTATAAGATCTCCTCAGTGATTGAGCCCACGAGCGAAACGAAGAGACCGAGGATATTTGGAAAAATGTTGGGCGGTGAAGAGAATAAGACCCCCAAACCCCCACGTCGTGCGAATGCATCGTCTTCACGGTCGGGAGTGAACACTGGGAATCCCAAGCCAGCATCAGTGACTCCTGGTAAGAAGAGGGTGTGCTTCAACTGCAACTGTCAGGGACATGTGCGTGCAAATTGTCCCTCTCCACTCTTGACTTGTTACCGGTGCGGGTGTGAAGGTCATCGGGAGAAACACTGCGAGAGAGTTTCCGAATTGGCAAGGAATGCTGCCCTTTCGGCAAGCAGAGCGAACGACCGAGGAGTGCCCCAAAACCCTATGTCTCCTTCTGGAGAGCCTAGATATGTCTTTTTCAACAATCGTGACTTGATCGCTTTTATTTCATTGCTTTATATTTCCAACTCTTATGGTTCTAAGTTTCGAGATCGAAATTTTCTCTTAGTATGGGGGAATGTATTACCCGTACTCTTCTTAGTATTTTCAGTATGGGATGACTTTCATTGTTGGTAATTCATTTGTGAACCTTTCGACCATTTTAAATTGCCTTGTACTTGCTAGGTCAGTTCATCGTACTTCTGGAACCTTGCATTCGTGCTTTGCTCGTGATGTTTTGGGGATGAGCACGTAATTACTTTTCCTTGATTGTTCCACCGCTCCTTACTTTAAGTTTCGGGACGAAACTTATTTTAAGGGGGGTAGAATGTAATACCCGAGATTTTTTATTTCCGGTTTAATTTGAATTTTTCTTTGTAGATCGGAAATTTCCCAACTGTCGAGCGTCATCATTTATTTATTTCTCCCTCTCGACGATCGATTTTGTATTTAAGGCCATATGTGGTGAATTGTTGTATATCATTATTTTCATTTCGGATCGTGGATGTTAACCATGAGCTTTTCGTCGTGTTCGTTCCATGCTTGGGGTATTTTATGCTTCGTAATTTGCTCGTTATCGTTTTGGATCATAACCGGTGCGTTAAAGTGGTCGAGACGTCGTCGAACGCCTAACCGGACCGTCGGAGCTGGCCTGGCCGAGTTACGGCCGTAAGGTGCCGGTTACGGCCGTACGTGCTCGGCAGGGTGCATCCGGATGAATGCCGATTACGACCGTATGGGGTGATCAGCTATGGCGGTACGTGGTCGGCAGGGTGCTGGGCAGGACTTTCGACGAAGGCCGGTTACGGCCGTACGAGACCAGGCAGACACTGGACAGTATAAATAACCGAGTAGACGTGTTTCTCACCCATTTTCTTCCCCCAACTCACCTCTTCCGTAGCCAAGGCATGGAGAAGGCGAAGGCATGGTGTATATCTTCCAATCCACGTCGTTTTTGAGTTCAGAGCATCGATTAATCAACCTATAACCTTCTTCGATCCATCGAATCAAGGTATGATTTCCTAAAATCTAGTTTTGGGGATTTTAGTTGACTTTGTCCGATTTGATCGTTTTACCTCATATTTCTGATGGGTAATCGAAGATTGAGTTGTGTTCTATCATTTTCATCATCTTTCCACGGTTTTATCATTTCCAATTGGTTGTTTATATGAACTTTCGTTTGACGCCTTCAAGGTGTCCGGGGAAATGCCGCAGAGAGAAATTTGTTCGTTTTGCGATGTTTTTCCTCGTGTGATTTTTTGTTTATTTGATGATAGGATATTAGGGACGAATTCCCTACAAAAAATCTGGTGTTGAGCCTTTCCGATCGCCGTTTTCATTGGAGTTCCGGATTTCTCCAATCAACCGTATTTTTGAAAGTATTCGTGAGAGATTACGAAGGCAAGTACCTTGATATACGAATTGTAACTGCGCGAAATCATTGTTGTCGAAGTGTATGAATTTATACGGATATATATATATATATATATGTGTGTGTGTGTGTGTGTGTATATATATATAGATTTATATATATTTATATGTTAAATATATGTATGTATATACGTATATTGATATATATGCCTATGTCGGTGGATGGCGAGTGATGAATGCTAACACTAGTTGACGTACTCAACTTCGATTGATGGAGGAACTATACTTATTCATATAATATAGTAAGGTTATATATATCTATTCGGTTGAGTCGCATTATAGGGATATATGTGCGGTGTTGGTTGGTTATGCCTGAAGGCTTATTGTGATTGAGTTTTGATTGATAACGTGCGTGTTATTGTTTATTTGTGTGGTTATGGACTGGCGGATAAATTGTGTGACTTGATGTACTGAGTTGATAATTGTCGTAACGTTTGTCTGTGTGCTTGATGTTTGAAACAATGTGGATACTTGTTGTGAGAAACGTCGTATCCGGGAACCTCTGAGGGCGGGGCGTGTACTCCGGCCTCGTGTACGCTGCAATGTGCGGCTCCATATGATTGGTGAACACCGGTGTTACCTAATGCGTGTGTAAGGGGCGGCTCTTATGGGAGTGATCGCCGGCGCGGTGACATGTTCAAGGGGCGGCCAACATAGTAGAGTGAACGCCGGTGCACAGGTGTGCAAGGGAGGCGCCTGGCAGGCTTATTGGTAACGGATATTTGAGTGATAGCTAAGACCCCGTTACCAAATGATTTTCATAATTCATAGTTCTTGCAACTCGCTTTAAAATGTTGGTCTTGATGTAGACCGCGATTCGTGTTTCTGAAAGTTCGTTTCAACTTGTTTCAAATGTTGGTATCAGGGTTAATTAACCAAGGATATTTGACGAGATCTCTGAGGGTGAATTAATCAGGGGTCTTGAGCAGGAACTGTCGAATGAGAGGATGTACCTTTGATTGTACTGTGATGATTATTCTGTGCATTGGGTCTAGGACTCCGAATAACATTGTAATGGTTTTCTTGCAAATTATTTTCCACATGTTGGATCGGTGACACGAGAGCTTTTGAAGTATTTTCTAAAAGTATTTCCATTTGATTTTCAAAACCCCAAGATGGCCCGAGTCAATAATAATGTTTTCAAACTTTCTTATCAAAATACTTTTCCTTTTATAAAAAGGAATTTTTCTGACTCCTTGGGCTCGTTTAATGTTTCATTGGTGTTATGTTCCGTACAGAGAATATGATAATGTGATTATGTTTCACCTTGTGTATGTGATGCTATTCTATGTTGACTATGGGAACGTGTGGTTTGTGTTAAGGCTTCACGACCGTTGAGTTTTGTGTTGTTATTGTTCATATATCTTGTATATTATGTACTTGCACTAGCAAAATTCCAGTTTGCTAACCCCCGAGTTTTCGGGGGGTGGGTGCCTGTTATGCACTCAGGTTTTGGCAGCTCGGGAGCAGTCACGGGATTGGCTTGGAAGGAGATGGAAGATGACGATGCTAATCACAGAAGAGTCAAAGTCTTTTTCTTTTGTTTCATTTTGGTTGGTATTTCTCTTTCGGTCGAGTATCCACCCTTGCATGGGGGTAGTTTTCATTCATTAAATTAAATTGTCATTCCTTTCTGGGTTCAAGTTTATTATTGTCATACCTTGTTTCGGATCAATCTGTTTATCGCCGTGACTTTTCTGAGTTAGGTTCGATTCTTGTGAACCTTGTTCGAAATTAACGTCTTTTAGTTTCTAAAAGCTCTTTTAATATCTTGAGTTGAAGTGTAAACTTCGGAGTCGTTGTTCGACCTTTGTTATCCGATCGTTTTTGTTCGATCATTGTTCCTCGATCATTGTTGTTCGATCGTTGTTGTTCGATCATTATTGTTCGATCGTTATTGTTTTATTATTGTTGTTCGATCATTGTTTCGATCATTGTTGTTCGATCGTTGTTATTCGATCGTTGTTATTCGATCATGGTTGTTCAATCGTGGTTGTCCGATTGTTGTTGTCTGATCTCGTACCGCGAAGAATTGTCATTCACCGTTAGTCAGCTGTTTCGATTGCGGTCAATTGGGACACCGAGCCGTGCATTGCGAGATGGTAGCCGAGAGGTTTAGGAATCGAGTTTGCGCCTCTGCTCTGAAGGGATACGGAGATGCCTAGTGTGGTTTTCGAGAATTTCGGCGTGGTCGGAGTTCTCCGTGGTTACCTTTGCGGATCGTTGTACGTTTCATTTCCATTTTTCGACTGTGCATGCTTTCTTGTAATAGGTGCCTTTTGTCTCTTGATGGTTCGGACAATTGACTCAATTGCGTTATCTGTTTGGTGATGCTTGACACTTGTTGATTGTGTTATGCCCATGCTTGTGGCATTGTGATGGTTGTCGTTGAGCGTGTTTCCACGCCGTATATTCCTTTGCGTTCTTGTAACGTCTCGCCGATGGGCGTAAGCTATGAGTTCTTGTGTATCTCGTTGATATGTTCCTGGTGGGATATTTTTCCTCCCTACTTATTTTAAGTTTCGGACGAAACTTCTTTTAAGGAGGGTAGTATGTAATATCCGCAATTTCGATTTTTGGTAAATTTCTTTTTTTTGGCAGGAGTCCGTTTTAACGGCTCGCTTGTGACCGTTTCATCATTCTGAGAATGATTAATTCTACACTTTTTGACATCCGAGTTTGTTTCGGTGTCGTTTTGTTGAGTTCCATGCTTCTTAGCGACTTTTCCGCACTTGAGTTCGATTCTCGCGAATCTCGTTCGAAAATGTTGTTTCGAGTTCCCTGTAAGTCCGTTTAACTTTGTTAGACGGGTTGTGAACTTTGGCTTGGTTATTCGATCACGTATCGTAATTTTTGGGCATTTTGGGCCATTTTGTAATTTCCCCAAAGTTTTGGGTATCCACATTCGTAATTGTTGTCTCGACCCTTTTCATGGGTGTGTGAGTTTGATTAGAGCTCAAGCTCTTAATATGATCTTATTCTGGAGTTTTTCCATGCGTATTTTGAACTTGACTTTTCGATCGGAGGAGTCCGTCGTTGTAACCGTTTTGAGAACTCTATTTCTGTAGTTTCTAGGGGCATTAGCGCGCGCTAATGGATTTCCTTAGCGCATGCTATCGAGCCGCAGATTCAAAACAGTGGGGACTGGAGTACCCCGTTAGCGCACACTACCATATGTGTAGCGTACGCTATTTATGCTTCTTTACGTACGTAACGCGGCCATCGTTACGTACGTTATCGCGATCAGGATTTCGGACAGAACGTCTGGACCAACCTTTACATACGTAAGAGATCATGCCTTACGTACGTAACCTTGCTAACGTACGTTAAGACTTTACTGCTTATGTATGTTAGCCTCCCGCGGGTTTATATACCTAGAGTTGACCGATTTCGGATTATATTTATCTTCCTCCTCCTTCCTTCGGTTTTGGCGATCTGGGCACCTATGGGACGAGTTTTCGCCGGACTTTGATGATAGTGATCATCTTCGTGGTCATCATCATCTAGTCTTCCTTCTTCTCCGGATCAAGGTAATTTCTTGATTTTTCTTCAAGCTGACTTTTTGGGAGTTTTGTTCTTGATTTCGAATCCAATCCGGTTTAGATGAATGATTGGTGTTAGATATTGTTGTTAAACATGTTTTATGGATTGTATATCCATATCTTCGGTTCGTTTCAACCCGAAAGGTTATTTCGGTGTCCTTGAGGTGTAGTGAGCATTTTATGTTCGATTAAATGTTCGAATGGGTTTTCCTTCGATAGTTTGATGTGATCTCCGTTGTTTTTTGTCTTGATCCTCATCGTAATTATGTTTTGTTGTTTCTTCCGGAGGATTATAGGTGCTCGAGGATTCCGAGTTGATCTCCATTTTGTGTTGGTAATTCGTGTGGTGTTACTCTCGTAGTGTTCGCGGTGCTATTGTATTCTTGATTATGTTCAGGAGTTCGGGGCTGCCCGACCGCATCCCGTTCATCGTCTCGTTTCGATCGTGGTTTTGAGGCAAGTATTTTCTTATACGATTTGTGTCCTATAAATAGAGTTTACATGTTGGATTTACGATGGTTGGTTTACCCTCGTGAATATGATTCGTGTGAATTGATTATGGTTTGATTATTTTGAATGTTGTGGGCTTTAATGATACCCCTGCTTGTTTAATGTTGTGGAATCGTGTATTCCGTGTTAATTGTGTTGTGTTGTGATTTATTGTTCATGATGGAGGTATTGTGATGCGTATGGTAATGGTGTCGGGTAAGTGGCCATCTCTAGTAAGTATTCTTAATGAACTTACATTCTTAGCATATTAGTATTGCATGAGTGACTTGTGTTTGTATGCTCACTACGGGTTAGATCCGACGGGGTCTCGGTAGGGGTCCAAAGAGGCGTGGATCCACGAGCTTTGCTTTTAACCACTACGGGTTAGATCCGACGGGGTCTCGGTAGGGGTCCACAGAGGCGTGGATCGACAGTTAATTGTGGTGCATTTTATAAATGTGTTTTGGGTTATGGCATTTCCGAAAATGAGTATTTTCGAACAGTGATTTCATGATTGCATGCATTGACTACATGTGTAAGAAGTAAGTTTTCATCTGGCCTACTTGGCTAGGATGGCACTAGAATATTTTGTCGTATGTGTTTAGTCCTTTAGTTGTGGGGTTTTGCTGTTGGAAAATAGTGGGATTTTGCTAACCCCCGAGTAATCGGGGGGTGGATGTCTGTATTGCATTCAGGTTTTGGGGAGCATAACACAGGGTCGGCACAAATGATGACGAAAGATGATCGATACTATTCACATGAGGATCCATATGATGTCGTATTGGTTTGGTTGTACTTTATTTCCGCTACACTATTTTCCCCGTTGTACGGGAGTGTGTTGTATTTTGACCCCTGCGTGGGCATGTATTGAGACTGAGTTGTATGTATTAATTGAAAGACCAAATCGGTCTACTGAGTCATTTTAACCTTAAAGGCGACGTTGAGATGTTTGATATTAGTTACAAGCCTGGTAGATCCTTGAGAAAATGGTCTACGGCATGTAATATCCCTGACTGGATTGGGGGTGTTACATAGTTAAAGTCACGTAGTTATGTACGTAGTGATTCTAATAAACATTCTACTATTGTTTGGAGGACAAGTGGACTTAGAGGTATTTACCTCGAACCACTTATATCTATGTGTATTTTACATTCTGTCCTTACTGTTTTAATATCAACCTATGATTTAAAGTATACATATTGTGAAAACCTTGTACGCATCAAGCAAATGGGAGAGTGCCCATTTCTTGTATTTACATCAACTCAATATTGGTCTTCCGTTATGCAAATAACTTAGAAAAAGATATAGCTTACTCAACCTTTTCTAAGCTATTTATTGTATACTCTTCGGCCTACAAGTGGTATCGAAGAGGTTGATTCTAAAAAGAATCAGTCGATTTTTCACTGAATCAGATCCACAAATAACTAGTTTTTGAAAACTTTAGTGTTACATTTTCATCATTTATCCTACTTCTAAAATGGACACCTCCATGATAAACAATGTTCCTATGGTTTCCATTAATGAGTTTGATGATTGGAAAATTAGGATGGAAGCTTATCTTGCAGCGATGCATGAAGAGATGTTATTCGTCATCCAGGAAGGTCCAATAAAGATAATGAAGGTCAATCCAGCCGCTAGGATACAAGGACAATCACATGCTGAAATGCTCGAGAAGGAACGTAAACAGTGGACAACGGACGATCGCAAGCATGCGAACCTGGACAATGTTGCAAAGAATGCGCTGTTTATCACTCTCAACAAAGGCACATTCTCTAAGGTAAAGAGCTATAAGACAGCCAAACAAATCTGGGAAAAACTCAAGCTCATTTGCGAGGGCACTGATCTCTCAAATAAAAATAAAATTTCTAAACTAACTCAACAATTTGAGTCTTTTGAAATGAAACCTACATAGACACTTGAGGAGCTTCACCTCAGATTTACCGGCATTGTCGGTGAACTTGAATCATTGGGTAAAGTGTATATCCAAAAGGAGAAAAATTTGAAAATATTTAGATTACTCCCTGCCCGATGGGACATAAAAACCACAGCTATGCGTGTGTTCTGTAACTTAAGTGATATTTCAACTTTTGATCTCTTTTCTGACCTAGAGGCATTCGAGCATGATATAGACAGGAGAGATAAATCTAAAGAGTCACTTGCCAAGAATACAGCACTGGCTGCTGTATCTGACAGGAGACATAGTTCAGCACCTAGCACATCCGAGTCGGCACACAAGGCAGCATATGACGACGATGACTTCCTGTCACAAGATGAAATAGCCTTGCTCATGCACTAATTCAAGAAGTTCAGCAAACAATATGGAAAGGCCCCATACAGGCCTAAACCATTTAACAGGGTAAGCTCTGAATCCCCTTCATCTGGTGATTCTAACCTGTTATAATTGCAGGAGGCCAGGACATTATGCAAATAAGTGTCCTCATCCAAAAGTGCAAAATTTGCCCGATGATGAGCAACAGGAAAAGGATGAGAAAAGACGTGACTGGAGAAACAAAATTAAGGCCCTGATTAGTGAATCAGAAGCCTCGCACACATGGAACAAAACCGAGGAGTGCCTACAGGCGATCACTGATTGTGACTCCTCCGACGATAAATTTGAGGAAAAAGCATATATGTGCTTTATGGCCAATTAAATAGAAAATGATGACAGCAATGATGAGGTAAGCTCAAACTCAACTATTCCTATCAATGCATTGCATACTTTTGAAAATATGATAAATGAATTTAAAAACATTCAAAAAGCCCATAAGACACTCAAACAAGAAAATATACAGCTCGCCATTATAAACCTGGAGATGAAAGACGAAAATGACTTGCTCAAAAACAACTATGAAAATATGTCTTTGGATTGCGAAAATAGCAAAGTCATTTATGAAAAACTCATGGAAAGCAATCATCAACTTTCAAAAGATCTAAATGAGGCAAAGTCTCGTAGTGAGTGCAAGATAACTGATTATGCTTTACTCTAAGGTAAAGTACAAACTCTCTAAAAAAGAGAAGGGGAACTCGAGACCATCCTGAAATATTTTAAAAAACCTTCTAGAAGGATGGAAAAAAAATCTAAGACTAGGCAGCATGCCCATGATAAACATGGCTTAGGATATGACTCATTCTCACATAATGAAAAATCTAGTACGATATTCATTAGGGGAGTGGAACCCATTCCTGAACCCAAAGAGACCACGATTCCTGCAAAGGTTACAGCTGCCCCTTCTCGTACAACAAAGTCTGTGATTCCGTCCCCAAGTTCCTATCATAAACAACGGAAAGCTCAGCCTCCCAGACCTATGAGACGTAATCAACAGTATGCTCCCCGAGCATACCAACAGCGCCAATAGCCATCTAGAAAGAAGGCTGTATCTAAGTATCAGAGGAAAGCACCGTAGTACTACCAACAGTACAGTGCGCCTAGATACTGGATACAGGAGCCCCATTATCCATTCAGGAAACAGGCCACCATGCAGTACCACCAACAACTCTGGGAATCTAACTGGAAACCTAAAAGGAAAACTGTAAGGCTGAAGAAAATGGTTCCCCCTCCAAGACATCAATCGTACTAGAACCAAAATCCTAGATTTTCCATGCATAATAATCAAGGTTACAGTGAATACATGCCTGGCCCACATAAATATATCAAAACTTGACCAAAAGAAACATACAACAAACCAATTGCTGTCAGGCAAATTTGGGTACCAAAAGGCACTAACATCCATGGACCTAATAATCAAAGGGGACCTAAATCTACCTAAACTCTTTGCTTATAGGATATCAATGAAAAGGACATTTGGTACATCAACAGTGGATGTTCTCAGTATATGACAGGAGATATTAGCAAGCTCTCATATTATGTAGAAGGTCGTGGTCCAAAAGTACGATTCAGTAAAAATCTAAAGGAAGAACAAGAGGGAAAGAAACCCTGATTGTTGGAAAGTTTAAAGTCGTTGAGCCTATGTTGAAGGCTTACAGTATAATCTACTTAGTATTATCCAGTTCTGCGACAAACAGTTCTCGATCAAATTCTATATAGATCACTCGAGGGTGAAGGACATCAAGACCAAGGAAGTCGTCCTCACATGAAGCCGATCAGGTAATATGTACATTGCTGACTGGAAGCCCACAAGCTCCACCATTCCATGTTTTGTTGCCAAAGACACTACTGATCAAAGCTATCTAAGGCACAAAAGGATGTCGTGCATCAACTTCAGGACTATCAACCAGCTCACTCGACAGGGAATGGTCAGAGGCCTGCCCGATGTGTCATTTCATAAAAACAACGTCTGTGGACCCTGTCAGAAAGGCAAGCAAGTTAAGTCCAATCTGAAAAGCAAGTCTTATTTATCCACCCACAGGGCACTATATTTGCCACCAATGGACCTATACGGTCTTGTAGACCCTATAAGTTTGGGAGGTAAGAAATGCTGTCTTGTTATTGTTGACGATTTTTCCAGGTATGCTTGGACAATCTTTCTGAGCAAAAAGAAAGATATCATCACAAAGTTGCCAGAGCACCTGAAGAAGCTACAAAATGATAAAGGGTTGAGTATCGTGTCCATTCTTTCCGACAGAGGCACTAAATTCACAAATCGCATGATAGAGTAATACTGTACGGAGAATGGAATACAGCACGAATGCTCAGCAGCCCGAACTCCTAAACAAAATGGCATTGTCGAGCGAAAGAATAGGATGCTCAAACAAGCAACAAGGCCCATGATAGCCACAAGCAAATTGCCGCAGTGGTTCTTGGGAGAAGCAAGAAATACAACATGCTACACACAAAACCGGTCTATCATCAACAAGCATCACAACAAAACAACATATGAGGTATGAAATAATAAAACTCTAATGATTGCATACTTTCAAATTTTTGGATGCAGGTGTAATGTTCTAAACAATGGGAAGGATCAACTCAAGACCTTCGAAAAAAAGTCGAATGGAGGTATATTCATAGGATAGTCCTCTGTCAGCAAAGCTTTCGGGAGATTTAACAAGAGGAAGCTGAAAATAGAGGAATTCGTCCATGTAGTATTTGATGAACCCCATTGTGACCCTATAGGAGTAGAAGATATAACCCAGAACATCCAAACACTTTCCATCGATGATCCTCAAACTCTAATATAACTTGTCGTGGAGTTAGAGATCAATCCCACCACTGTAAGGTCAGAATCAGTCGAAGATGATGCTGTACAAGCTGAATCCGAGACTCCAATACCACAAGATACATCACGGGATGCCGAGTTAGAACTTGACCGGAGATGGCTGAGAGATCACCCCAGGAGTTGATTACTGGAGACATCGATGCTGGTGTAACCCCTCATAGGAGTATACAGAGTACATAAGGAATTGTACTCTGTGCACAAGAAGAAAGAAATTCTGAAAAGTTTCAATTTCATGTATGGAAATCTCAAGCCGAACTCAGGAGACTAGCTATGTGTAGTCTAGCTTTATTCTTAGCCCAGTCCAACCTATTTTGACCAACGAAACTCTGAATAATTCCCACTGGATCACTTCAATAGAAGGAGACCTAAATGGTTTCAAAATAAACAATGTATGGTATCTCCTACCCAGACCACATCATCAAGCTGTAATTGGAACTAAATGGGTAATTAGAAACAAAAAGGATGAAAATGGACTTGTCATAAGAAAAAAATCCCGTCTAGTCGTTCAAGGTTACAGACAGGAAGAAGGCATGGACTACAATGAAACTTTTGCCCCTATAGCCAGACTAGAAGACATCAGAATATTCCTAGCATTCACCGCTCACAAGAATTTTATAGTCTATCAAACGGACGTCAAGAGTGCATTACTAAACGGAGACCTCGCTGAAGAAGTCTATGTTGAACAGCCACTAGGGTTTGTCAACATGACAGCGGAGACCTTATACAGGCTAAGAAAAGCACTGTATGGACTTAATCAAGCGCCTAGAGCCTGGTATGAAACCCTGTCTCTCTACTTAATCAACAATGGATTTGAGAAAGGTGCATTGGACAAGACTCTCTTTAAGATACGAGAAGGTGATGATCTTTTAATGGTACGAATATATGTTGATAATATTATATTTGGTTCAACTAACCTCGATTTATGTCAAAGGTTCTCTCATCTCATACAAAGTAAATTTGAAATGAGTATGATGGGAGAACTTAACTATTTTCTAGAATTTCAGGTTAAGGAATTGCGTACAGGAATATTCATCAACCAGGAAAAGTACAGCAAAGAACTGCTCAACAAATTCGGGATGAGTAACTCTAAATCCTCATCCACTCTGATGAGCACTTCCACGAAAATTAGTGCTGAAGAAGCTGGAAACCCGGTTGATCAATCACTCTTCAGGAAGCTAATAGGCTCACTCCTGTACCTAATAGCTAGCAGGCCCGATATCCAATTTACTGTAGGAGTATGTGCTTGGTACCAGGTGGCACCTAAGGAGTCATACTTCACCACACCCAAACGAATCCTTAAGTATGTGAAAGGAACAATCGATGTAGGATTGTGGTATCCTAAGAAAGGAGGAGTCAACTTGGTAGGCTACAGCGACTCGGATCTTGGAGGTTGTAAATTGGTAGGAAGAGTAAAAGCGGCACTTATCACTTCCTTAAACCCAGATTTGTGTCATGGTTTAGTAAGAAGCAATTGGCCAACTCACTTTATACAGCTGAATCAGAATACTATGCCGCTGGATGTTGATGTATGCAGATCATCTGGATCAACAACAAGTACAATATTATGGAATCAACTCCAGAGAAACTCTAATCATGTGCGATAGAACGAGTGCAATTGCAATCACGCACAACTCTGTATTGCACTCGCGAATTAAGCATATTGATATGAAGAATCACTTCATCAGAAATCATATTGAGAATAAATATGTTCGGATCGAGAAGATTCATACAGACATACAATTAGCCGACATCTTTACAAAACCTCTGAGCACAACCAGATTCTGCATGCTCCGCCATGAATTGGGAATGTTATAGCTAGACTCCGTGTAAGTTTTTACACTCTACTCATCAATTGAGGGGGAATGCTATAGGACCCAAGAATACAGTATCTACTTTCATTTACTCTACACTCAGAACAAGTCAGATCTTATTGTAGAAGGGGGAATACAGTACGACCCATGAATACAATATTAATCTAATATTGTTGTAAGAATTAAATCATGTATGTACCTTTTAAGGGGGAGTACTGTATTTTCAGGGATACAACACATACACTATAGGATATCAATTAATCAGATCTAATTCATACACTTTCACACATCAAAATATTTTAAGTCCACGTGCTCTGTCTGAATTTAAAACATTTTATCCTTTAATAGTTTTAAAAGACACATGGACTTCACTACCTCAAATAACGCAATTTCAAAATTCAAACCGCTGTAATCATGGAAGACGAATAGTGTCAGAAGTGGGATCGCCTATTATTTCAAAACCAATAGATTAAATGTACAAGTTACATATGACTCCATCTGTACGTTCTTTCAAAAGACGGTTCCCATCCCTTAAATCTGATCGTTCACTGTTAACCTAGTCTTCCCTGCACCCTATAAAAGTACAGTACATTGCTCTTGCAGACTCTTTACGCTTTCTGCAAATTAACGAGTCTACAACAATATGTATACATATTCTCTGAATTTCTTTACTTAATTTCCTATTACCTCACCTCTTTCGATTGAAAATGTCTACATCACAGACCTCTTCAATCTATCTGAAAAAGAAGGAAACAATCATCAATGGTAACATCTTTTCTAAATCTGTTCTGATTGAGAGGATTGCTCTTGAAGGAGAAAATGAAATCATAATGGACTTGGTAGTTGCTCCAGTGAAGCAACAAGGACTATACCATCTGGAAAGTCATCATGCTAACAACTACGACAAAAAGATAGTTGAAAACTGCATTGGGGCTTTCGAAACGTGCACCAACTTGAGATATAAAATGATGGTCACCATCATGCCTAGTGAGAAAGTAAACTGGTGTCAAATCATTCTAAAATGCATTCAATAAGAGGAATCTAAGCCGCAGTCTACCTAGAAATCATTTGGCCAAATTTTGAACCACATCCTTACTCGCTGCAGAGTATAGAAGTCCGCAGAGGACAAGAAAATTCTGATCGGAAAGTTCATCGGTGGAATAAGACCCACTGTCTAAAACAAAATGCCTATTCTTACAGACAGGCCCAACCCCTAGAACATGCCAACCTCGAGTGACCCTTGGGATGTCACTCTTAAGAGTTCTGATGATGGGAAGAATAAGTGGAAAAGAAGTGCTCCCGACAACAGCTCCCCCAAAGATGTTGAGAAGCAAAGAAAGAAGACGAAGAAATATTCTAAGGATGATCCTACGTTGACTAAAGCGGTCACTGTATAATCCATCGACCACTCCAATCGCTAAATCTATCCTACAATTGATCTATCTGTTGTTCGAAGTCCCCCCCCATCACAAATAATCAATCAAAAAGTCCTACAGGTAAAGATTGATGAAGCCTTCGAGTGCTTCAAGATCTGGAAGTCATACAGGGTTGCTCCTTAATACACCCTATATAATTGGGAAGAATGGAAAGATGAGAAACTGTTTGCTCTGGAGGTCACGGACACCCAGAATGTTGAGGTCTTGCTCAAATGTGAAGATCACTTTTTCCAAGAGCTTATCACGTATTATTTCATGGCAAAAGAGAAGGCCCGAATCAAAGGGAAGTCACAGTCCAATGACAAAGCTCCATCATCAAGTCACCACTCCAACCCGGACTTCGACGAAGACGATGAGGCCTTACAATCCGGTCTTCAGATAAGCCGAGAAGAGGCTCGGGAAAGATAATTTTCCAGCATTCAAACCCAACAGGTCCAGGGGACATCTAATTAAAAACAGCAGTCCCCGCCCCCACAACAGGAAGAAGTATCCCATGAAGATAATAAATAGGAGGAATCAGTCCCTCCTGTCACTAATGTAGAACCCACTACTTCTCCCCTATAGGAAGATCCTCCTGTACAAAAATAATTTCTCCAGCCGACATAGAAAGAAGAAGAAACTACCCGTGTCGTCCGCCAAGTGGAATCGGTCCCTCTTCCAGAATGGGAAGAAGCTGAGAGTCGGCAGGAGCAATCAGTCCATCCTGTAGTTCCGACTACCGAAACCAAACAGAGGCAGTAGGAATCAGTCCCTTCCGTCTCCCATATAGACCTTGCAGCACAACCTACAGAAGCTCCTACTTCCGAACAGGTTGAATTTCCTATCTCTACAGGATCCCACTCTGAATCTGATGATGGTTTCCTTGTTGACGACAAACCATGAAAGCCCCATCACAACCTAGTTCTCAAATAGCTTGGAGAACAATTTGACTCCGAGATTGTGCATTCTGGCTATACGCACACAGATGCACGAATCGAGCAACTCCAAATCATCGGTTGCCAAATCGTATTCCTGCATGATGCTGTCAAGGCCTTGTATGACGTCAGAAAGGAATTGGACTAGATGTGCGAAACGGCTCAGGATGAGATCCCAAAGCTTCAAAGGGCTATTAATGATGTAGAAGAGGCTTTTAGCCTCATACCAAATGCTCTATGGCAAGCCCTGAATCAACTGAAGCAGAATCAGGAGCAAATCCTGATGCAAGAGCAATAGAGATTCGTGTCGCTGAAGCCAAGACTGTTGCTGTCCTAGAGTATACCGACTCAAAACTCATTGACCATGATCACAAGATCGACGATCTTACAACAGTGGTTGCGTGGATGGTGAAACACAAAAAGGTCGAGTTTATGGAACTCCTTAAGAAAATTCACGGCAAAATCTCAGATATTGACAATGCCAAAAAGGGGGAAGAGTCGAGAGAGGCCGCCAGGAAGTGGAGGCTGGAGAGAGAAAGAAATGGAGGCTGCACGGGAGGAAAGCGTTGTTACTGCCATCAGACGACTGACCGGACCCGGGCCAGGTCAAGGAGCGAAATGATACAAGGTAACTGGTTCTCGACCCGAGTTCTAGGATCCCAATTTTTCGTGGAAAATATAGTATGCAAGCCTGCTGAGATATTGCTCAGAACGGATCGACAGCCTACAACAGATGAATTGAAGGCATGGAAAAACAACAAACTAATGAGATACTTCTGTACTCTCATTAGGGAGTCTGCCATGTTCAATAAATTCAAAACACTAAAAGACTCCGCAAATGAATTCTCAAGGCTACTGGAAGAAGGAAAGTTGCCCTTACAACTGAAATTGAAGTCTAAACACCAGAAGAGTGATCGGATAACCCATCCTGAAGTTTGGATTCTTGCCTATGATGTCTTCTATGAAGGATGAAGCATCTACATAGACCGAGGCAAAGATTCCCTAATCAACTGGTGGAGAGGAACCGAACATGATCCCTCCCGAAAGACTTGGAAGCATCAACATTATAGGGACTAGTATTTTGTCCTACTGTATACTTTTCGATGCAGTATTATTTTCTTATCTTTTAAGCCCTGCAATTTTGATCATAAATAAAATTTGAATTCTTGAAAGATTACAGCTCGTAATCTGCATTTACTATTTTATTAGTTTGATTACGATGAAGTATTGATATATTCAAGAAGTACAAACTTGTTAATCTAAAAGTTGTAGGAACTTATCTGTGAACATTTCATAGATTAAGTTGTATTCAATCTAGATTACACTCTGTAAGATTGTGCTTGTGCGCCAATCATAAGTTAAGCTGTAATACACTTAGTCCTGTAGGATTTTCATTTTAGAACTTTCCTGCAAGCAATTTAAATTTTTAGACTAAGTCATGAAGATCAAATCTTTCGGCAGAAGACTTGAAGACAGCCTCTCTGTATCAAGGAAGTTTTGGCATTATCAAAATGGGGGAATTTGTTGGGATAAATAGAACATGTTTTGATAGTTGCCACCATACAGCATGAAGTTTTCAAAGTCAGCATTCCGCTCTAAGTATGGAATCTGTTAGGAAACTCCATACAGCCTATCCATACAACAAAAGATATTCCTGTATAGTCCGATTCTACAGTGCCTACATTATTATACAGCAAAGTTAAAGAAAGTTGGATAAAGCAATCTTGTTGTAGGAGTTTTACTTAGGAAAAGTAAAACACATTGTTGAGATAAATAGAGCCTATTTTGATAATCGCCACCATACAGCATGAAGTCTTCAAATTCATGTAATATCCACATTTTTCTTTTCCCGGTATTTTCATTTTTGGTGTATTTTTCATTTTTAGTGACTCTCTTGTAACCGTATTGATATTTTGAGAATATTTAATACTAGACTTTTTGTCTTCCGAGCTTGTTTCGGACTTAGTTTACTCAATTCTGTGTTTAATGTCATTTCCGTCGCTATTTCGTTCGATTCTCGTAACCGTTGCTCGGAACCGCCATTTTGGGATTGCCGCAGATCCATCTCATATTGTTATGCATGTTGTGAGCTCTCGTTTGTTGTTTCAATCATGTATCGTGTGTTTCAGATGTTTTGGGCCGTTTTGTAATTTCCCAAAGTTTTGGGGTGATTACTCATGTTGTAGTTTTCCAAATCCTCGGGTGTCGGAATCGTGTTTTCTTTTAGTGTTTTGGTTCTGACTCGATCTTGTTGTTTGTGTGTCTTCTTTGGCCCATTATTTGGTGTCGGATGCGCGTTGTTTTCATCCGAGATGGAATTTGCTGTTTTCCATCCTTGAGTGCTGTCTGTGCTGCTGTCGGCACTCGTTAGCGCACGCTATCGTTGTTGTATAGCACACGCTAGCATCGCTTAGTAGCGCACGCTACATATGTTTCGTAGCGCGCGCTAGCGACTCGAGCACAGTGATTTTGACCCCGGTCGGTCAATCATTGAGTAGTCTTTTGGAGTTTAGCCTGATAGATCCTTGTGATAAGGTTCCACGGCGTGTGATATTCCCGGTCGCATTCTGGGGGTGCTACAGATGGCTAGGAGTTTCAAGACTTCAAATCGCCCAAAGATCGCCCAAAAATCGCCCAAGAACCAGAGAGAGAGAGAGAAATGAAAAAGTGACAAATCTAGGTCAACTCTCTTGTATTTATAACCAGGGAGTTTAGCGCTAATGACTAGAGATTAGCGCGCGCTATCCAGTCAAAAATAGGCCAGAACCTACAGTGCTGGCCCGTTAGCGTGCGCTACCAGGAAATAGCTTGCGCTAACGGCCCCTCGATAGCGCGCACTCTCGGGCCATAGCGGGCGCTACCTAGGCACAGGCCGAGTCCAGAAACAACTTGCCCAGTACTGGACTGCCGGATTAGCGCGCGCTACCATATACCCAGCGCGCGCTAAGCCTACCTTTTACTATTGAGATCAACCTAGCACTGTGTGGACTAAGTTCCTTGTGTATTCCGACCTGTGTGGGAAGAATAGCATTGAAGATGAAGCTTTGATCTGTGTGATAAGAAGCGAGTCGAAATAGCTTGAAGCCAATATATGTGAACCGGCCAAGCTACAGTCCTTGTATCAATCTGTATGAACGATACACAGACAAGTATAGTTAAAGTCACGTAGTTGTGTACGTAGTGATTTTAATAAATAATTTACTCTTGTGTGTAGGATTAGTGGATGTATAGGAGTTTACCTCGAACCACTTAATTCTGTGTGTTATTTACTTTATGTCCTTTCTGTTTTCATTTAACTATTATTTATAATTACACATTGTGAAAACCCTGTTCGCACCAAGCAAATAGGAGAATACCATGTTGTTGTATTTACATCAACCACTATCAGACTTCGGCTATGCAATTAACATCGAAAATAGTACAGCTTATTGTACTTTTACCTTCTAAGCTATTAACTATATACCCTGTAGCCAACAACTGGTATTAGAGCGGTTGATTCTAAAAAGAATCGGTCGATTTTTAACTGAATCAGATCCACAAATCACTAACTTTTGAAAACTTTGGTTTATACTTTCATCATTCAATGTATAAGATGGATTCATCTATGACAAATAAGGTTCCTATGTTCTCCATTAACGAATTTGATGACTGGAGAATCAGGATGTAAGCCCATCCTGCGGCCATGCACGGAGAAATGATTTATGTCATCTAGGAAGGACCTATCAAGATTTTGAAGGTCAACACGGCCCCAAGGATGTAAGGGCAACCCTATGCTGAGATGCTCGAGAAAGAGCGTGGTCAGTGGACGATTGATGAGAGCAAGCGTGCCAACCTGGACAACATCGCCAAGAATGTGCTATTTGTCACTCCCGACAAAGACACATTCTCCAAGGTAAAGAGCTGTCAGACAGCCATGCAAATCTGGGAGAAACTCAAGCTTATTTGTGAGGATACTGAGCTCTCGAAAGAAAACAAAATTTCTAAACTTACTCAGCAATTTGAATCATTTGAAATGAAATCTTCCGAAATGCTTGAGGAGCTTGACCTCAGATTCACTGGTATTGTCGGTGAACTTGAAGCACTGGGTAAAGTGTATACCCAACATGAATTTTTTTACAAATCTTTAGATCACTCCCTGCCCGATGTGACATTAAGACTACAGTTATGCGTGTATCCTGTAATCCAAATGATATCTCTACTTTTGATCTCTTCTATGACCTCAAAGCTTTTGAGTATGATATTGGCATGAGAGAGAAGGCAGAAGAGTCACCTGCCAAGACTACAGCACTGGCTGTTGTATCTGACAGGAGACACAGTTCTGCACCCAGCACATCCAAATCAGCACACAAGACTACAGACAGCGACGATGGCATCCTGTCGCAAGATGAAATGGCCCTGCTCATGCACAAGTTCAAAAAGTTCATCAAACAGTCTGGAAAGAGCCCATATAGGCCCAAGCCTTTTTACAAGGCTAAGCTCTGAATCTCCTTCATCTGGTGATTCTAACTTATCTTGTAACTGTAGGAAACCAGGACACTATGCAAATAAGTGTCCACATCCGAATGTGCAAAAGTGGCCAGAAGCTGAGCAACATGAAAAGGATGAAAGAAGATGTGTCTGGAAAAAGAAGCTCAAGGCCCTGATTAGCAAATCAGAAGCCTCGCCGGCATCGAACAAGACCGAGGAGTGCCTTCATGGAATCACTGACAGTGACAATGAGATTGAGGATAAAGCATATATATGGTTTATGGCTAAAGAAATGAAGGATGATGAGGACTGAGATGATGAAGTAAGTTCACTTTCAACTATTCCTGTAAATGCATGCATACTTCTGAAAATATGATGAATGAATTAAAAAACATTTAAAAAGCCCATGAGATACTAAAACGAGAAAACACACAGCTCAAAATTTTTAACTTAGAGCTGAAAGATGAGAATGACTTGCTGAAGAACAACTATGAAACTATGTCTTTTGATTGCGAAAACAGCAAAGTTACATTTGAAAAACTCATGGAAAACAATCATCAACTTGCCAAAGATCTAGATGAGGCTAAGTATGATAATGAGAGCAAGACAAATGATTATGCTTTACTCAAAGCTAAAGTAAAAGTTTCCGAGAAATGAGAAGGAGAACTAGAGACCATCCTGAGATCAATTGAGAAACCTTCTAGATGGATGGAAGAAATTCTAAGCACTGGGCAGCATGCCCATGGTAAACGTGGCTTAGGATATGAATCATTCTCCCATAAGGTAAAATCTAGTACCGTATTCATCAGGGGACTGGAACCCACTCCTGTACTTGAAGAGACCCCAAGTCCCGCAAAGGTCACAACTGCCCCTCCATGTACAGCGAAGGCTGCAATTCCGCCACCAAGTTCATATCACAAACAGCAGAAACCTCAGCCTCCCAGACCTGTAAGACGTGATCATCAAGTATGCAGTGCACCTAGGCATTAGATACAGGAGCTCCGTTATCCATCTAGAAAGCAGGCCGCCGTGCAGTATCAACAACAGCTCTGGGAATCCAACTGGAGACCCAAAAGGCAAGCTATAAGGTCGAATAAAATGGTTCCACCTCCAAGATGACAATCGTACTGGAAAAATAACCTACAACATGTAGATATCAAGGTTACAACGACTACATGCCTGCCCCACGTAGATATCGCAAGAATGGAACAAAAGTAACCTACAACAAACCAATTACTGTCAGGCAAATATGGGTACC
Organism: Orobanche coerulescens; assembly: GCA_033398695.1. NCBI lineage: Eukaryota > Viridiplantae > Streptophyta > Magnoliopsida > Lamiales > Orobanchaceae > Orobanche > Orobanche coerulescens. The sequence continues at coordinate 47,053,805 of CM065814.1, forward strand.
AAAAGGCACTAACCTACATGAACCCAACAACAAAGGGACCTAAATCTACTTAAATTCCTTGCTTACAGGATATCTAAGAAAAGTACATCTAGTATTTTGACAGCGGATGTTCTCGGCACATGACAGGAGATATCAGCAAGCTGTCAGACTATGTAGAAGGTCGTGGTTCAAAAGTGCGTTTCGATGACAAGTCCAAAGAAAGAACAAGAAGGAAGGGAACTCTGCTTGTGGTAAAGTTCATGTAATACCCGAGATTTTTCATTCCGGTTATTTGGGATTTTTCAGGATATTTCTCGATTGTCGAGTTCGGTATTATTTTCTCGATGATTGATTTTGTGTTTATATGGTCGTGTGTGATTATTTGTTGCATGACGTTTTCGTTTCGGATCGATGATGTTGTCCGCGAGTGTTTTGTCAAGTTTGTTCCGTTCATTTTCGAAAATCGAGTCATTGGGTCATGGCCGCTCGGCACTGACCGGGCAGGTGCGGCAGCTACTGTCGGAAGGACTGGGCACTGGCCGAGCAGGTGCGCCAGGAACCGGCATAGCGCACGCTACCGTCGGAAGGCTGCGCGCGCTAACTCGACAGGAATAGCACGCGCTATTCGTATGTGTAGAGCACGTTACCTGGCTGAGAAGTTTAGTTTAGGAGGTTGTGGACGGGTCTGCTAGCGCACGGTAATGCCCGTCCTGCGCGCTCTATCACTACCGGGCAGAAGTCTCTAGACTGTCGGTGCTGATCGCTAGTGCAAGGGTCTAGCGCACGAGGGAGGGCCGCGGTCGAAGGTTCTAGGCCGAGAATGGCACGGTAGCACACGCTAACGGAACCTTAGCACATGCTAATGCGTGTCCGTATAAATATGACTGAGGAGTCATATTTTCACCCATTTTTTCATTTCCCCTCTTTCTCTTCCGCGACTGGAGTCTTGTTGAACAAGGAGGCATGTTGTCAAGCGATTAATCCACGAAGTCCTGGAGTTCATATCATAGATTAATCATTCCATAACCTCCTTTGATCGACCGAATCAAGGTTAGATTTCCTAAAATCTTAGTTTTGGGAAAATTGGGGGTCTTGCTTGGTTTCGTCCGATTAACCCGTAGTAAATTAGATTTATGGCGGAACGATGATTATTAAGCTGTATTCTATCATTTTCCTTGTTGTTCCATTGTTGGATTGTCAAGGATTCGTCGTTTCGTTGAGTTCCTAATTGACCCCTTGAAGGTGTCCGATAAAAGGTTTTAGAGGGGGATTCGGGCGTTATACGATTATTGTTCCATGTACGATCGTTGATTTATTGATGATATGTCTTAGGAATGAAATATTTGTGAATAACTTGAGTCGAACTCTTCCGTTCATTGTCCTCCTCGGGGTTCGATATTTCCCGGTTGAACTATGTTCGTCGGAGTGTTCGGTATCGGTTATGGAGGTAATTATTCTACTTATACGATTTTTGTCTTGTGAATAGAGCTTATCTATTATATTTATGATGATTGGTTTACCTTCGTGGATATGATTCGTGTGAATTGATTATTCGAACATTTGTTGGTATTAATGATGTTCTTGCTTATTTAACCCTGTGAAGTTGTGTTGGTCATGTTAATCGCATGATCCGTGTTGGGCTTGATTACTCGGGTTTTATGTATTGTGATGATTATGATTATTGTGTTGGATTGATTATACACTTGGACATGTATTTTGGTATATGATTGGATGTTCGAATATATTTTTATTAATATGTTGTTCTTGGGGATGTGTTGCGTTGTTTGATATGTGTTGGGAAGTGTGTGTGGGGTCCAGGTACGGTCCGTCGTGGCCTATGGAGTTCGATAGATGAGGTGTACGAACAGTGTGTGTGGTCCAGGTGCGGTCCGTTGTAGCCTCTGGAGTTCGGTACATGAGGTGTACGAACAGTGTGTGTAGTCCAGTACGGTCCGTTGTGGTATCTGGAGTTCGGTACATGATGTGTACGAACAGTGAATGTGTGGAACCGGGTACTGACCGTGTGTGGACTCTAGGGTTCGTTACTTGACGAGTACGAACAGTGAATGAATGAATAACATTTTGATGTTAAATCTCGGATACGTGATGATATCTTCACTAATGTGTTTTTAAACAAGAACCGGGCTGAAGCCTTAATGATTTTTTGTAAGAGGTTTTGTAATTTGTGACTCGAGGTCCAAAAGAAATTATACTTCAAAAAATTCTCGAGATGCCAAACTGAATTTTAAAAACTTCATTGCTTGTTTTCTGATTAATAAAACCTCTCGGGAATGTTTTGACAATTGATTGTCGTATTTGATTCGTGGTTGTTTGTGTGATACATTTCGTATACTATTATACTTGCACTAGTAAAACAGTGGAGTTTTACTAACACCCGAGTAATCGGGGGGTGAATGTCTGTTTCGCGTCCAGGTACATTCCGGTTCGGGGGAGCAGTCACATGATCGGCAAAGGAAGTGATGAGCTACGATACTAATCAAGAGTTGAGAGTTTGGTCGGGTTATGTTGTATCGACCGAGTTATAGTTAAACTTCAACTGTTTTGTATCTTTACCCCTACGTGGGTATTTATTGTAAAGAGTTATATTTCATCTCGTTTGTATTAGTCGTGTGACCTCATCGGTCCCTGTGGTTGTATTGTATTTGACCTTAATGGTTTGTATTATTGTAATGATTGACTCCAGTCGGTCAAGTTTTTGGTAGTTCTGTGTTGTTTAGCCCGGTAGGTCCTCGTGGGGAGGGTTGTAATATTCCCATATGGTCTGGGGGTGTTACAATTATGATATCGGAGCTTAGGTTGCGGAAATCTATGTTGTCGGGTCAAGTCAAGTCGTGGTTTGTCAAGTAATATGATGTCAGGTCAATCGAGTTGCCGGGTGAAAAGTTGAGTTGTGCGTGGTCACAACGTGTCGTATGTGTTGTCGGATGAGGTTAGTATCATGGGCGATCGTCATTTTCGTGCGGCCTGTGGACGTAAGTCTCCTCTTTTATGCAAGGTATCGGTGTTTCATGATTTCATTTGTGTGCGATAATTGTGGTGCATAATTTTGTTTGTATGGTGTTGTGAAATGGAATCCATGTTTGATATTCATGGTACGCCATTTGTGTATTGAGTTGAATGTATTGATGGTTGGATACGGAATGGTGCAAGGCGATGTGAAAACTGTGAACTTTAATGTGATATAGAGATTGTATCGACGGTAGAATCCGTGAGGAACTCAGATGGATGGTTTTGACGTATGTTTGAATTTGGTGTTCACGAGTTGTATTTGATTAAATTATAATCTCGTTGGACGTTTGGGCATGTGGTTTCAAGTTCGATTATTTTTGGATAGTTGTAATTATGTCCGTTGCGTGCAGGTTTGAAAACGGTTTTCTAAAAGATTTTTTTGAGCTTGAGTATGTTTGTAAAAGAATCGATTTTAGAAAATATTTCGATGGTGCGGTTAAACAATGGTTTTGTACGGATTTTTTAAATCGGTTGAACTTTGATGAGTTATTCATGTATTTTCAAACGACACCTTCAGACGATATCTGAAAGAGGCATTTTAAAGTATTTCGGGCATTGTAAACTGTTACTGTCATTTTTGGATATGATCGAAAGGATTTTGGTAAAATTTTATTTTGCAAAACGACTATGATTTTAGAAACTTAAAATGTTATGTGTTTGTGTGTTGGGACTAAGTCGTTACGACAAGTTTGTTATGTTGTTATGCTCGTCGGGGAATTTTATAGTGTTTCTGAATGTCGGGATATATTGTTAGGAGTCGATCCTTAACTTTCGGAGCCATTTCGGGGCTGCTGGGACAATTCTGCTCCCTGCAGCTAGTGATTACGGCCGTAAAATGTTTACCATTACGTCCGTAAGCTCTTAGTTGTTACGGCCATAAACTACATGTTATTACGGCCGTAAGCTTGTGATGGTGACGGCGGTAATTTTGTTGGTACAGTGGTATCTGTGTTCTTTGTTGATCGTTTGATTATATGGATATAGTCGTGATGTCCGCCAGTGACGATTGTGAACTTTAACTATTATAATGTCGCACTCGGTTGGTTACCCTGCATGGGTATTATTGACGTGTTATTGATCGTTGCCATTCTTACTAGCAAATTTTGATTGTACACTTAGGTGTTGTGACTGCAAGGCCTCATTTAATTGTATTATTCTATAATGTTATCCTGATGAGATAGTTGAGCTGTGGTAGTGCTAGTACAAGCGGTTTTCCACCCGGGGATGGTTTGGCGAAACCTCTGGGGTCGATGCTAAGGGGCATGGCCACGGATTATCATGTGCGTTGTTATTCATGATGATGTGGCGTGGTAACATGTGGTTACCCTGTAGGTCATTTTGACGATATCGGTTATCGAGTAGATTTGATATTTCGAAATATTGTTTTGCAAATGACTTCAAAACCAAAAAATTATGATAATGGAATCATGGTTTTGATTAAACGACCGGGGTATTAAAAGTATTCCTCAAAAATTTCATTTCAGCAAAATCTTTCAAACTCAAGAATTTTAAAATATTATCATTTGAACGAATACCTCGGGAAGTTTTATTTTGAAAGAATGGTACAAATATTTGACCCCAATTATATGTAGATTATTTTGACCGTGTTTGTTTTGCGTAAGGTCATACATCCTGTTTGTGTGGCCATGTAGATTACTTATGAATTTGAACTCCATTGTTGCAGTGATAGTTCGTGTATCCGTGTAATGACTCAAAGTGAATATTTTATTGTGTTGGTGTTTGTTGTCCTATGTTGATTATGTGATGTTTGTTTTATTTTCTGAATGGTGGTCCGGTTAGTATGCCGAGAGGTTGAGTCCGAGGACGTGGTCGTAGTAATGGTCACGATCAGGAGCATGAGAGTGTGACTCGCTCGTTTTCGAGTGCCAATCAGCTCAGTACAGGTGGTCAAGATGAGCAGTCGCGTGATCATGGCCAATCAGCCAGAGTTAATGTTTACGTTGGTGCCGCCACCGTCCTTTGACAGGTGGTTGATCAGTTGGCACAGATGAATCAGAACGTACACCGGGATGAGAACCCAGATGGGGATAAGGAAGCTAGTAAGGGGTTACGAGATGTGATGAGAATGCATCTGCTCCGTTTTGTAGGATCTTCGGACTCGTTAGATTGGGAGAACTGGCTTTTCCAGATGGACAGAATATTTGATGATGTAGCTTATATGGACGAAAGGAGATTACCTATTGCTCAATACCTGCTCGACAAGGAAGCTGCAGACTGGTGGGAGGCCGTAGCGCCTAGTGACCATGTAGCTACTTGGGCTAAATTCAAGACTACCATGGCGGCCGAGTATTTTCCACCGCCAGTTAAAGAGCGTAGGATTATCGAGTTTTTCTCGCCTACGCATGTGTCGATATCTCAGGCAATAGTCGATTATAATCGACAATTATGTTATGTTCGAGATCAAGTGAGAAGTGAGGCAGATAAGGTTCGTTATTTCGATAAGCGTATGAAACCTCATGTTCGGCAGTGTATGGCTCCTTTTCTGTATACTACGTTGAAGGAATATCAAGATCGAGCCTTAGCATTTGAAATGGATGTATTTTCTACCAAGTCGGTACATGTAGCAAAGAAACAGAGGATTTCCGATGACGCATCGAAAAGCAAGGAAATTGGGATTTTAAAACCTCAAACCTCATATCAAATGAGTTTAGGACCTTCTCGGTCAGCTAGATAATCTAAAGGACCCAGGTTGGTGTCTTTGAGTTCAGGCAGTGCTTCTAGATGTTTCAACTGTAATGTACTAGGCCACGAGTGTGCGAGTTGTAAGAAACCGCCGGTGACTTGTTATAATTGTGTATGCGAATGGCATCGAGACCAGTACTGCGAGACTGTTGCTAAGATGGTAGGGAACCGGAGTACCGTTCATACTTCTGGAGGGCCCAGCGATGCCCAGTGATAATATTTTGTGTTTATAGTGCGGATGGTCTCCCATGTGAAGACTTATTAGGTAATGTTTTATTTGTTTGGTACATGATGATTGATATTATGTGTTGTATAAGTCCGTATGGGTTGTCGAACCTATGGAGACACGTGATTGTAGATCACTGGGTCACGAGTTTGATATTCTTATGTTTAAATGTGGTGTTTTGTTTGGTAGCAATGTGAGTTCTTTGTTTTAAGTTTCGGGATGAAACTTGTTTTTAGGGGGGTAGAATATAATACCCGAGATTTTTCACTCCGATTATTTTGGATTTTTCCAGATATTTCTCGATTGTCGAGTTCGGTATTATTTTCTCGATGATTGATTTTATGTTTATATGGTAGTGTGTGATTATTTTTTGCATGACGTTTTCATTTTGGATCGATGATGTTGTCCGCGAGTGTATTGTCGAGTTCGTTCCGTGCGTTTTTGGAAATCGAGTCATCGGGTCATGGCGGTTGGGCACTGGCCGGGCAGGTGCGGCAGATACTATCGGAAGGACTGGGCACTGGCCGAGCAGGTGTGGCAGGAAACCGGCATAGCGCATGTTACAGTCTGAAGGTTGCGCGCGCTAACTCGGCAGGCATAGCGCACGCTATTCGGCTGCCTAGCGCACGCTACCTGGCCGAGCAGTTTAGTTCAGGAGGTTCTGGACGGGTCGTCTAGGATCGACATAGGAAGTGATGAGCTACGGTACTAATCAGGAGTTGAGAGTTTGGTCGGGTTATGTCGTATCTATCGAGTTATAGTCAAACTTCCGCTGTTGTGTATCTTTACCCCTGGTAGGTCCTCGTGTGGAGGGTCGACGGAGTGTAATATTACCATAGGGTTTGGGGGTGTTACAGTCCAAAGTCACTGACGTAGCCTATGTTTAAGGCTTACAACACAATCTACTTAGTATTAGCCAGTTATGTGACAAACAGTTCTCGGTCAAATTCTATATAGATCACTGTAAAGTGAAGGACATCAAGACCAAGGAAATCGTCCTCACAGGAAGCATATCAGGTAATATGTATATTGCTGACTGGAAGCTTACGAGCTCCACTATTCCATGTTTTGTTGCCAAAGGCATTGCAGATCAAAGCTGGCTATGGAACAAGAGGATGTCTCATATCAATTTCAAGACGATCAACAACTAGCTAGACAGGGAATGGTCAGAGGTTTGTCCAATGTGTCATTTCTTAAATACAGAGTCTGTGGACCCTATCATAAATCTAAACAAGTCAAAACCACCGTGAAAAGTAAGTCATACATGTCCACCCATAGGGTTCTGGATTTGCTACATATGGACCTCTACGGCCCAGTAGACCCTGTAAGTTTGGGAGGTAAGAAATATCGTCTCGTTATTGTTGACGATTATTCCAGGCACTCTTAGACATTATTTCTTAACAAGAAGAAAGAAACCATCACGAAGTTTCTAGAGCACCTGAGGAAGCTACATAATGAGAAAGGGTAGAGTATCGTGTCTATTCATTCCGACAGAGGTACTGAATTCACAAATCGCTTTATAGAGCAATATTGTTCGGATAATAGAATACAGCACAAAGCTCAGCAGCCCAGACTCCTCAAAAAAATGGTGTTGCTGAGCGAAAGAATATGACACTCAAAGAAGCAAGAAGAACCATGATAGCCGCAAGCAAGTTGCCACAATGGTTCTGGGGAGAAGCAACAAATACAGTGTGCTAGACACAAAACTGTTGTATCATCAACAGGCATCACAACAAAACAGCCTATGGGGTATGGAACAATAAAATTCCATTGGTTGCATACTTTCACATTCTTGGATGTAGGTGTTATGTTCTGAACAACAGGAAGGATCAACTCAAGACCTTCGGCGAAAAGTCGGATGAAGGGATATTAGTAGGATATTCCTATATTAGCAAAGCTTTCAGAATCTTTAACCAAAGTAAGCTGACAATAGAGGAATTTGTCTATGTAGTGTTCGATGAACCTCATTATGATCATACAGGAGTAGTATGATTTCGTATCTTACTTTTGTTTGTTGTATATTCGTATATATGTAGCTTGATCAATCCTCTCAAGGTATTTGATTTGAATTTATTTTCAAATATTGCTTCCACTGACCCTTTGTCTTAGGCACCGAATCACAACAGTCGTATCAGAGCCAGGTTTTGCGATCATATATACGATATATTGCATTTGGAATGCTTGATTGAATGGCTTATGATTTGGAATCATTTATTGTTATAATCATAGTATATGTTCGATTATTCATTGTAGTTGTATTTTTCGTAAATCTATATCTAAATATAAATCTTTATTTTCTGGGAAATATGATTTATATTGAAGATATGAAAGTCGAAAAATATTGATATTGGATATCCGGTCGGAAATCAAGCCGTGAAGTGATGTTAGACGTCACCGGAACATAGCCCATGAGGCCTGCCGTGCGGTCTGGGACTTGGGACCGCGGTCCGACCCTGCTTCTGGCCTAGCCGTGCGGTCTGGACCCAAGGGTCTGCGGTCCAGGCTGTTCGGATCGCGGTCTAGGCCCCTTACGGTCTTGTTTCGAGCTCGCTTTCTCTGTGTATTCCAGAAAATTGGATTTAATATGATTAAAATAATATATGGTATTTTATTTTATAAGGGAAAATTGATTAGTTGGAATATTTATTGAATGAATGCTTTTGAATGGGGATGTGGTTCATGGACCTAGTTTTGAATCGTTTATTTTGTTCGATTGGGTTGTAAAGGCCGTTTTGAGCCTATTTATTTACCAGAAAAATTTATAAAATTTATATGTAATGACGAAGACCAGAGGAAGATCCATTTGAGAAGACGAAGATTCCAGACCGAAGACATGTAATTAGATTATGATGTTTTGTTCTAGGAATGGTCCATGAACTGCATCTTGGTAGCAACTAGGTTGTGAATATTTTATTCATATGGTATGAATGCAACAAACGCGCTTAAATAAATTAATGTGCAAAGTGTAACATTAATCGCGAAAATTCTCCCATGACAAAATATTAAGTTTAAAAGGTTTCAAGGTTTTCCTGCCCTCCATCGGGCTTTCGGAAAATTTAAATGCAAACCGGATGTGCTATGCTTCCGAGTTATTGGGGTAGTCATTCGGGAGGATCGATAAATTACCGAGAGTGCATTAGATGCCTTCGGTTGGAGTAAATTTTATCCCTAGAAACCTGTTCGGTTGCCGGATAAGATTCAATTGTGAAACTAATCAGCATCGATGGTGTAAACTTAACTTGTTCACGAACCATAGAAACCGTATAGGTTGAGGGGAGTGAACAAGGGGAAAAAGAAGATCGAATAATCTATTAGATGGGTTGGTGTTGGACACCACTTTATAAAGAATAATAGACCAGAAACCTGTTCGGTTGCCCTCTGTTGAAATTTATAAAGAACTCGTTCACCACTATGAAGTAAAGCAAACGAATACTTCTGGATTTCACAGGGGAGTGTGCTATTCCGATAAAAATAGTGGGAGCTGGGTTAAGAGAACATAAAGTCCTTAATTCTAAACTCAGGACCATAATTAAACGAGTCCATAATCAACCTAGTGTACTTTATGCAGACATAAAACTCTCTAAAATGACAATGAATCCACTCACTATACTACTCGAAAAGAACACCTTAATTGGGCCTAACTTTGTGGACTGGATCCACAACCTGATGATAGTCCTTATGGAGGCGCGGGGATACATCATGGATATGTCTTGGGGGAGGACATTCCAGCGGCTTCGGTGCGGACCAGAGCCAGTCACTAAGATGTTGAAAACCATGAAAAGTGGGTTAAGGATGACATTAGAGTCAGTGGCTATATGATGGCCTCTATGTCTAATGTGCTTTAGAGAGCTCATGAGAAAATGACTTTTGCTAGGCATATTTTATCTCACTTAAGCAAGCTTTATGGTGAGCATAGACGAACTGCTAGATATGAGATATCTAAAGATATTTTCAGTGCCAGGATGAAGGAAGGTGAGAAAGTCGGGGATCATGTCCTCAAAATGATCTCTATGATCGAGAGATTGGAGGCTCTTGATTTTAGGATGCCTGCTTCTCTACAAACCAACCTTATCATGCAATCTCTTCTTGGTTCCTTCTCACAGTTTGTTCTGAACTTCAACTGCAATGAGATTGCTCAGATGAAGACTCCACGGGTAAAGGAGTCTGCCCTTGTGATTTCTTCGGGATCTCGGAGGTTCAAGAATAAGTAGAAAAAGACCAAGAAGCATACAGGACCAAAAAATAAGGACTTTAAGGGTAAGGTCAAGGCCCCAATGGTTCGCAAGAGAAAGAATGTGAAGATGGACACATGTCTCAAACGCGGTGAGCTGGGGCACTAGGCAATAGACTTTTCGATCCTTCATGGAGCTTCAGGTAAGGAACTTTTAGTTTTGGAAATTAATTGCTCTGCGACCATATTTTCTACTTTTGGGATACTGGATTCAGGTGCTAGTTCTCACATTTGTACCTTGAATCAGGATCTGGAATGAAGTAGAAAGCTTGGAGCTGAGGAAGTGATGATTACCGTCGGAAGCGGGCATAGTGTCACAACAACTGATATAGGATCACTTCTTTAGGATTTGGAATACGAATTTGTTTTAAGAACATTGTATCCATTCCGGTCATGGATCGGAAAGACTTTTCATTTTTCATTGGTGATGGTTCCTGCAAAATTTATTTTCAAAATAAACTACTAGGCACTGCCACATTGTTAAAAGGATTGTATCATCTAAAACTAAATAGAGTCGTTGTGAATACTATGACTAGAAAGCATGGTATTGATGAAACTCATCAAGTTTTGAAATGGCATCTTAGATTTGGTTATGTATGTTGTCCGGAACAAATTAAAATTAACGGTTATGTGAATTAATTGGATTAATTCTAAAAGTTGTATTAATTATTTTTTGATTAGATCAATATTTAGATTAATCAATATTGCAATTTATTTTAATGTAATGGTTGCATTATTTTTTAATGGTGATGTAGTTCGTGGACCTAGTTTTTGAATCATTTGTTTTGTTCGATTGAGTTGTAAAGGCCGTTTTGAGCCTATTTATTTTCAATAGAATATTTGTATGGGATCTAATTTTTCAATATAAAATTTAGATGTAATGACGAAGACCGGAGGAAGATCCTTTTGAGAAGACGAAGATTCAAGACCGAAGAAATGTAATTAGATTACGATGTTTTTTGTTCTAGGAACGTTCCATGTACTACATGTTGGTAGCAACTAGGTTGTGAATGTTTTATTCATATGGTATGAATACTACAAACGCGCTTAAATGAATTAATATGCAAAGTGTAACATTAATCGTGAAATTCTCCCACGACAAAATATTAAGTTTAAAAGGTTTCTAGGTTTTCCTTCCTCCGTCGAGCTCTTGGAAAATTGAAATCCAAACCGGATGTGCTATGCTTTTGAGTTATCGGGGTAGTCGTTCGGGGAGGGTCGATAAATTCCGAAAGTGCATTGGATGCCTTCGGTTGGAGCAAATTTTATCCATAGAAACCTGTTCGGTTGCCAGATAAGATTCAATTGTGAAACTGATTTGCATCAATGGTGTAAACTTAACTTGTTCACGAACCATAGAAACCATATAGGTTGAGGGGAGTGAACAAGGGGAAAAATAAGATCGAATAATCCATTAGATGGGTTCGTGTTGGACACCACTTTATGAAGAATAATAGACCAGAAACCTGTTCGGTTGCCCTCTGTTAAAATTTATAAAGAACTCGTTCACCACTATGAAGTAAAGCGAACGAATATTTCCGGATTTCACAGGGGAGTGTGTTATTCCGATAAAAATAGTGGGCGCTTGGTTAAAAGAATATAAAGTCCTTAATTCTACACTCATAACCATAATTAAACGAGTCCCTAATAAATGTAGTATACTTTATGCAGACATAAAACTCTCTAAAATGACAATGAATCCACTCACTATACTACTCGAAAAGAACACCTTAGTTGGGCCTAACTTTGTGGACTGGCTCCGCAACCTGATGATAGTCCTCAGTATGGAGGCACTGGGATATGTCTTAGAGACGGACATTCCGGTGGCTCCGGTGCGGACCGTAGCCAGTCAAGAAGAAGTGGAAAACCACGAAAAGTGGGTTAAGGATGACATTAGAGTCCGTGGCTATATGATGAGAAAATGAATTCTGCTAGGAATATTTTATCTCACTTAACCGATCTTTATAGTGAGCAGAGTCGAACTGCTAGATATGAGATATCGAAAGAGCTTTTCGGTGCCATGATTAAGGAAGGTGAGAAAGTTGGGGACCACATCCTCAAAATGATCTCTATGATCGAGAGATTGGAGGCTCTTGATTTTAGGATGCATGATTCTCTACAAACCGACCTTATCCCGCAATCTCTTCTTGATTCCTTCTCACCGTTTGTTATGAATTTCAACTGCAATGAGATTGCTTGAAATTTAGCAGGGTTGATGAACAAACTGGTAACTGCTCAGTCTCAGATGAAGACTCCGCGGATGAAGGAATCTGCTCTTGTGTTTTCTTCTGGCTCTCGGAGGTCCAAGAATAAGAAGAAAAAGACCAAGATGCAGATGGGTCCACGAAGCAAGGACTTTAAGGGTAAGGGCAAGGCCCCAGTGTTTCCTAAGACCAAGAAGGTGAAGTCATATAGATGTCTCAAATGCGGTGAGCTGGGCCACTAGGCAAAAGACTGTCCTGTCCTTCATGGCGCTTCAAGTACAGAACTTTTAGTTTTGGAAACGAATTGTTCTGCTACTGTATTTTATAAATCTTGGATACTGGATTCTGGTGCTAGTTCTCACATTTGTACCATGAATTAGGATCTGGAATAAAGTAGGAAACTTGGAGCTGGGGAAGTGATAATTACTGTCGGAAGCAAAAATAGTGTCGAAGCAACCGATATAGGGTCACTTGTTTTGGGTTTGGAATCCGGCTTTGTTTTAACTTTATATGATGTACTTGTATTGCCCAAGAGGCAAAATTTATTTTCGTAGTAAATTAGTAGGCACTGCCACATTGTTAAATGGACTGTATCGTCTAAACATAAGTAACAAAGTCGTTGTGAACACTATGACTAGAAAGCGTGGTAGGGATGAAACTAATCAAGTTTTGAAATGGCATCTTAGACTTGGTCATGTTGGTCAGACCAAGGTTTACAAAATGAAAAAAAATGGACTTATGGGTCCATTGGGATCGGATCCCTTTCCTACTTGTGAATATTTCCTTAAAGGCAAAATGACTAAGTCCCCCTTCACAAGGACTTTTGAAAGAGCCGATGATAAAATAGGACTAATCCATACCGACTTATGTGGTGCTTTGGAAATTCTAGGAATTTAAGGCCCTAGTCGAAAAACAAACTTGTAATCATATCAAATAACTTCGGTCAGACTGAGGTGGCGAGTATATGAGTTTAGAGTTTGACGAGTTCCTCTAGGAGCACGGAATAGTGTCACAAGTTACACCTCCAGGAACTCCTCAGTTAAATAGTGTATCGGAAAGAAGGAACTGAACCTTGTTGGACATGGTTCGTTCCATGCTAGCAACACCGACTTACCGATTTACCTGTGGGGTTATGTGCTCCTGATTGCTGCTTACATATTGAACAGATGTCCTTTCCAAGTCCGTTCCTAAAACTCCACATGAGATGTGGAGGGTAGGAAACCAAGTCTTAATCATATTAGGATTTGGGGATGTCCCGCCTATGTCTTGAAGACTAAGGCGGAGAAATTGGAAGCAAGGTCCGTGAAGGGACGTTTTCATTGGTTTCTCATCTGGGACGATGGGTTATCTATTCTACATGTCCGAAGATCGAAAGATCATTGTGGCTTTGCAAGCACACTTCCTGGAAGATGAGTTCATTCAGGAAGGTGGAGCAGGTAGAAGTATTTCTTTGGAAGAATACAATGAAACTCCCAAGGAGGCACCTGTACAAGAAGATGGAATAGAACCTTCTGAAGCACAGGTACAACCACCTCGTAGGTCTAATAGGTGTCTCAATTACTTGAGAGGTATGGCTTTATGCACCTAGCGGAGCTAGGTCTCCATGAGATTCCAGGTGATAGTCAAGAGACCGACCCCACGACCTATGACCTAGCAATGGTGGATGTAGCTTCGTGAAATGGACTGTAACAGTCTTCACGTAGTTAAGACCTTCATTTTGACGAGGTAGTCAAAGAGTTTGACTTCGTGCAAAATGAAGAAGAACCTTGTGTATACAAGAGGGTTAGTGGGAGCAAGATCGCATTCTTAGTACTATATGTAGATGACATTCTACTAACGATGTGGGAATGCTCAATTCGGTGAAAGCTTGGCTTTTGAGTAGTTTCTCCATGAAATACTTCGGAGAAGAAACCTATATTCTTGGGATTCGATGCTACTGGGATAGAGCGAAGAGAATGGTAGATCTTTACAAGCCCTATATGTAGATAAAATCTTAATGCGATTTAAGATGGATTATTCTAAAAGAGGGTTCCTACCGATGCGACATGGAATAAAACTCACCTTGAAGATATGTCCTTAAAATAAGGAACAACGAAAGGAAATGAGTAATATACCATATGCTTCGGCCGTGAGTAGCCTTATGTATGCTATGTTGTGCACGAGACATGACATTACGCATGTTGGGAGCATGGTAAGTAGGTTTTAGGCAAACCCAGCTAGGGAACATTGGACCACCGTAAAGAAAGTTCTCAAGTACTTTAGAAGGACTACAAATCTAGTTCTTATGTATGGTGGTGGGGAACTGAATGTGACGGGCTTCATTGATTCAGACTTCTAAGGACAGAAAAACAATTCTATGTCTACTTCTGGCTATTTTTACTCTTAATGGTAAAGCAGTATCTTGGCATAGTGCCAAGCAAAGCGCTACTACTGATTCAACCTGTAAGGTTGAGTATCAAGCGGCCTTGGAGGCCTACAAAGGAAGGGTTTTTGATTAAGAAGTTACTGGGTGAACTTCAAGTGACACCATGTGCTGCGCGGCCTATTTTCGCTTTTATACGATAACGATAGAGTGGTAGCACAGGCCTAGGAGCAGAGGATTCACAACGATACAAAACATATTGAGAGAAAATATCATCTCGTGAGAGAATTTGTTCGCAAAGGATACATTGTGCTGCATAGAGTAGACTCAGTAGACAACGTCACTGATCCCCTAACCAAGCCACTTTCTCAGATAATCTTGGAGTATCATCTGGAGAACATGGGTATTAGATATCATAGTGTGTGGCATTGAGCACAAGTGGGAGATTGTTAGGTGTATGCCCTCGAATTCCACTCAGAGGATGTTAGAGTGAGGGTATTGTACTTGTTATTATGTAAAACATTATCAAAAGTCAATTGTATGTTTATTTATTTATTGGTAGTCACTTGTATTCCTGCTCGTAAATATATATAGAAACTAGTTCGTGTATTTGAGAGCAAAACATTCTACTCCTTATTGGATAAGGGGATCGGCACTGGAAAGGTTTATGGCTCAAATCCTTAATCGTTCGGAAGTCGATGAAACTTGACTGGGTGTTAAGTTTATGTGAAGACTTGTATGACGTGTTCTTTGAATTAGAGAGTGCTTGTCGATCACTAATGGTTAGTGGGAGCACATGTTATAGGTATGCTAATGAGATTAGTATAGTCGAACCGACTCACCCTCGATTCGTCACACAGTTTTCACTCCGGGACAGTCAATGACGGTATCATAAGGTTGTGATAGGTATTCGTGAACCTTCGACTTGAGGATTTAGTAGGGATGTGCTTGTGGCATTAAGATTTTTCATTAGAGTAGTTTGACCCAGAAAACCAGAAGGTGGGGGTCAACCTCGACGTGTGTCTTGACGGGCAAGTAGCAGGTTCTACTAAATACCAAGATATAGTATATGTCATATGCAGTTATTGGCAGATGAGATCATAAGTCTTTGGACAAAGCATTGGAGCTAGTTGTATTGGATACACGAGAGCTCAGTGAGCTCAATTTGCATTAACTCATGCATAGCGTCAAGTACAGATAGAGTTTGACTGACTGTGACCCTATAACTTGATCGAGACATTTGGAAGAAGGGTTTATAAATATACTGGTATTCATGACAGAAAGGTTTTTGAATAATCCCAATCATTCATTCTCAGTTAGGTTATAGTGTAGGCCGCGGTATTGGCTAGGTGGTGCTATCACTCTTTAGTTCCACCCATTGCTAGCTGAGATGGACCTACCAAGTCGCGCATTAGGATAGACGACGGAATAAATCGGGCTTATTCTCTCTTTATAATTATTAGATATTAGATATCTAATTTATTGGACATTGTATGTGTAATTAATTTTGGGACATTACATGTCTAAATTAATTTATTGGATAAATTAATTTACGGCCTAATGAATTAAATAAATTACTGGGTGACTAATTTAATTCATGGAATAATTATTTCATGTAGAAATTAATTATATTATTTTGTATTTGATATAATTAATTAACTAGAGTAATTAATTGCTATAAATACATCGGGACGGAATGGAGTTTATAAGTTTGCACACACGAGAGTCCGAAACGGACCGGATTCTTCCGGTCTTTCTAGATGGCCGATCCCATCATTTTTTTCCCTGGTCTTAGTTTTCCACCTTAATTGGTGAAAGACCAAGGAATAAGTGAGAGTTGATATTATTCTTGTGGAAAGAATAATAAATAAAGAAAGAAAAGAAGGGAATAAGAAGACTTACACCTTGGTGGTTGAAGTGACACTCTTGGCTGTGCAAGATGACATTCACGGCGATAACAAAAACCAAGAGAGAGAATTGTTCTCAAGACTTCATCATCTTCTTCTTCTTCATTTTTCTTTTTCATTTTTCTTGTAGAAACATTGAGAGATCATTGAGAGAAATTGATTTAAACACTTGGAGTGTTATAATCATATTTTGTTAGCTCATATCACCTTATTCTAGCCGTATCCTTGGAGGATTATAGGGTGGTAGTTATTCCGGACGGCTTCCGATGCGTGGCAAGTAGAGGCAAGGTGTTTCGGTACTCGGGATTTCAAAAGCTTGACGAATCGGATTCGTGGGCAAGATCACCTAAAGCTTGGGAATCGCATTTGTGAAAGGTTATTATTAATAGAATAGGATCCGATTCTCCACTTGCGGTTTAGCAACAGGGTTTAGACTACTTTGGCGGCCCCGAATGGGCCACATCAGATGTTCCGTCCGAAGGGCCTCTCAATAGAAGTTAGAGCGGCTGCACAAATATGAAATAGAATTTCGTTAGACTTAAACAGAATTCCATACTCGATCTCATAGATACATATAGAATTCTGCGGAAAGCCGTATTCGATGAAAGCCCAGGTTACTCATTCCCACTTCTCTATGTTGCCTGAGCTTCTTGTATCGCAAAAGTTTTAAGATATATGTCTTTTGTATTTGTCTTAGTCAGGAGTTGTTTTCTAGATTTTGGGTTTGGGGCCCCCAAGCTAGATTTGAATTTTTACGGCGGCAGCATATACATGTGTATTTTTTCCTGTTCGTGAACTAATAATGTTGGAATCTCGCTTTGACTTCATGACTTCAAAGTCCACTCCCAAGGAAGACTAAGCCAATACTCCTCATCATACTCTCCATCTGAGCAGGCTCTCTTCCATTTCTCTGAACACCATTTAATCAACGGACTTCGAGGGTATGATTTTGAATCTTCCTTTGTTTCATTTTATATTCGTATATACGTAGCTTGATCGATCCTCTTGAGGGATTCGTATTGCACTTCATGTTTTTGCTTCCGTTGCGCCTTCATTTTTGGTGTGCGAATCCCAACAGGTGATAGACAGCTTGCGAGTTGCTGAGACATCCACGGGTTTTCAATCAAGAGGTGCAAGGCAGCCAAGGGAGTTGCAACGGCCACGGATTTCCACTGGTTGGAAGCTGTTATAACTATGTGAATCATTGTAACGTTTATCACTAGTTGAACGTTATAGTGAATTCATCTCCAACTGGTTTGGAGAAAAGTGGACTAGTAGAGTATTACGCCACCCCTGAAACCACTATAAGTGTTTGTATGTTTTATTGAATTACATCATACTTATCTTCTGCATTCATATTTACTGTTCCATATAGCAGTCAACTGTCTTCCGCATAACTTAGTTTTACAGTTGACATAAGTCACCTGTAGTCGACATAAGTCACCTGCATTGTTAGCAGTTGTGCTCCCGCATTACTCACCTGCAGCTAAGGATTTTGTTAGCTGCATATTTAACAGCTGAGTTTACTCACTTGAGATTTAGGAAAAGAGTTTAATAAGTCTATTCACCCCCCCTATAGACTTATTCCTGACGACTTATGACCTACAAGTGGTATCATAGAGGTTGGTTCAACTTTACAAAACTAGATCCATATACTTGAGTATATCTATCTTAATCTATCATTATAATGGAACACATGCAACACATACACTCTAGACTACCTGTCTTTTCTGTTGATGAATATGACCATTGGAAAATAAGAATGTAGGCTCATCTATCATCTATTCATGATGATATGTGGTGTATCATTGGGGATGGTCCCTTCACCTTCCTGAAGGACAATACAACTGAGGAGATTGCAGTTGGGGAACCAGGTAAGATTCCCAAGAAGAGAATTGATATGTCTTCTGAAGAGATGAAGTTGTCCAATCTTGACAACCGGGTTAGAGGCATATTATACCAAACCCTTGATAAAGCCACCATGGTAAAAATCAAGAACTGCAAGAATGCAAAAGAAATATGGGACACATTGGCAGTAATGTGTGAGGGAACTGAGGTAATCAAGGAGAACAAGTTGTCGATTGACACTCAAAAATTTGAAAACTTCAAAATAAAGATCGAAGAAACAATTGTAAATGTGGATACAAGGTTCACAGAGATAATCAATGAGATCAATTCTCTTGGAAAAACATATGGCAATTGGGAAATGGCCCTGAAAGTACTAAGGTCTCTAAACCCTGAATGGAGCATGAAAGCCGTAGCCATGAGGGAATCAAAGGATCTCAACAGAATCAAGATACATGAATTGTTCTCTGACCTGAAGGCATATGAGTTTGAGCTGCCCTGCTCATCATCGACTGAACCAGCCGAGAAAGGATTTGAATTTGCAGCTGAGTCCCCAGCAAAGAACCTGTCTGGAGTTAATCCTCCAAATCCTCTAGACTTTGAGGAAGAAATGGCATTAATTATCCAAAGATTCAGTAACTTCAGGAAAAACAACTCCAAGTACAAGAAGAATTACAAAGAAAATCCAAGGAGGAACCAAAAGTCTGGAAATCAGAAGATTGAACGCTACAACTATCATAAGACAGGGCACATCCAATTTCATTGTCCTGACCTCAAGAAGGATGAAGACAAGAAGGAAGCAGGCAAGACAGAGGACAAAAGAAAAGCTCTCATTGGGGAAGATCAGATCCAAGAGAGAGTAGAATCAAGTGGTGGTTTCTTCTGTGATGATGATGATGATGACTACAAATGCCTGATGGCTAACCTAGATGATGAAGAGGTAACATCTAAACCTCAAATTTCAAATAATGATAGCTTAGACATATCTCAAGATATTGATCTACATGAATCTGTCAATCAGCTCCTTAAAGACTTTGAAATATTAAAAACTGCACACTTGACTGTGACAATTGAGAAAACACAACTGCAAGATGAGAATACGCAGCTGAAAATTACTTTGGACAAACTTAGCCTGAGTTAGCCAACATCAGATCTGAATTTTAAAAATAGACTGAGAAGAACTTGAAAAACTCAGCTGAGATACAAAAGCCAACTGCTTTAAACAATGAAAAATCAGCTGCACTTGCTCATATAAAATCTGAGTTTTCTAAACTAACACAGCTGAGCAACACACAGGCTAAAGAAATAACATTCTTAAAAGCATCTATAACCTTATATGGCTTGTGTATAAATCAGAGGCCACTTTATTTAAAATCAGGCCTTCGATATGACCCCAACCCTCCCTATAGTTCAAAAACTACTTTCATCAAGGGAGAAACTTATGTCCAAACTGTTGAGCCTACAAATAAACCTTTACTTAAAAAGAGGCCGTAGCCCAGTCAATCGTATAGACCGCAGCCAAGGCAGCCACCTAGACAAGAGACTAGGTAATGGCCAAGACAGAAGCAAGAGTCAAAACATCATTCTGCTTATTATCAAAGACTCCCCAAAAATAGATTTCATAATGGGAGAGGTAAATGGAAACCTCAAGGTTATCCAAATTTTCAAAATGAACAGGTGTAGAGACCCCAAAGATTTAATAAATGGTCTCATCCAAGATTTAGGAATGGCCCACGGCAAAAACATTATGAGGCATATCCAAGATACTATGCACCTCACAGGAATAACCAACAATTTCAAAATATTAGGAGAAATGAATTCTCCAAAAAGCACACAAACCCCAAAGGACCCACTCAAATTTGGGCACCTAACACTACAAAAAAAACAGTTTTTACCGACGCCAAACGCCGTTGGTAAAACAGAAAATGGCGTCGGTAAAAAAATTACCGACGCCATTACCGACGGCAATCCACCGTTGGAAAAATGCTCGACGGTAATTTTTTGGCGTCGTTAAATTAAAAAAAAAAATCTAAAAAAGTCAGGTCAGGGCTCAGGCGGGTCACGTCCGGGCTCAGGCGGCGCTCAGGCGGGTTAGGTCCGGGCTCAGGCGGGTCAGGTTCGGTCAGGTCCAGGTCCGGGCGGGTCGGGTCCGGGTCCGGACGGGTCAGGTTTGGGCTCCATTCAATTTCAAATTATTGAGAAGGATTTTAGTTTATAAACCAGAAAAAAACACTACTATTTTTTCGATGTGGGATAGCATAAAATTTCTGACGCCCGAAATGGCGCTTGTAATGGCGGTGTCGGTAAATTAAAAAAATAAAAAAAAATAAAAAAAATTTTACCAACGCCAAAATGGCGTCGGTAAATGGCGTCGGTAAACG
This sequence comes from Orobanche coerulescens, assembly GCA_033398695.1. Classification (NCBI taxonomy): domain Eukaryota; kingdom Viridiplantae; phylum Streptophyta; class Magnoliopsida; order Lamiales; family Orobanchaceae; genus Orobanche; species Orobanche coerulescens. The sequence continues at coordinate 47,074,673 of CM065814.1, forward strand.
GCGTCGTTATTTGTGAAAAAAGAAAAAAAAGATAATAAAAAAATTTTACCAACGCAAAAATGGCGTCGGTAAATGACGTCGGTAATTGTGAAAAAAAAAGAAAAAAAAATAAGTCTGTGAACCGGTCGTCGGCAATGGCGTCGGTAAATCAATTAAATAACGGGCGCCGGTAATGGCTTCGGTAAATTATTAGTTTAACAACGGCGGGTACGGGCGTCGGTAAATGGCGTCGGTAAAAACTATTTTTTTTGTAGTGTAAATATCTGCTTGTCTGATTGCAGAAAAGGTGGAAGGACTACTACCATGTCACCTAAAGTCCAATAGGATGAGGTGAAGAATGGTTTGTAGACTCTGGATGCTCAAGGCAAATGACAGGGAACAAGAATATTCTGTCAGAATATGGGAAAAAGAGGTCCAGATGTAACTTTTGGAGATAGCTCAAGTGGACAAACCAAAGGCCATTGGAAACTGCATAGGGGGAACATAATCATTACTAAAGTGTAATATGTCAAAGGGCTCAAATACAATCTACTAAGTATAATCTAATTTTGTGATGAGAACAACCTAGTAATCTTCGTAAAATGGAAATGCATGGTGATTGATCTCCTGCCTGGAGAAGTGAAGCTACAAGGATTCAAAAGAAGATATGTCTATCTGATAGACTAGAAATTAGGAGAACCAATCACTTGTTTCTTATAAAAACCAATTGCTAAGAATGGATGACTCTGGCACAAGAGACTATGTTACCTGAACTTCAAAGCCATCAACAAGATAATCTCTCAAACGTTGGTCAGAGGACTTCCAACATAAGTATTCAAGAAAGAAGCTCTCTGTGATGCATGCCAGAAAGGAAAGCAAACCAAAGCATCTTTCAAACCAGTGCAGCCTACCACTCTCACTGCCAGAGTTTTAGATCTACTTCATATGGATCTCTTTAGCCCCATCAAGCCAAGGACACTGAGTGAAAGGAAGCATGCCTTAGTAGTAGTAGATGAATACTCCAGATATACATGGGTTGTTTTTTCCTATAAAAAGAGTGAAACATTAACAAAGCTATCTCCATCAATATCAGATCTGACAGAGGTGGAGAATATTTCAACAAGGAAATCACTGAATATAGTGATCAGAATGGAATTCAACATGAAGTATCTGCCGCAAGAGCACCACAGCAAAATGGTGTAGCTGAAAGAAGAAACAGAACCCTAAAGGAAGCAGCCAGGTCAATGATTGCAGAAACTGACATGCCAAAGAGGTTCTGGGCTGAAGCTGTCAACACAGCATGCCATACACAGAATAGGAGTATGATAGTATGGATACACAACAAAACTGCCTATGAGGTTTGGAATGGCAGAACACCAACTGTTGTTTACTTTCATATTTTTGGTTGTAAATGTTTCATCCACAACAATGGTAAAACCCAACTGAATGCTTTTAATTCTAAAAATGATGATGGTCTCTTTATGGGATATTCACAAATAAGTAAGGCATACAGAGTATTTAACAAAAGAACATTAGTTATAAAAGAAACACCTCATGTTGTCTTTGATGAATCTACTGTTGAGTACAGAAAAAAGGTGGAATCAATTGAGAAAAAGCTCAAAACAGCCACCCTGGAAGAAGTCATCATTAATGACACAGGAATAATGGACACAACTGATGAAAACCCAGCTGCAGATCAGACAGGATCTCCAACCACAGCTGATCCAACCATAGCTGATCCACCTGCAGCTGATAAAGTCACAGCTGATCCAACCACAGCTGATGAAGATCCTCAAGACCCATTTGCAGCTGACAAAATCATAGCTAATCCATTTGCAGATCAAGAATGCCAAAATCAAGCTGATTCAGAGAGAGACGAAGTCCATCAAAGCAACTCAACAGGGGGAACAAACCTTGATGATGATGCCCCCAAATGGATCAAAGATCATCCTATTCAACAAATCATTGGAAATCTAACCGATGGAGTCAAAACCAGGCAATCCTCAGAACCAGCAAGAATGGCAATGTTCTCATGTTTCATGTTTCATATGGAACCCAAAACAACTAAACAGGCCCTGGATGACTACACATGGGTAATTGCAATGCAAGAAGATCTAAATCAGATGGAGAGAAATAATGTCTGGGAACTAACAGACAGAACATATCACAACAAAGCCATAGGCACCAAATTGGTGTATAAAAATAAGTGTGATGAAGATGGATCTGTTGTTAGGAATAAAGCCAGACTAGTTGCAAAATGATATGCGCAATGTGAAAGAATAGATTTTGATGAACATATTCACCTGTAGCAAGACTTAAGGCCATCAGACTATTCCTTGCATATGCAACATTCAAGGATATTGAAGTCTACCAAATGGACATTAGAACTGTATTTCTCAATGGAGTACTTGAAGAATAAGTCTATGTGGAGCAACCCCCTAGATTTGTCAAAAGAGACAAAGTATGCAAGCTTCTGAAAGCTCTATATGGACTCAAGCAAGCACCAAGAGCATGTTATGAAACCTTATATGTATTTCTTGAGAAACATGGATTTCGCAAAGGAAAGGTGGAAAAGACACTCTTCAGAATTGAACATGAAGACCACATATTACTTGTTCAAATATATGTGGATGACATCATATTTAGCTCAACCAACCCTGAGTTATGTAAAAAATTCTCAACTCTCATGCAAGGAGAATTTGAGATGAGTATGATGGGAAAGCAAAATTTCTTTCTTGGTTTACAAGTCAAACAAGTTGACAATGGAATTTTCATCAACCAAGCAAAGTATACAAGGGAACTAATCAAGATATTTGGCATGGACTCAGCCAAACCACTAAGAGTACCCATGAGCACATCCCTACACATTGATGCAAATGAAGGAGGCGTTTCAGTGGATCCAACCCACTACAGAGGACTTATTGGATCACTTCTATACCTCACTGCAAGCAGACCTGACATTTCATATGCAGTAGGAGTGTGTGCAAGATTTGAATCCAAGCCAAAGCAGTCTCACCAGGAAGCAGCTAAGAGGGTAATCAGATACCTTAAGTCTTCAGTCAATGTTGGATTATAGTATCCAAAAGATAACAACTTTGAACTTTTAGGATACTCAGATGCAGACATTGTAGGATGTAAGATTGACAGGAAAAACACCAATGGAACATGTCAATTCATTGGAACCAGACTTATATCATTGTTCAGTAAGAAGCAAGTATCTAACTCAATATCACAACTGATTCAGAATACTTAGCTGCAGGTAGTTGTTGTGCTCAAATTTTACGGATCAGACAACAGTTGAGGGACTATAACATCATAGCAAATGAAGTTCCCATATGGTGTGACAACAACGGTGCAATTGCTATAACCAACAATCCAGTGCTACACTCAAGAACAATGCACCTAGATGTCAAACATCACTTCATCAGAGATCATGTGCTTAACAAAAAAGAGTAAGAGTGGAAAGTGTAAGCACAGAGTATCAAATTGCTGACATATTCACTAAGCCTTTACCAGAAGAAAGGTTTCTGGAACTTAGCAGGGATCTTGGATTACTAGATTGGGAATATAGTACTTAGCTAAAAAACAGATGAGAAAAGTCATCTGACCTGAAGCAAACAACAGATGAGTCATCTGACCTGAAGCAGACAACAGATGAGAAAAGTCATCTGACCTGAAGCAGAAAAGAGACAAGTCACCTGAGCTGATCCAGACAAGTAACATCACCTGACCAGGAGACCAGATGAGAAAGCCACCTGATAAGACTAGACGAGGATCCAAAACACAGACGAAGGAAAGCTAGCTGATCAGAAGCACAGACAAGAAATGTCCCCTAATCAGAGCCAATGAGGAATTCAAATCACAGCTCATCAGAAGTCAAATGGTCGACCTTACGGTCAACCAGCTAAGTTTCTCATCCCCTGACTGACATATGATTATTTAATTATATTTTTATTACACGTGGACAAAAACACACGCTCACACTACCTCCATGTTCACTACACGATGTCCAATCAATCACACCAACCGCCATTATTTATTTAATTAATAAATTCAAAAATGCCTTTTAAACTAGCTATTTAAGACGGCTGAAATCATTACAGAAAAACCTTATCGTCTTCAAGCTCTAAAAACCATAATTTCCCTGAAAAATCATAGAACCTTAGAATATTCACTACACTAAATCGAAACTCTATCTTTTGCAGAAATAGACAAGACTACTTACTTGAAAGGCATTAACCTGAAGCTGGTGAAGGAACAGATCATATTCAATATAGTCGTCGATTTTATCGGACTTCTGGAGTCAAACAACACTGCTCAAATGGCGGAGCTTATCAGAAAAATAGCATATATCACTTCATGGACATCAATCCAAGGTATCTATTTAAAGAAGCCGTAATTTGTTTCTACAAGGAAGCCAAAGTGACAGAGATGGGCATCGAGAGCTTAATATATGGAGAACAAATAACTATCACCGCGCAAACCATCGCCGATGCATTCAAGATGCAAAACTAGGGCATTGCAGTCGAGGCCCTGAAGCAAAACCCAGTCGACACTTGGTATGATATTAAGTTGCCTGAGCAACCAATGACGATGAAGGTCACTGCAAGGAAATCAGATCGGGAGAAGGAGTTTCGGTACATGTTAATTCGCATAATGGCCTTGCTGAGGGTAAGATTTAGCGGTTACATGTTATCGCCCAAGCATTGGTATTGCGCACCAACTTGCCGATTTCTGCTTGGGGATATGTAGTTTTGCATGCAGCTATACTTATTCGCTTGCGACCCACTGCCAATCAACTATTTAGTGCGTACCAGTTGGTAACTATATAAGCCTGATATTTCACACTTACACATTTTGTTGTGCAGTCTATGTGCCAATTACGCCTCCACATCATACTAAAATGGGTCCTCAAAGACGATTAAGTATATATGTTGGCTATGAGTTGCCTAAAATTATCCGTTACTTGGAAGCTTTGGCAGGAGATTTATTTATTGTAAGATTTGCAGAGTGGCACTTTGGTAAGACAAACTTCCTGTCATTATGGGGGGAGAGGAATCGAACGATTCCAGTTGAACGCCAAGAAATTATCTGGCGTAGTCCCTCTTTGACTAATCAAGATCACCACATGGGTCAATTCAAGCTGGAAGTCTAATGTATTCTCAGTCTCCAGAAAGTTGCGAATTCGATGCTCGACAGCTTTACTGATACTGCGAAAGTGACCAGACCTACCATTCATGCTGCGAATGTTCCTGCAAGGGTAGAAGTCCCCGTTATAGGGCAAGATTCTGCCTCCCAAAGGAATGATGCTCACGCTAAGTATACTGGGCAGCGTACGCTAAGCGACTAACGTACGTTATGCATGAAGGCTAATGTATGTTAAGGTCAGAAAGTTATAAATAGAACATCACCCCATTTCATTTCATTTATTTATTTCACTTGGCTTTCAACCTACTTCGCCCCCAGAGAGTTACCAACCACTTTATATACCGTTAGAACACCTTTTATTGATCATTGAAGATTGGAGATTACTTATACTTGATTATTGAAGTGGATAATTACCTTTAATTAGCAAACAAGCAACCAGAGTTGGAGTCTACCTATTGTCTCGGCATTTTCTTCATCTTAAGGTATGTTATGCTATCCCCAACCATGAGTTCGTATTCTTAAGGATATTATGATCATGCTACCAAGGATATTAAGTTCCATAGATGATTTATTCAACCAACATCATGTCTAGGAAGTTGAGATGATTATGCTTCAAGTACCTCGGTTAAGAGCATCATAATTTGGATCTTGTTACGATGAACAAGTAGAGGAAGTTTTCTGAGATTGATAATCCAAATTTGGAAGGTGTCTTCGTAGTAATCATGGACTTGGTATTAACATCATTGCTGTTAGACGAACCTAGGAGGTTGATCTTGGAAGGATTTGTTGTATCTTGTAAAGGTGAATTGTTAAACAATCTTCAAGATGATAGTTTGAATGATATAAGATATTGATATCAACCATAGGCCTTCCGAATCATGTAAGAGAATTTGTAATCAAGATTGGAGTATGAAATCATGATGATATACACATCCTTGAATTCGAAGATGTTTTAATCTGTAAGATAATTCATAATTGTATGAGCATGATATGTATGAGGATAACGTACGTTAATCCCTGAAGATTTCATACGCTTCATCACAAATCGAGACAGTTGTCTGCCCAGTGAGAAACTGTCATATGTGTGTTTAGCGTACGCTAGGCCCTGTAACATACGTACGCTAGCGGGCAGAATTAACGTACGCTACATTTGGTACGTAACGTACGTTATATCATCAGACGAGTTAGTTATCTTATCAGAGAAGATACTGTCAATGTATGATTAGCGTACGCTAAACTTCGTATTTAACGTATGCTAACGAGCAGCCTTAATGTACGCTACGTTGGATACGTAACGCACATTACGCATACCAGACAGGATATATTTTATGAACCTCCGACCATAATTTGGATTGTTAGATATTCGTACGATGTGAGGTGAACTCTATATTATTTCTTTTATTTAAGGTTCTAGCTTTACTATGTGATTGATCGAAGGAGCGACCTTCGAGTGTTTTGATATTCGTGGAAATGTTATTCTTGTCATCGAATCGAGGCAAGTACTTTAATTGTTCTATGTATTGATGTTATACATATTGTTGTGCATGTATGTCGTTGTTGTATGTCCACCTCGTGTTCGTCCGATGGGATCATCGGGGGACTTATGCTAGCGTGCGCTGGATCATCGGATGGGTTTTTCCACCTCGGGATGGTTTGACGGAATCATCGGGGGATCTAGGAAGTGAACGCTGGATCATCGAAATTACCATGTGTATGTTGTGATGTCATGTTGTGATTATCATTTGTGTATGATATTTATGAGTTTCTCGCAGGAAGAGGCTCGTTCGTATTTTGTTATTTATGTTCGTTTTGTTCTTCGTGAATCGTTGAATAATATGTTGTGGTACTTATACTAGCATCGTTGTGCTAACCCCTTTGGGGGCGAACATTTGTTTATGTTCAGGATCCAGGAGAGCAGGGAAACAACCACCGGAGCTGCATGACGACGAGGGTGCAGAGTGATGTTCCGGCCGGATTTAATTATCTATTGTTTGTGTTGTTTTTAATAAGTACTCGAGTACGTCGTCGTTTGTGATGATTGGATTTGTTGATGTATTAATATTCTTCCTTTGGATATTTGCATTCTCGGTTGTGTTCCAGAACTGTTGTATTTTAATTCAGTTACTTTAATATGTTGGTGTCTGTTATTGTCTTTTCACTTGTTTAGCCTTGTAAATTCTTATGTAAATGATTTACGGCGTTGTAATATTCCTGAATATATCGGGGGTGCTACAAAAGTATGGAAATAAACAAGGATATCATCCTAAAGAGGAGGATGAAGATGTCCTTGGAGCAGAAACACCATACCTTAGCGCAATCAGTGCACTGTTGTATCTGGCTTAATGTACTCGGCCATACATGCATTCTCTGTAAATCTGTTAGCGAGATTCAGCTCCGATCCCACGATAAGGCAATGAAATGGAATAAAACACATCTTTCAATACTCTAAAATCTGCAGTGGTCTTGAAATGTTCTTTCCCTATGCAAGAGATAGCGATATTCCGAAAGGAATTGTTAAGGTTAAGGCGATGCATACCGACCATTGATATTCATCTAATATTGAAGCTAAGCATGGAAGCTTGACTACCATAAGTGCTAATGAGAGTAAGCTTCTCCCCTATGAAGAGAATCCAAAAAATATGTTACTTGGATTTGCTAATGGCGGTTATTTCTCTGACCCGCATAAAGGACGTTCCCAAACTCGTTATGTGTTCACCATTGGGAATACAGCGATATCTTGGTGATCTACAAAGCAGACCCTATTGCTACTTCCTCGAACCATGTAGAGTTACCTGCACTGCACGAATGCGTAAGGGGGTGTATTTGGCTTTGGTTAGTCGTAGACCATATATGAGGAAATTGTGGATTGAAGTCCACTGCGGCGACCCCTACTTGCATCTCTAAGGACAATGCGGCATGCATTGTGCATATGAAGTTACATTTCATTAAGGGTGACAATACCAAATATATATCGCCGAAGTTTTTCTACAATCAGCAACATCATAAATTGCTGAATATCAAAGTGAAACAAGTGAGTTCCATTGAGAATATTGCAGACTTGTTCACTAAGTCTCTGCCAAAATCTACATTTGAGAAACATGTGAGGAGCATCGACATGCATTGACTGTCCGAGCGCAACAAGTGATAGCCCATTGGAGTGAGTTGTTGTGTATACTTCAGGGGGAGTATACTCCACATGATTCTGGCGTTTGTAGTTGGTGCGTTGTGCTCTATTTCCTCACCAAGTCTTTGTTTTGCCCATGGGATTTTGTTTCACTTGGAAAGGTTTTTTATCGAGGCAACATATTATGCATCATGATTGTATTAGTGCTCGAAGCAGAAGGATTGTTCCGGGATATCCTTCCCTTGTATGTTTCTTGCCTAATACTGGTTGTAGGAAGATACATAGATAGAAGGTTCTATTTCCTTCTAGAGGTAGTATAATCTCATTAGGTGTCTTACCTTAACTAGGAATCCTATGTATAGAAGGACTCTCATTGTAATGCCTATAAAAAAGCCCTCTCTATCATTGTTATGAATACAATTGACTAATTCATCTTTACTCCTTTCTTACATTCTCCTGAAACAGATAAAATTATAAGTGGAAATTACACTTTTCAACCTCAAAATGGTCATGTTTACATTTTGCAACCCTATTATGTGTTTTATCATTACCAACTTAAATTCCATATTTAGCTTCATATTACAACCTAATGGCCAAAAAAATTAGAATATATCGAGAATATTCCGAACACGTGTAAAAAATATAAATAAATGCTAAAATACAATTGGCTAAAGTCCTCTACAGTCGGCTATAACCATCGACGACAATCGGGGACGGTCGTCGGCTATACTTCGGACTTTAGCCGGCGATCGAGATGTCATCGACTAATCCAGGATGCTCTTAGTCGACGATCGAGTCATTGTCGGCTAATCGAGCCGGTCTTAGCCGACGACCTAGATTTTTTCGTCTAAACAATGCAGGTCGTCGGCCGAGTTGTATTTTCACACAAAAAAAAATCTTTAGCCAACGATTTATGCAGTTGTCATCGGCTAAAGTCCCTTTAGAAAAAAATAATAATTTTCCAATTTTAAACCCAAAAATATACTTTTTACCTGTGTATTCCATATTCATAGTACAATATAAACCAACCATAACCACAAACACCGTACATCAATGTACCAAAAACAATATTTATACACCAACATTAAAAAAATTACATCATATCAACATATCACGTACTAACATCAACAAAATCACTATAACACTAACATTAACTAAAATAAGCCTAAATAAATAAATATTTAATATTAATATGTATACATACCAAAAGTACTACAAACACAACTAAAATACACCTAAATTAGTTAAATTATTAAAGATAGAAAAGGATTACTATAGTCTTGCAAGTTGTCATTCTGAGGCTGTAACGAAAAGAGTGGAGTTTATGAATTGAAGATCGAAGGTGGTTGTGTTTCCTGAAGTACTGATCGATTTACGGTTTAAGTCAATGACATCATATACTGCATCATAACCTGCTGCTGAGATGGCAAGTCTTGTTGAACCTTCATTTGCTCCTCGTGAAATTTCTCGAGCTACTCTTGAGCCTTCCTTTGCTCCTTAGCTCGGAGCTCCCTCACATTCCTCAATTGATCCTCTGGAAAGGCCTTCTGAGCGTCGCCCCGTTGACTACATCGAAAACCTGTAATATCACTACTACAATAAGCCTTTAACATCGGCGACATCTTAACAGCAGTTCAAATAAAAAATGATGCTAAAATGACGTTGTGGCATAAACTGTAATTTTAAGAATATTTTAACGGTCCATGAAAAATCGATGTTGAAATTCCCAATTAATAGCTATCCTAAAAGAACCAATGTAAAATTTCCATTTAACAATGGTTCTAAAAGAATCGATGTTAAAATTTTACATTTAATAGTGGTTCTAAAGGAACTAATGTTAAAATTATGCAATAACAGCAATTTTAAAAGAAGCAGTGTTAAAATTGTACATTTAACAGCAGTTCTGAAAGAACCGATGTTAAAATTACACAATAACAGCAGTTTATGTTAAAATTATACATTTAACAGTACCTATATAAAGGAACTGACATTAAAATTGTACAATAATAGCAGTTTTTTATGTTTTTTCTTCTTTCTTTTATCTTGAGATTCCCGAATAATATATATATATATAATGTAATATACTTTTTATTTCATAATCAGTATATGATAATATACTACTTTAACTTTTTTATATCTAATATAATTCTATCCATACATTATAATCAATAAAACTATAATTATTATTATAATTTTTAATATACATTATAAATTTTTAGTTTTCATACGGATCAAATCATTATGTAATATACATTATAATTTTAAACTTCGCCTGTGATTGTTGTTATGACATTCACTGCCGGTCCCAAGACCGGATAAAGGAGGACGATTGCGGTAGGTCTGTGGCAGCCAGCGTAAAATACAGTCACACTTGATGGATATGAATCATAATTTGTATACATTATAATTTTAATATATAATATAATATTATATATACATAGTTTGTAAAATTATATGTATATAGTATAATATTTATTATAACGTATTAAAAAATTTAGTATATTATACTATTAATATATATAAAAATATAATATCTTAATTGTTTATATACAATTATAAAATTTTAATATCGGCATCATTGAATTTATTATATAACACACATTATAATTTTTGATATAGATAAAATATAATTCTAGAAATGTTAATATATATGATTTATTGTATATTTATGTAAAACAAAGCAACAAAAATATCATAAATTGATTTGGTGGAATGGCTTGACATCACCTCCACCTTGTGGAGATCGCGCGTTCGAACCCCGCGAGTTGCGAAAATAAACATTTATTCATGGGGCTCGAGTGAGTCGAGTTGGATGTTGTGGTCGGGGTTGGCTGAGCGGGGCGGGTGGGGCAGGTTGGTGTTGGTGTGTGTGAATTTTTTATTCCAGCAATGTTACCATCGGTTGTCCAGAACTGCCGTTAAATGGTGACTTTAACAGCTGTTCTGGAGAACTGCTCTTAAATGGTAACTTTAACGGCGATTGTTTGGAACTACTGTTAAATTTAAGATCGGTACCTTTAACATCGATAGAACCGCTGTTAAAAGGGCTCCAGAACCGCTTTTAAAGGCCTATTTTGTAGTGTATCCTTCAACAATCTGTGGCCTTTAGCTCCCAGCATCGGCATTCGAAAAATAATCCCTTTAGGAAGGTAAATATTAGCCCACACCCTAGCCCTAACATAGGGATCATCCTTATTGATTTCTTTAATGGATAGATCGAGACCAATCTCGTCCTAATACAGATGCCTCTCCTTCGCAATCTCTGTCAATATCCTCTGATACTCCTCCGTCACTCTATCCTAATTAAGTTAGAACAATGTAAGCAATCGAATATTAACAATGTTCGGAGATAAAAATTCATAGCAGTAATAAAATATTTACTTTACGATATATTTACAACTTACATGTTCATTCAAACGGTTAGTATATGCCTTTCGAGACACATAGACAAAGGCATTCGCCACCTTTTCATCAGAAGTGGCCTCATGCGAAACTCTCGCTAACGACCACAAACTTAAAATGCTGGTTAAAATGCTTCCTACACGTAGAAACATGTGATATTCATTTGACAATATACAACAATTACCACAAGTAATGCATACGTGTTGCATGTGTTTAAACAACAATTACATAATATAATATTTATTTGTCTATTATATATCATATAGTCTGGGTCGCAAAATAGGCGTTAGCCACTTCCGTTCGTACTCCCAATACTTGAACTCATATGTAGCTAATTCTTCCAAGACTTGTACCTATAACATACATTTATAAATAATAAACAATCACACAAAGTTTCTCAAATAAGTACTCAATTACGTATTGCGAAAAATTATTTACTTGGTGGCTTGCACCTCATCACACCAAGTATGTACTAGGAATGAAGGAACGTCAAACCACATCTACAATTAACATAAAAAATGTACTTTAATAAAGTATTCTAAAATTAAATACGAAAAGCAGCCTTCGCAATTGAAATCTAAACCTACCAACATCGCATTGTTTAATGCATCCTTCACGCACAGTGGCACATCCTTCCACTCAGCCCACGATACTGGAACCATATCTCATATGACAAACCCAACATATACCGTACACACGTCAGAAGAAAGATCGGGTCATCTATACTTTTCATCTACTACCATCTTGTGACAGCCATTTTTGCCAATGTGTGTGTAACACCCCCAAGATATTTATGCATATTACAGTGCCGTGGACTCTACGTGGGACACACCAGGCTAAAAGAACAATACCGCTCGTCTAACCATCTCGGTTAGAGAGAAACACACAACACCATAACAATAACTAAATGAAATCACCCGGTACAATCGGTAAACAGGACATCACCCAAATTTATAAATACGATTTAACATACAAAACATATCCCAAATCAAAAGTGCCTAAGTACTCGCGAATACTATCTATAAGTTCACAAGTTTGGAAAACAAATACATCAAAATGGACAACAGAAATAAAGGGAATCCATTGCACACGTCAACATCCCCGGCCAGCATCCTCGTACTACTACAGTGCCCGCTAGACTGGATGAATGCCACCTGAAATTCATAACAGGAATTTCCCCAAAATGGGTCCACAAAGGGGTTAGCAATTATGCTAGTACAAGTAATCAAGGCAAACCATATGCTTACACATTTCATAGTAGATGCATCAAGTCATTTCAAAATCCAAAACCAGACATGTCTTTTACGGAAAACGAAGAGTCAATAATCAATTTGCCTAGGATCGGGGCGAAATCACTGGTCCCATTCGAGGCCTCTAAGGACCCTCCCAAACTGGCCATAATCATAAAACAAATCACGCACAGGCATCACCTAGGACTGAGGCGAAACCAGTGATCCCATTCGAGGCCTCTAAGGACCCTCCCGAAATGGCTAGTGAAGAAGATCGTGAATCCAGAGTGAAGTCACGGATTCCCCCGAGGCCCCATCGGACCCTCCCGGAGTGAGCGAAGCACATAGATAATATACATCACCATTTCATGTTAAGCATAAAAGTTTCCAAGAATACTTGCCTTGAGTAATTAATGACGAAATGGACAGAACGGAGAAACAACCACGATCGATAGGAACCGACAAACCCGAACCTAACGATTCGAAGAACACAATCACAACCATTTCCAAATGATTATGGAAATGGAATACACCCGGAAACCCACATACGATTCATGTAAATTCGTACAAAAATAACAACGAGGGCGGATCGCAACCGAACCCTCTCGATATCACAAATACCACGAAACTTACCATGAGCTCGTAGGGAAAACAAGAGTACCACCAAGATTAATCATATACATCATGTATTAATCAATGAAGAACACGAGTAGATGTTGTTAATCTACACCAAGAACTCGAGGAAGATGATAGTTGAGGTGATTAGAAGAAGAAATCGCCTCCAAATCGCCTCTGGATCGCTCGGGCCATGGGGAGGAAGAGAAGTGAGTAAAGTGGACGGATCTGGGTCAACTCTTGGGTATATATAACCAGATGGTTCAGCGTGCACTAACGACTCACGGTTAGCGTGTGCTAACCAGCCAAAACTTGTCCAGAATTTGTGGTTCTGGCCAGTTAGCGTGTGCTACTGGAAAAATTGTGTGCACTAACAGTCCCCCGATAGCACGTGCTATCGAGCTATAGCGTGCGCTACCTGTTCGCCATCCCGAGTCCAGAAACATTCTGCCTAGTCTGGACTACCAAATTAGCACGTGCTGTCACACACCTAGCGTACGCAATGCCTCGGCCATAGCATGCGCTAATATACAGATTAGCATGCGCTAAGCTGCTTGTCCAGAGAACAGAAATAGCCTACCGCCACTGCTGTACTCGAGTCATTAGAGTGCGCTACCAAATGAATATAGCATGCGCTACACAACGACATTAGCGTGCGCTACACAACAAAATTAGCACGCGCTAACGAGTGCACACAGGAGTACAGACAGCACCCAAAGATGGAAAACAACGAATTCTACCTCGGATGAAAACAACGCGCATCGACACCAAACAATGGACTGAAAGAAGACACACATGCGACGAGTTCGAGTCGGAACTAAGGCACTAATAGAAAAAACAGTTCTGAATACCCAAATGTTCGAAAACGACAATGATAGTAATTATCCCATAACTTTGGGAAATTACAAAACAGCCCAAAATATCTGAAATACACGATACAAGATCAAAACACCAAATAAAAGCTCACAACATGCACACTAACATAAGATGGATCTGCAGCAACCCCGAAACGGCAGTTCCGAACAACGATTAGGAGAATCGAACCCAATAGCGACGGAAATAACATAAAACGTGGAATTGAGTAAAACTAGTCCGAAACAAGCTCGGATAACAAAAAGTACAGTAATAAATATTCTCGAAATATCAATACAGTTACAAGAGAGTCACTAAAATTAAAAATACACCAAAATGAAAAATACCGGAAAAAGGAAAAATGTGGATATTACATTCTCCCCCTCTAAAAACAAGTTTCGTCCCGAAACTAAAGAAACAAACAAATTGGGGTACCTAGCATGCATGCTATCCTTAGTTTTCCAAGTTGCCTCCTCGACATCATGCCTCAACCACTGCACCTTCACCAAAGGAATGGTCCTATGCCTCAGTCGCTTCTCACGGTGCTCCAAAATGTTCAAGGGACGCTCCTCGAAGGTACTATCTTCAGTGATATCGATCTCACCATAGTCAATGACATGATTAAGATCCGGAACATATTTCCACAGATGGGAAACATGGAAAACGTTGAGGATGTGGCTCAAAGCCGGAGGCAACGCCAAAGGATATGCTAACTCACCGACCCTCTCTAGGATCTCAAAGGGCCCAATAAACCTCGGACTCAACTTTCCCTTCTTCCCGAAGCAGAACTCCTTTCGTCGGTGACACCTTTAGCAAAACATGGTCTCCCACCTCGAATTCCAAAGGTCAACAACGAACATCAGCATAGGATTTATATCAACTTTGAGTAGTCAACATCCTCTCGCAAATCAATTCCACCTTCTTCCTCGTCTCCAAAGCGATATCCGGTTCGGTCCTGACCAAATCGAACGCCTCGTTCCAACAAATCGGCGACTGACATCGTTGCCCATAAAGCGCCTCATACGATGTCATCCGAATTTACGTGAAATCGATCAACGGTAAATGCTCCTCCCAATCACTGCTCCAATCGAGAGCACAAGCACGCAACATATCCTTAAATGTCTGGATAGTACGCTCTGACTGCCCATCCGTCTGAGAATGAAAAGAAGTACTCAGGCGCAACCGAGTACCCAACACCTTATGTACCGCCTGCCAAAAAGGCGATACAAAATGGCCATCACAATCCGAAACAATAGACTTCGGAGTACCGTGAATCCTCACAATCTGCGCAATAAATACACGAGCTAGCTTTTCTGGACCCCAAGTATCCTTGATGCCCAAAAAGTATGCGGACCTGGTCAGATGATCCACAATCACCCAAACCATATTCATACCATATTTTGACCTCGGCAAGCTCGTGATGAAGTCCATCGAAATATCTTCCCATTTCCATTCCAGAACGGGAAGACACTGCAACAACCCGACTGGTCGCTGATGCTCGATTTTGACCTGCTGACAAGTCAAATATCTCGCTACAAATTATGCGACCTCCTCCTTCATATCATTCCACCAAAAGTTCCTCCTTAGTTCCTTGTACATCTTACTCGAACCAGGATGAACCGAGTAAGGCGTATCACGGGCCTCGTGCAAAATACTCTGCCTCAATTCCAAGTCGTTTAGTACGCAAAGTCGACTCTGGAATCTCAACACACCATCCTCGTGAATCACAAATCCATGAGACTTCGCCTTAAGAACATTTTCTTGGACTTGAGTAATCATCGGATCCTCCAACTGCTTCAGTTTAATTTCATCGATCAGCGACGACGAAATCTCCAAAGCACAAAGTTGCCCGACAGCTCCTGGCAACAAAATCTCAACACCCAACTCGATCAAATCACGCTGAAGCTCAGATTGAGACATAAGTTTCTGAAGCATCCACAACGTAACCGGTTTCCGACTCAAGGCATCTGCCACGACGTTTGCCTTGCCCGGATGATAAAGGATTTCGAGGTCATAATCCTTAATCAACTCCAACCACCTCCTCTGCCTCATATTCAACTCCCGCTGAGTAAATATGTACTTCAGACTTTTATGATCTGTAAAAATCTGACAAGTAGAGCCAAAAATAGTGACGCTAAATCTTGAGCGCAAAAACAATTGTCGCTAACTCTATATAGTGAGTAGGGTAGCTGAGCTCATACGGCCTCAACTGTCTCGACATAAACGCAATAGTCTTGTCGTACTGCATCAACACGCACCCAAGACCCTGACCCAAGCATCACTATAAACAGCAAAACCCTCGTTGCCACACGGCAACGCTAGAATCGGGGCTGAAGTCAACCGCCTCTTCAGATCCTCAAAACTCGACTGCCTTTCATCATTCCAGACAAACTTCTCGGATTTTTGAAGCAACTGAGTAAGTGGCCGAGCCAGTTTTGAGAACCCCTCAACGAACCTACAATAGTAGCCAGCCAAACCCAAGAAACTACAGACCCCCTTCACATTCTTAGGCAGTGCCCAATCCAGCATTGTCTCAATCTTCTGTGGGTCTACATGGACCCCCTCGGCTGAAATCACGTGACGCAGAAACATCACTTCCTTCATCCAGAACTCACATTTTGAGAACTTCGCATAGAGTCGCTCGGTCCTCAAAATGTCTAACACCACATGCAGATGATGCGAATGCTCCTCCTCATTCTTCCAATAGATAAGGATATCATCAATGAAGACGCCGACACACTTATCCAAATACTCGATGAAAACCTTTTTCATCAACTGCATGAACACTGCCGGCGCGTTAGTTAGCCCGAAGGGCATAACCACAAACTCATAATATCCGTATCTCGTCCAAAAAGCTGTTTCCGGGACATCGAACTCCTTCACCCGAAGCTGATAGTACCCCGATCTTAAGTCGATCTTCGAGAGTACCGCAGCTCCCTGCAACTGATCAAACAAGCCATCAATCCTTGGCAAGGTATTCTTGTTCTTGATGGTCACCTTGTTCAGCTCGCGATTGTCGATACATAAACGCAGTGAACCATCCTTCTTCCACACAAACAGAACCGGTGCAACCCAAGGCGAAGCGCTCGGTCGAATATACCCTGACTCAAGAAGCTCACTCAACTGCTTCTTCAACTCGGCCATCTCTGAAGGTGCCATACGATACGGCGCCTTCGAAATTGGAGTCGCACCCGGCTCTAACTCGATAGCGAACTCAACCTCACGGTCCGGTGGCAACCCCAGGAACTCGTCAGGAAAGACATCTGGGAACTCACTAATGACTAGAATCGATGAAAACTCAACCCCACCATCCTCCGCCTTCAAGGAATAACACCAATAACCAGTACACCCCTTCCGTAGGAGTCTCATCGCCTTTAAGGCGTTAATTACGAACTTCTGGTTTCCCCTCTTTCGTCTCGCGAAAGAGTGCTCGGTGCCATCCTCTTCTAACATGGTGATAATTCTCGTGCGGTAGTTCATGATCACACCATGCCGCTCGAGCCAATCATCCCCGAGAATCAAATTCTCACCCTCAATATCTACAACAATAAGATTAGAGAGCCAAGCCCTCTCACCGATAACCACAGAACAGTGTCGGATCTCCTGATTACCAATGATCCTATAACCGCTAGGAAGTTTAACGATGAAAGGCTCGCAAGACGACAAACAGTCAAGACTCAGGCGGCGCGCACACTCTAGAGAGATAAACGAATACGTAGCACCATAATTGAAAAGTATACTAACAGGATAAGAATGAATGTGAATGGTACCTGTAGCCACGGTAGCCTCTGGATCTAGAGTGAAGTCACGGATTCCCCCGAGGCCCCATCGGGCCCTCCCGGAGCGAAGTACACAGATAATATACATCACTATTTCATGTTAAGCATAAAAGTTTCCAAGAATACTTGCCTTGAGTAATTAACGACGAAACGGATAAAATGGAGAAACAACCACGATCGCTAGGAACCGACAAACCCGAACCTAACGATTCGAAGAACACAATCACAACCATTTCTAAACGATTAACGGAATTGGAATACACCCGAAAGCCCACCTACGATTCATGTAAATTCGTACAAAAACGATTAACCGAACCCTCTCGATTTCACAAATACCACGAAACTTACCATGAACTCGTAGGGAAAACAAGAGTACCACCAAGATGAATCATATACATCATGTATTAATCAACGATACGGAACCAATCGGACAAAACTCGAAAACCCCCAAATTTCCCAAAAATTAGGTTCTAGGAGATTACCTTGGATTAAAGACGAAGAACACGAGTAGATGTTGTTAATCTACACCAAGAACTCAAGAAAGATGATAGTTGAGGTGATTGGAAGAAGAAATCGCCTCTGGATCGCTCGGGCCGCAGGGAGGAAGAGAAGTGAGTAAAGTGAACGGATCTGGGTCAACCCTTGGATATATATATATATATATATATATATATATATATATATATATATATATATATATAACCAGATGGTTCAGCGTGCGCTAACGACTCACGGTTAGCGTGCGCTAACCAGCCAAAACTTGTCCAGAACTTGTGGTTCTGTCCCATTAGCGTGCGCTACTGGAAAAATTGCGTGCGCTAACAGTCCCCCGATAGCGCATTCTATCGAGCTATAGCGTGCGCTACCGGTTAGCCATCCCGAGTCCAGAAACATTCTGCCCAGTCTGGACTACCGAATTAGCACGCGCTGTCACACACCTAGCGTACGCAATACCTCGGCCATAGCGTGCGCTAATATACAGATTTAGCGTGTGCTAAGCTGCTTGTCCAGAGAACAGAAATAGCCTACTTCCACTGATGTACTCGAGTCATTAGCGCGCGCTACCAAACGAATATAGCATGCGCTACACAGCAACATTAGCGTGCGCTACAAAACAAAATTAGCGCGCGCTAACGAGTGCAGACAGTAGTACAGACAACACCCAAAAATGGAAAACGGCGAATTCTACCTCGGATGAAAACAACGCGCATTCGACAACAAACAATGGACTGAAAGAAGACACACGCATGACAAGTTTGAGTCGGAACTAAGGCACTAAAATAAAACACGGTTCTGACTACCCAAATGTTCGAAAACGACAATGATAGTAATTACCCCATAACTTTGGGAAATTAGAAAACAGCCCAAAACATCTAAAATACACGATACAAGATCAAAACACCAAACGAAAGCTCACAACATGCACACTAACATAAAACGAATCTGCAGCAACCCCGAAATGGCGGTTCCGAACAACGATTACAAGAATCGAACCCAATAGCGATGGAAATAACATAAAATGTGGAATTGAGTAAAACAGGTCCGAAACATGCTCAGATAACAAAAAGTACATTAATAAATATTCTCGAAATATCAATACGGTTACAAGCTAGTCACTAAAACAAAAAATACACCAAGATGAAAAATACCGTAAAAAGGAAAAATGTGGATATTACATTCTCCCCTCTAAAAACAAGTTCCGTCCCGAAACTAAAGAAACAAACAAATTGGGGTACCTAGAACGCATGCTATCCTCGGTTTTCCATGTTGCCTCCTCGACATCATGCCTCAACCACTGCACATTTACCAAAGGAATGGTCCTATGCCTCAGTCGCTTCTCACGGTGCTCCAAAATATTCAAGGGACGCACCTCGAAGGTAATATCTTCAGCGATATCGATCTCACCATAGTCGATGACATGATTAGGATCTGGAACATATTTCTTCAGTTGGGAAACATGGAAAACATTGAGGACGTGGATCAAAGCCGGAGGCAACGCCAAAGGATATGCCAACTCACCGACCCTCTTTAGGATCTCAATGGGCCCAATAAACCTCGGACTCAACTTTCTCTTCTTCTGGAAGCGGAACTCCTTTCGCCGGTGACACCTTTAGCAAAACATGGTATCCCACCTCGAATTCCAAAGGTCGATGACGAACATCGGCATAGGATTTATGCCGACTCTGAGTAGTCAACATTCTCTCCCATATCGATTCCACCTTCTTCCTCATCTCCAAGGGGATATCTGGTTCGTTCCTGACCAAATCGGACGCCTCGTTCCAAAAAATCGGCGACCGACATCGTCGCCCATAAAGCGCCTCATACGGTGCTATCCGAATTTACGTGAAATCAATCAACGGTAAATGCTCCTCCCAATCACTGCTCCAATCGAGAGCATAAGCACGCAACATATCCTTAATTGTCTGGATAGTACGCTCCTACTGCCCATCCGTATGAGAATGAAAAGAAGTACTCAGGCGCAACCGAGTACCCAACGCCTTATGTACCGCCTGCCAAAAAGGCGATACAAAATGGCCATCACGATCCGAAACAATAGACTTCGGAGTACCGTGAAGCCTCACAATCTGCGCAATAAATACACGAGCTAGCTTTTCCGGACCCTAAGTATCCTTGATTCCCAAAAAGTATGCGGACCTGGTCAGACGATCCACAATCACCCAAACCATATTCATACCAGATTTCGACCTCGGAAAGCTCGTGATGAAGTCCATCGAAATATCTTTCCATTTCCATTCCAAAACGGGAAGAGACTGCAACAACCTGACTGGTCGCTGATGCTCGATTTTGACCTGCTGACACGTCAAACATCTCGCTACAAATTATGCGACCTCATCCTTCATATCATTCCACCAAAAGTTCCTCCTTAGGTCCTTGTACATCTTACTCGAACCAGGATGAACCGAGTAAGGCGTATCATGGGCCTCGCGCAAACTACTCTGCCTCAATTCCAAGTCGTTTGGTATGCAAAGTCGACTCTGGAATCTCAACACACCATCCTCGTGAATCACAAACCCATGAGACTTTCCCTTAAGAACATTCTCTCGGACTTGAGTAATCATCCGATCCTCCAACTACTTCAGTTTAATTTCATCGATCAGCGACGACGAAATCTCCAAAGCAAAAAGTTGCCCGACAGCTACTGGCAACAAAATCTCAAAACCCAACTTGATCAAATCACGCTGAAGCTCAGATTGAGACAAAAGTTTCTGAAGCGTCCACAACGTAACCAGTTTCCGACTCAAGGCATCTGCCACGACGCTCGCCTTGCCCGGATGATAAAGGATTTCGAGGTCATAATCCTTAATCAACTCCAACCACCTCCTCTGCCTCATATTCAACTCCCACTGAGTAAATATGTACTTCTGACTTTTATGATCGGTAAAAATCTGACATGTAGAGCCAAAAATAGTGACGCTAAATCTTGAGCGCAAAAACAATTGTCGCTAACTCTATATCGTGAGTAGGGTAGTTGAGCTCATACGGCCTCAACTGTCTCGACGCAAATGCAATAGTCTTGTCCTGCGCACCCAAGACCCTGACCCAAAGCATCGCTATAAATAGCAAAACCCTCGTTGCCACACGGAAACGCTAGAATCTGAGCCGAAGTCAACCGCCTCTTCAGCTCCTCAAAACTCGACTGCCTTTCGTCATTCCAGACAAACTTCTCGGATTTTTGAAGCAACTGAGTAAGTGGTCGATCCAGTTTCGAGAACCCCTCGACAAACCTACAATAGTAGCCAGCCAAACCCAAGAAACTACAGACCTCCTTCACATTTTTAGGCGGTGCCCAATCCAACACTGCCTCAATCTTCTGTGGGTCCACATGGACCCCCTCGGCTGAAATCACGTGACCTAGAAACATCACTTCCTTCAGCCAGAACTCACATTTCGAGAACTTCACATAGAATCGGTCGGTCCTCAAAATGTCTAACACCACACGCAGATGATGCGTATGCTCGGTCCTCTTCGAATAGATAAGGATATCGTAAATGAATACACCGACACACTTATCCAAATACTCGATGAAAACCTTGTTCATCAACTGCATGAACACTGCCGGTGCGTTAGTTAGCCCAAAGGGCATAACCACAAACTCATAATGTCCCTACCTCGTCCGAAAAGCTGTTTTCGGGACATCGAACTCCTTCACCCAAAGCTGATAGTACCCCGATCTTAAGTCGATCTTCGAGAATACTGCAGCTCCCTGCAACTGATCAAAGAAGCAATTAATCCTTGGAAAGGGATTCTTGTTCTTTATGGTCACCTTGTTCAGCTCGTGATAGTCGATATATAAACGCAGTGAACCATCCTTCATCTGCACAAATAGAACTGGTGTGCCCCAAGGTGAAGTGCTCGGTCGAATATACCCTGACTCAAGAAGCTAACTGAACTGGTTCTTCAACTCGGCCATCTATGAAGGTGCCATATGATAAAGCGCCTTCGAAATTGGAGCCGCACCCGGCTCTAACTCGATAGCGAACTCAACCTCACGGTCCGGTGGTAACCCCGGGAACTCGTCAGGAAAGACATCTGGGAACTCACTAATGACTTGAATCGATGAAAACTCGACCCCACCATCCTCCGCCTTCAAGGCGTAGCACCAATAACTAGTACACCCCTTCCGTAGGAGTCTCATCTCCTTTAAGGCGTTAATTATGAACTTCTGGTTTCCCCTCTTTCGCCCCGCGAAAGAGTGCTTGGTGCCGTCCACTACTAACATGGTGATGATTCTCATGCGGTAGTTCATGATAGCACCATGCCGCTCGAGCCAATAATCCCCGAGAATCAAATCCTCACCCTCAATATCCACAACAATAAGATTAGAGAGCCAAGCCCTCTCACCGATAACCACAGAACAGTCTCCGATCTCCCGATCACCAAGTATGACAAGTCAACGACGGACGAGGACACTCCCGCTTCCTATGGCCCGGCTTGCCATAGTTAAGACATCTGACGTCACGAGCGGAGGCACTGGCAGTACCTCGAAAACCCCCAGAAAAATGAGCCGAACCGCCCATAGGAAAATTAGCTGATTGAGACTTCTGGTGAACTCCGCCCTTTTGACCCGAAAAGCTACCGACAGATTTCTGTTTCTTACTTTCTCGAGCTGCCTCACAGGCCGTCAAGGACATATCATAAGCAAGAACTCTACTCTGATACTCCTTTAAGGTGGTGCATGCGAATCCAGACATATAATCACGAATCCTCGGTTTCATTCGCCTCGAGAAGTGGCAAATCTTCACATCCTACTTAACTTGGGCCTTTACGTAGCCCAATTCCCAGTTGAAATACGCAATGGCCAGAGAAATCGAAATATCTCGAGGCTGAGCATCATAAAAAGCATGAATCCGCGCCTGATGAACTGGCCACGGACAGTACTCCGCCTCCATAAGGTCTCTGAACTCGGCCTAAGAAGCAACATGATCCTGAGGCCCGACAGCCTCCCACCAAGCAACAGCATCCCCAGTGAGAAAATACTGGGCAATTGGGACCTTGCGATCCTCCGGACAATTAATGGCAGTAAAGACCTTGGACATCTCTTTGATACACTCCTCCCAGCCAATCGGGTCTGAAGCCCCAGAAAACTGAGAAGGATGCATCTTGATGACATCCTAAAGCCAACGATCCGTCCCGGCCCGAGCAGCATGACCCGGAGTCGGGTTTTGAACCGCCTGGGCTATCACAGCCATTTGGTTCACCATATGTTGCATTACAGCTGCAACACCCGGGTCGGCGCCATTCCCGGCTACGCCATCTTGAGTAGCATTATGGCTCTGACGGCCATCAGTACTGACGGCCATCAGTACTGCCGGCTCAGGGAGAGTGTGACGTTGCCGCCCCACTGGTTGCCCCACGTCCCCGACCGTGTCCACGACCACGGCCATGACCTCTACCCCGGCCTCTCCCAGCATCCATACTGGAGATAAGAGGTAGCAAAAGCAACTCGATGATAAGTACGAGAAAAAACAATCACAGTACAAGAAACGGAAGTATGATACGAGAAAGCAAAAGAATCGAGTAAGGAAAACTTACGAACACTAGGAGTACCGAGACGCTGGCGGTCTGATGACGATATGCAAAAATAAAACACGACTAGACCCAAATTACCGACAAGCCTTGGTATCCATAAACCTAGTGCTCTGATACCATTTTTTATATCACCCCCAAGATATTCAGGGCATAATAGAACACCGTGGACCCCTTTGTGAGACTCACCAGGCTAAATGAACAATACAGCTCGTCTAACCATCTCGGTTAGTGAGAAACAAACAACACCACGACAATAACTAAATGAAATCACCTGGTACAACTGGTAAACAAGACATCACCCAAATTCACAAATACGATTTAACATACAAAACATATCCCAAATCAAAAGGGCCTAAGTACTCGCAAGTACTATCTATAAGTTCACAAGTTTGGAAAACAAATACATCAAAATGGACAACAGAAATAAAGGGACTACATTGCACACGTCAACATCCCCGGCCAGCATCCTCGTACTACTCCAGTGCCCGCTCGACCGGCTGAACGCCACCTGAAATTCATAACAAGAATTTCCCCAAAACAGATCCCCAAAGGGGTTAGCAATTAAGCTAGTACAAGTAATCAAGGCAAACCATTCGCTTACACATTTCATAGTACATGCATCAAGTCATTTCAAAATCCAAAACCAGACATGTCTTTTCCAAAAAACGAACAGTCAATAATCAATTTGCCAAGAATCGGAGCAAAACGACTGGTCCCATTCGAGGCCTCAAAGGACCCTCCCGAACTGGCCATAATCATAAAAAAATCACACACAGGCATCGCCTAGGACCGGGGTGAAACCACTGATTCCATTTGAGGCCTCTAAGGACCCTCCCGAACTGGCTAGCGAACAAGCTCGTGAATCCGGAGTGAAGTCACGGATTCCCTTGAGGCCCCGTCGGACCCTCCCAGAGTGAGCGAAGCACACACATAATATACATCACCATTTCATGTTAAGCATAAAAGTTTCCAAGAATACTTGCCTTGAGTAATTAACGATGAAACGAACAGAACGGAGAAACAACCACGACCGTTAGGAACCGATAAACCCGAAACCAACGATTCGAAAAACACAATCACAACCATTTCTAAACGATTACGGAAATGGAATACACCCGAAAACCCACCTATGATTCATGTAAATTCGTACAAAATCAACAATGAGTGCGGATCGCAACCGAACCCTCTCGATTTCACAAATACTACGAAACTTACCATGAACTCGTAGGGAAAACAAGAATACCACCAAGATTAATCATATACATCATGGATCATATACACCAAGAACTCAAGGAAGATGATAGTTGAGGTGATTGGAAGAAGAAATCGCCTCCAAATCGCTTATGGATCGCTCGGGCCGCGGGGAGGAAGAGAAATGAGTAAAGTGGATGGATCTGGGTCAACTCTCGGGTATATATAACCAGATGGTTTAGCGTGCGCTAATGGATCACGGTTAGCGTGTGCTAACCAGCCAAAATTGGTCCAGAACTTGCGGTTCTGACCCGTTAGCGTGCGCTACCAGAAAAATAGCGTGCGCTAACAGTCCCCCGATAGCGCGCGCTATCGAGCTATAGCGTGCGCTATCGAGCTATAGCGTGCGCTACCGGTTCGCCATCTCGAGTCCAGAAACATTCTGCCCAGTCTGGACTACCGAATTAGCGCGCGCTGTCACACACCTAGCGTGTGCTATGCCTCGGCCATAGCGTGCGCTAATATACAGATTTAGCGTGCGCTAAGCTGCTTGTCCAGAGAACAGAAATAGCCTACTGCCACTGCTGTACTCGAGTCATTAGCGGACGCTACCAAACGAATATAGCGTGCCCTACACAACGACATTAGCGTGCGCTACACAACAAAATTAGCGCGCACTAATGAGTGCAGACAGTAGTACAGACAGCACCCAAAGATGGAAAACGGCGAATTCTGCCTCGGATGAAAACAACGCGCATCCGACACCAAACAATGGACTGAAAGAAGATACACGCACGATGAGTTCAAGTCGGAAATAAGGCACTAAAAGAAAACACGGTTCCGACTACCCAAAGGTTCGAAAACGACAACGATAGTAATTACCCCATAACTTTGGGAAAGTACAAAACAGCCCAAAACATCTGAAATACACCATACAAGATCGAAACAACAAACGAAAGCTCACAACATGCACACTAACATAATACAGATCTGCGGCAACCCCAAAACGGCAGTTCCGAACAATGATTACGAGAATCGAATCCAATAGCGACGGAAATGACATAAAACATGGAATTGAGTAAAATAGGTCCGAAACATGCCCGAATAACAAAAAGTCCTGTATTAAATATTCTCGAAATATCAATACCGTTACAAGCGAGACACCAAAATGAAAAATACACCAAAACGAAAAATACAAAAAAAAATGCGGATATTACAGTGTGAGTATGTTCTAGGCCCTTCAATGAGCCACGAGTCTTCTTCTTCTTTTTCAGTTCAGATACATTACGACCCTCCTCTTTTTCATCTGCAAGCTCCGCGTACAACTTCATCTTGTATTTTCAACAAGTATGAAAAGTCATAGTCTCTGGCCACGACTGAAACACATACGCTTCTATTGGGCTACCCAAGCTATATGCCGGCGGACT
This sequence comes from Orobanche coerulescens, assembly GCA_033398695.1. Taxonomy (NCBI): domain Eukaryota; kingdom Viridiplantae; phylum Streptophyta; class Magnoliopsida; order Lamiales; family Orobanchaceae; genus Orobanche; species Orobanche coerulescens. Next base: position 47,101,470 of record CM065814.1, read on the forward strand.
CCCCTCCCGTCACTAGTAGAAAAATATCATTTCACATCGGACTTTTAACATCGGTTATGTTGGAACCGATGTAGAAAGTGACGCGGCTACTTTTTAGATCGGTTCTAAAATAACCGATCTAGAAAGTTCACTTTCAAAATCGTTTCTAAAATAACCGATCTAGAAAGTGACATGACCATTGTCTAGATCGGTTGTTTTAGAACCGATCTATAAAGTGGACTTTCTAGATCGGTTATTTTAGAACCGATCTAAAACCCACTCAAAAAATTGTATTTAAATTTAATATAAATGTAAGTTTATCAAACAACTCACCTTAGTCTAATGGTTGGGACTTCACTCCCCAACTATAAGGTCAAGGCTTCAAACCCTCATGATAACAAACCCTCATGACAACAAATTGAAATACATTGATATTTCAAGACTGGGTTGGGCCTGGTATCGGGTTGGATCTCGGGTTGGGCCGTTTGTGGTCGGGTCGGGTCCGGGTTGTGGTCGGGTAGGACCCGAGCTGGGTTAGAGTCATTTTTTTGGAAAAAAATAAGACTTTCTAGATCCGTTCAAATAGACTTTCTGGATCGGTTAAATAACTGATGTAGAAAGTAGACTTTCTAGATCGGTTCTAAAACCGATGTAGAAAGTCTACACTTTCTACATCGGATGGAGCTATAACGGTTATTTAACCGATTTAGAATGTCTCTTTTACCCAATTTAGAAAGTGTTTTTCTACTAGTGGGTCGACCCCTAGAATCGCTAGTACCATAGGAGTCATAAATAAAATTGATGGTGGGCCGGGAGGCACCTCGGATGACGTGCTCTGTGCAGATTTGTAGCTCCTGGATGTAGGATGAGGGGAGAAAATATGGTGTATATGAGGTTCAGTCGCCTCGGCAGTCTGGGTGTCCGATAAGATAAGTGCCTCGTTAATATATGTGCGTCATCTGTCAAATACAATTTTCTACTATATTTTCCCTCCTTGGACTTCAGCCTACTTCTCTATACTATTTCACGAATGCAAGCGTTACTTTGACCAACATAACTAGCTCCGGGATCCGCAGGATCGGAACCTGGGAAACTACCCCCCAATCTGGAGTCTTCGACTTTTTCTTACGACATCGTGTTAGTTGCTTAATCGTATCTATGAACCTATACATAATTGCACAGGATGGAGAAAAAAATTACACAAACACCAACACATACACTGAACATATACTAAGTACACAATAATCCTTCATAATCAACACTAGTACCAACAATAATTCATAATCATAATATTTATAATCAACACTAACAATACTCCTCAAATAGTTACCAATAGTTAATCAATACTAATTCGTCCTTCAAAATTAACACAAAGTAACACTAATAACATCATCATAATATTTTATAAACTTAAATGTCCAAATTAAAAATTAAATGTTCAAATAATTGGGCTAAAACTCAAGTGCTCAAATAATTAGGTTTCAGAAAATAAAACTGATTCAGGCGCAGAGCAAGAGGTGGGGTGGTCGACTGTGGCGGGCTGGCGGACGTGGCTCTTCGGACAACAGGCTATCTGATGGCGGGCTGGTCAGGCTTGGATCTTTCGGGCTGGCGGACACTGCAGGTTGGTTGGACGGGGGGGCTGGTCGGATGGGGGGCTAGTCAGACGCGGTGTGCTGGCGGACGGGGGGCTCATCGACGGCTGGCTGGCGTATTTTTAGAGTGAGACTCGGGGGAGGGTCAGAGGAATAGGGAACTGGGTGACTTATTATGTCTGGCCGATTGAACTTTTTTATAGGCTATACTATATCCGACGATAGGTAAGTGGGTCATCAGCTAAACTCGTGCGGATCGTCTCCCGAACATCTGCATGTCGTCGGCTAAAATCAGTACACTGGCCGACGACAATCGTTGGCTGTACCCAATAAATCGGAAAAAATGACTTAATGATATTCGGGAATCGAACATGGGCCATTTGAATAAGTAATGTGATTTTTTGCCACTGGATCATGTTGGTCATTCGGACAAATTAAGATAATTTCTATATTTATATATTTTTTATTTATATATTTAAAAGAACAATATATATAGTGATTATTTATTTGCCAATAAAATAATTAACTATATTAAATATTACTGAATATATATATATATATATATTGATTAAATATTTATAATTACATTTTCAAATAATGAAAAAATCATCAAAATTTAGATTAATTGTTATTTTTTAATAAATTATAAAAAAATATCATAATGATGATGACGAAAAATGCCATTTTTCTAAGCCATTCGAACTGTAAATAACAATGAATACTGTTTTGACTTATTTTTGCATGTTTTAAGCACAACTACACAAAGATTAAACTTGAAATATTTTTTAAATTTTTAAATAATACAAATATTTATGGAACTTTACAAATGATATGTCCTTCTATATAGTAAAGGCTAGTAGTTAGAATCATCACTTGAGTCTGTCTCGGAGTCGGAGTTAGTAACTGGCAACATATGTGTGAACTCTTCCTCATCATCTTCATTACAGTCTGCAGGTAATTCATTTGTACCAGCATCTATGAATCCACGTTCTTCACTATGTAGTTGAACCACTCGACCTTCTATAATATTATTCAGTAGTACTATGGAGAATGATGGTATATTAGTTGTATCCGGCTCTTGATAGTCCTCATTATCATCCTTATTTACTGCTTGTTAAATGTAGCAGTTGTTGGTATATTTTATTCCATAGAAATATAAAAGTATTTTGATATTGTGTTGATGATCAATAAAAACGACAACTAGACTGCAACAGTGGAAAGCTCAAGAGTTCAGACGAAAATTAAAAAGAAAAGCAAAAGGAAAGAAATGAAAAAGGAAAAGGAAAAAGGTAATCATGAATATAGTAATATGATTAAAGAAAGAGAGGAAGAAAATCGGGAAAGCAAAAGCTGATGGAATGATTATTCCAATGGACACTTTTGACCGTGATAACAAACTCTACGGAGGATACGCAACGAACGAGAAATAACCAAAACAGAGAAGAAAATAAAGATCATGTACGCTGTTGGCCACAGAGTATATCGTAAACATCTTACGAAGAGGGGATCTAGATAAGCTGTATCTTTTTCAAAGTTATTTGCATAGAGGGATACTCATATTAAGTTATTGTAAATAGCAACTAGGTAATCTCCCGTTTGCTTTGTGCGCAAAGGGTTTTTGCAATATATATACTTTAATCACACAGGCAGATATGAAAATTGTAAATGATAGAATGTAAATGCACATAGATATAAATGGTTCGAGGTAAACCCCTCTACGTCCACTGGTCCTCCACAGGGAAGTAAAATATTTATTAAAATCACTATATACACAACAACGTGACTTTAACTAAACATGTTATTGTATTGTTCACACAGATTGATACAGCTGATAAAAGCATGGTCCATTCACACAGATTGGCTTGGCTCTATCGATTTGCTTCTTCTCATATAAATTGGAGCTTCATCTTTAATGTTATTATTCCCACACAGGTCGGAACTAGCAAGGGCCCAGTCAAGACAGGACTAAGTTGATCTCAACGTAAAGAGTGGGTAGAACAAGTTTAAACAACAGTTGTATGCTTTGAAGAGCGTTCGCTATAAGATGTGTTGTTTACGTTGAGGATTGTATATTTCTTCGCTTGATGAATCTGTATGCTCAGGAAATATAGTGCTCTTTGTCAGCTTTATATTTTGATTGTCAGTGCTAATTGTCAGATGTATTGCGCGAGATAATGTCCCTAGTTACCAATGTCCTTTTGCTTAGAGCTATTTGTAACCTTGGAAATGGATCCGTTATATATATATAGCTGTTGTCCGGTTGGTGAGATTGAGAAAGTTCTGATTGGCGGCTGCAGAATTTTTGAATTAAAGGCGATTCTCATTTAATGCTTCAGACATTCTCTTTGACTTTGCATTAAATGATCTTCAGCGTGTTCAGATTGTAGTTTCTTTCAACGGCATAAAATTATGTCCTATCAGCATTAAATGCTACTTTAACCGTGAATACTTTATGAATAAATAATTTTTATTTCATAATACTTTAAAGCTTTTCTTCAGTCCCGTCGGATATGTGTTTTACTTTTCCTAAGTAAAACACCTACAACGAGATTGTTGTAACCAACTTTGTTCATCTCTGCTGTATAATAGTGTAAGCGCTGTAGGAACGGACTATGCAGGAAGATCTCTTGCTGTATCGAAAGGCTGTATGATGTTTCCTAACAACTTCCATACTTCGAGCAAAATGCTGACTTTGAAGACCTTATGATGTATGGTGGCAATTATCAAAACAAGGCTATATTTTTTCCAACCATTTCTCCCTTTTTGATAATGCCAAAACTTTCTTGATACGAAGAAGCTGTCTTCAAGTCTTATGTCGAAAGATCTGATCTTCATGTCTTAGTCTAAAAATTTGAACTGCTCGCTGGCAAATTCTAAAATAAAAAATCCTACAGGACTAAGTGTATTGCAACTTAACTTATAATTGGCGCGCAGGTACAACCTTACAGGACGTAATCTTAATTGAATACAACTTAATATATGAAGTGTTCCCATACAAGTTCTTAGAGCTTGAGGATTATCAAGTTGAATATATAAATATTTAATCGTAATCAAAATAGTATGACAGTAAGAGTAGATTACGAGTTGTAATCTTTCAAGACAACAAAGTTCTGTTGATACTTGAAATTACAGTGGTTGAGAATACAAACTTCAGGATGAGTTATACGATCACCCTTATGATGCTTAGAATTCATTTTGAGTTGTAAAGGGAGCTTTCCTTCTATTAGGAGCCCCGCAAACTCATTTGCAGCATCCTACAGGGTTTTGAGTTTTTTGAACATGGTGGACTCCCTGATGAGAATATAGAAGTATGTCAGCAGTTCATTATTTTTCCATGCCTTCAATTCCTCTACTGTAGGTTGTCAACCCCTTGGGAGCAATATCTCGGTAGGCTTGCGGACTGTATTTTTTCACGGAAATTGGTATCCTAGAACTCAAGTCGAGAACTACTCACCCTGTATCCTTTCGCTCCTTAACCTGGCCTGGGTCTGGCCAGTCTTTCAATGGCAGCTGCAACACTTTCTTCCAGATCACCCTCCATTTGGTTCTCTCTCTCCAGTCTCCACTTTCTAGCAGTCTCTCTCGACTCTTCCCCCTTTTTAGCATTGTCATGATCCGAGACTTTGCCTCTGTGAGCGAAGAGTGTGTTGCGCTATCTTGATGTCAGATGGTTGTCCAGGATATTTGATAACCATATTGTGACGAGGCTTGCATGGCTCATCATCAACAAGGAAACCATCATCTGATCCAGGTGGGGATTCTGTAGAGATAATAATTTCAACATGTTTAGAAGTAGGTGCTTTTGTAGGTTGTGCTGCATGTTCTGTCTGGGAGATAGAAGGGACTGATTCCTCCTGCCTCTTTTGGGTCTCGGCAGCCGAAAGTACAGGAGGGACTGATTCCTCCTGATGACTCTCAACTGTAATATCCGGAATTTCTACTGCTGTTGTTTGATATTATTTTATCCGAGTTATATTGTACAGCGTGGAATCTGTACAGTATGGATAAAATAAATAAATAAAGGACTGAGATGTCAGTATTGGTATAATTGTCGTATCTGGTTGACAGTTGCATTTGAGGGTATTGTGTATCAGGTTATCGTACTTTCGATATAGAGTATATCGTATAAGGATGTTATTGGATTCAGTATATGTATTCAGTAAGTGTATATGTGTCTTCGGTATGTCGAGACAAAGCGTAACGATTGAAATTGGCTAAGTATAGAATACTTAGCGTACGCTAATGTTGAAGACTTACGTACGCTAAATCACAAGAGTTACGTACGTTATGGCCGAGACATTACGTACGTAACAAGAGGAATCGATTGGGGCCGGTGTCGGCGGCTTTGGCGCAGATGTGGACAGTGAGTCAACGGATGGAGTTACGTGCGTTATACAGGTGTATTACGTGCGTATACGAGTATAATATCGTAGCAAGTCAACGTCGTATTACATGACGCAACGGAATAAGTGTTACGTGCGCACGGGGCGGCCGCCGAGTCGTGGCCGAGAGGACTGCGGTGGCGATCATGGTCGGCGGTGACTCGCATGGGTGGCCGATCACGGTCGCGGTGACTCGGCGGGCGTAAGAATCGCCGACATGTACGTAGCAGTGCCGGTTACGTACGTAAGGCCGCGAGCGAAATGGGATGAAGGTTAGGCGTCCGGCTACGTGCGTAAGGACCCGCCGATTACGTACGTAATCGCCGGCGTGTCTCGGCTTTATAAAAGGCACAGACCGAGTCACCCTTGTCATTTTTCATTTTTCTTCGTTCCTCTCGCGATTTCTTCAGCAAAGTTGATGGATTTGAGTAAGAACATCATGTAGCAACATGTTTTGGAAGTTGGAATCATGGATTAACATCATCTTCCATCCGGATCGAAGGTAAGAACACCTAAACACTTGTTTTTGGATATTCTTGGAGTTTCTTGGTGTTTTGGCCGATTTGATTCGTTTTGGTTCAGATTATTGATGGAACTTTGTTGTAATCTCGTAATCATTCAATACTCTTGAAGTTTTGTGGAACAAATTCGAGTATTTCTTCGTTAAAATGATTGATTTGGATTATGCCTTCAAAGTGTTCGATGAAATGCCTCAATGAGTAGAACTTGGGAAATTCTACATGTTTTCGTATGAATGGTGATGGAATTGATAGTGTTGTGATTATTCTTGGTCATTATGGGAATTTTGTTAAGGGAAGATAATGAATTGATGATCAAATACCTTGATTATGTCGTTATGATTATGGAATCGTAGTAATCTCGATGTTCTTGATAGTTTGTTGTAATCCATGATGTTATGAGAAGTGTATATGTTGAAGAACATGATTACATACACCTTGAATTGTGAATAAGGATTGTTTAGATGTTAGAACACATCGGATTATGCCGTTTGGGGACTTTGAATGTGATTTCGGAATAAGTTGTGGAACTCTTGGAATATGATTATCTATAATTAATTGGATTGTCCGGATTGATGATGATAATCGGTAATTGGTTTTATTACGAATATACAAGGAGGAAACTTGTAAGTATTTAAGATTGAATGTGGAATCATAGTGTTGTCTTGAATTCGTGTTTGATTGGTTTGAGTTGTATTGTTTGGTTTTGTGTATGATCGAGGTATTGTTGAGCCGTTGAGTTTGATTGGTTGGCTATGTCGGTTATTGATTGTTATCGGATTGTATGTTAATCGATTATTTCAATAGGTTGAGATTATTAATCGGTGAGTATAATCGTATGTTGCGGTCATGTTCGAATATGTTCGTGAATTGCTTTGGTCGGGACCTAGGAGCCCGTAGATGAAGGCATTGTGACTGGTAGCGGCTTCATCATCATCATATCGGTATCGAGGCAAGTTATTACTTGCTCAGTTTATAATATTTAATGAATGGTTTCAGTTTCATTCGTTTATAATTCGTATAGCAATGTTTATAATCGTAATCACAGGAGATTTGGAATTATAGGTGGTATTCGAGTTTTGGGAATTTAAATCATAATGTATATGATTTACAATTGTCGTTGGTATACTTGTTATCGAGGATACATCATGGTATTGACAAAACGTGAATTATCTACCGTCCGTGATGTTTTGGATTGGTGAATATTCAGAATAATGGTTAGTGATGGTTTAGATATCGAGATTGCTCTCGAAGGACTCGGAGCAAGTATTTTAATCATTTCTGTCATTTGTGTCGATCATGTCGTGATACATTCGTGTATCGTTGTTGTCATGCATTTGTGCATTGTTGTTGTCGTATTGTGCACCGCTGTTTGTGCGCATTTTGCATTGTTGTCATATGTCCACCATGCGTTGGTCCGACGATCATCATGGGAATCTATAGGCTGTGCGCTGGATCGCCGGATGTAATGCCACCATGTGTTGGTCCGACGGATCATCATGGGAATCTATAGTGTGTCTACTGGATCGTTAGATTACCATATGTATTGTTGTTGTGCATATGTATATTATGGGTTTGCCATAAGTATACATTGTCATTATTGTTGTGATCATATTGACGTTGTCATATGAGTATGCATTTGTAGGTCTTGTGTTAGGACCATGTTCGTATGTTGTATTGATCTGATATCGGATTAGGCGACGTGATGGTAATGGTATTTCGTATTTCGAGGTATGTTCTATATTTCTTTTGGTATTTGTCCTTGATGGACAATCGGTTATCGTCTTGGGATTTGATGATGTTATTTGAGGGATCGTATTGGTCAGAACTGGTATATTTCCATATCGTGAGTTGGTTATGACAGTTTAAGAATCTTGAGTATTGTTGAGGTACAATACAGATATTATGTTCGAGTTTATTGGTTAATCGAGTACAGGATGTGAAATGTGATAATGGTTATTCTGATGGGAATTGGTTGAGTAAGCAAAGTTATGGCGGTAAGATTACGTGGGTCGTATTCTCATTGGTATGTAATTATTAATGTGATGTGACGGTTATCATTGTTGGATATTATGGCTGACCCCGTCGTGGGATTTCTTTTTAGGTTCTTGGAGTATCGAGCTTGTAGCGGTCGTGAAGAGATGAGCTTCCCGGAGGATACTGGCTAGGACATGTATTTGTGTATTGAGTTTCTAATCAGTCGCTGTATTCTGCTGCTAGAGTATTTTAAGTTGTTTGTCTTTTCCGCTGCGTGAGTATTTTTAAATGACCTTTCGTTTCTGGTAATTTGAGTTACTTTGGAAATCATTTTCTAAAATGTTGAGTTCTAGCGTTTCAGGCCTTGCCCTTTTCAAAACGAGATTTCACGACGGTTTTGATAAATAGATTTTATAAAGTTTTCGAATGTTTTAAAGATAGTACCGTCATTAGCCTCTTGGGCGTTTGTAAATGTTTGCGAAAATTTCTTTTAGCCTTGTGGGTTCCATCTCAGGACCCACGGCACTGTAATATTCCCGGTCGGCTCTGGGGGTGTTACAGAATATGGTATCAGAGCTTAGGTTGAGAAAACCTAGGCATTTGGGTCGAGTTGGGTCGTGTTTTTGTTGCGTCATTCGAGTTGTCGAGTGAAAATATTAGAGCCGTGAGTCTTTGTTGTTCACTCGGGCTTGTGCGTCATCGATTTGCCAAGATCGCATCGGGCTTGTTATAACTTTTCCAAATGGTGTTAACGATATTCTCTGGAATGAGATGTATTGTGTTCTTGAGTCGAACTGATTTGGCAAACGTGTGTTTTGATAATATCTGTGTCGAGTATTTCCTTGAGTCGAGACATGTGCCAGTATCGCGGGGAATCGTCGGCTTCACGATCTGTAAGTATTTGGATTTGTGAATTGCATTGAGATTTATTGCCGTACTAAGTTGATATGGTTTGAGATTCGAAAGATATTATGCTTCACGGTATGAGATGATGATTTGGGACATGATTGATGATCTTGAGAAACTATGATTTTGGAAATCGTATGTTGAGTAGATTTTGGAACGGAATTGTGCATTTGGGAGAAGGTTGTGGATGGTTGAGAAAAACATGTAGTCATGATAGATCATTTTGTGATACATGAAATCGCTTTTGAGCATTTGAAAATGATACTTTTCAAAATGAATGTCTTATCGATGTTTTATGGAAAATGATTTTGGGCCGAGACCCAATCGATTTTGAAATGGTTTTATAACTCGGGACTTGGGGTCCGAAATGAGTTTTCTACTTTTTAAACTTCTTGTAATGTGGAATGAGATACTGATCGAGACCCTAATGTTTCAAAAGACTTTCTGTTTTCTAAAACTCCCGAGATCTCAGAAACACGTTATCAATTGTTTATCTACTTTATCACTACCTTTCGGGTTTTGATTTATTGGTTCAAATGGAAATTCTCGGAAGTCTTTCGCCGTGTTTGATTTGTTGAATTGTTTCCACGTTTTGTCATATCATATTTGAGGTGATCCGGGATGGATTAAGGATTTACGTAAGTAGTAGTATGTGGAGAGGAGTTTTATCGAGTCTATATATTTGAGATTTTGGAACTCTATCGTGTGGTTTTCCGATGGAATATCGGTGAATTTGGTGACGAGCTGAATTGGTATACGGGAGTATGGATATGGTCAAGCATTTGCATAAATCCCATTTTATTTAATCGTGTGTATTTGAAAAGAATTTTTATCGAGAACTTGACACGAGCGAGCCTTGGTTCGAAAATTGATTTTGTGGTCTTACGAGAATTTATGTTTTGAGTTTTCAAAATTTTGAAAGAATTTTCAAAATTTGTCTTTTGACAAGACTATATGATTTCAAACTAGTTTTGAAAATGTGATTGATAACCATAAGCATATAGTGTATATTCCATATCATGGTGAAGTTGTGAGTGTGACTCACGAACTTTTTATGACATTCCTATGGTGCGATGAAAAGGGATCCGAACTTTGGTATGGTCGTTTGGTTATGCAAGGATGATCAATTGATTTATCGGATAAAGGAAATATGTCGTGTGTTGTAGAATCATGCATATAATATAATTTTGGAACTTTGGATTTTGTGAAACTGGGGCATATGTGCTATGTGATTCCATTGGTATGGTAATATTGTGACTTTACCATAATGATTTTGAATGATTTCTTTTGTAGATTTGGGGATGGTGACCCCATGTTGGTTGTTTTAGATGTCGAGCGGTCGTTTCCACTTCAGGTATGATTGGTTATTTTCGTCGACTTGATTGGTTGTTCGTATGCCGAGGAGTATGCTCACCAGTCGAGTATGTTTATTGAGATCCACGGTATGTGATTGGTGTGTCGTTTTGAGAACTTTATTCGTCCGTATATATGTCTCTATGGTTCTGTGTGTATCGTGTTGGAATTTACCGTGTGAGGGTATTCCTGATTATTATCGTTCCTTCGTTGGTAATATTAAAGTTTATCATGTTTATGATATACTCGATTGTGCTTTAACCATTGGATTGGTCGTATTGGAATTTATCATGTCGATGGTATTCTCAGTTAATTTGTTGGTTGATCATTGTTGATGATCGTATAAGTGTTCGGATTTTGTGTCGATGTTTCGAGATTGGTTGCCATTGTTTTGAGCAGTTGTTTCACGGATATATCGGATATTATTCGTCTTATCGAGTGGAACTTGATCATGCGATCAGCAAACAGGATTTGTCATGAATAGATTATTTCATCGACGATGATAAAATTTTGTTGAGACTCAAGGAATTGTGATTGTAAGCGTATTGGGACCGTATGCGGTGAGATCGCTTGCTAGTATCTCAGGAGATCGTCGACCTGCGTATTTGTAAGTGTACTCTTTTGATTATTCAGTAATGATAATGATTGATCGTTGTCGTGATGGTTTTGGGATATTTTAGTTGAACGGTTTGTTTCTTTTATGACGGATTTCAAGTTTCGAGGACGAAACTTATTTTAAGTGGTGTAGTATGTAATATCCGGAATTTCTACTGCTGTTGTTTGATATTATTTTATCCGAGTTATATTGTACAGCGTGGAATGCATGCAGTATGGATAAAATAAATAAATAAAGGACTGAGATGTCAGTATCGGTATAATTGTCGTATCTGGTTGACAGTTGCATTTGAGGGTATTGTGTATCACGTTATCGTACTTTCCATATAGAGTATATCGTATAAGGATGTTATTGGATTCAGTATATGTATTCAGTAAGTGTATATGTGTCTTCGGTATGTCGAGACAAAGCAGTATGATTGAAATTGGCTAAGTATAGAATACTTAGCGTACGCTAATGTTGAAGACTTACGTACGCTAAATCACAAGAGTTACGTACGTTATGGCCGAGAAATTACGTACGTAACAAGAGGAATCGGACAGTTGGGGCCCGGTGTCGGCGGCTTTCGGCGCAGATGTGGACAGGTGAGTCAACGGATGGAGTTACGTACGTTATACAGGGTGTATTACGTACGTAATACGAGTATAATACTGTAGCAAGTCAACGTACGTATTACGTACGCAACGGAATAAGTGTTACGTACGTTACGGGGCGGCTGGCCGAGTCGTGGCCGAGAGGACCTGCAGTGGCCGATCATGGTCGGCAGTGACTCGCATGGGTGGCCGATCACAGTCGGCAGTGACTCGCTGGGCGTAAGAACTGGCCGATTACGTACGTAAGCAGCTGCCGGTTACGTACGTAAGGCTGCCGAGCGAAATGGACAGAAGGTTAGGCCGCGTCCGGCTACGTACGTAAGGACCCGCCGGTTACGTACGTAACTGGCCAGCAGGTCTCGGCCTATAAAAGGCCTGGACCGAGTCACCCTTGTCATTTTTCATTTTTCTTCGTTCCTCTCGCGATTTCTTCAGCAAAGTTGATGGATTTGAGTAAGAACATCATGTAGCAACATGTTTTGGAAGTTGGAATCATGGATTAACATCATCGTCCATCCGGATCGAAGGTAAGAACACCTAAACACTTGTTTTTGGATATTCTTGGAGTTTCTTGGTGTTTTGGCCGATTTGATTCGTTTTGGTTCAGATTATTGATGGAACTTTGTTGTAATCTCGTAATCATTCAATACTCTTGAAGTTTTGTGGAACAAATTCGAGTATTTCTTCGTTAAAATGATTGATTTGGATTATGCCTTCAAAGTGTTCGATGAAATGCCTCAATGAGTAGAACTTGGGAAATTCTACATGTTTTCGTATGAATGGTGATGGAATTGATAGTGTTGTGATTATTCTTGGTCATTATGGGAATTTTGTTAAGGGAAGATAATGAATTGATGATCAAATACCTTGATTATGTCGTTATGATTATGGAATCGTAGTAATCTCGATGTTCTTGATAGTTTGTTGTAATCCATGATGTTATGAGAAGTGTATATGTTGAAGAACATGATTACATACACCTTGAATTGTGAATAAGGATTGTTTAGATGTTAGAACACATCGGATTATGCCGTTTGGGGACTTTGAATGTGATTTCGAATAAGTTGTGGAACTCTTGGAATATGATTATCTATAATTAATTGGATTGTCCGGATTGATGATGATAATCGGTAATTGGTTTTATTACGAATATACAAGGAGGAAACTTGTAAGTATTTAAGATTGAATGTGGAATCATAGTGTTGTCTTGAATTCGTGTTTGATTGGTTTGAGTTGTATTGTTTGGTTTTGTGTATGATCGAGGTATTGTTGAGCCGTTGAGTTTGATTGGTTGGCTATGTCGGTTATTGATTGTTATCGGATTGTATGTTAATCGATTATTTCAATAGGTTGAGATTATTGATCGGTGAGTATAATCGTATGTTGCGGTCATGTTCGAATATGTTCGTGAATTGCTTTGGTCGGGACCGAGGAGCCCGTAGATGAAGGCATTGTGGACCGTAGCGGCTTCATCATCATCGTATCGGTATCGAGGCAAGTTATTACTTGCTCAGTTTATAATATTTAATGAATGGTTTCAGTTTCATTCGTTTATAATTAGTATAGCAATGTTTATAATCGTAATCACAGGAGATTTGGAATTATAGGTGGTATTCGAGTTTTGGGAATTTAAATCATAATGTATATGATTTACAATTGTCGTTGGTATACTTGTTATCGAGGATACATCATGGTATTGACAAAACGTGAATTATCTACCGTCCGTGATGTTTTGGATTGGTGAATATTCAGAATAATGGTTAGTGATGGTTTAGATATCGAGATTGCTCTCGAAGGACTCGGAGCAAGTATTTTAATCATTTCTGTCATTTGTGTCGATCATGTCGTGATACATTCGTGTATCGTTGTTGTCATGCATTTGTGCATTGTTGTTGTCGTGTATTGTTCACTGTTGTTCTGTGCAGTTTTGCATTGTTGTCATATGTCCACCATGCGTTGGTCCGACGGGATCATCATGGGAATCTATAGCTGTGTGCGCTGGATCGCTGGACAGGTAATGCCACCATGTGTTGGTCCGACGGGATCATCATGGGAATCTATAGCTGTGTGCGTTGGATCGTTGGATTACTATATGTATTTTTGTTGTGCATATGTATATTATGGGTTTGCCATAAGTATACATTGTCATTATTGTTGTGATCATATTGACGTTGTCATATGAGTATGCATTTGTAGGTCTTATGTTAGGACCATGTTCGTATGTTGTATTGATCTGATCTCGGATTAGACTGACGTGATGGTAATGGTATTTCGTATTTCGAGGTATGTTCTATATTTCTTTTGGTATTTGTCCTTGATGGACAATCGGTTATCATCTTGGGATTTGATGATGTTATTTGAGGGATCGTATTGGTCAGAACTGGTATATTTCCATATCGTGAGTTGGTTATGACAGTTTAAGAATCTTGAGTATTGTTGAGGTACAATACAGATATTATGTTCGAGTTTATTGGTTAATCGAGTACAGGATGTGAAATGTGATAATGGTTATTCTGATGGGAATTGGTTGAGTAAGCAAAGTTATGGCGGTAAGATTACGTGGGTCGTATTCTCATTGGTATGTAATTATTAATGTGATGTGACGGTTATCATTGTTGGATATTATGGCTGACCCCGTCGTGGGATTTCTTTTTAGGTTCTTGGAGTATCGAGCTTGTAGCGGTCGTGAAGAGATGAGCTTCCCGAGGATACTGGCTAGGACATGTATTTGTGTATTGAGTTTCGATCATCGTTGTATTCCACGCTAGAGTATTTTAAGTTGTTTGTCTTTTCCGCTGCGTGAGTATTTTTAAATGACCTTTCGTTTCTGGTAATTTGAGTTACTTTGGAAATCATTTTCTAAAATGTTGAGTTCTGGCGTTTCAGGCCTTGCCCTTTTCAAAACGAGATTTCACGACGGTTTTGATAAATAGATTTTATAAAGTTTTCGAATGTTTTAAAGATAGTACCGTCATTAGCCTCTTGGGCGTTTGTAAATGTTTGCGAAAATTTCTTTTAGCCTTGTGGGTTGCATCTCGGGACCCACGGCACTGTAATATTCCCGGTCGGCTCTGGGGGTGTTACATCTACAGCCGCCTGTTCTGGAAGAGGGACTGATTTCTATTGGTAGACGTAGCGAGTGGCATCTTCCTTTATAGGCTGTACAGATTCTTCTTGTACAAAAGATGCTTCTTGTCGGGAGGAAGTAGTAGCTTCTTCATTGGAGATAGGAGGGACTGATTCCTCCTGTTTATTTTCTTCGTGGGCTACTTCTTCTCGTGGGGTCGGGGACTGATGTTTGTCATTAGATGTCCCCTGGCTCTATTGAGCCCTAATATTAGCAAATTCTCCTTCCCCGGACTCTTCACGGCTCATCTGAAGTCCGGCCTATATGGACTCATCATCGTCATTGGAGTCGGCGTCGGAGTTATGACTTGGTGATGGAGCTTTGTCACCGGACTATGATTTCCCTTTTAGTCGGGCATTCTCTTTTGCCATGATGTAAGATGTTATAAGCTATAGGCAAAAGTGATCTTCCCACTTGATCAAGACCTCAACATTCTGGGTGTCTATGACTTCCAGAGCAAACAGTTCCTCTTCTCTCCATTCTTCCTCATTATACAGGGTGTCGTAAGGAGCGACCTTGTATGACTTTCAAATTTTGAAGCACTCGAAGGCTTCATCAATTTGTACCTGGAAGACTATTTGATTGATTATAGCTGTTGGGAAGGGACTCCGAACAACAGATGGCTCTACTGTCCGATGGGGATCCTCAACAAGTGTGGAAGCCTGTTGGGGAGAGGGATCCCTAACAGGGTGGGGTGCCCTGTTAGGAGAAGGACTTATTATAGGGGTGGGTGCCCTGTTTTTAGTTGTGGTTGTCGGCTCGGAAGGGGCAGCCGATTCGCCATAACCTTCAATCTTGACAAACAATTGTCCTTCCGCCATAGCCACCATAGGCTCGGGAACTGCTATAGGAGCAGTAATTGTTTCTTCCATGGGTATTTCACCCTCTGGGATAGATTCATAATTTGATGCACTAGATGGGACTTCTACAGTGACCGTTGTAGTCACTGTAGGGACATCTTTTAAAAAACTTTTTTATCTTCTTTCTCTTCTTCTCTACATCTTTGGGGGAATTGTTGTCAGGAAGTGCTCTTTTCTTCTTCTTCTTTCCATCATCAGAACTCTTGAGAGTGACATCCCGAGGATCATTTGTAGTTGGCATGTTGTAAGGGTTGGGCCTGTCAGCAAGAATGGTCTCTTTATTGTAGACAGTGGGTATAAGGGTTAGGCATGTCAGCAAGAATGGTATCTTTATTGTAGAAAGTGGGTTTGAATCCATCGATGAGCTTTCCGGTCAGAATGTTCTTGGCCTCTGCAGACTGCTATACTCCACAGCGAGTAAGAATGTAGTTCAGAATCAGGCAAAAAGATTTCTTCGCAGTCTCCGGCTTGGATGCCTCTTTCTGAATGTGCTTCCGAATGATTTGGCACCACTTTATTTTCTCACCAGACATGATGGCAACCATTATTCTGTATCTCAGGTTGGTGCATATCTCAAAGGCATCAGTTCGGTTTTCAATCACCTTACAGCAAAAATCGTGAAGATAAATGTAGGGGAGGGTGAAGTTCTTCTTGTGGCAAGAAGGGTAAGCATTTGTGGCCATGGTAGTGCCAGTGAAAAGCTTCCAGTATGCCAACAGCAAACTTTCAGACCCGAAAGTCTCCAGTTCCTCCAATCTCAGTCTGTTAGAGGGAAACTTATAGATCTTATCCATGAGTTCCTTGTTTATAGGGAGTTCGATCCCTTGCACGATTCCAATGATATCAGTGATCTCCTAACCTTTCCTCTGCGATGCATATTTGAACGTTGCTTTCCTTAACAATTTGTTCGTCGTAGTTGTCAGAGTGATGACTTCCTAGATGGTACAGACCCCATTGCTTTACACGAGCAACAACCAAGTTCACCCCGATTGCATCTTCATCTTCAGAAACAATCATCTTTAAAAGCACTGATTTAGCGAAAACGCGACCACTGATGATTGTTTCTTTCTTATTCAAAGACATCGATGAAGTTTGGGAAGACATTTTCAATAAAAGTTGTGAAGAGCAAGAATTCAAGTGAAAGTGCTGAGAAAGTATGTAGACAGATTGCTGTAGACTTTTTAATTTGCAGAAAGCGTAAAGAGTATGTGAGAGCAATTTGCTGTCCTTTTATAGGGTACATGGAAGATTAGACTAACAAGGAACTGTCAGATTTAAGGGATAGGAACCATATTTGGTTTCTTTGTAGAACCTACAGCTCCAATACCACTTGTTGGTCACGGTACGTTTTAATGAAAGGTTAGAAGAGGGGTTGGGTTGAATAAGTTGTACTCCTTTTTGAAGTTTAAAATATGCATAGCGAAAGTATAATGCAAGTTTCTGTAAGTACATCAACTAAATGATCTACTGTAGCTTGATGCTTACAAGGTTTTCAGAGTAGATTTACAACAATCACAGGAAATACATAAGATAGTAAATATATGAAGTAGCAACACAAGGTTTATTATGATTCGAGGCAATGTCCTCTACATCCACATGTCCTCCACATAGGAGTAAGTTGTTAATTAAAAACAAAGCATACACAACTAGATGATTTCAACTAAACTAGTCACTGTATCGTTCACACAGATTGATACACCTGACGGTAGTTTTAGGACCTTCACACAAATTGGTTGTAGGCTTCCTTGAACTAATTTCTTCTCACATATATTGAAGCTTCATCCTGAACTATCTTTGTCCTACATATGTCATAAAGGTTTTGATTAGTCCACACAGGGATAATGTACTCAACGTATACTGATTGGTATATCAGGTATCTCAAACAATAGTTGTAGGCTTTATGATCCTAGTTGTAGCGTGTTGTTGTCGGTTGAGGATAGAATATTTATTTAATCAAGATAGGCATTGTAGGCTTGAAGAAATTGATTTCTCGTGAAGATAATAAGTGTTTTGGGTTTCAGTAAATCAATACTTCTATTGTTTAGTAGCGGGCAAGTCCTCTGGATTGGGCTATTTATAACCTTAGAAATAGATCCATTGTAAATTTAGTCGATGGACGGTTGGTGAGACGTGGACACTTTATATTGGCGGCTTGATGAATGTTTGAATAAAAGTATCTTAGCATTTAATGCTTCAGATATTCCTTTTGGCCTTCATTAGATGCTCGTCAGTACACAATCTTTTCGGCCGCCTTAAATGTTGTCTTGTTAGCATTAAATGCACCTCTGAAAATGTGAATACTTTGTGAATAAAGAATTGCTTATATCAATGGTTTAAATGTTTAAATATATCCTCTTGGGATTACATTTTACTTTCCTAATTAGAATGCCTACACCATTATTGCTGAACAGTATCAAATGTTGTACGCTAACTCTTCATTTCCCTATAGGAAGTCATTCTTTGATCATTACATGAAGATTGTTGTAGGGTCAGGCTGTATGATGCATTTATCAAAACACTTGGGTTATTTTTATCCCACAATATGCAAGGAGACATACTTAATGTATGCAATCAAGAATCAAACAGATCAAACTAGAAGAGATGCATCAGGCATGTTTCACATACACAACAAGCACTTAGAAAGAAGATGGTAATGTATGCAACAATTCTAATTTGAATTCGAATAATCAACCCATTGTATTTCTTACAAAAGTTCAACGTTAATACCTTGAGCGGTTATATATATGAATGTTATACACAATGTATGCTACGAGTGAGTATAACATACACTGCATAAATATGTAGCTTATTGTAACTTTAGAGAATAGCACATAACATGCATAACCAGACAACATTAACATACATAACCAGTCGAACGTACGTAAAGGGGAAGCTTAACGTATGTTGATAGAGCAGCACGTCAGCAACGGCTATCTATGCTCCAAAGCCTATAAATATAATTTGTCAAGTACAACAACTTCAAGTATTTTACATATTCATCTGAGATATGTATATACATCATTAGTGTTGGAATCCATATAAATTGGTAAGAGTTTGAGTTCTGTTTCACTAATTCATTACGAGAAAAAATAAAATAAATCTCATTCGTTGTTATTAGGATCATGGGTCCGGCATGATTAGAATAATAATATAAATCCGCTGAGGTTTCTAGTACCGATTGAAAGCGACAAAGGTTATTTTCTTGTTCGATAGAACATGAATATTTTTATCTTGACTCATAGAAGACCAGATTTATAATGGTTTATCTTGGATCAACAGAAGACAAGAGTTGTAAGGTTTACCCTGAACTGATAGAAGACAAGATGGAGAGGTTTATATTAAACTCATTGAAAAAAATAACGAAGGATAAAGCACGTAAGTGTTTAGGGCTGAACCTCTATAAACCTCTTATGTCATTTATAATCCATATTTATTTATCGCTTCTACACAAAAGAGTTCATTACTCTTCACCATACTGTTCAACCCCCTTCTATTGGCGGTACCAACCCCAACAATTAGTATCAAAGACTATCTTTAGTAGTAGTCATCTTAACAACCAAGTAGAAGAAATCTGATGGCATATACTTTTGCTCCGGTATAAGGACTTGCCTTAACTATGAAAAACTCCTAAACCGGAGAAGAATAGACATCAATTCACAATACCAAAATGAATTGAAAAAGCTCGACAATAATTTTTGAGTTTATGAAAAATTACGATATTATGCGAAAAGATATTATGGCTCAACTTCTAGAAATGAAACCTTCACACTGACTTGGAGTGATGATGATGAAAAATATAATAAAGTAAATAAACATCTCACACTCATGGCATGAAGATCCTATGACGACAACGACAGTGAAAGTCAAGTATGTACTTCATCTCAAGATGAACTTTTTAATGCTTTCGAGACATTACAGTTGAACTTTCAAGAATTGCTCAAAGTAAATAAATCACTCAAAATGAAAAATAAAATATTGAAAGATGGAATTTTCAAAATACGAGAAAAGGGAACGTTTATTCAAATTCATCATTCCTGTTGTTTAGAAAAAGTAAAATAAATTGAAAGATATTTGCGAAAAATTCAAAATGAACTTAAAGATTTGATAAATATGTGTTTATCTGGAAACAAAAAGTTTTAAAAACTTCTTTCAATATAAAATTTTCTTTAAATAAACAAGGAATAGGATTTGAACAAATTGATAAAAAAATTCCTCATAAATCCAATAAAAGTAAATCTTTAAATTTGAAAATATCTCAAGGTGGCGAATGAGGTGTACGAACAGTGTGTGTGGTCCATGTACGGCCCGTTGTGGCCTCTGGAGTTTGGTACATGAGGTGTACGAACAATGTGTGTGGTCCACGTATGGTCCGTTGTGGCCTCTAGAGTTCGGTACATAATGTGTACGAACAGTGAATGTGTGGAACCAGGTACAGACCGTGTGTGGCCTTCGGGGTTCGTTACTTGACGAGTATGAACAATGAATGAATGAATAAAGTTTTGATGTTAAATCTTGGATACGTGCTGATATCTTCACTAATGTGTTTTGAAACAAGAACCGGGATGAAGCCTTAACGATTTTTTAGAAGAGGTTTTGTAATTTGTGACTCGAGGTCCAAAAGAAATTATACTTTAAAAAATTCCTGAGATGCCGAACTTAATTTTAAAAACTTCATCACTTGTTTTCTGATTAATAAAACCTCTCGAGAATGTTTTGACAATTGATTGTCGTATTTGATTCGTGATTGTTTTTGTGTGATACATTTCGTATACTATTATACTTGCACTAGTAAAACAATGGAGTTTTACTAACTCTCGAGTAATCGGGGGGTAGATATATATTTTGCGTCCAGGTACATGCCGGTTTGGGGGAGAAGTCACAGGATCGGCATAGGAAGTGATGAGCTATGATACTAATCAAGAGTTGAGAGTTTGGTCGGGTTATGTTGTATTGACCGAGTTATAGTTAGACTTCCGATGTTGTGTATCTTTACCCCTGGTAGGTCCTCATGGGGAGGATCTACGGTGTGTAATATTCCCGTATGGTCTGGGGGTGTTACAGTTAAAAGTCACTAACGTAGCCTATGTTGAAGGCTTACAGCATAATCTACTTAGTATTAGCCAGTTATGTGACAAACAGTTCTCGGTCAAATTCTATATAGATCACTATAGAGTGAAGGACATCAAGACCAAGGAAATCGTCCTCACAGGAAGCAGATCAGGTAATATATATATTGCTGACTGGAAGCTTACGAGCTCCACTATTCCATGTTTTTTTGCCAAAGGCACTGCAGATCAAAGCTGGCTATGGAATAGGAGGATGTCTCATATCAACTTCAAGACGATCAACAACTAGCTAGACAGGGAATGGTCAGAGGTTTGTTCGATGTGTCATTTCATAAATACAGAGTCTGTGGACCCTGTTAGAAATTCAAACAAGTTAAAACCACCATGGAAAGTAAGTCATACATGTCCACCCATAGGGTTATGGATTTGCTACACACGGACCTCTACGGCCCTGTCGACCCTATAAGTTTGGGAGGTAAGATATATTGTCTCGTTATTGTTGCCGATTATTCGAGGCACTCTTGAACATTATTTCTTAGCAAGAAGAAAGAAACCATCACGAAGTTGCCAGAGCACCTGAGGAAGCTACATAATGAGAAAGGGTAGAGTATCGTGTCTATCATTCCGGCAGAGGTACTCAATTCACAAATCGCTTTATAGAGCAATACTATTTGGACAATAAAATACAGCACAAAGCTCAGCATCCCGGATTCCTCAAAAAAATGGTGTTGCCGAGCGAGAGAATATGACGCTCAAAGAAGCAACAAGAACCATGATATCCGCAAGCAAGTTGCCGCAATGGTTCTAGGGAGAAGCAACAAATATAGTGTGCTAGACACAAAACTGTTGTATTATCAACAAGCATCACCACAAAACAGCCTATGAGGTATGGAACAATAGAATTCCATTGGTTGCATACTTTCAAATTTTTGGATGCAGGTGTTATGTTCTGAACAACGGGACGGATCAACTCAAGACCTTCAGCGAAAATTCGGATGAAGGGATATTAGTAGGATATTCCTCTATCAGCAAAGCTTTTAGGATCTTTAACCAAGGGAAGCTGACAATAGAGGAATTTGTCCATGTAGTATTCGATGAACCTCATTATGATCATACAGGAGTAGAAGGCATAACCAAGAACATCCAAACTCTTTCCACTGATGATCCTCAAACTCTAATAGAACTTGTCGTGGACTTAGAAATCAATCCCGTGTTAGGAGTATGCCCTTGAATTCCACTCAGAGGATGTTAGAGTGAGGGCATTGTACTTGTTTTTATGTAAATTATTATCAGAAGGCAATTGTGTGTTTCTTTATTTACTGGTAGTCACTGGCATTCCTGACTAGTAAATATATAGATAGAAAATAATCTTTGTATCTGAGAGAAAAACCTGCCACTCCTTATTGGATAAAGGGATCGGTATTGGAAAGGTTTATGACTCAAAAACTTAATCGTTCGCAAGTCGACGAAACTTGACTGGGCGTTAAGTTTATGTGAAGATGTATATGACGTGTTCTTTGACATAGAAAGTGCCTGTCATCACTAATCTTTAGTGGAAGCATACATTATAGGTATGCTAAGGAGATTAGTATACTCGAACCAACTCACCCTCGATTCGTCTCACGGATTTCACTCCGAGACAGTCAATGACGGAATCGAAAGGTTGTGATAGGTATTCGTGACCCTTCGACTTAATGATTTAGTAGGGATGTGCTTATGATGTTAATATTTTCACTAGAGTAGTTCGATCCAAGAAATCAAGAGGTGGGGGTCAACCTCGACGTGCATCTTGATGGGCAAGTAGCAGTTTCTACTAAACACCAAGATAGGATTATTTCTCCTATTAGTAAACAGGTATATGTCCTATGCGGTTATTGGAAGATGAGATCATAAGTCTTTGGCCAAAGCATTTGAGCTAGTTATATTAGATACACGAGAGCTCAGTGATCTCGATTTGTATTAACTCATGCATAGCGTCAAGTTCAAATAGAGTTTAACTGACTGTGACCCTATAACTTAATCGGGACATTTGAAAGAAGAGTTTCTACATATACTGGTATTGATGATAGAAAGGTTTTGGAATGATCTCTATCATTCGTTCTCAGTTAGGTTACAGTGTATGCTGCGGGACTGGCTAGGTGGTGCTATCACTCTTTGGTTCCTCCCGTTGCTAGCTGAGATGGACCTACCAAGTCGCACATTAGGATAGACGACGGACTAAATCGGGCTTATTCTCTCTTTATAAATATTAGATATTAGATATCTAATTTATTAGACATTGGATGTCTAATTAATTTTGGGAAATTGGATGTCTAAATAAATTTATTGGATAAATTAATTTATGGCCTAATGAATTAAATAAATTACTAGGTGATTAATTTAATTCATAAATATAATTATTTCTTGGAGAAATCAATATATCATTCTGTATTTGATATAATTAATTAATTAGATTAATTAATTGATATAATATATCAGAACGGAACGGAGTTTATCTGATTGAGCTCACGATAGTTTGAAACAAACCGGACTCTCCTAATTCCTTCTACTGGGTGCCCCTCCCCTTTTGTCTTTCATTTAGTCTTCGATTCCACCTTAAATGGTGGAAGATCAAAGAAATCAATGGAAATATTTGTTTCATTTTTATATGAAAAATGAAGATGGGGATATCATTGACTAAGAAAAAGGAGTTGAAGAAAAAGAATAAAAACTCACCTCTCACTAATGAATCACACGACCAACTCATTCAAGAATAAGTGGAGAGAGTTTTCTTTGTCTTCTTCATCTTTCTTCTTCATTTTCTTGGAGAAAAATCGAGATAGAAGTATATTTCTCAAACACTTAGAGTGCTTAGGAAAATCAAGAGAGAAAATAAATTGATACATTTGGATTGCATCGATTTATTTCTACAAGCTCCAACCACCTTGTTCTAGCCATATCCTTGGAGGATAACAAGGTGTGTGTTGTTCTGGTCATTTTTCCGGCGTGTGGCAACTATAGACACGGTACTTTCGGCATTGGATTTTCCAAGAGCTTTGACGAATCAGATTCGTGGCGGACATCACCATCTTTCCAACCATGTAATCAAAGGACTACAAGGGTATGATTTCGTATCTTACTTTTGTTTGTTATATATTCATATATAGGTAGCTTGATTGATCCTCTAAAGGTATTCGGATTGAATTTATTTTGAATATTGCTTCCACTGCGCCTTCGTTTTAGGCACCGAATAACAATAGTGGTATCAGAGCCAGGTTTTGCGATCGTATATATGATATATTGCATTTGGAATGCTTGACTGAATGGTTTATGATTTGGAATCATTTATTGTTATAATCGTAGTATATGTTCGATTATTCATTGTAGTTGTATTTTTCGTAAATGTATATCTAAATGTAAATCTTTATTTTCTGGATAATATGATGTATATTGAAGATATGAAAGTCGAAAAATATTGATATTGGATATCCAGTCAGAAATCAAGCCGTGAAGTGACGTTGGACGTCACCGGAACATAACCCATGAGGGCTGTCGTGCGGTCAGGGACTTGGGGCCGCGGTGCGGCCCTGCTTCTGACCCATCCATGCGGTCTGGACCCAAGGGACTGCAGTTCAGGCTGTTCGGATCGTGGTCTATGCCCCTTACGGTTCTATTTCGGGCTCGTTTTCTCTGTGTATTCCAGAAAATTAATCTCTCGCATTTAAATTGGATTTAATATGATTAAAATGATATATGGTATTTCATTTTATAAGGGAAAATTGATTAATTGGAATACTTATGATTGGTCAAATTACATTAAACGATTTCATATTACCGACTGTGTAAATTGATTGGATCAATTCTATTTAATAGTTGATTATATATATTGGTTGAATCAATATATTTAATATGAAATCCATTTAAATATTATTTATTGAATGAACGCTTTTGAATGGAGATGTGGTTCATGGACCTAGTTTTGAATCGTTTATTTTGTTCGATTGAGTTGTAAAGGCCGTTTTGAGCCTATTTATTTTACCAAAAAAATTTGTAAAATTTATATGTAATGACGAAGACCGGAGGAAGATCCTTTTAAGAAGACAAAGATTCAAGACCGAAGACATGTAATTAGATTACGATGTTTTATTCTTGGAACAGTCCATGAAGTGCATGTTGGTAGCAACTAGGTTGTGAATGTTTTATTCATATGGTATGAAGCAACAAACACGCTTAAATGAATTAATATGCAAAGTGTAACATTAATCGCGAAAATTCTACCATTTCAAAATATTAAGTTTAAAAGGTTTCAAGGTTTCCTTCCCTCCATCGAGATTTCAGAAAATATAAATGCAAACCGGATGTGCTATGCTTCCGATTTATAGGGTTAGTCGTTCGGGGAGGATCGATAAATTACCGAGAGTGCATTGGATGCCTTCGGTTGGAGCAAATTTTATCCCTATAAACCTTTTCGGCTGCCGGATAAGATTCAATTTTGAAACTGATCAGCATCGATGGTGTAAACTTAACTTGTTCACGAACCATAGAAACCGTATAGGTTGAGGGGAGTGAACAAGGGGAAAAAGTAGATCGAATAATCCATTAGATGGGTTGGTGTTGGACACCACTTTATAAAGAAAAATAGACCACAAACCTGTTCGGTTGTCCTATGTTGAAATTTATAAAGAACTCGTTCACCACTCTGAAGTAAAGCGAACAAATACTTCCGGATTTCACAGGAGAGTGTGTTATTCCGATAAAAATAGTGGGAGCTGGGTTAAAAGAATATAAAGTCCTTATTTCAAAATTCAGGACCATAATTAAACGAGTCCCTAATCAATCTAGTGTACTTTATGCAGACATAAAACTCTCTAAAATGACAATGAATCCACTCACTATACTACTCGAAAAGAACACCTTAATCGGGACTAACTTTGTGGACTGGCTTCACAACTTGATGATAGTCCTCAGTATGGAGCCGGGGACACATCTTGGGGGAGGACATTCTGGCGGCTTCGGTACGGACCAGAGCCAGTCAAGAAGATGTTGAAAACCATGAAAAGTGGGTTAATGATGACATTAGAGTTAGTGGCTATATGATGGCCTCTATGTCTAATGTGCTTCAGAGAGCTCATGAGAAAATAACTTCTGCTAGGCAGATTTTATCTCACTTAAGCAAGCTTGATGGTGAGCATATACGATCTGCTAGATATGAGATATCTAAAGAGATTTTCGGTGCCAGAATGAAAGAAGGTGAGAAAGTCGGGGACCATGTCCTCAAAATGATCTTTATCATCGAGAGATTGGAGGCTCTTGATTTTAGGATGCATGCTTCTCTACAAATCGACCATATCCTGCAATCTCTTTCTGGTTGCTTCTCATAGTTTGTTCTAAACTTTAACTGCAATGAGATTGCTCAGATGAAGACTCCGCGGGTGAAGGAGTCTGCCCTTGTGATTTCTTATGGATCTCGGAGGTTCAAGAATAAGAAGAAAAAGACCAAGAAGCAGACAGGCCCACAAAACAAGGACTTTAAGGGTAAGGGCAAGGCCCCAATGGTTCAAAAGAGCAAGAATGTGAAGACAGACATATGTCTCAAATGCGTTGACCTGGGACACTGGGCAAGAGACTGTCCGATCCTTCATGGAGCTTTAGGTACGGAACTTTTAGTTTTGGAAATTAATTGCTCTGCTACCATATTTTCTACTTTTGGGATACTGGGTTCATGTGATAGTTCCCACATTTGTACCTGAATCAGGATCTGGAATGAAGTAGAAAGCTTGGAACTGAGGAAGTGATGATCATCGTCGGAAGCGGGCATAGTGTCACCGCAACTGATATAGGATCACTTCTTTTGGATTTGGAATACGGCTTTGTTTTAACTTTAGATGGTGTACTAATGTTTCCACATTGTTAAGAGTATTGTATCATCTAAAACTAAATAAAGTCGTCGTGAATACTATGACTAGGAAGCATGGTATTGATGAAACTTATCAAGTTTTGAAATGGCATATTAGATTTGGTTATGTATTTTGTCCGAACAAATTAAAATTAATGGTTATGTGAATAAATTAGATTAATTCTAAAAGTTGGATTAATTTTTTTTATTAGATCAATATTTAGATTAATCAATATTGCCATTTATTTTAATGTAATGGTTGCATTATTTCTGAATGGTGATGTAGTTCGTGGACCTAGCTTTTGAATCATTTGTTTTGTTCAATTGGGTTGTAAGGGCCGTTTTGAGCCTATTTATTTTACTAGAAAATTTGTATGGGATGCAATTTTTCAATATAAAATTTATATGTAATGACGAAGACCGGAGGAAGATCCATTCGAGAAGACGAAGATTCAAGACCGAAGACATGTAATTAGATTACGACGTTTTTTGTTCTAGGAACGGTCCATGAACTACATGTTGGTAGTAACTAGGTTGTGAATGTTTTATTCACATGGTATAAATGCTACAAACGCGCTTAAATAAATTAATGTGCAAAGTGTAATATTAATCACGAAAATTCTCCCATGACAAAATATTAAGTTTAAAAGGTTTCGAGGTTTTCCTTCCCTGAGTCGAGCTCTTGTAAAATTGAAATCCAAATCGGATGTGCTATGCTTCCGAGTTATCGGGGTAGTTGTTCGGGGAGGGTCGATAAATTTTGAGAGTGCATTGGATGCCTTCGGTTGGAGCAAATTTCATCCCTAGAAACCTGTTAGGTTGCCGGATAAGATTCAATTGCCAAACTGATAAGCGTTGATGGTGTAAACTTAACTTGTTCACGAACAACAGAAACCGTATAGGTTGAGGGGAGTGAACAAGGGGAAAAAGAAGACCGAATCATCCACTAGATGGTTGGTGTTGGGCACCACTTTATGAAGATTAGTAGACCAAAAACCTGTTCGGTTGCCCTCTATTAAAATTTATAAAGAACTCGATCACCACTATGAAGTACAGCGAACAAATACTTCCATATTTCACATGGGAGTATGTTATTTCGATAAAAATAGTGGGAGATGGGTTAAAAGAATATAAAAGTCCTTAATTCTAAACTCTCACCATAATTGAATGAGTCCTTAATCAAATCTAATGTACTTTATGCAGACATAAAACTCTCAATAATGTCAATGAACCCACTCGCTATACTACTCGAAAAGAACACCTTAGTTGGGCCTAACTTTGTGGACTGGCTCCACAACCTGATGATAGTCCTCAATATGGAGGCGCTAGGATACGTCTTGGAGACGGACATTCCGGTGGCTCCGGTGCGGACCAGAGCCAGTCAGAAAGAAGTTGAAACCATGAAAAGTGGGTTAAGGATGACATTAGAGTCCGTGGATATATGATGGACTCTATGTCTAATGAGCTTCAGAGAGCTCATGAGAAAATGACTCCTGCTAGGCATATTTTATCTCACTTAACTGAGCTTTATGGTGAGCACAGTCGAACTGCTAGATATGAGATATCTAAAGAGCTTTTCGGTGCCATGATGAAGGAAGGTGAGAAAGTTGGGGACCACATCCTGAAAATGATCTCTATGATCGAGAGATTGGAGGCTCTTGATTTTAGGAAGCATGCTTCTCTACAAACCGACCTTATCCTGCAATCTCTTCTTGATTCCTTCTCACCGTTTGTTATGAATTTCAACTGCAATGAGATTTCTTGCAATTTTGTAGGGTTGATGAACAAATTGGTAACTGCTCAGTCTCATATGAAGACTCCGCAGATGAAGGAATCTGCTCTTGTGTTTTTTTCTAGATCTCGGAGGTCTAAGAATAAGAAGAAAAAGACCAAGAAGCAGATGGGTCCACGAAGCAAGGACTTTAAGGGTAAGGTCAAGGCCCCGGTGTTTCCTAAGAGCAAGAAGGTGAAGTCAGACGGATGTCTCAAATGCGGTGAGCTGGGCCACTGGGCAAAAGACTATCCGGTCCTTCATGGCGCTTCAGGTACAGAACTTTTAGTTTTGGAAACGAATTGTTCTGCTACTGTATTTTCTACTTCTTGGATACTGAATTCTGGTGCTAGTTCTCACATTTGTACCATGAATCAGGATCCGGAACAAAGTAGGAAACTTGGAGCTGGGGAAGTGATAATTACTGTCGGAAGCGGACATAGTGTCGAAGCAACCGATATAGGATCACTTCTTTTGGGTTTGGAATCCAGATCTGTTTTAACTTTAGATGATGTACTTGTATTGCCCAAGGGGCATAAGAACATTGTATCCATTCCGGTCATGGATCGGAAAGGCTTTTCAATTTTCATTGGTGATGGTTCATGCAAAATTTATTTTCGTAATAAATTAGTAGGCACTGCCACATTGTTAAATGGACTGTATCATCTAAACATAAGTAACAAAGTCGTTGTGAACACCATGACTAGAAAGCGTGGAAGGGATGAAACTAATCAAGTTTTCAGATGGCATCTTATACTTGGTTATGTTGGTTAGACGAAGGTTTGCAACATTAAAAGGATGGACTTATAGGTCCACTGAGATTGGATCCCTTTCCAACTTGTGAATCTTACCTTAAAGGCAAAATGACTAAGTCCCCCTTTACAGAGACTTTTGAAGAGCCGCTGATAAACTTGGATTAGTCCATACCGACGTATGTGGTGATTTTTGTTAGGATTCGGTGCCTAAATCGAAGGCCCAGCGGAAGCGGTAAAACGAAAATTAATTTGATCCGAATCCCTACGAGGATCGATCGAGCTACGTATATACGAATATATAAATGAAAGGAAAGAGTTGTAATAAACTAACCCTTGAAGTCCGTTGATTAAATGGTAACCTTCTCTTGAGCTATTCCCCAAGCTTTGCTTGATCTCTACGAATCCAATCCGCTCCAAGCCCTTGAACGATACAACGCCGAAATCACCGCATCTCTACTAGCCACGTGCCGGAAAAATGACCAGAATGACAACACTCAATTAACCTCTAAGGTTACGGGTATGGAATTATTTGAATGAGAAGTGAGAGTTGCCTTCCTTTATTCTACTTCCAAATCCCACACAATCCATTTTATCCTTATTATAAGAGATATGAAATCTCTAAGGTGATTAGTATTCACCCACCAAAGCAAGACTAAGACTAAAGGTAAGAGATCAAAAGGTAGGGACGACCTCTAGAAGGAATCCGACGAGTTCGGTTCGTTTCGGACTCCCGAGAGTCCAAACAGATAAACTCCAATTCTGTTCCGATGTATTTATATCGATTAATTAATCTAATTAATTAATCATATTAAATACATAATAACATAATTAATTTCTCCAAGAAATAGTTATATTCATGAATTAAATTAATCACCCATTAATTTATTTAATTAATTAGGCCGTAAATTAATTTATCCAATAAATCAATTTAGACATCCAATGTCCCAAATTAGATATCCAATATCTAATATTCATAATGAAAGATTAAGCTCGATTCATTCCGTCATCAATCCTATTGCGCGACTCGGTAGGTCCGTCTCAGTCAGCAATGGGAGGAACCAAAGAGTAGTAGCACCACCTAGCCGGCCTGGCGGCCTACACTGTACCCCAACTGAGAACGAATGATGAGATCATTCAAGAACCATTCTGTCGTGAATACCACTAAACGTATAAACCCTTCTTTCAGATGTCCCGATCAAGTTATAGGGTCACAGTAAGTCAAACCCTATCTGTACTTGATGCTATGCATGCGTTAATGAAAATCAAGATCATCGAGCTCTCGTGTATCCAATACAACTAGCTCCAATGCTTTGGCCAAAGACTTATGATCTCATCTGCGAATAACCACATAGGACATATAACCCGCTCACTAACGGGAGAAAGAATTCTATCTTGGTTAAGATGCACGTCGAGGTTGACCCCCACTTCCCGGTTTATAGGGTCGAACTACTCTAATGAAAATCTTGACATCACAAGAACATCCCTACTAAATCCTCAAGTCGAAGGTTCACAAATACATATCACAACCTTTCGATTCCGTCATTGACTGTCCCAGAGTGAAATCCGTGTGACAAATCGAGGGTGAGTCGGTTCGAGTATACTAATCCAATTAGCATACCTATAACGTGAGCTCCCACTAACCATTTGTGTTCGACAGGAACTCTCCATGTCAAAGAACACGTCATACAAGTCTTCACATAAACTTAACGCCCAGTCAAGTTTCATCGACTTGCGAACGATTAAGTATTTGAGCTATAAACCTTTCTAGTGCCGACCCCCTTATCCAATAAGGAGTGGAACGTTTTGCTCTCAAATACACGGACTAGTTTCTATATGTATATTTACGAGTTAGGAATGCCAGTAACTACCAGTAAATAAAGAAACATTCATTTGCCTTATGATAATAAATTACATAATTACAAGTACAATGCCCTCACTCAACATCCTTTGAGTGGCACTCGAGGTCATACTCCTAACAATTTGAAAGCAGAACGTGAGGGATATCAGTATTTCATTACGTTTACGGATGATCATACTAGGTATGGTTATGTATACTTAATGAAACACAAATCCGAGGCCTTTGAGAAATTCTATGAATTTAAGGCCCTAGTCGAAAAACAAACTGGTAATCATATCAAAGCAATTCGGTCGGACCGAGGTGGCGAGAATATGAGTTTAGAGTTTGACGAGTTCCTATAGGAGCACGGAATAGCGTCACAACTTACACCTCCAGGAACTCCTCAGTTAAATAGTGTGTCGGAAAGAAGGAACTGAACCTTGTTGGACATGGTTCGTTCCATGCTTAGCTACACCACCTTACCGATTTACCTGTGGGGTTATGCGCTCCTGACTGCTGAAACATCTTGAACAGATGTCCTTATCAAGTCCATTCCTAAAACTCCATATGAGATGTGGAGGGCAGGAAACCAAGTCTTAATCATATTAGGATTTGGGGATGTCCCTCCTATGTCTTGAAGACTAAGGCGGAGAAATTGGAAGCAAGGTCCGTGAAGGGACGCTTTCATTGGTTTCTCATCTGGGACGAAGGGTTTATCTATTCTACATGCCCGAAGATCAAAAGATCATTGTTGCTTTGCAAGCACACTTCCTGGAAGATGAGTTCGTTCAGGAAGGTAGAGCAGGTAGAAGTATTTCTTTGGAAGAATACAATGAAACTCCTCAGGAATACCTGTACAAGAAAATGGAACCAAACCTTCTGAAGCACAAGTACAACCACCTCATAGGTTTAGTAGGGTGTCTCAATTACTTGAGAGGTATGGATTTATGCACCTGGAGGAGCTAGGTCTCCATGAGATTCCAGGTGATAGTCAAGAGACCGACCCCACGACCTATGCCCTAGCAATGGTGGATGTAGCTCCGTGAAATGGACTGTAGCAGTCTTCATGTAGTTATGACCTTCATTTTGATGAGGCAGTCAAAGAGTTTTACTTCATGCAAAATGAAGAAGAACCTTGTGTATACAAGAGGGTTAGTGGGAGCAAGATCACATTCTTAGTACTATATGTAGATGACATTCTACTAATAGGAAACGATGTGGGAATGCTCAATTTGGTGAAAACTTGGCTTTTGAGTAGTTTCTCCATGAATGACTTGGGATTCGACTCTACTGGGATAAAGCGAAGAGAATGGTAGGTCTTTCAAAGCCCTATATGTAGATAAAATCTTAAGGTGATTTACGATGGATTATTCTAAAAGAGGGTTCCTACGGATGCGACATGGAATAAAACTCACCTTGAAGATGTGTCCTCAAAATGAGGAACAACGAAAGGAAATGAGTAATATACCATATGCTTCGGCCGTGAGTAGCCTTATGTATGCTATGTTGTGGACGAGACATGACATTAGGCATGCTGGGAGCATGGTAAGTAGGTTTCAAGCATCCCAGGTAGGGAACATTGGACCACCGTAAAGAACGTTCTCAAGTACTTTAGAAGGACTAGAGATCTGATTCTTATGTATGGTGGTGGAGAACTGAATGTGACGGGCATCATTGATTCTGACTTCTAAGGACAGAAAGATGATTCTATGTCTACTTCTGGCTATTTTTACTCTTAATGGTAAAGTAGTATCTTGGCATAGTGCCAAGCAAAGCGCGACTGTTGATTCCACCTGTAAGGTTGAGTATCAAGCGGTCTTGGAGGCCTCCAAAGGAAAGGTTTTTTATTAAGAAGTTACTGGGCGAACTTCAAGTGACACCATGTGCTACGCTGCCTATTTTCGCTTTTATACGATATCGATAGAGTGGTAGCACAGGCCTAGCAGCAGAGGTTTCACAACGGTACAAAACATATTGAGAGAAAATATCAGCTCATGAGAGAATTTGTTCGCAAAGGTTACATTGTGCTGTATAGAGTAGACTCAGTAGACAACATCACTGATCTACTAACCAAGCCACTTTCTCAGATAAGCTTGGAACATCATCTGGAGAACATGGGTATTAGATACCATAGTGTGTGGCATTGAGTGCAAGTGGGAGATTGTTAGGAGTATACCCTCGAATGCCACTCAGAGGATGTTAGAGTGAGGGTATTGTACTTGTTATTATGTAAAACATTACCAAAAGGCAATTGTATGTTTCTTTATTTACTGGTAGCCACTAGTACTCCTGACCCATAAATATATATAGAAACTAGTCCATGTATTTGAGAGCAAAACATTCCACTCCTTATTGAATAAGGGGATCGGCACTGGAAAGGTTTATGACTCAAATACTTAATCGTTCGCAAGTCGATGAAACTTGACTGGGTGTTAAGTTTATGTGAAGACTTGTATGACGTGTTCATTGACTTGGAGAGTGCTTATCGATCACTAATGGTTAGTGGGAGCACACATTATAGGTATGCTAATGAGATTAGTACACTCGAACCGACTCACCCTCGATTCGTGACATGGTTTTCACTCCGGGACAGTTAATGACGGTATCGTAAGGTTGTTATAAGTATTCGTGAACCTTCGACTTGAGGATTTAGTAGGGATATGCTTATGATGTTAAGATTTTCATTAGAGTAGTTTGACCCAAAAAACTGGAAGGTGGGGGTCAACCTCGACGTGCGTCTCGACGGGCAAGTAGCAGGTTCTACTAAATACCAAGATAGGATTCGTTCTCCTGTTAGTGAACGGGTATATGTCTTATGCAGTTATTAGCTGATGAGATCATAAGTCTTTGGACAAAGCATTGGAGCTAGTTGTATTGGATGCACGAGATCTGAGTGATCTCGATCTGCATTAACTCATGCATAGCGTCAAGTACCGATAGGGTTTGACTGACTGTGACCCTATAACTTGATCGGGACATTTGGAAGAAGAGTTTATAATTATACTGGTATTCATGACAGAAAGGTTTTTGAATGATCCCAATCATTCATTCTCAGTTAGTTACAGTGTAGGCCGCGGGACTGACTAGGTGGTGCTATCACTCTTTGGTTCCTCCCATTGCTAGCTGAGATGGACCTACCAAGTCTCGCATTAGGATAGACGACGGAATAAATCGGGCTTATTCTCTCTTTATAAATATTAGACATTAGATATCTAATTTATTGGACATTGAATGTCTAATTAATTTTGGGACATTAGATGTCTAAATTAATTTATTGGATAAATTAATTTACGGCCTAATGAATTAAATAAATTACTAGGTGATTAATTTAATTCATGGATATAATTATTTCATGGAGAAATTAATTATATTTTTTTGTATTTAATATAATTAATTAATTGGATTAATTAATTCATATAAATACATCGGGATGGAATGGAGTTTATCTGTTTTGACACACGAGAGTCCGAAACGGATCGGAATCTTCCGGTCTTCCTAGATGGCCGATCCCATCATTTATTTTTTTTCCTTGGTCTTAGTTTTCCACCTTAATTGGTGAAGACCAAGAAATAAGTGAGAGTTGATGATATTATTCTTTTGGAAAGAATAATAAATAAAGAAAGAAAAGAAGGGAATAAGAAGACTTACACCTTGGTGGTTGAAGTGACACTCTTGGCTGTGCAAGATGACATTCACGGCAATAACAAAAACCAAGAGAGAAAATTGTTCTCAAGACTTCATCATCTTCTTCTTCTTCATTTTTCTTCTTCATTTTTCTTGTAGAAAAATTGAGAGATCATTGAGAGAAATTGATTTAAACACTTAGAGTGCTATAATCATATTTTGTTAGCTCATACCACCTTATTCTAGCTGTATCCTTGGAGGATAATAGGGTGGTAGTTATTCCGGATGGCTTCCGGCGCGTGGCAAGTAGAGGCACGGTGTTTCGGTGCTCGGGATTTCAAAAGCTTGACGAATCGGATTCGTGGGGAAGATCACCTAAAGCTTGGGGAATCGCATTTATAAAACCCTATTTAATCAACGGACTTCGAGGGTATGATTTCGAATCTTCATTTGTTTCGTTTTATATTTGTATATACATAGCTTGATCGATCCTCTTGAGGGATTCGTATTGCACTTCGTGTTTTTGCTTCCGTTGCGCCGTTGTTTTTGGTGTGCAAATCCCAATAGGTGATAGACAGCTTGCGAGTTGTTGAGGCATCCACGGATTTTCAATCAAGAGGTGCAAGGCAGCCAAGGGAGTTGCAACGACCACGGATTTCCACTGGTTGGAAGCTTTTGTAACTGTGTGAATCATTGTAATGTTTATCACTGGTTTAAAGTTATAGTGAATTCATCTCCAACTGGTTTGAAGAAAAGTGGGATAGTAGAGGATTACCCCACTTCTGAAACCACTATAAGTGTTTGTACGATTTATTGGATTACATCATACTTATCTGCTGCATTCATATTTACTGTTCCATATAGCAGTCAACTGTCTTCCGCATAACTTAGTTTTATAGTTGACATAAGTCACCTGCAGTCAACATAAGTCACCTGCATTGTTATCA
This sequence comes from Orobanche coerulescens, assembly GCA_033398695.1. Taxonomy (NCBI): domain Eukaryota; kingdom Viridiplantae; phylum Streptophyta; class Magnoliopsida; order Lamiales; family Orobanchaceae; genus Orobanche; species Orobanche coerulescens. The sequence continues at coordinate 47,137,251 of CM065814.1, forward strand.
GCTGTGCTCCCGCATTACTCACCTGCAGCTATGGTTTTTGTTAGATGCATATATAACTCACCTGAGATTCAGGAAAAGAGTTTAATAAGTCTATTCACCCCCTAGACTTATTCCCGACGACTTGTGACCTACAAGTGGTATCAGAGGGGTTGGTTCAACTTTACAGAACCAGATCCATATACTTGAGTATATCTATCTTAATCTCTCATTATAATGGAACACATGCAACACATACACTCTAGACTACCTGCTTTTCTATTGATAAATATGACCATTGGAAAATAAGAATGCAGGCTCATCTATCATCTATTCATGATGATATGCGGTGTATCATTGGGAATGGTCCCTTCATCTTCCTGAAGGACAATACAGCTCAGGAGATTGCAACCGGGGAACCAGCTAAGATTCCCAAGAAGAGAACTGATATGTCTTCTAAAGAGAGGAAGCTGGCCAATCTTGATAACTGAGCTAGAAAAATATTATACCAAACCCTTTATAAAACCACCATGGTAAAAATCAAGAACTGCAAGAATGCAAAAGAAATAAGGGACACGTTCGTAGTAATATGTGAGGTAACTGAGATAATCAAGGAGAACAAGTTGTCAACTGCCACTCAAAAATTTGAAAACTTCAAATTGAAGACCGGAGAAACAATTGTAAATGTGGATACAAGGTTCATAAAAATAATCAATGAGATCAATTCTCTTGGAATAATATGGCAATAGGGAAATGGCCCTGAAAGTACTGAGGTCTCTAAATCCTGAATGGAGCATGAAAGCCGTAGCCATGAAGGAATCAAAGGATCTCAACAAAATCAAGATACAAGAATTGTTCTCTGACCTGAAGGCATATGAGTTTGAGCTACCCTGCTCATCATCAACTGAACCAACTGAGAAAGGATTAGCATTTGCAGCTGAGTCCCCAACAAAGAACTTGTCTGAAGTTAATCCTCCAAATCCTCTAGACTTTGAGGAAGAACTGGCATTCATTATGCAAAGATCTAGTAACTTCAGGAAAAACTACTCCAATACAAGAAGAATTACAAAGAAAATCCAAGGAGGAACCAAAACTCTGGAAATTGGAAGATTGAACGCTACAACTGTCATAAGACAGGACACATCCAATTTGATTGTCCTGACCTCAAGAAGGATGAAGACAAGAAAGAAGTAGGCAAGAGATATGACAAAAGAAAAGCTCTCATTTGGGAAGATCATATCCAAGAGTGAGTAGAATCAATTGTTGGTTTCTTCTCTGATGATGATGATGACTACAAATGCCTGATGGCTAACCTAGATGATGAAGAGGTAACATCTAAACCTCAAATTTCAAATAATGATAGCTCAGACATATCTCAAGATATTGATCTACATGAATCTGTCAATCAGCTCCTTAAAGACTTTGAAACATCAAAAACTGCACACATGACTGTGACAGTTGAGAAAACACAACCGCAAGATTAGAATAGGCAACTGAAAAATACTTTGGACAAACTTAGCCTGAGTGAGCCAACATCAGATCTGAATTTGAAAAATAGACTGAGAGGAACTTCAAAACCTCAGCTGAGATACAAAAGCTGACTGCTTTAAACAATGAAAAATCAGCTGCACTTGCTCATATAAAATCTGAGTTTTCTAAAGTAACACAGCTGAGCAACACACAGGCTAAAGAAATAACATTCTTAAAAGTATCTATAACCTTAGATGGCTTGTGTATAAATCAGAGGCCACTTTATTTAAAATCAGGCCTTGTATATGACCCCAACACTCCCTATAGTTCATAAACTACTTTCATCAAGGGAGAAACTTATGTCCAAACTGCTGAGCCTACAAATAAACCTCTACTTAAAAAGAGGCAGAAACCCAGTCAACAGTATAGACAAAAGCCAAGGCAGCCACCTAGACAAGAGACTAGGCAATGGCCAAGGCAGAAGCAGCAGTCAAAACATTATTCTGCTTATTATCAGAGACTCCCCAAAAACATATTTCATAATGGGAGAGGTAAATGAAACCATCAAGGTTATCCAAATTTTCCAAAGAAACATGTGTAGAGACCCCAAAGATTTAATAAATGGTCTCATCCAAGATTTAGAAATGGCCCTCACCAAAAACATCATGAGGCATATCCTATATACAAACCAAATCAAAGATATAGACCAAGATACTATGCACCTCACAGGAATAACCAACAATTTCAAAATATCAGGAGAAATCAATTCTCCAAAAATCCCACTAACCCCAAAGGACCCACTCAAATTTGGGTACCTAAATATCTGCTTGTCTGATTGTAGAAAAGGTGTAAGGACTACTACCACTAAAGTCCAATAGGATGAGGTGAAGGATGGTTTGTAGACTCTAGATGCTCAAGGCATATGATAGGAAACAAGAAGATTCTGTCAGAATATGGGAAAGAAAGAGGTCCATATGTAACTTTTGGATATAGATCAAGTGTAAAAACCAAAGGCCAAGAGAAACTTCATAGGGGTAACATAATCATTACTAAAGTGTAATATGTCAAAGGGCTCAAAGACAATCTACTAAGTATAAGCCAATTTTGTGATGAGAACAACCTAGTAATCTTCATAAAATGGAAATGCATGGTGATTGATATCCTGCTTGGAGAAGTGAAGGTACAAGGATTCAGAAGAAGATATGTCCATCTGATAGACTAGAAATCAGGAGCACCAAACACTTGTTTCTTATAAAAAACAATTGCTGAGAATGGATGGCTCTGGCAAAAGAGACTATGTCACCTGAACTTCAAAGCCATCAACAAGATAAGCTCTCTAAAGCTGGTCAAAGGACTTCCAACAGAAGTATTCAAGAAAGAAGCTCTCTGTGATGCATGCCAGAAAGGAAAGCAAAACAAAGCATCTATCAAACCAGTGCAGCCTACCACTCTCACCGCCAGAGTTTTAGATCTACTTCATATGGATCTCTTTGTCCCCATCAAGCCAAGGACATTAAGTGAAAGGAAGCATGCCTTAGTAGTAGTAGATGACTACTCCAGATATACATGGGTTGTTTTTCCCTATAAAAGAGTGAAACATTAACAAAGCTACCTGAGCTGATGAGGAAATTTCAAAATTAGAAATCCATCTCCATCATCAAGATCAGATCTGACAGAGGTAGAGAATTTCTCAACAAGGAAATCACTGAATATATCGATCAGAATGGAATTCAACATAAAGTATCTGCCTCAAGAACACGACAGCAAAATGGTGTAGCTGAAAGAAGAAACAGAACCATAAAGGAAGCAGCCAGGTCAATGATTGCAGAAACTGACATGCCAAAGAGGTTCTGGTCTGAAGCTGTCAACACAGCATGCCATACTCAGAATAGGAGTATGATAGTAGGGAGACATAACAGAACTCCCAATGAGGTTTGGAATGGTAGAACACCAACTGTTGCTTACTTTCAAATATTTGGTTGTAAATGTTTCATCCACAACAATGGTAAAACCCAACTGAATGCCTTGATTCTAAAAATGATGATGTTCTCTTTATGGGATATGCACAAATAAGTAAGGCATATAGAGTATTTAACAAAAGAACATTGGTAGTAAAAGAAACACCTCATGTTGTCTGTGATGAATCTACCGTTGAGTATAGAAAATAGGTGGAATCAATTAAGAAAAACCTCAAAACATCCACCTTGGAAGAAGTCATCATTACTGACATAGGAATAATGGACACAACTGATGAAAACCCAGCTGTGGATTAGACAGGATCTACAACCACAGCTGATCCAACCATAGCCGATCCACTTGCAGCTGATAAAGTCACAGCTGATCCAACCACAACTGATGAAGATCCTCAAGACCCATCTGCACTTGACAAAATCATAGCTGATCCAGTTGCAGATCAAGAAGGCCAAAATCAAGCTGATGCAGAGAGAGAGAGAGATGAAGTCCATCAAAGCAACTCAACAAGGGGAACAAACCTTGATGGTGATACCCCCAACTGGATCAAAGATCATCCTATTCAACAAATCATTAGAAATCTAACTCATGGAGTCAAAACCAGGCAATCCTCAGAACCAGCAGGAATGGCAATGTTCTCATGTTTCATGTTTCGGATGGAACCCAAAACAACTAAACAGGCCCTTGATGACTACACATGGGTAATTGCAATGCATGAAGAGCTAAATCAAATGGATAGAAATAATGTATGGGAACTAACAGACAGACCAGATCACAAGAAAGTCATAGGCACCAAATTGGTGTATAAAAATAAGTGTGATGAAGATGGATCTATTGTTAGGAATAAATCCAGACTAGTTGCAAAAGGATATGCTCAATGTGAAGGAATAGATTTTGATGAAACATATTCACCTGTAGCAAGACTAGAGGCCATCAGACTATTCCTTGCATATGCAGCATTCAAGGATTTTGAAGTCTACCAAATAGACATGAAAAGTGCATTTCTCAATGGAGTACTAGAAGAAGAAGTCTATGTGGAGAAACCCCCTGTATTTGTCAAAAGAGACAAAGTATACAAGCTTCTGAAAGCTCTATATGGACTCAAGCAAGCACCAAGAGCATGGTATGAAACCTTATCTGTATTTCTGGAGAAACATAGATTTAGCAAAGGAAAGGTGGACAAGATACTCTTCAGAATTGAACATGAAGACGACATATTACTTGTTCAAATATATGTGGATGACATCATATTTAGCTCAACCAACCCTGAGTTCTGTGAAAAATTCTCAACTCTCATGCAAGGAGAATTTAAGATGAGTATGATGGGGAAGCTAAATTTCTTTCTTGGTTTACAAGTCAAACAAGTTGACAATGGAATTTTCATCAACCAAGCAAAGTATACAACGGAACTAATCAAAGATTTGGCATGGACTCAGCCAAACCACTAAAGAGTACCCATGAGCACATCCCTACACATTGATGCAGATGAAGGAGGTTTTTCTGTGGATCCAACCCACTGCAGAGGACTTATTGGATCAATTCTATACCTCACTGCAAGCAGACCTGACATTTCATATGCAGTAGGAGTGTGTGCAAGATTTTAATCCAAGCCAAAGCAGTCTCACTCGGAAGCGTCTAAGAGGATAGTCAAATACCTTAAGTCTTCAGTCAATGTTGGATTTTAGTATCCAAAATATGACAACTTTGAACTTTCAGGTTACTCAGATGCAGACTTTGCAGTATGTAAGATTGACAGGAAAAGTACCAGTGGAACATGTCAATTCATTGGAACCAGACTTATATCATGGTTCATAAGAAGCAAGTATCTAACTCAATATCCACAACTGAGTCAGAATACTTAGCTGTAGGTAGCTGTTGTGCTCAAATTTTATGTATCAGACAACAGCTGAGGGACTACAACATCATAGAAAATGAAGTTACCATATGGTGTGACAACAACAGTGCAATTTCTATAACTAACAATCCAGTGCTACACCCAAGAACAAAGCACATAGTTGTCAAACATCACTTCATCAGAGATCATGTGCTTAACAAAAAAGAGTAAGAGTGGAATGGGTCAGCACAGAGTATCAAATTTTTGACATATTCACTAGGCCTTTACCAGAAGAAAGGTTTCTGGAATGTAGCAGGGACCTTGGATTACAAGATTGGAAATCTAATACTTAGCTGAAAACAGATGTGAAATCTTCTGACCTGAAGCAAACAACAGATGAGAAAAGTCATCTGACCTGAAGCAGACAACAGATGAGAAAAGTCATCTGACCTAAAGCAGATGAGAGACAAGTCATCTGAGCTGATCCAGACAAGTAACATCACCTGACCAGGATACCAGACGAGAAAGCCACCTGATAAGACCAAACGAGGATCCAAAGCACAAACGAAGGAAAGCTAGCTGATCAGAAGCACAGACAGGAAATGTCCCCTGATCAGAGACAATGAAGAATTCAAATCACAGCTCATCAGAAGTCAAATGGTCAACCTTATGGTCAACAAGCTAAGTTTCTCATCCCTTGACCGACATATGATTATTTAATTATATTTTTATTACACGTGGACAAAAACACACGCTCACACTACTCCATGTTCACTGCACGATGTCTAATCACTCACTCCAACCGCCATTATTTATTTAATTAATAAATTAAAAAATGCCTTTTCAACTGGCCATTTAAGACGGCTGAAATCATTACGGAAAAACCTTATCGTCTTGAAGCTCTAAAACCCTAATTTCTCTGAAAAAGCATAGAACCTTAGAATCTTCACTACACTAAATCGAAACACTATATTTTGCAGAAATCGACACGACTACTTACTTCAAAGGCATCAACCTGAAGCTGGTGAAGGAACATATCATATTCAGTATACTCGTCGATTTTATCGTACTTCTGGAGTCAAACAACACTGCTCAAATGGCGGAGCTTATCAGAAAAATGAAGAAAAATGGCATATATCACTTCCTGGACATCAATCCAAGGCAGCTATTCAGGGAAGCCATAATTTGTTTTTACAAGGAAGCCAAAGTGACAGAGATAGGCATCGAGAGCTCGATCTTTGGAGAACAAATAACTATCACTGCGCAAACCATCGTCGATGCATTCAAGATGCAAAACTTGGGCATTGTAGTCGAGGCCCTGAAGCAAATCCCAATCGACACTTAGTATGATATTAAGTTGCCTGAGCAACCAATGAAGATGAAGGTCACTGCAAGGAAATCAGATCTGGAGAAGGAGTTTTGGTACATGCTAGATATTACTAACAAAATTGTGATGGGTATGGATGGAAGTTTCGACCAGTTATCATCCTCGAAGTGTGTCATTTTGGGTGCCATGATGCAGAGTCAGAGGATAAATTGGCCTGACTACATTTACAGACAACTAGTCAGGGAAGTCAATAAGTTATATTCTGGAGTTCCTGGGTAAAGCTAAGGGGACGGCAGACATCTTCCACAACAGCAAAAGACTTGGGCATCTAGACTAAGCCGCAATCGAGAAGCTGTTGATAAACCTAAAGCAGCTGAAATTCTAAATGGAATGACTAGTGGCACTTCTCCTTACAGAGGACCTTCGGACTGTGACGAGGTCCAATCTGATGCAGCTGCTCAAAACCGACCTGAGATGATCATAAATAAGATGACGTCAGCTCTCTCTGCAGGTGGGACGATACAAAAGTCACCTGTACCAGGGATATCACCTGCAGACGACATTCCTAAGAAGTCATCCGAAAAGTCACATGCAGACAGCGACAACATTCCTCTGACCAAGTTATTCAAGAGGAAGTCACCTGAACCGGAGGAGCTTGTCTACATCAGATCTTCACCTGATCAGTCCCCCAAGAGACAAATAGGGCTGGTGGACTACTCATCTGAAGAAGAATAAGAGAGGCAGCTTATCATATCCCGTGCACCTACACCTGCTGTGGGACAGCCAGATCAGTCAGAGCTGGTGGCAGAAGTAATCATCCTCCTGACTCTTCCAAGCATCATCGAAGAAAAAGAGGCAGAGGAAACCATTGAAATACCAGAGGCTGGATACTCCCTCAACCTTAGGGAAATAATCCTCTGAACCTTACCACAGAGCAATTATAAATGGTAAAGCAACAATCTCTCAAATTTTCCTTTATCAATATCTATGAAGACTAGAAGAAATTAAAAACACTTACCTTCACTCAATTGAGAGAGTTTGTTGAAAGGAGTACTTAGGAACACCCCATGGCTACTGGGCAACTCATAATGTACTTCTGCCAAGAGACAGATGTAAAGTTGTTGCTCAAGGAGCACTGGTTCATATCTCAATTTAAACAAAACATGGACCAGTTCATCCTTCAAGTTATGAAGGGTGTATCACAAGGTTAAACCCTTGGAGAGGAGGAGAAAGTAGAAAAGAATAAAAAGGATAGAGAAGGAGAAGGAGAGAGAAAAAGGAATTATAATTGTAGAAGTTGAAAAGGAGGATAGAGAAGAAGAAAAGAAAGAAAAAAAAAATAAGAAAAAGAAGAATAAAAAGAAGAAAAAAAGGAAGAAAAAGAAGAAAGAAAAGAAGATGAAAAAGAAGAAAAAGTAGAGGAGAATAACGAAGTAAAGAAAGAAGTGAGAAGAAAAGATGATAATGAGGACCATGATCAGAAGTCACCTGATCAGGCCTCCAGCTCAGCTAAGCCTTCTGAATCTGAGAAATCAGAGGGTCAAAGGGATCCTGAGGAACAGACTGGGAAGAGTCACTCTAAAAAGAATTCATCTGCACCGAAGAATTCAAAGTCACCTGCATATAACTCTGAAAAATCAAGTACCCCTGAAAAAACCCCATCTGATCAAGCGCTAGTAGACATGCAAGTCTCATCTGAGAAATCTATTGCTTAGAAGCCGACTGCGGAAGAAGATTCAGCAGAGAATATTGTTCATACAGAGGCACTTGTATATGAGCTGCCTTCTAACCTCACTGAGCTGATCATAGGAATGGTGAAAGAGACAGTTGCTGAGCTCCTGGATACAGAAGACAAACCTGAGCTGATATCACTAAATGCAAAAATAGACACCTTGCTCAACTGGAAGGAACCCTCTCCAACACCATCAAGTTCAACAATGCCTCTTGGCATGTCTGATTTCATGCATAAGGTGGAGGAACAGCTAGCATTCATTATTGATGCTGGCAAAAAGGGGGAAGATAAGAACAATGGGTAAGATAAAGAAGAAGCAAGAACAAAAAGGCTACAAGATCTTCCACTGATTCAGGCAGGAACTTCAAGCCTAAAGAGAAAAGAAACAGCTGCACCATCTGAAGAACCTACAGCCAAAAGAAAGAGAATTGGACAAGACCCTGTTACACCTCTTCAATGGGAAGGAAAAGAGCTATGCGAAGTTGAAGGGTTTATTCCAGTATATGCCATGAATAAATGGGGGGTGCCAAGAAGCAATTCATTGAAAAATACTATATCTGGGAAACCCTCCAAGACCCAGACTGCACTCCTCAACAATTTTTTGTTGATTTCATGAAGATTAACTTTCCTAATCTGTGGGAAATACTGAAGAGGGTAGCTGAAGAAGATCTCAATGCCTATCCTAGAATCCCTGACTTCAGACCACAGGATCCTCTAACTGACATCCATGGAAAGATGTATGATGAATCTCTTCAGATGGAGATCAGAGACATCTGTATCAAGAACAACTACACATCTCCTGAAGAACAAGAGTTTGCTTCATCAATCGTCCAAAAGAAATATGGTCTAATACCAGTTTCAAAGACGCCCATTGAAGCAGAGACACTAAGATCACTTACTCCAGCAAGGCAGATCAGAGGAAGAGGAAGAGGAAAAGGAAGGAGCTAAAATGTTACTTTTATTATTTTTCAAACAATTGTAATTACTTGTAATTTTACAGTTTACTTGTAATTTTTACTTGCATTTTGTTTCATTCAAGAACTGCACTATAATGTCACAAACTATGAAAGCTTTATAACAGTCAACTTGAATGACAACCACTAGTTTTCTCAGAAAGACTAGTTTACATTTGTATTGCACTTTACTTCTGTGCAGACTTGCTTACATTTGAAATGCATAAGTTTTGCCATCATCAAAATAGGGGGAAATTGTTAGGAATACTTGTTAGATTTTGATGATGTCATCCCTGTATTAATAATTTATTCAAATGTATGCATTAAGTACTTGTCATTGTCAAGAAGAACCAAATGAGTATCTTCTATATGTCTTAATAATTAGGCTAAGTATTGATCAGTTAGTAAATCGGCCAAGTATAGATCAACTAACATATCCGATGAGTTATCAGACGAGTTCTATATCAGAGGAGTTTTTGTCAATAGAAATATCAGACGAGGTTTGATCAAAACTCAGCTGCAGCCGAGTTTTGAAGAACGCAGTATATCAGACGAGTTCAGGTCAAACAAATATATCAGAGAAGTTTGACCTCAGGCGAGTTTCAGCTACTCTTTCAGACAACGAACACATAAAGCATGTATTACTCCAACTGAAAGCAGACAAGTCTTCGGTCAAGCAAATATATCAGATGAAAGTTGACCATAGACGAGTTATTTAGCAGCCGAGGTTTTCAGTCAAACCAAACATCAGAGGAGGTTGACCAAACCATTTACTGCAGCCAAGTATAAATATCAGAGGAGAAGCTCAGTCCACGTTAGCAAGCGTTGAAAAGTCAGCAATAACGACAATACATGCGTACGTAAATTCGAGGAGACAAAGTGAATGATTCCCAGAAGATAAGCAATTATTTATTCATGGAGATTGGCGCTCGAAAGACTTTCCAAATATGGTAATCCAGAAAAGTGGCACAAACGGGAAGATTCTTCAAACAGACAGATTTGAAGAAAGAGACAAAGTGTTGAAACTGAATGAAAAGATAAACAAAGAAGTCCATTCTCCAATGGACCAATTTGTTACAGTGATGCTACGGTTATGAAGAAGCTCAAGATTCATACTATATATATGAAGAACAGATTGAGCAAAGTACGATGCGAACAATACTTACAAGTGGTCTAAAGCAATCAAAGCAAACTATAGCATCGTGAAGAGCAAGCTTAACAGTCATATTCTGAGAAGCTCTTAAGTTGGAGAAGAAAAAAACTATTGTCTTAAAAGTTTGAGTACGGGGTGGCTTTCTTGAACGAGGTTCTTGAAAGTAAAGAGGTTGCAAACGCATCTACGGGTTCTTGATTGGAAGGTGATTGACAGCTTGCGAGTTGAGGCATCCATGGGTTTTCTATCAAGAGGTGCAAGGCAGCTAAGGGAGTTGCAACGGCCACAGATTTCCACTGGTTAGCAGTTGTTGTAACTATGTGAATCATTGTAACATTTATCACCGGTTGAAAGTTATAGTGAATTCATCTCCAACTGGTTTGGAGAAAAGTGGACGTGTAGAGGATTACCCCACCTCTGAAACCACTATAAGTGTTCATATGTTTTATTGCATTACATCATACTTATCTGCTGCATTCATATTTACTGTTCCATATAGCAGTCAACTGTCTTCTGCATAACTTAGTGTTACAGTTGATATAAGTCACCTGCATTCGACATAAGTCACCTCCATTGTTATCAGTTGTGCTTCCACATTACTCACCTGCAGCTAAGGTTTTTGTTAGCTGCATGTTTAACAGCTTGGTTTACTCACTTGGGATTCAGGAAAAGAGTTTAATAAGTACATTCACCCCCTTCTAGACTTATTCCTGATGACTTGTGACCTACACTGTCGACGACTATTGTATGTCGAAGTCGAGCATCCCATCCCCTACGTTAATTCGCAAAATGGCCTTGCTGAGGGTAAGGTTAAGCGGTTACATGTTATTGCCCAAACATTGGTATTGCGCACCAACTTGCCGATTTCTGCCTGGGGTTATGTAATTTTGCATGCAGCTCTACTTATTCGCTTGCGACCCACTACCAATCAACTATTTAGTGCATACTAGTTGGTAACTGGATAAGCCTGATATTTCACACTTACGCATTTTTGGTTGTGCAGTCTATGTGCCAATTACGCCTCCACATCGTCCCAAAATGGGTCCTCAAAGACGATTAGATATATATGTTGGCTAAGAGTCGCCTAAAATTATCCCTTACTTGGAAGCTTTGGTAGAGATCTGTTTACTGCAAGATTTACAGACTGGCACTTTGATGAAACAAACTTGCTGTCATTATGGGGAGAGAGGAATCGAACGATTCTAGTTGAATGCCAGGAAATTCTCTAGTGTAGTCCCTCTTTGACTAATCGAGATCACCACATGGGTCAATTCGAGCTGGATGTCCAACGTATTCTCAGTCTCCGGAAAGTTGCGAATTTGATGCTCGACAGCCCTACTGATACTGCAAAGTGAAAAGACCTACCATCCTTGCTGCGAATGTTCCTGCAAGGGTAGAAGTCCCAGTTATAGGGCAAGGTTTAGCCTCCCAAAGGAATGATGCCCCCGACACTGACCTTAGTGGTGCGACGGCTGTTTCGGCTAGTCTTATCCCTGCTCGAAATAAGGGAAGGCCAGTCAGTAGAAAGGATACCAAACCTCGAAAGAGAAGAGGAATGGAGGCACAAAATCCTTCGATTATCGGCATAGTGACTCCATCACACGAGATTCCCTCTGACTACAGATATATCCTCAAATAAAGAATTGAATGACCGATGGGTGCGTCGGAAACTTTGTTGATGTTGGAGAATAAAGAAATCTCGATGCAATGTACGAGTGAATATGTACTGTTGGATAGGTCGTCTAGGCTAGTCGATGATGCTTTTGCCTACTCCATCAGTCAAAAAAATTATTGGAGATGATGATGCTGAGCCACGCTCGGTTGCTTAATATCAACGACGATCCGATTGGCTGAAATAGAAAGATGCAATGCAAGCTGAACTAGACTCAATGGGCAAACGTGAGGTATTTGGCCGTATCGAGCCAGTACCCGTGTTCGTTAAAATAGTTGGACATAAATGGGTCTTTGTTTGTAAACACAATGATAAGAATGAGGTCATGCGAGACTAGTTTCCCAAGGCTTCTCGCATCGCTCTGGCATTGATTATGAGGAGACGTATTCTCCCGTTATGGACATCATCACTTTCCGTTACTTAGTCAGTTTGGTAGTATCCGGAAAACTGAATATGCAGCTTATGTAACACCCCCAAATTTAACCAGAAATATTACAGCACCGTGCGCCCCGAGATGGAACCCACAAGGTTAAAGGAAATTTTCGCAAACATTTACAAATGCCCAAGAGGCCGACGACGGTACTATCTTTAAAATATTCAAAAATGTTATAAAACTCGTTTATCAACAGCGTCGTAAAACCTCATTTTGAAAAGGGCAAGGCCCAATGGCCGGAACTCAATAGTTTAGAAAACGATTTCCAAAGTAGCTCAAGTTACTAGATATCAAAAAGTCATTTAAAATACTCACGCAGCGAAAGGGACAACCAAGTAAAATTACTCTAGTGGCGGAATACAATATCTGATCAGGAATTCAGTTCATAAAAACATGCCCTAGCCAGTATCCTCCGGGAAGCTCATCTCTCCACGACCGCTACAAGCTCGATATCCAAAGAACTCAAATAATTCTCATCAGGTCTCGTACTCGATTAACCAATAAACTCGAACATAATATCTGTATTGTACCTCAAACAATACCCAAGACTCTCAAACTATCATAACCAACTCACGATACGGAAATATACCAGTTCTGACCAATACGATCCATCGGATAGCATCATCAAATCCCAATACGATAACCGATTGTCCATCAAAATACGAATACCAAAGGAATACAGAACATACCTCAAGATGCACAATCTCATGACAATCATGTCAGTCTAATCCGAGATCAGATCAAAGTAAACGAACACGGTCCTAACACAAGACCTACAAATGCATACTCATGTGACAATGTCAATATGCTCAAAAAGAATAACAATGTATACTCAATGGCAATCCCATGATCTAGCGCCCTCAGCATAGATCCCAAGATGATCCTACAATATCAACACGAGGTGGATAACCAATAATATAAATACAACAACACATATAAAACCAACGATGCGAATACACATGATTCCATCCACACGACACTGGGTAATCCAATGATCCAACGCCCTCAGCATAGATCCCAAGATGATCCCGTCGGACCAACACGAGGTGGAAAAACCCGTCCAATGATCCAGCGCCCTCAGCATAGATCCCAAGATGATCCCGTCGAACCAACACGAGGTGGACATCTGATCCAGCGCCCTCAGCATAGATCACACGATCCCATCGGATCAACACAACACAAACAACACAATTATGCATACACATATGCAAATCAAAATGTTCATCAACATGAACAACATATGAATCAAAACATGAACGACACTATGATGAAACAACTAGGACGACTTCATGCTCAGCAACATGAATGACAACCTGCATGATCAACATCATTAACACTAAACCGAATCAAACTAAGATACTTATCTTGAGTCCTTTAGGAGCAATCTCGATGTCAAATCATCACCGGCAATTATCCTCAATGCTCGGCGATCCAAACGTACAATGAACTATAGATACTCATATCCTCGTCTTTACCATAATGTAACCTCGATACCCGAACATACCAATAACTGAGATAAAGCATATACATTATGATTTACCTCCCAGAATCGGAAGAACGATATACAATCCAAATACCCAGAGTTCACAATAATAATCATCGCTATATGCATTATAAACGAAATGAAACTGAAACCATTCATTAAATATTATGACTGAGCAAGTAATAACTTGCCTCGATACCGATACCACAAAGCTGCTACCGAACACATTGCCTTTGTCTACGAGCTCCTCAGCCCCGATAAAAAACAACACAACGGACATACTCGAACACGACCGCAACATCCGGTTATAATCGCCGATCAATAATCTCAACCTATCGAAGTACTCAAATAACACATATCCGATAACAATCAACAACCGACAAAACTAACCAATCGAACTCAACGGTTCAACACAACCTTGAATAAACGCAGTCAGAACAAACCAAATCAAACCATCATGAATTCATAATCAAAACACAAAAATACTGCACTGTCTGCATACTTAGCGCATGTTAAACGCATAACGTAGCGTGCGCTAGCCAGTAAGCTTAGCGTGCGCTAATGCTGTACAGTGGCATGCATTCCAAGCATCGACTAACATCTTGCGACTACGAATCCGAATGAAGGGAGACATAAATCCCCATATCTCTTGAAGATAAACAACCCCATAATTATCACAATGATCATATCAATGTCCGTATATCAATAACAACATCAACAATCAAACCGACTCAATAACAAGGATCATATCATACTCAATCTGGAATTCAACCTAGTATCATGATTCATCTCATCTAAATCGACCAATATAATTACCAAGATTCAGAAATCCATCTTAGATCGGGTTAAATGAATCAACATCCTTATAGTATGAAGAATCTTAACTAACATCCGAAACTCTTATCAAAATTCCATTGAATCATATATAACATCATCATTTGATTATCCAACATGCTCCCTACATGTAATCATCAAAGAAAAACGAACCACCATCAAAGGGATACGAAAATTACCTGGATTGGATGAACCACGAATAAGAACATTTGACTCCATTCCAAGAATCATGAATAACTTGAAGAACAAGGCTTGAATCCATGCTCTCCATCTTAATCTTGTTAAAGATCATCATCTCATCGTGTTTGGGAACCTCAAGAACCTCCCAAAGCTCTCTCTATCGACTGAAGAAGAAAAAATGGACTAAATGCATCTCAAAACCCGTCTGTCCCCTTATATAGAATACCTTACTAGTGTGCGCTAACATCTCATGTTTAGCGTGTGCAACAGCCTTAGCGTGCGCTAACTGACTTTGTTAGCGTGCGCTATCGGGGTCCAGAGGCCATTGTCTGGCTTCGTACATGTGCTTGCGTACGAAATGCCCATGCATTAGCGTACGTAACTTACACTGTCTAGCATACGCAAGTCCTTTGCCCTTAGCGTGCACTATCCAAAGTTGACTTACTACAGTATTCACCTACCACTCGTGCCCCCCACATGCCGAAAGCATCCGCGATTTCCGGGATTCCTCTGACCAATCTGGAATTAGCATGCGCTAACCATATGGTTTAGCGTGCGCTAGCCCTACATGAAAAACACCCGCTGACCTTATCTGGACGCGCGTTACAAGTGGCCGGGTCCACTCTCCGAAAGCCAAGATTCCCTCTGATCTGTTCTGAACTAGCGTGCGCTATCTTTTACCATGAGCGTGCGCTAAACCTGCACGATAGCGTGCGCTATGAATGCATATTAGCGTGCGCTAATAATGCTACACTTAGCCGTTGTCTCGACATACCAAAAATGAACATATGACACACTGAACACAAATAATATTCTTATACGATATACCCAATATCAAAAGTGCGATAACCTGATACACGACATTCTCAATTGTAATTGTCTACCAAATATGACAATTATACCAATACTGACATCTCAGTCCTTCATTATTTTATACATACTGTATAGATTCCACGCTGTACAACATAACTCGGATAAAATAAGATTAAACAACAGTAGTAGAAATTCCGGATATTACATTCTACACCACTTAAAATAAGTTTCGGCCTCGGAACTTGCAAACCGTCATAAAAACAAACAAACATACCGTTCAACCAAAAATATACCAAAACCATCACGACAATGATCAATCATCATCACTATAGAATAACCACAACAGCATACTTACCAATGCGCAAAGTCGACGATATCCTGAGATACTAGCTAGTGACCTCACTGTAAAGTCTCAATACACTTTACAATCACAATTCCTTGAGTCTCAACAAAATATATCATCTTCGGATGAAACAATCTGCCCGAATCAAATTCTATCTGCGTGATTACATAATCAGGTCTCAATTCCGACAAGACGAATAATACACAATACATCTTCGAAACAACTGCCCAAAACGACACGAATCCCGAGACAACGACACAAAATCCGAACGCTCAGATGATCACCAACAATGATCAACCAATAAGTCAACCGAATTTATCATCGACATGATAAATTCCAATATGACCGACCAGAGGTCAAAACACAATCGAGAATATCATCAACATGATAAACTCCAATATGACCAACCAGAATCACAGAAACCGATATATAAACGAATAAAGTTCTCAAAACGACACGCCAATCACATACAGTGGATCTCAATAAACACAACCGATTGTTGAACGAACCTCTCAGGCATACGAACAACCAGTCGCAAATCGGCGAACATCCTAAATCATACATGGAGTGGGAATGACCAATCAGTACTGCTAAAAATTCAAAAAGTGTTACCATCACATCAGTAGGGCCACCTAGCACACATGCTCCAGTTTCACAAAATCCAAAGTTTCAAGATTACATTCTATACGTGAGTGTACAAAACGCAGTATTTCTCTTATCCGATAAATCAACCGATCATCCCTGGATAATCAAACTACCATATCAAAGTTCGGATCCCTATTCATCGTTCCACACTGATATATTATCCAGTTCATGAGTCACACTCACAACTTCACCATGATATGTAATATACACTAAATGCGTGTGGTTATCAATCACATTTTCAAAACCAGTTTGAAATCATACAATCTCGTCAAGAAGACAAATTTTCAAAAGTTCTTTCAAAATTTTCAAAATTCAAAACAGAAATTTTCGTAAGACCACGAAATCAATTTTCGATAAAATTAAATCGGCTCGCTGGTGCCTAGTATTCGATAACAGTTTTCTTTCGAATCCATATGATTTCGAAGTTTAAAAATGAAAACTATGCAAACGATTGACCACATCTATACCCCTGTATACCAGTCTGGCTCGTCACAAATTCCACCGACATTCGGTCGGAGACTGGATGATAGTATCCAAAATCTCAACGTATAGGCTCCGGTAAAACTCCTTTTTCCACATATGGCTCACAACGTCAACCGTTTTTTCATTCTGGATCACCTTAATTATGCTATGACAATGCATTGAAACAAATCAACATAGCGAAAGACTTCCCGAGAGGTTTCATTTGAACCAATAAATCAAAACCCCGAAAGGTAGTGATAAAGTAGATAAACGATTGATAAAGTGCTTTACAATTCTTGGGAGTTTTAGAAAACAGAAAAGCTTTCTTGAAACATTAGGGTCTCAACCCATATCTCGTTCCGCATTTCAAAAAGTAAAAAACTCCTTTCGGACCCTAAGTCCTGAGTTGTAAAACTATTTCAAATTCAATTGGGTCTCGGCTTCCGTAAAACATTTGTGAAACGTTCATTTTGAAAAGTATATTTTCAAATGCTCAAAAGCAGTTCATATATCAAAATGACTTAGCATGACTACATGTTCTTCTCAACAATTCACGGTCCTTCTCCCGAATACACAATTCCGTTTTCAAAATCTAACCGACATATTGATTTCCAAAATCATAGCGTCTCAAGATCATCAATCCTGTCCCAAACTACTGTGTTCTGTTATCTCATAATCATAACACATAATATTCTTCCGAATCTCAAAGCATATTAATTTAGAACGGCGGTAAATCTCAATGAAATTCGAAAATCCAAATACTTACAAATCGTGAAGCCGACGATTCCCCGTGATACTGGCACATGTCTCGACTCAAGAAAATACTCGACACAGGTATTTTCAAAACACAAGTTTTGCAAAATCAGTTCAACTTGAGAACACAACACATCTCTTTCAAGAGAATCACGTTAGCACCATTTGGAAAAGTTTACAACAATCCCAGTACCACACTGATAAATCACATAACCCATAAGCCCGAGTGAACAACAAAAACTCACAGCTCTAGTATTAGTCAATCGACAACTCGAATGACGTGACCAAAACACGACCCAACTCGACCCAAATTCCTAGGTTTTCTCAACCTAAGCTCTGATATCATATTCTGTAAGACCCCCAGATTTAACCGGAAATATTACAGCGTCGTGTGCCCCGAGATGGAACCCACAAGGCTAAAGGAAATTTTTGCAAACATTTACAAATGCCCAAGAGGCCGACGACGGTACTATCTTTAAAATATTCGAAAACATTATAAAACTCGTTTATCAACAGTGTCGTAAAACCTCATTTTGAAAAGGGCAAGGCCCAATGGCCAGAACTCAATAGTTTAGAAAACGATTTCCAAAGTAACTCAAGTTACTAGATATCAAAAAGTCATTTAAAATACTCACGCAGCGAAAGGGACAACCAAGTAAAATTACTCTAGTGGCAGAATACAATATATGATCAGGAATTCAGTTCATAAAAACATGCCCTAGCCAGTATCCTCCGGGAAGCTCATCTCTCCACGACCGCTACAAGCTCGATATCCAAAGAACTCAAATAATTCTCATTAGATCTCGTACTCGATTAACCAATAAACTCGAACATAATATCTGTATTGTACCTCAAACAATACCCAAGATTCTCAAACTATCATAACCAACTCACGATACGAAAATATACCAGTTCTGACCAATACGATCCATCGGATAGCATCATCAAATCCCAAGACGATAACCGATTGTCCATCAAAAGACGAATACCAAAGGAATACAGAACATACCTCAAGATGCACAATCTCATGACAATCATGTCAGTCTAATCCGAGATCATATCAAAGCAATATACGAACACGGTCCTAACACAAGACCTACAAATGCATACTCATGTGACAACGTCAATATGCTCAAAAAGAATAACAATGTATACTCAATGGCAATCCCATGATCTAGCGCCATCAGTATAGATCCCAAGATGATCCCACAAGATCAACACGAGGTGGATAACCAATAATATACATACAACAACATATATAAAACCAATGATGCGAATCCACATGATTCCATCCACACGACACTGGGTAATCCAATGATCCAGCACCCTCAGCATAGATCCCAAGATGATCCCGTCGGACCAACACGAGGTGGAAAAACCCGTCCAATGATCCAGCGCCCTCAGCATAGATCCCAAGATGATCCCGTCGGACCAACACGAGGTGGACATCTGATCCAGCGCCCTCAACATAGATCACACGATCCCATCGGATCAACACAACACTAAACACAATTATGCATACATATATGCAAATCAAAATGTTCATCAACATGAACAACATATGAATAAAAACATGAACGACACTATGATGAAACAACTAGGACGACTTCATGCTCAGCAAC
This sequence comes from Orobanche coerulescens, assembly GCA_033398695.1. Taxonomy (NCBI): domain Eukaryota; kingdom Viridiplantae; phylum Streptophyta; class Magnoliopsida; order Lamiales; family Orobanchaceae; genus Orobanche; species Orobanche coerulescens. Next base: position 47,156,907 of record CM065814.1, read on the forward strand.
ATGAATGACAACCTTCATGATCAACATCATTAACACTAAACCGAATCAAACTAAGATACTTGTCCAGAGTCCTTCAGGAGCAATCTCGATGTCAAATCATCACCGGCAATTATCCTCAATGCTCGCGATCCAAACGTACAATAAACTATAGATACTCATATCTTCGTCTTTACCATAATAAAACCTCGATACCCGAACATACCAATAACTGAGTTAAAGCATATACATTATGATTTACCTCCCAGAATCGGAAGAACGATATACAATCCAAATAACCAGAGTTCACAATAATAATCATCGCTATATGCATTATAAACGAAATGAAACTGAAACCATTCATTAAATATTATGACTGAGCAAGTAATAACTTGCCTCGATACCGATACCACAAAGCTGCTACCGAATACATTGCCTTTGTCTACGAGCTCCTCAGCCCCGATCAAAAGCAACACAACGGACATACTCGAACACGACCGCAACATCCGGTTATAATCGCCGATCAATAATCTCAACCTATCGAAGTAATCAAATAACACATATCCGATAATAATTAACAACCGACAAAACTAACCAATCGAACTCAACGGTTCAACCCAACCTCGAATAAACGCAGTGAGAACAAACAAAATCAAACATTCACGAATTCATAATCAAAACACAAAAATACTGCACTGTCTGCCTACTTAGCACACGTTAAACGCATAACGTAGCGTGCGCTAAGTTGCTCCCGTTAGCGTGTGCTATCCAGTAAGCTTAGCGTGCGCTAATGCTGTACAGTGGCATGCATTCCAAGCATCGACTAAAATCTTGCGACTACGAATCCGAATGAAGGGAGACATAAATCTCCATATCTCTTGAAGATAAACGACCCCATAATTATCACAATGATGATATCAATGTCCGTATATCAATAACAACATCAACAATCAAACCGACTCGATAACAAGGATCATATCATACTCAATCTGGAATTCAAACTAGTAACATGATTCATCTCATCTAAATCGACCAATATAATTACCAAGATTCAGAAATCCATCTTAGATCGGGTTAAATGAATTAACATCCTTATAGTATGAAGAATCTTAACTAACACCCGAAACTCTTATCAAAATTCCATTGAATCATATATAACATCATCATCTGATTATCCAACATGCTCCTCACATGTAATCATCCAAGAAAAACGAACCACCATCAAAGGGATACGAAAATTACCTAGATTGGATGAACCACGAATAAGAACATTTGACTCCATTCCAAGAATCATGAATAACTTGAAGAACAAGGCTTGAATCCATGCTCTCCATCTTAATCTTGTTAAATATCATCATCTCATCGTGTTTAGGAACCTCAAGAACCTCCCAAATCTCTCTCTATCGACTGAAGGAGAAAAAATGGACAAAATGCATCTCAAAACCCATTTGTCCCCTTATATAGAATACATTACTATCACTTGGAACCTCATGGAGAACCAGCTCCTCCAAGTGCACAAGCCCATACCTCTCAGGTAAATGAGACACCCTACTAGACCTACGAGGTGGTTGTACTTGTGTTTCAGAAAGTTTGGTTCCAGTTTCTTGCATAGGTGTCTCCCGAGGAGTTTCATTGTATTCTTCTAAAGAAATACTTCTACCTGCTCCGCCTTTCTGAATGAACTCATCTTCGAGGAAGTGTGCTTGTAAAGCAACAATGATCTTTCGATCTTCGGGCATGTAGAATAGATATCCCATCGTCCCAGACAGGAATCCAGTGAAACGTCCCTTCGCGGACCTAGCTTCCAACTTCTCCACATTAGTCTTCTTGACATAGGCGGGACATCCCCAAATCCTAATATGATTAAGACTTGGTTTCCTTCCCTCCCACATCTCATGTGGAGTTTTAGGAACGGATTTGGAAGGACATTTGTTCAAGATGTAAGCTGCAGTCAGGAGTGCATACCCCCACAGGTAAATTGGTAAGTCAGTATAGCCCAGCATGGAACGGGCCATGTTCAACAAGGTCCGGTTCCTTCTTTCTGACACACCATTTAACTGAGGAGTGCCTGGAGGTGTTAGTTGTGAAACTATTCCATGTTCCTTAAGGAACTCGTCAAACTCCATACTCATATACTCGCCACCTCGGTCCGACCGAACTGCTTTGATATGATTACCAGTTTGTTTTTCGACTAGGGCCTTGAATTCCTGGAATTTCTCAAAGGCCTCGGATTTATATTTCATTAAGTATACATAACCATACCTAGTATGATCATCTGTAAACGTAATGAAATATTGATATCCGTCACGTGCTGCTTCAAAAGAACCACATATGTCAGTATGGATTAATCCCAGTTTATCAGCGGCTCTTTCAAAAGTCCCTGTGAAGGGGGACTTAGTCATTTTGCCTTTAAGGCAAGATTCACTAGTAGGAAAGGGATCCGATCCCAATGGACCCATAAGTCCATCTTTTTCCATCTTGTAAACCTTGGTCTGACCAACATGACCAAGTCTAAGATCCCATTTCAAAAGTTGATTGGTTTCATCCCTACCACGTTGTATAGTCATAGTATTCACAACTACTTTGTTGCTGAGATTTAGATGATACAATCCATTTAACAATGTAGCAGTACCCACTAGTTTATTTATGAAATAAATTTTGCAGGAACCATCACCAATGAAAAATGAAAAGCCTTTTCGGTCCATGACCGGAATGGATACAATGTTTTTGTGCCCATTGGGCAAAACAAGTTCATCTTCTAAAGTAAAAACAAAGCCGGATTCTAAACCCAAAAGAAATGATCCTATGTCGGTCGCCTCGACACTATACCCGCTTCCGACTGTGATCATAACTTCTCCAGCTCCAAGCTTCCTACTTTGTTCCTGATCCTGATTCATGGTGTTGCTACCCAAAATATTATTCGGAGATAGATATTGCTGGAATGGATGGGATAGCAAACAAATGCAAGAGCACTTCCGTGAGAAAGATAAATAACACAAGATTTGCCGGGGTTGTTAGTCCCGGGCTTGAATGCTCTCGCGAGATATTATTAATACCGATATTCGGGGATACAAGTACTAATGTAAGAATACAATTACAATGAGTGTAAAGTTTCTTGTTATCTTAGCTAGTGAGCGTGTAGATTGCCGGAAGAACCATATTTGATGCTCTGTGAGTTCTTGTAACAAAGGTGATGAGCATGCGGCGGTGAGAGATCGACCGCCTCACGGCGAGTATTTAGCCGGATGTTTGGGCTTCGGGCTTATGAATCCCTTGGAATGTCTAGTGGAGACTTGCCGCTTCGCCGATCGTCTCGGACGAGAGATTTGGAGAGAGAAGTCCCGAGATGGATTCCGTGAGATAGCCGGAGCTTGATGATATGTGTGTTCTTCAAGATTTCCGTGGATGTATCGGAATGTGAGAGAATGTGAACTTTTGGTGGAATGTATTTGGACGTAAGTCAAATGAATTCGAACCGTATATTCGATGAATCGGGAACCTTTTTCCGGTAGGAGGAGGTTCTCTATTTATAGGGCTTGGACATGCCGGGCGATCGCCTTCTCTGCAATATAATAATCGGGCGATCGTCTTTCAGCACATGGGCCTGTCCCCTCAAAGTCTGCAGGAGTTGCTGGCAATCAACTGTGCGGTCCAATGGGGAGCTTCCACGCGTCCTGAGTTGCTGTCGCGGGTGGTCCCACTAACAACTTTCGGCGCGCATGCTGGTAGGTGAGGTAGGTGACAGGCTGTGGTCAAATGTCTTGTCTGTCAGCAAAAGATCTTATCTGCTGGCGAAGATCTCGTCAGCGCCTTTGGTGGATCTGCACGTGGGTGCTTTCCTGAGATCCAGTCCTTGACGGTTTTGACGGGCGATCGTCTCTGCCGGGCGCAGTCGATTGCCCTTAGCGTTAGTAGAGTAGATCGCCAGCAAAGGGCGATCGCCTTGGGGTCGATCGGGTAGCGATGGGGGTCTGATATCTTTGATTTGGCGAGCTAGCCATAGTTTGACTGATGTTGTCTTGGTCGCTCGGCCTTATAGTCGATCGCCTGTCGGGATGAATAAATCGTGACACAACAATTGCCCCCCGGCTCGCTCATACGTTGGAAACGTGGGGTGAGGTGGCTTTCTTGGCGATCGCTGAATTTTTGACGAGCGACTAAGTGTTTTATTGAATAGCGATCGTCTTTGAGCTGATATTTCCGAGTTTGACGACTGGTTGGCCGAATCACAAGGAAAAAGCAACGGGCGTTGAAAAGTCTCCGCGCACGTGTCGGGCTTCTATTGGAGGACGCCAACGGTCATTAATGACTCCTCGGCGACGCGTCCTCGAAAAGACGCGTCGCGGGTCTCGAGGGGTCAACTGGTGCGCCGTTTGAGATCCGACCCCTGAGGTTTTCTCTTATTGCAATCGGGTCCCTGCCTTCTCCTATAAAAGGGGGCGCGGGGCTGCAGTCTCACTCACGCGTGCTTTTTTGGAGAAAGAAGGACCTGCTGCCGAATTTTCTGAAGATCTAAGTGCCGATCGTCGATCGATTTCACTTTAGGGTAAGAAAAATCCTTCTCTTCCTTTCTAACTCTGAAAATGGCCGGAACCTCATCATCGTTTGGAGCGGGAACCAGTTCTGCCGCCGGGACATCGGCTGCCCGGGGAGAAACTTCTTCCGTCTTCCACCTGGAGACGGCGGCTGAAGCAATTCGAGCCGGAATCGACCCGGCTGAAGTTGAGGCTTTGTTCAATGAGGCCGATGTTGCTAGGGAGTCGGCTGCTGAGGAGAGACGATCGCAGATCGAGAGAGATCTGGCGATCAGGGCTTACTGGGAGCAACATAGTGATTTTGGACGGGCCTATAGGGCCTTTGCTGAAATAATGGAGAGATTGGCCGGTCCTACTCCGCGATTCGATTTCAGGGGATATTCGGTCGCTTATCCCTATGTGCTCCCCAAGCGGTCGCAGTATCGTGCCGCAGCCGATCGTTGTGGTCGCCGCCAACATGGAGCTCGGCGACTGTGAGAGATCCGCCGTCTGGAGGACAAGATTCCATGTTCCTTCGAGATGTGGACATGTTCGCGCCCGCGGAGAATGAACGAGCCGACCAGCCTCGATGGGTATGGTCGCAGTGAGTGAGGCGTTATGGAGGCCGGCTACGCTTCCTCTGTCCTTTGCGGTCTCCCATCTGTGGCCGCTTGGAATGTGGCGCCACTTGGTGACGCCGAACGCCCGGCTCCAAATCATCTCGCACTTTCACCCTATTCGCGGTCACCGCCTGTACCGCCTCCCGTCGCCATTGGAGATGAATCATTTGTTTAAACCGACGGCTCATAGAGGGTTGGTCGGCGGTTACCATATTCAAGGCCGATCTGGCCGGTGATTCATGGAGTTCGAATAAGATACGGGCGATCGGGCGAAGTGGTTCAGGTCGCCGCAAGTGGAGAGCTTCGGCGACAATCCCACAGCGAATCGGAGATCCCTATCGAATTTCGGGAGAGGAATCCTTAAGGGTTTAGACTCTCCCTTCGCTTGGATGCGTTTTGGGTGATCTAATTTGATTGCTTTGCAGGCTTTCATATTCCCGCGATCGAGGAGCCGCCTTCGACTTCCTCGTTGTTTGGGAGCGAATTAGGAGCTTGTCGGACGACGACCTAGACGCCACTCGGATCAACAAGGAGAGTCGGTTGTCGGCTCGACTATTCCGCTTCCCGAGACATCTCGCGGTGCTGGTATGTGGTCCTGCGATCTTCACTTACTAGGCGATCGCCTTATTTTAAGGAGTGTCTCGACCGTTAGTCGATCGTCTTTAATCGCAGAGGTTCGTTTCTCGCTTTTGGAGCCTCCGTGAGATCACTATGTCGAACCCAGGAGTCCTAGGCCGTCTTCACGCGAAGAGGTCGACTCGGGTTCCACCCGTCGCATTGCCTATAGTTCCGGAGGCGGAGCCTCGTGCGGAGCCGGAGCCTCGCGTAGAGCAGGTCGTGGTTGAGGAGGAAATTCCGGAGGAGGGGCTTCGGGCGAATCGCAAGAGGCCGAGGCCGGAAGCAACCGTTTCCTGCCCCGGGCGATGAAGTGCCGATCGGCGCGCCTCCGATCACCATCGTTGCTCCGGAGCGCGAGCCGCCCTCTGCGGCTTTTCTGCGGGAGACGGCGATCGCGGATGCAGAGATTCCTCGAGGGAAGCCGTTTTTTGGTCGGGATCCCGAGAAGGCTGAGAGGTAGATAGCATTTCTGTGTTTGACAATTGCATCTGCGTAGGAGTTGTACTAACTTAGCTGTTTTGATGCAGGATCCGTCGCGCAGATCCTTCTTGTCCACAGATGGTCGTGGATTTCCTGGCGAGCCGATCTCCTCGCCATTCCTGTGATATTCCTCCCTATGTTAGCAAGGCTGCTTCCGCCCTGCCGAAGGCGTGGACAACTGATCTGGATGCGATCGCCGCGCCGATCGCCGAGTTCGATGCATGCCGTTGTCGCCCTTTCTCTTCGTGACGGCGACCATGGCCTTCCAGTGCCGCTCAGAGTTTGAGGAGGCCCTCCACTATTCGCCTTCAGGAGGATCTCGAGGCGGCTCGGAAAGAGAACGCCGAGTTTGCTGACAAGATTGTGGCGATGGAGAAGGACTCCTTGGAGGCGGCCAAGCGGGCGAGCCATGAGCTTGAGCTGGAGAAGAAGGAGACTGAGAAATTCCGAATGGCGGTCGACCGATTTCGGGACGAGATGCAGAGTGCCGTCCAGGCGAGGAATGTTGCTGAGGAGGAGGCCGATCGCCAGAAGGTGACGATCGCTCGGCTGACCAGCGAGCTGGCGGAGGCAAAAGAGAAGGTTGCTGCGAGGGAGGCCGAGCTCCAGGGATCGCAACAGGCGATGGCCGAGCTGAGAGGAGAGGTTGAGGCGACCAAGGCCAATCCCTTCCAAAATTTGGAGTATGTCAGCGAGTTCGCCTATTACTTGGCGTTCGCCGACTCGATCCGAGCGGCTAAGAAGGGAGGCTTGGAGGTCGGTCCTCTAGCTGAGAAGTTCAAGTCATATGCATTGGAGCATCCTCTCCATTCGGCTTTCTCCTTGCCGATCTTGGACCTGGCGGACATCGGCGTGGATTTGAGCTGGTATCCGTCTCCAGATGGGCCTTGCTCATCCCGATGCTCCTAAGATGAGGGACCGCGCCGAATGCCGATGGCGAAGGCCGCAGGGGCCCGAGGCGCTTCCTTTACGCTTTTAGCTTACTTTCTTTGTAGTTTGTAGCTTTCTTTTTGTAGTACTTAGGCCTTCGGGCGACAGTGTACTCTATTTTTCAAGTAATAAAATGTGCATTTGTATTTCAGACTTATCACTTGAATGAACGGTTATTTTTGAGTCTTTGTTTGACTTTGTACAAATGCGTGAGGAGAGATCGTTGCGAGGGTAGTTCCAAATGAATTGATAAACTCATAAGACAACTTTTTACAACAAGTTCGATCGCTGCACTACATCTGAAAAAATGACGATCTCCGTATGTGGTTGAATAGCGACGATCGTCGTGTAGGTAGTCCGCACTCTTCTTGCCCCTTGTTTTTATTCACTTAGTGGAAGTAAGGGGATGAAAATAATTCCTTGAGTGAGCGGTCTTTAACTTTGTCGAATCCTCGGGGACGGTCGTCCATCTTGAGGAACCGTGCACGATCGCGGAGTTCAATGGGCCGACTCCTTGATCATGTCTTGATGCGCGAAGACATTGAGTGTCTCGTGACTCACTTTATTATGAGGGTTCTCCGTTAGGCTGCGCCTTGCCTCGTATTTAAACGAAAGGCGTGCGGTCTTGGTCTAGAGGAGTCCTTGCGCGGGGCAGCGTCGGATGAATCAACTCCACGCCTGCGGCTTGTTAGCTCTGCTTCCACCTCGGCCAGCCATGGAGATGGCCGACCTCGACGGTGTACGTTGAGACGGGGTTGTGGCACGTCGCATTGTCCGGGTTCACCATGTCAGATGATGAACCTTTGAGGGCGAGCGATCGTGTCCACTGATTTGTTTTGGAGGGCCCTCAGACTACGCCGGCCTCGTATTTAAACGAAGGGCGAGCGATCTTGGCCTAAAGGGACCTTGCATGGCCTAAGCAGTCGGAATTATCGACCACCAGGACCATGGCTGCACTCTTCCACCTTGGATCCTCATGTAGATGCCGACCTTCGACGGTGTACGTTGTGCGGGGGAGGCGATCTCGTGCCTTAGTCCATCGTGTTAGACGGTGAACTGCAGATGGCGATCGAGTCCTCCGGTTTCTTAAATAAGGAGGGAGATCGGGATGACTTCCGTGGTCTCCTTCTCTTGATTGAAGCATATAGAGACGGTCGCCGAGGTTGATCCAGGTGTCGGCTCGTATGAGCTTCCCGGCTGCTTTGCGTTCGACTCGGACGATCGTCTATAGAGATAGGCGGGGCTTCGCTAAACCAATAAGTCGTCAACTTGCCCTCCTCGAACAGTCTCCAGAGCTGTTTGAGGAGGTCGCGGCAATTGTTGGTGCTGTGGCCGGGACTCTTGTGGTAGGCACAATATTGATTGTTGTCCAGGTGACCGTGGTCCCTTATCGCCTTTGGCTTTTTGAGCTCTTGGTGCCCCTTGATGGCATAGAAAATATGTGCCGGAGTTCTGTTGAACGTTTGGAGGAGATGGGCTTCCATGTCCTCGAAAGCCTTGAGATCACCGGGTGTCTTGGCGATCGCCTTCTTTGCTTTGGCGATCGCTATCTTCTGGTCAAGATGTGGCGTTTCCTCGTCTAAGCGGAGGGTGAGTAGCCTTTGCCTGGCCAGGAAGTTGGCAGCTTTAGCGCGGAAGATCGTGTAAGTTGGGGGAATATCCTTGGAGAGATGTCTGAACATGGGAGAGTGACCGTGGAATCCCCCCATGACCGAATAGAGAGCGAGCTCATCACTAACGGGTTCGCCGGTGAGGATGATTTCGTCTACCCGGTCGATGTAATCGCTGGCTTTCGTCCTTCCCCGCTCGATTTTTATCATGCGCTGGGGCCTTCTGATCTGGCGACCTTGCCGGCGAAGTATGACGTGAAGTCATTCGCCTTTCTTAAAAGAGGTGACCGATCGTGGTGGTAGTGAGACGTACCACTTATGGGCCACTCGCCCAATGTCACGGGAAGATCCGGCACTTGGTTGCATCGGATGCCCCACACCTACCATGTAAATTCGGAATTTACTCGGGTGGGTTTCGGGTCCGATCTCCCCTTATACAGAGGTGTTTTAGGAGGAGCGATCGTTGGTTGTATGGGGGCAAGCTCGATGTGGACCGCGAGTGGCTCGGTCGGACCGGCGATCTTCTTGCTGGTGCTTGCCCCAGTGTCCAAGAGTGCTCTCATCTCGCCGAGTCAAGCGTTGCATGGCGGCCATCGCCGTGGCTCGATCATAGCGGCTCGCGATCGGAGCGGAGCCGAGGCGATTGAGTACCGAGTCCCCAGCGATCGGGCGGGAGTCGAGATGGTGACATGCGTTGGCCGTGAGGTGAGTAGGCCGAACTCCCCGGTGACGGATTCGATTCCGTCTTTTCAAGGTTGGAAACAGAGTGCCCGGCCGCCGGATGGGTCGCGTCCCAAGCGATCGAATATGGATCCGTCCGGTCGTGCGAGAGCCTTTCCTCGCGAATTGGGGCTTTTGACGATCGCTCGTTTCGGAGCCCATTGAATTTCCATTTTCCCATGCGGCGGATGATCGAGGAGTTATCGCGGTGGCGCGCATGCTCTCCGTCGCTCCTCCAGATGGCCATAGCCTCCTCGATCTGTCCTCGGTTTGGAATTGATCGAGTGAGAGGTTGGGGCCATCTCTCGGATGCGGGATCGAGAGTCTCCCGTTGCCGCGCTTCCCGTCGCCGGCCGGGGTTCGGATTGAGCCGGGATATGGTGTCCGGCGGTTCGGAGAGCAGCTTGCTTCGATGTACCGGCGGATGTCATGATTCTGAAGGTTTTCTTTGAAGCGCAGTGAGTGTCACTTCAAGTATATGCCCCGAGAACAGTGAGTGTTCTTCGGGACGGTGGAAATAAAAGTTTGAGGGTTAGGCCCCCTCCTTCTAGCGCCAATTGTTGCTACCCAAAATATTATCCGGAGATAGATATTGCTGGAATGGATGGGATAGCAAACAAATGCAAGAGCACTTCCGTGAGAAAGATAAATAACACAAGATTTGCCGGGGTTGTTAGTCCCGGGCTTGAATGCTCTCGCGAGATATTATTAATACCGATATTCGGGGATACAAGTACTAATGTAAGAATACAATTACAATGAGTGTAAAGTTTCTTGTTATCTTAGCTAGTGAGCGTGTAGATTGCCGGAAGAACCAGATTTGATGCTCTGTGAGTTCTTGTAACAAAGGTGATGAACAGTCGCGGCGGTGAGAGATCGACCGCCTCTCACGGCGAGTATTTAGCTGGATGTTTGGGCTTCTGGGCTTATGAATCCCTTGGAATCTGTCTAGTGGAGACTTGCCGCTTCTGCCGATCGTCTTCTGGACGAGAGATTTGGAGAGAGAAGTCCTGAGATGGATTCCGGTGAGATAGCCGGGAGCTTGATGATATGTGTGTTCTTCAGTATTTCCGTGGATGTATCGGAATGTGAGAGAATGTGAACTTTTGGTGGAATGTATTTCGGACGTAAGTCAAATGAATTCCGAACCGTATATTCAGTGAACTGGGAACCTTTTTCCAGTAGGAGGAGGTTCTCTATTTATAGGGCTTGGACATGCCGGGCGATCGCCTTCTCTGCAATATAATAATCGGGCGATCGTCTTTCAGCACATGGGCCTGTCCCCTCAAAGTCTGCAGGAGTTGCTGGCAATCAACTGTGCGGTCCAATGGGGAGCTTACACGCGTCCTGAGTTGCTGTCGCGGGTGGTCCCACTGACAACTTTCGGCGCGCATGCTGGTAGGTGAGGTAGGTGACAGGCTGTGGTCAAATGTCTTGTCTGTCAGCAAAAGATCTTATCTGCTGGCGAAGATCTCGTCAGCGCCTTTGGTGGATCTGCACGTGGGTGCTTTCCTGAGATCCAGTCCTTGACGGTTTTGACGGGCGATCGTCTCTGCTCGGGGCGCAGGTCGATTGCCCTTAGCCGGTTAGTAGAGTAGATCTCCAGCTGCCAAAGGGCGATCGCCTTGGGGGTCGATCGCTGGGTAACTGATGGGGGTCTGATATCTTTGATCGCTGGGTAACTGATGGGGGTCTGATATCTTCGATTGCCCTTAGCCGGATAGTTTGACTGATGTTGTCTTGGTCGCTCGGCCTTATAGTCGATCGCCTGTCGGGATGAATAAATCGTGACACAACACATGGTACAAATATGAGAACTAGCACCAGAATCCAGTATCCAGGAAGTAGAAAATACAGTAGCTGAACAATTTGTTTCCAAAACCAAAAGTTCTGTACCTGAAATGCCATGAAGAATCGTACAGTCTCTAGCCCAGTGGCCCAGCTCACCGCACTTGAGACAAGCATCTTTCTTCTTCTTTCCTTTTGGAACCATCGGGGCCTTGCCCTTTCCTTTAACATCCTTAACTTGTGGTCGAGTCTACTTCTTGGTCTTTTTCTTCTTATTCTTAGATTTACGAAGTCTATAAGAAATCACAAGGGCAGACTCCTTCATCCGCGGAGTCTTCATCTGAGACTGAGCAGTCACCAGTTTGTTCATTAGCCCAGCTAAGTTACATGCAATCTCATTGCAGTTGAAGTTCATAACAAACTGTGAGAAGGAATCAGGGAGAGACTGAAGGATAAGGTCGGTTTGGAGAGAAGTATCCATTTTAAAATCAAGAGCCTCCAATCTCTCGATCATGGATATCATTTTGATGACGTGTTCCCCAACCTTCTCACCTTCCTTCATCCTTGCACCGAATAGTTGCTTGGATATCTCATATCTAGCAGTTTTGTTGTGCTCACCATAAAGTTCGGTTAAGTGAGATAGAATCTGCCTAGCAGAAGTCATTTTCTCATGAGATCTCTGAAGCTCATTAGACATAGAATCCATCATGTAAGCACGGACTTTTATGTCATCCTTAACCCACTTTTCGTGCTTTTCTATCTCTTCCTGATTGGCTCTGGTCCCCACAGGAGGCGTCGGAATGTCCATCTCCAAGACGTATCCCAGTGCCTCTATACTGAGGACAATCATCAGATTGCAGAGCCAGTCCACAAAGTTAGGTCCAATCAAGATGTTCTTCTCGCGTAGAATTGCGAGTGGATTCATTGTCATATTGAGAGTTATGTCTGGACTAAGTATAACATATTAATTAGTTACTTGTTTAATTATGTTCTGAGTATAGAATTAAGGTCTTTTCTATTCTTGTTACCTAGCTCCCACTATTTTTATCGGAACAACACACTCCCATGTGAAATCCTGAAGTATCGTCGCACTACTTCATCGTGGTGATCGAGTTCTTTATAAATCTTAATAGAGGGCAACCGAACAGGTTTCTAGTCTATTAATTTTCATAAAGTGGTGTCCAACACCAACCCATCTAATGGATGATTCGATCTTCTTTTTCCCCTTGTTCACTCCCCTCAACCTATACGGTTTCTATAGTTTGTGAACAAGTTAAGTTTATACCATCGACGCAAATCAGTTTCACAATTGAATCTTATCCGGCAACCTATCAGGTTTCTAGGGATAAAATTTTCTCCAACCGAAGGCATCCAATGCGCTTCCAGTAATTTATCCGTCCTCCCCGAATGACTACCCTGATAACTCGGAAGCATAGCACATCCGGTTTGGATTTCAATTTCCCGAAAACTCGATGGAGGGAAGGAAAACCTTGAAACCTTATAAACTTAATAATTTGTGGTGGGAGAATTTTCACGATTAACGTTACACTTTGCACATTAATCATTTTAGCGCGTTTGTGGTATTCATACAATATGAAACAACCATTCACAACCTAGTTGCTACCAACATGTGGTTCATGGACCGTTCCTAGAAAACAAAAACTCCGTAATCTAATTACAAGTCTTCGTCTTGAATCTTCGTCTTCTCGAAACAGATCTTCCTCCGGTCTTCGTCATTACATATAAATTTTACATTGAAAATTGCATCCTAGATACAAATATTTCTGGTAAAATAAATAGGCTCAAAACAGCCTTTACAACCCAATCGAATAAAACGAACGATTCAAAACTAAGTCCACGAACCACATCCCCATTCAAAAGCATTCATCCAATAAATACTAAATAAATGGAAACCATAGAGATACATTGATCCAATCAACAATACGAACCGATCCAATCGATTCACACAATCGGTAATATGAAAACATTCAAAATAATTCTGTCGATCACAAGTATTCCAATTAATCAATTTTCCCTTATAAAATGAAATACCATTAATCATTTTAATCATATTAAATCCAGTTTAAAATGTGGGAAATCATTTTTAGGAATACACGAAGGAAACAAGCCCGAAACAGGTCCGAAAAGGGGCAGGACCGCGCCCGAAACGAGCCAGGCAACAAGCAGGGCTGCCCTGGGCCGCGGCCCCCTGAGCCTGGGCCGCGGCCCCCAGTCCAGTCCCTTCCCAGGCAGGCTGCATCAGCCCTGGGCCGCGGCCCCCGACCCCTGGGCCACGGCCCCCTGCTTCCGAACCCCTCCCGGACCGTCCAACGGCATTTCAGGGCTAGTTTTTTGACCGGATATCCAATATCTATATTCTCCAACATTCATATCTTCAATATAAATCATATTTCCAAGAAATAGAAGATTTAGATTTAGACATAAACTTACGAAAAATACAACTATAACGAACGAAAAACATATACCACGATTATGACTAAAATGATTCCAAATCATTCACCATCTAATCAAGCATTCCAAATGCTAATATCGTATATAGGATCGCAAGACCTACGCTCCGATACCACTGTTGGGATTCGATGCCTAAAACGAAGGCCCAGCGGAAGCAGTAAAATGAAAATTAATTCGATCTGAATCCCTATGAGGATCGATCGAGCTACGTATATACAAATATATAAACGAAAGGCGAGAGTTGTAAGAAACTAACCTTTGAAGTCCGTTGATTAAATGGTAACCTTCTATTGAGCTATTCCCCAAGCTTTGCTTGATCTCTACGAATCCAATCCGCTCCAAGCCCTTGAACGATCCAACGCCGAAAGCACCGCATCTCTACGTGCCACGCGCCGGAAAAACGACTGGAATGACAACACTCGATTAACAGCTAAGGTTACGGCTAGAATCAAGTGATGAAGCCTTTTATTATTGCACTCTAAGTGTATAATATATATCTCTCAATGTATCTTGAATTTCTCCAAAAAAACTCAAGAACAAGATGAAGAACAAGATGAAGACAATTGAGAAAACTATTTTCTCTCTGTCTTCAAAACTCACGATGGAATCAATGAATGAGAACTGAGAGTTGTCTTCCTTTATTCTACTTCCAAATCCCACACAATCCCTTTTATCCTTATTATAAGAGATATAAAATCTCTAAGGTGATTAGTCTTCACCTACCAAGGCAAGACTAAGACTAAAGGTAAGAGATCAAAAGGTGGGGCCGACCTCTAGAAGGAATCCGACGAGTTCGGTTCGTTTCGGACTCTCGAGAGTCGAAACAGATGAACTCCTATTCCATTCCGATGTATTTATATCTATTAATTAATCCAATTAATTAATCATATTAAATACATAATAACATAATTAATTTCTCCAAGAAATAATTATATTCATGAATTAAATTAATCACCCGATAATTTATTTAATTAGTTAGGCCGTAAATTAATTTATCCAATAAATTAATTTAGACATCCAATGTCCCAAATTAGATATCCAATAACTAATATTCATAATGAGATATTAAGCTCGATTCATTCCGTCGTCAATCCTATTGCGCGACTCGGTAGGTCCGTCTCAGTTAACAATGGGAGGAACCAAAGAGTAGTAGCACCACCTAGCCAGCCTGGCGGCCTACACTGTACCCCAACTGAGAATGAATGATTGGGATCATTCAAGAACCATTATGTCGTGAATACCAGTATGTTGCCAAAATATTATCCGGAGATAGATATTGCTGGAATGGATGGATAGCAAACAAATGCGAGAACACTTCCGTGAGAAAGATAAATAACACAAGATTTGCCGGGGTTGTTAGTCCCGGGCTTGAATGCTCTCGCGAGATATTATTAATACTAATATTCGGGGATACAAGTACTAATGTAAGAATGCAATTACAATAAGTGTAAAGATTCTTGTTATCTTAGCTAGTGAGCGTGTAGATTGCCGGAAGAACCAGATGTGATGCTCTGTGAGTTCTTGTAACAACGGGGATGAACTGTGGCGGCGGTGAGAGATCAACCGTCTCTCATGGAGTATCTTAGCAGTATGCTCGAGCTCCTGGGCTTATGAATCTCTTGGAATCTGCCTTGTGGAGACTTCTTGCCTCTGCCGATCGTCTTCTGGATGAGAGATTCGGAGAGAGAAATCCTGAGATGGATTTCGGTGAGAAAGCTGGGAGCTTGATGGTATGTATGTTCTTCTGTATTTCCATGAATGAATTCGGAATGTAAGTGAATGAGTTGGGAACCTTTTTCCAGTAGGAGGAGGTTCTCTATTTATAGGACTTGGATGTGCCGGGCGATCGCCTTTGCTGTATTATAATAATCGGGCGATCGTCTTTTAGCACATGGGCTTGTTCCCTTAAAGTCCGCGGTCTTGCCGGCACACTGCAGACGGCCTAATGGGAGCTCGCACGCATCCCGAGTCGTCACACGGGCGATCCCACTTCGTTACTTTCGGCGGACTTGTCAGTAGGTGAGGTAGATGACACGTTGGAGTCAAAGGTCTTGTTTGTCAGCGCCTTTTGTGGATTTGCATGTGGGTGCTGTTCTGAGATCCAGTCTTCGATGAATTTGATGGACGATCGTCTCCGTTCGGGGCGTAGGCCGGTTGTCCTTAGCCGGGCACTAGAGTCGATCGCCGGATGCCAAAGTGCGATCGCCTTTGGAGTCGATTGCTAGGTACCTGACGGTGGTCTGGTACTTCCGTTTAGGCGAGTTAGCCAAAGTTTGATTGGTGTGGACTCGGTTGCTCGGCCTTGTACTCGATCGTCTGTCGAGGTGGATAAATCTCGATACAACAATTGCCCCCCAGTTCGCTCCTATGTTGGAAACGTGGGGTGAGGTGGTTCTGCTGGCGATCGCTGGACTTCGACGAGCGACCCTGCGTTTCACTGAACTGGCGATCGTCTTTGAGCTGATAGATTCTGAATTTGGATGACCTGGTAGGTCGCTGAAATGAGCGGGAAATTGCAGCGGATGCGGAATAGTCACTGGGACACGTGTCAAGTTCCTGTTGGGGTAGACCGACGGTCATTAGTGACTCCTCAACTGACGCGTCCTTGAAAAGACGCGTACGTGGGTTTCAAGGGAGTCTTAATTGCGACGTTTGAGATCCGACCCCTGAGATTATCCCTTACTGCAAACGAGTCCCTGCCATCTCCTATAAAAGGGCGCAGTGTTGCAGTCTTCATTCTCACGCGCACTTACTGAAGAAAGAAGGACTTGCTGAAGATTTTTCTGAAGATCTTAGTGCCAATCGTCGTTCGATTTCATCTTTGGGTAAGACGAAGATTCCTTTCATCCTTTTTTCTTCAAAAAGGGCTGGAACATCTTCTTCATACGGAGTGGGCACTTCCTCCACCGCTTGGACTTCTGATGTCCGGGGAGGATCCACCGCTTGATTTCATCTGGAGACGGCCGCTGAGGCTATTCGGGCCGGAATTGACCCTGCGGAGGTGGAGGCGCTGTTCAACGAGGCTGACGTGGCTAAGGAAGCAGCCGTTGAACATAGGCGCTCGCAAATGGAGAGAGATCTTGCGGTCAGGGCCTACTGGGAGAGGCACAGTGCCTTTGGCCGGGCTTATGAGGCGTTTTCTGAGATTATGGAGGGGTTGGCCGGTCCGTCTGCAAGATTTGATTTCAGGGCGTATTCGATCTCTCACCCTTATCAACCTCCCAAGCGATCGCTATTTCGGGCTGCTCAGCGATCTCTGTGGTCGCTTGGCTAAATCAGGAGTTCGGCGACCAGGAAGGATCTGGCCGTCTGGAGGACGAGGTTTGATATCCCCTTAGATGTGGATCTCTTCGTGCCGGCCGAGAATGAGAGAGCCGATCAGCATCCGGAGGGGATGGTCGCTGTGGATGAAGCGATCATGGAGGCAGGGTTGCGATACCTCTTGTCGTTCGCTGTCTCCCATCTGTTGGCTGCCTGGAACGTGGCGCCTCTCCAGCTGACGCCAAATGCGTGGCTCCAGATAATGTGTACCCTCACCTTGTTCGGCGGTCACCGACTATACCGCCTTCCTTCGCCGTCGGAAATGAACCACCTGTTCAAGCTGACGGTTCAGAAAGGGTCGGTCGGAGGCTATCATATACAAGGTCGATCCGGTCGGGTGATCCTTGGAGTCCCGAACAAGGCGCGGGGCGATCCGGCAAAGTGGTTCTGTGTCGCCAGTGCCTGGAAGGCCTCCGCTAGCGATAATCCCACTGGCGAGATGGAGATTCCCACTGGTTTTCGGGAGAGACATCCCGGTAAGGGTTCAGACTCTCCCTTAGTTTGGATATATTCTGAACTGATCTAATTTGAATTTGTTTTTGCAGGTTTCCACATTCCGGCGATCGAGGAGCTACCTTTTGATTTCCTGGTCGTCTGGGAGTGGATACGAAGCTTGTTGGACAACGAATTGGACGCTAACAGGCTCAACAAGGAGAGTCGTCGGTTGTCCGCTCGCGTACTCCGTTTTCCGAGACATCTCTCGGTCTCAGGTACGAATTTCTACGATCTCCATTTGCTGGGCGATCGTCCTTTCGGAGGAATGTGACTAACTGTGGCTTGATTGTTCTTATCACAGAGGTTCAGTTTTCTCGCTTTGTGGAGCCCCCACCGGAGATTGCCATGTCGAACCCCGGAGTTTTGGGTCGCCTCCGCCAGACGAAGTCATCGCGGGCTCCTCCTGTGGCGGTACCTATCATCCCGGAGGCAGAGCCTCGTGTGGAGCCGATCGTGGCCAAGGAGGAAGTTCGGGAGGAGGGGTTTCGGACAAATCGCAAATGGCAGAGGTCGGGAGAAACTCCAGTTTCCGCCCCTGCCAGTGAGGTGCCGATCGCCGCGCCCCTAATCACCGTTGTTCCTCCGGAGAAAGTGCCTACGCCCTCCGCGGCTTTCCTGCGGGATATGGCGATCGCCGAAGGTGAGACCCCTCGAGGGAAGCCATACTTCGGTCGCGATCCTGAGAGAGCCGAGAGGTAGACTGCTTACTGAGTTAAAACTTTGTCATTTGCGTAGGAGTTGTGCTAATTTTTTTGTTTTGATGCAGGGATCCGTTGCACAGATCCATCTTGCCTGCCGATGGTGTTGGATTTCTTAGCTAGCCGATCTCCTCGCCAGTCCTGTGACATCCCACAATACGTCAGCAAGGCCGTTTCTGCTCTACCGAAGGCCTGGACGACCGATCTAGATGCGATCGCTCGTCAGCAATCGGGGAGTACGATGCAGGTTGTTCTCGCCCTTTCTCTCCAGATGGCGACCATGGCTGTCCAGGCTACGCAGGAGTTTGAGGGGCGACCTTCCACTATTCGCCTGCAGGCGGATCTCGAGGCGGCTCGGAAAGAGAATGCCGAGTTCGCCGACAAGATTGCGGCAATGGAGAAGGACTCTTTGGAGGCAGCCAAGCGGGCGAGCCAAGAGCTTGAGCTGGCGAGGAAGGAAGCCGAGATGTCCCGTTTGGCGGTTGACCGATTCCGGGACAGGATGATGAATGCCGTCCGGACACGATCGCTCGGTTGAATAGCGAGCTGGCGGAGTCGAGTGAGAAGATAGCTGCGAGGGAGGTCGAGCTCCAAGGGTCGCAACAGGCGATGGCGGAGCTGAAAGGGGAGGTAGAGGCGACCAAGGCCAATCCCTTCCTTAACTTGGAGTTTGTCAGCGAGTTTGCCTATTATATGGCGTTCGCTGACTCGATCCGGGCTGCCAAGAAGGGAGGGCTGGAGGTCGGCCCTCTTGCCGAGAATTTCAAGGCGTATGTGCTGGAGCATCCTCTCCATCCTGCCTTCTCCTTGCCGATTTTGGATCTCTCGGAGCTTGGCGTAGATCTGAGCTGGTATCCGACTCCGGCGAACCTCGTTCATCCTGACGATCCGGAAACTGGGGAAGGGTTGCAGGTCAAGCCGGCGGCTGAAGGCGAAGGCCAGGCGGGGGCCTGAGGCTCTTCGCTCTTGCTTGCTAGTTTTAGCTTTTTGTCTCGTAGTTTTGTAGTTTTCTCTTTGTAGCATTTTGGCCTTCGGGCGACCATGTATTTTGATCCTTCAAGCAATGAAATGAATGTTTGATTTTCTAACTTATCACTTGAATGATTGCTATTTTTGAGTCTTTGATTCACTTTGTACAAATGTGTGAGGAGAGATCGTTGCGAGGGTAGTTCCAAATGAATTGATAAACTCATAAAGATAATTTTTACAACAAATTCGATCACTGCACAACATCTGAAAAATGGCGATCTCCGTATGTGGTTGAATAGGGACGATCGTCGTTTAGGTAGTCCGCACTCTTCCCCCTTGTTTTTATTCACTTAGTGAAAGTAAGGGGATGAAAATAATTCGGTGAGTGAGTGGTCTTCAATTTTGTCGAATCCTCGAGGATGGTCGTCCGTCTTGAGGAACCATGCACGATCGCGGAGTTCGATGGACCGACTCCATGACCATGTCTTTTGCGCGAACGACATTGTCTGTCTCGTGACTCATTTTATTGTGAGGGTCCTCTATTAGGCTGCCCCTCGCCTCGTATTTAAACGAAGGACGTGCGGTCTTGGTCTAGAGGAGTCCTTGCACGGGGCAGTGTCGGATGATTCAACTCCACGCCCGCGGCTTGTTATCTCTGCTTCCTCCTAGGGTTGCCATGACGATGGCGACCCTCGACGGTGTACGTTGAGACGGGTGTAGTGACGCGTTGCATTGTCCGGGTTCACCATGTTGAATGATGAAACTTTGAGGGCGGACGATCGTGTCCACTGATTAGTTTTGGAGGGCCCTTAGACTACGCCGACCTCCTATTCAAACGAAGGGCGGGAGATCTTGGCCCAAAGGGACCTTGCATGGCCTAAGCAGTCGGTTCCATTGACCACCAGGATCATGGCTGCACTCTTCTACCTCGGATCGTCATGTAGATGCCGACCTTCGACGGTGTACGTTGTGTGGGGGAGGCGACCTCGTGCCTTAGTCCATCACGTTAGATGGTGAACTGTAGATGGCGAACGAGTCCTCCAGTTTCTTCAATGAGGAGGGAAATCGGGGAGAGACTTCCGAGGTTCCCTTCTCCTGATTGAAGCATGTAGGGACGATCGCCGAGGTTGATCTAGGGGTCGGCTCGTATGAGATTCCCAACCTGTTTGTGTTTGACTCGGACGATCATGTATAGAGATTGATAGGGGCTTCGGCTAAGCCAATAAGCGGTCCAACTTGCCCTCCTCGAACAATCTCCAGAGCTGTTTGAGGAGGTCGCGACATTGGTTGGTGCTGTGGCCGGGACTCTTATGGTAGGCACAATATTGATTGTTGTCCAGGTGACCGTGGTCCCTTATCGCCTTTGGCTTGTTTAGCGGTTCGTGCCCCTTGATGGCATAGAAAATGTGCGCCGGAGTTCGATTGAACGTATGGAGGAGATGGGCCTCCATGTCCTCGAAGGCCTTGAGATCTCCGTCTGGCTTGGCGATCGCCTTATTTGTTTTAGCGATCGCCATCTTTCGGGCAGGAGGTGGCGTTTTCTCGCCTAGGTGGAGGGTGAGTAGCCTTTGCCTGGCCAGAAAGTTGGCAGCCTTAGCGTAGAAGATCGCGTAGGTTGGGGGAATATCCTTGGTGAGATGTCTAAACATGGGTGAATGACCGTAGAATCCCCCCAGGACCGAATAGAGAGCGAGCTCGTCACTGACGGGTTTGCCGGTGAGGATGATTTCGTCTACTCGGTTGATGTAATCTGCGTCGGTTTCGTCTTTCCCCTGCCTGATTTTCATCACCCGGTGGGGGCCTTCTGGTATGGCGACCTTGGTGGCGAAATATGACGTGATGTTATTCGCCAGTTTCTCAAAGGAGATGATCGATCGTGGTGGTAGTGAGGCGTACCACCTATGGGCCAGCTCGCCCAATGTTAACGGGAAGATCCGGCACTTGGTTGCATCAGATGCCCCACACCCAGTCATGTAGATTCGGAATTTACTCAGGTGGGTTTCGGGGTCCGATCTCCCTTCATACAGAGGTGGTTTGGTAGGAGCGATCATTGGTTGCACGGGGGCAAGCTCGATGTGGACCGCGAGTGGCTCGGTCGGCCCGGTGATCTTTCTGCTGGCGCTTGCCCCAGTGTCCAAGAGTGATTTCATCTCGTCGAGCTGGCGTTGCATAGCGGCCATCGCCGTGGCCTGGCCGCCGCGCTCGCGCCGGAGCGGAGCCGAGGCGATCGAGTACCGATCTCAGCGATCGGGGCGGGAGTCAGACGGCTGACCTGCGTTCGGCTGTGAGTTAGGTAGGCTGAACTCCTGGTGACGGATTCGGATTCCGTCTTTTCGTGGTTGGAAACAGAATGCCCCGGTCGCCAGGATGGGTCGCGCCCCAATCGATTGAATAAGGATCCGTCCGGTCGTGCGAGAGCCCATTCTCGCGAATTGGGGCTTTCTGACGATCGCTCGCCCAGTAGCCCGTTGAATTTCCATTTTCCCATCCGGCGGACGATCGAGGGAGTTATTGCGGGCGACGCGCATGCTCTCCATCGCTCCTCTAGGATGGCCATAGCCTCCTCGATCTGTTCCTCGATTTGGAACTGGTCGAGTGAGAGGTTGGGGCCATCTCTCAGGTGCGGGATCGAGAGTCTCGCGTGTCGCGCTTCCGGCCGCCGGCCGGGTTCGGATTGAGCCGGGATATGGTGTCCGGCGGTTCGGAGAGCGGCTCTCTTCGATGTACCGGCGGATGTCATGATTCTGAAGGTTTTATTTGAAGCGCAGTGAGTGTCACTTCAAGTATATGCCCCGAGAATAGTGAGTGTTCTTCGGGATGGTAGGAATGAAAAATGAAGGTATAGATCCCCTTCCTCTAGCGCCAATTGTTTCTACCCAAAATATTATCCGGAGATAGATATTGCTGGAATGGATGGATAGCAAACAAATGCGAGAACACTTCCATGAGAAAGATAAATAACACAAGATTTGCCGGGGTTGTTAGTCCCGGGCTTGAATGCTCTCGCGAGATATTATTAATACGAATATTCGGGGATACAAGTACTAATGTAAGAAAACAATTACAATGAGTGTAAATATTCTTGTTATCTTAGCTAGTGAGCATGTAGATTGCCGGAAGAACCAGATGTGATGCTCAATGAGTTCTTGTAACAACGGGGATGAACTGTGGCGGCGGTGAGAGATCGACCGTCTCTCACGGCGTATCTTAGCAGTATGCTCGAGTTCCTGGGCTTATGAATCTAATGGAATCTGCCTTGTGGAGACTTCTTGCCTCTGCCGATCGTCTTCTGGATGAGAGATTCGGAGAGACAAATCCTGAGATGGATTCCGGCGAGAAAGCGGGGAGCTTGATGGTATGTATGTTCTTCTGTATTTCCGTGAATGAATTCGGAATGTAAGTGAATGAGTTGTGAACCTTTTTCCAGTAGGAGGAGGTTCTATATTTATAGGAATTGGATGTGCCGGGCGATCGCCTTTGCTGTATTATAATAATCGGGCGATCGTCTTTTAGCACATGGGCTTGTTCCCTTAAAGTCCGCGGCTGCTGCTGGCAGCCAGCTGTACGGTCCAATGGGGAGCCTGCACGCGTCCTGAGTCGCTGTCACGGGCGGTCCCACTTCGTTACTTTCGGCGGACTTGTCAGTAGGTGAGGTAGGTGACAGGCTGGAGTCAAAGGTCTTGTCTGTCAGCGCCTTTTGTGGATCTGCATGTGGGTGCTGTTCTGAGATCCAGTCTTCGCTGACTTTGACGGACGATCGTCTCCATTCGGGGCGTAGGCCGGTTGTCCTTAGCCGGGCACTAGAGTCGATCGCCAGATGCCAAAGGGCGATCGCCTTTGGAGTCGATCGCTAGGTACCTGACGGTGGTCTGGTACTTTTGTTTAGGTGAGTTAGCCAAAGTTTGATTGGTGTGGACTTGGTCGCTCGGCCTTGTACTCGATCGCCTGTCGAGGTGGATAAATCTCGATACAACACAGTATACATATAAACCCTTCTTTCAAATGTCCCGATCAAGTTATAGGGTCACGGTCAGTCAAACCCTATCTGTACTTGACTCTATGCATGTGTTAATGCAAATAGAGATCATTGAGCTCTCATGTATCTAATACAACTAGCTCCAATCTTTTGGCGAAAGACTTATGATCTCATCTGCCAATAACTGCATAGGACATATAACCCGCTCATTAACGGGAGAAATAATTCTATCTTGGTATTCCGTAGGACCTGCCACTTGCCCGTTAAGATGCACATCGAGGTTGACCCCCACCTCCCAATTTATAGGGTCGAACTACTCTAATAAAAATCTTAACGTCACAAGCACATCCCTACTATATCCTCAAGTCGAAGGTTCACGAATACCTATCACAACCTTTCGATTCCGTCATTGACTGTCCCGGAGTGAAATTTGTGTGACGAATCGAGGGTGAGTCGGTTCGAGTATACTATTCCAATTAGCATACTTATAACGTGTGCTCCCACTAACCATTAGTGTTCGACATGCACTCTCTATGTTAAAGAGCACGTCATACAAGTCTTCATATAAACTTAACGCCCAGTCAATTTTATCGACTTGCGAACGATTAAATATTTGAGCTATAAACATTTCCAGTGCCGACCCCCTTATCCTATAAGGAGTGGAACGTTTTGCTCTCAAATACACGGACTAGTTTCTATATGTATATTTACGAGTTAGGAATGCCAGTAACTACCAGTAAATAAAGAAACATTCATTTGCCTTATAATAATAAATTACATAATTACAAGTACAATGCCCTCACTCAACATCCTCTGAGTGGCATTCGAGGGTATACTCCTAACAGTAACAAGAATAAGGTAACATACATAACAATTGTAATTGAAGTTCAAATAATTGATTTATTGGATTACTTCCAGAAGTTCAAGGTCAACACTTTGGACGATCATATCAACGTTATATACAACGTACACTATGAGGGAGTATAATATACGCTGCATAAATATGTAGCTTACTGGAAATGTTGAGGAAATCGATTTTGATGATGTATTTTCTCAAAACAGCATTTAGTAAAACAATATATCAAGACTCATTCATATAAAAACGACACATATCGCATCAAACTAAAAGTCATCAAACAACATGAAATACCACATGATATTCCTGTATAATAGCGCATGCTATTGGGCTCAATATAAGACTTGGTATTCCAAAGCCAGTAACGCACGCAATCCGCGACTCCAAGTTTCAACATATATTTAGTTAGTGCACACTATGAAATCAAGACAGGTTATGGAACCAAGATAGAAAGGTTTGCAAATGGAAGCAGATAACATATGCTACATGCTTATGCTAGCACAACCTAAACACGTCCTGTTGAAGCACGTTATCAAGGATATCAAAACGCACGCTAAATGAAGAATATGACCGTTGCTTCATACACTAGATAACACATGCCAAAGACCAGTTTTGTCGCATACAAAGTTCGAAATCCTATCGTTGGACACCTTTATAATGCAGAAATCAAGCAAGATCTGGAAAGTAGAGATTGACTAACTAGCACACGTTATGAAGGATCATTAATGTATGCTAAGTTCAAAATGTATCCGTTGGACAAAGACATTCAGCGATCGTTCCTTTTCAAAGTCAAAAGTGAAGATACTTGACTACGTCGATAATGCACACTAAGGTGCAGCATTAGCGGATGCTAATAGTGCATGATGACAAGCGATCAAGTCTTGCTCAATGCTATAAATACCCACTCCTTTAGGTATCTCAGGGCACACAACTGCAACCCGAATTCTATACATTCTGAGCTTTAATTATTGATATATTGTTATTTGTTCATTATCTAGTTGTGCAAGAATATACGAGTATTGTACTTACGCAGTATTATCATTCATACGCTGTGTCTTCATTGATCATGTGTTTGAGTGTTGTATCACTCCTACTCGAGTCGAGAGAAAAGAATCAAGAACATCAATTCGGTGTTATTAGGATAATGACCCGGTATTGTTAGGATTGAATTCTAAGATCGTGAGTGAGGTTAAGCTAGTTCCAATAGAATACTAGAAAGAAAATACTTCTTGATTGTTTAGTTGTTCTTGGACCAATCAAAGACAAGTTGTATAACGGTTGTATCCGGACCTATAGAATATGAGACAAAGTTGAGTGTGGTTCTTCTTGATCCAATATAAATGGAATAAAGAGAGGACATAAGCAAATTGCAGAACCTCTATAAATCACTGTCTTTTATTTTCTTAATTTGCGTCCAATCTTGGCAAGAAAAATCAGATATTACTATCTCCATTATCCAAACCCCCTTCTAGTGGATATATTCACTATTCAGTTGGCATCAGAACGGGTCTCTTTTAAACCGGTTTAACAACCAAAGAAAAAAAGATCTACAAATGACACTTATGGCTCAAATCGAAGGCAATACTCACAACCGTCCACCATTCTTTGACGGTTCTAACTTCATGATATAGAAAAGAAGATAGCCATTCTTATCAAAGCCTACAACATCGAATTATGGAGGTCATTGATCTTGGTCCTAAAATTTCCAAGAAAGAAGACGGGTCATTGAAAAAAATTGATGAATATAACTGTTAGGAATATGCCCTCAAATGCCACTCAGATAATGAGAGAGTGACAGCATTGTATTGTAGTTATGAACATTAATTGAATAAGGCATTTATTATCGTTATATTATTGTATATACTGGCATCGTGATTTGGTATATGGAATAATAGTCCTTGCATTAGAGAGCAATTATTCCACTCTTTACGAAGATAAGGCATAGGTACTGGAAATGTTTAGGGCTTAAATACTTAATCAGTTCCCAAGGCGATAAAACTAAAATGGACATTATGTTCAGACAAGACTTGTATAACATGTATTTTGACATATAGAGTGTCTGTCTTCACTAAGGGTTGGTGGAAGCATACATTACAGGCATGCTAATGGGATTAGTATACTCATGCTCGACTCACCTCGATATGGTCACATGGCTTTAACTCCAGGATAGTCAATGACTGGATCAAAAAGGTTGTGATAGGTATACATGAACCTTTGACTTGAGGTTTCAGTAGGAGATATACTTGTGACATTAAGTTAGTCACTAGAGTTGATCGATCCAATCACCGGCTGGTGGGGTCAACTTCGAAGTGCAACTTCGTTGGCAAGTAGCAGTATTCACTGAATACCAAGATATGATTCTTTCTCCTATGAGTGAGCAAGTAAATATCCTATATTGTTAATGGCAAATTAGATCATACGTCTTTGGCCAAAGCATTTAGAGCTAGTTTTATTTGATACACGAGAGATCGGTGATCTTGGTTTGCACTAACAAATTGAATAGAGTCAAGTTAAATAGGATTTGACATTGTCGTGACCCTAATACTTGGTCGGGACCTTCGATAAAAAGGGTTATACGTATACAGTATTGATAAGTAAATGTTTTGGAATGATCCCTATCATTTTTTTCTCAGTTGGGTTACAATGTGAGCCACAGGACTGACTGAGTGTTACTCACACTTTGGTTCCTCCCGTTCCAGACCGAAGACAAACTTATGGAGTCGCGACACAGGATAGGTGACGGATAAATTTAGGATATTCTCTCTTAGTGAATATTGGACATTAGATGTCTACTTTAAATAATTGGATAATTGTATATAAATTGGTCGAGTGAATTATATAAATTACTGGATAATTAATTTAAATTATTTTATTTATTCCAGAATTAATATTTTATATAATTAATTAGATTAATTAATTATATTAATACTGAAACGTACCAAGATTTATCTATCGGATTAGATACCCGAGGATCCATTTGACGGACCGAAACGAATCAACTCTAATTTTTCTTCCTTAGGCTGCCCCACCCCTCTCCATTCTTCATTGAAAATTATTTTGATGAAGTCTTCCACTACAGTATTGACTAATGAGATATTCCACTCATGTGAGTAAGAGTTAAATAATGATTTTGGAATTCATTATTAAGCCTTCTTTTCATTAAAAGCTACAGCATGTTGCGAAGGGAGGTGAACAAACACCTCACGGCCAAAGACAAGAAATAAAGAGAGAGAAGAGGGAAAGAAAAGAATGAGAGAAATAATGTGTTCTTACTACTTTTTAATTTTGAGATAATTTTTTTCTTCAAATTCTTATCTTGTAGAGTTAGAATTAATGGAAGAAAATATTTATCCTATAATCACTTCAGATAGCCGTCGACCTTGGAGGTCCTGGACTGACGATTATATTTTTCTGGTCATCTTTCGACCTGTGATACATAGAGGCACGGTGGTTTAGGTACTTGGAAATTCCAAAAGCTTTGATAATTTGGAACGTGTTCACTATCAATATTTAATCAAATGTGTTCAAGGATATACGATGCATGATTGATCCTCTTAGGACTTCGAATTTATTCGGTTTGATCCATTTATTTTTTAGCTGCATAATTCAATTTTATTACCGAATCCCAACAATATTTTTATTATTTAGAATCATAATTATTTTAATCATTAATTTTAATTCTTCATCTAAAAATTATTTTCATGATTTTATGTTATAATATAAATATATTTTTCTTTTGAATATTTCATTTATATGTGTAATTTAAAAACTAGAAAATGTTATTTTTGTATTCGCGATGAAAAGACGAGCCAAAAAAATGGCTGGACCATCGGGGCTGGCGGGACACTGCCGGCGGCAGATGCCGACGGCAGATGCTGCCGACTCTATTTGTCTTTCGTGTTTGGTAATTCACAAATTAAATTAGATTTAATTTGACTAAAATATAAATATGATAATTTTATTCAAATTAATTTAATAAAATATTATTCTTACATCCATAACAAATTAAAATTATTGGTTAGTGAATTAGTTAAATTATTTCTATTAGATAGATTATTTTATATATTGATCGATCAATATAATTATATTAACTATTTAATTTACCATTTACTTTTGTGTATTTATTGTAAATACTTGTGTGAATGGTGATGTAGTTCAAGGACTTAGTTTTGAATCTTTATTCAATGGGGTTGTAAAGGCCGTTTTGAGCCAATTTGATTTTATTAGTAAATGCGTATAGGATGTAATTTTTATTAATGTAATAAATTAGCCATGAAGATGAAGATTCGAGGCATGTAATTTGATTACTTGTATTTTTTTTTCTATCGTGTCAATAATGAATCGGTGTTGGGCTACGGCCCAGCATTCTGCCTGCGTGGGCTTAAGACGTGTGGTGCAGCCTGTGATTTGACCCTGAGATCTCTACGAGGAAGTGGTTAAACGAATTGATTTGGACTACTCATACCAACAAGATGCATCTTCGTTTCTGATAGCCATCTCATAGAAACTCCAAAAATAAGCGTGCTTGTCTCGGAGTAGTTATGGGATGGGTGACCCCCTAGGCAGTTTCTCAGGGTGTGCGTGACTGAGGACAAAACGTGCTAAAAAAGACTCGTGCTGGTACGGTGAGGACAATCCTCATCATTCTGCCAGAGCTCGAACCGGGGACAAGTGTCACTTCCAAAGGGGACCAACAACTAGTATCAGAGCCGATCACGGGTTCGAATTCCCTTGGGAGTATGCTGCAGTAAATGTTGCCAGGAGCGGTGTAACTAAGAGGCTTGGCGTGCAGCGGATGTGTCCATTTAGCTGGAACTTGTGATACCCGAGAATTTCGTTTAGGTTGCGTTGAATTTTTTTCTACTGTTTAATGGATTATATGTTGTTCGTGTCTATATGATCGTGTCTTTTCATGTCATGTGTTTGCAACTTGGTTGTTGGTGTTGGGTGTTGGTGTTTTATCGTATGTTGTATGATTTGTCGTCCCATTGGCAGGTATCGTAGTTGTGATGATTTTATGGTGCGATCCTACCGCCTGTGTAGGAGGAATAGCGCACGCTACGTGCATGGATAGCGCGCGCTACCAGTGCGTTGCTAATGCATGCTAAGGCCCCGTTAGCGCATGCTAACTGGAGGTGCAGCATCGATGCAGAAGCTACTGCCTTGGGCTAGGAAGTCGATAGCGCACGCTATGTTGTTGGATAGCGTGCGGTAAGGTGCATCAGTAGAGTACGCTATGTTGAGGATAGCGCACGCTAACTGGTGGCGTGGGTGTTGGGATTCGTATACAAAAATAAAGGGCGCAGCGGAAGAAAAAACTAGAAGTTTAACACGAATCCCTTAAGAAGATCGATTTAAGCTACGTATATACGAATATAAAACGAACAAAGAGGAAGATACGATATCATACCCTTGTAGTCCGTTGATTTAATCGTTGAGAAGATCCCGGTGACCGCAAATCCGATTTGATAAGTCCTCGATGATGTCCCTTACGAATCTAATCCGCAAAAAGCTCTTGGATGATCCAACGCCGAAAACACCGCGTATCTACTTGCCACGCGCTGGAAAGACGATCGCAATGACTTCACCTTGTTATCCTCTAAGGATACGCCTAGAACAAAGTGATAGGAGCTTGTAATATTACCTATAACACTCTAAGTGTATAGATATATTTTTCTCTCAATTTTTCTCTCAATTTTTCTCTAAGAAAATATGAAGATGATGATAATGGTGATTTAAGAATGAAGAAGACAACTAAAGTCTCTCTCTCTTTTGTTCAATGTGAATGAACCTATAGTACGAATAAGAGAGGGAGGAGAAGACTTTTATTAACATGTTTTCACATTCATTCACCTAACCTTGTCCCCTTAACAATAAACATCTAATATTTATTAATACATCACAAGATGCCTTTGATTTAAAAAATCAAAAGTCTTACACCATGAAAGATGGAAGAAACAACATCTTGTCAAGATGTGTGTGTGTGGGGGGGGGGGGGGGCATATTGAAAGAGTTAGGGAGTTCGGTTCGTTTCGGACTCCCGCAAGTCCAATTTGATAAACCCCATTCCGTATCAATGCATTTATATCACTCAATTAATCCAACTAATCAATTATATCAAATACAATATATAATTCATTTCTCTAAGAAATAATTATACATGTGAACGAAATTAACCACCCAGTAATTTATTTAATTCATTAGGCCGTAAATTAATTTATCTAATAAATTAATTTAGACATCTAATGTCTCGAAATTAATTAGACATCCAATGTCCAATAAATAATATATCCAATATTTAATATTCATTTAAGAGAGAATAAGCTCGATTCATTCCATCATCAATCTTGTTGCGCGACTCGGTAGGTCCGTCTCAGTTAGCAATGGGAGGAACCAAAGAGTATAGCACCACCTAACCATCCTGGCGGCCTACACTGTACCCTAACTGAGAATGAATGATGGGTATTATTCCAAAACCTTTCTGTCGTGAATACCAGTATACATATAAACCCTTCTCTTATCAGTCCCGATCAAGTTTTAGGGTCGCGGTCAGTCAAACCTTATTTGTACTTGATCCAATGCTTTGGCCAAAGACTTATGATCTCATCTGCCAAATGTAATACTCGGTTGCGAATTCATTTAATATCTTTCAGTAATTGTCACTCAGTAATTTTTCACTTATTTATAATAATTCATCATTCGTATCCATTCATTTGTGTTCACCGTTCGGCATATTTTGGATCGTATATCATTTATCATTCGTCATTCTACTATGTTTGAGGATAGAGACAAGAATATTATCATTATCATCTTTTTGGTAGTCTGTGTGTGAGGAGTAGCGCACGCTACATACTCTTTTTAGCGCGCATTAATTGAGTACTGGTAGCGCACGCTATGTATCAACATTAGCGCACGCTAGTGCAATTGAGGTAGACAGTCTAGTAGGTACTGGACTGAATTGGAGAATTCGTAGTGCACGCTATGAGTGGAAAATAGCGTACACTAGCTGTGTTAGTAGCGCACGCTAATCAATCATATTAGCGCACGCTAAGGCTCGAGCAGGCAGTGGACAGTAGGTTCTGGACTCCCATTTTCTGGACGCCAACTATCAGGTAGCGCACGCTAGACTCAATTAACGCACGCTAAGAGGAAGGCATTAGCGCACGCTAATGAGGCAGGCAGAGTTCACTAGACTACCCGACGAACCCGCTAGCGCACGCTAATCTCAGTTTTTAGCGCGCGCTAAGCTGGGTTTAGTTTAAATAGGACACTTCACCCCCATTTCGTCATTTTTCCATTTCTCCTCCTTCCTTGGGCGATTCTGGGCAATTTTGGATGATTTGTGAAGATCTCTTTGAGCTACTAACATCCTTCAACATCTTCAAGCTTCTAGTTCTTTTTATTCAACATTTAATCCTCTCCTCCACTCCAAATCAAGGTAAACTTTGTCTAACCCTAGAATTTTGGGATTTGGGGGTGTTCTTCCTGATACTTTCGAGTTAGCTTGCGAATGTGTTGGAATATGTTGAGTATGGATTATCTACCTTGGATACATGTGTCCCTATGGATTTATGGGTGTAAATTCCGGAATTGTTGAGTATTTGGGATGGTTGGGTGTGTTTCACCATCTAGAGATTTCATTACCGGAATACATGTATCGTGGGTAGCATTTTTGGGTGGAATCCAATTTTTTTTGCTACCGACGGGTTATTGATAGTTGGTTACGAACTTGTCTAGGTTCGGAGTTGTCGCTTCCCTTCAACCTTGATACCTCGGCGTTCGTACCCTTTCATCTAATTTAAGGTAAGTTAATTCTTACTCAGTTAAAAGGATAATCATTCCTTTCGTTGTTCATTCATACATATAATTCATTCGTAGTATACCAATCATGTTGAGACTTGTAATTATCAAACTAATCACTTAATTCACGAGGAACGACGGTTCCAATCATTTCACTTGAGCTATCACTCATTGCCTTATTAATTCACCACGGTGAATCGCTCTTGACCCTTGTCGGATTTCTATTCATTATCATTCATTGTGGTCGCTTTTGTTCTTGTGATATTCTGGGATCGTATTGCGTTCCAGGTGGTATACGTGTAGAATTTGTAGTCGGGCACACTATGGTCATGTGTTTATGCGGGTAATCCGGGCACATTGGACTGTGCACACAGTAATGTGCCTCCGTGAGACTAATTAAGCCAAGTGCGTGTGTATATGCCGATGTCCAGACACTCTGCTACTTGTGCACTTGTACGTCCCACCTTGAGCGTACTATGATGCCCCTCTTTCAGACCTCATTTCATAACTAAGACATGTGATTATTGTATCTGTTCAACTCTTGAGGATTGTTGTTTGTGCAACTGACCCCATTGGGGATGTTGTTTTTAGGTCATGGCAAGGCAAAGGCACGGGAAGAGAACGTTGATGGCGAGGAGTTCCAGTGATACTAGTAGGGGTCCCCAGTCCTTTCTGTTATTCATGTTTTCTTCATATGTATTTTCCGCTGCAGTTTCTGTTTGGATGTTCATTTTATTCAGTATTGTATATATCATCTTCATATGAAATATATATGTATTATGTATTCCTGGGTGTATTATTCTTGAAAACTCCTCATCGGAGTAATCGATAATATAATGTGGTTTGGTACTACAGTTATATTATTTAAATCATTATTTTTCATTCGCCTGGTAGGTCTTAGTTGGGTGTCCACAGCACTATAATAGCCGCCTTATTTGGGGTGTTACAGAGTTGGTTTCAGAGCGTGGTTTTGAATACTACCCTTCCGAGTCATGTCTCATTGAAATCATCGTTCATCAGACTAGTATCATTGGACTTTCGCGTCACGTGTGACCTGTGCAAGTGGCAAGCCCCTCAGACTGAAAGAACGGTATGATTTCTGATGCCATGGTATAGTTTCTGGCAATTAGAATCAACTCATTCATCATTCATCAGACAAAAATCCTCAATCATCATTTTCTGTTGGATCTTTCCGATTCATGTTAACTCATTAATCACTTAGTCAATCTCATTATTCGGTTGTTGATGTTGTGGATCGTATTATCAACCTTGTTAACTTGTACAAGATAATCATTTCAAGAATTTCATCAGATAATCATGTCACCTCAGTTGATCCTTCATGCGATCTTATCATATTCCGGCGTAATGTCGACGATCATTTTACTGCATTATTTATGCGTTTATTGAAAATCAGTGTCACGTTCAAAAGATGAATGTGGCAGAGATGCGTATGCTACGATGGATGTGTGGTCATACAAAAAAGGATCGACTCAGAAATGAGGTGATCAGAGAGAAGGTAAGAGTTGCGTCTATAGAAGACAAGATGATGGAGAATCGATTACGATGGTTTGGTCATGTGAGAAGAAGACCTATTGATGCCCCAGTGAGGAGGCTAGAAAGTTGGGGAGCAAGTAATGTTGTGAAAGGTAGAGGAAGACCCAAGAAAACTTGGATAAAGATGATTGAAAATGATATGCGGTTTCTTGGAATTGGAGAAAGTATGGCGATGGAGAGGCAAATGTGGCGGGAAAGAATACGGATGGTGGATGGAGTCTGATTCTTTTTTTTTTTTTTTTTTAATTCCTATTTTCTTTTTTTATTTGCTTTTTTCTCTACTTTTTCCCTCTTTTTTCCTTTTATGTTATTTATGTAACGATTATTGACGGTATCAAAGTTTGATTCATGTTAGCCGACCCCAAATCATTTTGGGACTAAGGCTTAGATGTTGTTGTTGTTGTTGTTGTATTTATGCGTTTATTGTGTTAGAGCGCCTATGATCATTATTATCATTCCATAATGTAATCATAAAGCGATATTCATGCGAGATCTATAATTATCATGTGACTTTCCTACTTTAGTATGGATAGAGCTGTCAGAGGGCGCAGGGGAAGAGGCCGCGGTGCGGGCCGAAACCCAGGAGCTCGTGTGAATACCCACGCGAACGCGAGGAAGTCATTAGTTCAATAGGCAGCAGTGCTGCCAACTCAGCTGACGATGCTACTCATTCACCTGGAGATAATCATTCACTGTAAGGGAGTCGTACCCGAGATGCAGCCCAATCAGAAGGCGTTCGGGTTGACCCATTCATATATATGCAGGGCATGATGGCCCAAATGACTCAGATTGCACGTGTGATGGAGACAATGCAGAATTCAACCACTTAGCCTCAACAAGCTCCTCTGCCGCCACCTCAGAGGTAAGAGAGGAGTGTGAGCAGTATAATCGGCGACATCTCTCGCCAGAAACCACCTACTTTTGAGAGCTCATCTGAGCCAGCGGATATTATTCACTGGCTTGAACATTTCGAGAAGCTATTTGCTATGGTGGAGTGTCCCGAAGGGTACAAAGTTTTAGTTGCGGCTTATTACCTGGGTAAGAGCACTCACTCATGGTGGCTATCTCTGAAGCCCACCGATGGATCTTGCACTTGGGACCAGTTTAAGACCCTCATGTTGGAAAGATATTATCTGGCCCCACTAAGAGAGGCCTTAATGGAATTACTCAGTCCCAACCCCTCAGCGGAGGAATATGTTCTCGCCATCGCCGAGAAGTTTCAATAGCTACTTCCCTTTGCCTCAACAGTTATCCACTCTGAGGCGGATAAAATCAAGTACTTCAGTAAGAGGTTGAAACCTCGTATGCGGATGCAATTGCTTAATCATCATTGCGCCACCCTAGCCGAATTCATCGAGAAAGCTCTTACTTATGAGCTTACTGCTAAGGAAATTGCTAAGCAACAATCTCCATCTGCTGGAAAGCAATCGAAGAATCATAATCAGTCCAAGGGCGGTCGGGCAACCTTCAAGAAGCCCCGCACGGGATATACTTTTTCTGAGTGACCTCCTATAGGGCTTAAACCTGTGGAATCTCAGTCCCGAGTGGCCAGTTCGGCCATCACCTGTTTCTACTCTGGAGAACAGGGAAATTACATC
Organism: Orobanche coerulescens; assembly: GCA_033398695.1. NCBI lineage: Eukaryota > Viridiplantae > Streptophyta > Magnoliopsida > Lamiales > Orobanchaceae > Orobanche > Orobanche coerulescens. The sequence goes on from CM065814.1 coordinate 47,191,902, forward strand.
ATTAAGTGTCCGAAACAGACTATCACATGCAACGTCTGTCGGATTGCCGGGCATAAGGCCCGTGTCTGCCGAAGAGATTCCAGACCTGCCCCGACGGCATCTCAGACCCCGAAGCAATCAAGTGTTCAGAATCAGGCTACCCAGTCTGCATCGTTTAAGACGACGGGAGCAAATAAAGGCGGAACCAATACTTACCAGACAGGAGCATTCTGTTCGGGGGCCGTCAAGTCCCGAATTTATGAGATGAAGAGGGCCGAAAATCCGGAGCCCCGAATGATCTCAAGTACACTCGAAATTTTATCTCAACCTGTGTGTACCCTTTTTGATACTGGCGCATCACATTCATTCATTTCCGAATCATGTTTGAGTAGACTATATTGGGATTCAGTGCCTAAAACAAAGGCCCAACGGAAGTGGTAAAATGAAAATTAATTCGATCTGAATCCCTACGAGGATCGATCGAGCTACGTATCTAGGAATATTGAAAACGAAACACAAGATGATACGAGAAACATACCCTTGTAGTCCGTTGATTAAATGGTGTCCTTCTCTTGAGCAATTCCCCAAGCTTTAGTTGTTCTCCACGAATCCAATTCGCTCCAAGCTCTTAGATGATCCAACGCCGAAAGTACCGTGTCTCTACTTTCCATGCGCCGGAGAAACGAACGGAATGACGATCACCTTGCTATCCTCCAAGGATACGGCTAGAGCTAGGATGATGAATCTTTCAATTGTGATTATAACACTCTAAGTATATAACTCAATACCTCTCTATTAGTCTTAAATTTTCTCTAAGAGAACTCAAGAACAAGGTGAAGAAGATGAAGAAGGCTTGAGAAGAATTATTTTCTCTCTCTCTCTCTCTCCTGAACTTACAGATGGAATGGGGTGCTCAAGAGAGAGTTAGTCTTCTCATTATATTCTTCAACCAAAATCACCTAGCCCAAAGATATCACCACATATCTTGTCCCCTAGATACCTTATGTCATCCACCAATTAAGGTGGAGACAAGGACTAAGGAAAAGGGGAGGAAATGGGCGGCCATCTAGAAGGAATGGAACGAGTCTGGCTCGTTTTGGACTCCCGTGAGTCCAAACAGATAAACTCCAATTCCGTTTCGATGTATTTATATCAATTAATTAATACAATTAATTAATCATATCAAATACAAAATAATATAATTAATTTCTCCAAGAAATAATTATATCTACGAACTAAATTAATCACCCAGTAATTTATTTAATTCATTTGGCCGTAAAATAATTTATCTAATAAATTAATTTAGATATCCAATATCTAATATTTATAAAGAGAGAATAAGCTCGATTCATTCCGTCGTCAATCTTATTGCGCGACCTGGTAGGTCCGTCTAAGTCATCTATGGGAGGAACCAAAGAGTAGTAGCACCACCTAGCTAGTCTGGCGGCCTGTCCTGTACCCCAACTGAGAATGAATGATTGATATCATTCAAGAACCATTCTGTCATGAATAACAGTATATGTATAAACCCTTCTTTCAAATGTCCCGATCAAGTTATAGGGTCACGGTAAGTCAGACCCTATCTGTACTTGACTCTATGCATGAGTTAATGCAAATCGAGATCATCGAGCTCTCGTGTATCCAATACAACTAGCTCCAATGCTTTGGCCAAAGACTTATGATCTCATCTGCCAATAACCGCATAGGACATATAACCCGTTCACTTACAGGAGAAAGAATTCTATCATGGTATTCAGTAGGACCTGCTAATTGCCCGTCAAGACGTACGTCGCGGTTGACCCCCACCTTCCAGTTTATAGGGTCGAACTACTCTAATGAAAATCTTAATGTCACAAGCACATCCCGACTAAATCCTCAAGTCGAAGGTTCACGAATACCTATCACAACCTTCCGATTTCGTCATTGACTGTCCCGGAGTGAAATCTATGTGACGAATCTAGGGTAAGTTGGTTCGAGTATACTAATCCAATTAGCATACCTATAACGTGTGCTACCACTAACCATTAGTGTTCGACAGGCACTCTCCATGTCAAAGAACACGTCATACAAGTCTTCACATAAACTTAACGCCCAGTCAAGTTTCATTGACTTGCGAACGATTAAGTATTTGAGCTATAAACCTTTCCAGTGCCGACCCCCTTATCCATTAAGGAGTGGAACGTTTTGCTCCCAAATACATGGACTAGTTTCTATATATATATTTACGAGTTATGAATGCCAGTAACTGCCAGTAAATAAAGAAATATTCATTTGCCTTATAACAATGATTTACATAATAACAAGTACAATTCCCTCACTCAAAATCCCCTGAGTGGCATTCGAGGGCATACTCCTAACAATCTCCCACTTGCACTCAATGCCAAACACTATGGTATCTAATACTCATGTTCTCCAGATGACGCTCCAAGCTAATCTGAGGAAGTGGCTTGGTCAGTGGATCAGCGACGTTGTTGGCTGAGTCTACTCTGTGCAGCACAATGTATCATGTAATGCCCGGTTATCCCCTTCTAACCCAATAACCATTTAATACCTAAATGCATTTACATAATGTACATTAGGGAAGCATGGCATACATGTACACATTTCATTAGCATGAATAATTGCTATTTATGTGCTTAATTATGTTTTATGTCTATAATACATACAACATGTTATTTATTCCTCCTAACATGGTAAAATATGTCTTTATAAATGTCTCATTGCAGTGAGAAGCTCAGTTTCTCGGTTAACGGAGATCGATGTGCTAAATAACTACAAGTGATTTTATTTGTTAATTGCATTTTTACATTACTTTCACATATGATGATTCACTCCACCTCATAGTTAACTCACTATTTTGTAGAGTATTAAACATATTAAATTAGCTCTAAGCATAGGTGGCAACCATATAAGTACTAATAGGGTCACTGACAGGTCTATCGTAGGTTAACCAGTTTAACACTGGAGCTTTGTGGTGTGTATGTTGAGTAAATTTAGATACATGAATAAAGTAGATAACATTTGTTTAACCTAATAAAAGGTGTCAAATACTTGATTTTTATCTACATTATAAATGGTTCAATTTGTAGTTGCATACGGCATCACCTATTAAGTAATTAGACATGTCACTTCTCTATTCGTCCCAGTTGCGGTCGGAACCAGTTGAACTTATCTTTTGTTTTATCATCATCATCATATCATATAGATAAGTGAGCCCTTTCATTCTTATCTATAGCGTTATAGGTAGGAAGGTTTAGAAAGTTTGACAATAAAATCCCTTATTAGCATTTTTAATGCTTTCTGCTTAGGAACCGATTTTAAACAATATAAACACACCTTAAACTTATACAAAACCACTATACCGGACATTCATACCCTAAATATGTTCAAAATATATCAATAACCGGTTTAAACCAACCAAGGAATGGCCTATAACTACTCGAACCGATCCAGTCTTTCAAACATGATTTATAGAAGCTATTTGAGGGTATCTTCGGTATTTCACCCTCAAAACAGCCTCCATCACTTGTATAAGAGAAGAAAATCGACCCTCAGCCCTCATTAACACTCTGGAATCGACCTAGAAGCATCCATATCCGAAAAATCACCAAAAAATTCAAGAAAAAACATCAACCAACACCTCATATCTTTTGAGAATCAAGGTGAGTTTCCTTTGTCTTCTTCATGTTCTTGATGTCTTTAATGATTATTTCGATGAAAGGAGGGTTTGTACAGGCCCTTAGACATGTCCTGATAATGTTAATAATTCATCTGTGGCTTAACCTTGTGTTTATTGTGGGTTTATAGAGCCTAAATCATCACTAGACAATATAGAACTCAATTCTGCCACCTTTTATAAATATATATGGATTGTGCATATTTCATATATTTCAGGGGCTGGTGTTCCCATATATTTGTTCTTCAGTATGTTAGGGATGTCATATCAAAAATTGATGCAAATATTACTTATATTCAAGCGGTTATAAGCTAAACAAATTATGTTATTCAAAGGTTTTGATAAACACTCTTGAACAATTATGTTGTTGTAGAATAGGTTAATAAATTACTATATGTTCATATTTTCAGATTAAGTTTTCTTGTATAAGTGAAGCAGAAGTATATGAAGTTAAAACATAGTATAAACAGGTATATATGTATAACTATTGCATCACAGTAACTAGTTGTGAAAGGATAAGTCATAGATGATCCTAAATTGTATTCCAAATATTTTGTAGCATTCATGAAAGTAATGTTAAGTGCAACATGGTTAATTAATTCAGGGCTTTTAGCACATCCATCTAGCTAGAGAAGCTGATATTTTCACTTCAATATGCAACTGGACCTGAGGTAAGATGAGGCTTTTCCTTGCTGTATCATAAGGATCATATATTGATTGATATTTGCATATGTGACTGTTATTGAACGATCATGCATAACATGTGTATGTGAAAGAATGTTTAAGAACAGGAAGTATGGTACTTGATTGATGGCGGGTAGGCACGAGACATGGGGGACCGGCGGACCCAACACATGGTGGCAAATACTAGCGGCTGAAAGTCTGTCAAGGAAACCCACGCTGAATGAAAAAGGTTGAATACGGCTAATACCATTGGTTGAAAAACCAGTATGGCAACCCCCGTATGCATGCTTTATTGGCCAATTATATGAACAGGTTCCGAAAACCATGGCCTATCACTATCAGTCGAGTATCACACTTCAAGGGTACCTGAAGAAAAGATTACAAGAACATGACTATATCATATAAAGTAGTTATTTGTTGATGAATGTGATATGTGATACCTTGCTATTACAGAAGTTTCATCTTACTAAGCCATTATCTCACTAGATTCTTATGATACAGGTGATGATGCTCATGTTTCGGGGTCGACTATACTCCTTCAGTGTTGCCCGTTGGAGACTTGTCCATATGCCATTTCCCAGCTATTTTGCCCCTCTGCTGGAAGACTATGTTGTGTTTTGAATAAGATCGCTTTGTTATGGTTTTGTCTATGTATTAAACTTAAGGTTGTGTAATGTTTTGAAAAAATAATACCAGTTTGCGTTATTTCCCCGAGTTCTTGCTTTTACCAAATTTACAATTATGGCTTTTCAAAGTATAAAAGAGTTATACTCCCCAACTTAGTAGCACGGACCCCTTTGCGGTTCAGCTGCTAGGTTAGGGGGTGTTACAGTTGTGGTATCGGAGCGAAGGTTTAAATCTTTCCTGTAGACAGAAGATGGCATATGGACATTCTCGACTGAAGGATATGGTCAATGTTTATCTATTGAGTATTATGTTTAATAGATTACAATCTACTAGTTGTCATTATCATCGTTGTGTGTTTGTTATTGGCTTCTGAATGGGTGACATTGGGCAGTACAACAAAAGTGATGGCACCCAAAAGGAAGACAAGAGATGATCTAAATCCAAACCACAACCTTCTTGAGAATTTGGCTGAGCTAATGCAGCAACAGATAAGGATGTATGGTGAACAGATGCAACAATTGCTAAATATGCAACAAAGAAATGAGGAACAAAACCGACAACTTCCACCAAGAAACAATAATGGACCAGCAGTGTATGAAAAATTTAGGAAAATGGAACCTCCTGATTTTCATGGTGGGGTTGATCCTATGGTTGCAAAGGAATGGGTCAAATCACTTGATGTTATCTTTGATTACATGCACATCGAAGATGTTGAGAAGATACTTTGTGCGGTCTTTCAACTCAAAAAAGATGCCAGAACTTGGTGGGAAGGAGCCAAACTTGCAGTCAACATGGAAGAGATGACATGGGAGAGATTTAAAGTAATATTTTATGATAAATACTTCACCAGGGATACCCGATCTCTCAAGGTCAAAGAGTTTTTGGAACTGAAGCAAGGGGATATGTCTGTTTGTGAATATATCCAAAAATTTGAAGAAGGCTACAGGTATGTTCCCTATATTTCTAGGGATAATGCTGAGAAGATGGACCATTTTGTAAGAGGCCTCCGACCTGAAATTAGAAGAGATGTGAGAATGTCTACATTAACTGAGTTCACAAAAATAGTTGACAAAGCGCTGCTCGCAGAAGCTGACAAAAAGGAGATACAAAGGTCTTATCAGCATAAGAGGCAAGCATTTGCTTCAAAAAAATTCAGCACATTGGAAGAAACCGGAGCAAAAACCAGGCAAAGCCAATCAGAAGCATCCTACAGCGAGACATGCTCCAAATACAACTGAGAAGCCTAAGTGTACTAAATGTGGGAAAAATCACTTTGGAGAATGTTTTGTCGGATCCAATAACTGTTTCAGATGCAAGCAGCCCGGTTATATGGCAAAAGATTGCCCAAACCCAGAGAATAAAGTTCAAGGAAGGGTGTTTGCAATGACACGAGAGCAAGTTGATACAGATGCTTCCGTAGTCTCAGGTACCATTATGATCTCAGCAATTCCTGCACTTACATTGATAGACCCAGGATCCACACATTCATTTTCATCATATGCATTTATGAGAAAATCGGGCATTAAACCAGAGCTATTGGAAGTTGGTTATAATGTGGCTGCTCCGTCTGGAGAAAATATGGATTCTGACCAAATGCTAAGGGCTTGTAAACTTTGAATTGGCGGGAGGGTACTCTATGCCGACCTTGTTGTCGTACCAATATCTAATTTTGATGTTATCCTTTGTATGGACTGGCTAGCTAAATATTGTGCAAATGTCGATTGTAATAAGAAGATTGTGGCCTTTCAACCAGCAAATGGAGGACGGTTTATTTTTAGAGGTAATTCATATTCGTGCTCTTTGCCAATTATAACTGCACTGAAAGCTAGGAATATGTTAATAAGAGGTGTACTGGCTATTTGGCTAATGTTTTGAACACCTCCCTTGAAATGAAATTGAAGCCTGAAGATGTAGATGTGGTTATAGAATTTCCTGAGGTGTTTCCAGATGATCTACCAGGGTTGCCGCCAGAACGGGAAATTGAGTTTGCAATCGATGTAATGCCGGGGACTACCCTTATTTCTAAAGCCCCATATACAATGGCACCAACAGAATTGAAAGAATTAAAAATTCAGCTACAAGAATTACTTGATAAGGGATTCATCCATCCTAGTTGTTCACCTTGGGGAGCGCCTGTCTTATTTGTGAAAAATAAAGATGGCTCATTGCGATTATGCATAGACTATAGAGAACTGAATAAGGTGACCATCAAGAACAAATATCCTCTTCCAAGGATAGATGATTTATTTGATCAGTTGCAAGGAGCATCAGTGTAACACCCCCAAAATATCTCGAGGTATTACAGTGCCGTGAACCCCACGTGGGACCCACAAGGCTAGTTAGAAAAATAGGTATTTTAAGAAAATCGCGATAAAACATTAAATTCAAGGTTTACATAACGTGAGTCGAAAGATTTAAGGAAAAATGTAATTTGAAGTCCAATTATTACACAACAAAAGTTTTTCCAAAGAAAATGATTTATTCCAATTTAAGCAGCGGCTAGAGATAATTCCAACACCGCTCAAGTCTGACCGGACCCTCGGGAATGTCCTGCACATGATGAACAATTTTACCTGGTACGACGAATCATACCAGGTAACCAGGGTCAGAGAATGCATACCAAATAACAGCTACTAACAATGAAATACGTCATTTTTACAATCACAGTATCTAGTAATCACAGGGAATATTTCATCACTCAACCGACGTTGTCTCTCTCTTTTATCACATAAGCCCCAAGGTCGCAACCAAGGGTCACGGAAGTATCCACACGGGAATACCCCGGAACATAGGCGCCCAATTCGGGTCTTACCCCCTAACACATTTCCACACGGGTACCATACAGGTTTTATCCCCAACACATCGGCCCATTTATAACATTTTTAGAGAAAGACAAACGTCGGCATTTATCAAAATGGCACATACGCACATACGGTATAACATTGATATTAGAAAATTCTCGAGCAAGATTTCACTTGCCTGTGATCCGATAGTAGGTGATTTGTGATAACGGAGTCCCCACGCCCGCTCGAGATTAACCTAGCCACGTAATATCCGATTAACACCTCGTACGGATTATGATGAATAAAACTAGTCTCCCTTTCCTAATCGGATTCCTAGTGTAGTTTTGATTGTCGATATAAGTATCGTTTCTAAGTTTTTAAGTATTGTGTACCATTATCCCGTTCAATCCTATAATTAACATTAGGTATATCGATTTACTCAAGAAGATAATCCTATCACTTTTCGGTTGTCAACGAATTATTAAGGCGTAATCGAATCTCATGCTTTCTAATTCAATCCTACATTCCGAATACTACAATCGACGGATTCTATGGCACAATAACTTTGGTGGTTTGATACCCAATATTGATTATACTATCGAATTGTTTTCCTTAGTTTGCTAAGTGTCAAAATCACAAGGTAAGGGTGGCTACGAACAATGGAACATACGGTGACGGATTACTACGAATTCTCCCACAATTGATTCGTCAAATTTTACATTCCTAACGAAGATTTGAAATGAAATTTCGTATGATAGGTATGATTTGCATGAAACGAAACATATGAGAAACGATAATTCCGGTTACTACAATTCCATCCGACAAGATTGTCTACGATGTTTAGCAAAAATCTATCCAATACCCGCAATCTAATAAGTATAAATAAGAAAACATCGAAGATGTAACTCCAGGGATTGGTGGATTACCTTATTGGAAGAAGAATAATGAAGATAGTTGGCGGATTCACAAGAACTACGAGGAGAACGAGAAGTTACTTGAACAACTTGGATAATCTTCACCGGAGCTCAAGAATCCACCTCCTCAATGTTAATTCAAGTGTATAAGAGGCTTAAGAGCCGAGTATAGGGCTAGGAATTTCTCCAAGGGTGATAGCTTGTAATGTTGGGTCGTGCAAATGAAAAAGGGAATTGCCATTTTATAAAACTTGGTTTTGGTAACGTACGTTAACGATAAGGCTGTTATGTACGTAAGGTGTATTACGTACGTAACAGTGTAATGACAACGTACGTAAAGAACTCACTGCCCGAAATGTGCCCAAGTGTTACGTACGTTAAATTTGGGACATAACGTACGTTACGAATAGTTGACTCGTTTGTCCTCTAGCCCGCCGAAAGTAGCTATGTCCGTGTCAAAAGAAAGATTCTAGTCGGGAGACCGACCCACCCGTTACGTACGTAATGTAGCTACCATAACGTACGTAACAATCGAAATATAGCGTATGTTAGGCATGAGTTATAGCGCGCGTTAGAACTTTAACGTGCGTTAGACATAAACTCTTTAGCCTCATACCACATTCTAACCATCTCGGGGTGACCATCTCTTCCACTCGTCAACAATTATCAGGGAACAAGACGTTGGCCACCGTCATATTCGCACCGACGATCGTCCTACGGCGTCAAGGTGTGTCACCCCCGTTTCATTCACATCGTACAATTATATAGCACTCAATGGAATACATAAATAGAAATGACGTCACATTACCAAACATTCACACAGTACAAAGTAATCAAGCATGGAATACCGGAGGTATTACATATCACACCTCTTAAAAATAGTTTCGTCACGAAACTTAAGAAAATAACTCGGGATGACTCTCCCTCATGCTCGACTCGGTTTCCCAAGTCGCTTCTTCCGTGCCGTGGTGCGACCACTGAATCTTCATGAGGGGTATGGCCTTATTTCTTAACATCTTCACACGCCGATCCAAAATGGTGGTCGGTATCTCTCTAAAGGTAGCGACATCGGAAATTTCCACTTCTTCGAAATTGAGCTTGTGACTCGGGTCATAGACATACTTCCTTAACTGGGAGACGTGAAAAACATTATGCACTCCATCCAGATGCGGCGGTCGATCTAATCGATACGCGAGTTTCCCTACCCTGTCCAATATCTCAAACGGACCTATAAATCTCGGGCTTAACTTGCCCTTCTGGCCGAAACGCCGGATACCTCGCATAGGTGATACTTTGACCCAAACATGATCCCCGACCGTAAATTCTAACGGTCGCTGTCGGTTTTCGGCATATGATTTCTGCCGGCTCTGTGCGGCTAGCATGTGTTTCCGAACGATAGAGATCTTCTTAATTGACTCCTGGATAAGATCCAACTCGGTAACCGCAGTGTCGGAGGCATCATCCCAACATAACAATGACTTGCATCTTCGCCCATACAGGGCCTAAAATGGTGCCATGCCTATGCTTGCATGCCAGCTGTTGTTGTACGAGAACTCCACTAATCCCAAATGTCTAGCCCAATCTTTTCCCCAATCGAGCACGCATGCCCTCAACATATCTTCCAAGGTTTTAATCGTACGCTCGGTCTGTCCATCTGTCTGAGGATGATAAGCCGTGCTAAAGTGTATTTGGGTCCCCATAGCTTTATGGACGGCTTTCCAAAAATGAGACACATATCTGGTGTCCCTATCCGAAATGATGGATGAGGGAACACCATGTAGCCTTGCGATCTCTCTGATGAAAATGACGGCCAGCTGCTCTATCCCGGTTGTCTCTTGAATAGGAATGAAATGTGCTGATTTTGTGAATCGATCAACAATGACCCAAATCGTATCCTTACCTCCCACCGCCATAGGTAGCTTAGTGACAAAGTCCATCGATATGCTCTCCCATTTCCACTCCGGGATGGGTAGGGGTTGCATAATTCCGGCTGGTCTGCGGTGTTCAATTTTCACTTGTTGGCACGTCATACATCGGGCGACGAACCTAGCAACTTCCCATTTTATATTCTTCCACCAAAAACTCTGTCGCAAATCTTTGTACATCTTGCTTGCTCCGGGGTGAATAGAATAGGGAGTGGAGTGCGCCTCCTTCAGTATAGTTTGCTTCAGTCCGTCATTCGGTGGAATACATATCCTATTCTTGAACCTCACCAAATCACCCTGAATTTTATAGTCGGAAACATCTCCTTCCTCAATTCTTGCACCAATCGCATGTAATTCAGGATCTTCCATCTGCGCTAGACGTATCTCGTCTAGTAAGGACGAAAGTATATTGATTGAGCATAATTGTCCTTGCCTACGTTGTACCCATACTTCGGTGTTGCTTCTCCTGATATCTTGCTGCAGTTTGGGCTGAACTGTTATGCTGGATACCATTACCTCTTGTGTAGTTTTCCGACTAAGCGCATCAGCTACCACGTTGGCTTTTCCGGGATGATAGGAGATTTCCACATCGTAGTCCTTGATTAGCTCCAACCAACGCCTATGTCTCATGTTTAATTCTCTCTGCGTGAAGATATATTTCAAACTCTTATGATCCGTGAAAACTTTGCAAGTAACTCCGTAAAGATAGTGCCTCCAAATCTTGAGGGCATGCACCACCGCGGCTAGCTCCAAGTCATGTGTCGGGTAATTTACTTTGTACGGCTTCAGTTGTCGGGATGCGTATGCAACGAATCTGCCATTCTGCATGAAGACACACCCTAGTCCATGCTTGGATGCATCCGTGTATATAATGAATCCTTCTGTACCCTGTGGTAACACTTGTACTGGGGCAGTAGTTAGCCTACTCTTGAGCTCGTCGAAGCTCTTCTGGCAGTCTGCAGTCTATACAAATTTGGTGCTCTTTCTCAGTAGGTTCGTTAACGGTCGGGCGATACAGGAAAAAGCCTCGACGAATCTTCGATAGTAACCCGCCAGTCCTAGGAAGCTCCTAACCTCCTTGACATTTTTCGGCGGTTCCCCACTCGTTATTGTCTCGATCTTTTGTGGGTCGACCTTGACACCTTCTGCCGAGACAACATGTCCGAGAAAAATTACCTCCGGCATCCAGAATTCGCACTTGGACAGTTTCGCATAAAGTTGGTGTTGCCTTAACACGCTCAACACTTGCCTCAAATGTTCCTCGTGTTCCTGTTGGCTTCGAGAATATATCAGGATGTCGTCGATAAAAACCACCGCGCATTTATCGAGGAAATCAATCAAAACTCTATTCATCAGTTCCATGAAAACGGCTGGGGCATTAGTCAACCCGAATGATACCACGATATACTCATAGTGCCCATACCTCGACCGAAATGCAGTCTTGGGTAAATCTTCCTCCCGAATCCTCAATTGGTGATATCCGGACCGTAAATCGATATTTGAAAACACGACTGCCCCTTGTAACTAATCCAAAAGGTCATCAATTCTTGTTAGTGGATAACGATTCTTGATAGTAACCTTATTCAGCTCCCTGTAGTCGATGCACAAGCGTAGAGAGTTGTCTTTCTTCTTAACGAAAAGTACCGGCGCGCCCCACGGCGAGGTTGGGCGGATCAACCCTTTCTCCAACAGATCTTCGAGCTATATCTTTAATTCCTTCATCTCGGTTGGTGCCATCCTGTAAGGAGCTTTGGAAATAGGTCTCGTCCCCGGCTCGAGTTCAATGGAAAGGTCAACTTCTCGGTGCGGTGGCAGCCCTGGTAGTTCATCAGGAAAAATGTCTGGAAACTCATTCACCACCGGAATGTTTGTGATTGTAAGTTGTGAAGTGTCCTCTCGAAGAACATAATACCAATAGTACTCACTTCGAGAGCTGCAGGAGGCTTCTGATGCGATAATGCTGAGAGACCCTTTTGTACTAAAGTGTTCACGTCCGCTGATGACATGTGTGGTACCGTCATGAGCCGAAATGGAAATTGTCAAGTGGTAGGTATCCAAGATCATTCTGTGCAATGGCATCCAGTCCATACCTAATATGATATCTTCATTCTGGAGCGGAAAGACCATAAGATTAGCGGTCCAACTATGATTGTTGATGCAGATCCGACAGTCTCGAACCTTTTGATCGCCGCTTAATCTACTACCCTTGGGTAGTTTAACAGTAAATGGCTCACAAGGTACACAAACAAGATTTAAGGGTTCAACACATTCCACAGATATAAACGAATGGGTGGCTCCGGTATCAAATAGTACATGCACTGGCTGAGAGTTAACAAGAAGAGTACCTGAGATAGCTGGCGCAGACTGACCATCCGTAGCCCTCAGCTCAAATACACGAGACGGCACTGACTCCGAAAAGGACGAGGTACCTCCGCCGCGCCCACAGCCTCGTCCGGCACCGTGTAGTGGTGGTTGGTTCTGGTGGGATGGAGCTCGGTAGTTGGAAACAGCAGGCGTCCTAGGGGATTGCACAGAGCCTTGTTGACTCGGTTGGGAAGCTGGGCTTTGAGTGGAATTGGCCGGCCAGCAGTAACGAGACATGTGTCCACTCTTTCCGCAAGTGAAACATTTGGTAGCCGTCTTCTGACACCGATTCTTAGTATGCCCGGTCATGCCACAATTGAAACAGTCCCTACGGTAAGGCCGATCAGATACACCATTCTGTTGGTACAAAACCGCCGACTTAAAAGAAGACGCGGGCCCAGAATTTGTTTTGTTGTTGCTCCCAGGCTGAACTGATGTCTTCTGCTTCTTTGAGTTATGCCAGATGTCGGTATTAACAACTGTACCGGCATATGCTGTGACTACGTCTTCGTATGCTCTCAGGGTCGTGCAGTGAATTCCGGCGGCATAGCGTTGTACATCCTCCGGTAACCTCTGTGCAAGATGGCATATTCGTTGAACTTCTGATGGAACCATCTGGGAGATGTAACTTAGCTCGGTTCGGTAGGCCCGAATGATCTCTCATTCTTGCATGTTACGAGGCACAGCGAAAAGTCTCATGCGCAAGCGGTTCGGGATGATCTGGGACAGTACTCGCTCCGTAGTAGTCGGGCAAATTCGGTCCACCCGACCACTCGGTCCTCTAGCCTGTTAGTCCTCCACCAACGTGCAGCAGTGTCACGGAGTTGATTAATTCCGAGCGGCACCTTTCTGTTCTCTGGGCATCCGATTACTTCGAAGGCAGTCTCCATTTCAGAAATCCAGTCGTCCACGTGTTTCTCTCCTGTTCCGTCAAATAATGGAGGCCTAGCCTTCAGCATCTCTCCCAACCATCGATCTCTTCCTGTGTTTTCTTTCACATTGATGACTGGTATCCGTTCCGCCTGATTGACCTGAGCAATTCCCATGGCGATAGCCTGGGCAAGGGCCTGAACAAAAGCTGGGTCCATGCCTCCCGGGTTGTTATTCTGGCGTTCCGCCTCCTGATCATTTTGATTAACTGGTGGCGGCTGGCCCCCAGCAGGATGGGTCTCGGCAGTCTTCCCGTCCTCATTGTGGTTCGCGGCTGAACCTTGAGCGTCATTCACCACCCTCCTAGCTCCACGGCGTGCCATCACTAACGGTATTAATCTAAAGACAGTTCCACGCACGGTTTACAATTAAACATTGTACAAAAATAGAAACACACACATATCACTTACTTGCATTCCCATGAGGAGTTTCGATCGCTTGGGGTGTTGGACTTTGAAAAAAAATTAGGAGAAAGTTTATTCAAACCAGGAGTTTCGCTCCGATACCATTTTCTGTAACACCCCCAAAATATCTCGAGGTATTACAGTGCCGTGAACCCCACGTGGGACCCACAAGGCTAGTTAGAAAAATAGGCATTTTAATAAAATCGCGATAAAACATTAAATTCAAGGTTTACATAACATGAGTTGAAAGATTTAAGGAAAAATGTAATTTGAAGTACAATTATTACACAACAAAAGTTTTTCCAAAGAAAACGATTTATTCCAATTTAAGCAGCGGCTAGAGATAATTCCAACACCGCTCAAGTCTGACCGGACCCCTCGGGAATGTCCTGCACATGATGAACAATTTTACCTGGTACGACGAATCATACCAGGTAACCAGGGTCAGAGAATGCATACCAAATAACATCTACTAACAACGATATACGTCATTTTTACAATCACAGTATCTAGTAATCACAGGGAATATTTCATCACTCAACCGACGTTGTCTCTCTCTTTTATCACATAAGCCCCAAGGTCGCAACCAAGGGTCACGGAAGTATCCACACGGGAATACCCCGGAACATAGGCGCCCAATTTGGGTCTTACCCCCTAACACATTTCCACAAGGGTACCATACAGGTTTTATCCCCAACACATCGGCCCATTTATAACATTTTTAGAGAAAGACAAACGTCGGCATTTATCAAAATGGCACATACGCACATACAGTATAACATTGATATTAGAAAATTCTCGAGCAAGATTTCACTTGTCTGTGATCCGATAGTAGGTGCTTTGTGATAACGGAGTCCCCACGCCCGCTCGAGCTTAACCTAGCCACGTAATATCCGATTAACACCTCGTACGGATTATGATGAATAAAACTAGTCTCCCTTTCCTAATCGGATTCCTAGTGTAGTTTTGATTGTCGATATAAGTATCGTTTCTAAGTTTTTAAGTATTGTGTACCATTATCCCGTTCAATCCTATAATTAACATTAGGTATAGCGATTTACTCAAGAAGATAATCCTATCATTTTTCGGTTGTCAACGAATTATTAAGGCGTAATCGAATCTCATGCTTTCTAATTCAATCCTACATTCCGAATACTACAATCGACGGATTCTATAGCACAATAACTTTGGTGGTTTGATACCCAATATTGATTATACTATCGAATTGTTTTCCTTAGTTTGCTAAGTGTCAAAATCACAAGGTAAGGGTGGCTACGAACAATGGAACATACGGTGATGGATTACTACGAATTTTCCCACAATTGATTCGTCAAATTTTACATTCCTAACGAAGATTTGAAATGAAATTTCGTATGATAGGTATGATTTGCATGAAACGAAACATATGAGAAACGATAATTCCGTTTACTACAATTCCATCCGACAAGATTGTCTACGAAGTTTAGCAAAAATCTATCCAATACCCACAATCTAATAAGTATAAATAAGAAAACATCGAAGATGTAACTCCATGGATTGGTGGCTTACCTTATTGGAAGAAGAATAATGAAGATAGTTGGCGGATTCACAAGAACTACGAGGAGAACGAGAAGTGACTAGAACGACTTGGATAATCTTCACCGGAGCTCAAGAATCCACCTCCTCAATGTTAATTCAAGTGTATAAGAGGCTTAAGAACCGGGTATAGGGCTAGGAATTTCTCCAAGGGTGATAGCTTGTAATGTTGGGTCGTGCAAATGAAGAAGGGAATTGCCATTTTATAAAACTTGGTTTTGGTAACGTACGTTAACGATAAGGCTGTTACGTACGTAAGGTGTATTACATATGTAACAGTGTAATGACAACGTACGTAAAGAACTCACTGCCCGAAATGTACCCAAGTGTTACGTACGTTAAATTTGGGACATAACGTACGTTACGAATAGTTGATTCGTTTGTCCTCTAGCCCGCCGAAAGTAGCTCTGTCCGTGTCAAAAGAAAGATTCTAGTCGGGAGACCGACCCACCCGTTACGTACGTAATATAGCTACCCTAACGTACGTAACAATCGAAATATAGCGTACGTTAGGCATGAGTTATAGCGCGCGTTAGAACTTTAATGTGCGTTAGACATAAACTCTTTAGCCTCATACCACATTCTAACCATCTCAGGGTGACCATCCCTTCCACTCGTCAACAATTATCGGGGAACAAGACGTTGGCCACCGTCATATTCGCACAGACGATCGTCCCACGGCGTCAAGGTGTGTCACCCCCATTTCATTCACATCGTACAATTACATAGCACTCAATGGAATACATAAATAGAAATGACGTCACATTACCAAACATTCACACAGTACAAAGTAATCAAGCATGGAATACCGGAGGTATTACAATCAGTATTCTCAAAGATTGATTTACGTTACGGATATCATCAACTGAAGGTCAAGAAGAAGATATCCAAAAGACAGCATTTAGAATGCGATATGGTCACTATGAATTTTTAGTGATGCCTTTTGGTTTGAAAAATGCTCCGGCAGCATTTATGGATCTGATGAACCGGGTATTCAAAGAGTTCCTTGATAAATTTGTGGTGGTGTTTATCAATGATATCCTTATATATTCACATGATAGAGACGAGCATAAAGAACACCTCAGAATTGTACTTCAAATTCTCAAAGAAAAACGGTTGTATGCTAAATTCAAGAAATGTGAATTCTGGATAGAACAAGTGGTATTTTTAGGGCATGTGGTATCCAAGGATGGCATTTCAAGTGATCCAAACAAGGTAGAGGCAGTGAAAAACTGGCCAACACCAATGAATATATCAGAGGTTCGAAGTTTCTTAGGACTAGCTGGATACTACCGACGGTTTGTACAAGGATTCTCAAAGATTGCAACCCCATTGACATTGTTAACAAGGAAGAACACAAAGTCTGTTTGGACTGATGCTTGCGAGGGGAGTTTCCAGGAATTGAAGCATAGATTAACTACAACTCCTGTCCTTGCAACTCCTATAGGAACAGGTGGCTTTGTAGTTTACACTGATGCTTCTAAAAATGGTTTGGGTGATGTATTAATGCAACAGGGAAGGTAATAGCCTATGCCTCCAAGCAATTAAAAGAGTATGAAAAGAATTATCCAACACATGATCTAGAACTGGCTGCTATTGTCTTTGCACTAAAAATTTGGAGGCATTACCTATATGGTGAAAAGTGCGAAATCTACACAGACCACAAAAGTTTGAAGTAATTTTTCACACAAAAGGAGCTGAATATGCGACAGCGGAGATGGTTAGAATTGGTGAATGACTATGATTGTGAGATCAATTATCATCCTGGTAAGGCAAATGTGGTTGCAGATGCACTAAGTAGGAAGTCTATGTCTTCCTTTCTAGTCACGCAGAAACCGCTATTATTAGACTTGCAAAATTAGAACTGGAAATTGTGCCCAAAAGGAATATTTGTTCGTTACCAGCACTCATATTGAAACCTGCACTTCAAGATATAATCAAAGAAACCTAGAAGGCGGATCAGTATATAGGCAAATTGAGGGAAAAAGTTGATGAGGGCAAATTACCGAACTTCTCAGTCTCTAGTTATAAAATATTGTGATATAAAGAGAGACTGTGTGTGCCAGCCGACGCAACCATCATAGGGTACATTCTGAAGGAGTCTCATTCCAGTCCTTATCCAATACATCCAGGTAGCACAAAAATGTATAAAGACTTGCAACAACATTATTGGTGGCCTAACATGAAGAAAGATATTGCAAGATTCGTGGCATAATGTCTAACTTGCCAGCAGATCAAAACTGAACACCAGAGACCAGCAGTATTATTGAAGCCTTTACTAATTCCGGAATGGAAATGGTAACACATTACAATGGATTTTGTGCTTGGGCTACCAAGGTCTCAAAATGGGTATAATTCGATATGGGTGATTGTTGATAGATTGACCAAATTTGCTCATTTCCTTCCAGTAAAATCCACATATAATATGGATCGATATGCTCAAGAATATATTAAAGAGATAGTCCGACTACATGGGGTGCCAGTATCAATAGTATCTGACAGGGACCCTAAATTCACATCTGTATTTTGGAAAAGTTTACATAACGCAATGAGTACGAAGCTTGCTTTCAGCACCGCATTTCATCCACAAAGTGATGGTCAGTCAGAAAGAGTTATTCAAATACTCGAAGATATGTTGAGAGCATGTATACTAGATTTCAAGGGCAATTGGGATACAAAGCTTCCATTGGTAGAGTTCACCTACAACAACAGTTACCAATCTAAAATTGGGATGGCACCTTATGAAGCACTGTATGGGAGAAAATGTAGATCTCTTGTACACTGGGTGAAGTTGGAGAAAGAAGTCTACTGGGCCCATAAATGATACAACAGACTGCTATGGTAGTAGAAAAGATAAGAGAACGGGTGAAGATTGCACAAAGTAGACAGAAGAGTTATGCAGATATTCGAAGAAGAGATTTAGAATTTGCAGTTGGAGACCATGTGTTCTTGAGGGTATCTCCAATGAAAAGCATAATGAGATTTGGGAAGGAAAACTTAGCCCGAGATATATTGGACCATTTGAAATTCTTGAGAGAGTTGGTGATAGAGCTTATAGAGTAGCCTTACCTCCTTCACTATCTGGTGTACATAATGTCTTCATGTGTCCATGTTAAAGAAGTACATTTCTAACCCCTCATATGTGTTAAATTATGAGCCGTTGGAATTATCCCCAGATTTGTCCTATGAAGAGAAGCCGGTACAGGTTCTTGATAAGAAAGTAAAAAAACTAAGAAACAAGGAGATTCATTTGGTAAAGATTTTGTGGAGGAATCATGCTGTTGAAAAGGCTACATGAGAAAGAGAGGAGGAAATGCAAAGCAAGTATCCAGAACTATTCGGTATGTTAATTTGGAGGACGAAATTTTATAAGGAGGGGAGGATTGTAATGCCCGGTTATCCCCTTATAAGCCAATAACCATTTTATACCTAAATGCATTTACATAATGTAAATTAGGGAAGCATGGCATACAAGTAGACATTTCATGAGTATGAATAATTGCTATTTATGTGATTAATTATGTTTTATATCTATGATACATGCAACATGTTATTTATTCCTCCTAACATGGTAAAATGTGTCTTTATAAATGTCTCATTGCAGTGAGAAGCTCAGTTTCTCAGTTAACGGAGATCGATGTGCTAAATGACTACAAGTGATTTTATTTGTTAATTGCATTTTTACATTACTTTCACATATGATGATTCACTCCACCTCATAGTTAACTCACTATTTTGTAGAGTATTAAACATATTAAATTAGCTCTAAGCATTGGTGGCTACCATATAAGTACTAATAGGGTCACTGACAGGTCTATCGTAGGTTAACCAGTTTAACACCGGAGCTTTGTGGTGTGTATGTTGAGTAAATTTAGATATATGAATAAATTAGATAACATTTGTTTAACCTAATAAAAGGTGTCAAATATTTGATTCTTATCTACATTATAAATGGTTCAATTTATAGTTGCATACGGCATCACCTGTTAAGTAATTAGACATGTCACTTCTCTATTCATCCCAGTTGCGGTCGGAACCAGTTGAACTTATATTTTGTTTTGCCATCATCATCATATAATATTGATAAGTGAGCCCTTTCATTCTTATCTATAGCGTTATAGGTAGGAAGGTTTAGAAAGTTTGACAATAAAATCCCTTATTAGCATTTTTAATGCTTTCTGCATAGTAACCGATTTTAAACAATATAAACACACCTTAAACTTATACAAAACCACTATACCGGACATTCATTCCCTAAATATGTTCAATATCTATCAATAAACGGTTTAAACCAACCAAGAAATGGCCTATAACTACTTGAACTGATCCAGTCTTTCAAACATGATTTATAGAAGCTAGTTGAGGGTATCTTCGGTATTTCACCCTCAACACCGCCTCCATCACTTGTATAAGTGAGGAAGATCGACCCTCAACCCTCATTAACACTCTGGAATCGACCTAGAAGCATCAATATTCGAAAAATCACCAATAAATTCAAGAAAAACCATCAAAACACAAACACCTCATATCTTTTGAGAATCAAGGTGAGTTTCCTTTGTTTTCTTTATGTTCTTGATGTCTTTAATGATTACTTCGATGAAAGTAGGGTTTCTATAGGCCCTTAGACATTTCATGATAATGTTAATAATTCATCTATGGCTTAACCTTGTGTTTATTGTGGGTTTATAGAGCCTAAATCATCACTAGACAATATAGAACTCAATTCTGCCGCCTTTTATAAATATATATGGATTGTGAATATTTCGTATATTTTAGGGGCTGGTGTTCATGTATATTTGTTCTTCAGTATGTTAGGGATGTCATATCAAAATTTGATGCAAATATTACTTATATTCAAGCGGTTATAAGCTAAACAAGTTATGTTATTCAAAGGTTTTGATAAACTCTCTTGAACAATTATGTTGTTGTAGAATAGATTAATAAATTACTATATGTTCATATTTTCAGATTAAGTTTTCTTGTATAAGTGAAGGAGAAGTATATGAAGTTAAAACATAGTATAAACGGGTGTATATGTATAACTATTGCATCACAGTAACTAGTTGTGAAGGGATAAGTCATAGTTGATCCTAAATTGTATTCCAAACATTTTGTAGCATTCATGAAAGTAATGTCAAGTGCAACATGATTAATTAATTCAGGTCTTTTAGCACATCTATATATCTAGAGAAGCTGATCTTTTCACTTCAATACGTAACTGGACCTGAGGTAAGATGAGACTTTTCCTTGCTGTATCATAAGGATCATATATTGATTGATATTTGCATATGTGACTGTTATTGAACGATCATGCATAACATATGTATGTGAAAGAATGTTTAAGAATAGAAGTATGGTACTTGATTGATGATGGGTAGGCACGGGATGCGGGGGACCGGCAGACCTAACACATGGTGGCAAATACTTGTGGCTGAAAGTTGGTCAAGGAAACCCACACTGAATGAAAAAGGTTGAGTACGGCTAATACCATTGGTTGAAAAACCAGTATGGGAACCCCCATATACATGCTTTATTGGCCAATTATATGAACAGGTTCCGAAAACCATGGCCTATCACTATCAGTCGAGTAGCACACTTGAAGGGTACCCGAAGAAAGGATTTTACAAGAACATGACTATATCATATAAAGTAGTTATTTGTTGATGAATGTGATATGTGATACCTTTCTATTACAGAAGTCTCATCTTACTGAGCCATTTGCTCACTAGATTCTTATGACACAGGTGATGATGCTCATGTTTAGGGGTCGACTATACTCCTTCAGTGTTGCCCGTTGGAGACTTGTCCATATGCCATTCCCCAGCTATTTTGCCCCTCTGCTGGAAGACTATGTTGTGTTTTGAATAAGATCGCTCTGTTATGGTTGTGTCTATGTATTAAAATTAAGGTTGTGTAACGTTTTGAACAAATAATACCAGTTTGCATTATTTCCTTGAGTTCTTACTTCTACCAAATTTACAATTATGGCTTTTGAAAGTATAAAAGAGTGATACTCCCCAACTTAGTACCACGGACCCCTTTGCGGTTCACCTGCTAGGTTAGGGGGTGTTACATATCCCTTGCGAATAAATTCTCTTACCAAATGATACTTCCTCTCAATGTGTTTGGTGCTGGTGTGAAACCTCAGCTTCTTGGCATGCGCTACAGTTCCATCGTTGTCGCAGTACAGCGTAACAGGCAGCTCAGCACATGGTATCACTTGAAGTTCTCCTAGAAACTTCTTAATCCAGAGCCTTCCTTGGAAGCCTCCGAGGCTGCTTGATACTCAGCGTGACAGGTGGAATCAGCAGTCGCGCTTTGCTTGGTGCTGCGCCAAGATACTGCTCCTCGATTAAGAGTAAATATGTAGCCAGAAGTAGACATCGAATCGTCCTTCTGTCCTTGGAAGTCCGAATCAGTGAATCCCACCATATCTAATTCTCCACTGCCATACATCAGAACCATATCTCTAGTCCTTCATAAGTACTTGAGAACGTTCTTTATGGCATTCTAATGTTCCTTACATGAGTTTGTCTGAAACCTACTTACCACGCTCACAGCATGCGCAATGTCAGGTCTCGTACACAACCTAGCATACATAAGGATACCCGCGGCCGAAGCACATGGTCTATTACTCATTTCCTTTCGTTGTTCCTCACTTTGAGGACACATCTTCAAGGAGAGTTTTATTCCATGTCGCATCGGTAGAAACCCTCTTTTAGAATCATCGATCTTAAATTGCTTTAAGATTTTATCTATATAGAGGGCTTGGGAAAGACCTATCGTTCTCTTTGCTCTATCCTAGTAGAGCCGAATACCAAGAATATAGGTGGCTTCTCCCAAGCCTTTCATGGAGAAATTACTCGAAAGCCAAGCTTTCACAGAATTGAGCATTCCAACATCATTTCCTATTAGTAGAATGTCATCTAAATATAGTACTAAGAATGTGATCTTTCTCCCACTAACCATCTTGTATACACAAGGTTCCTCTTCATTTTGCACGAAGTCAAACTCTTTGACTGCCTCGTCAAAATGAAGGTTCCAACTACGCGAAGCTTGCTTCAGTCCATAAATGGAATGCTGAAGCTTGCACACTTTCTGAACATCGACCTCGGACACAAAGCCTTTAGGCTACTCCATATAGATTTCCTCCTTGAGGAATCTATTAAGGAAAGCCGTCTTTACGTCTATTTGCCATATCTCATAATCGTGGTCGGCAGCTATAGCAAGCATCATGCGAATAGACTTGATCATAGCTACGGGCGAGAAGGTATCATGGTAATCAATCCCTTTTTTTTGGGTATAAACCTTTGCCACAAGCCTAGTCTTATAGGCGTCAACCTTGCCATCACCATCAGTCTTTCTCTTGTAGATCAACTTATTGCCAATAGGCACTATGCCCTTGGGGTGGTCTACTAGAGTCCAGACCTCATTGACATGCATCGAGTCTATCTCAGATTTCATGGCTTCATGCCATTTTGTGGAGTCTACATCCACCATCGCTTGGTCATAGGTCATTGGCTCGGTCTCTTGGCTATCACTTGGAACCTCATGGAGACCCAGCTCCTCCAAGTGCACCAGGCCATACCTCTCAGGTAAATGAGACACCCTACTAGACCTAAGAGGTGGTTGTACTTGTGTTTCATAAGGTTCGGTTCCAATTTCTTGCAAAAGTGTCTCCTGAGGAGTTTCATTGTATTCTTCCAAAGAAATACTTCTACCTGCTCTGCCTTCCTGAATGAACTCATCTTCCAGGAAGTGTGCTTGCAAAGCAACAATGATCTTTCGATCTTCGAGCATATAGAATAGATAACCCATCGTTCCAAACGGGAATCTAATGAAATGTCCCTTCACGGCCCTCGCATCTAATTTGTCCACCTTAGTCTTCTTGACATAGGCGGGACATCCCCAAATCCTAATGTGATTAAGACTTGGTTTCCTGCCCTCCCACATCTCATGTGGAGTTTTAGGAATGGATTTGGAAGGACATCTGTTCAAGATATATGCAGCAGTCAGGAGTGCATACCCCCACAGGTAAATTGGTAAGTCAGTATAGCCCAGTGTGGAATGGACCATGTTCAACAAGGTCCGGTTCCTTTTTTCTGACACATCATTTAACTGATGAGTACCTGGAGGTATTAGTTGTGATACTATTCCATTTTCCTTTAGGAACTCGTCAAACTCCACACTCATATACTCGTCACCTCGGTCCTACCAAAGTGCTTTGATATGATTTCCAGTTTGTTTCTCGACTAGGGCCTTAAATTCCTGAAAATTCTCAAAAACCTCGGATTTATGTTTCATTAAGTATACATAACCATACATAGTATGATCATATGTAAACGTAATGAAATATTGATATCTGTCACATGCTGCTTCCAAAGCACCACATAAGTCGGTATAGATTAGTCCTATTTTATCAGCGGCTCTTTCAAAAGTCCTTGTGAAGGGGGACTTACTCATTTTGCCTTTAAGGAAAGATTCACAAGCAGAAAAAGGATCCGATCCCAATGGACCCATAAGTCCATTTTTTTTCATTTTGTAAACCTTGGTTTGACCAACATGACCAAGTCTAAGATGCCATTTCAAAACTTGATTAGTTTCATCCCTACCACGCTTCCTAGTCATAGTATTCACAATGACTTTGTTACTGATATTTAGATGATACAATCCATTTAACAAAGTAGCAGTGCCCACTAGTTTATTTCTAAAATAAATTTTGCAGGAACCATCACCAATGAAAAATGAAAAGCCTTTCCGATCTATGACCGGAATGGATACAATGTTTTTATGCCCCTTGGGTAAAACAAGTACATCTTCTAAAGTCAGAACAAAACTGGATTCTAAACCCAAAAGAAGTGATCCTATGTCGGTTGCCTCGACATTATGCCCGCTTCCGAGAGTGATCATCACTTCCCCAGCTCCAAGCTTTCTACTTTGTTCGAGATCCTGATTCACGGTACAAATATGAGAACTAGCACTAGAATCCAGTATCCAAGAAGTAGAAAATACAGTAGCAGAACAATTTGCTTCCAAAACTAAAAGTTCTGTACCTGAAGCGCCATGAAGAATCGGACAGTCTCTAGCCCAGTGGCCCAGCTCACCGCATTTGAGACAAGTGTCCTTGTTCTTGCTCTTTGGAACCATCGGGGCCTTGCCCTTACCCTTAAGGTCCTTGACTTGTGGTCCCGTCTGCTTCTTGGTCTTTTTATTATTATTCTTGGACCTCCAAGATCCAGAAGAAATCACAAGGACAAACTCCTTCATCCGCGGAGTCTTCATCTGAGACTGAGCGGTCACCATTTTGTTCATTAGCCCAGCTAAGTTGCACGCAATCTCATTGCAGTTGAAGTTCATAACAAACTGTGAGAAGGAATCAGGGAGAGACTGTAGGATAAGGTCGGTCTGAAGAGAAGCATCCACCTTAAAATCAAGAGCCTCCAATCTCTCGATCATAGATATCATTTTGAGGATGTGGTCCCCAACCTTCTCACCTTCCTTCATCCTTGCACCGAACAGTCGCTTGGATATCTCATATCTAGAAGTTCGACTGTGCTCACCACAAAGCTCGGTTAAGTGAGATAGAATCTGCTTAGCAGAAGTCATTTTCTCATGAGCTCTCTGAAGCTCATTAGACATAGAATCCGTCATGTGAGCACGGACTTTTACATCATCCTTAACCCACTTTTCATGGTTTTCAATCTCTTCCTGATCAAGGTTCTAAAAAACGCTAGGCGCTAGGCGTTCGGATTGCTAAAGCCTAGCGCCCAAAGGATTAATCAGGGATTAGTCGGGGATTAATCGGATTAGACGGATTAATTTATTATTATTATAATAATTATTTTTATATAAAAAAATTAAATATATGTAAAGAATAATAAACATCTAATATTTAAATATTTAAACAAACATAGAATCGATCATATATTAAATTGTTAAACATTGATATAAGCATAACATAGTCCATAGTATCTCAATTCAGGAATTTATAGTACCGCTAATATAAAAAAAATATTTACCCGCCTAGGCGCCCGCCCAGCCGCCTAGGCGCCCGCCCATCCGTCTCGGCGCCTGCCCAGCTTGCCTTTCTGGGCGCCCGCCCAGCCGTGTAGGCGCCAGCCCAGCCCACATAGGCGGCCGATTAATCACCCAAACGCCCAGGACAAACGCCCAGGGCATAATCGGAGCGCCCGGGGGCCGCCTAGCGCCTAGGCGGCCGCCCAGGCCGATTTTTAGTACACTGTTCCTGAATGGCTCTTATCCGCACTGGAGGCGCCGGAATGTCCGTCTCCAAGACGTATTACAGTGACTCTATACTGAGGACTATCATCAGATTGTGGAGCCAATCTACAAAGTTAGGTCCGATCATGGTGTTCTTTTCGAGTAGAATTGCGAGTGGGTTCATTGTCATATTGAGAGTTATGTCTACATTAAGTATGACAGATTAATTAGTGACTCGTTCAATTATGATCTGAGTATAGAATTAAGGTCTTTTCTATTCTTTAACCCAGCTCCCACTATTTTTATCGGAATAACACACTCCCATGTGAAATCCGGAAGTATCGTTTGCTCTATTTCATAGTGGTGATCATGTTCTTTATAAATCTTAATAGAGGGCAACCGAATAGGTTTCTAGTGTATTAATTTTCATTAAGTGGTGTCCAACACCAACCCATCTAATGAATGATATGATCTTCTTTTTCCCCTTGTTCACTCCCCTCAACCTATACGGTTTCTATGGTTCGTGAACAATTTAAGTTTACACCATCGACGCAAATTAGTTTCACAATTGAATCTTATCCGGCAACCTATCAGGTTTCCACGGATAAAATTTGCTCCAACCGAAGGCATCCAATGCGCTCACGGTAATTTATCCATCCTCCCTAAACGACTACCCCAATAAATCGGAAGCATAGCACATCCGGTTTGGATTTCAATTTCTCGAAAGCTCGATGGAGGGAAGGAAAACCTTTAAACCTTATAAACTTAATAATTTGTCGTGGGATAATTTTTGCGATTAATGTTACACTTTGCACATTAATTCATTTAAGCGCGTTTGTAGCATTCATACAATATGAAAAACCATTCACAACCTAGTTGCTACCAACATGTAGTTCATGGACCGTTCCTAGAAACAAAAACTCCGTAATCTAATTACAAGTCTTCATCTTGAATCTTCATCTTCTCGAAACAGATCTCCCTCCGGTCTTCGTCATTACATATAAATTTTACATTGAAAAATTACATCCTAGATACAAATATTTCTAGTAAAATAAATAGGCTCAAAACGGCCTTTACAACCCAATCGAATAAAACCGAACGACTCAAAACTAAGTCCATGAACCACATCCCTTTTCAAAAGTATTCATCCAATAAATACTATATAAACAGATAGCGTAGAGATACATTGATCCAGTCAACATATAAACAACAAATAGAATCGATCCAATCAATTCACACAACCGGTAATATGGAAATGTTCAAAATAATTCGGTCGATCACAAGTATTCCAATAAATCAATTTTCCCTTATAAAATGAAATACTATATATCATTTTAATCATATTAAATATAATTTAAAATGTGGGAAATCAATTTTCAAGAATATACGGAGAAAACAAGCCCAAAACGGGTCCGAAAAGGGCTGGACCGTGCCCGAAACACATCGGGCAGCAAGTAGTGCTGCCCAGCAGCCCTGGGCCGCGGCCCCCTGTCCATAATGCATGATATGGGCTGCAACATCCCTGGGCCGCGCCCCCTGAGCCCTGGGCCGCGGCCCCCTTCTTTCGGTCCACTCCCCGGCCGTCCAACAGCAATTCGGGGCTAGATATTTGACCGGATATCCAATATATTTTTCAAAATTCATATCTTCAATATAAATTGAAGTTCCCAGAAATTAAAGATTTATATTTAGACATAAACTTATGAAAAATATAACTACAATGAATGGAAAAACATACACCACGATTAAGACTATAAATGATTCCAAATCATTCACCATCTAATCAAGCATTCCAAATGCCAATATCGTATATACGATCGCAAGACCTACGCTCTGATACCACTGTTGGGATTCAGTGCCAAAAACGAAGGCCCAACGAAAGCGGTAAAATGAAAATTAATTCGATCCGAATCCCTACGAGGATCGATCGTGCTACATATATACAAATATTTGAAAATGAAACACAAGATGATACGAGAAACATACCCTTGTAGTCCGTTCATTAAATAGTGTCCTTCTCTTGAGCGATTCCCCAATCTTTAGTTGTTCTCCACGAATCCAATCCGCTCCGAGCTCTTAGATGATCCAATGCCGAAAGTACCGCATCTCTACTTGCCATGCCCTGGAGAAACGAACGGAATGACGATCACCTTGCTATCCTCCAAGGATACGGCTAGAGCTAGGATGATGAAGCTTTCAATTGTGATTATAACACTCTAAGTGTATAACTCACTATCTCTCTATTAATCTTAAATTTTCTGCAAGAGAACTCAAGAACAAGGTGAAGAAGATGAATAAGGCTTGAGAAGAATTATTCTCTCTCTCTCTTGAACTTACGTATCGAATGGGGTGGTCAAGGGAGAGTTAGTCATCTCATTATATTCTTCAACCAAAATCACCTACCCCAAAGATATCACCATATATCTTGTCCCCTAGATACCTTATGTCATCCACCAATTAAGGTAGAGACAAGGACTAAGGAAAATGGGAGGAAATGAGCGGCCATCTAGAAGGAATGGAACGAGTCCGGCACGTTTCGGACTCCCGCGAGTCCAGACAGATAAACTCCAATTCCGTTCCGATGTATTTATATCAATTAATTAATCCAATTAATTAATCATATCAAATACAAAATAATTAATTTCTCCAAGAAATAATTATATCTACGAATTAAATTAATCACCCAGTAATTTATTTAATTCATTTGGCCATAAATTAATTTATCCAATAAATTAATTTAGATATCCAATGTCTAATAAATTAGATATCCAATATCTAATATTTATAAAGAGAGAATAAGCTCGATTCATTCCGTCGTCAATCCTATTGCGCGACTCGGTAGGTCTGTCTTAGTCAGCAATGGGAGGAACCAAAGAGTAGTAGCACCACATAGCCAGTCTGGCGGCTTACACTGTACCCCAACTGAGAATGAATGATTGGGATCATTCAAGAACCATTCTGTCGTGAATACCAGTATATGTATAAACCGTTCTTTCAAATGTCCCGATCAAATTATAGGGTCATGGTCAGTCAAACCCTATCTGTACTTGACTCTATGCATGAGTTAATGCAAATCGAGATCATCGAGCTCTCGTGCATCTAATACAACTAGCTCCAATGCTTTGGCCAAAGACTTATGATCTCATCTGCCAATAACCTTATATGACATATAACCCGTTCACTTACAGGAGAAAGAATTCTATCTTGGTATTCAGTAGGACCTGCTACTTGCCCATCAATATGCACGTCGAGGTTGACCCCCACCTTCCAGTTTACAGGGTCGAACTACTCTAATGAAAATCTTAACGTCACAAGCACATCCCTACTAAATCCTCAAGCCGAAGGTTCACGAATACCTATCACAACCCTTTAATTCCATCATTGACTATCCTAGAGTGAAATCCGTGTGACGAATCGAGGGTGAGTCGCTTTGAGTATACTAATCCAATTAGCATACCTATAACGTGTTCCCACTAACCATTAGTGTTCGAGAGGCACTTTGCATGTCAAAGAACACGTCATACAAGTGTTTACATAAACTTAACGCCCAGTCAAGTTTCATTGACTTGCGAACGATTAAGTATTTGAGCTATAAACCTTTCCAGTGCCGACCCCCTTATCCTATAAGGAGTGGAACGTTTTGCTCTAAAATACACGGACTAGTTTCTATATGTATATTTACGAGTTAGGAATTCCAGTAACTGCCAGTAAATAAAGAAACATTTGTTTGCCTTATAATAATGATTTACATAATAACAAGTACAATGCCCTCACTCAACATCCTCTGAGTGGCATTCAAGGCCATACTTCACCTGGATAGTACTACTAGTTGTGAACCTTATGTCATTGGCCTACCAGACCGTAGAAGGATTATCGGAAATCGTGAAGTTAAGAACTGTCCGATTCAGCTTGAGGGTCGTGAATGGCTGGCATACCTAATCATCGTGGACTTACCTAAAGACGATGTAATCTTGGGTATTGATTGGATGGATGGTCATGATGCCATCCTTAGTGTACTTAAGCGTATGGTCACTATCATTTCAGACGACGGAGTCAAGTGTGTATTTCAGGGAAGTAACACCAGCCGTTCCGGAAGAGTCATTAATATGATGAAAGCAGTGAAGTTACTCAATCAGGTGGTGTGTCGGTTATTGGTGCTATATGACCAAGACCGATAAATCGTCAGTGACATTGGCGGATACCCTGTAGTGAGAGACTACGCCGATGTGTTTCCAGATGAGTTACCTGGTTTACCTACACAGAGGGATGTGGAATTCACGATAGAGTTGGATCCTGGTACGTCCCCAATATCGAAAGCACCGTATCGTATGGCCCCGACCGAAATGCAGGAACTGAAGAATCAACTGGAGTAATTGACCGAGAAAGGTTCTATCCAAACGAGTGCATCCCCATGGGGAGCACTAGTGTTATTTGTCAAGAAGAAGGATGGTTCATTTCGCTTGTGCATTGATTACCGGGAGCTGAACAAAGTGACGATCAAGAATAAATATCCCCTACCCCGCATTGATGATCTCTTAGATCAGCTCCAGGGAGCTTCAGTATTTTCGAAGATCTATTAAAGATCTGAGTATCATCAGTTGCGAATTCGAGAGTCGGATATCGCAAGAACAGCGTTTCGAACACGCTATGGGCACTACGAGTTTGTATGATACCGTTTGGGTTAACTAATGTACCTGTGATATTCATGGATCTAATGAATTGAGTTTTCATCAACTATTTAGATCAGTTCATGGTTGTTTTCATAGATGACATTTTGATATATTCTCGTGACCGATAGGAGCACGAACTTCACCTTCATCAGGTTCTCGACGTGTTGAGGCAAGAGCAACTCTATGGGAAATTTTCCAAATGCGAGTTCTGGATGTCCGAGGTGACATTTTTCGGACATGTGATTTCATCAAATGGGGTTCGTGTCGACCCTCAGAAGATGGAGGCTATCCAAGATTAGCAACCTCTGAAGATTATTAAGGAAATCTGAGGCTTTCTCGGATTACCAGGATATTACCGGCGATTTGAGGAAGGATTTTCTAAAATCGCTCAACCTATGATGAGACTTTTGCGTAAGGATAATAAATACATGTGGTCTGACGCGTGTCAGCAGAGTCTTGAGGAACTCAAGAGCCGTCTAATTCCAGCGCCTGTCCTTTCTTTACCACAAGGGACGGAAGGAATTGTGGTTTATAGTGACGCGTCCGGACACGGTCTTGGATGTGTATTAATGCAGAACAGGAAGGTGATCGCTTATGCTTCGCGGAAACTCAGGCCTTATGAGGTCAATTACCCGACCCACGACCTGGAACTAGCAGCCGTGGTTTTCGCATTGAAGATTTGGCGTCATTACCTCTATGGCGTCACTTGCCAGATTTTTACCGATCATAAGAGTTTAAAGTATATATTTACTCAGAAGGAGTTAAACATGCGACAGAGACGGTGGTTGGAACTGATTAAAGATTATGATATTGAGATACAATACCACCCGGGGAAGGCGAACGTTGTCGCCGACGCCATGAGCCGTATGTCCGTTAAGGAGCAAATGCTTGCTCGTTTGACTGCTTAGAAGGAACTTCAACAGGATTTCCTAAGGCCTGAGATCGAGGTTTGGTTACAGCGAGTCCAAGGGAAACTTTGTATGTTAAAGATTTCCTCGCCACTGGAAGAGGCGGTCAGAACGAAACAGGGTTCAGACCTGTTTCTGTTGCGCATTGGAGAGGATGTGGCTTAGGGGAAAGCCCCTGGATTTGTGGTTCACGAGGATGGACTTTTGTGATTTAAGAACCGGTTATGCATTCCGGCGGATGACGAGTTAAAAAGCTCCATTTTGAGAGAAGCTCATGCTACCCCTTATTCCTTTCATCCGGGGTCTAGCAAAATTGACAAAGACTTGTAACAAAATTATTGGTGGAGTAATTTGAAGTGAGAAGTCGCAGAATTTTTTTCGAGATGTTTGACCTGTCAGCAAGTCAAGATAGAACATTAGCGACCGGCGAGTATGCTAAAACCGCTCCCTATTCCAGAGTGGAAGTGGGAGGATATTTCAATGGACTTCATCACGAGTTTGCCAACGAGTCGTCGTGGCATAAATATAATTTGGGTAATCATGGACCGTTTAACTAAGTCAGCTAATTTCCTTGAGATTAAGGATACATGGGGTCCCGAGAGACTTGCCTAGTTGTTCATTAAAGAGATCGTTAGATTTCACGGTACTCATAAGAGTATCGTTTCCGATCGTGATGTGCGATTTGTGTCTCATTTTTGGAAATCCATTCATCGTGCCATGGAAACTCAGCTAAATTTCAGCACAGGTTTTCACCCTCTGTCCGACGGACAATCAGATCGAACTATTCTGATGTTAGAGGACATGTTGAGAGCATGTGTTCTCGATTGGAAAGATGATTGGGAAGCCCAACTACCGTTGATTGAGTTCACGTATAACAACAGTTGTCATGATTCGATTAAGATGGCACCTACACGGTCGTCGTTGTCCATATCCCTTGTGTTGGGATGACTTATCAGAATCAATCGGCACTGAGCCCGATATGCTAATAGCCGGCCGCGAGAAGGTAGCGTTGATCAGGAATCGTTTGTTGACCGCTCAGAGTCGACAAAAATCATATGCAGATAATTGCCGTCGACCATTAGAGTTCGAGGCAGGTGACCATGTTTTGGTCAAAGTATCCTCGAGTCGAGGTATTTTCCATTTCGGGAAGAGAGGAAAGTTGAGTCCGAGATTCATTAGACCATTTGAAATTTTGGATCGAGTAGGTAGTCTGGCTTATTGATTGGCTTTACCTCCGGCTTTGATCCGAGTCCATAATGTGTTTCACGTCTCTCAGTTGCGGAAGTATGTTGCCGACCCGAGTCACATACTTCAATTTGACAGAATCGCGATCGCGGATGATCATACGTACGAGGAGCGTCTTGTACGAGTGTTAGAGTGGCGAATCAAACAGTTGAGGAACAAGGTGATTCTTTTGGTTAAAAT
Source organism: Orobanche coerulescens (assembly GCA_033398695.1). Classification (NCBI taxonomy): domain Eukaryota; kingdom Viridiplantae; phylum Streptophyta; class Magnoliopsida; order Lamiales; family Orobanchaceae; genus Orobanche; species Orobanche coerulescens. Next base: position 47,224,987 of record CM065814.1, read on the forward strand.
TCACTGGTCTAGACACGGAGTCGAACAGGCTACCTAGGAAACCGAGGATAGTATGCGGAAGATTTATCCCGAATTGTTTGACCCTTAGTTTCGAGGACGAAACTCTTTTTAAGGGGGGAGTATGTAATACCCGGTTGCGAATTCATTTATTATCATTCAGTTATTGTCACTCATTAATTTTTCAGTCATTAATAATCATTCATCATTCGTATTCATTCATGTGTGTTCATCGTTCGGCGTATTTTGGATCGTATATCAGTTATCATTTGTCATTCAACCCTGTTTGAGGATCGAGATGAGAATATTATCATTATCATCGTTTTAGTAGTTTGTGTATGAGGAGTAGCACGCTACATACTCTTTTTAGCGTGCGCTAATTCAGTACTGGTAGCGCACGTTATGTATCAACATTAGCGCACGCTAGTGCAATTGAGGCAGACAGTCTAGTAGGCACGGGACTGAATTGGAGAATTCGTAGTGCATGCTATGAGTGGAAAATAGCGTACGCTAGCTGTGTTAGTAGCGCACGTTAATCAATCATAGTAGTGCACACTAAGGCTCGAGTAGGCAGTGAACAGTAGGTTCTGGACTCCCATTTTCTGGACGCCAACTATCAGGTAGCGCACACTAGACTCGATTAACGCACGCTAAGAGAAAGGCGTTAGCGCATGCTACCAAGTACGTAGCGCACGCTAACGAGGCAGGCAGAGTTCACTGGACTACCCGCCGAACCCGCTAGCACATGCGAATCTCAGTTTTTAGCACGCGCTAAGCTGGGTTTAGTATAAATAGGACACTTCACCCCCATTTCGTCATTTTTCCGTTTCTCCTCCTTCCTTGGGAAATTCCGGGCGATTTTTGATGATTTGTGAAGATCTCTTCGAGACACTATCATCCATCAACATCTTCAAGCTTCTAGTTTGGATTATTCAAAATTTAATCCTCTCATCCACTCCAAATCAAGGTAAACTTTATCTAACCCTAGAATTTCAGGATTTGGGGATTTTCTTCCCGATCTTTTCGAGTTAGCTTGCTAATGGATTATCTACCTTGGATACATGTGTTCCTACAGATTTATGGATGTAAATTCCAGAATTGTTGAGTATTTGGGATGGTTAGGTGTGTTTCACCATCTAGAGATTTCATTACCGGAATACATATATCATAGGTAGCGTTTTCGGGTGGATTCCAAATTTTTTTTCCTACTGATGGGTTATTGATAGTTGATTACGAACTTGTCTAGGTTCAGAGTTGTCGTTTCCCTTCAACCTTGATACCTTGGCATTCGTACCCTTTCATCTAATTTAAGGTAGGTTAATTCTTACTCAGTTAAAAGGATAATCATTCCTTTCGTTGTTGTTCATTCATACATATAATTCATTCATAGTATACAAATCATGTTGAGGCTTGTAATTATCAAACTAATCACTTAATTCACGAGGAACGACGGTTCCAATCATTTCATTTGAGCTATCACTCATTGCGTTATTAATTCACCATGGTGAGTCACTCTTGACCCTTGTCAGATTTCTATTCATTATGATTCATTGTGGTCGCTTTTGTTCTTGTGATCTTCTGGGATCATATTTCATTTCGGGTGGTATACGTGTGGAATTTTTAGTCGGGCACACTATGGTCATGTGTTTATGCGGGTAATCCGGGCACATTGGAATGTGCACACGGTAACGTGCCTCTGTGAGACTAATTAGGTCAAGTATGTGTGTGTATATACGGATGTCCTGAGACTCGGATACTTGTGCACTTGCACGTCCCACCTCGGGCGTACTATGATGCCCCTCTTTTAGACCTCATTGACATGTGATTATTGTATCTGTTCAACTCTTGAGGATTGTTCTTTTGTGTAACTGACCCCATTGGGGATGTTGTTTTTAGGTCATGGCAAGGCAAAGCCATGGGAAGAGAACGTTGATGGCGAGGAGTCCTGTTGATACTAGTAGGGGGGCCCAGTCCTTTCTGTTATTCATGTTTTCTTCATATATATTTTCCACTGCAGTTTCCATTTGGATGTTCATTTTATTCAGTGTTGTATATTTCATCTTCATATGAAATATATATATATTCTGTATTCCTGGGTGTATTATACTTGAAAACTCCTCATCGGAGTAATCGGTAATATAATGTGGTTCGGTACTAAAGTTATATTATTTAAATCATTATTTTTCATTCGCCTAGTGGGTCTCAGTTGGGGGTACACGGCACTATAATAGCTGCCTAGTTTGGGGTGTTACACCATTAACTGCATAGGACATACACGTTCACTTACAGGAGAAAGAATCCTATCTTGATATTTAGTAGAACCTGCTACTTGCCCGTCAAGATGCATGTCGAGGTTGACCCCCACCTTTCGGTTTTTTGGGTCGAACTACTCTAGTGAAAATCTTAACGTCACAAGCACATCCCTACTAAATCCTCAAGTTGAAGGTTCACGAATACCTATCACAACCTTTCGATTCCATCAATGACTGTCCCGGAGTGAATTTCGTATGACGAATCGAGGGTGAGTCGGTTCGAATATACTAATCTCATTAGCATACCTATAACGTGTGCTCCACTAACTGTTAGTGAAGATAAGCACCCTACAAGTCAAAGAACATGTTATACAAGTCTTCACATAAACTTAACGCCCAGTCAAGTTTCATCGACTTGCGAACGCTTAAGTATTTGAGCCATAAACCTTTTCGGTGCCGATCCCCTTATCCAATAAGGAGTGGAATGTTTTGCTCTCAAATACAAGGACTAGTTTCTGTATATATATTTACGAGTCAGGAATACGAATGAATTTCAGTAAATAAAGAAACATTCAATTGCCTTCGGATAATAATTTAAATAACAATAAGTATGATGCCCTCACTCTAACATCCTATGAGTGGCATTCGAGGGCATACTCCTAACAATCTCCCACTTGCCCTCAATAACACACTATGGTATCTAATACCCATGTTCTCCAGATGACGCTCCAAGCTAATCTGAGTAAGTGGCTTGGTCAGTGGATCAGCGATGTTTTTGACTAAGTTTACTCTATGCAACACAATATATCCTTTGCGAACAAATTCTCTTACGAGATAATACATCCTGTCAATGTGTTTTGTACTGTTGTGAAACCTAGGCTCCTTATCCTGTGCTATAGCTCCATCGTTGTCGCAGAAAAGCGGAAAAGGCAGCTCAGCACACGGTGTCACTTGAAGTTTGCCCAGAAACTTCTTAATCCAAAACTCTTCGTTAGAAGCCTTCGAGGTTGCTTGATACTTAGCATGACGGGTGGAATCAGCAGTCGTGCTTTGCTTGGTGCTACGCCAAGATACTGCTCCTCCATTAAGAGTAACTATGTTGCCAAAAGTAGATATCGCATTGTCTTCCTGTCCTTGGAAGTCTGAATCAGTGAAGCCCATCACATTCAGTACTCCACCACCATATATATGAACTAGATCTCTAGTACTTCTCAAGTACTTGGGAACGTTCTTTACGGATGTCCAATGTTCCCTACCTGGGTTTTCCTGAAACCTACTTACCACGCTCACAGCGTGCGCAATGTCATGTCTCGTACACAACATTGCATACATAAGGCTACCCACAGCCGAAGCATATGGTATATTACTCATTTCCTTCCGTTGTTCCTCACATTGAGGACACATCTTCGAGGAGAGTTTTATTCCATGTCGCATCGGTAGGAACCTTATTTTAGAATCATCCATCTTAAATCGCTTTAAGATCTTATCTATATAGAGGGCTTGGAAAAGAACTATCATTCTTTTTTCTCTATCCAGTAGAGCCGAATACCAAGAATATAGGTAGCTTCTCCCAAGTCTTTCATAGAGAACCTACTTGAAAGCCAAGCTTTTACAGAACTGAGCATTTCCACATCATTTCCTATTAGTATAATGTCATCTACATATAGTACTAAGAATGCTATTTTGCTCCCACTAACCCTCCTGTATACACAAGGTTCCTTTTCATTTTGCACGAAGTCCATAAATGGAACGCTGAAGCTTGCTTCAGTCCATAAATGGAACGCTGAAGCTTGCACACCTTCCTCGGACATAAAGCCTTTAGGCTGCTCCATATAGATTTCCTCCTCGAGGAATCCATTAAGGAAAGCCATCTTTACATCCATCTGCCATATTTCATAGTCGTGGTTGACAACTATAGCAAGCATCATGCAAATAGACTTGATCATAGCTACGGGCGAGAAGGTATCGTGGTAATCGATCCCTTATTTCTGTGTATAATCCTTTGCCACAAACCTGGCCTAATAGGTGTCAACCTTGCCATCCCCATCAGTCTTTCTCTTGTAGATCCACTTATTCCCAATAGGCACTATGCCCTTGGGGCGGTCTACTAGAGTCAACACCTGATTGACATGCATCGAGTCTATCTCAGCTTCCATAGCTTCATGCCATTTCACGAATTCTACATCCACCATCACATGGTCATGAGTCGTTGGGTCGGTCTCTTGGTTATCACCTGGAACCTCATGGAGACCCAGCTTCTCCAAGTGCATAAAACCATACCTCTCAGGTAAGTGAGACACCCTACTGGACCTACGAGGTGGTTGTACTTGTGTTTTAGAAGGTTCGATTCCATTTTCTTGTACAGGTGTCTCCTGAGGAGTTTCATTGTATTCTTCCAAAGAAATACTTCTACCTGGTCCACATTCCTGAATGAACTCATCTTCCAGGAAGTGTGCTTGCAAAGAAAAAATGATCCTTTGATCTTCGGGCATGTAGAATAGATAACCCATCGTCCCAGATGGGAATCCAATGAAACGTCCCTTCACGGACCTAGTTTCCAATATATCCACCTTAGTCTTCTTGACATAGGCGGGACATCCCCAAATCCTAATATAATTGTAACACCCGAACCTGAAAAGGGACAAAATGTAACATTATGGTGACGATCAGAACATGCTAACGCAAGCGGAAGACTTTTATTATAAATTAAATACTGAGTCAAGTAAAACAACGACTTCAAAAGTATTATCTCGACAAAGTCTCAGTGAAGGAAATAATCCAAAACATAAGTCTGAAATGAAATAAAACTCCAAAATATTAAGTCTTAAAATACTCCATAAATGGGAATCTAAACATGGATAGGTCCCCTAGCTCCTACTCTCAACGCTCATGCCCAGCATCCCGCTTATTACCTGCCGCAGAGAAAAGAAAATGCGGCTGAGCTAACGCTTAGTGAACAGATATAAATAATGAAAGGTAAAAAGCATAAACGAAAGAATAGTGAATGAATCCAAGAGAACTTGCTGAACAAGATGTCAAAGGAAATACAGAACAAACGATGAAAGAGTCAAAACTTAAACAAAGGAAAATATGGGACGGATGTCAAGCATAAACAAAGGAAAATGCCCAAGTTACAAACAAATAACAAAACGTATAAAGGAGTCTAGCTCTCCACATGTACTAATGTGAAATGGGGTGTATTGCACACACATAAGTCCATTCACCAAATTCTAAACATAACTAAGTACCTAGGATGCATCCATACGGTCCCTGCAAAACAGATATACATATGCCAAGTTCTAGACTAAGCATACATATAATATACACGGTCCAAGTGCACTATATATAGCAATATAAACAAATGGGAACGCCGTGGACAAAGTCACACGTCCACATATAGTGTCAATACCATTGGTGCATCAATGGCAAGGTCATGGAACCCCCATGACTAGTTAAACAAATATGGGCAATATATGGATCAATGGCATAAAATAACAATCATCAGGAAAATAAGTCATGAGAAACTCTTACTGAAAAAGGGCGGAATATATGTACCTTAAGAAATGAAAGCAAATGGAAATTGAACACAAGGAAAGGTGGATCACTCCTCCTTCACTGAATCTACACGAATTATAATCTTATATTACTTATACGTTCATTAAAATCATAACGGAATCATTACTCAAAGTTACTTATTAATAGGTGAGGGATTTCACAAGTGAATCTGGTTCTGTTTTATTATGAATTTTAAAGCATAACAATTTTTACTTGTGATTACCACATGAGTTAAGCACCTCCCCAAATTTTTCCAGATTTTATTTCTAAGTGTAAGTATCATTTCAAAAATCGTTTTCCCAAACCTGTCCAGAAACTGTACTGCAGGTATACCCCAAAAATGTTTTGCATTTATCAACATAGTTAAACCTTTCAGAAAAATCTACAAAAATTACAGTAACTAACAAACCTGTTATATGTTTTCCTGCTAAAATATGGGGTTCTCAATCATTATAGTTTGTGAACTAAAAATCATAGAAACATATTGAAATCAGACTCAAGATTTCAGATTCAACAACCGTTTTCTTATAAATTGTTTGGACGACCAAATCAACCCCAATCGACTTCTAACCAATTGGACCAGTTATTAAACTCTCTGAACATATCTTTAGACTCAAAAATCATGCGAAAATCTATTGTAAAGCTCGAGCTACGGTCCGTACAAGCTGGGGTTATGAATCTGTCCAGAAAACAAACGCATCTCTACCACTTCCAACATGTTTAATCATACATATTATTGTATAAACACTTATAGATTGACACCAAAACACACACATTAATGCTTGACAAATAAGCTTAATGATTTACCTAGGGCTTAATCAAGAGGATCGACAAGAGAGAAGGTGGCGCTCACACAAACACCCAAAAGCTACTACGAAAGCTTGAACACCAAAGCTGTGGCTCTAACTTACAACTTCCTTGATTTTGTGGAGAGAAACTAATGGATTTAGGGCTGGTTATGTTTCAGAATTTATAGGGAGGAGAGGAGGCTGAATATCGTGTGATAAGGAGGGAATGGAGCGTAAAAATTATAAGGGAAAACCGTGTGAAGGAAAAAGGAAAGCCGTGTATGTTTGTTTAGGCAGGGGATAAAATCATATCTTCTAAAAAGAAAATATACACATAAATATTTGGTCTTATCTTGCTGAAGTGTATAAGTCAAAACGTATATATATGGAATAAACATGCATAGATTTCGGTTCTAGACAAAAATGTGTGTATGGTTTACAATAATAAAAAAAAGTGTGTCGTTTGTATCAATAGGATAGGCTAAGGAAAACGTAAAGTATTTTAGTTAAACATAGTTTAGGATAAATATTAATAATTCGTATCTTATTTCATAACATATAGTTTTAATTATTTTTTAATCATAATATAAACTTAGGTAAAAATCAAATTAGTTATAAAAATGTGAAACCAGATTTTAGGGTTTTACAACTCTTCCCCTCTAAAAAGAAAATTTCGTCCGTGAAATTGAATGAAATGATTATACAAAAACATACCAAGTCACGGAAAGAAATGGGGATAGCTAGATCGCATAGATTCTTCTGTCTCCCAAGTAGCTTCGCGCTCAGGATGATTCTTCCAAAGAATTTTGACAAATGGAATGACTTTGTTTCTCATGACTCTTTCCTGACGACCTAAAATAGCCTCAGGTTCTTCAACAAATGATAAGTCATCATGGATCTGATCCAAAGGATATGAAACCACTTGAAGCGGATGATAATTGTAGCCTCTTAGAACAGACACATGGAAAACATCATGCACATGAGATAGCTGAGGAGGTAACGCCAAACGATACGAAACTTCACCAACACGCTCTAAGATTTCAAACGGCCCAATGAAGGACGGACTCAACTTCCCCTTAATACCAAAGCGTTTAACACCTCTGCACAGTGACACCTTAAGGAAAACACGATCCCCTACATTAAATGCTAGGTCCCTCCTATGAAAATCTGCATAACTCTTTTGTCGTGCCCTTGTTTCTTTGAGTTTCTCCTTAGCAATGGCAACCTTCTCGTTAGTTACTTCAATCAATTCAGGACCTTCGATAAGTCTTTCCCCATCTTCGTTCCAACAGATAGGTGCGCTACACTTCCGTCCATACAATAGTTCAAACGGGGCACCTTTGATACTAGCATGCCAACTGTTGTTATAAGCAAACTCCACCAGACATATGTATTCATCCCAATTACCCGTCCATTCAAGAGCACAAGACCTCAACATGTCTTCCAGAGTCTGAATTGTCCGTTCAGTCTGACCATCTGTCTGAGGGTGAAAAGCCGTGCTAAACTTGAGTCTAGTTCCCCACGCCTTTTGCAAACCCTTCCAGAAACGAGAAGTAAAATTCAGATCTCTATTGGATACAATAGCTGCAGGTGTACCATGTAGTCGAACAATCTCTTGTCGAAAAATCTCTGCCAACCTGCTAACTGAATAATCTTTACGAATAGGCAAAAAGTGAGATGACTTGGTTAAACGATCAACCACAACCCAAATAGCATCATGCTTCTTATGTGTGCGAGGTAATCCTGCACAAAGTCCATGGAAATTTGATCCCACTTCCAAGTAGGAATATCTAAAGGCTGTAAAAGACCACTAGGATGTTGATGCTCAATCTTCACTTGCTGACATGTCAAACACTTGGCCACAAATGTAGCCACATCCTGCTTCATCCCATTCCACCAGAAGTTCTGTTTCAAATCTCTATACATCTTGGTTGAACCAGGATGAATAGTGAACGGAGAACTGTGTGCTTCAGACAACACAGCTTCCCGAATAGAAGAATCGTTAGGAACACACAAACGATCACCATACCATATAATTCCATCATCATCAACACGAAATTCCGTCTATTTACCTTCCTCCAAGTTCTGAATTATAGACCACAATTCACCATCATCTTTCTGAGCTTCCTTAACCCGAAGTATAAGGTTAGGTTCAACCTTCAAACTCGCCCAATAACCATCATACCCACGAACACATAGTTCCACCTCCATAAGTTCCAAGTCGTTGATAATCTTTGGTGCGATATCAAGACTAGCCAGAATTCCAGACTTCCTACTAAGAGCATCAGCAACCACATTCGCCTTGCCTAGATGATACTGGATGTTCGCATCATAATCCTTATGAAGTTCCAACCAATGCATTTGTTTCATATTCAGCTCCTTCTGAGTAAAGATATACTTGAGGCTCTTATGATCAGTGAAGATGTCACATGTCTCTCCATAAAGATAATGCCTCCAAATTTTCAGGGCAAACACCACCGCTGCCAACTCTAAATCATGAGTGGGATAATTAGTCTCATAAGGTTTCACCTGTCTTGATGCATAGGCGATAACCTTTCCATGTTGCATCTGTACACATCCAAGACCTTTCTTTGAAGCATCGCTGTAGATTTGGTAACCACCGGATCCAGAAGGTAAAGTAAGTATAGGAGCAGAAACTAATCTCTTCTTCAGTTCCTCAAAACTCTTCTCCCGTTCTTCATCCCAGACAAATTTCTCACCTTTCCTCATAAGTTTGGTCAACGGTAAGGCCAAGCGTGAGAATCCTTCCACAAATCTCCTATAATAACCCGCAAGACCCAAGAAACTTCTAACTTCTGTCACAATCGTCGGTCTCAGCCAATTAGTGATAGCCTCAACCTTTGCAGGATCCATGGTAATACCATCTGCAGATACGATGTGACCCAAGAATGCCACATGTCGCAACCAGAATTCACACTTTGAAAACTTAGCATACAGCTTCTTCTGACGTAAAATCTCCAACACAATACGTAGATGCTCTTCGTGTTCCTTCTTCATCTTCGAATAAACAGTGATGTCGTCAATGAATACAATAACGAATTTGTCCAAGAATTCGTGGAAGACACGATTCATTAAATCCATGAACACAGCTGGAGCATTGGTTATACTAAACGGCATCACCAAGAATTCATAATGGCCATAGCGAGTACGGAATGCGGTCTTAGGAACATCTTGATCCTTCACCCATAGTTGATGATAGCCAGATCTCAGATCAATCTTGGAAAAGAACTTCGCACCCTGAAGTTGATCAAATAGGTCGTCGATGCGAGGTAACGGGTAACGGTTTATGATCATGATACGGTTCAACTTACTGTAGTCAATACACAGTCTCATACTACCATCCTTCTTCTTCACAAATAAAACAAGAGCACCCCATGGAGATACACTCGGACGAATGAATCCACGTTCCAAAAGTTCTTGAAGTTACTCCTTCAATTCCTTCAACTCAATAGGAGCCATACGATAAGGAGCTTTCGAAATAGGTTCAGCACCAGGAATCAATTCAATGCTGAATTCAACTTCAGGTTCATGAGGTATTCCCGGAAGCTCTTTTGGAAATACATCAGAAAAATCTCGGACAACAGGATAATTCTCAAGGCGAGGTTCATCCACAGAAGTTTCCTTGATGGAAGCTAGGAAACCCTCACAACCGTGTGAGATCAAGGTACGGGCTTTCAAATCCGAAATGATTTTCATAGACTTAACAGGTCGAGAACCCTGATAAATGAATTCGAGATTACTGAGGTCACCAAAGATGACACGTTTGGTATGACAGTCAATCGTGGCTCGATGTTCCGTCAACCAATCCATGCCTAGAATGATATTGAAGTCGCACATCTCCAAAGGAAATAGATTGGCAGAACGAATTTTGTCATCAAAACGTAAGGGACAGTTCTTAAATTCATGGCTAATAATTACTTGATTCTTCATTGGGGTAGATATAGATAAGGCATAGTCAAGTAATGTAGATGGGATTGTAATATGATTAGCAAATGAAACAGATACCACAGAATGAGTTGCACCAGTATCAAATAAGACAAAAACAGCTCGACCAAACATATATAAGGTTCCCGTAACGGTACCTGAAGCAATCGCCGCCTGATCTCTGGTAAAAGCAAACACCCGACCTTTAGCAGCTGGCTGTTTCCCATTACCCTTTCCAATATTCTTAGGACATTCATGAGATTGATGTCCTACTACACCACAAGGAAAGCAACCTCCAGTGACTCTGTGACACGGTTTTCCTGGATGCAGCTTCCCACATGTAGCACATGGGGGAGAAGTAGCCTGATCAGGAAACCTCTTATGATTAGAAGGACCAGAACAGGACCCAGACCCAGAAGTACGGTTGAAATGCTGACCACAATCACGCCCAAACCTCTGACTGTTATCACCCTGTTTATCATACTTTCTCTGATCCTACACCTTCGGGGTATTCACTGGAGTAGGTGGCAAAGCCGGTCGAATCCTGTCACCTTCTCTGTTCCTCTTATTACTGTTCTTGGACCTCTCTCGAAGAATCTCAATGTTACGAGCCGCGTTCGCCACATGGGCAACATCTGTGAACTCTATGTTCATAATACCATCAAGAATCCAATCGTTCAACGCCCATTTAAAATTCTTGGCCTGCTCTTCATGTGTACCAGCCTTAGCCCCCCAAAACTCAGCCAAATGAAGGAATCTCTTCATGAACTCACGAGTAGTTTCATCCTCCAACTGATGGATAGTATGATACTCACGTTCATACTTTTACTGTTCTGATCTAGGGAAGTACTGCAGAAAGAAAGCATCACGAAACTCCTGCCAAGTTATAGCACCAACAAAAACATCTCCACCCTTAGCCTGCTTGAATGCCTTCCACCAACTCAAGGCATCACGCTCCAGCTTATAGCTAGCCAGCCTAGCTTTAAATTCATCCGCACAACCTAACACCTCGAAAATCTTCTCCACATGCGCAATCCAGTTCTCAACATCGACTGGAGTGTTAGTAGTGCTGAATGATTTGGGTTTTTGCTTCCCAAACCGCTCTAGCCAAACATGCATAGTGGGGGGAACATCCCCACCACAACCACCAGAAGTCCCTGTCTCACGAATCGCATTAGTAATCCTGGCAGTGAGATCCGGTAACAAGGCTTGAACAGCCGCAGCAACAGCCGCGTTAAAAGTAGCTTCATCACTTCCAGATGAGGTAGTAGTACGAGTGTTCACCATCTAAAAGATCAATAAACGAAACAGCGAAGACAAGATTAGAGGCTAAGATCAAAATATAAAGGAAAACGGTTAAAGCAGGAGGAAGCCTAATGTCTACCCAATCCTCACAGGTCATAACCTAAGCTCTACATGTCGAACCTAGGCTCTGATACCATAATTGTAACACCCGAACCCGAAAAGTGGAAAAATGTAACATTATGGTGACAATCAGAACATACTAACACAAGCAGAAGACTTTTATTATAAATTAAATACTGAGTCAAGTAAAACAACGACTTCCAAAGTATTATCTCGACAAAGTCTCAGTGAAGGAAATAATCCAAAACATAAGTCTGAAATGAAATAAAACTCCAAAATATTAAGTCTTAAAATACTCCATAAATGGGAATCTAAACATGGGTAGGTCCCCTAGCTCCTACTCTCAACGCTCATGCCCAGCATCTCGCTTATTACCTGCCTCAGAGAAAAGAAAATGCGGCTGAGCTAACGCTCAGCGAACATATATAAATAATGAAAGGTAAAAAGCATAAACGAAAGAATAGTGAATGAATCCAAGAGAACCTGCTGAACAAGATGTCGAAGGAAATACGGAACAAATGATGAAAGAGTCAAAACTTAAACAAAGGAAAATATGGGACGGATGTCAAGCATAAACAAAGGAAAATGCCCAAATAACAAACAAATAACAAATCGTACAAAGGAGTCTAGCTCTCCACATGTACTAATGTGAAATGGGGTGTATTGCACACACACAAGTCCATTCACCAAATTATAAATATAATTAAGTACCTAGGATGCATCCATACGCTCCCTGCAAAACAGATATACATATGCCAAGTTCTAGACTAAGCATACATACAATATACATGGGCCTAGTGCGCTATATATAGCAATATAAACAAATGGAAATGCCGTGGACAAAGTCACACCTCCACAGATAGTGTCAATACCATTGGTGCATCAATGGCAAGGTCATGGAACCCCCATGACTAGTTAAACAAATATGGGCAATATAAATGGGCAAATGATGTATATAATAATCGTGAGGGACAAATTCTAATTGTCCATCAAGATGATGACTATGGAGATGAATATAGCATCTAGGAATAATCAAACGAATAACAAGCAAATATGGATCAATGGCATAAAATAACAATCATCAGGAAAATAAGTCATGAGAAACTCTTACTGAAAAAGGGCGGAATATTTGTACCTTAAGAAATGAAACCAAATGGAAATTGAACACAAGGAAAGGTGGATCTCTCCTCCTTCACTGAATCTACACGAATTATAATCATATATTAATTATACATTTATTAAAGTCATAACAGATTCATTACTCAAAGTTACTTATTAATAGGTTAGGGATTTCACAAGTGAATGTGGTTCTATTTTCTTATGAATTTTAAAGCATAACAAATAAGTTCTCAGGTTTTAAAATTTTTATTTGTGATTACCACATGAGTTAAGCACCTCCACAAATTTTTCCAGATTTTATTTTTAAGTGCAAATATCATTTCAAAAATCATTTTCCCAAACCTATCCAGAAACTATACTGCAGGTATACCCCAAAAGTTTTGCATTTATCAACATAGTTAAACCTTTCATATAAATCTACAAAAATTACAGTAACTAATAAACCTGTTATATGTTCTCCTTCTAAAATTTGGGCTTTTATATCGTTATAGTGTGTGAAATAAAAATCATAGAAACAGACTGAAATCAGACTCAAGATTTTCAGATTCAACAACCGTTTTCTTATAAATTGTTTGGATGACCAAATCAACCCCAATCGACTTCTAACCAATTAGACCAGTTATTAAACTCTCTGAACTTATCTTTAGACTAAAAAATCATGCGAAAATCTATTGTAAAACTCGAGCTACGGTCCGTACAAGATGGGGTTATGAATCTGTCCAGAAAACAAACGCATCTCTACCACTTCCAACATGTTTAATCATACATATTATTGTATAAATACTTATAGATTGACACCAAAACACACACGTTAATGCTTGACAAAAAAGGTTAATGATTTACCTAGGTCTGAATCAAGAGGATCGACAAGATAGAAGATGGCGCTCACACAAACACCCAAAAGCTGCTACGAAAGCTTGAAATACCAAAGCTGTGGCCCTAACTTGCAACTTCCTTGATTTTGTGGAGAGAAACTAATGGATTTAGGGCTGGTTATGTTTCAGAATTTATAGGGAGGAGAGGAGGCTGAATATCGTGTGATAAGGAGGGAATGGAGCGTAAAAATTATAAGGGAAAACCGTGTGAAGGAAAAAGGAAAGCCGTGTATGTTTGGTTTAGGCAAGGGATAAAATCATATCTTATAAAAAGAAAGGATATACACATGAATATTTGGTCTTATCTTGCTGAAGTGTGTAAGTCAAAACGTATATATATGGAATAGACATGCATAGATTTCGGTTCTAGACAAAAACGTGTGTATGGTTTACAATAATAAAAAAAAGTGTGTCGTTTGTATCAATAGGATAGGCTAAGGAAAACGTAAAGTATTTTGGTTAAACATAGTTTAGGATAAATATTAATAATTTGTATCTTATTTCATAACATATACTTTTAATTATTTTTTAATCATAATATAAACTTAGGTAAAAATCAAATTAGTTATAAAAATGTGAAACCAGATTTTAGGGTTTTACAATCATCCCTACCACGCTTTCTAGTCATAGTGTTCACAACGACTTTGTTATTTATGTTTAGTTGATATAGTCCATTTAACAATGTGGCAGTGCCTACTAATTTATTATGAAAATAAATTTTGCAAGAACCATCACCAATGAAAAATGAAAAGCCTTTCCGATCCATGACCGGAATGGATACAATGTTCTTATGCCCTTGGGCAATACAAGTACATCATATAAAGTTAAAACAAAGCCGTATTCCAAACCAAAAGAAGTGATACTATATCGGTTGCTTCGATACTATGTCTGCTTTCGACAGTAATCATCACTTCCCCAGCTCCAAGTTTCCTAGTTTGTTCTGGATCCTGATTCATGGTACAAATGTGAGAACTAGCAACTGAATCCAGTATCCAAGAAGTAGAAAATACAGTAGCAGAAAAATTCGTTTCCAAAACTAAAAGTTCTGTACCTGAAGCGCCATGAAGGATCAGACAGTCTCTTGCCCAGTGACCCAGCTCACTGCATTTGAGGCATTTGGCTGACTTCACCCTCTTGCTCTTAGGAACCATCGGGGCCATGCCCCTACCCTTAAAATTCTTGCTTCATGGACCCATCTGCTTCTTGGTCTTTTTATTCTTATTCTTGGACCTCCGAGATCTATAGTAAATCACAAGAGCAGACTTCTTCATACACAGAGTTTTCATCTGAGACTAAGCGGTTATGAGTTTGTTCATCAATCCTGCTAAATTGCAAGCAATCTCATTGTAGTGGAAGTTTATAACAAACTGTGTGAAAGAATCAGAAAAGACTGCAGGATAAGGTCGGTCTGGAGAGAAGCATGCATCCTAAAATCAAGAGCCTCCAATCTCTCGATAATAGAGATAATTTTGAGTACATGGTCTCCAACTTTCTCACCTTTATTCATCTGGGCACCGAACAGTTGCTTGAATGTCTCATATCTAGCAGTTCGACTGTGCTCACCATAAATCTCGGTTAAGTGAGATAAAATATGCCTGGAAGAAGTCTATTTTCTCATGAGCTCTCTGAAGCTCATTAGGCATAGAGGCCATCATATAGCCACGGACTCTAATGTCATCCTTAACCCACTTTTTGCGGTGATCAATATCTTCCTGACTAGCTGTGGTCCGCACCGGAGCTATCGGAATGTCCGCCTCCAAGACGTATCCCATCACCTCCATACTGAGGACTATCATCAGGTTGTGGAGCCAATCCACAATGTTAGGCCCGTTTAAGGTGTTCTTTTCATGTAGAATTGTAAACGGGTTCATAGTCATTTTGAGAGTTGATATTTTGTTTGTCTGCATTAAGTACGACAGATTGATTAGTGACTTGTTCAATTATGATCTGAGTTTAGAATTAAGGTCTTTTCTATTCTTTTAACCCAACTCCCACTACTTTTATCGGAATAACGCACTCTCTTGTGAAATCCAGAAGTATTTGTTCAATACTTCATAGTGATGATCGAGTTCTTTATAAATTTTAATAGAGGGCAACCGAACAGGTTTCTAGTCTATTAATCTTCATAAAGTGGTGTCCAACACCAACCCATCTAATGGATGATTCGATCTTCTTTTCCCCTTGTTCACTCCCCTCAACCTATATGGTTTCTATAGTTCATGAACAAGTTAAGTTTACACCATCGACGCTTATCAGTTCCGCAATTGAATCTTATCCAACAACCTAATAGGTATCTAGGGATAAAATTTTCTCCAACCGAAGGCATCCAATGCACTCTCGTAATTTATCGACCCTCCCCAAACAACTACGCCGATAAATCGGAAGGATAGCACATCAGGTTTGGATTTCAATTTTCCAAGAGCTCGACGGAGGGAAGGAAAAATCTTGAAACCTTGTAAATGTAATATTTTGACATGGGAGAATTTTTTTGATTAATGTTACACTTTGCACATTAATACATTTAGGCGTGTTTGTACCATTCATACCATATGAATAAAACATACACAACCTAGTTGCTACCAACATGTAGTCCATGGACCGTTCATAGAACAAAACATCGTAATCTAATTACATGTCTTTGGTCTTGAACCTTCGTCTTCGCAAACGGATTTTTCTCCGGTCTTCGTCATTACATATAAATTTTACATTAAAATTGCATTCTAAATACACATTTCTCTAGTAAAATAAATAGGCTCAAAATGGCTTTTACAACCCAATCGAAAACAATCGATTCAAAACTATTTCCATGAATTACATCATCATTCACAAGCATTCATCCAATAAACACTAAGAGAACAGAAAAACGTTCAATCGTAATACGGTCAATCAAAAGCATTCCAACAAATCAAGTTTCCCACTTTAAAATGAAATACCATATTCCATTTTAATCAAATTATATCCGATATAAGATACGGGAGATTAATTTTCTGAAATAGACGGAAAAACGAGCCCGGACAGTGCTGGGACAGTGCTCGAATCGCGATTCGAGCAAACTAAATTGCGATCCAAATCCCAGACCGAGATCCCAAGAGGCCAAGCCAAAATCAGCATTGTTCTCGGTTCCGTCCAACGGCAATCCGGGGCTTGATATTCGATCGGATATCTAATATCAATATTTTTCAACTTTCATATCTTCAATATGAATCATACTTCTAAGAAATACAAGATTTATATTTTGGTATGAATTTACGAAAAAACACAACTACAACGAACAAACAAACATATATAACGATTAAACATTTATGATTGCAAATCATAAATCATTCAACCAAACATTCGAAATGTTAATATCGTATATACGATCGAAAGACCTATCTCTGATACCACTATTAGGATTCGCATACAAAAACAAAGGGCGCAGCGGAAGCGAAAACTAGAAGTTTAACACGAATCTCTCAAGAGGATCGACTCAAGCTACTTATATACGAATATAAAATGAACAAAGAGGAAGATACGATATAATACCCTTGTAGTCCGTTGATTTAATCGTTGAGAAGGTCCCGGTGACCGCAATTCTGATTTGATAAGTCCTCAATGATGTCCCTTACGAATTCAATCTGCAACAAGCTCTTGGATGATCCAACGCTGAAAACATCGCGTCTCTATCTTAACACTCTAAGTGTATAGATATATTTTTCTCTCTATTTTCTCTCAATTTTTCTCTGAGAAAATATGAAGATGATGACAATGGTGATTGAAGAAAGAAGAAGACAACTAAAGTATCTCTCTCTTGTTCAATATTAATGAACCGTATGGTACCAATAAGAGAGGGAGGAGAAGACTTTTGTTAACATGTCTTCACATTCATTCACCTAACCTTGTCCCCTTAACAATAAACATCTAATGTTTATTAATACATCACAAGATTCCTTTGATTTAAAAAATGAAAAGTCTTCCACCATGAAAGGTGGAAGAAACAACATCTTGTCAAGACGTGCAGGGAGGTCCATATTGAAAGAGTTAGGAAGTTCGGTTCATTTCGGACTCCCGCAAGTCCAATCCGATAAACTTCATTCAGTCTCGATGTATTTATATGAATCAATTAATCCAATTAATTAATTATATGAAATACAATATATAATTCATTTCTCTAATAAATAATTATACATGTGAATCAAATTAATCACCCAATAATTTATTTAATTCATTAGGCTGTAAATTAATTTATCTAATAAATTAATTTAGACATCTAATGTCTGAAAATTAATTAGACATCAAATGTCCAATAAATTAGATATCTAATATCTAAGAATCATTTAAGAGAGAATAAGCTTGATTCGTTCCATCGTCAATCCTATTGTGCGACTTAGTAGGTCCGTCTCAGTTAGCAATGGGAGGAACCAAAGAGTAGTAACACCACCTAGCCAGCCTGGCGGCCTACGCTGTACCCTAACTGAGAATGAATGATGGGGATTATTCCAAAACCTTTCTATTGTGAATACCAGTATACGTATAAACCCTTCTCTCATCAATCCTGATCAAGTTTTAGGGTCACAGTCAGTCAAACCCTATTTATACTTGACGCTATGCTCGAGTTTATGTAAATCGAGATCACTGAGCTCTTATGTATCTAATACAACTAGCTCCAATACTTTGGCCAAAGACTTATGATATCATCTGCCAATAACTGCATAGCATATATACCGGTTCACTTACAGGAGAAAGAATTATATCTTGGTATTTAGTAGAACCTACTACTTGCCCGTCAAGATGCATGTCGAGGTTGACCCCCACCTTCTAGTTTTCTAGGTCGAACTACTCTAGTGAAAATCATAATGTCACAAGCACATCCCTACTAAATCCTCAAGTCGAAGGTTCATGAATACCTATAACAACCTTTAGATTCCGTCATTGACTGTCCTAGAGTTAATTCCGTGTGAAGAATCGAGGGTGAGTCGGTTTAAGGATACTAATCTCATTAGCATACCTATAACGTGTGCTCCCACTAAATGTTAGTGATGAGAGGCACTCTACAAGTCAAATAACACATTATATAATTCTTTACATAAACTTAACGCCCAGTCAAGTTTCATCGACTTGCGAGCGATTAAGTATTTAAGCCATAAACCTTTCTAGTGCCGATCCCCTTATCTAATAAGGAGTGAAATGTTTTGCTCTCCAATACAAGGACTAGTTTCTGTATATATATTTACAAGTCAGGAATACCAATGACTTTCAGTAAATAAAGAAATATTCAATTGCCTTCTGATAATAATTTACAAACAGCAAGTACGATGCCCTCACTATAACATCCTCTGAGTGGCAGTTTAGGGCATACTCCTAACAGTGTGGCAGTCCAGAAGCTACTGGACTGGGTTGAAGGATTCACTAGCGCGCGCTAAGGCTTATAGTTAGCGCACGCTAACTGTGCATTTGGTAGAATGCTCTGTAGTGAGGCTTCGATAGCGTGCGCTAAATTATGTTGATTAGCGCACGCTAATCTGTCTGGTATATAAACCGTATAACATGCTTATTTTCTCATTTTCACTTCATTTCTTCTTCTCTCCGTGGGATTGAGACGAATTTGCTTCCACTAAAAAGGAGAATTACCAAACCAATTTATCTTTACAAGTAATAGACATAACCACAACAAGTGAATATTCACATAACACGTGATGATAATGCAACTACCTCTAACTATTTTATTTCCTTCGGCTGCATTTTTCATCATTTTGTTGTTGCCAGCTTACCACATCCTCAAGATGCTCCATATCCAACTCCTCCTTCCTTGTTTCATGACCATGGCTATCATTGTGCAAGTTTTTCTCAGCTTCTCTATCCTTCGGTTCCCCATCTTTGTTTGGATTTTTAGTAGTCTCATGCCCCATGTCTATGTTTTTACCTTCTTCTTATTGTGGTGTTGGGAATTGTCCTTCTTGGTCACTGTTGTCAGCATCCATACTCCACAGTAGATCATCTCTTTTATGTTCTTCTCCGAGCATTCACTCAAGTTCTTCAATTTTCATATTTTGTATACTATCTTCATATTCATGTTGTTCTATTCTGACATCTGACTTACAATCAATTGCATAGTTGTGTCACCATTCTCGGCAAGGATGTCTAAAATCCTATGAATTACTCTCTCTACCTCATCTTTGTTGTCATCCTGGATTGTTGGTTTTAGTTAATCCAACATTACAGCTATATATCCTTTAACTCTCTATCATTTTTCTGTTTGGTCGCTTGAGGTGCATGTAATCAGATCAAAACACATTTAGAACTGCCTACATGGCAATGTACCAATTATGATAATATCTTTCCCTACTCATTCTTCGACGCTGTAATGTTGATACTGCAAGACTAATCTTTGTCGATTGGGCATCAGCCATGGTAATCTTATCGGATCAGTTATCACCCAAGGTCCCACTGCTATCAAATCTGGAATGCAACAAAGAAAACTGAATTATCTACCCATGTAACATTATTACCAATATGATAACCATTACCACCCAAAATAACATTTTTTTGCGATACGAAGAGAAAATCGAATTTGTTTACCTCCAACATATTTGGTTTATTCTCTAGGATGCTTAGGTCGAACATGTAACACCCCTAAAATCATCCGGAGATACTACAGCACTATAGGGCTCGCACCGGATCCCACAAGACTAAAATTCATTTTAGCAATCATTTCAAACACGCATAATAGGCTAACGACATTAATATCTTTCACATACTTAAATAAATTCCAAAATCCATTTTTCAAATACAGTCATAAAATCCCATTTGAATGTACAAGGCCAAAAATACTAAAACTCAACAGTCCAAAATGTATGTTAAGTCACCACTTACATGTACCAACAAAATGGTTTGGAGGATTGGCTTTTCAAAAAAAAAACAAGTTTGTAAAATACAAGAAAGCAATTTAAAAAACACAGACGCATTAGATATGATAAAAATACATTTGCAACAGAAAATAACAAATAGTCAAAATACTCGATTCTTAAACACACGTCATAGCCAGTATCATCTGGGAAGCCCATCTCTTCACGACCGTTACAAGCTCGATCTCTGAGTATCTAAAAATAAAGTCCTTGATGGGGTCATCCATAATACTCAACAAAGATAACGATCAAATCATCATGAATAATTACATATCAATGCAATTACAAGGTAAGAGTACCACCAACGTAATCTCACCGTCATAACCTTACCAGCTCGTGGTAATCCATATCAAACCAATCCTTACCATATTTCAACTCTTGTAATCTCAATAACAAAATGAACTCATACATAAATATATATACCATATTCCAAACAATATCCAGATGCTCAAAACATCATCATAACTCACCATCACAAAATATGATTGATCCGATCCATCGGATAACATCACCAAATATCAATCTATAATAACCAATTGTTAATCAAAATACAAGGGCCAAGAAAGAATACGAGATATACCTAAAGATACGCAACACCGCGATGAATCATGTCAGTTTAATTCGAGATTAGATCAATACGACATATTGACTTGATCATAATAAAAGTCCTACAATGCACACTCAACATGACAACATTAATATACTCAACAAGACAACAACAACAACAACATACACTCATGGTAATCCGTGATACAGCATTCACCACATAGACCCCAAGATGATCCCATCGGACCAACACGTGGTGGAAAACCCCGCCCAGTAATCTAGCAGGCACTAGCTGTTGGGATTCAATGATAAAAATGAGTTACATAGTGGAAAAATAAACCGGTCAAACTGGATAAAAACCGAACCCCTAGGAGGATCGATCAAGCATCATATATTGATATAAATTAATTAAGGTAAGATTAAAGAAGTCATACCCTCGTAGTTCTTTGATAATTTTATCTTGATGAAAAACCCGAGCCAAGCTTCAATAGTTTCCGGCCACTGAAAAATCCGTTCTTTTTCATATCACCAACAGGAACACGAATCCAATTCATTCGAACTTGGTGAATGATCAAACACCAAATATGTCGAGTGTCTCTATGTTACCATGCGACGGATATTGATCGGAAAAATTATATATCAATCCATTCTCTAAGAACATAGCCAGGAATTGATATAGTACTTTTCTTCTCTTCACTTCCTTTTCTTTCTCTCTATGATGAACAAGAAAAATTTAAGAAACTATTTCTTCCTCCCACTCTAAAATCACGGCTGGACTTGTAATGTGTGTGTATGTGTTTTTTCAGCTTCATACATGATGTGAAAGACATGCACATTATATAATCAAAATGAGATCAATAATGAGATTTTGATATCTCATTCATTTGTCCTCCGCCCATTAAATAATTATAAAACACCTCACGCACCACATGACAAAAGGAAACCACATGGAAGGTGTGAAGAGGGTCGGTCATAGGTTGGTGAGAAAATGAGCCGAGCCACTCAGCTCGTATACCGGATATACGCGTGTCTAATCCATAAAGTACACTTCGTTTATCTCAAATGTATTTATACTTAACTAATTAATCCAATCAATTAATTTTATCAAATACAAAATTATAATAATATATCCCAAGAAATAATAATTTATGTATTAAATTAATCACCAAGTAATTAATTTCAATTCACAAGACTGCTGTGATTTATCATATAAATCAAATTAGATATGAAATATCTAATATTAATGAAGAGATAATAAATAAATATTTATCCATCAAATATCCTTGTGCGCGACTCCACAAGTCCTTTCCAATCGGCAATAAGAGGAACAAATTAGTACGGAAACACTTAGCAGTATAGTGCCTCACACTGTAACCCAACTAAGAACGAATGATCAGATCATTCCAAAACCATTATGTCGTGAATGCCGTATACATATAAACTCTTCAATCATATATCCCAGTCAAGTATTAGGGTCACGATAAAGAATCTTATCTTGGTATTCAGAAGATACTGACATGCCCACTAAGTTGCACTTCAAGGTTGACCCCAACAACCGATGATTGGATCGAACTACTCTAGTGACTAACTTAACGTCACAAGCACATGCCCTACTGAAACCTCAAGTCAAAGGTTCACGTATACCTATCACAACCTTTCGGTTCAGTCATTGACAATCGTGGAGTGAAATCCATGTGACTGAATCGAGGCGAGTCATGTTCGAATATACTAACCTTATTAGTGTTGGGATAAACAATCCTGTACCGTGTTTTGATAAAGTGCCAACATACAACAAGTAGCTGTCCCGAAGCCAATCATACAGCAAAAAGTCAAGTGCCTCATTATACAGCAAAAGTATAAAGTGCCATCATACAGCAAGAAGCTCATTAGTCGATATGACACCAAGTATGGAAGCTGTCCTGAAACATTCATACAACATCCTTCTATACAGCAGCACTAGATAGCCTACAGCGTTGGAACCTACAGCTACAGCACTGTAAACACAACATGTTGGATACCGCATACAGGCTCTAAGTGTTGAGATCTTAAACACTTATCCAACAGGACTGAAGACCGCAAGCCACCATTTGAAAAGAAGTATTTAAATACTGACTGGATAAATTATTTAAATACCAGCCGACAAATATCTTCAGACAAGGAGCAAAATCCGGATCTTGTACTATGCAAGTCCATCAACAGGTTGGAACGGATTTTTTGCGAAATGGATCTATTCCCAATGGATCTATTCTAAACGCTATATATACCCCGAAATTTGAAGATCAGAACACATGAATATACTCAAACATATGAATATACATAAGATCAAGATCTGAAAACTAAGCGAACTGAGATATACTGAGATACACTCGTGAACATCACAAGAACAGTATATCAAGAGCAATCATATTTCTTCAAGCTTATTGGCAATCCTGAGAGAAGAAATATATAAGTGCTCAACCTTGAAGAACACATTATCAGCTCAAGCTCAAGAAACTCAAGTTGTTCTTCAACCCATGATCTTACATTTAAAGAAAACCATCAGCCCTGTGGGCATTGAGAAAGCCTTACTTTTCCTAAACTGTGTGTGACGGATCTGCATTGAAGAGATGAAGCTTCGGAACTATGTGTGAAGAAGTTAGTCAAGTGAAAGCTTTGACCAATCTGTGTGAACGGTTGAAAGCGATAGTCTTTGTATCAATCTGTGTGAATGATACAAGGATAGGTTTGATTATAGACATGTAGTTGTGTACGTAGTGTTTATAATAAACATTTTCACTCCTGTGTGGAGGACCAGTTAACATAGATGGTTTACCTCGAACCACTTTAAATATCGTGTAATTTACCTTCTGCAACTTACTGCTTTCATTAATGTGATTATTTTACAAGTATACTCTGCATACCCTGTATGCACCAAGCAAACAGGACAAAACCTAGTTGCTGTATTTACAGCAACTTACCTTAACAGACTTCCGCTATGCACTCTTTTTTGAAAAACGTACAGCTTATTACTTAAAACAATTTCCAAGCTGTATTCTGTATACATAGTGTCCAACAAGTGGCATCGGAGCGGTTGATTCTGAAAAGAATCAGTCGTATTTTTAACCGAATCAGATCCCATAATCACTTATTTTTGAAAACTTCTTTATCTTTCCTAATCTTAGACATGGATACCTCACTGATTAATAAGGTACCAATGTTTTCTATTAACGAGTTTGATGACTGGAGAATTAGGATTGAGGCTAATCTTGCCGCCAAGCATGAAAAGATAATTTAAATGTCCTCACCCTAACGTTCAAAGGTTGCCGGAAACCGTGCAACAAGAAAAAGACGAAAGAAGACGTGCTTGGAAAAACAAGCTCAAGGCCCTGATTGGCGAATCAGAAGCCTCCCCCGCACCAACAAAGTCCAAAGAATGTCTTCAGGCAGTCACTGACAGTGACTCGTCCAATGACGAATTCGAAGATAAAGCATATATGTGCTTTATGGCCAAAGACTTACCGGAAGACGAAGATAGCGATGATGAGGTAAGCTCAACCTCAAATACTCCTGTAAATGCATCTCATACCTTTGAAAATATGATGAATGAATTTAAAAACATTCAAAAGGCACATAAGACATTGAAAAATGAAAACATACAGCTCCAAATTTCTAACTTAGAGCTAAAGGAAGAAAACGACTTGCTGAAAGTAAATTACGAAAATATGTCTGTCGATTGTGAAAATAGCAAAGTCGATCACGAAAAACTCATGGAGAGCAATCATCATGTTGCTCACGAACTGAATGAGGTTAAGTCTCACAGCGAAAGCAAGATAAATGATTTCGTTCTGCTCCAAGCCAAAATAAAAATTCTCGAAAAACGAGAAGGAGAACTTGAGACCATCTTGAAATCATTCGAGAAATCATCTAAAAGGATGGAAGAAATTCTAAGCACCGGGGAACATGCTCATGATAAAAGTGTCTTAGGATACAACTCATTATCCAATAAAGGGAAAACTACTACTGTGTTCGTCAGGGGTGTGGAACCCATTCCTGTATCGGAAGAAATCCCGAGTCCTGTGAAGGTACCTGCTGCACCGCGACCAGCAAAGGCTGTCATTCTGCCACCACAATAATATCACAAACAGCGGAATCCTCAGACATTCACACCTGTAAGGCGTAACCAACAGCATGTTCCCCGAGCATATCAAACGTTCCAGTAGTTGTTCAAAAAGTAGGTTTTACCCAAATATCAAAGGCCCGCACAGTAGTACTTCCAACAGTACAGCGCGCCTAGATATTGGATATAGGAGCCTCGTTATCCATCGCAAAAACAGGTCACCGCAAAGTATCAGCAACAGCTTTGGGAATCTAACTGGAGACCCATAAGGCAAGCTGTAAGGCCTAAGAAAATGGCTCCACCTCCCAGACGGCATTCATACTGGATTAATAATAATAACCCTGAATTTTCATGCATAATAATTATCAAGGTTACAACGACTACGTGCCTGCCCCACGTAGACACCACAAGAACGGTCCTAAAGTAACCTACAACAAGCCAATTGCTGTCAGGCAAATCTGGGTACATAAAGGCACTAACATCCATGGACCCAACATTCAAAGGGGACCTAAATCTACTTAATTTCTCTGCCTACAGGACATCTTAGAGAAGGACATCTGGTACTTCGACAGCGGGTGTTCTCGGCACATGACAGGAGATAAAAGCAAGCTGTCTGATTTCATAGAAGGTCGCGGTCCAAAAGTGCGCTTCGGTGATAAATCAAAAGGAAGAACAAGAGGGAAGGGAAACCTGCTTGTAGGAAAATTCAAAGTCACCGATGTAGCTTATGTTGAAGGCTTACAGTATAATCTACTTAGTATTATCCAGTTTTGTGACAAATGTAACACGCCCAAACCACTCGGGAACATTACAGCGTCGTAGACCCTCTCCGTGAGGATCTACCAGGATAATTACAAAAACAATACATCACATTACATGCCGACATGGCTAAATAATGAACTATTTGACCGAATTGGTCTTTTACCACAACATACACATCAAACATACATAATTCTTTCCCACAACTCAGACCCACGTAGGGGTTAGAATACATCAACATTCCCATAAGATGGGAAATACCACAACGGAAATACAAGACAACAAGACTTTACTAAAATACTCAACACGGGTCTTCATGTGATTCGTATCGTTGTCTTCTATCATCCTTCATACCGATCTTGTGATTCTCTACCCAGCAACCTACAAGTACCTGGACGTAATACAGACATCCACCCCCCGAATACTCGGGGGTTAGCAAAACTCCATTATTTTGCTAGTGCAAGTATAAAGTTCAAATACGAGCTATACAAAACATACTCGAAGAATGTAATAAATTGATTAATTTCACAATTCAGCCCAACAAAGACTTCCCGAGATATTTCATTGGACAAAATAGTTCAAACCGTAAAAGTTGAAATGAGACATGTAGACTCTTTGAAAAGCATTTAAAGATTATCGGGAGTTTTAGAAAGACATTTATGGGCTAACGAATCTTCAACTCGACAAACGAAATAGGGACACAGGCCAAAGAATTGTTTTTGCTCAAAAATACCAATCCGGTCACAAACATAGGGTCCACCACCCAATCATCCACATCACAAACTTGAGTGAATAACCCAATGGTCACACTCGATACACAACCAAATTATAATGTACAGAAACAATCATAGGGCCCGTATCCTTATGCCAAAAAATATCACAATCAAGAAACGAATCATATACGACACTTATACTGGTGCTATTCTAGCCAAGTACCAAGACACTACATATGACGTAGCTCACATCGGGAATTACAATGCTGTGATATTCCGGACATATCACAATTATCGAAAACAACATCATGCCATAATCATCATCACAAAACAAACTCCCGAGCTATACTGGCCCTGTACCTCTCGAGCAAGATACACACCCCAGAGACACCTCGTCAGGCCCTCCCTGGTGCATAGCCCAACCGAGTGATCCGTAGAACTCGAAGTCTAAACAGATCCCAGGGGACCCTCGCTGGTTTTACTGGGTTCGCACACAACTCAATAACCACATGGCACAAATCACATTCACCAAAAACACATTCTCCCGAAGTACATCAAATGTAAATCAAGGTACTTGGTAGGAATGGCCACTTAACCCGGCACATACTCACAACCAATATTATACAGCATCACATACTCATCAGTAAACACACATATCCACACACATACACACCTCTTGCCAAAAAGACATAATCTTTAGGTCCACTAGTGATGAAATCACACACAACGGCACCATCCTCAAATAAGGAACTCCAATGCACAACACTAATACACATTCTCGAAACAACACATTCATTCACAAACATACAAGTAGATCTTTGTGAAAGCTTTTATCGAGAATATACCAATTATTTTGTAAGTTCATTAAAAACATTCCGATCGCACACATACTCAATTACCAACTATTACAGCTACGAAACATAAAGGGTATAGGCAATATACTTGCTTCGATAATTGATACAGGACACTCCGATGAACACGGCTTGACCGGGAACCTCGAACACCTACAATTCTTCAAGCGGAAAACAACGATAACTCGATCGATCGGGAAACAACGAACGGAAGAGTTCCGACTCGGGTTCTTCACAAGGAACCTGACCCTAACATCATGACATCAAAATCAACAATCGTACGAGGTAGAATAATCATAGAATGCCCGAATCCCCTTTGTGAATTTTACTAGACACCTTCAAGGCGTCGATTAAGAACTCAACAAAACAACGGATCTATAGCAATCGAACCATGGAACGACAAGGAAATGGGTATAATGCAACTTAATAATCAACAATACATCACTAATCTAAGTTAACACCGATCAAACAGACGAAATCAAACAAAATCCCCAATTTTCCCAAAACTAGGATTTTAGGAAAACTAACCTCGATTCGTTGGATCAAGGGATGTTATGGGATGATCGATCGATGATATGGGCTCATGAACTTCATAGATTAATTATTAAACATCATGCCTTCAAGTTCCCCAAGGCTCTATCCGCGGAAGGGAGAAAGAGAAATGGGAAAAATGACTGAAACTGGACTGCTCGATCATATATATACTGGTGCAGACAGCGTGCCCTAAGCTTCCGAGCTAGCACGTGCTAACGGGCGGTCATGGTCGAGAACATTCGGCCGGGGCCCTCCATTATGTGCTAGACATGTGCGCTGTCGGCCTGGTATCGTACGTTAGCCGACTGGGTAGCGTGCGCTACAACTGCCGATTAGCGCGCGCAGTGACCGATAGTGGCGTGCACTACGACTGCCGATTAGCGCGCGCAGTGACCGATAGTGGCGTGCGCTACCTGCTGTCCGCCCGAAGTCCAGAAACCTCTCTACCCCTGCTGCCTCGGCCTACTAGCATGTGTAGCCTTCTAGCCGTAGCGCGCGCAGTCTTCCGGCCGTAGCGTGCTGTCACGGGGTTATACATGCGCCTCGCTAAGTTACTTCACCGTGCGCCACTATCTTAGACTGCCAAGTAGTAAGCCTTTCAACAACTAAGATTGCTAGGAAGGAAAGTAGGAGAATGCTTGGAGAAGGTTTTCTTGTATTGCACTATAGCAAATCAGATTTCTCAAGATGAGTTACAAATGAGCCCCAAGGGGGTATTTATACTAAACCTCCAAGCCTACAAATTACCATCATCACACTACTATTCCAAATATTTACAAGAATGCCATCAACTAGATTATTCTATACAATTCTAGGTAACTCTAAGAAGACTTCTTGGAGTCCCCAGACTTCTCTGGAACGTCCGGCCCGACCCGGACCGAAGTGTCCCGGGCCGGCCCGGACAAGGCCCGATTTGGCCCGAAGTAATCTGACCCGTTTTCTGAGATTCTGGAATCCTATTTGAACCTATGGAACTGATCGGTCTCAATCTTGATGCTTCTATGGTCTTCTCTCTGAAGAGTGTGCTCCCCGGCCTTTTAATGTCTACTGCACTCGCAAGGCTTTTTCCGTCTAAGCCTATTATAGGAAGGGTAGTCCTCTGTGAGCTTGACATGGTCCCTGGACGTGCGCGGCCATGCCGCCTATCCATCCGCAAGGCTTTGGCCTGATGATGCGAGATGCTTGTCGCCATAAGGTGGGGCGTGACATTCTCCCCCACCAAAGTCGTGACCATCCTCGGCACGATTCTATCCCGATACTCTTCGATCATTTGTCGGAATTGCCATAGGTGATCCTCATGTTCCCAGCTATTTTCAGCGTCTGGGAGTCCCTTCCAATGCACAAAGTATTCGGTGTATGGGGCCACGCCCCTTCGTCGAACCTCCCGATGCAAAATGATCTCGGCTACTTCCTTGTCTAAGGAAGTAATAACGGCAGTAGGTGCTCGATGTGACTGAGCTCGGTCTGGATCCTCCATGTCTTGATGGTATGGCTTCAATTGGCTTACATGAAAGACCTAGTGTATCTTCATTTTCGGCAGTAGTTCCACTCGATAGGAAACTGTCCCAACACATCGCTTGATTTTGTAGGGTCCCTCGTATCTCCAGATAATCCCTTTTGCACAGCCCGAAATGCTTTAAATTTATGCGGGAGAAGTTTCACCATAACCAAGTCCCCTTCATTGAACTCAACTGCTTGTCGCTTGAGATCGGCCCATTTCTTCATCTTCTTGGCCGCATTGTCCAATGATGCTCGGGCCAAGTCCTATTCCTCCTGTAATGACTTAGCAAAGGTATATGCTGCGGGACTTTGTCCTGTGCATCCGGTGGCAATGTTGTTCGTTGTCGCCGGTTGTCTCCCTGTGGCAAGCTTGAATAGACTGCATCCGGTTGATTCACTTTTCTATAAATTGTATGAGAATTGCGTCGTGTCTAAGAGTTTGGCCCAATCCCGTTGGTTGGCACTCACATAGTGCCGCAAGTAGCACTCAAGCAGTGCATTAACTCTTTCTGTCTTCCCGTCCGTCTGTGGGTGGAAACTTGTTAAGAATGCTAAATTCGAGCCCAATAGTTTGAAAAGTTCAGACCAAAACTTCCCTGTGAAACGTGGGTCTCGGTCACTCATGATTGTTCTTGGAATGCCCCAATGTTTGACGACATGTTTTAAGAACAACATGGCCGTCTCTAGAGTCGTTATGTCCGCCGGTGCTGGAATAAAGGTTGCGTATTATGAGAACCTGTCTACCACAACTATAATTGACCCATACCCCTCCGATTTAGGTAATGCCATAATAAAGTCCATCGAAACGCTTTCGAAAGGATGTTCCGGTATGGGTAAGGGTTGAAGTAGTCCACCAGGTTGTTGTTGTTCCACCTTGTCTTGTTGGCATACAAGACATGTCCAGACGTATGCCTCTACGTCCTCACGCATCCTGGGCCAAAAGTAAGAATTGTCAATTAAAGCCATTGTATGGTACATACCTGGGTGTCCATCCCATAGTGAATCGTGGCATTCCTTCATGATCTCCCTACGTAAGTTTCCCCATTTGGGCACATACAAACGGTTGCCTTTGGTAAAGAGTAGCCCGTCTCGTTCCCATAACTGTCTTGTCTTGTCGCGCCTGGAAAGTTCCATGATGTTTCCTGCGAAGGGGTCCTGCCTCAATCCCTCACGTATGCGGTCCTTGATGCTTCCTTCGGCTTTGGTCAAGGCTGAAAGCTTGGCCTTCCGGCTTAATGCATCGGCTACTCGATTAAGCACTCCTAGCTTATACTCGAGGCTGTAGTCGAACTCGGCTAGGAATTCTTGCCATCTTGCTTGCTTTGGTGTAAGCTTCTTCTGAGTTTAAAAATAACTTGTGGCTACGTTGTCGGTTCGTACCACAAACTTGCTCCAAGTGAATAATGCCTCCAGGCCCTGAGGCAATGTACCACGGCTGCCATCTCCTTCTCGTGTACCGAGTACCATCTCTTGGTGTCATTCAATTTTCTGCTCTCGTTGGTAACGGGATGTCCTAGCTGCATCAATACTCCACCGATGGCATAATCTGATGCATCGGTCTGAACCTTGTATGCCTTGGCATGATCTGGCAAGGCAAGAACTAGTTGCTCCGTCACTTTGCCTTTAAGTCTCTCAAAGGCCTCTCGGCATTTATCCATCCAATCCCATTTGCGGTCCTTCTTCAATAGGTCTGTTAGTGGTGCTGCAATCCCGGAGTATCCTTCGATGAAGTTCCGGTAGTAGTTCACTAGTCCCAGAAAATATCGGAGTTGGGTTACGCTGGTTGGCGGTTCCTAATCTCGAACTGCTTTCACTTTGGCCTTGTCCATCATTATCCGACCATCCTTGATACGATGCCCTAGAAAAGTCACTTCCTGTTGGGTGAATGTGCACTTCTTCAACGTTGCATAAAGTTCATTTTCCCATAGCACCTGGAACACCTGTCGCAAGTGTTCTACATGCTCCTCCATCGATGATGAGTAAATGACTATATTGTCCCGATATACGACCACAAACTTGTCTATGTATGGTTGAAACACCTTGTTAATCAATGTGCAAAAGGTCGCTGGGGAGTTTGTAAGCCCAAATGGCATCACAAGAAAATCGAACAATCTATACCTTGTTCCCATAGCAGTCTTGGGTTGATCTCCTTCGGCTATCCGGACCTGCCAATATCTGGATCTTAGATCGATCTTTGAAAAGTACTTGGCACATCCCAGTTGGTCAAACAATTCTCCCATGAGTGGAATGGGATACTTGTTGCGAACCGTCAGCTTATTGAGTGCCCTATAGGCCACGCACATAGGTAAGGATCCATCATGCTTCTTCTGGAGCAGAACGGGCGATCCATAAGGAGATTTGGATGGTTGGATCATCTTGGAATCCAACAACTCTTTCAATTGCTTCTGCAACTCCTTCAGTTCGGGTGGTGGCATCCTATAGGGTGTCCTTGAAGGTGGATTCGCATCGGAAATCAGTTCAATTTTGTGGTCCACATCCCATCTGGGCGGCAGCTTCTTAGGTAGTTCCGCGGGCATCACATTCTGGAACTCCTCTAAAACGGCTTGAACTTCCTTTGGTACATCTTTCCCATCAGCATCGTTTCCATCATCAGGAATGTAAAATGCAGCGAAGGTCTCTTCCTACTTCCGAAGTCCTCGATTAAGTTATATGGCTGAAAGGGTGCTTGTCCCCTTTGCTTCCCTCTTGGCCGGAACGGCATCTGTCTTGTCAGAGTCCAAAATGACTAAGCAATCTGAAAATGGAAGAATGCAAGCCTGAACTTGGTCGAACCATTGTAACCCAAGAACCAAATCGTAGTCATTGATGGTCACTACGGTGAAGGTCATCATTCCCTGCCAATCACCTATCATTGCTTTCACTCCTCTTGCTTCGCCGGTCACCGGTTTAGCATGGGTGTTCACTGACTTGATCGATCCATTTGTTGGAGTGACAGTAAGTCGTAATGCTTTAGCTACGCCGTCCTGCATGAAGTTGTGCGTAGATCCTGTATCCGCCAAGGCTTTAATGTGTGTGCCTCCGATCAAGGCATCCACGAACATATACCCTTTCCGGGGTCCCTTTGCTGGATCTACGATGGCTTTTACAGCATTGAGCAGACTCAATGAGCCCATGTGCGCACCATCCGTAACCTCGGTCTCTGTGGTCTCTTGAATAGATGCGACCTTCTTCCTATGAAATGGGTAATCGTACTTCATGTGAGAGGTACTGTGACAAATGTGACAACCTTTCGGCTTACCTGTCTTGTCCACTGGTTGCTTGCCCGAGTAATTGTTTGGCCTCAATCTCGATGGGCGGTCTCCCCCACCTTTGCCTTTGTCCGTGTGGAAAGTCCTTGGCTTATCGCTGGTTTTCAACTCCTTTGAGCCCTCTTCCACCGCAATGGCAGTCGCCACGTCCTAAACATTGCGCCTTTCGACCTCTTGCCTCGCAAAAGGCTTGAGTCCGTCCATAAATGCAAATAGCTTGTCGGTCACGTCAAGCTTGGTATCTCCAGCACAATTTCTTGGAACTCCTTGACATAGTCTTCGATAGTGCGAGTGTGGCTAAGTCTCTTCAGCCTGCCTCGAGCCTCGAACTCCACATTCTCGGGATAGAATTGCTTCTTCAATTCAGTCTTGAAGTCTTCCCAGGAAGCCATCCTGCGCGTGCCACTCTCAATGTCAGCCTGCTTGGTCCTCCCCCATAGTACGGCTGTGTCGGCTAAGTAAAAGGGCGCCGTCCGCAACTTGGTGTCATCATTTCGAATGTTTGATACACCGAAGTACTGTTCCAGGTTCCATAAGAAATTGTCAATCTCTTTGGCGTTTCTCGATTCGTTGAACTTTCCAGGCCTTGGAATGTCAATTCGTGCATGTGTCGCACCCACATGTCCTTATCCATTTGCTATTGCCCTCTTCACAGTAGCCATCTCTGCCTTGAGAACCTCCATGCTTTCTTGCATGGCCAGGATCATGGCCCGAAAATCGGCCACCTCATTCTTCATGTCCCCATCACAGGCATTGATAGTAGAAAGTACCTGGTTATGCAGCTCCTCACCAGCTTCTTCTAAGTCATCCACCCTCTTCGCAACCTCATCATAGACCTCCTCCATTAGAGTCACTCGACTGTCCATGGCAGCAACCCGATCGACAGACTTGTCTCTACCCTTCTTGGTCTTCTCGGCTTGAGTGTTGGGTTGGGTAACATCGGATGATTGTGCCATCTTCCTCCTTGCACGATCAGCTAGCAATCGTCGAAAATCCGCCTTGGTTGTCTCAACCTGGCTCCGATACCAACTGTCACGGGTTTATACTTGCGCCTCAATAAGTTACTTCACCGTGCGGCACTATCTTAGATTGCCATAACTCTAAGTAGTAAGCCTTTCAACAACTAAGATTGCTAGGAAGGAAAGTAGGAGATGTAATATCCGGATAAATTATTGAGTATTTTGTCCATATTTGGACCTTGTATTATTCGAATTTCTGATATCAATAATCGAAGTATGATCTTTCCCGTAGTCGTATCCACATGCATGATCATATTAACCTTGTAAATTTATACATGCAACTACATCGTAACGTACGCTAGCTAGTAAGCGTAACGTACATTACGGGACAAAGATAGCGTATGCTATGAGCAAGGCATAGCGTACGCAAGGCAGTCAATTATTGATTAAGATTGGTCAGCACATGGGCCACCTCGGGACGGAGACAAGATAAGATTCCCCGCATGGCCCAGACATCTTTTTGATAAAGCACGTCAACGGAGATTAACATACGCTCAGGGGTGTACATAGCATACGCTAAGAATGTTTATTACGTATGTAACCCTGTTGATGTAGCGTACATAAAACGGTACAGAAATGAGACAGTAAGCTACCATTGAATGGTAGCATACGCTAAGAACATCGGGTAGTGTACGCTAAGCGGATAACGCACATTATGCACGAAGGCTAGCGTACGTAAAGTTAGAAAAATTATAAATGGGACAACACCCCATTTCATTTCACTTCATCTCTTTCACTTGTCCTTCACCTCTTTTCAAGTCCAGAGAGCCCCCTACTACGTAAACACCTTTATATCACATATACTTGATCATTGAAGTTAAGAAGCACCTTGGATTGGCACTCAAGCAACCGGAGTTGGATTCTACCTATTGTCTCGACGTTTTCTTCATATTAAGGTATGTAATGCTATCTCTAAACCTTTTATTCGTGTTCTTAAGGATGTTATGAGCATATTACCGAGATTATTAGGTCCCATAGATGACTTATATAACCGGACATCGTGTGTAGGAAGATAGAATGTTTATGCTTAAGTTACCATGGTTAAGAACATTATAGTTTGAATCTTGTTATGATGAACAAGGGAAGTTTTCTGAGATTGATAATCTGCATTGGATGGTGTCTTCGTAATAATCATAGACTTAGTATTAATATCACATTTGTTAGACGATCCTAGAAGATGAACATTGAAGGTTTTGTTATATCTTGTAAAGGTGGATTGTTAACCGATCTTCAAGATGATAGTTTGAACGTAATGATGATATTGATAACAACCATAGATTTTCCGAACTACATTTGAAGATTGATAATCGAGATTGGAGTAAAGTATTATGATGGCATGTTTATCCTGGAAATTCGAAGACATCAAACACTATAGGATCATTCTTGTTCGCATGATAAATGTATTTGTGAGTATAACGTACATTAAGCATCATGCATTACCTACGTTATACCATCAGGCAAGACAGTCGTCTGATCAGAGAAGAAACAATCAAATGCATGCTTAGCATGCGCTAGGTTTCGTAGCTTACATAAGCTAACGAGCAGACTTAACGTACGCTAAGTTGGGTACGTAACATATGTTATGCAGATCAAGTAGGATACATTTTGTTGAACTTTCGGCCATAGTTTAAGATGTTAGATGTTCATACTATAGTTATATAACATAAGATGAACTCTTTATTCATTTCTATTGTTTAAGGTTCGAGCTTGCAACGTGATAGATCGAGGGGGTGACCTTCAAGTGTATTGATATCCGTCGAATTATTATTCTTATTGTCAATTTGAGGCAAGTACTTTAATTATAATTGTTCGTATTATGTCGGTTATGTTATTGTTGTACTGTGCATATGTGTTGTGATTAATTGTCCACCATACGTTGGTCCGACGGGATCATCATGGGAA
Source organism: Orobanche coerulescens (assembly GCA_033398695.1). Classification (NCBI taxonomy): domain Eukaryota; kingdom Viridiplantae; phylum Streptophyta; class Magnoliopsida; order Lamiales; family Orobanchaceae; genus Orobanche; species Orobanche coerulescens. The sequence goes on from CM065814.1 coordinate 47,260,956, forward strand.
TTTATAGCTGTGTGCGCTAGATCGTTGGACAGGTAATTTTACCATGCGTTGGTCCGACGGGATCATCATGGGAATCTATAGCTGTGTGCGCTGGGTCGTTGGAATACCATCAGTATGTTGAGATTGTCGTAATGTGTTATGTGTTGTCATTATTTCTCGTTGGAGAAACTTGTCATGATTATTGTTGAATAAATCATTGTTGCATAATTATCGTACTTGTACTAGCATCGTTGTGCTAACCCCTTCGGGGGTGAACATTTGTTTATGTTCAGGATCCATGAGAGCAGGAAAACAACCACTGGAGCTGCATGACAACGAGGGTGCAGAGTGATGTTCCGGCCGGGTTTAATTGTCAGATGTTTGTGTTGATTTAAATAAGTACTTGAGTATGTTGTCTTCTGTGATGTTAGATTTGGCTATGTATTAATGTTCTTCGTTGGACGTTTTTATTTTCAGTACTGGTTCAGAACTGTTGTATTTTATTTCCGTTACTTTTATTTGTTGGTATTTGTTATTGTCTTTTCGTTTCATCAGTCTTGTATATTCTTATGTAAAGGATTTACGGCGCTGTAATATTCCTGAATATATCGGGGGTGTTACAGAATATGGTATCGGAACTAAGATTATGGATATCTTGGCCGTTGGGTTAAAATAAGGGTCTTATATGTCTTTTGAGGTAACCGGCCGTGAATAACATCACTGTACTGCCTATGTATTTGTGCGAGCGGTGGTTGTAAGTTCCTAAACTCTATCTCGCCCTTTACATGTTATATCTCTCTATACTTGAACGTTAGAACAATACTGTTATCTGTATAATGAGTATTTATGCTTACAATATGTTGAGAGGAGGACGTGGACGTAGTCGTCGTCGCGGACGCAGATGCGGATGAAGAAATGCCGAGAGAGAAGCTTCGCCTTCAAATCAGGCTAGCCACAGCTCAGGCGAGCCACAATAATCTACTAACAACGAACCAGAACCTACTGTTCCCGATATCCTTCGTCAGCTGGTCAACCAGATGACTTAGTTTGCTCAGGTTGTGGACCGAATGCAGGTGGCAGTAGGATTACAACTGGGAGAAAGACAGCAAGGCATCCCAGACTTGGGAAATCGAGGAGACCGATGGCTCCAGGAGGTGGCGAAAATGCATCCGCCAAAGTTTGATGGTTTCTCGGAGACATCGACGTGGGATCACTGGATTAGAGAGTTGGAGAAAGTATCCACAGGGATTAACTGCCCAGACGACTGGAGAGTTACCACAACCCAGTACTTTCTGACAGGGGAAGCGTCCGAGTGGTGGGAAGCCATCTGACCTGTAGTTCATGATGCTGACTGGGGAGAATTTAAATTGATGATGGAAGCACAGTACTGCCCTCGTCCAGTGAGGGAAGCTAAAGTTCGAGAATTCTTCTCTACGCAACCTTCAGATGTGCCAGTATCTCAGGCGATTAAGACGTTTAACCAGCAGCTGGCATTTGGTCGACACCTGGTCAGAACCGATGCAGAAATGATGATCCATTTTGACATGAGAATGAAACCGGAGATACAGAGGTACATGTCTGGTTTGGAATGCACCACTCTCCGTCAGTATCAGGACAAAGCATTGGCGTATGAAATAAAAGAGGTAGCGATAGAAAAATTCTCAGAGTCCAAAAAATAGAAAGTGTCTGGTAATTTCACAGATCACAAGATCACTGGGCCCCGTAAAGCCCAGTCATCTTATAATTCATTCAGAAAACCTCCGCATCCATCCAAGAGTGAAAAGAAATTCAGAGCAGTATCAACACCGATAGATGTGGTCAAGAATTGTTTTAATAGTGGTCGCCCAGGACACCTTTAGCGTGATTGTTTCCATTCTCCAGTAACATGTTATGATTGCGGACAGGAAGGGCATTGTGCGATGTTCTTCAAGGATGCCACGAAGTGAAATGGAGCTCGTACTTTGCAGCCGGCTCAGAAAGAAGCAAGTGTTTTGCAGACGCAACAGAGTGTCCAGCTACCCTAGTGTTTTGGTCGAGGACGAGGCAGAGGACAGTTCGACCAAAAGGGGACATCGAGTACCTGATCCGTTCCTCTACACCTGTATGAGATGAGGAGGGCAGATGATCAAGATGCTTCTGTCGCATCAGGTACCGTTCAGATCCTTTCATAACCAGTTAGCGTTTTATTCGATACAGGGGCTACGCATTCGTTTATATCATTGTCTTGTGTTAATTGTTTGAACATTTTTGGTTTTTATAATTGTGAGCGTTATATTGTGGGTTTACTGAGTGGAGAGAGAATTGCGGGGAACTTAGAAACTAGAGATTTTGCTATATTAATTGGAGACAGAGAGTGGCCTTCATATTTGATTGTCACAGAAATGCAAAGAGACGACCTGATTCTCGGAGATGATTGGTTTAATCGATATGGAGCTATTGTAAACTACCGGAAGAGGAATATCTCGATGATATATGAAGATGGTTCCGAAATATTGTTCGAGGGATGGAGACCAGGAAGCTCAGGAAAGATGATCAAAGCGATGAAAGCTGTCAAACTACTAAAACAGGGCTGTACTGGACACTGGTGTTACGCAATGAAGAAGGAAGATGGAAAAGTAGAACTTTCATCCATTCCTGTTGTGAACGAATTCCCGGATGTGTTTCCTGACGAATTACCTGGACTACCTCCACGACGAGATGTAAATTCACCATCGAGCTGGAACCAAGAGCTACACAGATTTCTAAGGCGCCGTATCGTATGGCACCTACTGACATGTATGAATTAAAGAAACAACTTGAAGAGTTACTGGACAAAGGCTATATTCATCCAAGCATTTCGCCCTGGGGTGAACCAGTTCTTTTTGTTCAGAAGAAAGATGGATCGCTTCGATTGTGTATTGACTATCGAGAGCTGAACAAGATGACGATCAAGAACAAGTATCTGTTACCACGGATTGATGATTTATTTGACCAGTTGCAAGGAGCAACAATATTTTCTAAGATCGATCTGAGATCGGGATATCATCAGTTGAGGATTAAGGAATCTGATATTCCGAAGTCAGCATTCAGAACTCGCTACGGACACTATGAGTTTGTAGTGATGCCGTTTGGTCTCACTAATGAACATGCCGTGTTCATGCAGTTGATGAATCGAGTGTTCATAGAGTATTTGGACAAATTCATAGTTGTATTTATTGATCATATTCTGGTTTATTCTAATATCTCGGAAGAGCATGCACAACAATTACGGATCGTTTTGGACCTCTTGAGAAGCGAACAATTATATGCCAAACTTTCTAAGTGTAAATTCTGGCTAAAGGAAGTGATGTTCCTCGGTCATGTGGTATCAGCGGAAGGAGTCCGAGTAGATCCCTAGAAAATCGAAGCAATTATGGATTGGAAGTCTTATTATTTTGTCTTGTATTTATTTATTTATTTTTATTCATAAATAAATTATTATTATTATTATTATTATACGTAGATAATAGCTTAGGATTGTGAGTTAAGAATCATCATTTTTCGAGTTCACGCAACATCATATATCTGGTGGGATTTCATGCTATTACTTAATTGCTTTAATTGGAATTCTGTATTGATTTTCTATTATATTTCACGTTACATGTTATATTCAGGCTCACCTGTTTACATGCCATATTTCTATCTTGAGATACATGTTGTGCAGGCTCACCTACCTAACCTCAGTATCCATGTTATACATGCTAGATTCATGTTATACGTGGTATTGTGAATTTATGTTTCAAGTTCATGTTATAATAGTTTAATCGTATTATCTTTTCCACGAGATTATATATTACTGTGATATGTATAATTTACAAAAGCTGCAAGAAGCTCTCCCCTAAATTGATCCTGCAGATTAATTGGAGCCAGAGAGAATGAGTCAGCAAGCGAGCATGCATATGTAGATAGTTATTTTCATAAACAATTTTAAAGTATTGTTTTAATTTAGTATGATCGTTATGAGAAAAATATTGTCATTCATGATTTTCGACGAAACCTATTGTTTGTTTCAAAACTATTTTGCGATGGATATTTCGTTTCATTTGATTATTCAGTTTCTATCACGAAAGATAATTTTGTTATCTGTCGTGGTGCTTTGAACAACTCCTTTTATATCGTTGAATGTTTGCATGATACTTCACATGAAGTTGCCTCAACTTCATCGAACACTAGAAAGAGAAGAATTCTTCTTAGGAGGATCAAACATATATTTTGCACCTAAGATTAGGCCACAGCAGTCTTAACAGGATGCAAAGGAGGCTGTGCTGGAGGAACATGCCAAGGAATGGCAAATCACCATGGATTCAGAAATAGAATCCATAACTTCTATGGATGTGTATATCAAGATTGTACTGCCAGAGGACTGTGATGCCATAGGCAGTAAGTGGATATACAAGAAAAAGAGAGGAGTAATTGGAGAGGTCGCATCCTTTAAAGCGACACTGGTGGCGAAAGGGTATACACAAGTGGAAAGGGTTGACAATGATGAGACCTTTTCGCCAGTAGCCATGCTTAAATACATTTGAATCCTGCTCGACATAGCTGCTCACCTTAACCTAGAGGTTTGGCAAATAGATATCAAGACCACTTTCTTAAATGGTTACCTTGAAGAGGGAAGGGACATCTATATGCAGCAACCTGAAGGTTAAAGAAAGGCGAAGAGCATCTAGTGTGGATGCTTAAGAAGTTCATCTATGGACTCAAATAATCTTCACGATCTTGGAACTTGCGTTTCCAAGAAGTGATTACATCTTATGGATTCACTCGGTTTAAAAGCGAAAGTTGTGTGTATCGACTAGACGCTGACAAGAACAAGATATTTCTTGCACTTTACGTAGATGATATCCTCATAATTGGCAACAATGTGGAACTATTATCAGACGTAAAGAAATGGTTATCCGAGCAGTTTCAAATAAAGACTTAGGAGATGCGGCGTACATCCTTGGGATCTAAGTGATAAGGGATCGCAAGAAAATGATGTTGAGCCTATCTCAGGCATCTTATTGATACTATCATTGTAATATCCGGTTGTGATTTTCCATTTCCCCATTATATTACTCGAATGATTCGAATATCGTCATATCATAATCACTTTTAGTATTAATGATTGTGATGTTGTGATAATAGAATTGAATTAATAATATTAATTGTTCGCACTAGATGATTGATAGACATTGTAATGAAGGATTGTATTTTTCTTCTTTTGGCTAACTTCTTGGTGCTTAACGTATGCTATGGTGTAACCTTAACATACGTTATATGTGTGTTGTTCCGTACTTAAGACACTACTGTTAACGTATGTAATATGGTGTGCCAGACAGCATCTCCTCTTTCGGTGGGTGGGACGAGACGTGAGCGGGGGTTTGTGATCCAATTGTGATAGCCTAGTCAACGGCCATTACGTACGTAATGGCTAAGTGTTAGCCTACGTAATATGCATGAGCTTTACATACGCTATTTGGGCAACATATGTAATAGTGCATGTGTTTTGAGGCAGTAGCCACTGGTGGCTCGTTGTGTACGTAACATCGACAGGATTACGTACATAATGCGCGTGACGTACATTATGAGGTGGTGATAGAGTACGTAATGATAAACACAAATTCTAAGGAGCCGAAGATACTGTCCGTTCGTTCGTTCGTTGCTAAATCAATTTTTGCCCCTCCCATCTTATTTTGGAGCTCCGTCACTTAGATTGAAGCTTGGTGATTAGAAGTTTGGAGTGTATTCTTAGAGTTTTGGTGCTATTCTTCATTTTTCTTGAGGTTGGTTATCTAAACTCATGTTGTTTTCATACTATTGATGATTTTAGTAAGGAGTGGTTCATATAGTGTTAGATTAATCAAGTATAACATGATAGTTATTGGAATTATGAACAAACTAAGTGAAGAACATGACAATATTGTTAGTATTACCTCTTGAATGGTTGAAGAAGTTGTAGAATAACATGTTTGCTATTAATCCTTAGGAAACCATGATAAAAAACCGGATGATTAAGATGAGTATCTTCTTAATGCTAGTAGAATCCTATGATGTTATAACCATACATTTTAGAGGGTTTAACAAAACTCCTTGGGAAGAACTTGATGAGTATTGAAGAATAGATGTTCTTAAAAGTTTCAGAAATCCTAAATGATATAATTATGTTTTGAGCAAATTCTTTAGGAGATAGTAATGGATTATGAAGAACACAAATATAACCTTTATATATTCAAGTTAATCGACTATTTTGATGACTTAAGAACATGTTAATCATCGTATTCATAGGTTGATAGTGTTGTTGGGAAGGTTATGATGATTACTAATGACAATGTCATAATGGAATGAGTAGTCGAATTCAATTATGATAATCCTTGTGTAATAGATGATGTAAAAATTGAAAAACCTTAAGAACTTGGTAAATCCGATTCTTAAAGAAAAAAATGAGTTTGGTGTATTGTAATTCGTTAATGAAACTATGGAATGTTCACTGGGATAGGATGAACTATTCGAGTAATATTTCTGGTGTCGTTTCCTATGAATTGATATCATTATTGTGTGAATGTGTTATTGAATGAATTACATTTCATTCAAGGTTGCTTGTTCGAGTGCGTATTATTAGTCGAAGATATCGTCCGTTCATTCATTAGAAGAAGGACTATTCGTCTACGGAATTGAGGCAAGTTATCTTGCTTGGTTATAATGATGATTGAATTCTTGTGAACATTATACATTTCGCGTATATGTAATGTTATATGAATCTATGATTCATGATATGGTGTTGTTCTTGATCGTATTACCGTTTTGTGGTGGGATTGTATTCCCAAGTTTATAGCCTTTGATACCGTTGGTCTCGTTGAGCATTGTTGTCACTTTGGTGAGTTATCTCGATTCTTGGATGAATGTGTAATTTGTTGAGTTTCGTTGTCATGTTACATCGTGACGTCTCTGGAGTCATATCTGTGTGCCGATTAGTTATGTGTAGGATTTTTAGCCGGGCACATTATGGTCATGCGTGGACGTTTTCGCATTGGACCATGCACACGAGACGTAGTTCGTGAGGCTAATTAGGTACATTGTCCCACGTATATTCTGGATTCCGTATACGGGGTGGACATGTGCACAGACACATTTCTGGATCGGGCGTACTGTGACGTCCGTCTTTAGCCATGTTGATTGGTCGTTCATATTCCTTGTACGATTGGATATGTCCGACAGTTTGGTACAGATTGTTCATACGCTCGAGGGGTATGTTCAGTGATCGGTTGTTTCTTTGAGATCCTGTATATATATTAATAGTATAACATCATGAGAATTATTATTCATGTATAGCTGACCCTGTGGTTTGGGCGACATACTTGTGTTGTATTTCAGGGCGAGGAAAGGGCAAGACACAAGAAGAGCACAATGACAGTGAAAGGTATTAAGGGATGCCAGTTCGGGGGACCCGAGTCTTTTGTTGGTCGGTTATGTCTAAACTGTGAAATTTCATTTTTCCATTTTATATAAATTCGGACGATTGTATTATTATTATTTTGGGTATATTCCATATCCATATGGTTTATACCGGATTTGGGTCATGTGTACTGTTGTAGAATTCGATGTATACTGTATAAACTCCTGATCAGGGTTATGATTATTATATTGTGGTTCGGTACCACATTCATGGAATGTTTAAATTATGTTTTGATATTGCCTGGTGGGTCCCGAGTCCACGGCACTGTAATAGCCGCCAGTTTTGGGGTGTTACAGTCATGACTCGTTTCAGCATGCAAACTGCCAAGAAAGGTTTACTCCCTTTCAGACATGGGGTAGATCTATCTAGGGAGCAGTGTCCCAAGAAGATTCCTTATGTTTCGGCAATGGGAAGTCTAATGTATGTAATGCTGTGCACGAGACTAGATATCTGCTATAACTGACAAGACGGAACTGAAGAAGGGGAGAGAAAAGAAGAGGAAAAGAACCAGTTCCACTGAGAAGTCTCCCAACCTCAAGAAACTAGATAAGGGCCCCAAACTTTCTGTTGAAGAAGCTCTTAAGCTTGCCGATACCCTTCTCGCTAAAACTTCTACTGCAAAAGGAAATAAAACTCTTATTCCTAAAGAGGAAGAAGCTGCAAGAAAAGAAGAAAAGATGAGAATGGAAATTAAGAAGGAATAAATAGAAAAGAAGTTGTATGGAAAGCCTGAAGCACTTCTTAAGGCTAGCAAGATTTCCGATGCAAAGGCAAATGAGCAGAGACTGAAACAGCTTGAAGCTGATAAACAGCTTGCACGCCAGCTTGCCAAGCAACTGGAACAGGAGAAGATTGTTGTTACCGCTGCTGCCACAATCAGTCAACAGACTCAAGTGGGTACTTCCACTGTTGGAGCCAAGAAGGTGGATATCCTTGAACTGGTGGATAGTCCTGTAAGCCTCAGGAAGAAGAGAAAGAAGAAAAGTCACCTGAGAAATCTCCTAAGACTGGAGATAAGTTGGAAGGAACTAGAGATAAGCAGACGAAAAGGTAGAGAATCTCGATGCATAAGCAAATCGTATTCAACGGACGCTAATATCCCAAGGTCTTTTGGGATCTAGGTCTATTGCCTTTAAGTGCAGACAGTATTACTGGTGCACCTGTCAAATTGTTTCCCAAGTTTGAATGGGCTCCCAAGGAAATCGACAAAAAGATCCAGAATTTGGTAAGATGTCTTGTAATATGGTACTACACTCTTTCTAATATTGGTCGTGATAGTCCTTTCCAGAGGAAGATGTGCTGGTATCGCTTCTTAGAACTCTTTCCTGATCCTGCTCTTGTTCGGCAAATGATGGATGATGCAACGAAAGCTGGAACGAACCCTAGAGTTCCTCCTGATTTCCAGACTCTTGATTATCCCACTAATTCATCTGAAATGATCTTGTATCCTGTGATCGAGGCTGGATTCAAGAAATTGAACAGAGTTTATCAGTTTGATGAGTTTAAAAATTCCAAGGAGTACAACTGGCTGAGATAGAAGTACTACAATATGTATAGACTGTTCCCTCCACCTCGAGGAGATGAGATCACGAATAAAAAGTACAAGAGACCATACTTGAAGGCTGGTGTAGTAAAGAAGACAAAGATGTTCGAAGAGTTTAAAGCCCATCTATAAACCTTTGTCTCTGACCTTTTTAAAACTGATGTATTTTGTACCAACAATTCTCAATACTGATGCCTTATCAGTATATATATAAAGTCATAAGTTTCTCCCAATTACAACCTGATGACAATCACTCCTTGTCCAGGTTCTGTACTTGTTTATTTTTAGTATATCCATTTTGCTATGATACTGTTATTATGTATTAGACTGACTCTATTTTACAGGATGGATAATACGTTAAGGGGGAATTCGGTTAAGATAGAAATCTGAAATGTAATCAAGCTAAGTTGTTTATAAACTTATGCTATGTCTCGTGTTTTCACTTTCTAGGCAGTTTTGGCATCATCAAAAAGGGGGAAATTATTGGAAATTTTGTATGCATACTGATATTGGTTTTGATTGATTCCAAAACTCCCTTGATGCTGAAATATTATGCCTTAGAAAAACTCTCGACTTGCTAGAGAGAGTTAGTCTTAGTAATTGTTATCTAAAGCTGAAGACTTGCAAGCGCTGAAGAACTGAAGCATGCTAAGACGCCGATGTTGATGATACTCCAGTATCACCATACACGTTGAAGTATAAATCCAGCTATATCCACACCTTTATTAGGAGTCAACGCCGAGTAAGGAACATGCAGAAAGGATATCTCAAGATACCAGAATTTCAGCGAGATATCCTTAATTTAAAAAGGAAATTCCATCTGCATATCTACCTCGACAGACGCGCTTAGAAAGGAACAAAGCTTTATCCCATACAAGACAAAAATAAAATCCCAGATTTTGTTGTACTTGTTGCAGAGACATTAATGGCATCTTAACCGCTGAAGAAGAAGACAAAGATGAAGAAGGACGCCTCTCTCCAATAGATTAAATTTGAATGAATTTCCCTCCAACGGCTCAATTCAAATTTTTTCCTATAAATACCTCCTCATTTCACTTGAAGAGGTTACCGATTCACAAGCACAAAGATGAAACTGTATAGAAATCTTTCAAGCTCTTGAAAAGGACTCCACATATATAGCTGGCTTGCTGTCGTCGTGCTCGATGAAAGTTCCTTGGCGTTTTTATACCAGTTGGCCGGTTATTCTTCATTCAAAGCTTCCAATTCGTGTTCTTTCCATTCAAAGCTCATGGGAAGCTTAGGTCTCGAATCCGCTATTTTCTGCAGATCAACCCCTTTATTCGACAAATACCCACCACATATTCACGTGTTATGATGTAACCAAGGTAAAAATGTCGAAGAATGGCATAGTTCCGGTCACAATAGCTTCCAATTCGTGTTCTTTCCATTTAAATATCATTTAAAGCTTAAGTCTAACATGATTTTCTCCAGATCTACCAATTCTTTCGACAGATACCCACCATATACTCACGTGTTATGATGTAACTAAGGTAAATGTGTTGAAGAATGGCAGGATTCCAGTCATAATAGCTTCCAATTAGTGTTCTTTCCATTCGAAGCTCATTTGAAGCTTAAGTCCCGAATCCGCGATTTTCTCTAATTCTACCCATTCTTCGACAAATACCCACCAGAACTCACGTATTATGATCTAACCAAGGTAAATGTGTCGAAGAACGGCATCGTTCTGGTCAGAATAGCTTTCAATTCATGTTATTTTAATTCGAAGCTCATTTGATGATTAAGTCCCGAATCCGCGATTTTCTCCAAATCTACCTGTTCGTTCGACAAATACCCACCACAAACTCTTGTATTATTATAACCAAGGCAAATGTATCGCTCATTTGAAGCTTAAGTCCCGAATCCGTTATTTTGTCTAGATCTACCCGTTCTTTCGACAAATACACATCACATACTCACATATTATGATGGAACCAAGGTTAATGTGTCGAAGAATGGCATCGTCCGGTCATAATATCTTCCAATTTGTCTTCTTTTCATTTGGAGCTTAAGGCCCTGTTCTTTTGGACTTATTTTTCATTTTGATTTTGATTCGATTCGATTCGATTCGATTCGAGTCCATTCGATTCGATTCGATTCGATTCGATTTAGTTCGATTCGATTCGAGTCCATTCGATTCGATTGATTCGATTCGATTCGATTCGATTCGGCTCAAATCTTCTCCTTCTTCTTATTATTATTAATCTTAATTATTATTATTGTTATTATTACTAATAATATTATATTATCGTTGTTGTTGTTAATTACTATTATTATTATTATTATTTACCATTATTATTATTATTATTTACCCTTAGTATATATTTGATTCGATTCGATTCGATTCCATTCGATTCGATTCGATTCGATTTTGATCCATTCGATTCGATTCGATTGATTCGATTCAATTTAGATTCATTCAGTTCAAAAGAACAGAGCCTAAGTCCCCCATGCATGATTTTCTCCAGATCCACCCGTTCTTTCGACAAATACCCAACACATACTCACGTGTTATGATGTAACCAAAATAAATATGTCAAAGAACGGCATCGTTCCGGTCACAATAGCTTCTAACTTGTTTTCATTCCATTCGAAGCTAATTTGAAGTTTAATTCCCGAATCCGCGATTTTCTATAGATTTACCTGTTCTTTCGACAAATACCCACCACGAACTCACGTATTATGATAACCATGGTAAAAGTGTCACTCATTTGAAGCTTAAGTCCCGAATCCGCGATTTTCTCCAGATATACCCGTTCTTTTGACAAATACCCATCACATACCCACATATTATGATTTAACCAAGGTAAATGTTTCGAAGAACGGCATCGTTCCGATAATAATAGCTTCCAATCCGTGATTTTTCCATTCGAAGCTCATACGAAGCTTATGTCCCGAATCACGATTTTCTCCGAATCTACCCATTCTTTCGACAAATACCCACCACAAACTCACGTATTATGATAACCAAGGTAAATGTGTCGAAGAACAGCATCGTTCCTGTCATAATAGCTTCCAATTCGTGTTCTTTCCATTCGAAGCTCATTTGAAGGTTAGGTCCCAAATCCGCTATTTTCTTCAGATCTACCCGTTCCTTTGACAAATACCCACCACATACTTACGTACTATGATTTAACCAAGGTAATTGTGTCGACAAACGACATCGTTCCGAGAAGAATAGCTTCCAATTTGTTTTCTTTCCTCTCTAAGCTCATTTGAAGTTTAAGTCCCGAATCCGCGGGTTTGTCCAGATCTACCCGTTTTTTCGATAAATACCCACCACATACTCACGTTTTGACATAAGCAAGGTAAATGTGTCGAAGAATGGCATCGTTCCGATCACAATAGCTTCTAATTTATTTTCATTCCATTCGAAGCTCATTCGAAGCTTAAGTCACGAATCCATGATTTTCTCCAAATATACCCATTCTTTCGACAAATACCCACCACACACATATTATGATGTAACCAAGGTAAATGGGTCAAAGAAAGGCATCGTGCCATCATAATAACTTCCAATTCGTGTTCTTTCCCTTCAAACTTATTTGATGCTTAAGTCCCAAATCCGCAATTTTCTCCAGATCTACCCGTTCTTCAAATACCAACCAAAAACTCACGTATTATGATAACCAAGGTAAATGTGTCGCTCATTTGAAGCTTAAGTCCCGAATCCATGATTTTATCTAGATCTAAAAATATCTACCACATAATCATATATTATGATGTAACTAAGGTAAATGTGTCGAAGAACGGCATAGTTCCGTTCAGAATAGCTTCCAATTCGTGTTCTTTCCATTCGAAGCTCATTTGAAGCTTAAGTCTCGAATCCACAATTTTCTCTAGATCTACTCGTTCTTTCGACAAATACCCACCACATACTCACGTGTTATGATGTAAACAAGGTAAATGTGTCGAATAACAGCATCATTCCAGTTAGAATAGCTTCCAATTTGTGTTCGTTCCATTCGAAGCTCATTTGAAGCATAAGCCCCAAATCTGCAATTTTCTCCATATCTACCCATTATTTTGATAAATAGACACCACATACTCACGTATTATGATGTAACCAAGGTAAATGTGTCGAAGAAAAACAACATTCTGGTCAGAATAGCTTCCAATTCGTGTTCTTTCCATTCGAAGCTCATTTGAAGCTCAAGTCCCGAATCCGCTATTTTCTTCAGATCTACCCGTTCTTTCAACAAATACCCACCACATACTCACGTGTTATGATCTAACTAAGGAAAATGTGTCGAAAAATGGCACCATTCTAGTCACAATAGCTTCCAATTTGTGTTCTTTTCATTGAAGCTCATTTGAAGCTTAAGTCCCGAATCCGCGATTTTCTCCAGATCTACTCGTTCTTTCGACAAATACCCACCATATACTCACGTGTTATGATGCAATCAAGATAAATGTGTTGAGAAACAGCATTGTTCCAGTCAGAATAGCTTCCAACTCGTGTTCTTTCCATTCGAAGCTTATTTGAATCTTAAGTCCCGAATCCGCAATTTTCTCCAGTTCTACCTGTTCTTCGACAAATACCCACCACATACTCACGTATTATGATGTAACCAAGGTAAATGTGTCGAAGAACGGCATAGTTCCGGTCAGAATAACTTTCAATTCGTGTTCTTTCAATTCGGATCCTGCTTGAAATTCTAGTGGTCAACGTCGAAGGTCGCCATATGACTTTTGTCGACTCTGGGTGGTCAATAACCATTGTTGAATAACAACAACCTTCTCCCATGTTTGAATCATCAAATCCAGTTCTACTCCAAGTAACTCGTATGGTTCATCCCAACAAATTGGCGATCTACATCGTCTTCCATATAATGCTTCAAATGGAGCCATTCCAATCGAACTATGCCAACTATTGTTATACGCAAATTTAATCAACGGTAAGTGAATCTCCCAATCTTCTTTCTAATCTAACACACAAGATCTCAGCATGTCCTCCAATGTCTGGATGGTTCTCTCCGACTGTCCATCCGTCTAAGGATGATAAGTGGTGCTGAAATTTAGTTCAGTACCGAGTGCTCGATGTACTGCTTGCCAGAAGTGTGACACAAAATGACCATCGCGATCCGAAATAATACTCTTTGAGGTATCATGGAGTCTCACAATATCAGGAGTCTCACAATCTCAGCAATGAATAAACGAGCCAACTTTTCTGGCCCCCAAGTATCTCTAATACCTAGAAAATGTGCTTATTTGGTTAGCCGATCAACGATTACCCAAATCATTGTCATCCCAGTTCGCATACCTGGCATTCCCACAATAAAATCCATCGTGATATCTTCCCACTTCCATTATGGAATTGGTAACGGTTGCAACTTCCATGCAGGTCTTTGATGCTCAGCTTTAACTTGCTAACAAGTTAAACATTTTAACACGAACTTCGTTACCTCTTTCTTCATGTTCGGCCACCAAAAATTCTTCTTCAAGTCCTTATACATTTTACTCGTACCTGGATGAATTGAGTACGGAGTAGAATGTGCTTCATTCAAAATCACTTGCTTAAGATCATCCTGATTCAGTACACAAATCCTACCTTCAAATAGAAGAACACCATCTTCGTGCATCAAGAGTCCAGGTGCCTTTCCTTTAATAGCATCTTCTCGAAGTTGTACAAATAAAGGATCATCTAACTGTTTGGACTTAATGTCCTCAATCACGGAGGATGTGACCTTAAAGAAGCGTAATTGGCCTTGAGTTACCTGAGGCCAAATTTCAATCTCCAAATCAAATAACTCTCATCTGAGCTTCGGTTGGATGGCAAGTAATTCTAATCTTTGCAACGCGACTGACTTGCGGCTCAAAGCATCGGCAACGACATTCGCTATACCTGGATGGTAAAGAATGTCAAGATCATAATATTTAATCTATTCCAACCATCGCCGCCGGCGCATATTAAGATCCTTCTAAGTAAAAATATATTTCAAACTCTTAGGGCCTGTATACACTCGACATGAAGAACCATACAACTAATGTCTCCAGATATTTAATGCAAATACCACCGCAGCTAACTCAAGATCATGGGTAGGATCATTCATCCCGTATGGCTTTAAATGACGAGACGCATGAGCTACTACTCTCTCGTTTTGCATCAATACATATCCCAATCCTTGTTTAGAAGCATCACTATAAATAACAAAACCCTCTGTTCCCTGCGGTAAGGCTAAAATCAGTAACGTAGTTAGCCTCTTCTTCAACTTATCAAAACTCTTCTGACACTCGTCACTCCATTCAAACTTCTGAGTTTTCTGTAATAATTGGGTGATCGGTCGAGCTATTTTCAAGAATCCCTCTACAAATCGACGATAATAACCAGCTAATACCACGAAACTCCGAACTTCCTTAACATTCCTCGGGGGTTCCCAAGCTAAGACCGCTTCAACTTTCTAAGGATCTACCCGAACACCACCAGCTGATATAATATGACCAAGAAAAGTAACTTCTTTCAGCCAGAACTCGCACTTAGAAAACTTAGCATAGAGTTTATCAGTCCTCAAAATATTCAGCACAATTCCCAAGTGTTCGGCGTGCTCCAATTAGAAAACACACTTAGAAAACTTAGCATAGAGTTCTAGTTCGATAACGAACTCCACATCACGTTGTGGTAGCAATCTCGGCAATTCATCCGAAAATACATCTGTAAATCCATTCACAATTGGGATAGAAGATAACTGCCACATAATTAAATCTTCTCCCTTCATATCAATCACTATCAAATTAGATGGCCAATATCTACCGCCAATGGTTACAGGACAATTCACAATCTCTCGATCCCCAACCATCCTTTCCCCACTCGACAGTCCAACAATAAAAGATTCACATGCAGAGAGACCAATAACACACAAACGATTCACACAAGACAATGATATAAATGAATGAGTATCTCCAGAATCAAACAATACATCTATCGGGTGCATACAAATATAAACAATACCTGACGTAGTTGCAGCCCCTATGTCATCAGCCCGTCTCATCTCATACAATTGGGGTGGAGCTGATCCAGTGCTAGGTGTATCCTTATGCTCGGTTTGCCTCTGCCGCTTCCGCGTCCGACACTCGGAGTTGGCTGACCCGTGACTGTGCCTGCTGGAATAGGGGATTCCTTGGCAAGGATTCTACTCGCTTTCTCTCAATACGATGCCTGATGTCCCTGCTTTCAACACATAAAACAAGTAATAGGGCGTGATGAACAATAAGAATTGATATGACCAGGAACTCCACAATTAAAACAAACTTTCGACGCTCCTCCACTTGGTTGAGGGGAACCAAAGGAAGCCTGCACTGAACATTGAGGCCTGCGCGATCCACTGCCTCAGAAACTACCAGAAAATTTCGGTTTCTTCGAGCTCGAAACCACAGGAACCGGAAATGTAACCATCTCATAAGCGAGCGCTCTGACTTGGTATTCTCTCAAAGTAGTACACCGAAGACCCGCCATGTACTTTCGGACCTCAGGCTTCATTCTTGCATCAAAATGAAATATTTTATCCACTTCACCCCTGACTCGGTCCTGAACATATATTAACTACACGTTGTACTTCTTGATTGCTTCCGCAATATGAACATCTTCGGGTTCGGCCCTAAATAACTCACTAATTCTGGCTAATCTTACTGGTGCGGGACAATACTGTTCCTCTATTAACTCTTTAAATTCCTCCCAAGTGACATCACGATCCTTGGGCCTAACATCCAGCCACTAGTCAGACGCATCATCAGTAGTTAAATACTGAGCAATCGGGACCTTCTTGGCCTCAGGGCAGCCAATACCATCAAATATCTTTTCTAGCCAACCAACCAATGATACCAGTTGTTAGCATCGCTTGAACCATCAAATCTAGGAGGATTCATTTTCATAACTTCTTGAAGCCATCGATCCTCAACAGTCCTACCAGTGTTAATGGTCTGCAGCACTTGAGGTAGTTGGTGCACTTGCGTTACAACTTGTTGAAGAACATTAGGTACTTCAGCCTCTGCACTCCCACATGTACCTCTCGAAGGAATCGGGTATGATATAGCCACAGAATGAGATGCCGAGTCTGAAACGGACATCTCGGATTCGGATACCGCTATTCTACCACGGCCTGGGCCGCGCTGACGGACAGCTCTACCTCTCGGCATACTAAAGAATAAGAAATAGTTCAACAAGGAAACGATTACAACAATAGATTAGACGATGGCAAAATAATTAATCCCGAGAGAAAGGAACATACAACATCCGGAGAGGCTTCTGGCATAGGAAACATGGGGTGGTAGCACGCCAATGATATCGTAGACAACAATCGACTCACTTTAACAGACCTAAAAACGCCGACAACCTAGTTATCCATAAATTTAAGCTCCGATACCATATTCTGTAACACCCCCGTGATTTACGGAGATATTACAGCACCGTATATTCCTTTTGGAGAACCTACCAGGCTTAGACTAACATAAAACTCATTAAAAATTAACAAACCACAACATTCACTTATTTGTAACTTTGCGGCGCAGCTTGTTACCCGTTTGCCTCATATGTTTGTAACTTAATATTATTTTATAAAAAAATAAAAAATAATTAGTTAAATTAACAAACCACAACATTCACTTATTTAAAAACAGTCTCCAATACGACATATATTACAAAACCAAATAACACATCGTCCCTTAGGATCACGACTGATACAATAGTTCACAGCTGATACAAAAACATCATTAATAGGCAACGACACGATAACATCACATGATAGTACCCGAGCAGGTACAAAACCAAAACACGACCATGACCATGACAATATGACCACCAACTCAAATTAGTACACGATATCAATGCTGCCCACCAAACTCGTGTACGCCCTGTGCTGGCTCTCCCACTAGACATGTACCTGAATACACAACAAGTATATCCACCCCTGAAGGGGTCAGCAAGATTCCAGTGCAAGTACAATAATTCCAGAATATGTACAACAAATGAATGTTCAATAGAATAATGGTGCCATCACATATATTCTGGAATACAATACCATAATCATCATCACAAAACAACCTCCCGAGTTGTATTGGACCTGTACCCACACGGGATACACACCCTAGAGAGTCCTCGTCAGGCCCTCCCTAGTGTACAACCCAACAAAGTGATCTATAGAACTCGAAGTATAATAGATCCCAGGGGACCCTTGTTGGTTTTACTCAGCTCGCACATACTCAATAAACACATGGCACAAATCAAATTTTCACAAAATCACATTATTCACGTATTCACACGAAGTACAATAAACACAATCAGAGTACTTGCCTTGATTGGAAACAATACAAGAATAACGAACGAAAAGAGGTACGGTCCAAACTCCTTCAACAATTCGATCCTAGTTCAACAAAATACCGAATCCAATGCAATACCATGAAAATGGAAGGATTTACCCCAAGTTTTACCCTTAGGGACATTTAATCAAACATTACGAAGACAACATAGTTGAATTCAAACTACGGAAGAAAATTTGGAATTTAGTCCATGACCTCTGGAGAAAAATGAAGGATTATGATTACAACATCATAATTTAACACAAATCGGATCTAAAATAGATTAGGATTGAAGATCTTAGCAAAAGCCCAAAATATGAAGAACTAGGGTTCAAGCGGATTTTACCTTGATTCGAATGGTGAAAGTTGATGAGATGTTGTTAACTTGATGTTAGGAACTCAAAAACATTGTCGGATGATGAAATCCGACCAAAATCTACCCTTCCTTATGCTCAATACCACACAGCTGCCGGAGAAGAATAAAGATAGAATGAAAATGAAGATTCTAGAGCCTGCCTCCCATACATATATTGGGAGGGATTAGCGCACGCTACGGCTAAAATTTACTGTGCGCCAACGGGCTGAAAGGCGGTGCACTATTGAATAAAAGGCGGTCCAGAACCTACTGTCTGACTCCGGTAGCGTGTGATACACATATGTTAGGGTGCGTTATCGATCTACACTAGCGCGTGCTAACTCCGGAAAATAGCATCCACTACCTGCTATCACCTGTAGTCCAGAAACGTTCTGCCCTTACTGTCCTGCCGACATAGCGCGCGTTATGCAGTTATGAAATTCAACTTAGTGCCCAACGCACTCTGAAGACTCTTCCAAAATTTCGACGTAAATCACGGATCTCTATCCGAGACGATCGATACTGGAACACCATGTAACTTGACAATCTCCCGAATATAAATCTTCGCATATTGTTCCATACGGTAAGTCATCCTCATAGGTACAAAATGAGATGACTTCGTCAAACGATCTACTATCACCCATATAGCATCGTTCTTCCTTGCGGTTCGTGGCAAACAAACTATGAAATCCATTGTGATATGCCCGGGAAAACTATCTATAATGTAAAATCAAGAATTAATTCGTCATAATTTTGGTTTCATCACAATCCTAGAATAAAGGAGTCTAGCCCGACATGCTAGAAATCAATACAAAAATACAAGAATTAATAGAATTCCAAACGCGATTAAAGAACTCATCCCCTTCTGTCTTCTTTCCATCGTCTCCCTTCTCTGATCTGTTCTCTGCTGCTAGGTCTTCTGTTCTCCTCCGATTTGATACCCTCTTTTCTGTCCTTCTCCCAGCTTTTATAACTTTCCCATGCCTCTAATTGGCGTCCCGAGAATTAGGTCTTCTTTGCCTCCAAAACATCCAAAATCGCGAAGTACCATCAGGGTTCCCGCCGCTGTGGGCCGCAGCCTGGAGTAAGTGAGTTGCGGCCCTAGTAACTCCGCTGCCCAAGTCTGGTTGAGTTTTCCCCGATTGTTCTTAATGATTTCAATTGTGTGGCCGACGATTGAATTGTTCTAGCTGCTTAACTTGAATCGGAAGAGGATAATGAGTAGTTATAATTAGGAGAAAACCATTTTATCTTGTGAGATAGGAATATACTCATAAGAATTATGAAGCATCGATATTTTGAAGATTATAAATCTTTTTGGCTAATGTCGAATTAACTCACCTAGGAATAGAGTGAATTGTTCATGTTGGAAAATTCTACCGACCTCGGAAGGGGCATTAGATTAAATTAGATAATCTTCGCTTTCAATTAATTGGGAAATTGCATAACTTAACTTAAATCAAGATTAATTTGGATTAATCGAGGTGAATTCTTAATCCTAGATTCTTCTCCTATTTGAAACTCCTTTCATCGGATTATTGATTTTCTTGTTTAATTTAGCTATCGCAATATTTATTTATTAATAATCGTTCAACCCCAAAAATTTTCGGTCGTTCAAATAAAATTAGAAGTACCTATAAATTAGTAATTAGCACATCAGTACTAGAGGGAACGATACTTTACTCATCACTTTATTACTTGTATACGACAACGTGCACTTGCATTCACGGAAAATACGTAACAAGTTTTTGGCGCCGTTGCCGGGGACTGATTGTTTTTGCTAATATCAATTTTAGTGTTCCTAGTCCTAATTTGAATATTATTTTATTTTTGTGTAAATTTTGTTTCACTTGTTTTCCTTTCAGGAATTCGTTTAGTGCATGAAAAAATTTGGTAACGAAGGTTTATTTCCTTTGGATACCAAACTCGAACGCACTATGTGGAAAAACAGGAAGGAAAGACGTGAGTTTTTGATTCCGGATACCATGGGAGACAATACTGGAAATCAAGGGATCGATAACCCAATTCAACAGGTCCAACCAGCATTGGCTATCCGTGACTATGCACTTCCGCAGGTCACTGCTAATTTTTCGGGGATTCGGCACCCTTCTATTTAAGCAAACAATTTTGAAATCAAGCCAGCTATCATTCAAATGGTGCAAGCGAGCCAATTTTGTGGATCGGCTAATGATGACCCTAATGCTCATATTTCGTCATCTCTCGATATTTGCGACACATTTAAGATTAATGGTGTTACTGATGATGCCATTCATCTACGGCTTTTCCCATTCTCTCTAAGGGACAAGGCTAAGTTCTGGTTAAATTCGCTCCCGCCAGGCTCTATCACAACTTGGACTGAGTTAGCGCAAGTTTTTCAGGCTAAGTTCTTTCCACCAGAGAAGACAGCAAGATTGAGAAATGAGATAACTATTTTCGGATAGTATGATATGGAGTCGCTACATGAGGCACGGGAGCGATATAATGATTTGCTAAAAAGATGCCCCCATTATGGTCTACCTGATTTGCTGCAGATTCAAACATTCTATAACGGATTGAGTGTCTCTACACGCACTCTAGTGGATGCAGCAGCTGGAGGTGCTTTAATAGGCAAAACTATGGCTGAGGCTTATTCCTTACTAGAAGCTATGGCTGTGAATGCTTATCAGTGGCCTTCTGAGCGTGTAAATCTGAAACAAGTTATGGAAATCCCCAATAATGATCTAATATCTACGCTATGCCCCAAGTCGCAGCTTTAACTCAACAACTCCAAGTTTTATGACACACTCCTTCTACTGGTACCACCAAAACATGTAATTGGTGCAGTGGCTCTCATCCTAGTGCTGAATGTCAAGTCGGGAATCCACTTGAGCAATCTCAGATGGAACAAGCTCAATTTGTGGGGAGTGGAAATTATCAAAATAACCCGTACTTTAATACTTACAACCAATGTTGGCGAAATCATCCAAATCTTTCATGGAAGAACGAGCAAGCATTGAACAAACCTACACAAGCTCAATTCACTTAATCATAATAGCAGCCCCCTCAACCACCGAAGGTTTCTTTAGAAGATGCACTTGCTCAAATGGCGGCTAACATGAGTCAATTCATGACTCGTACTGAAACTACTCTACAGAATCATTCCGCTTCTATTCGGAATTTGGAGGTTCAAATGGGGCATATTGCAAATCTATTATCATCTAGACCCCAAGGTGTCTTACCAAGCGCTACCGAGATGAATCCCAAAGAAAATGTGCAAGCTATTGAATTATGAAGTGGAAGGAAATACACGAGCAATCCAAGAGTAACAAAGAAAAGAGCATCCCCATTGAGAAAGTGAATGATGAGGAGTCCACTCGACCAGAGACCACTATGCCCTCAAAGCCCAAGTCAAAAGTAGTCTCAACCACTCATCCTTCTTATGTACCACCAGTTCCGTTTCCCCAGCTTCCGCAAAAGCAAAAGTTAGACAAGTAGTTTTCCAAGTTTCTTGATGTCTTCAAGATATTGCACATTCATATCCCATTTGCCGATGCTTTGGAACAAATGCCGAGCTATGTGAAACTTATGAAGGCTATTTTATCTAACAAAAGGAAGCTCGAAGAATATGAAACGGTGGCACTGACTGAAGAGTGTAACGCTATTTTGCAGAAAAAGCTCCCACGTAAATTGAAGGATCCAGGAAGCTTCACTATACCATGCACTATTGGAAACTCGTCCTTCGATAGAGCCTTATGTGATCTCTACGCCAATATTAATCTTATGCCTCTTTCTATTTTCAAGAAACTAGGCATTAGGGAGGCCAAACCTACTACGATCTCTTTACAACTAGCAGATAGATCCCTCAAGTATTCAAGAGGGGTATTAGAAGACGTCCTGGTCAAGGTCGATAAATTTATTTTTCTTGCTGTTTTTATTGTGCTTGATATGGAAGAAGATCATGACATCCCAATTATATTAGGAAGACCATTTTTAGCGACTGGCAGAACTCTAGTTGATGTAGAAATAGGGGAGCTGACTTTACGAGTTCAAGAGGAACATGTCACTTTTAATATATTTCGAGCTATGAAACATCATAGTGATGTCAAAAATTGCTTTCAAGTAAATGTCATTAACTCGTGTGTAAAGAGCGCTGAAAAGATGCGAAGAGACAAATCTGGTGTTAAATTGGGAGAAGTGACACTTTATGGTCCAGGAAGGCATTGTGCTAGACCATCGCATATCTGCTCATGGGATTGAAGTTGACCGTGCAAAAAGTGAAACGATTGAGAAGATGCCTCCGCCTACTTCAGTAAAGGGGGTGAGGAGTTTTTTGGGACACGCTGGGTTCTACCGCCGTTTTATTAAAGATTTTTCGAAGATCACAAAGCCTTCATGTAATTTGCTCGTGAAAGATGTCCCGCTTGATTTTAATGAGTTGTGTAAAGAAAGCTTCGATCTCTTGAAGAAGGCTCTAAGTACCGCTCCCATTATAGTCGCCCCAGACTGGTGCCTGTCGTCTGAATTGATGTGCGCTAGCGATTTCGCCATTGGGGCAGTTTTCGGATAGCGACAGGAAAAAGTATTTCATGTCGTGTATTATGCAAGCCGAACCCTTAACGACGCCCAAAGAAATTATGCAACGACTGTGAAAGAACTATTAGCCGTGATTTTTGCTTTTGATACATTCCGTGCTTATTTGTTGGGGACAAAAGTGGTCGTGTGGACTGACCATTCGGCTATCAAGTACCTTCTAGAAAAAAAAGATGCTAAACCGAGGCTGATTAGATGGGTGCTTCTCCTGCAAGAGTTCAATTTGCTGATACGAGATAAGAAAGGAACTGAAAATGTCATTGCAGATCATCTCTCACATTTAGAAAATCCCTTGGAGAAAGCAGAGAATCACCCTCCAATTGTGGAAAACTTCCCGGATGAGCATCTCTACAAGCTAGGGTCACAACAAGCACCTTGGTACACCGATCTAGTGAACTATCTCGCAAGCAACATAATTCCTAATGACTTATCTCGTCATCAAAAGAAGAAGCTGATTTCAGATGCAAAGTACTACTTATGGGACGACCCTTTTCTTTTTAAAAGATGTCCCGACCGGATAATTCGTAGATGTATTTCGGATGAGGAAATTCATAGTGTGTTGAGTCATTGCCATGCATCACCCTACGGCGGGCATTTAAGTGGCACTAGGACAGTGGCAAAAGTCTTGCAGTCAGGTTTCTACTGGCCATCGTTATTCAAGGATGCTCATTTCTTTGTGTCCACATGTGACCGGTGTCAACGTATGGGAAATATCTCCAGATGACATTGTAACACCCCAAAATACGGCTATTACAGTGCCGTGGACCACACACTGGGATCCACCAGGTGATATCCAAAACAGATTAAATAAATATTATTTGTGATACCGAACCACAATGAATAGTCATTACTCCAATTAGGAGTCTATTAAAAATATGGCCAACGGCCTTATAATACACAGGATCCGAAAAACAAGTATAAACCATATGGAGATGGAAAATACTTCAAATGTCAATACAACCAGATAGTAATTTAAATGAAGCCGAAGATAAAATAACATAACACGGTTTAACATAACCGGACAACAAATGATTTGGGGCCCCCGAACTAGTATCCTTCGAATCCTTCGCCGTCGACATGCTCTTCCCGTGCTTTTCCCTTGCCTCGACCAAAAATGCAATACAAGTATTTCGCCCAAAACACAGGGTCAGATATACATGATAATTAATTATTACGACATTATACAATTCACATATATAGATCTCAAGGAAATCATTCCGACTATTAATCATACCCCTCGGGCGTATGAAACAATCAGTCACAAATCATCGAACACATCCAATCACACATGGACTATGAACGATTAACAATATGGCTCAAGATGGACATCACAGTACGCCCGATCCGGAAATGTGTCCGTGTACATGTCCACCCCGTATACGGAATCCAGAATATACGTGTGACGATGCACCTAATTAGCCTCACGAACTACGTCTCGTGTGCACAGTCCAATGCGGAATAATATCCACGCATGACTATATATGTGCCTGGCTAAAAATCCTACACAATAACCAATCGGAACGCAGATATGATTTCGGATATATCACGATACAACATGACAACGAATTCAATAAATCACATATCTAATTAAGGATCAAGAAATCTCACCGAAGTAAAAATAAAGACCAACGAGATCAACGATTCAAAGTGACGTACTTGGGAATGCAACCCCATGATGAAACGGAATAACGTCAAGGACAATGTCAAATCACGACAAACATTACATGAACAGTTCATACACATGAAATGTATAACCACCACAAGAATCTAATCATCATTATAACCAAGCAAGATAACTTGCCTCAATACGGAGACGAGAATAGTCCTCTTCTTGTCGGAACGAACGAACAGTCCTCGACTAATATTGTTTACTCG
The DNA here is from genome assembly GCA_033398695.1 of Orobanche coerulescens. Taxonomy (NCBI): domain Eukaryota; kingdom Viridiplantae; phylum Streptophyta; class Magnoliopsida; order Lamiales; family Orobanchaceae; genus Orobanche; species Orobanche coerulescens. Next base: position 47,286,039 of record CM065814.1, read on the forward strand.
AACAATCAACCTTAAACGAAATACATTTTACTCAATAACATATTCGTATAATTATCAATATAGGATTAGTAAGACGTCAGCCTACAATCCTTTAGAATAGTTTGCTATCTCCAATTATCTATGCCTTATGTCAAGAGTTCTTTTAACATCATTACGACCACAAAAATCGGTTTACAATACTTTTACCGAATGTTCACATGGTTCATCATAAATAAGAATTCTATCAAGGGCATGTTGAATAATCAATTATGATGTTAAGATCATCTTATGATGATTAAACTTTCCAAAACATTAAAATGTTGAAAGGTAAAATCTGCACCATTGTGATCCTTCTCCTCCCATCTAAGTTGAATATTAAGCTTACAACAAGGTTATTAGTTATGAGATTACACCATATTCATGAAGGTTATCAAAATCTTTCTTTACAAGGCTGGAAGATCCATTAACATCATGATGAATTCACCAACTACCTAGTATGATGATCAAAACATTCGAAGTTCCCAACCTATTAGATTAATGAAAAGTTATTGTTGTTGGTTTCACAAAAATCCTTAACCATTCAAAATCTTGGTGAACTAGACACAAGGAGAATATGATTCTTAAGAAATCTGAGCAAAAGACATCCTTCGACTTCTAACATGGCCAAGTCCTTCCCAAGGTAAGTGAAAACTTAAAATGGTGTTTAATCACTTTATGATAACAACTCTATTAGTTAAATCCAACTATGGTGAAGTTAACTGATTCAAAGGTGTTCTACTAAGCTAAATTCATCCAGCAAGATGAGTATGATAGTTACAACATGGTTAAAATCACTATACCATCAAGAACACATCCACCTCAAACCCTTATTCATCATATTCATCAAATGTGTTAAAAAGGTTAGATTAAAACTATGTTTTACTTGATTAATCTAACTTTAGGTCAAGTATAATTCGTTACTAACATCAACATATGAAAATAATACAGAGAGGAAAGTACACCTACCTCCAGGAACGAAGAACAACCTCAATGCTATGAGAAAATATACTCCAAGCTCAAGAACACCTCCTAATCTCCAATGAAATGAGCTCTACTCCAAGATTTAAGGCTTAGAAGCAAGTTGGGGGAGGTTGATATCGGTTAGGGAGTGCAGAGGGACGATATATGGAGAGAGAATTGGTTTGGAGTTGTGAAGAAATGAAAAACAGGCTGGTCCTAACACACTTACGTACGCTAACTGGTTAATATTACGTACGTAAGCATCTTATAGTGGCTACTGTCTTGAATCCGCAGGTCGTTAGCGCACGCTAATGAAAAAGTGCTTACGCACGCTAATAAAAGTTGACTCTGGCCGACATGACAGCTCAGACATTACTCACATGCATGCCAATGGCTAAGGAGTTCACGTGCTGAAGTCAACTGATGCCAGATTCTCTCTTAGCATACGCAACACAGGAAACATTACGCACGCTAAGGCACGAGATTAACGTACGTTAATCATGCTACGTAGCGTACGCTACGTCAACAGAAAAGTTAAAAATGCATCTCTCTAAGAACATAGAATCATCGATATGAAATGAATAACAACGATATGAAGTTCAAATCTATAATACCTCAACATAATACTAAATGCAACGATTCATGATAATCAGATTATCCAAATAATACAATGATAGGTAAAAACGAAAATTAGAGTCGGATATTACATACTCCCCCCCTTAAAAAGAGTTCCGTCCTCGAAACTAAGGGTTAAATAACTTGGGGTATCTCGCTCGCATACTATCCTCGGTTTCCCACGTAGCCTCGTCGACTCCGTGTCGTGACCACTGAACCTTCAGTAGGGGAATCGTCTTGTTCCGCAACTGCTTGATCCTCCTCTCGAGTATCCGCACAGGACGCTCCTCGTACGAATGATCCCCCGCTAATTCAATCTCTTTGAACTGAAGTACATGTCTCGGATCAGCAACATATTTCCTCAACTGGGAGACATGAAACACGTTGTGAATCTTACTCAAAGTCGGTGGCAAAGCTAGTCGATAGGCCAGATCACCTACACACTCCAAAACCTCAAACAGCCCAATGTACCTCGGGCTCAGCTTGCCCCTCTTCCCGAAACGAAAAACACCTCGGGTAGGAGACACCTTCATTAACACATGATCACCAACCTCGAACTCAAGCGGTCATCGATGGTGGTCAGCATAAGACTTCTGTCGACTTTGAGCCGTTAACAACTGACTCCTAATCAAAGTGATCTTCTCATGGGCTGCTAATAATATATCAGGTTCCGTACCTAGAGATTCCGACAGTTCGTCCCAACACAAAGGGGACCTACAGCGTCGGCCATACAATGCCTCATACGGTGCCATCTGAATCGAAGCGTGCCAACTATTATTATAAGTGAATTCCACCAAAGGTAGTTGGGCCACCCAATCGTCCTTCCAATCAAGAGCACATGCTCTCAACATATCTTATAGAGTCCGGATGGTTCTCTCAGACTGACCATCGGTCTGCGGATGAAAAGCCGTACTGAAATTCAACTGCGTGCCCATCGCACGATGAACTGCCTTCTAGAAGTGCGACACGAATCGCCCGTCACGGTCTGATACACTACTCTTGGGGGTACCATGTAATCTCACAATTTTTTTAATAAACAGCTGGGCCAATCTCTCGGGACCCCACGTGTCATTAATCTCCAAGAAGTGGGCTGATTTGGTCAGACGGTCCACAATCACCCAAATCGTATTCATTCCTCGACGACTCGTCGGCAAGCTAGTGATAAAATCCATAGATATGTCCTCCCATTTCCACTCAGGAATCGGGAGCGGTTTCGGCATTCCTGTGGGTCGCTGGTGTTCAATCTTATCCTGCTGACAGGTTAAACATCTCGAAACGAATTTGGCAACCTCACGTTTCATATTCCCCCACCAATAATTCTGCTTCAAATCCTTATACATCTTGCTAGATCCTGGGTGAATAGAGTACGGGGTAGCATGGGCTTCTCTCATGATAGAGTTCCTCAACTCTTCGTCAGCGGGTACACAAACTCGATTTCTAAAGCGTATCAATCCATCCTCGTGGATCACGAATCTAGGGGCTTTCCCTTGGGTTACCTCATCCCAAAGTCGAGATAATAATGGGTCCATAATTTGCTTCGATTTGATCAAATCGTCAAGAGATGAAGAGATCTCAAGGGTGCAAAGTTGTCCCTGAATACGCTGTAACCAAACTTCAATTTCTGGCCTCATAAGGTCCAACTGCAACTCTCTCTCATGCCAAATGGTTCAAGATTCTGCTCGCACCTGCCTTACGGCTCAAAGCATCGGCAACCACATTTGCTTTACCCGGATGATAAAGGATCTCGATATCATAGTCCTTGATTAATTCTAGCCACCTTCTCTGTCTCATGTTCAACTCCTTCTAAGTAAAAATGTACTTTAGGCTCTTATGGTCTGTAAAGATCTGGCAGGTAACTCCATAAAGATAGTGACGCCAGATTTTCAAAGCAAACACCACGGCTGCTAACTCCAAGTCATGGGTCGGATAGTTAACTTCATAGGGTCGCAATTGTCTCGATGCATAGGCAATCACTTTCCCTTTCTGCATTAGTACACATCCCAGACCCTGTCTCGACGCGTCACTATACACCACGAATCCTTCCGTTCCTTTTGGTAAGACCAAAACAGGTGCCGAAATCAATCGACTCTTGAGCTCATCAAAACTTTGCTGACATGCTTCTGACCACAAACACTTCTTATCCTTGCGCAGTAAGTTGGTCATCGGTTGCGCATTTTTAGAAAATCCTTCTACGAACCGTCGGTAGTAACCTGCTAGGCCGAGGAAACTACGAACTTCCTTCACATTCTTCGGTGGTAGCCAATCTCGAATGGCTTCCGTCTTTTGTGGGTCCACTCTCACCCCTTCGGCTGATATCACATGCCCGAGAAAGATAACCTCAGGCATCCAGAATTCACATTTAGAAAATTTCCCATAAAGCTGTTCCCACCTCAATGTATCAAGAACTTGGTGGAGGTGACGCTCGTGCTCTTCGTGGTCACAAGAGTAAATCAGAATGTCGTTAATAAAAATGACTACAAAGCGATCCAGATAGTTAATAAAAACCCGTTTCATCAACTCCATGAATACTGCCGGTGCATTAGTCAGTCCAAATGGCATCACCACAAACTCATAATGCCCATAGCGAGTACGGAAGGCTGTCTTTGAAATGTCAGACTCTCGAATCCTCAACTGATGATAACCAGTTCTCAATTCGATCTTAGAAAACACGGCAGCTCCCTGAAGTTGATCCAATAAATCATCAATATGAGGCAAAGGATACTTGTTCTTGATGGTTACCCTGTTCAGCTCACGGTAATCAATACATAAGCGCAGAGATCCATCTTTGTTCCGTACAAATAACACTGGTGCTCCCCAAGGGGACGCACTAGGTCGAATATAGCCCATTTCAGTCAACTCCTCAAGCTGGTTCTTCAATTCCTGCATCTCATTCGGAGCCATACGATACGGTGCTTTTGAAAGCGGAAATGTACCTGGTTCTAACTCAATAATAAACTCCACGTCACGACGAGGAGGTAAGCCTGACAACTCGTCCGGAAATACATCTGGGTAGTCTCGGACTACCGGAATGTCGGCCAATTCAACTGGTCGATCTGCTGTTTTGGTCTTGTAGCACAAATAACCAATACAGCCTTGATTAAGCAGCTTCACTGCTTTCATAGCGCTGATGACTCTTCCAGAATGAGTGGGATTATCACCTCGAAAAATACACTCGAAACCATCATCATAAGTGACAGTTACCACCCGCTTGCGGACACTAATTATTGCATCATGACGATCCATCCAATCGATACCCAAGATTATATCATCCTTAGGTAGATCTACTACAATCAGATTTGACAACCACTCACGGTCGTTCAAATGAATCGGACAGTTCTGGACTTCACGATTTCCAGTAATTCTTCTACCATCAGGTAGACCAATCACGTAGGGCTCACAATTGATAACATGGTCTAAGGGAAAATGACTTAAACAAGAAGAAGATATAAAGGAGTGTGAAGCACCGGTATCGAAAAGAACACACACAGGCTGGGAGTGGATCTCGAGTATACCTGAGATCATGCTGGCCTCGGGATCGTCAGCTTTCTTCATCTCGTAAATCATGGTTTTCGCAGTTCCGGCACCAGGTGTACCACTTTGATTCCCACGGCCCATTCCCCTATTCGCCCTGATGGTCTGATAGGAAGTGGACGGAGGCGCCCGGTTCTGGACAGAGGACAGAACTGGAGCATGAGACGCTACTGGTTCAGGTCCTGGCCCACTCCTGCAAAAACGAGCATGGTGACCAATCTTGCCACAAGTTTGGCATGTGACGGCAGGCTTCGGGCATTTGGAGCTGAAGTGCCCCTGGTCTCCGCAGTTATAGCACACAACAGATGAAGGGACCACTCGAGAGTGCGATCCAGCTGGCTTCGACGCCATGGGTGGTCGATCAGAAGGGTTTAGCAATGACTGGGGCTTCCTGAATGTCCCCCGGTTACTCTTAGTTTGGTTCTGGTTCCTGGACCTTTTGTTGTTGGACTGTGGTTGCTTCTTGGAAATCTCCTTCGCGATGAGTTCATACTCCAGAGCCCTCTCGATGAACTCTGGTAAGGTAGTACAGTGGTGATTCAATAGCTGCATTCTCATTCGGGATTTTAGCCTCTTGAGAAAGTATTTGATCTTATCAGCCTCTGTTCGGATAAATGTTCTGGCGAAAGTAAGGAGTGCGTGAAATTTCTCAGCAACAGATAATACATCATCGTCTTCAGACGGGTCGGGGTTCAGCAGTTCCGACAGTTTGGCCTCACGGAGTGGTCCTGGATAGTAACGGTCTAGCATGAGGTTTTTAAATTCCTCCCAAGTATAAACACCATCAGCTGGCCTTACTGAAAGCCACCAGGTATGAGCTCCTTTGCTAAGATAGTACGCGGCTACCGAGACGCGGTTCTCTTCCGGGCAGTCCACCATCTGGAAAAGTTTCTCAAAATGTTCGATCCAATGCACAATGTCAGCAGGCTCAGAGGAGCCTTCAAAGGTCGGAGGTCGCTACCGAGAGATGTCGCTAATGATCTGACTCACGGGTCCACCAAGCACAGGAGGAGGATGAGGCCCTTGTTGCTGGCCAGTAGTGGCCCTCTGCATAGCTTCCATTAGTTGACCCATCTGGGTCATCTGCGTCATCATGCCCTGCATCACAACGTAAGGATCGACACGCACATCCCCACGCCCACTGTGGTGCGATTGATCCCTAGAAGGTGAACCACTGTCTGCGGAACTATGATCCACATTCGCGTGTCTGTTGGCTCGAGGTATCGGGATTCGGCCCCTTCCGCGGCCTCGTCCCCCTCTGCCACGACCTCTCAGGTTTGTTTCCATACTGAAAGAATCAATCATAATGATAACCATAAGTACAGTTCAAGATACTAAAATTCACGCTGAGTTAATAGCAACAAGGAATCACATATTCAAGGAAACGGTTCACAATTAGTTATCGACACCACGAATGTCGCACCGAATATTATATCGACGTCAAGTCGAACAAATTCAATCATATAATCAATTCAGCATTTATCTCGGATTATTAATCAGATAAATCCTGTCACAAATCCTTGAAATAACAAGATCAACAAGGAGACCCATTCGGATATCGATATCATGCCAGTAATTAAATCATGGCTCATAAAGTACATACCGTATTTGGCTCGTAAGGTCAGGCGCTTGCACAGGTCACACGTGACACGAAGGTCCCTTGATACTAGTTCATTTCACAATGACTCATAAAAAGGAAACAACTCTTTGATACCATCTTCTGTAACACCCCAAAATACGGCTATTACAGTGCCGTAGACCCCACACTGGGACCCACCAGGCGATATCCAAAACAGATTAAATAAATATTATTTGTGATACCGAACCACAATGAATAGTCATTACTCCGATTAGGAGTCTATTAAAAATATGGCCAACGGCCTTATAATACACAGGATCCGAAAAACAAGTATAAACCATACGGAGATGGAAAATACTTCAAATGTCAATACAACCAGATAGTAATTTAAATGAAGCAGAAGATAAAATAACATAACACGGTTTAACATAACCGGACAACAAATGATTTGGGGCCGCCGAACTAGTATCCTTCGAATCCTTCACCGTCGACATGCTCTTCCCGTGACTTGCTCTTGCCTCGACCTAAAATACAATACAAGTATTTCGCCCAAAACACAGGGTCATATATACATGATAATTAATTCTTCCGACATTATACAATTCACATATATAGATCTCAAGGAAATCATTCCGACTATTAATCATACCCCTCGGGCATATGAAACAATCAGTCACAAATCATGGAACACATCCAATCACACATGGACTATGAACGATTAACAATATGGCTCAAGATGGACATCACAGTACGCCCGATCCGGAAATGTGTCCGTGTACATGTCCACCCCGTATACGGAATCCAGAATATACGTGTGACGATGTACCTAATTAGCCTCACGAACTACGTCTCGTGTGCACAATCCAATGCGGAATAATATCCACGCATGACTATATATGTGCCTGGCTAAAAATCCTACACAATAACCAATCGGAATGCAGATATGATTCCGGATATGTCACGATACAACATGACAACGAATTCAATAAGTCACATATCCGATTAGGGATCAAGAAAACTCACCGAAGTGAAAATAAAGACCAACGAGATCAACGATTTAAAGCGACGTACTTGGGAATGCAACCCCATGATGAAACGGAATAACGTCAAGGACAATGTCAAATCACGACAAACATTACATGAACAATTCATACACATGAAATGTATAACCATCACAAGAATCTAATCATCATTATAACCAAGCAAGATAACTTGCCTCAATACGGAGACGAGAATAGTCCTCTTCTTGTCGGAATGAACGAACGGTCCTCGACTAATATTGTTTACTCGAACAATCAACCTTAAACGAAATACATTTTACTCAATAACATATTCGTATAATTATCAATATAGGATTAGTAAGACGTCAGCCTACAATCCTTTAGAATAGTTTGCTATCTCCAATTATCGAAGCCTTATGTCAAGAGTTCTTTTAACATCATTACAACCATAAAAATCGGTTTACAATACTTTTACCGAATGTTCACATGGTTCATCATAAATAAGAATTCTATCAAGGGCATGTTGAATAATCAATTATGATGTTAAGATCATCTTATGATGATTAAACTTTCCAAAACATTAAAATGTTGAAAGGTAAAATCTGCACCATTGTGATCCTTCTCGTCTCATCTAAGTTGGATATTAAGCTTACAACAAGGTTATTAGTTATGAGATTACACCATATTCACGAAGGTTATCAAAATCTTTCTTTACAAGGCTGGAAGATCTATTAACATCATGATGAATTCACCATCTACGTAGTATGATGATCAAAACATTCTAAGTTCTCAACATATTAGATTAATGAAAAGTTATTGTTGTTGGTTTCACAAATATCCTTAACCATTCAAAATCTTGCTGAACTAGACATAAGGAGAATATGATTCTTAAGAAATCTGAGCAAGAAGACATCCTTCTACTTCTAACATGGCCAAGTCTTTCCCAAGGTAAGTGAAAACTTAAAATGGTGTTTAATCACTTTATGATAACAACTCTATTAGTTAAATCCAACTATGGTGAAGTTAACTAATTCAAAGGTGTTCTACTAAGCTAAATTCATCCAGCAAGATGAGTATGATAGTTACAACATGGTTAAAATCACTATACCATCAAGAACACATCCACCTCAAACCCTTATTCATCATATTCATCAAATGTGTTAAAAAGGTTAGATTAAAACTATGTTTTACTTGATTAATCTAACTTTAGGTGAAGTATAATTCGTTACTAACATCAACATATGAAAATAATATAGATAGGAAAGTACACCTACCTCCAGGAATGAAGAACAACCTCAATGCTATGAGAAAATATACTCCAAGCTCAAGAACACCTCCTAATCTCCAAGGAAATGAGCTCTACTCCAAGATCTAAGGCTTAGAAGCAAGTTGGGGGAGGTTGATATTGGTTTGGGAGTGGAGAGGGACGATATATGGAGAGATAATCGGTTTGGAGTTGTGAAGAAATGAAAAACAGGCTGGTCCTATAAATAGATTGTGCAGACTTAGCGCACGCTAAAGGGAAGCTTTAGCGTACGCTAACACACTTACGTACGCTAACTGGTTAATATTACATACGTAAGCGGATTACAGTGGCTACTGTCTTGAATCCACAGGTCGCTAGCGCACGCTAATGGAAAAAGGGGTTACGCACGCTAATAAAAGTTGACTCTGGCCGACATGACAGCTCAGACATTACTCACATGCATGCCAACGGCAAAGGAATTCACATGTTGAAGTCATCTGATGCCAGATTCTCTCTTAGCGTATGCAACAGAGGAAACATTACGCACGCTAAGGCACAAGATTAACGTACGTTAATCATGCTACATAGCGTACGCTACGTCAACAGAAAAGTTAAAAATGCATCTCTCTAATAACATTGAATCATCGAGTATGAAATGAAATAACAACGATATGAAGTTCAAATCTATAATACCTCAACATAATACTAAATGCAACGATTCATGATAATCAGATTATCCAAATAATACAATGACAGGTAAAAACGAAAATTACAGTCGGATATTACAGACATGAAATGCCGTTGAACACTATTCTTGAGGTTGATTTGTTCGATGTATGGGGCATCGACTTTAGGGGCCCATTTCATCCATCAAATAAGAACCTATATATTCTAGTAGCAGTGGATTACGTCTCAAAGTGGTTCGAAGCAGTATCACTGCCAATTAATGGGTCTAACGTCGTGATCAAGTTCATAATAAATACATTTTCACGCGCTTTGGGACTCCACGCGCAATTATTAGTGATGGTGGTTCACATTTTGACAACAAGTTCCTAGATGTGGTCTTAAAGAAATACAGAATCACTCATCGTGTTGCTACAGCCTACCATCCCCAAACGAGAGGTCAAGTCGAAATATCCAATCAAGAACTTAAGTGGATCTTAGAGAAAATAGTCAACTCGTCTCAAAAAGATTGGTCCCTTAAACTCGATGATGCACTTTGGGCATACCATACGGCGTATAAGACACCTATTGGCATGTCACCGTATAGGTTGGTTTATGGGAAAGGTTGTCATTTGCCGGTAGCGATGGAGCATCGTGCATATTGGGCGATCAAGAAACTCAACTTTGATCTTAAATCGGCCGTTGAAAAGTGCTGTTTGCAGTTGAATGAGTTGGAGGATATACGTCATGATGCCTACGAGAATGCTAAACTCTATAAGGAGCGAACCAAGGAGGGGCATGATAAGCACATTATACATCGAGAATTCATTCTGGGTTAAAAGGTTTTATTATTCAATTCTCGCTTGCGATTGTTTCCTGGAAAATTACGTTTATGATGGTCAGGGCCTTTCACCGTAGTCCAATTGTTTCCTCACGGCGCATTGGAAGTACAATGTGAGAATCGAAAATTTAAAGTCAATGGCCAGCGGTTGAAAATCTACACTGGTGATCCAATGGACGCGCAGAAGTCAACAGTCGTCCTATCCGCCGTGAAGTGAATTTTAGGAGAGTCTAGTTGAAGACTATAAACTTAGCGCTACTCAGGAGGCAACCCGAGTATTAGTAGTAGAATTTTAGTTTTTGTTGTTTTTCCATTTTAGGAGTCTATTTTTTCCGGCATTTTCGCTTTACTGTGTTTTTCTCACGTGTTCTCTTTGATTACAGTTGAAGAACCTTCGCAGGAATCGCTCCAGGGCCAAATTCCAGTTAGGGCCGCGGCACACTAAGTAAGGGCCGCGACACACAATATCAAAGAAAAGTTGGCTGAAGTCTCTGTACTGCGAGCCGTGACCTCCGTATGCTGATCCGCGGCACACTTGCCCAAGAGCCGCGGCACGCTAAGAACAGGCCGCGACACGCCAAAGCCCCAGAATGGCACCCAACTTACTGTACTATGGGCCGCGGCATGCACATGCTGAGCCGCGGCACACTTACTCTGGAAGCCGCGGCACCCTTACTTCTAGCCGCGGCATGCTGCTAGTCTCCCCAAACGCCAAGTCTTCCTGTACCGAGGGCTGCGGCCCACTTACTACGCGCCGCGGCCCCTGCTGAAAGAATGTAAACGGACAGGGTAGAACTAGAGTCATTCGGCGAAACAGTTTTTGCTCCCTAAACCCTTCTTCCGCGGTGCAGGTTACTTTCTTCAAGTCAATCCTTCTTCTTATCATCATCTTTGATCCAACACCAGGTAATCCATATCCTTTAAGTTTAATTGCTGAAATAATTTCGAGGGTTGAGAAGAGGGTCAGTTTTCTTGTGTTGTTTGATGAACTCGCGTATTTTCTGATTTCTAGAAATATTTTAGTCGAAATATATTAAGATTATGGATTGATATTGATTATGCTTCGTGTATTGTCATGAATTAGTGTGAAATTAATTGTTGTTGGTGATTGAATTCACAAATGATTATTTCTCTCTTGACTTGAGTATGCGCACGCCAAGTGTTTGAAGTAATGTCCAAGTGAAACTTGGTTAATCCTAACATCACCGATCCTTTGCAATGAATACGATTATCTGAAGAGTATATTCCCCCAGCCCTAATGCCTATTTTGAGTTAAATTTTCACATCATGTCTCTCGTGTGAAGTTGAGAAGTTTTAATGCAATACCCGTATATATGTTTCTCACACTTTATAAGTTTTTGGTTGGTGTCTCATTATACCATTTTGTCGTCTGATATCATGGTTTCATTTTCCAGGAACTCGTAATGGCTCGAAAGAGAAAGCTAAGCTCCAACCGGGCCATGACTCGATCATCTCCCCCCAAGAGGGGAAACCTCTCAAAACCCGACGGATGGGAAATTCCAGCATCTCTCCGACCCTGAGGTTCATCGACTCTGCAATGAAAGGATTCGCCCGCGGCCCATCATTCCCGAGCGAGGATTCACTCCCGCCCCGCAAGACGGCGAACTATTATCAATGATGACTGAGATGGGCTTGACACGATTCATCGCACAGCCCGAGCCAACCGTCATCTCTATAGTGCCTCAATTCTACACCCGTGCTTTGCTTCATCATGTTAGTGGAGGTCACAGTCCGCGGTCATAGGGTTGACTTTTCTGCGGCGGCAATTCGACGGTTATATGAGTTACCAGAGGTTAATGAATTGGCGTTCAAAACAATGATGGGTAGCCTCACGAAGGAGGCATTGTTAGAATCACTAACTCAGCCGGAGTCTGTTTGGGAGACGTGTGTTCCAGGGTCCGAGGCCTACTTCTTTAAGAGCTCACGGCTAGGGCGAGCCTGGCTTTACTTCCTATGCTCCCAGGTTGACCTTACTTCACAGATACGCTCTGTCTTGCTGCCTCATGCTCGACTGCTCTATGCCATCACGTCCAATCTTAGATTCGATGTGGCCCCACGTCATCAAGGGAGGCGCCAACATGGGACTAAAGCATCACTCACTGATCTACGCTTTATGCCGCCAGTCAGGTGTGATGTGGTCGGAGGACGAGCCTACCATTGCACCCTAGGGTCCGATTGACCATCACATAAATTCTCATTTCGACCAGTGGGGTGGCGCGCGAGCACACCCGTGTGGACGAGGTTTTCTTTTGGATGAGCCACTTGAGCACTCCTCAGAGCCTCTTCTTCTTACTCATGACTCGGCGGCAGATACAGAGGATCAGACTGAGTCTGCTCCACCCCCAGCGAGAGATCACATTTTACAGGCGATGTTTGAGGACCTGAGGGAGGAGATTCGACCAGAGTGGGACAGTGTGATCGCAGCTATGCGACAAGAGATGTACCAGCAGGTCCGCCGGGCCAATCGGCGTGCTGAGAGGCATTTAGAGGCAAGGGACGCTTACCATCAGGAGTATCTAGCAATGTGGACGGCCCATATCCTCCACCCAGACAGACCATTCATACCTCCGACCAGGCCACCTACACCACCTACTTCACCGGACGAGCCTGATGCTAGTGGCTGAGCTTTCTTTTATTTAGGGGAGTACTTGACCTACCTTTTACTGCTTATTCTTATTTGTCGTCCATTAGGGTCAATGTACTTTTCAAGTTTGGGGGGGAGTTATCTTTTAGTTTTAATTTATTTAGTTGTCTTTATTACTTGTTTGTCCTCTTTGGTATTTTAGATACTGCTTACATTCGTGAGTATGTCGTGCAGCCATTTGTAAGACTGAATATATGATACTGATTTCTATCTGAAGAACCGGATAAGTCTAGTCGAGTTCACATTATGCTATTTTATACTCGAGTACTCATTTTGGTCTAGTTTTTGCGTCATTGTGGTAGCCTTGGCATTCGGGATATGAGACATACGTGTTTGTAGTGTCCGCATTACACAAGCCACCGTCTATATGTTTGGTTGCACTATTCACTTAGCTAGTCACCTAAAAACATTGGGCCTTGTAAGCATACAACTAAGTACCTACGATTAGGCATTGGTTCGGACAATTTTAATTCCCAAAAATATGAGCAGCCTTGCATGTTCTAGGATAGGAAGTCTAGTAACCGGGTCTATTCACGTGACCCGTAGTGTACATTTGCGTAAAATAGCATCCTCGAATTGGATGTGCCAAAAAAAAAGATACTCAAGTTTTTTCTCCACTGTAAATGGAGACTTAGTAACTAGGAGCATTCATGAGCCCCATGAGTGTCTTTTACATCAAACGGTTCCCTAATACTTGAGAATGGAAATCCACCCTAGGATTCTTCTGATGAAAGCTTTCGGGAGTCGAAACCTAGTAACTCGAATCATAGTAATTATTAAATAAGAAGGGATTGCTGTTCGGGGAATGTCATTTGTGCTGCATTTCTTATGTTGATGTCACAAGGCCGTGCGACTAGGTGAGTTAGCTTGTTATAACCTTACCATTCATATTTTCGGTCGTCTCATTTCACGTTTGTCGATCCTTGAGCCTTGACTTTCTTCATGGGCTGAGATTAGCACTAAAAATGGTTACCTTGTGGAATCATTGTCCGTAATGTGACTCACTAGTACGATATTCGTATTATTCTTTGAGATTTTCAGGGTAGTATTAATAAGTTGAGCATTATGGATTTTCCAGATTGACCACGATACTTGTAGTTTGTTTGAAATTGATTTTTGCTTGAGGACAAGCAATGGTTTAAGTTTGGGGGTATTTGTTACATGTATTTTTGTACGCTTTATTGTCACTATTTTATCCCTATTTTTGGTGTAATTCTTTATAAAGGAGCTCCTAATGTAGGATGTTTACATATTTGAAGGAAATTAAAGTCCTGAAGCTTGAACGAAGAAAAACAGGCCAAAAACGACATTTTTCGGTAGAGGGCCGCATCACACGGAGCTGGGCTACGTCACAAAGTAACATGGCACAAGCTGTACCGGGAGCCGCGGCACACTCTCTACAGGACGCGGCCCATACTGCCTTTTTGTCCAGACCTGGGCAGCGGAGTTACTAGGGCCACGGCTCACTTACTCCAGGCCAGGCCCACAGCGGCGGGAACCCTGATGATACTTCGCGATTTTGGCCGTTTTGGAGCCAAAGAAGACCTAATTCTCGGGATGCAAATTAGAGGCATGGGAAAGTTATAAAAGCTGGGAGAAGGACAGAAAAGACGGTATCAAATTGGAGGAGAACAGAAGACCTAGCAGCAGAGAACAGAGCAGAGAAGGGAGACGAAGGCAAGAAGATGGAAGGGGACGAGTTCTTCAATCGCATTTGAAATTCTTGACCCTTATGTTTAATTATTGTATTTTTGTATTGATTTCTAGCATGTCGGGATAGACTCCTTTATTATACGATTGAGATGAAATCGAAATTATGAAAAATTAATTCTTGATTTTACATTATTGATAGTTTTCCCTTTTCTATTGAGTTTTCCCCGATTATTCTTAATGCTTTCAATTGTGTGGCTGACGATTGAATTGTTCTAGCTGCTTAACTTGAATCGGAAGAGGATAGTGAGTAGTAATAATTGGGAGAAAACCATTTTATCTTCTGAGATAGGAATATACTCATAAGAATTATGAAGCATCGATATTTTGAAGATTATAGATCTTTTTGGCTAATGTCGAATTAACTCACCTATGAATAGAGTGAATTGTTCGTGTTGGAAAATTTTACTGACCTCGGAAGGGGCATTAGATTAAATTAGATAATCTTCACTTTCAATTAATTGGGAAATTGCATAACTTACTTAAATCAAGATTAAGGATTAATCGAGGTGAATCCTTAATCCAAGATCCTTCTCCTATTTGAAACTCCTTTTATCGGATTATTGATTTTCTTGTTTCATTTAGTTATCGCAATATTTATTTATTAATAATTGTTCAACCCCAAATTTTCCGGTCGTTCAAATAAAATTAGAAATACCTATAAATTGGTAATTAGCACATCAGTCCTCGAAGGAACGATACTTTACTCATCACTTTATTACTTGTGTACGACAACGTGCACTTGCGTTCACGGAAAATACGTAACAACATCATCTTTTGCCCTGGTCCTTGTAGGAACGGGTAGTATGTTCGCCTCCAAGATGTAGCCCCGTGACTCCAGACTGAGGACTATCCTCAGATTGTGGAGCCAATCAACAAAGTTGGGTCTAGCTACAGTGTTCTTCTCAAGTAAAATAGCGAGTGGTTTCATTGTCATTTTGAGAGTTGTTATTTGTTTGACTGTAGAGAATAATATTAGATTTGTTAGTGATTATTTAATTATGATCCTAGTAAAGAATTAAAGGACTTTATATCTTCGTAACTCGGCTCCCACTACTTTATCGGCACTACACACCCCTATGGGGAATCCAAGGTCGTGGTTGACTTCATAGTGGTGATCGAGTTCTTTACAAAATTTAATAGAGGGAAACCCATTCGGTTTCTATTCTATTATCTTTTATAAAGTGGTGTCTAACACCAACCATTTAAGGGTTAATTCGATCTTCTTTTATCCCTAGTTCACTTGCCCTCAACACCATACGGTTTATATGGCTGCTGAACAATCTAAGTTTAAATTGTCAACTCCTATTAGTCTGAAAACTGAATCTTACCCGGCAACCCATACGACTTCTCGGGGTTCGATTTGTCACAACCGAAGGCATCTAATGCACTGTAGGAATTTATCGATCTTCCTAAAAACACTACACTGACATACTCGTAAGAATAGTATTTTGATTTAGATTTTAATTTTTCATGAGTCTGACATGAGGGTAGGAAACTTGGTAACGCTTATAACTTAGTGTTTGTAAGTGGGAGTATTACATGATTTTATATTATATTTTACGCATTAATCCGTTTATATGGGTGTTTTGTCAGTTTGTTTGTCATATAATATGATAACATCCACAAACAAAATCTACCAACATGCAGTTCATGGACCATTCCTAAGTACTAAGTCATCATCGGCCCAGTAAAATACAAGCAATCAAATTACATGTCTTGAACCTTCGTCTTCACGGTGGTTCATCCTCGGCTCTTCGTCATAGTAATTTATTACATCAACAAAAATTGCATCCTATATAAAGTTGTCTAATAAAATAAATTGGCTCAAAACGGCTATTACAACCCCATGGAATAAAAACACAAAACTAAGTCCGTCAACTACATCACCATCACAAAATAAATGCAATAAATATATTAAAGTAATGACATAACTAATTAATGTAATAGATTGATCCAATCAATATAAAATTAATCTATCTATTAGAATTGATTCAATTAAATCACATGACCGATAATTTTAATTTGTTCCGAACGAAAAACAATATTTCATTAAATTAATTCCCTTAAAAATAAAAATACTATATTTATATTTTAGTCAAATTAAATTCAATTTAATTTGCGGGAAATTAATTTTCCGAATATAAAATATAAAAGTAGAGTCGTAAAAATAATGCCCAGGCCAAGCCCGCGGCCCGGCTGGGCTGCCAGACTTTGGCCGAGAAGCCCAGGCCTCGCGGCTGCTACTTGCTGCCGCCATCAGCCTCCCGACAGCCCCAAGCTGCCGGGTCTGACCACTTTCCCCGGCTCATCTTTTCGTCCCGAATCCAAAAATAATATTTTTATAATTTTTAAATTACACATATAAATCAACTTTTCAAAAGAAAAATAGATTTATAATGTAACATAAAACATGAAGAATAACTTCTAGATGAACAACTAAACATTAACGATTAAAGTAATTATGATTCCAAATTATAAAAACATTCAATCAAGCATTCGAAATTATCGCATGGACCTCGCTTTGATATGACTGTTGGAATTCGGGGCCCAAAACCGAAGGCTCAGCGGAATAATGATATTGATCCAATCAATAAATCTAACCCCTAAACAAGATTGATCAAGCATCGTATATATGAATGTAATAATACAAATCATGAATTTAGAAATCTTACCCTTGAAGCATTGGATTTTATGTTATGAATTTAGAAATCATACCCTTGAACCATATTGTAACTTGGCTCTTATGAATCTATCCCGATAATATGTCTCGATCAAGCATTATAATAACGGTAACGTCAAATCTATTTTAACTTCGCTCTTATGCTTTGTCCAAAGACTTATGATGTCATTTGCCACTAACCGCATAGACATTTACCTGTTCACTTACAGGAGAAAGAATCTTATCTTGGTATTAAGTAGAGACTGCTACTTGCCCACCAAGTTACACTTCGAGGTTGACACCATCAGACGGTGATTGGATTGAAGTACTCTGGTTAGTAACTTAATGTCACAAGCACATCTCCCACTGGATCCTCAAGTCAAAGATTCACGCTTACCTATCACGACCTTTCAATTCAGTCATTGACTATCCTATAGTGAAATCCATGTGACCAAATTGAGATGAGTCGTGTTTGAGTATATTAATCCTATTAGCATACCTATAACGTGTGTCCCCAATACTACTTAGTAAAGACACACACTCTCTATGTCAAAGTACACATCGTACAAGTCATGTCTAAACTGAATGCCACGTTAAGTTTTATCGCCTTGCAAACCAGTTAAGCATTCAAGCCCTAAACACTTCCGCTGTATATCTCCTCATCTTCATAAGGAGTGGAATATTTGCTATCAATTGCAATGAATTATTATTCTATATACCAAATCATGGTGTCAATAATATGTAATTATATAGCAATAATAAATACCTTATTAAATTGATTTTCACAATTACTACACAATTCTCTCACTCTCTCATCCTCTGAGTGGTATTCGAGTGCATATTCCGAACAATAGCCTCATGTACGAAATATTGTGCACAAAACTGGACATTGCATATGATGCGAGCGTAATCAGTCAGTTTCAAGCAAAATCAGGAAAAGAACACTAGATAGTCGTGAAGAACATTCTGAAGTACCTTAAAACAGACTAAAGAAATAATTCTTACGTACGGTGGTGGAGAAATGAGAGTAGATGGATTGAAGGACTCATATTTTGGAGGCGACATAGATAAAGGAAAGTCCACTTTAGGATACAGATTTACTCTAAATGGTGGAGCAGTTTCTTTGATGAGCTCCAAGCAAACTACGATTGCACGTTCTATAACACCCCGATTTAACCAGGGCCATTACATGTCGTAGAACATTCCACAATGGTTTACCAGGCTGGTAACATACATGTACGACAACATAACACACATTTAAGACATTATATGAAATAACCAGTTGGGTCGTGGCCTCGGCAAAAACATCAAAAAATGACAAGTTCATATAAATAAAAACTGATATAAGACCAATTTTAGAGATGACTATAAGTTTGACTACCTAACATCATTGATTCCCGTCCATCCCATGCATACCCCATGTTGGATCCTCAAGCTGGAAATACCTAAAATGCATGAAAGGCATTTCCCCTTTTTAAGGGGTTAGTGCTGGAATCAGTAGTGCAAATACATAATTATATGAAACATGTTAAGCCATTTGCCAAAAATCATTCTCATAAAATAGTTAAATGTAGGTTACAAGTCGTCAGGAATAAGTCTAGAGAGGGTGGGTGAATTGACTTATTAAACTCTTTTCCTGAATCTCAGGTGAGTTCACCCAGCTGATAAAATGAGCATCTAAAAACTTAACTGCAGATGATAATGCAAAAGCACAGTTCATAATAATGCAGATGACTAATGCTGTCTGTAGGTGACTTATGTCAACTATAAAACTAAGATGTGCGGAAGACAATTGACTACTATATGGAACAGTTAATATTAATGCAACAGATAAGTATGATGAATGCAATAAAACATGCAAGCACTTATAGTGGTTTCAGAGGTGGGGTAATCCTCTACTAGTCCACTTTTCTCTAAACCATTGGAGATGAATTCACTATAACTCTCAACCAGTGATAAATGTTACAATGATTCAAACCAGTTACAATAGCTTCCAACTAGTTGAAACCCGTGGCTGTTGCAACTCCCTTGACTACCTAGTACCTCCTGATTGAAAACTTATGGATGCCTCAGCAACCCGCAAGTTGTCTATCACCTTCCAATCAAGAACCCATAAATGCCTTATTAGTCCCGAAACTTCTGAAACCTCATTCACAGAAGTACCCCGTACTCAAACTTTTAAGACAAGAGTGTTGTCTTCTCCAACTAAAAGAGCTTCTCTTGAATATGAATTTAAGCTTGCTCTTTCACAATGCTATAGATTGATTTGTATGCTTTGAATACTTTGGTCGCTTGTATGTGTTGTTTGTAACACCCCCAAAACCATCCGGGATATTACAACGCCGTGGGTCCCGCGCCGGAACCCACCAGGCTAAAAACCATTTCAAAAACCTTTAAAAATGCCAAAAGGTCGATGACGGTAATATTTTAAATACTCAAATATTTTCAAACGCGTAGTTCTCACCATTTGAAAATACAAGGCGAAATGCCAAATCTCGACAGTTCAAAATGTACGTTAAGCCACCACTTATACGTACCGATAAAATAGTTTAGGAAAAAGGGTTCAACAAAATAACCCCGGTTCGCAACATGCCAAAAGGCCATTTGAAATACACACGAGTTGGTAAAAATACCGAAAATTCATTTTGAAATATACACACGCATCGAATAAAACTCAGTTCAAAATATACAATTGCAGTGGAATAAAACAATCAGAAAAGAATACTCAATACTCAAAAACATGCCACAGCCAGTATCACCCGGGAAGCTCACCCCTTCACGACCGCTACTAGCTCGATCTCTGAGTACCTAAAAATAAAGCCCACGATGGGTCAGCCACCATACTCAACAATGATATCGATCACATCAACATAAATAATTACATATCAATGTAATAACGAAGTAAGAATACTACCAATGTAATCTTACCGTCATAACCTTACCAATCCATGGAAATCCATACCAAATCAATCCTTAACATATTCCACATTCGCATTCTCAAAATGACAAAATGAACTCAACAACAATCATCTGTACTGTATTCAAACAATACCAAATATCCTCAAAACATCATCATAACTCATAAGTGCGGAATAAACCAATCTGTGCCAAATCCTGTCCGTCGGATTACACAATCAAATCTCAAACTGAATAAACCAATAATACACAACATATTTGTAGATCAACTACCACATGATAATGATAACAAATCCCGAACATCGACATACAATCCGAATACTTATACGATCAATAACAATGATCAGCCAATACATCAACTGAGAATATCATCGACATGATAACTCCCAACACAACTTAACAAAAGATCAACGATAACCGAGAGTATCATCGACATGATAACTCCCAACACGATCAACAAAGGATCAACATTAACCCAGAATACCCTCAACATGGTTAACTCCGATACGATCAACAAAGATCAACAATAACTGAGAATACCCTCAACAAGGTAAACTCCAAACGATCAACAGGGATCAACAATAACCGAGAATACCCTCAACAAGGTAAACTCTAAACGATCAACAATAATGGATCTCAAAGAAATAACTCCAACTATCGAACATACCCCTCGGGCGTATGAACAACCAGTCGCAAACCGTCGAACATATCCAATCATACATGGACTATGAAGGACCCAATAATATGGCTCAAAAGATGGACGTCACAGTAGGTCAGATACGGAAATGTGTCCGTGCACATGTCCACCCCGTATACGGGATCCAGGATATACATGGGACATGTACCTAATTAGCCTCATGAACTACGTCTCATGTGCACGGTTCAATGCAGAAACATCCACGCATAACCATCATGTGCCCGGCTAAAAATCCTACACAATAACCAATCGGCACGCAGATATGACTCCAGATATGTCACGATGAAACATGACAACGAAACTCAAAGAATCACATATCCATTACGGATCAAAAGACTCACCAAAGTGAACAATGACAAACTGACAAAGAAAAGTCGACACAACTAATCAATACCCAAAACAACAATCCTAGGATCATCATCCCCGACAAATGATCAACACGATCAACGATCTCAATACAATCAGCCCTGGGATCATCATCCCTCAACGAAATAATCAATACGAATCCCAATATACGAAACATCATCGTACAACATATTCTACAACTCAACATAATAATTATCTTCATAACTGAACAATACTTACATTACCTCAAAGACGAAGACAATATCCTTTCCACGAACCAACATCCCTGAACGAATACCCAGTTATACGAATAATCCCGAAATAGGTATAGTCCATTTATACCAACAAACCACCGTCCCCACATCAATGTCGACACAGTAAATCAGCCTCGATATTCGACATTCCATATCACTGACCAAATATAACTCACATCTCCGTATTCACCAAAACATTTAAACTATATATATTATGATTTAATCCAAACCAAGGCACAATATACAAATCATCATCCCGACAATTTATATTTATAATATCATTGCTATATGAATTATAAATGAACTGAAAACGAAATCATTCATCAAATATTATAAACTAAACAAGTATAACTTGCCTCGATACCAATACCACGAAGCCGTTACCAAAATCCATTGCCTTCGACCACGAGCTCCTCAGCCCCGACCAAGAGCAATCTACGAACTTTTCGACCTCAACCGCAACACAACGGTCATAATCCATGATCAAAAATCTCAACCTATTGAACTAATCAATCAACAACAATCCAAATAACAATCAATAACCGACATAGCCAACCAATCAACTCAACGGCATCAACAATTCTTCGATCATACACAAAACCGAACAATACAATTCAAAAAATTTCGAACTCATATCCACGATACAAGCCGCAACTCCATAATCAATAAATAACAATCAATAAACCCAACGGTTCCACAATATCCCGATTAAATACAAATCCAAACAACCCAAACCAATCAAACACGAATTTAAAACCACAATACCATTCCACAATCCGAAAGATCATATCAATAATCAATTTAACCAAGTGTCTAAGCATTGCCGATTCCACATTCAATCTTAAATACGGATACAAGTTTCCTCCTTGTAAATTCATAATAAAAACCAATTACCGATTATCATCATCAATCGGGACGATCTGATTGGTTCAACATTATAGATAACCATATTCCAAAGGTTTCAAATAATTCCATTATTCGAATTGTACACTTGTTCAATATGTACGAATTCTCAAACTCAAACATAATCTTATCAACCCGGAACCATATTCGTATTCCTATACGAATATTGTACCAAAACACATAACTTAGAAAGATATAAATATTCCATATTCATATCCAAAACACCAACACTTCTTAAACATGTTCATCAATTCATATAATCTAAGAGTTCCTTAAGAACACAACTTATTCCGAAATCACATTCAAAATCCTCAAACAACATAATCCGATGTGTTCTAACATCTAAACAATCCTTATTCATAATTCAAGATGTATATTATCATATTCTCCAATATACGATCCTCCTAACATCAAGAATCATAACATTATTACAAATAACATCGAGAATACTATGATTCCATAATCATACCAACATAATCAAGACATTGATCATCAATTCATTATCTACCCTTAACAAAATTCCCATAAATACCAAGAATCATCACAACAGCTCCATAAACTAGCACCATACGAATTAATCATCGACAACAACATCCAAAAATCCGAATTCAAAGAGAGTATTATCCAACATACCTCTTAGAAGATGAATACACAAGTAAACACTCGTCTTGATTAATACGGTGCGAAGAAATTGACGAAAGGAAGGAATCCCAATCCAACCTCCTTCAAAAGTTCGTTCCTAAATCACAACGATATCAATTCAATCACTTCTCTACGAAAATGTAGAGAACTTCCCAAGTTCTACCCATTGAAGCATTTTATCGGACACATTGAGGGCGTAGTCCAATTTAATCGATTAACGGAGAAATTCTCGAATTTGTTCCACAAAACTTCAAGAGTAATGAATGATTCCGAGAATACAACAAAGTTCTATCAACAATCTGATTTAAAACGGATGAAATCAGCCAAAACACCATGAAACCTCAAAAATCCTCAAAACCAAGAGTTCAAGTGTTCTTACCTTCGATCCGGGCAAAAGATGATGTTAAATATGAATCAAACTTCCAAAACATGTTGCTCTATGATGTTCCCAATCAATTCCCTCAGTTTCAGATGAAGAATCGCGAAAAGAATGAAGAAAAATGTGAAAATGCCAAGTGACCCGGTCCAGGCCTTTAAATAGTCGAGACCTGTCGGTACCTTACGGCCGTAACCGGCCATGGCTTACGGCCGTAACCGGACATGGCTACCCTCCTGTCCAGTTTGTCCAACAGCCTTACGGCCGTTACCGGAACCAGCCTTACGTACGTAATAGGCCCTTACGGCCGTACCCGGCCACACCCTTACGATCGTTATCGGCCAGTCCTTACACCCAGCGAGTCACTGACGACCGTGATCGGCCATCCCTGCGAGTCACTGCCGACCGTGATCAGCCATCTAGCGAGTCCTCGGCCACGACTCGGCCAGCTGCCTCCTAACGTACGTAACACTTAATCCATTGCGTACGTAATACGTACGTTGACTTGCTACAGTAATATACTCGTATTACGTACGTAATACACCCTATATAGCATACGTAAATCCATCCGTTGACTCACCTGTCCACATCCACGCTGAAAGCTACCGACCACTGACCCACCTGTCCGATTCCTCTTGTTACGTACGTAATGCCTTATGCATAACGTACGTATAACATAAAATTTAGCGTACGTAAGTCCTTAAGCTTAGTGTACGTAATGGCCTTCTGTACTTGGCCAAAATCCAACCATTCCTGCCCGACATCTCGACATACATAATACAAACATACGGCATACTAAATACATATATTGTGTCCAATAATATTCTCATATGATATACCCGATATCAAAAATTAAAACAACCTGATATACGATATCCTCAAATGTAGTTGTCTACCAAATACGACAATTATACAAATACGACTGTCTCGGTTCTCAATTTATTTTATCCATACTGTATTGACACCAAGCTATACAATATATCTCAGATAAAATAACGCGAAAATTTTATACTAAAATTCCGGGTATTACATTGTTCGAATCGTACTTTGCTCATTCTGATCTTCAGATATTTATAGTATGAATCTTGATAGCCGTTGCATCTTGTAACAAATCCTTCCGTTTGAGAGTGGACTTCTTTGTTTTATTTTTTTATCTCTTTGCACGGCTTGATTCTCTTTCTTCAAATCTGTCCGTTTGAAGAATCTTCCCGTTGCACCGCTTTTCTTGATTTTTGTCTTCATAAGTCTTTCTGGCGTGGATCTTAAGGAATATTTTATTCCTACCTTTCTCGGAATCATTCGCTTTGTCTCCTTGAATTTATGTCTGCATGTCTTTCCATAATTGTTGACTATTCGAAGCTTTTACTGAAGTGGACTGAGCTTCTTCAAAAAATTGGCAGCAGAATAAGTTTGGTCAACCTCCTCTGATGTTCTGTTTGACCGAAAACCTTGTCTGATAAAGAACTTGTCTGTAGTCAACCTACAGCTGATGTTTTACTTTGACCGAATGTTGCATGAAAAACTCGTCTGATGATATCTCATCTAAAGTCCCGGTTGATGGTCTGTGTTGACCAGAACTTCTCCGATAATAAGTCATCTGCGGTCAAACTTCTCTTATATGCTTTGTTGATCAAAACTCCTTTTATAATAGGTTGTCTGATGATAAATTATCTGTGGTCAACCTTCTCTGATCTGTGTGAGTTGACGAAGACTCGCCTAAACTTTTCTCGCCTGATGATAACTCGTCTGCTCTTCAGCTGCTACAGTGTTTTGATCAAACCTCTCTGATATTTTTGTTGACCAAAACTCGCCTGATAAAAAGGTCGCCTGATAACTTATCTGATATATCGTCGGTCCTATACTTAGCAGATTTTTAACTGCTTAACTTCAGATCAGTCTTAGCCTACGTCAATAGCTCATAGAAGATACTCATATGGTTCTTCTTTACAGTGCCAAGTATTTTGGGTATACATTTGAATAAATCACAAGTACACGGATGACATCATCAAAATCTAACAAGTATTCCTAACAATTTTCCCCTATTTTTATGATGGCAAAACTTAAACATTCAAATGTAAAACAAGTCTGCACAAAGATAAAGTGCAAGACAAAAATCAAACCCAGTCTGTTTGAGACAACTAGTGGTTGTCATTCGAGTGACTATTATAAATTTTCATAG
Source organism: Orobanche coerulescens (assembly GCA_033398695.1). Taxonomy (NCBI): domain Eukaryota; kingdom Viridiplantae; phylum Streptophyta; class Magnoliopsida; order Lamiales; family Orobanchaceae; genus Orobanche; species Orobanche coerulescens. The sequence goes on from CM065814.1 coordinate 47,311,842, forward strand.
TTATTACATTGCAGTACATAACAGTCTGAATGAAAAATTACAAGTAAAAATGAAAATTACAAGTAAACTGTAAATTATAATTAAATTACAAGTAATAAAAATCATATTCCTCCTCGGTATCTTCCTCTTCCTCTAATTTGCTTTGTTGCAGGAAGTGTTTTCAATAGTTTTGCTCCAATAGGTCTTTTTATAACTGGGGCTAACCCATATGTCTTCTTGACCACTAAGGAAGCAAACTGCTGCTGTTCTAGAGATGTGAAATTATTTTCAATACATACCTCCTTAATCTATTCCTGAGTAGCAACTTCATCAAGTTCTCCATTCATGAGTGTAGGTGCTTCTTCAGGTCTGCATTTAAATCCTTTTCAGCATATTTCTTGAAAATTTCCCAAAGTTTGGGGAAACTCATCTCCATGAAGTTGATGAATGTTTCCTGTGGGGAGCAGTCCTTATCTTGAAGTATTTCCCAGAGGTATTACTTCTCAATGAATTGCTTTCTTGCACTTCCCCACATATGTTCTGCCTCAGCAGGCATGAATTCTTCAACAAATTGGAATTCTTTGCCTTCCCATTGGAATCTCACCTCTGGATTTTGTCCAATTCTTTTTCTCTTAGCTGCAGGTGGGTCTGATGGTGCAGCTGGCTCTTTCATTTTCAGGATTGAACTACCTGCCTGAATCAGAGGGAGCTTTTTGATTTGGTGTTCTTGCTTCTAGCTTTTCTTTCCCCCTATTCCCATCATCCCCCTTTTTGCCAGCATCAAGAATCTTGGCTAGCTGTTCCTCCACCCTAATCATAAGGTTAGACATGCCAAGAGGCATTCTGGGGTTTTAGGGTAGTGGGGAGGGTTCCTTCCTGTTGATAAGGGTCTCCAATTTGTCATTTATGGTTTTCAGCTTAGGTTTGACCTCGGTTGCCAGGAGTTGGGCAACTGTCTCTTCCATAATTCGTCTGACCATCTCAGTGAAGTTTGATGGCAGTTGAATTTCACGTGCCATCTGATGAGCATTGTTCTCTTTTGAGCTTTCCTGTGCTCATTTCCTTGTTGTAGATTTTTCAGATGGTAAGCTCCTATCAGGTGCTCTCTGATCAAGTGGGGTTTTATCAGGAGTGCCTGATCCATCATCTGAACTGGGCTGATTCGAGCTGGATGCTTGATCAGGTGCATCATGCTCATCAGCCTCATCATCTCTTCTTTCCTCTTTTCTTTCTCATTCTTCTTCTTTTTCATCTTCTTTTTCTTCTTCTTCTACTTTCTTTTCTTCTTCTCTAATACCCTCTTCTTCATCTACTTTCTTTTCAACTTCTTCCTCATCTCCTATCTTATCTTTTTCAACCTCTTCTTTTTCTTCCTTTTTCTTTTCTTCTTCATCTTTTTTCAACTCCCTACTCCTTTTCATTTCTTTCTTTTTCAGCTTCCTTTTCTTCTTCTTTCTCCTCCTTTTCAACTTCTAAAATCAGAATTCCTTTTTCTTTTTCTACTCCTCTATCTTCCTTCTATTCTACTTTCTCCTCCACTCCAAGGGTTTCACCTTGTGATACACCCCTCATAACATGAAGGAAGAAGTGGTCCAAATTTTGTTTGAATTGAGACAGGAACCAGTTCTCCTTTAGCAATAAACTTACATCTGTCTCTTGATTGAAAAACATAACAGGTTGTTCAGTAGTTATGGGGTGATCCCAGGTACTCCTTTCAACAAACTCTCGCAATTGAGCGTAGGTGAGTGTTTTTAATTCCTTCCACTATTCAAAAATATTGACAAATGAAATTCTAAGAGATTGTTGTTTTACCATTTTCAATTTCTCTATCGTGAGGTTCAGGTGATTCTTCTCCCTGAGATTGAGAAAATATCCAGCTTCTGGTATATCAATGGTTTCCTCAGCTTCTTCTTCCTCAGTAACACTTGGGAGTGTTAAGAGGGGAATTATCTCTGCCACTAGACATGAGGAGTGAGCAGGTTCATTGATCGCTAATTTTCGCGTAGTATGGTTTTCAAATCCGATCAATTTTAAAATTTGTAAAACCTCGAAGTATTTCCAAGGTATCGAACCCAAGGGAATTGATATGTCGAAAATAAAGGAAGTAACTCTACTCAAAATTTGACTGCTATTTAGGAATTCGAAAATTTGGGTTGTTACTAATTATCTAACTTCAAAAATCGAAAAATAAAAATTAAATAAAAGATGAATTATCTAAATCAAGCAAATAAAGCAAATTAGCAAGATAAAATCACAAGCGAAAGCTAATTGATCCTAGGGTAGTATCATCTAATTGAGTTCACACAATCCATTCACTTGATTCCTTTTCCCCAAATTTTAATTCAATCCTAGAAATAATCACTCAGCCGATCTAGAATTCCGATCAAGGCAACCTAGAAAGATAGTTAATTTAAACCCTTTTTCCCGCTAAGGCTCAAAGAATTTAAATCACTTAAAAAGCGTCAACTTATTTATCTATGATTTATCTTACTCCACTTAGGTCTTAAGATCAAATCAAATTGTGCATCAAGTATTTCCACTAATTAATTAATCCTTCCGGGCAAAATCAATTAGCTAACATGCATCGATTAAGGGCCCTTTAATCTAGCATGAGATTTAACACATCTTGATCACAAGCCTAGGATGAAAGGTAAAAAGGTAATCAAAGGAACATCATGTGAACATCAATTAAAATTACTAACCCTAGAATCAATCAATGAATTTAGCCAGACATAATTGAAATTAAACAAGAAATAGATGGAGATTGCATATTATTAATATGAAAAGAGAGATTACAACCCTTACGGATGAACTCCGAGTCTTCAATCTCCGAAAAAGTAGAAAAATAATAATACTTGCTTCCTTCCAAAAAGTTCTTGTCTCCAAAGATGATCAAAGATGATAAAGTATGATGAAAGATGATAAAAGCTTGATGAAAGATGATAAAATATGGTGAAAGATGATAAAGAATTATAAACTAGGGCTAAAAGGAGGTTTATATAGCCTAAGGGGGTTAAAATCCCGATTGGAACTAATCTAGGAAACAAAATCTATCCAAAAGAGTCACAATCCGTCAAAATTCGAGAACCCGCTCAGCAAGCTATCGGCCGCACCTATCGGCCGATAGGCTGGCCCGATAGGCGGTTCGTCGGTCGACTTCACTTGATAGGGCCTGGACACCTTTCGGATGCACCTATCGGCCGATAGGCTGGCCCGATAGGTGGTCTGTCTCTTGCAAAAATCCGTTTCTTCCGTCCGTTTGACTCGACTCTCGGTCCTTTGTCTCGTTTTGGGTCCTTTTGGCTCTAAAAACCTGCAAACACACTAAAACCAACCCAAACGCGTAATACGGCTCGACTAATCATAAATAAGCCAAATACGAGCACATTAATCACGAAACGAGATAAAAACCTAGTATAAAATCCTAGAAAAATGTGGTAAAATTACCACTTATCAAACCCCCCCAAACTTAAGCCTTGTTCGTCCCGAACAACAAAAAGAAAAGAAAAAGAATGTCGTGAATTATCATCGTGCAACTCATAGTGTTCAACCTAATCAATACTATCCTGTAATTCTCTCTAAATAATCCGTGTGTCGTAAGCGAAGCCGCACTCGAGAATAATGATTCCGCAAAGTAATCAAGTTCATCCTAATCACTCGTTCATGAAGAAAATCCATTTCAAAGATTAACAAAAGCGTGAGTCAAATCGAAATCAATATGAAAGGCTAAAATAAACAAGCTAGTTCGTCCCGTTACACAGTCTAGTGGCACAATTTTCACGAGTTTCATAACAAATAAACCTCGGACAGTATTCCCTTATATATATGTTCAAAAATTTGATTCGAGTTGACCACTAGGTTAGGATCTCGGGATGTTTCATCGGGGTAATCCTAGGGTGGAACTTCCATTATCATGTATTAGGAAACCGTTTGACGTAAAAGACACTCATGGGGCACATGGATGATTCTAGTTACTAAGTTCCCGTCTACAGCAGAGAAACAACTCGAATATATAATTTCCGCATGTCCGAATCAAGGTTGTCGTTTTACGCGAGGGTAACCAACGGGTCACGCGAATGCCCCCGGTTACTAGGCTCCCTATCATTGGCACATGTGAAATATCTAAATCACTAGTCTAATCAGGGTCGTCGTTTTACGCGAGGGTAAACAACGGGTCACGCGAATGCCCCCGGTTACTAGACTTCCCTTCATAGAACAACATTATCTCGACTTTTGGGAAAACTGACCGACTCTAAACTCAATCTAAGTGCCAACACGACTAAAGAAACAGTACGACTCACTATCCGGAAGATGTAACCAAACGTATTGACGGTGATTTTAAAACAAGTATGTATCGTCTCTTATCTGCCAAGACCTCTACAATCACGAAAAATTTTGGACCTAAATGAATACTATGCAAAACAGAAATAACTGACTACAACTCGACTAAAACTCGACCGTTTCTTCAGAGAAAAAGCGATGTCGTAACATCGGTATCACACAAATAGAAGCACGAAAAATTCACGAATAAATAAAAACTAAGACAAGCAAGGCATCAAAGCAAACAACGAAAAGCAAATAAAAGCAAACACGAAATCTAAAAAAAACTACTACGACCTAAAAAAATAGAAACTAGCAAACACACCAAACGAAAATGAACATAAAAATGAAACTAGCAAACACACCAAACGAAAATGAACATAAAAATCTAAAAACTAAGCAACAAAAACCAAATCCACGCAACACCAATATGAGAAGCACAAATAAAAACAACGGGCACCAACACAAGCAAATAATGATACAAGGCATACAAGGTACTCACACGTAAAGAAATTAACAAAGCCGCACTTCTCCCCCCCCCCCCCAAACTTATTTCGCATCCCAAAGGAGGAATAAGTTTGAAAAGAGAAAGGAGTGGCTTTGTTAACGGAGTACCTGATCACTGTGGTTGCCTTAGACTTTCCGGCCTTACACGGCTTCAACTTCTTGCTTTGATTTCCAGCCATTTCAAAGTTCATACAAAACAATCATCCAATCAATATCCAATAAGCAACTCATAATGCAAACATTCAACTAGCGTCGACATAATCCAATAATCCCACAATATCAACTAAGAGCCCTATAATGTCCAATAAACATCAAAATCATAGACCCGACAGCCATATACTACGATCAATAAGTCACACAACCTCCCCCAAACTTAGACTCCCCCATTTCATATTCAAAGGATCAAAATCACAACCCACAATAACAAAACAACACACTACGATCATATTAGGGCAAATTCTCTCCAATCCAATCTAATTCATCAACAATTCAACTCATATCAATCCCAATTAACAATTCAATTCAACAAATTTACCCAATTTCAACAAATTCGAAATTAGGGTTCTTCCAATTTTGGGGGTTTTTTCAAAATTCGTTCAATTTCATCAATTAATCCCCCAATTCGAAGTACCCATTAACAATCAAGCATAGATAACATGTTTCCATCAATATTCTATCAACAATCGGGCATAAAATTCACAGAACATCAAAGTCTAACAAAAGCCCCCAAAAAGTGGATCCCCAATTCGAAATTCATCAAAACTCCAAAAAGAATCCGTCAAAGTGCTTCAAAACATGTATAGAATCGAAAAACAAGAGGATTAAGTGTCGAAATTAAGTACCTTGATCGAGTTTTGAAGGAAAAACAGAAGCGAAAATCGCCTGTAGTTTCTTATCGGCCGATATGTGTGTGTGTGTGTGAGAAAATCGGGTGGTGAAGGTGTTAAAAAGGGGTATTAATCAACCGGGTCGGAGCGGATACTGGGCCGGGTATGTCCTATCGGCCTGGCCTATCGGCCGATAGGCTGGGTCGATAGGACAGACAGAAACTTACATACCTGGCTATCGGGCAGGATATCGGTCGATAGGGTCTGCCTATCGACCACTGCTTGCAACATTTAATTTTTTTAATTTTCCTCAGCCTATCGGTCGGGCCTATCGGCCGATAGGCTCGACCGATAGGTTCGTCTGTCTCAAAAAATTTTCCAACTTTTTCTATTTCGCATACTTGGTCCCGTTTTTGCTTGGATATGGCGATTAAAGACCTGCAAGTATCCAAAACTCCGCGTGCATGGATTAGAACTTAACAAAACTAACAAAGCTGCTACGAAACTAGAAACTACAAAAATCACGCAAACGAAAAATCGAAAACAAACGAATAAAACGAACTAATATACATACGTTGGGTTACCTCCCAACAAGTGCTACGTTTAACGTCTTTAGCTAGACGATACCTCATTCATTCCGGGTCTTCAGCGACAACTCCCCCTTGAACGGGTTTGTTGATATCAAGATAGCATACGTCCCTCTCATTAGATCGAAATTCGTTCGCCTCCAACATTCGAACATACTCTGGCAAATCCTCGTAAATTTCTTCAACATCGGAATGTGAGTAAATGGATTGTGAAATGCAATGCTCCAACAAGTCGGTCGGGGGCGGCATAATAGACTCAATTTCATAACATTACTCGGGCGCATCCTCGGGCTTCTTCATCGCGTCATAGATGGAAATTTTCAGATTTTGATCATTAACCCGGAAGGTAAGATCACCCTCTTGGACGTCGATAAGTGCTCTCCCCGTCGCTAGAAACGGTCTCCCAAAGATTAATGGTTGATTCTCGTCCTCGGGCATATCAAGAACTACGAAATCGGCCGGGAAGACTAAGTGTTGGACTCTAACGAACACATCCTCCACAACTCCCCTCGGATAAGAGATCGACCGGTCTGCCATGAGTAGAGAAATGGTAGTCGGCTTCATCTCCCCAATCTTCAACCTCTTAAAGATGGATAGAGGCATAAGATTGATGCTTGCCCCGAGGTCACACAACACATTCAAGCGTTTGGTCGCCAATCATGCATGTCAAAGTAAAACGTCCCGGATCCTTCTGCTTGAGCGGGAGCTTGTTTTGAATGATAGCGCTACACTCCTCTGTCAAATTTATTGTTTCAAACTTCGCCAACTTCCTCTTGCTTGCCACAGCGTCTTTCAAGAATTTAACGTATCCCGGCATGTCTCTCAAAGCGTCTAGAAGTGGAATGTTGATATTCACCTTTTGAAACATGTCGATAAATCGTTGAAGCTTTTCATCATGTCTCGACTTGGCCAATCGATGTGGAAATGGAGCTTTTACCTCAAAATCCTTCACATTCGAACCTACAGGAGCCTTTCGACCGATAGGGGGGTCGATAGGCTCAATTGCTGGCATTCTGTCTGGGTATCGGGTGGGCCTATCGGCCGATAGTCTTGGCCGATGGGCCTGCTGCGTTTCATCTTCCTTCTCGTTCTCGGCTCCCGTTTCTAGTACATCCTCGTTTCCAGATTCCTCAATTTCAGCCCCATGATTACTGTACCGTGTCCCACTCCGAAGCTCGATTGCGTTGCATTGTTGTGTCTTCGGGTTGGTCTCGGTACTGCTCGGAAAATGACCCGGCTTATGAATTCCGGCTTGGGCGTTCGCCATTTGACCCATTTGGGTCTCCACCATCGACATCTGCTTTGTCAAGGCTATCACTGAGTTTCCAATAGATGTCACACTATGCTCGAGAGCCCCGAACCTCTTATGCCTTTATAAATAAAATCTTTTTGACTCGCCTCCAACCGTTCCAACATCTCTTCCATCGGTGTCTTAGCAATCGGCTCTTGAATAACCCCGTTTTTCACGTTAAATCCCGGTGGTGGCTGAAGAGCATTGTTCGGGTTGGCATAGGAGAAATTAGGGTGGTTTCGATTGTTCGGATAATAGTTCCCCCTATTTCCCCCATGCCAGAAGTTTCCTCCTTGCACGTAATTTACATCCTCCTCAATTGCAATAGGCTCATTTAGCTCTTCAAAAACTGCATTGACTCCCAAAGTCTTCTTTTTTAGCATCTCAAGCTCTTTTTGTTGTCTTTCAAATTTCGCCTTCAAATCACCGTAGGCGTCCTCGTCACCGGATGGGACCTTTCTTCTCGTCATCTTTCTATCAGTCACCTCCTCGTAATCATTGTTGACCGCTAGCTCGATGAGATTCTTGGCCTCTTCATAATCGTTAGCAAGAAATCCCCCTTTCGAGGAATAGTCCAACTCTCGTCTAGCCTTCCTCGTCAAACCCCAATAAAACCGAATGTAGATCTCCTCTTTGTCAATTCCATGTTGTGGGCATTTGCGAAGTAGCTTCTTAAATCGGATCCATGCCTCGTATAAGTATTCATCCTCATATTGCTCGAATTGCAAGATATCATTGATTTGTTTTTGCACCTTCGAGGGAGGATAGAACTGTGCTAAGAACAACCGAGTCATCTCTCTCCAAGTACTAGTTTCCTTACGATCTAGGCTCTTGTACCAATCTAGCGCATCATCTTCTAAGGAGAACCGGAATAGGCGGAGCTTAATGACATCCGGAGGCACTCCGTTTTGCTTGATGGTGGCACATATATATGTCCAAAAACGACTCAAGATGAGCGTTTGGATCTTCATTAACTCTTCCTCCGTATGTTTGAGATTTCACCGTAGCGATGAGGGACGGCTTAAGCTCGAAGTTGTTGGCATCAATCTTTCCCCAACCTCCTTCTTGATAATCGTCCAACTTAGGTCGAAAGCGGGCATTCAAAGGGATCTTCTCGGGACGAGCGAGTTCTCGTGGTGGGTCAATAATGCCGTCCATGGTATCAATGATAGGTATAGAAATAGTCTCGGTTCTCGCTTCTTGCTTCTTCCTCCTCAAAGACTTCTCGATTTCCGGATCCAAAGAAAATAAGTCCTTTCCTTGGGATCTTGTGATCATGCACCGCCTACAAGGAAGAGAAAACAAGATGTGAGGAAACGAGATCGAATATTAATAATAATAGTAAACAACCTAAAGTAACAATCTCTTCTTTTTCGAATTATCCCCTTAAGTTTTCTATCAAGTCCCCGGCAACGGCGCCAAAAATTTATCGCTAATTTTCGCGTAGTATGGTTTTCAAATCCGATCAATTTTAAAATTTGTAAAACCTCGAAGTATTTCCAAGGTATCGAACCCAAGGGAATTGATATGTCGAAAATAAAGGAAGTAACTCTACTCAAAATTTGACTGCTATTTAGGAATGCGAAAATTTGGGTTGTTACTAATTATCTAACTTCAAAAATCGAAAAATAAAAATTAAATAAATGATGAATTATCTAAATCAAGCAAATAAAGCAAATTAGCAAGATAAAATTACAAGCGAAAGCTAATTGATCCTAGGGTAGTATCATCTAATTGAGTTCACACAATCCATTCACTTGATTCCTTTTCCCCAAATTTTAATTCAATCCTAGAAATAATCACTCAGCCGATCTAGAATTCCGATCAAGGCAACCTAGAAAGATAGTTAATTTAAACCCTTTTTCCCGCTAAGGCTCAAAGAATTTAAATCACTTAAAAAGCGTCAACTTATTTATCTATGATTTATCTTACTCCACTTAGGTCTTAAGATCAAATCAAATTGTGCATCAAGTATTTCCACTAATTAATTAATCCTTCCGGGCAAAATCAATTAGCTAACATGCATCGATTAAGGGCCCTTTAATCTAGCATGAGATTTAACACATCTTGATCACAAGCCTAGGATGAAAGGTAAAAAGGTAATCAAAGGAACATCATGTGAACATCAATTAAAATTACTAACCCTAGAATCAATCAATGAATTTAGCCAGACATAATTGAAATTAAACAAGAAATAGATGGAGAAAGCATATTATTAATATGAAAAGAGAGATTACAACCCTTACGGATGAACTCCGAGTCTTCAATCTCCGAAAAAGTAGAAAAATAATAATACTTGCTTCCTTCCAAAAAGTTATTGTCTCCAAAGATGATCAAAGATGATAAAGTATGATGAAAGATGATAAAAGCTTGATGAAAGATGATAAAATATGGTGAAAGATGATAAAGAATTATAAACTAGGGCTAAAAGGAGGTTTATATAGCCTAAGGGGGTTAAACTCCCGATTGGAACTAATCTAGGAAACAAAATCTATCCAAAAGAGTCACAATCCGTCAAAATTCGAGAACCCGCTGAGCAAGCTATCGGCCGCACCTATCGGCCGATAGGCTGGCCCGATAGGCGGTTCGTCGGTCGACTTCACTTGATAGGGCCTGGACACCTTTCGGATGCACCTATCGGCCGATAGGCTGGCCCGATAGGTGGTCTGTCTCTTGCAAAAATCCGTTTCTTCCGTCCGTTTGACTCGACTCTCGGTCCTTTGTCTCGTTTTGGGTCCTTTTGTCTCTAAAACCTACAAACACACTAAAACCAACCCAAACGCGTAATACGGCTCGACTAATCATAAATAAGCCAAATACGAGCACATTAATCACGAAACGAGATAAACACCTAGTATAAAATCCTAGAAAATGTCGTAAAATTACCACTTATCATTCATCTTCAGGTAGATCTTCAAGTGTAGCTGGTGTTAGTGATATGACCATCTGCATCTGATCAGGTTTTTCTTTAATCGATGCAGGTGCAGGTGATGTGGCAGTCCGTAGTTCTTCTTCTTCTTCTTATGAAGAGTAGTCTACTAGACCTTTCTGTCTCTTAGAGGGCTGGTCAGGTGAGGAGTGGATGTAGACGACTTCCTCCAGTTCAGGTGATTTCCTCTTGAATATCTTGAACAGAGGGATGTTGTCTGAGTCAGAGTCATCTGCAAGTGGGATCTCATATGCAGGTGACTCTGATAGAATCTCAGCTGCAGGGGGAGCTGACGTCATCTCCTCTGCAATTACTTCAGATGGGTGTTGGGCAGATGCATCTGATTGGACCTTGTCTGAGTCCGAAGGTCCACTGTAAGGTGAGGTGCCACTTGTCATTTTTCTCAACATCGCAGCTGCCTTCAGATGCTCATCTCCCAATTTTTTCAGAGTTTCTTGGTCCAGGTGACCAAGTCTTTTGCTGATCTGAAATGTTTCAGCTTTTCCTTTGGCCTTGCCAAAAAACTCCAAAATCCAGCTAATTTGAGTTCTATAGGCCAATTTCTATCTGAATTTCTTTTCACTCTCACCCCAGCTAACTTTATTAACTTTCCTGACTAGTTGTCTGTAAATGTAGTTAGGCTAGTTAATTCTCTCCCTTTGGATTAGGGCTCCCATCACCGTGTATTTGGCAGAGGAAAGTTAGTCGAAACTTACTGCCATGCCCATGACTATCTTGTTGGTGATGTCAAGGACATACTTGTATTCCTTCTTTAGATCTCCCTTCTTGGATGTGAGTTTGACCTTTATTGGTTGCTTATGTGACTTAATTTTGTACCAAGTTTCGGTCGGACTCTGCTTCAGGGCTTCGATCGCTATGCCCCTGTTCCCCATTTTGAAGGCGTTGATGATGATCTGTGGAGTTATGGTGACTTCGTCTTCAAAAATGGAACTTAGGAAGTAGTGCTCTGTGACCTGTGCTTCCCTGTAGAAGCAGACGACAGCTTCCTTGAAAAGATGCTTGGGGGAAATGTCCAGAAATTGGTAAATGCCATTTTTCTTAATTCTCTGGATGACGTGTGCTATCTCCGCCGTGTCGTTGGTTTCTCGAAAACCTTCAAAGTCGACTACAATACTGAATATAATTTGTTCCTTTACCAGCTTCAGGTTGACTCCTTAGAAATACGTGGTTGAGTCCATTTCTGCAAAGAAGATGTTCTGATTTATTGTAGTAAAAAATCTAGGGTTCTTTGCTTTTGCAAAATTTAGGGTTTTTGAGCTTGAAGACGATATAGTTTTTCTGAAATGATTTCCGCCGTCTTATATACCCAGTTGAAAAGCTTTTGAATTTTAATAATTAAATAAGCAAGCGGCGGTCCGATTTTTAATCAATAGGAATGACGGTTAGAGTTGATTGGACATCGTGGAGGTAGTGTGTTCATGTGTTATGTCTTAGTGTAAATGAATAATATAATAATTATAAGTCGGTCAAGGAATGAGAAACTTAGTTGGTTGACTGTTTGACTTCTGATGCAGCTGTAATTTTAATTTCTTCTCTGCTCTGATGAGGGGACTTTTCTTGTCTGTGCTTCTGATCAGCTAGCTTTCCTTCGTCTTCTGCATCAGGTGAGGTATGTCGCCTATGGTTGATATCAGCTAGATTTCCTCGTCTGTCCTTCGGATCCTCGTATGGTCTGGTCAGGTGACTTCCTTGTCTGCTCTGATCAGGTGGCTTTCCTCGTCTCTTGTCTGCTTCAGGTCAGATGACTTTTCTTCAGGTCAGATGACTTTTCTTTTATTCTTCATCTAAGTACTAGATTCCCAATATAGTAATCCAATATCCCTGCTAAGTTTTAGAAATCTTTCTTCTGGTAACAGCTTGGTAAATATGTCAGCAATTTGATACTCTGTACTGACTATTTTCACTCTTACTCTTTTGTTAAGCACATGATCTCTGATGAAGTGATGTTTGATATCTATGTGCTTTGTTCTCGAGTGCAGGACTGGATTGTTGGTAATAGCTATTGCGCTATTGTTGTCACACAATATAGGAACCTCATTTGCAATAATATTATAATCCCTTAGTTGTTGTCTGATCCATAGATATTGAGTACAATAGCTACCTTCAGCTAAGTATTCTGACTTAGTTGTGGATTTTGAGTTAGATGCTTGCTTCTTGCTAAACCATGAAATAAGTCTGGTTCCTAGGGGACATGTTCCACTGGTGCTTTTTCTGTCCATCTTGCATCCTGCAAAGTCTGCGTCTGAATATCCTGAGAGTTCAAAGGTGTCATCCTTGGGATACTATAAACCAATATTGATTGTGGATTTAAGGTATCCGATTATCCTCTTGGCTGCCTCCTGGTGAGACTTCTTCGGCTTTGACTGAAATCTTGCACATACTCCTACTTCATATGAAATATCAGGTCTGCTTGTAGTGAGGTGTAGAAGTGATCCAATTAGTCCTCTCTAGTGTGTTGGATCCACTGGAATGCCTCCTTCATCTGCATTTTGTTGAGAGGTGCTCATAGGTACTGTTAGTGGTTTGGCTGAGCCCGTGCCAAATCTTTTGATTAAATCCCTTGTGTACTTTGCTTGGTTGATGAAAATTCCATTGTCAACTTGTTTGACTGCAAACCAAGAAAGAAATTTAGCTTCCCATCATACTCATCTCAAATTCTACTTGCATGAGAGTTGAGAATTTTTCACACAACTCTGGGTTGGTTGAGCCAAATATGATATCATCCACATATATTTGAACAAGTAATATGTGGTCTTCATGTTCAATTCTAAAGAGTGTCTTGTCCACCTTTTCTTTGCTAAATCCATTTTTCTCCAGAAACATAGATAGTGTCTCATACCATACTCTTGGTGCCTGCTTGAGTCTAATATAGAGCTTTCAGAAGCTTGTATACCTTGTCTCCTTTGACAAATCCGGGAGGTTGCTCTACATAGACTTCTTCTTCTAGCACTCCATTGAGAATAGACTTCAAAATTGTTGAATGCTGCATATGCAAAGAATAGTCTGATTGCTTCTAATCTTGCTACAGGTGCATATGTTTCATCGAAATCTATTCCTTCACACTGTGCATATCCTTTTGCAACTAGTTTGGCTATATTCCTAACAACAACTCCACCTTCATCACATTTGCTTTTGTAAACCCATTTGGTGCCTATGACTTTCTTGTGATCTGGTCTGCCTGTTAGTTCCCAGACTTTGCTTCTCTCCATTTGGTTTAGCTCCTCTTGCATTGCAATTACCCATGTACAATCTTCCAGTGATTGATTTGTTGTCTTGGGTTCCATCTGAGACATGAAACATGAGAACATTGCCATTCCTGCTGGTTCTGTAGATTGTCTGGTTTTGACTCCATCAGTTAGGTTTCCAATGATTTGTTGAATGGTATGATCTCTGAGCCATTTGGTGATATCATCTTCAGGGTTTGTTCCCACTATTCAGATGCTTTGATGAACTTCGTCTCTCTCTACATCATCTTGGTTATGTCCTTCTTGAACTGCATCTGGTTCAACTGCGGTCTTGTCATCTGCAGATGGGGATCCTGTCTGCTCTGCAGGTATGGTTTTATCAGCTGCATTTGGAATAGGTACGGTTGGAGATCCTATCTGATCTGCAGTTGGGTCTTCAGACTGATCTGCAGTTGGGTCTTCTGGCTGATCTGCAGTTGGGTCTTCAAGTGAGTCCATCATTCCTATGTCATGGATGATATTTCTTCCAGGGAGGCGGATTTGAGCTTTTTCTCAATTGATTCCACCTGTTTCCTGTACTAGACAGTAGACTCATCAAACACAACATGGGGTGTTTCTTCTACAACTAATATTCTTTTGTTAAATAATTTGTATGCCTTGCTTATTTGTGAGTATCCCATAAAGAGACCATCATCAGTTTTAGCATCAAAGGCATTCAGTTGGGTTTTACCATTGTTGTGGATGAAACACTTACAACCAAATATACGAAAGTATGTAACAGTTATTGTTCTTCCATTCCAAACCTCGAAGGGAGTTTTGCATGTCTCCCTACTATCATACTCCTGTTCTGAGTATGGCATGCTCTGTTGATAGCTTCAGCCCAGAACCTCTTTGGCAGGTCAGCTTCTGCCATCAGTGACTTGGCAGCTTCCTTCAAGGTTCTGTTTCTTCTTGTAGCAACACCATTTTGTTGTGGTGTTCTTGTGGCATAGACTTCATGCTGGATTCTATTTTGATCACTATATTCAGTTATTGCATTGTTGAGAAATTCGCCACCTCTGTCTGATCTGATCTTTATAATTTAGAGGGATTTCTCATTCTGAATCTTCCTTAGCAGTTCAGGTAGCTTTGTTAATGTTTCACTCTTTTTATAGAGAAAAACAACCCATGTAAATATGGAGTAGTCATCCACTAATACTAAGGCATGCTTCCTTCCGCTCAATGGCCTTGGTTTGATAGGACCAACGAGATCTATATGAAGTAGATCTAGGATTCTGGTGGTGAGAGTGGTAGGCTGAACTGGTTTGAAGGTTGCTCTGGTACGCTTTCCCTTCTGGCAAGCATCACAGATACTCTCCTTCTTGAATGCTTCTGCGGGAAATCCTCTGACCAGCTTTTGAGAATTTATCTTGTTGATGGCTTTGAAGTTCAGGTGACATAATCTCTTGTGCCAGAGCCATCCATTTTCAGCAATTGTTTTTTTAAGAAACAAGTGTTTGGTGCTCTTGATCTAGTCTATCAAATAGAAATCTCTTCTTCTGGATGCTTATAGCTTCACTTCTCCAGTCAGGAGATCAATCACCATGCATTTCCTTCTTGTGAAGACTACTAGATTGTTCTCATCACAGAATTGGCTTATACTTAGAAGATTGTATTTGAGCCCTTTGACATACTACACTTTAGTAATGATTATGTTCCCTCTGAGCAGCTTCTCATAACCTTTGGTTTGTCCTCTTGATCTATCTCCAAATGATACATCTGGACCTCTTTTTTTCACATATTATGACAGAATATTCTTATTCCCTGTCATGTGCCTTGAGCATCCAGAATCTACAAACCATTCTTCACTCCTCCTGTTGAACTTGAGGTGACATGGTAGTAGTCCTTTCACCTTTTCTACAGTCAGGCAAGCAGAGATTTAGGTACCCAAATTTGTGTGGGTCCTTTGGGGTTAGTAGGTTTCCTAGAGAATTGGTTTCTCCTTGGGTATAACAATTATGTTGATTACCCCTATAATGTGTTTGCTGTCTAGGTCTATATCCCTGGTTAGGATTGTATACTGGATATGGCTCATAATATTTGTGGTGGGGGCCATTCCTAAATCTTGGCTGAGACCAATTGTAAAATCTTTGGGGTCTCCACACCTGTTCATTTTGAAAGTTTGGATAACCTTGAGGTTTCCACTTGCCTCTCCCATTTTGAAATCTGTTTTTGGGGAGTTTTTGGTAATAATTTGCATAATGTTTTGACTGTTGCTTCTGCCTTGGACATTGCCTACTCTCCTGTCTAGGTGGCTGCCTTGTGACTGCTGCTGCCTAAACTTTTGACTGGGCTGCTGCCTATTTTTAAATATGGGTTTGTTTATAGGCTCAGCAGTCGGGGTAAAAGTTTCTCCCTTGATAAAAGTGGTTTTTGAACTAGAGGGAGTGTTGGGGTTATATCCAAGGCCTGATTTTGAATAAAGTGGCCTCTGGTTCATACACAAACCATCAAGGATTATAGATGCTTTCAGAGATGTTATCTCTTTAGCTTGTGTACTATTTAGCCATTTGAACTTGGATAGCTTAGTTTTGATATGAGCAAGTGCAACTGACTTTTCACTATTTAAAAGAGTCTGCTTATGAACCTGAGCTGTGGTATTCTCAGCTGAGTTTTTCAAAGTATTTTCAGCTTGTTTTTCAAACTCAGCTATAATGTTTTTAGATCTTGCTGACTCTTGGCTGAGTTTGTCAAAATTATTTTTCAGCTAGACTTTCTCATTCTTCAGTTGTGCATTCTCATCTGTAATAGTTAGGTGAGCTGATTTTAAGGTTTCAAAATCTTTTAGTAATTGATTTACAGATTCGTGAAGATTCATATCTTTGGACATGTCAGAGCTGAAACCTTCTATAGTTTGAGGTTTGGAAGTTACCTCTTCATCAGCTAGATTGGCCATCAGGCAGTTGCACTAATCGTCATCATCAGAGAAAAATCCACCACTTGATTCTACTATTTATTCAATCTGATCTTTCCCAATGAGATCTTTTCTCTTGTCTTCCTTCTTTCCCATGCCCTTATTGCTTTCATCCTTTTTGAGTTCAGGACATTCCAAATTTGATATGTCCTGTTTTGTGGCAATTGTAGCATTCCACCTTCCAGTTTCCAGCTTTTTGATTCCTCCTTGGATTGTCTTTGTAATTTTTCTTGTACTTGGAGTAGTTTTTCCTGAAGTTGCTGAATCTTTGCATGATGAATGCCATTTATTCCTCAAAATCTAGAGGATTTGGAGGTTTAACTTCAGGCAGGTTCTTTGTAGGGGACTCAGCTGCAAATGCTAATCCTTTCTCAGCTGGTTCAGTTGATGATGAGCAGGGCAGCTCAAACTCATATGCCTTCATGTCAGAGAATAATTCCTGGATATTTATCCATTTAAGATCTTTTTATTCCCTCATGGCTACGATTTTCATGCTCCACTCGGGGTTCAGAGACCATAGAACTTTCAGGGCCATCTCTCTGTTGCCATATGTTTTTCTAAGAGAATTGATTTTATTTATTATCTCTGTGAATCTTCCATCCACTTGGTCAATGGTTTCTCCATTCTTCATCTTGAAGTTGTCAAACTTCTGGGTGGCTCTGGACAACTTGTTCTCCTTGATTAGCTCGGCTCCTTCACACATTACTGCCAATGTGTCCCAGATTTCTTTTGCATTCTTGTAGTTCTTGATCTTTACCATGGTGGCTTTATCAAGGGTCTGGTATAGAACATCTCTGGCCGGATTGTCTAGGTTGGCCAGCTTCCTCTCTTCAGGTGACATTTCTGTTCTCTTCTGGGGAATCTTCTCTGGCTTCCCAGCTGCAATTTCTTCAGGTGTGTTGTCTTTTAGAAAGATGAAGGGACCATCTTCTATGACACACCACATGTCATCGTGGATAGATGAAAGATGTGCTTGCATTCATATTTTCCAGAGGTCATATTCATCAATAGAAAATACAGGTAATCTAGAGTACATGTACTGCACGTGTTCCATTCTAAATGAGAGATTTAAAAATATATATCCTCAAGTATATGGATCTGTTTCTGTAAAATTGAACCAACCTCTCTGATACCACTTGTAGGTCACAAGTCGTCAGGAATAAGTCCAGATGGGATGGGTGTTTGTATAGCCTGAACTGTAAATTGAACCAAAGGTGTCTGTATAGTCGGAACTGAAATGCTGGCGCAATGGCAGTAAACGGGGATGGAATCAAAAACTGGCGTGAGTGGAGATTTCCAAGTACTGGAGCGGATGCTGGCAGGTGCTGGGGGAAAAATGTTGGGTTACGACCCAGCATCCTGCCCGTATAGTCTTAAGACATGCGGCGCAGCTTGCGATTCGACCCGTGAGTTCTCTACTAGGAAGTGGTTATATGAATTGATTTGGACTACTCATACCAACAAGATGCATCATCTTTTCTGGTAGCCATTTCATAGAAACTCCAAAGTTAAGCGTGCTTGGCTTGGAGTATTTATGGGATGGGTGACCCCCTGGGAAGTTTCTCAGGATGCGCGTGAGTGAGGACAAAGCGCGCTAGAAAAGACCCTTATTGCTACAGTGAGGATAGTCCTCATCATTCTTCCAGAGCTGGAACCCGTGACAAGTGTCACTTCCAGATGGGACCAACATTCAACATTCCGGACTATCATTCATATTCATCACATAATTCATTGGGGTTCCTCAACCCAAAAACAATTCCACATCACTCAATGGTTATCAGCGTATCGGACCTCAAGGTATTGGAACCCTATACGCCCCATTGGACATCCCTAGGTGGATAACCATTGACCCTCTCTCAAGGTGGGAATCCCTATATGCCCTGTCGGGGCATCCCTGGGTGAACAATACAATCGTTTTCACTCATATGCACGATTCAACATTCATAAATGCACAAAACACATTACCTATAATTAAATACTTACCTTGCTATAGAGCATGAAGAAAATGACAAACCATAATGGTTTTGGCGCAAGTACTTCACAAAGGAAATCAACCCTATGATCATACCAATGTTAAATCAACAATTATATGGAGAAAAATAATAAGGAACACTCGAGTCCCCCCTAGACATTTAATCGGACACTACAAGGACATGAATTCTCCAACCCGACAATCAGATAATGATGTTGGAACAAATCCCATACAAAACCTTCCTCAAGAAATTGCCACCTCACGGAAATGGAGAAGAAAAATGTGAAAAATGAGTATTTTAGGTTGCTACAAGATTTTATACTAGTGCGTGTTACGGCCGTAATAGGTAAATATTATGGCCATAATAAGCGGTCAATAAAGCCATAACAATTAGATTCTATGGTCGTATAAGACCACTGGACGGACCGGCTTTCAAGCTCCATATTACGGACATACCAATGGGACTTATGACCCTATTAAGCTGAAATTATACCCGTGCAAGGGTCTAACGGATATACAATCACTGAAACTACAGATATATAGGATAGGGATTTACATTCATAACTCTGCTGCAGGCAGTAGGTCTGTTCAGCAGCTAAAATGGCCCGCACGACACCTAAAATGCAAAAAGTAAAAAAAATGGTGAAGCGCTAACGTACATGGACAACGGAGAACCCAAGCACTATTGTCTCATGCAAAAGCAATAACGCACGAGTCATCGAATAACTTAGGCGACAGAACATGGCAAATGCAAGGAAAATAATAAAATCACAAATTCCCAGAATGACAAGAAGATGAAAATGTTCTAAATGGTAAGAATGACATCGAGCATGTCCCACAATGTTGTTCCTGAAAAATGATAATAGGCAAATAAAAAATGTTATAATTCATACGAAGATGAGATAATGAGACGATCAGTTTCACAATAGACTGAAGTCAATATATCGAGTACATAGAAGTTAAAATTATAAGATGGCTCAATAAAAACAAAATAAGCTGGAATAAAATTACGGATATTACACATGCCACCTGCCAGGCCGAATACCAAGGTGCTTCAGAGGCATCAAAGAAAGCATCCCGGATCAAGAAGTTTCTTGAAGAAATTTAAGGGGTCCATAGTGCAGAGCTGCTGGTGCTGCTTTACTGCGATAATGAAGGAGATGTTGCACATGCTAAAGAGCATATGTCTCATTGCAAGACCAAGAATATTGAGAGTAAGTATCACATCATCATAGATATGGTGAAGAATCTATACCTTGAACTACAGAGAGTATACTAAGCAAAAAATCTCGATGAACCACTATTGCAGATTGTTTTAGAGGGGTATCTGGATAATATGAGCAATAAGTTTCATAGTATGTGGCATTGAGTGCAATTGGTAGATTGTTAGAGTATGCCTTCGAATGCAACCTTGAGAATGAGAGAGTTAGGGTATTTACATATAATTATGAATCTTGTTTTATTTAATAAAAGAGAGTTGTTATTTCTCTATTTACTCTATGTCATTGGCATTCTTGATTTGGCGCATAAAAAGAAATAGTGTCCATGCAATTGAGAATAAACATTCCATTCCTTATGAGATAAGGAGTCTTGTGCTGGAAGTGTTTAGAACTCAACTGCTTATCTTGTCTGTGAGTCGATAAAACTTAACTAGACTTTAAGCTTACAAAAGACTTGTATAATGTATGCTTGACATATGCCTTTATTCACTAGGAGTAGTGGAAGAATTCGCTATATGTATGCTAATGGGATTGGTATACTTAGATACGACTGACCTTAATCCATTCACACGGTATCCACTCTCTAAGATAGTCAATGACTATATCATAAGGTCATGATAGGTATGTTTGAATATTTGACTTGAGGGTTCCGTAGAAAATGTGCTTGTTACATTAAGTTAGTCATTAAAGTAGTTTTATACATAAAATCTATTAGTAAAAGGTCAACCTAGAAGTGCAGCTTAATAGGCAAGTAGTAGTCTTTATTGAATACCAAGACAAGATTATTTCTCTGTAAGTGAGCAGGTGTGTGCTCTATCTGGTTAGTAGAAAATAAGATGGACCAAAGCAAATAAGCTAGTTGTACTTCATACATGATAGCTCGGTGATCTTATTTGTACTAACATTGCATAGTGTCAAGCGAAGTGGGGTTTGACTTTAATGTTGTAATATCTGTAATTTTTATTTTTTGTATTTTTTCGATTTCAGTGATTCAGTTGTACTCATTATGATTTTCATTAGATATTTTGTTCTTCACCTTTTGCCATTCGAACGAGTTTCGAGGCTATTTTATCGAGATTTGTGTATTATTATGACTTTTCGGCGTTTGAGTTCGATTCTTGTAAATCTTGTTTGAAACTATTGGTTTGTTGTTTCTGCACGTTCATATAACACAATGAGTCGTGTTTTGTGCTTGAGTAGTGTTGTTCGATCTCGAATTGTGATTTTCGGATGTTTCAGCTATTTTGTAATTTCCGAAACTCTTGGGTGTGTGATTTCATATCCTATTTCCATACCTTTGGGGGTTTGGAATCACGTGTTTGTTTAGTGCTTGAGTTCATATTTTGATTCATTTCATAAGTGCTTCGTTGTTTTGTGTTAAGCTTTGAGTTTCGCATCGTCCTGGAAGTGTTCGGACTAATCGGGCTTCACATATGTGCTGCTGTGAGCGCAACCTAAGGAAATGATTAGTGCATGCTAACGGGCAAAGACATAATGTCCTATTTGTTAAGACCGTTAGCGCACACGAAATGGGAGGGCTATCGTGCGCTAGCTGAGCCCTGTATATAAGTGCGGACAGCAGTGTTTTTAGCACATTTTCTCATTTGACAACCCTAATCGACGAGAGAGTATGATGAAGACACCTGTAAGGAATTTTGCTGCAATCTTTCATCATTCATCACCATTCTTGAGTTGATAATGAAGATTTAATGTCTAATCCATCTTTTCCTTCCAAATCAAGGTAAATCTTCCTAGAAACCTATTTTGATAATTTTGGGGGTTTTCTTAGATTTGTATATTTAGTACATTTTTTATCATAGAAATACTAAGATTATGATTACTCTTACTTGTATATGTGTCACCCTTATGATTTCATATTCTATTTTCTTGCGTCTTTCGGATTCGAGGGGATTTGGATGGTTCCCAACCCCTCTGTGTATGAAATTTTAATCGATCGATTAGTAGGCGGGGTTTCGGGTATCTTTACATTTTGAACCCATCCGTATCATTGTTAATCATATTCCGTTCATATCATCTATGGGATGAAATACGTTCTAAGACCAATCATACTTGAATATCCGATTGCCATCCCTAGCGACGATGTCTCAAAGGTAAGTATATGTTTATGATTTTATGTTCTTGACTTTGAAAGTAAAGTATATATGTTGTGTAAGTGTTTACATTCACACTAGGACGGACTGGAGGATCCTCCGAAGATTCCGTTGCTTTTGGTGCGGTTCCACGAACATTTATGGGCTAACCACTCTGGGAGGGCCCAACGAGGCCTTAGAGGGTTCCATTGTTTTTGGTGAGTTATGCGGTTAATCATGCATAAATTTGAAATATGATTTATTATGAGATTTAGTTATTCAGTAATACTAGTCTCGTATTTTTTGAAATGATGTTATGCTTACTTTATTCTTCAAAAAAATGTTGTTTCATAATCGATATACTTGCACTAGCTATTCCATGGCGAACCCCATTCGAAATAAATATGTTTCATGCATTTTAGTTCTAGGTGAGAAGACGAGCGGGTATTGGGTCAGCATGTAGATGATGGCAAAAGTGACATTGTGTTGCTCCATTTGTCTCTATCGTTTAAGTCTCCTATTTGTGATGTCGTATTTTGAATAGCCTTTAGTACTCGAGCACTACATGGTGCTTTCCTAATGTTTCTAGCTTCTCTTATGGATTAAATCCCCATTGACGTTTGTCCATTGGACCTGATTATTGTCATGGTTGTTGATTTTTATTATTTTTGATGTTGGCTATGTCTAGACATCATCGGTCGAGTTGTATGATATGTGCGTGTATAGCCTTGTGGGTCCTATGGTGGGGGCTAACGATGCTGTAATATACCCTAAATATCTTGGGGGTATTACAATTGTGACCCATAAACTTGATGGGATCATTTGAATAAAGGGCTTATACATATACGGTATTCATAACACAAAAGGTCTGGAAAGATCCTAATAATTCAACCTCGGTTGAGTTAGAGTGTGAGCCACGGTTCTGGCTAGTTGTTACTCACACTTTTTGGCTTCTATTGCCAACTCAGATAAACCTACAGAGTTGCGCAACAAGATCGTCATCATATTAATATGAGCTAATTCTCTCTATATGAGTATTAGACATTGGATGTGTAATTAGTTTATTGGATAAATTATCACGGTGTACTGAAGTATGTTAAATTACTAGATAATTAATTTAATTTAGTAGGTCGATCATTTGATTAATTAAATAATTTCTTGGAGGATTAGTTACTAATTATAAAGTATTTATTTGATTAATTAATTTAAGGGGAATACTTTTACCCAAACTAATTGAGCTTAGTTTCTAATCTCACGACGACTCGGGTTAGGCCCATGGGCCATATGGGCGGCCGGTCTGTTGGGGATGGGGTAGCAGTTTTGGCTTCCAAATGGGAAATGAAGCCCTAAAGTAAGTAGTAAAAATACGACCTTACCTCCTCACCCTTGGGACTAGGATTTTGAATAGAGAGAGACCCCCCTCCTTAGTCAAGCTATCCGCGAACATCCAAGCAAGAGAAGAATTTTTCTGGGTCTTTCAATCCAATGCGTGTAAAGTGGAGGCATCGCTCTTTCGAATCTGGATTAATTCAAGCTTTCATATCAAAGGAAGAAGATGTTTATCATCATCGGAACACAAAAGTGGCCGATCCCCTTTTCCCAGGAACATAAATTTTATGCCCCATACTTTCTTCGAGTATACGATCGTTAATCGATCTCAATGGATTCAAATGGGCACATGGTTTATTGTGTGAATTTAATTTCTACTGCATTGAAATTGTAGGCCCCATACTTCGAGTGTACAATCATTAATATTTCTCTTCAAGTTGTAAGCCTCTCGGATGTAAGTGGATCCTGAAGAGGAAATATAAAGATGGACTTATTGAAAAGTTCAAAGCTTGGCTAGTTGCCAAATGGTATAAATAAGTAAAAGGATATGATTTCTTTGATACTTACTCATTAGTAACTATAATCGCATCTATTCGAGTGTTGCTTTCCATTGCATATTTGCACAATTTCAAAATTCATCAAATGGATGTAAAGACTATGTATCTGAATAGGGAATTGGAAGAAGAAATATATATATATATATATATATATATATATATATATATATATATATGGGACAACCTGAAGGGTTTGTTGCACCGAGACAAGAGAATAAAGCCTGAAATTGAACAAGTCATTATATGGCCTTACACAAGCTTCGAAACAGTGGAATATTAAGTTTGATAAATGATGTTATCAAATGGTTTCAAACTTAACGAGTGTAAAAAATGTGATTATGTCAAAGGAACATAAATATGTCATATATCTAGATGTAGAAGATATATTGATTATGGGTAGTAATCCTGATTTAATCATGGATACAAAGAGAATGTTAGAAATATTTTTGATATGAAAGATATGGTCCTTGGTGATGTAATCCTTGGTATCATCTTGTCATAATCTCACTACATTGTGAGGATGCTCAAGAAATTCAATGCCTATACTAGTCCAATTTGTAAGATGCCCATGGCATTGAGTATAAATATTGTTGTTACCAAGGTGAACTAGTTGCTCAACTTGAATACTTGAAATTAATAGGAAGTCTGATGTACTTAACAAGTTGTACATGTCCAAACTTCGCCTATCTAGTTCGCAAGTTGAGTATACACGAGTAATCCAAGCCATGAGAATTAGAATGCATTGAATATTGTATTCAAGTACTTGAAGTACACCCAAGATTTTGGGCTATACTACATGAGATACTCAGCTCTACTAGAGGGGTGTTATGATGTTAACTGGATTTTGGATTCGAAAGATTGCGATTCCACTAGTGGATATGTATTATGTACTAGTGGAGGAGTCGTTGGAACATTTTATTCTATAAATATATTTAAGGATTTTGATGATGTGTTGAATGATCAAATAAAAATAACAATTAGACAGCAACAGTAAAAGACTCATGAGTCGGGCAAAAATTCAAAAGAAAAGTTAAAGGAAAGAAATAAAAAGGGAAGAAAGAAAAAGGAAAGAAAAGAAAAGGAAAAGAAAAAGGGTAATCATAAATATTGAAATGATTAAATCAAAGGGGAAGAAAATCAGTAAAGCAAAAGTTGATGGAGTTATTATTTCAAATGGACACTTTTAACCATGATAATAAACTCTATGGTGGATACACAACGAACCAGGAATAATCAAATAGATGGACAGATAAGTGAAGCTAACATACGCTATCATCATATTAACGCACGCAAAAGATTAAGAAAAAAGAAACCGGTCAATGTCATATAAGCATGTTTACGCATGCATTGAAAGAAGCTAACGTACGCAACATGGCAAAGTTAACGTACATAATGCTTTGATATTAACATACCCTATGAAGTTTGAAATGAAATTTTAAATATCAACTCGTACAACGTTCATATGCTCGTCGTACTTAACGTACGCAACGAATATATAACATATGCAAAGGAAAAAAATTACTGGACTGCACTAGACAGATGATAACATACGTAACAATACATGTCGCACGTACCCAACGATCTCAATATATGCTAAGAATACAGTAGAGCATGCACTATAAAGCAGCAGGCAGCAATGGCTAGGAATTGCATGTAGCTACCTGGAGGGACGAGGATGAACAAGATGAAAAAGCTCAAAATAATCTCGCACTCATGGCAAGGAGTTTGTATGACGTTAGCGACAATAAAATCCAGGTAAGTATTTCATCTCAAGATGAAATTTTTAATAATTTGGAATTATTGCATAAGGATTTTCAAAATTCATTAAAAGATAATAAATATCTTAGATTAAAAAAATTTTTTATTGAAAAATGAAATTTCAAATATACGAGAAAAGTTGAAAATAATCATTCTTTGTGTTTAGAAAAAGAAAATAAATTAAAGGGTGATTTGTTAAAAGTTCAAAATAAACTCAAAGATTTCACGAATAAATTACTTTCGGAAATGAAAAGTATGAAAAACTTCTTTCAATTCAAAAATTTTCCTTAAATAAATAAGGAATTGGATTCGAACAATATGATAAAAATGAATCCAATAGATCTTTAAATTTTAAAATACCCCACTGTGGTAAATGTTTGAAAATTGGGCATCACATTTTAGATTGCAAAAGCCCAAGACGAATGGCTAAAATTAAAAAAATATGGATTCCAAAAGGAACCATAGTGTCAAATTATCGTGTATTTACCGAATAAAAAATGACCCATGTAACACCCCCAGAATACGTCCAAAAATATTACACGCCATAGACCCTTCTCACAAGGATCTACCAGGCTAAACTCCACTAGACTACACAATGATTGACCGACCGGGGTCAATCTAAGTACAAAGCAGACCGATAAGGTCATTAAACAATTCGGAAACTAATGAATTTTACATCTCAATGATAAAAATAAACTTTCACACAAAAAGGGATGACAACTCCATTTAATAAATGAAAACCTACACCCGTGCAAGGGTGAATAATCAACCAAATGGAAAATACCGACCCAGATGGAATGAAAGAAAAAGACTCTGACTCTTGTGTGATTAGCATCGTCGTCTTCCATCTCCTTCCAAGCCAATCCTGTGACTGCTCCCGAGCTGCCAAAACCTGAGCGCATAACAGGCACCCACCCCCCGAAAACTCGGGGGTTAGCAAACTGGAATTTTGCTACTGCAAGTACATAGTATACAAGATATACGAACAATAACAACACAAAATTCAACTATCGTGAAGCCTTAACACAAACCATACATTCCCATAGTTAATATAGAGTAGCACTCGCATAGACAAGGTGAAAGATAATCACATAGTCATATTCTCTTTACGGAACATAACATCAATGAAACTTTAAACGAGTCCAATGAGTTAGGAAAATCCCTTTTGTAAAAGGAAAAGTATTTTGATAAGATAGTTTGCAAACATTATTATTGACTCGGGCCGTCTTGGGGTTTTGAAATTCGAATGGGAACAATTTTGGAAATAATTTTAAAACTCTCGGGTCCATGACCCAACATATGGAAAACAATTACACGAAAGCCATGTCACGTTATTTGGGGTCCTCGACCCAATTTATAGAACACTGTCACAAACGAAATCATTACAACATCTCACAGGGTTCTCAACCCAATCCAAATAACATCATCACGAGATCAATCATCTCAACATTTCACAGGGTCCTCGACCCAATATACAGAATGGCACCACAATACAATCGAAGGCACAATCTCTCATTCGACATATCCTGCTCAAGACACCCGATTAATTAACTCTCAGAGATTTCGTCAAACCTCCTTGGTTAATTAACCCTGATACCAACGCTTTAAAAACAAGTTGAAACAAACTTTCAAAAAACACGAATCGCGGTCTATAACAAGGCAAACATTTAAAAGTGAGTTGAAAGAATTTGAGATACGAACATCGTTCGGTAACGGGGTCTTAGCTATCACTCAAATACCCGTAACCAATAAGCCTACCAGGCGCCTCCCTTGCGCACCTATGCACCGTCGTTCACTCCACTATGTTGGCCGCTCCTTGAACATGTCACCGCACCGGCGATCACTCCCGTAAGAGCCGCCCCTTGCGCGCACATTAGGTAACATCGGCGTTCACTACCCATATGGAGCCGCACATTGCAGCATACACAAGGCCGGAGTGCACGCCCCACCCTCAGAGGTTCCCGAATACGACGTTTCTCACAACAAGTATCCACATTATTTCAAACATCAACCACACAGACAAACATCACAACAATTATCAACTAGGTACATCAAGTCACACAATTTCTCCGCCAGTCCATAACCACACAAATAAACAATAACACGCACGTTATCAACCAAACTCAATCACAATAAGCCTTCAACCATAACCAACCAACACCGCACATATATCCCTATATTGCGACTCAACCGAATATATATATTATATATATATATATATATATAACCTTACTATATTATATGAATAAGTATAGTTCATCCATCAATCCAAGTTGAGTACGTCAACTAGTGTTAGCATTCATCACTCGTCATTCAACGACATAGGCATATATATCAATACACGTATATACATACATATATTTAACATATAAATATATATAAATATATATATATATATACACACACACACATATATATATATACACATATATACATCCGTATAAATTCATACACTTCGACAACAATGATTTCATGCAGTTACAATTCGTATATCAATGTACTTGCCTTGGTAATCTCTCGCGGATACTCCAAAAATACGGTCGATAGGCAAAATCCGGAACTCCAATAAAAACAACGATCGGAAGGGCTCAACACCAGATTTTTGTAGGGAAATCGTCCCTAATATCCTATCATCGAATAAACAATCAATCACACGAGGAAAAACATCACAAAATAACAAAATTTCTCTCTGCGGCATTTCCCCGGACACCTTGAAGGCGTCAAACGAAAGTTCATATAAACGACGAATCGGAAATGGTAAAACCATGGAAAGATGATGAAAATGATAGAATATAACTTAATCTACAATTATCCATCGGTAATTTAAGTTCATATGGCTCAAACGGACGAAATCTAACAAGATCCCCAAATTTCCCAAAGTTTGGATTTTAGGAAAAACTAACCTTGATTCGGTCGATTGAAGGATGTTATGGAATGATCGATCAATGATATGAACTCAGGATCTTCGTGGATTTGTTGTTCAATAACATGCCTCCTTGCTCTCAAAACCTCTGGCCGTGGAAGGAAAAGAATGAAATGAAAAAATGTGTTAAAACAGGGCTGCTCGGTCAAATATATAGGCAGACTGCCCTAGCATGCGCTAGCGTGCCGGCAGCGTGCGCTAGCGGGCCGACCATGGTCCAGTCCAGAAATATGTTACACGTATCCCAATTACGGAAATATGTACCGGATCCCAGTCATGTCATCGATTTTAGCGAGATTGGAGTGGCTAATGATGGCACATTCGAAGAAAAGCTAATCAAGATACTCGAGAGTCAAGTCAAACAATTGAGGAATAAACCGTTCCCTTTGGTTAAAGTTCAGTGGTCCCAACATGGAGTCGAAGAAGCAACTTGGGAGACTGAAGATAGTATAAAGTCGAGATACCCGGAATTGTTTTCGTTTTAAGTTTCGGGCCGAAACTTCTTTTTAGAGAGGTAGTATATAATGCCCAGATAATTATTATGTATTTTTCCTGTATTCCAACTTGTGATATTCAATTATGTGGTATTATTAATCGATGTGTGGCTTTCCGTATTCGTATCCCTGCATTTTGTTTTTCCAAACATTCTTGCATGCATGCTTCTGCACGTCATAACATGCGCTAGCTGATAAGCATAACGTACACTACGTATGGAAGATAACCTACGTTATAGTGGTGGAATAACGTACGTAAGATTCATTCAATTAGATATCAGACAAGGGTCGGCATGTGGGGGCCAGTGAAGATTCGTGGATATGCTCCGAGTGAACCTGGACGGCTTTCCAGCTAACCAAGTCAACAGGGCTTAACATACGTTAGGTTGGATAGTTAACGTACGTGAAGTACATGGTGTTACGTACGTAAACTACTCTGACAACGTACGTAAAGGAAGCCAGAATCGAGCAATGGCCAGACATTAACGTACGCTAAGGCTTGAGAATAGCGTACGCTAAGGCTTTTACGTACGTAATGGACTGTAGATAACGTATGTAATGGTAAGAGTTCTATTTATAGCCCTCAACTTCCATTTCATTTCCTCCTCACTCCTTGGCCAATTTCTGCAATCTGAGAACTCCCCAGTGCCACATAACCCTCATATTATCATTCTAGCTCGATTTTGAAGATCATATACCCTTGTGGATTGGTGTTCAAGCTTCCGGTGTTGTGTTTCATCAAGTCTTTCATTGTTCTTCACCATATTGAGGTATGTGATCCTTCACCAATTTTATTATGTGTTCTTGGTGATGTTTTGAACCTGGTTTTGAATATTATTAAGTCAGTCATTATCTTGAGGGGTCGAACATGATGTTTTTAGAAGAATGATTCCGATTATGCTTCGATTTTCCTTTGTTGTTAAGATTAGTAAGTGAACCTTGTTGAGATAAGACTCCAGAATGTAATGTCCTGAGATTCTTAGCATGATTCTATGAGTTTACTTAGATTATCAAGTTCTTACATTCATATTGATTGAACCACGCGTGTAGGGAACTTAATGGATCGAACTTAGAGTTATTCCTTGAGGAAATAGATGACAATCATGTGAACCTAATAACCAAAATTTTTATGGTGTTCTTCTAGATATCTACAGAATCTTGCTACGTTGGATTGTTGTAAGTTATGGCTAGGATCCATGTTCGACGAACTACCTTGGGTTATAGTTGTAGAATCCAACCGAATGATGTTTTAACCTTACTTGGAAGATCATGGAATTGTTGTTCGAATTAGTAGCGTAGTGATGATT
Organism: Orobanche coerulescens; assembly: GCA_033398695.1. Taxonomy (NCBI): domain Eukaryota; kingdom Viridiplantae; phylum Streptophyta; class Magnoliopsida; order Lamiales; family Orobanchaceae; genus Orobanche; species Orobanche coerulescens. The sequence continues at coordinate 47,342,091 of CM065814.1, forward strand.
CAACGGTATAGTTTGCGGCAGATTAGTTCGCTTGTCATGATAGGGTATAACATGCCTTTTGATGATTCTTTTGATGATTAGAACGATTATCCGGAACCGTTAGTTATACCGGTATTATTGTTCTGTGAAGGTTTGGATTTTGCGGAATCGATCGAGTGAAAGTTCTTCGAGCGGGTTGAAGCCTATTCGTAGTAGCAATCCTTATCGCCATCTCTGAGGCAAGTATCGTATTTTGAATATTGGTATAATATTGATGATTTTAATCATGCATATCGTTATTCATGTTGTTGAACATGAGATCATTCCATTTTAATTGTCATGATATTCGTTATTGATTTAATTGTATGTTCATGGACATATTGATTTTTGCATATGTGTATGCATAGTTGTGTTGTATATGTTGTGTTGATCCGAAGGGATCGTGTGATCTATGTTGAGGGCGCTGGATCAGATGTCCACCTCGTGTTGGTCCGAAGGGATCATCTTGGGATCTATGCTGAGGGCGCTGGATCATTGGACGGGTATTTCCACCTCGTGTTGGTCCGGCGGGATCATCTTGGTATCTATTCTGAGGGCACTGGATCATTGGATTACCCCATTTTGTGTTGATGGAATCATGTGGATTCGTATCATTGGATTCCGGTAGTGGAAGTCCGTGTTATGTATTTTGTTATGCATCGTTATTGCATATCTGATTTCGTATATTATTGATACTTGTACTAGCATCATTTTGCTAACCCCTGCGGGGGTGGACATTTGTTTGATGTTCAGGTTGTCAAGGAGAGTGGACGCAACCACTGTATCGACATGATGATGAAGGGGCCCAGTAATGTTATCCGTTATGTTGTTTTGTCATTCTGGTTTGATTTCAGTACTCGAGTACATGTGTCCTGTTGATGATTTGAGATGTTTGTAATAACTGGATTGATTTGAGTTGTTTGAACCTGTTAACGAATTACTAAATTCCTAGAGGTACTTTTGTATTATTCAGTATTTCTTTAATTTAGCCTTGTAAATTATTATATAAAGGGTTTACGATGCTGTAATTATTCCGAATATCTCACGGTGTTACAATTGCAGGGTACTCTGATGTCACCTATGTTGGAACATTTTATTCCACACATTCATTTTAGAGGTTTTGATGATAAGCTGTACTAAACAAAGAAAAACAATAATTAATCAATAAGAAGTAGAAGACGTAAAAAATGGGCAGAAGAACAGTTAACGCATGCTAACACAAATATTAGCACACGCAAGACAAAAAACATAACATACGCTACAAAGTATATATAACATACGCGATGCATGTTGAAGTTCGAATTCAAATGAAATCAATCTGTTGGGTTGATTCTAGAAGGTCAAAAAGCATGCAACGAATATGAACTGATAATGTACACTACAAGGTCTTGTTAACGTATTCTAAATCATGTGACGTCATGGAGTAGGTCATTATATCAATGGCTATCTGAGGTTGATATAATGTACGCAATTAACAAGGCTAACATACGCTACAAGGAGACACTAACGTACGCTACGGATAGACTTAACGTACGCTACATAAGAGATAGAAGCTACGAGAAAGTATTACGTACGCTAAAGCTGTTACGTACGCTCTGATGGGAGTATAGCACACGCTATGAACAGAGCAGTGACCAATGGCTAGTTTAGGCTTTGAAGCCTATCAATACCACTTCATATGGTATTCACCTAATAACAACTTCAAGCAAAGCTTATATACTTCAGATATCATTATCTTCATTATTATTGTTATAATCAAAGCTTAACTGTTAAGAGTTTGAGTGTTTAATTCACTCAAACAAACACGAGCGGAAAGAAAGGATTGTAGATTTGATTCAGTGTTATTAGGATCAAGGATACGACATTATAAGAATCACAATCTAAATCCGAGTGAGGTTTGTCTAGTACCAATCGAAAGCTAGATAAGTTGATTTCTTGTCTGATAGAAAAGGAAAATGGTTTAGCTTCAGACAAAAAGACAAGAGCATATAAGGGTTTATCTTGGACCGATAGAAGACAAGATTGTAACGGTTTACCTCGGACCGATAAAAGACAAGGCAGAAAGGTTTATCTTAAGCCTATAGAAAAAGAAAACAAGAGAGGACGTAGGCATATTTGGCCGAACCTCTATATATTGATGTGTCATTTATATTCTGCATTTCAATACGCTTCTGCAATTGCAAAAGAGTTTAAAAACTCTACTCCGCACTATTAACCTCCCTTCAGTGGCGGTACCAAACTCAACAATTGGTATCGGAGCCGGTATCTCTTATAGTCGGCTTAGCATCCGAGGATAAAAAGATCTAATGGTGCTTTATTTTGCACTGGTGGAAGGCCTCGCCTTAAACCGACCTCTATTTTTTGATGGATCAAATTTTATGACATGGAAGAACAAGATGTCAATATTCATCTGAGATTATGATATCGAGCTTTGGAAGGACACTTGTCTTGGTCCAAATATTCCTACAAAATCGGACGGCTCTCTCAAAGGCTTCGAAGATTATAGTATTGAAGATTGGAAAAATGATCATCACAATTGTAAAGCAACTCAATTCCTTTATTGTGCTTTAAATCCGGAAGAACATAATCGGATTTCCTCTTGTGATAGTGCCAAAAATTTTGGAAAATGTTAGAGGTAACTCATGAAGGAACAAATCAAGTTAAGGAGACGAAGATAAATATACTTGTCCACGACTACGACCTTTTCATGATGAAAGACAAAGAGTCCATCACAAATATGCTAGACCGATTCTCGATTATTACAAATGGGCTAGCCTGCTTCGGAAAACCCTTATCGGGTAGTTAAAAGATCATGAAAATATTACGATCACTACCTCGCGAATGGGATGGCACGGCTATGGCAATTATGGAATCTAAAGATCTCAATGCTCTTGATTTAGCACCGTTTTTGGTTCGCTAATAAATTATGAGATTGTCCTTAAATCTCGGAACACGAAGCCAAAACCAAAGGAAATATCTATAGCTTTAAAAGCTAAGAAGATGTCAAGAAATGAAGAAGCTATCCCGATTGATGACGGTGATGAAGAATCGGCATTTTATGCCATAAACATCAATAAGTATCAAAACTTATCAAACCGGAGAATAAGAGACTTCAACTCGCACGTCCGGAACGAGTCAAATCGTTCGACAATAATTGACGAAAATGTGGCAAATCTGGCCACTTTGCGAAGAATTGTCGTGGCTCGACTTCTAAGAAGGAAGTGTTGGTAGCCACCTGGAGTGACGAGGATGAAGAATAAGGTAATATTCAAAACAATCTCGCACTCATGGCAAGGAGCTTGTTTGAAGACAGTGACGACGAAAGACAGGTAAGTACCTCGTCTAACGACGAACTTTTTGATGCTTTCGAACAATTACACATGGATTTACAAGAAAAAGGGAAATTTATCAAAATCGATCATTCTCTATGCCTCGAAAATGAAAATAAATTAAAGAATGATTTATTAAAAGTTAAAAACGAACTTAATGACTTAACGAACAAATGTTCCTGTGGAAATGACAATTTTGAAAAATTGCTTTCAGTTCAAAAATTTTCGTTAAACAAAGAAGGATTAGGATTCAAACCAAGCGATAAAAACGAATCTTTAAATTTGAAAATACCCCAATATGGTAAATGTTTAACAATCGGGCATCATATTTCGAATTGTAAAAGCCCAACACGAATGATAAAAATTAAGAAGATATGGATTTCAAAAGGAATCATAATACCGAATATCATCTATTTACCTAATAAAAACAACCAAGAGTCAGATGGATCCCCAAAATTCAAAATTAATATATTTCATCAATTGGTATTTTAATAATTGGTATTTAACTCGGGGGGAGTTATTTTTTAAATGGGGAGATATTTTTCAGGGGGAGTTTTACCCATTTCTTTTCATATTTAATTTCTCATTGATTTTATGATTTTCATGCACTTTTTGCTAATGACAAAAGGGGGGAGAAGAATGACGAGAAAAATGAAGAAAAAATATAATGAGGGAGAAGAAGAGAAAAAGAGAAGGAATGATGGGGAGAAGAAAACTAACGAAATGGACAATGTCAAGAACTTTGATCTGTATATTTTTTATATATATTTTTACAGGTATAAATCCCATCGAAGTATTGTTGTTTTGTCATCATCAAAAAGGGGGAGATTGTTGGAACATTTTGTTGCACACATTCCTTTTAGAGGTTTGATGATAAGTCTCTAAACAAAAAAAAAATTAATCAACAAGAAGTCGTAGACGCAAAAACTGGTCATAAGAACAGTTAACGCATGCTAACATAAAGATTAGCGCACACAAGAAGGAGAACATAACATACGCTACATAGTATAGATAACATACGCTATGCATGGTGAAGATCGAATTCAAATGAAATCAATCCGTTGGATTGATTCTAAATGGTCAAAAAGCTACGAGGTCTTGTTAACATACGCTAAAGCATGTGACGTCATGGAGTAGGTCATCATATCAACGGCTATCTGAGCTTGATATAACGTAAGCAATCAACGAGGCTAACATACGCTATAAGGAGACACTAACATACGCTATGTATAGACTTAACATATGCTATATAAGAGACAGAAGCTACTGGACTGAATCAACAAAAAGATAACGTATGCTACCGGAAAGTATTACGTACGCTAAAGCTATTACGTATGCTATGGTGGGAGTATAGTGCATGCTATGAACAAACCAGTGACCTAACAGCTAGTTTAGGCTTTGAAGCCTATAAATACCACTTCATATGGTATTCAATTAATAACAACTTCAAGCAAAGATTATATACTTGAGATATCATTATCTTCATTATTGTTGTTGTAATCGAGCTTAACTGTTAAGAGTTCGAGTGTTTAATTCACTCAAACAAACACGAGAGGAAAGAAAGGATTGTAGATTTGATTCGCTGTTATTAGGATCGAGGATCCGGCATTATTAAAATCACAATTTAAATCGGAGTAAGGTTTGTCTAGTACCAATCGAAAGCTAGATAGGTTGATTCCTTGTCCGATAGAAAAAGAAAACGGTTTAGCTTGGACGGGCAAAATACAAGAGCATAACAGTTTATCTCGGACCGATAGAAGACATGAGCATAACGATTTATTTTAATCCTATAGAAAAAGATACGAATAGAGGATGTATGCATATTTGGACGAACCTCTATATATCGCTATGTCATTTATATTCCATATTTCAATACGCTTCCGCATTCGCAAAATAGTTTAAAAACTTTACTCTGCACTATTAACCTCCTTCTAGTGGCGGTACCAAACCAAATTCTATGCAAGTGTGAAGTGAGGGCCATTTAAAATGTATCACCTATGAATCTAAAGTGATGTCCATGGTCAAAATGGGTACAACTGAAGAATGGTAATGTATTGAAATTTTATTGTGTGAATATCATTGTATCGGTATATACTACGAGGGAATAGTTCAAGGCATCACGTCCACTAGTCCATCAGTATATCTGATGATATTTGCTAGTTAAGGTTCAAAGCCACAAACTACCTATCCTGATGCAACAAAAATTAATGGGGACTGAGCAAAAGAAGGCACATTCATACATGCAGTAATTTCCATTCATGTGGGGATTATTAAATTAAATTAAAATTTTTAATTGATCTTTTAATAGCTAAGAAAATTATTCCGTGTAAAATATAATGGTTCAGTATTAACCTACATTCGGAGTAGATAATCGTAATATATCTAATTTCTCAAAACTGACTTTCGGTGAGTGAGAAATTAATGAATAAGTTAGCAATTTGAAAGGATAATATGAGATGAATGAGAAATTTGAATAATCGAATCCCACATCGAATATGTGATGAAATTTCCGACACTTAGTAAAGTGAACAGGGTTGTAGAGTGTGCAACATGACCAAGACTATGCACCTAGTCTTGGAGGTGGCTTGGTCACGCGCCCACCGGCCCATCCGAGGGGGTATCCACAGCCTCGGCCTGGGTCGTGGGTCTTGGTTCTTGGCAATTGGACTTGGCGCTAGACTTGGATGGACCGGGTTGACTCGTGCTTGACCTAAGTATTATCTTTGTTACGCAGCAAAATTATATCTCCTTGTTAGAAGATATAAGAATAGTTTATCTCTCCTCTTGTCAAGAAGAGTTATTCTTCTGACAACTCTCCTTGTCAAGTAGTGTTGCACCATTCATGAGTCTCTTCTGGTAAATGTTGAAGAACTCCTCAAATTTTTGACTGTTGAAATAAAACAGTCAGTAGTTACAAGACATGAATTATGTGTCTCAAGTGTGTCTTAATGTGGTAGTTTCATGGTCATTAAACCATATTAAATTTGTCATTGATGCCCAGAACTAAACTCCCACCTAGTGGATATTAGTATAGATAAGAGCATCCATGATCCATTTCAAACAACACTGATATATACATCAGCATTCAGCATAGCCTCAAGATAAAGTACTTTGCCCAGTTCGTCGGAGCTTCGGTTCTGGTGTTCTACAAATATTGAAGATGTTAACCGTTGTATCTTTGGGAACAATACGTCTAATCCGTTAGCATTATACAGGACAAAATTGTCTTGAGGATTTTATGCAATTAAGTAACATATTTGCTATAATTTTATTTTCTATTTTCCGACTTAATTATTTATAATCTACTTATACGAACAGTAGTACAGTTCAGTAGATTCCTTTGTCCTGTTTGTAATTTCCGAAAATTATCGGAGAAATTATCAACAAAAATTGCAAGATAATTAATTAAAGATTTCTAATGCTATGGATGTCTCCTCTGGCTCGAAGGTTTATACTTCCTGCTGCTGCTCCCGCTACTCCTGTCCAGGTCGAAAAGCCTAAAAGGATTAATAGAGTCAATTTCAAGTGCTACAACAAAAGATGCTATTTTATCAGACCACTCTCAGTTTGATGAAATTTATTAAACATTACCCTCCGGTCATTGTTGAAAATGAGACAAATGCGAAGTAACGTGTTGCGTTTGAAGCTTGGGGGCAAGGTGATTGCTTAAATGAAACTATGTCTTCAATGGGTTTAATGATGAACTATACACATGTATAGTTATATTAAATCTTCTAAGGAACTCTAAGATTTCTTGGAAAAAAAAATAAAGAACTGAGGATGCCGAAGCGAAGAAATTTGTAGTCAGCAAGTTTTTGAATTTTAAGATAGTTGGTTCGAAAATTGTCTCATCTCAAATCTAACAGTTGTAATTAATTTAGCATGAGGAAGTGTCTCTTCAGGATTTGGTTGTTCGTTTTCGTATCGAGGAGGACAATCACAAATTTGAGGCTAATTCGAGCATGTCTTTTTTTCCAAAATAAAGCTTGTGTAAACTTGATGGAGTAGGGCAACACAACACAGACATTATTTCAATATATTTACTAAATTAAGAACGCCAATGATATACAATAAATAAAGAAATAATCACTGCCTTTTATCAATACTGCATAAATTCATAATCACATATAAATGCCCTAACTCTCTTATCATCAGAGTGGCATTCGAGGGCATACGTCAAACCAGTATTAATAAACAACTCTTTTGTGTTATCCATTTTGTTGACTTCAAAAACCACAACAACTTTGTCAGAACAATTCAAATCCTAGACAACATAGCGTTGCTCTTCTGCTACCTCAAACACCATAACACACATCTCAAAATCATCGAGTTCTCTCAGTGCAGGACCGTGTTCATAAATATGGGAATATGGGTAAGTCACATTTTTTGATCCATTTATCTTGGACTTTCAGCAATCCTTAGCCATATGGGTCAATTTTCCATAGTAATGACAATTGCCGATAAATTTCCAAACCTTGACAGGTTGCTTCCCTTTGGGCGCTTGTGGTGCTTTTCTTTTGAAGGCACTCCTTATGAAATAAGTAGTCTTACACTGGGGGGTATAGAATGAAAATTGCTTAAACATATCCGCAAGTTGATAAAACTTAATTGGGCGTTAAGTTTTACTATAGACTTGTATATCGTATGCTTGGACATGTGAATCTCTTCACTCAGGAGTAGTGGGAGCATTCAATATAGGTATACGAATTGGATTAGAATACTCGGACAAAACTCACCTCGATTCGATCACATGGATTTCACTTTAGGATAGTTAATGAATGAATCATAAGGTTATGATAGGTATGCATGAAGCTTTGACTTGAGGGTTCAGTAGAAGATGTGCGTGTTTAATTAAGTTAGGCATTAGAGTAATTCGACCTAATCACCTGTTGGTAGGGACCAACCTCGAAGTACAACTTAATGGGCAAGTAGCTGTCTTTACTGCATACCAATGAGATAAAAAGTATTAGCTGGTTGTATCTGATACACGAGAGCTCTATGATCTTGATTTGCACTGACACATGTATAGAGTTAAGTAGAGATAGGGTTTGACATAATCGTGACCCCAAAACTTGATCGGGACATATAATTGAAGGGTGGTTTTGCTACTCTTTAGGAACTTTTTCATATGGTTACCAGAGCACAACTAAATGTTCATAAGAAACGAATAGGTTTGCTAAATGTCAATGGTTTGTTCGATAGTTTACTATCTTTTATCGACTTAAACGAATGATATTAGTTGCAACAACACCAGAAGAGTTGATCAAAAAACTTATTGTATTTGTTCCTGAACCAGATCCAGCTCTAGCTAATGTCGTCTAGATGGAAGATTTCACTGTGCGAAAAAGCAAAATTGATTCGTTCCTTTCCCTTTAAAATCTTATTTCATTCCTCTTGTTGTTTTTTCGTTTAGTGGGTGTAAAATGTAACACCCCCCGATCTGACCGGGAATATTACAGCGCTCGAGATGGAACCCGAAAGGCTGAAGGAAAGATTCACAAACATTTACAAACGCCCAAGAGGCTAACGAAGGTATTATCTATTTAAAACACTCGAAGGCTTTATAAAATCCATTTATCAAAACCGTCGTAAAATCTCATTTGAAACCACAAGGCCCGAAATGCCAAGACTCGATAGTTTAGAAACATATGTTAAGCTATCGCTTACACGTACCGACAAAATAGTTTTAGAAAACGATTGCGAAAATAACCTATGTTACCAGATACCAAAAGGCCATTAAAAAATACTCATGCAGCGGAAAAAACAACAATTAAAAATACTCTAGCAGCGGAATACAAGAACTGATCAGGAAACTCAATACACAAATACATGCTCTAGCCAGTATCCTCCAGGAAGCTCATCTATCCACGACCGTTACAAGCTCGATATCCAATATCCTAAAAATAAAGCCCACGACGGGGTCAGCCATAATACTGAACAATGATAACAATCACATCACGTCAATAATTACATACCAATGAAAAACACTAAGGGGGTGTTTGGTAGAGATAAATGGGAGGAGAGAAATGGAAATGGAAATGAATTCTCTTGTTTGGTAGGTAAGGGAAATGGAAATGGAAATGGATTTGAATTCCCAAGAATTGAACCCTTTGTATTTTTCAGAGAATTGATTTCTCTGTTTTTTTCAGAGAATTGATTTCTCTGTAAGGGCCACCACCACCACCGACCACCACCGACCACCACCACCGCCGCCCCCACCACCGACCACCACCACCGACCACCGCCACCACCACCGCCACCACCACCACCACCGACCACCACTGCCACCACCACCACCGCCACCACCACCGACCACCGCTGCCACCACCACCACCACCGATCAGCACCGCTGCTGCCACCACCATCACCACCACCGCCACCACCACCACCGACCACCGCCACCACCACCGCCACCACCACCACCGACCACCACCGCCACCACCACCACCGCCACTACCACCGACCACCGCTGCCACCACCACCACCACCGACCACCACCGATCAGCACCACCGCTGCCACCACCATCACCACCACCGCCACCACCACCACCGCCACCACCACCACCGCCACCACCACCATCGACCACCGCCACCGACCAAGAGAAATGATTCTCTATTGCATTTATCTGCTGAATTCTCTGTGTTACCAAATAGGATAGTCAATTCCTATTCTCCTAACCAATTCTCTTTCTCTGCAATCATTTCTCTGGAATCATTTCTCTGCAATTCCATTCTCTGTACCAAACGCACCCTAAGTAAGAATACTACCAATGTAATCTTACAGTCATAACTTTACTTACTCGAATAATTCTCATCAGAATAACCATTATCACAATGCACATCTCGTAATCTCGATTAATGAATAAACTCAAACAAAACATCCATACGGTACCTCAAGCAATACCCAAAATTCTCAAAACATCATCATAACTCGCTATACGGAAATATACCAACTCTGACCAATTCGATCCATCGGAATAACATCATAAAATCCCAACACGATAATCGATTATCCATCAAAAGACAAATACCAAAGGAAATACGGAACATACCTCAAGATATGAAATGCCACGATGAAATCTCGTCAGTCTAATCCAAGATCAGATCAACACAACATACGGACACAGTCCTAACACAAGACCTACAAATGCATACTCATATGACAACGTCAATATGCTCACATCAATAACAACAATGTATACTTATGGCAAACCCATAATATACATATGCACAATAACAACACATGATAATCCGATGATCCAGCGTTCACTGCCTAGATCCCACGATGATCCTGTCAGACCAACCCGTGGAGGAAAACCTGTCCGATGATCCAGCGCATGCTAGCATAGATGCCCAGATGATCCCGTCGGACCAACACGAGGTGGACATACGACAACAATGCACAAATGCATATAACAATGATACACAGATGTATGACGACAACAATACACAACTGTATCACAACATGCTAGACACGAAATGACAAAAATGATTAGAGTACTTGCCCCGAGTCCTTCAAGAGCAATCTCAATGTCTAAACCATCACGAACCATTACTCTGATTATTCGACGATCCAAAATGTCACGGACGGTAGATAATTCACGTCTTCGTCTCTACCACAATGTATACTCGATACCAAGTATACTAACAACAAATGTAAATCATATACATTATGATTTAATTCCCAAAACTCGAATACAACTTATAATCCCAAATCTCTTGTGATTACGATTATAAACATTGCTATACGAATTATAAACGAATGAAACGGAATCATTCATTAAATATTATAAGCTGAGCAAGTAATAACTTTCCTCGATACAGATGAAGCCGTTACCATTTCCTTGCCGTCGTCTATGAACTCCTCAGCCCCGACCAAAGCAATCTACCAACATTCTTGAGCTCGACCGCAACACACAGTTGTAATCACCGATCAATATCTCAACCTATTACAGTAATTTGATAAACAACAAGTTCGATAACAATCAACAATCTAATCAACAAACCAACGGTTCTACAATATCTCGATTAACCACTAGTCTTATCAATCCAATTCAAACCATAATTAATTCATAACCACAACACGAAAATACTACACTGTCTGCCTACTCAGCGCACGTTAGACACATAACGCAGCGTGCACTAAGTTGCTCCCGTTAGCGTGCGCTAGCCAGTAAGCTTAGCGTGCGCTAATGCTGTACAGTATGCATTCCAAGCATCGACTAACACCTTGCGACTACGAATACGAATGAAAAGGAAATCATGCTCCAAGATTAACAATAACTTTTCCAAATTCAATCTCATCACTATACTCGAAATCATATTCGTGTTCTTATATGAATATTATATCAAAACACATATCTTAGCTCTAGATACGAATATCCCATATTCATATCCAAAACACCAACACCTCCTGGACATAACCATATCATATCATACTTAATCTGGAATATAACCTCATATCATGATTCATATGAAATCAACATAATTCAGAAATCCATCTTTCATCGGGTTAAATGAAACACAATTCTTAAAGTATGGAGAATCTTAATTAACATCTGAGAACTCTTATCAAAATCCCATTAAATCTTATATAACATCATCGCAAGATAATCCAACTCGCTTCCTCACAAGTAATCATCCTTAAAAACGAACCACTATCAAAGGGATACGAAATTACCTTGTATAGATGAACCAAGAAGAAGAATAATTGAACTCCTTTCTAAGAATCATGAATAACTTCAAGAACAAGGCTTTAATCCATGCTCTCCACCTTAATCTTGTTAAAGATCATCATCTCTCAGTGTTTGGGAACCTCAAACACCTCTCAAGGCTCTGTCTATCGGTTCACATGAAGAAATGGATGGAAATGACGAATAATGGCCAACTGCACTGTTATATATACTGTACATTATTAACGTACGCTAACATCTTCATTTAACATACGTTACAATCTTAGCGTGCGCTAACTGTCTTTGCTAGCGTGCGCTATCGCAGTCCAGAGGCTACTGCCTAACTGCATACAATGATTTACGTACGCAATGCCCATGCAATAGCCTACGTAATCTCCTTTATTTAGCGTACGCTAGTGTCCGATCATAGTGTGCGCTACTTATAGTTGACTCGTTTGTCTGTATGCTCTGAAGACGGGTCCACACGCCGACAGCTCTGACTAAGATAAGATTCCCTTTGGACCGATCTGATGTTAGCGTGCGCTAACAATATGCATCAGCGTGCGCTAACCCTTCACAACAAACATCCGTTGACCTCATCGGCACATGCGCCGAAAGTGACCATGTCCACACATAGATTCCTTCTGATCTGGTCTGTACTAGCGTGCGCTATCCTTTACCTTTAGCGTCCTCTAAACCTGCACGATAGCGTGCGCTAGGTATGTATATCAGCGTGCGCTAATAATGCTACACTTAGCCATTTTCAGCTATTTTTGTCCAACGTCTCGACATAAAGAATATGAACATACGGCATACTGGATGCGTATACTACTTCCAACAATATTGGCATATGTTACGCCCGACACACAATATCAACAAATACAACTGTCAACCAAATACAGTAATTATACCAATACAGATGTCTTAGTCCTTCAATTGTTTTATCCATACTGTACAGATTCCACGCTGTACAATATAACTCAGATAAAATAATATTAAACAACAGTAGTAGGAATTCCAGATATTACATACTACACAATTTAAAATAAGTTTCGTCCTCGAAATTTGCAATCCGTCATAGAAAACAAACAAACCGTTCAACTAAAATATTCCGAAACCATCACAACAATGATCAATCATCATCATTAATGAATAACCAAAACAGTAAACTTACAAACGCGCAAAGCCGACGATCTCCTGAGATACTAGCAAGTGACTTCACTGTAAAGCCTCAATACGCTTGCAATCACATTGGGGTGAGTTTCAACAAAAATATACCATCTCTGGATGAAATAATCTATCCGTGCCAAATCCTGTCTGCCTGATTACACAATCAAGTCCCAATCTGCTAAAAACCAATAATGCATGATACATCTATCAAAACAACTGCCCAACACAATAGCAACAAATCCCGAAATATCGACACAAAATCTGAATGCCCAGATGATCACCAGCAATGATCAACCAATAAATTAACCGAGAATATCATTGACATGATAAACTCTAATACGACCAATCCAAAGGTCAAAACGCAACTGAGAATATCATCAACATGATAAACTCCAATATGACCAACCTGAGGTCAAAACACAATCGAGAATACCATCAACATGATAAACTCCAATATAACCAACGAACGATCAACGATAATCAAGAATACCCTCACACGGTAAACTCCAACACAATCAACACAGAACCACAGAAACCGATATACGAACTAATAAAGTTCTCAAAATGACACACCAATCACATACAATGGATCTCAATAAATATACCCGACTAGTGAATATACTCCTCGGCATATGAACAACCAATCACAATCGAAGAACATATCCAATCATACATAGAGTGGGAACGATCAATCAATTTCCGAAACAACCATCCTGGGGTTACCATCCCCAAATCCACACTTACAAAGGAATCATTTAAAAATCATTATGGTAAAATCGTACTACTACCATACCAATGGAATCACATAGCACATATGTCCTGGTTTCACAAAATCCAGAGTTGCAAAATCACACCATGTACATGAATCTACAACCCGCAGTATATTTCTCTTATTTGGTCAATCAACCGATCATCCCTGGATAACCAAACTGCCATACTGAAGTTCAGATCTCTTTTCCTCGTACCATACTGATGTCTTATCCAATTCGTGAGTCACACTCATAAATTCACCATGATATGCATTATGCACTAAATGTGTATGTATATCAGTCACATATTCAAAACCAGTTTGAAATGATATAGTCTCGTCAAGAAGACAAATTTTCGAAAGTTCTTTAAAAAATTTCAAAGCTCAAAACATAAATTTTGGTAACACCACAAAATCAATTTTTGAAAACTTAAATCGGCTTGTTGGTGTCAAGTATTCGATAACAGTTTCCTTCGAATCTACATGATTTCGAAGTTTTAAAATGAAAACTATGCAAATGCTCGACTACATCCATACTCCTGTACACCAATTCGGTTCGTCACCAATATCCACTGATATTCCATCGGAAAACCACACGATAGAGTTCCAAAATCTCAATATATAAACTCCGACCAAAAACTCCTTTTTCCACATATGACTCGCAACGTCGACCATTATCCTATCCTGGATTACCTCAAATATGTTATGACAAAATATTAAAAAAAATCACTACAGCGAAAGACTTCCCGAGAAGTTTCATTTGAACAAGTGAATCAAAACCGCGAAAGGCGGAAATGAAATAGATAAGTGAATGATAAAGTGTTTTACAAATCTCGGGAGCTCTAAGAAAACAGAAAAGCCTTTTGAAACATTAGGGTCTCAGCCCGAATCCCGTTCCGCATTACAAGAAGTTTAAAAAGTAGAAAAACCCTTTTCGGACCTCATGTCCTGAGTTATAAAACTATTTCAAAATCGATTGGGTCTCGGCCCAAAAATCATTTTCCGTAAAACATCCGTGAAACATTCATTTTGAAAAGTATCATTTCAAATGCTCAAAAACGGTTCATATATCTCAAAATGTACTAACATGACTACATGTTCTTCTCAACAATCCACAGTCCTTCTCCCGAATACACAGCTCCATCTCCAAAATTTAGCCGACATGTTGAATTCCAAAACCATAACTTCTCAAGATCATCAATCTTGTCCCAACTCTGTCACCTTATACTATAACGATTAATATTCTGCTGAATCTCAAAGCATATCAACTTAGAACGGCAATAAATATCAGTGCAATTCAAAAATCCAAATACTTATAGATCGTGAAGTCGACGGTTCCCCGTGATACTGGCACATGTCTCGAATCTAGAAAATACTCGACACAGATATTTCAAAATACACATTTTGCAAACTCAGTTCAACTCGAGAACATAATACATCTGCATCTGAAGAAACACGTTAACACCATCTGGAAAAGTTTACAACAACCCCAGTACTACACTGGTAAATCACATAACGCACAAGCCCTTGTGAACGACAAAAACCCAGAGCTCAAACACTTGTCAACTGACAACTCGAATGACACAACAAAAGCACGACCCAACTCGACCCGACTGCCTAGGTTTCCACAACCTAAGCTCTGATACCATATTCTTTAACACCCCCATATCCGACCGGGAATATTACAGCGTCGTGGGCCCCGAGATGGAACCCACAAAGCTGGAGGAAAGATTCACAAACATTTACAAACGCCAAGAGGCTAATGACGGTATTATCTATTTAAAACACTCGAAGGCTTTATAAAATCCGTTTATCAAAACCGTCGTAAAATCTCATTTGAAACCACAAGGCCCGAAATGCCAAGACTCAACAGTTTAGAAACATACGTTAAGATATCGCTTACATGTACCGACAAAATAGTTTTAGAAAACGATTGCCAAAGTAACCTAATTTACTAGATACCAAAAGGCCATTTAAAAATACTCACGCAACGGAAAAGACAACAATTAAAAATACTCTAGCAGCAGAATACAAGAACTGATCAGGAAACTCAATACACAAATACATGCCCTAGCAAGTATCCTCCGGGAAGCTCATCTCTACACGACCGCTACAAGCTCGATATCCAATATCCTAAAAATAAAGCACACGACGGGGTCAGCCATAATACTCAACAATGATAACAATCACATCACGTCAATAATTACATACCAATGATAAACACTAAGTAAGAACACTACCAATGTAATCTTACCGTCATAACTTTACTTACTCGAATAATTCTCATCAGAATAACCATTATCACAATGCACATCTCGTAATCTCGATTAATCATTAAACTCAAATAAAACATCCATACGGTACCTCAAGCAATACCCAAAATTCTCAAAACATCATCATAACTCGCAATACGGAAATATACCAACTCTGACCAATTCGATACATCGGAATAACATCATCAAATCACAACACGATAATCGATTGTCCATCAAAAGACAAATACCAAAGGAAATACGGAACATACCTCAAGATATGAAATGCCATGACGAAATCTCGTCGGTCTAATCCAAGATCAGATCAACACAACATACGGACACGGTCCTAACACAAGACCTACAAATGCATACTCATATGACAACGTCAATATGCTCACATCAATAACAACACTGTATACTTATGGCAAACCCATAATATACATATGCACAATAACAACACATGGTAATCCGATGATCCAGCGTTCACTGCCTAGATCCCACGATGATCTCGTCAGACCAACCCGTGGTGGAAAACCTGTCTGATGATCCAGCGCACGCTAGCATAGATCCCCCGATGATCCCGTCGGACCAACACGAGGTGGACATACGACAACAATGCACAAATGAATATAACAATGATACACAAATGTATGACGACAACAATACACAAATATATCACAACATGCTCGACACGAAATGACAAAAATGATTAGAGTACTTGCCCCGAGTACTTCGAGAGCAATATCGATGTCTAAACCATCATGAACCATTATTTTGAATATTCAACGATCTAAAATGTCACGGACAGTAGAAAATTCACGTCTTCGTCTATACCACAATGTATCCTCGATACCAAGTATACTAACAACAAATGTAAATCATATACATTATGAATTAATTCCCAAAACTCGAATACAACTTATAATCCCAAATGTCCTGTGATTACGATTATAAACATTGCTATACGAATTATAAACGAATGAAACGGAAATCATTCATTAAATATTATAAACTGAGCAAGTAATAACTTGCCTTGATACCGATGAAGCCGTTACCAATTCCTTGCCGTCGTCTACGAACTCCTCAGCCCCGACCAAAGCAATCTACCAACATTCTCGAGGTCGACCGCAACACACGGTTATAATCACCGATCAATATTCTCAACCTATTACAGTAATTTGATAAACAACAAGTTCGTTAACAATCAACAATCCAATCAACAAACCAACGGTTCTACAATATCTCGATTAACCACTAGTCTGATCAATCCAATTCAAACCATAATGAATTCATAACCACAACATGAAAATACTGCACTGTCTGCCTACTTAGCGCACGTTAAACACATAACGTAGCGTGCGCTAAGTTGCTCCCGTTAGCGTGCGCTAGCCAGTAAGCTTAGCGTGCGTTAATGCTGTATAGTTGTATGCATTCCAAGCATCGACTAACACCTTGCGACTATGAATACGACTGAAAAGGAAATCATGCTCCAAGATTAACAATAACTTTTCCAAATTCAATCTCATCACTATACTCGAAATCAAATTCATGTTGTTATATGAATATTATACAAAAACACATATCTTAGCTCTAGATACGAATATCCCATATTCATATCCAAAACACCAACACCTCCTCTACATAATCATCATATCATATTATATTTAATCTGGAATATAACATCATATCATGATTCATAAACATAATTCAAAAATCCATCTTTCATCGGGTTAAACGAAACACCATTCTTAAAGTATGGAGAATCTTAATTAACATCTGAGAACTCTTATCAAAATCCCATTAAATCTTATATAACATCATCGCAAGATAATCCAACTCGCTTCCTCACAAGTAATCATCCTTAAAAATGAACCACTATCAAAGGGATACGAAATTACCTTGTATAGATGAACCAAGAAGAAGAACAATTGAACTCCTTTCTAAGAATCATGAATAACTTCAAGAACAAGGCTTTAATCCATGCTCTCCACCTTAATCTTGTTAAAGATCATCATCTCTTAGTGTTTGGGAACCTCAAATACCTCTCAAGGCTCTCTCTATCAGTTCACATGAAGAAATGGATGGAAATGACGAATAATGGCCAACTGCACTGTTATATATATTGTACAGTATTAACGTATGCTAATATCTTCATTTAACGTACGTTAGAAGCTCAGCATGCGCTAACTGTCTTTGTTAACGTGCGCTATCGCAGTCCATAGCCTACTGCCTAACTGCATATAATGATTTACATATGCAATTCCCATGCAATAGTGTACGTAATCTCCTCTATTTAGCGTATGCTAGTGTCCGATCATAGCGTGTGCTACTTATAGTTGACTCGTTTGTCTGTATGCTCTAAAGATGTGTCCACACGCCGACAGCTCTGACTAGCATGCGCTAACAATATGCATTAGCGTGCGCTAACCCTTCACAACAAACATCCGTTGACCTCGTCGGCACATGCGCCGAAAGTGACCGGGTCCACACATAAATTCCTTCTGATCTAGTCTGTACTAGCGTGCTCTATCCTTTACCTTTAGCGTGCGCTAAACATGCACGATAGCGTGCACTAGGCATGTATATCAGCGTGCGCTAATAATGCTACACTTAGCCATTTTCAGCTATTTTTGTCCAATGTCTCGACATACAGAATATGAGCATACGGCATACTGGATACGTATACTACTTCCAACAATATTCTCATATGTTACGCCCGACACACAATATCTTCAAATACAACTGTCAACCAAATACAGTAATTATACCAATACAGAGGTCTCAGTCCTTCAACTGTTTTATCCATACTGTACAGATTCCACGCTGTACAATATAACTAGGATAAAATAATATTAAACAACAGTAGTAGAAATTCCATATATTACAAAAAAAATATTGATAATGATGGCAGCTTAATTAGTTTGTTTTTGATCTCTTGACGCTCATCTATTTATGATATGTATTGTTATTTTTATTGCTGTAATTTTTCTCGTTTTTTTTAATAAAAGCGTTGATGGCAGTGTAAGGCGACTCTTCGCACTCTCTTAAAGTGCATCTAGGTTGTTTATGTTATACTTCTAGGTATATGTTTTTCTTTTTTTGTTTTGGCACAATTATTTTTTTTGCACGACCAAAAAGCCGTAAGCGAAGCATCATCTTTTATAACAAGAAAGTCTTCTTAAAATTGTTACTCCATTGTTCTTTTTACACAATAAGGATATTGTTTATCATTAAGTGTGGGGGAAGGGTGCCCCGGTAATCGCGGATATTTTGGGATTAAATTTTTGTCCTTGTAATTTCACTAGCAACCTCCATTGTAACTGTAATAATAAAAAGAAGAAAAAAATTACCATTGTGAGATGGGTTAAACCGGGTCCCGGGATTATCAAAATCAACACGGTTGGGGCTTCGAAAGGTAACCCCATGGATTCAGCCGCGGGAGGCATTGCTAGAAACTGTTTGGGGGATCCTATTTTCGTGTTTCACGAATTTATCGGCAAACACACCAATAACTTTGCCGAGCTTTTTGCCATTTGGAGAGCGTTGGACCTTTGTTATGAGAGGAAAATTCAGAAGGTTTGGGTTGAGGTGGATTCGGCTTTTGCTCTATCTTTTATTACCTCGCCTAACATCGGTAATTGGCAAGTCCAAAGCATTCGTCGTAAAATCTTGTCATTTCGCCGAACTATGGATATCTCGTTTTCCCATATCTATCGTGAAGGGAATGCCATTGCGGACCACTTGGCCAATGAAGGATACAAGTCTAGAATTTCTTTTCTTTACAACCCGTCGGATCTATCTGGGCAGATTCGTGGTATGATTAGATTGGACAAAAGCGAATTCCCTTATATTAGATTCAAGTAGGCCGCTCATTAGGCCGTGTTTCATTATGCTTTAATTTTGTGTGGGGCGTGTAGAGGGGTTCGTCCTCCCTAAAAATGTTTGGGCATGTAGTGGGTCTCGTCCTCCCACATTTCTGATCTCTTGAATAATTTTTTTTTTTAAAAAACAAAAAGTAACAACAAAGTCAAAGTAAGAGCAAAAATAGGAAACCAATTTTTCTGAAAATAAAATTGAGGAATATGGTGAGGATTTGAGATAACCAGGAGTAAAAGTAGGAAAACAGCTATTTTTAAAATTCAAGATTTGTATCTAAACTACGTAGTTTAACTCAAAATGACGTAGTATTGGAAGTTATATATTACATACATGACAGCCACATATTCACTTTTCCTATATATATATATATATATATATATATATATATATATATATAAATGATGAAAATAATTTCAACAATTTTTTTTTTAAAAATAATAGTGAAGAAAAAAAATAATTTTTTTGAAATTTTTATTAGTATTATACATACATACACACACACAAACACACACACACACATATATATATATATATATATATATATATATATATATATATATATATATGTGTGTGTGTGTGTCTTGTACCGGTTGGTTAACCTGCAGATATAATTTACTTCTAATTAATTATCTAAAAATGACACAAAATTATAGAAAATTTTAACAAAGTGAAATTATCACACAATATATATATATATATATATATATATTTATATATATATATATATATATATATTTATATATATATATATATATATGTTAGGAGTATGCCCTCGAATGCCACTCAGAGGTTGTTGAGTGAGGGCATTGTACTTGTAATTATGTAAACCATTTATATAAGGCAAATGAATGTTTCTTTGTTTACTGGTAGTTACTGGCATTCCTAACTCGTAAATAAACATATAGAAACTAGTCCGTGTATTTGAGAGCAAAACGTTCCACTTCTTATTGGATAAGGGGTTCGGAACTGGAAAGGTTTATAGCTCAAATACTTAATCGTTCGAAAGTCGATGAAACTTGACTGGGCGTTAAGTTTATGTGAAGACTTGTATGACGTGTTCTTTTACATGGAGAGTGCCTGTCGAACACTAATGGTTAGTGGGAGCACACGTTATAGGTATGCTAATTAGATTAGTATACTCGAACCGACTCACCCTCGATTCGTCACACGGATTTCACTCCGGGACAGTCAATGACGGAATAGAAAGGTTGTGATAAGTATTCGTGAACCTTCGACTTGAGGATTTAGTAGGGATGTGCTTGTGATGTCAAGATTTTCATTAGAGTAGTTCGACCCTGTAAACCGGAAGGCGGGGGTCAACCTCGACGTGCATCTTGACGGGCAAGTAGCAGGTCCTACTGAATACCAAGATATAATTCTTTCTCCTGTTAGTGAACGGGTTATATGTCCTATGCGGTTATTGGCAGATGAGATCATAAGTCTTTGGCCAAAGCATTGGAGCTAGCTGTATTAGATACACGAGAGCACGATGATCTCGATTTGGATTAACGCATGCATAGCGTCAAGTATAGATAGGTTTTGACTTACCGTGACCCTATAACTTGATCGGGACATTTGAAAGAAGGGTTTATACGTATACTGGTATTCACGACAGAATGGTTCTTGAATGATCCCAATCATTCGTTCTCAGTTGGGGTACAGTGTAGGCCGTCAGGCTGGCTAGGTGGTGCTACTACTCTTTGGTTCCTCCCATTGCTGACTGAGACGGACCTACTGAGTCGCGCATTAGGATTGACGACAGAATGAATTAAGCTAATTCTCTCATTATGACAATTAGATATTGGATATCTAATTTGGGACATTGGATGTCTAAATCGATTTATTGGATAAATTGATTTACGGCCTAATGAATTAAATATTTCAGTGGGTGATTAATTGAATTCATGAATATAATTATTTCTTGGAGAAATTAATTATGTTATTTTGTATTTGATATGTTTAATTAATTGGATTAATTAAACGACACAAATACATCGTAACAGAATAGGAGTTTATCTGTTTGGACTCGCGGGAGTCCGAAACGAACGGAACTTGTCCGATTTCTACATGGGCCGCCCCCCACATTTCCACCCACTTTCATATGGACCCTTGTTCCATTCTTTAATGTTTTGATCATTGAGGTGGTGGGGCTTTGATTCTCATAATTATGAGATGTAACATGTGAAGAGTTGAATAAATGTAGAAGAAGACATCTCTCACTTATTCATTCCAATCCACTTTCAACGTGAGTAAGATTGAGAGAGAGAGAGAAAAACTATTTTCTCAATTATCTTCATCTTCTTCATTCATTTCTTCTTCATTTTTCTTGGAGAAAAATCGAGAGAAAATCATATAGAGAGAGTAAGATTAAAACACTTAGAGTGTAGTAATCTTTACATATATAGCTTCATCATTTAGCTCTAGCCGTATCCTCAGAGGATAGCAAGGTGATCGCCGTTCCGGTTGTTTCTCCGGCGCGTGGCAAGTAGAGACGCGGTGCTTTCGGCGTTGGATCGTTCAAGAGCTTGGGGAATAGCTAAAGAGAAGGTTACCATTTAATGAACGGACTTCGAGGGTTAGTTTCTTACGACTCTTGCTTTTCATTTATATATTCGTATATACGTGGCTCGATCGATCCTCATAGGTATTCGGATCGAATTAATTTTCGTTTTACCGCTTCCGTTGGGCCTTCGTTTTAGGCACCGAATCCCAACAGTGATATCGGAGCGTAGGTCTTGCGATCGTATATACGATATTAGCATTTGGAATGCTTGATTAGATGGTGAATGATTTGGAATCATTTTAGTCACAATCGTGGTATATGTTTTTACGTTCGTTGTAGTTATATTTTTCGTAAGTTTATGTCTAAATATAAATCTTAATTTCTTGGAAATATCATTTATATTGAAGATATGAATGTTGGAGAATATAGATATTGGATATCCGGTCGAAAAACTAGCCCCGAAATGCAGTTGGACGGTCCGGGAGGGGTCCGGGAGCAGGGGGCCGTGGCCTGTGGTCAGCGCCTGGGCGCCATCAGATCAGGCCGCGGCACAGATCCGAGGGCCGCGCCAAGGGCTGCTGGGCATCGGCGGCAATGCCGAGCATGACTCGGCCATGCCAGCTCGTCACTGCATGCCGGCAGTGACTCGGCCATGGCAGGCCAATTTCGCCCCGGCTCGATTTTTTCGTGTATTCTTGAAAATTAATCTCCCGCATGTTAAATTGGATTTAATATGATTAAAAAGATTTATGGTATTTCATTTCATAAGGGAAATATGATTAATTGGAATATTTATGGTCGACCGAATTATTTTGAACGTTATCATATTACCGATTGTGTGAATCGATTGGATCGGTTCGTATTGTTGATTGGATCAATGTATCTCTACGCTTTCCATTCATTTAGTATTTATTGAATGAATGCTTTTGAATGGGGATGTGGTTCGTGGACTTAGTTTTTGAATCGTTCGTTTTTTCGATTGGGTTGTAAAGGCCGTTTTGAGCCTATTTATTTTACTAGAAAAATTTGTATCTAGGATGCAGTTTTCAATGTAAAATTTATATGTAATGATGAAGACCGGAGGAAGATCCATTTCGAGAATACGAAGATTCAAGACGAAGACTTGTAATTAGATTACGGAGTTTTTGTTTTCTAGGAACGGTCCATGAACCACATGTTGGTAGCAACTAGGTTGTGAATGGTTGTTTCATATTGTATGAATGCCACAAATGCGCTTAAACGATTAATGTGCAAAGTGCAACGTAAATCACGAAAATTCTCCCACAACAAATAATTAAGTTTATAAGGTTTCAAGGTTTTCCTTCCCTCCATCGAGTTTTTGGGAAATTGAAATCCAAACCGGACGTGCTATGCTTCTGAGTTATCGGGGTAGTCGTTCGGGGAGGATGGATAAATTACCGGGAGCGCATTGGATGCCTTCGGTTGGAGCAAATTTTATCCCTAGAAACCTGATAGGTTGCCGGATAAGATTCAATTGTGAAACTGATTTGCGTCGATGGTATAAACTTAACTTGTTCACGAACCATAGAAACCGTGTAGGTTGAGGGGAGTGAACAAGAGGAAAAAGAAGACCGAATCATCCATTAGATGGGTTAGTGTTGGACACCACTTTATGAAAATTCATAGACTAGAAACATGTTCGGTTGCCCTCTATTAAGATTTATAAAGAACTCGATCACCACTATGAAGTAGAGCGACGATACTTCCGGATTTCACATGGGAGTGTGTTATTCCGATAAAAATAGTGGGAGCTGGGTAACAAGAATAGAAAAGACCTTAATTCTATACTCAGAACATAATTGAATGAGTCACTAATTAATCTATCGTACTTAATGCAGACTCAAATCTCAATATGACAATGAATCCACTCGCAATTCTACTCGAAAAGAACACCTTAATGGGACCTAACTTTGTGGATTGGCTCCACAATCTGATGATTGTCCTCAGTATATAGGCACTGGGATACGTCTTGGAGACGGACATTCCGGCGCCTCCTGTGCGGACTCGAGCCAATCTGGAAGAGATTGAAAACCACGAAAAGTGGGTTAAGGATGACGTGAAAGTCCGTGCTTATATGATGGCTTCCATGTCTAATGAGCTTCAGAGAGCTCATGAGAAAATGACTTCTGCTAGGCAGATTCTATCTCACTTAACCGAACTTTATGGTGAGCACAGCAGAACTGCTAGATATGAGATATCCAAGCAACTGTTCGGTGCAAGGATGAAGGAAGGTGAGAAGGTTGGGGAACACGTCCTTAAAATGATATCCATGATCGAGAGATTGGAGGCTCTTGATTTTAAAATGGATACTTCTCTCCAAACCGACCTTATCCTACAGTCTCTCCCTGATTCCTTCTCATAGTTTGTTATGAACTTTAACTGCAATGAGATTACATGTAACTTAGCTGGGCTAATCAACAAACTGGTGACCGCTCAGTTGTAATATCCGCAATTTTCGATTTTCGGTAAATTTCTTTTTTCGGCCGGAGTCCGTTTTGACGACTCGCTCATGACCGCTTTGTCGTTCTGAGAATGATAAATTCTATACTTTTTGACATCCGAGTTCGTTTCGGTGTTGTTTTGTTGAGTTCCGTGCTTTTTAGCGACTTTTCCGCACTTGAGTTCGATTCTTGCGAATCTCCTTCGAGTTTATATGATATTGTGGATATGATAATTGGTGATCATCTTGGTGTGTATGTTTATATGTTTGAAATGAGTTTTAAAAAGATTCGGCTAGCCTCGTTAAAGGCTCACTTTCAAAACGCGTGTGTTTTGTAAATTCTGTGGGTTGTAAGTTACTACGTGAATCCTCTGGATATATTTTGTGTTGATGTTGCGCTTGATAATGCGTGTGTACGTATATTGCTTCTTTCCGTTGCGTTATGGTTGACGTGTGTGTTGTTATTTATTCGTGTGGTCGTGGACTGACGGATGAATATTGTGAATTGGTGTATTGATTTGATAATTGTTATGACGATGACTGTGTACTTGATGTTTGTGACAATGTGGATACTTGTTGTGAGAGACGTCATATCCGGGAGCCTCTGAGGGCGGGCCGTGTACTCCGGCCTGGTGTACGCTGCAATGTGCGGCTCCATATGGGTGGTGAACGCCGGTGTTACTTAATGCGTGTGTTAAGGGGCGGCTCTTGCGGGAGTGATCGCTGGCGTAGTAACATGTTCAAGGAGCGGCCGACATAGTGGAGTGAACGCCGGTGCACAGGTGCACAGTGGAGGCGCCTGGCAGGCTTATTGGTTATGGATATTTGAGTGATAGCTAAGACCCCGTTACCGAATGATTATCGTATTTCAAAATTCTTTCAACTCTTTTCAAATGCTGGTCTCGATATAGACCGTGAGTTATGTTTTCTGAAAGTGTGTTTCAACTTGTTTAAAAATGTTGGTATCAGGGTTAATTAACCAAGGACATTTGACGAGATATCCGAGGGTTAATTAATCACGGGTCTTGAGCAGTTTTTGGGCGAACGAAAGGTTGTGTCCTTGATTATACTGTATTGACATTTTGTGTTTTGGGTCGAGGACCCCGTGTGATGTTGAGATGTTTGATCTCGTGTTGATATTATTTGGATTGGGTCGAGAACCCCATGGGAAATATTTGTGAAGACTCGCTTGTGTTGATTGAATGGTTTTCTTGCAAATTGTTTTCCGCCTATTGGTCGAGGACCCTGTTGATTTTGGAATGAGTAGGATTTGATAATCCTAAATTGTTTTCTATTAAAACTCTCGATGGCTTCTTTAAAACTGTTTTATAAATGGTTTCCCTTTTAATTGTGATCTTTTGGTTTTGAGAAATGTTTACCAAACTCATGCCTCGGGAAGTACTATTCGTTACGTTTGGGTTTTTGAGGATTCCTGGTTATTGTTATTCGTGAAATGTGAATTGTATGGCTCGTATTTTTGCACTTGTACTTGCACTAGCAAAACAATGGAGTTTTGCTAACCCCCGAGTATTCGGGGGGTGGATGTCTATTTTTGCATTCAGGTTTTGGAGCATAGCACAGGGTCGGCACGAAGGATGATGAAAGATGAACGATACTAATCACACGAGGATCCGTTTATGTCGTATTGGTCTTGTTGTATTTTCTTTTCCGCTGCAGTATCTTTTCCCCGTTGTAGGGGAGTTTATTGTATTTTGACCCCTGCGTGGGTATGTGTTTGGAATTGAGTTGAATGTTATTATTGAAAGACCAAGTCGGTCTACTGGGTCATTTTAGCCTCAAAGGCAATGTTTACATGTTTGATTTTAGTTATCAGCCTGGTAGATCCTCGAGGAGAGGGTTTACGGCGTGTAATATCCCTGAGCGGATTGGGGGTGTTACATTTATGGTATCGGAGCCTAGGTTGTGGAAACCTAGGCTGTCGGGTCAGTGGTGTCTGTTGAGTTGTGTCTCGTCGGATTTTGTCTGACGGAGTCGTGTCGCGACGCGTCGTTTGACTTTGTTGGTCGTGATTAGTATCGTGGGGCGATCATCATCTTCGTGCGACCTGTGGAAGTAAGTCTCCCTTCTTTGTGTTATGCCTCGTGTGACACGAGCTATTTTTATGATTATTTGTTAAGTGGTGGAATTCTTATGTGGATTTTGATTTCACAATATGTATTTAGTCGACTCTCGTATTTGATTTATACGAGGAGTGTCGTCGCTTGTGATGTCTTTTTATTGTTGTTTTTGTCCGTGGCTGATGATTTTCGAATCGATTTGCACGTTTTACAAGTTCTCTTGTGGAAGCTTTGTGCTTATACACGTACGACTTGTTCACTAGTCGGTGCGGGAGGGTCCTTAGAGACTTCGAATGGGGTCAGTGGTTTTGTTCTGAATCCTAGGCGGTCTTCGACTCCGGTATTTTATCGTTTATTTCCGTTTAAAGACATGTATTGTCTTTATTTTAAATATTTTGATGCGTGTACTAGGAGTTGTTTTAGTGAATGTCGATACGTGTGATTTTGGGCGTTCTGGCCTATTGGATTTTTGAAAACCTTGAGTATCTTGGAAAAAATAAATTTCGAGACATACTTTTCAAATGAGTTATTTTCTTGTGGTACATCCTAGGTGCCACAATATATTTCAAAAATTTTCTACTTCGAGGACCAAAATGCTTTGAGATATTTTCAATGTTTTAGAAACACTTTTATTTAGACCCGAGGGTCGAGTATTCTGAAAGTTTTCACTAAGAGGAAGTGTCCTCATTTTTATCAAATGCGAAATGGTTCTCCAAAGTCTCGATAACGATGTTTCACGTTTGTACTTTTTGGAAGGTGATACTCAAGATCAACCGGTGTTCTTCTAAATTATTTTCAAAATGAGGTTTTCGTTTTTAAAACCTATCCATTCCCGTTTGAGGACTGGGTATGTATGTGTGATGTTCGCGTTGTCATTTTTATGTTTGCTCCCGAGTATGATTGAATTGGCGGTGTGAGCATTGAGTCGTTTTCCACACGTTTGTTGTGTTGGCCCTCTGTGAGAGGTGGGATGTTGGTATTGAATATTGTCGCCTCGTGGTAATTTCTGCGTTGTCGCGCATGTGCGAGCTGTTAGAGCTTGGTTTAGTATGGCCGTGTGCATCGGTCATCGTTCCGTTATGTGTCAGTTGTTTAACGTCTTGTTACCTTGCCCCTGTTTTTGTGAATTTCGTGGACGAGGTCGGAGGTAATACCCGTAATATTTTGACTTCTGTATTTTCTCCTTATCCAGCCCATCGATTCGCTCATGTTCGTTGGTACTTTATGAACTTGTTCTGTATTTCGGTTTCATCGTCCGAACGAGCTGTGATCTTGTTGTGGGTCGATCTAGTTATCGATGTGACTTTTTCGGGTTCAGTTCGATTCTTGTGAACCTTGTTCGGGAGTGACATCATTTGGTTCTACTAGTTCTTTTATTCGAAGTGGATCAGATTTTGAACTTCTGTATATTCTACTTTGTCGACTCATTTATGTTCGTTGACATTTCTGAGCTTGTCCTGCCCCTTGTTTTTGTTTATCGAATGAGTGTGGTATCGTTTCGGAATAACTCGTTTGTCGTTGTGACTTTTCAATCGCTATTCCCTTTCCTGTGGATCTTATGGGAATGCATGTCTTGTAGTTCTCACCAGATCATCCTGGGAGTTTTTGTTTGAATTTTATTATCCTTCGTGTTTCGGACATGATTGTTCGATTTTTGTTGTCTCGATCGTTTGTTTATTCGGTTTTTGTTCTCGTTTCGTGATTGTTGAGCGTTCAGGCTCCTTCGTAATTCCCTTAAGTTCGGGAAATTAGTCTCGTTTTCGATCTTCCAACCCTTGGGCGGTGGAATTCCGTATTTGTTCAGCGATTGGCTCGCGTTTTGATTGATGTACCGTTAGGTTGGTCAATCGTATTGATTTTGTTCGTTGTGTTTTGCGATTGTTCGGATAATTGACTTAATTGTATTATCCATTTGATGACGCTTGTCACTTGTTGGTTTTATTATATCCCTAACGGCGACGTTGTGTTGGTCGTCGTGGAGCGTGTTTTCACACCGCATATTCCGTTGCGTTGTTTGTAATGTTTCGTCGTTGGGCATTAGTTACGCGTTTCCTTGCATATCTCGTTGAGTTTTCCTGGCGGGATATTGCTTCTCCCTACTTGTTTTAAGTTTTGGGACGAAACTTCTTTTAAGGAGGGTAGAATGTAATATCCGCAATTTTTTATTTTCGGTAAATTTCTTTTTTCGGCCGGAGTCCGTTTTGAAGACTCGCTCATGACCGTTTCCTCATTCTGAGAATGATTAATTCTACACTTTTTGACATCCGAGTTCGTTTCGGTGTTGTTTTGTTGAGTTCCGTGCTTTTTAGCGACTTTTCCGCACTTGAGTTCGATTCTTGCGAATCTCATTCGAAATCATTGCTTTGAGTTTCCGTAAGTCCGTTCAACTTTGTTAGACGTGTTGTGAACTTCGGTTTGGTTATTCGATCACGTATCGTGATTTCTGGGCGTTTTGGGCCATTTTTTAATTTCTTAAAAGTTACGGGTATCCGTATCTGTAATTGTTGTCTCGACCCGTTTCTTGGTCGCGTATGATTATTTATTGTATTATGTTTTCATTTCGGGTCGTTGATGTCGTCCGCAAACTTTTCGTCGTGTTCGTTCCGTGCGTTTTCGGAAATCGGGTCGTCGAGCCCTGGCGGTTGCGGGACTGGCCGGACGGGTGCGGGACTGGCCGGACGATTGCGGGCATCGGTTGGACGGGTGCGGCAGGAACCGGCGTAGCGCATGCTACGGCCGGAAGGCTGCGCGCGCTAACTGGCAGGTGTAGCGCACGCTACCGGCTGGCCTAACGCACGCTAGCGGGTGCAGACAAGAGAGTCTGAGGGTTCGAATCGGCCGGGCTCGGCGGGTATCACACGCCATCGTTTGACGCTGCGTACGCTACGGCAGTGTAGCGCACGCCTTCGGCTGTAAGGCTGCGCCGCTACCTGCCGGCAGCTAGTCCGTGGCCACTGGATCGCGGCCTGGGCCGATAGCGCACGCTATCTCGGCGGTCTAGCGCGCGCTAGTCCGGCCCAGTATAAATGTGGCTGAGCAGTCACATTTCATTTCGTTTTTCACTTCCTTCCTTCTCCGTTCGCGGCTGGCGATTCATAGGTGACGAAGCCATGTTGTTTAACAACAAATCCATGAAGTTCTTGAGTTCGTAACATCAATCAATCATCCGTTATCATCCTTTGATCCAGCGAATCAAGGTAATCTTCCTTAGAACTCTAATTTCGTGAATTTGGGGGTTTTTGCATTTTCGTCCGATTCGTTCCGTGTTGTTGATTAATTCATGATGGGAATGATTAATCTTGGTAGTATTCTTGTGTTTAACATCATTTAATCCATTGTTCTTCGTCGAATCGAAGTATATTTCTTGATTTCCTTCGAATTGACTTTTTGGGGGTTTTGTCCTCGATCTCGTTTTTCATCCGTTTTCGATGGATCGATTATGGTTAAATGATGTTGTTAAACATATTCTATGGATTGTATATCCATATTTCAACTTGGAATTCCGTTTTCGTGATTTGACGGAACGAATCGTGTTCTTGACCGTTTTGGGGGAAATCCTTGAACCTTCGTCATTTGTTCTTTGAATTCAGCGGCTTTGGGTCATACTTTGGAATTCATTTTCGTTGTCATTGTTTTCGTTCGTAGTTCATTGTTGTGGATTGTCGTTCGGTGGAGTCGGCGAGTTCGTAGTCGGTTCGTGCCAACCTACTTCGGCCGATTCTCCGCGTTGTGGTTATTCGAGGCAAGTACATTGCCCATACTTTTCTTATTTTGTGGATATGATAATTGGTGATCATCTTGGTGTGTATGTTTATTTGTTTGAAATGAGTTTTAAAAAGATTCGGCTAGCCTCGTTAAAGGCTCACTTTCAAAACGCGTGTGTTTTGTAAATTCTGTGGGTTGTAAGTGACTACGTGAATCCTCTGGATATATTTTGTGTTGATGTTGCGCTTGATAATGCGTGTGTACGTATATTACTTCTTTCCGTTGCGTTATGGTTGACGTGTGTGTTGTTATTTATTCGTGTGGTCGTGGACTAACGGATGAATATTGTGAATTGGTGTATTGATTTGATAATTGTTATGACGATGACTGTGTACTTGATGTTTGTGACAATGTGGATACTTGTTGTGAGAGACGTCATATCCGGGAGCCTCTGAGGGCGGGGCGTGTACTCCGGCCTGGTGTACGCTGCAATGTGCGGCTCCATATGGGTGGTGAACGCCGGTGTTACTTAATGCGTGTGTCAAGGGGCGGCTCTTGCGGGAGTGATCGCCGGCGCAGTAACATGTTCAAGGAGCGGCCGACATAGTGGAGTGAACGCCGGTGCACAGGTGCACAGTGGAGGCGCCTGACAGGCTTATTGGTTACGGATATTTGAGTGATAGCTAAGACCCCGTTACCGAATGATTATCGTATTTCAAAATTCTTTCAACTCTTTTCAAATGCTGGTCTCGATATAGACCGTGAGTTATGTTTTTTGAAAGTGTGTTTCAACTTGTTTAAAAATGTTGGTATCAGGGTTAATTAACCAAGGACATTTGACGAGATCTCCGAGGGTTAATTAATCAGGGGTCTTGAGCAGTTTTTGGGCAAACGAAAGGTTGTGTCCTTGATTATACTGTATTGACATTTTGTGTTTTGGGTCGAGGACCCCGTGTGATGTTGAGATGTTTGATCTCGTGTTGATATTATTTGGATTGGGTCGAGAACCCCGTGGGAAATATTTGTGAAGACTCGCTTGTGTTGATTGAATGGTTTTCTTGCAAATTGTTTTCCGCCTATTGGTCGAGGACCCTGTTGATTTTGGAATGAGTAGGATTTGATAATCCTAAATTGTTTTCTATTAAAACTCTCGATGGCATCTTTAAAACTGTTTTATAAATGGTTTCCCTTTTAATTGTGATCTTTCGGTTTTGAGAAATGTTTACCAAACTTATGCCTCGGGAAGTACTATTCGTTACGTTTGGGTTTTTGAGGATTCGTGGTTATTGTTATTGGTGAAATGTGAATTGTATGGCTTGTATTTTTGCACTTGTACTTGCACTAGCAAAACAGTGGAGTTTTGCTAACCCCCGAGTATTCGGGGGGTGGATGTCTATTTTTGCATTCAGGTTTTGGAGCATAGCACAGGGTCGGCACGAAGGATGATGAAAGATGAACGATACTAATCACACGAGGATCCGTTGATGTCGTATTGGTCTTGTTGTATTTTCTTTTCCGCTGCAGTATCTTTTCCCCGTTGTACGGGAGTTTATTGTATTTTGACCCCTGCATGGGTATGTGTTTGGAATTGAGTTGAATGTTATTATTGAAAGACCAAGTCGGTCTACTGGGTCTTTTTAGCCTCAAAGGCGATGTTTAGATGTTTGATTTTAGTTATCAGCCTGGTAGATCCTCGAGGAGAGGGTTTACGGCGTGTAATATCCCTGAGCGGATTGGGGGTGTTACATCAGTCTCAGATGAAGACCCCGCGGATGAAGGAGTCTGCACTTGTGATTTCTTCTGGACTTCGGAAGTCTAAGAATAGGAAGAAAAAGACCAAAAAGCGGACTGGATCACAAGCTAAGGACCTTAAGGGAAAGGGCAAGGCCCCGTTGGTTCCAAAGAACAAGAAGAAGAAGGATGCTTGTCTCAAGTGCGGTGGTGGGCCCTTTGGGCTAGAGACTGTCCGATTCTTCATGGCACTTAGTCTGAGAACTTTTAGTTTTGGAAACAAATTGTTCTGCCACTGTATTTTCTACTTCCTGGATACTGGATTCTAGTGCTAGTTCTCATATTTGTACCGTGAATCAGGATGTGGAACAAAGTAGGAAGCTTGGAGCTAGAGAAGTTATGATCACAGTCGGAAGCGGGCATAGTGTCGAGGCGACCGACATAGGATCACTTCTTTTGGGTTTAGAATCCAGCTTTATTTTGACTCTAGAAGATGTACTTGTTTTGCCCAAGGGGTACAAAAACATTGTATCCATTCCGGTCATGGACCGAAAAGGTTTTTCATTTTTCATTGGTGATGGTTCCTGCAAAATTTATTTTAGAAATAAACTAGTAGGTACTGCTACATTGTTAAATGGATTGTATCATCTAAATCTCAACAACAAAGTAGTTGTGAATACTATGACTAGAAAACGTGGTAGGGATGAAACCAATCAAGTTTTGAAATGGCATCTTAGACTTGGTCATGTTGGTCAGACCAAGGTTTACAAGATGGAAAAAGATGGACTTATGGGTCCATTGGGATCAGATCCCTTTCCTACTTGTGAATCTTGCCTTAAAGGCAAAATGACTAAGTCCCCCTTCACAGGGACTTTTGAAAGAGCCGCTGATAAACTGGGATTAATCCATACTGACTTTGTGGTGCTATGGAAGCAGCACGTGATGGATATCAATATTTCATTACGTTTACAGATGATCATACTAGGTATGGTTATGTATACTTAGTGAAACATAAATCCGAGGCCTTTGAGAAATTCCAGGAATTCAAGGCCCTAGTCGAAAAACAAACTGGTAATCATATCAAAGCACTTCGGTCGGACCGAGGTGGCGAGTATATGAGTACGGAGTTTGAAGAGTTCCTTAAAGAACATGGAATAGTTTCACAACTAACACCTCCAGGTACTCCTCAGTTAAATGGTGTGTCAGAAAGAAGGAACCGTACCCTGTTGAACATGGTCCGTTCCATGCTAGGCTATACTGACTTGCCGATTTACCTGTGGGGGTATGCACTCCTGACTGCCGCATATATCTTGAACAGATGTCCTTCCAAATCCGTTCCTAAAACTCCACATGAGATGTGGGAGGGAAGGAAACCAAGTCTTAATCATATTAGGATTTGGGGATGTCCCGCCTATGTCAAGAAGACTAAGGTGGAAAAGTTGTAAGCTAGGTCTGCGAAGGGACATTTCATTGGATTCCCATCTGGGACGATGGGATATATATTCTACATGCCTGAAGATCGAAGGATCATTGTTGCTTTACAAGCACACTTCCTGGAAGATGAGTTCATTCAGGAAGGCGGGGCAGGTAGAAGTATTTCTTTAGAAGAATATAATGAAACTCCTCAGGAGACACCTGTGCAAGAAACTGGAACCGAACCTTCTGAAACACAAGTACAACCACCTCGTAGGTCTAGTAGGGTGTCTCATTTACCTGAGAGGTATGGGCTTGTGCACTTGGAGGAGCTGGGTCTCCATGAGGTTCCAAGTGATAGCCAAGAGACCGACCCGACGACCTATAACCAAGCAATGGTGGATGTAGACTCCGTGAAATGGCGTGAAGCTATGGAAGCTGAGATAGACTCGATGCATGTCAATCAGGTCTGGACTCTAGTAGACCGCCCCAAGGGAATAGTTGTAATATCCGCATTTTTTCTTCCCCTTGTATTTTTATTTTTGATGTATTTCTCGGTCGTAGTGACCCTCGTGTATCTTACAGTGTATCTTTTCCATCATCTATTGATCTGATTCTCGTTATTGTTATACGGAACCGCTGTTTCGGGGTTGCCGTGTATCCATTCTATGTTTCGATGCGTCTTGAGATGTTCCGTTTAACGTCTCGTTCATATTCCGGTGTTTTGGACCGTTTATATTTCGTACCTAGCGCACGCTATCTTTTCTGCATAGCGCACGCTAGGGGTCACTTAGTAGCGCACGCTACGAATGTTTCGTAGCGCGCGCTAGAGGGCAAGCCCTGGGAGTGGCAGTACTGATTCCATCCCTCTGGACTGGTGGATTAGCATACGCTATGTATGCTAGCGCACGCTAATGTTGGGAGCTAGCGCACGCTGAGATGCCCGGTAGCGTGTGCTAGTGTGGATGTCCAGTACTGGGCAGTTTGCCACTGGACTCTACTGATGCCCAGGTAGCGCACGCTATTGGTCGATAGCGCGCGCTATCAATATACTTTAGCGCACGCTACGTTTGGTCGATAGCGCGCGCTAACCGGATCAGGTGTCTTGGCGATTTAGCCACGGACTCGGTGATGTCGATGGCGCACGCTATTGGTCGATAAGCGCGCGCCACGCTCGTTTGGAGTAGCGCACGCTAACGGCGAAGTCGCTCTTTGGGTGGACACTAACTATTTTGGCCTGTAATTTTATCCCGTTAGCGCACGCTAACCTTGAGGATTAGCGCGCGCTAACACTCCCTGGCTATATAAACCAGGGAGTTGACCCAGATGAACACATCATTTTTCATTTCTTCTCTCCCCGCGACGCAGAACCTCTCCAGGCGATTTCCGAGCGATTCTTCCCTTCGATTATTTCAGGCATCCTCTACCTTGAGTTTTTGAAGTAGATTAACAACACCTACTTGTGTTCTTCATCATCAATCCAAGGTAAATCTCTTAGAACCCTACTTTTGGGCGATTTGGGGGTTTTGGGATTGTCTTCCGATCCATTCCGTTTTGTTGGTGGATTCATGATGAATATGATTAAACTTGTCAATATCATTAGTTTCCCTACAGATTCATTGTATATTTTCATGGTTTTTCGGAATCGAGAGGGTTTGGTTGTGATCCGCCCTCGTTGTTATTTTTGTACGAATATACATGGATCGTAGGCGGGTTTTCGGGTGTATTCCATTTCCGTATTCGTCTAGAGTTGGTTGTAATTATGTTCTTCGAATCGTTAGGTTCGGTTCCGTTGATTTCTAGCGTTCGTCGGTGGTTATCCTTTCCGTTCGTTGCGTCATCAATTATTCAAGGCAAGTATTTTTGGAAACCTTTATGCTTAATGTGGAATGGTAATGTATTTTGTGTGTGATTTGCTCACCTCGTGTTGGTCCGATGGGATCAAGGAGGGAATCCAAAGGTTTTCGTCCCGGATTCATGATTTTGTATAGCTAGCCAGTTCGGGAGGGTCCTTAGAGGCCTCGGGCGGGATCTATGATATTACTCTGTTCCCAAGGCGATGCATGTGCGTGTTTTGTTTTTATAATATGGCCAGCTCGGGAGGGTCCTTAGAGGCCTCGGGCGGGATCTATGATATTACTCTATTCCCAAGGCAAATTGTTTGACTGTTTGTTTCCGGAAAAGACATGTCTATTTTTGGTTTTGAAATGATATTGGTGCATGTACTATGAAATGTGTAAGCAATTGGTTTGCCTTGATTACTTGTACTAGCGTAATTGCTAACCCCGTTGGGGGACCCATTTTTTGGGAAATTCTTGTTATGGATTTCAGGTTATGATTATCCGGACGAGCGGGCACCGGGACAGTACGAGGATGTTGGCCTGGGTCGTTGACATGTGCATTTGGGTCTTTTTATTTCGTTTGTCCATTTCAATTTGGTTGTTCTCACAATTATAAACTTATAGATTGTACTCGCGAGTACTTAGGCTTTTCATTTCAAACTCCGTATTGTATTACTTTAAAATTGTTGCATTGTCGGTTGATACTTATTTCGCCGGTTGCTCCGTGTGTATCTTTTTATGTCATATCATTTAAATGTGTGTCCACGCTAACCGAGATGGTTAGTCGAGTGGAGTTTTCTTGTTTGTAGCCTGGTGGGTCCCATGTAGGGGTCCACAGCGCTGTAATATACTCCGAATATCTCGGGGTGTTACAAAAAATGGTATCGGAACTCTAGGTTTATAGATACCTAGGCTTGTCGGTTATTTGGGTCTAGTCGTGTTTTGTTTTGCACATTGTCACACCGCTGCCGGCATCTCAGTACTTCCAGTGTTCGTAAGTTCCCTTACTCGATTTTTTATTTTTTCGTACTGTATTCCGTTTCCTGAACTATGGTTATTCTCCCTCATTTGCTTATCATCGTGGATGCTTTTTCCTTCCTTACTCATCCTCGATATACTTCTGTTATCTCTTAACACCAGTATGGATGCCGGAGGAAACCGTGGTCGTGGTCGTGGTCGTGGCCGTGGACGTGGCCGAGGATGTGCGGCAGCCGGTGGGGCGGCCATGTCGCACTCTTCAGGCCGCGATCTGCAGCGGCCGTCACGATCATGCTTCTTCTCGGGAGCGCGCCGATCTTGGTATTGCAGGTGTTATGCGGCAAATGGTTAACCAAATGGCGGCTATAGCTCGGTGGTCAGAACCCGATCGAGGCCCATGCTAATCGGGCGGAGCGGATCGGCGCTTCAGGATGTCATCAAGATGCATCCTCCTCGGTTTCGGGAGCTTCGGACCCGATCGGGTGGGAAGGGTGGATCAAGGAGATATCAAAGTCTTCTTGCTACCAACTACCGAGAACCGTAAGGTCCCTATTGCTCAATACTTTCTCACGGGAGATGCTACAGATTGGTGGGAGGCCGTTGGTCCCAAAGATCATGTTGCTTCGTGGGCCGAATTCCAAGAATTGATGGAGACCGAATATTGTCCGTGGCCGGTCAGGCAGGCTCGAGTGCATGCTTTCTATGATGCTCAACCACGGGATATTCCCGTATCCCAAGCTATTGCCGATTTTAACAAGGAGTTGGGTTATGTGAAGACCCAAGTTGTCGCTGAGAGCGACAAAATTTTCCATTTTTCCAGGAGGATGAAACTGTCCATTCGGGACTACATGTCTGGACTCGTCTGCACTACTTTGAAGGATTATCAGAGTAGGGCCCTCGCTTATGATATGTCGGTGATGGCTAGTGATTTGGCTCGTGAGAGCAAGAAGCAGAAGTCGGTCGGAAATTTTTCTGGTCCCAAGAGTGGAGGCCAGCAGAAGTCTCAGTCTGCAAATATTTCTACTGGCGGTTCGGCTCGTTTCTCTGGGAGCTTTCGGGGTGCCGCTGGAACCTCCGCTCGTGAAACCACATGCTTTAACTATGGTGTACAGGGCCATAGGAGACGACTATGTCCTCGTCCGAAGTTTACTTGTCATACTTGTGGACAGTTGGGCCACAAGGCCCCCTTTTGTGAACAGATCAGACAGCTTCGCGGCGCCCGTTCTTCTCAACCAGTACCTTTGGAGCCGAGTGTGAACCAGGGCTCATTTGCTCCACCGCCTCCAACGAGTGCCGGCCGCGGTAGGGGTCGGGGTCAACCCGCTAGAGGAGGAGCTTCCAGTGTCGGCTTCGCCCAGCCGCGTATATACGAGATGAGGAGGGTCGATGACCCAGCAGCTACTGTGGCGATAGGTACCGTTCATATCCATTCTCATCCTGTCGGTGTGCTTTTTGATTCGGGTGCTATGCATTCATTCATTTCTCTAGAGTGTGTACGCCGTCTGAGTCTCTACTACTTGTCACCTTGCGAGCCTTT
Organism: Orobanche coerulescens; assembly: GCA_033398695.1. Classification (NCBI taxonomy): domain Eukaryota; kingdom Viridiplantae; phylum Streptophyta; class Magnoliopsida; order Lamiales; family Orobanchaceae; genus Orobanche; species Orobanche coerulescens. The sequence goes on from CM065814.1 coordinate 47,380,409, forward strand.
CGTTGTTAAACTCCCTAGCGGTGATAGAATTGTCGGTGATCGAGAAGTCCGAGACTGCTCTGTGTTTATTTGTGAGAGAGCTTGGCTCTCTAATCTTATTGTCGTTAATATTGAGGGTGAGGATTTGATTCTCGGGTATGATTGGCTCGAGCGGCATGGCGCAATCATGAACTACCGCACGAGAATCATCACTATGTTAGCCGAGGACGGCACCGAACACTCTTTCGCAGGGCGAAAGAGGGGAAACCAGAAGTTCGTTATTAATGCCTTGAAGGCGATGAGTCTCCTGCGAAAGGGGTGTACTGGTTATTGGTGCTATGCCTTGAAGGAGGAGGATGGTGGAATCGAGCTTTCGTCGATTCCAGTCGTTAGTGAGTTTCCTGATGTATTTCCTGACGAGTTACCGGGATTGCCACCGGATCGTGAGGTTGAGTTTGCTATAGAGTTAGAGCCGGGTGCGGCTCGATTTCGGCGCCGTATCGCATGGCACCTTCGAGAGATGGCAGTGAAGAAGCAATTGAGTGAGCTTCTTGAGTCGGGTTATATTCGGCAAGCGCTTCGCCTTGGGGCGCAGTCTGTTTGTGCGTAAGAAGGATGGTTCACTACGTTTGTGTATCGACTATCGCGAACTAAACAAGGTGACCATCAAGAACAAGTATCCTTTGCCGAGAATTGATGACTTGTTTGACCAGTTGCAAGGAGCTGCGGTATTCTCGAAGATTGATTTGAAATCGGGGTACTATCAGCTTCGGGTGAGAGAGTCGACGTGCGAAACGACTTTTCGGACGAGATACGGATATTATGAGTTCGTAGTTATGCCCTTTGGGTTAACTAATGCGCCGGCGGTGTTCATGCAGTTGATGAACAAAGTCTTTATCGAGTATTTGGATAAGTGTGTCGTCGTCTTCATTGACGATATTCTTATCTATTCGAGGAATGAGGAAGAGCATGCCCATCATCTACGGATAGTGTTAGACATTTTGAGGACCGAGCAACTCTATGCAAAGTTCTCGAAATGTGAGTTACTTTGAAGGAAGTGATGTTTTTAGGTCACGTGATTTCGGTAGGGAGTCCGTGTGGATCCGAGAAAATTGAGGCGGTGTTGGATTGGGCATCGCCCACAAATGTGAAGGAGGTCCGTAGTTTCTTGGGTTTGGTGGCTACTACCGTAGGTTCGTGAGGTTTCTCAAAACTAGCTCGGACACTTACAGAGTTGCTCCAGAAATCCGAGAAGTTCGTCTGGAATGACGAGAGACAGTCGAGTTTTGAGGAACTGAAGAAGCGTTTGACTTCAGCCCCGGTTTTGGCGTTGCCATGTGGCAACGAGGGATTCACCAGTTATAGCGATGCTTCGGGTCAGGGTCTTGGGTGCGTATTGATGCAGCACGGCAAGACCATTGCCTTTGCGTCGAGACAGTTGAGGCCGTATGAGCTGAACTACCCTACTCATGATTTGGAGTTAGCGGCAGTTGTTTTCGCGCTCAAGATTTGGCGTCACTATCTTTTCGGCTCTACATGTGAGATTTTTACCGATCATAAAAGTCTGAAATACATATTTACTCAGCGGGAGTTGAATATGAGGCAGAGGAGGTGGTTAGAGCTGATTAAGGATTATGACCTCGAAATCCTTTATCATCCGGGCAAGGCGAACGTCGTGGCCGACGCCTTGACTCGGAAACCGATTGCGTTGCGAACGCTTGAGGTCCTTACGTCTCAGTCTGAGCTTCGGCGGGCTTTGATTGAGTTTGATATTGAGGTTTTGTTGCCTGGAGGTGTCGGGCAACTTTGTGCTTTAGAGATTTCGTCGTCTTTGATCGATGAAATTAAGCTGAAGCAATTATAGGATCCGATGATTACTCAAATCCGAGAGAACGTTCTTAAGGGAAAGTCTCCTGGATTTGTGATTCACGAGGATGGTGTTTTGAGATTCCAGAGTCGGCTTTGTGTGCCGAACGACCCAGAGTTGCGACAGAGTATTTTGCGTGAGGCCCATGCTACACCTTATTCCGTTCATCCTGGTTCGAGTAAGATGTACAAGGACCTGAGGAGGAATTTCTGGTGGAATGATATGAAGGTGGAAGTCGCACGGTTTTTAGCGAGATGTTTGACTTGTCAGCAGGTCAAAATCGAGCATCAGCGACCGGCTGGGTTATTACAGTCACTTCCCATTCCATAATGGAAATGGGAAGATATATCGATGGATTTTGTTACGAATTTGCCGAGATCGAGGTCGGGCATGAATATGGAATGGGTGATTATTGATCGTCTGACCAAGTCGGCACATTTTCTGGGCATCAAGGACACTTGGGGTCCAGAAAAGTTGGCTCGTGTGTTTATCGCGCAGATTGTGAGGCTTCACGGCACTCCGAAGTCTATTGTTTCGGATCGTGATGGCCGTTTCGTATTGCACTTTTGGCAGGCGGTGCATAAGGCGTTGGGTACCCGTTTGCATTTGAGTACCTCTTTTCATCCCCAGTCAGATGGACAGTCAGAACGCACTATCTAGACATTCGAGGACATGTTGCGTGCTTGTGCCCTCGATTGGAGCAGCGACTGGGAGGAGCATTTACCATTGATCAAATTCACGTACAACAATAGTTGGCACGCGTCGATTCGGATGGCACCGTATGAGGCGCTTTATGGGCGGCGATGTCGATCACCGATTTGTTGGAATGAGGCGTCCGATTTGGTCGGGACCGAACCGGATGTCGTTTTAGAGATGAGACGGAAGATAGAATTAATTCGAGAACGGATGTTGACTGCCCAGAGTCGACAGAAGTCATATGCCGATGTCCGTCGTAGACCTTTAGGATTCGAGGTGGGAGACCACGTTTTGCTGAAGGTGTCGCCGACGAGAGGAGTTTTCCGTTTCGGGAAGAAGGGAAAGCTAAGTCCGAGATTTATTGGACCATTCGAGATTCTTGAGCGAGTCGGTGGGTTAGCATACCGTTTGGCGTTACCCCCGACCTTGAGTCATGTTCATAGCGTTTTTCATGTTTCCCAGTTGAGGAAATATGTCCCAGATCCTAGTCACATCATCGATTATGGTGAGCTTGACGTCGCCGAGGATATTACTTTTGAGGAACGTCCTTGGAAGATTTTAGAGCATCGGGAGAAACGACTGAGGCATAAGACCATCCCTTTGGTCAAGGTGCAGTGGTCGAGACACGGAGTCGAGGAGGTAACTTGGGAAACCGAGGATAGCATGCGTGCTAGATACCCTGAGTTGTTTGTTTCTTAAGTTTCGGGACGAAACTTGTTTTTAGAGGGGTAGAATGTAATATCCGCATTTTTTCTTCCCCTTGTATTTTTATTTTTGATATATTTCTCGGTTGTAGTGACCCTCGTGTATCTTACAGTATATCTTTTCCGTCATCTATTGATCTGATTCTCGTTATTGTTATACGGAACCGCTGTTTCGGGGTTGCCGTGTATCCATTCTATGTTTCGATGCGTCTTGAGATGTTCTGTTTAACTTCTCGTTCATATTCCGGTGTTTTGGACCGTTTATATTTCGTACCTAGCGCACGCTATCTTTTCTGCATAGCGCACGCTAGGGGTCACTTAGTAGCCCACGCTACGACTGTTTCGTAGCGCGCGCTAGAGGGCAAGCCCTGGGAGTGGCAGTACTGATTCCATCCCTCTGGACTGGTGGATTAGCGTACGCTATGTATGCTAGCGCATGCTAATGTTGGGAGCTAGCGCACGCTGAGATGCCCGGTAGTGTGCGCTAGTGTGGATGTCCAGTACTGAGCAGTTTGCCACTGGACTCTACTGATGCCCAGGTAGCGCACGCTATTGGTCGATAGCGCGCGCTACCAATATACTTTAACGCACGCTACGTTTGGTCGATAGCGCGCGCTAATCGGATCAGGTGTGTCGGCGATTTATACGGACTCGGTGATGTCGATGCGCACGCTATTGGTCGATAGCGCGCTACCGAAGGTTATTAGCGCACGCTACGTTTGGAGTAGCGCACGCTAACGGCGAGAAGTCGCTCTTTGGATCGACGCTAACTATTTTGGCCTGTAATTTTATCCCGTTAGCGCACGCTAACCTTGAGGATTAGCGCGCGCTAACACTCCCTGGCTATATAAACCAGGGAGTTGACCCAGATGAACACATCATTTTTCATTTCTTCTCTCCCCGCGACGCAGAACCTCTCCAGGCGATTTCCGGGCGATTATTCCCTTCGATTATTTCAGGCATCCTCTACCGTGAGTTTTTGAAGTAGATTAACAACACCTACTTGTGTTCTTCATCATCAATCCAAGGTAAATCTCTTAGAACCCTACTTTTGGGCGATTTGGGGGTTTTGGGATTTTGTTCCGATCCGTTCCGTTTTTTTGGTGGATTCATGATGAATATGATTAAACTTGTCAATATCATTAGTTTCCCTACGGATTCATAGTATATTTTCATGGTTTTGCGGAATCGAGAGGGTTTGGTTGTGATCCGCCCTCGTTGTTATTTTTGTACGAATATACATGGATCGTAGGCGGGTTTTCGGGTGTATTCCATTTCCGTATTTGTCTAGAGTTGGTTGTAATTATGTTCTTCGAATCGTTAGGTTCGGTTCCGTTGATTTCTAGCGTTCGTCGGTGGTTATCCTTTCCGTTCGTTGCGTCATCAATTATTCAAGGCAAGTATTTTTGGAAACCTTTATGCTTAACGTGGAATGGTAATGTATTTTGTTTGTGATTTGCTCACCTCGTGTTGGTCCGACGGGATCAAGGAGGGAATCCGAAGGTTTTCATCCCGGATTCATGAGTTTGTATAGCTAGCCAGTTCGGGAGGGTCCTTAGAGGCCTCGGGCGGGATCTATGATATTACTCTGTTCCCAAGGCGATCCATGTGCATGTTTTGCTTTTATAATGTGGCCAGCTCAGGAGGGTCCTTAGAGGCCTCGGGCGGGATCTATGATATTACTCTGTTCCCAAGGCAAATTGTTTGACTGTTTGTTTCCGGAAAAGACATGTCTATTTTTGGTTTTGAAATGATATTGGTGCATGTACTATGAAATGTGTAAGCGATTGGTTTGCCTTGATTACTTGTACTAGCATAATTGCTAACCATGTTGGGGGACCCGTTTTTGGGGAAATTCTTGTTATGGATTTCAGGTTATGATTATCCGGACGAGCGGGCACACAGACGATACGAGGATGTTGGCACAGTCGTTGACATGTGCATTTGGGTCTTTTTATTTCTTTTGTCCATTTCGATTTGGTTGTTCTCACAATTATAAACTTATAGATTGTACTCGCGAGTACTTAGGCTTTTCATTTCGAACTCCGTATTGTATTACTTTAAAATTGTTACATTGTCGGTTGATACTTATTTCGCCGGTTGCTCCGTGTGTATCTTTTTATGTCATATCATTTAAATGTTTGTCCACGCTAACCGAGATGGTTAGTCGAGTGGAGTTTTCTTTTTGTAGCCTTGTGGGTCCCATGTAGGGGTCGACGGCGCTGTAATATACTCCGAATATCTCGGGGTGTTACAATAATGCCTATTGGGAACAAGTGGATCTACAAGAGAAAGACTGATGGTGATGGCAAGGTTGACGCCTATAAGGCCAGGCTTGTGGCAAAGGGTTATACCCAGAAGGAAGGGATCGATTACCACGATACCTTCTCGCCCGTAGCCATGATCAAGTCTATTCGCATGATGCTTGCTATAACTGCCTACCACGATTACGAGATATGGCAAATGGACGTAAAGACAGCCTTCCTTAATGGATTCCTCGAGGAGGAAATCTATATGGAGCAGCCTAAAGGCTTTGTGTCCGAAGTCGATATTCAGAAAGTGTGCAAGCTTCAGCGTTCCATTTATGGACTGAAGCAAGCGTCGCGTAGTTGGAACCTTCGTTTTGACGAGGCAATCAAAGAGTTTGATTTCGTGCAAAATGAAGAGGAACCTTGTGTATACAAGAGGGTTAGTGGGAGAAAGATCGCATTCTTAGTACTATATGTACATGACATTCTATTAATAGGAAATGATGTAGGAATGCTCAGTTATGTGAAAGCTTGGCTTTCGAGTAATTTCTCCATGAAAGACTTGGGAGAAGCAACCTATATTCTTGGTATTCGGCTCTACCGGGATAGAGCAAAGAGAACAATAGGCCTTTCCCAAGCCCTCTATATAGATAAGATCTTAAAGCGATTTAAGATGGATGATTCTAAAAGAGGGTTCCTACCGATGCAACATGGAATAAAACTCACCTTGAAGATGTGTCCTCAAAGTGAGGAACAACGCAAGGAAATGAGTAATATACCATATGCTTCGGCCGTGGGTAGCCTTATGTATGCTATGTTGTGTACAAGACCTGACATCGCGCATGCTGTTAGGGTGGTGAGTAGGTTTCAGGAAAACCCAGGTAGGGAACATTGGACTGCTGTAAAGAACGTTCTCAAGTACTTGAGAAGAACTAGAGATATGGTTGTTATGTATGGCGGTGGAGAATTGAATGTGGTGGGATTCACTGATTCGGACTTCCAAGGACTGAAGGATGACTCGATGTCCACTTCTGGCTACATATTTACTCTTAATGGAGAAGCAGTATCTTGGCGTAGTGCCAAGCAAAGCGCGATCACGATTCCACCTGTCAGGTGAGTATTAAGCGGCCTCGGAGGCTTCCAAGGAAGGGTTCTGGATTAAGAAGTTTCGGGAGAACTTCAAATGATACCATGTCTTTGAATCGCTGTTCCATTATGCTGCGACAACGACGGAGCTGTAGCGTAGGCCAAGGAGCCGAGGTTTCACAACAGCACCAAACATATTGAGAGGAAGTATCATCTCGTAAGAGAATTTGTTCGCAAGGGATACATTGTGCTGCACGGAGTAGACTCGGCCGACAACGTCGCCGATCCACTGACCAAGCCACTATCTCAGACTAGCTTGGAGCGTCATCTGGAGAACATGGGTATTAGATACCATAGTGTGTGGCATTGAGTGCAAGTGGGAGATTGTTAGGAGTATGCCCTTGAATGCCACTCAGAGGTTGTTGAGTGAGGGCATTGTACTTGTAATTATGTAAACCATTTATATAAGGCAAATTAATGTTTCTTTATTTACTGGTAGTTACTGGCATTCCTAACTCATAAATAAACATATAGAAACTAGTCCGTGTATTTGAGAGCAAAATGTTCCACTCCTTATTGGATAAGGGGTTCGGCACTGGAAAGGTTTATAGCTCAAATACTTAATCGTTCGCAAGTCGATGAAACTTGACTGGGCGTTAAGTTTATGTGAAGACTTGTATGACGTGTTCTTTTACATGGAGAGTGCCTGTCGAACACTAATGGTTAGTGGGAGCACACGTTATAGGTATGCTAATTAGATTAGTATACTCGAACCGACTCACCCTCGATTCGTCACACGGATTTCACTCCAGGACAGTCAATGACGGAATCGAAAGGTTGTGATAAGTATTCGTGAACCTTCGACTTGAGGATTTAGTAGGGATGTGCTTGTGACGTCAAGATTTTCATTAGAGTAGTTCGACCTTGTAAACCGGAAGGCGGGGGTCAACCTCGACGTGCATCTTGACGGGCAAGTAGCGAGTCCCTGCGAATACCAAGATAGAATTCTTTCTCCTGTTAGTGAGCGGGTTATATGTCTATGCGGTTATTGGCAAATGAGATCATAAGTCTTTGGCCAAAGCATTGGAGCTATTGTATTAGATACACGAGAGCTCGATGATCTCGATTTGCATTAACGCATGCATAGCGTCAAGTACGAGATAGGTTTTGGTAGTAGTGACCTATAACATGATCGGGACATTTGAAAGAAGGGTTTATACGTATCTTGGTATTCACGACAGAATGGTTCTTGAATGATCCCAATCATTCGTTCTCGGTTAAGTGCAGTGTAGGCGCCGAGTGGCTAGGTGGTGCTACTACTCTTTGGTTCCTCCCATTCTTGTTGAGACGGACCTACCAGTCGCGCATTAGGATTGACGACGGAATGAATTAAGCTAATTCTCTCATTATGAATATTAGATATTGGATATCTAATTTGGGACATTGGATGTCTAAATCGATTTATTGGATAAATTGATTTACGGCCTAATGAATTAAATATTTCACTGGGTGATTAATTTAATTCATGAATATAATTATTTCTTGGAGAAATTAATTATGTTATTTTGTATTTGATATGTTTAATTAATTGGATTAATTAAACGACACAAATACATCGGAACGGAATCGGAGTTTATCTGTTTAGACTCGCTTGAGTCCGAAACGAACCGAACTTGTCCGATTTCTACATGGGCCGCCCCCCACATTTCCACCCACTTTCATATGGACCCTTGTTCCATTCTTTAATGTTTTGATCATTGAGGTGGTGGGGCTTTGATTCTCATAATTATGAGATGTAACATGTGAAGAGTTGAATAAATGAAGAAGAAGACATCTCTCACTTATTCATTCCAAGCCACTTTCAATGTGAGTAAGATTGAGAGCGAGAGAAAAAAACTATTTTCTCAATTATCTTCATCTTATTCATTCATTTCTTCTTCATTTTTCTTGGAGAAAAATTGAGAGAAAATCATATAGAGAGAGTAAGATTAAAACACTTAGAGTGTAGTAATCTTTACATATATAGCTTCATCATTTAGCTCTAGCCGTATCCTCGGAGGATAGCGAGGTGATCGTCGTTCCGGTTGTTTCTCCGGCGCGTGGCAAGTAGAGACGCGGTGCTTTCGGCGTTGGATCGTTCAAGAGCTTGGGGAATAGCTCAAGAGAAGGTTACCATTTAATCAACGGACTTCGAGGGTTAGTTTCTTACGACTCTTTCTTTTCGTTTATATATTCGTATATACGTAGCTCGATTGATCCTCGTAGGGATTCGTATCGAATTAATTTTCGTTTTACCGCTTCCGCTGGGCCTTCGTTTTAGGCACCGAATCCCAACAATATATATATATATATATATATATTGTGTGATAATTTCACTTTGTTAAAATTTTCTATAATTTTGTGTCATTTTTAGATAAGTAATTAGAAGTAAATTATATCTGCAGGTTAACCAACCGGTACAAGACAGATCACTTGATTCAAGAGCGATATTTTTATAGCATTCAAAAATAGTCGCGACTGACCTTGTTCTATTCGTCTCATTGAGACGATCGTTTGAAAACAAAATCAGCTGAATCCGAGTTCGTATGAAGAAGTTATGGCCGTTCGAATGACAATTAAATAGACGGACCATATTGCGCCATGTATCAACACCTGATTGGGCAATCAAGTCAACTATCACGTGATGTCATCCATGATGTTATCATCTTATTTGTAGCGTGAATTATTGTTTGTTTCAATTAAATATTTTAAAAATAATTATTCTATTTATTTTGAAGTATTATAAATTGAGGAAGAAGACGTAGGATGGAGAGAGAAGGTAGAAAAAAGAATAGAGATATCGTAAGAAAGAAAAAATTATTATGTAGTAAATAATATTTGAGAAATAATATTATGTAATATTTATTTATTTTTATTTTTATTATGAGTGAGTAATTTTCTTTTACTTGGGTTATGATAAAACCATATCTATATTATTATTAATAATTATATAATAATTCCAACTATATATTTTTAATGATTATGATTCTTGCTTCAAAAGGGGTATATGATTTCATCAATATTATCACGTATTTTATATAGTTATAAATTCCCAATTACTTTGTGATTATTAATATTTATTAATTTCTTGGATGATTTGTTTTCCATTAAATTGGATACATCTAATGCTTTGTATCACACTTTTCAAGCGAAGAAAAATCTATATTTGATTTATAATTTTGTACTTATTGTTAAATCTATTGGGAAATAGTGGGATTGATTTCAAATCTATTTCGTGACTTTCACTACTAGAAAAAACACTTTCTAAATCGGGTAAAATAGACATTCTAAATTGGTTAAATAACCGTTATAGATCCAGCCGATGTAGAAAGTCTGGACTTTCTACATCGGTTATTTAACCGATCTAGAATGTCTATTTGAACCGATCTAGAAAGTCTTTTTTTTTTCAAAAAATGACCCCAACCCAGCTCGGGTCCGACCCGACCACATCCCAACCCGACCCGACCACAATCGGCCCAAGACCTGACCCGAGACCGAGCCCGAACCGGTCTTGAAATATCAATGTATTTCAATTTGTTGCCATGAACGTTTGAATCCTTGACCTTGTAGTTGGGGAGTGAAGTCCCAACCACTAGGCTAAGGTGAGTTGTTTGAGAAACTTGTATTTATATTAAATTTAAATATAATTTCTTGAATGGATTTTAAATCGGTTCTAAAATAACCGATCTTGAAAGTCCACTTTCTAGATCGGTTCTAAAACAACCGATTTAGAAAATGATCGTGTCACTTTCTAGATTGGTTATTTTAGAACCGATCTAGAAAGTGGATTTTCTAGATCGGTTATTTTAGAACCGATTTAGAAAATGGCCTCATCACATTCTAAATCAGTTATTATAGAACCGATCTAAAATGTCCGATGCGAAATGGTATTTTTCTACTAGTGTTTCTTGAATTTAATATATAAAATAAGTAATAGATAGACAATGGTGAATTCTAAACCCTAATAAATTTTTTAAATACCTATTCATCTTAAATATCCTTAAAAATTATTGTTATTTAATGCAGTTGTTATAACCATTCAAGACTCAAATTATTTGAGAGTAGGTTAGAATTTAATATAATTTACTTTAAAATGATACAAATATTTTTACTTCACTATCATAGTCCTCCCTGTGGAATCAATCTTGCACCACATATCTACATCGAATGAATCATGCACTGCTAGTATTAGACTTTAGAGACAACAACATTCCAACACTTTGGATCCTCCCATTGCTAATTTAGGCGAACCTATAGAGTCACACATACAGGATCAATGATGGATTAAATGAAGCATATTCTCTCTTAGTAAATATTTGACATTGGTTGTATGATTGAATTTAATTTATTGGATAAATTAAATCAGTCAGATGAATTAAATAATCATTGGGTAATAGATTTAATTCAAGTATAATTATTTTTTGGAGAAATTAATTATGTTATATTTAATATAATTAATTAACTGAATTAATTAATTAATATAAATATAATGTAACGGACCAAGATTTATCTATCGAACTAGATATATGGGGGTCCAGAACACGGATTAAATGATTGGACCACTTAATAGTCCACTTGGCCGCCCCTTAATTTGGTATAATACTCCACCTTAATTGGTGTAGTACATGAGACTTTGTTAAGTCTTAACATGCAATGTGAAGAAATTAAACAATTGAAGAGTAGACATTGAAAATGAGGTGTTGTGATTATATTTCATGTACACCACTACACTTGAAAAGTCTCATGGGAGAAAAACAGGAGAGAAAAAAAAGTTTTGAGCTTTGCTTTTATTCTTGTCTTTGAAAGTTTAATGCATACTCTATTTCTTCTTCTAGCCGTGTTCTTAGGGAACTAGAAGAAAGAGATTTTTTCCAGTCATTTTTCCGACGCGTGTATCGTAGAGACTTTCGGCATTTTTGGCGTTGGAATTCCAAAACCTTCACACGTCGGATTCGTGCGTGTCACCATCAATTTAAAGAACTTGGGTCTACAAGAGTATGATTTGGATTCTTTTATTTATTTATACGATCCATGATCGATCCTCTTTAGGAGTTTGGATGAGCACGATTTATGCATTTTTATTTCCACTGCAAATTCAATTTATAGCCAGAACTCCAACAACTGGAGCCACTCGTCGTGATAGTTTTTGATGAGGAGATGTTCTCGACATACATTCCTACTACTGGCAGAAAACTGTGTATGGAATGCCTCTTCATCTGAAGTGGCTGGAATTAGAAGTATGGTTCTGATGTTAAAGGATCTGCTGCATGTCATAGACGGCTACATGAATCTGTGTTGGGCTCATTGATGGTGGAGCATGGCTTTAGGCTAGTGTTTTTTAGGCTAAGAAATTTGTTTTTAGCAAGTTTGGTCAGTTTTTGGGCCGTGGCTATCTTGACTACGGTTCGTTTTAAATGAATGTAATGGTTGTGCGCCGTATAGCAATACCAAGTATTAACGAGCAAGCTTCTACTTCTGCTTATATGCTTGAGTTTTCTGATTTATGGCATATTAGGACATGTGAATCTAAATGCTATAACAAGGTTAATATATTTGGAATTACTTCCAACTTCTAACATTGATTCACAAAAGAAATGTGAAATCTCTTTTGAAGCCAAAATGCCTTTTCATTCCGTGAAAAGCTTCTACTTCTGCTTATATGCTTGAGTTTTCTGATTTATGGCATATTAGGACATGTGAATCTAAATGCTATAACAGGGTTAATATATTTGGAATTACTTCCAACTTCTAACATTGATTCACAAAAGAAATGTGAAATCTGTGTTGAAGCCAAAATGCCTTTTCATTCCGTGAAATGAATATTGAACCTCTACGGTTGATAGTTACTTGATATATGTAATTTTAAATGGTGCAAACTAGAGGTGAAGAAAAGTATTTTATTACTTTTATTGATGACTGCACCCGATATTGGTACTTATATTTGTTAAGAAATAAAAGTCAAGATATTGACGCTTTTAAGAATTACAAGACTGAAGTTGAAAATTAACTTGGCAAAAATATTAAAATGACTCGAAGTGGTATATGTGGAGAATATGTGGCAACTTTTGAATATTTTTGTGCTAATTCAGGCAAAATTCATCAAACGGATGCACCGTATGCTCCATAGTTAAATGGCGCCGTTGAATACAAAAATCGAACTTAAAGGAAATGATGAAGGCCAGCCATATTCATCAATTCGGGTCTACCTGATAATATATGGCGGAAACTGTTTTAATGGCTAACCACGTATTAAATAAAATTCCAATGAAAGGGAAAGATAAGACTCCTTATGGATTGTGAATCGTAAGCCTTCTTACAAAAAACTTAAAGTGGGGATGTGTTTGGCTAAAGCTGTTGTACCTAAACCGAAGAAAGTTAAAAATCGGACCAAATACAGTCAATTATGTGTTTGTAGGGTATGCATACAACAGTATGGCATACCGACTTTTGGTAGACAGATCAGAAGATGTTGATACAACTGGGGGTATCATGATTTAGTTGAGAAATGCAATATTTTCAAAAATATATTTTCATGTAAAGATAGAGCAAAATGTAGTTCTAATAAGAGATTTTGTAAAACTATTATGGGTTCTAAATCGTGAGGTGAAAACTTATCGATGAAGAACTAAGACGTGGTAAAATGGTGAAAAGGACAAATTCATTTATAAATGGCGCCTTGAATGCATAAATCGAACTTAAAGGAAATGATGAAGGTCGTATTCATCAATTCGGGTCTACCTGATAATATATGGCCGAAACTGTTTTAATGGCTAACCACGTATTAATGAAAGGGAAAGATAAGACTCCTTATGGATTGTGAATCATAAGCCTTCTTACAAAAAAACTTAAAGTGGGGGTGTGTTTGGCTAAAGTTCTTATACCTAAACCAAAGAAAGTTAAAATCGGACCAAAGACGGTCGATTAAGTGTTTGTAGGGTATGCATACAACTGTATGGCATACCAATTTTTGGTAGACTGATAAAAAGATGTTGATACAACTGCTGGTATCATGATTGAGTTGAGAAATGCAATATTTTCAAAAATATATTTCCATGTAAAGATAGAGCAAAATGTACAGTAAAATCTCGATAAATGAATATGATCGGGACCGGAAAAAATATATATTTAGCGAAACTATTCATTTATCCAAAAAAAATTTGAACATGTTATAAAGAGTTGAGACCGGATAAAATTATTCATTTGGTGAGGTTATTCGTTTATCAAACATTCATTTATCGAGGTTTAACTATAGTTCTAATAAGAGAATTTGTAAAACTATTATGGGTTCTAGATCGTGAGGTGAAAACTTACAGATGAAGAAGACGTGGTAAAATGGTGAAAAGGACAAAGTCGTTTATACATGATTTTCTCACATACATGTTGGATGATAAGCGAAGTTTTAAGAAAGAATCTTTCTCCATCCCAGACGCTCCTATAACACCCCCAAGATATTCAGGGTATATTACAGCGTCGTGGACCCCTACGTGGGATCCTCCAGGCTAAATAAACAATACCGCTCGTCTAACCAGCTCGGTTAGCGAGAAACACACAACACCACAATAATAATTAAATGAAATCACCCGATACAACCGATAAACAGGACATCACCCAAATTCACAAATACGATTTAACATACAAAACATATTTTAATTCAAAAGTGCCTAAGTACTCGCGAATACTATCTATAAGTTCACAAGTTTGGAAAACAACACATCAAAATGGACAACAGAAATAAAGGGACTCCATTGCACACGTCAACATCCCCGACCAGTATCCTCGTACTGCTCCAGGGCCCGCGCGACCGGCTGAACGCCACTTGAAATTCATAATAAGAATTTCCCCAAAATGGGTCCCCAAAGGGGTTACCAATTACGCTAGTACAAGTAATCAAGGCAACCCATTCGCTTACACTTTCATAGTACATGCATCAAGTTATTTCAAAATCCAAAACCAGAGATGTGTTTTCCCGGGAAACAAACAGTCAATAATTAATTTGCCTAGGACCGGGGCTAAACCACTGGTCCCATCCGAGGCCTATGTGGACCCTCTCGGACTGGCCATAGTCCAAAATTAAAATCACGCACATGCATCACCTAGGACCAGGGCTAAACCATTGGTCCCATCCGAGGCCTCTATGGACCCTCCCGGACTGGCTAGCTAAGAAGCTCGTGAATCCGGGGCTAAACCACTGGATTCCTACGAGGCCACATCGGACCCTCCTGGAGTGAGCAAAACACACAATATACATTACCATTTCATTTTAAGCATAAAGGTTTCACGAGAATACTTGCCTTGAGTAATTAACGACGAAACAAACGGGATGGAGAATCAACCACGATCGCTAGGAACCGACCACCACGAACCTAACGATTTGAAGAATACAATCACAACCAATTCTATATGAGTACGAAAATGGAATACGCCTGAAAACCCACCTAGGATTCATGTAAATTCGTACAAAGATAACAACGAGGGCGGATCGCAACCGAACCCTCTCGATTTCACAAATACCACAAAATTTACCATGAAATCGTAGGGAAAACATGAATACCACTAAGGTTAATCACATATATCATGGATTAATCAACAACAAGGAACGAATCGGACATTAAATCGAAAATCCCCAAATTTCTCAAAAGTAGGGTTATAAGAGATTTTACCTTGATTCGAAGATAAACAACGGATGATCTGGTGTTAGATTGGTGTTATGATGCTAGAATACACTTCTCCAATGGAGTCTGAGTGAAAATATGATGAACCCTAGGCTGAAGAATCGTCCCGTCGCTAAGAGAAGAGAGAAGAGTGAAAAATGAGGAAAAGTCGGCCGCTGCCAGTTTATATACTGGCAGATGTTATGGCCGTAACATCACTCACATACGGCTGTAATATCCAGTATTTTTCTTTCCCTTGTATTTTCATTTTTGGTATATTTCTCGGTCATAGTGACCCTCGTGTATCTTTCAGTATGTCCTTCCTGTCAACTGTGAACTGTACTCTCGTTATTGTTCATTGTTTCAACTTTCCTCATATGAGTTCGACTTTGTTAAATCACCATTAATTTTTGGTGACTCCAAAAATTCTAAATCTTTGCAATATTATAGAAAATCGAGTTAGCTTTCCAATGGTTCAAACGGTGAGTCAATCGGAGTCCGGACGAGAGAGTTATGGTCGTTTCAATTTCTGGCCGATCACTGCCGACCCGGCCGTGTCGGCCGACACGGCCCGTGCGTACTCGTCGGAAATGCAAAGGTTTCTGCCGACCGAACTTCGGCCGTGTCATCGACACGGCCGTGCCGTACTCTTCGGATAAGCGAAGCGGCTGCCGGACACGCCCGGCCGTGTCCCGAGGACACGGTCGAGTCGTCTTGAGTCAGCTCGGGACGAGTCATTGTCGGAGGGCCCTACGCGCCGCGACCGTGTCAAGCGAGGACACGGTCGAGTCCTGTCGGCCAAGCGTGCAACACGGCCGTGCCCGGCCGGCACGGGCCGTGTCGGCGAGCGATCGACCCATATATAAGGCCACTGAGGCGTTTTCTTGCCATTTTTCACCTTCTTCCTCTCCTCTTCCGCACCGGGCGTGTTATAAGCTTGAAGCCATGTTGTTTAACAACATATCCATGGAGTTCTAGAGGTTATATCATCAATAATCCGTCCGATATCATCCCTTGATCCAGCGAATCAAGGTTAGATCCTTAGAACCCTACTTTTGGTAAAATTGGGGGTTTTCGTGTTTTTGTCCGATTCGTTCCTTTTTGTTGATTAATTCATGATGAATATGATTAATCTTGTTGGTATTCTTAGTTTCCCTACAGATTCATGGTATATTTCGTGATTTTTACGGAATCGAGAGGGTTTGGTTGTGGCCCGCCCTCGTTGTTGTTTATATACGAATATACATGAATCGTAGGCGGGTTTCCGGGTGTATTCCAATTCCATATTCATTTAGAAATGGTTGTGATTGTATTCTTCGAATCGTTAGGTTCGATTTCATTGGTTCCTAGCGTTCGTCGGTGACTTTCCTTTCCGTCCGTTGCGTCGTCAATAATTCAAGGCAAGTATTTTCGGAAACCTTTATGCTTAACGTGAAATGGTAATGTATATTGTGTGTGATTTGCTCACCTCGGGAGGGTCCGACGGGATCACGGAGGGAATCTATGGCTTCGTCCTAGATTCATGAGTTTGATTCGCTAGCCGACTCGGGAGGGTCCTTAGAGGCCTCGAGTGGGATTCGTGGTTTCGTCCGGTCTAGGTGACGTGTGGTGCTTGACTTGTTTTATGAATATGGCCGGCTCGGGAGGGTCCTTAGAGGCCTCGAGTGGGATTCGTGGCTTCGTCCGGTCTAGGCAAATTAATTGTATGTTTATTTAGGAAAAGACATGTCTTGTTTTGGTTTTCGAAATGATATTGGTGCATGTACTATGAAATGTGTAAGCGATTGGTTTGCCTTGATTACTTGTACTAGCGTAATTGCTAACCCCTCTGGGGACCCGTTTTGGGAAATTCTTGTTATGGATTTCGGGTTATGATTATCCGGACGGCGGGCACAGACGATGCGAGGATGTTGGCCAGGGTCGTTGACATGTGCATTTGGGTCTTTCTATTTCTTTCGTCCACTGCGTTCTGGTTGTTTTCTATATTTATAAACTGATAGACTGTACTCGCGAGTACTTAGGCTTTTCAAATTCAGACCCCGTGATGTACTACTTTTAAATTGTTACATTGTTGGTTGATGATCATTTCGCCGGTTGCTCCGGGCGAAATTTTTATTTCTTATAATTAATCGTGTGTCCTCGCTAACCGGGATGGTTAGTCGAGTGGAGTTTTCTTGTTTGTAGCCTGGTGGTTCCCATGTGGGGGTCCACGGCGCTGTAATATACTCTGAATATCTCGGGGTGTTACAGAAATGGTATCAGAGCTCTAGGTTTATGGATACCTAGGCTTGTTGGTTATTTGGGTCTAGTCGTATTTGTTTTGCACATTGTCACACCGCTGCCAGCATCCCAGTACTTCCAGTGCTCGTAAGTTTTCTTATTCGAATCTTTTGTTTCTTGCATTGTATTTCCACTTTTGGATCGTAGTTGCTTTTCCTCCCTTACTCATCATCGATATACTTCTGTTATCTCTCAACTTCAGCATGGATGCCGGAGGAAACCGTGGTCGTGGTCGTGGTCGTGGACGCGGCCGAGGACGTGGGGCAGCCGGTGGGGCGGCCACGTCGCATTCTTCGAGCCGCGTGATCGGTGACCGTCACGATCATGCTTCTTCTCTGGTGCGCGCCGATCTTGGTTTTGCGGCATTATCGGCAAATGGTTAACGGATGGCGGCTATAGCTCAAGTGGTCGAACACCGATCTGCCCATGCTAATCGGGGCGGAACGGATCGTTGGCTTCAGGATGTCATCAAGATGCATCCTCCCCAGTTTTCGGGAGCTTCGGACCCGATCGGCTGGGAAGGGTGGATCAAGGAAATATCTAAAGTATTCACTGCTACCAACTGCCCCGAGGACCGTAAGGTCCCTATTGCTCAATACTTTCTCACGGGAGATGCTACAGATTGGTGGGAGGCCGTTGGTCCCAAAGATCATGTTGCTTCGTGGGCCGAGTTTCAGGAGTTGATGGAGACCGAGTATTGTCCATGGCCGGTCAGACAGGCTCGAGTGCATGCTTTCTTTGATGCTCAACCACGGGATATCCCCGTATCCCAAGCTATTGCCGATTTTAATAAGGAGTTGGGTTATGTGAAGACCCAAGTTGTTGAAGAGAGCGACAAGATTTTTCATTTTTCCAGTAGAATGATACTGTCCATTCGGGTATATTTGTGTTGTGTCGTATGTACTACCTTGATTGATTATCTGATTCGAGGTCTTGCTTATGATTTGTAGGTTTACGCTAGCGATTTGGCTCGCGAGCAAGAAGCGAAGTCGGTCGGAAATTTTTCTCGTCCCAAGAGTGGAGGCCAGCGAAATCTCAGCCGCAAATATTTCTACGGGCGGTTCGGCTCGTTTTTAAGGAGCTTTGAGTGCCTCCGAACCGTCGTCCAGGACCCCAGATGCTTTAACCGTGGCAAGCCGTGCCACGTGAACCGGGATTGTCTTCGTCCACCTTTGACTTGTCATACTTGTGGTCGGTCGGGCCACAAAGCTTCTTTTTGCGAAGCTCGATTCGCATGGTGCCGTTCTTCTCACCCGGCACCTATGGAGCCGAGCGTGAACCGTGGCTCATTTGCTCCGCCGCCTCCACCGAGTGCCGGCCGAGGTAGGGGTCGGGGTCAGCCCGCTAGGGAGGAGCATCCGGTGTCGGCTGCCCGGCCGCGTATCTACGAGATGAGGAGGACCGATGATCCAGCGACTCGTGGCGGCAGTACCGTTCATATCCATTCCCATCTGTCGGTGTACTTTTGATTCGGGTGCTACGCATTCATTCATTTCTCTAGAGTGTGTACGCCGTTTGAGTCTCGACCGCTTGTCATCTTGCGAGCCTTTCATCGTTAAACTTCCTAGCGGTGATAGAATTGTCGGTGATCGAGAAGTCCGGACTGTTCTGTGATTATTTGTGAGAGGGCTTGGCTCTCTAATCTTATTGTTGTGTGTATCGAAGGCGAGGATTTAATTCTCGGGAATGATTGGCTCGAACGGCATGGTGCAATCATGAACTACCGCACGAGGATCATTACCATGTTGGCCGAGGACGGCATCAACACTCTTTCGCGGGCGAAAGAGAAACCCAGTTTTTTATTAACTCCTTGAAGGCGGTGAAACTCATGCGAAAAGGGTTTACTTGTTATTGTTGATACGCCTTGAAGGCGGAGAATGGTGGAGTCGATCTTTCATCGATTCCAGTCGTTAGTGAGTTTCCTGATGTATTTCCTGACGAGTTGCCGGGATTGCCACCGGATCGTGAGGTTGAGTTTGCTATAGAGTTAGAGCCGGGTGCGGCTCCGATTTCGAAGGCGCCGTATCGCATGGCACCTTCAGAGATGTCAGAGTTGAAGAAACAGTTGAGTGAACTTCTTGAGTCGGGGTATGTTCGACCGAGCGCCTCGCCTTGGGGCGCACCGGTCTTGTTTGTGCGTAAGAAGGATGGTTCACTACGTTTGTGTATCGACTATCGTGAACTGAACAAGGTGACCATCAAGAACAAGTATCCTTTGCCGAGGATTGACGACTTGTTCGATCAGTTGCAGGGAGCGGTATTCTCAAAGATTGATTTGAGATCGGGGTACTATCAGCTCCGGGTGAGGGAGTCCGACGTGCCGAAAACAGCTTTTCGGACGAGATACGGACATTATGAGTTTGTAGTTATGCCTTTCGGGTTAACTAACGCGCCGGCGGTGTTCATGCAACTGATGAACAAAGTCTTTATCGAGTATTTGGATAAGTGTGTCGTCGTCTTCATTGACGATATTCTTATTTATTCGAGGAATGAGGAAGAGCATGCCCATCATTTGCGGGTAGTGTTAGACATTTTGAGGACCGAGCAACTCTATGCGAAGTTCTCGAAATGTGAGTTCTGGCTGAAAGAAGTGATGTTTTTGGGCCACGTGATTTCAGGAGGGAGTTCGAGTGGATCCGCAGAAAATTGAGGCGGTGTTGGATTGGGCATCGCCCACAAATGTGAAGGAGGTCCGTAGTTTCTTGGGTTTGGTGGCTACTACCGTAGGTTCGTGAGGGTTTCTCAAAACTAGCTCGACCACTTACACAATTGCTCCGAAATCCGAGAAGTTAAATGCCTGGACCGATGAGAGGCGATCGAGTTTTGAGGAGCCAAGAAGCGTTTGACTTCAGCCCGGTTTTGGCATTGCCATGTGGCAACGAGGGTTTCGCCGTTTTTAGCGATGCTTGGTCGTGGTCTTGGGTGCGTATTGATGCGGACGGCAAGACCATTGCCTATGCGTCGAGACAGTTGAGGCCGTATGAGCTTAACTACCCTACTCACGATTTGGAGTTAGCGGCGGTTGTCTTTGCACTCAAGATTTGGCGTCACTATCTTTTCGGCTCTGCATGTCGATTTTTACCGATCATAAAAGTCTCAAGTACATATTTACTCGAGAGTTGAATATGAGGCGGAGGAGGTGGTTAGAGTTGATTAAGGATTATGACCTCGAAATCCTTTATCATCCGGTAAAGGCGAATGTCGTGGCCGACGCCTTGAGTCGGAAACCGATTGCGTTGCAAACGCTTGAGGTCCTTACGCCTACCGAGCTTCGGCGGGCTTTGATCGAGTTAGATGTTGAGGTTTCTTTGCTGGATCTGTCGGGCAACTTTGTACCTTAGAAATTTCGTCGTCTTTGATCGATGAAATTAAATCAAGCAATCGAGGATCCGATGATTACTCAAATCCGAGAGAACGTTCTTAAAGGAAAGTCTCACGGGTTTGTGATTCACGAGGATAGTGTTTTGAGATTCCAGTCGGCTTTGTGTACCGAACGATCCAGAGTTGCGACAGTATTTTGCGTGAGGCCCATTCCACACCCTATTCCGTTCATCCCTGGTTCGAGTAAGATGTACAAGGACCCGAGGAGGAACTTCGGTGGAATGATATGAAGGAGGAGGTCGCACGGTTGTAGCGAGATGTTTGACTTGTCGTGAGTCAAAATCGAGCATCGGCCGACTGGGTTATTGCGATCACTTCTGTTCCGAATGGAAATGGGAAGATATATCGATGGATTTCATTACGAGTTTGCCGAGATCGAGATCGGGCATGAATATGGTTTGGGTGATTGTTGATCGTCTGACCAAGTCGGCACATTTTCTGGGCATAAAGGACACTTGGGGCCCGGAGAAATTGGCTCGTGTGTTTATCGCGCAGATCGTGAGACTTCACGGTACTCCGAAGTCTATTGTTTCGGATCGTGATGGCCGTTTTGTATCGCACTTTTGGCAGGCGATGCATAAGGCGTTAGGTACCCGCTTGCATTTGAGTACCTCTTTTCATCCCCAGTCAGATGGACAGTCGGAACGCACTATCCAGACATTCGAGGACATGTTGCGTGCTTGTGCCCTCGATTGGAGTAGCGACTGGGAGGAGCATTTGCCATTGATCGAATTCACGTACAACAATAGTTGGCACGCGTCGATTCGGATGGCACTATATGAGGCACTTTATGGCGGCGATGTCGATCGCCGATTTGTTGGAATGAGGCGTCCGATTTAGTCGGGACCGAGCCGGATGTCGTTTTAGAGACGAGGCGGAAGATAGAATTAATTCGAGAACGGATGTTGACGGCCCGAGTCGGCGAAGTCATATGCGATGTCCGTCGTCGACCTTTAGAATTCGAGGTGGGAGACCACGTCTTGTCAAGGTGTCGCCAACGAGAGGAGTTTTCCGTTTCGGGAAGAAGGGGAAGCTGAGTCCGAGATTTATTGGACCCTTCGAGATTCTCGAGCGAGTCGGTTGGATAGCATACCGTAAGTCGTAACCTCAGCCCTGGAGTCATGTACATAGCGTTTTCATGTTTCCCACCGAGGAAATATGTTCCGGATCCTAGTCACGTCATCGATTATGGCGAGATTGATATTGTCAAGATATTACTTTCGAGGAGCGCCCTTTGAAGATTTTGGAGCATCGTGAGAAACGACTGAGGCATAAGACCATCCCTTTGGTCAAAGTGCAGTGGTCGAGACACGGTGTCGAGGAGGCAACTTGGGAAACCGAGGATAGCATGCGTGCTAGGTACCCTGAGTTGTTTGTTTCTTAAGTTTCGGGACGAAACTTATTTTTAGAGGGGTAGAATGTAATATCCAGTATTTTTCTTTCCCTTGTATTTTCATTTTTGGTATATTTCTCGGTCATAGTGACCCTCGTGTATCTTTCAGTATGTCCTTCCTGTCAACTGTGAACTGTACTCTCGTTATTGTTCATTGTTTCAACTTTCCTCATATGAGTTCGACTTTGTTAAATCACCATTAATTTTTGGTGACTCCAAAAATTCTAAATCTTTGCAATATTATAGAAAATCGAGTTAGCTTTCCAATGGTTCAAACGGTGAGTCAATCGGAGTCCGGACGAGAGAGTTATGGTCGTTTCAGTTTTTGGCCGATCACTGCCGACCGGACCCGACCGTGTCGGCCGACACGGCCCGTGCCGTACTCGTCCGGAAATGCAATAGTTTCTGCCGACCGAACTCGGCCGTGTCATCCGACACGGCCCGTGCCGTACTCTTCAGGATAAGCCGAAGCGATCGCCGGGCACGCGACCGTGTCCCGTGACACGGTCGAGTAAATCTTGCGTCGCTGTCGGACGAGTCATCGCCGGAGGGCCCTACGCGCGCGCGACCGTGTCAAGCGGGACACGGTCGAGTCCTGTCGGCCAATCAGGCAACACGACCGTGCCGACCGGCACGGGCCGTGTCCGCGAGCGATCAACCCATATATAAGGCCCTGCAGACGTTTTTCATGCCATTTTTCACCTTCTTCCTCTCCTCTTCCGCAGCTGGGCGTGTTCTAAGCTTGAAGCCATGTTGTTTAACAACATATCCATGGAGTTCTAGAGGTTATATCATCAATAATCCGTCCGATATCATCCCTTGTTCCAGCGAATCAAGGTTAGATCCTTAGAACCCTACTTTTGGTAAAATTGGGGGTTTTCGTGTTTTTGTCCGATTCGTTCCTTTTTGTTGATTAATTCATGATGAATATGATTAATCTTGTTGGTATTCTTAGTTTCCCTACGGATTCATGGTATATTTCGTGATTTTTACGGAATCGAGAGGGTTTGGTTGTGGCCCGCCCTCGTTGTTGTTTATATACGAATATACATGAATCGTAGGCGGGTTTCCGGGTGTATTCCAATTCCATATTCATTTAGAAATGGTTGTGATTGTATTCTTCGAATCGTTAGGTTCGATTTCATTGGTTCCTAGCGTTCGTCGGTGACTTTCCTTTCCGTTCGTTGCGTCGTCAATAATTCAAGGCAAGTATTTTTGTAAACCTTTATGCTTAACGTGAAATGGTAATGTATATTGTGTGTGATTTGCTCACCTCTGGAGGGTCCGACGGGATCACGGAGGGAATCTATGGCTTCGCCCTAGATTCATGAGTTTGATTCGCTAGCCACTCGGGAGGGTCCTTAGAGGCCTCGAGTGGGATTCGTGGCTTCGTCCGGTCTAGGTGACGTGTGGTGCTTGACTTGTTTTATGAATATGGCCGGCTCGGGAGGGTCCTTAGAGGCCTCGAGTGGGATTCGTGGCTTCGTCCGGTCTAGGCAAATTAATTGTATTTATTTATTTAGGAAAAGACATGTCTGTTTTGGTTTTCAAATGATATTGGTGCATGTACTATGAAATGTGTAAGCGATTGGTTTGCCTTGATTACTTGTACTAGCGTAATTGCTAACCCCTCTGGGGACCCGTTTTGGGGAAATTCTTGTTATGGATTTCGTGTTATGATTATCCGACGAGCGGGCACTGGACAAGACGAGGATGTTGGCCTGTGGTCATGACATGTGCATTTGGGTCTTTCTATTTCTTTCGTCCCACCGCGCTCGTTGTTTTCTATATTTATAAACTGATAGACTGTACTCGCGAGTACTTAGGCTTTTCAAATTCAGACCCCGTGATGTACTACTTTTAAATTGTTACATTGTTGGTTGATGATCATTTCGCCGGTTGCTCCGGGCGAAATTTTTATTTCTTATAATTAATCGTGTGTCCTCGCTAACCGGGATGGTTAGTCGAGTGGAGTTTTCTTGTTTGTAGCCTGGTGGTTCCCATGTGGGGGTCCACGGCGCTGTAATATACTCTGAATATCTCGGGGTGTTACAACGGCCGCAACTTGTGAACATTACGACCGTAAGTGTAACACATTACGGCCGTAACTGGCCCTGGGGAAGGATCTGAACAAAACAACGAAGCTCACTTACGGCCATATAACTATAAGGTTACGGTCGTAAAATCTCTTACGGCCGTAACTTATGAATATTACGCCCGTAAGTGCCCACCAGATCAAATGCAGAAAAATGAAGTTACGTTACGGCCGTACAAAGAAGAACTTACGGTCGTAACTGTAGAACCTTATGGCCGTAACATCCCTGACGGCCGTAACGTGCCTCTGGCAGCAGGCGAGATATGCACGAAATGATGTCTCGACGAAGACCGATCGGAGAATACAAAGGTGTACCAACTACCAACGGATACACTCACAATGAGTTCGATACATAAACTAAAGCGCAAAAAGTGACGCAATTCCGACTACCCAAAGGTTCGGAAATGACAAGGATAGTAATTACCCCATAACTTTGGGAAATTACAAAACGGCCCAAAACATCCAAAACATACTATACACAATCGAAACACCAAACGAAAACTCGCAACACGCATAATCAAATAGAGATGGAAATGACATAAAATGGAGGTTCCGACAACGATTACGAGAATCGAATCAAATAGCGACGGAAATGACATAAAACGCGGAATTGAGTAAAACAAGACCGAAACAAGCTCGGATGACAAAAAGTCCAGTACTAAATATTCTCAAAATATCAATACGGTTACAATCGCATCGCTAAAGACTAAAAATACACCAAAATGAAAAATACCGGATAAAGGAAAAAAATGCGGATATTACATTCTACCACTCTAAAAATAAGTTTCGTTCCGAAACTTAAGAAACAAACAACTCAGGGTACCTAGCACGCATGCTATCCTCGGTTTCCCAAGTTGCCTCCTCGACACCATGTCTCGACCACTGCACCTTCACCAATAGAATGGCCTTATGCCTCAGTCGCTTCTCACGGTGCTCCAAAATCTTCAAGGGACGCTCCTCGAAAGTAATATCCTCGGCGATATCGATCTCACCACAGTCGATGACATGACTAGGGTCCGGAACATATTTTTTCAGCTGGGAAACATGGAAAATACTATGGACGTGGCTCAAAGCCGGAGGCAACGCCAAACGATACGCCAAACAGGATTTCCAAAGGTCGACGATGAACATCGGCATAGGATTTCTGTCGACTCTGAGCACTCAACATCCTTTCACTACTACCAAACAGGCTTTTAATAGCATTTAAAATGGCCAATTAACGGCAGTTCTGGAACCTCCGTTATATGTACCGCTGTTAATTTTAATAGCGGTTTTCCGAACCGCTGTTGAATTTGACAAATAACGGCAGTTCTTATTAACCGTTGTTAACATGCCACGGCGGTTCCTTTTAACCGCTGTTAAATATGCCATTTAACAGCGATTTTAGGTAACCGCTTTTAAACCTGATACATAACAGCGGTTCCAAAACCGCCGTTAATTTTACAAATAACAGCGGGTTTGGCGGAACCGCTGTTGAAGTTTCAAAAATTTAACTGCGGTTTGGCTGAACCTCTGTGATTTTTGTCCAGATTTCCCCCATATTTTTGTTAGGAATATGCCCTCGAATGCCACTCAGAGGATGAGAGAGTGAGAGCAATTGTATTGTAATTATGAATATTATATTTAATAAGGCAATCATTATTTCTATATTATTGTATATCACTGGCATTGTGATTTGGTATATAGAATAATAGTCCTTGCATTTGAGAGTGAACATTCTACTCCTTATGGAGATAAGGAGATAGGCACTAGAAGTGTTTAGAGCTCGAATGCTTAACTAGTTCGCAAGTCGATAAAACTTAACAGGACATTAAGTTTTAATAAGACTTGTATAACTGATGCTAGGATGTGTGCACGTCTTGATAGCATAGTTATAAGTATATTGGTGGGACCAGTATACTCGAACATGACTCATAATCGATTCACCACACGGTATTCACTCTCGGAGAGTCGATGACGAATCGAAAGGTTGTGATAGTATACGTGGACCTTTGACTTGAGGGTTCAGTAGAAGATGTGTCTGTGACGTTTAGTTTGTCATTAGAGTAGTTAGACTCATTTGCTTAATTGTTGAGTCGTCCTCGAAGTGCGGACTATACGGGCAGTAGCGTCTTTACCGAACGCCAAGAAAGGATTCTATCTCCTGTTAGTGAGCAAAGCGAATGTCCTATACGGTTAATGGCAAATAAGATCATAAGTCTTTGGCCAAAGCATTACGATATAGTCGTATTAGATACACAATTAATCCGGTTTTGATTTGCATTAACACATGTATAGAGTTTAGTCAATGAGGGTTTGACTTTACCGTGACCCGAAGACTTGACTAGGACATCTCGATGAAGGGTCTATACGTATATAGTATTCACGACATAATGGTTCTGGAATGATTTGTTCATTCGTTCTCGATCGGGGTTTACAAGGCGGCCCGCCAGTCAAGCTAAGTCCGCCCGCACTCATTGGTTCCTCCCAATGCCTACGAGATGAACCTACGAAGTCGCGCAATAGGATCATTGATGGATAAATGTGAATTAATAATCTCTCTTATAATATTAGATATTAGATATCTAAGTTTGATTTATCAGATAAATCAAATAGCGGTCTTATGAATTGTAAGTAGGTTACTGGGTGATTACTTTAATTCATAAATTATATTTCTTAGAGAAATATATATTTGTGTTTGATATAATTAATTAATTGGATTAATTAATTAGTCCAAACACATTGGAAATAAAACGGATTCGTTTGACGAACATCCGATACACGAGGGATTCGTTTTGACGAACATCCAGTACACGAGCCGAGTAAATTCGACCCGTCTTCTTGGAAATTTCCCTTAAGGCCGCCCCCCACCCTCTCTTGTCTCTTTTATACTTATTTTATGTCACTAGGTGACATATGTGAGGTGTATTTGATACCCTCAATCATGTGTTAAAGGAAGACTTTCATTTTTTTACAAATAAAAGTCTTTAAAAAAGAGAGAGGACAACTTATTCTTGTAAGAATTCAAAATGAGAGTAAGGTTGAAAACTTCATCTTGATCTTAGAGACAAGATATAAGAAGAATACATTGAGAGAGAAAATTCATACAAGCTTCGCTAGCCGCATTCTTGAAGAAAGGAAGCTTGTCGATTTTTCCATCAAGTTCCGGCATGTGAAGTAGAGGCATCTTGCTTTAGGTGCTTGGAACGAAGGGCTCTTCATCATCATCATCATCATACGAAGGTTTTTCGGAGACATCATAGGTATGGGACTTTGATTCCTTGATCTTCGTATTTTTCTTTTCGTATATACGTTACTTGATCGATCCTCTTAGGGATTCCGTTATTCTTCCGCTGCATTTATTTTCTGTGGAATCCCAACAGTGGTATCGGAGCGAGGTCAAATATATCGTATATATGATCATATTTGCATTTGGAATGTTATTTGATGATGTTTATGATTTAGAATCATAATAGATATAATCGAAGAAATTTAATCGTTCGTAGTAAGTCAAGTTTCGACTATTTTATGTGAATTATAAATCTGAAAAATTTGATTTTTGTTGATTTATAAGTTCTTAATGAAGTTAAGAAACTTTTTCGTTTTGGAAGTAGTCGAAAAAATGAGAAAACGGGGTTAAACACGAATACCGCACGAAGACGTTACGGCAGCAGCAGCATCGGATCGCTGGCCGGCCGAGAGTGACTCGGTAGGCTATCAGTAGCTGGTCGGCCAGCCACGGGCAATGGCCGAGAGTGACTCACCCGGCGATTCTCGGGTTTTCGCCCGATTTTGAATCGGGCCGTAATGGGCCTCGATACTTGATTTTCCGGACTCCATTTTTGTGTTTATATTTCGTTGTAATAATTTTCGAAATTTAAATTGGATTTAATTGGATTTAATAAAATATTTGGAATATCTTTTTATTAAGGGAAATTATTAGACGAGAATATTGTTTTGGCCGGATTACTTTGAACGGATTAAAATGACGATTATAAATATTAATTTGATTAATATTGTAGAAATTAAATAGATTAATTTTTATATTAATTGGATTAATATATTAATTGATTATTTAATTTTATTCACCGTTACATGTTGTATGGAATGCCTTATGTGATGGTGATATAGCTCGTGGACTTAGTTATTGATTTGTTCGATTCGATATGGTTGTAAAGGCCATTTTGAGCCTATTTATTTTTACTAGAAAATATGTATTATAGGACGTATTGTTCAATGATGTAATTATTCATATGGCTATGACGAAGACCGAAGACGACCGACTAGAAGACGAAGAATCAATATTGTATTTTTCCTTTCTTTATTTGGCTTGGCCCAATACTTAGGAAAAAGTCCATGAGCTATATGTTGGTACTAACTAGGTTGCTATTTATTGTTTTTCATTTTGAATGATTGACAAACCACAAACCGCGCTTATAAACGGATTAATGTGCAAAGTGTAACATATAATCGCGTTAATACTCCCACTTACAAACACTAAGTTATAAAGGTTACGAGGTTTCCTACCCTCCGTCAAACTCATGGAAAATTGAAATCTAAACAGGAATATTATTCTTCCGAGTATGTCGGGGTAATATTTTTGGGGAAAGTTGATAAATTCCTAGAGTGCATTAGATGCCTTTGGTTGTGACAAATCAAACCCCTATAAACCGTATGGGTTGCCGGGTAAGATTCAATTGTCAGACTAATAGGAGTTGACGGTTTAAACTTAGATAGTTCAATGAGCCATAGAAACCGAATGGGTTGAGGGCAAGTGAACTAGGGGTAAAAGAAGATCGAATCATCCATTAGATGGGTTGGTATTAGACACCACTTTATAAAGAATAATAGAATATAAACCGTATGGGTTGCCCTCTATTAAACTTTGTAAAGAAATCGATCACCACTATGAAGTCACCCAAGACTTCCGGATTTAACATGGGAGTGTGTAAATGCCGATAAAATAGTGGGAGCCGAGTTATGAATAAAGAAAGTCCTTAAATTCTTTACTCGGATCATAATTAATCAATCACTAACGAATCTCATATTATTCTCTGCAGTTAACAAAACTCTCAATATGACAATGAACCCACTCGCTATACTACTTGAAAAGAACGTCCTGACTGGTCCGAACTATGTGGACTGGCTTCGGAACTTGAGGATTGTCCTAACTATGGAAATGCTGGGATACGTCTTGTAGGCGGACATCCCAGCGGCTCCTGCAAGAACCCGAACCAATCAGGAAGATGTCGATGCCCATGAGAAATGGGTAAAAGACGACATAAGAGTGCGAGGGTACATGTTAGTCTCAATGACCAATGAGCTTAAACGTGCCCATGAAAAGATGACGTCTTCACGAGCCATCTTAACGCACCTGGCTGAGCTCTATGGAGAGCATAGCCGAACTGCTAGATATGAGATATCAAAGCAATTATTCGGCGCCAGGATGAAGGAAGGAGAGAAGGTTGGGGACCATGTCCTCAAGATGATCTCGATGATTGAGAGATTGGAAGCTCTTGATTTTCAGATGCATGCATCTCTCCAAACCGACCTTATCCTCCGGTCACTTCGACTCCTTTTCCCAATTTGTCATGAACTTCACCGCAATGAGATTGCATGTAATTTAGTCAAGCTAATGAACAAACCGACGACGCCTACTCGAGATGAAGACAAAGGGAAAGGAAGCTGCACTTGTGATTTCTTCTAAGACTTGGAAGTCCAAGAATAAGAAGAAAAAGAACAAGAAGCAGTTAGGTCCGATAGCCAAGATCGACAAGGAAAGGGGCAAGGCCCCAATGGTTCAAAAGAGCAAAGGGGCCAAGAAAACGGATGTATGCCTCAACTGCGGTGAGCTAGGCCACTGGAAGAGGTATTGTCCAAAGCTTGACCGTAATGCACCTTCTGGTACGGAACTACTAGTTTTAGAAACAAATTGTTCCGTAACTGTATATTCTACTTCTTGGATACTTGATTCCGGTGCGAGTTCTCACATTTGTACAATGAATCAGGATCTGGAACGAAGTAGGAAGCTGGATTCAGGGGAGGTGATGGTCACCGTCGGAAGTGGGCATAGTGTCGAGGCTTCTGATATCGGATCCCTTATGTTGGATTTAGAATCTGGTTTTATTCTCACTTTAGAAGATGTACTTGTTTTGCCCAAGGGGCACAAGAATATTGTATCAATTCCGGTCATGGACCGAAAGGGATTTCACTTCTTTATTGGAGATGGGTCCTGTCGTATTTATTTCAGAAATAAATTGGTTGGTACTGCTACATTATTAAATGGTTTATACCATTTAAATTTAAAGAATAAGACAAGTGTGAACACTATAACTAGGAAGCGTGGTAGGGATGAAAAGAACCAAGCACTTAAGTGGCATCTTAGACTTGGTCATATCGGTCAGACCAAGGTTTATAAAATGGAGAAAGATGGGCTTACGGGTCCATTGGGATCAGATCCCTATCCAACTTGTGAATCTTGCCTTCAAGGCAAAATGACTAAGTTACCCTTCGCAGGGACTTTTGAAAGAGTCAAAAACTGGATTGATCCATACCGACGCCTCGTGGCCCTTTGAAGTGGCACGAGACGGCTTTCGATTTCATTACATTCACCGATGACCATACTGTATGGATTCGTACTTAATGAAACATAAGTCTGAAGCTTTTGATAAATTCAAGGAATTTAAAGCCCTAGTTGAAAATCAAACAGGTAACCGTGTTAAGACTCTTCGGTCAGACCGGGGTGGTGAGTACATGAGTACCGAATTTGATGAGTTCTTAAAAGAACTAGGAATAGTGTCACAATTCAGTCCTCCAGCTACTCCACAATTAAATGGTGTATCAGAAAGAAGGAACCTAACCTTGTTGGACATGGTTCGCTCCATGCTTAACTATACTGATCTACCGATTTATCTGTGGGGTTACGTGCTCCTTACTGCTGTGCATATCTTGAACAGATGTCCTTCCAAATCCGTTCCTAAGACTCCCCATGAGATGTGGAGAGGTAGGAAACCAAGTCTTAATCACATTAGGATTTGGGGATGCCCTGCATATGTCAAGAAGACTAAAGTAGAGAAATTGGAAACTAGGTCTGTGAAAGGTCGTTTCATAGGATATCCAGAGGATTCCATGGGATATCTATTCTACATGCACGAAGATCATAGGATCATCGTTGCTATACAAGCACACTTCCTGGAAGATCAGTTTATTCAGGAAGGAGGGGCAGGTAGAAATATTTCTTTGGAAGAAATAAAAGAAACACCAAATGAGACACCTATGCAAGATATAAGAACCGAACCTTCAAATACGTATACAACCTCGCAAGTCTAGTAGAATTTCTAAATTACCCGAGAGGTATGGCTATCTCGCATCAAGAGGAACCGGGTGTCCATGAGATGACAAAGTAGTCAAGAGAATGATCCTTCTACATACGACCAAGCGATGGTAGATGTTGACTCCACCAAGTGGCAAGAAGCTATGGAAGCCGAGATAGACTCAATGCATGTTAATCGTGTCCTGACTTTAGTAGATCGTCCTAAAGGCATAGTGCCTATTGGAAACAAATGGATCTATAAGAGAAAGACTGATGGAGATGGCAAGGTTGATACCTATAAGGCCAGGCTTGTGGCAAAGGGTTATTCCCAAAGAGAAGGAATCGATTACTTCGAGACCTTCTCGCCTGTAGCTATGATTAAGTCTATTCGCATGATGCTTGCTATAGCAGCCCACTTAGATTATGAAATATGGCAAATGGATGTGAAAACGGCATTCCTAAATGGATTCCTCGAGGAGGAGATTTATATGGAATGCTAAGGGATTCATATCTCAAACCAATATTCATAAAGTATGCAAACTTCAGCGTGCCATTTATGGACTGAAGCAAGCTTCACGGAGTTGGAATCTTCGTTTTAACGAGACAGTCAAAGAGTTTGATTTTGTCCAAAACGAAGAAGAGCCCTGTATTTACAAGAAGGTTAGTGGGAGCAAAATTGCATTCTTAATACTATATGTAGATGACATTCTACTTATAGGAAACGACGTAGGAATGCTCAGTTCTGTGAAAGCTTGGCTTTCTAAAGAGTTCTCAATGAAAGACTTGGGAGAAGCTACCTATATTCTGGGTATTCGTCTCTACCGGGATAGAGCGAAAAGAATGTTAGGTCTTTCCCAAGCCCTATACATAGAAAAAATCCTGAAGCGATTTAGGATGGAAGATTCTAATAGAGGGTTTCTACCTATGCAACATGGTGCAAAACTTTCCTTAGAGATGTGTCCTCAAAGTGAGGAAGATAGAAAGGAAATGAGCAAGGTACCTTATGCTTCGGCAGTAGGTAGCCTTATGTATGCAATGATTTGCACTAGACCGGACATTGCCTATGCTGTGAGCGTAGTAAGTCGGTTTCAGTCAAATCCAGGGCAGGAACATTGGACTGCTATAAAGAACATTCTTAAGTACCTAAGGAGGACTAAAGACTTGGTTCTTACATACGGCGGTGGAGAACTAAGAGTGATGGGTTATACAGACTCAGATTTTTCGGGGGACATGGATGCTCAGATGTCCACATCAGGGTATATCTTTACTCTGAATGGTGGGGCAGTTTCTTGGAGAAGTGCCAAGCAAAGTTCGACTGCTATCTCTACATGTCAATCCGAATATCAGGCAGTCACGGAGGCTGCTAAAGAAGCTTTTTGGATAAAGAAGTTCAATGAGGAACTTCAGGTGGTTCCTAACGCAGAGAAGCCCGTGACACTTGTTGTTGCCCAAAATATTTATCCGAAGATTAATACTGCTGGAAGACGGACAACAAACAAATGCGGGAGCACTTCCGAGAGAAGATAAATAAAACAAGATTTGCCGGGTTTGTTAGGCCCGGGCTTGAATGCTCTCGCGAGATGTTATTAATACAAATATTCGTGGATACAAGTATTAATTAGAGAAATCTAAGTACAATGAGTGTAAAAAGACTCTGTTGATCCGGCTCTTGAGCGAAGCTAGGTGTTCTTCGTCCCGCCGGTAATCTGCTCGAGGAGAAGAGGCCGGGAGAAGTTAGACCGAAAGAAAGCTGTTGCCAAGAGTTGGATGTTTTGCCAAGTGTAAGTATATTGTTTCTGTATGGTATGAAGTGTGAGAATGCAGTGAGTTTAGAGAGTCAGAATCTTGGTTAGTGCAGAAGAGTTTTTGGTTTCTTGGACAAGTGCTGGGAGCCTTGTATATATAGAGGCTGAGGGGCCCTGTCCCCTAGTGGGCGATCGCCTTTCGGCATTTAATGCAATGGGGCGATCGCCCTAAAGGTTACGTGGGCTGCCTGCCAAAAGTCCAAAGCTGGTGGTGGTGGCCACTGCGGTCCAATGAGGATCCAAAGACGCGTCCGAAGCACTTATCACAGGAGGTCCCACTTAGCTACTTTCGGCGGACTTTGTCGGTAGGTGCAGTCCGTAGTCACATGTCTTGTCCGCCAACTCCTTTCGCAGTCTGGGCCATGCCGGTAGGTGAGGTAGGAGACAGTTTGTCGGCGCCTTTTGTGGATCTCGCACGTGGGGCCGGTTTGAGACTTGGTCTTTGCCGACTGGATGGTCATCGGTGGAGATCGTCATGATGCGGTCGATCGGCAGATGCCCCGGGAGGTCGGTCACCAAAGGTCGATCGGCAGATGCCCAGAGAGGATCGTCCGCTAGTCGATCGCCAGGAGTCGGTCGCCGAGTGCCGAGTGATGATCGTATCTGAGGTCGATCGCCCGGCACCGGGACTTGTCCTGGGACCTTCATTTGGCCGATTTAGTTGGTCCGCTGGGTTGAGGCTCGGTCGCCTGGTCGCCGATCGGCAGGCTTGCCTTGGTCGCTCGGCAGTAAGTCGGTCGCTCGGCCTGTAAGTCGGTCGCTCGGCCTCGGAGGCGATCTCCGGTCGGAAGGTGTTAAATCTTGACACAACAACACTGTTTTGTCACAACGACGGAGCTGTTGCACAGGCTATGGAGCCTAGGGCTCACCACAACACCAAACATATTGCGAGAAAATATCATTTTGTTAGAGAAATGGTTCGGGATAGGAATGTTACACTGCAGAGAGTAGACACAGCAAATAACGTTGCTGATCCGCTTACCAAGCCACTATCTCACAAGGTCTTAGAGAGACATCTGGAGAGTATGGGTATTAGATACCATAGTTTATGGCATTGAGTGCAAGTGGGAGATTGTTAGGAATATGCCCTCGAATGCCACTCAGAGGATGAGAGAGTGAGAGCAATTGTATTGTAATTATGAATATTATATTTAATAAGGCAATCATTATTTCTATATTATTGTATATCACTGGCATTGTGATTTGGTATATAGAATAATAGTCCTTGCATTTGAGAGTGAACATTCTACTCCTTATGGAGATAAGCAGATAGGCACTAGAAGTGTTTAGAGCTCGAATGCTTAACTAGTTCGCAAGTCGATAAAACTTAACAGGACATTAAGTTTTAATAAGACTTGTATAACTGATGCTAGGATGTGTGCACGTCTTGATAGCATAGTTATAAGTATATTGGTGGGACCAGTATACTCGAACATGACTCATACTCGATTCATCTGCACGGTATTCACTCTCTGAGATTCGATGAATCGAAAGGTTGTGATAGTATACGTGGACCTTTGACTTGAGGGTTCAGTAGAAGATGTGTCTGTGACGTTTAGTTTGTCATTAGAGTAGTTAGACTCATTTGCTTAATTGCTGAGTCGACCTCGAAGTGCGGACTATACGGGCAGGTAGCAGTCTTTACTGAACGCCAAGAAAGGATTCTATCTCCTGTTAGTGAGCAGGAGAATGTCCTATACGGTTAATGGCAAATAAGATCATAAGTCTTTGGCCAAAGCATTCTGATATAGTCGTATTAGATACACTATTAATCAGTCGGTTTTGATTTGCATTAACACATGTATAGAGTTTAGTCAACAGTAGGGTTTGACTTTACCGTGACCCGAAGACTTGACTGGGACATCTGATGAAGGGTCTATACGTATATAGTATTCACGACATAATGGTTCTGCAATGATTCATTCATTCGTTCTCAGTCGGGGTTTACAGTGCGGCCCGCTAGGCTGGCTAAGTGCTGCCCGCACTCATTGGTTCCTCCCAATGCCGGCTGAGACGAACCTACGGAGTCGCGCAATAGGATAAATGTGAATTAATAATCTCTCTTATAATATTAGATATTAGATATCTAAGTTTGATTTATCGGATAAATCAAATAGCGGTCTTATGAATTGTAAGTAGGTTACTGGGTGATTACTTTAATTCATAAATTATATTTCTTAGAGAAATATATATTTGTGTTTGATATAATTAATTAATTGGATTAATTAATTAGTCCAAACACATTGGAAATAAAACGGATTCGTTTGACGAACATCCGATACACGAGGGATTCGTTTTGTGAACATCCAAGATTACGAGCCGAGTAAATTCGACCCGTCTTCTTGGAAATTTCCCTTAAGGCCGCCCCCCACCCTCACTTGTCTCTTTTATACTTATTTTATGTCACTAGGTGACATATGTGAGGTGTATTTGATACCCTCAATCATGTGTTAAAGGAAGACTTTCATTTTTTTACAAATAAAAGTCTTTAAAAAGGAGAGAGGACAACTTATTCTTGTAAGAACTCAAAATCACGAATTTGAGAGAGAGAGTAAGGTTGAAAACTTCATCTTGATCTTAGAGACAAGATATAAGAAAAATACATTGAGAGAGAAAATTCATACAAGCTTCTCTAGCCGCATTCATGAAGAAAGGAAGCTTGTCGATTTTTCCATCAAGTTCCGGCGTGTGAAGTAGAGGCATCTTGCTTTAGGTGCTTGGAACGAAGGGCTCTTCATCATCATCATCATCATACGAAGGTTTTTCAGAGACATCATAGGTATGGGACTTTGATTCCTTGATCTTCGTATTTTTCTTTTCGTATATACGTTACTTGATCGATCCTCTTAGGGATTCCGTTATTCTTCCGCTGCATTTATTTTCTGTGGAATCTCAACAATTTTTGCATTATTTTGCACAATCCAGTACCTGACCTCGGATCAAACTGTAATAATCAATAAACCACCAATTCATCGAATCAAAAATACCGAAATTCATTGAACCATCAATTCATCCAAATAATTTATACAAATATCAATGTACAATTCATCATATAAATAATTCACACACAAAAACACCAAAATCATATCGCGGGACGATTTCGAACCTCTAAGAAATAATGTCCCCAATCAACTCGAATTTTATTAATAACATCTTGAGACAGTGCTTCAACATCATCAAACATCTGCACATATAAACGTATAATAAACAAACTTTAAATGTAAATGAGTAAACAGTTTTACCACCACTTCAAGTTAAAAATACACTACCTCCATCCAACCACCCAAAATACGCGCTCGGATGATAGTCGACATCCAGTGCATAACATAATAACCACACTCCTAATCTCCAATTTGTTTATTACACTAAAACAAAATAAGACACAATTATGAGTCGCTTTCAGTAAATAAAATCAACACACAACATAGACAGTAAAAAACACACACACTGACACAAACACATAAAGCACACAAACACACACAATGCACACAAAAAAACAAACACACACACACACACACAGCACACACACACATACTGCACACACTGCACACGCACACACACACACACTACACACAGGAAACACACACACACACTGCACACACACTGTGCACACACACAACAGAAAAAAAACCCAACAAAAACACACAATACACACACAACACACACAGCACACACACACACACACTGCACACAAACACATACATACACAAAGTACACACACACACACATTGCACACAAGCAAACACACACACACACGCACATAGTACACAACACACAAACACAAACACACACGCACAGCACACACACACAAACACAAACACAAACACACACACAGCACACACACATATACACACACACACAGTACACAGCACACAAACACACACACAGCGCACACACACACTGCACATAAACACACACACAACACACACACACACACACACACACACACACACTGCACAAACAGGAAACACACACACACACACACACACACACACACACTGCACACACACACACAACAGAAAAAAACCAACACAAACACACAATACACACACAAACATAAACACACACAACACACACAGTACACACAACACACACACACACACACTGCACACAAACATGCACAAACACACACATACACACAGTACACACACACACATTGCACACAAACATACACACACACACACACACAGTACACAGCACACAAACACAAACACACACACACACAGCACACACACACAAACACACAAACACACACACACAGGACACACATACACACAGTACACACACACATTGCACACAAACAAACATACACAAATACACACACACAGCACACACACACACAGCACACACACATCACACAAACACAAACACACACACACAGCGCACACACACACACAAACACAAACACACACACACACACACACCACACACAAACACACAGTACACACACACACATTGCACACAAACAAACATACACAAACACACACACACACATA
The DNA here is from genome assembly GCA_033398695.1 of Orobanche coerulescens. Classification (NCBI taxonomy): domain Eukaryota; kingdom Viridiplantae; phylum Streptophyta; class Magnoliopsida; order Lamiales; family Orobanchaceae; genus Orobanche; species Orobanche coerulescens. Next base: position 47,418,421 of record CM065814.1, read on the forward strand.
GCACACCCACATACATACACACACAGTACACACAGCATACAAACACACACAAACACACACACACAGCACACAAACACACACACACACACACACACACACACACAGAGCGCACACACACAGTGCTACTGCACACACACACACACTGCACACACACACTGCATAGATAAAAAAACAACACAAACAAACGGACACTTCATACACGATATGTTTGGAGAAGATCCTTAAGACGAAAGTTAACATCTATCCCAAAGGGAGAAGATCCTTACGACGTTAACCACGTCTATCCCAAAATAATTTCTGTTTTCAAAAACAATGTTGTCGTACACACTCATATAATTACACACACACACTGCACACACATACACACAGCACACACACAATGCGCACACACACAACAAACAAACACACAAAAACACAAACACACATAAACACAAACAGAAACACACACACACAAAGCACACACACTGCACCCAAACACACACAAACACAAACACAAACACACACACACACACACACACACACACACACTGCACACACATACACACAGCACACACACAATGCGCACACACACAACAAACAAACACACAAAAACACAAACACACATAAACACAAACAGAAACACACACACACAAAGCACACACACTGCACCCAAATACACACAAACACAAACACACACACACACACACACACACACACACACACATCACACACACTGCCACTGCACACACACACTGCCACTGCACAAAAAAAAACACAAACAAACGGACACTTCATACACGATATGTTGGGAGAAGATCCTTAAGACGAAAGTTAACATCTATCCCAAAGGGAGAAGATCCTTACGACGTTAAGCACATCTATCCCAAAATAATTCGTGTTTCCAAAAACAATATTGTTGTACACACTCAAATATTCATACACACAAACACACATATTTACACTCATGTAATTAAATATATTACCTTGGGATATATCCAACTAACCGCCTGCTTTGATTTACTTGTATGCATACCATCCATGGTCTTGAATGCGGTCACGGCACTGCTTAAAAGTAACAATAATATATTGAGTCGTTGATATACAATTTTCAAGCAAATATGTTATAAATAAAATCTTACTTTTGGAGTATGGCCTTAATGCGAGAGTCAGGTCTACTATGTAGTGAGCAAAACCATATAATAGTTCTTATTGCTGGCACAATGACTAGAAGTTGCCAATGATGCCTACATAGATAAATGCGTTTGAAAGAAAGAACATATTACTAAACTATGTTGTAAAAAAATAAAGAAATAGTTTTTTAAAAAGAAAATATTTTGAAATTTACAATCTTTATCTTACTTATGATGGTAAGCTCCCAAGTATATTTACTTCTTCGACTCAAGCATACGCGTCGATATATATCTCGAGATCTCCTCTCCCCTCTGTCCTATATTTTGTATGGATTGAGGATCAGAATATCCATACAAATCCTCGTCCATCGTGCCCACATTCATATTAGACAAATACCTAATTTGTTAAGCAAAATATTAATATAAAAAAAAAACTCCACACACTGCACACACACACACACACACTGCACACACACACACTGCCACACAATAAAAACACACACACACACTGCACACAAACACATACACACACTGCACACACACACACACTGCACACATACACACACACTGCACACACAAACACACACACACACACACACTGCACACACTGCATGCAGTAAAAAACACACACACACTGCACATACACACACACACTGCACACACAATCACACACTGCACACACACACACACAAACACACACTGCACATACACACACACACAGCACATACAAACACACACACACACACACTGTACACACACATACTACGAATGTAAAAAAATTCCATAAAGGAAATTACTCACATAGTCCAAAGCTATAAAACTGATAAACTAAGCCACTTGTTTCCTTGAATGATCTCTAAAATATCAGTGTGAGCGATGTACAATGGAACATCATCACCACCACATCCAAAGATAGTTGCATCCCACGGCACTGATAACGGGTTATTGTAAAGACTCGACGCAGCACTAAGTAAGTCTTTCATGATGTCATCTTTGGTCCTAGACCCGTCATTGTGATGAGCCTGCTTCATTGGTCGCTGAATATCCTATTTCATATAGTAGAGTGTAAAATACATGTACATTTGAAATAATTTATTTTGTTTGAGTTACTAAAAAGAAAAAGAAAATATTTATCTTTGAAAAATCGGAGAAAATAAAATCTTGTGGCCATGCAATAAATCCACCTAAACCTTCCCCCACGACTCTCACCTCATCAGTCGCCACAGGGACTTCAGCGCTGGCATCTACGGCCTCCTCAACCACTACCTTAACCAAATGAGCTGGTAAAGGAGCACAATGTAGGGTCGAATCGCCCTGGATGACCCTACCGATAGCAACTAGACGGGGAGGATGCTCGTCCACATAAAATCCAACTCGATGAGTGTCTCCAGTCATAGGCCTCTCTCCGGAAGGGCCAGAAATAGCATCAGCACAACTCCCCTTCGTGCTAACACGAGTAACCTCATCCGGTGTATGAATATCAACAAGCCGCTGGGAACTAGCACCCATTGTCTGGCCGAACTCTTTCATCAAATTCTGTGTGACATCAAGGGTGATCTCTTTCCTTAGCTGCTCCAACACATCTTTACTTACAGAAGACGTCGGTCCACATCTTTACCCACACCAAAACCAATGCCACGAACACGACCAGGGTACTCGGGTCTCCCAATGGCAGCCGCCAATATATCCTGTCGTCCCTCAGGAATGAAGGTACCTTGTGTATACTGCTTCTCTAAATCATCCTACAAAAATTTAATCTGGCACCATATTACAAAATTTTGAAATATGCAAAGAACTGATACAAGTTGATGAAGGAGAAAAAAAAATATAATAATGTAGATGAAAATAATTGGGTAGAAAAGTGGTTATTTACATTTAATAAAGCAAATAATTTACCTCAAATCTTTAATGTTTGCTAACACTTAGCAACAAAAAAGTGGAGCTTTTTATTTTTCTTACAAGAAAAAATAATTCTTAAAAAAGAACTTATAATCCTCTCGACAATCTCCCGTGCAGCATCGGATGACGTACCCTCCCGTCTTTTTGTTTGACCAAGCTTCCACCTTTGATGACGCGTAGGTGGAGACGGGGGATCAATAACAATATATTCTTCAGATTTAGATACTTCTCGACGCTCCTTCATCTTCCTCTCCATCTCCCGTATATCCACCAAGTCGTACCCTCCTCGAGCTATATAATGCGGAATGTTCATTTTTGCTAATTCCTGTTTCTTACTTCTTTGTTCCTGTTACAAGTATCAAATAATCCATAAACAATTTTATAAATATTTTCAAATTCAAAACATTTTTTTTCATATTTTATGTTCTTAATTAGAAATAGGTTCTTAATTAGAAATTGGTTTATTTGATTCTTGTAAAATTATTCAGATTATTTTACAATCCTTTTATGAATATTGTAATATATATATATATATATATATATTATAAATATTTTCAAATTTAAAATATTTTTTATTTCAGATTTTATGTTATTAATTAGAAATTATTTTATTTGATTGTGCGTTCATTATTTTCAGCATTGAACTTTTAAAAAAAAACTTAAAACATTTTTTTCGGTTATACCTCCCAAGCGGAGTCCTCACGAATCTTTTTGAAGTCTCTCCAGTCCTCCTCGGAGATACCATACTTGTCACAAGGAGATTTTCCTTTACTTGGACCATATATGTACTCACCGGTCAAATCAGACTTAAATTGCCTCCATTTTACGCCAATTAACTGTAAACACGTCTTCTAAAAATGACCAAGATTGTTAATCTGGCTAACATCAAAATTGGCCTACATATTGACAATTAAAACTAGAGTTAGGCACACACAAACTAGAGTTAAACACACACACACACTGCCACACACAGCATACAAACAAACACACACACACACACAGCACACACACACACACACACACACACACACACTGCCACACATACACAAACACACACACATCACACAAACACACACACACAGTACACAAACACACACAGCACAAAAACACACACACAGTACACAAACACACACACACACACATCACACAAACACACACACTACACACACATAGAGCACAAAAACACACACACACATCACACAAACACACACACTACACACACACAGAGCACAAAAACACACACACAGCATACACACTAAAACACACACAGCACAAAACACACACACTGCCACACACACAAAAACACACACACATCACACAAACACACACACACACACACACACACACACAACACACACACACACATACAGCACACACACACAAACAGCATAAAAACACACACAGTACACAAACACACACACACACACAGTACACACACTGCCACACGCAAAAAAAAAACACAGCATACAAACAAACACACACACACACACACAGCACAAAAACACACACACACACAGTACACACACATCACACAAACACACACACAGCACACACACACAGCACAAAAACACACACACACACCCACACAGCACAAAAACACACACACAGCACAAAAAACACACACACACACACACACACAGTACACACACACACTGCCACACACACACACTGCCACACACACACATCACAAACACACACACACACACAACACACACACAGTACACAAACACACACACACACACAGCACAAAAACACACACTGCCACACAAAAAAAAACACAGCATACAAACAAACACACAGACACAGCACAAAAACACACACACACACACAGAGTACACACACTGCCACACACACACAAACACACACACACACATCACACACACACACACACATCACAAAAACACACACAGCTGCCACACAGTAGGGTCACACACACACACTACACACACACACACTGCCACACACACACACACACACACACACACAGTACACACACTGCCACACACACACAAACAAAAAACGCACACATCACACAAACACACACAACACACAAACACACACAAAGTACACACACAATTCTTAATACAAAAAGAGAGTCATGTACCAATATATCCTGCCACAACATTTCTTTATCCGACTTGTCAGTTACTTGCTTCCAACTCTTGTACAGTATCGAGACATGATCTTTGGCAAGTTTTCCCAAGTACGTACTTAACATCAATTTGTGTTCGTATTTGATCTTTTCCCGTACTGGATCAATGTCAACAGGTAATTTTTTTTCGTCAACACAGCGTTTCTACATACTTCTACATCGCGTGGGATTTCTCGATGTAGAAATATTACATGTATGCGCATCGGGAGACCGGGAGGAATGAGGAGAATGAGCGGGAGGAGGAGTGTGAGGGGAACGAGAAGGAGACGCCATGTTCCTACATTAACAAATAAATTTAATCACCAACCACAATATACACTACACACAAAGAACACATACACACACTGCACACATAAAACACACACACGGCACACACTGACACACTACACACACTGCACTCTGAACTCTCACACACACACTGCACACACACAGATTGCACACACTCACACACACTGCACTCTCACACGCACACACTGCACTCTCTCTCACACACACTGCACTCTGCACTCTCTCACACACACACACACTGCACTCTGCACTCTCACACACACTGCACACAATCACACATACTGCACACACACACACACACACACACTACACACACTGCACTCTCACACACACTAACACACACTGCACACACGCACACACTATACACCAATGTTTTAAATTCGCGACTCAGCATTTTGCTCAAATGAGGCGACGCATACGCCTCGAGGCGGAATGAGGCGGAAGCCTCAAAATTTTTAGGAGAAAAATTAAAAAATATACAAAAGTAAACCAACACAAAGTTAGTACTTAATAATATTAATAGTTCAACAAAACTAGAATAAAAATATCAGAATCATTGCATCATTCATCATAAACTCCTCTAAACCAGTGCAATTTATAGTATGGACCTCAGTTCGATTTCAGTTTTTAAGAGTCATTTTTAGCTTTCTACAATAATTTTGTAAGTTTTATTTTATTAATATTTTTGCATATTTAAAACACTGCTTATATGAGAAAGAATGAATGCAAAAGGCTCAATTTATTATATTCGTTTTTTAAAACATTGCTATACACACTACACACACTTCATATACACATACACGCACACATTTTTTAATAACAAATAATGAAATAATCTTAAATACTAAAATATAAAAAATTGATTCTTCATAACAGAACGTTCAACATTAATACTAAAATTCAACAAAACCAACTTTATCATTAACAATGTCACAAAATTGAACATTAATACTACAATTCAACATAATTGACTGTGCCTTCATCATCAACTATCTAACTTGACTCTAGATAACAACGTTTTCCCATATGCCTTCATCATGATCATCTCGAATGGCATGTATGTCGTCTGCTACATTTTCTTCAACGATAGTGGGCATCCGTGTTGATAAAGGAATAAACTCACAAATGTCCAAACTTGACTCTTCAGTTTCATTAATATCCACACTTCTACCCGGAATGACCACTGACAATATTTCATTGCATGGATCCTTGACATAAAACACCTGTTTAGCTTGATATGCCATGATAAAAGGCTCGTCAGTGTAAGCTATCTTAAGAAGATCTACCAATGTAAAGCCCAGTTCATCAATTACCACACCCGTGTTATTATCAACCCACTTACACTTAAAAATAGGCACTCTAAACTTAACATAATCAAGTTCCCATATGTCTTCAATAACTCCATAGTAACTTGTCGATGCCATAACTGGATTTTTATCTTTCGAGCTTGAAAAGTGCATGGACTCGGCTTGAAGAGTAACTCCGCTATTTTGAACCGAACTTTTGTCATCTTGTGACTTTGTATAGAATGAGTACTTAATGATATTATATCCATTCCAAGTTACGACATCGGACTTCGGCCCGTAAGCTAGCCCTTTTAACATTTCAGATGCACTATCACTTTCGAAGATTTGTACCTTAAACCACCTCAAAAAAGTCTTATTATGTTCAATCAACAACCATTTCTCGCTCATTCGGGGATTCTTTGTCTTCAAAAGATTCTTGTGAGCAGACAAGTACGGAAGAACCTCATCAGTGTTATTCAAAACGTACAAATGTGCTGGAAGCACCTCATCGCATTTCTTGGTTAATATTTTAACACCCCGTGTACCCTTTCCATTAAGTTTCCCATCATGTTGAGACTTCGGAAGCCCTACAGATGGTGTTTGTGACATGTAATATGTGCAAAACTCGATTGCTTCTTCTGCAATATACCTCTCAACAATAGATGCTTCTGGACGAAATGGGTTTTTACTATACCCTTTAAAAGTCTTCATGTATCGCTCAATCGGAAACATCAACCCAAATAAACGGGGCCACACTCTTCAATCTCTCTAACTACATGGACAAGTAAGTGAACCATAATATCAAAAAAACAAGGAGGAAAATACATCTCCAATTGGCACAATATAACAACAGCCTCGTTTTCCCACTAATCCAAAACCAAAGGATCAATCACTTTGCTACATATAGAATTGAATAAAAAACACAAGTTGAAGAGATAAATTTACCACTAGAAGGGGGGTTGAATAGTGGTAATGCGGAATAACGAAACTTCTTGCGAATAAATGAAAAATAGTGCGGAAAATAAAGACTCAAAGATTTATAGAGGTTCGGCAACTTGCTTACGTCCTCTGTCTGACTCCCTATTCTATTGGCTCAAGAACAACCACAAATATGACTTGTCTTCGATTGGTCCGAGTATACAACCGTTACAACCGCTTGTCTTCTATCGGTCCAAGCTCAACTTCTCTCTCAATATAAACTTTTGTTTATCTAGTGTTCTATAGGAACTAGATAATCCTCACTATACGAATATGGGAGTATAATCCTAACAATGCCGGATCAAAGATCCTAATAACACCGGATTAGTGACGCTTGATTCGTTTCTCTTACGCTCAAGTGTAAGTGTCCAACACTTACAATCAAATGAAAGAATACAAAGTATAATAAATATTACAAGGTATATCACTCTTTGTATCTCTCTTCTCACAACTTAAAATGTAATAAAAGATATGAAACTGAGCTCAAGTATGCTTTGATTGCTTGTATGCTTGTATGTTTGTATGCTTGAAGTTGTGTATATGATACCCAAGTCCTATGGGTATTTATAGGTGAAAGCCATTCTTCAAATACTGAAAATCGTATTATTAGCGTGCGCTAATAATGCCTTCTAGCGTGCGCTATCGATTCTGACTTGGCTTTCCTGAACGGTCACAAAAACTGTTCCAACGGTAAAATTGTATGGCTAGCGTGTGCTAGTCATGTACTCGTAGCGTGCGTTATTGGTTGGTCAACAGGTCTTCAATCTTAACTTTGAAAGTGTTGGTTTGTCTCCCCAACGTTTCTTTGTCCAATGGCTAAATTTGAACTTAGCGTGCACTAGCAAGCATGCATAGCGTGCGCTAGTATTAATTAATTCCAGCTTTTCTAGCTTTCACGGATCTTCATTGAATCCTGCTTTTCCAACGGTAGAAGCTCAAACGGTAAGCTGTTGACTGATTTAGCATGCGCTAATAATATACCGTAGCGTGCGCTAAATGTTTTCTTTAGTAACGTACGTTACCCTGTGTAGCGTACGTAAAGGTCTTCTCATTTTGAGTCCAGCAACTACTAGACTACTGACCATGATATCCTGTAGCGTGCACAAGTGATGAAGAATAACGTGCGCTAAGTCCTTGTATTAGCATACGTAAATAATTGTTCGTAGCGTGCGCAAAACCCACTACACCATAGATTGGCTATAGCAACCAGATTTCAAAAATTTCATCAGAAAACGTTGCTATTGATAGACCAGCTCGGATATTTTGCAATGCATTTATAAAGTGTTACAATTGAAGCGAAAAAGTTGGAAATAGTGTAAAATTTACATTCTATTGCAACAATTTAAGAATTCGTTGCTGTACATAGCAATTTGGGGCCCAAAATTTAGGTGGGTACTAAGGAAATTGAGCGGGCTTTTGAAAGATTTTGCCTGCCGAATAAAACAAACATTAAAAAAAGCTTAATAATCGCTGTTGCTGGGCGATTTACACACACACTAGGTGCGATTTACACACACACTAGGAATTTCTTCCTCTCGATCGACCCAGATTTTAGTATCATCCTCCGATTCTAGATTTCCTCCATCGCGATTTCAGCTGCTCTTCCTCTTCACGGCGCCCGCCTGGTTACAATAGTTGTACCTGTCCAGCTGCAAAGCAGAGATTGTTCGCATGAATGGCGAATCGACGCTGCTTTGAATCTCTATACCGTTATTGACTGTATTCAGGTTTGGGTTACAGTAAGCCACTGTTACGGGCTTGCCAAGCTTTGGGTTACAGTAAGCCCACACCTATTCAGGTTGATATGTAATTATTCAATTACTTATATTTTGCAAGTTTTTTTTCATGTTTCAGCAATTGAAGATTTGTTGATTGTTTTCCTTGTCCAAAGGCTGCATGCATACCATTGGTGTTGACTGGTCGTGATATATGCGGGAGCGCTATTACTGGTTCTGGAAAAGTGAGTTTTAATCTAAGGTAACCTTGTTTTATTTTTCTTGTAACTCGAGTATCCTCTCTTATGGAAGTTGGAAGATGCACTTCTTTGGTTAGGATTAGTTAATTTTGTTGGCTGGGACGAGGGAGTATGTTTTAGTTGTATTTACATCATAATTCTAGACACATTGCTGGAAATGACATTGTTACAGATTACATTCTAATGTGTGGCAGATTGTTCAAAATGTGTGATGCGCAATAGCTCTGCCTGAATTATTATAAACTATGAATCAACTACGAAAATATGAAGTACGCATGTTGCTTATTCTTTGTGCAAATTAGGAAAATTCTGGTGACCCTGAGGCCTGAGATATAGTGTCATGTAGATCGTGGCTCCTCTTGTATTAATACAACTTATGAGAATATAATATATCGTGTGAAGCAACTTCAAATGAGATTGTTCTTGTTTTTGCTATTAGTTGAGCCCTTGGGTGATGGTTATATAAATAACTAGATATATACAAATTTTGTATTCCAAATACTATTTGATATTTCAATAGCTATCTTCAATTTGAATCCCAAGCACGGAAGATTATATTGTGCTTATTTTTTTACGATATTCTTGGAATAGATGTTTGCATTTGTTATCAAAGTGATTTCAGTATATCAATGAATAAATGGGCTCAGCCAGTAGTACACGTGTTTCAGCCAGCCGTCGTGATAAAGTACATGATAATATGCAAAATCATTACAAGCTGTAACTTACTCAACTAAAAGTAATTTGTCCTTTCTGTTTAGTCCCCTATGGCAGAACACGAAGAGGCTAAGGAATCCATATTGAATCAGAGAAAGGTTCTGAAAGATGGAATATCTCAGTTGCGCTGGGACATTTCATCCTACTCCAAATCAGTAGCCGAGGAGCACACGGGGTGGGGCACCACCTCAATTGATTACAAAATAAAAGAAGATCACCAAGAGCATCTTATCACCACGGCTGATGATAACTATTTTGATGAAAGTGCTCATTTCAAAAGCCACCATCAAGTAATTACAATCAATATTATCGTTTCATTTATTATATTTCTTCCATGTAGTAGTCCAAGTTTATAGTTTCTCGTTCTTTTATTTTTTGCAGGAGGATCACAGACCAGAGGATGATGTTGATGAGCCACCGGCATTCTGTGATGGCAATGATAAAAGATCGTTCTTTGCGCAGGTTGAGGGTGTATCATACAATGCGTGTTCGTTTATGGAGTTGCATCTTTCACGGCCATCACATGGGCTTGCCAAGCTTTGGGTTACAGTAAGCCCACACCTATTCAGGTTGATATGTAATTATTATTTTACTTATATTTTGCAAGTTTTTTTCATGTTTCAGCAATTGAAGATTTGTTGATTGTTTTCCTTGTCCAAAGGCTGCTTGTATACCATTGGTGTTGACTGGGCGTGATATATGCGGGAGGGCTATTACTGGTTCTGGAAAGGTGAGTTTTAATCTAAGGTAACCTTGTTTTATTTTTCTTGTAACTCGAGTATCCTCTCTTATGGAAGTTGGAAGATGCACTTCTTTGGTTAGGATTAGTTAATTTTGTTGGCCGAAGTGATATGCGAGGACAACCAATATACTGTGAAAAGTTATTTTTAGATTGTTTTTGTGACACAGATGAGTCTTTTGAGTTGTGGGATTGATTTTATTTTTGTTTACCCTACAGACTGCTGCCTTTGCCCTCCCAGCATTGGAGAGGCTGTTATACCGGCCAAAGAATAGACTAGCTATCAGGGTCCTAATTCTTACTCCAATAAGAGAGTTGGCTACTCAGTAAGCGTTTTTTCTTGTGAAGTTACTTATGCTCGTTTTATGTTGATTTTCTGGCGATTTCTTTAATTCTGTATTCTGTTTCGGTGTTTCTGTAGGTTAGATTTTGTTGCTAAGTTTTGATTTCATTTTACAACGAACTATGATATGAAATTGCGTTGTGTAGCAAATGCCAACTTATTTCATTGAAAATGAGGAGTGCTTGTTCCCCTTGCCTCTTTTTTTAAGACTACATCGGGATATCATTAGGTCAAAAGGAGAAGGAAGAGGCATAAAGCATTCTAGTTCTTAAGTTGTTTGGAGTTCCTCCCTTCACCTTTGATGCTTAAGAGAGAATTGTTATTCACTCATGACCTAACTGAAGACATCCAGAATCAGCCTTACTAAATTGTTTATTGCAACCTCCGCTTTTGTCTAATTCATATAATCTTAATATCCTAATTAGTGTCTTTGTTCACCCAACATTAGCTTTATCTTCCACCTGTGACTTGAGGGGACTTAATGCACTAATGCTACCATTGGTCACCTGATGGCTGCGATCTAACTATATTATTTTGCTATTGATTGTCTACTCCTCTGTGTTACTCTTTTTCCCAATTTTCCTGTATATACGGTCATTTACTAGATTGTACAACTCATTCTTGTCATTGGCTGGAGCTTCTGAATCAAGATATCAGAGGCCGTCTTGCTGGTATGATATTTCTTTCAAAAGACGAAAGGTTTCATTATTCGTTGAAGAAATATTTTGTAAACACTTGGAAAAAAAAAGTGATCGTGAGCTTCTTGCTGATTTTCCCCCCCTCAAGTGCTGCTTTTGATTTAACTTTTGAAGTTATTCAACTTTTAGCTTCTGTTTACAAACATGGTGTAGTACCCGTAATTTTTATCCCCGGAAATTTTCTATTTTTGGCGGAAGTCTATTTTGACGACTTGCTTGGGACCGTTTCGTCTTCCTGAGAAATGATTAATTCTATACTTTTTGTCATCCGAGTTCGTTTCGTATCGCTCGTTGAATTCGTGTTCTTTATCGACTTTTTCACGTGGGAGTTCGACTTTGTTAGATCACCATTAATTTTTGGTAACTCCAAAAATTCTGAATCTTTGCAATATTATAGAGCATCGAGTTAGCTTTCCAATGGTTCAAACGGTGAGTCAATCGGAGTCCGGACGAGAGAGTTATGGTCGTTTTAACTCACCCGCTCGTTATTGGCGATCACGGCGAACTTCGGCCGTGTCGTCGACACGGCCCGTGCTGCACTCGTCCGGAAATGCCGGAGTTTCGCCGACCAGACTCGCCGTGTCGTCCGACACGGCCCGTGCCGCATTTCTTCCGGATAGGCTCGAACGATCGCTGACACGCCCGACCGTGTCCCGTGACACGGCCGAGTCATGCCTGGGCCGCTGCCGGCGGGTCGCTGTCGGAAGGCCCTCAGCGCCGCGACCGTGTCGGGCAGACACGGTCGAGTCCCTCGCTGCCAATCAGGTAACACGACCGTGCCGACTGCACGGCCGTGTCCGCAGGGCCAACCCCTATAAAAGGCCCCTGCAGACGCTTTTTCCGCCATTTTTCACCTTCTTCTTCTCCTCTTCCGCAGCCTTGGCATGTTCCAATATTGAAGCCATGTTGTTTAACAACATATCCATGGAGTTTTGAGGTTCATATCATCAATCATCCGTCCTATAACATCCTCCGATCTACTGACCGTGCCGATTTCCTAGAAATCTAATTTTGGGGATTTTGGGTATTTTGTTCGATTTCGTCTGTTTAATCCGATTTAACTTAGGATTGATGATTATTTAGATGTATTTTATCATTTCCTTGTTATCCCATGGTTGGATCGTATCGATTCGTTGTTTTGGTCGAGTTCTTGACCGACGCCTTGAAGGTGTCCTAAAATGTCATAGAGGGGTTTTCGGGCGTTCTACGATTATTCTTCCTCGTATGATCGATGATTTATTGAATTTATGTTGTTAGGTCGAATTCTTGTGAAGAACTCAAGTCGAAACCCTTCCGTTCGTTGTCTTCTTCGTGGTTCAAGCTTCCCGGTCGAACCGTGTTCTTCGGGATCTTCGGTAACGTTTATTAAGGCAAGTATACATTTATGATTGTGCGTTCTCGACTTTGAAAGTAAGAGGAATTGATGGCATGATATGAACGAACCGTTTTTACGGCATTCATAGATATATTGATGGCATATTATGAACGAACCGTTTTTACGGCATTCATATATGTATTATTGGCATGTAACGAACGAACCGTTTTGACGGCATTCCTACATGTAACGGCGTATGATCTGAACGAACCGTTTCTACGGCATTCACGTACGTCATGAGATTTTAGTCATTCCGGAATAACTAGTCTTGAATTGATGAATTGACGGATTACATTTACTTTATTGTCGAGAAGTATTATGTTTCATATTGTTATACTTGCACTAGCTATTCGACGGCTAACCCCTTTATGGGGGAAATAAGTTTCATGTATTTCATGTTCCAGGAGAGCGGACCGGTGGGTATCGGGTCGGCATGAAGATGATGGGCAAGTGTGATACCGTGTTTTGTCTCCGGTTATTTTCTTGGATTCCTCCATTCAAAGGTTGTCAGATCGAATGGATTTTTAAATACTCGAGTATTGTATTTCGCTTCTTGATGTTCCGGCCTGTGTTGCCAAGGTATTGATTTGTGCAGTGATGTATATGGTTTCATTGGTTATGGTTTTGAATACCATTTGTATCGTCTTTCTTTCCATTGTATGTAGACCTTCTCGGTCAAGTTTATAGTTCCGCGTATGTTTAGCCTTGTGGGTCCCACGGCGGGGCTCACGGCGCTGTAATATACCCTGAATAACTTGGGGGTGTTACAGAATATGGTATCAGAGCTTAGGTTTATGGATACCTAGGCTGTCGGTCTTTTGGGTCGATTGAGTCGGCATTTGCCCACAGTATCACTACTCTGCCATCATCACAGTGCGACCGGTACTTGTAAGTCCTCTCACTCTTCTTGTATTTTCTTGACCGTTTCGTTTTTAGCTGGGTATTCTTTGGAATTGGTCACTTTGAGAAGGTGTGATTTGGATTATACTTCCGCACGTGTGTGCCCTTTTGAATGTGGGATGTAAGGAGAAGAAGTCGTGACTGTGGTTACGGACTTGAATCCCTCCTTGAGATCTTGTCAAATTGCTAATTTCGATATTAGCGTGTATCGGTATTGTGTTGAGACTTTGTTGGAAGTCGCATGTTAGTACCACGGGAGATCTTCGACTTCACAGACTTGTAAGTATGTTGTTTGGATTATCCGATAATTCTTGGTTAACTTGGTGATTTAGATTTATATGTTGGATATCGTTGATGGATATTTGTGCTTGAGAACGTTGTGAACGTTTGATAATGTTGCTGAATGCGTATATGTATTCATTGTGCCGTATGATCGTTTGGTATGTCGATATATTGGTAGAGAATAGCGGAAATGGCTAAATACAGCTACGTTAGCGCACGCTACAAGGTATGTCTAGCGCGCTAAGATATATACTTAGCGTACGCTACGGTGCATACTTAGCGCACGCTCAGAGAGTCGGTTACGTACGCTAAGGAGGACCCCTAAAGTACGTAACGATTGGCCGGGTTAGTTTCGGCCGTGGCCGGCAGTAGGCCTGTGTTGATTTTTATATTCATTAGCGCACGCTAACGCATGTTGGTTAGCGCACGCTAACACCAGATCACCAATAATGGAATCTTAGCTTTAGCGGGTGGACCCGCCATGTTCGACGCGTGTTCGAGATAAGGTCAACGAGTGCTTGTCGTGTAGAGCTAGCGTACGCTAAAACCGTATGATTAGCGCACGCTAATTCCATATCGGTCAAAGGAATCCCGATAATCGCGGATGTTTTCGGCATATGGGGGCACGATACTGTAGCAAGTCAACGACGATTAGCGCGCGTAAAGGTCGAAGAATAGCGCACGCTACTGAGCATTTCATCAGACGAGTCAACGCTCGTTAGCGTACGCTAATGTATGGGCATTACGACGTTAGATGAGTTTCGGGCAAAGTGTAGTAGCTTCTGGACTGCCCGATAACGCACGCTGTCAAGGAAGGATAGCGCACGCTAGTCATGTAGCGCATGCTAAATATAAGGTCTAGCGCGCGCTAGCGATGTGTTTTATAGAGAGGGTTGACGAGTGCTTTGAGGCATTTTGTCCATTCTCTTTCCTTCAGTCAATAGGGAGAACCTTGGGAAGTACTTGAAGTTCCTAAACATTGAGAGATTATTCTCTCAAACCAGATTAAGATGGAGAGCTCGGATTTAAGTTTTGTTCTTGATGTTTTTGATGATTCTTGGAATGGAGATCATTATTCTTCCTCGTGGTTCGTCCATACATGGTAGTCCTCGTATCCATTTGATAGTGGTTCATTTCTTTAAGGATTACTACTTGGGAGGGAGTGTGTTGGGAATCGTGTATTTTGATGTTCGTTTTATTTCGATGAAAATGCATAAATTGGATTATACGTTTATCCGCTATGAATATTTTGAAATAGCTTTTGGTATATTGCCAATCAATTTTTATTTCAGAAACCGATTCCCTAAACCGAAGTTTTTGGCATTTTGACCTTGATCGCTTTGACGGTATTTGGAAAATGATTTTTTTAGTATTTGAAAAATATTACCGTCATCGGTCTTTTTAACATTTTTGAAATGATGTGAAGAAATTGTGCTTAGCCCGGTAAATCCTTGTGAGAAGGGTTTACGGCGTGTAATATTCCTGGAGGATGCAGGGTGTTACAATCTTGGTATCATGTGATAATGTCAGACGAGATTTATTGGAATCGTAATAAGAGATTCGGATGTTGATATGATTATTGAGATCTTCTTCATATGACGATAAGGGTTTTGTTCGATTCTTGAGGTTGTATGAATGACATGATGAAGGAAATGATAACGTGGAGATATATATACCTCGGATATGTTGTTCGAACGTGATTTCGGATATTTCATACTCTTTCGTAACTCTTGAATTATCCGAGGTGATGAAAATTTTTTTAAGAAGGTTGATGTTTTGAATAGGAATATGGAATATTCATATCTAGAGCTAAACTATGTGTTGGAAATAATATTCGTATAGGAAATACGAATGTGATCATGAGCTTGATGAGACTATTATTCATCTTGGAATTTGGAAGCCCATACGTATGGAGCAAGTATTCAAATCGAATGATTGGATTGTTTGATGACCTTTTAATATGATTATCTATTGTTTAGAACCGATCGGATGATTCGAATTGATAACGGTCATAAGTAAATTTTAACGATGGGTTTACGAGAAGGGAACCTGTCAATTCGTATTTAAGAATTGAGTTTGGGACATTTAGACCCTTATTATTAGTCCGAATTGGTTGCTGATATGATCATCATACTTGACTCGTATTGTGGACGGGATTTGTAAGCGTCGGAGTTGGATTGTTCGGTGTGATTAGTCGAGATATGGTAAAGCGATTGAGTTCGTGGTTTGGTGGTATTGATGTTGGTCGTCATCGAACGATTAATTATCAATCCTTCGTTTCTGAGAAGATATGATGTTTGATCATAGATTATGAAGTGTTGTGTTGCGGTTAAGGTTGAAGGGTTCGTAGATTAACTTGGTCGGGACTGAGGAACTCGTAAGACGAAATCAACTGAATTGGTAACAGTTCGATGTATTGATATCGAGGCATGTTTTATACTTGTACTAATCAATGAGATTAATGTTATCGTGTAAGTGTACGAATGTGTGTATCATTTCGAGACTCGGCCTCTTTATGATTGTATTGATATCAAGGGATTGGTTGACACGACGCCGTCGACAAATCATACCAAATATTCTTGTTGTTTGTAAATGGCCGGTTCAAGGCATTACGATACTTGTTGGTGAAGTTGCTATCGATAGCCGGTTCGCGGTATCGATGTATCGGTTATTATTGTTCGCGATTAATGTCGTTCTGAGACATCGTTGAATCTTTGTCGTCGAATTGGGTCCGTTGCTATGATGTTGCGTTAACCGATTGGGGACGTTTGATATATCCTTTTGTCATCTCCGTTTGGTGGTCGATTTAAGACACCGGACATCTATTCTATCGTATTATTGATTATCGATTGACCGTTCTAAGGTAATCGAGGTATTGAATTGGGATTATCAAGATAATTCCCATCCGTTGTCAAAGATATTCTCATCCGTTGTATCGTTGTTATCGATTGGCCATTCTACGGTAATCGAAGCATTGAATTGGGGTATCGAGGATAGTTCCCATCCGTTGAATTATTATTGTCGTGTTGGCCGACTCAAGACAGCACATTATTATTCTTGTGAACTCGGTAATTTTGTGATCGTTGAGAGCTGAGGATTTCCCGAATTGTGGTGTTGTGGTTGTTGCCGTGTTAATCGGTCCTTAAGGAATTCTGATCCCAGGATGGTCGTTTCGAATATCGTTGGTCGTGTCGATCTTTCCTTATTCGTGTGTCATCGTTCACTTGATGAGTCGTATGATCTATATTGGATGTTTTATCCTTTGAGTTTCGTTGTCATGTTGTATCGTGACATATCCGGAATCATATCTGCGTGCCGATTGGTTATTGTGTAGGATTTTTAGCCATGCACACGATGGTCATGCGTGGATGTTTCCGCATTGGACCGTGCACACGAGACGTTAGTTCGTAAGGCTAATTAGGTACATTGTCCCACGTATATTTCTGGATTCCGTATACGGGGTGGACATGTGCACGGACACATTTCCGGATCGGGCGTACTGTGATGTCCATCTTGAGCCATACAATTTTGTTCGTTCATAGACCATGTTTGATTGGATGTGTTCGACGTGTTGTGATTGAGCGTTCATACGCCCGAGGGGTATGTTCGACAGTCAGGTTGATTTCTTTGAGATCTATTTTGTGATGATTTACAGCTTTGGGCTGTTCGGCTTTCAGGCCATTATGATGTATCGGTATTTTCCGTTGGAGCCTTCGGGCATTGTGAATTCGTATCTTTTCGGCATTGGTTCGGTTTGCCTTCGGGTAATGTATTGTGGTGTTCTATATTGATGATTCGCCGTTTGGGCGTAAGTTTCGGTTCTTGTGCATCTCGTTGAGCTTTTCCTGGCGAAATATTTCTTCTCCCTACCTGTTTTAAGTTTCGGGACGAAACTTCTTTTAAGGAGGGTAGAATGTAGTACCCGTAATTTTTATCCCCGGAAATTTTCTATTTTTGGCGGAAGTCTATTTTGACGACTTGCTTGGGACCGTTTCGTCTTCCTGAGAAATGATTAATTCTATACTTTTTGTCATCCGAGTTCGTTTCGGTATCGTTCTGTTGAATTCCGTGTTCTTTATCGACTTTTTCACGTGGGAGTTCGACTTTGTTAGATCACCATTAATTTTTGGTAACTCCAAAAATTCTGAATCTTTGCAATATTATAGAGCATCGAGTTAGCTTTCCAATGGTTCAAACGGTGAGTCAATCGAGTCCGACGAGAGAGTTATGGTGGTTTTAACTCACCCGCTCGTTATTGGCGATCACTGCCGGCGAACTTCGGCCGTGTCGTCCGACACGGCCCGTGCCCATTCGTCCGGAAATGCCGGAGTTTCGCCGACCAGACTCGGCCGTGTCGTCCGACACGGCCCGTGCCGCACTCTTCGGATAGGCCTGGAGCATCGCCGACACGCCCGACCGTGTCCCGGGACACGGTCGAGTCATGCCCGATCATTTGTCGGGCGGGTCATTGTCGGAAGGCCCTCGGCCGCGACCGTGTCAAGCGGGACACGGTCGAGTCCTGTCGGCCAATCGTGCAACACGACCGTGCCCGGCCGGCAGGCCGTGTCAGTGACGATCAACCCCTATAAAGGCCTATGAGACGTTTTTCTGGCCATTTTTCACCTTCTTCTCCTCTTCAGCAGCTTGGCATGTTCCAATATTGAAGCCATGTTGTTTAACAACATATACATGGAGTTTTGAGGTTCATATCATCAATCATCCGTCCTATAACATCCTCCGATCTACCGAATCAGGTCAGATTTCCTAGAAATCTAATTTTGGGGATTTTGGGTATTTTGTTCGATTTCGTCCGTTTAATCCGATTTAACTTAGGATTGATGATTATTTAGATGTATTTTATCATTTCCCTTGTTATCCCATGGTTGGATCGTATCGATTCGTTGTTTTGGTCGAGTTCTTGACCGACGCCTTGAAGGTGTCCGGTAAAATGTCATAGAGGGGTTTTCGGGCGTTCTACGATTATTCTTCCTCGTATGATCGATGATTTATTGAATTTATGTTGTTAGGGTCGAATTCTTGTGAAGAACTCAAGTCGAAACCCTTCCGTTCGTTGTCTTCTTCGTGGTTCAAGCTTCCCGGTCGAACCGTGTTCTTCGGGATCTTCGGTAACGTTTATTAAGGCAAGTATACATTTATGATTGTGCGTTCTCGACTTTGAAAGTAAGAGGAATTGATGGCATGATATGAACGAACCGTTTTTACGGCATTCATAGATATATTGATGGCATATTATGAACGAACCGTTTTTACGGCATTCATATATGTATTATTGGCATGTAACGAACGAACCGTTTTGACGGCATTCCTACATGTAACGGCGTATGATCTGAACGAACCGTTTCTACGGCATTCACGTACGTCATGAGATTTTAGTCATTCCGGAATAACTAGTCTTGAATTGATGAATTGACGGATTACATTTACTTTATTGTCGAGAAGTATTATGTTTCATATTGTTATACTTGCACTAGCTATTCGACGGCTAACCCCTTTATGGGGGAAATACGTTTCATGTATTTCAGGTTCCAGGAGAGCGGACCGGTGGGTATCGGGTCGGCATGAAGATGATGGGCAAGTGTGATACTGTGTTTTGTCTCCGGTTATTTTCTTGGATTCCTCCATTCAGTGTTGTTGTACTGGAATGGATTTTTAAATACTCGAGTATTGTATTTCAGTTTCCTTGATGTTCCGGCCTGTGTTGCCAAGGTATTGATTTGTGCAGTGATGTATATGGTTTCATTGGTTATGGTTTTGAATACCATTTGTATCGTCTTTCTTTCCATTGTATGTAGACCTTCTCGGTCAAGTTTATAGTTCCGCGTATGTTTAGCCTTGTGGGTCCCACGGCGGGGCTCACGGCGCTGTAATATACCCTGAATAACTTGGGGGTGTTACACATGGGCAACTTGTAATTCGCTTCAACAGTTGTGGGAGTTGAATTATTAACAGGGTTCGGTATCTATTTGCAGCATTAAGACACAGTAAGCGAAGAGTCCGGGCTGTTATAAACTACTTTTAGGCCGGGTTTTACATTAATTTCATCGTCTCTCCCGTTCGATCACTTCTTTTCTTTTTCTATTTTTTCTTTTTCGTTTACCGATTACCGTTTTGTAAAGTGGTGTAGCTAAGCATATTCCTTTCTATTGTTGTTATCAGGAAAGTTGGCTGAACCAAGTGAAGGAAATGCAACTGCATTGTGAAAGCGGTCTCCGTAATAGTTTGTGTAATGCTTCACAAGAGTCGGATGCAACGGGAAATTTCACAAGGTAAAAGAATATCAATATAGAGTATCACAAGGCGTTGTTTTGATTTTGTCTGAGGGCAATTATATCTCTTTGAAGCCATTGCATTATTTAATCTACTTTGTGATGAGCTAACTTTTTTTTTTCTAATTTCAGATTGGGAGAAGTCCATAATGATTCAGAGAAGGATTTAAATGTGCTACTACTTCTATTGAGGACGGAGATGAGACGGATGAAGATGAAGATAGATGAAGATGAAGATGAAGAGGAAGAGGAATAGGAAGAGGAAGAAGAGCCATGACTCATGTTTATATAATGTTTAACTAAGATATTGGTCTATGTATTACTAAGTTAGATTGTGTGTCACTTGAACTTAGTTATTTTGCTTCAACTTGGTCATTTTCCTAAACTTAGTCTGAGTGAATTTATTGATGTTGGAACAACAGTAATATTGCTCGGTTGGATTGATGTTACGATATACTAATTGAAATAAATCTAATGGTCATGCCAGTTTTTTTATTTAGCATTGCAATAGAAGCTTAAATGCTGCCATGTATGTCATATTCATTAATAAAATTAGATTGCATTTGATTCTAAATACGTTGCAATTGGGCATATATATGTTGCCTTAGGGTTGCCTGAATTCATGTATTGCAACAATTAACACAAAAAAATCGTTGCAAAAAAATGTTGCCATAGGTAGTCCAAGATATTGCAATGGTGTTAAACATGTTGCTATAGCCGTTAAATCGTTGCCATATACTATATTTGCAACGATAATATGCCGTTGCAATATGGTACCAAATTTGTTGCCATAAGGGCCCTATGGCAACCAGAGCAAAGTGCACGCTTGATTTTTGCATAATCGTTGCAATAGGCCCTATTGCAATGAATTTAGGGCATATTGCAACGTATTTTACACGTTGCTGTATGCAATCTATGGTGTAGTGACCGCTTCCTTTTTCTTTCCAGACCTTACTGTCCTCTGACTGAATGATGCGATAGCGTGCGTTAATATTGTTGTATAGCGTGCGCTAACTGTAGTAATTTAGCGTGCGCTATCCATCAGGTAACTTCACTAGACTGCAGCTGACTGACTAGGCTGTATATGCATTCCTCGATAGCGTGCGCTACTCTGGTATAGGTAGCGTGCGCTAACACCATTTTGCTCCTTCAATATAACAACGTGCTCAGATTGATATAATTAAATGTTTTGAATGAAATTATCATCAAAATACATTTTGAGTCAACAATCTCCCCCTTTTTGATGATGTCAAAACATTTAATTTATACCTGCAAAAACATTTTAAATGATTCGAATCAAGGTAACTTGTTCGATATATTAGTGTGTTTCGGTTTTTGGAGTATTCTCCCCCTTTTTGACATAAACAAAAAGGAACTCCCCCTGAATTGTTGCATTTTTAAAAAATAATACCAACGAAAATATCATTAACCAAAACGAAATCACGTAAACAACAATACCAAATGAAGCGAAATGCAATTTCCATTAAAACAAAGTTCAAGAAATACATAAAATTTCAAGACATAAAACATAAAAACCATTCAAATGATAAGTTTCTACAATCAAGCATCAAATTCCTAGATTCTAAGGTGCTGGATCGGAAGAGGAGGATGGGAATGGGAACGACGGATGTATGTATCGAATGAAATCGGATATCAGCCCGCGAACTTCCCCTACTTATGAACGAAGAGACCCGACTTCCGCGCGAAGAGACCGAACATCCTCTCGAATTTCCAGCTGAGAGGTCTCGATGCTCCGCATCCGAGCGCAAAGATCAATTTCTTCTTCCTCCGTGACGGCGTCTCGCATCGGTCGCTTCCCTTTCGTCTTCGGGTGGCGAACAAATTTTCCGGTTTGCATCTCCCGAAGCGTGTGGGGTCCTCGGTGCATCACACGTTCGACCGGTGTTGGCATTCGCGTCCCCTTCGGTACTTGATCATCTTCTCGAAGATACGGAAACAACACCCAACCTCTATTATATGTTTCAAC
This sequence comes from Orobanche coerulescens, assembly GCA_033398695.1. Classification (NCBI taxonomy): domain Eukaryota; kingdom Viridiplantae; phylum Streptophyta; class Magnoliopsida; order Lamiales; family Orobanchaceae; genus Orobanche; species Orobanche coerulescens. The sequence goes on from CM065814.1 coordinate 47,441,433, forward strand.
ATAATGCATAGCTTTGAGGGTGAGGTCGCTTATTTCGTGTCCTCGAGACACCGGAATGGGTGCCTCACCAGACAAGTCGACGTGAAAGTGTCGGAAGATCACCGTAAGAATAGAGCCGAAAGGTAGCCCCGATTTTCGAGTCCTCGACATATAATGCTTTGATCAAAATGAGTCCCCTTTCGCCTTCATCAAGTTTAGCACAATACCGGTAAACTCCACTTTGTCATCCTTCAACACAAGATACACCACATTTTTGTCGACGCCTACTAGCTTGTGTTGGGTATTAACTTTTGGCATCAAGCACTTGGTTAGGGCGGACAACAACAAGCGAATGTGGATGCTGAAATCATTATTCTCGAAAACGTCATCCGTAACTTCGATGACCGTTTTCGAGCACAAAAGGTCAGCGACATCTCTCTCGGACACAAGATATTCTTCGGCAATAGTTTTCCCACAACAGTCATATCCATCCTTCGATAAGCCAAATAACTTGTGAAGTATTTCCGAGGTAATCTTCACCACAGTTCCTTTCACCAGGCTACCAAGCACTAATCCACCATCACCATCACCATCACCCAAATGCAAATTGGCATAAAACTCACGGACACAGGAAGGGTAAACAATTTCCCTGCACTCAATAAACCGAGCTATCCCTAAAGCTTCAAAAAACTCACGAATACTGACCTTTGCTCGTTCAAGACTGCTGAAATTGAAGACGTAGTAGTCGGTAAGATTCTACTGAGGAAGGATATCGAAGAACACCTTCGATGCGGCGTAGGAGACAAATTGGGTCGCGTCGTATTCGGTTTTGAGAGGGCGTTTGTAGGTTTTCTTCATGGTTTTACGTCCCTTGCTAGACATACTGAGGAAATTTGAAGATTTGAGGGAGAAATATGAAGTTTGAATGTTCGGATTTTGCGGCTAGGGTTTTGCTGGAAGAGGTTTTCTTGCGTTTACATACGTTAAGAAAGGATGAAAGTGTTTCTGGGTCGTACGGAGTTTATATAGTCAACTGGGCTTTTAATTAGCATACGCTAGAAACATAAGGTTAGCGTACGTTAGGTAAAGATAGGAAGCTCACTGGACTGTCCAGTAGCTGATTTGGAATACGAAAGGTTTTAATTAGCATACGTAAGGCAGAGACGGTTAGCGTACGCTATCGAAAGCAGTAATTAGCCCGCGTTAAGAAAGTGAAGCTAGCGTGCGCTAGCGAATGAAGCGAATCAAGGATATTGATTTCTTGAGTAGAAACCTTATTTTAAAAATTATCTACATGTCCCATACCAAGTTGTAAACGAATAGAATTAAAAGATTCTTCGGGATGAGGTTTTCTAAAAATAACAGCAAGTTGGTCCTTCATCCCGACAAAAATTAAACAGATATCTTTCTTCTGAACATGATCGCGTAGAAAATGATGTCTAATGTCTATATGCTTAGTTCTACTATGCAACACAGGATTTTTACTCAGATTAATCGCACTGGTATTATCACATAGAATAGGGGTATTTTCAAAATATATGTCGTAGTCGCGGAGTTGATTTTTAATCCATAACACTAAGCACAGGCGCTCCCTGCAGCAACATATTCGGCCTCAGCTGTAGACAATGCTACATTGGTTTGCTTTTTACTTCCCCAAGATATTAAACATGATCCAATGAAATGACACGTACCGCTATTACTCTTTTTGTCAATTTTACATCCGCCGTAATTGGCATCACTATATGCAATTAAATTAAAATCCAAGAAAGAAGGATACCATAGACATAGTCCAATAGTCCCTTTTAAGTAGCGAAAAATGCGTTTACAAGCAATTAAATGTGATTCCTTGGGATTATCTTGGAATCGAGCACATAAACATGTAGCAAAAATTATGTCTGGCCTAGATGCAGTCAAATATAACAAAGATCCGATCATACCTCGATATAGTTTTTGATCTACGGATTTGCCATTTTCATCTTTTTCAAGCTTTAATGATGAAGACATTGGCGTAGATATCACCTTTCTACTTTCCATTTTGATTTTCTTGAGGAGGTCGTTTGAGTACTTCGTTTGATGGATAAAGATTCCATCTCCACATTGCTTGATTTGAAGCCCGAGGAAGAATGTTAATTCTCCCATCATACTCATCTCGAACTCTCCTTTCATAAGACTAGAGAAATCTTGGCACAAAGATTCATTAGTAACTCCAAATACAATGTCATCAACGTAGATTTGGCAAACAAGTATATCATCATTCAATATTTTCACAAACAAGGTATTATCGACTTTACCTCTTTTATAGTCATTTGCAATTAAAAATTGACTTAAACGATCATACCATGCTCGGGGTGCTTGTTTGAACCCGTAGAGTGCCTTGTTGAACTTGTAGACATGATCCGAAAATTGATGATCTTCAAAACCGGGAGGTTGCTTGACGTAGACTTTTTCTTGAATGTAGCCATTTAAGAATGCACTTTTCACATCCATTTGAAATAGCTTGATCTTTTTGTGGGCGGCAAATGCACATAACAAGCGAATGGCTTCGAGTCGGGCCACGGGAGCAAAACTTTCTTCGTAATCAAGACCTTCCTCTTGATTATACCCTTGAGCGACCAAACGAGATTTATTTTGAATTGGATAACCGTCTTTGTCACTCTTAATTTTATGCACACATTTAGTTACGATAATTGTTTTATCTTTAGGAGCGGGAACTAAATTCCATACATTATTGTGCATGAATTGCACAAGATCCTCTTGCATTGCCATCACCTAACTTTCATCATCGAGAGCTTCGGATATATTCTTGGGAACTATTTCAGATATAAAAGCACAATGAGCCATAAATTCGGTGGTTCTCCTTTGGGTTTGAATACCGTCTTCAATGTTTCCAGTCACTAGATCCTTTGGATGGTCTTTGATGTGCCTCCAATCTTTCGGTAAATCAACGATTGTGTTCGTTTCGATTTCCGAAATTTTCTTCACTTCGGGTGAGGGATCCGAAAAAGTACCTGCATCATCAAAGTATTCTACCTTTCTCGGGGGTGAGATCATATCATTGAATTTAACATGAATGGATTCTTCAACTTTATTCGTTCTAATGTTATAAATGCGATATGCTTTGCTATTTGTACAATAACCAAGAAATATTCCGGAGTTGGATTTAGCATCAAATTTGCCCAAGTTATCCTTACCATTGTTTAACATAAATACATTGCAACCAAAAGGATGAAAATAAGCTATATTGGGCTTTTTGCCCTTCCATAATTCATACGGGGTTTTAAGATGAGTTCTACGAACATGAACCCGGTTAATCACATAGCACGCCGTAAAGATTGCTTCGGCCCAAAAGTATCGTGGAAGAGAGTATTCATTAAGCATAGTCCTCGACATTTCTTCCAAAGATCGGTTTTTTCTTTCAACAACTCTATTTTGTTGAGGCGTTCTAGGAGCCGAAAAGTTATGATTAATCCCGTATTTATCACATAGGAGTTCAAACGGAGTGCAATCAAATTCACCTCCGTGATCGGTGCGAATAGAAATTATGGAGAGATTTTTCTCATTTGATACCAAACGACACCATTTAGAAAACTCGGAAAATACATCATCCTTATGAGCTAAAAATCTAACCCAAGTAAATCGAGAGAAATCATCAACAATAACCAAAGTGTAAAGTTTGCCATTTTAACAAACATGTCTAGATGGTCCAATAAAATCCATATGCACAAGTTCAAGAACGCGACTAGTAGAAACCTCGAATTTTGGTTTAAAATATTCTTGAGTGTGTTTCCCTTTTATGCATGATTCACACAAATGCTTTCTATCAAACTCGAGTTTGGGCAATCCACGTACAAGGTCGTGTCTAGATAAAATAGAAATGATAGGTAAAGAAGTATGCCCCAATTTTCGATGCCATAAATATGCATTATCATCCAAAGTAATAAGACATTTTTCATTGAATGAATTTTTATCATTAAGATCAACGATATACATGTTTTCACATCTCAAACCGATGAATGCAATTTTATTATTTCTAAATGCCGTGCAATGCGTTTGATCAAAGAGAATTTTAAAACCTTCATCGCAAAGTTGTGAAACGCTAAGAAGATTATGATGAAAACCCTCAACAAACAATACTTTGTTGATAGAGGGAGAAGGTTCCTTACCGATTTTGCCGATGCCTTTGATTTTTCCCTTTTGATTATCCCCAAAGGTCACATGTCCTTGTTCTTGATATTAGAGGTCTTCAAATAAGTCCTCGGAGCTGCACATGTGCCTTGAGCATCAGCTATCAATGTACCACTTGCTTTTCCTTGGTGCCGGTACCTACAAAAATAGAATTTCTCGGTTGTTCGGTACCCAAGCCCGTTTGGGTCCTCCAAAGTTAACTATGCTTATAGCATTTGGAAGAATTGTCCCTTTAGGAACCCATATTTGTTTAACCTTGATGGTTCTCAACTTTGAACGAACATTAACATCATGAACTCGTTTGAAAAGATCTTTTGAGTTCTCGGTTTCGGTTTTCTTTATTTTGTCTAGGCTGATAAAAGATTGTTCCCTTTTAAATGGATCGAAACCGAGACCATGTTTTAGCAATGGGGATTTTTGAATAGATAGAAGCCTTTCGAATTTCTCGTTTCCGAGAGTAAATTTGTTCAAAATATATTTTAGCTCCTTTTGAGTTTTCGTCAACTCGATTTTCAAAACATTTTCCTTTTCAAGGCATAAGGTATGGTCGATCTCAATAGTTTTGCCTTTGTTTTGAAGGGAGGAATTTTCGAGTTCTAGAGATTTTATTTTTCTCTCTAAAGATATATTTAATTTAACCATCTCGTCATACTCCGTGTTCAAGGATTCAAACGCACTTAATAACTCATCGTCATGATGAACTTCTTGTGAATCACAAAAATCAAAAGAATCATATTCGTCATCATTGAGTTTAGAGCTTACCTCGATATTGCTTTCGGAATCGAGTGCCATGAATGCGAGATTCGCGTCTAGAGATCTTTCAATCTCCTCCTCGTCATCACTCCAAGAAGCGATTAGGACCTCCTTCTTTTTGAATCTTTCCATTTGAGGCTTTGAAGAGGATCCTCGGCATTCTTTGGCATAGTGACCGGTTTGACCACATTTCTGACAATTATTGTCGAACTTCTTTATAGGAGTATAGCCACTCTTCTTTTTCTCCGGTTTACCATCCCGACCAAGAAAACTTCGCCTCTTTTGAATCAGGCTTTTATACCTTCTAAAGTTCTTGGTGTAGAGAGCAAGTTCCTCACCGTCTTCATCTTCGGGAACATCTTCCTCAACATCGCTATCAACATTGAATGCGACTACTCTTTCACGAGGTTTGGTTTGGTGCCTCTTGACTTGAGAATGATCTCATAATTGATGAGTGACCCGATGAGGGTACTAAACTCGAGCTTGTTGAGATCTTTGGATTCCATAATCGCGGTAACCGTAGCATGCCATTCTCGTGGCAACGAGCGAAGAATTTTCTTTGCTTTGTCGCTGCTCGACATAGGCTTTCCGAAAGATGCAAGACCATTGGTTATAGCCGAAAATCGATCCAACATATTTGTGATCGTTTCCTCATCCTTCATGGAGAAAAGTTCGTAGTCATGAAGTAGCATGTTGATTTTGGTTTCCTTGACTTGGGTGGTTCCCTCATGAGTGACTTCGAGAATTTCCTAAATTTCCTTTGCGCTTTCATAGGACGATATCCTATTGAGTTCTTCGGGATTAAGAGCGCAATAGAGAAGTTGAGTAGCTCGTAAGTTGATGTGTGTGTTCCTCCAATCCTCGTCATTGAATTCGTCGAACTTTTTCAATGATCCATCCTCTTTCTTAGCAAGCTTCGGACCAAGAGCAATAACTTTCCAAATTTCAATATCATAGGCTTGAACGAAGATAGCCATTTTCTAGTGGGCTGACCCCGACCTCTCCCCCAGCCGACACTCTGCGGAGACTGAGAAGCAAATGACCCTTGGTTCACACTCGGTTCCCTAAGCGCTGGAAAAGAAGCCTGGGCGCCGAGAGTCTTCCCCACACGATCACAAAAGGAAGCCTTGTGGCCCGGCTGGCCACAAGTATGACAAGCCAACTGCGGACGAGGACACTCCCGGTTCCTATGGCCCAGCTGGCCACAGCTATAACATTTGATCTTTTGAGTGGGGGCGCTGATAGCACCTCAAAAGCCCCCATAAAAACCAGCCGAACCGCCTGTAGGAACGTTAGCAGACTGAGGCTTCTGCTAAACTCTGCCCTTGTGACCCGAAAAGTTACCGACAGACTTCTATTTCTTACTTTCTCGAGCCACCTCACTGGCTGTCAAGGACATATCATAAGCAATAGCTCTACTCTGATAGTCCTTTAGGGTGGTGCAGGCGAGCCCAAACATGTAATCACGAATCTTCGGTTTCATCCATCTAGAAAAGTGGCAAATCTTGTCACTCTTCTCCGTAACCTAGGCCTTCACGTAGCCCAATTCTCGGTTGAAATATGCAATGGCCTGAGAAACCGAAATATCTCGAGGCTCAGCATCATAAAAAGCATGGACTCGAGCCTGACGAACTGGCCACGGACAATACTCATCTTCCATAAGGTCTCTGAACTCGGCCCACGAAGCAATATGATCCTGAGGCTCAACGGCCTCCCACCAATCAGCAGCCTCCCAGTGAGAAAATACTAGGCGATAGGGACCTTGCGATCCTCAGGGCAGTTAGTGGCAACAAAGATCTTAGACATCTCCTTGATCCACCTCTCCCAGTTAATCGCGTCTGAAGCCCCAGAAAACTGAGAAGGATGCATCTTGGTGACATCCTGAAGCCAACGATCTGTTCCAGCCTGAGTAGTACGAGCCAGAGCTGGGTTCTGAACTGCCTAGGCTATCGTATCTATTTGGTTCACCATTTGTTGAATCATAGCTGCAACACCCATGTCGGCGCCGTTGCAGGCTGTATCGTCTCGAGTGGCAGTATGGCCATGACGACCATCATTACTGCCGGCTCCAGAAGTGTGTGACGTGGCCGCCCCACTGGCTGCCCTACATCCCCGGCCGCATCCACGACCACGGCCACAACCTCTGCCACGACCTATTCCAGCATCCATACTGGAGATAAGAGCTGGCAAAAGCAATTCGATGATAAGAACGAGAGGAAAAACTGTCACAGTTCATGAAACGGAAGTGCGATACGAGGAAACAAGGAATCGAGTAAGGAAAACTTACAAGCACTGGAAGTACCGAGATGATGGCAGTGGGATGACGGTGTGCAAAATAAAACACAACTAGACCCAATTAACCAACAAGCCTAGGTATCCATAAACCTAGTGCTCTGATAACAACTAGACCCAATTAACCAACTCGACCGGATGAACATCACCTGAAATTCATAACAAGAATTTCTCCAAAATGGATCCCAAAGGGGTTAGCAATTACCCTAGGTCAAGTAATAAAGGCAAACCATTCGCTTACACATTTCATAGCTAGTACATGCATCATTTCAAAATCCAAAACCAGACATTTCTTTTCCCGGGAAACAAACAGTTAATAATCAATTTGCCTAGGACCGGGACTAAACCACCGGTCCCATCCGAGGCCTCTATGGACCCTCCCGGACTGGCCATAGTCAAAAATCAAAATCACACACATGCATCGCCTAGGACCAGGGCTAAACCACTGGTCCCATCCGAGGCCTCTATGGACCCTCCCGGACTGGCTAGCCAACAAGCTCGTGAATCTGGGGCTAAACCACTAGATTCCTCCGAGGCCCCGTCGGACCCTCCCGGAGTGAGCAAAACACACAATATACATTAATATTTCATGTTAAGCATAAAGGTTTCACGAGAATACTTGCCTTGAGTAATTAACGACGAAACGAACGGAATGGAGAATCAACCACGATCGCTAGGAACCGACCACCACGAACCTAACGATTCGAATAATACAATCACAACCAATTCTGCACGAGTACGGAAATGGAATACGCCCGAAAACCCACCTAGGATTCAAGTAAATTCGTACAAAGACAACAACGAGGTCGGATCGCAAGCAAACCCTCTCGATTTCACAAATACCACAAAATTTACCATGAACTCGTAGGGAACACATGAATACCACTAAGGTTAATCACATGCATCATGGATTAATCAACAACACGGAACGAATTGGACATTAAATAAAAAATCCCTAAATTTCCCAAAAGTAGGGGTTTAAGAGATTTTACCTTGATTCGAAGATAAACAACGAATGATTTGGTGTTAGATTGATGTTATGATGCTAGAATACACTTCTCCAATGGAGTTTGAGTGAAAATCTGACGAACCCTAGACTGGAGAATCATCCTGTCGCGAAGAGAAGAGAGAAGAGTGAAAAATGAGGAAAAGTCGGTTGCTGCCAGTTTATATACTGGCAGATGTTACGGTCGTAACATCACTCACATATGGCCACAACTTGTGAACATTACGACCATAAGTGTAACACATTACGGCCGTAACTGGCCTGAGGAAGGATCTGCACAAAACAACGAAGCTCACTTACGGCCATATAACTATAAGGTTACAGTCGTAAAATCTAGTACGACCGTAACTTATGAATATTACGCCCGTAAGTTCCCACCGGATCAAATGCAGAAAAATGAAGTTAGGTTACAGCCGTACAGAAAAGAACTTACGGCCGTAACTATAGAACCTTATGGCCATAACAGCCCTGGCTTACGGCCGTAACGTGCCTCTGGCAGCAGGTGAGATATGCACGAAACGACATCTTGACGAAGACCGATCGGAGAATACAAAGGTGTACCAACTACCAATGGATACACTCACGACGAGTTCGATACAGAAACTAAAGCACAAAAAGGCGACGCGATTCCGACTACCCAAAGGTTCAGAAACACAAGGATAGTAATTACTCCATAACTTTGGGAAATTAAAAAATGGCCCAAAACATCCGAAACACACAATACACGATCGAAACACCAAACAAAAGCTCACAACACGCATAATAATATAAGGTGGATTTACGGCAACCCCGAAACGGTGGTTCCGAACTACAATTACGGGAATCGAATAAAATAGCGACAGAAATGATATAAAATGCGGTATTGAGTAAAACAAGTCCGAAACAAGCTCGGATGACAAAAAGTCCGGTATTAAATATTCTCAAAATATCAATACGGTTACAAGCGCGTCTCTAAAAACAAAAAATACACCAAAATGAAAAATACTGGAAAAAGGAAAAAAAATGCACATATTACAGCTCCATTATGGTAAGAGGCTATTAATAGTGAAATAAAGTCCACTCTGGAAAATAACACTTGGATGTTGGTTGATGTCCCTCCGGGTTAAGCCTCTCAGATATAAGTTGATCCTGAAGAATAAGTATAAAGATGGAGTTAGTGAAAAGTCTAAAGCTTGGATAATTGACAAAGGGTTTAAACAAATAGAAGGATACGATTTATTCAACACTTGCTCACTAATAACCAGAATCACATCTATTCCACGGCTGCTTTCAATTGTTGCTCTATATAATCTTGTAATTCATCAAATGGATGTGATGACTGCATGTGTGAATGAGGAATTGGAAAAAGAAATATATATCGAACAACTGAACGGTTTGTTGCATTGAGATGAGATACTAAAGTGTGCAAATGGATAAATTCATTATATGGACTTAAACAAGCTCCGAAACAGTGGCATATTGAGTTTGATAACATGAGGTTATGAAATGGTTTCAAAATCAACGAGTGTAATAAATGTGTGTATGTCAAAAGAACATCAAATGCATGTGTCATACTATGTCTACATGTATAATTATGTTGATCATGTGCAGTAATTTTGATCTAATCATAGATACGAAGAGAATGTTAAAAAGATTTTTTGACATGAAAGATATGGGCATTGTTGATGTAATCCTTGGGATCAAAATTATTAGAACCTAATATGGTATTATCTTGTAACAACATCACTATACTATGAAGATGCTCAAGAAATTCAATATACTGGTCCAATTTGTAGGAAACCCATGGAATTGAGTATAAATATTGTTGTTATCAGCGGTGAACCAGTTGCTCAACTTGAATACTCAAAAGTAATAGGAAGTCTGATCTGATTAACAAACTGTACATGTCTAAACTTGGCCTATCCAGAGCATGTTGAGTATACACCAGTAATCCAAGCCATTAGCATTAAAATGAATTGAAAAGGGAATTAAAATATTTGTACACCCAAGACTCTGGGCTATACTACACGAGATACTTATCTCTAATAGGGGGTATCGTGATGTTAATTGGATTTTGGATTCAAAAGATTGCAATTCCTGTAACATCCCCAAATGTATGGGTAGCTGCAGCATCGTGGAGCCCTCCTGGGACCCACCAAACTAGGTTATTCATTTTATATCACGGTAACTTATAATAATGAAAGAAAATATTTTGAAATAACTGTTCATAGCATTAAATAGGAAAGTCGAAGTAAACACGGGTTTGCAAATTATTACATACCCTTGAAATAAAAATACAAAAATTTTAATACATTCCAAACACCATTATCAAGCTCGTCCTGATCCTTCGCATTCCCATGTATGTATTCTCGAAGTCCCTACAACTAGCAAGTATATAATACCAGCACATACCCGGGTCAGTCATAACACCTCACAACTCATATATCCACATGTATGATTTTGAAATTCCAAACGTATCAGCTTACAAGCATTTATCACATATATATATATATGAATATAGGAGCACATATGTGACCTAGTCCTAATATCTGGATAATACAATTTCTACCAACCCAATATCTGGGTGCACACCCCCACCATCCATATGCGGAACGAGCGTTCGTTATAAATTTCCTTGCTCCCGTTGGGACGGCATAACTTTTCATCTTTTCATATATAAAGTCACATAAAGCACACAAATTCACACATTCATTGCATCACGTTCGGTTGAACGTAGTCAATACACAATGAACACACAAAATTATAATAATTATAGGGCGAAACAAGTTGAATGAATTTGCCTTGTAAGTTTGGTCGGTAACATGATTCCTAATAAGTCTCAAAAATTCGACTGTGCTCACCTAGATAAAGTTTTAATAATCTATTAATAACATGCTACTAGGATTATCATTAAAATGCTTTAGTTCAATTGATTTAACGACTTGTCCATTTTTTTAAATATTATATATTTTCCAAGTTTTAATAAAGTAGTCGTCTAAAAATTGTAATATCCTGAATTTATTGTAAGACCCCCGAGATATTCGAGATGTATTACAGCACCGTGGATCCCTACATGGGACCGACCAGGCTAAAACAAGAAAAACACCACTCGACTAATCGTCTCGATTAGCAAGGAAACAATTGTTAACAACAAGAACATAAAAGAACACGTCCGGTACAACCGGCATAATAAACATCAACCAACAAATATAATAACTTCAACGAAGACCAATCACAATCCGAAAGGAAAAGCCTATGTACTCGCGAGTACAATCTATAGGTTTGCAATTTGGAAAACAACCATATCAAAAGACACAGTAGGAATAATAAGACTCGATTGCACATGTCAACAACCTTGGCCGACATTCTCGTACCATCCCAGTGCCCGCTCGTCTGGCTGAACATAACCTGAAATCCATAACAAGAATTTCCCCACAACGGGTCCCCAAAGGGGTTAGCAATTACGCTAGTACAAGTATTTAAGGCAAACCAATCGCTTACACATTTCATAGTACAATGCACCAAATTCATTTCAAAAACCAAAACTACACGTCTTTTCCGGAAACAAACAGTCAATCACATTTTCCTAGGACCGGGACGAAGCCACAAATCCCACTTGAGGCCTCTAAGGACCCTCTCGAGCTGGCCATATCATAAAACAAATCACGCACATGTATCGTCTAGGACAGGGACGAAGCCACAAATCCCACTCGAGGCCTCTAAGGACCCTCCCGAGCTGGCTAGCTAAACAAACTCATGAATCCAGGGCACAAACCATTGGACTCCCTCCGTGGCCCCGTCGGACCCTCCTGAGGTGAGCAAATCACAAACAATATACATTACTATTTCACGTTAAGCACAAAGGTTTCCAAAAATACTTGCCTTGAATAATTGACGACGCAACGAACGGAAAGGAAAGTCACCGACGAACACTAGGAACCAACGAAACCGAACCTAACGATTCGAAGAATACAATCACAACCATTTCTAAACGAATATAGAATTGGAATACACCCGAAAACCTGCCTACGATTCATGTATATTCGTATATAAACAACAACGAGGGCGGACCACAACCAAACCTTCTCGATTCCGTAAAAACCACGAAATATACCATGAATCCGTAGGGAAACTAAGAATACCAACAAGATTAATCATATTCATCATGAATTAATCAAAAAAACGGAACGAATCAGACAAAAACGCGAAAACCCCCAAATCTTCCCAAAAGTAGGGTTCTAAAGATCTAACCTTGATTCGCTGGATCAAGGGATGTTATAAGATGATTGATCAATCATATAACCTCTGGAACTTCGTGGATTTGTTGTTCAACAACATGGATCCATGATAACCACACCTCCAGTCGCGAAAGAGAAGGAAAAAAAATGAGAAAAATGGTCAAAACCAGAATGCAGGGCCTTAAATAGGCTGCCTGCCAGCATAGTTACGTACGTAACCGGCCAAGGGCTTACGTACGTAACCGGCCATGGCTGAGTCACTGCCCAAAAATGCCGGCAGTGTTACGTATGTAACTGTACAAGGCTTACGTACGTAACTGGCCTTACGTACGTAACTGCCGAGCACTACTAGCCGTAACTCGGCTAGTGCCGGCCTGGGCCCAGACTGCCCGGCCATGACTCGGCCGGGGCCAACTCCGACGGCCCGAACGACCCCGAAACCCGAACATGAATACGAATCGAAGATACAGTTACGAAGTACTCGTAAAGACGAATTCGAGCACTAAGAGAACACACGATTCCAACGACCCGGAGGCTCGAAATTTGACAACGGAAAGTAATTACCCCAAACTTTGGGAAATTACGAAAATGGCCCAAAACGTCCGAAATACACGATACACGATCGAAACGCCAAGCCGAAGCTCGCAACATGAATAATAACATTACATGAACTTACGAGAAACTCGAAACAACAGTTTCAGACGAGATTCGCAAGAATCGAACTCAAGTACGGAAAAGCCGCTTAAGAACACGGAACTCAACAAAACGATATCGAGACGAACTCGGATGACAAAAAGTGCAGAATTAAATACTCTCGGAATGACGAAACGATCATGAGCGAGTCATCAAAACGGGCTCCCGCCGAAAAAAAAAAAGAAAATTACCGAAGTCCGGAATTGCGGGTATTACATTCTACCCTCCTTAAAAGAAGTTTCGTCCCGAAACTTAAAACAAATAGGGAGAAGCAAAATCCCGCCAGGAAAACTCAACGATATTCACAAGAACCGAAAAACTCGCGCCCAACGGCGAAACGTTAGAAGCAATGCAAAGGAATATACGGCGTGAAAACACACTCCACGACGACCAACACAACGCCACCGGTAGAGACAACAAGTGACGAGCGTCATCAAATAGATAATACAATCAAGTCGATTATCCGAACAATCGCAAAAAACAACGAACGAAAATCAACACGATTGACCAACCTAACGGTACATCAATCAACACGCGAGCCAATCGCTGAACAAATACGGAATTCCATAGCCCAAGGGTTGGAAGATCGAAAACGATACTAATTTCCCGAACTTAAGGAAATTAGGAAGGAGTCTGAATGCTCAACAATCACGAAATGGGGTTGACAAAAACTGAACAATCAATGATCGAACCATAACGACCGAGACAACAAAAATCAAACAATCATGTTCGAATCACGAAGAACAATAAGGTTCAACCGACAACTCCAAGGTTCACATCTCGACCCGAGACAAAACATGATCTGGTGAAAACAACAAGATGTGCACTCACATAAGATCCACATGAAAGGGAATAGCAATTGAAAAGTCACAACGACAAGCGATTAATTCCAAAACAATACCACCCTCGTTCGATCAACAAAAGTAAGGGACAGGGCAAGCTTAGAAAATGTTAACGAACATAAATGAGTCGACAGAGTCGAAAGCACACGAGTTCCAAATCCGATACACTTCAAATAAAAGAACTTAATTTCCAAAGATCGAAACAACAAGGTAAGGAAATAACATAACATACAACTGATAGACCACGCCCCTCAGGGACTCCTCGGAGCCGGTCCTGATATCAATGCTCAAGTCCGTGCCTCAGAAGGCTCGGTAATCAACTCACAAAACTGAACATGATGTCCCTCGAGTCCGCACTTGAAACGCGTCACAGGCGAGGAAGGACAAATTGCACGTACCTCCCCCCGGTACATCACGGTTGAGATGCCTCGGCTCGGCATACCGAAAATACAGATGCTAGATACAATGGAACATAACACCGCAAAACAACATACCGGAGATGCCAACTCAGCATAACATATCAACGCATACAAAAATCAAAACAACAACGGCATCGTTCGACGATTACAACGGCCCGAACGATAGCCAGCACATAATCACAAACATCATGAAACAATCACCCATGTGCATAAACGCACAAAAATCCAAGCTTTAACAACTCACACTCGTGCGACAACATGCAAATCACCATGAGGCGATAAACAGTAAACACCAGTTCACACCTCTCACAGAGGGCTAGTACAATAATTGCGGGGCAACGCCTCGACGTTCATGCCACCAATTCGATCATACTCGGGAGCAAACATCATAACGACAACGCGAACATCATACATACATACCCAGCCCTCAAATGGGAATGGATAGGTTTTAAAAACGAAAACTTCCTTTTGAAAATAATTTAGAAAAACACCGGTTGATCTTGAGTATCACCTTTCAAAAAAGTACAAACGTGAAACATCGTTATCGAGACTTTGGAGAACCATTTCGCATTTGATAAAAATGAGGACACTTTCTCTTGGTGAAAATTTTTCAGAATATTCGACCCTCGGGTCTAAGTAAAAGTGTTTTTAAAACATTGAAAATATCTCAAAACATTTTGGTCCTCGAGGTAGAAGAATTTTGAAACATATTGTGGCACCTTGGATGTACCACGAGAAAATAATTCATTTTAAAAGTACGTCTCGAAATTTATTTTCTAAGATACTCAAGGTTTTTCAGAAGTACAATAGGCCAAAATGCCCAAATTTCACACGTATCAACATTCACTTAAACACATCATAGCACACGCATCAAATCGTTCAAAATCAAGATAGTGATATACAATCCCTAGGATATGTTTAACCACATCATTAAACAACAATCGGTTTCTCAAAACCGGATGGAAAACGAAATCAAGAACAAAACTCCAAAAAGTCAATTCTAGGGATTCAAGAAAAATACTTAGATCCGGCGAAGAACAATGGATTAGATGATGTTATAATCACCTAGGATACTCCAAAACACCTTTGGATGGAAGAAAATCAGCCCAGATGCAAACCCTAGTCGCTACGTCTCAAACTCACGGAGGAAGAAGAAGAATGAATAAAAATGCAGATTCTAGACTGGTGTCCAGTGTTTATACTGGACACAATTAGCGTGCGCTAATCATTAAGGTTAGCGTGCGCTATCACGACACCAAACAAAACTCCTGACCAAAAATATACTATTAGCGTGCGCTAACCCCAAGTGTTAGCGTGCGCTAACGAGAACTTCAGACCCAGTCCAGTAACTCCTGGACTGCCCTGAACTACCGGGTAGCATGCGCTATCCTCCCCTTAACGTGCTACCAACGCACTCTCGCGCGCGCTAGCCGCAAAGCGTAGCGTGCGCTAACGACTCGGAGAGACAGCAACAGAACATCTCAGAAATGGGTATGATACCCCCACCCAGATCCTCCTGGGAATATTACATGCCGTAAACCCTACTCACAAGGATTTACCAGGCTAAGCACAATTTTCCATGTCGTTTCAAAAATGCCAAAAAGACAGATGACGGTAATATTTTCCAAAACTCACAAAATCATTTGTCAAACCGTCATAAAATGTTCTAGGCCAAAATGCCAAAACTCGACTTAGGGAATCGGTTTTACGAAATAAAATTTAGTTTGCAAAATACCGAGAGTCATTTTGAAAGAACTCACGCAGCGGATAAAATGCAGTTCGAAAATACATCAGCAGCGACGACACTCCTCATATAAACCAAATACGAGAGTCGAATAAACACATATCATGCAAACAAAATCCATAGAAGGATTCCATCATTTAACAACTAATCATACAAATAACTCGTGTCACAGGAGGCACAACACAAGGAAGGGAGCCTTACATCCATAGGTCGCACATAAATGACGATCGCCCCTCGATACTAATCACGACCAATGAACTCAGATGACGCGTCGCGACGCGACTAAGTCAGACAAAATACGACGAGACAAAACTCAACAAACACAACTTGACTCGACGGCCTAGGTTTCCCCAAGCTAATCTGATTTTTTTTAAAATCTTATACTCTAGTTATTCGAAAATAAAACCGGTAAGTTAAAAATCGTTTTCAAGACCCTTTCAAACACGACAAGGGTTTAACAGTGGTAGCATTTTATAAAATGTCCTAAAACACTTTTAAACACGACTTTCAAATACCGACACCAGGTTTTATTTGAAAATACAAGGCTGGCTCGCCCAAATTCATGTCACTTTTCAAAAACCCACAATATGATCAAGTCTAAGAAATTTTTCAAGCATGTACGCCGCAGGTATTATTATTAATAGAAACACATTGGTTGTAAATAACAACAATTAGCCAAGTACCTTCAATTCCCGAACACACGCATAAACAGCATTCAAAAATCACCAGGTCAACAAGCGCAACTCGAAAACACTAATTTCAAGCATATGTCAAACTATCTCTTCAAGTTTAACAGCATAACCAATGAACACTGATTCAGACACATGTCGAAACCATCTATGTGAGTTTATCAACAAACTCTGCCATCAATACCTTTCCCGGAACATATCAATGCTCAAAACATCCTCGTCATGAAAATACCACGGAGCAAAACTCAGATCTTTCGATCGCCAACGATCCTACCAATGTTAGGAAGTTTAGCGATGGAAGGCTCACAAGACGACAAACGGTCAAGCCCAGAACGGCGCACATACTCCAGAGAGATAAACGATTGCGCAATACTAGAATCAAAAAAATACACGGACCGTATGGATCGAAAAAACACCTCGACGATAAGTACGATAGAGAGAATCACAGTCCAAGAAGTGGAAATACAATACGAGAAAACAAGAGAATCATGTAAGGAAAACCTACGAGCACTGGATGTACTGAGATACCGGCGGCGGTGTGACAATGTGCAAAACAAAACACAACTAGACCCAAATAACCGACAATCCTAGGTATCCATAAACGTAGTTCTCCGATACCATTTTCTGTAACACACCCGAGATATTCGAGATGTATTACTGCGCCGTGGATCCCTACATGGGACCCACCAGGCTAAAAAAAGAAAAACACCACTCGACTAACCGTCTCGGTTAGCAAGGAAACAATTGTTAACAACATGAACATAAAAGAACACATCTGGTACAACCGGCATAATAAACATCAACCGACAAATATAATAACTTCAACGAAGACCAATCACAATCCGAAAGGAAAAGCCTATCTACTCGCGAGTACAATCTATAAGTTTGCAATTTGGAAAACAACCATATCAAAAGAGGCAGTAGGAATAATAAGACTCGATTGCACATGTCAACAGCCTTGGCCTACATCCTCGTACCATCCCAGTACCTGCTCGTCTGGCTGAACATAACCTGAAATCCATAACAAGAATTTCCCCACAACGGTTCCCCAAAGGGGTTACCAATTACGCTAGTACAAGTATTCAAGGCAAACCAATCGCTTACACATTTCATAGTACAATGCACCAAATTCATTTCAAAAACCAAAACCAGACATGTCTTTTCCGAAAACAAACAGTCAATCACATTTGCCTAGGACCGGGACGAAGCCACAAATCCCACTCGAGTCCTATAAGGACCCTCCCGAACTGGTCATATCATAAAACAATTTCTTGAGAAAAATGGATTTTGCAAAGGAAAGGTGGACAAGACCCTATTCAGAGTAGAGCACGAAGGCCACATATTAATAGTTCAAATATATGTGGATGACATCATATTCGGATCAACCAATCCAGAGTTATGTGAGAAATTCTCCAACCTCATGCAAGGAGAATTTGAGATGAGTATGATGGGAAAGCTTAACTTCTTTCTCGGACTACAAGTTAAGCAGATGGAAAAAGGAATTTTCATCAACCAAGCAAAGTATACCAGAGATCTTATCAAGAGATATGGAATGGAATCAGCCAAGCCCGCAAGAATTCCAATGAGCACAAGTACTCACTGGATGCAGACGAGGCAGGCATATCAGTGGTCAACCCACTACAGAGGACTCATTGGATCTCTTCTGTACCTCACTGCAAGCAGGACAAATATATCCTATGCTGTAGGAGTTTGTGCACGATTCCAGTCCAAGCCGAAGCAATCACACCTAGATGCAGCCAAGAGAATAATAAAATACCTTAAGTCTACAATTAATGTTGGACTATGGTATCCCAAGGATGATAATTTCGAGCTGTCAGGATACTCAGATGCGGATTTCGCAGGATGCAAAATCAACAGGAAGAGCACTAGTGGAACGTGTCAATTCCTAGGAACCAGACTGATATCCTCGTTTAGCAAGAAGCAGGTTTCTAACTCTATCTCCACTACAGAGTCATAATACCTAGCTGCAGGTAGCTGTTGCGCACAAATTTTATGGATTAGACAGTAGCTAAGGGATTATAATATCATTGCCAACGAAGTTCCAATCTGGTGTGACAACAATAGTGCTATTGCAATAACCAACAATCCGGTTTTGCATTCAAGGACGAAGCACATTGATGTTAAGCACCACTTCATCAGAGACCATGTGCTTAACAAAAGGGTTAGAGTTGAAAGAGTCAGCACAGACTACCAGATAGCTGACATCTTCACTAAACCCTTGCCAGAAGAAAGATTTCTGGAGCTGAGCAGAGATCTTGGATTACTAGATTGGGAATCTAGTACTGAAGCAAGCTGAAGTATTTCAGACGAAGGACGGACAAAGCAACCTAGCTGATCAGAATACCAGGCGAGAAGTCAACTCACCTGTTGCAGAGCGGTCAACAGTCAACAAATCAGACCAGCTAAGTTTTCTAAACTGACCTCTGAATATTTAATTATTATCTTCCATATTTATGATATTATTATATTAATTTTGGATAACAACTGGCAGTTAAATATATATTTTCCTAAGCCAAGTGGCAATTTTAATACACGCGTCAATCGCCTATTAAATCAACCTCCACGGTGGCCAATCAGAATCAACCGTCGAATTTTAAATCACACCGATTCAAATTTGAAATTCAAAAGAATATCAAAAGGCGTACCACCGTTTCAAATATATAATAAATTAATACAAACGTCTTTTCATCTTCTTTATAAGGAAAGAAGACCTTTCACTTTACTCTTTACGCTTACAGAAACCCTAGATTTTTCAGAGCAAAAATTTCTTGAACACCAAATACGCTAAAATCTTTTATTTGCAGAAATGGCATCTTTCGAAGGAGTTAATTTGAAGGTGGTGAAAGACCAGATCATTTTCTCTTTGGTCGTCGACTTTGAAGGATTATTGGAAGCCAATCTGGAGGACTACGACATGCTTAATCTGATTCGCGCAATGAAGCTTAATGGGATCTACCCATTTCTAGACATCAATCCTCAACACCTGTACAAAGAGGATGTTATCTCATTCTATCGCGAAGTTTATTTGATTCAAGACGGAATTCATAGCATAGTTGGCGGAATACCAGTCAGCATTTCTCGAGAGACGATCCGTACTGTCTACAGAATGAAGCACCGTGGTTTAGCGGTCGAAGCTCTCAAGCAATCCGCCGCCGAAACCTGGAAGAAGATTAAGGTGGAAAATATCCCGGAAAAACTAAAATTCACTGCCAAGAGGAGTGAACTCAAAAGGATTTACCGTTTCGCGTTGGACATTACCAACAAAATAATAATGGGGATGGCCGGCAGTTATGATCAACTGTCGTCATCAAAGTTTATGGTGCTGGGAGCACTGATTCAGGAAGAAGAAGTTGACTGGGCAGACTACATCTTCAGACAACTCGTGCGAGAGGTCAACAATGCCAAATGGCTTGTTGACGAGAAGAGGTTCAAAACAAAGCTGGCGTTTGGAACGCAGCTAAGTTGGTTTTTGGAAAAGACTGGTGTGGCAAAGGGAAGCACTGACCCCTTCCACCCCGATAAAAGTCTTGGTCATATGGACCACGAGAAGGTGAGGAAATTCGGAGGCACTGGGAGAGCAGCTCAGATGTTGAAGGAGCTGCCGGACACAAGGACATATCCGAGATACTATTCAACAGGAGAGTCGGATGCACTGCACTGATATCGCAATCGCAATGAGTCTGACACCGAGTCCGACGACACTCCCATTGCAGTCAGATTCAAGAGAAGGGGACCAGCCCCTGAAGGACCCTCTATCTTGCAGTCGTCCCCAGAACCCTCTCCCAAGAGGCCAAGGAAACTGCAATTCAGTGAGGAAGAGCAATCTGAACATCTTGCCAGTCCCTCAGCCAGATCACCAATTCATCTGGAAGACCTGCCTGCACCAGGCACCCTCGAGACTCGGATTGTACCTGTACTCACCCCCCCAGCCTACATTTCCGAAGAAGAAGAATCAGGTCTCATAATTTCTATCCCTGAAGCTAATTATACCTTTAACCTGCTAGAAAACAATACTTTCAACCTATCAATTGAGCAACTCCAGCTTGTTAAGCCACAAGCATTAAAACACTCTTTTGTCAATATTTTTGACGAGTGGAAATTTTTCAAAACTCTGACTTTTACAAACCTTCAAACTTACATTGCAACTAGTGGTTGGGAATATCCCCAAGCCACAGAGGAGGTTCTGATTCACTTTTGCAAAGAATCAGACTTAGTATTGATCCTCCAGGATAATTGGTTCATGTCCCATTTTAAAACAAACATGGATCAATTTATCCATTCCATAATGCTTAGCATTTTTTATGGTTCTTTTGTAGAAGAGGAGGAGGAGGAAGTTGAAAAAGAAATTAGAATTGAGGAAGTAGATGGAGAAGGAAATAAAGAGGTTGTTGATTTGGTTGATGAAGAAGAAGAAGAGAGAAGAACAGAAGAAAATATTCTAGTTGAAAAACAGTCAGGAGAAATTGAGAAAACAGAAGAGTTGGCTGATGAAGAAGAAGAAGAAGAAGGAGAAGAGGTAGAACAAGAAAAAGATGAAGGAGAAAAGGACGATGATGATGAAAAGGATGATGATGATGAAGGAGAAGAAGAGGAGAAGGATGATGATAACAATGATGATGATAATGATGATAATGATGGAGGAGATGCAGGAGCCGAAAAAGAAAATGAAAAAGAAAAGGATGAGGAGGAAGAAAAGGAAAAGGCAGAAGAAGAGAAGGAGGAGGATCAGGAGAAAGAGGAAGAGAAAGAGAAAGAAGAAGAAAAGGAACCAGATCCGGAGCCAGAGCCAATTCAAGAAGATGCAGACAGGACTGTGGTACCTGCCCGGTACACCAGCCTAGATGCAGAGTTAGCTGAAGACTCTAGGTCAGGGACCCCGGAGAAAACCCCCTCTGAACTACCAGCTGCAGACAGAAGCTTGCAGTCTAGTGGTTCTTTTGCAGAAGGCTCAAGAGAGCACTCTCCCTCAGCTCAGATATCTCCTACCATGACTGAGCTGATCAGGCAGCTAGTCAAAGATATAATTGGAGAGCTGTTGGCGTCTCAGGTCACTCCTGACCTTCAATCAATCAATGCAAAGATCGACACTCTACTGCAGAGAGAGATTCCTCAGCCCCCTCCCCCTACCAACAACAGAATGCCATTTGGCATGTCTGATTGGATGAGCAGAATGGAGCAGCAATTAACTACCCTAGTTGATGATGGAAAAAAGGGGGAATAGAGAAGGAAGTAATCAAGGAGAGATAAGGGCGGAGATAAGATCAAAGAAGAAGCAAGATATCCTTCAAATTGAAGGACCTTCAAGTCTGAAGAGGAAAGGAAGTACGGATCAAGATGAACAGGATGACCAGCCTGAAGGCAAGAGAAGGAGGACTAGAGGAGGTTTTGGGCCTACTCTAGAAAGGGAAGGAAAGGAGCTATGGTATGTTGAGGACTTTATTCCATATGAAGCCCTGCCCATGTGGGGAACTGCAAAGAAGAAATTCATCAGAGATTATTACATCTGGGAAATACTCCAGGATGATAATCTCTCACCACAGCAGATCTTCATCAATTTCATGGAAGAAGCTTACCCAAAACTCTGGACTATTCTGAAGAAGCATGCTAAGGATCAAAACACTTATCCTATGATTCCCTTATTCAGAGCAGAGGAAGTGCCGACCCGTCTGGACAATGAGCTTAATGAGCTAGAGCTTCAAAGAGAAATCAAGCAGTTATGTCTTGAGAATAGATTTACATCACAACAAGAACAAGACTTTGCAGCTCTTGTTGTAAAGAGGAAATATGGTCTTGCTCCAGTCAAGATAAGACCAATTGTAGCCAAACCATTCAGGCCTGCCAAACAGCCTATTCGCAGAGGCAGAGGAAGAGGCAGATGACTTTATTTCTTTGTACTTGTAATTTTATTTTCTGTACCTGTAAAAACTTTCTTGTAAATTTCAATCATTATCAAGTCACAAAAGTTTTATAACAGTCTGTTGAATGACAATTTCCAGTTGTCTCAATATTAGACTGATTTTAGTTTGTGTCTTGCACTTAAGTGTAGACTTGGTCATTTGATTACTTGTTTAAAGTTTGCCATCATCAAAATAGGGGGAATTTGTTAGGAATACTTGTTAGATTTTGATGATATCATTAATATAAAATCAAATGTTTATTACTTGGCAAAAATGTAAGGAAGAACCAAATGAGTATCTTCCATAGGCCAAATATGTTAAGTATAAAACTTGGCAAAATGTAAAGAAGAACCAAATGAGTATCTTCTGTAGGCCAAAAATTAGTAAAATTGGTTAAGTACCAAGTGCAGCTAAGTCCATCAGAGAGGATCAGCCGAGTCCAGTCAGAGTAGCTCTGGTCAACAAAATTTATCAGAGAAGTTTGACCAGACTGCAGCCAAGGTACCTCAGGGAAGTCACCTGATCAGATAAGTCACAAACAGTGAACAGCAGAGAGGTCCTGACTGCAGAGATGTTAGCTGCATATCAGCCTAGTCGAAGGCAGCCAAGTACTCCAAGTCCACGTCAGCATGCGTTGAAAAGTCAAGTATTACGGAAAGTCACATGCAACGGAAAGAGATAAATTGGAGTGATTCCCGCAAGAGATATGATTTAAATAAATCATCCAGACCCACCTTGAAGACTTTAATCGTTTTATATTCAAAAGATTCGGCACTCACATGCAGAAGTCTTCACAACGGTCGGAAGATAAAATAAAATAATGGGAATCCAGCCTTGCAACGTTCAGAAAGATTAAACAAAGAAGTCTCCCTCCAACGGATGGATTTGTTCAAAAGATGCAACGGCTACAAGGAAAAAGCTCAGAGATCGTGACCTATATATATCCGAAGATTTGAAGTGGAGCAACTACCGGTGCGAACATACTTTCAAGCGATCAAAGCAATCAAGCAATCTAAAGCAATCAATAGCATCGTGAAAAGAGCGGTTCTAAAAGTTCATACTTAAAGAAGCTCTTAGTTGGAGAAGACAAAAACTCTTGTCTATAATCCTGAGTACGGGGTACTTCACTGGTTGAAGTAAGAGACTGTAAAGGCATCCAAAGATCGAGGATCAAGAGGTGCAAGGCAGTCAAGTGTGTACAACGGCACGGATTTCCACTGGTTGGAAGCTGTTGTAGTGTGGTTTGAATCACTGTAATATTTATCACTGGTTGAGAATTATAGTGAATTCATCTCCAACTGGTTTGGAGAAAAGTGGATTAGTAGAGGATTACCCCACCTCTGAGACCACTATAATTGCCTGCGTTATTTACTGTTTTACTACATCATACTTTAACTGCTGCATTCATTGTTAAGTGTTTCATTAGTTGCTTTCTATTCATCATCAGCTGACTTCCGCATATATTAAAGAACAAACGACTCCAAGTCATTTGTTTACCTTTCAGCTGAAGAAACTCACTCTTCGTGAAAAAGAGTTTAAGAGTTTCTACAAGTCTATTCACCCCCCCTCTAGACTTGTACCTGGACGACTTGTGACCTACAAACACTAATCGAAATCTAAAACGATCCTAAAAGCGACAAGGATCTAAGTGTTCTTAAAGAAATCAAGAATCGTTGATCCGGGCTATAAAAATCGATGAACGGTTAACAAAATCTGACGATTATGGTCAAGACAAACAAGAACAAATAACCGATCAGATGAGATCGGTTAAGAATCACAAATCCAAGCAAAAACCCCAAATTTAAGAAAATAGGGTTCTAAAAAGAGATTACCTTGATTTGGACCAATAAGACGATTAAATGTTGTTAAACATCTACAAATCCGCTCAAAGATGAAGCTAGAAGAAAAATACCGGTCCTACTGGCCTCTGGATCTCACTCCCATCGGAAGGGATGAAGAAAAATAGGAAAATGACGACTTAATGCTGCTGTCCAGTATTTATACTGGACAGTTATTAGCGCGCGCTAAACACCCTGCATTAGCGTGCGCTAACGGGGTCAACGCTACAGAGAAACTGCCTATAAAAAAGTTAGCGTGCGCTAGCTGAAAGACGTAGCGTGTGCTAACGGGTCACAAAACCAGTCCAGTAGCCCCTGGACAGAACTGCACCTACAGGGTAACGTGCGCTAGAAAGAAGAGAGAGCGTGCGCTAAGCAGTCGATAGCGTGCGCTAGCTATCGGCCTTAGCGTGCGCTAACAAAGCTCCAATCCCAGTCCAGTAGTTACTGGACTGTCTCTGGACTGCCAGTTAGCGTGCGCTAAATTCAGTAGCGTGCGCTAACCACAACGCCGTAGCATGCGCTATGCCACAAGCATTAGCGTGCGCTACACCACAAAAACTCAAAAACTCACAAAGTGATCCGAAACGCATCCAAACACATGCCCCAATAAGGCACGACCAAAATATGGCACAAAATTCCAACGATGAGGACAATGACAATCCGATAAAACCCAGAAAACCCAACGAATCCGAAATAAAGATCTCGGGTATTACATTCTACCCCTCTTAAAATAAGTTTCGTCCCCAAAACTTGAAACATAAAACGAATAACGCAAAGAATTCCAGATGACACAAGCTATCCGTTGTCGACAACGTGAAATGAATCACATGCAGCACGTGTCTGCTACCATGCATGTCGCTACATCAGAAAGATAACAGAACGCAACGAACAAAATCAATATGGTTGACCAGCCCGAACAGTACGCCAATCACAATGCGATCTAATCGCTGAACAAATACGAAATTCCACAACACGAGGATTGGGAGGTCGAAAATGAAGCAAATTTCCCGAACTTAAGGAAATCAGGAAGGAGTCCGAATGCTCAACAATTACGAAACGAGATCAACAAAAATTGAACCATCAAACGATTGAGTTACAACGATCGAGAGAACAACAGTCGATCAATCATGTTCGAATCACGACGACCAATAATACTCAAACAACAACCCCAAAGTAGACATCTTGACTCGAGACAATATATTATCCGGTGAAGACAACAAGATGTGTATTCACATAAGATCCACAGGAAAGGGAATAGCAATTGGAAAGTCATAACGACAAACGGGTTATTCTGAAACAATACCACAACTCGTTCGATCAAAAAAAGCATAAGACGGGACAAGTTCAGAAAATATCAACGAATATAAACGATTCGACAGAGTCGAGAGTACAGAATTCAAAATCCGATCCACTTCAAATAAAAGAAGTCAATCTCCGAGTTTCGAAACAACAAAGCAAGGAAAATAACTCAACATACAACTGATAGACCACGCCCCTCCGGGACTACTCGGAGTCGATCATGTTATCAAAGCTCAAGTCCGTGCCTCGGAATGTTCGGTAACCATCTCGCAAAACTGAACCCGGTGTCCCTCGAGTCCGCACCTCTAACACGTTACTGGTGGGGAAGGACAATGTGCACGAACATGTCCCGCCACATTACAGTTAAAACATCTCCTGGCTTTACCAGGAGTCAGAACAGAAGCTTGGAACTCTCTGTTCCACGCATCGAGAGATGGAGCTTCACAGCGGAGAGACTACTATGTTGCAAATTAGAAACACCGACTCCTGTACTGTCCACACAATCATCGGACTTCCTCTGCTTCTTCGACTCGGGCACACGCTCCGACGATAATGAAGCTTGTTCACGAGCTAAGGGTCGATCTTGATAGTCTCTCAATGAAGTGCAATTGAATCCCGACATATACACACGAATATCCGGCTTCATCCATCTGTCAAAGTGAAGGATCCTCTCTTCCTTGGTTCTCACTTGATCTCGCACATAACTGAGTTGTTTGCTATAATCGATGATAGCTTGTGACACCGATATATCTTGCGGTTCTGCCAAGTAGAATTCGCGAATCATCTGCTCTCTAATCGGTTTCGGACAGAACTCAGCTTCCATAAATGCTTGGAACTCCGCCCACGTGACATCACGATCACGAGGTTTAACAGCTTCCCACCAATTAGCGGCATATTTGTCGAGAAGGTACTGAGCGATAGGTACCTTCCGCTCTTCAGGACATCCGAGAGCCTGGAAAATCTTTCCCAACTGGAAAATCGAACCATCCCAGCCCAACGCATCCACAGCACCGGCGAATCGAGGGGGATTCATACGAACTACCTCGCGAAGCCATTAATTTACACCGACGTTCTGACTCGCGTCAATGCTACGTTGAACCACCTGGGTTAACTGAGTCATCTGAGTCGCTACTTGTTGCAATATAGTAGCAACACCCAAACTAAAATCATTCTCAACGACATTCTCTCGATTCCGCATTTGATCCCCGTGGCCATCAGCACCACAGTTACGACCACGACCTCTGCCCCTCGGCATACTAACAAACAACAACCTGTTGCAACGAAGGATCATAACACATAGCAAGATATTCACATCTTTGTCTTTAATCCAACATCATTAAATCATATACATATTACCATTTAATTCCAGTTAGAGCACAATATACAAACTATTATACTAAAAATCTTCATTTATAATGTCGTTGTTATGCGATTTATAAATGCAATGAAATTGAAATCATCCATTATATCAAAATCATTTTCTGTACGGTTTCCGCGCCGGAACTCACCAAGTTGAAAACCATTTTCAAAAATGTTCCAAAATGCCAAAAAGGCCGATGACGGTAATACTTTCCCTTTCCTTACATTTCCTTTTTCCCAGATTGCACACCAAGTGTTCGGTATAGTGCCTCAACCAAACAAAACCTCTTTATTCTGATCCTTTGACTGTCTTGGTTAAACAATCAAAATATGTGTTTGGTTTAGGGTTCTTGGACTTTCTCAGTCCCTGATACGGGGTTTCTCTGTTTGGGTTTCATCCATGGAGGCAAGTGTTTGTTCTTCAGGGGGTGTTTTGCCATGTCCATTTAGAGGTTTCCACTGTTGCCCAGATGGTATGGCGGGGTCCAAGGGGTTTTCTCGGTTGGTTGCGCATATAAAGCATGCTAGCGACACAAACTTGTATAGAGCACGCTAGCGACACCGGGCAGTAGCTATTGGACTGCTGGCGACCCCCGTTAGCGCTCGCTATCTTTAATTCCTCCACTTCTCATCCATTGGGTGATTCCGGCGATTCTGGGACAATTTTTGGAAAGTAATCCACATAGTTCCATGATAGACCGATTATTGTGCTCCAAACATAGTACATCATCATCTTAATCCGTCTTCTCCACTTTAATCCAAGGTATTTGTCTTAGAACCCTACTTTTATTCAATTTTGGGGGTTTTTTGGGATTTGTCTAGATTAACTCGAATCGTTCATTTATGCTGTGATATTTCTTATCGATTATTGTTGTTGGGTAAGTCGTAATCCATTTCCGTCGTGTTTAATCCATGGATTGTTGATTCGGGGAGGTTTTGTGAAAACCCTCGCCCGTATGTGTCATCCTTGTATGTTTATGCTTGTTAGTAGGGGTTGTGCGCGTATTCTTTTCGATTATTGTTATCATTTAGGATCGAGTTATGTTAATCTCTCATTTAGGAACTGTCGTGTTCCCTCCGGGTCATTCCTAATCATTGTTCGTTCCCGTTTCGTCGAAGATGTCTCAAAGGCAAGTATTTTCCACTTGTGAATTGTTTGTTTCAGTTGGGGAGGCTTTAAAGGTCTCGGGTCAGTGGTTGTGCGGGGTGTGTATGCGTTTATATGCGCTGAGTCGGTCATGCCATCATACTGATGGGTTGGTTCGGTTCATGCGGTTTGTGGGTGATGTGGAGGAGTTTATTGTAGGGATCACTAGGCCATATGTTGAGAGGGCAGTGGTACCTTTGGGAGGGATGGTGGCGGATGAGGTTCTCCTTGACCGTGTGTTCTCGCTCCCTATAACAACTGTTAAGAGCATCCCTCATACTTGTCGCATGGCTTTTTCTCATGCTCTAGTTGCTGCTTTGGGTAAGGTGGCGGCTATGCCTACGTCTATTGAGGCATGGGTAAAACTTTTGTTGTTACCACGTTGCACGTTGCGTGTTATCAGGCCTTCTAACCGTCAGGAACGCAGGTCGGGTAATAGGAAGTATTTGCAATGCCTTAGTATTCAAAGGGCGTTGGCAGCTTAGAGTGGTGATGGTTTTAATGATCTTATTCTGTCGCTTTTTGCCCAACCCTTAAGGGTGGTCTCAGGAAAGGATAAGCTGATATCTGGGTCTGATAGCTCATCGGTGTGTGCCAATGTTAAACAATGTTTGAGAAAAGTTGCGGACGGGCATTTCACTGCTGCTGTCAAGGTATTATCTTCTTCAGGGGTTGCACCTTTAGGTACGAATACTTTGACAGCGTTGTTGGCCAAGCATCCTACATTGCCCCCTCCGTTTATGCCTGCTTCTTCGCTATCCGAGCCCCCTCTTGTTGTGGATGTTGATAGCGTTCGTGGGTGTATTCAATCCTTCCCGAAAGGGACTTCTTGTGGGCGAGACGGATTGAGAGCCCAACACATTTTAGATGCATTTTGTGGAGAGGGGTCGCCGATTGCCGCCGAGGTTCTCAAGGCTATCTCCGTGGTGGTTAATTTATTGTTGGCGGGGAGGTGCCCTAAGGTTTTGGCGGAGTTTGTTGCTTCAGCGCCCCTCACGTCGTTGCTCAAACCGGACAATGGGATTAGGCCTATTGCCGTAGGCGCATTTTGGAGGAGGCTTGTCTCGAAGGTGGCTATGAGGGGTGTCAGGAAGGAGATGTCCAAATACCTTTGTGATTTTCAGTTTGGGGTAGGAGTCCCAAGAGGGGCTGAGGCCGTGATTCATAGCGCGAATAGATTCTTAAATGTGTTTCACTCGGATGGGTTGTTAGCTATGCTTACTGTTGATTTCTCTAATGCCTTCAACTTGGTGGATCGAACTACCCTTCTACACGAGGTTCAGATTCGATGCCCGTCTATTTCCCTATGGGTGGAATTTTTATATGGTCAGTCGGCGAGGTTATATGTCGGTGATGACCTTATTTGGTCCACTACTGGAGTTCAGCAGGGGGACCCCTTAGGGCCTCTTCTTTTTGCTTTAGTTTTGCACCCATTGGTTCACCGGATTAGGGATTGTTGCAAACTTCTTTTCCATGCTTGGTATTTGGATGATGGTACGATCATCGGTGACACTAAAGAGGTAGCTAAAGCCTTAGATATAATCAGGACTGAGGGGCCCCGCCTGGGCCTTGAACTCAACATTAAGAAAACAGAAGTTTTTTGACCGTCATGCAATGGGGTGAAGGTGCAGGATGGGTTGTTCCCTCGTGGGATTGGGAGACCGTCGCTGGGTGTAAAACTCCTTGGAGGTGCTGTTAGCAAGGACGCTGGGTTTATTAGTAGTTTGGCGGCGAACAAGGCATCTCGAGCTGTGGAGCTCATGAGTCATCTCCCAAGTCTACGGGACCCTCAATCCGAGCTCCTGTTGCTCCGCTCATGTATGGGTGTTGCAAAGCTATTGTTCGGTCTTAGAACGTGCCAACCTATGTATATGGGGGAAGTTGTTTCTATTTTTGACAATGGCCTTCGGAGGGCGATACAAGATATTGTGGTTTGCGGTGGTCCTTTTTTTGGGGATTTTCAATGGAGGCTAGCATCACTTCCGACTCGGTTGGTGGTTTGGGTTTATGTTCTGCTGAGGATGTATCTACATATGCTTTTGTGGCCTCGAGGGCTCAATCTTGGAGTTTGCAGGACCACATTCTTCAGGGATGTGTTATTGATGGAGTTGACTCTGATTATGGGTATGCGATGGATCGCTTGCGCATGTCCCTTCCTGATTTCGATCTTAGCGGCTTCTCTAATAAGGACACCGCCTCCCTAAAGCCCATAATGTTCTGGCGTGTGCCCTATTTAGTGAAATCGTCAAGAGTTTGGGAGGGAAGTTTGATTTATCCCCTCGCCAAAAAGCGGTGTTTGAATGTCTCCGTGCTCCTCATGCTCAGAATTTTTTGACGGTTACCCCCATTGAAGGTCTAGGCCAACATATGTCGGCCCTGGAGTACCGGACTATCCTTAAGTACCGGCTTATGATACCTCTGTTTCCAGCTGATGAGCCTTGCCCAGTCTGCCACAAGGTTTGTTTGGATTCTTTTGGCGAGCATGCGGTCCATTGCAAGGAGTTAGCTAGTTTCAAATATAGGCATGATTTGGTCAGGGATGTTTTATATGATGTTCTTAAGAGAGCATGTATTTCTTCTAAAAAAGAGGCCCCCGTGAAATTTTTGACGGATCTGCTTGAAGGGAGGTCTACTTTACGGCCAGCTGATATACTTGTGTTTGGGTGGGCCGGGGCGAAACATGCTTGTGTAGATCTAACTGGAGTGTCCCCTCTTGTTGGGCTCAGGGACAATGGGTTTATTGCAGGACAAGCTGCGTTGAAAGCTGAATCGAGCAAAGTGGCTAAACACGAGCAAGCTTGCTTGGAGAATCAACACGTGTTCATCCCTTTTGCCTTTGATACATTTGGTTTCTTAGCTCCTGAAGCAGCGAAGTTTTTGTCCAGAGTTCAACGGGTGGTGCAAACTAATTTTTCGGTCCTCAAGGATCAAAACTTCATTTTTAGTAGGATTGGTTTTGCCATTCAAAAGGGGGTTGCGGCGCAACTAGTTGCCCGTTTGCCTGCCATCTTATTGTAATGTGTCATTGCATTTTTAACAATGAAAAATTGGAAAATATAATTTTATGAAAATAAAATGACAGATTCGGAAAAAAAAAAATACCATTTGAAATTACAAGGCGTAGACGCGGAAATTCAATAGTTTCAAAATATATGTTAAGTCACCCGACAAAAGAGTTAGGAAAAAGGGTCAACGAAATAATTCAAATTTACAAACCCGAAAGGTCATTTTGAAACACACACTATTTGGTAAAAGTACCCAAAAAGTCATTTTGGACTTTACACACGCAGCGGACAAGAACACAGTTGAAATTACACATAACCACACACAACAATTGTTATTCATGAACAACACACATAGAGTACGGTCTCAAACGGTCAGCCTAACAATCGCAAAAGTTAGACTTACGGCCAGAATGTAGTTCCTGAGCTTCTGCTCAGACCGATTAGGGTATGATTTAACAGAGACTTAGCGTGCGCTAGCCATGCCACGTTAGCGCGCGCTAGCTATTCTCATCCAGCAACACATTCATGAATATATACCACATAATGCCAAAATCCGAAGGTTACAAATAAACAACAACATACGAATCCAAACGCCAACAATTTACATTCTCACTACCTATCGTTTAACCGAAAAAGTTGAAGGCGAAAGTCACGTCTCAAGTAAACTATTGGTAGACCTCGTTTAAGCATTTAAAAATCAAATTTTATAAATTTTCAATGCAAGATGAAAATATAATATGTGTAGTTTGAATTCTCAAAATCTTTGGTCTCGAGGTCATCATACGAAAATTAAATCATTTTTCCTCCTCGAAGGATGTTTTTATATAGAATTTACGTGACTTCCCCAAAACATTTGAAGTTTAAAATACCACATTGATAAACTTTTATTGAGTAACCAGTCCAAAACATCATCCTTGTAAAAACGATTTCACACAAAGATGTATACATATATACATGCATATTGGTACTACTCCTTATTCCAACACAATACGAGAATCAAACAAGTATGGAGTAAGTATTCACGAGGCACAATTAAACTCTACATAATAACACAGAATCACATAAACTCGTATAACACGAGACACAACAAAATAGGGAGACTTACATCCACAGATAGCACGAAGATGATGGTTGCACCTCGATACTAATCATGACCGACAACTCAGACGACGCGTCGCGACACCACTCAGTCAGACCAAATCTGACAAGACAAGACCCGACAACACACAACTCAACCCGACAGCCTAGGTTTCCTCAACCTAAGCTCTGATACCATATTCTTTAACACCCCCAAACCACTCGGGAATATTACAGCGCCGCAGACCCTCTCCGCGAGGATCTACCAGGCTAAATACAAAACAATGCATCACTTCACATGCCGACATGGCTACATAAAGGACCATTAGACCGATTTGGCCTTTTGACACAACACACACAACATTACATACAAGATTCTTTCCCAAAACTCATTCCCATGCAGGGGCTGAAATACAATAACACTCCCATTAATCGGGGTAACAACACATCGGAGGGATAACCAACACGAGTGTACCAAATACTCTACAATTGGTCTTCACGTGATTAGTATCCTCGTTTCCCATCATCCTTCGTATCGATCCTGTGATTCGCTCCCCAGCTACCTGCAAGTACCTGGACGCAATACAGACATCCACCCCCCAAATACTCGGGGGTTAGCAAAACTCCTCTGTTTTGCTAGTGCAAGTATAAAACATAAGTACAAGCCATACACAACGTGCTTCAAGAATATAAAAAAAATCTTGAATATATTTCCCGAGATAATTCACTTAATCAAAACAGTTTGATTTATAAAAGGTAGGAATAGAACCATGTATCTCATACAAAATATTTTACGATCTCGGGAGTTTGAAAACATTTGGAATTAAGGAATTCTCAAGTCTTTCGAAAACACTTGGGGACACGGCCCAAAATCGTCTTTCCAAAATAAGATTCCAATAATCAAACGCGGTTTCACAACCCAATTCACAACACACGGGGTCCAAGACCCGAATCATAGGCCACAGGGTCCACGACCCTAATCACATAACACATGTTCCTAAGGATTATTCGCGTCCCGTGCTAACAAGCCACGAACCTCAGATGCTCCCGTAGAACATACCCGAGTGAATAACCCAATAGGAAACCATACCAAATCACATGTCCTCCTGGCAACAGCCACAGAACCATTCCAAACCACAACCATAAGTTATCCCGGCATCGGGCTAACAAGCCACGAACCTCGGAGTCCCCGCAAGACATACCCGATGATGACCCCCACAAGTTATCCCGGCATTGGGCTTGCAAGCCACGACCTCGGAGTCCCCGCAAGACATACCCGGATTGGATAACCCTACGGTCACGCCCGACCCATACTAGCAAGTATGGATCCCATAGATTCAACAATCCTACCCGGAGGCACATCACTTTCAGCGATCACATAACAATGAGCAGAACATCAAGCCAAACAACACTTAAACATCACAACCACCATTCAAAGGAGTAACAACTAATATCACACACAATACGTCCTTACCAAACAAGTACACATAGCATTACGTAATCCCCGGCAAAAGATTACGGTCTATTAAACTCACTCAAAGTGATCATAGCATCTTTTCAACATACAAAACCAACACACATATTCCGAGAACACATATATTCACGAAGTACACGAATTATCGTTGAAAGACAACATTTATCGAGAACATACCGATCCCTTTTTACGTTCATTAAACATTGGGTTTCGCATAAAATCATTTATCATTAATTACGCCTAGGAAAACATGAAACGTATGGACAAGATACTTGCCTCGATATCACGAGCGACGAAACGACGAACGGGCACGATCGGGAAACCTTCGAACTTCCAAAAATGATCAAGACTTCGACAGCCCACGAATACTACGAAAATAGCATCACCACGAATCAATAACACTAATCGAAATCCGAAATGATCCTAAAGACGACAAGGATCTAAGTGTTCTTAAAGAAATCAAGAATCGTTGATCCGGGCTATAAAAATCGATGAACGGTTAACAAAATCTGAAGATTACGGTCAAGACAATCAAGAACAAATAACCGATCGGATGAGATCGGTTAAGAATCACAAATCCAAGCAAAAACCCCAAATTTAAGAAAATAGGGTTCTAAAAAGAGATTACCTTGATTTGGACCAATAAGACGATTAGATGTTGTTAAACATCTACAAATCCGCTCAAAGATGAAGCTAGAAGAAAAAGATCGGTCCTACTGGCCTCTGGATCTCACTCCCGTCGGAAGGGATGAAGAAAAATGGGAAAATGACGACTTAATGCTGCTGTCCAGTATTTATACTGGACAGTTATTAGCACGCGCTAAACACCCTGCATTAGCGTGCGCTAACGGGGTCAACGCTCCAGAGAAACTGCCTATAACAATGTTAGCGTGCGCTAGCTAAAAGCCGTAGCGTGCGCTAACGGGTCACAAAACCAGTCCAGTAGCCCCTGGACAGAACTGCACCTACCGGGTAGCGTGCGCAAGAAAGAAGGGAGAGCGTGCGCTAAGCAGTCGATAGCGTGCACTAGCTATCGCCTTAGCGTGCGCTAACAAAGCTCCAGTCCCAGTCCAGTAGTTACTGGACTGTCTCTGGACTGCCAGTTAGCGTGTGCTACAAATTCGGTAGCGTGCGCTAACCACAACGCCGTAGCGTGCGCTATGCCACAAGCATTAGCGTGCGCTACACCACAAAAACTCAAAAACTCACAAAGTGATCCGAAATGCCTCCAAACACATGCCCCAATAAGGCACGACCAAAATATGGCACAAAATTCCAACGATGAGGACAATGACAATCCGATAAAACCCAGAAAACCCAACGAATCCGGAATAAAGATCTCGGGTATTACATTCTACCCCTCTTAAAAGAAGTTTCGTCCCCGAAACTTGAAACATAAAACGAATAACGCAAAACAATTCTATATGACACAAGCTATCTGTTGTCGACAACGTGAAACGAATCACATGCAGCACGTGTCTGCTACCATGCATGTCGCTACGTCAGAAAGATAACAGAACGCAACGAACAAAATTAATATGGTTGACCACCCCGAACAGTACGCCAATACAATGCGATCTAATCGCTGAACAAATACGAAATTCCACAACACGAGGATTGGGAGGTCGAAAATGAAGCAAATTTCCCGAACTTAAGGAAATCACGAAGGAGTCCGAACGCTCAACAATAACGAAACGAGATCAACAAAAACTGAACCATCAAACGATTGAGTTACAACGATCGAGACAACAACAGTCGATCAATCATGTTCGAATCACGACGAACAATAATACTCAAACAACAACCCCAAAGTTCACATCTCGACTCGAGACAATATACGATCCGGTGAAGACAACAAGATGTGTATTAACATAAGATCCATAGGAAAAGGAATAGCAATTGGAAAGTCATAACGACAAATGGGTTTTTCTGAAACAATACCACAACTCCTTCGATCAACAAAAGCACAAGACGGGACAAGTTCAGAAAATATCAACGAATATAAACGATTCGACAGAGTCGAGAGTATAGAGTTCAAAATCCGATCCACTTCAAAGAAAAGAAGTCAATCTCCGAGTTTCGAAACAACAAAGCAAGGGAAATAACTCAACATACAACTAATAGACCACGCCCCTCCGGGACTACTCGGAGTCGATCCTGTTATCAAAGCTCAAGTCCGTGCCTCGGAATGTTCGGTAACCATCTCGCAAAACTGAACCCGGTGTCCCTCGAGTCCGCACCTGTAACACGTTACTGGTGGGGAAGGACAATGTGCACGAACATGTCCCACCACATTACAGTTAAAACATCTCCTGGCTTTACCAGGAGTCAGAACAGAAGACTTGGAACTCTCAGTTCCACGCATCGAGCGATGGAGCTTCATAGCGGAGAGACTACTATGTTGCAAATTAGAAACACCGACTCCTGTACTGTCCACACGATCATCGGACTTCCTCTGCTTCTTCAACTCGGCACACGCTCCGAAGATAATGAAGCTAGTTAACGAGCTAAGGCTCGATCTTGATAGTCTCTAAATGAAGTGTAATTGAATCCCGACATATACACACGAATATCCGTCTTCATCCGTCTGTCAAAGTGAAGGATCCTCTCTTCCTCGGTTCTCACCTGATCTCGCACATAACTGAGTTGTTTGCTATAATCGATGATAGCTTGTGACACCGATATATCTTGCGGTTCTGCCAAGTAGAATTCGCGAATCATCTACTCTCTAATCGGTTTCGGACAGAACTCAGCTTCCATAAATGCTTGGAACTCCGCCCACGTGACATCACTATCACGAGGTTTAACAGCTTCCCACCAATTAGCGGCATCTTTGTCGAGAAGGTACTGAGCGATAGGTACCTTTCGCTCTTCAGGACATCCGACAGCCTCGAAAATCTTTCCCAACTGGAAAATCCAACCATCCCAGCCCAACGCATCTGCAGCACTGGCGAATCGAGGGGGATTCATACGAACTACCTCGCGAAGCCATTGATTTACACCGACGTTCTGACTCGCGTCAATGCTACGTTGAACCACCTGGGTCAACTGAGTCATCTGAGTCGCTACTTGTTGCAATATAGTAGCAACACCCAAACTAAAATCATTCTCAACAACATTCTCTCGATTCCGCATCTGATTCCCATGGCCATCAGCACCACGATTACGACCACGACCTCTGCCCCTCGGCATACTAACAAACAACAATCTATGGCAACGAAGGATCATAACACATAGCAAGATATTCACATCTCTGTCTTTAATCCAACATCATTAAATCATATGCATATTACCATTTAATTCTAGTTAGAGCACAATATACAAACTATTATACCAAAAATCTTCATTTATAATGTCGTTGTTATGTGAATTATAAATGCAATGAAATTGAAATCATCCATTATATCAAAATCATTTTCTGTACGGTTTCCGCGCCGGAACTCACCAAGTTGAAAACCATTTTCAAAAATGTTCCAAAATGCCAAAAAGGCCGATGACGGTAATACTTTCCAAATACTCCCCAAAAGTCATTTTCCAAAATACCAAATACCATCATCAAATACCATTTGAAATTACAAGGCGTAGACGCGGAAATTCAATAGTTTCAAAATATATGTTAAGTCACC
The DNA here is from genome assembly GCA_033398695.1 of Orobanche coerulescens. Lineage (NCBI taxonomy): Eukaryota > Viridiplantae > Streptophyta > Magnoliopsida > Lamiales > Orobanchaceae > Orobanche > Orobanche coerulescens. The sequence continues at coordinate 47,478,998 of CM065814.1, forward strand.
CGACAAAAGAGATAGGAAAAAGGGTCAACGAAATAATTCAAATTTACAAACCCGAAAGGTCATTTTGAAACACACACTATTTGGTAAAAGTACCCAAAAAGTCATTTTGGACTTTACACACGCAGCGGACAAGAACACAGTTCAAATTACACATAACCACACACAACAATTGTTATTCATGAACAACACACATAGAGTACGGTCTCAAAAGGTCAGGCTAACAATCGCAAAAGTTAGACTTACGGCCAGAATGTAGTTCCCGAGCTTCTGCTCAGACTGATTAGGGTATGATTTAACAGAGACTTAGCGTGCGCTAGCCATCCCATGTTAGCGCGCGCTAGCTATTCTCATCCAGCAACACATTCATGAACATATACCAAATAATGACAAAAGCCGAAGGTTACAAATAAACAACAACATACGAATCCAAACGCCAACAATTTACATTCTCACTACATATCGTTTAACCGAAAAAGTTGAAGGCGAAAGTCACGTCTCAAGTAAACTATTGGTAGACCTCGTTTAAGCATTTAAAAATCAAATTTTGAAAATTTTCAATGCAAGATGAAAATATAATATGTGTAGTTTGAATTCTCAAAATCTTTGGTCTCGAGGTCATCATACGAAAATCAAATCATTTTTCCTCCTCCAAGGATGATTTTAAATAGAATTTACGTGACTTCCCCAAAACATTTGAAGTTTAAAGTACCACATTGATAAATTTTTATTGAGTAACCAGTCCAAAACATCATCCCTGTAAAAACGATTTCACACAAAGATGTATACATATTTACATGCATATCGGTACTACTCTTTATTCCAACACAATACGAGAATCAAACAAGTATGGAGTAAATATTCACGAGGCACAATTAAACTCCACATAATAACACAGAATCACATAAACTCGTATAACACGAGACACAACAAAATAGGGAGACTTACATCCACAGATAACACGAAGATGATGGTTGCACCTCGATACTAATCATGACCGACAACTCATATGATGCGTCGCGACACCACTCAGTCAGACCAAATCTGACAAGACAAGACCCGACAACACACAACTCAACCCGACAGCCTAGGTTTCCTCAACCTAAGCTCTGATACCATATTCTGTAACACCCCCAAACCACTCGGGAATATTACAGCGCCGCAGACCCTCTCCGCGAGGATCTACCACGCTAAATACAAAACAATGCATCACTTCACATGCCGACATGGCTACATAAAGGACCATTAGATCGATTTGGCCTTTTGTCACAACACACAACATTACATACAAGATTCTTTCCCAAAACTCATTCCCACGCAGGGGCTGAAATACAATAACACTCCCATAAATCGGTGTAACAACACATCGGAGAGATAACCAACACGACTCTACCAAATACTCTACAATTGGTCTTCACGTGATTAGTATCTTCGTCTCCCATCATCCTTCGTATCGATCCTGTGATTCGCTCCCCAGCTACCTGCAAGTACCTGGACGCAATACAGACATCCACCCCCCGAATACTCGGGGGTTATAAAACTCCACTGTTTTGCTAGTGCAAGTATAAAACAGAAGTACAAGCCATACACAACGTGCTTCAAGAATATAAAAAAAAAGCTTGATTATATTTCCCGAGATAATTCACTTAATCAAAACAGTTAGATTTATAAAAGGTAGGAATAGAACCATGTATCTCATACAAAATGTTTTATGATCTCGGGAGTTTGAAAACATTTGGAATTAAGGAATTCTCAAGTCTTTCGAAAACACTTGGGGACACGGCCCAAAATTGTCGTTCCAAAATACGATTCTAATAATCAAACGCAGTTTCACAACCCAATTCACAACACACGGGGTCCAAGACCCGAATCATAAGCCACAGGGTCCACGACCCGAATCACATAACACATGTTCCTAAGGATTATTCGCGTCCAGTGCTAACAAGCCACGAACCTCAGATGCTCCCGTAGAACATACCCGAGTGAATACCCCAATAGGAAACCATACCAAATCACATGTCCTCGTGGCAACAGCCACAGAACCATTCCAAACCACAACCATAAGTTATCCCGGCATCGGGATAACAAGCCACGAACCTCGGAGTCCCCGCAAGACATACCCGATGATAACCCCCACAAGTTATCCCGGCATTGGGCTAGCAAGCCACGAACCTCGGAGTCCCCGCAAGACATACCCAGATTGGATAACCCTACGGTCACGCCCGACCCATACTAGCAAGTATGGATCCCGGAGATTTAACAATCCTACCCGGAGGCACAACACTTTTAACGGTCACATAACAATGAGCATAACATCAAGCCAAACAACACTTAAACATCACAACCTCCTTTCAAAGGAGTAACAACTAATATCACACACAATACGTTCTTACTGAACAAGTACACATAGCATTACGTAATCCCCGACAAAGGATTACGGTCTATTAAACTCACTCAAAGTGATCATAGCATCTTTTCAACATACAAAACCAACACACATATTCCGAGAACACATATATTCACGAAGTACACGAATTATCGTTGAAAGACAACATTTATCGAGAACATACCTATCCCTTTTTACATTCATTAAACATTGGGTTTCGCATAAAATCATTTATCATTAATTACGCCTAGGAAAACATGAAACGTATGGACAAGATACTTGCCTCGATATCACGAGCGACGAAACGACGAATGGGCACGATCGGGCAACCTTCGAACTTCCAAAAATGATCAAGACTTCGACAGCCCACGAATACTACGAAAATAGCATCACCACGAATCAATAACAATAATCGAAATCTGAAACGATCCTAAAAACGACAAGGATCTAAGTGTTCTTAATGAAATCAAGAATCGTTGATCCGGGCTATAAAAATCGATGAACGGTTAAGAAAATCTGAAGATTACGGTCAAGACAAACAAGAACAAATAACCGATCGGATGAGATCGGTTAAGAATCACAAATCCAAGCAAAAACCCCAAATTTAAGAAAATAGGGTTCTAAAAAGAGATTACCTTGATTTGGACCAATAAGACGATTAGATGTTGTTAAACATCTATAAATGCGCTCAAAGATGAAGCTAGAAGAAAAAGATCTGTCCTACTGGCCTCTAGATCTCACTCCCATCAGAAGGGATGAAGAAAAATGGGAAAATGACCACTTAATGCTGTTGTCCAGTATTTATACTGGACAGTTATTAGCGCGCGCTAAACACCCTGCATTAGCGTGCGCTAACGGGGTCAACGCTCCAGAGAAACTACCTATAACAAAGTTAGCGTGCGCTACCTAAAAGCCGTAGCGTGCGCTAACGGGTCACAAAACCAGTCCAGTAGCCCCTGGACAGAACTGCACCTACCGGGTAGCGTGCGCTAGAAATAATAGAGAGCGTGCGCTAAGCAGTCGATAGCGTGTGCTAGCTATCGACCTTAGCGTGCGCTAACAAAGCTCCAGTCCCAGTCCAGTAGTTACTGGACTGTCTCTGGACTGCCAGTTAGCGTGCGCTACAAATTCGGTAGCGTGCGCTAACCACAACGCCGTAGCATGCGCTATGCCACAAGAATTAGCGTGCGCTACACCACAAAAACTCAAAAACTCACAAAGTGATCCGAAACGCCTCCAAACACATGCCCCAATAAGGCACGACCAAAATATGGCACAAAATTCCAACGATGAGGACAATGACAATCCGATAAAACCCAGAAAACCGAACGAATCCGGAATAAAGATCTCAGGTATTACAATATCATCTGATTCACCATATCCATAATTTACGCCGGGGAAGGTGGCCACCTCCCGCGAACGTTACTCCCCGAGATCGGCCACTTGGAAGAGAGCTCACAATCCCGAGTACTGTGTACACTAACCCTGCCTAGCAACTTTTGTCTAGCTCAGGATCCGATCATTTCATAGGTTGGCAAGCCAACAGTGATAGGTTCATAAGAATCCACATAAAAGTTTTTATGCATCATATGTAACACCCCAAACTAGGCGGATATTACAGTGCCGCGAATCCCCGACTGGGACCCACCAGGCGAATGAAAATAATGGATTAAATAATATAATTGTAGTACCGAACCACATTATATTACCAAATACTCCGATGAGGAGTTTAAGTACAACACACCAGGACAATACCGAATACTAGTATATTTTATATGAAGATAAAATACACAACACTGAATGAAACGGGGTATCCAAATGAAAGTATGCAGTGGAAATTAAAGGACAACAACATGAATAACTGAAAGATCGGGGTCCCCTACTAGCATCACTGGGAATCCTCGACGTCAACATGCTATTCCCGTGCTTTTGTCTTGCCATGACCTGAAAAACAGAATCCCCAGCCGGGGTGAGTTACACAGAACAACAATCCTCAAGGGTTGAAAAATACACAATCATGATTTAACTGAAGTTATGAAATATCCTTAGTTATGAATTACGCTGAAGAGGGGTATCATAGTACGCCCGTAGTGTTCTGTGCAAGTGTACAAGACGAATGACCGGACAAACCCATCCTTGTACTTAATTAGTCTCACGGAGGTAATCTGTTACCGTGTGCACAGTCCAATGTATCACTCCCAATACATGGCCATAACGTGCCCGACTAAAAATTCCACACATCCGCACCCGGCCACGCAATATGAACCCAGAAGGTCATATGAACAAGAATGACCATAATGAATATCAATGAATAATAATAATCTGACAAAGTCAAGAATGACTCACCGAGATGAAATGATGATGAAGTGATTGATAGTTTCAATGAAATGATTGGAACCGCCGTTCCTCGTTAATGAAGTGATTATTCGACAATTACAAGTCTCAATATGATTAATACAATGATGAATGAGTTATGATTATGAAAGATCAACAACAAAAGGAATGAATATCCTTTTAACCGAGTAAGAATTAACTTACACAACACCGGTGAGAATTATCCTTCCACGAACAATGTCCTAATTGAGATATCGGTCGCTCGAACAACCTTGAATAAATACAATTACCAACAATCCGTTCAATATACGAATCAAACACGAATATAACGAACACAAACGTCGATACGATAAAACCAAGTTATTGGGGCATTATATCGAACACTTTGTGGCCAATTTCGATTGATTACAACTAAACCTTAATAATACCAACCTCAAATCCCCAAGAAGTGTTTCAAACCAACAAAACATATTGAATACGATCAATAATCCGTCATGAATATCCAAAAACGTGATTATAACAACAATTAATCGAAAATCCCCAAATCCAACTCGATATTCAAAGTGTTCTTGAATAATCCCTCAATAATCCAATGAATCTATATACAAACTCATAATCATATGCATATACCTTCATATAACATGATTATCGCGTCCAAAACATCATATCTCAACACAAAATCGAAATCCAAGATGTTGAAGAAATTACCTCTTGAAGATCCAACCACTTCGATCCGAAAAGCACGAGTTAAATCGAGTATCCAAGCTTCCCAAATGAATGAAGATGATTAAAATTACACACTCAATGATTAAGTGAAGGAAAATCTCTCCCTCAACCCTCTCTCTCAGATAAAAGTTGGAGAAATGAAGAAATGAGGAAAAATGTCCTGGCCAAAACCTTATATACTGCCGGAAGTTACGGCCGTAACTCGGCCCTCATACTGCCGTAACATCCCAGGTCAACGGCCTTACGGCCGTAACCGGCCAATTCGTACGGCCGTAACTCGGCTTCGTCCAAAATCCTGTCGACAGACTTACGGCCGTAACCGCTCCTGAGTTACAGGCGTAACTCGCCTTCGTCAAAAACATCTGCCGGCATCCTTACGGCCGTACCCGCACACCTTACGGGCGTAACTCGGATGATACGGCCGTATCCTGCCAAACTTACGGGAGTAAGCCCCCTTCATCGAAAATGACCAGGCACCCTGCCTGCAGCGTACGGCCGTATCCAGCCAAGCCTTACGGCCGTACCTTCCTCGTCTTACGGCCGTATGCCGCAACCCTTACGGCCGTAAGTCCCTCTCGTCCGACACATCCTGAAAAACACGAACACTCCTTACGGCCGTATCCTGCCCCTCTTACGGCCGTAACTCGCCCTTCGGCCAAAAACACCCGGACACCCTGCTCGACTCGTATGGCCGTAACCGGCCAAGCCTTACGGTCGTACCCGCTCAACTTACGGCCGTATTCCGAAACCTTACGGTCGTAAGTCCCGTTCGTCCTAAATGGCCTGACATCAACGAACCCTTGTTACGGCCATAACCTACAATCCTTACGGCCGTAACTCAATGCTGGACATGGTGAAAAATCCGATAACTCTGATTCCTCGCTACGACTGATGAATGATCCGACAAATCATACGAATGTAAAAGTGAACAGGTCCAACACATGCCAAAAATGATACTCCCAGTACAAGACTACCAATCCCGATGAAAATGATAATATTCCCATCTCGATCTATAAACGGAGATGAAATGACGATCGGTAACTGATATACGGTTACAACATGCCAACAGAGAACGCAAATGAATGAATCATGAATGATGAGTGATTAATAATGAGTGAAGTTTACTGAATGATAATTACTGACTGATTAATATTGAATAAAAAAATGAATGAATTTCAACTGGGTATTACATACCCCCCCCTTAAAAAGAGTTTCGTCCCCGAAACTAAGGGTCAACAACTCGGGATAATACTCCCGCATTTTCTCCTCGGTTTCCCAAGTAGCCTCTTCGACTCCGTGCCTAGCCCACTGAATCTTGACCAAAGGAATCGTCTTGTTCCTCAATTGTTTGATTCGCCGCTCTAAAACTCGTATTACGCTCCTCATACGACTGATCATCTGCGAACTCGATTTCACCGAACTGAAGTATGTGACTCGGGTCGGCAACATACTTCTGCAACTGCGAGACGTGCAATACATTATGAATTTGGCTCAACGCTGGAGGTAAAGCCAATCGATAAGCTAACTCGCCTACTCGATCCAAAATCTCAAACGATCCAATGAATCTCGGACTCAATTTCCCCCGTTTTCCGAAACGAAAGATACCTCGACTCGGGGATACCTTGACCAAAACGTGGTCACCCATCTCGAACTCTAGTGGTCGACGATTATCTGCATATAATTTCGCCGACTCGAGCAACAATGACGACTCCTGATCAAAGGTACCTTCTCCCGGGCGGCTATAAGTATATCGGGCTCGGTGCCGATTGACTCTGATGGGTCGTCCCAACACAAGGGAGATCGACAACGATGACCGTACAAGGCCTCGTAAGGTGCTACCTTCATCGCAGCATGCCAACTATAATTGTACGTGAACTCAATCAACAGTAATTGGGATTCCCAATCGTCTACTAATCGAGAACGCATGCCCTCAACATGTCCTCCAATGTCTGAAAAGTCCTCTCTGATTGTCCGTCAGACTGAGGATGAAAAATGGTAATAAGATTAAGCTGAGTTCCCATAGCACAATGAACTGATTTCCAAAATGAGACATGAATCGCCCGTTACGATCAGAAACGATACTCTTAGGAGTACCATGCAATCTCACTATCTCTTTAATGAACAGCTGGGCAAGTCTCTCGGGACCCCACGTATCCTTAATCTCAAGGAAATGAGCTGACTTAGTTAGGCGGTCCACGATCACCCAGATCGTCATCATGCCCCGACGACTCGTCGGCACTATCGTGAAGAAATCCATAGAAATGTCTTCCCACTTCCATTCTGGAATAGGGAGCGGTTTCAGCATACCCTCCAGTCGCTGATGCCAGACCTCGATCTCGGGTCTAAGGAATTCCTGCTGAAGCTCCTTCTAAACTGATAAACGAGCAAGCGTCTGCTCCTGAACGGACTTACGACTCAAGGCGTCGGCGACAATGTTCGCCTTGCCCGGGTGGTAAAGGATCTCGATATCATAATCTTTGATTAGTTCCAACCACCGTCTTTGTCGCATATTTAACTCCTTCTGAGTAAATATATACTTCAACTCTTGTAATCAGTAAAGATCTGACAGGTGACGCCATAAAGGTAATGATGCCAAATTTCCAACGCGAAAACCATGGCTGCTAGCTCCAGGTCGTGGGTCGGATAATTAACCAGCTAATCCGAGGAAACTTCGGATTTCCTTAACAGCTTTCGGAGGTTGCCAATCTCGGATAGCCTCCGTCTTCTGAGGGTCGACACGAACTCTGGCAGATGAAATTACATGCCCGAGAAAAGTCACTTCGGACATTAAGAAAACTTTCCATAAAGTCGCTCGTGTCTTAACATGTCGAGAACCTGATGAAGATGTACCTCGTGTTCCGCTCGATCACGAGAATAAATCAAAATGTCATCGATGAAGACAACAACAAACTGATCCAAAAAGTCGATGAAAACCCGATTCATTAACTCCATGAATACCGCAGGTGCATTAGTTAGCCCGAGCGGCATAACTACGAACTCATAATGACCATAGCGTGTACGAAACGCCGTCCTCGCGATACCCGACTCTTGAATTCGCAACTGATGATATCCAGATCTTAAGTCGATCTGGGAAAAATATTGAAGTTCCCTGAAGTTGATCTAAGAGATCATCAATACGGGGTAGAGGATACTAATCTCGATCATCACCCTGTTCAACTCCTGATAATTAATACACACACGAGACGAGCCAACCTCCTCCCTGACAGATCACACTGGTGCTCCTCACGGGGACGCACTCGTTCGGAGATAACCTTTCTCGAACTATTCCTCAAGTTGAATCTTCAACTCCTGCATTTCGGTCGGGGCCATCCGATACGGTGCCTTCGACAACGGGGACGTACCGGGCTCCAACTCACTCCTGAATTCCACTACTCTATGTGAAGGAAACCAGATAACTCGTCTGGGAATACATCGTCAATCGATGACAATGATACCGCGAATGATTGAACTTTTCGATTGCCCTAGAATGTCAATCGATAAAAGGTGATACAATGAATGATTGAATAACTCGATTGCCTTAGAAAGGCCAATCGATGAAAATGATACAATGAATGTTTGAATAACTCGATTGCCTTAGAAAGGCCAATCGATGAAAATGATACAATGAATGATTGAATAGCCCGATTGCCTTAGAAAGGCCAATCGATGAAAATGATGCAATGAATGATTGAATAACTCGATTGCCTTAGAAAGGCCAATCGATGAAAATGATGCGATGAATGATTGAATAACTCGATTGCCTTAGAAAGGCCAATCGATGAAAATGATGCGATGAATGATTGAATAACTCGATTGCCTTACAAAGGCCAATCGATGAAAATTATGCGATGAATGATTGAATAACTCGATTGCGGAATTTCTCTGCTTTCGTCATAATAAGAATTCTTCTGGAACAACGGGGATTATTTCCCTAAAGCACACATTCGACAACCAACGACGGAAAGATAGCGACGAAACGCTTACAAACACTGAGGATAGTATCAAGACGATCAAACCAACTAATACCGAAAATTACATCGTCCTAAGATAAATTCACCACGATTAGGTCCATCAACCAATCGCGGTCACTAAGCTTACTTCGGTATGATTTCCGAAAATTCTTCCATCGTCAGGTAGACCGATGGTATGAGGTCCACAAGCAATAGGACTATCCCAAAATAAGTCTATTCAAACATGATTCGAAAATGAATGAATGTGGTGTACCAGCATCAAAAGGTACACACAGGTTGAAATAAAATTACGAGTATACCTGAGATCATTCGGGCCACCGGATCGTCGATCCTCTTCATCACATGAATCCGGGACTTGCCGGCCCCCGAACCGAATGCTCCCATCTGATAAATATGAGTTCCAACTTTATGTGCTTCCATTGTCCTAAACGATGTTGACAGAGCAGTCTGATTCTGAATCGCTGCTTGCTTCGGGGCCTGAGATGCCGCCGGAGCCGACTTGGAGTCCTTTCGGCAAAAACGGGCCTTATGCCCAAAATTCCCACAATTATGGCACGTGATAGATGGTTTCAGACACTTAGTGCTGTAATGACCCGGCATTCCACAATTGAAATAGGTGATGGCCGAACTGGCAGCTCGGGACTGAGATCCCACACGATTATGCGCCATAGGAGGTCGCTCAGAAACGATAGGACTCACACGAGGCTTCTTGAAGGTTGACTGACCGCCTTCGGATTGATTACGCTTCGTTGATTTCTTGCTGACAGATGAAGGTTGTTGTTCAGCAATTTCCTTAGCAGCCGGCTCATACGGGCGAGTTCTCTCGATTAATCCGGCCAGAGTGGCGCAATGATGATTGAGCAATTGCACATGGGTCATCATGGCCTGCATAAAAGTGTGTGGATCAACCTGAACATCTTCGGATAGATCCGAGTTCTGGGCACGATTTCCCGACAGCGAGTGATTATTTCCCAGGTTTCGGCCTGCACCGCGGCCTCTCCCCGTGCATCCCCTGACAGCTCTCCCCATACTGAAGTAGGAATGTCACATAATGATTATATTTCCCGCATGATTATCACGTTATGATTATGTCATGAGATGATGAAAATGAGTATACATGCTCTAACTTAGTGATTATATGAATGATTTACTGAAGTGACATGATTATCTGATGAAATTCTTGAAATGATTATCCTGAATAACTTAACAAGATTAATAATATGATCATCCAGATCGACAACTGAGTAATGAAATGAATTGAGTAATTAATGAATTAACATGATATAACAAGATATTAAACAATATATAACAAGATACACCATACGGACTTCCGCTACTGGAATCCGACAATGTGAATCCACAAGATTCCATTTACACAGCAAGGGTATTCCAATGATCCAGCGCCCTCAGCATAGATCCCAAAGATGATCCCGTCGGACCAACACGAGGTGGAAATAACCCGTCCAATGATCCAGCGCCCTCAGCCTAGATCCCAAGATGATCCCGTCGGACCAACACGAGGTGGACATCCGATCCAGCACCCTCAGCATAGATCGTACAACGTACACAAACACAACTCATGCATACACATATGCCAAATCATTATGTTCACCAACATGAACATACAAATACTAGGTAACGAATATCATGACAATTCAACGTAATAAATCTCATGTTCAACAACATGAATAATCACACGCATGCTCAAAATACCAATATTAATATATTACGATACTTGCCTCGAAGATGGCAAGAACGAAACACTTCAATGATCTCAACACACTCGAAGGCCGCCTTCTTCGATCAACGTAGCAAACTCGAACCTTAACAAAAGAAATGATATACAAATCATCTCAAGTCGTACGATGGCCTAACAATCGATCTACGGCCCAAAAGCTCAAAATATGCAATCTGCCTGAACCACTTAGCGTACGCTACGCACTCTGTGTAGCATGCGCTAAGCCTGCCTGTTAGCGTACGCTATCGTATAAGCCTAGCGTACGCTAGCCACGGACTGCCAGTTCTCTCTGATCAGCCGACTGACTCAGCTGATATCATAACGTACGTTACGTACCACACGTAGCGTGCGTTAACTTATCCCCGATAGCGCACGTTAACTAACGTATGTTAGCGTGCGCTTACCGTGCATGGCAGATTACTACTAACAGAAAACTGGATTGAAAGGTGATGAACTCATGAATTCTATGGTGATAAAACAAGTCGTCCCCGAGCATATCATGCTAATAAGGTTCGTGGAAGTTCTATACGTACTGAATGACTATGAGATATAAAGATACGGATAATCACCTCAACACCATAATTCATCTTAGATCTTCAAGAAAATATTCTAAGTTCCGTTCATCCTACGTTCCAAAACGCATGATTCCAATGTGTAAAACGTAACAATCTAGGTAATATCCGTTGACTGATCATAAATCGATTTGAAAATGCTAAGGAGTCCATATACTAAGATGGTTCAAAGGTTCATACGATATACAGTTCCGATACGTAAAAAGTATCCTTATAACACATGATGATCGATTATAAACGAAATAACTGATTATACAAACATGATCAAATCGTCCTTGAGAACACTACTAATATTGGTGAAGAATCACCTACCTCAAAGTAGTGAAGAACAAGGAGAAAATCGAAGCAATCCAACGTCGAAGGCTCGAACACCAATCCTCAATGATCCACAATCTTCAATCACAAGCTAGAATGTTGATATGAGGTGTTTGGGATGAAGGAAGTTATACTCTAAGTATAAGAATTCGGATGTGGGAAAAGAAAGGACTGAAAATACGAAAAGGATGCTGTCCTATTTATAACAAATGGTTATTAGCGCGCGCTAGTCCCTGTTCGTAGCATGCGCTAACGTCTCAGTGACTTCACTGTACTCAGCACTTAGCGTGCGCTATTCACATGCCTGTAGCGTGCGCTAAGGCGTTGACTTGGCTTTTCCCGAAAGCCGTCCAGGTTCATCCCGACACAATCCGACAGGGGTCCCCGGCCAGATCTCACCTACCGCACGTCTCAATCAAATTGACCACGCATAGCGTGCGCTAAGGTTCCTTTGTAGCGTGCGCTATGAATCCATGTTAGCGTACGCTACACATAGCCGATAGCGTGCGCTACATGCGCAGAATTACAATTTTTAAAATCACATACATGAAATCATACGCTCGACAACATCGGATTATGAAATACGGAGAATAATACTCAGATTAAGTACAACGATTACAGTATCACAAGTTTCAAATACATATCAGAAATCTCGGGTATTACATCAGTTGTCTAGGACCTTCGATGCCGTAGCTTGTCCCGAAGACAGGAGGGTACATATTGCCCAGTACCTCCTGGATAAGGAAGCTGCGGAATGGTGGGAGGCTGTGGCACCCAGAGACCGTCGAGCCACTTGGGAGGAATTCAAGGCTGCTATGGAAGCAGAATATTGTCCGCCGCCAGTCAAAGAACACAGGATTGTGGAGTTTTTCACTGCCACACCCCAAGATGTGCCGATTTCTCAGGCCATTATCTCTTACAATCAGCAGTTGGGTTTCGTGAAAGATCAGGTGAGGACTGAGGCTGATAAAATCCGTTACTTCAATATGCGCATGAAGCCACATATCAGGCAGAGTATGGCACCGCTCATATGTTCCACCTTGAAGAAATACCAGGATCACGCTCTAGCAATCGAGATGGCTACCCCGGAATCAGAGTCGGTTTTGGAAGCTAAGAAGCAGAAAACTACTGGCGGATTCTCGGCCGGTAAGGGGGGTCAGTTTTCGAGGTCTCCGTCTGCTTCTACACCGGGGAAGAGGCCGTTTCATCAGGCCGGTGGATCTCAGGGTAACCGTTCGGTCCAGTCTGTTGCACCTGGCGGGAAAGTTTGTTTTAATTACAGTCAGCCCGAGCACGTGATGAAGGATTGCCCATTTCCGTTAGTTACTTGCTTTACTTGCGGACAGACCGGGCATCGGGCAGCTCATTGTGAGAAGGCCACCAGGGCCGCAAGAGTTCCGACTACCACCGCCGATCAGAGGGATCACAGCAGTCCAGCTACTCATGTGCCGCAGAGTTTGGGTCGTGGTAGGGGTCGGGGTCAGCCGGATCGCCGTACGGCATCGAGTTTAGGTTCAATTCACCACTGATTGTATCAGATGAGGCGCACAGAGGAGGCAAACGTTCCGGTGGCGTCACGTACCACTCAGATCCTTTCTCATCTAGTTTCAGTGTTTTTTCATTCGGGTGCTACCCACTCCTTTATTGCTTCGGATTGTGTGAGTCGTATTGGTTTTGACTGCTTGCTTGAGTGTGAACCGTTTGAAGTGGGTACACCCAGCGGGGATCGTATGGTTGGGGACCGGGAAGTTAGGGATTGCCCAGTGAGGATCGGGAGCCGGGATTGGCCCTCGAATCTCATTGTTATAGACCTTAAGGGCGAGGATTTGATCCTCGGGGAGGATTGGTTGGATCGTCACGGTGCTATCATGAACTATCGGACTCGTACCATCTCGATAGTGGCCGAGGACGGCACCGAGCATACTCTCGTAGGTTGTAAGCCGGGTAGATCGGGGAGTGTGATTAGCGCCTTGAAGGCGATCAAACTTCTGAACCAGGGTTGTGTCGGCTACTGGTGTTATGCTCTGAAGGCGGAAGAGGGTGGAGTTGATTTCTCGTCAATTCCAGTTGTTAGTGAATATCCCGATGTATTTTCGGATGACTTGTCGGGATTACCACCACAGCGAGAGATGGAGTTTCCCATTGATCTAGAGCCAAATGCGGCCCCTATTTCTCGAGCGCCGTACCGTATGGCACCGTCGGAGATGTTAGAGTTGAAGAAACAGTTGGGAGAATTTCTAGATAAAGGGTATATTAGACCGAGCGCATCGCCTTGGGGTGCGCCTGTACTTTTTGTTAAGAAGAAGGATGGATCGCTTCGTTTATGCATCGATTATCGAGAATTAAACAAGTTGACCATCAAAAACAAATACCATTTGCCCAGGATCGATGATTTATTTGATCATCTTCAGGGAGCGACAGTCTTTTCGAAGATTGATTTACGATCGGGCTATTACCAGTTGAGGATTCGGGATGGTGATATACCGAAAGCTGCCTTTTGGGCGAGATATGGCCATTACGAGTTTGTGGTTATGCCTTTCGGGCTAACTAATGCCTCAGCAGTGTTCATGTAGTTGATGAACAAAGCTTTTATTGAATATCTGGACAAATTCGTAGTCGTCTTTATCGATGACATTCTTGTCTATTCACAGAGTCGGGAGGAGCACGCCTTACATCTCCGAATTGTATTAGACATTTTGAGAGCTGAGCAGTTGTATGCGATGTTTTGGCTCGAGGAACTGATGTTCCTCGGGCATGTGATTTCAGCAGAGGGATTTTGGGTAGATCCGCAGATGATAGAGGCAGTGAAGGCTTGGGAACCGCCTAAGAATGTGAAGGAGGTGAGGAGTTTTGTGGGTCTTGCCGGCTATTACCGTAGATTTGTTGAGGGATTTTCTAAGATTGCTAGACCACTCACTCGGTTACTCCATAAGACTCAGAAATTCGAGTGGACCACAGACAGACAGGGTAGTTTTGAAGAGTTGAAGAGACGACTAACTACCGCACCCATGTTGGCATTACCTCAGGGGAACGAAGATTTTGTGGTATATAGTGATGCTTCAGGCCTCGGGCTCAGATGTGTTTTGATGCAGAGAGATAGGGTTATTGCTTATGCGTCCCGCCAGTTGAAACCATATGAGGCGAATTACCCCACGCACGATTTGGAGTTAGCTGCGGTCGTTTTCGCCTTAAAGATCTCGAGGCATTATCTCTATAGGTCATCGTGTAATATTTTTACGGATCACAAGAGTTTGAAGTATATCTTCAGTCAGAAAGAGTTGAATATGAGACAGCGTAGGTGGTTGGAGCTAATTAAAGATTACGACCTCGAGATACTTTATCATCCGGGTAATGCTAATGTAGTAGCTGATGCATTGAGCCGAAAGCCGATGGCGATGATGTTAGAGGTACTTACACCACAGAGTAGGATCCAGCGAGATTTTATTTGTCAGAATATCGAGGTTTGGGTTCAGAGAGTTCAGGGTTAGTTATGTGTGTTGGAGATCACTTCGTCCTTGACTGATGATATCAAGGCGAAAAGTATGATGATCTGTTTTTGGTACAATTGAGGGAAGATGGTGAGGAAGGGGAAAGCACCTGGATTTGTGGTTCAGGATGATGGAGTTTTGAGATTTCGCGGTAGACTAATGTGTACCGAGTGTTATTGAGCTGAGACAAAAGATCTTGAGTGAAGCTCATACCACATCTTACTCCATACATCCTGGTACGAGCAAAATGTACAAGGATGTGAGGAGTAACTAATGGTGGAGTAATTTGAATACAGACGTTAGTGAGTTTGTGTCGAGGTGTTTGACTTGTCAGTAGGTTAAGATCGAGCATCAGCGACCCGCGGGGCTTTTGCGACCACTTCCTATCCCGGAGTGGAAATGGGAGGATATTTCTATGGATTTCATTACCAGTATGCTTAAGACTCGGACTAGAATGAACATGATTTGGGTCATTGTCGATCGACTAACCAAATCAGATCATTTTGTGGGTATTAAGGACACTTGGGGGCCAGAGAGACTAGCACGAGTGTTCATCGCGGAGATCGTGAGGTTGCATGGGACCCCTAAGAGTATTGTTTCAGATCATGATGGCCGGTTTATATCACATTTTTGGCAGGCCGTTCAAAGAGCCTTGGGGACCGAGTTGAGACTCAGTACATCCTACCACCCTCAGACAGACGGACAGTCTGAGCGGACGATACAGACGTTGGAGGATATGGTGCGAGCTTGTGCTTTAGATTGGAAGGATGATTGGGAGTCGCACTTGCCATTGATTGAATTCACGTACATCAATAGTTGGCACGCCTCGATCAAAATGGCACCATTTGAGGCACTGTATTGTAGGAAGTGCAGATCACCATTGTGTTGGGATGATAAATCCGAGCTAATTGGCACCGAGCCTGATATGGTAGTTGATACGAGAGACAAGATTGCTCTGATTCGCGATAGGATGTTGACGGCTCAGAGTCGACAGAAGTCTTATGCCGATTCTCGTCGCCGGCCATTGGAGTTTGAGGTGGGAGACCATGTGTTGCTTAAGGTGTCGCCGACATGGGGAGTTTACCGCTTCGGTCGGAAGGGTAAACTTAGTCCGAGATTTATTGGGCCATTCAAGGTTCTAGAGAGAGTTGGAGAGCTTGCATATCGGTTAGGCCTGCCGCCGTCCCTGAGCCACGTGTGTAACGTATTTCATGTTTCCCAGCTTAGAAAGTACGTACTGGACCCTAGCCATATTATCGATTTTGAAGAGATCGAGTTGGGTCCCGACATTACTTTCGAGGAGAGGCCGATTCAGATCTTAGAACATCGGGTGAAGCAACTCAGGCATAGAACCATCCCTTTGGTTAAAGTGAAATGGTCGAGGCATGGATCCGAGGAAGCCACATGGGAGACGGAAGAGAGTATGAGGTCGAGATACCCCGAGTTATTCGCGTTGTAAGTTTTGGGATGAAACTTATTTTTAGGGGGAGAGAACGTAACATCCGTACTTTTTAATTTTAGTAATTTCTGTTTTTGGTGTATGTTCATTTCGGACGACTCGCTTGTCACTGTTTTTGGGTTCTGAATCTATTTTGTTCTTTGAGTTTTTCCGTTTGGACGAGTTTCGATGATGTTTTTGCGTATTTTCGTCTCGAACTATGTTTTATCGCATGTACAGTCGATTCTCGTAAAACTCGTTCGATTTCACTATTTCTCTGTTTCCACATGTTCGTTTGGTTGAGTTGCGCATGTTGTGAGTTTCGGATAGTTAATCCGATGTTGTATCGCGAATTTCAGACGTTTAGGCCATTTTGTAATTTCCTATAAGTTTAGGGAATTTGTTCCTTGTTCCATTTTGGTTGTGTACCTCGGACCGTTTCGGGTTATTGGATATTGTTTTTCGTTTCATGTAATTTTCTCGGACCGTTGGGTCGTCATATCGTGTTTTGGTTTATCGTCTTTTTCAGTTATGGTAGCGTCGTCTTGTGTCAAGAGGCTGTCTGGCCTGACCTGTGCAAAACGGCGCAAGACCTGTGGCATTATGCGCCGTGTCTGTGCGCCGTGTTGCCCAGTGGTGCTCGCTGCCTTGCGAAACGGCGCAAGACCCGCGGCATTTTGCGCCGTATCTGTGCGCCGTGTCGCACAGGGGTCGCCCGCTGACCCGCAATACTGAACACGACGCCATTTGGACTGTTTGTTGCGCCGTGTTCCATCTAGTATAAATAGGACAGACATGGGTTTTAACCCCATTTCCTCTTTTCCTCTCGGCTCTCCACTCCTTCACGGCGATTTTGGGCTATTCTAGTCGGATTTTTCATTCTATCATCATATAACTCGGAATTGGAGTTCATAGCACGAATCAATCATCTTCCTTCCACCATTCCATCGTTGAATTGAGGTATTTTGACATTATACCTAATTTTAGGGTTCTTGGCTATTATTCGTTTTTCCTTTTGTTTTTGCTTCGATTGATGATGAATTATAGTGGGGTAATCGTGGTTTTATGTTTTCCTAGAACTTTAGCGGATCAATTCTAAGTTTTTCCCTTCGTTGATTGAATTTGAACCTTATGCCTTCATAGTGTTCGGCATATTGTCCCTTAGGGTATAACGCCGATTAATTCGTGATTTCTCAGTGGAATTGTAGTTGATTGAGTCTCTATTGTTGTTAGGATCGGATTTGTAATGATTGTTCGGACCGAAACCTTTTCCTTCCACCATTTTCTTCGCATCGTGTTATCCAAGGCAAGTACATGTATTACATTCCGTTATGTGTGTATGGTTTTGATGCAAATGATGTAAATGGTATTAGTGGATGAATGTGATTGTTGCTCTTCCACCTGGGTATGGCATGTGGCCTATAGGGGCCGATACTAATGGGTACGGCCACGGAAGTGGACTTGGGTGCGTGTGTTGATATTCTTCCACCTGGGGACGGTTCGACGGGACCTCTGGGGGCCGATACTAATGGGTACGGCCGCGGAAGTGGCTTCTCACCTGGGGACGGTTTGACGGGACCTCTGGGGGCCGATACTAATGGGTACGGTCGCGAGTTACCAAGCGTGTATGGTTTTGGTGCGGAAACTTGAGGATATACTGTTTTTAAATGTAAATGTGATATTCCGGAATATTGATTGCAAATGTTTTCCCTAAATGGTTTGTTTGCGTTGAATCTCGTATGTATATAATGTTGTGTAATCGTGTACTTGCACTAGCTATTCGAATGCTAAACCCTTAAATGAGGGAAATGCGTCTTATGCATTTCAGGTACTGGTCGAGCTGAGGAGCTGGCACGGGATGCGCACACAAAGGATGTGCTTGCATGATGATGTGGCTCGAGTCTGTATTTTTATGCTTTGTCATTGCATTTGTTGAGTACTGGAGTTAGACTGATTACTTTTAAACTTGGTTTAAGTCCCCTGCGTGGGCAATGAATTGGTATTTAACTTATACTTCATGTACTCCATTAAAATGTTTTGGCCGAGGCCACGGCCTTATTTACTTTTTGAGTGCATCTTTTGGGATTTCATTGTGGTTTATGTGTCATGAGTTAGCCTGGTAGACCTCACGAGGGTTCTACAGCGTGTAATGTCCCATTTGTGAATTGAGGTGTTACAGTTATTACCTACTGATGAAGCTTGTTATTACCTAAATATGGAGTTTAGAATTATGAATAATATGAGTTCAGTTATCTAGCAAAAAAATAAAATTCATGATTTAAGTTAAATGTAGAACTTAGTGTTTGGTGGAAAAAAAATATTAGAAAGTAACAGTTAGGTAATAATTTTTATTTATTACATCGTACTACATGATTCTGGTGCGATTCAATATGATTCTAGCTGATTCTTTATCGTGTACTGCTTTGAATTAGTGTACTGCTTTGAATTTTATTTGTTTAGTTAATGTGATAGTTTTTGAATTTGTACATGTTAAATGGATAAAATTAAGAGACTGGCGTGTGGTAAGAAAAATCGAAGACTCCAGAGTCGGAGGATAGTTCCGCATCTTCCAATCGTGCGGATCCTGTGGGTAAATATTTGGATGAGAGTAACAATCGCATACGTGGGCTAGTAGAGAATAATGGACTGAAGTTTAAGGATGGAAACTTGTATCCGGCGAATGACGCACATACTCTTGCGAGGCGCTATCGTATCAGACTCCCAGATCGCGAACGACCCCACTATTGTCGAGATGACTCAGCCTTGTTTGCCTCCTATACACCGCATTCCCTCCCCTCCTACTACATCTGGGAGCATCCCATCTACACCGAATATTATTGTGTTCCAGGCATGGCCTGAGAAAATGATTTGGCGGACATGTCGAATATCTAAGACGAAGTTGTACGCGACGCTTGCGGAACTTGAGAATGAGGAGGGTCGTATCAAAGCCGAACCTAAAAAGAAGAAGAAGACTTGTAGACCATCGAAGGGTCTAGCACTTGACGCATATGTTTTAAAAAATGGCCGTCACAAGATAGCAGTAGATGAAAAGTATCGACGACCCATTTTGGCTTCGGATGCTTGTACGGCATATTGTCGTAATGTTGGGTTTGTCATACGTGATAGAGTTCCGGTAATATGGGATGAGTGGAAGGATGTGCCACAAAGTGTGAAGGATGCATTGAACAATGCTATGTCGGTAAGTTTATCTCAATTCCGAAAGCTACTTTGTGTATTTAAATTCGGAAAAAATTTAGTAATATATATTATATGCTAATTGTAGGTTTAGTTTGAGGTTCCTTCATTCCTACTACATACTTGGTGTGATGAGATGCAAACAATTAAGTAAGTTATTTTCACAATACGTAGTTGAGTAATTACTCGAGAATTTGTTGCATCATTTTAGTTATTGTTAAAAATATGTATTTGTCAAATGTTTTAATAAATTTTTTATTAATACAAAATAATTTGTAATTTAAAATTCACAACTTGTATAAATGAAAGGTAATTTGATTGATAAATTTAAACATGGTAAACATTCTAATTTACTTGTAATTATGAGTATTATAACATACACTTTTAAGATTAGATAAAACATTATAATATTAATTGTACATAAAAATAATAAAACTAACACATTAACATTATATAATCATACGCAAACAACAAATATAAAATGGCAACTGTATACACACAACAGATTATTTATGAATAACATAATAAACAAATAACATTATGAATAATAATAAAACAATAACACAAAATCACAGTAAATAAATACATAAAATTTACAAAATACTTTACAAATATATTTGACTAATATTTGATTATTTATTTATAAATGTTTGTTATAGGTACAAATCTTGGAAAAATGAGCTACACATATTTTGGTCAGCTTGGGGTAATTCCCGCGAGGCTACTTCCGAGGAGTTCAAGTATCGGGAGTATGAGTGGAGGTGGCTATGGGCATATTTTAGCGACCCGGACTATATTGTATGTAATCGAGCTCTAAATATTGTCGTAATGCTATTGTTGTTTAAAGATATGTAACATATGTGAAACTTACTTGTGGTAATTTTACTCCTTGTTAAATGAAAATTACATATTTCTATGTGTAGGCGAGCAGTTCAACCAACACTGTTAACCTTAAGGGCTTGAAGGAGCACCACAGCTTAGGTTCGCGGTCGTTAGTGAGAGTTTCGCACGAGTCCACTTCTGATGAAAATGTGGCGAATGCCTTTGTCTACGTGACTCAGAAGGCATATCCGATGTAACACCCCCGAGATATTCAAGGTATATTACAGCGCCGTGGACCCCTACAAGGGACCCACCAGGCTAAAACAAGAAAACACCACTCGACTAACCGTCTCGGTTAGCAAGGAAACATATTTAAATAATACGAACTTATAATAACACTCCCGCTGCAACCGGCGTAATAAACATCAGCCGACAAATATAGCAACTTAAATGAATACAAACCGCAATTCGGAGTGAAAAGCCTAAGTACTCGCGGGTACAATCTATAAGTTTATAAATTTGGAAAACAACCATATCAAAAGGGACAAAAGAAATAAGAAGACTCAAATGCAAATGTCAACGACCCTGGACAGCGTCCTCGTACTGTCCCAGCGCCCTCTAGTCCGGTAGAACATAACCTGAAATCCATAACAAGAATTTCCCCCGAAACGTGTAACACCCCCAAGACGATCAGGGCATATTACAGCGCCGTGCAACCCACACATTGGAATCCACCAGGCTAACGTACCAACACGACATTCGACAAAGACAACCATCATTAACACACAGACAATTTCACAATTCACAACATTCAAAACAAAAGACCGAAATTTGACAATATAATTCGACATCAAATCCACTCCCAGAACGGGGACACAATATTAAAAAATTTAAGAAAGAAGTACTCGAGTACTTAAGCAAATGACATAATAAATAAACTCCAGAAACAAAACACCAACGAACAACTACTGAACAGAATCACGCTTGCCCATCATCCTCGTACGGCTCGCTTGCTCGTTTACTTCCATGACTTGTACCTGAAATACAAAAGTATTTCCACCATTTAACGGGTTAGCGACAACTACTAGTGCAAGTACAATCCATTTGAACTACCATTATAGTCAGATGAATATATGCGCCAAAAATCATTTTAGAAATCATTTATATTCCGGAATATTCACGGTGCACAAGCACAAAATACATTTCTCCAAGAAAATAATTCAAAGTTAACCGTTGGTATGAGACTCACAGCCACCGTACCCCGCAGAGCCCCGCCGGACATCCCTGGGTGGTTAACCCTAGTTCCGGATATGCACACACATGGCAATACGTATCCCTAGTGGCCCCGTCGGACCGTCCCTAGGTGAACATACACATATCCATCCACAACAACCACGAAAAGCCATAATTCAAATACTAGAACATGTAAACAAATGTAAAGTACTTGCCTTTGAGACATCCTCGACGAAACGGGAATGAACAATGACTACGAATGATCCAGAGGGAAAACAACTGTTCCTAAACGAAGGATTAACATAACTCAGTCCTATACGATAACAATAATCGAATGGAAAATGCCCAAAACCCCTATTACAAGCTATGACAATATAGGTTCAATCGATACGGGTGAGGGTTTATGCAAAATCTCCATGAATCGATAATTCACAGATTAAACTCGATGAAATTGTATTGAGAATCACCCAATAACATCAATCAGTAAGGAATAATACAACATACTTGGACAATTTGAGATTAATCAAGCAAAACCCGAAAAACCCCCAAAATTGACAAATTAGGGTTCTAGACGAAAATACCTTGAATTCGGACGGAGGAAGATAATACCCTCGGCTGAGTTCTCAAGATTCCCAACACGATATGCAAATGGCGTGCATGTTCCTCCTCACTCCTCGAGTAAAGCAAGATATCGTCAATAAAGATAACTACACACTTATCGAGGTATTCGATAAAGACTTTGTTCATAAGCTGCATGAACACAGCTGGTTCGTTGGTTAGCCCAAAAGGCATAACCACAAATTCGTAATGACCGTATCTCATCCGAAAGGCCATCTTCGGAATGTCAGAATCCTTCTCTCGTAGCTGGTAATACCCCGATCTCAAATCAATCTTCAAAAACACGGTTGCCCCTTGCAGTTGGTCAAACAAGTCATTAATCCTCGGGAGCAGATACTTGTTTTTGATACTTATTTTTGATAGTCACTTTGTTCAACTCTCGAAAGTCGATGCACAGACGAAGTGACCCATTCTTCTTCTTTACAAACAAGACCGGTGCGCCCCAAGGCGAAGCGCTCGATCGAATATTCCCCATATCTAGCAGCTATCCCAACTGTTTCTTCAATTCAAGCATCTCGGCAGACGCCATACGGTATGGCGTCTTAGAAATTGGTGCTGCACCCGGCTCTAAATCAACAGTAAACTCAAGCTCTCGGTCTGGCGGCAAACCCGATAACTCGTCTAGAAAGACGTCAGGATACTCACACACTACCGAAATAGACGAGAGCTCG
Source organism: Orobanche coerulescens (assembly GCA_033398695.1). NCBI lineage: Eukaryota > Viridiplantae > Streptophyta > Magnoliopsida > Lamiales > Orobanchaceae > Orobanche > Orobanche coerulescens. The sequence continues at coordinate 47,502,502 of CM065814.1, forward strand.
ACTCCCCCTTCCGGTCATACCGGGACCCGCGGGCAGCGAGTAAATCGCGAAAATGAATCCCGCTACTAAAGGGATTCGATCTCGCACGTGTCATACCCAAAACCTCGCCCAGACCATCTTGGTTGGAGCACCTTTTTTGTGAATATTGTTCACCGATATTCTATATAAATCCTGTTTTGTAAAATCAAAATAAATGTTTGAAAATGCATTTTTTGCAGACGGCGGGATTCAAAACCGCGTGGCCGTATTCTGGTGAAGTTCGCTCGGCCATTTGGGCCAATGTTCCAGGTTGTTAATTTTTGATCGGATATTAATCTTATACCTGACTGTCAGGCAAATTCATATTCTGTTTAATTAATTATGTGATAATTAATTTTAATAGTATGATTAATCAATTATGTGATTGTTTATCTTTGGTGTGTGGCATGACCATAAATTTATCAATGTGATTGGATGTTTCAATTTAATTTTAGGTTGGTTTTACGGCCTGCATGTCGTTTAATATTAATTGGTTTTTACGGCATACGAGCCGTCTTTTAATATATTGATATAATTTACGGCCTGCGTGTCGTTTGCCCTCTTGTAATTTAATTTTACTAGTGTAGTATTTTACATTAATGTAATGAAGACAAGAAGGTGACGAAGGACGGACTCGATGGGCCAATTGATCGCGTATAATGTTTCACGGGGTTGGAAGATCAATCAAGACCAATTATACCCTTTAGATTGACCTTTGTGATTTTTATGTTGGCTCATGAAAATCACGTTAGGATTATGGTCATGCTATACACGGTCCTATAGTTATTATGTCATGTGATGCTATGTATGTTTAAATTTATGCATGTATGTGATGCTATATATATTAGCCAACATAAACATGCTACATAGAATAAAACCCCTCGTTAAAATTTTTTTAATGTCGTTCAATTAAAACACCTATCAAGACTTCGATCATCTTGAACAGGTCATGCGAAAGCTGGGTGCTCGGATTATCTTAGTAAGATAGGATGGGTAATGGTGATACCTATATGTTTTAATGAACTAAGAATTCAAAATAGTTTTGAACCTTAAGGCATAAGCTGAGATTATAACATGCTTGGGCATAAGATGCCAAATCCCATAAATATAATCTAAGAGTTATATATGATGTATTCGATAAAGAGTTATCCACCTAAAGTAGCTCAATTCTAGGCGTCATGCCAAAGTTGAGTTTAGAATTGTGCAAAATGGGGTCTTAGCCGACTAAAATTACAAATGTTGTAAAATTGAGGGTACCTTCTTTTAGTGGGAGTATTTTTAGAGAAATAATATAATGTGACTTAGTACTTTGCATATTGAATTTTGTAGATAATAGAATGGCATCAAACAACATGTCCACCATTTCACTGCGATCCGGACTTGAGAAGGACAAGCTCAAAGAAAATGGCAACAACTATCTGGATTGGATCCGGAGCTTGAGAATAGTTCTCAAGTAAGAAAAAAAGTTGTATGTTCTTAAGGAAGAAATTTCCGATGAGCCTGCTGATAATGCTAACAAAGCAACAAAAGATAAATGAAAGGAACATTATGATGATTCCATTGATGTCTGTTGTCATATGTTGGCAACCATTTGTCCATAACTTCAGAAGAATCTGGAAGAAATGGAAGCTTATGAGCTTAATGCTCACCTCAAGGAAACTTTCTTGAAGCATGCAAGGCAAGAGATGTATGAGACCTTTCAAATGTTGTATGCTTGCAAGAGGGTTGAGGGGACATCTATCAGCGCTCATGTACTCAAGATGAAGGGATATATTGATCATCTTGATAGGCTTGGTTTTCGACTTTCTAAGGAGCACTCCATAGATGTGATCCTAAACTCATTGCCTGATAGTTCCGGTCAGTTCATTATGAATTATAATATGAATGAGATGGAGAAGTCCATTACTGAGCTGCATGGTATGCTTAAAACGGCTGAGCAGAATATTAAGAAGAAACCAATCCATGTGTTGCTGGTCACCAAAAGGAAGTCCTTCAAGAACAAGGCCAAGGGCAAGGGTAAGGCAAAAGTTGCCAAATCTAAAGACTCTACTAAGCCAATTTTCAAGGCTAAAGCTCCCAAGGATGGAAATTTCCATCATTGCAATAAACTAGGACGCTAGAAAAAAAATTACAAGGTTTACTTGGAAGAGCTAAAGCATACCAAGGGTAGTGAAACTGCCACAAATATATTTATTATAGAAGTTAACTTATCTACTTATAACTCCTGGGTATTGGATACTGGATGTGGATCTCACATTTGTACAAATTTGCAGGGGTTGAGAAGCAGTAGAGAGTTGAAGAAAGGGGAAGTGGATCTAAGAGTCGGCAATGGAGCAAGAGTTGCTGCACTAGCCGTAGGAACTTATGATCTAGTTTTACCCAATGGGATTTTGTTAGTTTTGAACAATTTCTATTATGTTCCTGCTATGAACAGGAATATTATTTCAGTTTCTACATTAGATTGTGAAGGTTATAGTTTTCTTATTAAGAATAAGATTACTCGTATTTTCTTTAATGACTTGCTTTATGGTACTGCAAAGTTATAAACTGGCCTTTACAATATTGATCTAAATGAGTATAACACTTTGGAAGTCTGTAACATTACATCCAAGAAACCTAAGCTCAACGATTCTAATCCGACTTACTTATGGAATTGTCGACTTGGTCACATAAACGAGAAACGCATTTCTAAACTCCATAATGATGGACTTTTAGACACGTTTGACTATGAATCATATGGGACATGCGAATCTTGTTTATTGGGCAAGATGACGAAGAATACTTTCAGCGGTCATGGAGAAAGGGCTAGTGATCTATTAGGCTTAGTACATACTGATGTATGTGGACCTCTTAGCACTCATGCCAGAGGCGTATTCCAATATTTCATCACATTTACCGATGATTTTAGCCGATATGGATATGTTTATCTTATGAAGTATAAACATGAATCATTTGAAATGTTCAAAATATTCCAGAGTGAAATACAAAATCAACTTGGCAAGACAATTAAAGCCCTTCGATCAGATCTAGGTGGTGAATACTTGAGTCAAGAATTCGATGATCATCTTAGGAGTTGTGGAATTATTTCACAACTTTCCCCTCCTGGAACACCTCAGCATAACGGAGTCTCCGAGAGGAGGAATCGAACTTTACTAGATATGGTTCGATCCATGATGAGTCGAACGGAGCTTCCATTATCATTTTCGGGCCACGCCTTAGAAACAACAACATTCACCCTCAACCGTATTGCATCTAAAGCAGTTGAAAAGACACCATTTGAGAAATGGACTGGTGAGAGACCAAACTTGTATTTTCCAAAGATCTGGGGTTGCGAAGCATTCGTAAGGCGCCAAGTGTTTGACAAACTGGCAGCCAGATCTGAAAGATGTTTATATGTGGGATATCCTAAGGAAACTAAAGGATAAGTGTTTGTTGCTCGAAATGCTGTATTCTTATAAAGGGAATATATTTCCAAAAGAGAGAGTGGGAGAAGAGTAATTCTCAAGGAAACTCGATAACCACAAGAAGACATCACTTTACTGATGGAAACTGAACAGGCTCAACAATCAGTTGAAGAGCCAGTTCAAAGTACACAAGTCTCTCACAGAGATGCGACATGAACCTGAGAGATATGGGTATGTCGTAACAGCAGATGATGACGCATCGATCATAGATGATGAGCCTCGTACCTATACAGAAACTGCTTCAGAACCAAAGTCTGAGGAATGGCTAGAAGCCATGAAGTTAGAGATGTAGTCCATGTATGACAATCAGGTTTGGAACTTGATAGATCCACCTTAGGGTTTTAAAACCATTGGGTTCAAATGGGTCTTCAAAAAGAAGAAAGACATGGACGATAATCTGCAAGCCTATAAATCTAGACTAGTGGAAAAGGTTATAGACAGATTCATGGTGTTGACTATAATGAGACTTTTTCGCCAGTAGTCATGCTTAAATCAATTAGAATTATATTTGCCATTGCTGCATACTATGATTATGAAATATGGCAAATGGATGTCAAAACAGCGTTCCTTAAATGGAAACTTACTCGAGTACGTGTACATGATGTAACACCCCCAATCCGCCCAGGGATATTACACGTCGTAGAACCTTTCCTCAAGGATCTACCAGGCTGGTAACAACATAGAACAACTCAACAATGCCTTTAAGGCTAAAATAACTTAGTAGACCGATTTGGTCTTTCAATAAATATATACAACTCAAACTCATTACATGCCCACGCAGGGGTCGAATACAACACACTCCCGTACAACGGGAAAGAATACTGCAGCGGAAATAAAATACATGAAAACCGATGACATCAAACGGATCCTCGTGTGATTAGTATCGTTCATCTTTCATCATCCTTCTTGCCGACCCTGTGTTATGCTCCCAAACCTGAATGCAAAAATAGACATCCACCCCCGAATACTCGGGGGTTGGCAAAACTCCACTGTTTTTCTAGTGCAAGCACAAAGTGCAAAATACGAGCCATACAATTCACATTCCACGAATTACAATAACCAGGAATCCTCAAAGATCCAAACATAACGAAAAGTACTTCCCGAGGCAAGAGTTTGGGAAAGACATTCCAAAAACCGAAAGATCACAAATCAAGGAAAACAATTTATAAAATAGTTTAAAGATGCCATCGAGATTTTTAATAGAAAACAATTTAGGATTATCAAATCCTTCTCTTTACAAAATCAACAGGGTCCTCGACCAGTAAGCGGAAAGCAATTTGCAAGAAAACCATCAATCAACACAAGCGAGTCTTCACAAATATTTCCACGAGGTTCTCGACCCAATTCAATTAATATCAACACAAGATCAATCATCTCAACATCACATGGGGTCCTCGACCCAAAACACAGAATGTCAACATAGCCCATCAAAGACACAGCCTCTCGTCTGACCAATACTACTCAAGATCCCTAATTAATTAACCCTCGGAGATCTCGTCAAATGTCCTTGGTTAATTAACCGTGATACCGACATTTAAAAAAAGTTGAAACACACTCTCAGAAACACGAATCACGGTCTATATCGAGACCAACATTTTGAAAAGAGTTGAAAGAATTTTGAAATACGATAATTGTTCGGTAACGGGGTCTTAGCGATCACTCAAATATCCGTTACCAATAAGCCTGCCAGGCGCCTCCACTGAAACACCTATGCACCGGCGTTCACTCTACTATGTCGGCCGCCCCTTGTATGTGTCACCGCGCCGGCATCACTCCCGTAAGAGCCGCCCCTTGCACACGCATCAGGTTAAACACCGGCGTTCACCAACCATATGGAGCCGCACATTGCAGCGTACACCAGGCCGGAGATGCACGCCCCGCCCTCAGAGGCTCCCAGATATGACGTCTCTCACAACAAGTATTCACATTGTCATAAACATCAAGCACACAGTCGATCGTTGTAACAATTATCAAATCAATACACCAATTCACATAATTTATCCGTCAGTCCATGACCACACGAATGAATAACAACACGCACGTCAACCATAACGCGATGGAAAGAAGCAATATACGTACCCATGCATTATCAAGCGCAACATCAACACGAAACATACCCAAAGGATTCACGTAGTCACTTACAACCCACACAATTTACAAAACACACGCGTTTTGAAAGTGAGCCTTTAACGGGGCTAGCCGAATCTTTTGAAAACTCATTTCAAACAAACAAACAAACATACCAAGACGATCACCAATCATCATATCCACAAAACAAGAAATGTATGGACAATGTATTTGCCTCGAATAAGAACAACGCGGAGAATCGACCGAAGTAGGTTGACACGAACCGACTACGAACCCGCCGACTCCACCGATCGCCAACTCGCGATAATAAACTACGAAGGACAATAACAACAATGAAATGAATTCCATAACACGACTTAAAGCCGTTGAATTCAAAGAACAAATGACGAAAGTTCAAGTGTTTCCCTCAAAACGGCCAAGAACACGATTCGTCCCGTCAAAACACGAAAACGGAAATCCAAATCGAAATATGGATATACAATCCATAGGATATGTTTAACAACATCATTTAACAACAATCGATCCATCAAAAATGGATGGAAAATGAGATCGAGAACAAATCCCCCAAAGAGTCGATTCGAAGGAAATCAAGAAATATGCTTCGATTCGACGAAGAACAATGGATTAAATGATATTAAACGCAAGAATTCTACCAATATTAATCATAACCATCATGAATTAATCAAAAATACATAACGAATCGGACAAAAACGCAAAAACCCCAAAATTCAAGAATTATGGTTCTAAGAAGAGATTACCTTGATTTGCTGGATCAAAGGATGATATAGGATGATCAATCAACGATATGAACTCAAGAACTTCATGGATTTGTTGTTCATCAACATGGCTTCGAGATCCCAGAGGCTCCAGCCGCGGAAGAGGAAGAGAGAAATGGGAAAAATGACCGAAACTGGACTGCTCTGCCACATTTATACTGGGCCGGACTAGCGTGCGCTAGGCTGCCGAGCTAGCGTGCGCTATCGGCCCAGGCCGCAATCCAGAGACCTCCTGGACTAGACTGCTCGGCCAGGTAGCGTGCGCAGCCTTTCGGCCATAGCGTGCGCTACCTGCCGGTCGTAGCGTGAGCAGTGTCCGACAGTAGCGTGCGCTACCTGCCGATCCACCCGAGTCCAGAACCTCACTGCCCCTACTTCCCAGACCCGATAGCATACGCTGTAGCGTGCGCTACGCCGGTTCCTGCCGTGCACCTTTCGGCGATGCCAGACTTCCAGCGATTACCGCACCTGTCCGGCCAGCTGCTCAGCCACCAAGACCCGACGACTCGATTTCCGAAAATGTACGGAACGAACACGACGAAAAGTTCACAGACAACATCAACGACCCGAAATGAGAACATAATGCAGTAATTAATCATACGCGACCAAGAAAAGGGTCGAGACAACAAATACAGATACTGTTACCCATAACTTTTATGAAATTACAAAATGGCCCAAAACGCCCAAAAATCACGATACGTGATCGAATAACCAAACCGAAGTAAACAAAATGTCTAACAAAGTTAAACGGACTTTTGCCGAAAAAAAAAAGAAATCACCGAAAATCGAAATTACGGGTATTACACACTACCCTCCTCAAAAGAAGTTTCGTCCCGAAACTTAAAACAAGTAGGGAGAAGCGATATCCCGCCAGGAAGACTCAACGAGGCACACAAGAAATGCATAACTTATGCCCAACGGCGAAACGTTACAAGTAACGCAAATGAATATACAGCGTGAAAACGCGCTCCACGACGACCAACACAACGCCACCGGTAGAAACATAATAAAACCAACAAGTGTCAAGCGTCATCAAACAGATAGTACAATCAATTCGATTATCCGAACAATCACCAAAATACAACGAACGAAAATCAATACGATTGACCAACCCAACGGTTCATCAATCAAAACGCGAGCCAAACACTGAACAAATACGGAATTCCACTGCCCAAGGGTTGGAAGATCGAAACGAGACTAATTTCCCGAACTTAAGGGAATTATGAAGGAGTCTGAACGTTCAACAACCACGAGATGAGATCAACAAAAACCGAACAATCAAACGATCGAGACAACAAAAATCAAACTATCATGTCCGAATCACGAAGAACGATAAAATTCAAACAACAACTCCCAGGTTCACGTCTCGGCCGAACAATGAAACCGAAATACAGAACAAGTTCAGAAAGTATCAACGAACATGAGCGAGTCTATAGACTTGAGAAAGAGGAAATGCAGAAGTCCAAAAACAATACGAGTATTACATTCGACCTCTTATAAAAGAAATGTCGTCCCCGAAACTCACAACAACGGAAACAAGGTAACAACACAAAAAGCAACTGACAGAAAAATCTCCCATGGGCCTCTAAGAGCCGATTCGGGTATCTGTGCTGAAGCGCGAACTCCGGAAGTCTCGGTAACTAATTCTCAAAACTGGATTCGGTATCCCTCGAGTCCACACTCGAGACGCATTACCGACGAGGAGATAATTGGTACGTGCATGCCCCCGGAACACTGCGGTTGGAAACGCCTCAGCTCGGCATACCGAAAATATAAATGCTAGATACAATGGGGCATAACGTCGAAAAACAACATAGCGGAGATGCCAACTCATCACAACAAAGAATCATAACACATATCATATACAACGATTACCAGCGTAAAGTAATACACACACAAACACTATAGCAACGACGGTATCGTTCGGCGACTTCAACGGCCCGAACAATAACCAGCACATAATTACAAAAATCATGAAACAATCACTCATGTTCACAAATGTACAAACCCAAGCTTTAACAGCTCACACAGGTGCGATAACACGCAAGCCGCCACGAAATGACAACATTAAAGATCGTCATCACACCTCCCACAAAGGGCTAACAAAACATATGTGTGGCTAACGACTCAACGTTCACACCACCAATTCAATCACAATTCGGAGGGCTAACACCCTAACAGCAATACCAACATCATACACACCTTCTCCGACCACAAGCAGGAAATGATAAGTTTTAAAAACGAAAACCACCTTTTGAAAACAGTTTGGAAACACCAGTTGATCTTTGAGTATCATTTTACAAAAAGTTGAATAAACATCATTGTCGAGACTTTGAAAATCATCTTGCGTTTGAACAAAAATGAGGACACTTTTCTTTCAGCGAAAAACTTTCAGAATGTTCGACCCTCAGGTCTAAGTAAAAGTGTTTATAAAAATATCTCAAAGTATTTTTGGTCCTCAATTGGAATTTTTTTGAAATATATTGCGGCACTAGAAAGCACCTTGAAAACACCGCAAGGAAATAATTCGTTTTAAAAGTAAGTCTCGAAATTTAATTTTCTAAGATACTCAAGGTTTTCAAAAATCCAATAGGCCAGAATGCCCAAAACTCACGCATACCGACGTACACTAAAACACCTCCTAGTACACGCATCAAAACATTTAAAGTCAAGACAATACATGTCTTTTAACGGAAATAAACGGTAAAATACCACAGTCGAAGACCGCCTAGGATTCAGAACAAAACCACTGACCCCATACAAGGCCTCTAAGGACCCTCCTGCACTAGCTAGTGAACAAGTCGAACACGTATAAGTACAAAGCTTCCACAAGAGAACTTGTAAAACGAGCAAATCGATTCGAAAATCATAAGAAACGGACAAAAACAACAGTAAAAAGACATTAGCAGCGACGACACACCTCGTATAAACCAAATACGAGAGTCAACTAAATACATATCGTGAAATCAAAATCCACAGAAGGATTCCATCACTTAACAAATAATCATAAAAATAGCTCGTGTCACACGACGCACAACACAAAGAATGGAGACTTACATCCACAGGTCGCACGAAGATGATGATCGCCGCACGGTACTAATCACGACCAACAAAATCAGACGATGCGTCGCGACACGACTCAGTCAGATAAAATCCGACGAGACAAAACTCAACAGACCCTACTTGACCCGACAGCCTAGGTTTCCACAACCTATGCTCCGATACCATTTATCTAACACCCCCAATCTGCTCAGGGATATTACCCGCCGTAGAACCTTTCCTCAAGGATCTACCAGACTGGTAACAACATAGAACAACTCAACAATGCCTTTAAGGCTAAAATGACTCAGTAGATGTAATATCCGGATTTATTACTGTGTATTTTACCTATATTCGAATCCTGTATTATTCGGAATTGTGATCGTGATGATTGGAGTATGATATTTCTTACATTGGTATCTTTGTACATAAGTATGTCGTCATGCAAAATTTCTCATGGAAACTCGTAATAGCGCACGCTAAGAATGTAGCTTAATGAGCGCTATCGGCTACTACTAGCGCACGCTACGTATGTAGGAGTTGCGTGGGCTAGGCACTCAATTATTGAGCTGGGCGGCTAGCACATACGCCAGCCGGGACATGGGTCCGGATAAGATTCCCGCGGACGAACCTGGACAGTTTTGAAGTCAACTCTTATTAGCGCGCGCTAAGGAACGATTAGTAGCGTGCGCTAATCTGCTTTGTACAGAAAGTTTATATATGGGCCAACACTCCATTTTATTCTCATTTCTTTCGTTTATCTTTCGTTCTTGAGAGACCAGAGAGCATATCATCTCCCTCAGATACACTTATATCACATCTAGATGATCATTGGACATTGGATACTTTTATGATTGATCATTGAGGAGAGGTAACACCTTGGAGTGGCATATAACCAACCGGAGTTGGATTCTACCTTGCGGTTCAGTAATTTCGTCATATTAAGGTATGTCCAACCTATCTCCAGCCTTAGATTTGGATTCTAAGGAATTAGATGATCATGCTAACGTGATATTGAATTTCATTAGTGAATTATTCAACAAACATCATGTTTTAAGATGGGAATGTCTATGCTTATGAAATTATCATTGGAACCTTGTAGTTGGAATCCTAGTAATTCAAATGATGAGGGAAATATTCTGAAGTTGGCTATCCGTGTCATTTATGTTATCTTAGTGATCATAAATTGAAAGTGATATTATTTTCGGTTATAAGGACTTAAGGGAAGAATCATCTTAGAAAATATTCTTTCGTATAAGTTGGAATTGTTAGTTCACCTCAAGATGAAGTCTGAATGTGTATAATGATAGTAGAATTTAATACATCAACCGGAGATCACCAAACTTCGCATGAGAATTGTAATCAAGATTAATTATGGAGTTGTGATGATTATACGTATACTTGCATCTCGAAGTTGTTATTATCCGTGAGATCATTGATAAAGTTTATGAACATAACATGAAGTCGGATAACAAACATTAATCACTGAGGAATTCGCTTACTTCATCACCATTTGTATAATCTGCTGCCCTCCAGTGAACTGCCATGCACGCTTAGCGTGCGCTAAGCTACGTGAATTAACGTGCGCTATCGAGTACGTTTAACGTACGCCACGTTTGGAACTTAGCGTGCGTTAAGTCATCAGGCGAGTCAGTCGGCTGATCAGTGAGGCACTGACCATGCCTGGTTAGCGTACGCTAGGCTGTGTGTACTGCGTGCTCTAATGAGTAGCATTAACGTACGCTACATAGGATGTGTAGCGTGCGTTAAGCGATCCATCTGATTGCATTTTAAGGACTTCCTACCATAATTTTGGATTGTTAGACGTTAAATGCGGCATGAGATGAATTCTATGTTATTTCTTTTGTTAAGGTTCGAGCTTAGCAACGTGATTGATCGAAGGGGACGACCTTCGAGTATTTTGATATTCGTGGAAGTTTTATTCTTGTCAACGAATCAAGGCAAGTACTCTAATTAGAATTGTTTATATTATGACGATTATGATGTGATTGTATAGTGTAAATGTGTTGTGATTATATGTCCACCATGCGTTGATCCGATGGGGATCTTCATGGTAATCTATAGCTGTGTGCGCTGGATCGTTGGACAGGTAGTTCCACCATGTGTTGGTCCGACGGGATCATCATGGGAATCTATAGTTGTGTTTTATCATGGTAATAACCCTTCATTGGATATTTGTATTCTCAGTATTGAACCAGACTGTTGTATTTTATTTCAGTGATTTCATAAGTTGGTATCTGTTATTGTCATTTCATTTCTTCAGCCTTGTAAATTCTTACGTTAAGGATTTACGGCGCTGTAATATTCCTGAATGTATCGGGGGTTTTACAGAATATGGTATCAGAGCTAAGATTATGGATATCTTGGCCATTGGGTTAAAATATGGGTCATTTACGTCTTTTGTGGTAACCGGCCGTGAATGACATCACTGCACTGCCTACGTCTTCATGCGAATGGTGGTTGTAAGTTCCAAAACTCTATCTCGTTCTGTACATGTTGTACCTCTTTATACTTGAACATTCGAACGATGTTGTTTCCTGTATATTGAATATATATGCTTACAGTATATTGAGAGGCGGACGTGGACGTGGTTGCGGTCGTGGACGCAGACGAAGGAATGCTGATAGGGAGGCGTCGCCTTCTAATCAGGCCAGTCATAGCTCAAGCGAGCCGCAAAGATCCATCAATAATGAACCGGAACCTGCTGTACCAGAAATCCTTCGTCAAGTGGTGAATCAGATGACTCAGTTCGCTCAGTTCGTGGACCGAATGCAGATGGCGGTGGGATTTCAGCAGGGAGATGGACAGAAAAGGATCCCACAAATGGGAAATCGAGGTGACCGATGGTTGCAAGAGGTGGCGAAGATGCAACCACCCAAATTTGATGGCTTTTCCGAGACTTCCACTTGGGATCATTGGTTGAAGGAATTGGAGAAAAATTTTGCTGGAATTAATTGCCCAGGGCAGCGGAGAGCTCCTATTGCCCGGTACTTTACGATAGGGGAGCATCCGAGTGGTGGGAAGCTATCCGACTGCAGATCATGATGCGATTGGAGAGAATTTAAAATGATGATGGAAGCTCGATCGCCTCGTCTGTGAGGGAAGCCAAAGTTCGGGAGTTTTTCTCCGCTCGGCCATCGACGAACCCGTATCCTGCACCATTAAGGCGTTTAATCGAAGCTAGCATTTGTTCGACGTCCGGAGTGAGCAGATGCGAGAGATGATGATTCACTTTGAAATGAGGATGAAACCGTAAATCCAGAGGTACATGTACGGTTTTGAATGTACCACTCTCCGCCAATACCAAGATAAGGCGTTGGCGTACGAAATCAAGGAAGCAGCAATGGAAAAATTTACGGAGTCGAAGAAGCAGAAAGTATCTGGTACTTTCACAGAGCACAAGAACAGCGGGACTCACAAAGCCCAGTCATCCTTTTATTCTTTCAAGAAGCCTCCGCACCCATCTAAGAGCGGAAAGAATTTCGGAACAATGTCAGCCACGACGGATACAACTAGGAAGTGCTTTAACTGTGGTCGCCCAGGCCACCTTTGGCGTGATTGTTTGCACACTCGAATTACATGTTTGATTGCGGACAGGAAGGGCACCGGATGATGTTTAGCAAGGATGCCACCAAGGACAATGGAACCCGTACGTCACAGCCAGTTCAGAAAGAAGCTAGTATACAACAGATGCAACAAGTATTCAGATGCCTCAAAATTTTGGCCGCGGACGAGGCAGAGGACAATGGGACTGAAAGGGGACATCGAGTGCTGGATCTGTTCCCCCACGTCTGTACGAGATGAGGAGGACAGAAGATCATGATGTTTCTGTCGCATCAGGTACTGTCCAGATCCTTTCCCAGCCAATTAGCGTTTTATTCGATACAGGAGCTACGCATTCTTTTATATCCTTGTCTTGTGTAAATCGTTTGAATGTTTCTGGTTTTCATACTTGTGAACCTTATGTTGTTGGTTTACCGAATGGAGAGAGGATTGTTGGGAACTTAGAGACTAGAGATTTCCCTGTGTCATTTGGGGGTAGGGAATGGCTCTCAAATCTGATTGTGATAGAAATGCAAGGAGACGACCTGATACTCGGAGACGATTGGCTTAATCGATATGGAGCTATTGTAAACTACCGAAGGAGAAATATTTCGCTGATAGCTGACGATGGTTCTGAAGTACTGTTTGAGGGATGGAAACCAGGAAGCTCAGGAAAGTTGATCAAGGCGATGAAAGCTGTCAAATTGTTGAAACAGGGCTGTACCGGATACTGGTGCTATGCAATGAAGAAAGAAGACGAAATTGTGGAACTTTCATCCATTCTTGTTGTTAACGAATTTCCAGATGTATTTCCTGATGAGTTACCTGGACTACCTCCACGAACGGATGTAGAATTTACCATTGAACTGGAACCCGGAGCTACACCAATTTCTAAGGCGCCATATCGTATGGCACCTACTGATATGTATGAACTGAAAAAGCAGCTGGAGGAGTTACTAGACAAAGGCTATATCCAGCCAAGCGTTTCGCCCTGGGGAGCGCCAGTTCTTTTTGTCCGGAAGAAGGATGGATCGCTTCGACTGTGTATCCACTATCGAGAGTTGAACAAGATGACGATTAAGAATAAATATCCGTTGCCACGGATTGATGATTTATTTGACCAGTTGCAAGGAGCAACAGTATTTTCTAAAATCGATCTGAGATCAGGATACCGCTAGCTAAGGATTAAGTAATCTGATGTTCCAAAGTCAGCATTCAGAACTCGCTACGGACACTATGAGTTTGTAGTGATGCCGTTTGGTCTCACTAATGCACCTGCTGTATTCATGCAATTGATGAACCGAGTGTTCATCGAATATTTAGATAAATTTGTGGTCATGTTCATTGATGACATTCTGGTGTATTCTAAGAGCCCGGAAGAACATGCGCAGCATTTGCGGATTGTATTAGAACTTTTGAGAAGCGAGCAACTGTACGCCAAACTCTCTAAGTGTGAATTCTGGCTAAAGGAAGTAATGTTCCTTGGTCATGTAGTATCAGCTGAAGGAGTCCGAGTAGATCCTCAGAAGATTGAAGCGGTTTTGGATTGGAAGCCTCCAAAGAACGTGAAAGAAGTCCAAGCTTCTTAGGACTTGGCCGGATATTATCGTCGATTCGTGGAAGGGTTTTCTAAAATCTCCCGCCCACTTACTCGACTCTGCGAAAACTCAAAAGTTTGAGTGGAACGAGTCGTGTCGACTAGTTTTGATGAATTGAAGAAGAGATTAACGACAAGACCAATTTTATCACTTCCACAGGGACCTGGAGGATTCATAGTTTACGATGATGCTTCAACCAAGGACTCGGATGCGTATTGATGCAGAATGATAAGGTGATCGCTTATGAATTGAATTACCCAACACATGATTTAGAGCTAGCGGCAGAGTTTTGCTTTGAAGATCTGGAGACATTACTTGTATGGGACTCAATGTCAGATCTTTACTGATCACAAGAGTCTCAAATACATCTTCAGTCAGAAAGAGCTGAACATGCGGCAAAGAAGATGGTTAGAGCTGATTAAGGACTACGACTTGGAGATTTTGTATCATCCAGGCAAAGCGAATGTAGTGGCAGATTCACTTAGCCGCAAGCCTATTTCTATTCAGATATTGGAGACTCTGACCTCCCAACTTAACCTTCAACGAGAGATGATTAGAGAAGGAATTGAAGTGTGGTTACAAAGAGTCCAAGGACAACTGTGCGTGATGGAATTAACTTCGTCATTAACCGAAGAAATCAAATCTATACAGGTAGATGATCCTCTGATGATTTGGTTACGTGATGAAGTGATCAAAGGAAAGGCACCCGGATTCCTAATTCATGATGATGGAGTTTTGAGATTTCAGAACCGACTCTGCGTTCCTGATATCGATGTTCTGAAACAGACAATTATGAAAGAAGCTCACAGCTCGCCCTATTTTATCCACCCGGGCACCAGTAAGATGTATAAGGACTTGAAACAGAATTTCTGGTGGGGCAACATGAAGAAAGATGTAGCGGACTATGTTTCGAAATGCTTGACTTGTCAGCAGGTTAAGATCGAGCATCAATGACCTGCCGGAATGTTGAAGCCGCTCCCAATTCCTGAATGGAAGTGGGAGGACATATCATTGGACTTTATCACTGGCATGCCAAGAAGCAAGACAGGAATGAACATGATTTGGGTGATAGTTGATCATCTAACCAAATCAGCTCATTTTCAAGGCATTAAGGACACGTGGGGACCAGAGAGGTTGGCGCGAGTATTTATTTCAGAGATAGTTCGACTGCATGGTACGCCGAAGACCATTATTTCTGATCGAGACGGCCGTTTTGTGTCTCACTTTTGGAAAGCAGTTCATAAGGCCTTGGGGACCGAATTGAACTTCAGTACATCTTATCACCCGTAGACTGACGGACAATCCGAGAGGACCATTCAAACGGTGGAAGACATGCTAAGGGCTTGTGCCTTAGATTGGTCAATTGATTGGGAAATTCATCTACCATTGATTGAATTTACATATAACAATAGTTGGCATGCTTCCATTAAGATGGCACCATTTGAGGCATTATACGGGAGAAGATGCAGATCGCCCCTATGCTGGGACGATTCATCAGACTTGATCGGGACAGAACCAGAGTTGATCGTACAGACTCGAGAGAAGATAGCCTTAATTCGTGAAAGATTGTTGACCGCCCAGAGTCGACAGAAATCTTATGCAGACGTACGACGTCACCCTTTGGAGTTCAGTACAGGAGACCACGTACTTTTAAAGGTTTCTCCTACTCGGGGAATCTTTCGTTTTGGAAGGAAAGGATAGCTGAGTCCGAGATATATCGGACCATTTGAGATCCTTGAGAGAGTTGTAGAGTTGGCATACAGATTGGCATTGCCGCCGTCATTGTGCCATGTTCATAATGTGTTCCACGTATCCCAGTTACGGAGGTATATACCAGATCCTAGTCATATCATTGATTTCGGTGAGATCGAAGTTGCTCAAGATGGGACGTTTGAAGAAAGACCGGTCAAGATACTCGAGAGTCGAGTTAAGCAGTTGAGGAACAAACTAATCGTTTTGGTGAAAGTTCAATGGTCACGTCATGGAGTAGAAGAAGCTACATGGGAAACGGAAGATGGCATGAAGTCCAGATATCCCGAGTTATTTTCGTCTTGAGTTTTGGGACGAAACTCCTTTTTAGTAGGAGAGTATGTAATATCCGGATTTATTACTGTGTATTTTACCTGTATTCGAATCCTGTATTATTCGGAATTGTGATTGTGATGATGGGATTATGATATTTCTTACATTGGTATCTTTGTATATAAGTATATCGTCATGTCTCATGCAAACTCGTAATAGCGCATGCTAAGAATGTAGCTTAACGCGCGCTATCGGCTACTACTATCGCACGCTACGTATGTAGGAGTTGCGTGCGCTAGGCACTCGATTATTGAGCTGGGCGGCTAGCAGATCCGCCAGCCGGGACATGGGTCCGGATAAGATTCCCGCGGACGAACCTGGACAGTTTTGAAGTCAACTTTTATTAGCGCGCGCTAAGGAATGATTAGTAGTGTGCGCTAATCTGCTTTGTACAGAAAGTTTATATATAGGCCAGCACTCCATTTTATTCTCATTTCTTTCGTTTATCTTTCGTTCTTGAGAGACCAGAGAGCATATCATCTCCCTCAGATACACTTACATCACATCTACATGATCATTGGACATTGGATACTTCTATGATTGATCATTGAGGAGAGGTAACACCTTGGAGTGGCATATAACCAACTGGATTCGGATTCTACCTTGCGGTTCAGTAATTTCGTCATATTAAGGTATGTCCAACCTATCTCCAGCCTTAGATTTGGATTCTAAGGAATTAGATGATCATGCTAACGTGATATTGAATTTCATTAGTGAATTATTCAAAAAACATCATGTTTTAAGATGGGAATGTCTATGCTTATGAAATTATCATTGGAACCTTGTAGTTGGAATCCTAGTAATTCAAATGATGAGGGAAATATTCTGAAGTTGGCTATCCGTGTCATTTATGTTATCTTAGTGATCATAAATTGAAAGTGATATTATTTTCGGTTATAAGGACTTAAGGGAAGAATCATCTTAGGAAATATTCTTTCGTATAAGTTGGAATTGTTAGTTCACCTCAAGATGAAGTCTGAATGTGTATAATGATAGTAGAATTTAATACATCAACCGGAGATCACCAAACTTCGCATGAGAATTGTAATCAAGATTAATTATGGAGTTGTGATGATTATACGTATACTTGCATCTCGAAGTTGTTATTATCCGTGAGATCATTCATAAAGTTTATGAACATAACATGAAGTCGGATAACAAACATTAATCACTGAGGAATTCGCTTACTTCATCACCATTTGTATAATCTGCTGCCCTCCAGTGAACTGCCATGCACGCTTAGCGTGCGCTAAGCTACGTGAATTAACGTGCGCTATCGAGTACGTTTAACGTACGCCACGTTTGGAACTTAGCGTGCGTTAAGTCATCAGGCGAGTCAGTCGGCTGATCAGTGAGGCACTGACCATGCCTGGTTAGCGTACGCTAGGCTGTGTGTACTGCGTGCTCTAATGAGTAGCATTAACGTACGCTACATAGGATGTGTAGCGTGCGTTAAGCGATCCATACAGATTGCATTTTAAGGACTTCCTACCATAATTTTGGATTGTTAGACGTTCGTACGGCATGAGATGAATTCTATGTTATTTCTTTTGTTAAGGTTCGAGCTTAGCAACGTGATTGATCGAAGGGGACGACCTTCGAGTATTTTGATATTCGTGGAAGTTTTATTCTTGTCAACGAATCAAGGCAAGTACTCTAATTAGAATTGTTTATATTATGACAGTTATGATGTGATTGTATAGTGTAAATGTGTTGTGATTATATGTCCACCATGCGTTGATCCGATGGGGATCTTCATGGTAATCTATAGCTGTGTGCGCTGGATCGTTGGACAGGTAGTTCCACCATGTGTTGGTCCGACGGGATCATCATGGGAATCTATAGTTGTGTTTTATCATGGTAATAACCCTTCATTGGATATTTGTATTCTCAGTATTGAACCAGACTGTTGTATTTTATTTCAGTGATTTCATAAGTTGGTATCTGTTATTGTCATTTCATTTCTTCAGCCTTGTAAATTCTTACGTTAAGGATTTACGGCGCTGTAATATTCCTGAATGTATCGGGGGTTTTACAGAATATGGTATCAGAGCTAAGATTATGGATATCTTGGCCATTGGGTTAAAATATGGGTCATTTACGTCTTTTGTGGTAACCGGCCGTGAATGACATCACTGCACTGCCTACGTCTTCATGCGAATGGTGGTTGTAAGTTCCAAAACTCTATCTCGTTCTGTACATGTTGCACCTCTTTATACTTGAACATTCGAACGATGTTGTTTCCTGTATATTGAATATATATGCTTACAGTATATTGAGAGGCGGACGTGGACGTGGTTGCGGTCGTGGACGCAGACGAAGGAATGCTGATAGGGAGGCGTCGCCTTCTAATCAGGCCAGTCATAGCTCAAGCGAGCCGCAAAGATCCATCAATAATGAACCGGAACCTGCTGTACCAGAAATCCTTCGTCAAGTGGTGAATCAGATGACTCAGTTCGCTCAGTTCGTGGACCGAATGCAGATGGCGGTGGGATTTCAGCAGGGAGATGGACAGAAAAGGATCCCACAAATGGGAAATCGAGGTGACCGATGGTTGCAAGAGGTGGCGAAGATGCAACCACCCAAATTTGATGGCTTTTCCGAGACTTCCACTTGGGATCATTGGTTGAAGGAATTGGAGAAAAATTTTGCTGGAATTAATTGCCCAGACGACAGGAGAGCTCCTATTGCCCAGTACTTTCTGATAGGGGGAGCATCCGAGTGGTGGGAAGCTATCCGACCTGCAGATCATGATGCAGATTGGAGAGAATTTAAAATGATGATGGAAGCTCAGTACTGCCCTCGTCCTGTGAGGGAAGCCAAAGTTCGGGAGTTTTTCTCCGCTCAGCCATCAGACGAACCCGTATCCCAGACCATTAAGACGTTTAATCAGCAGTTAGCATTTGTTCGACGTCTGGTCAGAACAGATGCAGAGATGATGATTCACTTTGAAATGAGGATGAAACCAGAAATCCAGAGGTACATGTACGGTTTTGAATGTACCACTCTCCGCCAATACCAAGATAAGGCGTTGGCGTACGAAATCAAGGAAGCAGCAATGGAAAAATTTACGGAGTCGAAGAAGCAGAAAGTATCTGGTACTTTCACAGAGCACAAGAACAGCGGGACTCACAAAGCCCAGTCATCCTTTTATTCTTTCAAGAAGCCTCCGCACCCATCTAAGAGCGGAAAGAATTTCGGAACAATGTCAGCCACGACGGATACAACTAGGAAGTGCTTTAACTGTGGTCGCCCAGGCCACCTTTGGCGTGATTGTTTGCACACTCGAATTACATGTTTTGATTGCGGACAGGAAGGGCACCGGATGATGTTTAGCAAGGATGCCACCAAGTACAATGGAACCCGTACGTCACAGCCAGTTCAGAAAGAAGCTAGTATACAACAGATGCAGCAAGTATTCAGATGCCTCAAAATTTTGGCCGCGGACGAGGCAGAGGACAATGGGACTGAAAGGGGACATCGAGTGCTGGATATGTTCCCCCACGTCTGTACGAGATGAGGATGACAGAAGATCATGATGTTTCTGTCGCATCAGGTACTGTCCAGATCCTTTCCCAGCCAATTAGCGTTTTATTCGATACAGGAGCTACGCATTCTTTTATATCCTTGTCTTGTGTAAATCGTTTGAATGTTTCTGGTTTTCATACTTGTGAACCTTATGTTGTTGGTTTACCGAATGGAGAGAGGATTGTTGGGAACTTAGAGACTAGAGATTTCCCTGTGTCATTTGGGGGTAGGGAATGGCTCTCAAATCTGATTGTGATAGAAATGCAAGGAGACGACCTGATACTCGGAGACGATTGGCTTAATCGATATGGAGCTATTGTAAACTACCGAAGGAGAAATATTTCGCTGATAGCTGACGATGGTTCTGAAGTACTGTTTGAGGGATGGAAACCAGGAAGCTCAGGAAAGTTGATCAAGGCGATGAAAGCTGTCAAATTGTTGAAACAGGGCTGTACCGGATACTGGTGCTATGCAATGAAGAAAGAAGACGAAATTGTGGAACTTTCATCCATTCTTGTTGTTAACGAATTTCCAGATGTATTTCCTGATGAGTTACCTGGACTACCTCCACGAACGGATGTAGAATTTACCATTGAACTGGAACCCGAGCTACACCAATTTCTAAGGCGCCATATCGTATGGCACCTACCGAGATGTATGAACCGAAAAGCAGCTGGAGGAGTTACTAGACAAAGGCTATATCCAGCCAAGCGTTTCGCCCTGGGGAGCGCCAGTTCTTTTTGTCCGGAAGAAGGATGGATCGCTTCGACTGTGTATCCACTATCGAGAGTTGAACAAGATGACGATTAAGAATAAATATCCGTTGCCACGGATTGATGATTTATTTGACCAGTTGCAAGGAGCAACAGTATTTTCTAAAATCGATCTGAGATCAGGATACCGCTAGCTAAGGATTAAGTAATCTGATGTTCCAAAGTCAGCATTCAGAACTCGCTACGGACACTATGAGTTTGTAGTGATGCCGTTTTGTCTCACTAATGCACCTGCTGTATTCATGCAATTGATGAACCGAGTGTTCATCGAATATTTAGATAAATTTGTGGTCGTGTTCATTGATGACATTCTGGTGTATTCTAAGAGCCCGGAAGAACATGCGCAGCATTTGCGGATTGTATTAGAACTTTTGAGAAGCGAGCAACTGTACGCCAAACTCTCTAAGTGTGAATTCTGGCTAAAGGAAGTAATGTTCCTTGGTCATGTAGTATCAGCTGAAGGAGTCCGAGTAGATCCTCAGAAGATTGAAGCGGTTTTGGATTGGAAGCCTCCAAAGAACGTGAAAGAAGTCCGAAGCTTCTTAGGACTTGCTCGATATTATCGTCGATTCGTGGAAGGGTTTTCTAAAATCTCCCGCCCACTTACTCGACTCCTGCAGAAAACTCAAAAGTTTGAGTGGAACGAGTCGTGTCAGACTAGTTTTGATGAATTGAAGAAGAGATTAACGACAACACCAATTTTATCACTTCCACAGGGGACTGGAGGATTCATAGTTTACAGTGATGCTTCGAACCAAGGACTCGGATGCGTATTGATGCAGAATGATAAGGTGATCGCTTATGAATTGAATTACCCAACACATGATTTAGAGCTAGCAGCAGTAGTTTTTGCTTTGAAGATCTGGAGACATTACTTGTATGGGACTCAATGTCAGATCTTTACTGATCACAAGAGTCTCAAATACATCTTCAGTCAGAAAGAGCTGAACATGCGGCAAAGAAGATGGTTAGAGCTGATTAAGGACTACGACTTGGAGATTTTGTATCATCCAGGCAAAGCGAATGTAGTGGCAGATTCACTTAGCCGCAAGCCTATTTCTATTCAGATATTGGAGACTCTGACCTCCCAACTTAACCTTCAACGAGAGATGATTAGAGAAGGAATTGAAGTGTGGTTACAAAGAGTCCAAGGACAACTGTGCGTGATGGAATTAACTTCGTCATTAACCGAAGAAATCAAATCTATACAGGTAGATGATCCTCTGATGATTTGGTTACGTGATGAAGTGATCAAAGGAAAGGCACCCGGATTCCTAATTCATGATGATGGAGTTTTGAGATTTCAGAACCGACTCTGCGTTCCTGATATCGATGTTCAAATGCATAATTATGAAAGAAGCTCACAAATTCCCTATTTTATCCACCCGGGCACCAGAAGATGTATAAGGACTTGAAACAGAATTTCTGGTGGGGCAACATGAAGAAAGATGTAGCGGACTATGTTTCGAAATGCTTGACTTGTCAGCAGGTTAAGATCGAGCATCAATGACCTGCCGGAATGTTGAAGCCGCTCCCAATTCCTGAATGGAAGTGGGAGGACATATCATTGGACTTTATCACTGGCATGCCAAGAAGCAAGACAGGAATGAACATGATTTGGGTGATAGTTGATCATCTAACCAAATCAGCTCATTTTCAAGGCATTAAGGACACGTGGGGACCAGAGAGGTTGGCGCGAGTATTTATTTCAGAGATAGTTCGACTGCATGGTACGCCGAAGACCATTATTTCTGATCGAGACGGCCGTTTTGTGTCTCACTTTTGGAAAGCAGTTCATAAGGCCTTGGGGACCGAATTGAACTTCAGTACAGCTTATCACCCGCAGACTGACGGACAATCCGAGAGGACCATTCAAACGGTGGAAGACATGCTAAGGGCTTGTGCCTTAGATTGGTCAACTGATTGGGAAATTCATCTACCATTGATTGAATTTACATATAACAATAGTTGGCATGCTTCCATTAAGATGGCACCATTTGAGGCATTATACGGGAGAAGATGCAGATCGCCCCTATGCTGGGACGATTCATCAGACTTGATCGGGACAGAACCAGAGTTGATCGTACAGACTCGAGAGAAGATAGCCTTAATTCGTGAAAGATTGTTGACCGCCCAGAGTCGACAGAAATCTTATGCAGACGTACGACGTCACCCTTTGGAGTTCAGTACAGGAGACCACGTACTTTTAAAGGTTTCTCCTACTCGGGGAATCTTTCGTTTTGGAAGGAAAGGATAGCTGAGTCCGAGATATATCGGACCATTTGAGATCCTTGAGAGAGTTGTAGAGTTGGCATACAGATTGGCATTGCCGCCGTCATTGTGCCATGTTCATAATGTGTTCCACGTATCCCAGTTACGGAGGTATATACCAGATCCTAGTCATATCATTGATTTCGGTGAGATCGAAGTTGCTCAAGATGGGACGTTTGAAGAAAGACCGGTCAAGATACTCGAGAGTCGAGTTAAGCAGTTGAGGAACAAACTAATCGTTTTGGTGAAAGTTCAATGGTCACGTCATGGAGTAGAAGAAGCTACATGGGAAACGGAAGATGGCATGAAGTCCAGATATCCCGAGTTATTTTCGTCTTGAGTTTCGGGACGAAACTCCTTTTTAGTAGGAGAGTATGTAATATCCGGATTTATTACTGTGTATTTTACCTGTATTCGAATCCTGTATTATTCGGAATTGTGATCGTGATGATGGGATTATGATATTTCTTACATTGGTATCTTTGTACATAAGTATATCGTCATGTCTCATGCAAACTCGTAATAGCGCATGCTAAGAATGTAGCTTAACGCGCGCTATCGGCTACTACTATCGCACGCTACGTATGTAGGAGTTGCGTGCGCTAGGCACTCGATTATTGAGCTGGGCGGCTAGCAGATCCGCCAGCCGGGACATGGGTCCGGATAAGATTCCCGCGGACGAACCTGGACAGTTTTGAAGTCAACTTTTATTAGCGCGCGCTAAGGAATGATTAGTAGTGTGCGCTAATCTGCTTTGTACAGAAAGTTTATATATAGGCCAGCACTCCATTTTATTCTCATTTCTTTCGTTTATCTTTCGTTCTTGAGAGACCAGAGAGCATATCATCTCCCTCAGATACACTTACATCACATCTACATGATCATTGGACATTGGATACTTCTATGATTGATCATTGAGGAGAGGTAACACCTTGGAGTGGCATATAACCAACTGGATTCGGATTCTACCTTGCGGTTCAGTAATTTCGTCATATTAAGGTATGTCCAACCTATCTCCAGCCTTAGATTTGGATTCTAAGGAATTAGATGATCATGCTAACGTGATATTGAATTTCATTAGTGAATTATTCAAAAAACATCATGTTTTAAGATGGGAATGTCTATGCTTATGAAATTATCATTGGAACCTTGTAGTTGGAATCCTAGTACTTCAAATGATGAGGGAAATATTCTGAAGTTGGCTATCCGTGTCATTTGTGTTATCTTAGTGATCATAAATTGAAAGTGATATTATTTTCGGTTATAAGGACTTAAGGGAAGAATCATCTTAGGAAATATTCTTTCGTATAAGTTGGAATTGTTAGTTCACCTCAAGATGAAGTCTGAATGTGTATAATGATAGTAGAATTTAATACATCAACCGGAGATCACCAAACTTCTCATGAGAATTGTAATCAAGATTAATTATGGTGTTGTGATGATTATACGTATACTTGCATCTCGAAGTTGTTATTATCCGTGAGATCATTCATAAAGTTTATGAACATAACATGAAGTCGGATAACAAACATTAATCACTGAGGAATTCGCTTACTTCATCACCATTTGTATAATCTGCTGCCCTCCAGTGAACTGCCATGCACGCTTAGCGTGCGCTAAGCTACGTGAATTAACGTGCGCTATCGAGTACATTTAGCGTACGCCACGTTTGGAACTTAGTGTGCGTTAAGTCATCAGGCGAGTCAGTCGGCTGATCAGTGAGGCACTGACCATGCCTGGTTAGCATACGCTAGGCTGTGTGTACTGCGTGCGCTAACGAGTAGCATTAAGGTACGCTACATAGGATGTGTAGCGTGCATTAAGCGATCCAGACAGATTGCATTTTAAGGACTTCCTACCATAATTTTGGATTGTTAGACGTTCGTACGGCATGAGATGAATTCTATGTTATTTCTTTTGTTAAGGTTCGAGCTTAGCAACGTGATTGATCGAAGGGGACGACCTTCGAGTATTTTGATATTCGTGGAAGTTTTATTCTTGTCAACGAATCAAGGCAAGTACTCTAATTAGAATTGTTTATATTATGACAGTTATGATGTGATTGTATAGTGTAAATGTGTTGTGATTATATGTCCACCATGCGTTGATCCGATGGGGATCTTCATGGTAATCTATAGCTGTGTGCGCTGGATCGTTGGACAGGTAGTTCCACCATGTGTTGGTCCGACGGGATCATCATGGGAATCTATAGTTGTGTGCGCTGGATCGTTGGAATACCATCAGTATGTTGGAAACTGTTATGATATGATATGTGCTGTTGATATTTCTCGTTGGAGAAACTTGTTATGATATAATTGTTGGTTATATCACTGTTGTACGATTATTGTACTTGTACTAGCATCGTTGTGCTAACCCCTATGGGGGTGAACATTTGTTTATGTTCAGGATCCAGGAGAGTGGGGAAACAACCACTGGAGCTGCATGACGACGAGGGTGCAGAGTGATGTTCCGGTCGGATTTATTGTCGGTTGTTTGTGGGTTATTTCAATAAGTACTTGAGTACGTCGTCAGTTTATGATGTTTGGATTTTGTTGATGTATTAATAACTCTTCATTGGATATTTGTATTCTCAGTATTGAACCAGACTGTTGTATTTTATTTCAGTGATTTCATAAGTTGGTATCTGTTATTGTCATTTCATTTCTTCAGCCTTGTAAATTCTTACCTAAAGGATTTACGGCGCTGTAATATTCCTGAATGTACCGGGGGTGTTACAGTAGATCGATTTGGTCTTTCAATAAATACATACAACTCAAACTCATTACATGCCCACGCAGGGGTCGAATACAACACACTCCTATACAACGGGAAAGAATACTGCAGCGGAAATAAAATACATCCAAACTGATGACATCAAACGGATCCTCGTGTTATTAGTATCGTTCATCTTTCATCATCCTTCGTGCCGACCTTGTGTTATGCTCCCAAACCTGAATGCAAAAACAGACATACACCCCCCGAATACTCGGAGGTTAGCAAAACTCCCACTGTTTTGCTAGTGCAAGAACAAAGTGCAAAATACGAGCCATACAATTCACATTCCACGAATAACAATAACCAGGAATCCTCAAAGATCAAAACATAACGAAAAGTACTTCCCGAGGCAAGAGTTTGGGAAAGACATTCCAAAAACCGAAAGATCACAAATCAAGGAAAACAATTTATATAAAACAGTTTAAAGATGCCATCGAGAGTTTTAATAGAAAACAATTTAGGATTATCAAATCCTTATCTTTCCAAAATCAACAGGGTACTCGACCAGTAAGCGGAAATCAATTTGCAAGAAAACCATCAATCAACACAAGCGAGTCTTCACAAATATTTCCACGGGGTTCTCGACCTAGTCCAAATAATATCAACACGAGATCAATCATCTCAACATCACACGGGGTCCTGGACCCAAAACACAGAATATCAACACAGCCCATCAAAGACATAGCCTCTCGTCTGACCAATACTGCTCAAGACCCCTGATTAATTAACCCTCAGAGATCTCGTCAAATGTCCTTGGTAAATTTACCCTGATACCAACGTTTAAAACAAGTTGAAACACACTCTCAGAAACACGAATCACGGTCTATATCGAGACCAGCATTTTGAAAAGAGTTGAAAGAATTTTGAAATATGATAATCGTTCGGTAACGGGGTCTTAGCTATCACTCAAATATCCGTTACCAATAAGCCTGCCAGGTGCCTCCACTGAAACACCTGTGCACTGGCGTTCACTCCACTATGTCGGTCGCCCCTTGTACGTGTCACCGAGCAGGCGTCACTTCCGTAAGAGCCGCCCCTTGCACACGCATCAGGTTAAACATCGGCGTTCACCAACCATATGGAGCCGCACATTGCAGCGTACACCAGGCTGTAGATGAACGCCCCGCCCTCAGAGGCTCCCAGATATGACGTCTCTCACATCAAGTATTCACATGTCACAAACATCAAGCACACAGTCGATCGTTGTAACAATTATCAAATCAATACACCAATTCACATAATTTATCCGTCAGTCCACGACCACACGAATTAATAACATCACACACGTCAACCATAACGCGACGGAAAGAAGCAATATACGTACCCACGCATTATCAAGTGCAACATCAACACCAAACATATCCAAAGGATTCACATAGTCACTTACAACCCACACAATTTACAAAACACACGCGTTTTGAAAGTGAGACTTTAACGGGGCTAGCCGAATCTTTTGAAAACTCATTTCAAACAAACAAACAAACATACCAAGACGATCATCAATCATCATATCCACAAAACAAGAAATGTATGGACAAGATACTTGCCTCGAATAAGAACAACGCGGAGAATCGACCGAAGTAGGTTGACACGAACTGACTACGAACCCGCCGACTCCACCGATCGCCAACTCACGATAATAAACTACGAAGGACGATAAAAACAATGAAATGAATTCCATTACATGACTTAAAGCCATTGAATTCAAAGAACAAATGACGAAAGTTCAAGTGCTTCCCTCAAAACGGCCAAGAACACGATTCGTCCCGTCAAAACACGAAAACGGAAATCCAAATCGAAATATGGATATACAGTCCATAGGATATGTTTAACAACATCATTTAACAACAATCGATCCATCAAAAATGGATGGAGAACGAGATCGAGAACAAATCCCCCAAAGAGTCGGCTCGAAGGAAATCAAGAAATATACTTCGATTCGACAAAGAACAATGGATTAAATGATGTTAAACACAAGAATACTACCAATATTAATCGTACACATCATGAATTAATAAACAATACGGAACGAATCGTACAAAAACGCAAAAACCCCGAAATTCAAGAATTAGGGTTCTAAGAAGAGATTACCTTGATTCGCTGGATCAAATGATGATATAAGATGATCAATCAATGATATGAACTCAAGAACTTCATGGATTTGTTGTTCAACAACATGGCTTCGAGATCCCAGAGGCTCCAGCCGCGGAAGAGGTAGAGAGAAATGGGAAAAATGACCGAAACTGGACTGCTCTGCCACATTTATACTGGGCCGGACTAGCGTGCGCTAGGCTGCCGAGCTAGCGTCTTATCGGCCCGTGCCGCAATCCGAGACCTCGTGACTAGGCGCTCGTCCGAGTAGCGTCTGCGCAGCTGTTTCCGGCCGTCGCGTCGCTACAGCCGGTCGTAGCGTGCGTAGTGTCCGACAGTAGCGTGCGCTACCTGCCGATCCACCCGAGTCCAGAACCTCACTGCCCAGACCCGATAGCGTACGCTGGGCCGATCGACAGCATGCGCTACACCTTCCGAGTTAGCGTGCGCACCCTTCCGGCCATAGCGTGCGCTACGCCGGTTCCTGCCGTGCCTACTCGGCGGTGCCCGGACTTCCAGCGATTGCCGCCCGTCCGGCCACCGCTCCGCCAAGACCCGACGACTCGATTTCCAAAAACATACATAACGAACATGACGAAAAGCTCGCGGACAATATCAACGACCCGAAATGAAAACATAATGCAGTAATTAATCATACGCGACCAAGAAAAGGGTCGAGACAACAAATATAGATACGGTTACCCATAACTTTAGGAAATTATAAAATGGCCCAAAACGCCCGAAAATCACGATACGTGATCGAATAACCAAACGGAAGTAAACAGCACGTCTAACAAAGTTAAACGAACTTACGGGAAACTCGAAACAGCAGTTTCGAACGAGATTCGCAAGAATCGAACTCAAGTGCGGAAAAGTCGCCAAAAAGCACGGAGCTCAACAAAACGACACCGAAACGAATTTGGATGACAAAAAGTGTAGAATTAATCATTCTCGAAATGACGAAACGGTCACGAGCGAGTCGTCAAAACGGACTTTCGCCAAAAAAAAAAGAAATCACTGGAAATCGAAATTACGGGTATTATACATGACACAACCTGAGGGTTTTATTCATTTAGAAAATTCTAAAAAGGTTTGAAAGCTTCAAATATCCTTTTATGGGTTGAAGCAGGCTTCTCGGAGCTGAAATCTTTGTTTTGATGAAAGTGTAAAAGAGTTTGGGTTTATTCAAAATGAAGATAAACCATGTGTGTACAAGAAGGTTAGTGGGAGCATAGCTGTTCTCCTAGTCTTATATGTAAATGACATATTACTTATTGGACATGACATACCCATCTTGCAGACCGTCAAGACTTAGTTGGGAAGTTGTTTCTCAATGAAAGACTTAGGAGGAGCTTCTTATATTCTTGGGACAAAAATATATAGAGATAGATCAAAGGGAATGATAGGTCTGAGTGAAAGTACCTACATTAACAAAATATTGAAGAGGTTCAATATGCAGAACTCAAAGCGAGGACTCTTGCTAATGTCACAAGGCATTCATCTGAGTATGACTCAGAGTCAGACTCCTAATAAGCGAGCACGCATGAGAAAGATTGAATATGCTTTGGCCATTGGATTGATCATGTATGTTTTGATTTGTACTTGACTAGATGTATCGTTTTCCCTAAGCATGACAAGTCGATACCAATAAAATCCAGGTGAAAGTCACTGGACAGCAGTGAAAACTATCCTAAAGTACTTTAGAAGAACTAAGGATGCTCTCCTAATTTTTGGAGGTTGGGATATGAGCTGGCTATAAATGTTTACGCCGATGCATGTTTTAAAACCGACAGAGATGATTTTAAATCTCAAACTGGTTATGTGTTTGTATTGAATGGAGGTGTTGTGAGTTGGAAGAGTTCCAAGCAAAGCACGGTTACTGATTCTGTAACAGAAGCTGAGTACCTGGCAATATCGGATGCAGCTAAGGAAGCCGTATGGATCAAGAAGTTTGTTGCCGAACTAGGAGTGGTACCGACCATCCAGGGTCCCACAAGCCTTTATTGTGACAATAATGGTGCTATTGCACAATCTAAAGAGCCTAGGTCCCATCATAATTCCAAACATATACTCAGAAAATATCATATAGTCAAAGAGATCGTCAGACCAAGAGATATTACAATAAGAAAAGTAGCAACGGAAGAGAATGTTGCAGATCCACTTACCAAGGAAAGCATGTTGAGAATGCTAGATCGATAGGACTAAAAGTCATGAATAAATGGTTCTAATGCAAGTGGGAGATTGTTGGGAATACTGCCCTAGGACATTCGATGTGCCTAGATTTGTAATTGTCCCATTTAAATAAAGTTATTTGATATCATTTATTTGTCGTTGAGTCCTATAATATGTGTATGTTTTAATATTATAATAATCGAATAATAGTTATCCATGAATAATAAGATTATTCAAATGTCCCTGGTCCAATCGCGCTGAGTAGAGACTCAGTGATTAATATACTAGTATAAGTTTGATTGATAATCATTGGATGATTATGCGTATGATATGGATTGGTTGGAGTACCAATACTGGACAGACCCGCATTAAGATCACTTCATGAAAATGTCATAAGTGAATCTCAATATAACAGTATGTCAATAAATCCTTGAACCTGAGATTATCATAGAGTCCAACATGATAACTGCTATGCCTTGACGTAATCCAACATCATCTGAAACATGGTGATCATAAAGGTCAGTGATCGGGATTAGTGAGAGTCATGTAGATGGCAATGAATAATCAAGATGGGGATTTGTCCCTCTCTTTAGTGTGAGAGTGGCCTCTCGATAAGTAGGACCGAAGGAAATGCATTGCCATGCTCAAATGAAGAGTCGTTTGATTCAATCGGTCTACTTAAGATCGAGAAAGCAATTGAACATGATAAGTATGACAATTTCCATGACTTAGTTCAAATATGATATCGCGTGAAAAAATTTGGGTAGTCATAATGTCTTGCTAGAGACCGCTTATGATTTATTATTTAATAAGATATTAAATAATTACCAACATAATATAAGCCTTTTGGGTCACACACACGACAAGCAAAGACAAGCAAGAATAATTAATAGTTATAATATTGAATATTATATTTATTAAATAATGAGTAATATATAATATAGAATATGATACATTGTGTTATTTAATTATATCAACTTGGAAAGATAAATGTAATATTAAATATTATATTTGTAAGAGGATTAAAAAATAAGTAATATATATAATATGATATATTATATGTATTGTATTATTTAAAAAATTGAGGGGCAACTAAGCAAATACTAGAGTTTGACTCTAATGTTTACTTAGACAAGGAGCTGTCATAAGAAAAATTACACAACCCTAATTTTTGTGAGACAAAAATTGGCCCCCTTTCTCTACTGTTCGGCCGAATTGCTCTCAGTCCGGAAGTCCGTTTTGGCTATCTCCCTATTCTTCCCTTTGTTGATTTTGATCAACAGTACAAATCCTTCTAGCAAGGAATTATTTGTTGTACTGTTTATCGATATTATTCGTAAGGGTCTAGCGATCCGGCTTGTACTAGTTGTTCATGTGTGGATCACCAAAAGAGGAATAGGATGTAATCATCTTCTGGTCCGGGTTCATATCTGTTCTTCTAATTAAGGTAATTCGACGAACTCTTATAAATCAATTAAATTACTACATGTTGATCCTCGTCTGGATTTTTTCGTTAATTTATTCCACTGCATTTTGCTCATATTTATTGTATTAGATACATTTAAAACCCAACATAAATGTCCTTCCAAATCCATTCCTAATACTCCACATAAGATGTGGAAAGCTAGGAAACTAAGTCTTAATCATATTAGGATTTGGGGATGTCCTATTCATGTCAAGAAGACTAATGTAGAGAAATTGGAAGCCAGGTCTATGAAGGGTCGTTGCATAGGATATCCAGCTGATTCCATGGGATATTTGTTCTATATGCATGAAGATCATAGGATCATCATTGCTTTACAGGCACACTTCCTTGAAGATGAATTTATTCAGGGATGAGGTACAGGTAGAAATATTTCTTTAGAAGAAATAAAGAAAATACACAATGAGACACCTGTATAAGATATTGGAAGAAAACCTTCGGAAGTACAAAAACTATCACGCCCCCAACATCGGGAAGGACGAGGGCGCAACGCATCGGTCGATCAATCAATCAAAGTCAGAAATAAATAGCGGAAGCAAATTAACGATTGGATAATATTTCAAAACTACGATCTTAACCCGATGTACTAAGATTCATTGTAACAAAAGCTAATAATCAAAATTACACTGATCATAAGTTTGCAGCGGAAATTTTCCAAATATTAAATGATCCAAGTACAAAACGAAATTAACTATTACAAGTTGAGATAACAACAGAAATTCTAAGTCTTGATGGAAGTCTTCTATTCAGTCTCTTCCTCGAAAGCTTCTTCGTCTTCGACTGGTGGCTCATGCTCTGGTTTAAAAAGGGAAAACGGTGGGGTGAAATAAATGGTCTGAGTGGGTGGGTGATCGTGTGCGAGTGTGGTTCTTTTCTTTGAAAATTTTTAAGTGATGCATAATTTTATCAATTATAAGAAAGTGGAAACAGTTACAATTACATCGGAATTTTATAAAAAAAAAACAATAATCATTATGTAGTTGTAATATTATAATCCTGTCCCCGTAGACGGATGTCAAGTCAAGCAATCAGTCAATCAGTCGATTAGTCAATCCAGTTTTGAATCCTGCCGATGTGGACTTTGGCTTCTAGACTCTCCTTATCACTACTAGCAATATAGGCTGTCGCCCCAAGATTTGGACCGTCGCCCCAATAGCTGAGCCTCCGCTCTCACACTTACCGTGTGCTTCCTTATCTCTTATCTGGGCTCAGTACGTCCTTAACTGTGGGTCAATACGCGGATCACACCATAATCGCGATTATACCCCAAGTCTACGACCTAGGTCCCTCGGAACACATCGTTCCTCGGTTATGGGAATAGGAAACAACGGTAGCCTTGTTCATGAACCGCATCTCTATTTGGGACTCTAGAGGTGTCTCCTACAACTCAAGAGGTGGACCCCAGATTGTAGGTCGGCTCTTTGTTTCGTGTGGGCTCAAGAGGTGGCCCCCCATCCGTCGACGTGCACTTTGTCCCGATAGAGTTAGAGGTGGACCCGTCCGTGGTACTTTGTTTGTATAGCACTTAGTTCCCAGACAGTCACAGTTATCAAATCGACGCATTTCACAATTATCACGTAAACATTCGGTCAGTGAGGTTAATAGCGTCTTTTGATTAAGTATGGAATATGGTTACTTATATTTGTGCCATGATAATACGGGACAGAACTTGTTTATAATTTGAAAATACTCTAAAAATTTTATTAACGGTTTGTTGGGTTTAGGTTAGATATATTAAATGGGTAGGTTCGACGAAACGAAACGTGGGTTTTCCAAAATAGGTCGAAAGGACGTTTTTACCCTTAGATTTGAGCCTAAGCGTTGGGAGTATGAAACAAAATCGGATGGTTATAAAAATTTATGAGGAAGCCAAAAATACTTCCTCGACTCCAGATTTAAGGGAAAATTCAGAAATTTCTAGTTTCGGGACTGAAATTTCCAGAAATTACGGTATCGCCCCAAAACTTAAGAAAATCATTTCGAGGCTTATAGAGCTATGAATTTAGCTCAGAATTTAACGAAATTTTACGAGATAACTCGAGATTAACCTGGAATTCCAGATTTGTAAAAAATCCAGAAATTTTCGGACTTGGTCCAGAAGTTTTGAATTCTTGCATTTTGACCCCGAAATTGTTTTAAAATTGCGATGACTAATAAGTTTAGATATCGAACTCCGAATTGCGTAAAAATTTACGAACAGACCATACATTATATAATATGTACTATCCAAGGTCCAGAATATTTTATTTTCATAAATTTCAGTTTAGTACCCAAACTTTATGAATTTACGAATTATGCCCAAAAGTTCCGTTTACTCGTATCAAGTCCCATTTTGGCCAAAAATAATTTACCCACATACCATATCTTAGTCATATAAGTGGAAAAACGTAAGTGGAAAAACGATTTCCCCTCTTACTCTATATGGTTTGGCCGATTCATGTATCCAAGATATATGTTTTGTTTGCTTGTTTTACGATTTAGTTAGATTAGGATGGTAGTAACTATAATTTATAAAAGGAAATGTGGAAAAAGACTTACCTTTTTTTTTTGCTTGAATTTTCTTCTTCTTCCTCCTTCTTCCTCTTGGTTCGGCCCTCTCCTCTCTCTCTCTCTAGTCTCTCAATGCAGATTTTTTGTTGTTGTTGTAAGTGTAAAAGGTGGTTAGGTTAATGTGTAAGTATTTAAAGTTATGACAATGAGGGTTGGGAAGTGAAATGGGAACATGTGTCAAGAGTTTTCCTCCTCTTTTTCCCCCCCTTGGCCG
This sequence comes from Orobanche coerulescens, assembly GCA_033398695.1. Lineage (NCBI taxonomy): Eukaryota > Viridiplantae > Streptophyta > Magnoliopsida > Lamiales > Orobanchaceae > Orobanche > Orobanche coerulescens. The sequence goes on from CM065814.1 coordinate 47,536,988, forward strand.
ACCATATGTGTGTGTGTGTATCATGTTTTTTTTTGTTAATTTAAAAGTATGATTATAATTGTAATAGTTGGTAATTTAATTAGTTGGGTTGGGCTAGTTAGTTAGTTGTAAAGTATGTTAGGTTGAGCCCAATCTAATAAGTTTATATTTTAGGTCTTAGCCCATTAGTTATTTTAGTATATTATTTAATTAATATGTGTGCTAAATATTTAATAAAATTTAAATTTGGGCGATTAACAATTAATCGATCGAAACATCAAGGAGTTCGTAACAAAATTTATTCATAACAATTAGATGATATCTTATAACTATATATACTAAGTCTAACACTTACATGATTTTTCTTGTGGGGTTTTACAAAAACAACCTCGCAGGTCTAGTAGATCTTCTCATTTACGTAAGAGGTATGGCTATCTGCATCAAGAGGAACTCGGTCCTTATGAGATGATGGAAAAGCCAAGAGAATTATCCATCTACTTATGACCAGGCGATGGTAGATGTGGACTCCGCGAAGTGGAAAGAGGCTATATAAGCTTAGATAGACTCTATGCACGCTAATCAAGTGTGGACTCTAGCTGATCGTCCTAAGGGCATAGTATAAATGGATCTACAAGAGAAAGACTGATGGAGATGGCAAGGTTGATACCTATGAGGCCAGGCTTATGGCAAAGGGTTATTTCTAAAGAGAGGGAATCGATTACTTCGACACCTTTTCGCCTATAGCGATGATAAAGTCTATTTGCATGATGCTTCCCATAACAGTCCATTTGGTTTATGAAATATGCCAAATAGATGTGAAAACAGTGTTCTTAAATGGATACCTCGAGGAAGAGATTTTTATGGAAAGCCTAAGGGATTCATATCTGAGGCTAACGTTCATAAAATATGCAAGCTTCAGTGTGCCATCTATGGGCTGAAGTAGGCTTTGCGAAGTTGGAATCTTTATATTGATGAGACAGTTAAAGAGTTTGATTTTGTCAAAAAACGAAGAGGGGCCGTGTATTCACAAAAAGGATAGTGGCAGCAAAATTGCATTCTTAGTACTATATGTGGATGATATTCTACTTATAGAAAATGACATAGGAATGCTCAGTTCTATTAAAGGTTGGCTTTCTAATAAGTTCTCAATAAAAGACTTGGGAGAAGCCACCTATATTCCATAGATCCATTTCGGGAATCCACAAGGCAAGACCTCACTAACACACCTACACATACACATTCACAGCGACCAATCAGGTCGAACATGAAGACATCCACAACCTATTCAACATAAAGATAACAGACTCGAAGATAGTTCTCAAGCCCAAGCATGGGCGTAACATCAATAAAGGTAGTACTCGCGAGTACTTACACAAACAAGACCAAAAAACCTAAAACAACATCGGCAACCCGAGAGAGTATCACTACTGCACATCGTCCTCGTTCCCTTCATGCGCTGCCTAGCTAGTAAGACCTGTACCTGAATACACAAAAAAAATCATTCACCCCCAAAGGGGTCAGCAAACAGCTGATGCAAGTACTTGATAACAGTAATACGTATAACGTGCAATAAAAGAAATATTGTGATGTCTGATTATATTAGTATATCAATAAGAAAGATATTCTCACCCACTACTAGCGCGTCAACAGCTGTTGGCCACTAGGTATACAGAATACAGCTTGGAAAGTGATAGTACAACAAGCTGTACGATTTTCGAATGTGAGTGCGTAGCGGAAGTTTGTTTAAGTGAGTTGTTGTAAGTACAGCAACTAGGCGTTCTCCTATTAGCTTAGTGCATACAGGGTTTTGCAATGCACACTTTTATATAAATCACAGTTATAAAAACAATAAAGATAGAAGATAATAACACACAATTTAAAGTGTTTCGAGGTAGACCCCTATATGTCTACTGGTCCTCCACATAGGAGTTATATGTTTATTATAATCACTACATACACAACTACGTGACTATAGCTAAATCTGTCTCTGTATCATTCACATAGATTGATACAGGGACCGAAGCTTTGGGCCGTTCACACTGATTGGCTTGAGCACTTTCTTGACTTGATTCTACACACATAGTTCGAAGCTTCATCTAAAATGCTATTCTTCCCACACAGGTCGAAATATGCAAGGATCTTCAGTCCACACAGGGCTGATGGTTTTCTCAACGGTAAAGTAGAGTTCTCTAAACAGCAGCTTGATATTTGATAAAAGATTGTTGTATGTTGTGTTGTTCTCGTTGAGGACTTGTATATTTCTTCGCTAGAATACTTTTTGTATGCTCACGAAACATACTGCTTTATAATCGCTAGAATGTCAGAGTGATTTGTTAGAGCTTTCGCGATAATGAATTGCTTATGTATTTGAGTCCTCTGGCTTGGAGGTATTTATAACCTTGGAAATGTATCCGTTATAAATGAAGCCATTGCAGGTAGGTGAGATGTTGATGTCTGACTCTTGATTGGCGGCTGCTGAAAGTTTGAATTAAAGCAGATCGCATTTAATGCTTTAGACATGCTTTCTGTCTTCGCATTAAATGCTATTCAGAGCATTCAAACTTGTCTCTCTCCAGCTGCATTAAATTTTTTCCTATTAGCAATAAATGCTACTTTAACCGTTAATACTTTAAGAATAAACAAAGTGTATTTCACAATGGCTTAAAGCATTCTTTAATCGGGCCTACCAAATGTGTTTTACTTTTCCTAAGTAAAACATCTTACAGCATGGCTGCTGTATCCAACCTATTAAGTCTTTTGCTGTAGCTGTAGGCTCTGTAGGATACTGACGGAAGATCTATTTTCTATATGGAAGGGCTGTATGGAGATTCCAGACAGCTTCCATGCTTGGCGACATTTTAACTCTTTCGACTTCTTTGCTGTATGATAAGTTCTAAAACTTTCATGAGAAGTTTTTGTAATATTTGGATAAATTGTTGAGTATTTTCGTCCGTATTTGAACCTTGTTATATTCGAATTTGTGATATCAATAATCGAAGTATGATCTTTCCCGTATTCGTATTCACATGCATGATCATGTCAACCTTGTAACTTTATACATGCAACTACATCGTAACGTACGCTAGCTAGTAAGCATAATGTACGTTACGAGCCACATATAGCATATGCTATGAGCAAGACATAGCGTACGTAAGGCCATCAATAATTGATCAAGGCGGCGAGCACATGGACAAGTTGGTGGAGGGCCCGGATAAGATTCCCGCGGCATGAACCTGGACAGTTTTGGGTCAACGAGAATTAACGTACGCTAATTGATGTATATAGCGTACGCTAAGTATGGTTGATTACATACGTAACGGTGTTTATGTAGCGTACGTAAGAGAGAACAGGAGTGAGGGTGTAAGCTATCATTGGACGATAACATACGCTAAGGATAGTAGATAGCGTATGCTAAGTGCATAACGTACGCAGTAAGGCTAACGTACGTAAAGCTTAAGACAGTATAAATGGGACAGCACCCCATTTCATTTCACCTCGTTTCTTTTCACTTCCCTTTAATTTCCTTCTAGTCCAGAGAGCTCCCTTTGATACTTTAACACCTATATATCATCTATACTCGATCATTGAGGATTGGAAATACCTTGGATTGGTACTCAAGCTTCCGGTGTTCGATTTTCGTCAAGTGTTCATCATTGTCTTCTACATTAAGGTATGTTGATACTTTCGAAACTCAAATTCGTGTTCTTAACGATGTTATGAACATTCTACCGAGATTAATAAGTTCCATAGATGACTTATTTAACCAAACATCATGTTTTTGGAAGTTGGAATGTTTATGCTTTAGTTACCATTGTTAAGAGCATTATAGTTCAAATCTTGTTATGATGAACAAATAGGAGGAGTGTTCTGAGATTTATAATCCGCATTGGATGGTGTTTTCGTAATGATCGTAGACTTGGTATTGATATCACTTTTGCTAGATGAACTTAGAAGGATAAACATTGAAGGTTTTTTTATATCTTGTAAAGATGGATCGTTTAGACGATCTTCATGATGATAGTTTGAAGGTAGTGATGATATGGATAACAACCATAGATTTTTCGAACTACATTTGAAGATTGATAATCAAGATTGGAGTAAAGTATTATGATGGCATGTTTATCCTAGAAATTCAAAGACATCAAACACCGTAGGATCATTCATTTTCGCATGAGTAATGTATTTGTGAGTATAACGTACGTTAAGAATCATGCATTACGTACGTTATATCATCAGGTGAGTCAGTCGTCTGATCAAATAAGAAAACTGTCAAATACATGCTTAGCGTACGTTAGGCTTTGGAGCTTACGTATGCTAATGAACAGACTTAATGTACGTTGCGTTGGGTATGTAACGTACGTTATGAAGACAGCAGGCAGGATATCATGTTGACAACTTTCGACTATAGTTTAGGATGTTAGATATTCGTACGTTAGTTATATGTCGTAAGATTAACCCTATACTATTTCTTTTCTTTAAGGTCCAAGCTTTGCAACGTGATTGATCGAAGGGGGCGACCTTCGAGTGTATTATTATCCGTCGAAGTTTTATCCCTGTCGTCAATTTGAGGCAAGTACTTTAATTGTTTTATGTATTGATGTTATACATATTGTTGTGCATATGTGTCGTTGTTGTATGTCAACCTCGTGTTGGTCCGACAGGATCATCTTGGGATCTAAGCTAGCATGCGCTGGATCATCGGACAGGTTTGTCCACCTCATGTTGGTCCAACGGGATCATCTTGGGATCTATGCAGTGAACGCTGGATCATCGGAATTACCATGTGTATGTTGTGATATCATGTTGTGATTATCATTTGTGTATGATATTTGCGAGTCTTCTCGTAGGAACAGGCTCGTGGTTATTGTCATTTGTGTTGTTAACATTATTCTTCATGAGATGTTGAATATCCTGTTATGGTATAATTATCGTACTTGTACTAGCATCGTTGTGCTAACCCCTTCAGGGATGAACATTTGTTTATGTTCAGGATTCAGGAGGACAAGGAAACAACCACTAGAGCTGCATGACGAGGGAGGTGCAGAGTAATGTTCCAGTCGGAATATTTGTCGAGTCTCAGTGTTGTTTTTAATAAGTACTCGAGTACGCTTGTTGTCTTGTTATATTTGATAATTTCATTCAGTTAAGGATTTGATTTCGTACTTTGTGAACTGGTGATGTAATAATTAACTTCCGTTTGTTATCCTTCTTTAATTATGTTGTTGTTGCATTCTTAGCCTTGTAAATTCGTACGTAAAGAATTTACGGCGCTGTAATATTCTTGAATATATCGGGGGTGTTACAGAATATGGTATCGGAGATAAGATTATGGATATCTTGGCCGTTGGGTTAAAATAGGGGTCGTATATGTCTTTTGAGATAACCAGCCATGAGAAACGAATGGAATGAAGATCACCCGATTAACCTCTAAGGTTATGGCTAGAATCAAATGATGGAAGCTCTTTGTTTTGATGAATATACTCCAAGTATGTTTATCAAAATATCTCTCTTAGAAATCAAGAGAATGAAAATGAAAATTGAAGAACACAAGGAAAACCTTTCTCCACTCTCTCTCTCTATTGTTCGACCGTGAGATTCCAAGTAGTGAGAGTTAAGTATGTGAGACTTCACATTATTCTTCATTATATCATTTTCAAATCAAGACTTTCACCCACAAAATAATATCTCAAAGGATATTTTCCCCTCCCTTATCTTAAGTCTTCCACCCATCATGGTCAAGATCAAGACCAAGTGAGATGGTAGGTGAGGGGCGGCCACCTAGAAGGAATCGGACGACTTCGGTTCTTTTCGGACTCCCGTGAGTCCAAGCAGATAAATTACGATTCCGTTCTGATGTATTTATATCATTTAATTAATCCAATTAATTAAACATATCAAATACAAAATAACATAATTAATTTCTCCAAGATATAATATATTCATGAATTAAAGTAATCACCTAGTGATATATTAAATTCATTAGGCCGTAAATCAATTTATCCAATAAATAGATTTAGACATCTAATGTCCCAAATTTAGATATCCAATATCTAATATTCATAATGAGAGAATTAACTCGATTCATTCCGTCGTCAATCCTATTGCGCGACTCGGTACGTCCATCTCAGTCAGCAATGGGAGGAACCAAAGAGTAGTAGCACCACCTAGCCAGTCTGGCGGCCTACACTGTACCCCAACTGAGAATGAATGGTTGGGATCATTCAAGAACCATTCTGTCGTGAATACCAGTATACGTATAAACCCTTCTTTCAAATGTCCCGGTCAAGATATAGGGTCACGATCAGTCAAACCCTATTTGTACTTGACGCTATGGATAACTTAATGCAAATCGAGATCATCAAGCTCTCGTGTATCCAATACAACTAGCTCCAATGCTTTGGCCAAAGACTTATGATTTCATCTGCCAATAACCGCATAGGACATATAACCCGCTCACTAACGGGAGAAAGAATTCTATCTTGGTATTCAGTAGGACCTGCTACTTGCCCGTCAAGATGCACGTCGAGGTTGACCCCCACCTCTCGGTTTATAGGGTCAAACTAATCTAATGAAAATCTTGACGTCACAAGCACATCCCTACTAAATCCTCAAGTCAAAGGTTCACGAATACCTATCACAACCTTTCGATTCCGTCATTGACTGTCCAAGAGTGAAATCCGTGTGATGAATTGAGTGTGAGTCGGTTCGAGTATACTAATACAGTTAGCATACCTATAACGTGTGCTCCCACTAACCATTAGTGTTCGACAGGCACTCTCCATGAAAAAGAACACGTCATACAAGTCTTCACATAAACTTAACGCCCAGTCAAGTTTCATCGACTTGCGTACGATTTAAGTATCTGAGCTATAAATCTTTCCAGTGCCGACCCCCTTATTCAATAAGGAGTGGAATGTTTTGCTCTCAAATAAACGGACTAGTTTCTATATGTATGTTTACGAGTTAGGAATGCGAGTAACTACCAGTAAATAAAGAAACATCCATTGCCTTATATCAATAGTTTACATAATTACAAGTACAATGCCCTCACTCAACATCCTCTGAGTGGCATTCCAGGGCATACTCCTAACATATACTACCTACGTCTTTGTGCGAGTGGTGGTTGAAAGTTCCTAAACTCTATCTCGTCCTTTACATGTGATACCTCTTTATACTTGAACATTGGAACGATATTGTTACCCGTATATTGAGTATTTATGCATAATATATGTTGAGAGGAGGACGTGGACGTGGTCGCGGTTGCGGACACGGACGTACGAGTGCTGAGAGAGAAGCTTCGCCTTCAAATCTGGCTAGCCACGGCTCAGGCGAGCCACAAGAATCTACTAACAACGAACCAGAACCTGCTGTTCCCAACATCCTTTGTCAGGTGGTCAACCAGATGACTCAATTTGCTCAGGTTGTCAACCGAATGCAGGTGGTAGTAGGATTGCAACTAGGAGAAGACAGCAAGGCATCCCAAACTTGGGAAATCGAGGAGACTAATGGCTCCAGGAAGTGGCTAAAATGCATCCTCCAAAGTTTGACGGTTTCTCGGAGACGCGGACGTGGGATCGCTGTCTTAGAGAGTTGGAGAAAGTATTCGCAGGGATTAACTGCCCAGACTACGGGAGAGTTCCCATAGCCCAGTATTTCTGACAGGGGAAGCGTCCGAGTGGTGGGAAGCCATTCAACCTATAGATCATGATGCCGACTAGGAAGAATTTAAATTGATGATGGAAGCACAGTACTGCCCTCGTCCAGTGAGGGAAGCTAAGGTTCGATAGTTTTTCTCCGCCCAACCTTCAGATGTGCTAGTATCTCAGGCGATTACTAGGTTTAATCAGCAGCTGGCGTTTGTTCGACACCTGATCAGGACCGATGCAGAAATCATGATCCACTTCGATATGAGAATAAAACCGGAGATACAGAGGTACATGTCTGGTTTTGAATGCACCACTCTCCGTCAATATCAGGACAAAGCATTGGCGTATGAGATTAAAGAAGTGGCAATGGAAAAATTCTCATAGTCCAAGAAACAGAAAGTATCTGGTAATTTCATGGAGCAAAAGAGCAGTGGGCCCCGCGAGGCCCAATCATCCTTTCATTCATTCAAGATACTTCCGCATCCATCCAAGGGTGGGTAATACTCCAGAGCAGTATCAGCCACGACAGAAGCAACCAGGAAGTGCTTTAACTGTGGTCGGACAGGGCACTATCGACGTGATTTCTCACATCCCGCAGCAACGTATTATGATTGTGGTCGAGAGGGACATCGTGCAGTGTTCTGTGAGGAGGCTGCTAAATCTTTCGGAGCTCGTGCATCACAGCCAGTTTAAAGAGAGGTGAGTGTTCAGCAGACACGGCAGAGTGTCCAGCCACCCAGAGTTTTGGTCGAGGATGGGGCAGAGGACAGTTCAACCAGAAGGGGACATCGAGTGCCAGATCCGTTCCTCCACGCTTGTATGAGATGAGGAGAGCAGACGATAAAGATGCTGCTGTCGCATCAGGTACCGTTCAGATTCTTTCACAACCAGTTAGTGTTTTGTTCGTTACAGGGGCTACACATTCATTTATATCTTTGCTTGTGTTAATCGTTTGAACATTTCTGGTTTTCATAATCGTGAGCCTTATGTTGTGGGTTTACCGGGTGGGGAGAGAATTGTGGGAAACTTAGAAACTAGAGATTTTCCTATATCAATTGGAGGGAGAGAGTGGCCCTTAGATCTCATTGTAATAGAGATGCAAGGAGACGACTTGATTCTCGGAGACGATTGGCTTAATCGATATGGAGTTATTGTGAACTACCAGAAGAGGAATATCTCGATGATAGCTGAAGATGGTTCCGAATTATTATTCGAGGGATGGAGACCAGGAAGCTCAGGTAAGATGATCAAAGCAATGAAAGCTGTCAAACTGCTTAAACAGGGTTGTACTGGATACTGGTGTTACACAATGAAGAAAGAAGACAGAAAAGTAGAACTTTCATCCATTCTTGTTGTGAATGAATTCCCAGATGTGTTTCGTGACGAATTACCTCGACTACCTCCACGACGAGATGTATAATTCACCATCGAGCTGGAACGAGGAGCTACACCAATTTCTAAGGCACCGTATCATATGGCACCTACTGAGATGTACGAATTGAAGAAGCAACTGGAAGAGTTACTGGATAAAGGCTATATTCAGCCAAGCATTGTGCCCTAGGGTGCACCAGTTCTTTTTGTCCGGAAGAAAGATGGATCGCTTCTACTGTGTATTGACTATCGAAAGCTGAACAAGATGACGATCAAAAACAAGTATCCGTTGCCACGGATTGATGATTTGTTTGACCAGTTGCAAGGAGCAACAATATTTTCTAAGATCGATCTGAGATCAAGATATCATCAGTTGAGGATTAAGGAATCCAATGTTCCGAAGCCAGCATTCAGAACTCTCTACGGACACAATGATTTTATGGTGATGCTGTTTGGTATCACTAATGCACCTACCGTATTTATGCAGTTGATGAATCGAGTGTTCATAGAGTATTTGGATAAATTCGTAGTTGTGTTTATTGATGATATTCTGGTTTATTCCAAGATTCCGGAAGAGCATGCACAACACTTACGGATCGTTTTGGACCTATTGAGAAGCGAACAATTATATGGGAAACTTTCTAAGTGTGAAATCTGGCTAAAGAAAGTGATGTTCCTCGGTCATGTGGTATCAGCGGAAGGAGTCCAAGTAGATCCCCAGAAAGTCAAGGCAATCTTAGATTGGAAGTATTCTAAGAACGTGAAGGAAGTCAGGAGTTTCTTAGGACTTGCTGGGTATTATCGTTGGTTTGTGGAAGTGTTTTCCAAAATTACCCGCCCACTTACTCCATTACTGCAGAAAACCCAAAAGTTTTAGTGGAACGATATGTGCCAGACTAGTTTTGATGAATTGAAGAAGAGATTGACAACGGCACCAATTTTAGCACTACCACAGGGAACTGGAGGATTCATAGTTTACAGTGACACTTCAAACCAAGGTCTCGTGTGTGTACTGATGCATAATGAGAAGGTGATCGCCTACGAGTCACGACAGTTGAAGCCCTATGAAGTAAATTATCTAACACACGATTTGGAGTTGGTTGCTGTGGTTTTCGCCTTGAAAATCTGGCAACATTATTTGTACGGGACTTACTGTCAGATCTTCACGGATCATAAGAGTCTCAAATACATCTTCAGCCAGAAAGAGTTAAACATGCGGCAAAGGAGATGGCTGGAATTGATTAAGGATTATGACTTGGAGATTCTTTATCATCCAGGCAAAGCAAATGTGGTGGCTGATGCACTGAGCCACAAACCTATTTCTATTCGAATGCTGGAGACTCTCATCTCCCATCCCAGCATTCAACGAGAAATGATTCGCGAAGGAATTGAAGTATGGTTGCAAAGAGTCCAAGGACAACTATGTGTGATGGAATTAACTTCATCATTACCTAAGAAATCAAATATAAGAAATTAGATGACCTTTTGAAGATTCGGTTACATAATGAAGTGAGTAAAGGAAAGGCCCCAGGATTCGTAATTTATGACGATGGAGTTTTGAGATTCTGGAGTTGACCTTTTGTTCCAGATGTCAATGTTTTGAAGCAGACAATTATGAAGGAAGCTCACAGCACGCCCTATTCTATCCACCCGCGCACAAGTAAGATGTATATGGATCTGAAGCAGAATTTCTGGTGGGGAAACATGAAGAAAGATGTAGAAGATTGTGTTTCGAAATGTTTGATTTGTTAGCAGGTTAAGATCGAACATCAACGACCTGCCGGAATGCTAAATCTGCTCCCGATTTCTGAATTGAAATGGGAAGATATGTCTATGAACTTTATCACTAATATGCCGAGGACCAGGATAGGGATGAACATGATTTGGGTGATAGTTGACTGTCTAACCAAATTGGCTCATTTTCTGGGCAATAAGGACACTTGGGGACCAGAGAAGTTGGCACGAGTGATTATTGCAGAGATAGTCCGATTGCATGGTAAACCAAAGAGCATTATTTCTGACCGAGACGGTCGCTTCATGTCACATTTTTGGAAAGCAGTTCATAAAGCCTTGGGAACTGAGCTAAACTTTAGCACAGCTTATCATCCGCAGACATACGGACAGTCCGAGAGGACTATTTAAACAGTGGAGGACATGCTGAGATCTGTGCCTTAGATTAGTCGACTGAGTGGGAAGTTCATCTACCATTGATTGAATTCACTTACAACAATAGTTGGCATGCTTCCATTAAGATGGTACCTTTTGAAGCATTATACGGAAGGAGATGCAGATTGCCCCTGTGTTGGGACGATTCATCAGACTTGATCGGGACGGAACCAGAGTTGATCGCACAGACGCGAGAGAAGATAGCTTTGATTCGTGAAAGACTGTTGACCGCCCAAAGTCGGAAGAAATCTTATGCAGATGTACGCCGTCGCCCATTAGAATTTGATATTGGAGATCACGTGCTTTTAAAGGTTTCTCCTACTCGAGAATTTTTCGTTTTGGGAAGAAAGGAAAGTTGAGTCCGAGATATATCGGACCGTTCGAGATTCTTGAAAGAGTTGGAGAGTTGGCGTACAGGTTGGCATTACCGCCATCGTTGAGTCATGTTCATAATGTGTTCCACGTAGCTCAGTTATGGAAGTACATATCAGATCCCAGTCATGTCATTGATTTCGCCGAGATCGAAGTCGCTAAGGATGGCACGTTTGAAGAGAAATCAAGCAATATACTCGAAAGTCGAGTCAAACAATTGAGAAATAAACCGATCTATTTGGTTAAGGTTCAATGGTCGCGACACGGAATTGAAGAAGCCACTTAGGAGATGGAAGATAGTATGAAGTCCACATACCCAGAATTATTTTTGTCTTGAGTTTCGGGACGAAACTCCTTTTTAGAAGGAGAGTATGTAATATCCGAATAAATTGTTGAGTATTTTCGTCCGTATTTGAACCTTGTATTATTCGAATTTGTGATATCAATAATCGAAGTATGATCTTTCCCGTATTCGTATTCGCATGCATGATCATCTCAACCTTGTTACTTTATATATGCAACTACGTCGTAACGTAGGCTAGCTAGTAAGCATAACGTACGTTACGAGTCACATATAGCGTACTTTATGAGCAAGGGATCGTGTATGTAAGGCTGTCAATAATTGATCAATGCGGCGAGCACATGCGCCAGTTGGTGGAGGGCCCAAATAAGATTCCCGCAGCATGAACCTGGACAGTTTTGGGTCAACGGGAATTAACGTACGCTAAGTGATGTATATATCGTACGCTAAGTATGGTTGATTACGTACGTAACAGTGTTGATGTTGTTGGAATATTTATTCCACATATTCATTAATAGTGTTTTGATGATTAAGTTGCTAAACAAAAGAAAACAACAAAGAGGCGAAGCAAAGAAACGAATCAGATGAAGACGCAAAAAGCTGCCAAAGCTGCATGCATAACGTACGCTATGTACTTTGCATAGCGCACGCTATCGAAGCATAATTAACGTACGCAACGTGGATATGTTAACGTACGTAATGAGTATTCAAATCAGATGAACGTAAAAGCCGGTCAAAGTCATAAAGTTGGAACTGATACTTTGACAAATACAAGCAATGGATATATGTATTAACCCACGCTACGTGTAAGGATTAACGTATGCTAAGAAGACAGATTAACGTACGTAATGCAGAAGTGACAACGTACGTAAGGAAAGAAACGAAAGCTACTAGACTGAAACTGGAAAGCGATAATGTACGCTACAGGACAGCCGTAATGGAGTTAGCGCACGCTATGAAGAAGAGCTAGCGCACGCTAGCAAGCCAAAAGTCAGCAATGGCTAGTTGGAAGAGCAATGGCTATAAATACCACTTCTAATGGTATTCATCCTACAACAACTTCATGCAATCAAGACATTGATCTGATATTCATAGACATTATATTGTTGTTGTGGTATTGAGCTTATATTACTAGTTTGAGTGTTTATATATTCAACACATACACGAGAGGTAAAAGAAAAGATACGATTGGATTCGGTGTTATTAGGATCAATGATCCGGCATTGTTAGAATCGCAATCGATATCTAAGCGAGGTTTATCTAGTACCGATAGAAAGCTATAGTGGTTGATTCCTTGTCCAATAGAAAAGGAAAACGGTTTAACTTGGACCGACATAAAGACAAGTTTGTAACGGTAATATCTCGACCGATATAAGAGAGATTGAACGGTAATATCTCAACCGACAGAAGAGAGATTGAATGGTTTACTCAAACCGATAGAAGACGAACTTGTAATGGTTATCCTTCAACCGATAGAAGAGAGGTGCAGAGATTTATCTTCATCTTATAGAAAAAGATACCAAGAGAGGACGTATGCTCGATTATAGCCGAACCTCTATAAATCTTGTGTCGATTTATTTTATGCACTTTACCCATTATATACGCAAAAGAGTTTCACAACTCTATCTCCAAACGGCGATACGGACCAATAGTGCTCCAACAATTGGTATCGGAGCGGTACCTCCAATATGCAGCTTAACATCCGACGAGAAGATCCAAATGACATTCCAAATTCCTCCAGTCGAAGGCCTTGCTCTCAATCGACCACTGTTTTTGATGAATCAAATTTCATGACTTGGAAGAAGAAAATATCTATTTTCATCCGAGCTTACGATATTGAATTATGGAAGGTCATATGCCTTGGTCCCAACATTCCTACGAACTCGAACGGAACTCTCAAAACCTTTAAAGAGTATGATGATGCGTATTGGAAAAATGACCATTACAATTGTAAGGCAACTCAACTTCTATATTGTGCCTTAAATCCGGAAGAACACAACCGGATACCTTGGTGTGATAGCGCTAAAGAGATATGAAAAATGCTTGAAGTCACACATAAGGGAACGTTTCAAGTCAAGGAGACGAAAATAAACATGCTCCTTCACGAGTACGAACTATTCCAAGTCAAGGACGGAGATTCCATCATGATTATGCTCGACCGATTTCAGTCATCACAAATGGATTGGCATGTTTTGGAAAACCATTATCTAGTAGTGAAAAAGTCAAGAAAATTTTACGATCACTACCTAGTGAATGGGACGGTACAGTTACGGCGATAATGGAATCTAAATATTTAAATAATCTTGATTTTAGTGCTCTCGTTAGTTCTCTTATAAAATACGAGATTATCTTAATATCTCGGAATGTCAAACCGAAGCCGAAGGAAAGATCGATAGCCATGAAGGCTAAGATGTCAAAGAGAGAAGAAATTCCGGTGGATGATAGCGACGAAGAATCGGCATATTATGCCAAAAATATTAATAAGTTCCAACACTTATTAAACTAGAGAAAACAAAACATCCAAAAGGGAGAATCTAAGAAATTCGACAACTCTTGTCGATTATGTGGTAAACCAGGCCACTTTGCGAAGAATTGCCGTGTAAAATCCAAGAAGGAGGTTTTAATTGCAACATAGAGTGACAAAGACGAGGACGAAGATTTCATGAATCAAAATAATCTCGTGCTCATGGCCCGGAGTTCATTCGACGATAGCGACGTCGAAAGCCAAGTAAATAATTCTTACGTTGAATTATTTGAAGAATTTGAACTATTGCATACGGATTATTAAAATGCTTTATCGGAAATAAAATCCCTTAAATATAAAAATAAATCATTGGAAATTGAAAATTACAAAATTCTTGAAAAGAGAAAATGTATCGAGACCGATCATTCAAAATGCGCTGAAAATGAAAATATTCTGATAAATCTTTTGAAAAGTCAAACCGAGCTCAAAAATTTAACAAAGAAATTTTCGTGTGAAAATGAGAAATTTGAACAAAGGCTCTCGGTTCAAAAATTTACGTTGAACAAACAGGGGTTGGGATTCAAACAAAATGTTAAAATCGAATCCTTGAAATTGAAAATACCCCATTGCGAAAAATATTTGAAAATCGGGCACCATATTTCAAACTGTAAAAGCCCAAGACGGACGATTAAAATCAAAAAGATTTGGGTTCCTAAAGGAACAATTATTTCAAATATCGTCTATGTTTCAAATGAAAAACCGGGTATCAGCTAGATCCCCAAAAATTAATTTTATTTATTTTAATATTTTACTCAAGGGGAGTTTTATTAATATATTTTTCAGGGGGAGTTTTACCCGTTTTTATGTTTATCATGATTTGTTGATTTTATTTATTTATACATTTTTTTGATGAAGACAAAAAGGGAGAAAAAGGAGAAAAGAAGAATGATGAATGGGATTAACCCTGAAAGGGGGAGAAAACGAAGAAGAAATTAAGTCGAGAAAAATTAAAAATAATATCCCGATGTTGACAGGGGGAGAAGTCGAATAAAAAATCGACGGAGTTGAAAAGATTTGAAAACAAAAAGAAACGGAAAGAAGGAGTCGAAAAAGAAATGGGAGAAGAAACTAACGAAACGGACAAAGTCAAAAACTTTGGTCTGTACACATATACATATATTTTCATTGTGCAGGTAAATCTCATTGACGAAGTATTGTTTTGTAATCATTAAAAAGGGGGATATTGTTGGAATATTTATTCCACATATTCATTAATAGTGTTTTGATGATTAAGTTGCTAAACAAAACAAAACAACAAAGGGGCGAAGCAAAGCAACAAGCAGACGAAGACGCAAAAAGCTGCCAAAGCTGCATGCATAACGCACGCTATGTACTTTGCATAGCGCACGCTATCGAAACATAATTAACGTGCGTAACGCGGATATGTTAGCGTACGTAATGAGTACTCAAATCAGATGAACGTTGGGAAAAGCCGGTCAAAGTCATAAAGTTGGAATGAATACTTTGACAAATACAAGCAATAGATATATGGATTAACGCACGCAACGTGTAAGGATTAACATCCGCTAATAAGACAAATTAATGTACG
This sequence comes from Orobanche coerulescens, assembly GCA_033398695.1. Lineage (NCBI taxonomy): Eukaryota > Viridiplantae > Streptophyta > Magnoliopsida > Lamiales > Orobanchaceae > Orobanche > Orobanche coerulescens. The sequence continues at coordinate 47,552,896 of CM065814.1, forward strand.
TAATGCAGAAGTGACAACGTACGTAAGGAAAGAAACGAAAGCTACTAGACTGAAACTGGAAAGCGATAACGTACACTACAGGACATCCGTAATGTACGTAATGGGGTTAGTGCACGTTATGAAGAACAGCTAGTGCATGCTAGCAAGTCAAAAGTCAGCAACGGCTAGTTGGAAGAGAAATGGCTATAAATACTACTTCTAATGGTATTCATCCTACAACAACTTCAAGCAATCAAGTCATTGATCTGATATTCATATACATTATATTTTTGTTGTGATATTGAGCGTATATTGTTAGTTTGAGTGTTTATACATTCAACACATACACTAGAGGTAAAAGAAAAGATAAGATTGGATTCGGTGTTATTAGGATCAAGGATCCGGCATTGTTAGGATCGCAATCGATATCTAAGTGAGGTTTATCTAGTACCGATAGAAAGCTAGAGTGGTTAATTCCTTGTCCAATAGAAAAGGAAAACGGTTTAACTTGGACCGACATAAACACAAGTTTGTAACGGTAATATATCGACTGATAGAAGAGAGATTGAATGGTTATATCTCGACCGATAAAAGAGAGATTGAACGGTCTACTCCGACCGATAGAAGATGAGCTTGTAACGGTTATACCTCGACCGATATAAGAGAGGTGCAGAGTTTTATTTTCTTTCTATAGAAAAAGATACCAAGAGAGGATGTAGGCTCGATTATATCCGAACGGCTATAAATCTTGTGTCGATTTATTTTTTGCACTTTACGCATTATTCTCCAACAGATGTAGCGTACGTAAGAGAGAACAGGAATGGGGCAGTAAGGTATCATTGGACGATAACGTACGCTAAGGATAGTAGATAGCGTACGCTAAGTGCATAACGTACGTTAAGCACTAAGGCTAACGTACGTAAAGCTCAAGACAGTATAAATGGGACAGCACCCCATTTCATTTCACCTCGTTTTTTTTTACATCCCTTTCATTTCCTTCTAGTCCAGAGAGCCCCCTTTGATACTTTAACACCTATATATCATCTATACTCGATCATTGAGGGTTGGAAACGCCTTGGATTGGTACTCAAGCTTCCGGTGTTGGATTTTCATCAAGTGTTCATCATTGTCTTCTACAATAAGGTATGTTGATACTTTCCAAAATCCAATTCGTGTTCTTAAGGATGTTATGAACATACTACCGAGATTAATAAGTTCCATAGATGACTTATTTAACCGAACATCTTGTTTTTGGAAGTTGGAATGTTTCTGCTTTAGTTTGCATTGTTAAGAGCATTATAGTTCGAATCTTGTTATGATGAACAAATAGGAGGAGTGTTCTGAGATTGATAATCGACATTGGATGGTGTTTTCGTAATGATCATAGACTTGGTATTTATATCACTTTTGCTAGATGAACTTAGAAGGATAAACATTAAAGGTTTTGTTATATCTTGTAAAGATGGATCGTTTAGCCGATCTTCATGATGATAGTTTGAAGGTAGTGATGATATGGATAACAACCATAGATTTTCCGAACTACATTTGAAGACTGATAATCGAGATTGGAGTAAAGTATTATGATGGCATGTTTATCCTGGAAATTCGAAGACATCAAACACCATAGGATCATTCATTTTCGCATGAGTAATGTATTTGTGAGTATAACGTACGTTAAGCATCATGCATGTCGTACGTTATATCATCAGGTGAGTAAGTCGTCTGATAAGAGAAGAAAAATGTCAAATACATGCTTAGTGTATGTTAGGCTTTGGAGCTTATGTACGCTAACAAACAGACTTAGCGTACATTGCGTTGGGTATGTAACGTACGTTATGAAGACAGCAGGCAGGATATCATGTTTACAACTTTCGGCTATAGTTTAGGATGTTAGATGTTCGTACGTTAGTTATATGTCATAAGATGAACCTTGTACTATTTCTTTTGTTTAGGGTCCAAGCTTTGCATCGTGATTGATCGAAGGGGGTGACCTTTGAGTGTATTACTATCCGTCGATGTATTATCCTTGTCGTCAATTTGAGGCAAGTACTTTAATTGTTTTATGTATTGATGTTATTATACATATTGTCTTGCATATGTGTCATTGTTGTGTGTCCACCTTGTGTTGGTCCAACGGGATCATCTTGGGATCTATGCTAGCGTGCGCTGGATCATCAGACATGTTTTTCCACCTCGTGTTGGTCCGATGGGATCATCTTGGGATCTATGCAGTGAATGCTAGATCATCGGAATTACCATGTATATGTTGTGATGTCATCTTGTGATTATCATTTGTGTATGATATTTGTGAGTCTTCTCGTAGGAGCAGGCTCGTGGTTATTGTTATTTGTGTTGTTAACATTATTCTTCGTGAGATGTTGAATATCCTGTTATGGTATAATTATCATACTTGTACTAGCATCGTTGTGCTAAACCCTTCGGGGGTGAACATTTGTTTATGTTCAGGATTCACGAGGGCGGGGAAACAACCACTAGAGCTGCATGACGACGAAGGTGCAGAGTGATGTTCCGGTCAGAATATTTTGTCGTGTCTCAGTGTTGTTTTTAAGAAGTACTCGAGTACGCTTGTTGTCTTGTTGTATTTGATAATTTCATTCACTTGAGGATTTGATTTCGTACTTGGTGAACTGGTGATGTAATAATTGACTTCCATTTGTTATCATTCTTTAATTATGTTCTTGTTATATTCTTAGCCTTGTAAATTCTTACATAAAGAATTTACGGCGCTGTAATATTCCTGAATATATCGGGGGTGTTACAGTTTTATCCCAACAGTTTATGATTTTATTTGGGACTACTTGCTGCATGTTGGCACTTTATCAAAACAAGATTGTTTATCCCAACAATTTCTCCTTTCTGATAATGGGCCAAAACCTCTTTAAGATAACTTCTTTATAGAGAGCGGAGGACTCTTGATCTTCTGCAGAATGATCTGATCTTCATCACTTAGTCTAAAAATGTGAACTGCTCGCAGGCAAGTTCTAAAAAACCGAAAGCATCTACAGGGATATGTATACAACTTTTAAACTTATGATTGGCATGCAGGAACAATCTTACAATGTGATATAGGTTGAATACAACTTAACCTATTAACTATTCGCAGACAAGTTCTTACAACTTTAAGACTAGTTTTATACTTGTTTGTTTTGAGCAAATAAATTTGTAATCAAAATAGTAAAACAGTAAGCGTAGATTACGAGCTGTAATCTTTCAAGAGAAATTAAATTTTATTGATGATCAAGGAAAATTACAAGTTGTTGAAAGCAAAAATAATACAGAGAGTGCGTACTGCAAATATAGAGAAAATATAGTGAGAAGGGATATGCTAATTCCTATACTGATAATGCCTCCGGTCTCCTATCAGGATCATTCTCGGTTCCTCTCTACCAATTTTCCAGGGAATCCTTGCCTCGATCTTGGTAGATCGCTTTTTCTTCAGCAAATTGGTCGAAGGCAAGTATCCAGTCGTCGGGGTGGGAGAGCCGATCACCTTTTCGGGGCCTTGACTTCAACAGAATTTACATAGGAAGCTTTCCTTCTGATAGCATCTTCGTGAATTCTTCTGCAGCATCCGCTAGTGATTTGAATTTTTTGAAAATGGCGGACTCTCTGACGAGCTTAACAAAGTATCTCATTAGTTTATTATTCCTCCAATTCTTCAATTCATCAGCTGTAGGCTGTCGGTGGGTTGGCAGAGGAATTTCAGCTGGTTTCTGCATGTTGTTCTTCCAGGGTACATTGGGATCATGGAACACTGGACGAGAACCAGATACCCTATATCCTTTTGCTAGAGTAGCCAGCCGGCTAATTGCATCAGCGATGCTATCTTCTAATGCGGCGTAGACCTTTCTCTCTCTTTCAATCCTCCATTGACGTGCAGTCTCTCTAGCTTCTTCCCCTTTTTTGGCGTCATCAAGATCTATGACCTTAGCATCATTCGTTTCTAGGATCTGCATATCATTGTTCTGTTTGGTCTCGAGATTCGTGATTTTGTCAACAAGAGTACTAAGCACCAGAGACGTGTCATCTATTTTCTTATCATGTACTGACAGTCTGGATCCAGTCTCTTGGAGGGCAGCGACAGTCTTGGCTTCGGATACTTGGAGCTTCTCCTGTTACTGTGTCAGGATCTTCTCTTGGCGCTATTTCAGGTGAGTCAGCGCTTTACACAATGCACTAGGCAGAATGCGAAATGCATCCTCCACCTTGGTAATTTCTTTCTTTAAACCTGATAGTTCATCCTGGGCAGTCTCTCGCATCCAATCGAGCTTTTTTCCAACATCATACAGTGCCTTTACTGTATCCTGCATGAAGACTGTTTGGTGGCCGATTGCATGGAATTGCTCGATCCAGGACTTAGTGCGCGGGGAGCTAGAATGTGCTAACTTCTCATCCTCAGGCTCATTTAGTTGACAAATAACCACATTATGACGAGGGCGTCGTGGTCCATGCGTCGTGGTCTATTTTCAGGCAAGAATTCGTCATTGAAATCTGACTTGGAGCTCATAGAGATGGAATATGCAGGGGCATCTTGCACGGGCTCGTCAGTGGTTGGTGCTTCAAAAGCAGGTGCTTCGGAAGGTTGTGCGGCTTCTTCAGTCTCGGGAACAGGAGGGACCGATTCCTCCTGATCGGTTGGTTTGTCTGTAGTCGGGCGTACATAAGGGACTTAATCCTCCTGTTGACTCTCAGCTTTCGCCTGCTCCGGCAGAGGGACTGATTCCTCTTGTCGGATGGTGCAGGGTTGATCTTCGTCATGGGCTGAGACAGGTTGGGCTTCCTATTCATAAATTTCGTGCTGTACAGGAGGGACTGAATCCTCCTGATTGTCTTTAGCAGCTTCCTGTTGGGGAGTAGGGGACTGGTGTCTGTTGGAGGTCCCCTGACCCTGTTGGTTTTGCATTTGGGCCATATCTCCTTCTCGTGCCTCTTCTCGGCTGATCCTCAGACCGGCCTGTAGATCATCATCGTTGGCATCTTAGTCGGGGTCGGACTTGTGGCTGTACGAAGGGGCTTTGTCATTGGATAGAGACTTCCTTTTCAATCGAGCCTTCTCTTTTGCCAGATAATAATTGGAAATCAGCTCACGACAAAAGGGTTTTTCCCATTGAATTAAGACTCGGATATCCTGGGTATCCGTGACATCTAGAGCAAAACATTCTTCCTCCTTCCACTCTTCCCAATTGTACAGGACATCATATGAAGCGACCTTGTAGTTTTTCTAAGTGATAAAGCGCTCAAAGGCTTGTTCAATGTGTACCTGGAGGAGAGTTTCATTTATTAATGTTGATGGGGAGGGACTCTTTACAGTATTTGGGTCTACTGTAGGGATGGGATCCGCAACAGGTGTGGGAGCCTGTTTGGAGAAGAATCCCGAACAAGGGTTGGTACCCTGATGGGAGAGGGATCCCTAATAGGGGATGGTACCCTGATGGGAGAGGGATCCTGTATGAGTGTGGGTTCCCTTACAAGATTCCCTTGGAGTCTTGTACAGCGGGTTGAGCCGTTGTTGGGACATCTACAATGACCGATGTAGCCACTGTAGCCTTGGTTTTTGAATATTTCTTGTGTTTCTTCTTCGGCTTCTCTGTAGCCTCAGGTGATTTGCTGACAGAGACACTTCTTTTTATTTTCTTCTTTTCCTCACTAGGAGCCTTGATAATGACATCCCTGGGGTCACTTGAAATGGGCAGCTGCCTGGGGAAAGGTCTTATAGCAATCGGTCCAACCTTATTGTAGACAGTGGGTTTGCTCCCACCTATGAATTTTCCAGGACCAATATTCTTGGCATTCCTCGACTACGGTACTCCAGAGCGAGTGAGGATAAAGTTTAGGATGAGGCCAAAAGATTTCTTCGGAGTTGATGGCTTGGTGGCCTCGTCCTGTATCCTCTTCAGAACAACTTGGCACCAGTTGACCCTTTCGCCGGACATGATGGCTACCATCATCCTAAAGGGAAGGTTCGTGCACATCTCAAATGCTCTGGCCCGGTTCTCGACAACCTGGAAGCAAAAATCATGAAGATACATGTACGGTAGGCAAAAACACTTCTTGTGGCATAATGGGTGTACATTCTTGTCAGAACCATCACCAGTAAACAACCCCCAATAAGCCGTCAACAGTTCCTCCGACCTAAAGGTCTCTAGCCCCTCCATTTTCAGGCCATCGAATGGCAGCCTGAACAAGCTTTCCAGAAGCTCCCAGTTCACGGAGATCTCAATTCCGTGAACAGTAGCCGTGATGTCAGAGACATCTACTCCTCTTTTTAAAGAAAATAACTTGATGGAGGCATCAAGATAGAATTCCTTTACAATACGCTCATCGTAGAGCTCAGGATACTGGCTTCCAAGTCGATACAAGCCTTGTTGCTTGATTCTAGAAACGACAAGTTCATGCCGTCAATGTATTTGATTTCAAGGTTGATTCTTTCCATGACAATAGCTCTGGCGATGATTCGCCCATCGATGATAGATAGAATGCAGTAAGTACACAGAAAGTATATAGGCTGTATGCTCGAGACTCATTTAATTTTGCAGAGAGCGTAAAGAGTCGAAGGGAGCAAGATACAGTTCTTTTATAATGTGCAGGGAAAATTACGGTTATAAATAGTAAAGGGTCAAATTTAAGGGATGGGAACCATCTTTTGAATGAATGAACAGGATGAACTGAGAGTAACTGGTACGTCTTATCCATATGTTTTTGAAATGATAACCGGTCCCACTTTTGACAATTCGGCTTCTCCTATTGCACGAAATGGCGGTTTTGAAATCATTAATAAAATGTTTGCATTTTGAAACAGGGCACGTCGACTAAAACTATTTTCAGTTCGAATATAATAATATAAAAATAATTGACGTCCTATAGTGTACGTGTTATATCCGCGAATAATACAACGTTCCCTCTTAAAAGGTACATACAAGATTCAATTCTTACAGCAATGTTTGGATTAATACTGTATTCATGCATCGTACTGTATTCCCCCTTAATTAATGCACACGTCAGCTATAGGAATGTTTCATGCCTTCTTTGTCCTACAATATTATCTGACTGTTTCTGAGTGTACAGTTAATTAATGGTGGATACAGTATTCTTGGGTATTACAGCATTCCCCCTCAATTGATGAGTAAAAATGTAAAAACTTATAGGGAGTCAGGCTGTAGCATTCCTAATTCTTGTTGAAGCATACAGATTCTGGTTATGCTGAGAGGTTTTGTAAAGATGTTGGCTAACTGGATTTATGTATGAACTTTCTCGATCCGAACATCCTTATTCTTAACATGATTCCTGATGAAGTGATGCTTCATATCAATATGCTTAGTTCGTGAGTGCAATACAGAATTGTGCATTATTGCAATTGCACTCGTGCTATCACACATGATTGGTGTTTCTCTGGCACTGATTCCATAACCTGATAACGTCTGTTGCATCCAGAGTATCTGCATACAGCAACTTCCAGCGGCATAATATTCCGACTCAGCTGTAGAAAGTGAGTTGGCCAATTATTTCTTACTGAACCATGACACGAGTTTAGGTCCGATAAAGTGATAAGTACCACTTGTACTCTTCCTATCCAACTTACATCCACCGAGATCCGAGTCACTGTATCTAAACAAATCGAATACCCCCTTCCTTAGGATACCACAATCTTTCATTGATTGTTCCTTTCACGTACTCACGGATTCATTTGGATATTGTGAAGTATGATTCTTTAGGTGCTACTTGATACCGAGCACACACTCATACAACACACTGTATATCGGGTCTGATAGCTGTTAGGTACAGGAGTGCGCCAATAAGCTTCTTGTAGAGCGATTGATCAACCGGCTTTCCAGCTTTGTCAGAACTAATTTGCATAGAAGTGCTCATAGGGGTTGACAAGGATTTAGAGTTATTCATTTCAAACTTGTTGAGTAGCTCCTTGTTGTACTTCTCCTGGTTGATGAAGATTCCTGTGGGCAATTGCTTCACCTGCAATTCTAGGAAATAACTAAGTTCCCCCATCATACTCATTTCAAATTTACTTTGCATGAGATGAGAGAACCTTTGACATAAAGCAAGGTTAGTAGAACCAAATCTAATATCATCTACATATATTTTCACCATTAACAGGTCATCTCCTTCCTGTATCTTAAATAGAGTCTTGTCCACACCACATTTATCAAATCTATTATTGGTTAGGTACAGGGACATGCTTTTGTACCATGCTCTAGGTGCTTGCTTAAGTCCATACAAAGCTTTTCGTAGTCTGTATACAAGGTCTCCACGTTTTGTGTTGACAAACCCTGGTGGTTGTTCAACATAGACTTCTTTGGCGAGGTCTCCATTCAGGAATGCGCTCTTAACGTCCATTTGATATACTATGAAGCTCTTATGGGCGGCAAATGCTAAATATATCCCGATGGCTTCTAATTTGTATACAGGGGCAAATGTTTCATCGTAGTATATGCCTTCTTCCTATCTGTAGCCTTGTGCGACTGGGTGGGATTTGTTCCTAATAACAAGTCCATTCTCATCCTTTTTGTTTATAAATATCCATTTGGATCCAATTAGAGCTTGATGTTCTGGTCTGGGCACTAGATACTATACATTATTTCTTTCGAAACCATTAAGCTCTTCTTCTATTGAAGTGATCCCGTGAGAATTATTCAAAGTTTCACTAGTAGAAACAGGTTCAGATTGAGCTAAGAATACAGCTAGAGTGCACAAAGCTAGTCTTCTAGGTTCTGCTTGAGATTTCCATACAGGAAATGGAGATTTTTCAGATTCGAATTCTTCTTGCACACACAGTACAGTTCCTTGTGTACTCTATATTCTCCAGCGGGTGGATACTCCAACATCAATGTCTCATACGATCAGCTCCTGAGGGTGGTTCCTTAACCATCTTCTGTCAAGTTCTAATTCTGCATCCCGTACTGTATCTTGAGATGCTATAGCTTCAGCTTCAGATTGTACAGCATCGGCTTCGACTACTTCGAATCTTATAACTACGAGGTTGATTTCTAAGTCGACAACAGGCTCTATTGGATTTGGAGAGTCATTAATGGAGAGTGTTTGGATATTATGAGTTAGGTCTTGCACTCCTATAGGATCAAAATGAGGTTCATCGAACACTACATGGAAAGATTACACGATTGTCAACTACCTTTTGTTAAAGATTCTGAAAGCCTTCCTGACAGAGGAATATTCTACAAATATGCCTTCATCAGACTTCTCATCGAATGTTCTGAGTTGATCTTTCCTGTTGTTCAGAATATAACATCTGCATCCAAAGATGTGAAAATATGAAACTAGTGGAGTTTTGTTGTTCCATACCTCATATGCGTATTTGTCTTGATGTTTGTTAGTGATACAGCAGTTTTGTGTATAGCACGTTGTATTTTTTGCTTCGCCCCATAAACACTGCGGCAACTTGCTTGCGGCAATCATGGTTCTTGCTGCTTCTTTGAGTATTTTGTTCTTTCGCTCGGCAACACCATTTTGTTGAGGAGTTTGGGCTGCTATGTATTCGTGCTTTATTCCATTTTCCGAACAGTAAGCGGTTAGTGAATTAGTACCCCGGTCGGAATGAATGGACATGATACTCAACCCTTTCTCAATCTGAAGCTTTCTCAGGTGCTCAGGCAACTTTGTTGTGGTTTCTTTCTTCTTGCTCAGGAAGATTGTCCAAGCATACCTGGAATAGTCATCAATAATAACTAGACAATATTTCTTACCTCCCAAACTTATGGTGTCTACAAGACCATAGATATCCATATGTAGCATATCCAGAACCCTGTGAGTGGACTGGTATGATTTGCCTTTCAGGGTGGTTTTGACTTGTTTGCCCTTTTGACAGGGTCCGCAGATGTTGTCTTTTTGAAAAGATACATCGGGCAAACCTCTAACCATTCCCTGTCTGGCGAGCTTGTTGATTGTCTTGAAGTTGATATGAGACATCCTCTTGTGCCATAGCCAGCTTTGATCTGCAGTGTATTTGGCAACAAAACAAGGAATAGTGGAGCCCGTAGGCTTTCAGTCAGCAATATACATATTACCTGACCTGCTCCCTGTGAGGACAACTTCTTTAGTCATAATGTTCTTCACTCTACAGTAATCTATATAAAATTTCACCGAGAATTGTTTGTCACAGAACTGGCTAATACTAAGTATATTGTACTATAGGCCTTCAACATAAGCTACATTGGTGACTTTGAACTTTACTACAATCAGAGATCCCTTCCCTCTTGTTCTTCCTTTGGACTTGTCACCAAAGCGCACCTTTAGACCGCGACCTTCTACATAATCTGATAGCTTGCTGATATCTCCTGTCATCTGTCGAGAACATCCACTGTCGAGGTACCAGATGTTCTTATCTTTGATGTCCTGTAAGCACAGAAATTAAGTAGATTTAGGTCCCCTTTGATTATTTGGTCCTCCTATGTTAGTGCCTTTTGGCACCCAAATTTGCTTGATAGTAATGGGCTTGTTGTAGATTACTTTTGGTCCATTCTTGCGATGTCTACGTGGGGCAGGCACGTATTCGCTGTGACCGTGATTATGATGCATGTAAAATCGAAGGTTATATTATTATTCCAGTATGATTGCCGTCTTGGAGGTGGAGCCATTTTATTAGACCTTACAGATTACCTTCTGGGTCTCCAGTTGGATTCCCAAAGCTATTGCTGATATTTGTGGCGACCTGCTTTCTTGATGGATAATGGGGCTCCTGTATCCAATATTTAGGCGGGCTGTACTATTGAAAGTACTGCGGTGCTTGCCTTTGATACTTGTATAAAGCCTTCTTTCTGAATGGCTGTTGGCGCTTCCGATATACTCGGGGAGCATGCTGTTGATCACGCCTTACAGGTCTAGGAGGCTGAGGATTTCGCTCTCTGTAATACGAAACTGGTGGCGGAATTACAACCTTTGTTGTACGTGGGTCAACTATTACCTTTACAGGACTCGGGGTCTCTTCAGGTACATGATTGGGTTCCACACCCCTGAAGAACACCGTACTAATTTTTCCTTTGTTGGAGAATAAGTTATATCCTAAGCCACTTTTATCATGAGCATGTTGGTCGGTGCTTAGAATTTCTTCCATCCGTTTATAGAATTTATCGAAAGATTTCAAGATGGTCTCTAATTCTCCTTCTTGTTTCTCAAGAGTTTTCACTTTTGGCTTCAAGTAGAGCATAATCATCTGTCTTGCTCTCATTATAAGACTTCATCTCATTTAGATCGTGGGCAAGTTGATGATTGCTCTCCATGAGTTTTTCAAGTGTGACTTTGCTGTTTTCACAATCGAGGGACATATTTTCGTAGTTATTTTTCATCAAGTCATTTTCTTCTTTAAGCTCAAAATTTGAAAGTTCGAGCTGTATGTTTTCTCGTTTCAAAGTCTCATGGGCATTTTCAATGTTTTTAATTTCATTCATCATGTTTTCAAATATATGAGATGCATTTACAGGAGTATGTGATGTTTAGCTTACTTCATCATCCCTATCTTCGTCGTCCTCTATTTCTTTGGCCATAAAGTACATATAGGTTTTATCTCCGAGCTCATCATCGAACGAGTCACTGTCAATGACTGCCTGAAGACACTCCTTGGTCTTGTTCGATGTGGGCGAGGCTTCTGATTCACCGATCTAGGCATTGAGCTTGTTTTTCCAAGCATGCCTTCTTTCATCCTTTTCTTGTTGCTCGACTTTCGGCAACTTTTGGACTTTTGGGTGGGGACACTTATTTGCATCATGTCTGGGTTTCCTATAGTTGTAACACAAGTTAGAATCACCAGAAGAAGGAGATTCAGAACTTACCTTGTGAAATGGCTTGGGTTTAAAGGGAGTCGTTCCAGACTGTTTCATGAACTTTTTGAATTTATACATAAGAAGAGCCATTTCATCTTGTGATAGGATATCATCATCACTAGCAGCAGTCTTGTGGGCAGACTTGGATGTGCTGGGTGTGCTGTGTCTCCTGTTAGATACAGCGGCCAGTGCTGTCGTCTTGGCAGGTGACTCTTCAGCCTTTTCTCTCCTGTTAATATCGTACTCGAAAGCTTTGAGGTCATAGAAGAAGTCAAAAGTTGAAATATCATTAAGATTACATGACACACGCATAGCTGTAGTCATAATGTCCCATCGGGCAGGGAGTGATCTAAATATTTTAAAGTTTTTCTCCTTCTGGGTATACACTTTACCCAATTCTTCAAGTTTACTGACAATGGCAGTGAATCTGAGGTCAAGTTCCTCGAGAGTTTCGGAAGATTTCATTTCAAAGGATTTAAATTGTTGAGTAAGTTTTGAATTTTGTTTCCTTTTGAGCTTCCAGTTCCCTCATAAATTATCTTGAGTTTCTCCCAGATTTCCTTAGCTGTCTTACAGATTTTTACCTTCCAGAATGTGCCTTTGTCAAGTGTGTCAAACAGTGCATTCTTAGCAACATTGTCGAGGTTGGCATGCTTGCGCTCGTCAGCTGTCCATTGATCGCGCTCCTTTTCGAGCATTTCTGCATGAGGCTGACCTTCTACCCTTGCGGCAGGATTAACCTTCATTATCTTGATGGGGCCATCTTGGATGACAAATATCATCTCCTCGTGCATGGCATCAAGATGAGACTCTATCCTAATTCTCCAGTCATCAAACTCGTTAATTGAAAACATAAGAACCTTGTTTATCAAAGAGGTATCCATGTAAGTGAATAGGAAAGATATAAACTGTTTTCAAAGAAAATAAGTGATTTTTGGACCTGATTCGGTTAGAAATACGACTGATTCTTTTTAAAATGAACCGCTTCGATACCACTTGTCGGCCACTAAATCTACAGAATACAGCTTGGAAAGTGATAGTACAACAAGCTGTACGATTTTAGAATTTGAGTGCCTAGCGGAAGTTTGTTTAAGTTAGTTGATGTAAGTACAGCAACTAGGCATTCTCCTGTTAGCTTAGTGCGTACAGGGTTTTTCAATGTATACTTGTATATAAATCACAGTTATAAAAACAATAAAGACAGAAGGTAATAACACGCAGTATAAAGTGGTTCGAGGTAAACCCCTCTACATCCACTGGTCCTCCACACAGGAGTTAAATATTTATTATAATCACTATGTACACAACTACGTGACTATAACTAAACCTGTCTGTGTATCGTTCACATAGATTGATATAGGGACCCAAGCTTTGCCCCATTCACACAAATTGGATTGAGCTCTTTCTTGACTTGCTTCTTTACACACAGTTCGAAGCTTCGTCTACAATGCTATTCTTCCCATATAGGTCGGAATACGCAAGGATCTTCAGTGGACACAGGGCTGATGGTTTTCTCAATGGTAAAGTAGAGTTCTCTGAACAACAGCTTGATGTTTTATAAACGATTGTTGTATGCTGTGCTGTTATCGTTGATGACATGTATATTTATTTGATAGAATACTTGTTGTATGCTCACGAAATATACTGCTTAATAATCGCTAGAATGTTAGAGTGATTTTTCAAAGCTATCGCGATAATGAATTGCTTGTGTATTTGAGTCCTCTAGCTTGGGGTTATTTATAACCTTGGAAATGTATCTGTTATAAATGAACCCGTTGTAGGTAGGTGAGATGTTAACGTCCGACTCTTGATTGGCGGTTGCTGAAAGTTTGAATTAAAGCAGATCGCATTTAATGCTTTATACATGCTTTCTGTCTTCGTATTAAATGCTCTTCAGAGCATTCAGACTTGTCTCTCTCTAGCTGCATTAAATTAAATCCTATCAGTAATAAATGCTATTTTAACCGTGAATATTTATGAATAAACAAAGTGTATTTCACAACAGTTTATAGCATTCTTTAATCGGGCCTATTGGATGTGTTTTACTTTTCCTAAGTTAAACATCTTACAACATGGCTGCTGTATCCGGTGCATTAAGTCTTTTGCTGTAGCTATAGGCTCTGTAGGATACTGACGGAAGATCTCTTTGAAACTGTATGGGAGGGCTGTATGGAGATTCCAGACAACTTCCATACTTGGCGGCATTTCGACGCTTTCGACTTCTTTGCTGTATCATAAGTTCTAACAGCTTTCATGAGAAGTTTTATCCCAACAATTTATGATCTTCTTTGGGACTACTTGCTGCATGTTGGCACTTTGTCAAAACAGGATTGTTTATCCCAACAAAGCATTGTCGCAACAACATCGTTATTCCACATCATTATTGTTAGGAGTATGCCCTCGAATGCCACTCAGAGGATGTTGAGTTAGGGCATTGTACTTGTTATTATATAAATCATTTATATAAGGCAATGGATATTTCTTTATTTACTGGTAGTTACTGGCATTCCTGTCTCGTAAATATATATAAACAAACTACTCCATGCATTTGAGAGCAAAACATTCCACTCCTTATTGGATAAGGGGGTCGGCACTGGAAGGGTTTATAGCTCAAATACTTATTCGTTCGCAAGTCGATGAAACTTGATTGGGCGTTATGTTTATGATAAGACTTGTATGACGTGTTCTTTGACATGGAGAGTGCCTGTCGAACACTAATGGTTAGTGGGAGCACACATTATAGGTATGCTAATTGGATTAGTATACTCGAACCGACTCACCCACGATTCGTTACACGGATTTCACTCTGGGATAGTCAATGACGGAATCGAAAGGTTGGAATAGGTATTCATGAACCTTCAACTTGAGGATTTAGTAGGGATGTGATTGTGACGTCAAGATTTTCATTAGAGTAGTTCGACCCTGTAAACCGGGAGGTGGGGGTCAACCTTGACGTGCGTCTTGACGGGCAAGTAGTAGGTCCTACTGAATACCAAGATAGAATTATTTCTCCCGTTAGTGAGCGGGTTATATGTCCTGTGCGGTTATTGGTAGATGAGATCATAAGTCTTTGGCCAAAGCATTGGAGCTAGTCGTATTGGATACATGTGAGCTCGATGATCTCGATTTGCATTAAAGCATGCATAGCTTCAAGTACAGATAGGGTTTCACTGACCGTGACCCTATATCTTGATTGGGACATTTGAAAGAAGGGTTTATACGTTTACTGGTATTCATGACAGAATGGTTCTTGAATGATTCTATCATTCGTTCTCAGTTGGGGTACAGTGTAGGCCGCCAGACTAGCGAGGTGGTACTACTACTTTTTGGTTCCTCCCATTGTTGACTGAGACGGACCTACCGAGTCGCGCAATAGGATTGACGACGGAATGAATCGAGCTTATTCTCTCATTATGAATATTAGATATTGGATATCTAAATTTGGGACATTGGATGTTTAAATTGATTTATTGGATAAATTAATTTACGGCCTAATGAATTAAATAAATTATTGGGTGATTAATTTAATTCATGGATATAATTATTTCTTAGAGAAATTAATTATGTTATTATATATTTGATATAATTAATTAATTAGATTAACTAATCGATATAAATACATCGGAACGGAATTGAAGTTTATCTGTTTGGACTCACGGGAGTCCGGAACAAACCAAACTCATCTGATTTCTTCTTGATAGCCCCCCCTTTTTTTCACCTGCTCCCCTCTTGGTCTTTTGTGTCTGTTTTATAATGGATGACAAATACATGGTAGGGTATCAATCATGTGATATGAATTGATTTCATGTGGGTTGAATAAGAATAAGAAGAAGACTCTTATCTCTCATCTTTCACCTTTTAAGCACATTCACGGTTCTTGCAAGGAGAGAGAAAGAGAGAAAAACCATTTTTCTCATAGAGTTCATCTTCTTCTTCATATCACTTCTTGGTTGTACTTGGAGAAAATCAAGAGATTCATTGAGAGTGTGAGTTATACACTTAGAGTGTGATAATCACAATAGAAAGCTTATCATCCTAGCTCTAGCTGTATCCTCAGAGGATAGCAAGGTGATCATCGTTCCGTTCGTTTCTCTGGCGCATGGCAAGTAGAGACGCAATGCTCTCGGCGTTGGATCATCCAAGAGCTTGGAGCGGATTGGATTAGTAGAGATCAAGCAAATCTTGGGGAATAGATCAAGAGAAGGATACCATTTAATCAACGGACTACAAAGGTATGTTTCTCGTATCTCTTGTGTTTCGTTTAATATTCTTATATATGTAGTGTAATATCCGGTATTCTCGTTTTCTGTTATCTTGAATTGTTTGTGTTTTGACGTCGGACATTTTCTTGTTGGTAAGGATCAGAGTGATTTCTATTGTGATACTCTATTTGTTTCTATCGCATAGCCGTTTTAGTCCGGTGCGACTTGTTGTCGCGTGCGTTTATTTGATTAAATGTGTGCATGTGATGTGGTATGTGAGGTGTCATTAATTGCTCATTATTGTTTTGAATAATAGCCGGTGGCGTTGTGTTGGTCGTCGTGGAACGTGTTTTCACGCCGTATACTCCTTTGCGTTGCTTGTAATGTTTCACCGATGGGCGAATGTTACACATTTCTTATGTATCTCGTTGAGTTTTCCTGGCGGGATATTGCTTCTCCCTACTTGTTTTAAGTTTCGGGACGAAACTTCTTCTAAAGAGGGTAGTATGTAATATCCGCAATTTTTAGCCGATTTCGTAATTTCCCAAAGTTTGGGGAAATTACTTTCATTGTCGAATTTCGAGCCCTTGGGTGGTCGGAATCGTGTGTTCTCTTAGCGCTTAGATTGGTCTTTGCGAGTACTTCGTAACCATATCTCCTGTTTATATTCAGGTCTGGGTTTCGGGGTTGTCCGGACCGTCAGATCGACCGAGTCCCGACTCCAAGACCTGGCCGAGTCACTGCCGCAATGGGCCGGTAGTTACGGCCGTAAGGCCTGTTACATATGTAAGCCCCTGGCCAGTAACGTACGTAACACTGCCGGCAGTTTTGGGTAGAAAGTTCGGCCATGACCGATTACAGAATATATATATATATAACGTAAGCCATGGCCGATTACGTACGTAAGGCGGCCGGCAGGCTGCCTATATAAGGCCAGCAGACGGGTTTGCACCCATTTTTCTCACTTTGTTCTTCCTCTTCCGCGGCTGGAGTCTTGGTGGGCATGGAGGCATGTTGTCAGGCTATGAATCCATGAATTCCTGGAGTTCATATCTTTGATTAGTCATCCTATAACATCCGTTGATCGAGCGAATCACGTCAGATTTCCTGAAAATCCTAGTTTGGGAAAATTGGGGGTTTTGTTGTTTTTGTCCGATTTAACCGTAATAACTTACATTTGTGATGAATTGATGATTATTTAGATATATTCTATCATTTCCCTTGTTATTCCATGGTTGGATTGTATAGAACCGTTGTTTTGGTCGAGTTCTTAATCGACGCATTGAAGGTGTCCGATAAAAGGTCTTAGAGGGCGATTCGGGCATTATGTGATTATTATTCATCGTACGTTTGTTGATTTATTGTTGATATGACTTAGGTACGAAATCCTTGTGAAGAACTCGAGTCGGAACCCTCCCGTTCGTTGTCTTCTTCGGGGTCCGAGCTTCCAGTCGAACCGTGTTCTTCAGAGTGTTCGGTAACGGTTATTGAGGCAAGTATCTTGCTATATGATTTGTGTCTTGTGGATAGAAACTTCGTGTTAGGTTTGTGATGAATTGTTTTGCCTTCATGAACGTGCTTCGTATGATTTGATAAGTGTGAGCAATTGATGGTAGTGATGATGTTTCTCACTTGGTTAATGTCGTGAAATGGTCTTGGTTGTGTTAATCATGTGGTTCGTGTTGTGCGTGATTGGTCATGGTTGAATTATCGTGATGATCGTGACATTTGTGTTGGTTTGATTACTTATTTGAATATGTATTACGATGTATTGTTAATTGGTTTGACTTATTGATAACCATGTGTGTTACTTGCTGTGATGTGTTGAGTTGGTCAATATGAGTTGCGTCGTAATAATGTGTGTGTTCCAGGTAAGGTCTGACGAGGCCTCTGCAGTTCGGTACATGATGTGTACGAACAAGATGTTTATTCCAAGTAGGGTCCGTCGAGGCCTCTGGAGTTCGGTACATGATGTGTACGAACGATGTATGTTGTCCAGGTGGGGTCCGTCAAGGCCTCTGGAGTTCAGTACATGACGTGTACGAACAATGCGGGTGGTCCGGATAGGGTCCGTCGAGGCCTCCGGAGTTCGGTACATGATGTGTACGAATAGTGATCGTATAATAGTGATTGTTTGGATAACATTTTAAAACATGAGTCATGAACTCATGATGATATCTTAACTAGTGTGTTTTGAAATGGGAATCGGGCTGAGGCCCTAACGTTTTCGAAAAGGTTTTGTAAATTGGGACTTGAGGTCCAAAATAATTTCTACTTTAAATATCCCCGAGCTAATGAGTTCTTTTTCAAATATTGCTTGCTGGAATTCGAAATTCTAGAACTTCTCGGGAATATTTTGATAGTTGATTTATGTGGTAAATTCGTGGTTGCTATTTACTTGTTGCATTTCATATCGTATTATACTTTCACTAGTAAAATAGTGGAGTTTTACTAACCCCCGAGTAAACGGGGGGTGGATGTCTGTTTTGCGTCCAGGTACATGCAGGTTCAGGGGAGCAGTCACAGGATTGGCACAGGAGGATGACGAGCTGCGATACTAATCAAGAGATGAGAGTTGTTTTGATTTTCGTTCTGTTGTCGGAGTTGATTTCAGTCTTCCGCTGTATTGTGTTTCGACCCCTGTGTGTGGGTAATGTTAGTTTAGACACTTCTGTTGATTGAGTTGTGTGACCTCATCGGTTTGTGTATTCACGTGTAAGTGACCTTAATGGTTTTTATTCTTTTATTGTTTGACCCTGGCCAGGCAAACATTTGGTCGTTTTGTAAGGTTTAGCCTGGTAAATCCTCGTGAAAAAGGGTCTGCGGCATGTAATATTCCCATATGGTTTTCGGGGTGTTACATTTATGGTATCAGAGCTTTGGCTGCGGAAACCTAGGCTGTCGGGTCAAGTCGAGTCGTGATTTGTTGAGTGTTGTGTGGTTTTGTCATTCGAGATGTCGGGTGACTAGTTGAGCTGTGCGTACTCACAACGTGTCGGATTTGTTGTCGGATGAGATTAGTATCGTGGGCGACCGTCATCTCCGTACGGCCTGTGGACGTAAGTCTCCTCTTTTATGCGAGGTACCTGTGTATCATGATTTTATCTAAGTGAGTTAATTGCGGTGCATAATTTTATTTGCACGGTGTTGTGTAATATAGTTGTATTTAATACTTGTGGCACATAGTATATGTATAAAACTGGGCATATTGTTGTTTTTCCTTTGAACCACCTTGTGTGTGGTATGGGGTGAAAGTTGTAAACCTTGATGGGTTTTGAAAAGGTATCGACGGTAGGGTTTGTAAGAAACTCCGATGAATGATTTTATTGTGTGTTTAAACTTGGTGCCAAGAGATGCATTTGATTGAATTGGCGATCCTGGTTACCGTTTGAGCATGTGGTTTTAAATTCGACTGTTTTTAGAATGTTGTAATTTTGCCGCTAAGGGTAGTTTTGAGAATGTTTTCTGAAGGACTTTACGGTTTGAGCATTTTTGTAGAAATCAATTTTTTGAAAATATTTTGATGGTGCGGTTAAACAACGGTTTGTGGGGATTTTGAAATCGGTTGAATTGTGACAAGTTGGTCATGTATTTTCAAATAGCACCATCAATCGGTATTTGGAAAAATGTGTTTTAAAGTACTTCGGACATTGCAAAATACTACCGTCATTTTTATGACGATCGAAAAGATTTTTGGAAAATTTTTGTTTTGCAAAATTACTCTAATTTTCGGAATTTTAATGTTATGTGTTTGTGTGTTGGGACTAAGTCGTTACGACAAGTTTGTTACGTTGTTATACTTGTCGGAGAATGTTGTAGTGTTTTCTATAGGTCGGAGTACATTGTTAGGAGTCGATCATTAACCTTTGGAGCCATGTCGGGGCTGCTGGGACAATTCTGTTGTCCTGCAGCTAGTGATTACAGTTACAAGAAGTAGAATATACAGTTACAGAAAAATTTGTTTCTAAATCTAGTAGTTCCGTATGTGACGGCGCATTACGGTCAAGCTTTGGACAGTACCTCTTCCAGTAGCCTAGCTCACCGCCGTAGAGGCATACATACATTTTCTTCGGGGGGGGGGCTTGCTCTTTTGAACCATTGGGGGCTTGCCCTTTCCCTTGTCGATCTTGGCTATTGGACCTTGTTGTTTTCCGAAATATTTATCCAAAGCTGAAATACTGCTGGAATGGACGGACAACAAACAAGGTTGCGGGAGCACTTCCGAGGGGGTGTGAATAACGCAAGATTTGTCGGGTTTGTTAGGCCCGAGCATGAATGCTCTCGCGAGATGTTATTAATACAAATATTCGTGGATACAAGTATTAATGTAAGAATCTAAATACAATGAGTGTAAAAGATCTTATTTATCTAACTCCTGAGCGAAGCCTTGGTGTTTTTGCTCTCTGCCGATCGTCTTCCATGTAGGAGATGTTGAGAGAGAAGAAGGAACCGAGAGATAGCTGTTGCCAAGAGTGAGAAAGCCAAGTTGTGAGCTGAATTCGTCAAGAAACCGAGAGTTGGAGTTCAGAGAGGAAAAATCCAATCCTTGTCCAAGTGCAGGCAGCCTTCTATTTATAGGGGCTGAGATGTCTAGTTTTCTGGCGGGCGATCGCCTTTCGTCCAATATAATAATGGGGTGATCATCTTTAAGTCACATGGGCTATCTGCCTAAAGTCCAAGGCTGCTGCCGGCAGCCAGCTGTGCGGTCCAATGAGGAACCGGCACGCGTCCTGAGTTGCTGTCACAGGCGGTCCTACTGACACCTTTCGGCGGGCCTGTCGGCTGGAGGAAAGATGCTAACAGGCTGTAGTCAATGATCCGTGAAATGCGGATCTTGTCTCGGCACTGCACGTGGGTTTTGTCCTGAGCTTCGGCCATTGCCTACTAGACGATCATCGGCTTCGAGCGGCATGAGGCGGTCGACATTTGTCGGTCACCAAAGGTCGGCATTGGTCGGTCAGCAGGGTTCGGTCGACAAGTGCCGAGAGATGATCGTCTGTTAGTTGGCCACCAGGAGTCGATCGCCAAGTACCGAGAGACGATCGTCTTAGATGTCGATCGCTCGGCACCGGGACTTGTACTGGGACCGTCGGTCGGCAGTTCTGCCTTGGCTGCTCGGCTATGGCTAGGTCGCCCGCTCTCTGAGGCGATCGCCGATCGAGGCGTATAATTCTCGACACAACAATTGCCCCCCAGCTTGCTCCGATGTTGAAGACATGGGGCGAGGTGGTTCTTGCTGGCGATCGTGCAGGATGAGGACGGCCGATCCGTTGAGCGGACTTTGGTTTCGGACTTGGGCGATCTGGTCGATTGGCTAGCTATCTTTCGGTCTTGTACCTGCAAAAAACAACATTGGTCGATCCCCCTTAGAAACTTGATGGTTTCGTCGTTTGAGGAATCGTGCACAGTCGCGGAGTTCGATGGACCGACTCCATTACCGTGTCTTGTGCGCGAACGACGTTGACTGTCTCGTGACTCATTTTATTGTGAGGGTCCTCTGTTAGGCTGCGCCTCGCCTCGTATTTAAACGAAGGGCGTGCGGTCTTGGTCTAGAGGAGTCCTTGCGCGGGGCGTCATCGGATTAATCAACTCCACTTCCACGGCTTGTTAGCTCTGCTTCCACCTCGGCCCGCCATGAATATGGCGAACCTCGACGGTGTACGTTTAGATAGGGGTAGTGACGCGTCGCATTGTCCGAGTTCACCATGTTAAACGATGAACCTTTGAGGGCGGGCGATCGTGTCCACTGATTAGTTTTGGAGGGCCCTCAGACTACGCCGGCCTCGTATTTAAACGAAATGCGGACGATCTTGGCCCAAAGGGACCTTGCATGGCCGAAGCAGCCGGTTCCATCGACTACCAGGAACATGGCTGTACGTAGTGCGGTGGAGGCGATCTCGTGCCTTAGTCCATCATGTTAGATGGTGAACTGTAGATGGCGAACGAGTCCTCCGGTTTTGGTGATGTTGCTTGATAATGGCAATCGGGCTGGAAGACTGGTGATCGTCGTTCGACTGCCGATCGCGTTATTCATAGGTTGTTACCAGCGATCGGGCTGGAGATTGTCGCTCGGGCGCCGATCGCGCTGCTCATAGGCTAAGAAGAAACCTTTGCTTGGCCAGAAAGTCTGCGGCCTTAGCTCGGAAGATCGCGTAGGTCGAGGGTTAGTCTTTCGTAAGATGACTGAACATAGGCGAAAGACCATGGAATCCTCCTAGGACCGCGTAGAGGGCGATCTCATCGCTTATGGGTTCGCCGTTGAGGATGATCTCGTCTACCCGGTCGATGTAGTCCGAGTCGGACTCTTCTTCCCCTTGTTTGATTTGCATCATGCGATGGGGACCTTCTGGCCGAGAGACCCTGGTGGCGAAGTACGCTGTGAAGTCGTTCGCCAGCTGGTTAAAGGAGCCGATGGACCGAGGCGGCAATGAGGTGTACCACCTGTGGTCAAGGTCGTCCAGCGTCAGAGGGAACATTCGGCACCTGGTCGCGTCTGATGCCACACACCCGGTCATGTAGATGTTGAACTTACTCAGGTGTGTTTCGGGGTCCGATCTCCCCTCGTACAGAGGTGTTTGAGGAGGGGCGATCTTGTGCTGCACGGGGGCGAGCTCGATGTGGACCGCGAGCGGCTCGCTTGCCTGACAATCTTGTTCTTGGCGCCTGCCCCGGATTCCATGAGCGCCTTCATGTCGTCAAGTTGGCGTTGCATTGCGGCCATTGCTGTAGCTTGGTCGCTCGTGGGTCGGCTTTTGGAGCGGGAGCCGAGGCGATCGTGTACCGATCTCCTGACTCCGCTGTTGCCGACCTCGGCTACTTGGCGAGGGGGAGCTAGATGGCTGGTCGGCCTTCTGGGAGTCGGATACGCCGAACTCCTGGTGATGGACTCGAGCTCCTTCGTCTCGCGGATGGGGCCGGACTACCCTGGTCGCCAAGATGGGTCGCTGCCCAGGCGATTGAAAACGGAGGTGCCCCGGCTGGCGAGCGCCTCTTATTGCGGATGGGAG
Organism: Orobanche coerulescens; assembly: GCA_033398695.1. NCBI lineage: Eukaryota > Viridiplantae > Streptophyta > Magnoliopsida > Lamiales > Orobanchaceae > Orobanche > Orobanche coerulescens. Next base: position 47,575,891 of record CM065814.1, read on the forward strand.
CCTCCTGGCGGTCGCTCGGTCGGCAACGCCTTGAACTTCCGTTTGGTCATCCGACGGATGGCCGAGGGGGTGATAGTGGGAGGCGCATCGAGAGCACTCCGTCGCTCCTGTAGGATGGCCATGGCCTCCTCGATCTGTTCCGCGGTTCAGAACTGATCGAGCGAGAGACTTGGGCCATCCACCAGGGGCGGGATCAAGCATCTCGGACAACGGCAGCTACCCTCCGCCATTGGCTGCGGCTCGGACTGAGACGGAACGAGGCATCTGGTGGGCTGGCCAGCGGCTTTCTTCGACGAGGAGGCACAAGTCATGATTCTGAAAGCTTTCTCTGAAGAACAGTGAGTGTTTCTTCAGGTATATGCCCCGGAGAACAGTGAGTGTTCTTCGAGACGGTAAGAATAAAAATGAGGGTTAGATGCCCTTCCTCTAGCGCCAATTGTTGTTTTCTGAAATATTTCTCCAAAGATGAAATACTGCTGGAATGGACGGACAACAAACAAGGTTGCGGGAGCACTTCCGAGGGGGTGTGAATAACGCAAGATTTGTCGGGTTTGTTAGGCCCGAGCATGAATGCTCTCGCGAGATGTTATTAATACAAATATTCGTGGATACAAGTATTAATGTAAGAATCTAAATACAATGAGTGTAAAAGATCTTATTTATCTAACTCTTGAGCGAAGCCTTGGTGTTCTTGCTCTCTGCCGATCGTCTTCCGTGTAGGAGATGCTGAGAGAGAAGAAGGAACCGAGAGATAACTGTTTCCAAGAGTGAGAAAGCCAAGTTGTGAGCTGAATTCGTCAAGAAACCGAGAGTTGGAGTTCAGAGAGGAAAAATCCGGTCCTTGTCCATGTGCAGGCTCCCTTCTATTTATAGGGACTGAGATGTCTTGTTTTCTGGCGGGTGATCGCCTTTCGTCCAATATAATAATGGGGCGATCGTCTTTAAGTCACATGGGCTGTCTGCCTAAAGTCCAAGGCTGCTGCCGGCAGCCAGCTGTGCGGTCCAATGAGGAACCGGCATGCATCCTGAGTTCTTTATCACAGCGGTCCCTACCGACACCTTTTCGGCGGGCACATTTGGTGGAAAGATGCTGACAGGTTGTGGTCAATGATCTGTGAAATGCGGATCTTGTCTCGGCACTGCACGTGGGTTCTGTCCTGAGCTTCGGCCATTGCCGACTGGACGATCATCGTCTTCGAGCGGCATGAGGCGGTCGGCATTTGTCGGTCACCAGAGGTCGGCATTAAGCGGTCACCAGGGGTCGGTCGACAAGTGCCGAGAGATGATCGTCTGTTAGTCGGCCACCAGGAGTCGATCATCAAGTACCGAGAGACGATCGTCTTAGATGTCGATCGCTCAGCACCGGGACTTGTCCTGGGACTGTCGGTCGGCAGTTCTGCCTTGGCTGCTCGGCTATGGCTAGGTCGCCCGGTCTCTGAGGCGATCGCCGGTAGAGGCGTAATTCTCGACACAACAGACCTAACTGCTTCTTGTTCTTTTTCTTCTTATTCTTGGACTTCCAAGTCCCAGAAGAAATCACAAGTGCATCTTCTTTTCCCTTTGTCTTCATATGAAACTGGGCAGTCGTCACTTTGTTCATTAGCCCAGATAAGTTGCATGCAATCTCATTGCAGTTGAAGTTCATGACAAATTGTGAAAAGGAGTCAGGAAGTGACAGCATGATAAGGTCAGTTTGGAGAGATGCATCATCTGAAAATCAAGAGCTTCCAATCTCTCAATCATCGAGATCATCTTGAGGACATGGTCCCCAACCCTCTCTCCTTCCTTCATCCTGGCACTGAATAATTGCTTCGATATCTCATATCTTGCAGTTTGGCTATGCTCTCCATAGAGCTCAGCCAGGTGCGATAAGATGGATCTCGAAGACGTCATCTTTTCATGGGCTCTTTGAAGCTCATTGGTCATTGAGCCTAACATGTACCCTCGCACTCTTATGTCATCTTTTACCCATTTCTCATGGGCAACGACATATTCTTGATTGGCTCGAGTTCTTGCAGGAGCCTCTGGGATGTATGCCTCCAAGACGTATCCCAACATTTCCATAGTTAGGACAATCCTCAAGTTCCGAAGCCAGTCCACATAGTTCGGACCAGTCAGGACGTTCTTTTCAAGTAGTATAGCGAGTGGGTTTATTGTCATATTGAGAGTTTTGTGAACTGCAGAAAATAATTTAAGATTCGTTAGTGATTGTTTAATTATGATCCGAGTAAAGAATTTAAGGACTTTCTTTATTCATAACTAGGCTCCCACTATTTTATCGGCATTCACACACTCCCATGTGAAATTCGGAAGTCTTGGGTGACTTCATAGTGGTGATCGATTTCTTTACAAAGTTTAATAGAGGGCAACTCATACGGTTTCTATTCTATTATTCTTTATAAAGTGGTGTCTAACACCAACCCATCTAATGGATGATTCGATCTTCTTTTACCCCTAGTTTACTTGCCCTCAACCCATTCGGTTTCTATGGCTCACTGAACTAGCTAAGTTTAAACCGTCAACTCCTATTAGTCTGACAATTGAATCTTCCCCGGCAACCCATATGGTTTATAGGGGTTTGATTTGTCACAATCAAAGACATCTAATGCACTCTAGGAATTTATCAACTTTCCCCAAAAATATTACCCCGACATACTCGAAAGAATAATATTCCGGTTTAGATTTCAATTTTCCATGAGTTTGACGGAGGGTAGGAAACCTCGTAACCTTTATAACCTAGTGTTTGTAAGTGGGAGTATTAACGCGATTATATGTTACACTTTGCACATTAATCCGTTTATAAGTGCGGTTTCTCGGTTTGTTTGTTTGTCATACAATATGAAAACATACACAACCTAAAACTAACAACATGCAGTTCATGGACCGTTCCTAGAACAAAAATATCGTAATCTAATTACATGTCTTCGGTCTTGAATCTTCGTCTTCTCGAGCGGATCTTCATCCGGTCTTCCTCATTACATATAAATTTTACATTTGAACAATTGCATCCTATACAAATTTCTAGTAAAATAAACAGGCTCAAAACGGCCTTTACAACCCAATCGAACAAAACAAACGATTCAAAACTAGGTCCATGAACTCCGTCCCCATTCAAAAATTAATGCAACAATTACATTAAAATAAATGGCAATAATGATTAATCTAAAATTGATTTAATCAACAAAAATTAATCCAACAATTAGAATTAACCTAATTAATTCACTTAACCGTTAATTTTAATTTGTTCCGAACAAAATAAATATTTTATTAAATTAATTCCCTTAAAATAAAATTACCTTAATTATATTTTAGTCAAATTAAATCCAATTTAATTTGCGGGAAATTTATTTACCGAACGAAATATAAAAATGGAGTCGGAAAACACAAGGCTCGGGCCAAGCCGCCAGCCCATCAGGGGTCAGCCATCCTGAAGAAATTTCACATTTCAAATAAATTGACCAAATTTCAAATTGAAGCCCCAAGAATTTAGTCACTGGTCCGGCCAATTTTCCGCTCATTTTTCGTCTCCGAATCCAAAAATAATATTTTCTTAATTTTTATATTACACAATTAAATCAGTTTTTCAAAAGAAAAATAGATTTATATTGTAATATAAAATCATGAAAAATAATTTTTAGATGAACAATTAAACATCAACAATTAATACAATTATGATTCTAAATCATAAAAAATAAACAAGCATTCCAAATGCAAATATCGAATATACGATCGCATAGACCAAACTCCGATACCACTGTTGGGTTTCGGTGATAAAAAACGAGTAACGCAGCGGAAAATAAACCGGTCAAACCGGATAAAAACCAAATCCCAAAACGGATCGATCAAGCATCGTATAAACGAATATAAAAGGACGAAGATGAAATTAAGATTTCTTACCCTCGTTGACCTTTGATAATATCTTCTTGATTCCGAGCACGAACACGAATCCAATCGAACGAGCTTTTGGAAATTCCCGAGCACTGAAAGCACCGTGCCTCTACGTATGATGCGTCGGAAGATGACCGGAAAATATTTCTATCAATTTATACTCCAAGTATACTGCTAGAAATTGATAGAATTATCTTATATATATTTTTATAAATACTCTAAGTATTTTATAAAAATTATTTTCTCTCAAAATACACTTAGAACTCAAAATGTATAAACTTAGAAAATTCTCTCTCACTCCTTTTCATCAACTCACGGCTGATCCACTCTTTTTAAATGAGGAATATGGTGTTTGTTTTATAAACAAAACACACACCTCATCAATTATTTCAAGAATAAATAATGAAGTAATAATACATCAAATGTATTATTAAGTCCCCACATTTATAAAAAAAATCACCAAGTCAATTGATGAAAGTGGGGTGGCGGCTAAGGGAGGAGAAAAAGAAGTTGGTTCGTTTCGGTCCGTGAAACGGACCCTCGTGTATCTAATCCGATACATAAACCTTGGTATGTTTCAATATTAATATAATTAATTAATCTAATTAATTAATTATATTAAAAATAAATTCTCTAAGAAATAATATGAATAAATTAGTTACCCAGTAATTTATTTAATTCACGAGACCGATTTAATTTATCCAATAAATTGAATTAGACATCCAATGTCCAATATTATCCAAGAGAGAATAAGCTAAATATAATTCGTCGTCAATTCCTGTGCCGCGACTCTTTTGGTTTGTCTTAGTTAGCATTGGGAGGATCCAATGAGTGTTAGCACCACTTAGCCAGTCTCGTGGCCCACACCTTAACCTAATTAAGAACGAATGATAAGATCATTCCAAAACCATTATGTCGTGAATACCGTATACGTATAAACCCTTCAATCATATGTCCCGGTCAAGTATTAGGGTCACGGTAAAGTCAAACCCTATTGTATCTCGAGCTCTCGTGTATCAAATACAACTAGCTCTAACTGCTTTGGCCAAAGACCTATGATCTCATTTGCCATTAACCGCATAGGACATTTACCTGCTCACTAACACGAGAAAGAATCCTATCTTGGTATTTAGTAGAGACTGCTACTTGCCCACTAAGTTGCATTTCGAGGTTGACCACACCAACCGGCGATTGGATCGAACAACTCTAATGACTAACTTAATGTCACAAGCACATCTCCTACTGAAACCTCAAGTCAAAGGTCCACGTATACCTATCACAACCTTTCGATCCAGTCATTGACAATCCCTGAGTCATATCCATGTGACCGAATCGAGGTGAGTCGTGTTCGAGTATACTAATCCCATAGCATACCTATAACGTGTGCTCCCACTAACTGTTAGTGAAAACATGTACTCTACATATCAAAGTACACGTTATACAAGTCTTGTCTTAACTTACTGCCCAGTTAAGTTTTATCGACTTGCGAACTAGTTAAGCATTCGAGCTCTAAACACTTCTAGTGTCTATCTCCTTATCTCCATATGGAGTAGATTGTTCGCTCTCAAATGCAAGGACTATTATTCTATATACTAAATCACAATGCCAGTGATATACAATAATATAGAAATAATAACTGCCTTATTAAATATAATATTCATAATTACAATACAATTGCTCTCACTCTCTCATCCTTTGAGTGGTATTTGAGGGCATATTCCTAACAGTTAGGTCGGGAGAACTGGCTCTTCCAGTTGGACAGAACATTTGATGCCATAGCTTGTCCCGATTAGAGAAGAGTGCCTATTGCTCAATACCTTCTCGACAGGGAAGCTGAAGACTGGTGGGAGGCCATAGCACCTAGTGATCGTACCGCTACTTAGACTGAATTCAAGACTGCTATGGAGGCTGAGTATTGTCCGCCGCCTGCTAAGGAACGTAGAATTGTCGAGTTTTCTCGGCTACGCCCCGAGATGTTTCGATATATAAAGCAATAGTCGATTACAATTGACAGCTGTGTTACGTTCGAGATCAAGTGCGAAGTGAGACAGATAAGGTTCGTTACTTTAATATGTGTAAGAAAACTCAGGTTCGGCACTGTATGGTCCTTTTATGTGTATAATGTTGAAGGACTATCAAGATCGAACCTTAGCATTTGAAATGGCTATGATGTCTACAGAGTCTGTATTGGTAGCGAAGAAGCAGAAGATTTCCGATGAAGCATCGGGAAGTGAGGGAATTGGGATTCCTAAACCTCGACCCTCGTATCAGTCGAGTATGGGACCTTTTTGGTCAGCTAGAGAATCTAAAAGACCCAAGCCGGTGTCTTTGAGTTCTGGTAATGCTCCTAGGTGTTTCAACTGTAACGTTCTGGGCCATGAACGCACGCATTGTAAGAAACCGCCGATGACTTGTTATAATTGTGGATGCGAGGGACATCGAGTTCAGTATTGCGAGGTTGTTGCCAAGATGGTAGGGAACCGGAGTCCCATCCCTACTCCTGGGGGGCCCAGTGATGTCCAATGATGGTGTTTTCGTGCTCGTTACGCGGGTTGTTTCTTGTGTAGAGATGTATTTTATGATGTTTTTATGTTTGGAACTTGACGACTGATATTTGTTTCGAATAAGTTTTCGCATGGTTGCTGAACCCACGGAGACGTGACAGTGGACCATGGAGTCATGAAATTATTAATTTATTATGTGTCGCTGTGTTGTTATGTATCACTGTGATAACCTTGTTATAAGTTTCGGGACGAAACTTATTTTTAGTGGGATAGAATGTAATATCCGGTATTCTCATTTTCTGTTATCTTGAATTATTTGTGTTTTGACGTCGGACATTTTCTTGTTGGTAAGAATCGGAGTGATTTCTATTGTGATACTCTATCTGTTTCTATCGCATAGCCATTTTAGTCGGGTGCGACTTGTTGTCGCGTGCGTTTCTTTGATTAAATATGTGCATGTGATGTGGTATGTGAGGTGTCGTTAATTGCTCGTTATTGTTTTGAATCATAGCCGGTGGCGTTATGTTGGTCGTCGTGGAACGTGTTTTCACGCCGTATATTCCTTTGCGTTGCTTGTAACGTTTCGCCGATGGGCGAAAGTTATGCGTTTCTTGTGTACCTCGTTGAGTTTTCCTGGCGGGATATTGCTTCTCTCTACTTTTTTTATGTTTCGGGACGAAACTTCTTTTAAGGAGGGTAGTATGTAATATCCGCAATTTCGATTTCCGGTAATTTTCCTTTTTTTGGCGGAAGTCCATCTTAGCGACTTTGTTGTGACCGTTTCGTCATTCCGAGAATGATTAATTCTGTACTTTTTGTCATCCTAGTTTTTTTCGGTATTGTTTTGTTGAGTTCCGTGTTCTTAAATGGCTTTTCCGCACTTGAGTTCGATTCTTGCGAATCTCGTCCGAAACTATTGTTTCAAGTTTCTCGTAAGTTCATTTAATGTTATTATTCATGTTGCGAGCTTTGGCTTAGTGTTTCGATCGTGTATCGTGTATTTCGGACGTTTTGGGCCGTTTTCGTAATTTCCCAAAGTTTGGGGCAATTACTTTCATTGTCGAATTTCAAGCCCTCGGGTGGTCGGAATCGTGTGTTCTATTAGCGCTTAGATTCGTCTTTGCGAGTACTTCGTAAACATATATTTGGTTTATATTCAGGTCTGGGTTTCGGGGTTGTCCGGACCATCGGATCGACCGAGTCCCGACTGCAGGACCTGGCCGAGTAACGGCCGCAATGGGCCGGCAGTTATGGCCGTAAGGCCTATTACGTACGTAAGCCCCTGGCTCGTAACGTACATAACACTGCCGGCAGTTTTGGGCAGAAAGTTCGGCCATGGCCATTTCCGCCGTAAGCCATGGCCGATTACGTACGTAAGGCGGCGGGCAGGCTGCCTATATAAGGCCAGCAGATGGGTTTGCACCCATTTTTCTCACTTCGTTCTTCCTCTTCCGTGGCTGGAGTCTTGGTGGGCATGGAGGCATGTTGTTAGGCTATGAATCCATGAAGTCCTGGAGTTCATATCTTTGATTAGTCATCCTATAACATCCGTTGATCGAGCGAATCAGGTCAGATTTCCTGAAAATCCTAGTTTGGGAAAATAGGGGGTTTTCTTGTTTTTGTCCGATTTAACCGTAATAACTTAGGTTTGTGATGTATTGATGATTATTTAGATATATTCTATCATTTCCCTTGTTATTCCATGGTTGAATTATATATATTCGTCGTTTTGGTCGAGTTCTTAATCGACGCCTTGCAGGTGTCCGATAAAAGGTCTTAGAGGGGAATTCGGGCGTTATGCGATTATTATTCATCGTACGATTGTTGATTTATTGTTTGTATGACTTAGGGACTAAATCCTTGTGAAGAACTCGAGTCGGAACCCTCCCATTCGTTGTCTTCTTCAGGGTCCGAGCTTTCGGTCGAACTGTGTTCTTCGGAGTGTTCGGTAACGGTTATTGAGGCAAGTATCTTGCTATATGATTTGTGTCTTCTGGATAGAAACTTCGTTTTAGGTTTGTGATGAATTGTTTTGCCTTTGTGAATATGCCTCATATGATTTGATAAGTGTGAACAATTGATGGTAGTGATGATGTTTCTCACTTGGTTAATGTCGTGGAATAGTCTTGGTTGTGTTAATCATGTGGTTCGTGTTGTGTGTGATTAGTCATGGTTGAATTATCGTGATGATCATGACATTTGTGTCGGTTGATTACCTATTTGAATATGTATTACGATGTATTGTTGATTGGTTTGACTTATTGATAACCATGTGTGTTACTTGCTGTGATATGTTGAGTTGATCAATATGAGCCGCGTCGTAATAATGTCTGTGTTCCAGGTAAGGTCTGACGAGGCCTCTGGAGTTCGGTACATGATGTGTATGAACAAGATGTGTATTCCAGGTAGGGTCCGTCGAGGCCTCTGGAGTTCGGTACATGATGTGTACGAACGATGTATGTTGTCCAGGTAGGGTCCGTCGAGGCCTCTGGAGTTCGGTACATGACGTGTACAAACAATGTGGGTGGTCCGGGTAGGGTCCGTCGAGGCCTCCGGAGTACGGTACATGATGTGTACGAACAATGATCGTATAACAGTGATTGTTTGGATAACGTTTTAAAACATGAGTCACGAACTCATGATGATATCTTAACTAGTGTGTTTTGAAATGAGAATCGGGCTGAAGCCCTAACGTTTTCGAAAAGATTTTGTAAATCCGGACTTCAGGTCCAAAAGAATTTCTACTTTAAAAATCCCTGAGCTAATGAGTTTCTTTTCAAATATTACTTGGTGGAATTCGAAATTCTAGAACTTCTCGAGAATATTTTGATAGTTGATTTCCGTGGTAAATTTGTGGTTGCTATTTACTTGTTGCATTTCATATCGTATTATACTTGCACTAGTAAAACAGTGGAGTTTTACTAACCCTCGAGTAATCGGGGGGTGGATGTCTGTTTTGCGTCCAGGTACATGTAGGTTCAGGGGAGCAGTCACAGGATTGGCACAGGAGGATGACGAGCTGCGATACTAATCGAGAGATGAGAGTTGTTTTGATTTTCGTTGTGTTGTCAGAGTTGATTTCAGTCTTCCACTGGATTGTGTTTTGACCCCTGTGTGGGTAATGTTATTTTAGTCAGTTCTGTTGATTGAGTTGTGTGACCTGATCGGTCTGTGTATTCACGTGTAAGTGACCTTAACGGTCTGTATTATTTTATTGTTTGACCCTAGCCGGGCAAACATTTGGTCGTTTTGTAAGGTTTACCCTGGTAGATCCTCGTGAAAAGGGGTCTACGGCATGTAATATTCCCATATGGTTTTGGGGGTGTTACATGTAGCTCGATCGATCCTCGTAGGGATTCGGATCAAATTAATTTTCGTTTTATCGCTTTCGCTGGGCCTTCGATTTAGGTCTTGCGATCGTATATATGATATTGGCATTTAAAATGCTTGATTAGGTGGTGAATGATTTGGAATCATTTTAGTCATTATCGTGGTATATGTTTTTCGTTCATTATAGTTGTATTTTTCGTAAGTTTATGTCTAAATATAAATCTTTAATTTCTAAGAGATGTGATTTATATTGAGGATATGAATGTTGGAAAATATATATTGGATATCCGGTCGAAAAACTATCCCTGGATTACCGTTGGACGGTCCGGGAGTGGTCCGGAAGAAGGGGGCCGTGGCCCAGGGCTCGGGGGCGGTGGCCCAGGGCTGCTGGGCAGCACTACTTGCTGCCCGGTGGGTTTTCGAGCGCGGTCGAGCCCTTTTCGGACCCATTTCGGGCTTGTTTTCTTTATGTATTCCTAAAAATTGATTTCCAACATTTTAAATAGGATTTAATATGATTAAAATGATATATGGTATTTCATTTTATAAGGAAAAATTGATTTATTGGAATTCTTGTGATCGACCGAATTATTTTGAACGTTTTCATATTACCGATTGTGTGAATCGGTTCGTATTGTTGATTGCATCAATGTATCTCTACGCATTCCATTTATATAGTATTTATAGGATGAATGCTTTTGAATGGGGATGTGGTTCGTGGACTTAGTTTTGAATCATTTATTTTATTCGATTGGGTTGTAATGGCCGTTTTGAGCCTATTTATTTTACTAGAAATATTTGTATCTAGGATGCAATTTTCAATGTAAAATTTATATGTAATGACGAAGACCGGAGGAAGATCCGTTTCGAGAAGACGAATATTTAAGATGAAGACTTGTAATTAGATTATGGAGTTTTTATTTTCTAGGAACGGTTCATGAACCACATGTTAGTAGCAACTAGGTTGTGAATGGTTGTTTCATATTGTATGAATGCCACAAACGCGCATAAATGATTAATGTGCAAAGTGTAACGTTAATCGCGAAAATTCTCACAACAAATTATTAAGTTTATAAGGTTTCAAGGTTTTCCTTCCCTCCATCGAGCTTTCGGGAAATTGAAATCCAAACCGGATGTGCTATGCTTCCGAGTTATCGGGGTAGTCGTTCGGGGAGGACCAATAAATTACCGGGAGCACATTGGATGCCTTCGGTTGGAGCAAATTTTATCCATAGAAACCTGATAGGTTGCTGGATAAGATTCAATTATGAAACTGATTTGCGTCGATGGTATAAACTTAACTTGTTCACGAACCATAGAAACTGTATAGGTTGAGGGGAGTGAACAAGGGGAAAAAGAAGATCGAATCATCCATTAGATAGGTTGGTGTTAGACACCACTTTATGAAAATTAATAGAATAGAAACTTGTTCGGTTGCCCTCTATTAAGATTTATAAAGAACTCGATCACCACTATGAAGTAGAGCGACGATACTTCCGAATTTCACATAGGAGTGTGTTATTCCTATAAAAATAGTGGGGGCTGGGTAAAAGAATAGAAAAGTCCTTAATTATATACTCAGATCATAATTAAACGAGTCACAATTAATCTGTCGTACTTAATGCAGACATAACTCTCAATATGACAATGAATCCACTCACAATTCTTCTCGAGAAGAACACCCTGATTGGACCTAACTTTGTGGACTGGCTCCGCAATCTGATGATTGTCCTCAGTATAGAGGCACTGGGATACGTCTTGGAGATGGACATTCCGGCGCCTCCTGTGCGGACTAGAGCCAATCAGGAAGAGATTGAAAACCACAAAAAGTGGGTTAAGGATGACGTAAAAGTTAATGCTTACATGATGGCTTATATGTCTAATGAGCTTCAGAGAGCTCATGAGAAAATGACATTTGCTAGGCAGATTCTATCTCACTTAACCGAGCTTTATGGTGAGCACAGTCGAACCGCTAGATATGAGATATCCAAGAAACTGTTCGGTGCAAGGATGAAGGAAGGTGAGAAGGTTGGGGACCACGTCCTCAAAAGGATATCCATGATCGAGAGATTGGAGACTCTTAATTTTAAAATGGATACTTCTCTTCAAACCGACCTTATCCTACAGTCTCTCCCTGATTCCTTCTCACAGTTTGTTATGAACTTCAACTGCAATGAGATTGCATGTAACTTAGCTGGGATAATGAACAAACTAGTGACCGCTCAGTCTTAGATAAAGATTCCGCAGATGAAGGAGTCCGCCCTTATGATTTCTTTTGGATCTCGGAGGTCCAAGAATAAGAAGAAAAAAACCAAGAAGCGGACGGGACCACAAGTCAAGGACCTTAAGGGTAAGGGCAAGGCCCCGATGGTTCCAAAGAGCAAGGAGAAGGATGCTTGTCTCAAATGCGTTGAGCTGGGTTACTGGGCTTGAGAGTGTCCGATCCTTCATGGTGCTTCAGGATCTGGAACAAAGTAGGAAGCTTGGAGTTTGTAAGTGATGATCACTGTCGGAAGTAGGCATATTGTCGAGGCAACCGACATTGAATCACTTCTTTTGGCTTTAGAATCCGACTTTGTTTTAACTTTAGAAGATGTACTTCTTTTGCCCAAAGGGCACAAAACATTGTATCCATTCTCGTCATGGACCGAGAAGGCTTTTCATTTTTTATTGGTGATGGTTCCTGCAAAATTTATTTCAGAAATAAACTAGTGAGTACTGCTACATTGTTAAATGGATTATATCATCTAAACCTCAGCAACAAGGTAGTTGTGAATACTATGACTAGAAAATGTGGTAGGGATGAAATCAATCAAGTTTTGAAATGGCATCTTAGACTTGGTCATGTTGGTCAGACCAAGGTTTAAAAAATGGAAAAAGATGGACTTATGGGTCCATTGGGATCGGATCCCTTTCCTACTTGTGAATCTTGCCTTAAAGGCAAAATGACTAAGTCCCCCTTCACAGGGACTTTTGAAAGAGCCGCTGATAAACTGGGATTAATCCATACCGACGTTTGTGGTGTTTTGGAAGCAGCACGTGACAGATATCAGTACTTCATTACGTTTACAGATAATCATACTAGGTATGGTTATGTATACTTAATGAAACATAAATCCGAGGCCTTTGTGGAATTCCAGGAATTTAAGGCCCTAGTCGAGAAACAGACTGGAAATCATATCAAAACACTTCGGTTGGACCGAGGTGGTGGGGGTATGAGTACGAATTTTAACAAGTTCCTGAAGGAACATGGAATAGTATCACAACTAACACCTCCAGGCACTCCTCAGTTAAATGGTGCGTCAGTAAGAAGGAACCAGCCCTTGTTAGACATGGTCCGTTCCATGCTAGGCTATACTGACTTACTGATTTACCTGTGGGGATATACACTCCTGACTGCTGCATATATCTTGAACATATGTCCTTCCAAATCCGTTCCTAAAACTTTACATGAGATGTGGGAGGGCAGGAAACCATGTCTTAATCACATTAGGATTTGGGGATGTCCCCCCTATGTCAAGAAGACTAAGGTGGACAAAATAGATTCCCATCTAGGACGATGGGTTATCTATTCTACATGCCCAAAGATCGAAAGATCGTTATTGCTTTGCATGCACACTTCCTGGAAGAAGAGTTCATTCAGGAAGGCAGAGCAGGTAGAAATATTTCTTTGGAAGAATACAATGAAACTCCTCAGGAGACACCTGTGCAAGAAATTGGAACCGAACATTCTGAAACACAAGTACAACCACCTCATAGGTCTAGTAGGGTGTCTCAATTACCTGAGAGGTATAGTTTTATGCACTTGGAGGAACTGGATTTCTACGAGGTTCCAGGTGATAAACAAAAGACCGACCCACGACCAATGACCTAGCAATGGTGGATGTAGACTCCATGAAATAGACTGTAGCAATGGTGGATGTAGACTCCATGAAATAGACTCCAACAATTATTCCAGAATAATACATAGATCATATTACAATAACCAAATGGGCTATACTGATACGAGGTTCGCACCCCATTGTATCTGAAAGGCCTCGTCAGAGCATCCCCGATTGTATAACCCATCAAGTGATACAAGGTTCACACCCCATCGTACCCCAGAGCCCTCTTCAGGGAATTCCCTGGCATTACTCGATCACAAATCACAATTTCACAGCACGTTGTTACATAACTTTGATGACACAAGTCTCAAATCATAATCCAAAACTTTCAGAAACTTTGCTTTTCAATCGCACTTGAAATAACGTTTTGAGGCATCCTCGATATATTATTTATAAAATGATATCATTCCAAAAAACAGTAACAAGGATCAGTCATCAAGTATTTACAGAAAATATTTCTCAAATCATTTTCAAAAATATTTTTGAAGTCCTTTCGAAACATAGTTTATTTTAAAATCATTTTCAAACACCAAAAGTCGTTAATTTGATTGAAAAATTAGTTTTCAATCATTTTAAAATATCAATGTAGAATTTCTGAATTCAGAGCCTGAACAAAACCATACAAAAATCACAGTTTATATGTATTTAATTTCCATTTATACATAAAGCACGATCAAATACTTGTCTTGTGACTTTAAGGACAAGAACGTTTCGAACGTTTTGTAATTAGGATTCAAAACTCTGAAGTTTTCGAACTACATTGAGGAATTCAGGATAATCGAGCATTATGGCTATTCATTTTAATCGAATAACATTGAAAACCCTAATTGAATCCATTAGGGAACTTTTATCAGACACTTCGCGGATGGTATCCAGTTACGATGATTCGAACGAAATATTTCCGTCCCTCTAGAATCAATAAGAACATCCCCAAGATACTCGATATATAACCATTTAAGAATTGTAAACAACAACTCATCAAGAATCTAGAAAAATTAGCTTAGAGTTCAGGGCCAGATTACCTCCAACCCGGCGAAAAATGCTGAAATAGGCTAAAGAGGACTTGCTAATTTGATTTTCGGGCATTGATTACAAGTTTAAACTGCTCGAAATCGGGCCAAAATGGAACTTCAATATGAGGGCCGAAGCCCTCTGTTCCTTACGCTGAAGAATGGCTGAAATTCACCATTTATGCCCAAGGAACTCATAAGATCGGTTATGAGGGCAATTTAGTAATTTTGTCATGACTGACTGACATCCTTGTCTTGTTCGACAATAAATTGATCGTTCGAGCTCAGAATAGTTCACTTTTTATTCCATTATAAAGTAACTCAATAATATACACTGTTGTAAAGTTTCAAAATTTTTGGATTTTTTCTGAATTTATGGTGACTAATCAGTGTCAATCTTAGCGCATGACGGCTTTCAGAAGGGTCCACGTTTATTTTTATTGACTCCCTTGTGGTAGTCTATTTATATTATGAATTGTAAAATAATATAATACTCGAAACAAGAATTGAAAATCTCGAGGCCGATCAAACAATCTTGTCACATAACGAGCTGCGAGTCTAGAACGTTCCTCAAAACATCGAGAAACAACGAAAAGGTCATTGAGACGTTGAAGTGAATTCTAAAGGTCTCATAATCAACTTTAAAGTATTCTAACGAGTACGATTGAACCTGACATTATTAAGATGACCCTTAGTGATATTGCAGGTCGGTTCACATCACCGATCAGAATTATAGATCAAAATACACGGTTCAGAAAGGTAATACATATGGGATCATAAGTTTTGCAATGAGAATAGTGCCAATCAATCACTAATCTAAAGATAACACGGAGGACATCGTATAATCGATATGTGTTGATATTCAGAATCCCGAAAGTTTGAATGATAAGTTAAGAATGAAGAATGGCAACAGTTTCAAGTTCAACAAAATGACTAAAGAATTAATAAAACGCACCAAATATTAGAAGTTATTTAGGGGTAAAAATCTGGGGTCTTACACACTCTTCCCCGTAAAAGAAGTTTCATCCCGAATCTTAGGATACCATGGAAAGAATTTTACAAGTCTGTCGAACTGATTGATGATAAAATTTTAAACTCAATTTCAAGTAAAATCACAGGGAAATAATAGAGGGATGTTTTTGAGGCTCGATATTAACAAAGAAAACAAGTTTGGATATTACACTCTGTATGCGTCGATTCCTCAGGCTGGGTACAGGATATGACCATATCCTAGATCCTCATCGATAATCCTGTCCCTGGCAGTTCATGGTTTGATTCTCGAGTTCAAATAATTCTCAAAATGATAAAAATGCAGGAGCGAAGGGAAAGTGAAGAGGAATGCGCTTATCTGAAGCAATGGTCGAATCAAGAAGTAATATCTGATGTTAAATAGGTAAATTCGGGATATTCCAATGAGGTTATTGTTTTCACAATACAAGGGTCTATCTCTCAGTGGTATAGCAACGAGTGTTGAGTTCGAAACATTCGCCTAGATTCTCTTGGTGGGTGATAAGTTCTCGCAACTGGGTTTATCCCTATTCTCCAGTTTACTTAAAAAAGTCCCGTATCTCCTGGTCGTCAACGTCTGAGTTCTGCTAGGTGTGCTTACCTTTAAAGGCTCACGAACAGATCCATCACTCAGGTTTACTCGACATACACACAAAATATGTATAAAAGAGGACGAATAATATTGTGATAAGAGTCAATTTAAAATCAAAGGTTCCACCTGATATAAGAATTTGGTTGTCTCTATATGTAAAATGAGAAAGGCATTATACCCACAAAAGGGAATATCGGGTAAAATGGGTCTAAATAATAGTACCTCATATTTTCATTTGAACAATCAGACCACAAGATTGTAATATCCGGAATTTCTACTACTGTTGTTTAATATTATTTTATCCAAGTTATGTTGTACAATGTGGAATCTGTACAGTATGGATAAAATAAATGAAGGACTAAGACACCTGTATTAGTATTATTACCGCACTTGGTTGACAGTTGTATTGGAATACATTGTGTGTCGGGCTTATCGTATGGGAATGTTGTTGGTATATGTATATGTATTCAGTATGCCGTATGTTCGTATTCTGCATATCGATACGTTGGAGAAGAGTAGATGATAATGGCTAAACATAGCCTTATTAGCGCATGCTAATACTCATTCATAGCGCACGCTAACGTGCAGGTGTAGCGCACGCTAAAGGTAAAATAATAGCGCGTGCTAGTGCAGGCGGTCGAGGAATCTACGTGTGGACCAGGCCACTTTCGCGCACGTTACGATAAGTCAACGGATGTTTGTAATGTAGTACTAGCGCACGCTAAACCCTAAAGGTTAGCGCACGCTAATGATATAACGGACAAAAAGGAATCTTATCCTCACAAGACTTTCGGCGTGTGGACCAGTCTTCGGAGCATATAGACAAACGAGTCAACTGCGTATAGCGCACGCTAAGGTTAAGGACTTGCATACGCTAGATAGGATGTTTTACGTATGTTAATACATGGGCATTACGTACGCAAGATAGTTTACGAAGCAAAACAGTCGCCTCTGGACTGCGATAGCGCACGCTAACAAAGGACAGTTAGCGCACGCTAAGCTTGTAACGTACGTTAATTAAAGATGTTAGCGTACGTTAATAATGTACAGTATATATATAAGTGCAGTTGGCCATTATTCGTCATTTCCGTCCATTTCTTCATGTGAACCGATAGAGAGAGGTCTTAGAGAGAAGTTGAGGTTCCAAACACTTGAGTTGATCATTCCTAACAACATCTGAAACTTGGAAGTGATTGAAAACGGATTCAACCTTGGGATTCAATCCATTCCTTCAAAGAGGTAATTACTCTCCACTTTGGGATTTCATTTTGGATTGTATATGATGTTCTTGAGTTGATGATCGTCATGTTTATGAGTTGATGAGTATCGTTATGAGATGGATTACTGAGTTATGTTGATAATATGGTTGATATGCGGATATTGATATGATTCGTGTGGTTTTGAATGGTGTTGTTTTTCTTCAAGAGATATGTTGGTTAATATCTCCCTTCATTTCGGGTTTTTAATGTTGTTGTTATTGTTTACTTCATATGATGATGAACACGCAAGTGATTATGATTCTTGGTGTATATGATATGATTAAGAAGACTATATGTTGAAATGTTAGTGGAAATAAGATTTGGACACTTGTTTGGAAAGTAATGTGTAAAAGGTTCGACTTTGGAAAATCACCACCGATTCTTGAAAACTCCAAAAATTCTGAGACATAACAGTATAATAGAGCATCGAGTTAGCTTTCAATGGTTCAAACGGTGAGTTAATCGGAGTCCGGATGAGTGAGTTATGCTCAAAATGGCAAAAACTATACTGTCTGTATTCTGGGAACAGGTAGCGCACGCTATTGATGAAGTTAGCGTACGCTAACATGCCTGGGCGTATAAAAACGTAAAGCAGTCAGGAATTTCATTTCCCAACCCATCCTACACGATCCCCTTTCGTCCCAAATCACTCAAACTCGGTTTTTAACCCCTAAACCTCAGCTTTTGAGTTGGTTTATCAAGTGATAACATCTAGGAAAGCTTGGAACAAGGATTATAACATCATTATTGATTCTTTCGCCGGATTGAAGGTAATTGGCTTGAACTCTAATATTTTGGGATGTTTGAGATTCTTGATATATTTTGGTGGTTTAGTTCGTATCGATGGCTAGAATCATATAATATTGAAGGATATATATGTTTGTGATTATGTTCTTCATGTTCTTGATGTGGTTGGTGTTTGTTGATTGATGATTCGAATATACCTTTGAATTCCGCCTTCAAGGTGTTTGATTGAAGTTTTGAAAGAGAAATTCATTGGAATATTTTGGTTAAGTTTGTATACTCGCCTTATCGAATCGATATATGGGCTTTGTGGAATCATGGGAATGAATTCGTAATTGTTTAAGTTAGATTGTTCGGACTTGTGTTTAATCGAGATATTTTGGAATCGTTGGGTTTGTGGATTAGTTATATCGATTGTTGATTGTTATCGAATGTGTGTTAAATCAATTATTGTAATAGGTTGAGATTATTGATCGATGTTTAGAACCATGCTTTGCGGTCGTATTCAAGAATGTTCGTAGATTGCTTTGATCAGGGCCGAGGGACATGTAGACGACGGCAAGGAATTGGTAACGGCTTCATTGGTATCGAGGCAAGTTATTACTTGCTCAGTTTATAATATTTAATGAATGGTTTCAGTTTCATTCGTTTATAATTCGTATAGCAATGTTTATAAATCGTAATCACACGAGAGTTGAGATTATAGGATGTATTTGAGTTTTGGGAATTAAATCATAATGTATATGATTTACATTCTTGTTGGCATACTTGGTATCGAGGATATGGTATAGACAAAGGCGTGAATTATTTACCATCCGTGACATTTCGGATCGTCAAATATTCAGAATAATGGTTCGTGATTGTCTGGACATCAAGATTGCTCTCGAAGGACTCGGGGCAAGTACTCTAATTATTTTTGTCATTTCATGTCGATCATGTTGTGATACATGCGTGTATCGTTGTTGTCATGCATTGTGTATCATTGTTATATGCATTTGTGCATTGTTGTTGTATGTCCACCTCGGGTTGGTCCGACGGGATCATCGGGGGATCTATGCTAGAGTGCGCTGGATCAACGGACGGGTTTTCCACCTCGGGTTGGTCTGACGGGATCATCGGGGGATCTAGGCAGTGAACGCTGGATCATCGGATTGCCATGTATTGTTGTTGTGCATATGTATATTATGGGTTTGCCATAAGTATACGTTGTCGTTATTGTTGTGATCATATTGACGTTGTCATATGATTATGCATTTGTAGGTCTTGTGTTAGGATCATGTCCGTATGTTATGTTGATCTGATCTCGGATTAGACTGACGTGATTGTCATGGTATTTCGTATCTTGAGGTATGTTCCGTATTTCCTTGGTACTTGTCTATGATGGACAATCGATTATCGTATTGGTATTGTCGATGTTATCCGATGGATTGAATTGGCCAGAGTTGGTATAATTTCCGTATCGCGAGTTATGATAATGTTTTGAGAACCTTGAGTATTGTTGAGACACCGTACAGATATTTCGGTATTATTTTAATGTGTTGTTAAGGATACGAATCATGGATTCTCGTAAAGTTACGACGGTAAGATTACACTGGTCGTATTCTTACTCGGTATTTCCATTGATATGTAATTATTGACGAGATGTGGTGGTTATCATTGTTGGATATTATGGCTGACCCCGTCGTGGGCTTTCTTTTTAGGTTCTTGGATTATCAAGCTTGTAGCGGTCGTGGACAGATGAACTTCCCGGAGGATACTGGCAAGGGCATGTATTTGTGTTTTGAGTTTCTGACCAGTTGTTGTATTCCGCTGCTAGAGTATTTTAATTGTTTGTCTTTATCCGCTGCGTGAGTATTTTTAAATGGCCTTTTTGGTATCCGGTAACTTAGGTTACTTTGGCAATCATTTTCTAAATCTATTATGTTGGTACGTGTAAGCGATAGCTTAACGTATGTTTTTAAACTGTTGAGTTTTGGCATTTTGGGCCTTGTGGTTTCAAATGAGTTTTTACGACGGTTTGATAAACGAGTTTTATAAATCTTCGAATGTTTTTAATAGATAATACCGTCGTTAGCCTTTTGAGCGTTTGTAAAGGTTTGCGAAAATTTTCCCCAGCCTTGTGGGTTCCATCTCGGGGCCCACGGCGCTGTAATATTCCCAGTCGGATCTGGGGGTGTTACAGAATATGGTATCGGAACTTAGGTTGAGAAAACTTAGGCAGTCGGGTCGAGTTGGGTCGTGTTTCTATCGCGTCATTTGAGTTATCGATTGAAAAATATTGGAGCCGTGAGTTTTTGTTGTTCACTCGGGCTTATGCGTTGTGCGATTTGCCAGTGTAGTACTGGTCTTGTTATAAACTTTTCCAAATAGTATTAACGTGTTTCTTCAGATAGAGCTGTGTTGTTTTCTCGAGTTGAACTGAGTTTGCAAAATGTGTGTTTTGAAAATATCTGTGTCGAGTATTTTCTTGAGTCGAGACATGTGCTAGTATGACGGGGAATCGTCGGCTTCACGATCTGTAAGTATTGGATTTTTGAATTGCATTGAGATTTATTGTCGTTCTAAGTTGATATGTTCTGAGGTTCATAAAGATATTATGCGTTACAGTATAAGATGACAGAGTTTGGACATGATTGATGATCTTGAGAAGTTATGATTTTGGAAATCAATATGTCGATTAAGTTTTGGAACGGAGCTGTGCATTTGGGAGAAATATTGTGGATTGTTCAGGAGAACATGGAGTCATGTTAGTTCATTTTGAGATATATGAACTGTTTTTGAGCATTTGAAAATGATACTTTTCAAAATGAATGTTTTACGGATGTTTTACCGTAAATGATTTTTGGGCCGAGACCCAATAGATTTTTGAAATTGTTTTATAACTCAGGACTTGGGGTCCGAAAAAAGAGTTTCCTACTTTTTAAACTTCTTGTAATGCGGAACGAGATACGGGCTGAGACCCTAATATTTCAAAATACTTTTATGTTTTCTTAAAAACTCCCGAGACTTGTAAAACACTTTATCAATCGTTTATCTATGTCGTTCCTGCCTTTCGGGGTTCTGGATTACTTGTTCAAAAGAAACTTCTCGGGAAGTCTTTCGCAGTGTTGATTTGTTTCAATACATTGTCATAGCATAATTGAGGTGATCCAGGATGGAAAATGATTGACGTTGGGAGTCATATGTGGAAAAAGAGTTTTTAGTCGGAGTTTATATATTGAAAATTTCGGAACTCTATCGTGTGGTCTTCTGATAGAATATCAGTGGATATTGGTGACGAGCGGAATTGGTATACAGGAGTATGGATGTGGTTAATCATCTGCATAATTTCATTTTATTTAATCATGCGTATTCGAAAAGAATTATTATCGAATACTTGGCACCTGAGAGCCGATTTAATTTTTCGGAAATTGATTTTGTGGTCTTGCCAAAATTATGTTTTGACTTTTGAAATTTTTGAAAGAACTTTCGAAAATTGTCTTCTTGACGAGACTATATGATTTCAAATAGGTTTTGAAAATTTGATTGATATACATACGCATTTAGTGCATATCATTGTGAAGTTATGAGTATGACTCACAAACTGGATGAGACATCAGTATGGTACGATAAATAGGATTCAAACTTCAGTATGGTAGTTTGGTTATCCAGAGATGACCGGTTGGTTGAGCCGATAAGAGAAATATGCCACGTAATGTAGGTTCGGTAATATGATTTTGGAATTTTGAGTTTTGTGAAACTCGAGCATATGTGCTATGTGACTCTATTGGTGTGGTAGTAGTGCGATTTTACCATAGTGATTTTTGAATGATTTTATTTTAAGTGTAGATTTGGGGATGATGACTCCAGGATGGTTGTTCTGGATATTGATTGGTCGTTCCCACTCCAGGTATGATTGGGTATGTTCGTCGGTTTGTGATTGGTTGTTCGTATGCCGAAGGGTATGTTCAACATTCGGGTGCGTTTCTTTGAGATCCACTGTATGTGATTTGTGTAACGTTTTGAGAATTTTATTCGTCCGTATATCTGTCTCTGGGGTTCTGTATTCATCGTTGTCGTGATGGTGTCGGAATATTTCAGTTGAATAGTTTGTTTGTTTTTCTATGACGGCTTGCAAGTTTCGAGTACGAAACTTATCTTAAGTGGTGTAGTATGTAATATCCGGAATTTCTACTACTGTTGTTTAATATTATTTTATCCAAGTTATGTTGTACAACATGGAATCTGTACAGTATGGATAAAATAAATGAAGGACTAAGACACCTGTATTAGTATTATTACCGCACTTGGTTGACAGTTGTATTGGAAGGCATTGTGTGTCGGGCTTATCGTATGGGAATGTTTTTGGTATATGTATATGTATTCAGTATGCCGTATGTTCGTATTCTGCATATCGAGACGTTGGAGAAGAGTAGATGATAATGGCTAAACATAGCCTTATTAGCGCATGCTAATACTCATTCATAGCGCACGCTAACGTGCAGGTGTAGCGCACGCTAAAGGTAAAATAATAGCGCGTGCTAGTGCAGGCAGATCAGAGGGAATCTACGTGTGGACCAGGCCACTTTCGGCGCACGTTCTGATAAGTCAACGGATGTTTGTAATGTAGTACTAGCGCACGCTAAACCCTAAAGGTTAGCGCACGCTAATGATATAACGGACAAAAAGGAATCTTATCCTCGTCAGCACTTTCGGCGTGTGGACCAGTCTTCGGAGCATATAGACAAACGAGTCAACTGCGTATAGCGCACGCTAAGGTTAAGGACTTGCATACGCTAGATAGGATGTTTTACGTATGTTAATACATGGGCATTACGTACGCAAGATAGTTTACGAAGCAAAACAGTCGCCTCTGGACTGCGATAGCGCACGCTAACAAAGGACAGTTAGCGCACGCTAAGCTTGTAACGTACGTTAATTAAAGATGTTAGCGTACGTTAATAATGTACAGTATATATATAAGTGCAGTTGGCCATTATTCGTCATTTCCGTCCATTTCTTCATGTGAACCGATAGAGAGAGGTATTAGAGAGAAGTTGAGGTTCCAAACACTTGAGTTGATCATTCCTAACAACATCTGAAACTTGGAAGTGATTGAAAACGGATTCAACCTTGGGATTCAATCCATTCCTTCAAAGAGGTAATTACTCTCCACTTTGGGATTTTATTTTGGATTGTATATGATGTTCTTGAGTTGATGATCGTCATGTTTATGAGTTGATGAGTATCGTTATGAGATGGATTACTGAGTTATGTTGATAATATGGTTGATATGCGGATATTGATATGATTCGTGTGGTTTTGAACGGTGTTGTTTTTCTTCAAGAGATATGTTGGTTAATATCTCCCTTCATTTCGGGTTTTTAATGTTGTTGTTATTGTTTACTTCATATGATGATGAACATGCAAGTGATTATGATTCTTGGTGTATATGATATGATTAAGAAGACTATATGTTGAAATGTTAGTGGAAATAAGATTTGGACACTTGTTTGGAAAGTAATGTGTATAAGGTTCGACTTTGGAAAATCACCACCGATTCTTGAAAACTCCAAAAATTCTGACACATAACATTATAATAGAGCATCGAGTTAGCTTTCTAATGGTTCAAACGGTGAGTTAATCGGAGTCCGGATGAGTGAGTTATGCTCAACATGGCAAAAACTATACTGTTTGTATTCTGGGAACAGGTAGCGCACGCTATTGATGAAGTTAGCGTACGCTAACATGCCTGGGCGTATAAAAACGTAAAGCAGTCAGGAATTTCATTTCCCAACCCATCCTACACGATCCCCTTTCATCCAAAATCACCCAAACTCGGTTTTTAACCCCTAAACCTCAGCTTTTGAGTTGGTTTATCAAGTGATAACATCTAGGAAAGCTTGGAACAAGGATTATAACATCATTATTGATTCTTTCGCCGGATTGAAGGTAATTGACTTGAACTCTAATATTTTGGGATGTTTGAGATTCTTGATATATTTTGGTGGTTTAGTTTGTATCGATGGCTAGAATCATATAATGTTGAAGGATATATATGTTTGTGATTATGTTCTTCATGTTCTTGATGTGGTTGGTGTTTGTTGATTGATGATTCGAATATACCTTTGAATTCCGCCTTCAAGGTGTTTGATTGAAGTTTTGAAAGAGAAATTCATTGGAATATTTTGGTTAAGTTTGTATACTCGCCTTATCGAATCGATATATGGGCTTTGTTGAATCATGGGAATGAATTCGTAATTGTTTGAGTTAGATTGTTCGGACTTGTGTTTAATCGAGATATTTTGGAATCGTTGGGTTTGTGGATTAGTTATATCGATTGTTGATTGTTATCGAATGTGTGTTAAATCGATTATTGTAATAGGTTGAGATTATTGATCGATGTTTAGAACCATGCTTTGCGGTCGTATTCAAGAATGTTCGTAGATTGCTTTGATCAGGGCCGAGGGACATATAGACGACGACAAGGAATTGGTAATGGCTTCATTGGTATCGAGGCAAGTTATTACTTGCTCAGTTTATAATATTTAATGAATGGTTTCAGTTTCATTCGTTTATAATTCGTATAGCAATGTTTATAAATCGTAATCACAGGAGAGTTGAGATTATATGTTGTATTTGAGTTTTGGGAATTAAATCATAATGTATATGATTTACATTCTTGTTGGCATACTTGGTATCGAGGATATGGTATAGACAAAGGCGTGAATTATTTACCATCCGTGACATTTCGGATCGTCAAATATTCAGAATAATGGTTCGTGATGGTCTGGACATCGAGATTGCTCTCGAAGGACTCGGGGCAAGTACTCTAATCATTTTTGTCATTTCATGTCGATCATGTTGTGATACATGCGTGTATCGTTGTTGTCATGCATTATGTATCATTGTTATATGCATTTGTGCATTGTTGTTGTATGTCCACCTCGGGTTGGTCCGACGGGATCATCGGGGGATCTATGCTAGCGTGCGTTGGATCAACGGACGGGTTTTCCACCTCGGGTTGGTCTGACGGGATCATCGGGGGATCTAGGCAGTGAACGCTGGATCATCGGATTGCCATGTATTGTTGTTGTGCATATGTATATTATGGGTTTTCCATAAGTATACATTGTCGTTATTGTTGTGATCATATTGACGTTGTCATATGATTATGCATTTGTAGGTCTTGTGTTAGGATCATGTCCGTATGTTATGTTGATCTGATCTCGGATTAGACTGACGTGATTGTCATGGTATTTCGTATCTTGAGGTATGTTCCGTATTTCCTTGGTACTTGTCTTTGATGGACAATCGATTATCGTATTGGTATTGTCGATGTTATCCGATGGATTGAATTGGCCAGAGTTGGTATAATTTCCGTATCGCGAGTTATGATAATGTTTTGAGAACCTTGAGTATTGTTGAGACACCGTACAGATATTTCGGTATTATTTTATTGTGTTGTTAAGGATACGAATCATGGATTCTCGTAAAGTTACGACGGTAAGATTACATTGGTCGTATTCTTACTTAGTATTTCCATTGATATGTAATTATTGACGAGATGTGGTGGTTATCATTGTTGGATATTATGGCTGACCCCGTCGTGGGCTTTCTTTTTAGGTTCTTGGATTATCAAGCTTGTAGCGGTCGTGGAGAGATGAACTTCCCGGAGGATACTGGCAAGGGCATGTATTTGTGTTTTGAGTTTCTGACCAGTTGTTGTATTCCGCTGCTAGAGTATTTTAATTGTTTGTCTTTGCTGCGTGAGTATTTTTAAATGGCCTTTTTGGTATCCGGTAACTTAGGTTACTTTGGCAATCATTTTCTAAATCTATTATGTTGGTACGTGTAAGCGATAGCTTAACGTATGTTTTTAAACTGTTGAGTTTTGGCATTTTGGGCCTTGTGGTTTCAAATGAGTTTTTACGACGGTTTGATAAACGAGTTTTATAAATCTTCGAATGTTTTTAATAGATAATACCGTCGTTAGCCTTTTGAGCGTTTGTAAAGGTTTGCGAAAATTTCCTCCAGCCTTGTGGGTTCCATCTCGGGGCCCACGGCGCTGTAATATTCCCAGTCGGATCTGGGGGTGTTACAAAGATCCCGACTATGAATTCCTTCATTAGCTTTATATTCACATGTTCTTTTCGAAAAGTTCCTAACACAAACATCAATTTCCCAAAAGAAAATATCCAACAAAAAATGCTTTGTTTATCGTCATATATTACTATTACTTTCCTAAGATGAATCAGGAAAGAATTTTCAATCTCGTTGTCCCGACTAGATCGCCGTGTCACAGTTAAATTATCAACATTACTTTTCATGATTAACTATAAGATTAGTTTCAAAAGATCCAACTAATATTAAAATTCTTTAGGTAACGGAGTTTGATTTTTGAAAAGGAAATTGAAGATCACGTCCTTTACCAAAAATTTAAAATATTCTTGCTATGACCGTGAAAATAGTATCTATTGTAATTTTACATAACAATTTACTCTTATTCAAATAATATATGCTTGCACGATGTGCAGAGCTTGGCGTGCTTGTCTCATTACTCGAGAAGGTCAAGAAGTCATCAACAAACAATAACCATGAGCTCATCGAAATTATTGAATAAGGTTTGAGTTCATCAAGTTTGCAAATATGACTGAAGTATTGGTTAGGCCAAAAAGGTATAATCACAAACTCGTGTTATTCATACTTGATGTCAAGATATGATAAAAATATCTTATATATTAGTCATCGAGCCCAGCGAACTGAAAGAAACAAAGATGAATCAAAAGAAAAGGAACTAGCGAGAAGAAGATGACATTACGATTCGTAGATCTGTTTTTCTATTATGGCCGTAAGTAAAGATTCTTTACGGCCATAACACGGCATCTAGAATCTTCAGCTAACCGCCATCGTTACCGGCGTAATAGGTGATGAGTATAGTTAAGCTTTGCTACTCTCGAGCCTCATCAGGTAGCATACGTGGCAAGTACAGCTTCGCCTCAACAATATCATCGCTTTCATAGCTCGTATCATTTCCCCAAAAATACTCGGTTCTCTTTCGATGATTCATGATCGCTTTATACTGTCCAACTGGTCCGCGTCGTGGATTAAATCCTCGCCCAGTACCTAAACGCCAGTAGAATTCAGAAATCAATGTTTGTTCCAGATATGTACAGGGCAATTGTGCATCTCACGACTCCCAACAATCCGATCTCTTCTTGACATGCCCCTAATGAAGGGCTACCAAAAAAATATGTCGTCGAGGTTCAACTTGACGCACATAAGACCAACATATCAAACAGAGGGTGGTACAATAACAAAGTTGATCCCAGCTTAAAGAT
This sequence comes from Orobanche coerulescens, assembly GCA_033398695.1. Taxonomy (NCBI): domain Eukaryota; kingdom Viridiplantae; phylum Streptophyta; class Magnoliopsida; order Lamiales; family Orobanchaceae; genus Orobanche; species Orobanche coerulescens. The sequence continues at coordinate 47,603,430 of CM065814.1, forward strand.
TTCAATTAGGTACAATAAAGGTAGAGGAGAAAAATGTTTAAAGCACTAAAAAGGGAATCATCCGCAAGAGGTTGTAATATTAATATGTTGCATCTCGACTGGAGCAATGAGATCACAAAGCTCCAAATTTGAACTTATTCTTCTATCCGTTACACGTCAACAACATCGCACTTAAATAATCCGTGCTCAACCATTCACGCGACTCTCTTACACGTTGTAGCTATGATGCATCTCTTGCTCCCGACACATGGGCTCGTATATTTGCTTTTCAGAAAGAAACTTCTTTTTCTGTTTACATTCACAAGTTATGTTTATACGTATATACTCCTGTCGAGGAGTTCTTTGTGAATTAATCAATTCTCTATTTTAACTCCAAAAATATTCGACTTGAAAAGTACAAAAACTCGTCGTCTATCATTGAGAAGTGTCGACATCTTCTCAAAGTGATGCCATTTCTTAATTCTCGTTGTTTCTTAAAGAATTTAAAAGATACGTCTCATCAAAATCATGTTGCAAGATAACTTAATATGCATGATAAAAATTTTCACATCATACATTCAAATTCAAAATCCAATATTAAATTTACAGGCTCTCAAAAGGATATGTAGATCAAAATTTCGAAATTAATTTTTTTTATTTAAAATATGGTATGCCTGACTTTTCCAAGGATTCGAAAAATTTTGCTGTTATCTTAAACGAAAATGGTAATAACATGGGTTGTAAAATATCTTACTCTCATTAAAATAAATACACGAGCCTAAGTACCTGAGCATTTCAACCCGACAGTGACTGCTATCTTGAAGGATTTTGTCTTCTCTCATTGAGATATGGAATCTCCAGTCCAACGAGTAGAATCTCGCTTGTATTGGATTCAAATAAAAGATCAACACGATTTATTCCTGTTCTTAAGGAATTTCTCTTGGTAACCATCACCATACACCAGTGCGCACCACTTTTCAAATGTATAAAGAAAGGAAAAATAATGAACATAGTTCGAACGAGGTCAAGGACCAACATGATGCCCTAATTCCTCACAGGACTCAAATAATATCGAAATAAAATCAATGAGCACTATTTCGATGAAATACGGTTCACAATGAGGACCTTCAATCTCGAAATAAAACCCCAAATAGGTTTAGAAAAGAAAGAAAAGATTAGAGAGACTTACAGCATAGGTTGCACGAGATGATGGCAACTAGTGATATTTCTCTACACAAACAACAACCGACAACACGACAAAACAGACCCAATAACCGATGGTCTAGGTATTCAGGAACCTAGGCTCCGATACAATATTCTGTAACAGCCCCGTCCCGGGTCGGAACTTTCACAGTGTCATGGATCTATTTCGGGAATCCACAAGGCAAGACCTGACTAACACTCGTACACACACACACACACACACACACACACACACACCGACCAATCAAGTCGAACATAAAACCAAAACAACACACATCAACCAACAAGGTCGACAATACAGCATATCCACAACATCCCGACCGGCAAGGTCGAACATGACAATAGCCACAACCTGTTCAACATACATATAACAAACTCCAAGACATTTCTCAAGCCCAAACACGGGCATAACATCGATAAAAATAGTACTCGTGAGTACTAACAGGAACAAGACCAAAAGAACTAAAACAACATCGGCAACCCAAGAGAATATCACTACTGCTCATCGTCCTCATGTATTTCCTACGCTGGCTAGCCAATGAGACATGTACCTGAATATACAAAAAAAGTATTCATCACCGAAGGTATCAGCAAACAGCCGGTGCAAGTACTTGATAACAGGAATATATATAACGTGCACTAAAAAAATATTGCGATGACTGATTATATTAGTATATCAAAAGGAAGGATATTCTCACCCACCAGCGCCTCAACATCATTGTGACAACAACATCGTCAATCCACATCATTATTTCGGAGTAATACATATATCATATTGCAAGAACCACATGGGCTATACTGATACGAGGTTTACACCCCATCGTATCCTAGAGGCCTTGTTAGACCATCCCCGATTCTATAACTCATCGAGTGATATGAGGTTTGCACCCCATCGTACCCCAGAGCCCTCGTCAGGTCATTCCGTGACTTACAAATCAAAATTTCACAGCACATTATCACATAAATTTGACGACGCAAGTCTCAAATCATAATCCAAAACTTTTAGAAACTTTGCTTTGCAATCTCACTTGAAATTTATGGTAACTCAATAATCTACACTCGGTGCATAGGAACGGTCCATGAACTACATGTTGATAGATTTAGGTCGTGTATATTTTTATATTGTATGACAAACAAACAAACTGATTAACTGTGATTATAAAATGATTAATCTGAAAAGTATAACATATTATCGCGTAATTCTTCCACTTACAAACACTGATTTATAAAGGTTGTGAGGTTTCATACCTTCCGTTAAACTCAAAGAAATTTGAAATCTAAACCGAAATATTATTCTTCCGAGTGTGTTGGGTAATATTTCTAGGAAAGATTGGTAAATTACTAGATTGCATTAGATGCCTTCGATTTTGACAAATCAAATCTCTAGAAGCCGTATGGCTTGCTGGGTGAGATTCAATTATCATACTGATAGAAGTTGAAGGTTTAAACTTTGATAGTTCAGCGAGCCATAGAAACCGCATGGGTTGTGGCCAAGTGAACTAGGGGTAAAATAAGATCGAATCATCCATTAGATGGGTTGGTGTTAGACACAACTTTATACAGAATAGTAGAATAAAAACCGTATGGGTTGCCCTCTATTAAACTTGGTAAAGAAATCAATCACCACTATGAAGTCAATCATGACTTCTAGATTCCACAAGGAAGTGTGAAATGCCAATAAAATTAGTGGGAACCGATTTTTGAATAAAGAAGGGCCTTAAATTCTTTACTTAGATCGTATTAAACAATCACTAACGAATCTAAAATTATATTCCGCAGTTAACAAGTAAACAGATCTCTCAAAAATGACAATGAACCCATTCACGATTCTACTTGAATAGAACACTCTTTGTAAAACCCCATATTTTCGGTAGCATATCATGTATACGACTTACTATATCATAATGAATTTTAATAAAATAATAATTTTACCTCATAGTTCAATATAATTTAGTATTCATTTATTCATTCATGAATTTCGAAATTTGTTATAAATCAAATAATGAATTAATTTAAATTAAAGTGAAGTGCTAATTTGCCTATTGGGCTATGTACAAACTCTTAAATATAAGTGGACTCACTAATGGACCATAGAAATTGAATTAAAAATTCAATTAGGACCCAAGACCAAAGAATAACCCAAACACCTTTAACTTTAACATAACCCAACAAATAACTAACCCAACACCACATGACCCAACCTATACCATTATATAAAAAATTAAAAAATAAAAATAAATGGCACAAAAATCAGCCATGATGAGTAAAAGGTTTGACCCTCCCACTTGTTACCTACACACAAACACTTGTCTTCACCCCTTCTTACACTTAGCCTCACCCCCCTCCCTATAAATACTTCCATACACACTTTGTCATCCTTTACACAAAAAAAAATCTACATATTCACAAGAGAGAGGGAGAGGCCGAAAATAAAGAAGAAAAGGAAGAGAAGAGAAGAAGAGGAAAGGAAGACGGAAGAAGAAAGTTAGGAGGAAACAATGTAGTTTAGTTACTTACCTTAGCACTTATAGGTTTATATAGTTATACATATATGTATATAGCTTAACTAACTAGTGCTGGAATTCTTTATGTTGGTCTAAGGTAGTGAAAAGGGAGGAAGAACTTTCACTACTTCACACAAACTTAGAATTTCCTCACAACACCAAGCAAACACGGTGGGTGTAAACTTGTTTTTAAATTTATGTGAGAAATGTTTTCAAGAAAGAAAGATGCATGTTAGTTTATATAGTTTATATAGTCTTCATTTCTAATGTCATAAGCATGCATATTGATTTACAACTTGTTTGGAATGTTAAACTAACCAATTTTGATAATTGGACTGAAATGTTAATATTTCTTGCAAAATGAGCATGTTGATATTCTTACTATTCTGGAAATTATGACCTTGGGGTGATTTATGTATAAATATATAATTATGCATGTGAGGTTGGATGTCTAAATTGTGGCCTAACAAAAGTTGATTTGACAAAAACGAGCATAAAATGTAATAATGTGAGTTTAAAGAAAATTATGGACATTGTTGTTATAAGAATGTAATCTGACTTGGGGTCAGAAAATATAGTATAACTATATTCTAGTTATATACCCTTAAAATTTTACAAAAAACGGAAACCGTTTCCTAGGTCTACGAGTTGAAAATCATCATAAAAGGAAATTGTGTAGTTTCTTAAAAATTATAAACATATTATATAATTTTCGTACATTTTCAGTTTAGAATATCAAATGAGACTTAATAATATGTTTAGTCTCTGTCCTTAAAGTTTTGTAAAAATCAAAACTCGTTCCCGATATCTACGGGTTAAAAATCACAATTTATGTAAAATTTGGGGTTAAATATGAATTCTTTAAAACTTTGGGGCCAAGACAAAATTTCTCTCCCTTCTGAACCGAATATATGATGTATTTCGAAATAAATATGATGTCTCTAAAAGTTCATAATGCTCGGAAGTCAATTTAAATTTGGGGCCAAAATGACATATTAAAATAAAGTTGGGGTCAAATAGTAGATTCCCAACAAATTGAAGTCTAGGACAAATTTTTAAAACTCTGAACCGAAAATATTGATTACTAAATTATAAGTCTTATGTCTGTAAAATTTCATAAAAATCGGATGTAATTTTAATTTATGGGTCAAAATGACATTTTAAATAAATTCGAGGCAAAATTGAAAATTCTGGAATTTCGGTCAGAAACTTAAAATTCTGAAAATACACACAACTCTGGAATTCCATGTTTAACATGAACTCTCCCGTATGATTTCATCACCATCCGTGTCGAAATCCAAACCTTATAGTCATAAAAATCAAATTTGATAAATTTCGGGGTATAATTGTAATTTTGAAAATATCAGTCTCGAAACTGAAATTTTAAAAACTCTCCTGATTCTGGGATCGTATAATCATACTTGATGTTTCCATGAAATCTCATGACCGTTCGAGCTCAACTCGGAAAGATCCAATATAATATTTCCGAAAACTCCAAAAATTAAATTAGGGGAAAGATTCTCCTTCACGAAAATGTTTAATCCAAACAATAGGTCTTCAACCAAGTCTATAATCTCATATATGTTCGTGCCACAAATAAACTTCCAATCCCATTGTATAATCAAATTATACTAAGGGTTGCTACTAATTGACTATGTAACCATAATTGTACGCTTGTGTACAACCGTGATGCGTTTAACTGATAAGTGGGACTGTCCGGGAACTAAGTGCTATACAAGCAAAGTGCCACAGACGGGACCGCCCTCTAACTCTATCGGGACAAAGTTCTACGTCTACTGATGAGGGCCACCTCTTGAACACATACGAAACAGAGCGACTGGCCTAATATCCGGGGGCCACCTCTTGAACTTGTAGTAGCCACCTCTAGAATCTCAAATTGAGTCGGGACTGTTAGACCAATTCTTGGATCGAGCAGCGCGGCTTCGGTTCATGAACGAGGCTACCGTTGTTGCCTATTCCCATAACCGAGTAACGGAGTGTTCCGACTGACCTAGGTCGTAGACAGTAGGATAATCGCGATTATGACATGATCTGGGAGAAAGACCCACGATCAGGACATGTCCTGCCCAGACAAGAGATAAGGAAGTACGGCTAACGTGAAGAGCACAAGCTCGATAAAGTGAGGCTAAGGCCAATGTTGGAAGTCACAAGGAAGAGCTAGGTTCCTAGTCCAGATCGGCGGGTTCTGAGGCTAACTGATTGATTTAATGATTGAATGATTAATTGACTGTTTGCATGATTGAACATATGAAATGTTAACCTTATCTGCGGGGTTAGATAATTCTTGTTATTAAGCAAATAAATAAAGTCTATTTCTAAAATTGCACAAATTATTTCAATAAAACGAAGGCTAAGCTTATTTCATCATTCACAAATCGATAAACATGCATCACTCAAAACTTTGAACTAAGAGCAAGCTATATTTGCGCACCTACACCCACTCACTGAGACCTTTTGTCTCACCCCACTATTTTTATTTTAAACCAGACTGTGAGCAGATCGATGAAGTCGAAGAAGACTATGAGAAAGAGACTGATTAGATCACTCTGTTGCCAAGACTTAGTTTTCGGTTGTTATCTTGAATGTATTGAATAAAGTTGTTTCCGTACTTGTACTCGTTTTGTTATTTTTCGCTGCAACATTGTAATCAATGTAATTCATTATCTTTTCCTGTATTACCGAATCTTAGGATCATCGGGCTAAGATCGTTACCTTGAATTTTATCTTGTCTTTATTGAGCTTCCACTATTTATTCCATGTACTTGGTCCAATAAATCGAATGATCGACCGATGCATCGCGTCCTCGTCCTTCCCGATGTTTGGGGGCGTGACAGAACTTGTATCGGAGCCCGGTTTGTAAGAAGGACACTTACAATGGGCTAACCAGGATAAGATTCTTCGAACTTAGATGGGGTTTCATCTTAGGACGAAGTGAACATATAGAATCGAGACTTGCCTATGTAATTCTTTTCGAAGTCCTCGCTATTTACTGAATAGAAAAATTCGTTCAGATCTCAAATTTTTCGCCAGCTACTTGAGTGGCTATGGCATTCTCAAATCATATCAATTGTTCGACATTCGTCATAATAAATAGGAATCGTTCCATTCCCTTGTTCAAATCACGTCACTATTCACTTAGAATAGACGAAATTGAGTAATTTCTTTAAACTCCACTAAACTTCATTCTTTCTTTACATGAAGTATTAGTGTCGTTGCCACTTATATATATGTATATATATATATCGTGAGCGCATTTATTGAGTCATTAAGTTCACAATCTTAATGCCTATTCATGCTTGGTAGTTTTATATTGGTTAGAATAGACCGCGACTGGTACTGAATTAGTTGTTTTATTGTTTATATGGACTCATCTAGGGGTAAGCAGGCGATTGATGAGACTCAGACTGACTCTAAAACTCCATGATTGGTTCGCGAGGAGCAGCTACGACAGGCACTGGCTCAGATTGAGAACGTTAAAAATTTTAAGGACATAAGACTTATACATTATTCCTGAAGACTTCCTAAATTAAAAATTAGCTCCGATTTTTATAATTAGCTCTGATTCTTCCTAAATTAAAAATTAGCTCCGATTTTTTATTTAGCCGATTAAAAATTGAAGTTATGTTATTTATTTATATTTGATGTTTTTACTAGAATGTAAGGCTGAACGACTGAATTTCGTATTTTGGTATGTTACGGCTATGTATTAACGATAAACTTGTTCGAATTTGATGGTCTTCTAATAATAGAATAATCTAGTCACTAATAACAACGATTGTCATTTGATATGCACTGAGTTAGTTTTTTATATTAACTTGATGCATCAATAATCTTCAAACAACAACTAACTTTTATCACATTTTATCAACTTATTATAGATGGCCGATAGATGTCGAGGACGTCCGTGAGTTAACCGCGATGAACAGCGAAATCAACGAGCTAACAATCGCAATCCATCGCCACCACGAGGCGGGGACGTGAATGATGCTATTGCACAAGCCTTAACTCAACTAACAAACTTCCTACAGCAACAAGCAGCTAATAACCAAACTACTGGCGGGGCGCAAGATCCCATGTTTGAAAGATTCCTGTGCCTCAGTCCACCAACATTTGACGGAAAACCTGATGACATTAAGGCGGAATCATGGGTGGAGAAAATGGAGAACATATTTAATGCGTCACAGTATACTGATGAGCAACGCATATCTTTGGCCACATTCAGACTTGAGGCTGTCGCGCATGATTGGTGGAAGGTCGCTTGTGTACGCTGGATAAGAGAGGATCGTGTCAGAACATGGCCCAACTTCCTAACTGATTTCCGAACCCAGTACATTTCAGCAGCAGCTAGAGAGGCTCGTTGAGATGAGTTTTACCATCTGAAGCAAGGGTCTTAGACTGTCGCGCAATACGAGGCTCAATTTAATAGGTTATCCAAATATGCGCCTGGATTAGTGTCAAGTGAGGAAGATAAGCTTTATAAGTTTCCCCGATGGCTGAGATTCACACTTCAGTAGAGTTTCCTGACTGTTCACCTGCCTACGTTTGCCGAGGCAGTTGAAGCAGCAACTCGAATTGAGAATAGAACAACCAGATTGACTCAACAGCAAAACTGATATTCTGGAAATTCAACAGACCTACGAATAGATCAACAATAAAATCTCCACAGAAATTCCGCAAGACAGGAGCAAAGGTAAACCCGAGCGGAACGAGAACACCGGTCCCTAACAACACAGTGCCTCTCTGCCAGCATTGCGAAAAGAAAGGGCACAAAGCTAGTGAATGCTGGAAGATGTTGGGGAAGTGCCTGAAGTATGGCAGCATACAACACCAAATCAAGGACTGCCCGAAAGTGGAAAACCGAACGAATAAACCAGCTACTATGACAAAGCTTGGGAACAATAAGGAAAAGACCCCGACTCGTGTGTTTGCCCTAGTCGGACAAGAGGCTCCTGGAAACAATGACGTGGTGGAAGGTACACCTCTTATATCAAACCACTCAGCACATACACTCATTGATCCAAGGTCATCACATTCATTCATTGCACCATAATTTTCTGAAAAACTAAACGTGCAATTAGACTATATGCCTATATGCCTTGAAGTGTCCACCATAATAGGTATTAGTAAATTAACTGATAGGGTGCACAATGAATTTGATATAGTGATCGGTGGTAACTGCTTTCCTGCGGATTTAGTAATACTCCCTATACTAGAATATGATGTCATTCTGGGAATGGATTGGCTGTCAAAACATTTCGCATAATTAGATTTTCACTCTAAGATCGTTAGGTTTGGCGAACCTAACAAACCAGTAGTGGAACTGGTTGGGAATGCTAGAATCAACCTAGCACGTATTATATCAGCCGTCAAAGCTAGAAAGGTTGTTACCAAAGGGGCAACTGAGTTTCTATCTTTCATTATCAACAAACCCAATAGTAAGACGGGTATAGAAACCATTCGAGTGTTATCCGAATACCCTAATGTATTTCCGGAAGAACTAACCTCCTTGCCACCAGATATAGAGGTTGAGTTCAATATCGAGATCATGTCCGATAAGGCACCCATAGCAAAAGCACCATATCGAATGGCACCATTAGAGCTACAAGAGTTGAAGATGCAACTACAAAAATTACTCGATGTGGTATTTATTCAACCCAGTGTATCACCATGTGGAGCTCCAGTACGGTTCGTTAAGAAGAAGGATGGGACATTAACACTTTGCATAGACTACCGCAAACTCAACAACATCACCGTTAAGAATAAGTATCAACTTCAAAGGATAGATGAACTGTTTCATCAACTTCAAGGAGCCACGGTATACTCCAAATTCGATCTTCAATAAGGATACTACTAGTTGAAAATTAAAAATGAAGATGCTCCTAAAACCGCATTCCAAACTAGATACGACCACTATGAGTTTATAGTGATGCATTTTGAACTCAAGAATGCTCCTACAGCATTTATGGATTTAATGCATAGAGTATTTCAACCACATCTCGATCGGTTCGTAGTGATCTTTATTGATGACATACTCGTGAACTACAACAAGTGCGAATTCGGGTTGAGGGAAGTGGCGTTTTTTGGTCACATTGTCTCTGGAGAAGGAATTGCAGTGGATCCATCCAAAATTGAAGCTATTCTGGATTGGAAGAGACCAGAAAATGTCATCGAGATCAGAAGCTTTCTCGGACTTGTGGGTTATATCGTAAATTTATCAAGGACTTCTCAAATATAGCGGTACCTCTCACCCGACTAACCCAAAAACAAGACAAATTTGAATGGATGGATTAGTGCGAAGCAAGTTTTCAAGAACTCAAGAAGAGGCTTACTACCGCACCAATACTGACACTTCCATAAGGAACTCATGGATTCGTCATCTGTAGTGATGCCTCGAAGGAATGCCTTGGTGCAGTACTAATGCAAAATGGAAAGGTAATTGCGTATTCTTCCAGGAACCTCAAAACTCACGAGAGAAACTATCCAACGCACGACCTTGAGCTTGCAGCAATAGTCTTTGCCTTAAAGAAATGGCGACACCATTTGTACGGTGCTGAATTCACAGTGTTTACGGACCATAAAAGTCTCAAGTACCTATTCTCTCAGAAGGAACATAACCTCCGATAGAGAAGATGGGTATAAATTTTAGAAGATTATCATTGTGAGATTCAACATCATCCAGGAAAGGCAAACATCGTGGCTGATGCCTTAAGTAGGAAGGATAGGGTGGCCCGACTAATGGCCCGAGAATGGCAAGCTCTTGAGGAACTAAGCTGCCTAAAACCCATTCACGATGGTGCTTGGTCTGCGGCAACCTTACAGTTAAACCAAAATTAATAGATGACATTCGAGTAGCTCAAGAGAAAGATTTGAAACATCAAGAATTGAAGGAAAAGATCATTAGGGGCGAGAGACCCGAGTTTACAATTTCTGAGGACGAAATAGTATGCTTTAAAGAACGAATATGCGTACCTCATGATTAGAAGCTCAGGAGAAAAATTCTCGACAAAGCCCATTGTTCAAGGTATACGGTACACCCGAGAGGTAACAAGATGTACTGAGACCTAAAGAAAAAACTTTGGCGGGTAAAAACATGAAAAATCAAGTAGCTGAATTCGTGGCGCGATGCCTCACATGCCTGAGTGTCAAGGCTGAACATGAGCGACCCTCAGGACTACTGCAACCATTAGAATGTAACACCCCCAAAATCCCATTGGGTTATTACAGTGCCATGGACCCCACGCCAGGAGATCCACCAGGCGAACACGACTAACATACATCAATCTACCACAACGTAAAATCACAGTCCCTACTATGATATCCGACACAATATTCCGACATGAAATTTCGACGACAAAAATGGGCCTACATGGCCAAAGTGAAAATACAGCAACATCCACAAGCCTTTCTTGGATAACACATAATAACAACGACTGACAAATTGGAGAACACTCCAAACAGAATGGCCAACATGAACACCAAAACAACTCGGGACTAGTATCGCTCGGACGCCTCGTCGCCATCGTCATGCCCCTGTGTCTCAACTCTCTCCTCGCAAACACCTGCAACATGAGAACATATTCCGCCCCCATAGGGTCAGTCATCCAGATAATGAATATCAAATACATGTACAACATGATATGCATCCAAAGGCAAAATAAACGGTACAACAATGGTATTACGAGATGCTCACAAACCAAGGTAAGAACCGAGCATTCGTGAAACACTATGCCCACGTCATATGATCACTACCTGCTCAAGAGGTTAGAACACAAGTTCCCAACGGCCAATCATCAATATAGAACACAACAACGAATTACCCAAAGGTAAACCAAACCAGAGCTGAAATAAATACGAATCACAATGCCCGAAGGCTCCAACAGAAATACAAAAACATCACAATGGCCTGAAAGCCACTCAGCCGAAGCTGCCAAAATATCACAATGGCCACAATGGCCCAAAGACAAATAGCCCGAAGATGTATCACATGAGGGCCGAAGCCACGGCATGAAGCCATATCACAATGAGGGCCGAAGCCACGTCACGAAGTCATATCACAATGAGGGCTGAAGCCACGGCACGAAGCCGTATCACAATTATGGCCGAAGCAACGGCACGAAGTCATATCACAATGATGCCATCCAATGACCATGACCTACTGAATTGTAGGTGTTCAGAAACCAACCGCGAAGGTTCAAGCCCCAAGCTTACCCATAAAGAGATCACCAGTGACCGTGACCTACTGTCTGTAGGTGTTGGAAAATCAACTGTGAAGGTTCAAGCCCCAAACTTACCCATCGAGCACTAGCCAAGACTAGCCTCCAAAACCATTAATCACGTACGGTAATGATCATAAGATTACCGAATGCACAAGAATGATAGTATGCTGCCTTGAGTCGTCCAACACCACAACAATAACTCACGGATGGGCACCATCCTCGGCGGTCCCAATTCAATACCTCGATTACCTTTAGAACGAATAATCGATAGCAATGATATCACGGATGGGAAATATCCTCGATAGTCCCAATTCAATACATTGATTACCTTAGAACGGTCAATCGATAGCAATTACTCAACGGATGGGAAATTTCCTCGATAGACCCAATTCAATACATCAATTGCCTTAGAACGGTCAATCGATAACAACGACTCAATGGATGGGAAATGTCCTCGACAGTCCCAATTCAATACATCGATTGCCTTAGAACGGCCAATCGATAACAACGACTAAACAGATGGGAAATTTCCTCGGCAGTCCCAATTCAATACATCGATTGCCTTAGAACGGCCAATCGATAACAACGACTCAACATATGGGAAATGTCCTCGGAAATCCCAACTCAATACATCGATTATCTTAGAACGGTCAATCGATAACAACAACTCAACAGATGGGAGATGTCCTCGACAGTCCCAATTCAGTTCATTGATTACCTTAGAACGGCCAATCGATATATAACGATACAATTATAATTGATGTCCCGGTGCCTTTAATCGACCACCGGAAACAGAGATGATAATCGAATACGTCAACGCCTTCAATCAGCCAATACAACATCAATAGAAAAACACCGATATCAATAGCAACGATCACAACGATATCTCAATGGAACATTAGTCAACAATAACCATCGATACATCGATACCGCAAACCGGCTATTGACAACAACATAATCCAACAAGTATCTCAATGCTTTGAACCGGCCATTAATGAACAACAATAACATTTGACATAACTGCCGAAGAATATTGTACCAAACAATTCCCTGATATCAACAAACTCATGAAGTGACTATGTCTCAAAATGATACAACACATTCAGACCCACATATGATAACATTTATCCCATTGACTAGTACAAGTATAAAACATGCCTCAAACGAAGGCGATGCAGTCCTCCAACGAACGTCGAACGGCATCCTTCGACAGTCACAAGCACCCGAACAACCTTGAATGAAATACAATTCATTCAATAACACAATATCGATCAAAAGCAATATAGTAGACAACTCTGATTCAATCGCGAATCGATCAAACTACACAAACGAATATCATAGTCTTCGACTATGAATTATAACATCCTCCAATCACCTCAATGATCAATTAACATGATCATTATGTTCTTAACACTTGTGAAAAACAATTCAACAAGGATTATCAAGAACAACATTAAATTGATCATCCTATAATGAGAAGATCACCAGCATTATCACTATCACCTTAAGAACATCATCAACACAATGATGTCTAAATGATAATCAATCACCAATTCATGATGAATTCGGATTAATCAACAAGATCAACTCAACCATTTCAAGATTATGATAATCATTACATAATTCATCATAATTCCTTACAAACATGGTAATAACCTCTCAAGAACACAACCAACAACATTAATCATATCAAAGCTATGCTAATCATATAACTATCTTAACATAATCCTTCTTAGACATGATTATAACCTCCAAGTATTCTTAAACATCAAGAATACAATCAAATTCAAGCCATCTACACTAAGTTCTTCATCATAAGTTCATAAAACCATGAAGAATCATACTCTCCTCCAACAAACACCAACTACACGAGGTACTCAACTACAATATCGACATAATAAAGATATTAAACACAAGATTAAACACATATGCAGTGAACTAAGACTTAGCACATGCTACAGGTGATATTTAGCGCACGCTAAATATCAGTTTGAATTCAAGTCAATCAATCCGTTGGGAAGATTCTGATGCAAAGTCAAAAAGTATAAACGGATATATGACGCATGCAATGATGCAAGATTAGCACATGCTACAAGGAACTGTTAGCGCACGCTAACTGTCATGGACAGTATCCACTGGACTAAATCTACAAGATATTAACGTACGCTACATGCAGTACATAACGTACGTTATAGGCAAAATGTGCGATAGCACACGCTAAGAAGAAGAGCTAGCTCACGCTAGCAAGTCAGAAGTCAATAACGGCTAGTTTGATGAAGAAGGATATAAATACCACATCTTTGGTATGAAACCATACAATAACTTCAAGCAATCAAGACATTGATCTGATATTCATATACATTATATTGTTGTTGTGATATTGAGCTTATATTGTTAGTTTGAGTGTTTATACATTCAACACATACACGAGAGGTAAAAGAAAAGTTACGATTGGATTCGGTGTTATTAAAATCAAGGATCCGGCATTGTTAGAATCGTAATCGATATCTTAGTGAGGTTTATCTAGTACCCATAGAAAATTAGAGTGGTTGATTCCTTGTCCAATAGAAAAAGAAAATAGTTTAACTTGGACCGACAAAAAGACAAGTAAGAGAACGGTTTATCACGGACCAATTGAAGACGTGATTGTAACGGTGATGTAATGTCCCGGTCTTCTATATGCATGAATTATTATGACCTCAAGTGCGACATTAAGGTTTTGCATTCACAAATAATAAAATCCTGACTAATGGAGTAAGTTTAGAACTATTTACACGTTTTTAATTCAGAAATCGGATGTTCGATTATTTGGTTGGGTTTACCTTCCGAATTTGATTTTTATGTTTCAATAGACAGAATCGTGATTTCTTCGACTTCTATATACACCACTTTTATGTTATGAGTACGATTTTCAAAAGTTTACTTTTTGAATTTTCGGGTATATTTTATGTCGAGTCGTTTCTCGGATAATTCGCGTTCCGTAAATCGCGAAATTTTTCTCCGACTTTAAGCTGTAAGTGTGATACTATAATTTAAGTATATGTCATACATTTAATACCCGAGTAATTTTATCCGTGGAGGAGCGAAACATAAAATATTATTCAACCGCTTTATGATGACGTCTAGGGTTAACCTAGTATATAAAGGGACATCACCTCCCTTTCATTTTTCCTCCCCACTTCATCTTCTTCCTCTCTTCTTCTCACTTTAGCCACCCCCTCCCCCTTCACCATTGATGTTCACCATTGTTCTTCATTAAGAACTGAAGTTACAATCTCACTTTGTGTTCCAAACTTGAATCCAAGTTCATATTCAAGTAAGTAACAATCTCCTCTTCATTTCTATCTAAATAAAAATAGGTTTTAGCCCACTTTAAAATTTGGAAAATATATGAAAAGCTTAGGTTTAATGTTATAATATTTTTTATGTTGTTTTTAAGTGGATTCTAAGGTTCTTGAAAGTGTTTAGAACAAGTTGTAATCACGTTTTTATTTTCAATGGTTGGCCAAAAATTTTAGGGTTTCATAACCTAATTACGTGTTATTTTTCTTATGTTTTTCTTACACAATATGTTATTATATGATGCTATGATGCTATGATGAATTTATGGGATTTTTATAAAATGTTTGGTATTTTGAAAGTAAGGAAGAAACATGTTTAGTTCTTGATAGGTTGTTGTATGTTCAAAAGTGACTTGATAATTGTGATGAGGTATGAAATGAGTACATGATATGTTTTTGTTTGATTTTTATAAAATGTTTTTGAAAATTTATTTGAAAACAAGAGCATGAAGTTAGATTTATGAAGTTGGAAGATGTGTTGGTAATATTTGATGTGGTTAAGGAACATGTTATGTATTGAGGATTTTAAAGTCATGTTTAGGTCATTTGTATGTTAGGACCAAGACTTTGATTATCATCATGAGTGTATGTTAAGTTTGTTGCTTGATGTTGGAAACAATTGATGCTTGATGATACTTGATATTAATGATGTTTGAAGGTTTAATATTGGGAAATAAAAATGAGTAAGTAGTTATGTTTTCAAGAGAAAAGATTATGAAATGGAGTTGTAATGTCGAGAAGCATGCTTGTATGTCGACTCCTATATATGTTATACGTATGATATGCATGATTAGAGTTTACATCTTTAGGGTTTTCGTTGCTAGAAATGAGCTCTAGGTTAATATGATGTTTTTCCCATGTTCGTCGGATATTGGCAGTTTCATTACACTTCACGGGAATGGCGATAACTTTCTCCACGTTTAATATTTTTGAGATCTGTAAAATAGACATGAAACTAGACTTCAGTGTCTCTCCAGTGGTATAAGATACACTATCTATTTCTTACTGTGCCGTAATAGAATGCTAATTCTTTCCAGCCTTGATGCATATTATGTTATGATTATGTTAAGTGTTTGATGATGGTTTTCGAACCAATGA
This sequence comes from Orobanche coerulescens, assembly GCA_033398695.1. NCBI lineage: Eukaryota > Viridiplantae > Streptophyta > Magnoliopsida > Lamiales > Orobanchaceae > Orobanche > Orobanche coerulescens. The sequence goes on from CM065814.1 coordinate 47,619,792, forward strand.
ATGTGTAACGGAATCGAGTATCAGTTACCGTTGTTAGTATTTATATATGTTATATGGTCAGTTATTTTCTCTAAGAGAATCATAAGCTTTTATTATTAAACTTAAGTCGAATGCAAAACTCTAAAGTCCAAACATGTAGACCGAGTCCGTTGTCCGTTAGACTTCGTTAAGATCGATCGACCGCTAAACTTAGTTGTTTCCGATGAAAGGTAGAGCAGCAGACTGAAGCATAAGGAAGAGTCTAGAATCATTTTTGCTTGCGTTTATTTCTTGTCCAGGTGGGCTTTCTATACGGAATGATTATGTGGGCTTTCTATATGAAATGATTATGTGGGCTTTCTATACGAAAATGATATAAGCTTTGCTCTATTTTGATGAAATGTTTTACAAGCAAATTATGATTTCAAATGATTATGATGCATAAAAACTTTTATGTGGATTCTTATGAACCTATCACTGTTGGCTTGCCAACCTATGAAATGATCGGATCCTGAGCTAGACAAAGGTCGCTGGCCAGGGTTAGTGTACACAGTACTCGGGATTGTGAGCTCTCTTCGGAGTGGCCGATCTGGGGGAGTAACGTTCGCGGGAGGTGGCCACCTTCCCCGGCGTAAATTATGGATATGATTAATATGATGATATATGCTATGAAATGAAATGATTTAGTAAACATGGGTTTTTTCCTAAAACCCCCGTATGTTACTGCTTATATGCATGATTACAAATACGAAAGCATGTTTTATGTTTTGGCAATATGTTCACGGAGTACGTTGTACTCGGCCCTGTATATGTTTTAAAAATGTGCAGGTTGAGCAAGGGATGTGACGGAGGGTGTTGAGCGGAAGTCTTTTATTTACGATCAATGTTAAGCCCCGGTTACATATCTGCATATATGTAACCAACCATGTTTTTTCCGCTACAAACACTCTTTATGATTTTGTTTTCTAATTTATGTTGATTGTAATATGCTATGAAGCCTTTTCCTAAAATTCAAGGCTGATATTATAACTATGTATCCTACTTTGGATTCTAATTCATTTCCCCGGGATTGACTCCCCTTCATGATCCCTTGATAGGTTGTGCATCGAAATTCACCCCTATTTCTTATGAAATGTATGCCCCCCTTTCTTCCACGCTTCTTAATTCCTACCCCGGGTCATGCCCCAGATGAGCCGTCCTTAGGGATAAGGGGCCGTGACAGAATGGTATCGGAGCGGTTCGTTCGATCTGAGTCTATGTTCTTTCAAGCGAATTTTAGTTCGATTCCCTATACTGATTTAAGAATCAATTGTCAACTCAACACCCCGTCACATCATGCTTAACTGAAGTGTAAGGTAAAAGATTTACTTGTCTTCATGATTCAAACTTTTTTTGCCATGAAAATGTATCTCTTTATGAGCTTTTATGAAATGTTAATTATGAACATATATGGAACGATATATGTATAACGAAGCATGTACTATATGAATTTTTATTTTACGATTTACGCATGAATTGTTGCTGATGAAGAAACATGAAAGACGAGAACCTAGAAACTTCCTTAGTATCTTCTATTTCGCGAACGAGAACTTATGCGCCTTACGTATTCCAGCACGTGTACGAATATTAAGGACGAACAATGACGATGTAATAACGAGGATCGACGATACAGTGATGTCTCCAATGAATATGACTTACGTACAAGTAATACGAGTATCGTTAGTTTTATCGAGATGTCCATTTATGGCGGAACCGAATAACTTTCATAACATACCCCGTCAGGGAGTATATTATTATTTTTTATGTTAGGTGTTTCTCACAGTCCAGAGTTCGAGTCGAGAACTTGGGACGAGATTTATATCCTTCGTCTGAGAACCCTTTAGTAGACTTGTTCTATTATGTCGAGATGTTGATGTATTATACGTATACCTTGTTCATAGGATGGCAACCACGAAGACGACGACGCGTAAGTCAACAAGGAGAAGGCGTACACCGTGCGACCTTGTGGAGGCTTTCCGCAGCACATATCAAGGCACAGGTGCCACCGTGGGCCAGTGCGTGGCAGACCTCGAGGCAACATGGCGCTTAGCTGCTCCTCATGGTGTCCCAGACTACGAGGGCATTCAGTGCCTTATCGACCTCCTTCCGATCGAGTGGAGGGAGTGGGCTGCTGCAGTCTCATGGTACTATATCTTTTTGCGTGATACGACTTTAGTACCGTCCAGACATTTCGTGGCCTTTGCTATCCGCATCACCACTCAGTAAATCCAGCACCGTGCACCTCCGCTTGGAGCTTGCGTGTACCGACCTTATGCTAGGGGTGCTTTGCCGGAGAGTCTAGCTACACCTCTACCGAGGTAGGTGCTTCTTGTTGCACCGCCTAATGCTCAGGATGGGTTAGATATGGAGGGAGGGATCTCAGCAACTCGCCGCAGGGACTTGAGGACCGAGCCTTTTATTCTCATGAGGATGTCTCCGCCACTTCGACCCATGCCAGTCATCGATCCAGTCCACCCACGACCGATCACAGACGATTCTCATCTATTTCTCCCGAAGAAGCACAGAGTCACTGAAGACCCTGTTGCAGTCCCTCCAGCTTTAGACGAGGAGTCAGAAGAAGATCCAAAAGAGGATCTGGAGGAGTTCTATGAGGAGGACAGCTCGACCATCGAGTCGAGGGCGACTTGAGATAGCTCAGGATGGTGCTAGCCATTTATTTTATGTTTTGTATGTGGAACGTCACTTCTTTTGCTTATACGTGTCGTTCCGATATCTAGAACTTTCTTATTTTATAGACGGCAATGCTATTTGTTAGAGCATCCCGCATTTTGGCATATGTATAGGCAGGTAGCCTAGATCAGCTTGCATTAATAGTCAGTAAGACCTCGTTGAAGGCAATTGTACTATTATGATGCATATGATATATTGATATATATTTTGACCCTTCATGGGCTTTTCTTCTCATGAGTATGATGTTGTTATTTCTGATCTCTTTCTCGATCGTGCTACGAGAGTTATCTCTGAGTATGTGTTGATGCGTTATGATTATGTAGTCACGAACTCCTTTCTATGATCTAGTATGATGATAATTACGGACTATTTAGAATGAATTGATGATGATTATGTGCACCACAGAATACCACCCAGACAAGAAAGAAGGAGAGGAGGGCATGAACGCGCCCCTACACCACCACCTCCTCCACCCCAACGGGATATTGAAGAGCTTTTCCTCAAGCAGAATCCCCCTACTTTCAATGTGTCAGGAAACCCGAGCGATGCTGAGCTTTGGGTTAGAGTTATGGAACGAATTTTTAACTTCCTAAAGTGTACCAACCAAGAGAATCTTTCTTGTGTGCTCTTCCAACTCACTGGATCTGTAGACTTATGGTGGGAAGCACACAGGAAGATCCTGACGGCTGAGCATCTGGAAAACTACTCTTGGGAGGAATTCAAGGAGGCATTGTATGACAAGTATGTTCGAAAAACCTTTAAGGTCAAGAAGGAAGCTGAGTTCTATAATATGAAGCAAGGAAGGATGTCAGTGACCGAGTATGATATAATGTTTTGTGAGTTATCAAGGTATGCTCCAGACCAAGTTGATACGGATGAGAAGATGGCAGGAAAATTTAGATCAGGAGTGAGACATGAGATAGGCATGTCCCTAGCTAGCCATGGAAGGCTGAGCTACACTGAATCGCTGAACAGAGCTCTAGATATTGAGGCAGCAATGCCAGAAGAGAAGCGAGCACCCACAGTTACACCACCACCCAATCAGACAAATTCCCACAAATATAAAGGGAAGCGTAAGTGGAAAGGACGAAACCATGGTGGCAATGGGAACAACCAGGCTAACAGGAAGCCGTGGCAGGGAAATATATCTCATAGACAGCCTTAGGCTCAAGGAGGCAACAATCAGGGATGGCAGATGGTTCCTGCTCAGGGAGACAATAATCAGGGGCGATTTACAAACCCCGTATGTCCCAAGTGTAACAAGCAGTAGCATGGTGCCTATCTGTTGGGCACTGGAAGTTGTTACACGTGTGGTCAGAAAGGCCATATTATGAGGAATTGTCCTAAGCAGCAGCAGGGAGAGAGACCAAACCACCAGGGTCAACCCCAGCCACTGAGAGCAATACAAGGACAGCCGCAACTGCCGCCACCACCTAAACAGCAGAATTAGAATGCTAGGTCGTATTCCATCAATCAGAAGCAACCCGAGAAGGATAAGGGTAACTTGGCAGGTATGGGCAAACTTCTTAACCTACATGTAATTGTTTTGTCTGATACTGGAGCATCGCATTCATTTATTGCTAGAGCATGTGTGGATAATCTTAGTACTAATCGGAACGTGCTAGTCATGTCATGAGAGTATCTTCACCACCAGGAGGAATTTCAACTACCACGCATGTTTGTTCCAATCTGGAATTAGAACTCGGGAATCTAAAAGTGGTAACTAATAATTTGAATGTTATGAAGATGTGGGATGATGATGTAATCCTAGGAATGGATTGGTTAGCTGAGAATTATGCCACCATTCTTTGTTATGAGAGGAAAATTTCCTCCAGACCACCGGGACAGGAGCCCACAGACTTTCACGACATAAGAATGGGTAGAGGATCACCCGTTATCTCTGCTCTCCAAGCCAAAAAGATGATGAGAAAGAAGGATTGTCAGGTTTTCCCTGTTTACCTTAATGGAGAAGCTGGAGAAGAGCAGACGATAGGTGATGTGCCAATTGTGCGAGAATTCGAGGATGTATTCCCAGAAGTGTCCAGATCGACAAGTGGATTTCAACATCGACCTAGAGCCAGGGTGAGCCCCAGTGTCAAAAGCACCATATAGGATGGCATCGAAGGAACTGCAAGAACTCAAGATCCAACTGCAAGAGCTATTGGATTTAGGTTTCATTAGATCGAGTGTTTCTCCATGGGGAGCACCTGTCATTTTTGTGAAAAAGAAGGATGGTACACTGAGAATGTGTATATATTACAGGGAGCTGAACAAACTCACCCTCAAGAACAAGTATCCTCTGCCAAGGATAGATGACTTGTTTGACCAACTCAAGGGAACAACTGTGTTTTCTAAGATAGACCTTAGGTCTGGGTATCATCAGTTGAAGATTCGACCAGAGGATATACCCAAGACAGGTTTTCGAACAAGATATGGACAATATGAGTTTATAGTCATGCCTTTTGGACTAACTATTGCCCCCGAAGTATTCATGGATCTTATGAACAGAGTTTTCCACCCGTGCTTGGATAAGTTTGTCTTGGTGTTCATAGACGATATTCTCATCTACTCTAGAAATGAGAAGGAGCATGGAAAACATCTCAGGGTAGTGTTGGAAACACTGAGAACGGAGAAACTTTTTGCCAAATTCAGTAAGTGCGAATTTTGGTTGAAAGAAGTAATGTTTCTTGGGAACATTGTGTCAGCAGATGGTATTAAGGTGCACCCAGCTAAAGTGGAAGCAGTACGTGATTGGAAGTCACCAACCAACCCTTGTGAGATTAGGAGTTTCTTAGGTCTAGATGGGTACTACCGAAGGATTTTCCAAGATTGCTAGACCAATGACACAACTATTGCGGAAAGGAATTAAGTATTTATGGACGGATGAATGTGCTGAGAGTTTTCAGGAACTCAGGAGAAGGTTGACTATTGCGCCAGTTTTAGCAGTACCAGAAGCGAACAAGGAGTATGTGGTTTACACAGATGCTTCTAAGAATGGGCTAGGTTGTGTATTGATGCAGGATGGGAAAGTGATAGCTTACGCATCAAGACAACTTAGGCTGCATGAGGTGAATTATCCCACGCATGATTTGGAACTCGCTGCACTTGTGCACTCATTAAAGATATGGAGGCATCACCTTTATGGGGTAAGATGTGAAATTTTCACTGATCACAAGAGTTTAAAGTACTTTTTCGAGCATAAGGACTTGAACATGAGACAGAGAAGATGGCTCGAATTGGTAAAGGATTATGAGTGTGGTATTAACTATCACCCCGGCAAGGCTACCGTGGTAGCAGATGCCTTGATTTGTAAGACTCAATCGCAATTAGGATACCTACTTACCTCATATGGGGATCTAATCATAGATTTTGAAGGAATGAGTTTAGAGGTAGTTCATCCACCGGAAACGATAATGGGTCGTGTCGCGATGTTAGTGATAACACTAGATCTGAGAGGACGGATAGTGAATGCGCAGAGGAAAGATGAAGCATTCGATAAACTACATATGAGAATCAAATCCGATAACCCAGGAAGTTACCGCGAAGCGGTTGATAACGCAATTATGTTCGAAGAGAGAATATATGTTCCACATGATGAGGAATTAAGGAATGAGATTATGAGTGAGGCTCATGATACTCCTTATGCTGCTCACCCCGGAAGTACCAAGATGTACCAAGACCTGAAGAGAAATTTCTGGTGGGACGGTATGAAATGGGATGTAGCTTCATTTGTCGAGCGGTGATTGGCTTGTCAGCAAGTGAAAGCACTACACCAACGACCGTATGGAAAGTTACAGCTAATGACAATTCCAGAATGGAAGTGGGAAGGAATAGCTATGGATTTTGTGACTAGTTTGCCGAGAACCAAACGAGGAAATACTGCTATATGGGTTATAGTAGACAGATTCACAAAATCATCTCACTTTTTTCCTATCCCGATTACTTACGGATCTGAGAAGTTGGCACAGTTATATGTCCGTGAAATTTTACGTTTGCACGGAGTGCCAATATCAATCATGTCAGATCAAGATCCAAAATTTACCTCTAGATTTTAATTGGGTACACACCTGAACTTTAGTACCGCTTTCCACCCGCAGACCGATGGACAATCCGAACGGACGATTCAAATACAAGAAGACATGTTAAGAACTATAGTGTTGGATCAAGGTGCGAATTGGGAGCATGTTTTGCCGTTAATCGAATTTGCTTACAACAACAGTCATCAGGCAACGATAGGTATGGCGCCTTATGAGGCCGTATACTGTAGAAAATGCAGGTCACCACTTTATTGGGATGAAGTGGGTGAGAGAAATATTTTAGGGCCAGACACAGTCAGCGAGATGATCGAGATTATCCGCAAGATACGACAGAGAATACAAGAGGCCCAGACTCGACAGAAGTCATACGCTGATACACGCCGAACTGAATTGCATTTCGAGAGTGGGGATAAGGTTTTCCTCAAGGTTTCCTCTTCTAAGGGAATAATCAGGTCTGGCATTAAAGGCAAGCTTAGGCCACATTTTATAGGGCCATATGAGATTCTTGAGAGGATCGGCCTAGTTGCTTATAGGTTGGCTCTGCCACCTAGTCTTGGGAATGTTCACAATGTTTTACATGTTTCTCAGCTGAGGAAGTATGTATTTGATCCCAAGCATGTGAATCATCAGAGTGATATAGTTCTTAGTCATGATACGAGTTATATAGAGAGGCCTGAAGCTATTTTAGACCAGAAAGTTCAAGAACCGAGGAATAAGTCGATTCCTTTGGTGAAAGTGTTATGGAGTCACCACGGTCAGGAAGAAGCTACGTGGGAACTCTAAAGCAAGATGAGGGAGAAATACCCAGAACTTTTTGATAAGGTATGTAAATATCGGGACAAAATTTCTTGTTAGAGGGGTAGGATGTAATGTCCCGGTCTTCTATATGCATGAATTATTATGACCTCAAGTGTGACATTAGGGTTTTGCATTCACAAATAATAAAATTCTGACTAATGGAGTAAGTATAGAACTATTTACACGTTTTTAATTCAGAAATCGGATGTTCGGTTATTTGGTTGGGTTTACCTTCTGAATTTTATTTTTATGTTTCGATAGACAGAATCGTGATTCCGTCGACTTCTATATACACCACTTTTACGTTATGAGTATATTTTATGTCGAGTCGTTTCTCGGATAATTCGTGTTCCGTAAATCGCGAAACTTTTCTCCGACTTTAAGCTGTAAGTTCGATACTATAATTTAAGTATATGTCATACATTTAACACCTGAGTAATTTTATCTGTGGAGGAGCAAAATGTAGAATATTATTCGACCGCTTTATGATGACGTCTAGGGTTAACCTAGTATATAAAGGGACATCACCTCCCTTTCAATTTTCCTCCTCACTTCATCTTCTTCCACTCTTCTTCTCACTTTAGCCGCCCCCTCCCCCTTCACCATTGATGTTCACCATTGTTCTTCATTAAGAACTCAAGTTACAAGCTCACTTTGTGTTCCAAACTTGAATCCAAGTTCATATTCAAGTAAGTAACAATCTCCTCTTCATTTCTATCCAAATAAAAATAGATTTTAGCCCACTTTAAAATTTGGAAAATATATGAAGAGTTTAGGTTTAATGTTATAATGTTTTGTATGTTGTTTTTAAGTGGATTCTAAGGTTCTTGAAAGTGTTTAGAACAAGTTGTAATCATGTTTTTATTTTCAAGGGTTGGCAGAAAATTTTACGGTTTCATAACATTACTATGTGTTATCTTTGTTATGTTTTTCTTACACAATATGTTGTTATATGATGCTATGATGCTATGATGAATTTATGGGATTTTTATAAAATGTTTGGTATTTTGAAAGTAAGGAAGAAACATGTTTAGTTCTTGATATGTTGTTGTATATGCAAAAGTGACTTGATAATTGTGATGAGGTATGAAATGAGTACATGATATGTTTTTGTTAGATTTTTATAAAATGTTTTTGAAAATTTATTTGAAAACAAGAGCATGAAGTTAGATTTATGAAGTTGGAAGATGTGTTGGTAATATTTGATGTGGTCAAGGAACATGTTATGTATTGAGGATTTTAAAGTCATGTTCATTTGTATGTTAGGACCAAGACTTTATTATCAACATGAGTGTATGTTAAGTTTGTTGCTTGATGTTGGAAACAATTGATGCTTGATGATACTTGATATTAATGATGCTTGAAGGTTTAATGTTGGGAAATAAAAATGAGTAAGTAGCTATGTTTTCAAGAGAAAAGATTATGAAATGGAGTTGTAATGTCGAGAAGCATGCTTGTATGTCGACTCCTATATGTGTTATAAGTATGATATGCATGATTAGAGTTTACATGTTTAGGGTTTTCATTGCTAGAAACAAGCTCTAGGTTAATATGATGTTTTTCCCATGTTCGTCGGATATTGGCAGTTTCATTATACTTCACGGAAACGGCCATAACTTTCTCCACGTTTAATATTTTTGAGATCTGTAAAATGGACATGAAACTAGACTTCAGTGGCTTTCCCGTATTATAAGATACACTATATAGTTCTTAATGTTCATTAATATAATGCTAATTCTTCCAGACTTGATGCATATTATGTTATGATTTTGTTAAGAGTTTGATGACGGTTTTCGAACCAAGGAATGTGTAACGGAATCGAGTATCGGTTACCGTTGTTAGTATATTTATGTTTTATATGGTCAGTTAGGTTCTCTAAGAGAATCATAAGCTTTTATTATTAATCTTAAGTCGAATGCAAAACTCTAAAGTCCAAATATGTAGATCGGGTCCGTTGTCCGTTAGACTTCGTTAAGATCGATCGACCGCTAAACTTAGTTGCTTCCGATGAAAGGTGGAGCAGCAGACTGAAGCATAAGGAAGAGTCATGAATCATTTTTGCTTGTGTTTATTTCTTGTCCAGGTGGTCTTTCTATACGAAATGATTATGTGGGCTTTCTATACGAAAATGATTTGAGCTTTGCTCTATTTTGATGAAATGTTTTACAAGAAGTTATGATTTCAAATGATTATGATGCATAAAAACTTTTATGTCGATTCTTATGAACCTATCACTGTTGGCTTGCCAACCTATGAAATGATCGGATCCTGAGCTATACAAAGGTCGCTGGCTAGGGTTAGTGTACACAGTACTCGGGATTGTGAGCTCTCTTCGGAGTGGCTGATCTCGGGGAGTAACATTCACGGGAGGTGGCCACCTTCCCCGGCGTAAATTATGGATATGATGAATCTGATGATATATGCTATGAAATGAAATGATTTAGTAAACATGGGCTTTTTCCTAAAACCCCCGTGTGTTACTGCTTACATGCATTATGACAAATACGAAAGCATGTTTTATGTTTTGGCAATATGTTCACGGAGTACGTTGTACTCAGCCCTATATATGTTTTAAAAATGTGCAGGTTGAGCAAGGAATGTGACGGAGGGTGTTGAGTGGAAGTCTTTTATTTACGATCAATGTTAAGCTCCGGTTACATATCTTCATATATGTAACCAACTTTGTTTTTTCCGCTGCAAACACTCTTTATGATTTTGTTTTCTAAGCTATGTTGATTGTAATATGCTGAGAAGCCCTTTTCTAAACTTCAAGGCTGATATTATAACTATGTATCCTACTTTGGATTCTAAGTCATTTCCCCTGGATTGACTCCCCTTCATGATACCTTGATAGGTTGTGCATGGAAATTCACCCCTATTTCTTATGAAACGTATGTCCCCCGCCCCTTTCTTCCCCGCTTCTTAATTCCTACCCTGGGTCATGCCCTGGCTGAGCCGTCCTTAGGGATAAGGGGCCGTGACAGGTAATCCCTCGACCGATAGAATAGAAGTGCAGAGGTTTATATCTTCAACCTATAGAAAAAGATGCCAAGAGAGGACATAGGCTCGATTATAGCCGAACCTCTATAAATCTGTGTGTCATTTTATTTCCACACTTTTTTACGCTTTCGCACAATGGCACAAATACCGATTTTGCTCCAACACCATCAGGATCTGAAAACAACATCTCCAGCAATACTCCTCAATGCGAACCGCTTCGCCTGAGAAACTAGGCCAACAGATAAGACACTCAGCCAAGGGCGAGATCAGTCGAATCATGTCTACTCCACTAGGGACCGGCCAGAAAGCCGTACCACCTGCATGACTTGTAACACCGGCGTACACACCCCGTGGGAGCCACCCATTGTACATGTCTATAATCATCGGTGTATACTTCCCCATTATCGTCGGCATTGGATGCCATGCAAACACTGACTCACGCCACAAAAGGAGACAACAACGCACATATAGTCTTCAGGACCATATAAATCGCACGCCCAAGTCCTCACGACTTGACGTCTCAAATCACCATGAACAATTCCCCAGATTATCATAAAATCTCGGGTACAACACCAAAAAGGAAGAAAATCACATCACACGACCTCAAATCCCAAGATTCTCAAATACTATCATTATAAGATAGATCGACAACAGATGGTTCACAACTACAATATCAGAATATAAACTAAGTTAAACATTAATCCGAAAATCAAAGAAATGAATACATAAATCAAGGCTACATCTCAAGTGTACCCAACATCGATATCCCCCAGATCATCAATATCCTCAATCTCATCGACTATAGGAAGACCCAAATCTAAACTCGCTCCTCCTCCTCGGCTGTCCTTACCTCTGGCTCCCGAAGCCTGATAGGACCCCTTGGATGAAGTACGGACTGGAGTAATAAAATCTCTCGAGGCCCGTGAGCTCTCTCGAGACTTGCTGGCACTAGAACTCCTGCAGTATTTCTGAAGGTGTCCCTGCCTCCCACATGAACGACAAACAAAAGATGGCACCAAACAACGAGTACTGACGTGCCCCGCTGAATCACAGTTAAAGCAAACAACAGTCAAACTCGTCGTCTGAGAGCAAGATGTTTTCCCAGCACGAAAACGAATAGAAAACGACCTATTGGACGTCGGAGCCCGATGTCCCTATGAACGAACTTGTATCTTAGTCCTCTCACCATATGAAACTGAAGGGTTCTTTTGAGCAAGCCCCTTGATCAATAGTTCTGCTCTAAGAGCCTTCTCAATGAATTCACCAAGTGAATTACAATTATGATGGAACAACTGCATCCTTAACTGCGGGTTTAGCCTTTTGCTAAAATACTTGATCTTATCCACCTCAATACAGATAATAGATGAGGCAAATTGAAGAAGTCCATGAAACTTCTCGGCAATGACAACAACACCCTCGTCCTCGACGGATTCGGGGTTCAAAACCTCTTATAGCTTGGCTTCATGAAGTGGAGCCGGATAATACCTCTCTAACATGAGAGTCTTGAACTCTCTCCAAACACAATCACGATCGGTGGGTTTCACAGAAAGCCACCAGGAATAAGCGCCCTTACTCAAGTAGTAAGCCGCTACTGCGACCTTACTCTCTTCCGGACACTGAACCATGTGGAAGAGTTTATCAAAATGTTCAAGCCAATGAACAATGTTAGCTGGTTCTGACGAACCCTCAAAAGTAGGCAGCCTCTGTCGACATATATCTCCAATAATCTGACTCACAGCCCCAGTCTGCCCATGAAACGGTACCTGGAATCCATGCTGCAGTGGGACACGAATCATCGAGGCCTGCATGGTCTCCACTATTTGCATCATCTGAGTCATCTGAGCCATCATGCCACTCATAAGCGAGAAGGGGTCGATGTGACCACTCTCAGTCTGATCGACTTCTTGAGTATGACGTCCCGAATGAGGATTGGTCGCATAGGTAACACCACCGGCCAAACTCTGATCCATCTCAGCATCCGCACGAGCATAAACATGAGGTTCTGGGTTCTGTATCGTTTTGTGGCCCCTACCCCCTCTGTAACGTCCTCGGATTCCTCTATCCATACTAAAAGAATAACGTTTGATCATGATCATAACTCAAAATGCCTCAACGGCCAATCAAGAATGCTAAGTCAATAGCCAAACACGAGTATACATACTCAACACATAAACAATTACATCAATCATGATAATCATAGCCAATAGAGAGCCCACAAGCTCCAAAACAAACAATCATGAATCAATCGTAACACAAATGTTACATACAGGTTTCAACAAAACATATATAATCAATGACATAATGAATATATGAACATAAAAGAGAATTGAGTCCTTACACAGGTCATACGAAGCTTCGAGGTCTTGCGATACTAGTCTTACTGACGATGACTCGATGAAAGAATGACTCATACTGTCGTCCAACTATGACGACTCACACAACCCGACTGTCCAGATTGTCATAACCTGACAACCCCACTACTACCGCGTCGGTAGAGCCACATAACTCACATATCAGGGTATCTCACAACCCATGCGCTATGATACCATCTTCTGTAATACCCCCAAAATCCCATTGGGTCATTACAGTGCCATGGGCCCCACGCCAGGAGATCTACCAGGCGAACACGACTAACATACATCAATCTGACCAAAAAGGAAAATGACAGTCCCTACTATGATATCCGACACAATATTCCGACGTGGAATTTCGACGACAAAAATGGGCCTACATGGCCAAAATGAAAATACAACAACATCCACGAGTCTTACTCGGATAACATATAATAACAACGACTGACAAATTAGAGAACACTCCAAACAAACTGACCAACTTGAACACCGAAACAACTTGGGACTAGTATCGCTCGAATGCCTCGTCGCCACCGTCATGCCCTTGTGTCTCAACTCTCTCCTTGTAAACACCTGAAATATGAGAACATGTTCCGCCCCGACGGGGTCAGTCATCCACATAATGAATATCAAATACATGTAGAACATGATATGCATCTGAAGGCAAAATAAACGGTACAACAATGGTATTACGAGATGCTCACAAACTAAGGTAAGAACCGAGCATTCGTGAAACACTATGCCCACGGCATACAATCAGTACATGCTCAAGAGTTTAGAACACAAGTGCCCAACGGAGAATCATCAATATAGAACACAACAACAAATCACCCGAAGGTAAACCAAACGAGAGCTGAAATAAATATGAATCACAATGCCCGAAGGCTCCAATGGAAATACCAAAACATTACAATAGCCTGAAAGCCACTCAGCCGAAGTTGCCAAAATATCACAATGGCCTGAAAGCCAGTCAGCCTAAGCTTCCAATCATCATAATGGCCCGAAGCCAAACAGCCCGAAGCTGTATCACATGAGGGCCGAAGCCACGGCATGTAGCCGTATCACAATGAGGGCCGAAGCCACGGCACGAAGCCGTATCACAATGAGGGCTGAAGCCACGGCACGAAGCCGTGTCACAATGAGGCCATCCAATGACCGTGACCAACTGAACTGTAGGTGTTGGGAAACCAACCGCGAAGGTTCAAGCCCCAAGCTTATCCATAATGAAAGCACTCAGTGACCGTGACCTACTGACTCTAGGTCTTGGGAAATTAACCGTGAAGGTTCAAGCCCCAAACTTACCCATCGAGCACTAGCCGAGACTAGCCTCCAAAACCATTAATCACATACGGTAACGATCATAATATTACTGAATTCACAAGAACTATAGTGTGCTGCCTTGAGTCGATCAACACGATAACAATAACTCACGGATGGGCACCATCCTCGGAGGTCCCAATTCAATACCTCGATTACCTTTAGAACAGCTAATCTATAACAATGATATCACGGATGAGAAATGTCCTCGACAGTCCCAATTCAATACATCGATTACCTTAGAACGGCCAATCGATAACAACGACTCAACAGATGGGAAATGTCCTTGACAGTCCCAATTCAATACATCAATTGCCTTAGAATGGTGAATCAATAACAATGAATCAACGGATGGGAAGTGTCCTCGACAGTCCCAATTCAATACATCGATTGCCTTAGAACGGCCAATCGATAACGACTCAAAAGATGGGAAATGTCCTCGACAGTCCTAATTTAATAATTGATTGCCTTAGAACGTCCAATTGATAACAACAACTCAACATATGGGAAATGTCCTCGGCAGTCCCAATTCAATGCATCGATTACCTTAGAACGGCCAATCGATAACAACTCAATGGATGGGAAATGTCCTCGACAGTCCCAATTTAATACATTGATTACCTTAGAAGGGCCAATCGATAAACAACAATACAATTAGAATAGATGTCCCGGTGCCTTTAATCGACCATCGAAAACAGAGATGATAATCGAGTACGTCAACGCCTTCAGTCGGTCAATATAACATCAGTAGAAAAACACCGATATCAATAGCAATGATCACAACGATATCTCAATAGAACATCAGTCAACAATCATTGATACATCGATACCGCAAACCGGCTATCAACAACAACATAATCCAACAAGTATCTCAATGCCTTGAACCGGAAATTAATGAACAACAATAACATTTGGCCTAACTGCCGAAGGGTATTGTACCGAACAATTCCCTAATATCAACAAACTCATGAAGAGACTACGTCTCGAAATGATACAACATATTTATACCCATATATGATAACATTTATCTCATTGACTAGTACAAGCATAAAACTTGCCTCAAACCGAAGGCGATGCAGTCCTCCAATGAACAACGAACGGCGTCCTCCGACAGTCACAAGCACCCGAACAACCTTGAATGAAATACAATTCATTCAATAACTCAATATCGATCAAAAGCAACATAGTAGACCACTCTGATTCACTCGCGAATCGATCAAACTACACAAACGAATATCATTGTCTTCGACTATGAATTCTAACATCCTCCAATCACCTCAATGATCAATTAACATGATCATTAACAATTCAACAAGGATTATCAAGAACAACATTAAATTGATCATCCTATAATGATAAGATCACCAACATTATCACTATCACCTCAAGAACATCATCAACACAACAAACATGATGTCTAAATGATAATCAATCACCAATTCATCATGAATTCGGATTAATCAACAAGATTAACTCAACCATTTCAAGATTATGATAATCATTACATAATTCATCATAATTCCTTAAAAAAAGGTTATAACCTCTCAAAAACACAACCAACAACATTAATCGTATCAAAGCTATGTTAATCATATAACAATCTTAACATAATCCTTCCTAGACATGATTATAACCTCCAAGTATTCTTAAACATCAAGAATACAATCAAATTCAAGCCATCTACACCAAGTTCTTCATCATAAGTTCATAAAACCATGAAGAATCATACTCTCCTCTAACAAACACCAACTACACGAGGTACTCAACAACAATATCGACATAATCTCGAGATTAATCACAAGATTAAACACATACCTCTTGAAGAAGTGAAGAACAACCTCAAACCATCAAGAAACACTCCAAAATCCAAGTTCCTAAGCTTTAATCCAAGTTATAAGCTCCCAAACAAGTTGAAAGAGGCTGTAATACACTAAGAGATGCATAGGGATGATTTCTAGAGAGAGAAATCGAAAATGGATCATGAGAAAATGAAAGACGAAACATATCTTTATAATCTGCACATCGCATTACGGCCGCTATCCTCCATCCTTAACGTACGTTATCACCTTTATGTAGCGTACGCTACGTTATCCCAGAAACTACTGCCTCAAAATGAAACATGCATTACGTACGCTATAGCATAAGCATTACATACGTAATGCCCTGGCTCCCTCAAAAGGCCAAAATGATCCAATCACATTCAGCCCCACACGCCGAAAGTCAGATGCGATCAGATACCCTGTGTTACGTACGTAACCAATATGGTTTAACGTACGTAACCTGTCACCCTTAACGTATGTAATGCTATGTATGTAGCGTACGTTAGATCCAATATACTTAGCCAAAATCAAACTCCAAACTCACCAAGCAACATCTGATCGGCAACACAATACCGACGACAAGTATAAGTACCAAAAGGTATTTATACTTGTCCAATAAATACGAATCACAATGCCTGAAGGCTCTAATGGAAATACCAAAACATCACAATGGCCTGAAAGCCACTCAGCCGAAGCTACCAAAATATCACAATGGCCTGAAAGCCACTCAGCCGAAGCTGCCAATCATCACAATGGCCCGAAGCCAAACAGCCCGAAGCTGTATCACATGAGGGCCAAAGCCACGGCACGAAGCCGTATCACAATGAGGGCCGAAGCCACGGCACGAAGCCGTATCACAATGAGAGCCGAAGCCACGTCATGAAGCCGTATCACAATGAGGCCATCCAATGACGGTGACCTACTGAACTATAGGTGTTGGGAAACCAACCGTGAAGGTTTAAGCCCGAAGCTTATCCATAATGAGATCACCCAGTGACCGTGACCAACTGACTGTAGGTGTTGGGAAATTAACCGCGAAGGTTCAAACCCCAAACTTACCCATCGAGCACTAGCTGAGAATAGCCTCCAAAACCATTAATCACGTACGGTAACGATCATAAGATTACCGAATTCATAAGAACGATAGTGTGCTGCCTTGAGTTGACCAACACGACAACAATAACTCACGGATGGGCACCATCCTTGGCGGTCCCAATTCAATACCTCGATTACCTTTAGAACACCTAATCGATAACAATGATATCACGGATGGGAAATGTCCTCGACAGTCCCAATTAAATACATCGATTACCTTAGAACGGCCAATCGATAACAACGACTCAACGGATGGGAAATGTCCTCGACAGTCCCAATTCAATACATCTATTGCCTTAGAACGGTCACTCGATAACAACGACTCAACAGATGGGAAATATCCTCGATAGTCCCAATTCAATACATCGATTGCCTTAAAACGGCCAATCGATAACAAAAACTCAATAGATGGGAAATGTCCTCGGCAGTCCCAATTCAATACATTGATTGCCTTTGAACGTTCAATTGATAACAACAACTCAACAGATAGGAAATGTCCTAGGCAGTCCCAATTCAATACATCAATTACCTTAGAACGGCCAATCGGTAACAACTCAATAGATGGTAAATGTCCTCGACAGTCCCAATTCAATACATTGATTACCTTATAAGGCCAATCGATAAACAACGATACAATTAGAATAGATGTCTCGAGGCCTTCAATCGACCCCCGAAAATAGAGATGATAATTGAATACGTCAACGCCTTCAATTGGCCTATACAACATCAATAGAAAAACACTGATATCAATAGCAACGATCACAATGATATCTCAGTCAACAATAACCATCGATACATCGATACTGCAAACCGGCTATCGAAAACAACATAATCCAACAAGTATCTCAATGCCTTGAACCAGCTATTAATGAACAACAATAACATTTGGCATAACTGTCGAAGGGTATTGTACCGAACAATTCCCTGATATCAACAACTCGTGAAGAGACTATGCCTCGAAATGATACAACACATTCATACCCATATATGATAACATTTATCTCATTGACTAGTACAAGTATAAAACTTGCCTCAAACTGAAGGCGATGCAGTCCTCCAATGAACGACGAATGGCGTCCTCTGACAGTCATAAGCACCCGAACAACCTTGAATGAAATATAATTCATTCAATAACACAATATCGATCAAAAGCAACATAGTAGACCACTCTGATTCACTCGCGAATCGATGAAACTACACAAACAAATATCATAGTCTTCGACTATGAATTTTAACATCCTCCAATCACCTCAATGATCAATTAACATGATCATTATGTTCTTAACACTTGTGAAAAACAATTCAACAAGGATTATCAAGAACAACATTAAATTGATCATCCTATAATGATAAGATCACCAACATTATCACTATCACCTCAAGAACATCATCAACACAACAAACATGATGTCTAAATGATAATCAATCACCAATTTATCATGAATTTGGATTAATCAACAAGATCAACTCAACCATTTCAAGATTATGATTATCATTACATAATTCATCATAATTCCTTACAAAAATGGTTATAACCTCTCAAGAACACAACCAACAACATTAATCATATCAAATCTATGTTAATCATATAACAATCTTAACAGAATCCTTCCTAGACATGATTACAACCTCCAAGTATTCTTAAACATCAAGAATACAATCAAATTCAAGCCATCTACACCAAGTTCTTCATCATAAGTCATAAAACCATGAAGAATCATACTCTCCTCTAACAAACACCAACTACACGAGGTACTCAACAACAATATCGACATAATCTCGAGATTAAACACAAGAGTAAACACATACCTCTTGAAGAAGTGAAGAACAACCTCAAACCATCAAGAAACACTCCAAATTCCAAGTTCCTAAGCTTCAATACAAGCTATGAAGCTCCCAAAGAAGTTGAAAGAGGCTGGAATACATTAAGAGATGCAGAGGGATGATTTCTAGAGAGATAAATCAAAAATGGATCGTGAGAAAATGAAAGACGAAGCATGTCTTTATAATCTGCACATCGCATTACGGCTGCTATCCTCCCTCCTTAACGTATGTTATCACCTTTACGTAGCGTTCGCTACGTTATCCTAGAAACTACTGCCTCAAAATGAAACATGCATTATGTACTCTATAGCATAAACATTACATACGTAATGCCAGTTGACTTGGCTGCCTCGAGAGGCCAACATGATCCAATCACGTTTGGCCCCACATGCCTAAAGTCAGATGCAATCAGATACCCTGTGTTACGTACGTAACCAATATGGTTTAACGTATGTAACCTGCCACCCTTAACGTAAGTAATGCTATGCATGTAGCGTACGTTAGATCCAATATACTTAGCCAAAATCAAACTCCAAACTCACCAAGCAACATCTGATCGGCAACACAATACCGACGACAAGTATAAATATTTCGATTCCGAAGTATCTCAATACAATATACATTGTATCAGTCAAATACAACAGCACTTGTACAATTCTAAATGAATACGTACAACACAATAGTAAAATATCCCTGGATATTACATAGAAGTCCCAGGATAGAAATGGGTAATGATAACCATGGACTTCATTACTAATCTGCCAACGACAAGAGGAGGTTATAACACAATTTGGGTGATCGTCGATAGATTGACAAAATCATCACATTTGTCCTGGTTAAAAAGGACGATAGCCTGCAAAAGCTGGCTAGAACTCATATTCGAGAGATTATTCGACTCCATGGAGTGCCAGCAGACATAGTATCTGATAGAGATCCAAGATTTGTATCTCGATTCTGGAAAGTCTTCCACAAGGAATTAGGAACTTTCTTAAGTTTTAGCACAAGCTCTCACCCCCAGACAGACGGGCAATGAACCATCCAAACTCTTGAAGACATGTTGAGAGCATGCGTACTAGACTTTCAAGGAAATTGGGATCATCGCCTACCATTAGATGAATTCACGTATAACAATAGTTACCAAGCTACAATCATAATGGCGCCCTACGAAGCTTTGTACGGGATGAAGTGCCGATCCCCACTCCATTGGGAAAGTGATGAACAGTGGATGGCAAAGACTCAACGAACAGAATCCTCACTAACAAATGTAGATTTGGTAAAAGAGGCCATGGATAAAGTAGAGTTGATTAAAGATAGAATCCGCAAAGCTCAAAGTAGACAGAAGAGCTACACTGATCAACGGGGGAAGGATCTAGAGTTCAAAGAAGGAGATCAAGTATTTCTAAGGTTATCTCCACGAAAGGGACGTATCGCGTCGAGGAAAGGAGGGAAACCTAGTCCTAGATACGTCGGACCATTCAAGATCATTGAACGAATTGGACGGCTAACATACCGCCTTGAACTTCCGAGTAATCTTTATGGAATACACGATGTTTTTCACATCTCGAGGTTAAAGAAATATCATCCAAACCCAACTCAGGTTCTTGCAACAGATATTCCGCCTCTCAAGGAAAACTAACGTCTGAAGAAAGGCCAATCAAAATTCTTGATCGACAAGTGCGAGAACTGAGAAAGAGACGGATCCCTTTAGTCAAGGTCGTTTGGTCAAATCACGCCCGAGAGGATGATGCTACGTGGGAAGCAGAAGACGATATTAGAAAAACCTACCCAGAGCTATTCTAGATGGAATTTGGGGACCAAATTCTTTTAAGGAGGGAAGGATGTAAAACCCCATATTTCCGATAGCATATCATGTGTATGACTTACTATATCATAATGAATTTTAATAAAATAGCAATTTTGCCTCATAGTTCAATATAATTTAGTATTCATTTATTCATTCATTAATTTCGAAATTTATTATAAATCAAATAATCAATTAATTAAAATCAAAGTGAAGTGTTAATTTACCTATTGGGCTATGTACAAACTCTTAAATATAAGTGGACTCACTAAGGGACCATAGAAATTGAATTGAAAATTCAATTAGGGCCCAAGACCAAAGAATAACCCAAACACCTTTAACTTTAACATAACCCAACAAATAACTAACCAATGCCACATGACCCAATCTACACCATTATATAAAAAAAATCAAAGAATAATAATAAATGGCACAAAAATCGGCCATGATGAGTACGAGGTTTGACCCTCCCACTTGTTACCTACACACAAACACTTGTCTTCACCCCTTCTTACACATAGCCTCACCCCATACCTATAAATACTTCCATGCACACTTTGTATTCCTTTATACAAAAAAAAATCTGCACATTCACAAGAGAGAGTGAGAGGCCGAAAATAGAGAAGAAACGGAAGAGAAGAGAAGAAGAGGAAAGGAAGGAGGAAGAAGAAAGTTAGGAGGAAACAAGGTAATGTAGTTACTTACCTTAGCACTTATATATATATATATATATATATATATATATATATAACTTAACTAACTAGTGCTTGAATTTCTTATGTTGGTCTAATGTAGTGAAAAGGGAGGAAGAACTTTCACTACTTCACAAAGACTTAGAATTCCCTCACAACACCAAGCAAACTAGGTGGGTATAAACTTGTTTTTAAACTTATATGTGGAATTTTTTCAAGAAAGGAAGATGCATATTAGTTTGTGTAGTTTATATAATCTTCATTTCTTATGTCATAGGCGTGCATGTTGATTTAAAACTTGTTTGTAATTGAAACTAACCAATTTTGATAATTAGAATGAAATGATTAAAATTTCTTGCAAAATGAGCATTTTGATATTATTAATATTCTAAAAATTATGACCTTGGAGTGATTCATGTGTAAATATATGATTATGCATGTGGGGTTGGATGTCTAAATTGTGGCCTAACAAAAGTTGATTTGACAAAAACGAGCATAAAATGTAATAATGTGAATTTAAAGAAAATTATGGACATTGTTGTTATAAAAATGTAATCTGACTTGGGGTCAGAGAACATAGCATAATTATATGCTTGTCATCTACCCTTAAAATTTTATAAAAAACGGAAATCGTCATAAAAGGAAATTGTGTAATTTCTTAAAAATTATAAACCTATTAGGCAATTTTCGTATATTTTCAGTTTAGAATATCATTGAGACTTAAGAACATGTTTAGTCTCTGTCCTTAAAGTTTTGTAAAAATCAAAACTCGTTTCCGATGTCTACGGGTTAAATATCATAATTTAGGTAAATTTTGGGGTTAAATATAAATTCTTTAAAACTTTGGGGCCAAGAAAATTTTTCTTTCCCTTCTGGACCGAATATATTATGTATTTCGAAATAAATATGATATCTCTAAAAGTTCATAAAGCTCGGAAGTCAATTTAAATTTTGGGGCCAAAATGACATACTAAAATAAAGTTGGGGTCAAATAGTAAATTCCTACAAAATTGAAGTCTAGGACAAATTTTTAATTTAGGGGTCAAAATGACATTTTAAATAAATTCGAGCAAAATTGAAAATTCTGAAATTTCGGTCAGAAACAGAAAATTCTGAAAATCCACTCAACTCTGGAATTCCAAGTTTAACATGAACTCTCCTGTAAGATTTCATCACCATCCGTGTCGAAATTCAAACCTTATAGTCATAAAAATCAAATTTGAAAAATTTCGGGGTATAATTGTAATTTCGGAGATATCAGTCCCGAAACTGAAATTTTGAAAACTCTCCTGATTCTGGGATCAGATAATCATACTTGATGTTCCCATGAAATCTCATGACCGTTCGAGCTAAACTCAGAATGATACAATATAATATTTCTGAAAACTCCAAAAATTAAATTAGGAGAAAGATTATCCTTCACGAAAATATTTAATCCAAACAATAGGTCTTCAACCAAGTCCATAATCTCATAAATGCTCGTGCCACAAAGAAACTTCTAATCCCATTGTATAATTAAATCACAAAGGAACTAAGTGCTATACAAGCAAAGTGCCACGGATGGGACCGCCCTCTAACTCCATCGGGACAAAGTGCCACGTCGACTGATGGGGGCCACCTCTTGAACACGTACGAAATAGAGCGACTGGCCTAATACCCGGGGACCACCTCTTGAACTTGTAGGAGCCACCTCTAGAATCCCAAATCGAGTCGGGACGGTTAGACCGAGTCTTGGATCGAGCAGCGCGGCTGCGGTTCATGAACGAGGCTACCGCTGTCGCCTATTCCCATAACTGAGGAACAGAGTGTTCCGAGGAACCTGGGTCGTAGACTGTGGGATAATCGCGATTATGACATGATTCGGGAGAAAGATCCACGACAGGACATGTCCTGCCCAGATAAGAGATAAGGAAGCACGGCTAATGTGAAGAGCACAAGCTCGATAAAGTGAGGATAAGGCCAACGTTGGGAGTCATATGGAAGAGCTAGGTTCGTAGTCCAAATCGGCGAGTTCCGAGGCTAACTGATTGATTTAATGATTGAATGATTAATTGATTGTTTGCATGATTGAACGTCTGAAATGTTAACCTTATCCATGGGGTTGGATAATTCTTGTTATTAAGCCAATAAGTAAGTCTACTTCTAAAATTGCACAGGTTATTTCAATAAAACTAAGGCTAAGCTTATTTCATCATTCACAAATCGATAAACATGCATCACTCAAAACTTTGAAATAAAAGCAAGCCACACTTGCATACGATCACCCACTTACTGAGACCTTTTGTCTCACCCCGCCGTTTTCTTTTTAAACCAGACTGTGAGCAGATTGATGAAGTCAAAGAAGACCATGACAAAGAGACTGATTAGATCACTCTGCTGTCAAGACTTAGTTTTTGGTTGTTATCTTGAATGTATTGAATAAAGTTGTTTTCCGTACGTGTACTCGTATTGTTATATTTGCTGCAACATTATAAGAAATGTAATTCAGATATTATCTTTTCCTGTATTACCGAATCTTTGGATCATCGGGCTAAGATCATTACCTTGAATTTTATCTTGTCTTTATTGATCTTCCACTATTTATTTCGTGTACTTGCTCCAATAAATCGAATGATCGACCGATGCGTCACGCCCTCGTCCTTCCAGATGTTTTGGGGTGTGACAGAAGTGGTATCGGAGCCCAGTTTGTAAGAAGGACACATACAACAGGCTAACCAGGATAAGATTCTTCAGACTTAGATGGGGTTTCCACTTAGGACGAAGTGAACATATAGAATCGAGACTTAGAGGCCTATGTAATTCTTTTCGAACTCTTCGCTATTTACTTGGATAGCAAAATTCGTTCAGATCTCAAATATTTAGCCAGCTACTTGAGTGTCTATGGCATTCTCAAATCATATCAATTGTTCTACATTCGTCATAATAAATAGGAATCATTCCATTCCGTTGTTCAAATCACGTCACTATTCACTTGGAATAGATAAAATTGAGTAATTTCTTTAAACTCCACTAAACTTCATACTTTCTTTACATGAAGTATTAGTGTATTCATTGGGCGTATTCATTGGGTCATTAAGTTCACAATCTTAATGATTATTCATGCTTGGTTGTCTTATATTGGTTAGAATAGACCGATATTGACTTAGTTGTTTTATTATTTAGATGGACTCAGCAAGGGGTAAGCAACATATTGATGAGACCTAGACTGACTCTGACACTCGACGATTGATTAGCGAGGAGAAGCTACGACAGGCACTAGCTCAGATTGTGAGCGTTAAATTAAAAATTTCTGAAGACTTCCTAAATTAAAAATTACCTCTGATTATAATTAGTTTCGAATTTTCCTAAATTAAAAATTAGCTCCGATTTTTAATTTAACCGATTAAAAATTGAAGTTATGTTATTTATTTCTATTTGATGTTTTTGCTAGAATGTAAGACTGAACGACTTAATTTCATATTTTGGTATGTTATGGCTATGTATTAACGATAAACTTGTTCGAATTTGATGGTCTTTTAATAATAGAATAATCTAGTCTCTAATAGCAACGATTGTCATTTGATATGCACTCAGTTAGTTTTATATATTAACTTGATTCATCAACAAATCTTCAAACAACAACTAACTTTTATCACATTCTATCAACTTATTATAGATGGCCGATAGACGTAGAGGACATCCGCGAGTTAACCTCGATGAACAGCCAAATCAATGAGCTAACAATCACAATCCATCGCCACCGCAAGGCGGGGACGAGAATGATGCTATTGCACAATCCTTAACTCAACTAACAAACTTCCTACATCAACAAGCAACCAATAACCAAACTACTGGCGGGGCGCAAGATCGCGTGCTTGAAAGATTCATGCGCTTCAGTCCACCAACATTTGATGGAGTACCTGGTGACATTAAGGCGGAATCATGGATGGAGAAAATGAAGAGCATATTTAATGCGTCACAGTATACTGACGAGCAACACATATCTTTGGCCACATTCAGACTTGAGGCTGCCGCGCATGATTGGTGGAAGGTTGCTAATGCATGCTGGATAAGAGAGGATCGTGTCAGAACATGGGCAAACTTCCTAACTGATTTTCGAACCTAGTACGTTTTAGCAGCAGCTTGAGAGGCTCGTCGGTATGACTTTTACCATCTGAAGCAAGGGTCTTCGACTGTCGCACAATATGAGGCTCAATTTAATAGGTTATCTAAATATGCGCCTGGGTTAGTGTCAACTGAGGAAGATAAGCTTTATA
The DNA here is from genome assembly GCA_033398695.1 of Orobanche coerulescens. Taxonomy (NCBI): domain Eukaryota; kingdom Viridiplantae; phylum Streptophyta; class Magnoliopsida; order Lamiales; family Orobanchaceae; genus Orobanche; species Orobanche coerulescens. Next base: position 47,645,492 of record CM065814.1, read on the forward strand.
AATTTCCCCGAGGGCTGAGATTCACACTTCAGTGGAGTCTTCTGACTGTTCGCCTGACTACGTTTGCCGAGGCAGTTGAAGCAGCAACTCGAATTGAGATTGGAACAGCAAGATTGGCTCAACAGCAAAACCGACTTTCTGGAAATTCCAAGAGACCTGCGAATGGATCAACAATGAAATCTCCATAGAAATTCCACAAGATAGAAGCGAATGTAAACCCGAGCAGAACGAGAACACAGGTCCCTAACAATAGAGCACCTCCCTGCCCGCATTGCGAAAAGAAAGGGCACAAAGCTAGTGAATGCTGGAAGATGTTGGGGAAGTGCCTGAAGTGTGGCAGCACACAACACCAAATCAAGGACTGCCCGAAAGTGGAAAACCGAACGAATAAACCAGCTACTATGACAAAGTCTGGGAACAATAAGGGAAAGACCCCGGCTCGTGTGTTTGCCCTAGTCGGACAAGAGGGTCCTGGAAACAATGACGTGGTGGAAGATACACCTCTCATATCAAACCACTCAGCACATACACTCATTGATCCAGGGGCATCACATTCATTCATTGCACCACAATTTTCCGAAAAACTAGACGTGCAATTAGACTATCTGCCTATATGCCTTGAAGTGTCTACCTAGTCAATTAACTGATAGGGTGCACAATGCATGTGATATAGTGAGCAGTGGTAACTGCTTTCCTGTGTATTTAGTAATACTCCCTATACTAGAATATGATGTCATTCTAGGAATGGATTGGCTATCAAAACATTTCGCACAATTAGGTTGTCCTTCTAAGATCTTTAGGATTTTCGAACCTTAAAAACCAGTAGTGGAATTGGTTGGGAATGCTAGAATCAATCTAGCACGTATTATATCAGCCGTCAAAGCTAGAAATGCTATTACCAAAGAGGCAACCGAGTTTCTATCTTTCATTATCAACAAACCCAAGAGTAAGATGGGTATAGAAACCACCCGAGTGGTATCCCTATACCCTGACGTATTTCCGAAAGAACTAACCTCCTTGCCACTAGATATAGAGGTTGAATTCAATATCGAGATCATGCCCGAGAAGGCACCCATAGCAAAAGCACCATATCGAATGGCACCATTGGAGCTACAAGAGTTGAAGAGGCAACTACAAAAATTACTCGATGTGGGATTTATTCAACCCAGTGTATCACCATGGGGAGATCCAGTACTGTTTGTTAAGAAGAAGGATGCGACATTAAGACTTTGCATAAACTACTGCGAACAACATCACCGTTAAGAATAAGTATTGACTTCCAAGGATAGATGAACTATTTGATCCACTTCAAGGAGCCACGGTATACTCCAAATTTGATCTTCAACAAGGATACTACCAGTTGAAGATTAAAAATGAAGATGTTCCTAAAACCACATCCCAAACTAGATATGGCCACTATGAGTTTATAGTGATGCCTTTTGGACTCACGAATGCTCCTGCAACATTTATGGATTTAATGCACTCAGTATTTCAACCACATCTCGACCAGTTCGTAGTGATCTTTATTGATGACATAATCATGTACTCCAAATCAGAGAAAGATCATGAGGAACACCTGAGACTAGTGCTAAAAACACTAAGGCGTCACAAGTTGTATGCCAAGTACAGCAAGTGCGAATTCTGGTTGAGGAAAGTGGCGTTTTTGGGTCACATTGTCTCTGAAGAAGGAATTCCAGGGATCCATCTAAAATTGAAGCTATTATGGATTGGAAGAGACCAGAAAATGCCACTGAGATCAGAAGCTTTCTCGGACTTGGGGGTTACTATCATAAATTCATCAAGGACTTCTCAAAGATAGCAGTACCTCTCACCCGACTAACCCAAAAAAATATCAAATTTGAATGGATGGATAAGTGCGAAGCAAGTTTTCAAGAACTCAAGAAGAGGCTTACTACTGCACCAATACTGACACTTCCAGAAGGAACCCATAGATTCGTCGTCTATAGTGATGCCTCGAAGGAAGGCCTTGGTGCAGTACAAATGCAAAATGGAAAGGTAATTGCATATGCTTCCAGGAAGCTCAAAACGCACGAGAGAAACTATACAACCCATGACCTTGAGCTTGCATCAATAGTCATTGCCTTAAAGAAATGGCGACACCATTTGTACGGTGCTGAATTCACAGTGTTTATGGACTATAAAAGTCTCAAGTACCTATTCTCTTTGAAGGAACTTAACCTCCGGGAGAGAAGATGGGTAGAACTTTTAGAAGATTATCTTTGTGAGATTCAACATCATCCAGGAAAGGCAAACGTCGTGGCTGATGCCTTAAGTAGTAAGGCTAGGGTGGCCCGACTAATGGCCCAAGAATGGCAAGCTCTTGAGAAACTACGCTGCCTAAAACCCATTCATGAAGGTACTCGTTTGTTCTGCGGCAACCTTACAGTTAAAACAAAATTAATAGACGACATTTGAGTAGCTCAAGAGAAAGATTCGAAACTTCAAGAATTGAAAGAAAATATCATTAGGGACGAGAGACCCGAGTTTATAATTTCTGAGGACGGAATAGTATGCTTTAAAGAATGAATATGCGTACCTCATGATGACAAACTCAGGAAAAAAATTCTCGATGAAGCACATTGTTCAAGGTATACGGTACACCTGGGAGGTAACAAGATGTATCGAGACCTAAAAAAATTTTTTGGTGGGTAAACATGAAAAACCAAGTAGCTGAATTCGTGGCGCGATGACTCACATGCCAGAGTGTCAAGGCTGAACATCAGCGACCCTCAGGACTACTGCAACCACTAGAAGTCCCATAATAGAAGTGGGAAATGATTACCATGGACTTCATTACTGATCTGCCAACGACAAGAGGAGGTTATAACATAATTTGGGTGATCGTCGACAGATTGATGAAATTATCACATTTTGTCCTGGTTAAAAATGACGATAGCCTGCAAAAGCTGGCTAGAACTCATATCTGAGAGATTGTTCGACTCCATGGAGTGCCAGCAGACATAGTATCTGATAGAGATCCAAGATTTGTATATCGATTCTGGAAAGTCTTCCACAAGGAATTGGGAACTTCCTTAAGTTTTAGCACAAGCGCTCACCCCCAGACAGACGGCCAACGAACCATCCAAACTCTTGAAGACATGTTGCGAGCCTGCGTACTAGACTTTCAAGGAAATTGGGATAGTCACCTAGCATTAGATGAATTCGCGTATAACAATAGCTACCAAGATACAATCATAATGGCGCCCTACGAAGCTCTATACGGGAGGAAGTGCCGATCCTCACTCCATTGGGAAATTGATGACCAGTGGATGCCAAAGACTCAAGGAACATAATCCTCACTAACAAACATAGATTTGGTAAAAGAAGCCATGGATAAAGTACAGCTGATTAAAGATAGAATCCGCACAGCTCAAAGTAGACAGATGAGTTGCGCCGATCAACGATACCCATCATATACTCACGCGCTATGATGTAACCAAGGTAAAAGTGTCGAAGAACGGCATCGTTCCGGTCACAATAGTTTCCAATTTGTTTTCATTCCATTCGAAGCTAATTTGAAGCTTAAGTCCCGAATCCGCGACTTTCTCCAGATCTACCCGTTCTTTGGACAAATACCCACATACTAACCTATTATGATGTAACCAAGGTAAATATGTCGAAGAACAACATTATTCCGGTCAGAATAGCTTCCAATTCAATTTTGTTCCATTCGAAGCTCATTTAAAGCTTAAGTCCCGAATCCGCGATTTTCTCCAGATCTACCCATACATTCGACAAACACCCACCACAAACTCACGTATTACGATGTAACCAAGGTATATGTGTAGAAGAACGGAATCATTCCAGTCAGAATAGCTTCCAATTCGTGTTCTTTCCATTCGAAGCTCATTTGAAGCTTAAGTCCCGAATCCGCGATTTTCTCCAGATCTACTCGTTATTTCGACAAATACCCACCACATACTTACATGTTATGATGTAATCAAGGTAAATGTGTCGAAGAATGGCATCATTCCAGTCAGAATAGCTTCCAATTGGTGTTCTTTCCATTTGAAGCTCATTTGAAGCTTAGGTCCCCAATCCGCTATTTTCTGCAGATCTACCTATTTTTCGACAAATACCCACCACATACTCACGTGTTATGATGTAACCAAGGTAAATGTGTCGAATAATGGTATACTTATGGTCACAATAGCTTCCAATTCGTGTTCTTTCCATTCAAAGCTCATTTAAAATTTAAGTCCCGAATCCGTGATTTTCTCCAGATCTACCTGTTCTTTCGACAAATACCTACCATATACTCACATGTTAAGATGTTACTAAGGTAAATGTGTCAAAGAATGGCATTATTACGGTCAGAATAGCTTTCAACTCGTGTTCTTTCCATTTAAATCTCATTTGAAGCTTAAGTCCCGAATACGCAATTTTCTCCAATTCTATCTGCTCTTCGACAAATACCCACCACATACTCACGTATTATGATATAACCAAGGTAAATGTGTCGAAGATTGGCATCGTTCTGGTCAGAATAGCTTTCAATTCGTGTTCTTTAAATTCTATGCTCATTTGAAGCTTAAGTCCCGATCCACGATTTTCTCCAAATCTACCCATTCTTTCGACAAATGCCCACCACAAACTCATATATTATGATGTAACTAAGGTAAATCTGTCAAAAACGGCATCGTTATGGTCACAATAGCTTCCAATTTGTTTTCGTTCCATTCGAAGCAAATTTAAAACTTAAGTCCCGAATCCGCGATTTTCTCCAGATCTACCCGTTCTTTCGACAAATACTCACCACAAACTCACGTATTATGATAACCAAGGTAAATGTGTCGAAGAACAACATCCTTCCGGTCAGAATAGATTCCAATTCGTGTTCTTTTCATTTCAACCTCATTTGAATGTTAGGTCCCGAATCCGCTATTTTCTTCGCATCTACCCATTCTTTCAACAAATACCCACCAAATACTTACGTACTATGATGTAACCAAGGTAATTGTGTCAACGAATGACATCGTTCCGGTAAGAATAGCTTCCAATATTTTTTTCTTTCAATTTGAAGCTCATTTTAAGTTTAGTCCCGAATCCGCAGTTTTGTCCAGATCTACCCGTTCTTTCGAGAAATACCCACCACATACTCACGTGTTATGACGTAACCAAGGTAAATATCTCGAAGAATGGCATGATTCTGGTCGCAATAACTTCCAATTCATCTTCATTCCATTCGAAGCTCATTCGAAGGTTACGTCCCGAATCCACGATTTTCTCCAGATCTACCCGTTCTTTCAACAAATACCCACCACATACTCACATATTATGATGTAACCAAGGTAAATGTTTTGAAGAAAGGCATCATTCCGGTAAGAAGAGCTTCCAATTCATGTTCTTTCCATTCAAAGCTCATTTGAAGCTTAAGTCCCGTATCCGCGATTTTCTCCAGATCTACCCGTTCTTTTGATAAATACCCACCACAAACTCACGTATTATGATAAACAAGGTAAATGTGTTGGTCATTTGAAGCTTAATTCCCGAATCCATGATTTTCTCTAGATCTATAAATATCCACCACATACTCACATATTATGATGTAACCAAAGTAAATGTGTCGAAGAACGGCATCGTTCTGGTCAGAATAGCTTCCAATTCGTATTCTTTCCATTCGAAGCTCATTTGAAGCATAAGTCTCGAATCCACAATTTTCTCTAGATCTACCCATTCTTTCGACAAATACCCACCACAAGATCACGTATTATGATAACCAAGGTAAATATGTCGAAACACGGCATCGTTCCGGTAAGAATAGCTTCCAATTCATTTTCTTTCCATTCGAAGCTCATTTGAAGTTTAAGTCCCGAATCCACGATTTCCCCAGATCTACTAGTTCTTTAGACAAATACCCACCACATACTCACGTATGATGATGTAACCAAGTTAAATGTGTCGAAGAACAGCATCATTCTGGACAAAATAGCTTCCAATTCGTGTTCTTTCCATTTGAAGCTAATTTGAAGCTTATGTCCCCTGTTGTGTCAGGAATTAACACCTTCCGACCGGCGATCGCCTAGGAGGACCGGCGACCGACTTACTACCGAGTGGCCAAGGCAGATCTGCCGATCAGCGACCAGGCGACCGAGCCTTAACCCAGCGGACATGCTAGACTGGCCAACCGAAGGTCCCAGGACGAATCCCGGTGCCGAGCGATCGACATCAAGACGATCGCCTCTCGGTACTCGGCGACCGACTCCTGGAGATCAACAATCGGGCGACCCTCTCTCGGCATCTGCCGATCAACCCTTGGTGACCGACCTCTCTCGGTACTCGGCGACCGACCCATGGCGATCGACCATTGCCGACCCTCAACACCTGGCCGATGGCGACCTCGGATGATCAACTAGAGACGACCGCCTCATGTCGATCCGCACCGATGGCCATCCAGTCGGCGAAGGCCGAATCTTAAGACAGACACCACGTGCAAAGGCCGAGACAAGATCCGCGAATCTCGGGCCATTGACCACAGCCTGGCAGAATCTCTCCACCAGCCGACAAGCCGCCGAAAGCTGTCAGTAGGGCCGCATGTTGACTGGCTCTGGACACGTTCTGGCTCCTTATTGGACCGCCCAGCTGGCGCCAGCCACTGCATTGGACTTTATACGGACTGCCAGCCTCTTTCTTGGAATTTAGCCCGACAGCCCGGGTGATCGCCCCATTATAATAATGGCCGGCAGACGATCGACACATTATTATAATGGCCGGAAGGCGATCGCCCGCCTAAGGACAAGACCCGGCTGTCCCTATATAAACAAGGCACCCTGCACTTGGACACTTCTTCGACTCCTCTCTGGCATTCTGACATTATACACGTAATACGGAAGAAAACATCAAGCACTTGGCTAATCTCCAACTCTTGGCAACGGCTATCATTCGGTCTTACTTCTCCCGGCCTATCTCATCCAGCAGATTATTGGCGGGGACGAAGAACACCAAGCTTCGCTCAAGAGCCGGATTAACAGAGCCTTTTTACACTCATTGTATTTAGATTTCTCTCATTAATACTTGTATCCACGAATATTTGTATTAATAACATCTCGCGAGAGCATTCAAGCCCGGGCCTAACAAACCCGGCAAATCTTGTATTATTTATCTACTCTCGGAAGTGCTCCCGCAATTGTTGTTTGTTTTCCGTCTTCCAGCAGTATTAATCTTCGGATAAATATTTTGGGCAACAACAATTGGCGCTAGAAGGAGGGCATCCAACCCTCGAATTTTTATACCTACCGTCCCGAAGAACACTCACTGTTCTCGGGGCAGATACTTGAAGTGACACTTACTACACTTCAAAGAAATCCTTCAGAAAATATGTCTTCCGCCTCCGCGTCGAAGAAACCGGCCCGACCCGGCCGGCGGACCCCGTTCCGTCCCGGTCGAGCGCAGCCGATGGTGGAAGGCAGCCGCCGCGGTCAGAGACGCTCGATCCCGTCCCGGGACGGCAGCCCGAGCCGCTCGCTCGATCAGTTCCGAACCAATGAACAGATCGAAGAGGCCATAGCCGCCCTTCAGGAACGACGGAGTGCTCTCGACGCGCCTCCTGCTATCACTCCCTCGGCCGCCCGCCGGAAGTCAGCGAAGCTCAAGGCATTGCCGGCGAGCGATCGCCAGGAGGCTCGCCCGCAAGGAGAGGCGCTCGCGGCCGGGCACGTCTGTCTTCGATCGCACAGGCGGCGACCCGACAGCGGCGGGGAAGTCGGCCCGGCTACGAGGCAGCGGAGTTTGAATCCATCACCGGGAGCTCGGCCTACCCGGCTCCCACAAGGCGATCCACGGCCGCTGGCTCCCGCTCGCGATTCCCGAGGTCGGCGCGGCTGGGTCGGAGGTCGGTACACGATCGCCTCGGCCCCGCTCCCAAAGCCGATCCATGGCGGCCGAGCCGCGGAGATTGCCGCAATGCAACGTCAGATCGACGACGTGAAGGCGCTCCTGCAATCCGGGGCAGGCGCCATGAAGACGATCGCCGTGCCGAGCGAGCCGCTCGCGATCGACATCGAGCTCGCCCCCGTGCAGCACAAGATCGCTCCCCCGCAAACGCCCGTGTACCAGGGGCGATCGGACCCCCAAACATACCTGCACAAGTTCAACATCTACATGACCGGGTGTGGGGCATCAGACGCGACCCGGTGCCGAATGTTCCCTCTGACACTGGACGACCTCGCCCACCGGTGGTACACCTCATTGCCACCTCGGTCCATTGGCTCCTTTAACGAGCTGGCGCACGTCTTCACAGAATACTTCGCCACCAGGGCCGCTCGGCCAGAAGGTCCCCATCGCATGTGGCGGATCAAGCAAGGGGAAGAGGAGTCCGACTCGGACTACATCGACCGGGTTGACGTGATCATCCTCAACGGCGAGCCCGTAAGCGATGAGACCGCCCTCTACGTGGTCCTAGGAGGTTTTCAGGGCTTCTCGCCTATGTTCAGGCATCTCACGAAGACCCTACCGACGACCTACGCAGCCTTCCGGGCTAGAGCCGCAGATTTCCTGTCTAGGCAAAGGCTTCTTCTCAGCCTAGGAGTAGAGCGATCGGCGCCCGTACGACGACCTCCAGTCTCCCAGCCCGATCGCTACTACCCAGCAGAGCCGGAGGACTCGATCCCCGCCTACAGTCCATTTTAAATGAGGGACTAGCTGCCGCCCGATCGCCAGTATCGACCTACGAATAAAGCGATCGGCTGCCGAGCGACGATCGCCAGTCTTCCGGCCAGATCGCTACATCATCAGCAACCCGGTGGACACGATCGCCATCTACAGTCCAGCATATAACATGACGGACTAAGGCATAAGATCGCCTCCACCGCACATCATAAAGCCATGGTCCTGGCAGTCGATGGAACCGGCTGCTTCGGCCATGCAAGGTCCCTTTCGGCCGAGATCGCCCGCCCTTCGTTTAAATACGAGGCCGGCGTAGTCTGAGGGCTCTCAACGTGTCGGTGGACACATGCCACAACCCCGTCTCAACGTACACCGTCGAGGTCGGCCATCTCCATGGCTGGCCGAGGTGGAAGCAGAGCTAACAAGCCGCGGGCGTGGAGTTGATTCATCCGACGCTGCCCCGCGCAAGGACTCCTCTAGACCGAGACCGCACGCCCTTCGTTTAAATACGAGGCGAGGCGCAGCCTAACAGAGGACCCTCATAATAAAGTGAGTCACGAGACACTCATTGTCTTCGCGCACCAAGACACGGTCAGGGAGTCGGTCCATCGATCTCCGCGACTGTGCACGATTCCTCAAACAAGCGAAACCACCAAGTTTCCATGGGGGATCGGCCAATGTTATTTTTGCAGGTACAAGACCGAAAGATAGCTAAGCCAATCGACTATGATAGCCCAAGTCCAAGTCCTAAGTCAGCTCAGATCGCCCGTCCTCATCCGTACACGATCGCCAGCAAGAACCACCTCGCCCCATGTCTTCAACATAGGAGCAAGCTGGGGGGCAATTGTTGTGTCAAGAATTAACACCTTCCGACCGGCGATCGCCTATGAGGACCGGTGACCGACTTACTGCCGAGCGGCCAAGGCAGATCTGCCGATCAGCGACCAGGCGACCGAGCCTTAACCCAGCGGACATGCTAGACTGGCCAACCGAAGGTCCCAGGACGAATCCCGGTGCCGAGCGATCGACATCAAGACGATCGCCTCTCGGTACTCAGCGACCAACTCCTGGCGATCAACAATCGGGCGACCCTCTCTCGGCATCTGCCGATCAACCCTTGGTGACCGACCTCTCTCGGTACTCGGCGACCGACCCATGGCGATCGACCATTGCCGACCCTCAACACCTGGCCGATGGCGACCTCGGATGATCAACTAGAGACGACCGCCTCATGTCGATCCGCACCGATGGCCATCCAGTCGGCGAAGGCCGAATCTTAAGATAGACACCACGTGCAAAGGCCGAGACAAGATCCGCGAATCTCGGGCCATTGACCACAGCCTGGCAGAATCTCTCCACCCCGGTAGGCAAGCCGCGAAAGGCATCGGTAGGGCCGCATGTTGGTAGCTCTGGACACGTTCTGGCTCCTTATTGGACCGCCCAGCTGGCGCCAGCCACTGCATTGGACTTTATACGGACTGCCAGCCTCTTTCTTGGAATTTAGCCCGACAGCCCGGGTGATCGCCCCATTATAATAATGGCCGGCAGACGATCGACACATTATTATAATGGCCGGAAGGCGATCGCCCGCCTAAGGACAAGACCCGGCTGTCCCTATATAAACAAGGCACCCTGCACTTGGACACTTCTTCGACTCCTCTCTCGCATTCTGACATTATACACGCAATACAGAAGAAAACATCAAGCACTTGGCTAATCTCCAACTCTTGGCAACGGCTATCATTCGGTCTTACTTCTCCCGGCCTATCTCATCCAGCAGATTATCGGCGGGGACGAAGAACACCAAGCTTCGCTCAAGAGCCGGATTAACAGAGTCTTTTTACACTCATTGTATTTAGATTTCTCTCATTAATACTTGTATCCACGAATATTTGTATTAATAACATCTCGCGAGAGCATTCAAGCCCGGGCCTAACAAACCCGGCAAATCTTGTATTATTTATCTACTCTCGGAAGTGCTCCCGCAATTGTTGTTTGTTGTCCGTCTTCCAGCAGTATTAATCTTCGGATAAATATTTTGGGCAACAACATCCCCAATCCGCTATTTTTTGCAGATCTACCTATTTTTTCGACAAATACCCACCACATGCGTGTTATGATGTAACCAAGGTAAATATGTCAAAGAACGGCATCGTTCTAATCAGAATAACTTCCAATTCGTGTTCTTTCCATTTAAAGCTCATTTGAAGCTTAAGTACCGAATCCGCAATTTTCTCCAAATCTACCTATTCTTCGACAAATACCAACCACATATTCACGTATTGTCATGTAACCAAGGTAAATGTGTCTAAGAACAGCATCGTTCTGGTCAAAATAGCTTTCAATTCGTGTTCTTTCAATTCTAAGCTCATTTGAAGCTTAAGTCCCGATACGCGATTTTCTCCAGATCTACCCATTCTTTCGACAAATACCCACCACAAACTCTTATATTATGAGGTAACCAAGGAAAATATGTCAAATAACGGCATCGTTCTGGTCACAGTAGCTTCCAATTTTTTTCGTTCCATTCAAAGCAAATTTGAAGCTTAAGTCCCGAATCCGTGATTTTCTCCAGATCTACCCGTTCTTTTGACAAATACCTATCACATACTCACATGTTATGATGTAACCAAGGTAAATGTGTCGAATAACGACATCATTCCAGTCATAATAGCTTCAAATTCGTGTTATTTCCATTCAAAGCTCATTTGAAGCTTAGGTCCCGAATCCGTTATTTTCTGCAGATCTACCCGTTCTTTCGACAAATACCCACCACATACTCATGTGTTGTTATGTAACCAAGGTCAATTTGTCGACCGGTCACAATATCTTAAATTCATGTTCTTTTCATTCGAAGCTCGTTTGAAGCTTAAATCCCGATTCCACGATTTTCTCCAAATATACCCGTTCTTTCCACAAATACCCACGACATACTCATGTGTTATGATGTAACCAAGGTAAATGTGTCGAAAAATGGCATTGTTCATGTCAGAATAGCTTCCAATTCGTATTCTTTCCATTCGAAGATCATTTGAAGCTTAAGTCCCGAATCCGTGATTTTCTCAAATTATACCTGTTCTTCGACAAATTCTCACCACATAATCACGTATTATGATGTAACCAAGGTAAGTGTGTCGAAGAATGACATCGTTCTGGTCAGAATATCTTCCAATTCGATCTCTTTCCATTCAAAGCTCATTTGAAGCTTAAGTCCCGATTCTGCGATTTCTCCAAATCTACCCATTGTTTCGACAAATACACACCACAAACTCATGTATTATGAAAACCAAGGTAAATGTGTCACTCATTTGAAGCTTAAGTCCTGAATCCGCGATTTTCTCCAGACCTACCCGTTCTTTCCACAAATACCCATTGCATACTCACATATTATGATGTAACCAAGGTAAATGTGTCCAAGAACGGCATCATTCCCATCAGAATAGCTTGCAATCCATGTTCTTTGCATTCGAAGCTCATTTGAAGCTTAAGTCCCGAATCCGAGATTTCTCCAGATCTACCCGTTCTTTCGACAAATATCTACCAAAAACTCATGTATTATGATAACATGGTAAATGTGTTGAAGAACGGCATCGTTCCGGTCAGAATAGCTTCCAATTCGTATTCTTTCCATTCGAAGCTCATTTGAAACTTAGGTCTCGAATCTATTATTTTCTTCGGATCTACCATTCATTAGACAAATACCTACCACATACTTAAGTACTATGATGTAACCAAGGTAAATGTGTTGACGAACAGCATCGTTCCGGTAATAATAACTTTCAATTTGTTTTCTTTCCATACTAAGCTTATTTGAAGTTTAAGTCCCGTATCTGCGATTTTGTCCAGGTCTACCTGTTCTATCGACAAATACACACCACAGACTCATGTGTTATAATGTAACTAAGGTAAATGTGTCGAAGAATGGCATTGTTCTGGTCACAATGGCTTCCAGTTTATTTTCGTTCCATTCGAAGCTCATTCGAAGCTTAAGTCCCAAATCTGCGAGTTTCTCCAGATCTACTCGTTCTTTCGACAAATACCCACCGCATACTCACATATTATGATGTAACAAACCTAAATGTTTCGAAGAAAGGCATCATTTCGGTCAGAGTAGCTTCCAATTCGTATTTTTTCCATTAGAAGCTCATTTGAAGCTTGAGTCTCAAATCCGCGATTTTCTCCAGATCTAACCGTTCTTTCGACAAATACCCACCACAAACTCACGTATTATGATAACCAAGGTAAATGTGTTGCTCAGTTGGAACTTAAGCCCGAATCTGCAATTTTCTCCAGATCTACCCGTTCTTTCGACAAATAACGACCACATACTCACATATTATGATGTAACCAAGGTAAATATGTCGAAGAATGGCATCGTTGCAGTCAGAATAGCTTCCAATTCGTGTTCTTTCCATTCGAAGCTCATTTAAAGCTTAAGTCTCGAATCCGCGATTTTCTCCAGATCTACCTATTCTTTGGATAAATACCCACCACAAACTCATGTATTATGATAACCAAGGTAAATATGTCGAAGAACGGCATCTTCTGGTAAGAATAGCTTCCAATTTGTTTTCTTTCCATTCGAAGCTCATTTGAAGTTTAAGTCCTGAATCCGCAATTTCTCCAGATCTACCCAATCTTTTGACAAATACCCACCACATACTCACGTATTATGATACAACCTAGTTAAATATGTCGAAAAAAGGCATCAGTCCGGTCAGAATAACTTCCAATTCATGTTCTTTCCATTCGAAGGTCATTTGAAGCTTATGTCCCCAATCCGCGATTTTCTCCAGATCTACCTGCTCTTTCGACAAATACCTACCACATACTCACATGCTATGATATAACCAAGGTAAATGTGTCGAAGAATGGCATCGTTTCGGTCACAATAGCTTTCAATTTTTTTTTGTTCCATTCGAAGCTAATTTGAAGCTTAAGTTCTGAATCTGCGGTTTTCTCCAGATCTACCCATTCTTTGGACAAATACTCGCATACTCACATATTATGATGTCACCAAGGTAAATATGTTGAAGAACAACATCGTTCCAGTCATAATAGCTTCCAATTCATTCTTGTTCCATTTGAAGCTCATTTAAAGCTTAAGTAGCAAATTTGTTATTTTCTCCAGATCTACCCATTCATTTGACAAACACCCATCACAAACTCATGTATTATGATGTACCCAGGGTAAATGTGTAGAAGAATGGCATTGTTCCGGTGAGAATAGGTTCCAATTCATGTTCTTTCCATTCGAAGGTCTTTTGAAGATTAGGTCCCGAATCCGCGATTTTCTCCAGATCTACCCCTCCTTTCGACAAATACCCAGCACATACTCACGTTTTATGATGTAACCGGGGTAAATGTGTCAAAAATGGCATCATTCCGGTCATAATAGCTTCCAATTCATGTTCCTTCCATTTGAAGCTCATTTGAAGCTTAAGTCCCGAATCCGTGATTTTCTCCAAATCTACCCGTTCTTTCGACAAATGCCCACCAAATACTCACGTGTTATGATGTAACCAAGGTAACTGTGTCGAAGAACAGCATCATTCTAGTCACAATAGCTTCCAATTCATTTTCATTCCATTTGAAGCTCATTTGAAGCTTAGGTCCCAAATCCGCGATTTTCTCCAGATCTACACATTCTTTCGACAAATACCCACTACATACTCGCGTGTTATGATGAAACCAAGGTAAGAGTATCGAAGAACAGCATTGTTCCAGTCACAATAACTTCCAATTTGTTTTTGTTCCATTCGAAGTTAATTTGAAGTTTAAGTCCTGAATCCGCAATTTTCTCCAGATATACCCGTTCTTTCGATAAATACCCATCACAAACTCTCGTATTATGATAACTAAGGTAAATGTGTCGAAGAACGGCATCATTCCGATCAGAATAGCTTCAAATTCGTGTTCTTTCCATTCGAAACTCATTTGAAGATTAAGTCACGAATCCCCTGTTTTCTTCAGATCTGCCCATTCTTTCGACAAATACCCACCACATACTCGCGTGTTATGATGTAAGCAAGGTAAATGTCTCGAAGAATGGCATCATTCCGATCACAATAGCTTCCAATTCGTGTTCTTTCCATTCGAAGCTCATTAAGCTTAGGTCCCAAATCCGCTATTTTCTATAGATCTACCTGTTCTTTCGATGAATACCCACCACATATTCACGTATTATGATGTAACCAAGGTAAATATGTCGAAGAATGCCATCGTTCCAGTCGGAATAGATTCTAATTCGTGTTCTTTCTATTCGAAGCTCATTTGAAGCTTAGGTCCCAAATCTGCTATTTTCTTCAGATCTACCCATTCTTTTGACAAATACACACCATATACTCACGTGTTATGATGCAACCAAGATAAATGTGCCGAATAACGGCATCGTTCCGGTCACAATAGCTTCTAATTCATGTTCTTTTCATTCGAAGTTCATTTGAAGCTTAAGTCCCCAATCCGCTATTTTTTCCAGATCTACACGTTCTTTCGACAAATACCCACCACATACTCACGTGTTATGATGTAACCAAGGTAAATCTGTCAAAGAACGGCATCGTTCTGGTCAGAACAACTTTTAATTCGTTTTCTTTCCATTTGAAGCTCATTGAAGCTTCACTCCTCAATCCGCAATTTTCTCCAATTCTACCCATTCTTTCGACAAATACCCACCACATACTCACGTATCATGACGTAACCAAGGTAAATGTGTCTAAGAACGGCATCATTCCTGTCGGAATAGCTTCCAACTCATGTTCTTTCCATTCAAACCTCAATTGAAGCTTAGGTCCCGAATCCGTTATTTTCTGCAGTTCTACCCGTTCTTTCGACGAATACCCACCACATACTCACATGTTATGATGTAACCAAGGTAAGTGTTTCAAAGAATGGCATAGTTGTGGTCACGATATCTGAAAATTTGTGTTCTTTCCATTCGAAGCTCGTTTGAAGCTTAAGTCCCGAATTTGTGATTTTCTCGAGATCTACCCATTCTTTCGACAAATACCCACCACATACTCATGTGTTATGAGTAAATTTGTTGAAGAACGGCATCATTCCTGTCAGAATAGCTTCCAATTTGTATTATTTCATTCGAAGCTCATTTGAAGCGTAAAGTCCCGAATTCGTGATTTTCTCAAATTCTACTTGTTCTTCGACAAATACCCACCACATAATAACGTATTGTGATGTAACCAAGGTAACTGTGTCAAAGAGCGGCATCGTTCCAGTCAGAATAGCTTCCAATTCG
The DNA here is from genome assembly GCA_033398695.1 of Orobanche coerulescens. Classification (NCBI taxonomy): domain Eukaryota; kingdom Viridiplantae; phylum Streptophyta; class Magnoliopsida; order Lamiales; family Orobanchaceae; genus Orobanche; species Orobanche coerulescens. The sequence continues at coordinate 47,661,369 of CM065814.1, forward strand.
TGCTCTTTCCATTCGAAGCTCATTTGAAGCTTAAGTCCCGAATCCGCGATTTTCTCCAAATCTACTCGTTCTTTCGACAAATACCCACCACAAACTCACGTATTATGATAACCAAGCTAAATGTGTCACTCATTTGAAGCTTACGTCCCGAATCCATGATTTTCTCCAGACCTACCCGTTCTTTCGACAAATACCCATCACATACTCACATACTATGATTCAGAATAACATCCAATCCGTGTTCTTTCCCTTCAAAGCTCATTTGAAGCTTAAGTCCCGAATCTGTGACTTTCTCCAGATCTACCCGTTCTTTCGAAAAATACCCGCCAGAAACTCATGTATTATGATAACCAAGGTAAATATGTTGAAGAACGGCATCGTTCTGGTCAGAATATCTTTTCATGTTCTTTCCATTCGAAGCTCATCTGAAACTTAATTCCCGAATTCGCTATTTTCTTTGGATCTGCCCGTTGTTTCGATAAATACCTACCACATACTTACGTACTATGTGTTAGGAGTATGCCCTCGAATGCCACTCAGGGGATGTTAGAGTGAGGGCATTGTACTAGTTATTATGTAAACCATTATCAGAAGGCAATTGTACGTTTCTTTATTTACTGGTAGTCACTGGCATTCCTGACTCGTAAATATATATATATAGAAACCAGTCCGTTTATTTGAGAGCAAAACATTTCACTCCTTATTGGAAAAGGGGATCGGCACTGGAAAGTTTATGGCTCAAATACTTAATCGTTTGCAAGTCGATGAAACTTGACTGGGCGTTAAGTTTATGTGAAGACTTGTATGATGTGTTTTTTGACTTGAAGAGTGCCTGTCGAACACTAATAGTTAGTGGGAACATACGTTATAGGTATGCTAATGGGATTAGTATACTCGAACCGACTCACCCTCAATTCGTCACATGGATTCTCTCCGGGACAGTCAATGATAGAATCGTAAGGTTGTGAAAGGTTTTCGTGAACCTTGGACTTGAGGATTTAGTAGGGATGTGCTTGTGACATTAAGATTTTCATTAGAGTAGTTCGAACGAGAAAACTGGAAGGTGGGGGTCAACCTCGACGTGCATCTTGATGGGCAAATAGCAGGTTCTACTGAATACCAAGATAGAATTCTTTCTCCTGTTAGTGAACGGGTTTTAAGTCCTTTGCGGTTATTGACAAATGAGATCATAAGTCTTTGGCCAAAGCATTGGAGCTACTTATATTGGATACACGAGAGCTCGATGATCTCGATTTGCATTAACTCATACGTAGCGTCAAGTACAGATAGGGTTTGACTGATCGTGACCCTATAAATTGATCGGGACATTTGAAAGAAGGGTTTATACGTATACTGGTATTCACGATAGAAATGTTTTGGAATGATCCCCATCATTCGTTCTCAGTTAGGGTATAGTGTAGGCCGCTAAGCTGGCTAGGTAATAAAGATGTTCGGATCGAGAAAGTTCATACATAAATCTAGTTAGCCGACATCTTTACAAAACCTCTCAGCACAACCAGATTCTGTATGCTTCAACAAGAATTAGGAATCTTACAGCCTGACTCCCTATAAGTTTTTACAAGGGAGTTGAATCCAAACAATATGGGATTGCTGTAAGAATTGAATCCTGTATGTACCTTTTAAAGGGGAACGCTGTATTATTCGCAGATACAACACACACACTATGGGACTTCAATTAACTTTATATTATTATTATTATTATTATATTCGTACTAAAAACAGTTTTTAGTCCACGTGCCCTGTTTCAAAATTCAAACATTTTATTATTTAATGCTTAACATGACATCTGGCCTTCACGATCTCAAAACCACGGTATTAATGATTTCAAACTGCCGTTTTGATCAATAAGGGAAGCCAAGCTGTCAGAAGTGGGACAGGTTATCATTTCAAAATAGATGGATAAGAGGTACCAGTTACTCTCAGACCATCCTATTGGTTCATTCAAAAGATGGTTCCCATCCCTTAAGTATGATCGTTCACTGTTTGTAACCCTAATTTTTCCCCGCACACTATAAAAGGACTGTATCGTGCTCCCTTCGACTCTTTACGCTTTCTGCAAAATTAAACGAGTCTCGATCATACAACCTATATACTTTCTGCATACTTACTGGATTCTATCTTCATTTCTTCAAAGTTCTATATGTAATCAATGGCAACTTCACAGAATTCTTCTCAGTCCATGAAGAAGAGAGACAACATCATCGATGGGTGAATCTTCGCTAGAGTTGTTGTAATGGAAAGAATCAATCTTGAAACCGAGGACTCTTATGGCATGGAACTTGCCATTTCCAGAATCAAGCAACAAGGCTTGTATCTCCTTGGAAGCCAGCACCCTGAGCTCTACGATGAGCATATTGTGGAGGAATTATACCTTGATGCCTCCATCAAGTTCTTTTCTTTAAAAATAGGAGGAGATGTCTCTTACATCACGGCTACCATTCGCGGAATTGAGATCTCCATGAACTGTGAGCTTCTGGAATGCTTGTTCAGGCTGCTATCTGATGGCCTGAAAATGGAGGAGCTGGAGACCTTCGGGTCGGAGGAACTGTTTACGGCCTACTATGGGCTATTTACTGGTGACGGTTCTGACAAGAATGTCCACTCGTCATGTCACAAAATGCAATTTTGCCTGTCGTATGTGTGTCTTCATGATTTTTGCTTCCGGGTTGTCGAGAACGGACCAGAGCATTCAAGATGTGAACTAACCTTCACTTTAAGATGATTGTAGCTATCATGTCCGGCGAAAGGGCCAATTGGTGCCAATTTGTTCTGAAGAGGATATAGGAAGAGGCCGCCAAACAAGCAACTCAGAAGAAATCATTTGGCCTCATCCTCAACTTGATTCTAACTCGTTGTGGAGCACCACAGTTTACGAATTCCAAGAAGATTGGCCCTAGAAACTTCATAGGAGGAAGCAAGCCCTCTGTTTACAACAAAGACGGCTTGATTGCCACAAGACCTATCCCCAGACAGCTGTCCATTTCAAGTAACCCCAGGGATGTTATTATCAAGGCTACTAGTGAGCAAAAGAAGAAAAGAAAAAGAAGTGTCTCCGTTAGCAAATCACCTGAGGCTGCAGAGAAGCCGAAGAAGAAGCTAAAAAGAGATTCAAAAACCAAGGCTACAGTGGCTACAGTGGTCACTGTAGATGTCCCAACAATGGCTACCCCTTCAGAAGAAATGATTGCTGCACAAGCTGCAGATCCCGAGCCAATGGCGGCTATGACGGATGATCAATTATTTGCCAAGTTAGAGGGCTCTGGCAAGTCGGCTACCCCCATGGATCCAAAAGCCACCTCTCCTGTAAGGGAACCCACACCCATACAGGATGCCACTCCCATCGGGGTACCATCCCCTATTAGGGATCCCTCTCCCATCAAGATACCGACCCCTATTCGGGATTCTTCTCCAAAACAGGCTCCCACACCTGTTGCGGATCCCATCCCTACGGTATACCCAAATACTGTAAGAAGTCCCTCCCCTTCAACTCTAATAAATGAAACTCTTCTCCAGGTACACATTCAACAAGCCTTTGAGCGCTTTGTCACTTGGAATTACTACAGGGTCGCTCCGTATGATGTCCTGTACAACTGGGAAGAGTGGAAGGACGAGGAAAGTTTTGCTCTGCAAGTTACGGATACCCATGATATCCAAGTCTTAATTCAATGGGAAAACCACTTTTGCCGTTAGGTAATTTCCAATTATTCTCTGGAAAAAGAAAAGACTCGATTGAAAAGGAAGTCAAAATACGATGACAAAGCCCCTTCGGACAGCCACAAGTCCGACCCCTACTCAGATGCCGATGATGATGATCTACAGGCCGGTCTGAGGATCAGTCGAGAAGAGGCACGAGAAGGAGAAATGGCCCGAATGCATAACCAACAGGGTCATGGGACCTCTGCCAGACATCAATCCCCCAACCCCCAACAGGAAGCTGCTAAGGACAATAAGGATGAATCAGTCCCTCCTGTACATCAGTCATCCCAAGATGAACAAGCATGCACGATTCGACAAGAGGAACAGTCCATCTACCGAAGCAGGCGGAAGCTGAGAGTCAACAGAAGGATTCAGTCCCTCCTGTACGCCCGACTAAAGACATACCAATCGATCAGGAGGAATCAGTCCCTCCTGTTCCCGAGACTGAAGAATCCGCACAACCTTCCGAAGCACCTGCCGCTGCTGAGCCATTGCAAAATGCCCCTGCATCCCCCATCTCTGTGAGCTCCAAGTCAGATTTCGATGACTGATTCTTTCCTGACAATAGACTACGACGCCCTAATCAAAATGTGGTTATTCATCAACTCAACGAGCCTAGGGATGAAAAATTAGCGCACCCTGGCTCCCCACGAACTGAGGCCTAGATAGAGCAAAATCAGCCACCAAACAGTCTTCATGCAGAATGCAGTAAAGGCACTGTATGATGTTGGAAAAGAGCTCGATTGGATGCGAGAGACTGCCTAGGATGAGCTGTTTGGTTTGAAAAAGGAAGTCACCAAGGTTGAAGACGCATTTCACATACTGCCTAGTACATTGTGGCAAGCGCTTATTCAGCTACAATAGCTCCAAGAGAAGATCCTAAAGCAAGAACAGGAGAAGCTCCGAGTATCCGAAGCCAAAACTATCGCTTCCCTCTAAGAGAGTGGATCCAGACTGTCAGGACATGATCAGAAAATAGATGACATGTATTTTGTCCTCAGTACTCTTGTTGACAAAATCATGAATCTGGAGACCAAATAGAACAATGCTATGCAGATCCTAGAAAGGATTGATGCTAAGTTTACAGATCTTGATGATTCCAAAAAGGAGGAAGAATCCATAGAGGCTGTCTGGTAATGGGGGATTGAAAGAGAGAGATCGACGCTGCACTAGAGGAAAGCGTCGCTGCTGCAATTGGCCGGATGGCCACACCTGCAAAAGGATATAGGGTATCTGGTTCTCGTCCATAGTTCCATGATCCCAATGTACCCTGGAAGAAAAACGTACAGAAACCAGCCGAGATTCCTCTGGCAACCCACCGTCAGCCTATAGATGATGAAGTGAAGAATTGGAGGAAGAACGAACTGATGAGGTACTTTGTTAAGCTCATCAGGGTGTCCGCCATTTTCAACAAATCAAAATTGCTGGCGGATGCTGCAGAAGAATTCTCAAAGATGCTAGCAGAAGGAAAGCTTCCTATGCAAGTACTGATGAGGTCAAGGCATCGAAAAGGTGATCGGCTCACCCATCCTGACGACTGAATACTTGCATTCGACCAATCTTCTGAAGGAAAAGCAATCTACCTATATCGAGGCAGGGATTCCCTAGAAAATTGGTGGAGAGGAACCGAGAATGATCCTAACAGGAGACCGTGGAGGTATTCTCAATATAGAAATTAGCATAACCCTTCTCCCTATTTTTGTTCTATCTATGCAGTACACACTCTCTATATTATTTTTGCTTTTTCATTTTAGGCTAAGTACTGAAGATCAGATTATTCGACAGAAGACCAAGAGTCTGCCTCTCTGGATCAAGAAATTATCTTAAAGAGGTTTTGGCATTATCAAAAAGGAGGAAATTGTTGGGATAAACAATCCTGTTTTGATAAAGTGCCAACATATAGTAAATAAGTCGATAGAATCAAAGTACCACTTAGTATGGAAGCTGTCTGGAATCTTCATACATCACGTCCATACAGTATCAAAGAGTTCGTCTATCCTACAGAGCCTAAAGCTACAGCAAAAGACATGCGTCGAATACAGCAACCAAGCTGTAAGATGTTTTACTTAGGAAAAGTAAAACACATCCGACAGGCCCGATTAAAGAATGCTTTAGACCGTTTTGAAATACATTTGTTGATTTATAAAGTATTCACAGTTAAAGTGGCATTTATTGCTGATAGGACAACATTTAATGCAGCTAGAGAGAGACAAGTCTGAACGCTTCGAAGAGCATTTAATGCGAAGACAGAAAGCATGTCTGAAGCATTAAATGCGATCTGCTCTAATTCAAACTTTCAGCAGCTGCCAATCAAGAGTCAGACGTCAACATCTCACCTACTGCAACGACTTTATTTATAACGGATACATTTATAAGGTTATAAATACCCCCAAGCCAGAGGACTTAGCCAAGTGAAGCAATTCATTATCATGAAAGTTCTGATAAATAACTCTGACATTCTAGCGATTATTAAGTAGTATATTTCGTGAGCATACAACAAGTATTCAAGCAAAGAAATATACAAGTCCTCAACAAGAACAGCACAAGCATACAACTATCATTTATCAAAGATCAAGCTGCTATTCAGAGAACTCTACCTTTACCGTTGAGAAAACCATCAGCCCTGTGTGGACAGAAGATCCTTGCATTTTCCGACTTGTGTGAAGAATAGCATTGTAGACTAAGCTTCAAACCGTGTGTGAAGAAGCAAGTCAAGAAAGAGCTCAACCCAATCTGTGTGAACGGCCCAAATCTCTGGTCATTGTATCAATCTGTGTGAACGATAAACAGACAGGTTTAGTTAGAGTCACGTAGTTGTGTACGTAGTGATTATAATAACATTCTACTCCTATGTGGTGGACCAGTGGATGTAGAGGGGTGTACCTCGAACCACTTTAAATTGCGTGTTATTACCTTCTTTATTGTTTTCATAAATGTGATTTATTTACAAGTATACATTGCAAAACCATGTATGCACTAAGCTATCAGGAGAACCTAGTTGCTGTATTTACAGCAACTCACTTAAACAAACTTCCGCTACGCACTCAAATTCAAAAATCGTACAGCTAGTTGTACTATCATTTTCCAAGATGTATTCTGTATACTTAGTGGCCAACAAAGTCCATATACATCAGTATGTACTGGGCCTAATAGATCACTAGCCCATTCTCCATGACCGGTGAAAGGATTCTTCGTCATCTTGCCCAATAAACAAGATTCGCATGTCCCATATGATTCATAGTCAAAAGAGTCTAAAAGTCCATCATTGTGGAGTTTAGAAATGCGTTTCTCATTTATGTGACCAAGTCGACAGTACCATAATTAAGTGAGATTAGAATCATTGAGCTTAGGTTTTTTGGATGTAATGTTACAGACTTCCAAAGTGTTGGACTCATCTAAATCAATATTGTAAAACCCAGTATATAATTTTGCGTACCATAAAGCAAGTCATCAAAGAAAATCCGAATAATCTTATTCTTAATAAGAAAACTTTAACCTTCATAATCTAATGTAGTAACTGAAATAATATTCCTATTCGTAGTAGGAACATAATAGCAATTGTTCAAAAACTAACAAAAGACCATTGGGTAAAACTAGATCATAAGTTCCTACGTCTAGTGCAACAACTTTTTAATTGGCAACTTTTGACTTACCCTTGCACTTGCCTTTGTTCTTGAAGGACTTCCCTTTGCTGACCATCAGCATAGTTTCTTCTTAATATTCTGCTCAGCTGTTTTAAGCATCCCATGCAGATCATCAATGGACTTCTCCATTTTATTCATATTATAATTCAAAATGAACTGACCGAAACTATCGGGCAATGAGCTTAGGATCACATCCGTGGAGTACTCTTTAGAAAGTGGAAAACCAAGCCTATCAAGATGATTAATATATCCCTACATCTTGAGTACATGAGCGCTGACAGATGTTCCCTCAACCATCTTGCAAGCATACAACACTTGAAAGGTCTCATACATATCTTGCCTAGCATGCTTCGAGAAAGTTTCCTTGAGGTGAGCATTAAGCTCATAAGCCTCCATTTCTTCCATATTCTTCTGAAGTTATGGACAAATGGAAGCCAACATAAGACAACTGACATCAATGGAATCATCACAATGTTCCTTTCATTTATCTTTTGTTGCTTAGTTAGCATTATCAGTAGGCTCATTGGGAATTTCTTCCTCAAGAACATACAACTTTCTTTCTTACTTGAGAACTATTCTCAAGCTCCGGATCCAATCCAGATAGTTTCTGCCGTTTTCTTTGAGATTGTCCTTATCAAGGCCGGATCGCAGTGAAATGGTGGACGTGTTGTTTGATGCCATTCTATTATCTGCAAAATTCAATAGGCAAAGTATTAAGTCACATTATATTATTTCTCCAAAAATACTCCGACTAAAACAATGTACACTCAATTTTACAACATTTGTAATTTTAGTGGGCTAAGACCCCATCTTGCATAATTCTAAATTCATCTTTGGCATGACGCCTAGAATTGAGCTACTTTAGGTGGATAACTCTTTATCGACTACATCATATATAACTCTTAGATTATATTTATGGGATTTGGCATCTTATGCCCAAGCATGTTATAATCTCATCTTATGCCTTAAGGTTCAAAACTATTTTGAATTCTTAGTTCATTAAAACATATAGGTATCACCATTACCCATCATACCTTACCAAGATAATCCGAGCACCCAGCTTTGGCATGACCTGCTCAAGATGATCGAAGTCTTGATAGGTGTTTTAATTGAACAGCATTAAAAAATTTTAACGAGGGGTTTTATGGTATGTAGCATGTCTATATTGGCTAACATACATCTAAACATACATAGCATCACATACATGAATAAATTTAAACATGCATAGCATCACATGACATAATAAATATAGGACTGTGTATAGCATGACCATAATCATAACGTGATTTTTATGAGCCAACATGAAAATCACAAAGGTCAATCTAAAGGGTATACTTGGTCTTGATTGATCTTCCAACTCCTTGGAACATCATACGCGACCAATTGGCCCCTCGAGTCATTCCTTCGTCTCCTTCTTGTCTTCATTTCATTAATGTAAAATACTACACTAGCACAATTAAATTACAAGAGGGCAAACGACACACATGCCATAAATTATAACAATATATTAAAAGACGACTCGCGGGCCGTAAAAACCAATTCATATTAAACGACACACAGACCGTAAAACTAACCCAAAATTAAATTGAAACATCCAATCACATTGGTCAATTTATGGTCATGCCACACACCAAACATATACTAAAATTAATCATCACATAATTAATTAATCATACTATTAAAATTAATTATCACATAATTAATTAAACAGAATATGAATCTGCCTGACAGTCAGGTATAAGATTAATATCTGATCAAAAATCAACAATCTGGAACATTGGCCCAGATGGCCAAGCGCTCTTCACCAGCACACGGTTGCGCGGTTTCGAATCCCGTCGGCTGCGAAAAATGCATTTTGAAAATGGTTATTTTGATTTTACAAAATAGGATTTAAATAGAATATCAGTGAACAAGATTCAAAAAAGGTGCTCCAGCCGAGATGGTCTGAGCGAGGTTTTGGGTATGACCCGCATGGGATCGAATCTGTAACACCCCCAGAATTCAACTGGGATTATTACACACCGTAAACCCTTCTCACAAGGATTTACCAGGATCGACCGGATGGGGTCGAACAGGATAAAGACTCAGCCGATAAGGTCACACAACTAATTCAACTACAATAATTGTTAAAACTCATGCCCACATAGGGGTCCGAAATACAAAATGATACAACACAACGGAAGACTGAGAATAATGCAATGACATCACGACAACAACTGAATTCCATAACTCTTGATTAGTATCGCAGCCCATCATCCTTTTTTCCGATCCTGTGACTGCTCCCACGTATCTGTATGTACCTGGATGCAATACAGACATCCACCCCTGATCACTCGGGGGTTAGCAAAACTCCATAGTTTTACTAGTGCAAGTATCGAATCATATGAAATGTAGCAAGCAATTATAAATCACATGTCAAACAACCACAACTCAACCAATCACAACTCCGACAGTAACTACTCCACCAATAACATATTCCCGAGAGGTTTTAATAATCTAGGAACCAACGCAAGTGGAATCTTTGTAAAATAAACTGTCATCTCGGGACTTTTTAGAAAATAGAAATCATTAGGATCTCATGTCCTAGGTTTGTCAAAATCCCCTTTTTGAAATTTTTAGGGTCTTAGCCCAAATCTCACACTATACAACATGGAGAATATTTTCACAAATCGCTTGGGACTCGGCCCAACCTTTATTTTCATAAAACCATTCCTTTCAAAACTTGGATTCTCAAAACATAATCGTGACACCGTGATCCCCTGTCATGTGTCTCCGTAGGTTCAACAACCCTCACGGACTAAACCAAACACAACAATCATAACATCGTGAACTCTTGTCATGTATACCAAACACTACAATCATAACATCGTGAACTCTTGTCACGTGGCTCCGTAGGTTCAACAACCCGCACGGTCTATGCCAAACACAACAATCATAACAACTAGTCCCGGCTCCATGATCTCTTGCCACGAGTCACCGTAGGCCCGTCGAACCAACACAGCTGGACGTACTATGCCCTAACCTCATGATCGGTTGCCATGTGCCATCGTAGGCCTCGTCAGACCCGCACAATTGGACCTCAGACCACATACTAAGTTCTGATTCCATGGTCCCCCGCCATGAATCCTCATAGGTCCCGTCGAACCCGCACGAGTGAACTTAGCAACACAGCACACGACATTAAAATTCACAATCAGTCAATCAAACTGATCACCACGAATCACGCATCACGCGTGCACAACATAATTTCAACACGCAAATCATCATCATCAATGACACACAACCAACATAACTCATAATCATTGTACGATACATTGCACAACCATGTGTACAATCAACCCAACGCGATTATCACAATCCTGCACACATAACACAACACATAACACATATACCAAGGTAACACAGTCATCATCAAGCCTTCATAACAATTATTACATAACTAACTCACACCAACCATATTCACGAAGGCAAACCAATCATCAAAACACAACACGCGATTTCTAATCACAAGACACAAGTCGTATAAGCAAGATACTTGCCTCGGAATCGGCACGCAAATACCCCGACGAACACGGCTCGACCGAAGTGCCTCAAAACCTACAACTTCTGTAAGAAACAACAAAAGCATGATCATAACAAGGTTCAAGAGCAATAACAACATAAAACCCATCAAACTATCGAAGGAAAACTCATTGGAACATTTAATCGAACATTAAATGTTTAATATTTCCCAAGAACACTCGAATCATCAATCGAGTTAAACAAACTCGAAATATGGATATAAAATCTATAGAACACGATTAATATCATCATATAGCACCAACCGATTCATCAAAATTGGACTAGGATGGAAATCAAGAACAAAACTCCAAAAAGTCAACTCTAGAGAAATCAAGAAAAATACCTTGATCCGACGAAGAACAACGGATTAGATGATGTTACAATCACCTAGACCCTCCAAAACACACTTGGATGGAGCAAAATCGGCCAAGAACTCGAACCCTAATCGCCCTCATCTCAGACCCTCGGAGAAAAGAATAAATGAAGTGAAAAGTGACGAAACACGACTGCTGTCCAGTTTATATACTGGACTGATTAGCATGCGCTAATCATCACGATTAGCGTGTGCTATCGATACACCAAAACAAAATGTTCTGCCCAAACACGTTGTTAGCGTACGCTAACCACAAGTGTTAGCGTGCGGTAACGAGACCTCCAGACCTAGTCCAGTAGCTTCTGGACCGCCCCCGAACTACCAGTTAGCATGCACTATCCTCACAATAGCGTGCGCTACTGTTGCACCTTAGCGCGTGCTATACCACTACATAGCATGCACAAATCAACGTTCCAACCCAGTCCAGTAGCTTATGGACTGTTTCTGCAGCTCCAGTTAGCGTGCACTAACTGTGTCTTAGCGTGCGCTAGCAACGCCTCACTAGCACGTGCTATCCATGCACATAACGTGCTCTATCCTTGCTGCACAGGCAACAAAATCGCACCAAAACTCATCACAACAACGATCCTGCTAACGGAACGACAAAAACGGAATAATATGAATCAATACCAAACACGTGTCAATACATGACACACTATCATATCAGCACGAACAACATAGAATCCATTAAACAGTAGAAAAATTTAACGCCAACCGGAAACGAAAATCTTGGGTATTACATTATACCCTACTAAAAATAAGTTTCGCCCCGAAACTTAAAACAAAAGCATCACAGTATAACAAAGCAAAACACAAACATTCAAACATCAAGTGACCCCGTGATTCCTGTCACGTGTCTCCATAGGTTCAACAACCCACACGAAAATATTCAAACCAAACATCAAGTATCACTATCAAATCTCTGCACGAGATACAATCCACAAACCAAAACACAAAAATTACAATCACTGGGCACCACTAGGCCCTCTAGGAGTGGGAATGAAATTCCGATTCCCGAACATCTTAGCAACGGCATCACAATGTATTGCTTGATTCCCCAATTGACCGTACTTGAAATAATTCACTTGAGGTGAGCGACAATTCTTACTAGTGTGGCCCACACGACTGCAGTTGGGACACGTTTTCACACCGCTCACCTTATTGGCCACTGGAATAGGATAGTTGGACTGACCAACCGAACGAGAAGTCCTCACAAATGAACGATATGTATCGATAGGCTCACAGAAATCACTCCCCTGACCCTTAGAGAAGCTACTCGAAACCTTATGCTTCTTATTTTCTGTACCTGTTTCTCTCACATAAATGGCCATTTCAATTGCTAAAGCACGATCCTGATACTCTTTCAAAGTAGTACACCTAAGAGGAGCCATGCTCTGACGTATGCGAGGTTTCATCCGCATGTAAACATAACGGATCTTATTTGCTTCACTTCTTACTTTCTCACGAATATAACCCAGCTGCTGATTGTAACCGACTATCGCCTGAGATATCGACACCTCCTGGGGCGTAGCCGATAAAAACTCAACAATCTCCACAATCAATAGAACTATCTAAATTAAGTCTATTCAAATATGATTCGGAAATAAATGAATGCGATGCACCAGTATCAAAAAGGGAACACACAGGTTGAGATAAAATTACGAGTATACCTGATATCATTTTGGCCTCCGGATCGTCGGTCCTCTTCATCGCGTGAATCCGGGACTTGCCGGTCCCCGAACCGGACGCTCCCGTATGATAAATATGAGCTCCGACTTTATTCGCTTCCGTCGTCTTAAATGACGCTGACAAAGCAGTCTGATTCTGAATCGCAGATTGCTTCGGGGCCTGAGATGCCGTCGGAGCCGACTTGGAGTCCTTTCGGCAAAAACGGGCCTTATGCCCAACAATCCCACAATTATGGCACGTGATAGATGGTTTCAGACACTTAGTGCTATAATGACCCGGCACTCCACAGTTGAAACAGGTGATGGCCGAACTTGCCGCTTGGGACAAAGATCCCGCAGGATTAGGCGCCGTAGGAGGTCGCTCAGAAAAAGTAGAGCACACTCGAGACTTCTTGAAGGTTGACTGACCGCCTTCAGACTGATTACGCTTCGTTGATTTCTTGCTGACAGATGATGGTTGTTGCTCCGCAATTTCCTTAACAGCAGGATCATACGGGAGAGTTCTCTCGATTAATTCGGCCAGAGTGGCGCAATGATGATTGAGCAATTGTATATGGGTCATCATGACCTGCATAAAAGTGAGTCGATCAACCTGAAAATCTTCCGATCGAGCAGAGTCCTGGGTACGATTTCCCGACAGTGAGTGATTATTCCCCGGGTTTCGGCCCGCACCGCGGCCTCTCCCCGTGCGTCCCCTGACAGCTCTCTCCATACTGAAGTACGAAGGTCGCATGATAATCATAGATCTTGTATGAGTACTGCATTATGATTTACGTCATGAAATGATGAAAATGTGCGTACGTGCTCTAACACAGTGATTACATGAATGATTAACTGAGGTGACATGATTATCTGTTGATATTCTTGAAATGATTATCTTGAATAAGTTAACAAGATTAATGACATGATCTTCAAGATCAACAATTGAGTAATGAAATGAACTGAGTGAATAATGAGTTAACATGATCAACATGATCAAAATGAAAATGATGTTTGAGGATTGTTAACTGATGAATTATGAATGAATGATTATTGCCAGAAATTATACCATGGCGTTAGAAGTCTTATAGTTCTTTCGGCCTGATGGGATCGGCATTTGCACAGGTCACACGTGACGCGAAAATCCAATGATACTAGTCCGATGACGATGATTTCAAATGAGACATGACTCGAAAGGTAGTATTCAAAACCACGCTCCGATACCAACCCTGTAACACCCCAAACTAGGTGGATATTACAGTGCCGTGGACCCCCGACTGGGACCCACCAGACGAATGAAAATTAATGAATTAAATAATTTAATTGTAGTACCTAACAACATTATATCATCAATTACTCCGATGAGGAGTTTCATTTCAACACACCCAAGATAATACCGAATACATGTATATTTTATATGAAGATAAAATACAAAACACTGAATGAAACAGAGTATCCAAATGGAAATCTGTAGTGGAAAATAAATGACAACAACATCAATGACTGAAAGGATTGGGCCCCCCGACTAGTATCACTGGGACTCCTCGCTGTCAACGTTCTATTCCCGTACTTTTGCCTTGCCATGACCTGAAAACAATATCCCCTAACGGGGTCAGTTACACAGAACAATAATCCTCAAGGGTTGAATATACACAATCATGATATATCTTTAGTTATGAAATATCCTTAGTTATGAATTTAAGCTGAATAGGAGCATCATAGTACGCCAGTAATGTTCTGTGCAAGTGTACAAGACGAGTGCCCGGACACACTAGTCCTTGTACCTAATTAGTCTCACGGAGGTAAACGTTACCGTGTGCACAGTCCAATGTATCGATGACCCAATACATGACCATCATGTGCTCGACTAAAAATTCCACACATCCGCACCCGGCCACGCAATATGAAACCAGAAGGTCATATGAACGAGAATGACCATAATGAATATCAATGAATAATAATCCGACAAAGTCAAGAATGACCCACCGAGATGAAAATAATAGTGAAGTGAATGATAGCTCAATCAAATGATTGGAACCGTCGTTCCTCGTGAATGAAGTGATTATTCGACAATTACAAGTCTCAATACGGTTAATACAATTATGAATGAGTTGTGATTATGAATGAACAACAACAAAAGGAATGAATATCCTTTTAACCGAGTAAGAATTAACTTCCTCAACACCGGCGACAAATGTCCTTCCACGAACAATCGTCCTAAAAGAGATGTCGGTCGCTCGAACAACCTTGAATAACACAATTACCAACAATTCGTTCAATAATACGAATCAAACACGATGATAACTAACTCAAAACGTCGATACGACTAAACCAAACTCATTGGGGCATTATATCAAACACGTTGTGGCCAATCTTCGATTGTTTACACCCAAACCTTAACTATACCATTATCAAAACCCCAAGAAGTGTTCCAATCCAACAAAACACCTTCAATACAATCAATAATTCAATATGAATGTCCAAATTCGTGATTACAACAACAATTAATCGAAACCCCCAATTCCAACTCAATATTCAAAGTGTTCTTGAATAGTCCTTCAATAATCCAATGAATATTTATAAAACTCATAATCATATGTATATCTCTTCATAAAACACTATTATAACGTCTAAAACATCATATCTCAACACAAAATCAAAATCCAAGATGTTGAAGAAATTACCTCTTGAAGATCCAAATACTTCGATCCGATGAAAACGCGTTAGATCGACTACCCGAGCTTCACAACCGAATGAAGATGATGAAAACCGAGTACTCAAGTGATAGATGATGGAAAATCTCTCCCTCAAGCTCTCTCTCTCTCTCGGATATAAGTTGAAGAAATGAGAAAATGAGGAAAAAGTCCCGTCCAAGCCCTTATAAACTGCCGAAGGTTACAGCCGTAACTCGGCCTACCTACGGCCGTAACATCCCAGGTCAACGGCCTTACGGCTGTAGCCAGCCATCTCGTACGGCCGTAACTCGGCTTCGTCCAGAAACTGCCGACAGCCATACGGCCGTACCCGCACCTGTCTTATGGGCGTAATTCGCCCTCGTCCAAAACACCTGCCGACATCCATACGGCCGTACCCGCACACCTTACGGGCGTAACTCGACCGATACGGCCGTACCCGGCCAAAATTACGAGCGGAAGCCCCCTTTGTCGAAACTGACCACGCACCCTTCCTGCAACGTACGGCCGTATCCGGCCAAGCCTTACGGCCGTACCTGCCTCATCTTATGGCCGTATGCCGCAACCCTTACGGCCGTAAGTACTTCTCGTCCCACAAAACATCTTAAGGCCGTAACTCGCCTTCGGCCAAAAACGCCTGGGCACCCCAAACTGACCTGAAAGCAACGAACACATGTTACGGCCGTAATGCCTGATTAGTTACGGCCGTAACCCGCTGCTGGAAGTGACCAAAAATCCGACAACTCTGATTTCTCGCTACGGTCGATGAATGATCCGACATACCATACGTATGTGAAAGTAGACAAGTCCAACACATGCCAAAGATTATACTTCCAACACAAGACTACCAATCACGATGATAATGATAATACTCTTGTCTGGAAACTCAAACGGAGATGAATTGACGATCGGCAACTGATACATGGCTACAATATGCCAACAATGAACACAAATGAATGAATCATGAATGATGAGTGATTATTAATGAGTGAAAAAATCACAGACTGATAATTACTGAATGATAATGAATGAATTACAACCGGGTATTACAAAAGTTCCATTTAAAATATGAGGTTGGTTAACCGAAATTCAACAATTCCCAAAATTAACACCAAACCACTGTTTGATCGTATTGTCAAAACCATTTCAAAATTTGTTTTTCCACCAACGTACTCAAGTCTTGGGATCCTTTAAAAGAAATTATTTTCAAACATACACGCAGCAGATGTAATTACAATAACTATCTATAATGAATCAATCTTAAAACATATGCCCACCCGACATATAAAATCACTAATTCAACAAACACAAATCGTGAATGCCCAATTCAAACACAAGTCAAAACCATCTATATGAGTTTCACGACACAACTTCGAACACCGATTCGAACACGTGTCAAAACCACCCATGCTTCCACTAAGCATCTCTGATCAATACACACGCAATGTACCACAAGTACCAAATATGAACTCCGTTTCACAACACCCTTATAACAAAATCACTAAACATACGATGTAAAGGAGGAGACTTACATAACAGGTCGCACGAAGATGACGGTCGCCCATGATAATAATCCCAACGATCAACTTCTACAACATGAAGGACAATGCGCATCTCAACTTGTCAATCGACAGCTCGAATGATAGAATACAACACAACTCGACTTGACCAGACAGCCTAGGTTTCCAACCTAAGGCCCCGATACCATAAATGTAACACCCCCAGAATTCAACCAGGATAATTACATGCCGTAAACCCTTCTCACAAGGATTTACCAGGCTAGACACAATAAAACGACCATATGTCCAACCGGCCGGTGTCGAACAGGATAAAGACTCAGAACGATAAGGTCACACAACTAATTCAATTGCAATAATTGTTACAACTCATGCCCACGCAGGGGTCCTAAATACAAAACGATACAACACAACGGAAGACTGAGAATAATGCAATGACATCAAGACAACAACTGAATTCCATAACTCTTGATTAGTATCATAGCCCATCATCCGTTGTGCTGATCCTGTGACTGCTCCCACGAATCTGCATGTACCTGGACGCAATACAGACATCCACCCCCATGACTCGGGGGTTAGCAACACTCCACTGTTTTACTAGTGCAAGTATCAAATCATACGAAATGTAGCACGCAATTATAAATCACAAGTCAAACAACCACAACTCAACCAGTTACAACTCCGACAGTCATTACTCCACCAATAACATATTCCCGAGAGGTTTTAATAATCTAGGAACCAACGCAAGTGTAATCTTTGTAAAATAAACTGTCATGTCGAGACTTTTTAGAAAACAGAAATCATTATGATCTCATGTCCTAGGGTTATCAAAATCTCCTTTTTGAAATTTTTAGGGTCTTAGCCCAAATCTCACACTATACAACACGGAAAACAATTTCACAAATCGCTTGGGAATCGTCCCAACCTTTATTTTCATAAAACCTTTCCTTTCAAAACTTTGATTCTCAAAACATAATCGTGACACCATGATCCCATGCTACTTGTCTCCGTAGGTTCAACAACCCGCACGGACTAAACCAAACACAACAATCATAACATCGTGAATTCTTGTCACGTATACCAAATACTACAATCATAAAATCATCAACTCTTGTCATGTGACTCCGTAGGTTCAACAACCAGCACGTACTTTGCCAAACACAAAAATCATAACAACCAGTCCCGACTCCATGATCTCTTGCCACGAGTCACCGTAGGACCCGTTGAACCAACATGGTTGGACGTACTGTGCCCTGACCTCATGATCGATTTCCATGTGTCATCGTAGGCCTATTCAGACCCGAACAATTGGACCATACATTGCACAACCATGTGTACAACCAACCCAATGCGATTATCACAATCCGGCACACATAACACAACACATAACACATATACCAAGGTAACACGGTCATCATCAAGCCTTCATAACAATTATTACAAAAATTACTCACACCAACCATATTCATGAAGGCAAACCAATCATCAAAACATAATAAGCGATTTCTAATCACAAGACACAAGTCGTATAAGCAAGATATTTGCCTCAGAATCGGCACGCAAATACCTCGACGAACACGGCTCGACCGAAGTGCCTCGAACCTATAACTTCTGCAAGAAACAACAAAAACACGATCACAACGAGGATGAAGACCAATAACAACAGAAATCCCATCAAACTATCAAAGGAGAACTCATCGGAACATTTAATCGAACATTAAATGTTAAATATTTCACAAGAACACTCAAATCGTCAATAAAGTCAAACAAACTCGATATATGGATTTACAATCCATAGAACATGATTAATAACATCATATAGAACCAACTGATTCATCATAATCGGACTAGGATCGAAATCAAGAACAAAACTCCAAAAAGTCAACTCTAGAGAAATCAAGAAAAATACCTTGATCCGAGGAACTACAACGGATTAGATGATGTTACAATCACTTAGACCCTCCAAAACACCCTTGGATGGAACAAAATCGGCCAGGAACTCTAACCCTAATCGCCCTCGTCTCAAACCCTCGGAGAAATGAAGAAATGAAGTGAAAAATGGTGAAACACGACTGCTGTCCAGTTTATATAATGGACACCTTAGCGAGAGCTAATCATCACGATTAGCGTGCACTATCGATGCACCAAAACAAAATGTTCTGCCCAAACACACTGTTAGCGTATGTTAACCACAAGTGTTAGCGTGCACTAAGGAGACCTCTAGACCCAGTCCAGTAACTTCTAGACTGCGCCCGAACTACCAGTTAGCGTGCGCTATCCTCACAATAGCGTGCGCTACTGCTGCAACTTAGCGCGCGCTATACCACTACATAGCGTGCACAAATCAACATTCCAACCCAGTCCGGTAGCTTCTGGACTGTTTCTGCACCTCCAGTTAGCTTGCGCTAGCAACGCTGCACTAGCGAGCGCTATTTGTGCACATAACGTGTGCTATCCTGCTGCGCAGGCAACAGAATCGCACCAAAACTCATCACAACAACGATCCTGCCAACGGAACAACAAACACAAAATAATCTGAATCAAGACCAAACACGTGTCAATGCATGACACACTATCATATCAGCACGAACAACATAGAATATATTAAACAGTAGAAAAATTCAACGCCAATCGGAAACGAATCGGAAATGAAAATCTTGGATATTACAGAATCCCTTCAGCAGCGGGGTTCATTTTCGCGATTTACTCGCTGCCCGAGGGTCCTGGTCCGAGTCGGACCCGACCCGAACCTGCCCGAACTTACCAGTTTCGTTTGCTATTCCAGAACAGTTCGGGACAACAGTTGCGATAAACAGTCCAGAAAATTAATTTTGAATGATCCGATTTAATCAAATTAAATCAGAAAAATATTTATAAAATCTCTATATCATAAATATGAACAAGAATATAATTTTATATATTCAAAATAGATAAACATGTTCTACATAAACAACTAAATCACTGCAAGTTGGCTTCGATACCACTGTTGGATTTTAAATGTGTCCAATACAATAAATATGAGCAAAACGCAGCGGAATAAATTAACAAAAAAGCCCAGACGAGGATCTACATGCAGTAATTTAATTGATTTATAAAGAGTTCATCCAATTACCTTAATTCGAAGAACAGATCTGAACCTGGACCAGAAGCTGATTAAATCCTCTTCCTCTTTTGGTGATCCACACACGAAGAACTGGAACAACCCGGATTGCTAGATCCTTACGAATAATGTTGATAACTGTTGATCAAAATCAACTAAAGGAAGAAGAGGGAGATGGCCGAAACGGACTTTCGGACTGAGAGCAGTTCGGCTGAACAGTAGAGAAAATGAGGGCCGATTTTTGTCTTACAAAAATTAGGGTTGTGTAATTTTTCTTATGACAACTCCTTGTCCAAGACCCTTTATTTATACTATGTAAACCCTAGAGTCAAACTCTAGTAATTGCTTAGTTGCCCCTCAACTTTTTAAATAATACAATACATATAATATCTCATATTATATATTATTTATTATTTAATTCTCTTATAAATATAATATCTAATATTATATTTATCTTTCCTAGTTGATATAATTAAATAATATAATATATAATATTCTATATTATATATGACTCATTATTTAATAAATATAATATCTAATATTATATTTATTAATTATTCTTGCTCGTCTTTACTTGTCGTAAGTGTGACCCAAAAGACTTATATTATGTTGGCAATTATTTAATACCTTATTAAATAACCTGCAAATCCCGTTCTCGCGCGATATCATATTTCAACTAAGTCATGAAAATTGTCATTGTTATTATGTTCAAATGCTTTCTCGATCTTAAGTGGACTGATTGAATCAAATGACTCTTGATTTGAGCATGGCCATGCATTTACTTTAGTCCTACTTATCGAGGCCCCCAGCAGATATCTCTCTCACTAAAGAGAGGTACAAATCCCCATCTTGATTATTTATTGCCCTCTACATGACTTCCACTAATCCCGATCGCTGACTTTTATGATCATCATGTTTCAGATGACGTTGAATTACGTCAAGGTATAGCAGTTATCATGTTGGACCCCAGATAATCTCAGGTTCAAGGATTCATTAACATACTGTTATATTGAGATTCACTTATGACATTTTCGTGCAGTGATCTCAATGCGGGTCTATCCAGTATTGGTTCTCCAACCAATACCCAAAAGATTGAGCCGTACCATACGCATAATCATCCGATGATTATCAATCAAACTTATACTAGTATATTAATCACTTGAGTCTCTACTCAACGCGATTGCACCAGGGATATTTGAATAATCTTATTATTATTGAATAACTATTATTCGATTATTATAATATTAAAACATGCACATATTATAATAATCAATGAGAAATAAATGATATCAAATAACTTTATTTAAATTTTACAATTACAAATCTAGGCACATCGAATGTCCTAGGGAACTATTCCCAACAATTTATTTAAGATATGTGCATCAATAAGAAGCATATAACCCCACAGGTAAATCGGTAGATCGGTATAGTTAAGCACGTAGCAAACCATGTCCAACAATGTTATGTTCCTTCTTTCCGACACACCATTTCATTTTGGAGTAGCTGGAGGAGTGAACTGTGACACTATTACGAGCTCTTTTAAGAACTCATAAAACTCGGTACTCATATACTCACCACCTCGGTCCGACCTAAGTGCTTTGATATGATAACCCGTTTGATCTTCAACTAGGGCCTTAAATTTTTTGATTTTTTCTAAGGCTTCGGATTTATATTTGATTAAGTACACGAATCCATACCTAGTATGGTAACTAGTGAAAGTAATGAAATACTAAATTCCATCTCGTTCCACTTTAAAATAGCCACATACATCAGTATGGATTAATCCACGCTTTTCAGCAGCTCTTTCAAAAGTCCCTATGAATGGTGACTTGGTCATTTTGCCTTGATGGTAAGATTCACAAGTTGGATAGATATCCGATTTCAATGGACCCATAAGTCCATCTTTCTACATTTTATGAATTTTGGTCTGACCAACATGACCAAGTCTAAGATGCCAATTAAGTGCTTGGTTTGTTTCATCCCTGCTATGTTTCCTATTTATAGTGTTCACTGTGTTTTTATTCTTTAGATTCAAATGGTATAAACCATTTAGTAATGTAGCTGTACCAACCAATTTATTTAAAATATATACGACCTGATCCATCTCCAATAAAGAAATGATATCTTTTACGGTCCATGACCATAATTAATATAATATTTTTGTGCCCCTTGGTAAAAACAAGTACATCATCTAAAGTGATAATAAAACTGAATTTCAAATCCAATATAAGTGATCCGATGTCAGTAGCCTCGACACTATGCCAACTGCCGAGTGTCACCATCACTTCTCCAGCTTCAAGCTTTCTACTTCGTTCTTCCTAATTCATTGTACATATTTTAGGACTTGCACCATAATCAAGTATCTAAGAAGTAAAATAAACAGTTCCATAACAATGAGTTTCCAAAACTAGTAGTTCCATATCTGAAGGCGCATTGAGGCCAAGTTTGGATAGTGCCTCCTCCAGTGGCCTAGCTCACCACAGTTGTGGCAAGCATCTGTCTTCTTGGCCACCTTACTCTTTGGAAATATTGGGGCCTTGAACTTATCTTTTTGTACCCCTCTTTTGGGCTTGAACTGCTTCTTGTTCCTTTTCTTATTGTTCTTAGACCTCCGAGGCCCAAAATTACAAGTGCAGCCTTCTTCGGCCTAGTCTTCATTTGAGGCTGTGATGTGCTCAGTTTGTTCATTACCCCAGCTAAGTTTCAAGCCATATCATTGCAGTCGAAGTTCATTACGAACTAAGAAATGGAGTTAGGAAGTGATTGAAGCATAAGGTTTGTTTGAAAAGAAGCATGCATCCTAAAATCAAGAGCCTTCAGTATCTCGATCATAGATATCATTTTGAGGATATGATCCCCAACTTTTTCACCTTACTTCATCCGAGAACCAAACAACTGCTTCGATATTCCATACCGAGTAGTTCTGCTGTGCTCCCCATAGAGCTGGGTATGATGTGCCAGAATCGCCCTTGCAGGGGGCATGTCTTCATGGGCCCTTTGAAGCTCGTTGTTCATTAAGGTCATCATGAAACCTCGAACCCTGGCATAATCTTTGACCCATTTCTCATGGGCTTCAACATCTTCCTGACTAGCACTTGTTCGTGCAAGAGCTGATGGGATGTCTACCTCCAAGACATAGCCCAATATCTCCATACTGAGGACTATTCTTAGATTGCGGAGCCAGTCTATAAAGTTGGGTCCAGTAAGAGTGTCACACCCCCAAACATCGGGAAGGACGAGGGCGCGATGCATCGGTTGATCATTCGATTTATTGGATCAAGTACACGGAATAAATAGCGGAAGCTCAATAAAGATAAGATAAAATTCAGGGTAATGATCTTAGCCCAATGATCCTAAGATTCGGAAATATAGGAAAAGATAATATCTGAATTACATTGATTACAATGTTGCAGCGAAAATAACAAAACGAGTACAAGTACGGAAAACAACTTTATTCAATACATTCAAGATAACAACCGAAAACTAAGTCGTGGCAGCTGAGTGATCTAATCAGTCTCTTCTTCTTCGACTTCATCGATCTACTCGCAATCTGATTTAAAAGGAAAATGGTGCGGTGAGAGAAAAGGTCTCAGTGAGTGGGTGATCGTGTGCAAGTGTGGCTTGCTTTTGTTTCAAAGTCTTGAGTGATGCATGTTTATCGATTTGTGAATGATGAAATAAGCTTTACCTTAGTTTTATTGAAATAATATGTGCAATTTTAGAAGTAGACTTTACTTATTTACTTAATAACAAAAATTATCCAACCCCGTGGATAAAGTTAACTTTTCAGACGTTCAATCATGCTAACAATCAATTAACCATTCAATCATTAAATCAATCAGTTAGCCTCGGAAGCTGCCGATTTAGACTAGGAACCTAGCTCTTCCTTGTGACTCCCAGCGTTGGCCTTAGCCGCACTTTATCGAGCTTCTACTCTTCACGTTAGTCATGCTTCCTTATCTCTTATCTCGGCAGGACATCCTAATTGTGGATCTTTTTCCCGGATCATGTCATAATCGCGATTATCCCAGAGTCGACGACCCAGGTCCCTCGGAACACTCCGTTCCTCGGTTATGGGAATAGGCAACAATGGTAGCCTCGTTCATGAACCACAGCCACGCTGCTCGATCCAAGACTCGGTCTAACTGTCCCGACTCAATTTGGGATTCTAGAGGTGGCTCCTACACATTCAAGAGGTGACCCCCGGATATTAGGCTGGTCGCTCTGTTTCATATGGGTTCAAGAGGTGGCCCCCATCAGTCAACATGGCACTTTGTCCCGATAGAGTTAGAGGGAGGTCCCGTCTGTGGCACTTTGCTTGTATAGAACTTAGTTCCCGAACAGTCACACTTTTCAGTTAAACGCATCACGATGCATACACGGGCGTACAATTATGGTTTCATAGTCAATTAGTAGCAACCCTTAGTATAATTTGATTATACAATGGGATTGGAAGTTTATTTATGGCGAGCATTTATGAGATTATGGACTTGGTTGAAAGCCTATTATTTGGATTAAACATTTTCGTTGAGGAGAATCTTTCCCCTTATTTTGGAGTTTTCGGAAATATTATATTGGATCATTCCGAGTTGAGCTCGAATGGCTATGAGATTTCATTAGAACATCAAGTATGATTATCTGATCCCAGAATCAGGAGAGTTTTCAAAATTTCAATTTTGGGACTGATATTTCCGAAATTACAATTATACCCTGAAATTTGTCAAATTTGATTTTTATGACTATAAGGTTTGGATTTCGACACGGATTTAAACTTGGAATTCCAGAGTTGAGTGGATTTTCAGAATTTTCAGTTTCTAATCAAAATTCCAGAATTTTCAATTTTGCTCTGAATTTATTTAAAATGTCATTTTGACCACTAAATTAAAATTAGCTCTGATTTTTATAAAATTTTACGGACATAATACTTATACTTTAGTAATCAATATTTTCAGTCCAGAGTTTTAAAAATTTGTCCTAGATTTCAACTTTGTAGGAATTTACTATTTGACCCCGACTTTATTTTTAATGTCATTTTGGCCCCAAAATTTAAATTGACTTCCGAGCTTTATGAACTTTTAGAGACATCATATTTATTTCGAAATACATCATATATTCTGTACATGAGGGAAAGAAAATTTTTCTTGTCGCAAAGTATTAAAGAATTTATATTTAACCCCAAATTTTACCTAAACATGTTCTTAAGTCTCATTTGATATTCTAAACTGAAAATATATGAAAATTATCTAATATGTTTATAATTTTTAAGAAATTACACAATTTCCTTTTATGACGATTTTCATCTCGTAGACTTAGGAAACGGTTTATGCTTTTTGTAAAATTAAGGGTACATGACTAGAACATAGTTATGCTATGTTTTCTGACCCCAAGTCAGATTATATTCTTATAACAATAACGTCCATAATTTTCTTTAAATTCACATTATTACGTTTTATGCTCGTTTTTGTCAAATCAACTTTTGTTAGGCCACAATTTAGACATCCAACCTCACATGCATAATCATATATTTAGACATAAATCACTCAAAGGTCATAATTTTCAGAATATTAAGAATATCAACATGCTCATTTTGCAAGAAGTTTTAATCATTTCATTATCAAAATTGGTTAGATTCAATTACAAACAAGTTGTAAATCAGCATGCATGCTTATGACATAAGAAATAAAGATTATATAAACTACATAAACTAATATGAATCTTCCTTTCTTGAAAACATTTCTCATATAAGTTTATAAACAAGTTTATACCCACCTAGTTAGCTTGGTTTTGTGAGGAAATTCTAAGTCTTTGTGAAGTAGTGAAAGTTCTTCCTCCCTTTTCACTACATTAGACCAACATAAGGAATTCAAGCACTAGTTAGTTAAGTTATATATACCCGGTGTGTGTGTGTGTAATACCCGGTTGTAATTTCATTTATTATCATTCAGTAATTGTCACTTAGTAATTTTTCACTCATTATTAATCATTCATCCATCATATTCATTCATTGTAGTGGGCTGTGTGTGAGGAGTAGCGCGCGCTACGTACTCTATTTAGCGCGCGGTAATTGAGTACGGGTAGCGCACACTACATATCAGCATTAGCGCACGCTAGTGTGGTTCAGGCAGACAGTCCAAAAGGCACTGGACTGGATTGGTGAGATTTATAGCGCACACTACGATTGGAGTAATGTACGCTAATGGTGTTCGTAGCGCACGCTATCGGAATCCATCAGCGCGCACTAGCGTACCAGAACAGACAGTCCAGTGGGTACTGGACTGAGTTGGAATAATTCGTAGCGCACGCTAAGAGTGTGTATAGCGTACGCAAGGGTTAGTTTGGTAGCGCACACTAAGCATCGGGTAGCGCGCGCTAAGGCTCAATCAGACCTGAGGACAGTAGGTTCTGGACTCGAGTATTCTGGACATCAACCATCAGGTAGCGCTAACATAAGGTTAACGCACGCTAAGAAGGGACATTAGCATACACTACCAAGGTACGTAGTGCACGCTAATGATGCAGACAGCGGGTACTGGACTACCCAGTAAACCCGCTAGCGCACGCTAAGCAGAGGGCTAGCGCACGCTAAACTGGGTTTACTATATATAGAACAATTCAGTCCGGTTTTCATCATTTTTCACATCTCACTTCGTTTTTGGGCGTTTTTGGGCGAGTATGGACGAATCGTGAAGATCTTTTCGAGATGCAATCATATAACATCATTTTCAAGCTTCTAATTCGGATTTATCATCATTTCATCCAATCCAACACACCAAATCAAGGTAAACATTTCTTGAAACTAGGATTTTGGGATTTGAGGGTTTTCCTTCCGATCTCTTCGTGTTAGCTTGCTATCATGTTGGAATATGTTAGATATGGATTATCTACCTTGGATATACGTATTCCTATGGATTTATTGGTGTATATTTTGGATTTGATGAATATTTGGGGAATTATTCAAGAACTCTTGGTGTTTGACTTTGGTTATTTTGGGGGTTTCTGATTGATGTTGTCGTAACCTTGAGTTGTGGTTTCCTATTGGATCATTAATGTCATTAATGAAGTTTTCTTGGATTGATTTACTTTCGGAGGTTGGTTTTTGATATAATTGTGGGTTAGTTGTAATCAACGAGAGAATGTTTGCAACGTATCCGTTAGAATGCCCCAATGAGTTTGGTTATTGTTCTATCGACTTTTGAGTTGGTTATAATCGTGCTTGATACGTATATTGAGCGTTTGTTGGTAATTATCTTATTCAAGGTTGTTCGAGCGATCGGTATTTTCCACTTAGGACGTTTGTTCGAGGAAGGACTTTCTTCACCGGTATTGTAGGAGTAATTTCCGAAACATAGGGTGGACTGTACTCCGGGCCGCGGCCCCCATCTAATTTGCTGAAAATGGCCGAGCGACTGTACTCTGGGACGTGGCCCCTGGCGGTTGGGCCACGGCCACTGCCAATCGCCCCTTCCGATCACCCATGCCGATCACCCCTGCCGAATGCCGACCCAACTGTACTCTGGGCTGCGGCTCCCTCCTACCGGGCCGCGGCCCCTAGCGATATACCTAGGCAGATTTTTGAGTGAGGGCCGCGGCACATCTCGGCCGGGCCGGGGCACACTCAAACTCCCTTCTAGCACTGGAGTAGGCTGTACTCCAGGCTGCGGCACACTGCGGCTGGGCCGCGGCCCCCCGAAGTCAACTGGCCGGTTTTCTTCCTTTAATCAGCATTCCCTGTGGGTTTTTTCATAACTTCATCATACACATTTTGAGAGAGCAGCAAGAGAAAGATAGGGAGAGAAACAAGAGAGAGAAATACATTTCTTCAATTTCCCGGAGATTTATCTGACGGATCGTCGTTATATTTTGACAAGAGATTGGTAGTTATTGGGCAAATCTTTCCACAGGAGTAGATCGGGATTTTGAGTCCAGAAGTTTGGGTATTTCGTTAGCTTTTTGTGTAAGATATTTACGGTGTTTTCTTTTCTCGATCTTGTAATTGTGGTATATACTTGAAGAACGTTTATTACCGAGTATTTGATGATTGGTGTATACCCCTAGTTTGTATTAGGGACGATTGTGTATTGTGTGTGTTGGTGATAGTGGATTTAAGCGGCTTCGGTCCCGTGGTTTTTACTCTCGTCTTGAGAGGTTTTCCAAGCTAAAATATTGTTTCTCGTGTTTATTGTTTTTCGGATATCATTTGTATTATATTATCGAGTTGTAATCGATTTTCTCTACTCGTCGGTAACCATAAATTTACAATTGAAGAGTGGGAAGTTGTCAAACGAGGTTCCGCATTATTCATTGTGACGTGACGTTAGTCGTGTTTTTCCCGACAAAGTGGTATCCGAGCCATGGGATTTATTGTTTCGTGGTTGTTTAATATCTCAATTGTAAGATGGAAGCCAACACGAGTAGAATGGTTAACTTGAATGGTTCGAATTACCACGTATGGAAGGGGAAGATGAAAGACCTTCTATATGTGAAGGATTATTATTTACCGGTTTTTAGCAAAGATAAACCGGAAGGCAAGTCCGACGCGGAGTGGACTATTTTACATCGCCAAGTTTGCGGATATATTTGACAATATTTTGAACCATATCAGTGGAGAGAAGAATGCTCGAGAGTTATAGCACAAGCTCGAGCAATTGTATGCTCGGAAGACGGGGAATAATAAGTTATTCCTCATTAAACAAATGATGAATTTGAAGTATCGAGACGGGACTCCTTTATTGGATCATTTAAATACATTCCAAGGCATAATTAATCAACATGCCGGAATGGGAATTAAATTCGAAGAGGAGGTGCAAGCTTTGTGGTTGTTAGGAACATTGCCGGACTCTTGGGAGACGTTCCGTATGTCGTTGTCTAACTCGGACCCCGATGGAGTCATTTCGGTGGAACTAGTCAAAGGGAACATGTTGAATGAGGAGGTCCGAAGAAAAGCACAAAGATCTTCGTCACAGTCGGATGTTCTAGTTACCGAAAGACGGGGGAGAGGTCAAAGTAGAGGTCCGAGTAATAGAGGGCCACAAAGGAGCAATTCCCGGGGGAAGTATGCCAATATCGAATGTTATCATTGTGGTAAGAAAGGACATACTAAGAAATTTTGCCGACATTGAAGAAGGAGAATCGCCAAGGCCGAGAGAATTCACAAAAAAAAGAAAGCGGTAGTAATGATAAAGCCGAAGTAAATACTACTACCGAAGAATTCTTTGTATGTTGCGACTATGATATGGTTAATCTTGTTAGAGATGATTCGAGTTGGGTGGTCGATAGTGGAGCTACGTGTCATGTTACATCACGTAGAGATTTTTATTCCTCCTATACTCCGGGTGACTTTGGTATAGTCAAGATGGGTAATGATGGGTTATCCAAAATTGTTATATTGGGAGATGTTCATTTGAGATTCGACACCGGTATGGAACTTGTTTTACGGAATGTAAAACATGTTACGATATGAGGCTTAATGTTATGTCCGTTGGTTTACTCGATGATGATGGTTATCATAGCGGTTTTAGCAAGGGATTGTGGAAACTCACTAGGGGTTCCTTGATTGCCGGGAGAGGAGAAAAGGAAGGAAAATTGTACGTGACACTTCCGAAGGTCGCGACTAATTTCGTGAACACATTCGACAATAATGATATGGCCGAGCTATGGCATAAGAGGCTCGGTCACATGAGCGAAAAAGCGATGGCACTATTGTCGAAGAAGGAGGTGTTGTCCGGGGTTCACAAGGTACACCTTAAAAGATGCTCTCATTGTCTAGCCGGTAAACAAAGGAGAGTTACTTTTAATAGTCATACTCCTTCACGGAAGGAAAATGTGCTTGATCTTTGTTCATTCTGATGTTTGTGGTCCTATGAAGACTAGGACGCTTGGTGCTTGCCGATATTTTGTCACATTCATCGACGATCACTCTAGGAAAGTGTGGGCATACACATTGAAGACCAAAGATCAAGTGTTAGATACTTTCAAACAATTTCATGCCTCGGTGGAAAGAGAGACCGGGAAGAAGCTAAAGTATATTCGGACGGACAATGGTGGAGAGTACACCGGGCCCTTTGATGAATATTGCCGAGAGCAAGGGATTCGACATCAAAAGACGCCCCCAAAGACTCCACAACTCAAAGGATTGGCGGAGAGAATGAACCGGACTTTGGTTGAGAGAGCTCGTTGTTTGCTCTCACATGCCGGATTGCCAAAGTCATTTTGGGGAGAATCTTTGAACATGACGGTTCATGTTATTAATTTGACGTCGTGTGTTCCTTTGGAGTTTGATGTCCCGGATATAGTGTGGAGCGGTAAAGACATCTCATACCGCCACTTAAGGTTTTTTTGGATGTAAAGCTTTTGTACATATTCCGAATGATGAGAGATCAAAGCTTGATTCCAAGATGAAGCTGTTTATTTTTATTGGCTATGGTCTTGATGAGTTCTGAGATAGTGGCTTGGTAAGTGGATCAGCAACGTTATTTGCTGTGTCTACTCTCTGCAGTATAACATTTCCTTCTTGAACCATTTCTCTAACAAAATGATATTTTTTCACAATATGTTTGGTATTGTGGTGAGCCCTAGGCTCCTTAGCCTGTGCAACAACTCCGTCGTTGTCACAAAACAGCGTCACGGGCTTCTCTGTATTAGGAACCACTTGAAGTTCCTCAGTGAAGTTCTTAATCCAAAAAGCTTCTTTAGCAGCCTTCGTGGCTGCCTGATATTCGGCTTGACATGTATAGATAGCAGTCAAACTTTGCTTGGCACTTCTCTGAGAAACTGCCCCACCATTCAGAGTCAAGATATACCCTGATGTGGATATCTGAGCATCCATGTCCCCCAAAAAATCTGAGTACCCATCACTCTAAGTTCACCACCGCCGTATGTAAGAACCAAGTCTTTAGTCCTCCTAAGGTACTTAAGAATGTTCTTTACAGCAGTCCAATGTTCCTGCCCTGGATTTGACTGAAACCGACTAACTACGCTCACATCATAGGCAATGTCTGGTCTAGTGCAAATCATAGCGTACATGAGGCTGCCTACTGCCGAAGCATAGGGCACCTTACTCCTCTCTGTCTTCCTCACTTTGAGGACACATCTCTAAGGAAAGTTTTGCACCATGTTGCATAGGAAGGAACCCTCTTTTGGAATCTTCCATCCTAAATCGCTTTAGGATCTTTTCTATATAGAGGGCTTGGGAAAGACCTAACATTCTTTTTGCTCTATCCCGGTAGAGACGAATACCTAGAATATAGGTAGCTTCTCCCAAGTCTTTCATTGAGAACTCTTTAGAAAGCCAAGCTTTCACAGAACTGAGCATTCCTACGTCATTTCCTATAAGTAGAATGTCATATACATATAGTATTAAGAACGCAATTTTGCTCCCACTAACCTTTTTATAAATATAGGGCTCCTCTTTGTTTTGGACAAAATCAAACTCTTTGATTGTCTCGTTAAAATGAAGATTCCAATTCCGCGAAGCTTGCTTCAGTCCATAAATGGCACGCTGAAGTTTGCATACTTTATGAATATTAGTTTGAGATATGAATCCCTTAGGCTGTTCCATGTAAATCTCCTCTTCGAGGAATCCATTTAGGAATGCCGTTTTCATATCCATTTGACATATTTCATAATTTAAGTGGGCTGCTATAGCAAGCATCATGTAAATAGACTTAATCATAGCTACAGGCGAGAAGGTCTCGAAGTAATCGATCCCTTCTCTTTGGGAATAACCCTTTGCCACAATTCTGGCCTTATAGGTATCAACCTTGCCATCTCCATCAGTCTTTCTTTTATAGATCCATTTGTTTCCAATAGGCACTATGCCTTTAGGACGATTTACTAAAGTCCAGACCTGATTAGCATGCATTAACTCTATCTCAGTTTCCATAGCTTCTTGCCACTTGGCGGAGTCAATATCTACCATCGCTTGGTCGTATGTAGAAGGATCATTCTCTTGACTACTTTCTGTCATCTCACAGACACCCAGTTCTTCTTGATGCAAATAGCCATACCTCTCAGGTAATTGAGAAATTCTACTAGACTTGCGAGGTTTTGTTTGTATTTCACAAGGTTCGGTTCTTATATCTTGCATAGGTGTCTCATTTGGTGTTTCTTTTATTTCTTCCAAAGAAATATTTCTACCTGCCCCTCCTTCCTGAATAAACTGATCTTCCAGGAAGCGTGCTTGTATAGCAACGATGATACTATGATCTTTATGCATGTAGAATAGATATCCCATCGAATCCCCTGGATATCCTATGAAACGACCTTTCACAGACCTAGCTTCCAATTTCTCTACTTTAGTCTTCTTGACATAAGCAGGGCATCCCCAAATCCTAATGTGATTAAGAGTTGGTTTCCAACCTCTCCACATCTCATGTGGAGTCTTAGGAATGGATTTGGAAGGACATCTGTTCAAGATATGCACAGCGGTAAGGAGCGCGTAACCCCATAGATAAATCAGTAGATCAGTATAGTTAAGCATGGAGTGAACCATGTCCAACAAGGTTCGGTTCCTTCTTTCTAATACACCATTTAATTGTGGAGTAGCTGGAGGAATCAATTGTGACACTATTCCTAGTTCTTTTAAGAACTCATCAAATTCGGTACTCATGTACTCACCACCACGGTCTGACCGAAGAGTCCTAACACGGTTACCTATTTGATTTTCAACTGGGGCTTTAAATTCCTTGAATTTATCAAAAGCTTCAGACTTATGTTTCATTAAGTACACAAATTCATACCTGGTATGGTCATCAGTTAATGTAATGAAATACTGAAAACCGTCTCGTGCCACTTCAAAAGGGCCACAAATGTCGGTATGGATCAATCCAAGTTTTTCAGCTGCTCTTTCAAAAGTCCATTCGAAGGGTAACTTAGTCATTTTGCCTTGAAGTCAAGATTCACAAGTTGGATAGGGATCTGATCCCAATGGACCCGTAAGCCCATCTTTCTCCATTTTATAAACCTTGGTCGGACCGATATGACCAAGTCTAAGATGCCACTTAAGTGCTTGGTTCGTTTCATCCCTACCACGCTTCCTAGTTATAGTGTTCACAATTGTTTTATTCTTTAGATTTAAATGGTATAAACCATTTAATAATGTAGAAGTGCCAACCAATTTATTTCTAAAATAAATACGACATGACCCATCTCCAATAAAGAAGTGAAATCCCTTTCGGTCCATGATCAGAATTGATACAATATTTTTGTGCCCCTTGGGCAAAACAAGTACATCATCTAAAGTAATAATAAAACCAGATTCTAAATCCAACATAAGGGATCCGATATCAAAAGCCTCGACTCTATGCCCACTTCCGACGGTGACCATCACCTCCCCTGAATCCATCTTCCTACTTCGTTCCAGATCCTGATTCATTGTACAAATGTGAGAACTCGCATCAGAATCAAGTATCCAAGAAGTAGAATATACAGTTACAGAACAATTTGTTTCTAAAACCAGTAGTTCCATACCTGAAGGCGCATTACGGTCAAGCTTTGGACAGTACCTCATCCAGTAGCCTAGCTCACAGCAGTTGAGGCATACATCCATTTTCTTGGCCCCCTTGCTCTTATGAACCATTGGGGCCTTGCCTTTTTCCTTGTAGATCTTGGCTATTGGACCTAACTGCTTCTTGTTCTTTTTGTTCTTATTCTTGGACATCCAAGTCCAAGAAGAAATCACAAGTGCAACTTCCTTTCCCTTTGTCTTCATCTGAGACTAGGCAGTCGTCAGTTTGTTCATTAACCCAGCTAAGTTACATGCAATCTCATTGCAGTTCAGGTTCATGACAAATTGTGAAAGGGAGTTAGGAAGTGACTGCAGGATCAGTTCGGAGAGATGCATGCATCTGAAAATCAAGAGCTTCCAATCTCTCAATCATCGAGATCATCTAGAGGACATGGTCCCCAACCCTCTCTCCTTCCTTCATCCTGGCGCCGAATAATTGCTTTGATATCTCATATCTAGCAGTTCGGCTATGCTCTCCATAGAGCTCATCCAGGTGCACTAAGATGGCTCTCGAAGACGTCATCTTTTCATGGGCACGTTGAAGCTCATTGGTCATTGAGCCTAACATGTACCCTCGCACTCTTATGTCGACTTTTACCCATTTCTCATGAGCATCGACATCTTGCTGATTGGCTCGGGTTCTTGTAGGAGCCGCTGGGATGTCCGCCTCCAATACGTATCCCAGCATTTCCATAGTTAGGACAATCCTCAAGTTCCGAAGCCAGTCCACATAGTTCGGACCAGTCAGGACGTTATTTTCAAGTAGTATAGCGAGTGGGTTAATTGTCATATTGAGAGTTTTGTTAACTGCAGAGAATAATTTAAGATTCGTTAGTGACTGTTTAATTATGATTCGAGTAAAGAATTTAAGGACTTTCTTTATTCATAAATGGGCTCCCACTATTTTATCGGCATTTACACACTCCCATGTGAAATTCAAAAGTCTTGGGTGACTTCATAGTGGTGATCGATTTCTTTACAAAGTTTAATAGAGGGCAACCCATACGGTTTATATTCTATTATTCTTTATAAAGTGGTGTCTAACACCAACCCATCTAATGTATGATTCGATCTTCTTTTACCCCTAGTTCACTTGCCCTCAACCCATTCGGTTTCTATGGCTCGCTGAACTATCTACGTTTCAACCGTCAACTCCTATTAGTCTAACAATTGAATCTTACCCGGCAACCCATACGGTTTATAGGGATTTGATTTGTCACAACCAAAGGCATCTAATGCACTCTAGGAATTTATCAACTTTCCCCAAAAATATTACCCCGACATACTCGGAAGAATAATATTCCGGTTTTAGATTTCAATTTTCCATGAGTTTGACGGAGGGTAGGAAACCTCATAACCTTTATAACTTAGTGTTTGTAAGTGGGAGTATTAACGCGATTATATGTTACACTTTGCACATTAATCCGTTTATAAGCGCGGTTTGTCGGTTTGTTTGTTTGTCATACAATATGAAAACATACACAACCTAAAACTAACAACATGCAGTTCATGGACCGTTCCTAGAACAAAAATATCGTAATCTAATTACATGTCTTCGGTCTTGAATCTTCATCTTCTCGAGCGGATCTTCCTCCGGTCTTCGTCATTACATATAAATTTTACATTTGAAAAATTGCATCCTATACAAATTTTCTATTAAAATAAATAGGCTCAAAACGGCCTTTACAACCCAATCGAACAAAACAAACGATTCAAAACTAGGTCCATGAACTACATCTCCATTCAAAATTAATGCAATAATTACATTAAAATAAATGGCAATAATGATTAATCTAAAATTGATCTAATCAACAAAAATTAATCCAACAATTAGAATTAATCCAATTAATTCACTTAACCGTTAATTTTAATTTGCTCCGGACAAAATAAATATTTCATTAAATTAATTCCCTTAAAATAAAATTACCATAATTATATTTTAGTCAAATTAAATCCAATTTAATTTATGGAAATTAATTTACCGAACGAAATATAAAAAGCAGTCGGAAAACACAAGGCGGGCCAAGCCCGCGTCTTACAGGGGCCGCCAGCCTCAGCCAAGAAATGACCACTGAGCCGCGGTCCGGCCAATTTTCTGGCTCATTTTTTCGTCCCGAATTCAAAAATAATATTTTTCTAATTTTTATATTACACAATTAAATCAGTTTTTCAAAAGAAAAATAGATTTATATTTTAACATAAAATCATGAAAAATAATTTTTAGATGAACAATTAAACATCAACAATTAAAACAATTATGATTTTAAATCATAAAAAATAATCAAGCATTCCAAATGCCAATATCGAATATACGATTGCATAGACCTCGCTCTGATACCACTGTTGGGATCGGTGATTACAAACAAAATACGCAGCGGAAAATAAATCGGTTCAATTGGATAAAACCAAACCCCAAAAAACGGACCGTCAAGCATCATATAAACGAATATAAATAACGAGGATGAAAAACAAAGAGTACTTACCCTCGTAGTGCTTTGATAATATAATCTTTGAAGGAAAAACCCGAGCAAGCCTTTTTCCGATTACCGACACGAACACGAATCCAATTCGTTGTAGCTTGTTTGAATGATCCAACACCGAAATTGCCGAATGTCTCTACGTTATTACGCGTCGGATATTGATCGGAAAAATAAAATATCAATTCGTTCTCAAAGAACACGGCTAGGAATTGATACGGTATTTTTCTTCTCTTCTCTTTTTCCTTTTCTTTCTCTCAAAGATGAACAAGAAAATGAAAGAAAAAAATTTCTCCCTTTCCAGTGTTGAACTCACGGCTGATCTATGAGGGGTGTGTCTTTGTTATTCAAAGTCTACACATAATGTGAAGATATTTACATTATATAATGGAGATGATATCAAAATGATGAGATATGAAATCTCATCCTTTTGTCTTCAACCCATTAAACAATTAAACACACAACACACACCACATGGAAGGAAGGGAGGGGCGTCCTACATAGGTTTGGTGAGAAAATGACCCGAGCCACTCGGTTCGTGTACCGGACGTTCGCGTATCTAATCCGTTAAATACACTTTGTTTTATCCCAAATGTATTTATACTTAATTAATTAATCCAATTAATTAATTTTATCAAATACAAAATTATAATAATAGATTTCCAAGAAATAATTATTTATGAATTAAATTAATTACCCAGTAATTAATTTCAATTCACTAGACCGCATGATTTATCAAATAAATCAAATTAGATATCTAATATCCAATATTAATGAAGAGATAATAAA
Source organism: Orobanche coerulescens (assembly GCA_033398695.1). Lineage (NCBI taxonomy): Eukaryota > Viridiplantae > Streptophyta > Magnoliopsida > Lamiales > Orobanchaceae > Orobanche > Orobanche coerulescens. The sequence continues at coordinate 47,698,411 of CM065814.1, forward strand.
TACATATTTATCCATCAAATATCCTTGTGCGCGACTCCGTAGGTCCGTCTTAGTCGGCAATAGGAGGAACCAAGCAGTACGGGTAACACTTAGCCAGTCTAATGCTTCGTAACGTAACCCAACTAAGAACGAATGATCGGATCATTCCAAAAACCATTATATCGTGAATACCGTATACGTATAAACCCTTCAATCATATGTCCCGGTCAAGTATTAGGGTCACGGAAAAGTCAAACCCTACTGTAACTTGACACTATGCTTTCTGTTAATGCAAACCGAGATCATCGAGCTCTCATGTATCAAATAAAACTAGCTCTAAATGCTTTGTCCAAAGACTTATAATCTCATTTTCCATTAACCGCATAGGACATTTACCTGCTCACTTACAGAATAAAGAATTCTATCTTGGTATTCAGTAGAGACTGCTACTTGCCCACTAAGTTGCATTTCGAAGTTGACCCACCCACCGGCGATTGGATCGAACTACTCTAATGACTGACTCAATGTCATAAGCACATCTCCTACTGAAACCTCAAGTCAAAGGTCCACATATACCTATCACAACCTTTCGATCCAGTCATTGACAAACCCTGAGTGATATCCATGTGACCGAATCGAGGTGAGTCGTGTTCGAGTACAATAATCTCATTAGCATACTTATAGTGTGCTCCCACTAACTCTTAGTGAAGACCGGCACTCTACATGTCAAAGTACACGTTATACAAGTCTTGTCTAAACTTAATGCCCAGCGAAGTTTTATCGACTTGCGAACGAGTTAAGCATTCGAGCTCTAAAAACTTCCAGTGCCTATATCCTTATCTCCATAAGGAGTAAAATGTTTGCTCTCAAATGCATGGACTATTATTCTATATACCAAATCACAATGCCAGTGATATACAATAATGTAGAAATAATTATTGCCTTATTAAATATTCATAATTACAATACAAATACTCTCACTCTCTCATCCTCTGAGTGGCATTAGAGGGCATATCCCTAACACTTGGGAGCCAAGGGTCTCAGGATCTTCCATTGCCAGGTCATTAGCACGAAGCCTGTAGACATTCTGAAGTAGCTCTTGGTCAATACGGATCTCTACTCCGCGAATGACAGTTGTGATGTCAGCAACATTTCCTCCCTGAGCAAGTGAAAGGAAACGAACAGCAGCATTGAGGTAGAATTCCTCAACTAGGTGAACATCAAAATGTTCAACGGTGTGACTTCCAAGGTGATAAAGGCCTTGTTGAAGAATCCTAGTAATGACGTATTCCATCGATTCGACGTCATCACCTTCGGAACGAACACGTTCAAGCACGACAGATCTAGGAAAGATCCGTCTGTCGATGATGTTGGAGGATTTCTTTAGAGAGATGGAAGAGGTCTGAGAAGATGCCATTGACAATTCTCGAAGAAAAGAAAGGGGATTCAAAGAGAAATGCAGTAAAAACACAAAAAGACTTGTAGGCTGTATGATCAAGAACTCATTCAATGTGCAGAAAGCGTAAAGAGTCTCAAATGGCATTTACAGTCCTTTTATAGTGGGCGGAGAAGAAGGGTTTACAGATAATGAACAGTCAGATTTAAAGGATGGGAACCATTGTTTTAAAATGAACTACCACGATGGAGTAAGTGTAACCGGTAGAACTTATCCATCTAATTTTGAAATAAGAGCAGGTCCCACTTCTGACTTATTAAATTACCATTATTGCCCGAAACGGCGGTGTAAAATGAATATAATAATATGAAACATCGCGGCTTTGAAGATACCAATGTCCAGATGTCGTGTAAAGCATTTAATGTAAAAACTTTTTAATTATGACAGGGCACGTGGACATAAAGATCGTTAAAAAAAACATGATAATTGATTTCCCATAGTCTGTGCTGTATCCGTGAAAATACAGCGTTCCCCCTTAAAATGTACATACGGGTTTCAATTCAATACAGCAGCTTTCGTATTAATGCTGTATTCTTGGGTCGTACTGTATTCCCCCTTAATTAGTTTAACACCCCCAAGTTATTCAGGGATATTACAGCGCCGTAAGCCCCGCCGTGGGACCCACAAGGCTAAACATACGCGGAACCATAAAATTTGACCGATAAGGTCTACACACAATGGAATGAAAAAGAATACAAAGGTATTCGAAACATAACCAATGTATTCACAAACATCACAACTCGAATCAATACTTCGGCAAACACAGGCCGGGACATCAAGGAAAAGGGAAAACAATACTCGGGTATTCAATAGCCAATCCAGTACAACAACACTGAACGGGAAACTCCAAACATAACTGGAAGAAAGACACAGTATCACACTTGCCCACCATCTTTATGCCGACCCGATACCTGCCCGTCCGCTCCTGGAACCTGAAATACATAAAAAGTATTTCCCCCATAAAGGGGTTAGCCGTCGAATAGCTAGTGCAAGTATATAAATATGAAACACAATACTCCTCAACAATAAAGTAAATGTAACCGTCAATTCATCAATTCAAGACTAGTATTCCGGAATAACTAAATCTCATAGCATCGCATCAATACATATATAAATACCGTGGAACCGCACCAGAGGCTACGGAACCCTCAGAGGACCCGTCGGTCCGTCCCGGAGTGGTTAATTCATATTATCCATGGAATCGCACCAGAGGCTACGAAACCCTCAGAGGACCCGTCGGCCCGTCCCGGAGTGGATATACATAATCATGCCATTAATATTTCTTACTTTCAAAGTCGAGAACGCACATTCATAAATATACACTTGCCTTTGAGACATCGAGAAATCGAACGGAGGAAAGGTATGAGTTCGGTAGGTCCAAGAACGCGCTTCCGGCACCTAAACGATTCGCAAGGAATATGACAATTAATTATCCATACTCAATTATAAAAAGAGACTCCCGAAACTCGTCTACGATTCAAGAAAATATACGGGTGAACAACTAAAGGTTGGGAAATCGCCCAAACTCCCACGAGTCCGAAAACGGCACAATCCAACCCGTAAAATCGTAAGAAAACACTCATACGGTATAGATATATCAAAATCTCAAGGTTCTCAAGCTTCAATCGGATAAAACGGACGAATCTACGAAAACCCCCAAAGTCCAACCCAAAATTCAAAGTGTTCTTGAATAATCTTTCAATAATTCGATGAATACTCAAACATGTCCATAATCACGCATATATCACTTCATACACTATAATTTTATCATCCAAAACGTCAATACCCACACAAAATCGAGAAGTCAAGATGACGAAGAAATTACCTCTTGAATATCCAAGCTCTATGATCCGAGGAATACGCGCCAAATCGATTATCCGGGCTTCCCAACCGAATGAAAATGGTAGAAATCCAACACACAAGTGATAGATGTGAGAAAACTCCTCCCCTCAACTCTCTCTCGCAGGTGGAAGAAGGGAATGGAGGAAATGAGCTGAAATCTCGCTTAAAAAGCCGAATTATGCAGTTGACCGCATTGTGTGCCGCGGCTCATCCTGTGTGTGCCGCGGCACAGCCTAAAATTGTTCCTGTGTTTCGGCGGTGCCGCGGCTCAGCTGTGTGTGTGCGCAGGTACCGGTTTTTGGCCGAGGATGCAACACAAGTGTGCTGCTCGGCAAGATAGGTGTGCCACGGCATTGACTGCAGAGTGTCAGCGCATCGCGGCATGTGCCGCGGCACCCGGTACAGTCCGCTCGGCCAGGTTTAGGAAATGTGTGTGCCGCGGCGCACACTCCTTGTGCCCCGACTCACACCCCCTTCGGGTCCTAAAATGATGAAAAATGACCCGGAAAGAGAATAAAAGCAATATGATTCAATGTCTAGGCAACAATAACACGAAATAGAAGTACGGAAACCCCAAAACGGTGGTTCCAAGCAATGATTACAAGGGTTCGCTCAACAATCACGATTCGAAGAACATGAAGAGGTTTGAAATGACATGACTTTCGACCGGGTATTACATTCTCCCCCTCTAAAAAGAAGTTTCGTCCCGAAACTTAAGAAATAAATAATTCGGGGTATTCCACCCGCATCTTCTCTTCCATCTCCCAAGTCGCCTCTTCGACTCCATGCCTCGACCATTGCACTTTAACCAGTGGAATGGTTTTATGCCGAAGTTGTTTCTCACGGCGCTCAAGAATCTTCACGGGTTTCTCCGGAAAGGTAATATCCTCGGCTACGTCAATCTCACTGTAGTCGATAAGGTGGCTCGGATCCGGTACGTACTTCCTCAACTGGGACACATGAAAAACACTATGGACGTGGTTCAAAGCTGGAGGCAACGCCAAGCGATAAGCTAAATCTCCAACTCTATCCAAAATCTCGAAAGGTCCGATATACCTTGGGCTGAGTTTCCCCTTTTTCCCGAAGCGGAAAACTCCTCTGGTCAGCGATACTTTGAGCAAGACATGATCCCCCACTTCAAACTCCAAGGGTCGACGACGAGTATCAGCATAAGATTTCTGACGACTCTGGGCAGTCAGTAATCGATCTCGGATAATAGAAATCTTTTCCTTGGTCTCCAACAACATATCCGGTTCCGTCCCAACTAGCTCAGAAGCCTCGTCCCAACATAATGGCGACCTACATCGCCTACCATAGAGTGCCTCGAAGGGTGCCATTTTGATCGACGCATGCCAACTATTATTGTAAGCAAACTCGATCAACGGCAAGTGAAGCTCCCAATCATTACTCCAGTCTAAGGCACAAGCCCGCAACATATCCTCCAACGTCTGAATCGTCCTCTCTGTCTGACCGTCCGACTGAGGATGAAAGGAAGTGCTCAATCTCAACTCAGTACCCAGAGCCTGATGAACGGCCTGCCAAAAATGCGATACAAAACGTCCGTCTCGATCAGAAACAATGGTCTTGGGGGCACCGTGTAACCTCACGATCTCAGCGATAAAGGTTCGAGCCAGTCTATCCGGTCCCCAAGTATCCTTAATACCCAAGAAGTGTGCAGACTTGGTCAATCGATCGACAATCACCCAAATCATATTCATTCCGGCCCGAGTTCTCGGCATGCCAGTGATAAAATCCATTGAGATGTCTTCCCACTTCCACTCGGGAATGGGAAGTGGTTTCAACAACCCCGCCGGTCATTGATGTTTGATCTTGACTTGTTGACACGTCAAGCATCGTAGTACAAACTCCGTAATATCCTTCTTCATGTTATTCCACCAAAAATTGCACTTCAAATCTTTGTACATCTTACTCGTTCTGGGGTGGATTGAGTAAGGCGTAGCATGAGCTTCTCGGAGAATCCTCTGTCTCAACTCCAAATCGTTCGGGACACAAAGCCTGCCCTGAAATCTCAGAATACTATCCTCGTGAACCATAAAGCCAGGAGCTTTTCCTTTAATTACATCTTCCTTCAGTTGAGAAATCATCGGGTCACTCCACTGCTTCCCTTTGATGTCATCAACTAAAGACGAAGTAATTTCGAGAGTACACAACTGTCCTTGTACTCGTTGAAGCCAAACTTCTATCCCTTGCTCAATTAAGTCCTGACGAATTTTCGTCTGAGGTGTAAGAACCTCGAGCATTTGAAGAGACGCCGACTTGCGGCTCAAAGCATCCGCAACGACATTGGCTTTCCCGGGGTGGTAAAGAATTTCCAAATCATAATCCTTTATCAACTCTAACCAACGTCTCTATCTCATATTCGGGCCTTTCCGATCAAAATATATTTCAGGCTCTTGTGATCGGTATAAATCCAGCACGGTGAACCATACAAATAATGCCGCCAAATCTTGAGTGCGAAGACAATTGCGGCCAACTCTAAATCGTGAGTAGGATAATTCATCTCATAAGGTTTTAATTGTCGAGATGCAAAAGCTATCGTCTTATCATGCTGCATAAGCACACAGCCCAGGCCTTGACCCGAAGCGTCACTATAAACTGCAAAGCCCTCGCTACCATGTGGTAAGGTTAAAATCGGCGCTGAAGTCAAACGTTTCTTCAGTTCATCGAAGCTCTGTTGTCTCTCATCCGTCCAAACAAACTTTTCGGTCTTCTGGAGTAATTTCGTAAGCGGCCGAGCGAAGTTTCGAGAACCCCTCAACAAACCGACGGTAATACCCAGCAAGGCCCAAAAAGCTACGAACTTCCTTAACATTTTTAGGCGGTGCCCAATCTAGCACTGCCTCTATCTTCTGCGGATCTACACAAACTCCTTCGGCCGAAATCACATGGCCTAGAAACATAACTTCTTCCAACCAAAACTCACATTTCGAGAATTTCGCATAGAGATGCTCGGTTCTCAAAATGTCTAATATCAAACGCAAGTGTCGGGCATGTTCCTCCTTATCTCGAGAATAGATCAAGATGTCGTCAATAAAGACAACCACACACCTGTCGAGGTATTCGATGAATATTTTATTCATTAACTGCATGAAAACTGCCGGCGCATTAGTCAACCCAAAAGGCATAACTACAAATTCATAATGCCCATATCTCGTCCGAAACGCCGTCTTCGGAAGGTCGGACTCCCTCACCCTGAGTTGATAATACCCGGATCTTAAATCAATCTTCGAGAAAACCGCAGCTCCTTGCAATTGATCAAATAAATCGTCTATACGAGGTAGAGGGTACTTGTTCTTGATGGTTACTTTGTTCAGCTCACGGTAGTCAATGCACAAACGTAGTGAACCATCCTTCTTCCTCACGAAAAGAACAGGCGCGCCCCAAGGTGAAGCGCTCGGTCTGATGTACCCTTTTTCCAGAAGTTCTCCCAATTGATTCTTCAATTCTTGCATCTCGAAAGGTGCCATCCGGTAAGGTGCTTTAGAAATCGGAGCCGCATCAGGCTCCAAGTCCACGGTAAATTCTATCTCTCGATCTAGCGGTAATCCCGGGAGGTCATCCGGAAAAACATCGGGGTACTCACTAACAACCGGAATCGAAGAGAAATCGATTTCATTTCCTTACGTTTTCAAGGCATAACACCAATAGCCCGCACAACCTTTATTCAAAAGTTTTACGGCCTTCATGGCACTGATAAGTAACTTGGATGGTCCCAACTTACGCCCCAAAAATGAGTACTCAGATCCGTCTTTAGTCATCATGGTGATAACCTTGGTACGGTAGTTCATAATTGCTTGATGACTATCAAGCCAATCCTCGCCGAGGATCACGTCCTCGCCTTCCATATCACCTATAATTAAATTCGATAGCCAATCCATACCGGATATAATCAGTGGAAAATCTCTAATCTCCCGATTACCCACAATTCTATCCCCACTAGGCAGTCTCATGATGAAGGGATCGCAAGCAGTCAGACAAGTTATATTCAAACGGTGTACACACTCCAAAGAAATAAAAGAATGTGTAGCACCCGAATCAAAAAGTACATGGACTGAATGAGATAGGATATGAATGGTACCTGAAGCCACCGTCGCGTCGGGTTCGTCTGCTCGACGCATCTCATAAACTCGTGGTTGCACCGAACCGACGCTAGAGTTTCTCCAAAGATTCTCGACTCCCCGGCCCCCCGCCAAATTCCGCCGAGGTTGACCACCGCGTAAGCCCGAGTGTCCAAAGTCTGATTCGGCTCGGAACAATAAGCCGCTCTATGTCCCATCTGTCCGCACGTGTGACACTTCAATGGTGGAAAGTGGCATTCCAAATTAATGTGGCCTGAACGGCCACAATTATAGCAAGTCACCGCGCGATTGGTGGTACCCGAAGTAGGGCGGTAACCCCTCTTTCCTTTATTAGAACGTGACGACTGTCCGGCAGAGCGGTTAGTTGTCTGTGACTTCTGAAAGTTGCCACTCTTAGAGTTAGAAAAATTCCCCGCTACTTTCTGCTTCTTCGATTCTTCCACGGTATCGTTGTCGGGGCTCAACATATCATGGGCTAAAGCTCTGTCCTGATACTCTTTCAATGTGGTACAAGCAAATCCGGCCATGTACCGCCGTAAGTCCAAATTCATCCGCATATCAAAATAACGGATCTTATCACGCTCGTTACGCACTTGATCCTTCACATGGATCAATTGTTGGTTGTACTCCACGATCGCCTGCGAAACGGGAATATCTTGTGGTTTAGCCTCGAAGAAGGCTCGGATTCGGCTCTCTCGTACCAGCCAAGGACAAAACTCGGCCTCCAAGAGCTCCTTAAATTCATCCCACGAGGCAATACGATCCTGTGGCTTGATGACCTTCCACCAAGTAGCGGCCTCCTTAGTGAGAAAATACTGAGCAATCGGTACTTTCCTCACCTCGGGGCAATCAACTGCCTCGAAAATCTTCTCCAATTCTGCTAGCCAATCATCCCAGCCTAACGGGTCTGTGGCATCGCCAAACTGTGGAGGGTGCATACGGATTACATTCTGAAGCAAGGCATCCGTGTTTGGGTTCGGGTTATTCAGCTGAACAGTTTGGGCCAAAATAGTCATTTGAGTAGCCATTGTTGAAGTGCATTCGCCACTCCAACGTCCGCGTTGTTCCCCTGACCGTCTGACTGGTCGTGCTGACTCTCGGTGTCGGGATGCACCGAGTTCGACAAACTGGGGTTGGTCGATCCCGCAACTGAACTGATGGAAACGGCCGCGCAACGACCCCTTCCTCGTCCACGGCTACGACCACGGCCACGGCCCCTACCAGCTGACATACTGAAGAAGACACAAGTCACGTAAGCACAATTCAATCACGCGTCATCAAAGTGTCCGATTCTCAAGAATACCGATAAAAGGAAGCAAAACGAATAAGGAAACACCAGAAGAGTGAGAGGTCTTACAAGTACCGGTCGCACTGTGATGATGGCAGAGTAGTGATACTGCGGACAATTGACGACTCATTCGACCCAAAAGACCGACAGCCTAGGTGTAACACCCCCAAGATATTCGAGGTGTATTACAGCGCCGTGGACCCCTACATGGGACCCACCAGGCTAACACAATAAAACACCACTCGACTAACCATCTCGGTTAGCAAGGAAACAACTATTAACAACAAGAACATAAAACAACACGTCCGGTACAACCGGCATAATAAACATCAACCGACAAATACAGTAACTCCAACGAAGTCCAAACACAATCCGAAAAGAAAAGCCTAAGTACTCGCGAGTACAATCTATAAGTTTACAATTTGGAAAACATCCACATCAAAAGAGACAGTGGGAAATAACAAGACTCAATTGCACATGTCAACAACCTTGGCCAACATCCTCGTACCATCCCAGCACTGCTCTGCCGAACATAACCCGAAATCCATAACAAGAATTTCCCGACAACGGGTCCCCAAAGGGGTTAGCAATTACGCTAGTACAAGTATTCAAGGCAAACCAATCGCTTACACATTTCATAGTACATGCACCAAAATCATTTCGAAAACCAAAACAAGACATGTCTTTTCCTAAACAAACAGTAAATAATTTGCCTTGGGAACAGAGTAATATCATAGATTCCCGCACGAGGCCTCTAAGGACCCTCCCGCACTGGCTACATTACAAAATAAAACACGCACATGCATCGCCTTGGGAACAGAGTAATATCATAGATTCCCGCACGAGGCCTCTAAGGACACTCCCGCATCAAGCTAGCTAAACAAACTCGTGAAATCCGGGCAAAGATAGATTTCCTCCTTGACCCGTCCAACACGAGGTGAGTTACACACAAGTAATATACATCACCATTTCATGTTAAGCTTAAAGGTTTCCAAAATACTTGCCTTGAATTATTGACGACGCAACGAACGGAAAGGAAAGTCGCCGACGAACGCTAGGAACCAATGAAACCGAACCTAACGATTCGAAGAATACAATCACAACCATTTCTAAATGAATATGGAATTGGAATACACTGAACACCCGCCTACGATTCATGTATATTCGTATATAAACAACAACGAGGGCGGACCACAACCAAACCCTCTCGATTCCGTAAAAATCACGAAATATACCATGAATCCGTAGGGAAACTAAGAATATCAACAAGATTAATCATATTCATCATGAATTAATCGACAAAACGGAACGAATCGGACAAAAACGCGAAAATCCCCAAATCTACCCAAAAGTAGGGTTCTAAAGATCTAACCTTGATTCGCTGGATCGAAGGATGTTATAGGATGATTGATCAACGATATAACCTCAAGAACTTCATGGATTTGTTGTTCAACAACATGGTTTCGTCTCCTCCGAAACCCCAGCCGCGAACCGAAGAGAAATGAAATGAAAAATGACGGAGAAAGTCGCTGGTCTGTCATTTTTATACTGGGCCGGAACTAGCGTGCGCTAGCCTTCCCGGCCTAGCGTGCGCTATCGGCCAAAGATCGCCGAGACACTCGGCCATGGCCCGCACGACCCGGCACCACCGACCAAATCTCGCCGACCGTGACTCGACCGCCCGACTCCCGCTAGCGTGCGCTACGGCCAAGCCTGCGCGCTACCGACTGGCCCAAAGAGCCACCGGATCGACAACTCGTCCCAGCGTCGCTAGTCGGGCAGCGGCGGCGCTACCCTCGCCGGTTAGCGCGCTACGACCGACAGAGGTGGCGCTACCCGCCGATCTGGCCGAGTCCGAACCTCGTAATACCTGTCCTGCCCGAGACAGACATTGGCCGACTCGGCAACAGGCGCTTACATCGCTGAAGCTAGCGCAGCAGGCCCCGGCCAGAAGCGTGCGCTTACGCGGTTCTGCCGTGCATGCTCGGCGATGTCCAAGACTCGTCCCGGCCAATGCCACTCGCCACGACCCGACGCCGATTTCAAAACGCACGGAGCGGACACGACGAAAAGTTCGCGGACGATGTCAACGACTCGAGATGAAAACGTAATGCAATAATTAATCATACACGACCAAGAAAAGGGTCAAGACGACAAATACAGATATGGATACCCGTAACTTTCAAGAAATTACAAAATGGCCCAAAACGCCCGGAAATCGCGATCGTGATCGAATAACCAAACCGAAGTTCACAACACGCCTAACAAAGTTAAACGGACTTGCGGAAACTCAAACAAATAGCTGACGAGATTCGCAAGAATCGAACTCAAGTGCGGAAAAGTCGCTAAAACCACGTAACTCAACAAAACAACATCGAAACGAACTCGGATGACAAAAGTGTAGAATTAATCATTCTCGAATGACGAACGGTCATGAGTGAGCCACAAAACGGACTCGGTCGAAAAAGAAATTTACCGAAAATCGAAAATTGCGGATATTACATTCTACCCTCCTTAAAAGAAGTTTCGTCCGAAACTTAGAACAAGTAGGAGAAGCAATATCCCTTGCCGTAAAAACTCGACGAGATACACAAAAACCAAGACTCGCGCCCGACGGCGAAACGCCGCAAGGAACGCAAAGAGACATACGGCGAGAAAATACGCTCTAGTGGCGACTAACACAACGTCACCAGGTAGAGACATAATAAAATCAACGATCGACAAGCGTCATCAAATAGACAATCCAATCGAGTCGATTATCCGAACAATCACAAAACTCAACGAACGAAAATCAATACGATTGACCAACCCAACGGTTCATCAACCCAAAACGCGAGTCAACGCCGAACAAATACGAAATTCCACCGCCTAGGGTTGGAAGATCGAAACGAGACTAATTTCCCGAACTTAAGGGAACTACGAAGGAGCCCGAACGCTCAACAATCACGAAACGAGAACAAAACCGAACAAGCAAACGATTGAGACAACAAGAATCGAACAATCATGTCCAAACACGTCGGATAATAAAATTCAAACAACAACTCCGTGATGACCGTGAGAATAAAGAAGACGTGCATTCCCACAATATCCACAGGAAAGGGAATAGCGATTGAAAAGCCACAACGACAAACGAGTTATTCCGACACAATACCACCTCGTTCGATCAACAAAAGCAAGGGATAGGAAAGTTCGAAATGTTAACGAGCATAAACGAGTTGATAGAGCCAAAAGTACTGAAGTTAAAATTCGATCCACTTCGAATAAAAGAACTATTAGAACCAAAGATGTTACTTCCGAACAAGGTTTACAATAGTCGCACCGAATTCGGAAGGTCACAGCGATAACCAGATCGACTCAAAGCCGATTACACCGCTCGAACGATGAAACCAAGGTACGTAACAAGTTCATAAGGTATCAATGAACACGAGCGAATCGATAGACTGGAGAAAGAGAAGATATAGAAGTCAAAATAGTACGGGTATTACTTTTGACCTCGCCCGAAACTCACAACAACGGAACCAAGGTAACAGACAACAAGCAACCGACACAACGTGGAACAATCACCGATGCACACAATCATACCAATCCGATCTCTAACAGCTCGCATATATGCGATAAAGCATAAACCGCCACGAGGCGACAACATCCAATACCAATATCACACCCCTCACAGAGGCCACCATGACAACTGTGTGGCGAACGACTCAACGCTCACACCACCAATTCAACAACAACTCGGGGGTTAACATCCTAACGAGAGTACGAACATCTCACATATATTCCCGGACCACAAATAGGAATGATAGGTTTTGAAAACGAAAGCCACCTTTTAAAATAACTTGTAAGCACCATTTGATCTTGAGTATCATATATCAAAAAGTAGTACAAACATCGTCATCGAGACAAAAAAAAATCATCTTGCGTTTGAAAAAAAAAGAAATGAAGACACCTTTCGTTAAATTAAAACTTGTCAGCTATATTCGACCTTCGGGTCTAAGCGAATGCATTTCTAAATCATTAGAAATATTTCAAAATATTTTGATCCTCAAAGTAGAATAATTTTGAAACACAGCGTGACACTAGTAGGCATCTTGAGAGCACTGTGAGAAAATAATTTATTTTAAAAGTACGTCTCGAGGTTTATTTTCTAAGATACTCAAGGTTTTTCGTATACAATAGCCGAATGCCCAAAATTCGCACGTATCCACATTTACTTAAACACATCATATCACACGCATCAAATCGCTCAAAATCACGACAGTGATATACAATCCTCAGGATATGTTCAACAACATCGTTAAAGCAACAATCGGTTTATCAAAACTGGATGGAAAACGATATCAAGAACAAAACTCCAAAAAGTCAACTCTACGGATTCAAGAAAATACCTAGATTCGGCGAAGAACAATGGATTAGATGATGTTAAAAATCATCTAGGATACTCCAAAACACCTTTGGATGGAAGAAAAATCAGCCCAGATGCGAAACCGAGTCGCTACGTCTCGAACTCATGGAGGAAGGTGAAGAAATGAGGAAAAAATGCAACTTAGATCGGTGCCCAAGATTTATATCGACACAATTAGCGTGCGCTAATCATTAAGGTTAGCGTGCGCTATCACGGCACCAAACAAAACTCCCGACCAAAAATACACCGTTAGCGTGCGCTAACCCCAAGTGTTAGCGTGCGCTAACGAGAACTTCGAGCCCACCCGGTAGCTCTGATCGCCTCGAACTACTGTAGCGTGCGCTATCCTCCCCTTAGCGTGCTACCAATGCACTCTTGCGCGCGCTTAGCCGCAGCGTAGCGTGCGCTAACGACCCACGAGACAACAACAACACACCGGAAAAATTACATGCCGTAAACCTTTCTCACAAGGATTTACTGTGCTAAGCACAATTTCGTGTTATTTCGAAAATGCTAAAAAGACCAATGACGGTAATATTTTTCCAAAGCTCACAAAATCATTTGTCAAACCATCATGAAATATTCAAGGCCAAAATGCCAAAACTTGATTCAAGGAATCGGTTTTACGAAATAAAACTCAATTTGCAAAATACCGAAAGCCGTTTGAAAGAACTCACGCAATGGATAAAATACGGTACGAAAATACATCAGCAGTGACGACACTCCTCGTATAAACCAAATACGAGAGTCTAATAAACACATATCGTGAAATCAAAATCCACAGAAGGATTCCATCATTTAACGACTAATCATACAAATAACTCGTGTCACACGAGGCACAACACAAGGAAGGGAGTTTTACATCCATAGGTCGCACGTAAGTGACGACCACCCCTCGATACTAATCACGACCAATGATCTCAAACGACGCGTCGCGATGCGACTAAGTCAGACAAAATCCGACGAGACAAAACTCAACAAACACAACTTGACTCGACAAATTTAGGTTTCCCAGTGCTAATCGATTTTAAAATCGTATACTTTAGTTATTCGAAAATAAAACCGATAAGTTAAAAATCGTTTTCAAGACCCTTTCAAACACGACAAGGGCTTAACAATAGTAGCATTTTATAAAATGTCCCAAACACTTTGAAACACGACCTTTAAATACGACGCAAGTTTTTATTTGAAAATACAAGGTCGGCTCGCCCAAATTCATGTCACTTTTCAAAAACCCACAATACGATCAAATCTCAGAGATTTTCAAGCATGCACGCCGCATGTATTATTATTAATAGAAACACATTGGTTGTAAATAACAATAATTAGCCAAGTACCAACAATTCCCGGACACTCATATACGACATTCAAAAATCACTAGTTCAACAAGCGCAACTCGGGAATACTAATTCCAAGCATATGTCAAACTATCTCTTCAAGTTTGACAGCGTAACTAAAGATCACCGATTTGGACATATGTCGAACCCGACTATGTGAGTTTCTCAACAAACTCTGCCATCAATACCTATACCGGAACATATCAATGTTCAAAACTTCTACATCATACTGCACCCTTCGGTGTCCAACTCATCGGTACATTCGGCTCAACATACATTTAGTATATCGCAATTACCAAACGCAGATTCCATCACACAGCAAAAGACTAGAGAGTCAAGCCCTCTCACAATATACCACGGAGCAAAACTCGGATCTTTCGATCACCAACGATCCCACCAATGCTAGGAAGTTTAGCGATGGAAGGCTCGCAAAACGACAAACGGTCAAGCCCAGAACGGCGCACATACTCCCGAGAGACAAAGGACGGCGCAATACTAGAATCAAAAGTACACAACCAGATGGATCGAGAAACAACTCGAAAATAAGTACGAGAGAGGCAATCACAGTTCGAGAAGTGGAATTTCAATACGAGAAAACAAGAGAACTGAGTAAGGAAAACTTACGAGCACTGGATGTACTGAGATGCCGGCAGCGGTGTGACAATGTGCAAAACAAAACACAACTAGGCCCAAATAACCAACAAGCCTAGGTATCCATAAACCTAGAGCTCCGATACCATTTTCTGTAACACCCCCAAGATATTCGAGGTGTATTACAGCGCCGTGGACCCCTACATGGGACCCACCAGGCTAACACAATAAAACACCACTCGACTAACCATCTCGGTTAGCAAGGAAACAACTATTAACAACAAGAACATAAAACAACACGTCCGGTACAACCGGCATAATAAACATCAACCGACAAATACAGTAACTCCAACGAAGTCCAAACACAATCCGAAAAGAAAAGCCTAAGTACTCGCGAGTACAATCTATAAGTTTACAATTTGGAAAACATCCACATCAAAAGAGACAGTGGGAAATAACAAGACTCAATTGCACATGTCAACAACCTTGGCCAACAGCCTCGTACCATCCCAGTGGCAAATGCCATTTGAACATAACCCGAAATCCATAACAAGAATTTCCCGACAACGGGTCCCCAAAGGGGTTAGCAATTACGCTAGTACAAGTATTCAAGGCAAACCAATCGCTTACACATTTCATAGTACATGCACCAAAATCATTTCAAAACCAAAACAAGACATGTCTTTTCCGAAACAAACAAATAAATAATTTGCCTTGGGAACAGAGTAATATCATAGATTCCCGCACGAGGCCTCTAAGGACCCTCCCGACCGGCTACATTACAAAATAAAACACGCACATGCATCGCTTGGGAACAGAGTAATATCATAGATTCCCGCACGAGGCCTCTAAGGACCCTCCCGCATCAAGCTAGCTAAACAAACTCGTGAAATCCAGGGCGGCAGCATAGATTTCCCTCCTTGACCCCGTCGGGCCAACACGAGGTGAGTTACACACAAGTAATATACATCACCATTTCATGTTAAGCTTAAAGGTTTCCAAAAATACTTGCCTTGAATTATTGACGACGCAACGAACGGAAAGGAAAGTCGCCGACGAACGCTAGGAACCAATGAAACCGAACCTAACGATTCGAAGAATACAATCACAACCATTTCTAAATGAATATGGAATTGGAATACACCCGAAAACCCGCCTACGATTCATGTATATTCGTATATAAACAACAACGAGGGCGGACCACAACCAAACCCTCTCGATTCCGTAAAAATCACGAAATATACCATGAATCCGTAGGGAAACTAAGAATATCAACAAGATTAATCATATTCATCATGAATTAATCGACAAAACGGAACGAATCGGACAAAAACGCGAAAATCCCCAAATCTACCCAAAAGTAGGGTTCTAAAGATCTAACCTTGATTCATTGGATCGAAGGATGTTATAGGATGATTGATCAACGATATAACCTCAAGAACTTCATGGATTTGTTGTTCAACAACATGGTTTCGTCTCCTCCGAAACCTCACCCGAATCGAAGAGAAATGAAATGAAAAATGACGGAGAAAGTCGCCGTCTCTGTCATTTTTATATCGGAACTAGCGTGCGCTAGCCTTCCCGGCCTAGCGTGCGCTTATCGCCAAAGATCGCCGAGCACACTCGGCCATGGCCCGCCACGACCGGCACCACCGACCAAATCTGACCGTGACTCGACCGCCCGACTCCCGCTAGCGTGCGCTACGGCCGGAAGCTGCGCGGCGCTTAGCCGAGCATCGATAGCCACCGGGTGACAACTCGTCCAGTAGCGTCGCTAGTCGGCGGCGTCGCTACCTGCGGTTAGCGCGCTCGACCGACGATGGCGTGCGCTACCGCCCGATCTGGCCGAGTCGAACCTCGTAATACCTGTCGGCCCGATAGCGTCTGGCTGGTGACTCGGCAATGCGCTAGCTGCCGAGCTAAGCGCGCAGCTGTCCGGCCGTGGCGTGCGCTACGCGGTTCTGCCGTGCATGCTCGGCGATGTCCAAGACACTCGTCGGCCGGTGCTCAACCGCCACGACGCCTCGATTTCCGAAACGCACGCAGGCGGACACGACGAAAAGTTCGCGGACGATGTCAACGACTCGAGATGAAAACGTAATGCAATAATTAATCATACACGACCAAGAAAAGGGTCAAGACGACAAATACAGATATGGATACCCGTAACTTTCAAGAAATTACAAAATGGCCCAAAACGCCCGGAAATCGCGATACGTGATCGAATAACCAAACCGAAGTTCACAACACGTCTAACAAAGTTAAACGGACTTGCGGGAAACTCGAAACAGCAGTTTCGGACGAGATTCGCAAGAATCGAACTCAAGTGCGGAAAAGTCGCTAAAAACCACAGAACTCAACAAAACAACACTGAAACGAACTCGGATGACAAAAAGTGTAGAATTAATCATTCTCAGAATGACGAAACGGTCATGAGCGAGCCGTCAAAACGGACTCCGGTCGAAAAAAGAAATTTACCGAAAATCGAAAATTGCGGATATTACACTAGGTATCCATAGACCTAAGCTCTGATACCATATTCTGTAACACCCCCATGTTATTCAGGGATATTACAGCGCCGTAAGCCCCGCCGTGGGACCCACAAGGCTAAACATACGCGGAACCATAAAATTTGACCGATAAGGTCTACACACAATGGAATGAAAAACAATACAAAGGTATTCGAAACATAACCAATGTATTCACAAACATCACAACTCGAATCAATACTTCGGCAAACACAGGCCGGGACATCAAGGAAAAGGGAAAACAATACTCGAGTATTCAATAGCCAATCCGTACAACAACACTGAACGGGAAACTCCAAACATAACTGGAAGAAAGACAAAGTATCACACTTGCCCACCATCTTTATGCCGACCCGATACCTGCCCGTCCGCTCTCCTGGAACCTGAAATACATAAAAAGTATTTCCTCAACAATAATGTAAATGTAAATGTAAATGTAAATGTAAATGTAATTTCCTCAACAAATATGAAACACAATACTCCTCAACAATAAAGTAAATGTAACCGTCAATTCATCAATTCAAGACTAGTATTCCGGAATAACTAAATCTCATAGCATCGCATCAATACATATATGAATACCGTGGAACCGCACCAGAGGCTACGGAACCCTCAAAGGACCCATCGGTCCGTCCCAGAGTGGTTAATTCATATTATCCATGGAATCGCACCAGAGGCTACGAAACCCTCAGAGGACCCGCTGGCCCGTCCCGGAGTGGATATACATAATCATGCCATTAATATTTCTTACTTTCAAAGTCGAGAACGCACATTCATAAATATACACTTGCCTTTGAGACATCGAGAAATCGAACGGAGGAAAGGTATGAGTTCGGTAGGTCCAAGAACGCGCTTCCGGCACCTAAACGATTCGCAAGGAATATGACAATTAATTATCCATACTCAATTATACAAAGAGACTCCCGAAACTCGTCTACGATTCAAGAAAATATACGGGTGAACAACTAAAGGTTGGGAAATCGCCCAAACTCCCACGAGTCCGAAAACGGCACAATCCAACCCGTAAAATCGTAAGAAAACACTCATACGGTATAGATATATCAAAATCTCAAGGTTCTCAAGCTTCAATCGGATAAAACGGACGAATCTACGAAAACCCCCAAAGTCCAACCCAAAATTCAAAGTGTTCTTGAATAATCTTTCAATAATTCGATGAATACTCAAACATGTCCATAATCACGCATATATCACTTCATACACCATGATTTTATCATCCAAAACGTCAATACCCACACAAAATCGAGAAGTCAAGATGACGAAGAAATTACCTCTTGAATATCCAAGCTCTATGATCCGAGGAATATGCGCCAAATCGATTATCCGGGCTTCCCAACCGAATGAAAATGGTAGAAATCCAACACACAAGTGATAGATGTGAGAAAACTCCTCCCCTCAACTCTCTCTCTCGCAGGTGGAAGAAGGGAATGGAGGAAATGAGCTGAAATCTCGCTTAAAAAGCCGAATTATGCAGTTGACCGCAATGTGTGCCGCGGCTCATCCCAGGTGTGCCGCGGCACAGGCCTAAAAATTGTTCCCAGGTTTCGGCAGTGTGCCGCGGCTCAGCTCAGGTGTGCCGCGGCACAGTACTGATCGGTTTTGGTGAGGATGCACACAAGTGTGTGCGCGGCTCTCGGCATAGGTGTGCGCGGCATTGACTCAGCGGTGTGCCGCGGCCTTTGCCGGCATGTGCCGCGGCACCGTCTGATCCGCTCGGCGAGTTTAGGAAATGTGTGTGCCGCGGCGCACACTCCTTGTGCCGCGGCTCACACCCCCTTCGGGTCCTAAAATGATGAAAAATGACCCGGAAAGAGAATAAAAGCAATATGATTCAATGTCTGGGCAACAATAACACGAAATAGAAGTACGGAAACCCCAAAACGGTGGTTCCAAGCAATGATTACAAGGGTTCGCTCAACAATCACGATTCGAATAACATGAAGAGGTTTGAAATGACATGACTTTCGACCGGGTATTACAATTAGTGTACACGTCAGCTGTAGGATAATTCATGTCTCTTTGTTCCTACAGTGCTATTCTAATAGACTGAGTGTATAGATAACTAATGGTGGATACGGTATTCTTGAGTCTTATAGCATTCCCCCTCAATTACTGAGTAAAAGCATTAAAAACTTACAGGGAGTTAGGCTGTAGCAATCCCAATTCATGTCGAAGCATGCAGAATCTTGCTGTGTCGAGAGGCTTGGTGAAGATGTCGGCTAACTAGATATCTATATGGACCTTTTTGAGCCGGACATCTTTGTTTTCAACATGATTCCTAATTAAGTGATGCTTCATGTGAATATGCTTGGTGCGCGAGTGCAATACAGGGTTGTGCATGATAGTAATTGCACACATGCTATCGCACATTATCGGCGTTTCTTTGGCTTCAATTCCATAATCTGATAGCTGTTGTTGCATCCAAAGGATCTGTATACACCAACTACCAGCAGCATAGTATTTAGATTCAGCTGTTGAAAGCGAGTTTTCCAATTGTTTCTTGCTAAACCAAGACACAAGTCTAGGTCCAAGAAAGTGACAAGTTCCACTTGCACTCTTCCTATCTAGCTTGCAACCTCCGAGATCCGAGTCACTGTAGCCAACTAAATCGAATCCGCCTTCTTTAGGATACAACAGTCCTACATCGACTATTCCTTTGACGTATTTTAGGATTCGTTTGGCTGTTGCGAAGTGTGATTCTTTAGGTGCTACTTGATATCGCGCACACACTCCTAAAGCAAACTAGATATCGGGCCTGCTAGCCGTTAGGTACAGGAGTAAGCCAATAAGCTTCATGTAGAGTGATTGATCAACCGGCTTTCCAGCTTCATCAGCGCTAATTTGCAGGGAAGTGCTCATGGGGGGTTGATGATGATTTGGAAGTATTCATTCCAAACTTGTTGAGAAGCTCCTTGATGTATTTTTCCTGGTTGATGAAAATCCCTGTACGCAACTGCTTTACCTGCAATCCTAGGAAATAACTAAGTTCTCCCATCATACTCATTTCAAAATTAATTTACATGAGATGAGAGAACCTTTGACACAAAGCACGGTTAGTTGAACCAAATATTATATCATCTACATATATTTGAACCATTAGAAGGTCATCACCTTCCTGTATTTTGAATAAGGTTTTGTCCACAGCACCTTTCTCAAATCCATTATCGGTTAGATACTGAGACCGAGTCTCATACCATGCTCTAGGGGCTTGCTTAAGTCTATACAGCGCTTTGCTTAGCCTGTATACTAGGTCTCCGCATTCTGTAATGACAAACCCTGGTGGTTGTTCAACATATACTTATTCAGCAAGGTCTCTATTCAGGAATGCACTTTTGACGTCCATTTGGTATACAATGAAGCTCTTATGGGCGGCAAAGGCTAAAAATATCCTAATGGCTTCTAGTCTGGCTACAGGGGCAAATGTCTCATCATAGTCTATGCCTTCTTCCTGTCTATAGCCTTGGGCGTCTAGTCGGGATTTATTCCTGATAGTGAGTCCATTTCTATCCTTCTTGTTTCTAAATACCCATTTGGTTCCAATTACTGATTGATGATAGGTCGAGGTACGAGATACCATACATTGTTTTTTTCGAAACCATTAAGCTCTTCTTCCATAGATGTGATCCAATGAGAATTTTTGTGTGCTTCTTTAGTATAAACAGATTCAGATTGGGCTAAGAATACAGCAATAGTGCACATATTAAGACTTCTAAGCTCGTATAGAGATTTCCATTCAAGAAATGGAGATATCTCTGACTCGAGGTCTTCTTACGTACATAGTACATTTCCTTGTGTACTCTGTATTCTCCTACGGGTAGAAACACCAGCATCAATGTTTCCCATGATCAATTCTTGTGGGTGATCTCTCAACCATATTCTGTCGGGTTCTAATTCGGGGTCCCGTACTGTATCTTGAGTTGCTGTAGTTTCGGCTTCAGCTTGTACAGCATCGGCTTCATCTACTTCAGTTCTTACAGCTGCGGGGTAGATTTCTAAGTCAACAACAGGTTCTAATGGAGTTGGTGGATCGGCGATGGAAAGTTGTTGGATGTTCTGAGAAAGGTCTTCTACTCCTGTAGGATCATGGTGAGGTTCGTCGAACACTACATGAACTAATTCCTCAATTGTTATCTTCCTCTTATTGAAGATCCTGTAAGCTTTGCTAACAGAGGAATATCCTACAAATATCCCTTCATCCAATTTCTCATCGAAGGTTCTAAGTTGATCCTTATCGATGTTCAAGACATAACACCTGCATCCAAATATGTGAAAGTACGAAACTAACAGATTTTTATTGTTCCATACCTCGTATGCTGTTTTGTTGTGATGCTTGTTGATGGTATAGTGGTTTTGTGTGTAGCACGCTGTATTGGTGGCTTCACCCCAGAAACGCTGTGGCAGCTTGCTTGCGGCAATCATTGTCCTTGTTGCTTCCTTCAGCGTCCTATTCTTTCGCTCAGCAACACCATTTTGTTGAGGTGTTCGGGCAGCTGAGTATTCGTGCTGTATCCCATTTTCCGAACAGTATTGCTCTATAAAGCGGTTAGTGAATTCCGTACCTCTTTCGGAACGAATGGACACAATACTCGACCCTTTTTTATTTTGAAGCTTTCTGAGGTGCTCGGGCAGTTTTGATGATGTTTCCTTCTTCTTGCTTAGGAAAATTGTCCAAACATACCTGGAATAATCATCAACAATAACGAGACAGTATTTCTTATCTCCCAAACTTACCGGGTCTACAGGACCATAGAGATCTATATGTAGCATTTCCAAAACTCTGTGGGTGGAAAGGTAGGATTTGCTTTTCAAGGTGGTCTTGATTTGCATGCCTTTCTGACAGGGTCCACAAACGCTGTATTTTGGAATGAAACGTTTGGCAATCCTCTAACCATTCCCTGCCTAGAGAGTTTGTTGATAGTCTTGAAGTTGACGTGTGACATCCTCTTGTGCCATAACCAGCTTAGATTTGCAGTCCCTTTGGCAACAAAACAAGGAATTGTGGAGCTCGTAGGCATCCAGTCAGCAATATACATATTACCTGATCTGTTTCCTGTGAGCACAACTTATTTGGTCAGGATGTTCTTGACTCTACAGTGATCTATATAGAACTTCACCGAGAACCACAGAAATGGATAATACTAAGTAGATTGTACTGTAAGCCTTCAACATAAGCTACATCGGTGACTTTGAATTTTTCGACAAGTTGGGTTCCCTTCCATCTTGTTATTCCTTTAGATTTATCACCGAAGCGCACTTTTGGACCGCAACCTTCTACGTAACTTGACCGCTTACTTTTATCTCCCGTCATGTGCAGGGAACATCCGCTGTCGAAGTACCATATGTCCTTCTCCAAAATGTCCTGTATGTAAACAAATTAGGTAGATTTAGGTCCCCTTTGATTGTTGTGTCCATGGATGTTAGTGCCTTTAGGTACCCAGATTTTCCTGACAGCAATAGGTATACTGTAGGATGGTTTAGGTCCGTAGTTGCGATTTCTATGTGGGGCATGTACGTAGTTGCTATAACCATGATAATTATTATGCATGTAAAATTCAGGGTTATTATTAGTCAAGTACAAATGCCGTCTTAGAGGTGGAGCCATTTTCTTCGGCCTTACAGCTTGCCTTATGGGTCTCCAGTTGGATTCCCAAAGCTGTTGTTGATACTGTGAGGATACTTGCTTTCGCGAAGGATAACGCGGCTCCTGTATCCAATATCTGGGCGTGCTGTACTGAAAGTACTGCCGTGCGGGCCTTTGATATTTGGATACAACCTTTTTTCCGAACGGCTGTTGGTGCTGTTGATATGCTCGGGGAGTATGCTGTTGGGTACGCCTTACAGTTCTGAATGGCTAGTGGTTCCGCTGTAGAGAGTATGACTGTGGTGGCGGAATGGAAGCTTTTGCTGTTCGCGGTGCAACGGGTTCCTTCGCATGACTTGGAACTTCTTCCGATACAGGAATGAGTTCCACATCCCTGATGAACACAGTACTAGTTTTCCCTTTATTGGAAAATGAGCTGTATCCTAAGGCACTTTTATCATGAGCATGTTGCCCATGGCTTAGAATTTCTTCCATTCTTTTAGATGATTTCTCGAAAGATTTCAGAATGGTCTCAAGTTCTCCTTCTCATTTTTCGAGAGTTTTTACTTTGGCTTGAAGCAGAACAAAATCATTTGTATTGCTTTCACTATGAGATTTAGTCTCACTTAGTTCATGATCAAGTTTATGATTTCTCTCCGTGAGTGTTTCATACTCGACTTTGCTGTTTTCACAATCAACAGACATATTTTCGTAATTTACTTTCAGCAAGTCGTTTTCTTCTTTCATCTCTAAGTTAGAAAGTTGGAGCTGTATATTTTCATTTTTCAATGTCTCATGGGCCATTTGAATGTTCTTAAACTCATTCATCATGTTTGCAAAAGTATGAGATGAATTGGTAGGAATAGATGAGGTTGAGCTTACCTCATCATCGCTATCTTCATCTTCCGGAATGTCCTTGGCCATAAAGCACATATAGGCTTTATCTTCAAAATCATCATCAGATGAATAACTGTCAGTGACAACCTGAAGACATTCTTCGGATTTTGATGGTGCGGTGGAGGCTTCTGATTCACCAATCAGGGCCTTGAGCTTGTTTTTCCAAGCACGTCTTCTTTCATCATTTTCTTGTTGCTCGGCTGCCGACAACCTTTAAACTTTAGGATGAGGACATTTATTTGCATAATGCCCTGGTTTCCTGCAATTATCACATAGGTTAGCATCACCAGAGGAAGTTTCGGTACTTACCTTGTGTACAGGCTTGGGCCTGTATGGGGTCTTGCCCGAATGCTTGATAAACTTCTTGAACTTATGTATGAGGAGCGCCATTTCGTCTTGTGAAAGGATGTCGTCGTCGCTGTCAGCATTCTTATGAGTGGGCTTTGATGAGCTCGGCATGTTGTGTCTTCGGTTGGATACAGCGGCTAAGGCTGTAGTCCTGGCGGGAGATTCTTCAGCTTTCTCTCTCCTGTCTATATCGTACTCAAATGCTTTGAGGTCAAAAAAGAGATCAAAAGTAAATATTTCACTAAGATTGCACGACATACGCATAGTTGTGGTCTTAATGTCCCATCGGGCAAGGAGTGATCTGAAAATTTTTAAGTTTTTCTCCCTTTGGGTATAAATCTTGCCTAATGCTTCAAGTTCACCAATAATGCCAGTGAATCTGAGGTCAAGTTCCTCAAGTGTTTCAGTTGGTTTCATTTCAAAAGATTCAAATTGCTGAGTTAATTTTGAAATCTTTTTTTCTTTTTAGAGCTCAGTTCCCTCACAAATTAACTTGAGTTTATCCCAGATGTCCTTGGCTGTTTTACAGCCTTTTACCTTTGAGAACTTACCTTTATCAAGAGTGATAAATAACGCGTTCTTAGCAATATTGTTGAGGTGGCGCGCTTTCTTTCGTCAGAAGTCCATTGTTCGCGCTCTTTTTCGATCATCTCTGCATGAGCCTGGACTTCAATTCTTGGGGCCGGATTTACCTTCATGATCTTTATGGGGCTATCCTGTATGACAATAATCATCTCTTCGTGCATTGCTTCAAGATGAGCCTCCATCCTAATTCTCCAATCATCAAATTCGTTAATAGAAGACATAGGAACTTTATTGATAATTGATGTATCCATATGAGAATAAGGAAGAAAAAGACTGTTTTTCAAAAATAAGTGATTTAAGGATCTGATTAAATCAAAAATACGACTGATTCTTTTTAGAATCAACCGCTCTGATACCACTTGTTGGCCACTAAGTATACAGGATACAGCTTGAAAAGAGTTTTAAACAACAAGCTTTACGGTTTTCAAATCTGAGTGCATAGCGGAAGTCTTGTTTAAAGTAAGTTGCTGTAAATACAGCAACTAGAAATGAAGTGTATACTTAAAATTAATCACAGATATTAAAACAGTAAATGCAGAATGTAACTGGCATGGTAATTAAAGTGGTTCGAGGTAAACCCCTCTACGTCCACTGGTCCTCCACACAGGAGTGAAAATATTTATTATAAATACTACGTGCACAACTACGTATTTATAATCAAACCTAATCAATATATCGTTCACACAGATTGATATAATGATCTTAGCTTTCAACTTTTCACACAGGTTAGTTTAAGCTTTCACTTGACTGGCTTCTTCACACACAGTTCCGAAGCTTCATCTCTTCAATGCAAGTCCGTCACACAAAGTTCAGGAATAGCAAGGTTTCTCAGTCCACACAGGGCTGATGGGTTTTGTTCAAGGATAGAACAATGTTTGAACAACAGCTTTGACTTTCTGAGCTTTTAGCTGGTGATTTGTTGTTCACGGTTTGAGCACTTGTATATCTCTTCTTTCATAATAGCAGTATGCTTTGGGAGATATGTTTGCTCAAATGTATATGATGATAACTTCATTGTTGTTGATTTCATCAGTATTGTATTGATCTTCAAAATCTGGGGATATATATATATATAGCCTTCTTGAATATATCCGTTGAGATAGAACCGTTGAGCAAAAGTCCGTTCCAATGGTATGATGTGTTTGAATAAAACATGATCCGGATTTTGCGCTTAATTGAAGATCTCTGATGGCTTAATATTTAAATACTTTATCCTTTAGTATTTAAATATATCTTCTTAAACGGGACTTTGACTTTAGCGAATAACAAAGATTCCTTCTTGTCCTGTTTGGATACTATGGAATGATAGCTGTATTGTTGATTCGAGACAGCTTCCATACTTAGTCTTATGAGACTCCTTTGCTGTATGATTGATTCACTGTATGCTGGGACTACGAGAAGTCTTCGATATAGGTCGACACCTTTGATCAGCTTTTTGATACAGCTGTTTGCTGTATGCTGGATTGGCACATTGTCAAAACACTCTATCAAAACATTCGATACAGGGATTGTTATCCCAACACTTAAGCTTTAAATGAGCTTCGAATGGAACGAAAATGAATTGGAAGCTATTCTGACTGGAACAATCTTGTTCTTTGATATATTTACCTTAGTTACATCATAATACGTGAGTATGTGGGTAGTTGTCCAAAGCATGGGTAGATCTGGGGAAAATCGCGGATTCGGGACTTAAGCTTCAAATTAGCTTCGAATGGAACGAAAACAAATTGGAAGCTATTTTAATCGGAATGATGCCATTCTTCGACAAATTTACCTTGGTTATATAATAATATGTGAGTCTGTGAGTGTCATTTGTCGAAAGAACGGGTAGTTCTGGAGAAAATCGCGGATTCGGGACTTAAGCTTCAAATTTGCTTCGAATGGAATGAAAACAAATTGGAAGCTATTGTGACCAGAACGATGCCGTTACTCGAAATATTTACCTTGGTTACATCATAATATATGAGTTTGTGTGGGTATTTGTCGAACGAACGGGTAGATCTGGAGAAAATCGCGGATCGGGACTTAAGCTTCAAATGAGCTTAAAATTGAAAGAACATGAATTGAAAGCTAATATAACCATAACGATGTTGCTATTCGACATATTTACCTTGGTTACATCATAATACGTGAGTATGTGGTGGGTATTTTTCGACAAATGGGTAGAATTGGGAAATATTGCGGATTCAGGACTTAAGCTTCAAATGAGCTTTAAATGGAAAGAACACAAATTGGAAGCTATTCTGACCAGAATGATGCCATTATTCAACACATTTACCTTAGTTACATCATGACATGTGAGTATATGGTGGGTATTTGTCGAAAGAATAGGTAGATCTGGAAAAAATCACGGATTCGGGACTTAAGCTTTAAATGAGCTTCGAATGGAAAGAACACGAATTGGAAGCTATGTGACCAGAACTATGCCATTCTTCGACACATTTACCTTGGTTACATCATAACACTGAGTATGTGGTGGGTATTTGTTGAAAAAATGGGTAGATCTGCAGAAAATATCGGATTAGGGACCTAAGCTTCAAATGAGCTTTGATGGAAAGAACACGAATTGGAAGCTATTCCGATGGAACGATGTTGTTCTTTGACTCATTTAACTTGATTACATCATAACATGTAAGTATGTGGTGGGTATTTGTCGAAAGAACGAGCAGATCTGGAGAAAATCACGGATTTGGGACTTAAGCTTCAAATGAGCTTCGAATGGAAAGTACACGAATTGGAAGCTATTCTGACCGGAATGATGCCGTTCTTATACACATTTACCTTGGTTACATCATATTACGTGAGTTTGTGGTGGGTGTAACACCCCCAATCCACTCAGGGACATTACACGACGTCGAAACTTCCCTCAAGGTTCTACCAGGCTGGTAACAAAATCGAACAACTCAACAATGCCTTTAAGGCTTAAATGACTCATTAGACCGATTTGTTCTTTCAGTAAAAACATACAACTCAATCTCAATACATGCCCACGCAGGGGTCAAATACAAAATACTCCCGTACAACGGGGAAAATATTGCAGCGGAAATAACGTAAAACTGAACCAATACAACAATAAACGGGTCCTAATGTGATTAGTATCGATCATCTTTCATCATCCTTCATGCTGACCCTCTGCTATGCTCCCCAAAACCTGAATACAATATAGACATCCACCCCCCCGATTACTCGGGGTTAACAAAATTCCACTATTTTGCTAGTGCAAGTACAAAGTGCAAATACAAGCCATACCATCCATGTTCCAAGAATAACAATAATCAGGAATCCTTAAATATTCAAACACAATGAAAATACTTCCCGAAGCAAGAGTTGGGGTAAAACGTTCCAAAATCGAAAGATCACAATTCAAGAGAAACAATTTACAAAATGGTTTATCACAAATGCTGTGTGTTTCGGTTTTCCTGCGACCAACAATGAAGCCGAATACGAAGCCTTGGTAGGCGGGCTCGATCTAGCCCTCACCCTGGATGTTCGTCGCCTCCATATCTTCATGGACTCCCTCTTGGTCGTGAACCAAGTCAAGGGAAAATATGAGGCGCGCGGCGAACATATGGTCAAATACCAAGAGCTGGTCGCCGAAATGTGCACGAAATTTGAGGAAGTGCTAATCGAACAAGTCCCGAGAGAGCACAACTCCCAGGCCGATGCCCTATCCAAACTAGCGTCATCAGATGGGGCAGCCGATTTCTCTAATATCCAAATTACAAAATCAACAAGGCCGGTGATCGACAGAAACCTGGTTACCACAGTCGCCGTTGCCGAGGAGAACTGGATGACTCCGTTCATCAAATACTTAAAAGATGGAACGGTCCCTGACGACCGTATCAAAGCTCGCCAAATCCAGCTCCGTGCGACCAGATACACCCTATTGGACGACCGGCTTTACAAGAGAGCTTTCAGCCTTCCCCTCCTCAAGTGTATCACACCGGAGGAAGGTCGGCTCGTTTTAGCCGAAATCCATAACGGGATCTGTGGAAACCATGCTGGCGGACGAGCTCTCATCCATAAAACAACCAGGCAAGGTTTTTTCTGGCCGTCACTTCAGAAGGATGCGATCGCCTATGCCAGATCGTGTCATTGGTGTCAAGTAATGGGCCCAAACATAAAACTCTCCCCCGAGCAACTCACTTCAATGTATAGCCCTTGGCCTTTCGCCCAATGGGGCATTGACGTTATAGGTCCCTTGCCGATGGCGCCAGGGGGCTGTAAGTTTGCCATTGTAGGGGTCGACTATTTCACCAAATGGGCAGAGGCCGAACCGCTAAACAAGATCGGCCAAGAGCAAGTAATCAAGTTCATCTGGAAAAACATCATATGCCGATTCGGTCTACCCCACGCCATCATCTCCGACAACGGAAAGTAGTTCGACGGCTTAGAAGTCATGCAATTCTGCCAGAAGTGGGGAATCAAGAGATTGTTCTCAGCCCCCTACCACCCTCAGACGAACGGGCAGGTAGAAGCCGTGAACAAAATCCTCAAATACACGATTAAAGCGCGACTCGAGTCTAGGCAAGGACGATGGGGGAACGAACTCACAGACGTTTTGTGGTCTTATCGAACGACGACCCGTAATTCAACCGGCGAAACCCATTCGCCCTTGCCTTTGGAACAGAAGCAGTGATCCCCTCGGAGATCGCCGTCCTCAGCCATCGAACCGAACAAGAGATGACGACCGACAATGATGTGGCCCGACGGATCGACCTCGACATGCTCGAAGAACGATGATTGACCTCAGAAATGAAGAACGCAATCCACAAAAGGAGATCCGAGAAGTTCTTCAATTCGAAGGTCAAGGAAAGACGTTTTCAAGTGGGCGATCTCGTCCTCAAAAAGATCCAGACCCACACAGGTGTCTTTGGTCCGAACTGGGAAGGCCCCTTCAGGATATCTAAGTGGCTAACTAAGGGAGCCTACGAACATGAACACCCTGATGGTACTCTGGACCAATATCCCTGGAACAACGTGCATCTGAAGAAATACTACCAGTGAAAACATTGTATTCAGTTTCAACTGCCTAATGTAAAAGGAATATAATGAAATTTTTTCCTATCCCATCTATTCTGGTAATCGCCCCACCAGGCATATCGCATACCGTCGAGGATCGTCCTTCAAACATGACGATCCGAGGTAGAAACAATGCAGCCATGGTCCTGGAGGTCAATGGAACCGACAGCTTCGCCCATGCAAGGTTCCTTTGGGCTGAGATCGCCCGCCCTTTGTTTAAATACGAGGCTCGCGTAGCCGAAGGACCCTCCAAAACTGATCAGTGGACACGATCGCCCGCCCTCAAAGGTTCATCATCTAACATCGTGAACCCGGACAATGCAACGTGCCACTACCCCCGTCTCAACGTACACCGTCGAGGGTCACCATCTTCATGGTGGGCCGAGGTGGAAGCAGAGCTAACAAGCCACGGACGTGGAGTCGAATAAACCGACGACGCCCCGTGCAAGGACTCCTCCAGACCAAGACCGCCCACCTTTCGTTTAAATACAAGGCGGGCGCAGCCTAACGGAGGACCCTCACGATAAAGTGAGTCGCAGGATAGGCAATGTCCCTCGCACACAAAGACACGGTTGTGGAGGTCGGTCCATCGAACTCCGCGACCGTGCACGATTCTTTAGAGTCGGCAAAACTGAAGATAGCTCACCAAACATACTATTTTTGTTCCCTTACTTACAATAAGTAAACAAAAACAAGGGGCAAAAGAGGTGGAGCTAATCCTAAAGGCGATCGGAAGGAAGGAACCGTACCCGATCGGCTTCGTTCAAACACACGCAAGACAATCAATTTTGTTCGATAATATTTACAAGTAAGAATTTCCAAACATGTCAATACATTCAAACACTCAAACAATCGGTCGCGTGAACAAGACATCGGAAACAATCATACACATACTCGAAAAAATTCGCATGCAAACATTCAAAGGCGATCGTACATGTAAAGACACAGATACAAAAAAGGAGTATTTTATTCATGATGAGGAGTTCGTACAAAACAAAGGCCGAAGGCAATACAAAGAAAGAGGAAAAAATTACAAGTGAAAGAAAACAAAGAAGTCACTCAGGGTCCCTCCGGCTGATCTTCGTCCCCAGGAGGCGGATCGACATGCGCTCCCCCTTCGGCCTCAGGATGAATGAGTTTATCCGGAAAAGGATACCAACTCAAGTCGATCCCCAAGTCGACGAGGTCAAGGATCGGCAGGGAAAACTCCGGATGCAAAGGGTGCTCGAGTGCATAGGCCTTAAAGCTCTCCATCAAAGGACCGATCTCGATCCCTACCTTTTTGGCGGCTCGGGTAGCGTCGGCATGGGCCACATAATTGGCGAACTCGCCGATGAGTTCCACATTGAGGTAGGAATCGGTCTCGATCGCCTTGAGCTGCCCTCTCAGCTCAGTGGTCGTCTTCTCAGTTTCTGCCAGTTTGACCACCTTAGTGTCTGTTTCCTCCTTAGCCTTCTCCAGCTCTCCCTTCACCGCCTCCAGCTCGCGATTGAGCCGATCCACCGTCGCCTTCAGCCCGGCCGCCTCCTCCCGCAAGGTCACATGCATCTGGAGAGCCTCCTTCTCCTGGTCGCGGAGCCGATCGGCCACTTCCTTGGAGCGGCTCAGCTCCTGCTTCATCCGATTGTTGTCCTGTTTAGCTCGTTTGGCCGACTCTATGTACTCCTTCTCCATAGCCTGGATCCAGTTGGCAAATTCAACGTTTTTGTTCCAGGTGGCCTCGAGGTCTCTATGGAGACAAGCATTCAAGGGTCGCCCCTCGTAATCCCTTGCAGCCTGGACGGCCATCTTCGCCGTCTGGAGAGCCAGGGCAAGGGTCGCCTGCATGGCATCTCCAGATTGCCGACGATCGATCGCATCGAGATCGGTCGTCCAAGCCTTGGGCAGAGAGGTGATGGCCTTCTGGACGTAAGTAGGGACATCGAGGGACTTCTGTGGAGACTTGCTTTCCACGAAATCCAGCACCATCGGCGAGACGTCTGGATCAGCAAGACGGACACTGCAACACAGACAAACATGACAAAGGAGTTAGAATATACCTTACTCAAATTACCTAACTCGGAAAGATCAATCCAGTCTTACCTGTTGACCATTTCGGGGTCGCGGCCAAAATAGGGCTTGCCCCGAGAAGTTTCAGCTTCGGCGATCGCCACCTTTTTCAAGAAACCGGTCGATGACTTGGAGCCGGACGGCGAGGGCCTAGGACCAGACCCCTCCGCCATCGGAACGGAAGAAATAGGGGGAGCGGCGATCGGCGGCTCCAAGATAGCTAAGTCCGCCTCAGCTGTCGGCAGGGACCCCTCCGGCCTCCGCCTCTTGCGGTTGCGCTGAAGTTGTTCCTCCTCTTGAATTTCCGGCTCGGCGACCAGCACCACAGCTGGCCTCACCACAAGGGCAGGGCGAGACGACGTCGCAGCAACGCGACCCGTATTCTTTCCCAGGTGAAGGCGACCGATGAGACCAGGGTTAGACATGGCGATCTCATGCGGTGGCTCGACGAAGCGGGGAAAATGAACCTCTGCCAAAGAACAAATTCAAACAAGTTGAACACCTCTGTCAATCAGACGATCGCCAAGTAAGGAAGAAGAAGTAAAATTTATACCTGGAATGTTCAGATGACGTGGGAAGCGAAATAATTGAGCCCCCCACCGGTGAAGTTCGTCCCCCAATGAACGAGCGTCTATGTAGGAATCCGGCAAGGCACGAATCCGCCCCCAAACGATCAAGAAGTCAAAGGGGAGATCACCGATCGCTGGAACAAGGGATCCTGCAAAAAGGAAATGAAATTAGATCAGTCCAAGACATGTCCGATCAAAGGGAGAGTTAAAACCCTTACTTGGATTCCTCTCCCAAAAATTGGTGGGAATCTCCAACTCTTCCTCCGGCCATTCACTCGACGCCGACTTCCATGCTCTGCCAACCCAGCACCATTTTTCCAGATCGCCCCGAGACTTGTTCGGAACCCTGAGGACCACTCTGCCCATTCGGCCTTGAATGGGATTACCGCCGACCGACCCTTTCTGCGCAGCCAGTTTGAAGAGATAGTTCATTTCCATCGCAGAAAGGAGACGGAACAACCGGTGACCGCTGAAAAGTGTATGAGTGCAGATGATCTGTAGCCAGGCATTCGGCGTCAGTTGGAGCGGCGCCAAATTCTAGGCGATCAACAAATAGGATACGGCGAACGGCAAGAGGAACTGCAGGCCGGCCTCCATAATAATCTCATTGACGGCGACCAGGCCCTCGGGAGTTTGATCGGCATGCTCATTTTCTGAGGGCACGTGCAGGGAAACATCAGAAGGAATGTGATATTTCGCCCTCCAGCGTTTCAAGTCTTTTCGGGTCGCCGAACTCCGGATCTGACCAAGGGTCCACTGAGACGGGTTGGCGGCCTGAAACGCCGTCCGTTTCACATGTTCATTAGGATTAACGGCGGAGTAAGCATCGAAATCAAATTCTGGACAGGGTTCGGCGATCCCCTCCATGAGCTTAGCGAAAGCCATATAGGCGGGGCCGAATATACTATCCCGCTCCCAAGACAGCCGCACCAGTTCGTCCTCATCCGCCGGCAAGCCCCCCTGCTCCACCACTGCCTCCGTTCTCGCCACCTCGGCCTCGTTGAAGAGCTCCTCGAGTTCCGCGGGCGCAATCCCCGCACGAATGGCTTCAACAGCCGTTTCCATGTGAAGTCCCACGGGAATTTCCTCCCGGTCAGGCGAAGCTGCAGCGGTGGAGGTGCTTCCGGTCTCGAAGGTCTTAGATCCTCCAGACATATTATGAAAAGTAAAGGGAGAAAGAAGATTGGATTTCTTATCTAAAAAGAAAAAGGAGGACGATCGGCACAAAAAGCTTTGGAAATTTCTGCAGAGTTTCAGCAAGAAGGCAAGGACGCGAGAAGAGTAAAAATGAAGTAACCCTAGCCCCTTTTATAGGCGGGAGCAGGGGTCTCCATGCAAATAGGCGAAATTCCGAGGGCTGGAGTGAAACCGTTGGATGGGGGATACATTAAATGCAGCCCTCGAATCCCGCGTACGCGTCTTTTCAAGGGCACGCCAGGCGACAAGTGTCCTTGCAACGTTTCGAAAGCCCGCCTTCCTTTCCCGCTGCTCCCAGCGCAAAGGAGATCGTCCAAATTTGAAATCAGATCGCCTGGTCGTCTAAACACTAGCGATCGCCAACAATGCCACCTCACCCCGTGTTTTCAACATCGAAGCGAGCTGGGGGGCAATTGTTGTGCGGCGATTAATACGCCTCGAAGGCGATCAGCATAACGATCAGAGAGTCTACCATAGAAGACATACTCTTGGCAAACACCCAGCAGTCGGCACCCACGGAGATCGTCTTTCGGTATCCGACGATCGTCTTTTGTTAATTGGCGATCGTCTATGATGTCCAACCAGAGATGATCGTCTCGTGCCACGTATGAATCAAACATCCGTCAAAGTCATCGAAGACCGAATCTTAGACGGTGGCCAACGTGCAGATCCACAAAGGGCACCGACATATAAGACATTTGACCCCAGCCTGTCACCTACCAACCTTCCGACAGGGCCGCCGAAAGGTACAAAGTGGGTCCTCCCCAGACAGCGACTCAGGACGTGTGCAGGCTTCCCATTGGCTCGCACAGCTGGCCGCCAGCAGCAGCCACAGACTTTAAGGGAATAGCCTCACGTGACAGGACGATCGGCCATCTTATTATAATATAGAAAACGACGATCGTCGGCGATCGCCGGAGAGGTCCCAGCAACCTTGTCTCCTATAAATAGGAGGCTCACTACAGTGGCTAAGAGAGGCTGTCATTACCGTGAATATAAATGCAAAACATACAGAGAGAGAATCATAGACTCATCTGGCAATTACTTACACATTCACAGTGATATTCATACATACTTACAATACATCCCAAGTAAGAACCCACAGATCTTCATATCTGGTTCTTCCGGTAATCTACACGCTCTAAAGCTTAGATAACTAGAAGTCTTTATACTCATTGTAATAGATTCTAACATTAATACTTGTACTCCACAGTAAATTTATTAATAACATCTCACGAGAGCATTCAAGCCAGGGATTAACAACCCCGGCAAATCTTGTGTTATTTATTTTCCCGCGGAAGTGTTCTCGCATTTGTTTGTTACTCGATCATTCTAGCAATACTATCTCCGGATAATATTTTGGGTAACAACACTCGTCACGCCTTGGAGCCACTCGTACCTGAAACAATAATTTATTGGAAAAGGGTAAGCTCGATGCTTAGTGAATTAAACCACCATAGATAACACAGTTATTCCACACTACCCCTTTAACAGATAGTTGCACATAAACAAGTATACATGTCTACGAACAAATCATAAACATGCATTCCTACCCCTACGCCACCCGCGTATAACCTATTAGCCCCACCGAGATTATACGCCACCCGCGTATACAATCTTCGGCCCCGCCGAGTTCCTACGCCACCCGCGTATACAAACGTCGGCCCCCGAGTCCTTACGCCACCCGCGTATACATGACAACGCTACCCGCGTATAGATGTCAACAAAGGGCTGACTAGCCACCGCGCTATCTAGCCCCGCATCAAAAATAATTAAGGCTACCACACACGAGCTACAGTAATGTAAAACAAATGATATTAAATATAGTGAGAGAACTCACTTCGTAAGCGTGCCCAGTTCATAAATAATAATTTCAAGCTCCCCAACCAAGATCACTTCCCAACACCTAAACGAACGTTAAAACGTATTAGCACGAAGCCCGGACCCTAAAACACGACGCATGCTTAAACTATCACTAAAATAATTTTCCGGTCTAACCAAATAGGTTTGTTCGGGACCTGTTCTGATCTCCTTAAACCCATATAAATACTATAGTATTATTACATGCCCAGAAAGTACTCTGAGTTAATGTTCCAGGGACATACTATATGCCTCCTGGCGATTTTTCTACAATTTACTACGGATTTTACAAAAACAGTTTGCAAAACAGTGAGAAACAGCACCTTTCAATATAAAACGAGGATTTGACCTATGCTACGTTCTGAACTGGATTTTGCATAAAACACATAAAAGTTACTAGATCAGAAAGGGAACTTTTGGCATAGGTTTCACCCCAATCCGAGCTACGATCAAAAAGTTATGGCTTACGCAAAATAGTGGAAGATTATTGAGTTTTCACATGAAATGATAAACGGTTTTCCGACTCGCGATTTAGCGGCGTTGGTGCCCAATCACTGGCGACGATAAAACATAAAAGAAGACAAAGGATTAAGGATTACCTCACAATGAAACCTTACACCCACACCTGCTCCTCTCTCTCTCTCGAAAACTCCAACGAACAACGGTGGTGGCGGTGGTTCCCGACGACAACAGCAACGGCGATGGGGAAGAGAGTCGGCTGTGAGTTTAGAGGGGATTAGGTTTTTCAGATTTCTTGGGTGTGCGACGCAAGGAGACATGAAATAAGAAGGGAGGGGGGTCAGTTCCGTTCATGGGCCGACCACCATTTATCAAAA
Organism: Orobanche coerulescens; assembly: GCA_033398695.1. Lineage (NCBI taxonomy): Eukaryota > Viridiplantae > Streptophyta > Magnoliopsida > Lamiales > Orobanchaceae > Orobanche > Orobanche coerulescens. The sequence continues at coordinate 47,734,899 of CM065814.1, forward strand.
ATATCCATTTTGTCCCTCATTTTTCAAATACTCTGCTTACCACCTACAATAGATAAAATTTAACACTTTAAGCCACCTAACACGACTTAAATCACTTTTGGCCTATCCCATCAATCCCATTTCACAACATTTAATTAAAGAAAATATTAATCAACATAAACATAATCTGTACCGGGACACGGGCTTTACAACTCTCCTCCGCTTGAATTAGACTTTGTCCCCGAAGTCTCCGCATGCGAATAGATCTGGGTAGTTCTTTCGCACTTCAACCTCGGGTTCCCAAGTCCACTCGGAACCCTTTTGGTGTTGCTACTGGACTTTCACTGAATCGATCACCTTATTACGCGAGGTCCTCATCCTCCTGTCGAGAATGGCAACCGGCTTTTCCACGTAATTAAGCCGCTCGTCGATCTGAATTTCCTCAAGGGGAATCACCGCAGACTCACCCACTACGCACTTCCGCAACTACGATACGTGGAAAGTGTTGTGGATTGTTCGCTATATTTTTAAACAATCCTCAAGTGTACGGAGTAAGTGTAGAAAGTGGCGAGTAAGGTCGTATTCCACATAGACTAAATATTCGTATTGTATTGAGTACTAGATTATAATGTTCCCGGTTTTATCTAGATGATCGAAATGTGAATGGATGGTTAATGAAATAAAATAAAACGATGACAATAAAAGAAAACATCCGAATTAAGAAGAATTTTAGGAGTTTGAAATATAGATTTTAAGGATAGGTTTCCGTTGATTACTAAGTTTAGTCGGGATTGGTTCCAAAAAGTTTTAAGTATGTTTCCAAAATGATAATCACAATAATATTCTAAAGTCTCTCTCGAGATGCATTAAACGTAGATTAAACAACTTATAACAATGTCTCCGTCTATTATAAATTATCTAACTCCAAAATGTTCATAAGATTAAACATCATCATAGTTCATCACCGATTTCTCAATCTCATAATTTACTACGTCAAATACTCGAAACCTATTAATGCCCTCTTCTCTACAATTATGAGCAATTAAGTTTAACATGTAAAAACATTGATCAAGTGTCTAAACATGAATCAAGACCAAGTATTTGATAAAGAAATTACACTAGATATATATAATCATCAATCCCTCAAAACCATAGCAAATCAACGTACTCCTATTCCTAGAATCTAACGAATTTAGCCGGACATGGTATTAAAAGAAAGATTAATAATCATCATGTTCATCATGTTCATGCTAAATAAAACAACAAAATGAATAAAAGATAGGAAGAAGATAAAACTCGGATGGTGTCTTGATTGATCGTGGTTGAAGCCTGCAAATGTTCTTGAAGTGTTCTTCAAGAATTCCCTGCAAATCTCCTTCGTTTCGGATGAAAAGCTCTCAATCTTGTGTTTCTCTCTCTCTAATCTCTCCAATATTCAGAATATCCCTTCAAAAGTCTGGTCCAAGGCCTTTTATCAAGCCAAAAATGCCAAGAAATTCAATTCAAACCGTGTAAAATGTCAAAAAATGGACTTGGACCGAAAAATAACATGGCTCGTGTCATACTGTCCCAGAAAATGCAAAAACTCTCTAGACAGCAGACCCGGCCGTGTCCTATGACACGGCCCGTGTGCGGTCTGGACTGTGAATCCGTGGTATAGAAGCCATAACTCCCTCAATACATCTCAGAATTTAGCGTATGATATACCGTTGCGAAGCTGATTTCATGAGGAATCGATAAATATATAGAACACATCCTGATTCTAAGTAATGAATCTAAATTTTAGAAAATACGACAGGTAGTGCTTCAATCTTCATCGTTTTAGGCCTCGTTCTCGCTCTTGATCGTCATAAACTCCAATATTGGCCATAAAAGCGCATATTTCACCACAATCTTTGTCCGGATACTCATCAATGACACGGACCATGTCAAATGACACGACCGAGTCCGTGGTGGTCCGTTTTGACTCCGTTTTCGGCTCGATGTCTTGTTTCCGCATTGCTTGATATGTATTGGGGATTGAGACTTTGTTCTTGCTTGATAATATCCTTAAAACACCTACAAAATTAAATAAAATGTACCCAAGCGTGATCGAGTCCAACAAACACAATATGAGTACAAACGACACAATTCTACACATTTTAGGATCTTAAAATCCGGAAAAACCTTATAAAAATATGTGTAAAAATGAGTGTTATCAAAATCCCCCAAACTTAAACGTTGATCGTCCCGAGCAATGCACTTCAAAATGACCACTCTTCAGGAAACTCATCCCTCAACACACCTCAAAGGATCATTATAAAAATTCATCAATATGCCTCAAGTAATAAATAAGTCGAGTTCTAAAAAGTATTCAAATTTCTGGGGTGCTTCCTTAACATCATAGCCAATATTTGGATAATATGAACCTTACCGGTCAAGTGTATTTACTCACTCTCAAAGTGTATAATGGGCTAAGTGACGCTCAAAACTCATTCAATGAAATAAGAATCCCCATAGGCTTGCCAATCGTCTACATCTCTACCACTAGTTGTGCATGAAAATTTGGTGAATCAAAAAGGACTTTATTGGTTGTAATGTAGGCTTTTTGGTCAGGGTAGGATAAGTATGGCTTAAAGTGACTTGACTTGAACAAATTAAAACATCATCTCAATAATCACTTCGCTCAATTAGAAGCTCAAAATTTTGTTTTCCTTGGAATTTGCTTCCTTCAACCCCTTAATTTAATATAATCGCACTAAGCGCTTTTGAAAGTGAAAATCACAACCTTATTCCTCCTTATTGCTCTATTTATTTTATTTTCTCCTTATTGCTCCAATAAATCTCGTCTTTCTAGGTTTTTTTTTCTGCCCACTCTTTGTTTTTGCCTTTTCATGTGGTGGACAACATCATCATTATAATCACACCATTCTTCTTTCAAATTTATTTTGATAAATCATTGCAATTGAACCAACAATACTCCCAATCGACTCCGCACACCGTTTCATTCTTTTGCCAATTTGTTCTAATAAGCTCAAGTATAGGGACAACAGTTTATAATGGAACGGAAAGTTCATAATGTGGCTAGCAAGAAATAGGCTTTAAGCTCAATCGAGCTAACTAGGGAAATAAATTTTGGGGTTGGTCAAAAGGTTTGAATGGTTGCCAAAAAAATCGCCTAAAATCACTTTAACTAATTTGCACACACGTTTGTAGTTTCGAATAAGATACCAAGGCAAGTTCTAGAGTCTTAAAACATGAATGATACACTCGACAATGAAACTTCCATATTTAATAATGCACGAGAGCTCAAAAGCTCACAAGTTAGATTTGTTCATATTTTCAAGATATTAAACTATTTATCAATTTCACACTGTTTTGATTATTCTACAATTTTTTTCCTCTTCAAATTATCCGCGATTTGCATATCAAAATAACAAAATAAATCCCGAGGTATCCAAGACAAGAGTTCATTCTTTCGAGTTTCATCCAAGTACATGATACTCAAAACACACCAAGTTCACACCAAAATCCAAGCAAATCTTCACACCAAAATTCGAAAAAAAAATAGAAACAAACAAACAGTAAAATAAACAATCAAAACAAGTATGTCTTGACCCAATATCTCCCCCCAAACTTGAATTAAAGAATCTACACACGAAGGGGGTATAACACTTAAACAATAAAATCTTTGGGTCAAGAAATACTTACAACCAGTCATATTGATTGGGCGGAGGGAAGTGGCCTTGTTGGACATGCCTCGTGTCATACCTGTTCAGATTTGTCAAAAATCATCTGCCCACTTGACCCGACCGTGTCAAACGATACGGCCCATGTCGCACCTGCACAGAAAGTGAAAATCAACTATCAGCCTGACCCGACCATGTCAAACGACACGGCCCGTGTCATATTTGCCCAGAAACTCAAAAAACGTCTGTATGCCCGACCCGACTGTGTCAAATGACACGGCCCATGTCGTACTAGCCTAGAAAGTGCGCTTCTGGTCTCCGGATATTTTTCCTACGAATTGGACACCTACAGTTGAACCGGCCAGTTCCTCATCAAGTAAAAATAAAAATAAAATGTAAAGAAGAACAAAATAAACTAACAAGACCCATTGGGTGGCCTCCTAATTAACGCTAAGTTTAACGTCTTCAGCCGGACGCAAGTGTTGGGTTGCCTCCCAACCAGCACTAAATTTAACGTCTTCAGCCACATGCATGTTTCCTTCATCCCGGATCATTCGACGAGCTCTTACAATATGGTTTACGCGCAATTTTATAGAGAGGTTCTCCATTTGTCAATCCATCAAATCGAGGGGTCATAAAAAATACAACATTTTGACTATGCGTCCTAATCATTAATTCTCCTCGATCCACATCAATTAATGCTCGTGCAGTGGCTAAGAACGGACGTCCAAGTATTACTTGACCATCTTGCTTCCCCTCATCATCAAGCACTACAAAATCAACGGGGAAGGCGAACTTATCAATTTTTAAAATTACATCCTCCACAATTCCCTTTGGGTAAGCTTAATTTCTCATCACAATGAAGTAGACGAGACAGAGGTTTCAACGGCGCAATACAATGAAGAAGATGAGTTGAGCCGTGTTTCCCTAATTGACGAACTTGGATCTTGCTATTATGAGCATATGCCAATTAGTTGTGTCGGCCAAATTGACCAAAACGGAATTGATGGGCCGAATGAATTATGGTCAGATGAATATTTAACACAAGTCGGGCCTTTTAAAGATGTGGAAGATAAAATTGAGCTTGCTACTAAAATTGGTCAGTTAGAATAAAATGATAATTTTGGGCCTAATTTTTATAACGAGTCAGTTTCTTGTGATGAACTTATTGTCTGGGTGATTACCGAATTGGGGTTAGTGAATTATTTTGTTATGGACCATTATTTGGGGAGCCCAATAATATTGAAATAGAAAGTTGGCCAGATTGTGACGAACCGCCGGTATTTGATGGTGAACCCGACGTGAAATCATTAGTGCTTCCCATTTTTGATGTGGTGCCCGACGACGATCCATATCTCGATAAAAGTTCTTTTGAAGATTTTTGTCCAATTTATGATGGAGACTCCAATGAGGTGTTTTCAGTTTATGATATGGAGCACAAGGATGTTATAATTCTGGAACATCTATATCCTGAGCCGTACCAAAATTTTGACACGAAAGACAACCACGAGGCAATTTTATTTGGTCTTGAACTTGCATACGATGAGTTCAACCACGATGATAAAGGTTTCGCCTCACAAAGTAGCTATTATTTTTTTTATAACTAATGATAGTTATTTTGTTGGCACTTCTCAGAAATATTACTACCGCCTCAAAGTGTTGCGCCACACTCGAACGTCCGACATTTTTGAGCTTATTATCTGTTTGGTGACTTTATTTTATCCCTTTGGAGATGAGATTAAGGACGATTCGAGGACGAATCATTTTAAAGGGGGACGGAATGATATGAAATTGACGAGCTCGAGTGAAAAAGGCGAAAAGTGGACAAAATTACCAATTCCCGCCCGTACGAGGACTTCGTAGCAGTTTTGGTATTTTAATCCTAACTCTCTCATACGAAGTCCGATTTAGGTGATTCAAGCGGCCATGGAAAGATAAAAAAAGATCTATAAATCATGTGAAATGGTCCAAAGTCAAATTATGCTTCTATGAAGCCACACGAATCGTTCAAATGTGCAGTGGTGTTTGTGGCCGAAAATTGTGGTCCAATTATAATGATGCGAAAAGGACTATTCCGAATAATGATACGACTCGGAATAATTTAGATGTGTCGACATGCATACGTAGTATGCACCATGCAACTAAAGTCATGAGGATTTTCGGCCGATTCCTTTGAGATATTCACTACGCCATAAATGGCCTTCAGCAACACCCAAAAAAGTGTACTCAAAGGGGTAAAAAGTGTTGCTGAAAGCAAAAAAACATGCTACGGTAACACTTTTTCGAAATTTGATGGTGTTACAAAAACGGCCGCTACCATAGGGGTCTATGCCAACACTTTTTAACTTTATGGTAACACAGGGAAAATGTATTGCTACAGACCCCAATGCCTACACTTTTTACCACTGTAGCAACACCAAGAAAAGTGTTACTGTAGACCAATGACAACACCAATATCTCTCTAGCAACACCCATAAATGTGTTACTGTAGACCAATGGCAACACCACTAATCCCTACTGTAACACCAGCTGCTAAAACACATTTTTGTTTTGGCAACAACTTTTTCCATTAATGAAACATTTCTTTTGTGGACACTTTTTTGTTCTGGTAATAGTTTAAACCATAATAAAACCATTCAAATAAACCATAATCAAATAACCTGTCAAAGTTTTATATAAGCAAGGCTTTAAAGCCATCCAAATAAACCACAACATCATTATTCGACATAAATAAACCAGTCAAAAGCTAACTTAAGTACCATAGAATAACTAACTGAGTACCATCCAAAAGATAACTCCAGTACCATCGCATTAATACCATCACAATCCGAAAACAATGCGAAAGATAACGTAAATACTAAGAAAGACTTAAATCCGGATTGTGGCCAGACAATTTTTTCATCATCTCTAGAGCTTTTTGGTCAAGTTTCTCATCCATCTCTTGTTGAAGTTGAACCAGAATCTTTGCAGTTAAGTCTGATTAGAGCGTAAAACACCTATAACTAGAAAGTATCCATCACAAGCAATAAAAGAGACCACACAAGAATACTTTTTAACCAAAATATATATTATGATAAATAAATTCAAACAAAGTATATCAAAGACTTAGGACCTGATACCTTAAATTCTTTATAGTCAAGGACACCATTTCCGTCGATGTCCGCCTGCTCCCACAGTTCCTATATCTCTTCGGCACTCAATCCATTACGATGGCCAATCAAATTAAGCTATAGGAAAACCAAGAAAATGTATTTAATTCATCCTCTACAATATATGCAAACTCCGATATTAATAACTTCTTTTAATATATATATATATATATATATATATATATATATATATATATATATATATATGGGCGATTTACATCTGACTACCTTTTTAGATGGCCTAATTACAGTTTAGTCCCTATTGTTTCAGATATTACAATGAAGGACAAATTTTGCAATGTCCAGAAACTATATTTACAACGAAGGACAAAAGTCAAACTTTCAGATGATGTCACTGGAGAGAAATCGATATTCCAAATTTGCCCTTTTATTTTTTTTCTTTTTACCCATTTATTTTTCGCCTCACGTGGGTGGCACATGCTGGACCTCATTGTAATATATATAACACTTTTGGACTTCAGTGTAATAAATTTTAAAGCTTTCTAGGAAAAAATATTTTTTTTTCAAAAAAGAAGGTATTTTCTGGAAAAAAATATATTATTTTTCGAAAAAAAAATTATGGGAAAAAATTATATTTTTGAAAAAAACATTATTTTACGGAATTTTTTATTTTTTCGAAAAAATTAAAAAATATTTTCTTTCGAAAAAATTATTTTTTTGGCAAAATAATATTTTTTTTCGAAATAAATTATTTTATCGAAAAAATATTATTTTTTTTAAAAAATAATATTATTTTCTGAAAAAAAATAAAAAAAATATTTTTTCGAAATAAAATTATTTTCTGGAAAAAATATTATTTTTTTGAAAAATAAAATTATTTTCTGGAAAAAAAATAAAAAAAATATTTTTCCGAAAAAATTAAAAAATATTTTCTAGAGAAAAAGTTATTTTTTGGCAAAATAATATTTTTTCGAAATAAAATTATTTTCTTGACAAAATATTATTTTCTCGAAAAAATAAATTAAGATATTTTTGCGAAAAAATAAAAAAATATATTTTCTGGAAAAAATTATATTTCGAAAAAAAATTATTTTCTGAAAAAAGAATATTTTTTAACAAAAATGTATTAGCCAAACACTTTAATAACTTATAACCTATTTGTTTCATATGAAATGTATTTTAAAAGAAATATTTTATTCAAGTAAATAGAGGGGCATTTTCGTCTTTTTGATGGAAGTCAACACCAATTCAGATTTTTGTCCTTCGATGTAATTTATGAAACAATAGGGACTAAAGTGTAAAGAGGCAATCTAATAGGATAGTTGGCTGTAATTTCCCCATATATATATATATATATATATATATATATATATATATATATATATATATATATGTTCCCTACATGTTGTAATGCTTCACAGAAACCCGAGTAGGTGATGTAGTCACCACCCCTATCAGCCTTTAGAAATGCAAAAGCATCATCCTCTGTCAGTGAAGCTCGCCTAAGTTGATACTGTAGAGACAAGTAAGAAAGTTTTTACTTATGATGAACGGGTGCAATATGGATAATATGTATACAGACTTATAAAACCACTCATTAAAAAAAATTACATGCATAAACTCAAATAAATCCCATGATAAATTATAAAAAAATACCCCAGCGACTTGATTCAATGTTAAAATCAAGGGGCTAACTATAATATTTTTATAAATGCAAAGGGGGATTTTAAAATATTATTTGCTGTTGAAGGGTAAACGTAAGACAGTAATAGAATATAGAAGGTGTCGATTTTGTAATTTTGGAAGTTATCAGGTTTTTCTGTAAATAGGACAAACCACAAGGGTAGTTTTCGTAATCGACCCTAATGATTTATTGAATTTGCATGAAAAAGCAAAATTATCATAAATGCTGCAACTAAGGTACACTCTATAACTTGATGCGAGCAGTGTAGATATACTAAACAAACACTCCCGTTCTGTTTTGTAAATAATATCAAATTGCAATCACATTATTTTCAATCAGTACTAAAGTTCAAAGATGAAATTAGTGAACATATCAAGAGAAACCAAACCAAATCCTTCTTCTTTAAAATCCAGAAAATATCAAATTTTAATTAAACATCTCACCTTGAACATTCCAAATACTGCTTCGCTCCAACTAGTTTGAAGTAATTTTCGATATCTGTTGGGATTAAGAAGCCATATAAAATCAACACCACAGATGTTCCCACGATGATTTTGATGGCTTATCCACTATGAGTCAGACAACAGGAATTTGTAAATTAAAAATAAAACACAAATGACTCAAAAATGTGAGTTACTATAAATAAATATAGTTTACCTTGTGAGCATCTGCGTATACTGATGTGCAGTATCATATTGTAATATCCGGTATTTTTCTTTCCCTTGTATTTTCATTTTTGGTATATTTCTCGGTCATAGTGACCCTCATGTATCTTTCAGTATGTTCTTCCTGTCAACTGTTGAATTTGTATTCTCGTTATTGTTCGTTGTTTCAACTTTCCTCATATGAGTTCGACTTTGTTAGATCACCATTAATTTTTGGTGACTCCAAAAATTATAAATCTTTGCAATATTATAGATCATCGAGTTAGCTTTCCAATGGTTCAAACGGTGAGTCAATCGGAGTCCGTACGAGAGAGTTATGGTCGTTTCAGTTTTTGGCCGAGCACTCCCAGGAGCCTTTCGGCCGATAGGGGGGGCCGATAGACTCTACTGCCGGCACTCTGTATGGGTATCGGTTGGGCCTATCGGCCGATAGGCCGGCCGATATGTAAATTTCTTCACCTTCGAACTTCCAAGAGCCTTTCGGCCGAAAAGGGGGTCGATAGACTCTCTGCCGGCATCCGTAGGGGTATCGGTTGGCCTATCGGCGATAGGCGGCCGATAGGTTCTGGTGTTGCACTATAAATGTGGTTTTGAGCGTGAACAGCTCATTCTTTCCCATTTTTTCCACCGAGTCGCGAGAGAGAGTTAGAGAGGGAGAGAGTTCTTCATCCGGGGTCGATTTTCATCATTTCTTTTCGGTTGTGAGGCTCGGATAATCAATCTAACGCGTTCTACGGATCTTAGTACTCGAATCTTCCAAGGTAATGCTCTAAAACCCTATTTCGATTAATTTGGGGTTTTGGGTTTTCTTCCGATTCGTTCCGTTTCGTTGGTGGATTCATGATGTATACGATTGATATTGTTAGTATCTTTAGTTTTCCTATGGATTCATGGATATTTTGTGGATTTTTATGGAATCGAGAGGGTTTGGTTGTGGTCCGCCTCGTTGTTATTTTTGTATGAATATACATGAATCGTAGGCGGGTTTCCGGTGTATTCCTTTTCCGTAATCGTCTAGAGTTGGTTGTGATTGTGTTGTTCGAATCGTTAGGTTCATCCGTCGGTTCCTCACGGTCGTGCTTGATTCTTCCGTTCCGTTCGCGTCACCGTCTATTAATCGAGGCAAGTATCCTTATGAACTTACAATCTTGGCATAGTAGTTTTGTATGAGAAATTTGTGTGTGTGTGTATGCTCACTACGGGTTAGACTCGACGGGGTCTCGGTAGGGGTCCACGGAGGTGTGGATCGACGAGCTTTGCTTTTAACCACTACGGGTTAGATCCGACGGGGTCTCGGTAGGGGTCCACGGAGGTGTGGATCGACGGTTAATTGTGGCGCATTTTACAAAATGTGATTTGATATTGGCATTTCCGGAAATGAGTGCTTTCGAACGGTTTTCTTTATTGCATGCATTACTATATGTGTAAGATGTAAGTTGTTCATCTGGTTACTTGTACTAGCGTAATTGCTAACCCCTCTGGGGACCCGGGTTGTGGAAATGCGTTTAATGAATTTGGTCGGGTTCATCGGGACGAGCGGGCGCTGGACCAGTACACGGATGATGGCCATGCGTGATGATTGTGCATAAGAGATGTCTTAATGTCTTGTTGTCTTTTCATCTTTTATGGCTTTTGAACTAATAGCTGTACTCGAGTACTTAAGAGTTCTTGTTCGTCCAGATTGTATTGTTGTGTTTATGTTGTGTTGGATGATGATGTTCTATTGACCGGTTGAACCGGTGGATTGTTCTTTTTGCGTCTTTATGACGTGGTGTTATTTTATCGCTTCGTGAGTCGTTGTGTATGATGTTGTTCACCTGGTGGGTCCCATATAGGGATTCACGGCGCTGTAATATACCTCGGATATCCCGGGGTGTTACGAAAATGGTATCGGAGCTCTAGGTTTATGGATACCTAGGCTTGTCGGTTTATTGGGTCTTGTGGTGTTTGTTTTGCACATCATCGTCACGCCGCCATGATTCCGGTACTACCGGTGTCCGTAAGTTTTCCTTCCTCTGTTCATTATTTCCTTGCATCGTACCTTTGATTCTCGACTTGTGATTGTTCTTCTCTCGTACTTACCCTCGTATGGCTTTTGCTACTTATTTAACTCCGGTATGGATGCCGGAAGAGGTCGTGGTCGCGGTCGTGGTCGTGGATGCGGCCGGGGCGTGGGGCGGCCGGTGGGGCGGCCACGTCACGATCTTCGGAGCCGGCGTCTGGCGACCGTCATAGCCATGCTTCTTCTCGGGAGCGTGCGATCTTGGTATCGCGGCCGTTATGCAAACAGATGGTGAACCAAATGGCGGCGATAGCTCAGTGCGGTTCGAACCCGGATCGTGCCACGCTAATCGGGAGGAGCGGACCGTTGGCTCCAAGATGTCATCAAGATGCATCCTCCTCGGTTTCGGGAGCTTCGGACCCGATGGGGTGGGAAGGGTGGATTAAGGAGATATCTAAGGTCTTCGTTGCCACTAATCGTCCGAGGAACGTAGAGTCCCTATTGCTCAATACTTTCTCACGGGGACGCTACGGATTGGTGGGAGGCCGTTGGGCCCAAAGACCATGCCGCTTCGTGGGCTGAGTTTCAAGAGTTGATGGAGACCGAATATTGCCCGTGGCGATCGGACGTGCTCGGGTACATGCTTTTATGATGCTCAACCACGGGATATCCCCGTAGCTCAAGCCATTGCCGATTTTAATAAGGAGTTGGGTTATGTGAAGACCCAAGTTGTCGAGGAGAGTGACAAGATTTTCCATTTCTCCAGACGGATGAAGTTGCCGATTCGGGACTATATGTCGGGGCTCGTATGCACTACATTGAAGGATTATCAGAGTAGGGCCCTTGCTTATGATATGTCGGTGACGGCAAGTGAGGCGGCCCGCGAGAGTAAGAAGCGAAGTCCGCAGGAACTTTTCGGGCCACAAGAGTGGGGGTCGTGAGAGATCCCAATCTGCTACCTTCCCCGCGGCGGTGGTCCAGCTCGTTCACTGGGTCCTCGTGGAACTACCGGTGCTCCTTTCCGTGATGTGAAGTGTTTCAATTGTGGTCGTACGGGCCACATCGGTCGTACTTGTTTGAGCCCTTTGTCGACGTGTAATCAATGTGGCCACCGGGCCACAAGGCTGCTTTGGCCGAGAGGGAGAAAATTCTTGGTGCCCGGGCTTCCATTCCAGCGCCTAGGGAACCAAGTGTGAATCAGGGATCGTTTGCTCCTCGGTCTCCGCCGAGTGCTAGTCGGGAAGAGGTCGGGTTCACCCTCTAAGGGGGAGCTTCTAGTGTTGGCTCCGCCCACCCGCGTGTCTATGAGATGCGGAGAGCCGATGATCCAGCGGCTACCGTAGCGACAGGTACCGTTTATATTCTTTCTCATCCTGTCAGTGTGCTTTTCGATTCCGGTGCTACGCATTCGTTTATATCTCTGGATTGTGCGCGCCGTTTGAGTCTCGACCGTTTGACACCTTGTGAGCCCTTCATCGTTAAGCTTCCTAGCGGTGATAGGATCGTTGGTGATCAGGAGGTTCGAGACTGTTCTGTGCTTATTTGTGAGAGGACTTGGCCCTCTAATCTTATTGTTGTGAGTATCGAGGGTGAGGATTTGATCCTTGGTGATGGTAGCTCGAGCGGCATGGTGCGATCATGAACTACCGCACGAGAGTCATCACTATGTTAGCCGAGGACGGCAGAGCACTTTTCGCGGGGCGAAAGAGGGGAAGCCGAACTCGTTATTAACGCCTTGAAGGCGATGAAACTCTGCGTAAGGGATGTATCGGTTATTGGTGCTATGCCTTGAAGGCGGGGATGGTGGAGTCGAGCTTTCGTCGATTCCAGTCGTTAATGAATTCCCGATGTTTTCTGACGAGTTACGGATTGCCACCGGATCGTGAGGTCGAGTTCGCTATAGAGTTAGAGCCGGGTGCGGCTCTATTTCAAGGCACCCTATCGCATGGCACCTTGAGAGATGTCCGAGTTGAAGAAGCGGTTGAGTGAGCTTCTTGAGTCGGGGTATGTTCGACCGAGCGCCTCGCCTTGGGGCGCACCGGTCTGTTTGTGCGGAAGAAGGATGGTTCGCTACGTTTGTGTATCGACTATCGCGAACTAAACAAGGTGACCATCAAGAACAAGTATCCTTTGCCGAGGATTGGCGACTTGTTCGACCAGATTGCGAGGCTGCGGTATTCTCGAAGATCGATTTGAGATCGGGGTACTATCGGCTCGGGTGAGGAGTCGATGTACCGAAACGGCTTTTCGGACAAGATACGGACATTATGAGTTTGTAGTTATGCCTTTCGGGTTAACTAACGCGCGGCGGTGTTCATGCGGTTGATGAACAAAGTCTTTATCGAGTATTTGGATAAGTGTGTCGTCGTCTTCATTGACGATATTCTTATTTATTCGAGGAACGAGGAAGAGCATGCCCATCATTTGCGGATAGTGTTAGACATTTTGAGGGCCGAGCAACTCTATGCGAAGTTCTCGAAATGTGAGTTAGTGAAGGAAGTGATGTTTTTGGGTCACGTGATTTCAGTAGGGGGTTCGTGTAGATCCGCGAGAAAATTGAGGCGGTGTTGGATTGGGCATCGCCCACAAATGTGAAGGAGGTCCGTAGTTTCTTGGGTTTGGTGGCTACTACCGTAGGTTTGTCGAGGTTTCTCGAAACGGCCCGACCACTTACACGCTTGCTCCGTAAATCCGAGAAGTTAAATGCGGACCGATGAGAGGCGATCGAGTTTTGAGGAGGCTGAAGAAGCGGTTGACTTCAGCCCGGTTTTGGCATTGCCATGTGGCAACGAGGGTTTCGCCGTTTTTAGCGATGCTTGGTCGTGGTCTTGGGTGCGTATTGATGCAGCACGGCAAGACCATTGCCTATGCGTCGAGACAGTTGAGGCCGTATGAGCTTAACTACCCTACTCACGATTTGGAGTTAGCGGCGGTTGTCTTTGCACTCAAGATTTGGCGTCACTATCTTTTCGGCTCTGCATGTCAGATTTTTACCGATCATAAAAGTCTGAAGTACATATTTACTCAGCGAGAGTTGAATATGAGGCAGAGGAGGTGGTTAGAGTTGATTAAGGATTATGACCTCGAAATCCTTTATCATCCGGGTAAGGCGAATGTCGTGGCCGACGCCTTGAGTCGGAAACCGATTGCGTTGCGAACGCTTGAGGTCCTTACGCCTCAGTCTGAGCTTCGGCGGGCTTTGATCGGGTTAGATGTTGAGGTTTCTTTGCTGGATCTGTCGGGCAACTTTGTGCCTTAGAAATTTCGTCGTCTTTGATCGATGAAATTAAATCAAGCAATTAGAGGATCCGATGATTACTCAAATCCGAGAGAACGTCCTTAAAGGAAAGTCTCCGGGTTTGTGATTCACGAGGATGGCGTTTTGAGATTCAGTCGGCTTTGTGTGCCGAACGACTCGAGTTGAGCGAGTATTTTACGGGAGGCCCATGCTACACCTTATTCCGTTCATCCCTGACGAGTAAGATGTACAAGGACACGAGGAGGAACTTCGGTGGAATGAGATGAAGGAGGAAGTCGCACGGTTGTGGCGAGATGTTTGACTTGCCAGCGAGTCAAAATCGAGCATCGGCCATTTGAGTTATTGCGATCACTTCCGTCCGGAATGGAAATGGGAAGATATATCGATGGATTTCGTTACGAGTTTGCCGAGATCGAGGTCGGGCATGAATATGGTATGGGTGATTGTTGATCGCGACCAAGTCGGCACATTTTACGGGCATCAAGGACACTTGGGGCCGGAGAAGTTAGCTCGTGTGTTTATTGCGCGATCGTGAGACTTCACGGTACTCAAGTCTATTGTTTCGGATCGTGACGGCCGTTTTGTATCGCACTTCGGCAAAGGTGCATAAGGCGTTAGGTACCGGTTGCGTTTGAGTACCTCTTTTCATCCCGATCGGATGGGACGGTCGGAACGCACTATCCGGACATTCGAGGACATGTTGCGTGCTTGTGCCCTCGATTGGAGTAGTATTTGGGAGGAGCATTTGCCATTGATCGAATTCACGTACAACAATAGTTGGCACGCGTCGATTCGGATGGCACCGTATGAGGCACTTTATGGCGGCGATGTCGATCGCCGATTTGTTGGAATGAGGCGTCCGATTTAGTCGGGACCGAGCCGGATGTCGTTTTAGAGACGAGGCGGAAGATAGAGTTAATTCGAGAACGGATGTTGGCGCCCGAGTCGGCGAAGTCATATGCGGCGTCCGTCGTCGACCTTTGGAATTAGAGGTGGGAGACCACGTTTTGCTAAAGGTGTCGGCGACGAAGGGAGTTTTTCATTTTGGGAAGAAAGGAAAGGCTGAGCCGAGATTTATTGGACCCTTTGAGATTCTCGAGCGAGTCGGTGAATTAGCGTACCGTTTGGCGTTACCTCCAGCCTTGAGTCATGTTCATAGCATTTTTCATGTTTCCCAGTTGAGGAAATATGTTCCGGATCCTAGTCACGTCATCGATTATGGCGAGGTTGATATTGCTGAAGATATTACTTTTGAGGAGCGTCCTTTGAAGATTTTGGAGCATCGTGAGAAACGACTAAGGCATAAGACCATCCCTTTGGTCAAAGTTCAGTGGTCGAGACACGGTGTCGAGGAGGCAACTTGGGAAACCGAGGATAGCATGCGTGCTAGGTACCCGGAGTTGTTTGTTTCTTAAGTTTCGGGACGAAACTTATTTTTAGAGGGGTAGAATGTAATATCCGGTATTTTTCTTTCCCTTGTATTTTCATTTTGGTATATTTCTCGGTCATAGTGACCCTCATGTATCTTTCAGTATGTTCTTCCTGTCAACTGTTGAATTTGTATTCTCGTTATTGTTCGTTGTTTCAACTTTCCTCATATGAGTTCGACTTTGTTAGATCACCATTGATTTTTGGTGACTCCAAAAATTATAAATCTTTGCAATATTATAGATCATCGAGTTAGCTTTCCAATGGTTCAAACGGTGAGTCAATCGGAGTCCGGACGAGAGAGTTATGGTCGTTCGCTTTTGGCCGAGCACTCCCAGAGCCTTTCGGCCGATAGGGGGCCGATAGACTCTCTGCACGGCACTGTATGGGTATCGGTTAGCCTATCGGCCGATAGGCCGGCCGATATGTAAATTTCTTCACCTTCGAACTTCCAGTAGCCTTTCGGCCGAAAAGGGGGGTCGATAGACTCTACTGCCGGCATCCCGTAGGGGTATCGGTTGGGCCTATCGGCCGATAGGCCGGCCGATAGGTTCTGCTGTGTTGCACTATAAATGTGGTTTTGAGCGTGAACAGCTCATTCTTTCCCATTTTTCCACCGAGTCGCGAGAGAGAGAGTTAGAGAGGGAGAGAGTTCTTCATCCGGGGGTCGATTTTCATCATTTCTTTTCGGTTGTGAGGCTCGGATAATCAATCTAACGCGCGTTCTACGGATCTTAGTACTCGAATCTTCCAAGGTAATGCTCTAAAACCCTATTTCGATTAATTTGGGGGTTTTGGGTTTTTCTTCCGATTCGTTCCGTTTCGTTGGTGGATTCATGATGTATACGATTGATATTGTTAGTATCTTTAGTTTTCCTATGGATTCATGGATATTTTGTGGATTTTTATGGAATCGAGAGGGTTTGGTTGTGGTCCGCCCTCGTTGTTATTTTTGTATGAATATACATGAATCGTAGGCGGGTTTCCGGGTGTATTCCTTTTCCGTAATCGTCTAGAGTTGGTTGTGATTGTGTTGTTCGAATCGTTAGGTTCATCCGTCGGTTCCTCACGGTCGTGCTTGATTCTTCCGTTCCGTTCGCGTCACCGTCTATTAATCGAGGCAAGTATCCTTATGAACTTACAATCTTGGCATAGTAGTTTTGTATGAGAAATTTTTGTGTGTGTGTATGCTCACTACGGGTTAGACTCGACGGGGTCTCGGTAGGGGTCCACGGAGGTGTGGATCGACGAGCTTTGCTTTTAACCACTACGGGTTAGATCCGACGGGGTCTCGGTAGGGGTCCACGGAGGTGTGGATCGACGGTTAATTGTGGCGCATTTTACAAAATGTGATTTGATATTGGCATTTCCGGAAATGAGTGCTTTCGAACGGTTTTCTTTATTGCATGCATTACTATATGTGTAAGATGTAAGTTGTTCATCTGGTTACTTGTACTAGCGTAATTGCTAACCCCTCTGGGGACCCGTTTTGGGGAAATTCGTTTTATGAATTTCAGTCGGGTTCATCGGGACGAGCGCTGACCAAGACACGGATGATGGCCATGCGTGATGATTGTGCATAAGAGATGTCTTAATGTCTTGTTGTCTTTTCATCTTTTATGGCTTTTGAACTAATAGCTGTACTCGAGTACTTAAGAGTTCTTGTTCGTCCAGATTGTATTGTTGTGTTTATGTTGTGTTGGATGATGATGTTCTATTGACCGGTTGAACCGGGTGGATTGTTCTGTTTTGCGTCTTTATGACGTGGTGTTATTTTATCGTTTCTGTGAGTCGTTGTGTATGATGCTGTTCAGCCTGGTGGGTCCCATATAGGGATTCACGGCGCTGTAATATACCTCGGATATCCTGGGGGTGTTACACATATGACGACACAAACCCCTGATATCTAAGAAACTTGTAAACATGACCCCTCTTGCTCCCATTCCAATCACTGTAAAAGTCACGGAAATGCACAAGAAAAACGATTGAATAATTCATTCTATCTTAAAAAAGGAAGACCTATCAAATGTACAATCAATAGAGTGAGATCTTTTACGAGTGAGAGCTTTTACATACGGTAACATACCCACATAGTAAGATAGGTAACAGATTAAGTTTCTTTTCTTTTTGGTATGATTCAATGTATTACAATATCTTGTAGACCTATCAAATAAAACAGGAAACATCAAACTCAAGGATCTAATAACATAAATTTATCACAATGATAATAGAGAGATCGCAGGTGTGATGCATGGCATAGAATTACCTGACGCAATCACTCCAAGCACAATCTTGAATTATGTGGAAACAATAAGTGGGTATTCACTATAAGGATTTCTTGTCGGATATTATTATTTCGATATTGTGCAATGGGCGCAACCAATTCAACGTGCAAAAGCTGAGCGACACGGTCTCCAAAATCATTGAAAAGCAGCTCTTGGTGGCTGATGATCCTAAAATAGTCCTTATGCACAGCAGTCAGCAGACCTGTTGAAATTTGAAGAAGGAACATAACTTTACATAGGAACTGACAACAAATTATGCAGTTGAAATTGAATAAACAGAGTACAGAGCCTCTTGGGGAAACAAATTGTATTCTTTTAGATGATGAAGCATGGATTCATAAATAAATGGCGAGTTTCTCTAACCCAAAGTTTCTCTACAGCCCACAAGTGAGCTTATAGCTTCCTCGAACAAGATTAAGCTTCTTTTTTACCATGACAACTCAATCATAGTTTCAATCTTGCTTCTAGATGATCATTCAAGAAAAAAGAGATTCCGAGAACATTCCTAATAACACCTCAACCACCTTATAATCCCGTATCATCTTGTTTTACCCCTACTATATATATAAGCCATAACTGCTGACCTAACGCAATAGTAGTTTTACTTCTTCTGTGGTGCACCCAGCCACCTACTGCATGGATTCCTGAGGTTGAGTTCTGCCCAAATATTTTTCTAATGACTCTCTCTTATGCTCGAGGTCGAGGCTGCCATACAAAAAAACGCCATGATAAGCCACAACAACTGAGTGATGGAGGTACAAAAATTAGAAATAATACGATAAAAAGGGACAGGTACAAAAACTACCCGAAGTTCGGAGTACAAACAAAAATCCAAGAAGTTACAAAAACAACCCTTGACATTCAATTTCGTCTTACATATTACCACAACTGTAAGTTGACTTGACAAACTTCACTGATTCATCAAATCCTTTACAATTACACACTTCAAATTTTATAAGCATTAAAATTAATTTGGTTATGTATGAATTTTGAAAAAAAAATGAGGGATGCAAATGTAAGATGTGAGTCGAACAGCTGGAGTTACTTGTAAATTTGGAGAAGTTTACAGATGTAACTGTAGAAATAAATGAAAATATTAGCAATACCCAATTAGCTACCACCAACGACAAGGTGCCAAATGCAAGACATTTTAAGCCTCAAGGGTGTTCTTGTTAATTTTCAAAGCTATGTGGCTATTTTGTACATTAAGCCAAACCAGAAGAGTTTTTAGTTGCAATTATCCCTTAATAAGACAATAAAAGAGCACAAAGAGAGATGCCGAACCTGTTCCGAAAACCAAGAAGCGCACAATGCACTGCACGCGGCAGCACTGTGGGCTATAGCCGCACTGAGCCAACTGCACGGCAGTCGCCAAAGCAGATCCCATGCTACCACCTCGCTGGTACTTTTTCATCGGGGTTTGTACCAAGGCAGAAACCGATTTCCCTAGGCCATCACTAATGCTTTGGTAAGCCTGCCAAGTGCAAACACAAATTTAAATGCTTGTTCACAGCATTAACAATGACAAATCTCGCCTTCTACAGGAGTATGTAAGAAAGAAAAAAAACAAATACTATGGTTATTCTTCTCCAGGAATGATTAGTCAAGATTTGATAGTTCAAAAATGGGAAAGTTATTTACTGTGTCCCAAATTTTAGTGTTTGTTTCAATTCAGGGTTTAATTTTTCGAAGTTCTTAATTAAGGTCTCAAGTCTTATTGGGCCTTCTACTAAAACAATTCCACTCAAAACTAAAACTAGATAACGCCATATTGAACTACCAACAGTTGAGACAAGCTGCAATATTGACCTGCTGAATTCCTTGTTGAGCATCATTGGGCTGATTCGATTTCACATTGATACCCACCCTGCTTTCCACTGGCCATGGTACAGAGGGTGGAATGCTTGCGAGAATATGCTCTGCATGGAGGAGGACGTCATGAGCTCCCACAGCCAAATGTACTCCTAGCCCAATTGCTTCAAGTGAAATGCTTCTAGGAAAGGCAAAAGTACCTATAATAACAGTTCATTACAGACTTCAATTAAATTGATACGATCATGGTTGGCACACTTAAACACCGACACACACATCAAGAATATGATCGCGGCTGCATGCTTAAACACCAACATACACATCATGAATTAGATATCAAGAGAAACTCACCTTTACATAACCATACAGGGTCTGAGTTCACATAATCTGTTGATGCAATAAAACAGCCTATATATCATGATGCAAATAAACATAACCCCATCAAACAATTATGTCTTTCTTCACTCATAATGATACTTCTATTGTTAACTACTATAGACTATAATTGGCACATATTTGCTAAAAAAGAGCTTACACGCTCAAATCACAAACTTCAAAGTACGATGCAATCCCACATCTTAACAACACTGAAACCATGAATCAAGAGTCATAAAAATAACAAATTTCTCTACAAATATAATTTCAAAGACATGAAAATTAACAACTAAATTACGAGTAGTTATGCTTAACAAAAACTCTAATCAATGGAGAGAAAGTTACGACCATCGTATTTGGTGGAATACTGATGGTTTCAATGGAGAGAAAGTTCACTGTCGAAGGTTTTCTTACTTCTGTTTTGCGGTAGGAGACCTACTCAAATTGACCTAATCAAATTGAAGAATAAGTAGTTCTACCAACCGAAAATTAGGTGGAAGAAGAGTCGGAAGAGGGAAGGGTGGCGAGGGTCATCTGACAATCCCATTGGAAATCTGCCCCGATCGCGGCCCCAGTCCGCTGCAACTATCATCGGCGTCCGCCTCGTTCAACCTCGATGCATTATGGTCTCGCTCAAAACTCTGGCCTGCTTTCAACCTCGCTTGGAGCATCCGCCATTTCGTGATGTCGCCTGGTTATCTTCTATTGGCGGCTGAAGATTTTCAGGGGGAATTGCCGATCGTGAGGGTGAGAGAGATGGAGATAGAACGAGAAATGAGTGTTAGGGTACGGTTGGATTGGTGCTGGGTTAATTAATTACCGGTCTCAAGATATTAATTCCCGGTTTCAAGACACACACTTCGCTATTGTAAACATTGTTTGGTGAAAAATAAAATTTCACACTTTTTACTTCAGTAATTATTAAATTAGAGAAGTCTTTGTAACTTAAAATTTCTAACTAGTTCCTGCTTTTTTGTTTGGTACCATTTACTGAAGTCTATGTGGGTTGTTTACTTCTATAAATTGAAAAGCGAAGTTGTTTGTTTTTACTTTACTACTATACATTACCGAAGTGAGACGTACCGAAGTATTTGATGTTTATTCTACTAGAGTAACGACTTTAAATTTTTACAGGTTTTCCTTAATATAAAAATATATTTATAAAATACTATTAGAAAAATCGGGTCGTTACAATTTTTACAGGTTTTTCCTTATTTTTCGCCTATTTTGTCTTCCCTTGTAACGGGTTTTTTTAAAGATCAACGGTAACACGTAATTTGGTATTACCATAGATACTATGGCAACACTGATTACTATAAACTGTAACGATAAAAAAAAGTGTTAGCGTAGATCAATTTTAAGGCATCTATGCTAACACTTTTGCTTGTAACATCGAAATAAACGTTGCTGAAGGCCATTTGTGGCGTAGTGATTGGTGAAGATTTTCATCACATTTTTCTCATGTCAAAGTATTCATATCTTCATATTCAAATATCATGAAAGATCCTCCACTCTTGACCTCACAATCAATTCGGCCGAACACTCCCCACAACATCTTGAAGATTTTCTTCACATTTCCTATCAAGAAGATTTCATCCACTTTTTATTCCTTTGGCCGATTTGGTGAGATTTGGAGAAGATTTTCATCACATTTTTTATATCAAAATCTTGATACCATGGGACCAAGATCAAGATCATGAAAGATCTCCTACATCTCTCTTTGTCTTCGGCCGAACCCCCCTTTTGCTTCTTTTTTTATTCATCTCAAAGTCTTGTCCAAGATCATGCCCAACATCATGAAGATCTCCTCCCTCCCTTGTTCCCTCTTGACCACACGGCGGAACCCCCCCCCCCCCCCCATGAAGTGTTTTTTTTATCTCAAAGTCTTGATAGCATGATCTTGTCAAAGATCATGAAAGATTTCCTTTCACCTTCCCCCTTCTTGTTGGTACGTAACATGCATATGCATGTCATAGAGTGTGTTTTTTTTAATCAAATCTCAAGATCTTGTCAAAGATCATGAAGATCTCTTCCAACCATGATCCACACCCTTGTCTCTTTTACTTCATTGAAGATGGCAGTAGGGAAATCGTCTTCATCGAAAAAAGACTCTGCTGGAAATTCCTCGATGGGGAAAAACCTTAGATCGAAGGTCGGTGGCGGGGCGTCGAAGGGCTGGCGGTGGGGAAACGAGTGGTGGTATGATGTGGATTTGAACCTTCGATTGAAATGTTTTCTGAATTTTTGCCAATCTTTGATTTTAGGCTTATGTTGTTGTGAACGGGAATGTTTCAGTTTTTGCCACCAAAAGGCGGCGCTACCGCAGAGGCGCTTTACCACCAGCGAAATGCGGCGGTTGATCGGGGCAGCCTTGAAGTCCGAGTGCTCCTCACAAGCATGGAGCCAATCTATGCACGCATCTGGATTACTAGATCCGTGAAACTCCAGTATGCTCCGGAATTTAGCCAAGAAATCAATATCATTGAACTCCATTCTGCTGAAAGATTAAGAACCTCAAATGAATTAAGAAATTCAGGTGTGGGCTCCGATACCACTTATGATGCACAATCAAACGTTCGCATGTAAACGTATTTCGCATGCGACACAACAGAAGTGTATTTTATGAATTTTTGGATATGAACAATTATTATGTAATGTTTATTTAAATGGCCATTTTCGGCATGTAAGAAAATTGAAGACTGAATGAACCAATTCATATGCTTCCTCTGCGCTTTTGGCTAGTAGTGCTCCTCCGGCCGATGCATCAACAAGATTTCTCGTTTCTCCAGCCAACCCATTATAAAAGAAACACATTTGTTGGTCTTCCAGAAAACCGTGATGAGGACATCGTCTTAACAAATCCTTGAAGCGTTCCCACACCTCATATAATATTTCTGAATCCATTTGTCGGAACTGCATGATTTCGCTCTTCAATCTCATAGTCTTGTTGGGCGGGAAGAATTTGAATAGAAATTTTTCACCCAACTCGTCCCATGTACTTATGCTCCCCGAAGCAAGAGTTCCAAGCCAACTACGAGCCTTTTCTATCAAGGAGAACGGAAATAGCTTCAATCTTATTGCATCGTTTGGCACCCCATTCATTTTAATGGTATCACAAATTTGAGTAAAGTGGAATAAATGGGCATGTGGATCTTCTGTGGTAAATCCCCCATACTGATTTTGTTGAACCATCGATATTAATGAAGGTTTCAACTCGAAATTGAAGGCGTTGATAGGCATATGAGAAATTCCCCCAAAATTTTGGTCAAGCTTCGGCCGAAATCCATCCCGAATAGATTGAATTCGAACTGCGGGCTGCTCGGCTCGCACCCCTTCATTATTTGGATTTTGGGCTGCTGTATTTTCATTGCCCCCGTTGGTAATCTCTCCCGCTCTCACCATTTCATCAAATATATCCCTTTGTAATTTCCGCGTAGCAACACTTGTTCTTCGAGCAAATGCTTCTACTTCGGGAATAAAATTTTCCAAAGGTTCTCGAGATGAGAGGGTGTTCATGTACGTCATGCAACACGACCAAAAGCAATACGGAAGTAACAAAATAAAATAAAATGAAAAAATTGTCTAAAGTAAGACCGAAAACACTTATCGTAATATCAACACTAATAAAAAATAAATTAGTCCACGGCAACGGCGCCAAAAACTTATTCGCTATATTTTTAAACAATCCGCAAGTGTACGGAGTAAATGTAGAAAGTGGCGAGCAAGGTCGTATTCCACAGAGACTAAAAATTAATATTGTGTTGAGTACTGGATTATAATTATTCCGGTTTTTTCTAGACGATCAAAAGGTGAAATAGATGGTTAATGAAATAAAATAAAATGAAGACAATAAATTAAAACAATTGAAAATATCTGAATTAAAGCGAATTGCAAGAGTTTAGGAAGGTAGATTCCAAGGCTAGGTTTTCATTGATTACTAAGTTTAGTCGGGATTGGTTCCAAAAAGTTCTAAGTGCGTCTCCAAAATGATAATCACAACAATATTCTAAAGTCTCACTCGAGATGCATTAAAACGTAGATTAAACAACCTATAACAACGTCTCCATATATTATAAATTATCTAACTCCAAAATGTTCATAAGATTAAACATCATCATAATTCATCACCGATTTCTCAATCTCGTAATTTACTACGTCAAATACTTGAATCTTATTAATGCCCTCTTCTCTCGAATTATGAGCAATTAAGTTTAAAATGTAAAAACATTGATCAAGTGTCTAAACATGAAACAAAACCAAGTATTTGATAAAGAAATCACACTAGATATATATAATCATCAATCCCTCAAAACCATAGCAAATCAACGTACTCCCATGCCCTGAATCTAATGAGTTTAGACGGACATGGTAATGATAGAAAGATTAATAATCATCATGTTCATCATGTTCATGCTAAATAAAACAACAAAATGAATAAAAGATAGGAAGAAGATAAAACTCGGATGGTGTCTTGATTGATCCCGGTTGAAGCCTTCAAATGTTCTTGAAGTGTTCTTCAAGAATTCCCTTCAAATCTCCTTCTTTTTGGATGAAAAGCTCTCAATCTTGTGTTTTTTACTCTCTAATCTCTCCAATATTGAGAATATCC
This sequence comes from Orobanche coerulescens, assembly GCA_033398695.1. Classification (NCBI taxonomy): domain Eukaryota; kingdom Viridiplantae; phylum Streptophyta; class Magnoliopsida; order Lamiales; family Orobanchaceae; genus Orobanche; species Orobanche coerulescens. Next base: position 47,759,775 of record CM065814.1, read on the forward strand.
CTTCAAAAGTCTGGTCCAAAGCCTTTTATCAAGCCAAAATTGCCAAGAAATTCCATTCAAACTGTGTAAAATATCAAAAAATGGACTTGCAGTGAAAAATGAGACGGCCCGTGTCATACTATCCCAGAAAATGCAAAAACTCTCTGGACAGTAGACCTGGTCGTGTCCTGTGACACGGCCCGTGTGCAGTCTGGACTGTGAAGCCGTGGTTTAGAAGCCATAACTCCCTCAAGACACCTCGGAATTTTGCGTATGATATACCATTGCGAAGCTGATTTCATGAGGAATCCATATATAGAACACATCCTGATTCGAACTAATAAATCTGAAAATTAGAAAATACTACAGGTAGTGCTTCAATCATCATCGTTTTAGGCCTCGTTCTCGCTCTTGATCGTCATAAACTCCAATATTGGACATAAAAGCGCATATTTCACCATAATCTTCGTCCGGATAGTCATCAGTGACACGGCCAGTGTCAAATGACACAGCCGAGTCCGTGTTGGTCCGTTTTGACTCTATTTTCGGCTCGATCTCTCATTTCCGCATTGCTTGATGTGTATTGGGGATTGAGACTTCGTTCTTGCTTGATAATGTCCTTAAAATACCTATAAAATCAAATAAAATGTACCCAAGCATGATCAAATCCAACAAACACAATATGAGCACAAGCGACACAATTTTACACATTTTAGGATCTTAAAATCTGGAAAAACCTTATAAAAATATGTGTAAAAATGAGTGTTATCAAAATCCCCCAAACTTAAACGTTGATCGTCTCGAGCAATGCACTTCAAAATAACCACTTTTAAGGAAACTCATCCCTCAACACACCTCAAATATGATTATGAAAATTCATCAATACGCCTCAAGTAATAAATAAGTCGAGTTCTAAAAAGTATTCAAATCTCTGGGGTGCTTCCTTAACATCATAATCAATACTTGGAAAATATAAACCACATCGGTCAAGTGTATTCCCTCACTCTCAAAGTGTATAATGGGATAAGTGACGCTCAGAACTCATTCAATGAAATAAGAAACTCCATAGGCTTGCCAACCGTCTACATCTCTACTACTATTTGTGCATGCAAATTTGGTGAATCAAAAAGGACTTTATTGGTTGTAATGTAGGCTTTTTGGTCAGGGTAGGATAAGTATGGCTTAAAGTGACTTGACTTGAGCAAATTAGAACATCATCTCAATAATCACTTCGCTCAATTAGAAGCTCAAAATTTTGTTTTCCATGGAATTTGCTTCCTTCAACCCCTTGATTTTAATATAATCGCACTAAGCGCTTCTCAAAGTGAGAATCACAACGTTATTTCTCCTTATTACTCCATTTATTTTATTTCCTCCTTATCGCTCTAATAAAACTCGTTTCTTTTTTTTTTCTTTTTTTGTGCCCACTCTTTGTTTTTTTCTTTTCATGTGGTGGACAACATCATCATTATAATCACACCATTCTTCCTTCAAATTTATTTTGATGAATCACTGCAATTGAACCAACAATCTTCCCAATCGCCTCCACACATCTTTTCATTCTTTTTCCAATTTGTTCTAATAAGCTCAAATATAGGGACAAAAGTTTATAATGGAACGAAAAGCTCATAATATGGCTAACAAGAAATAGGCTTTAATTTGAGAGATTAAAGATTACACTTTGTGTTTTTAATCGAACAAAGTGTAATCTTTTTACTCGAAATATTCGTATTGTATTGAGTACTAGATTATAATGTTCCCGGTTTTATCTAGACAATCGAAATGTGAATGGATGGTTAATGAAATAAAATAAAACGATGACAATAAAAGAAAACATCCGAATTAAGAAGAATTGTAGGAGTTTGAAATATAGATTCCAAGGTAAGGTTTCCGTTGATTACTAAGTTTAGTCGGAATTGGTTCCAAAAAGTTTTAACTATGTTTCCAAAATGATAATCACAATAATAATCTAAAGTCCCTCTCGAGATGCATTAAAACATAGATTAAACAACTTATAACAACGTCTCCGTCTATTATAAATTATCTAACTCCAAAATGTTCATAAGATTAAACATCATCATAGTTCATCACCGATTTCTCAATCTCGTAATTTACTACGTCAAATACTCGAAACCTATTAATGCCCTCTTCTCTCGAATTATGAGCAATTAAGTTTAACATGTAAAAACACTGATCAAGTGTCTAGACATGAATCAAGACCAAGTATTTGGTAAACAAATCATACTAGATATATATAATCATCAATCCCTCAAAACCATAGCAAATCAACGTACTCCCATGCCTGAAATCTAAAGAGTTTAGTCGGACATGGTAATGAAAGATAGGAAGAAGATAAAACTCGGATGGTGTCTTGATTGGTCCCGGTTGAAGCTTTCAAATGTTCTTGAAGTGTTCTTCAAGAATTCCCTTTAAATCTCCTTCTTTTTGGATGAAAATCTCTCAATCTTGTGCTTTTGTCTCTCTAATCTCTCCAATATTCAGAATATCCCTTCAAAAGCCTGGTCCAAGGCCTTTTATCAAGCCAAAAATGCCAAGAAATTCCATTCAAACCATGTAAAATGTCAAAAAAATGGAATTTCACCGAAAAATGACACGGCCCATGTCATACTGTCCCAGAAAATGCAAAAACTCTCTGGACAGCAGACCCGGCCATGTCCTGTGACACGGCCCGTGTGCAGTCTGGACTGTGAAGCCGTGGTATAGAAGCCATAACTCCCTCAATACACCTCGGAATTTAGCGTATGATATACCGATGCGAATATGATTTCATGAGGAATCCATAAATATATAGAACACATCCTTTTTCGATGTAGTAAATCTGGAAATTAGAAAATACGACAGGTAGTGCTTCAATCTTCATCGTTTTAGGCCTCGTTCTCGCTCTTGATCGTCATAAACTCCACTATTGTCCATAAAAGTGCATATTTCACCACAATCTTTGTCCGGATACTCATCAGTGACACAACTAATATCAAATGACACGACCGAGTCCGTGTTGGTCCGTTTTGACTCCGTTTTCGGCTCGATCTCTCATTTCCGCATTGCTTGATGTGTATTGGGGATTGTGACTTCGTTCTTGCTTGATAATATCCTTAAAACACCTATAAAATCATATAAAACATACCCAAGTGTGATCGAGTCCAACAAACACAATATGAGCACGAACGACACAATTCTACGCATTTTAGGATCTTATAATCCGGAAAAACTTTATAAAAATATGTGTAAAAATGAGTGTTATCATGGGTCAAACTCAGATCATCCGGTAACTCTAAGCGACAAGCTACCTTTCCCACTCGAGCAATGACCTTGTAGGGTCCAATGTAATGGGGGCCTAACTTTCCTCGTTTACGGAACCTAATCACCCTTTTCCAGGGTGACACCTTCAGCAACAAATAATCTCCCACCCGAAACTCCAAATCTGATCGTCTCTTGTCGGCGTAACTCTTTTGCCGACTCTGTGTAGTAACTAAACGGTCCTTCAGCATCTGTATCATCTCAGTCGTCTTTAGCACAATATCGGTGCTCCCCAATACTCACTGACCAACCTCGCCCCAACAAATGGGCGTCCTGCACTTCCTACCATACAACATTTCGTACGGCAGCATGCCGATACCGGAATGAAAGCTGTTGTTGTAGGAAAACTCCGCCAAAGGAAGGTATTGACCCCAATTACCTCCAAAGTCAATAACACATGCCAGAAGCTTATCCTCAAGGGTCTGAATAGTACGCTCACTCTGCCCATCGGTCTGTGGATGAAAAGCCGTGCTAAAATGCAACCGCATACCCATCTCCTCTTGAAACCTCTCCCAAAACTAGGAGGTAAAACGGGTGTCCCTATCAGAGACAATTGAAACTGGCACCCTGTGCCTGGCTACAATCTCTCGCACGAACATCTCTGCGAGGTTCTCTGCCGAGGAGCTTTCCCTAATGGCCAAAAAGTGAGCACTCTTGGTTAGACGATCGACAATCACCTAAATAGCATCATTCCCACGCGGAGTCCTTGTAAGTTTCGTAATGAAATCCATCATGATTTGTTCCCATTTACATATAGGAATCTTTAAAGGCTGCAATTTTACATGCGGCTGCTGATGCTCAACCTTGACTTTCCGACAAGTCAAGCACACCTCTACACACTTAGCGACATCCCGCTTCATGCCGGGCCACCAATAACTATCTCGCAGGTCGCGGTACATCTTCGTAGTTCCGGGATGAATAAAAAACTTTGACTTATGCGCCTCATCCAACAATACCTGCCTATTCCCACCAGTGCAAGGAACCTAAACTCTACCATACCGAGTCAGTAAACCTCGACTATCACGGACAAAATTCGGAAGTTCACCCGAAACTCTCTCCCGCCTGGCATTCTCATTCAGAACTACCACTTCTTGAGCACTACTTATCGACTCAAGAAGAGGTGTAACTACTGCCAACCGCTGACACAAACCCCGTAATGGTTCACCAACCGGATGTCGGCTAAGGGCGTACGCAACAACATTTGCTTTACCCGGGTGGTAAAGTATCTCACAATCGTAATCCTTGACTACATCAAGCCACCTCCTCTGACGTATATTGATGTTTTGCTGGTCCATCAAGTATTTGAGGCTTTTATGGTCAGTGTATATCATACATTTGACGCCATACAAGTAATGCCTCCAAATCTTGAGGCCAAACACCATTGCTCCCAACTCTAGGTCATGAGTTGGGTAGTTCGCCTCCTGAGGCTTCAACTATCCCGAAGCATAAGCTATGACCTTATCGCGCTGCATGAGAACGGCACCCAAACCCTGGTGAGAAGCATCACAATACACTACTAGATCTTCCATACCCTCGGGCAAAGTCAACACTGGAGCCTCGCATAAAAATCTGCGTAACTCCTCAAAAGCCCTCTACTGTTCCTCACCCCAACTAAAAGCCGCAGATTTCTTCGTCAATTGGGTTAAAGGTAAAGCAATCTTGGAGAAGTCCTGAATAAATCTTTGGTAGTACCCTGCTAATCCTAGAAAACTCCGTATTTTAGTGGGAGTCTTCGGCACTTCCCACCGCATCACTGCAGTAATCTTGGCCGGATCGACCATAATACCATTCTGGTTCACGACATGTCCTAGGAATTGGACCTTCCATAACCAGAACTCACATTTAGAGAACTTAGCATAAAGTTTCTCTCGCCTCCAAACTTCCAAAACTTATCGCAAATTCATCTCGTGCTCTTCCTTTGACTTCGAATACACAAGAATATCATCGATGAACAAAATCACCAACCGATCCAGCATTGGCTTGCACACCCTGTTCATAAGGTCCATGAACGTTGTTGGTGCATTAGTGAGCCCGAAAGGCATCACCACAAACTCATAATGGCCGTAACGTGTGCGAAAGTCCATCTTCTCTGTATCCTCATTCCTCACCCGCATCTCATGATAAACCGATCTCAAATCAATCTTAGAGAACCACGAGGCTTCCTGTAGCTAGTCGAACACGTCATCGATTCTTGGAAGAGGATATCTATTCTTCACCGTAAGCTTATTAAATTCGCGGTAGTCTATATACATCCCTTGGGACCCGTCCTTATTTTTTACAAATAGAATCGGGGCTCTCCACGGTGAACAACTCGGCTTGATGAACTCCTTCTCGAGAAGTTCCTGCAACTTAGTGTACAACTCTTTCATTTCCGGTGGAGCCAGGCGATAAGGTGCCTTGGCCACCGGAGCAGCACCCGGAATCAAGTCAATGTGGAAATCCACCTATTGATCGAGAGGTATCCCCATTAAATTATCGGGAAATACATCAGCAAACTCCCGTACAACTGGCACATCCCCCGCAGTTTTCTTCTCTTCATCACCGCGCGTATCTATCACATATGCGAAATACCCCTGGCCACTGTGCTGTAAGTACCTCCGCATTCTCACAGCCGAACATATTGCTGAGGCCGGCCTATGCGAGTCTCCCTGAACCAGCAGTTCTTCCCCACTTGGGGTTCGAACTCGCACTTGTTTGCGACAACAAACAATCTCAGCATCAAAAGCATCCATCCAATCCATGCCCACAATCACGCACAACTCACACATAACAATTGGAATCAAATCTATAGGAAACCTCACCCCAGAGATTTCTAAAGTGCATCCTCGATAAATATTCGAACTAATGAATCTGAAAATTAGAAAATACTACAGGTAGTGCTTCAATCTTCATCGTTTTAGGCCTCGTTCTCGCTCTTGATCATCATAAACTCCAATATTGGACATAAAAGCGCATATTTCACCACAATCTTCATCCGGATAGTCATCAGTGACACGGCCCGTGTCAAATGACACGGCTGAGTCCGTGTTGGTCCGTTTTGACTCTATTTTCGGCTCGATCTATCATTTCCGCATTGCTTGATGTGTATTGGGGATTGAGACTTCGTTCTTGCTTGATAATGTCCTTAAAATACCTATAAAATCAAATAAAATGTACCCAAGCGTGATCGAGTCCAACAAACACAATATGAGCTCAAGCGACACAATTCTACATATTTTAGGATCTTAAAATCCGGAAAAACCTTATAAAAATATGTTTAAAAATGAGTGTTATCAAAATCCCCCAAACTTAAACGTTGATCGTCTCGAGCAATGCACTTCAAAATAACCACTCTTAAGGAAACTCATCCCTCAACACACCTCAAAGGATGATTATGAAAATTCATCAATACACCTCAAGTAATAAATAAGTCAAGTTCTAAAAAGTATTCAAATCTCTGGGGTGCTTCCATAACATCATAATCAATACATGGAAAATATAAACCTCATCGGTCAAGTGTATTCCCTCACTCTCAAAGTGTATAATGGGATAAGTGACGCTCAGAACTCATTCAATGAAATAAGAATCTCCATAGGCTTGCCAATCGTCTACATCTCTACTACTATTTGTGCATGCAAATTTGGTGAATCAAAAAGGACTTTATTGGTTGTAATGTAGGCTTTTTGGTCAGGGTAGGATAAGTATGGCTTAAAGTGACTTGACTTGAGCAAATTAGAACATCATCTCAATAATCACTTCACTCAATTAGAAGCTCAAAATTTTATTTTCCTTGGAATTTGCTTCCTTCAACCCCTTGATTTTAATATAATCGCACTAAGCGCTTTTCAAAGTGAGAATCACACCGTTATTCCTCCTTATTACTCCATTTATTTTATTTCCTCCTTATCGCTCCAATAAAACTCGTTTCTTTTTTTTTTCTTTTTTTGTGCCCACTCTTTCTTTTTTTCTTTTCATGTGGTGGACAACATCATCATTATAATCACACCATTCTTCCTTCAAATTTATTTTGATGAATCATTGCAATTGAACCAACAATCTTCCCAATCGCCTCCACACATCTTTTCATTCTTTTGCCAATTTGTTCTAATAAGCTCAAATATAGGGACAAAAGTTTATAATGGAACGAAAAGCTCATAATATGGCTAACAAGAAATAGGCTTTAATTTGAGAGATTAAAGATTACACTTTGTGTTTTTAATCGAACAAAGTGTAATCCTTTTACTCGAAATATTCGTATTGTATTGAGTACTAGATTATAATGTTTCCGGTTTTATCTAGACAATCGAAATGTGAATGGATGGTTATGAAATAAAATAAAACGATGACAATAAAAGAAAACATCCGAATTAAGAAGAATTGTAGGAGTTCGAAATATAGATTCCAAGGTAAGGTTTCCGTTGATTACTAAGTTTAGTCGGGATTGGTTCCAAAAAGTTTTAAGTATGTTTCCAAAATGATAATCACAATAATATTCTAAATTCTCTCTCGAGATGCATTAAAACGTAGATTAAACAACTTATAACAACGTCTCCGTCTATTATAAATTATCTAACTCCAAAATGTTCATAAGATTAAACATCATCATAGTTCATCACCGATTTCTCAATCTCATAATTTACTACGTCAAATACTCGAAACCTACTAATGCCCTCTTCTCTCGAATTATGAGCAATTAAGTTTAACATGTAAAAACATTGATCAAGTGTCTAAACATGAATCAAGACCAAGTATTTGGTAAAGAAATCATACTAGATATATATAATCATCAATCCCTCAAAACCATAGCAAATCAACGTACTCCCATGCCCGGAATCTAACGTGTTTAGTCGGACATGGTAATGAAAGATAGGAAGAAGATAAAACTCGGATGGTGTCTTGATTGATCCCGGTTGAAGCTTTAAAATGTTCTTGAAGTGTTCTTCAAGAATTCCCTTTAAATCTCCTTCTTTTTGGATCAAAAGCTCTCAATCTTGTGTTTTTCTCTCTCTAATCTCCCCAATATTCAGAATAGCCTAGTCCAAGGCCTTTTATCAAGTCAAAAATGCCAAGAAATTCCATTCAAACCATGTAAAATGTCAAAAAAATGGACTTGCACCGAAAAATGACACGGCCCATGTCATACTGTCCCAGAAAATGCAAAAACTCTCTGGATAGCAGACCCGGCCGTGTCCTGTGACACGGCCCCTGTGCAGTCTGGACTGTGAAGCCGTGGTATAGAAGCCATAACTCCCTCAATACACCTCGGAATTTAGCGTATGATATACCGTTGCGAATATGATTTCATGAGGAATCCATACATATATAGAATACATCCTGATTCGATGTAATGAATCTGGAAATTAGAAAATACTACAGGTAGTGCTTCAATCTTCATCGTTTTAGGCCTCGTTCTCGCTCTTGATCGTCATAAACTCCACTATTGTCCATAAAAGTGCATATTTCACCACAATATTTGTCCGGATACTCATCAGTGACAAGGTCCATGTCAAATGACACGACCGAGTCCGTGTTGGTCCGTTTTGACTCTGTTTTTGGCTCGATCTCTCATTTCCGCATTGCTTGATGTGTATTGGGGATTGAGACTTCGTTCTTGCTTGATAATGTCCTTAAAACACCTATAAAATCATATAAAACGTACCCAAGTGTGATCGAGTCGAACAAACACAATATGAGCACAAACGACACAATTCTACTCATTTTAGGATCTTAAAATCCGGAAAAACCTTATAAAAATATGTGTAAAAATGAGTGTTATCATGGGTCAAACTCAGATCATCCGGTAACTCTAAGCGATAAGCTACCTTTCCCACTAGAGCAATGACCTTGTAGGGTCCAATGTAATGGGGGCCTAACTTTCCTCGTTTACGGAACCTAATCACCCTTTTCCATGGTGCCACCTTCAGCAACACATAATCTCCCACCTGAAACTCCAAATCTGATCGTCTCTTGTCGGCGTAACTCTTTTGCCGACTCTGTGTAGTAACTAAACAGTCCTTCACCATCTGTATCATCTCAGTCGTCTTCAGCACAATATCGGTGCTCCCCAATACTCGCTGACCAACCTCGCCCCAACAAATGGGCGTCCTGCACTTCCCACCATACAACATTTCGTACGGCAGCATGCCGATACCGGAATGAAAGCTGTTGTTGTAGGAAAACTCCGCCAAAGGAAGGTACTGATCCCAACTACCTCCAAAGTCAATAGCACATGCCAGAAGCATATCCTCAAGGGTCTGAATATTACGCTCACTCTGCCCATCGCTCTGTGGATGAAAAGCCGTGCTAAAATGCAACTGCATACCCATCTCCTCTTGAAACCTCTCCCAAAACCGGGAGGTAAAACGGGTGTCCCTATCAGAGACAATTGAAACTGGCACCCTGTTCCTGGCTACAATCTCTCGCACGAACATCTCTGCGAGGTTCTCTGCCGAGGATCTTTCCCTGATGGCCAAAAAGTGAGCACTCTTGGTCAGACGATCGACAATCACCTAAATAGCATCATTCCCACGTGGAGTCCTTGTAAGTTTCGTAATGAAATCCATCGTGATCAGCTCCTATTTCCATATAGGAATCTCTAAAGGCTGCAATTTTACATGCGGCTGCTAATGCTCAGCCTTGACTTTCCGACAAGTCAAGCACACTTCTACACACTTAGCGACATCCCGCTTCATGCCGGGCCATCAATAACTATCTCGCAGGTCGCGGTACATCTTCGTAGTTCCGGGATGAATAAAAAACTTGGACTTATGCGCCTCATCCAACAATACCTGCCTGTTCCCACCAGTGCAAGGAACCCAAACTCTACCATACCGAGTCAGTAAACCTCGACTATCACGGACAAAATTCGAAAGTTCACCCGAAACTCTCTCCCGCCTGGCATTCTCGTCCAGAACTACCACTTCTTGAGCACTACTTATCGACTCAAGGGGAGGTGTAACTACTGCCAACCGCTGACACAAACCCCGCAACGATTCACCAACCGGATGTCGGCTAAGGGCGTCCGCAACAACATTTGCTTTACCCGGGTGGTAAAGTATCTCACAATCGTAATCCTTGACTACGTCAAGCCACCTCCTCTGACGTATATTGATGTTTTGCTGTTCCATTAAGTATTTGAGGCTTTTATGGTCAGTGTATATCATACATTTGACGCCATATAAGTAATGCCTCCAAATCTTTAGGGCAAACACCATTGCTCCCAACTCTAGGTCATGAGTTGGGTAGTTCGCCTCCTGAGGCTTCAACTATCCCGAAGCATAAGCTATGACCTTACCGTGCTGCATGAGAACGGCGCCCAAACCCTGGTGAGAAGCATCATAATACACTACTAGATCTTCCATACCCTCGGGCAAAGTCAACACTGGAGCCTCGCATAAACGTCTGCGTAACTCCTCAAAAGCCCTCTACTGTTCCTCACCCCAACTAAATGCCGCAGATTTCTTCGTCAATTGGGTTAAAGGTAAAGCAATCTTGGAGAAGTCCTGAATAAATATTTGGTAGTACCCTGGTAATCCTAGAAAACTCCATATTTCAGTGGGAGTCTTCGGCACTTCCCACCGCATCACTGCAGTAATCTTGGCCGGATCGACCATAATACCATTCTAGTTCACGACATGTCCTAGGAATTGGACCTCCCGTAACCAGAACTCACATTTAGAGAACTTAGCATATAGTTTCTCTCGCCTCAAAACTTCCAAAACTTCTCGCAAATGCATCTCGTGCTCTTCCTTTGACTTCGAATACACAAGAATATCATCGATGAACAAAATCACCAACCGATCCAGCATTGGCCTGCACACCCTGTTCATAAGGTCCATGAACGTTGCTGGTGCATTAGTGAGCCGGAAAGGCATCACCACAAACTCATAATGGCCGTAACGTGTGCGAAAGGCTGTCTTCTTCGTATCCTCATTCCTCACCCGCATCTGATGATAAACCGATCTCAAATCAATCTTTGAGAACCACGAGGCTTCCTGTAGCTGGTCGAACAAGTCATCGATTCTTGGAAGAGGATATCTATTCTTCACCGTAAGCTTATTCAATTCGCGGTAGTCTATATACATCCATTGGGACCCGTCCTTCTTTTTCACAAATAGAATCGGGGCTCTCCACGGTGAACAACTCGGCTTGATGAACTCCTTCTCGAGAAGTTCCTGCAACTGAGTGTACAACTCTTTCATTTCCGGTGGAGCCAGGCGATAAGGTGACTTGGCCACCGGAGCAGCACCTGGAATCAAGTCAATGTGGAACTCCACCTATCGATCGAGAGGTATCCCCAGTAAATCATCGGGAAATACATCGGCAAACTCCCGTACAACTGGCACATCCCCCGCAGTCTTCTTCTCTTCATCACCGCGCGTATCTATCACATATGCGAAATACCCCTGGCCACTGTGCTGTAAGTACCTCCGCATTCTCACATCCGAACATATTGCTGAGGCCCGCCTAGGCGAGTCTCCCTGAACCAGCAGTTCTTCCCCACTTGGGGTTCGAACTCGCACTTGTTTGCGACAACAAACAATCTCAGCATCAAAAGCATCCAACCAATCCATGCCCACAATCACGCACAACTCACACATAACAATTGGATTCAAATCTACAGGAAACCTCACCCCGGAGATTTCTAAAGTGCATCCTCGATACATATTCGAACTAATGAATCTGAAAATTAGAAAATACTACAGGTAGTGCTTCAATCTTCATCGTTTTAGGCCTCGTTCTCGCTCTTGATCGTCATAAACTCCAATATTGGACATAAAAGCGCATATTTCATCACAATCTTCGTCCGGATAGTCATCAGTGACACGGCCCGTGTCAAATGACACGGCCGAGTCCGTGTTGGTCCTTTTTGACTCTATTTTCGGCTCGATCTCTCATTTCCGCATTGCTTGATGTGTATTGGGGATTGAGACTTCGTTCTTGCTTGATAATGTCCTTAAAATACCTATAAAATCAAATAAAACGTACCCAAGCGTGATCGAGTCCAACAAACACAATATGAGCACAAGCGACGCAATTCTACACATTTTAGGATCTTAAAATCCGGAAAAACCTTATAAAAATATGTGTAAAAATGAGTGTTATCAAAATCCCCCAAACTTAAATGTTGATCGTCTCGAGCAATGCACTTCAAAATAACCACTCTTAAGGAAACTCATCCCTCAACACACCTCAAAGGATGATTATGAAAATTCTTCAATACACCTCAAGTAATAAATAAGTCGAGTTCTAAAAAGTATTCAAATTTCTGGGGTGCTTCCCTAATATCATAATCAATACTTGGAAAATATAAACCTCATCGGTCAAGTGTATTCCCTCACTCTCAAAGTGTATAATGGGATAAGTGACGCTCAGAACTCATTCAATGAAATAAGAATCTCCATAGGCTTGCCAATCGTCTACATCTCTACTACTATTTGTGCATGCAAATTTGGTGAATCAAAAATGACTTTATTGGTTGTAATGTAGGCTTTTTGGTCAGGGTAGGATAAGTATGGCTTAAAGTGACTTGACTTGAGCAAATTAGAACATCATCTCAATAATCACTTCACTCAATTAGAATCTCAAAATTTTATTTTCCTTGGAATTTGCTTCCTTCAACCCCTTGATTTTAATATAATCGCACTAAGCGCTTTTCAAAGTGAGAATCACAACGTTATTCCTCCTTATTACTCCATTTATTTTATTTCCTCCTTATCGCTCCAATAAAACTCGTTTCTTTTTTTTTTTTCCTTTTTTTGTGCCCACTCTTTGTTTTTTTCTTTTCATGTGGTGGACAACATCATCATTATAATCACACCATTCTTCCTTCATATTTATTTTGATGAATCATTGCAATTGAACCAACAATCTTCCCAATCGCCTCCACACATCTTTTCATTCTTTTGCCAATTTGTTCTAATAAGCTCAAATATAGGGACAAAAGTTTATAATGGAACGAAAAGCTCATAATATGGCTAACAAGAAATAGGCTTTAATTTGAGAGATTAAAGATTACACTTTGTGTTTTTAATCGAACAAAGTGTAATCTTTTTACTCGAAATATTCGTATTGTATTGAGTACTAGATTATAATATTCCCGGTTTTATCTAGACAATAGAAATGTGAATGGATGGTTATGAAATAAAATAAAACGATGACAATAAAAGAAAAAATCCGAATTAAGAAGAATTGTAGGAGTTTGAAATATAGATTCCAAGGTAAGGTTTCCGTTGATTACTAAGTTTAGTCGGGATTGGTTCCAAAAAGTTTTAAGTATGTTTCCAAAATGATAATCACAATAATATTCTAAAGTCTCTCTCGAGATGCATTAAAACTTAGATTAAACAACTTATAACAACGTCTCCGTCTATTATAAATTATCTAACTCCAAAATGTTCATAAGATTAAACATCATCATAGTTCATCACCGATTTCTCAATCTCATAATTTACCACATCAAATACTCGAAACCTATTAATGCCCTCTTCTCTCGAATTATGAGCAATTAAGTTTAACATGTAAAAACATTGATCAAGTGTCTAAACATGAATCCAGACCAAGTATTTGGTAAAGAAATCATACTAGATATATATATAATCATCAATCCCTCAAAACCATAGCAAATCAACGTACTCCCATGCCCGGAATCTAACGTGTTTAGTCGGACATGGTAATGAAAGATAGGAAGAAGATAAAACTCGGATGGTGTCTTGATTGATCCCGATTGAAGCTTTCAAATGTTCTTGAAGTGTTCTTCAAGAATTCCCTTTAAATCTCCTTCTTTTTGGATGAAAAGCTCTCAATCTTGTGTTTTTCTCTCTCTAATCTCCCCAATATTCAGAATAGCCTGGTCCAAGGCCTTTTATCAAGCCCAAAATACCAAGAAATTCCATTCAAACCATGTAAAATGTCAAAAAAATGGACTTGCACCGAAAAATGACACGGCCCATGTCATACTGTCCCAGGAAATGCAAAAACTCTTTGGATAGCAGACTCGGCCGTGTCCTGTGACACGGCCCATGTGCAGTCTGGACTGTGAAGCCGTGGTATAGAAGCCATAACTCCCTCAATACACCTCGGAATTTAGCGTATGATATACCACTGCGAATATGATTTCATGAGGAATCCCTACATATATAGAACACATCCTGATTCGATGTAATGAATCTGTAAATTAGAAAATACTACAGGTAGTGCTTCAATCTTCATCGTTTTAGGCCTCGTTCTCGCTCTTGATAGTCATAAACTCCACTATTGTCCATAAAAGTGCATATTTCACCACAATCTTTGTACGGATACTCATCAGTTTCACGGCCCATGTCAAATTACACGACCGAGTCCGTGTTGGTCCGTTTTGACTCCATTTTCGGCTCGATCTCTCATTTCCGCATTGCTTGATGTGTATTGGGGATTGAAACTTCGTTCTTGCTTGATAATGTCCTTAAAACACCTACAAAATCATATTAAATGTACCCAAGTGTGATCGAGTCCAACAAACACAATATGAGCACAAACGACACAATTATACACATTTTAGGATCTTAAAATCCGGAAAAACCTTATAAAAATATGTGTAAAAATGAGTGTTATCATGGGTCAAACTCAGATCATCCAGTAACTCTAAGCGACAAGCTACCTTTCCCACTAGAGCAATGACCTTGTAGGGTCCAATGTAATGGGGGCCTAACTTTCCTCGTTTACGGAACCTAATCACCCTTTTCCAGGGTGACACCTTCAGCAACACATAATCTCCCACCTGAAACTCCAAATCTGATCGTCTCTTGTCGGCGTAACTCTTTTGCCGACTCTGTGTAGTAACTAAACAGTCCTTCACCATATGTATCATCTCAGTCGTCTTCAGTACAATATTGGTGCTCCCCAATACTCGCTGACCAACCTCGCACCAACAAATGGGCGTCCTGCACTTCCAACCATACAACATTTCATACGGCAGCATGCCGATACCGAAATGAATGCTGTTGTTGTAGGAAAACTCCGCCAAAGGAAGGTACTGATCCCAACTACCACCAAAGTCAATAGCACATGCCAGAAGCATATCCTCAAGGGTCTGAATAGTACGCTCACTCGGCCCATCGGTCTGTGGATGAAAAGCCGTGCTAAAATGCAACCGCATACCCATCTCCTCTTGAAACCTCTCCCAAAACCGGGAGGTAAAACGGGTGTCCCTATCAGAGACAATTGAAACTGGCACCTTGTGCCTGGCTACAATCTCTCGCATGAACATCTCTGCGAGGTTCTCTGCCGAGGAGCTTTCCCTGATGGCCAAAAAAGTGAGCACTCTTGGTCAGACGATCGACAATCACCTAAATAGCATCATTCCCACGCGGAGTCCTTGTAAGTTTCGTAATGAAATCCATCGTGATCTACTCCCATTTCCATATAGGAATCTCTAAAGGCTGCAATTTTACATGCGGCTGCTGATGCTCAGCCTTGACTTTCCGACAAGTCAAGCACACTTCTACACACTTAGCGACATCCCGCTTCATGCCGGGCCACCAATAACTATCTCGCAGGTCGCGGTACATCTTCATAGTTCCGGGATGAATAAAAAACTTGGACTTATGCGCCTCATACAACAATACCTGCCTGTTCCCACCAGTGCAAGGAACCCAAACTCTACCATACCGAGTCAGTAAACCTCGACTATCACGGACAAAATTCGGAAGTTCACCCGAAACTCTCTCCCGCCTGGCATTCTCCTCCAGAACTACCACTTCTTGAGCACTAATTATCGACTCAAGGAGATGTGTAACTACTGCCAACCGCTGACACAAACCCCGCAATGGTTCACCAACCGGATGTCGGCTAAGGGCGTCCGTAACAACATTTGCTTTACCCGGGTGGTAAAGTATCTCACAATCGTAATCCTTGACTACGTCAAGCCACCTCCTCTGACGTATATTGAGGTTTTGCTGCTCCATCAAGTATTTGAGGCTTTTATGGTCAGTGTATATCATACATTTGACGCCATACAAGTAATGCCTCCAAATCTTGAGGGCAAACACCATTGCTCCCAACTCTAGGTCATGAGTTGGGTAGTTCGCCTCCTGAGGCTTCAACAATCCCGAAGCATAAGCTATGACCTTACCGCGCTGCATGAGAACGGCGCCCAAACCCTGGTGAGAAGCATCACAATACACTACTAGATCTTCCATACCCTCGGGCAAAGTCAACACTGGAGCCTCGCATAAACGTCTGCGTAACTCCTCAAAAGCCCTCTACTGTTCCTCACCCCAACTAAAAGCCGCAGATGTCTTCGTCAATTGGGTTAAAGGTAAAGCAATCTTGGAGAAGTCCTGAATAAATCTTTGGTAGTACCCTGCTAATCCTAGAAAACTCCGTATTTCAGTGGGAGTCTTCGGCACTTCCCACCGCATCACTGCAGTAATCTTGGCCTGATCGACCATAATAGCATTCTGGTTCACGACATGTCCTAGGAATTGGACCTCCCGTAACCAGAAATCACATTTAGAGAACTTAGCATAAAATTTCTCTCACCTCAAAACTTCCAAAACTTCTCGCAAATGCATCTCGTGCTCTTCATTTGATTTCGAATACACAAGAATATCATCGATGAACACAATCACCGACCGATCCAGCATTGGCCCGCACACCTTGTTCATAAGGTCCATGAACGTTGCTGGTGCATTAGTGAGCCCGAAAGGCATCACCACAAACTCATAATGGCCGTAACGTGTGCGAAAGGATGTCTTCTCCGTATCCTCATTCCTCACCCGCATCTGATGATAAACCGATCTCAAATCAATCTTAGAGAACCACGAGGCTTCCTGTATCTGGTCGCACAAGTCATCGATTCTTGGAAGAGGATATCTATTCTTCACCATAAGCTTATTCAATTCGCGGTAGTCTATATACATCCATTGGGACCCGTCCTTCTTTTTCACAAATAGAATCCGGGCTCTCCACGGTGAACAACTCGGCTTGATGAACTCCTTCTCGAGAAGTTCCTGCAACTGAGTGTACAACTTTTTCATTTCCAGTGGAGCCAGGCGATAAGGTGCCTTGGCCACCAGAGCAGCACCTGGAATCAAGTCAGTGTGGAACTCCACCTATCGATCGGGAGGTATCCCCAGCAAATCATCGAGAAATACATCGGCAAACTCCCGTACAACTGGCACATCCCCCGCAGTCTTCTTCTCTTCATCACTGCGCGTATCTATCACATATGCGAAATACCCATGGCCACTGTGCTGTATGTACCTCCGCATTCTCACAGCCGAACATATTGCTGAGGCCCGCCTAGGCGAGTCTCCCTGAACCAGCAGTTCTTCCCCACTTGGGGTTCGAACTCGCACTTGTTTGCGACAACAAACAATCTCAGCATCAAAAGCATCCAACCAATCCATGCCCACAATCACGCACAACTCACACATAACAATTGGAATCAAATCTATAGGAAACCTCACCCCAGAGATTTCTAAAGTGCATCCTCGATACATATCCGTAACCCTCAAGGTCCTGTCATCAGCAATCTCAACCATTAGTAGATAACCTAACCTACAAGCGACTCGGCCCAAACACTCGCTAAAAGTGCGGGATACAAAGGAATGAGTATCCCCGCTATCAAACATCACTACAGCAGGCACCGAGTTAACTAAGAATGTACCTGTCACCACTTCAGGCATAGCCTGTGCCTCCTCAACTTTCAGCGGGTGCAACCTACCTCGGCTCGCCTCGGGTCTATCCTGACCCATGCTGCCATCAGTAATAACCAAGACGGTAGCTGCAGGGGCTCTTTGTGCCCCACCCCCGCTAGCCTCCCTCGGATTCGGGAAATTTTCCTTCACGTGGCCCGTCTGCTTGTAGTTAAAGCAGACCATCAATGGCGACTTACAATCCCAACTGATATGACCGGACTGCCCACACTTGTAACATCCATCCATCCACTTCCCGCCGGCACCCCTAGGTTTGAACCCACCGTTCTTCGAACTCCCGCGTGAATCTGTGAACTTTGATTTCTTTGGCACAGCAGAGATTGGCGTCACCGCCTGTGCTGTCTTTCTCTTCTTTGCTTGGGTCTCCAACTCCAGTTCCCTCCTTCGGGCCGCATCCATCATTGCTGATAAAGAAGCATACTGCGCCGTGCTCACGAATTCCCTAATATCGGTACGCAACATAACCTTGTACCGAGACATCTTCATATCCTCTGAGGCAGCATACTGAGGACAAAACAATGCCATCTCGGTGAACTTCTTGTTCATCTCCTTCACCGTCTATGTTGTTTGCGTGAGCTCCAAAAACTCCTTAGCTATCCACTGCATCTTGACCAGAGGCACGTACTCGGCACGAAAGCGAGTGACGAACTCCTCCCAAGTCAGGGTAGTGTGCTCGGCAAGCGTCAACGCCGTGGCACACCAGTCCTTCACCCCGTCGTGAAGTAAGTTCACTGCAAAGAGGACCTTCAGATTATCCGGGCAGCCACTGGTCAGAAAAGCACACTCCATGTCATATATCCAATGCATACTAACAATCGGATTTGGGTCTCCCTTGAACTTAGGTGGAGAACAGGCAGAGATATCCCGATACTGGAACTCTCGATTACGGGGCTGTCCCCGAGCAGGCGGCGGAATCACTGCAATTCGTTCCTCCATCAGAACCACCATTTCATTCCGGATGGCAGTGATGATCTCGGGGATCGCTTCCCCGATCGCGTGCGCTACCTCAGCTGCAATCATATCTCGAATTTGATCCTCAGTGATCCCCGTCTCAGTTCGCATCGCAAACGTGTTGTTTCTTCTAGTGATGGCCATTCTAGGATGCTCAAGTCCTTGAATTCCTCGTGACTTCCCCGACTCGAGCATTGATCCTGTGCTTCCGGTAGTAGGAGCTCTACTACTACCGTCCACACCTATCATTGCCCGTTCCGAGTATCATCCCGAGGGGTCCAAGTGTTGGGATTCCACAGAAAATAAACGCAGCGGAAGAATAAACGGAATCCCTAAGATGATCGATCAAGTAACGTATATACGAAAACAAAAGTACGAAGATCAAGGAATTAAAGTCCCATACCTATAATGTATTTGAAAAACCTTCGTATGATGATGATTATGATGAAGAGCCCTTCGTTCCAAGCACCTAAAGCAAGATGCCTCTACTTCACACGCCGGAACTTGATGGAAAAATCGACAAGCTTTCTTTCTTCAACAATCTGGCTAGGGAAGCTTGAAGGAATTTTCTCTCTCAATGTATTCTTCTTATATCTTGTCTCTAAGATCAAGATGAAGTTTTCAACCTTACACTCTCTCTCAAATTCGTGATTTTGAGTTCTTGCAAGAAGAAGTTGTCCTCTCTCCTTTTTAAAGACTTTTATTTATAAAAAAATGAAAGTCCACCTTTAATACATGATTGAGGGTATCAAATACACCTCACATATGTCACCTAGTGACATAAAATAAGTGTAAAAGAGACAAGAGAGGGAGGGGGGCGGCCTTAAGGGAAATTTCCAAGAAGACGGGTCGAATTTACTCGGCTCGTGTACTGGATGTTCGTCAAAAGGAATCCCTCGTGTACCGGATGTTTGTCAAATGAATCCGTTTTATTTCCAATGTGTTTGGACTAATTAATTAATCTAATAATTAATTATATCAAACACAAATATATATTTCTCTAAGAAATATAGTTTATGAATTAAAGTAATCAACCAGTAACCTACTTACAATTCATAAGACCGCTATTTGATTTATCCGATAAATCAAAATTAGATATCTAATATCTAATATTATAAGAGAGATTATTAATTCATATTTATCCATCAATGATCCTATTGGGAGGAACCAATGAGTGCGGGCAGCACTTAGCCAGCCTAGCGGGCCGCCGCATCAGTAAACCCCCGATCGAGAACGAATGAACGAATCATTCCGTAACCATTATGTCGTGAATACTATATACGTATAGACCCTTCATCAGATGTCCCGGTCAAGTCTTCGGTCACGGTAAAGTCAAACCCTCATTGTTGACTAAACTCTATACATGTGTTAATGCAAATCAAGACCGACGATTAATAGTGTATCTAATACGACTATATCGTAATGCTTTGCCAAAGACTTATGATCTTATTTGCCATTAACCGTATAGACATTCGCCGCTCACTAACAGAGATAGAATCCTTTCTTAGCGTCACAAAGAAGATCGCTACCTGCCCGTATAGTCCGCACTTCGAGGTCGACTCGGAATTAAGCAAATGAGTCGACTACTCTAATGACAAACTAAACGTCACAGCACATCTTCTATGAACCCTCAAGTCAAAGGTCCACGTATACTATCACAACCTTTCGATTCGTCATCGACTCTCCGAGAGTGAATACCGTGTGACTGAATCGAGTATGAGTCGTGTTCAAGTATACTGGTCCCACCAATATACTTATAACTATGCTATCAAGACGTGCACACATCCTAGCATCAGTTATACAAGTCTTATTAAAACTTAATGTCCTGTTAAGTTTTATCGACTTGCGAACTAGTTAAGCATTCGAGCTCTAAACACTTCTAGTGCCTATCTCATTATCTCCATAAGGAGTAGAATGTTCACTCTCAAATACAAGGACTATTATCCTATATACCAAATCACAATGCCAGTGATATACAATAATATAGATATAATAATTGCCTTATTAAATATAATATTCATAATTACAATACAATTGCTCTCACTCTCTCATCCTCTAAGTGGCATTCGAGGGCATATTCCTAACAATCTCCCACTTGCACTCAATGCCACAAACTATGGTATCTAATACCCATACTCTCCAGATGTCTCTCTAAGACCTTCTGAGATAGTGGCTTGGTAAGCGGATCAGCAACGTTATTTGCTGTGTCTACTCTCTGCAGTGTAACATTCCCATCCCGAACCATTTCTCCAACAAAATGATATTTTATCGCAATATGTTTGGTGTTGTGGTGAGACCTAGGCTCCTTAGCCTGTGCAACAGCTCCGTCGTTATCACAAAACAGTGTCACGGGCTTCTCTGCGTTAGGAACCACTTGAAGTTCCTCAGTGAACTTTTTTATCCAAAAAGCTTCTTTAGCAGCCTCCGTGGCTGCCTGATATTCGGCTTGACATGTAGAGATAGCAGTTGAACTTTGCTTGGCACTTCTCCATGAAACTGCCCCACCATTCAGAGTAAAGATATACCCTGATGTGGACATCTGAGCATCCATGTCCCCCGAAAAATCTAAGTCTATATAACCCATCACTCTTAGTTCTCCACCGCCGTATGTAAGAACCAAGTCTTTAGTCCTCCTTACGTACTTAAGAATGTTCTTTACAGCAGTCCAATGTTCCTCACTTTTGACTGAAACCGACTTACTACGCTCACAGCATAGGCAATGTCCGGTCTAGTGCAAATCATTGCATACATAAGGCTACAGCCGAAGCATAAGGTACCTTGCTCATTTCCTTTCTATCTTCCTCACTTTGAGGACACATCTCTAAGGAAAGTTTTGCACCATGTTGCATAGGTAGAAACCCTCTTTTAGAATCTTCCATCCTAAATCGCTTCAGGATCTTTTCTATGTAGAGGGCTTGGGAAAGACCTAACATTCTTTTCGCTCTATCCCAAAGAGAGACGAATACCTGTAATATAGGTAGCTTCTCCCAAGTCTTTCATTGAGAACTCTTTAGAAAGCCAAGCTTTCACAGAACTGAGCATTCCTACGTTGTTTCCTATAAGTAGAATGTCATCTACATATAGTATTAAGAATGCAATTTTGCTCCCACTAACCTTCTTGTAAATACAGGGCTCTTCTTCGTTTTGGACAAAATCAAACTCTTTGACTGTCTCGTTAGAACGAAGATTCCAACTCCGTGAAGCTTGCTTCAGTCCATAAATGGCACGCTGAAGTTTGCATACTTTATGAATATTGGTTTGAGATATGAATCCCTTAGGCTGTTCCATATAAATCTCCTCCTCGAGGAATCCATTTAGGAATGCCGTTTTCACATCCATTTGCCATATTTCATAATCTAAGTGGGATGCTATAGCAAGCATCATGCCAATAGACTTAATCATAGCTACAGGCGAGAAGGTCTTGAAGTAATCGATTCCTTCTCTTTGGGAATAACCCTTTGCCACAAGCCTGGCCTTATAGGTATCAACCTTGCCATCTCCACCAGTCTTTCTATTATAGATCCATTTATTTCCAATAGGCACTATGCCTTTAGGACGATCTACTAAAGTACAGACCTGATTAGCATGCATTGAGTCTATTTCAGCTTCCATAGCTTCTTGCCACTTGGTGGAGTCAGCGTCTACCATCGCTTGGTCGTATGTAGAAGGATCATTCTCTTGACTACTTTCTGTCATCTCAAAGACACCCAGTTCCTCTTGATGCAGATAGCCATACCCCTCAGGTAATTGATAAATTCTTCTAGACTTGCGAGGTTGTATTTGTATTTCAGAAGGTTCGGTTCATATATCTTGCATAGGTGTCTCATTTGGTGTTTCTTTTATTTCTTCCAAAGAAATATTTCTACCTGCCCCTCCTTCCTGAATAAACTAATCTTCCAGGAAGTGTGCTTGTATAGCAACAATGATCCTATGATCTTCGTGCATGTAGAATAGATATCCCATGGAATCCCCTGGATATCCTATGAAACGACCTTTCACAGACCTAGTTTCCAATTTCTCTACTTTGGTCTTCTTGACATAAGCAGGGCATCCCCAAATCCTAATGTGATTAAGACTTGGTTTCCTACCTCTCCACATCTCATGGGGAGTCTTAGGAACGGATTTGGAAGGACATCTGTTCAAGATATGCACAGCAGTAAGGAGCGCATAACCCCACAGATAAATCGGTAGATCAGTATAGTTAAGCATGGAGCGAACCATGTCCAACAAGGTTCGGTTCCTTCTTTCTGATACACCATTTAATTGTGGAGTAGCTGGAGGAGTGAATTGTGACACTATTCCTAGTTATTTTAAGAACTCATCAAATTCGGTACTCATGTACTCACCACCCCTGGCCCGACCAAGAGTCTTAACACGGTTACTGTTTGATTTTCAACTAGGGCTTTAAATTCCTTGAATTTATCAAAAGCTTCAGACTTATGTTTCATTAGGTACACGAATCCATACCGTATGGTCATCAGTGAATGTAATGAAATATCAAAGCCGCCTCGTGCCACTTCAAAAGGGCCATGACGTCGGTATGGATCAATCCAAGTTTTTCAGACTCTTTCAAAAGTCCTCAAGGGTAACTTATTCATTTTGCCTTGAAGACAAGATTCACAAGTTGGATAGGGATCTGATCCCAATGGACCCGTAAGCCCATCTTTCTCCATTTTATGAACCTTGGTCTGACCGATATGACTAAGTCTAAGATGCCACTTAAGTGCTTGGTTCGTTTCATCCCTACCACGCTTCCTAGTTATAGTGTTCACAGTTGTCTTATTCTTTAAATTTAAATGGTATAAACAATTTAATAATGTAGCATACCAACCAATTTATTTCAAATAAATACGACATGACCCATCTCCAATAAAGAAGTGAAATCCCTTTCGGTCCATGACCGGAATTGATACAATATTCTTGTGCCCCTTGGGCAAAACAAGTACATCATCTAAAGTGAGAATAAAACCAGATTCTAAATCCAACATAAGGGATCCGATATCAGAAGCCTCGACACTATGCCCACTTCCGACGGTGACCATCACCTCCCCTGAATCCATCTTCCTACTTCGTTCCAGATCCTGATTCATTGTACAAATGTGAGAACTCGCACCGGAATCAAGTATCCAAGAAGTAGAATATACAGTTACAGAACAATTTGTTTCTAAAACCAGTAGTTCCGTACCTGAAGGCGCATTACGGTCAAGCTTTGGACAATACCTCTTCCAGTGGCCTAGCTCACCGCAGTTGAGGCATACATCCGTTTTCTTGGCCCCTTTGCTCTTTTGAACCATTGGGGCCTTGCCCCTTCCCTTGTCGATCTTGGCTATCGGACCTAACTGCTTCTTGTTCTTTTTCTTCTTATTCTTGGACTTCCAAGTCTTAGAAGAAATCACAAGTGCAGCTTCCTTTCCCTTTGTCTTCATCTGAGACTGGGCAGTCGTCAGTTTGTTCATTAGACCATCTAAGTTACATGCAATCTCATTGCAGTTGAAGTTCATGACAAATTGGGAAAAGGAGTCAGGAAGTGACTGCAGGATAAGGTCAGTTTGGAGAGATGCATGCATCTGAAAATCAAGAGCTTCCAATCTCTCAATCATCGAGATCATCTTGAGGACATGTTCCCCAACCCTCTCTCCTTCCTTCATCCTGGCGCCGAATAATTGCTTTGATATCTCATATCTAGCAGTTCGGATATGCTCTCCATAGAGCTCAGCCAGGTGCGCTAAGATGGCTCGTGAAGACGTCATCTTTTCATGGGCACGTTGAAGCTCATTGGTCATTGAGCCTAACATGTACCCTCGCACTCTTATGTCGTCTTTTACCCATTTCTCATGGGCATCGACATCTTCCTGATTGGATCGGGTTCTTGCAGGAGCCGCTGGGATGTCCGCCCCCAAGACGTATCCCAGTATTTCCATAGTTAGGACAATCCTCAAGTTCCGAAGCCAGTCCACATAGTTCGGACCAGTCAGGACGTTCTTTTCAAGTAGTATAGCGAGTGAGTGCATTGTCATATTGAGAGTTTTGTTAACTGCAGAGAATAATTTGAGATTCGTTAGTGATTGTTTAATTATGATCCGAGTAAAGAATTTAAGGACTTTCTTTATTCATAACTCGGCTCCCACTATTTTATCGGCATTTACACACTCCCATGTTAAATCCGGAAGTCTTGGGTGACTTCATAGTGGTGATCGATTTCTTTACAAAGTTTAATAGAGGGCAACCCATACGGTTTATATTCTATTATTCTTTATAAAGTGGTGTCTAATACCAACCCATCTAATGGATGATTCGATCTTCTTTTACCCCTAGTTCACTTGCCCTCAACCCATTCGGTTTCTATGGCTCGCTGAACTATCTAAGTTTAAATCGTCAACTCCTATTAGTCTGACAATTGAATCTTACCCGGCAACCCATACGGTTTATAGGGGTTTGATTTGTACAAACAAAGGCATCTAATGCACTCTAGGAATTTATCAACTTTCCCCAAAAATATTACCCGGACATACTTGGAAGAATAATATTCCCGTTTAGATTTCAATTTTCCATGAGTTTGACGGAGGGTAGGAAACCCCGTAACCTTTATAACTTAGTGTTTGTAAGTGGGAGTATTAACGTGATTATATGTTACACTTTGCACATTAATCCGTTTATAAGCGCGGTTTGTGGTTTGTCAATCATTCAAAATGAAAACAATAAATAGCAACCTAGTTACTACCAACATATAGCTCATGGACTTTTTCCTAAGTATTGGGCCAAGCCAAATAAAGAAAGGAAAAATACAGTATTGATTCTTCGTCCTCTAGTCGGTCGTCTTCGGTCTTCGTCATAGCCATATGAATAATTACATCATTGAACAGTACGTCCTATTATACATATTTTCTATTAAAAATAAATAGGCTCAAAATGGCCTTTACAACCATATCGAATCGAACAAATCAACAACTAAGTCCACGAGCTATATCACCATCACATAAGGCATTCCATACAACATGTAACAGTAAATGAAATTAAATAATCAATTAATATATTAATCCAATTAATATAAAAATTAATCTATTTAATTTCACAATATTAATCAAATTAATATTTATAATCGTCATTTTAATCCGTTCAAAGTAATCCGGCCAAAGATGATCGTATATACGATATATTTGACCTCGCTCCGATACCACTGTTGGGATTCCACAGAAAATAAACGCAGCGGAAGAATAAACAGAATCCCTAAGAGGATCGATCAAGTAACGTATATATGAAAAGAAAAATACGAAGATCAAGGAATCAAAGTCCCATACCTATGATGTCTCTGAAAAACCTTCGTATGATGATGATGATAATGAAGAGCCCTTCGTTCCAAGCACCTAAAGCAAGATGCCTCTACTTCACACGCCGGAACTTGATGGAAAAATCGACAAGCTTCCTTTCTTCAAGAATGCGGCTAGGGAAGCTTGTAGGAATTTTCTCTCTCAATGTATTCTTCTTATTTCTTGTCTCTAAGATCAAGATGAAGTTATCAACCTTACACTCTCTCTCAAATTCGTGATTTTGAGTTCTTGCAAGAAGAAGTTGTCCTCTCTCCTTTTTAAAGACTTTTATTTATAAAAAAATGAAAGTCTACCTTTAACACATGATTGAGGGTATCAAATACACCTCACATATGTCACCTAGTGACATAAAATAAGTATAAAAGAGACAATAGAGGGAGGGGGTCGGCCTTAAGGGAAATTTCCAAGAAGACGGGTCGAATTTACTCGGCTCGTGTACTCGATGTTCGTCAAAATGAATCCCTTGTGTACTGGATGTTTGTCAAACGAATCCGTTTTATTTCCAATGTGTTTGGACTAATTAATTAATCTAATTAATTAATTATATCAAACACAAATATATATTTCTCTAAGAAATATAATTTATGAATTAAAGTAATCACCCAGTAACCTACATACAATTCATAAGACCGCTATTTGATTTATCCCGTAAATCAAAATTAGATATCTAATATCTAATATTATAAGAGAGATTATTAATTCATATTTATCCATCAATGATCCTATTGCGCGACTCCGTAGGTTCGTCTCAGCCGGCATTGGGAGGAACCAATGATCATGGCGGCACTTAGCCACTGGCGGGCAAGATCGTAAACCCCGACTGAGAACGAATGAACGAATCATTCCAGAACCATTATGTCGTGAATACTATATACGTATATACCCTTCATCAGATGTCCCGGTCAAGTCTTCGGGTCACGGTAAAGTCAAACCCTACTATTGACTAAACTCTATATATGTGTTAATGCAAATCAAGACCGACTGATTAATAGTGTATCTAATACGACTATATCAGAATGCTTTGGCCAAAGACTTATGATCTTATTTGCCATTAACCGTATAGGACATTCTCCTGCTCACTAACAGGAGATAGAATCCTTTCCTGGCGTACAGCAAAGACTGCTACCTGCCCGTATAGTCCGCACTTCGAGGTCGACTCAGCAATTAACCAAATGAGTCTGACTACTCTAATGACAAACTAAACGTCACAGGCACATCTTCTACTGAACCCTCAAGTCAAAGGTCCACGTATACTATCACAACCTTTCGATTCGTCATCGACTCTCCGAGAGTGAATACCGTGTGACTGAATCGAGTATGAGTCGTGTTCAAGTATACTGGTCCCACCAATATACTTATAACTATGTTATCAAGACGTGCACACATCCTAGCATCAGTTATACAAGTCTTATTAAAACTTAATGTCCTGTTAAGTTTTATCGACTTGCGAACTAGTTAAGCATTCGAGCTCTAAACACTTCTAGTGCCTATCTCCTTATCTCCATAAGGAGTAGAATGTTCACTCTCAAATGCAAGGACTATTATTCTATATACCAAATCACAATGCCAGTGATATACAATAATATAGAAATAATAATTGCCTTATTAAATATAATATTCATAATTACAATACAATTGCTCTCACTCTCTCATCCTCTGAGTGGCATTCGAGGGCATATTCGTAACACCAAGTAGTTTCTCGCCGAAACTATATACATATGCCTGCACCGGCATATGCACGCACTCTACCTAGTTCCCTAGGAATTCCATCCAAACCACTACCCTTGCTACTACCGAATTCCTACTAATCATAACGAGTGACCTCGTGAATACCCGATTATATGCAGTGCGAAACAAATAGACATTCGAATACCAGATTCTATCCTAGAACGGTTGGACTCAGACAAGAGCTGCGCAATAAAACTAAATCAAATATTCTAAGGCTATAAATCTCTTACTGCATACAACCTAGAGGGCATCCACTTAGTAACCTATCATAATTAGCATAAACGCCTAATAGCAAGCAGTACAACATACAACGTAGTGTCAACAACATGCAATTTAGCATGCATACCCTATGATCTAGAAAGCAATAAAACACTAAGTATTGTACCTTCCCCTTTGGCTTCGGCTGACTGTACACACTGTGCCCTTGATCACCGTTTCTCAAACAGATTTTTTCTTCCTCTTATTTTCCAAAAACTTAAAAAAAAAAATTATCGCTGCAAACGTGAGATCAAACACACCGAAATGCGTTTGATTCACTCAAGCCGTGCTCCGATACCAAGTTGTAACATCCCAAAAATTTCAAGGAATTTAAAATTTTTAAAGTAACATTTGATTAATAAAACTCCTTTAATAATTCAATCGTTTCATTTGCAAATCCATAATTAATATTCTCCCGAACAATAAACAGCGGAATAAATGTCTAAAATAAAAATCATATTTGCAACCCAAACATCAATATTCTCTAGAACATTAAACAGTGTAATAAATGTCTAAAGTTAAAAGTCGTAAAAGTAATCAGCCCTTCATGCGCGCTAGTGTGTACTCGTCACGCCTTGGAGCCACTCGTACCTGAAACAATAATTTATTGGAAAAGTGTAAGCCCGAAGCTTAGTGAATTCAACCACCATAGATAACACAGTTATTCCACACTACCCCTTTAACAGATAGTTGCACATAAACTAGCATACATGTCTACGAACAAATCATAAACATGCATTCCTACCCCCACACAACCCGCGTATAACCTATTAGCCCCACCGAGATTCTATGCCACATGCGTATACAATCTTCGGCCCCGCCGAGTTCCTACGCCACCTGTGTATACAAACATCGGCCCCCGAGTCCTTATGCCACCCGCATATACATGACAACACCACCCGCGTATACATGTTGAAAAAGGGCTGACTAGCCACCCCGCTATCTAGCCCCGCATCACAAATAATTAAGGCTACCACACACGAGCTACAGTAATGTAAAACAACTGATATTAAATATAGTGAGAGAACCCACTTCGTAAGCGTGCCCAGTTCACAAATAACAATTTCAAGATCTCCAACCAAGATAAATTCCCAACACCTAAACGAATGTTAAAACGTATTAGCACGAAGCCCGGACCCTAAAACACGACGCACGCTTAAACTATCACTAAAACAACTTTCCGTTCTAACCAAACAGGTCTGTTCGGGACCTGTTCTGACCTCCTTAAACCCAGAAATACTATAGTATTATTACATGGACAGAAATTACTCTGAGTTAGGGTTCCAGGGACATATTATACGCCTCCTGGCGATTTTTCTACAATTTACTACGGATTTTACAAAAACAGTTCGCAAAACAGCACTACTACAAAACTGGCTTTTAACAGCGGTTAAAATGCCCAATTAACGGCGGTTCCGGAACCGCCGTTATATGTACCGCTGTTAATATCAACGGCGGTTTTGAAAACCGCCGTTGAATTTGTCAAATAACGGCGGTTCATATTAACCGCTGTTAAATATGTTACGGCGGTTTCTCGAAACCGCTGTTAAATGTGCCATTTAACAATTCTGAGTAACATTATTAAACTGATACTTCACACGGTTATAGAACCGCCGTTAAGTTTAAAAATAACAGCGGTTTCGGAGGAACCATTGTTGAAATATTAATCATTTTGTCCAGTTTTCCCCTATTTTGCACAATCCGATTACGAATCGGATCAAACTAATCAATAAGCGACCAATTCATCGAATCGAACACACCGAAAAGAACTAACCAACACCAAATTCATTGAACCACCAATTCATTGAAAAGATAATACAAAAATCCCAATTCATCCAAAATAATTCATACAAATATCCAATGTACAATTCATACAAATAATTCACACAAAAACACCAAAATCATGTCGCGAGACGATTTGAACCTCCAAGAAATAAAGTCCCCAATCAACTCGAATTTTATCAAAAACATCTTCAGACAGTGCTCCAACATCATCAAACATCTGCACATATAAACGTATAATAAACAAACTTTAAATGTAAAAGAGTAAACAGTTTTATCACCACTTCAAGTAAAAAATATACTACCTCCATCCAACCATCCAAAATACGCGCTCGGGCGATAGTCGACATCCAGTGCATAACATAATAACCACACTCCCAACCTCCATTTTGTTTATTACACTAAAACAAAATAAGACACAATTATATGAGTCGCTTTCAGTAAATAAAATCAACACGTACACAACATACACAGTTAAAAAACACACACTGACACAAACACACAATGCACATAAAAAAAAGACAGACAGCACACACACACACACACACACACTGCACAAACAGAAAAAAAAAAGAAAAACAACACAAAGACACACACACTGCACACAACATAAACACAATACACACACAAACAGAAAAAAAAACACAAACATAAACACACACAACACACACACACACTGCACAAACAGAAAAAGAAAAAAAAAACAACACAAACACACACACACACTGCACACAGCATAAACACAATAGACACACAAACAGAAAAAAAAAACACAAACATAAACACACACAACACACACAGTACACACAGCACACACACACACCTACTGCACACAAACACACACATACACACAGTACACACACACATTGCACACAAACAAACACACACACACAGTACACACACACATACACTGCACAAACAGAAAAAAAAAACACAAACACACACACACTGCACAGCTAAACACACAATACACGCATAAACAGAAAAAAAAACACAAACACACAATACACACACAAAAACATAAACACACACAACACACACAGTACACACAGCACACACACACACATACTGCACACAAACACACATATACACACAGTACACACACACATTGCACACAAACAAACACACACACACACAGTACACAAACACAGACACTGCACAAACAGAAAAAAAACACAAACACACACACACACACTGCACAGGTAAACACACAATACGCACACAAACAGAAAAAAAACACAAACACACAATACACATACAAACATAAACACACACAACACACACAGTACACACACACACACACTGCACAAACAGAAAAAAACAATCATATCATGCCGCATAGCACACTCGAGTTATTCATACCAGTATAAAAACCCGTATACACCTTTCGTCGTCCTAAAATCCCAAACCCCAAACAAAGATAAATAGAGAGGCTGTCAAAACAAAGCCACTATCAAAAATATCATTTCATTTTTCATAAGGATCAGCACAGTTGAAAGCATCTGAGCTTTGCCATTGTATGCATTTCATAACCATAAAACTTTTGTATTCTTTCTTCCTTTTTTTCATTGTACCCCTTTTGTCCCATATGAAGAGTCTTATTCAGTAATGATTTTTGCCCCAACAGACGACTTCACTTCCAAAATAAAACATTAATATCTAATTAAAATTTATCCTACAATACTATTCCTTAATGTTTTGTTATATTAAATAAGAATAGTTATCTGTTTGACAAAACTAAATTGGACTCTTAAGTAGGGCGAAGGGCATATTTCTTTCACAATTGATGCAGCAAGAAAGGATAAAAAGGATAAAAACCCAGAAACAAAAGATTCAAAAACGATATCCCAAGTTATTATAAAATTTGGTATGTGCAGCCAGATACACATTTTAATGTTATAAATTAGAAACACAATGAGAAACAAAGCCAAAAGGGTGCACAAAAGTTCCAACATGATAACAAATACATTAAAATTCTCAAGTCATAAGAAACAAGGCTTTTGAATCAAAATATCAATTAAAAGCAAATAAATCCAGATAAGAAATGAACAAAGTCAAAAGTCCATACAGTATACATAAGAAGAAAAAAAAAGAAACTATTTTCTTCCCCTAAAAGTAAAAAACTTGAAGACTTTGAATTTTATAAAAATAATAATAATAATAATAATAATAATAATAATAATAATAATAATAATAATATTCACATGCTGATGCTTTCGGTAATTGCACAGGCCACAAACACACACACACTGCACAGCTAAACAAAAACAAAAAACAAAAAAACCAACACAAACACACACACACAGCACACACACACAAACCAACACAAACAAACGGACACTTCATACACGATATGTTGGGAGAAGATCCTTAAGACGAAAGTTACCATCTATCCCAAAGGGAGAAGATCCTTACGACGTTAACCACGTCTATCCCAAAATAATTCGTGTTTCCAAAAACAATATTGTCATACACACTCAAATATTCATACACACAAACACACATATTTACACTCATGTAATTAAATGTATCTCCTAATTTGCCTCCCTACCGTAATAAGTAGGGGCATGGTCTGCGTACATCCTACCCTCCCCAGACCCTGCTCTGAGCGGGATATACTGGGTATGTTTGGTTTGGTTTTTTAATTAAATGTATTACCTTGGGATATATCCAACTAACCGCCTGCTTTAATTTACTTGTATGCACACCATCCATGGTCTTGAATGTGGTCACGACACTGTTTAAAAGTAACAATAATATATTGAGTCGTTGATATAAAATTTTAAAGCAAATATGTTATAAATAAAATCTTACTTTTGGAGTATGGCCTTAATGCGAGAGTCAGGCCTACTATGTAGTGAGCAAAACCATAAAATAGTTCTTCTTGCTGGCACAATGACCAGAAGTTGCCAATGATGCCTACATAGATAAATGCATTTGAAAGAAAGAACATATTACTATAGTATGTTGTAAAAAAAAGGAAATAGTTTTGTTAAAAAGAAAATATTTTGAAATTTACAATCTTTTATCTTACTTATGATGGTAAGCTCCCATGTATATTTGCTTCTTCGACTCAAGCATACGCGTCGATATATATCTCGAGATCTCCTGTCCTCTCTGTCCCATATTTTGTATGGATTGAGGATCAAAATATCCATACAAAACCTCGTCCATCGTGGCCACAATCATATTAGACAAATACCTAATTTGTTAAGCAAAATATTAATATAAAAAAACACTCCACACACTACACACACACACACACACACACACACACACACACACACACACACTGCACACACACACACACTGCCACACAATAAAAACATACACACATTGCACATACACACACACTGCACACACAAACACTGCACACACACACTGCACACACACAGCACATACAAACACACACACACACACACTGTACACACACATACTACGAATGTAGAAAAATTCCATAAAGGAAATTACTCTCATAGTCCAAAGCTGTAAAACTGATAAACTAAGCCACTCCTTTCCTTGAACGATCTCTAAAATATCAGTGTGAGCGATGTACAATGGAACATCATCACCACCACAGCCAAAGATAGCTGTATCCCACGGCACTGATATCGGACTATTGTACATACTCGATGCAGCCATAAGTAAGTCTCTCATGATGTCATCCTTGGTCCTCGACCCGTCATTGTGACGAGCCTGCTTCTTTGGTCGTTGAATATCCTATTGCATATAGTATAGTGTAAAATACAAGTAAATTTGAAATAATTTATTTTGTTTTCTTTCCATTGTAACTTCAGAAAGGATGAAGGATAAATGTATCTATTTAATACTATATAAACTCATTAAAAATGACCCGAACCTATATCTATTTTTTGAATATTAAAAAGAGAATAATTGGTGCCAATTTCTTCTATATTGAATAAAGAATATTCATTCATCAAATCATTCACTCCATAGTCTGATAAATCTTTTAAAGAACTGATTAATCACACGAAAATAAAGATAGAGTCCCATTCTACATGTCAATACATGTCAGGGGTTAAAATATTTTTATATATATACTATCTAAATATATACTCCAATAAAGTCAATATAACTAAAAAAGAATAGGGCTTATTATTTTTATTTATTATTATTCCTACATGTTTCCATTCCTTTGGGATGTTACTACGCGTTTTGGTTGCGTTTAATCTTTTCCATATTAAAAATCATAATCAATTTATATTGGATTGATTTTGCAATAATGTTTGGTAGTTACTAAAAAGAAAAAGAAAATATTTACCTTTGAAAAATCGGAGAAAATAAAATCTCGTGGCCATGCAATAAATCCACCTAAAGCTTCCCCCACGACTCTCACCTCATCAGTCGCCACAGGGACTTGGTACTGCATCTACGGCCTCCTCAACCACTACCTTAACCAAATGAGCTGGTAAAGGAGCACAATGTAGGGTCGAGTCGTCCTGAATAACCCTACCGATAGCAACTAGACGGGGAGGATGCTCGTCCACATAAAATCCAACTCGATGAGTGTCTCCAGTCACAGGCCTCTCTCCGGAAGGGCCAGAAATAGCATCAGCACAACTCCCCTTCGTGCTAACACGAGTAACCTCATCCGGTGTATGAATATCAACAGGCCGCTGGGAACTAGCACCCATTGTCTAGCCGAACTCTTTCCTCAAAGTCTTTGTGACATCAAGGGTGATCTCTTTCCTTAGCTGCTCCAACACATCTTTACTTACGGAAGACGTCAATACACATGATTGTCCAAAGTAATCGCGAATACCCACACCAAAACCAATGCCACGAACACGACCAGGGTGCTCGGGTCTCCCAATGGCAGTCGCCAATATATCCTGTTGTCCCTCAGGAATGAAGGTACCTTGTGTATACTGCTTCTCCAAATCATCCTACAAAAATTTAATTTGGCACCATATTACAAAATTTTGAAATTTGCAAACAACTGATACAAGTTGATGAAGGAGAAAAAACAATACAAGAATGTAGATAAAAATAATTGAGTAGAAAAGTGGTTATTTACATTTAATAAAGCAAATAATTTACCTCAAATTTTTAATGTTTGCTAACACTTAGCAACAAAAAAGTGGAGCTTTTTCTTTTTCTTACATGAAAAAATAATTCTTAAAAAAGAACTTACAATCCTCTCGACAATCTCCCGTACAGCATCGGATGACGTACCCTCCCGTCTTTTTGTATGACCAAGCTTCCACCTTTGATGACGCGTAGGTGGAGAAGGAGGATCAATAACAATATCTTCTTCAGATTTAGATACTTCTCGACGCTCCTTCATCTTCCTCTCCATCTCCCATATATCCACCAAGTCGTACCCTCCTCGAGCCATATAATGCGGAATGTTCATTTTGGCTAATTCTTATTTCTTACTTCTTTGTTCCTGATACAAGTATCAAATAATCCATAAACAATTTTATAAATATTTTCAAATTCAAAACATTTCTTTCATATTTTATGTTCTTAATTAGAAATAGGTTCTTAGTTAGAAATTGTTTTACTTGAGTCTTGTAAAGTTATTCAGATTATTGTACAATCCTTTTATGAATGTTGTAATATATATATATATATATATTTATATATATTATAAATATTTTCAACTTAAAAAATTTTGTAATTTCAGATTTTATGTTATTAATTAGAAATTATTTTATTTGATTGTTCGTTCATTATTTTCAGCATTGAACTTTAAAAAAAAATTAAAACATTTTTTTATTTCAGATTTTATGTTATTAATTAGAAATTATTTTATTTGATTGTGCGTTCATTATTTTCAGCATTGAACTTTTAAAAAAAAAAACTTAAAACATTTTTTTATTTCAGATTTTATGTTATTAATTAGAAATTATTTTATTTGATTGTGCGTTCATTATTTTCAGCATTGAAATTTAAAAAAAAAAAACTTAAAACATTTTTTCGGTTTGACCTCCCAAGCGGAGTCCTCACGAATCCTTTTGAAATCTCTCCAGTCCTCCTCGGAGATACCATACTTGTCACAAGGAGATTTTTCTTTGCTTGGACCATATATGTACTCACCGGTCAAATCAGACTTAAACTGCCTCCATTTTACGCCAATTGACTGTAAACACGTCTTCTGAAAATGACCAAGATTGCTAATCTGGCTAACATCAAAATTGGCCTACATATTGACATTTAAAACTACAGTTAGCCACACACACAACATAAACACACACACACACACACACACACACACACACACACACACACACACACACAGCACACAAACACACACACACACAGCACAAAAACACATACTGCCACACACACAAAAAACACACACTGCTATACACACAAAAACACACACAAACACAGCACAAAAACACACACACACTGCCACACACAAAAAAAACACACACAGCACACAAACAAACACACACACACACACACACTGCCACACACACAAAAAAACACACACACAGCATACAACAAACACACACACACAGTAGAAGACTATCTATTTCCCAGATATCTTGTCCTAGAACAGTTTAAAGATAGTGATTTTGAAATTGAAAGTAAGCCAGATTCACAAGACAGTGAATGAGGATAGTGAATCAAGTGATTCTGATGTGCCAGAAGATGATATAGTAGATGAGGGTGTTGAATTAAAGAGTTGTGGTGAGTCTGATGAAGAGGGGGTAATGTAGGTCCCAAATTTAAATCATTCGATCCAATTGATAAGTACCAGCCTGAGTTTGAGATTCAAATGAAATTTAGCACCAAAAATGAGTTCAAGACTGCAGTTAATAATCATGAAGTAAACATAGGCACAATTTTGAAAATAAGAAAAAATGATAGAGGAGAATTTATGCAAGATATGAGGGGATGAACTTTAAGTGCAAATGGCAATTGAATGCTGTCAAGGTTAAGAATGAGGAGAGCTATCAGATTAATGTGTACCAAGATGCACACAGCAAAATCTGCAAGCGTACAATCAAAGTTGAAAATGTTAAATCTAGCTATGTAGCTGATAGATACTTGCACAAATTCAGGGATGATGGAATTGGGAACGGGCCTGAAGCATTGGAAAGGTTCAGGAGGGGTATTACCAAAGACCTTAGTGTTGATTTCTCGTATAGCCAGGCCTATAGAACCAAAAATTTGGCACTAGCAAAAATTGAAGGGGATAGCTCATGTTCGTTTTAAGCAATCTAGGCTTCATGTTCGTTTGTTGCAAGAGTTGGTCAGTACACTTACATTGATGAATTTGTAAATCAATTTGACACAAACACACACACACACTGTCACACACACACAAACACACACACACAGCACAAAAACACACACACACACACTGCCACACACACAAAAAAAACACACACATCATACAAACAAACACATACACACTGCCACACACACAAAAAAAAACACACACAGCATACAAATAAACACACACACACAGCATAAACACACACACACACACAACATAAAAACACACACACAGTACACAAACACACACACACAGCACAAAAACACACACACACACTGCCACACACACAAACTCAGCACAAAAAAGCAGAAAAAACACACACAGTACACACACAATTCTTAATACAAAAAGAGAGTCATGTACCAATATATCCTGCCACAACATTTCTTTATCCGGCTTGTCAGGTACTTGCTTCCAACTCTTGTACAGTATCGAGACATGATCTTTGGCAAGTTTTCCCAAGTACGTACTTTCAATTTGTGTTCATATTTGATCTTTCCCCGTACTAGATCAATGTGAAGAGGTAATTTTTTTCCATCAACACGGCGTTTCGACATACTTCTACATCGCGTGGGATTTCTCGATGTAGAAGTACTACGTGTATGAGCATCGGGAGACCGGGAGGAATGAGGAGAACGAGCGGGAGGACTGTGAGGGGAACGAGAAGGAGACGCCATGTGCCTGCATTAACAAATAAATTTAATCACCAACCACAATATACACTGCACACATAAAACACACACAACACACACACACACACACTGCACACATTCGCACACTACACACACTGCACTCAACACACACACACACACATACTGCACACACTCACGCACACTATACACCAATTTATAGTATGGACCTGAGTTCGATTTCAGTTTTTAAGAGTCATTTTCAGTTTTCTACAACAATTTTGTAAGTTTTATTTTATTAATAGAATTTTTTTGGACCATTTCTCGATTGTCATTAGTTATCTTATGAGGCTTTTATTGTGTTATTAATATGTAAGTTTTAATGTACGACTCGCGAGTCGACTCGTACGAGTTGATCGTTTTTTAAAACATTGCTATACACACAACACACAGTGCATATACACATGCACACACACATTTTTTTAATAACAAATAATGAAATAATCTTAATTACTAAAATATAAAAACTTGATTCTTCATAACAGAACGTTCAACATTAATACTCAAATTCAACAAAACCAACTTTATTATTAACAATGTCACAAAATTGAACATTAATACTACAATTCAACATAATCGACTGTGCCTTCATCATCAACTATCTAACTTGACTCTAGATAACAACGTTTTCCCATATGCCTTCATCATGATCATCTCGAATGGCATGTATATCGTCTGCTACATTTTCTTCAACGATAGTCGGCATCCGTGTTGATAAAGGAATAAACTCACAAATGTCAAAACTTGACTCTTAAGTTTCAGTAATATCCACACTCCTACCCGAAATGACCACTGACAATATTTCATTGCATGGATCCTTGACATAAAACACCCGTTTAGCTTGATATGCCATGATAAAAGGCTCGTCAGTGTAAGCTATCTTATGAAGATCTACCAATGTAAAGCCTAGTTCATCGATTACCACACCCGTGTTATTATCAAGCCACTTACACTTAAAAATAGGCACTCTAAACCTAACATAATCAAGTTCCCATATATCTTCAATAACTCCATAGTAACTTGTCGATGCCATAACTGGATTTTTATCTTTCAAGCTTGAAAAGTGCATGGACTTGGCTTGAAGAGTAACTCCGCTATTTTGAACCGAACTTTTGTCATCTTGTGACTTTGTATAGAATGAGTACTTATTGATATCATATCCATTCCAAGTTATGACATCGAACTTCGGCCCGTAAGCTAGCCATTTTAACATTTCAGATGCGCTATCACTTTCAGATATTTGTACCTTAAACCACCTCAAAAAAGTCTTATTATGTTCAATCAACAACCATTTCTCGCTCATTCGGGGATTCTTTGTCTTCAAAAGATTCTTGTGAGCAGACAAGTACGGAAGAACCTCATCAGTGTTATTCAAAACGTACAAATGTGCTTGAAGCACCTCATCGCGATTCTTGGTTAATATTTTAACACCCCGTGTACCCTTTCCATTAAGTTTCCCATCATGTCGAGACTTCGGAAGCCCTATAAATGGTGTTTGTGACATGTAATCTGCGCAAAACTCGATTGCTTCTTCTGCAATATACCTCTCAACAATAGATGCTTCTGGACGAAATGGGTTTTTATTATACCCTTTAAAAATCTTCATGTATCGCTCAATAGGAAACATCCATCGCAAATAAACGGGGCCACGCTCTTCAATCTCTTTAACTACATGGACAAGTAAGTGGACCATAATATCAAAAAAAGAAGGAGGAAAATACATCTCCAATTGGCACAAGATAACAACAGCCTCGTTTTTCCACTCATCCAAAACCAAAGGATCAGTCACTTTGCTACATATAGAATTGAAGAAAAAACACAAGCGAGTTATGGCATTTCTCACTTTTTTAGGCAAGACGTCACGTATAGCTACAGCTAGAAGTTGTTGCATCAAGACATGACAGTCATGAGACTTTAAGCCGGCCAATGTCAGATTTTGCATCGATACAAGACTCTTAATATTCGACGAATAACCTTGTGGCACTTTAATGCCTTGTAAACAATTACAAAAGCTGATTTTCTCTCTTCTGGATAAAGTATAACATGCCGGGGGAAGATAAGTTCGTTTACTGACTACTTGCGAATGCATCTGAGGACGTATACCCATTTCCTCTAAGTCTTGACGAGCCTGGACACCATCCTTTGTTTTGTGTTTAACATTTAGAAGTGTGCCGATCACACTATCGCAAACATTTTTTTCGACATGCATAACATCTATGCAATGTCTAACATCTAGATGTCTCCAGTAAGGAAGATCAAAAAATATGGACCTCTTCTTCCAAATGTTTGTCGTAGCATCCTTCTTTTTAGTTTTTCCAAATATAGTATTTATGTTCTTCACACGATCGTACACTTGCTCACCTGTTAAGGGCATCGGCGCAAGTCCATTTTCTGGGAATCCATTAGAAGCTTTTCGCAATCTACGATACGGGTGATGGCGACTGAGAAACCTCCGATGTTGAGTGTAAACTGTTTTATTTCCATGTTTCAACTGGATGTAGCTTGTGTTTTCTTCACATATAGGACATGCATGATGTCCCTTCACACTATATACACTCAAGTTTCCATATGCAGGAAAGTCATTAATCGTAAAAAATAACATTGCATGCAACTTGAAACTTTGCTGGCGGTAACCATCAAACACGTAAGTCCCTTCATCCCACATCATTCTCAAGTCATAAATCAACGGACTTAGATAAACATCTATGTCATTTCCTGGTTATTTTGGTCCTGAAATCATCATTGACAACATAACGTACTTCCGTTTCATACATAACCAATGAGGTAGATTATATATAACAAGTAAAAGAGGCCAAGAGCTATGCTTGGTGCTTAAGTTACCAAACGGATTCATTCCATCTGTGGAAAGTCCAAGCCTAAGGTTTCTTGCGTCACTCCCGAAATCTGGAAATAAATGATCTATTTTCTTCCATTGTGCAGCATCAGCTGGATGACGAATTAGCCCATCGCATTTTCTCTCATTTGCGTGCCATGTGAGATTCTTTGCATCATCTCTATTAGCAAACAATCGCTTGAACCTTGGAACAATTGAAAGATACCATAACACCTTCGCAGGAGGTCCTTGTTGTGTGTTCTCTCCATCATTCGTCACTTTGTATCGTGATACCCCACACCTAGGACACTTATGCAATTCTTCAAACTCTTTTCTGTACAGTATGCAATCATTGGGATAAGCGTGTATTTTTTTATACTCTATACCCATCGGACACAAAACCTTCTTCCCCTCATAGGTACGCTTAGGCAATGTATTGCCTTTTGGTAGCATCTCATTCATCAACTGGAGCAATTCGGTGAAACTTTTGTCACTCCACCCATTTATTGCCTTCAAATTAACCAGCTTCAACATGGCAGATAGACGTGTGAAATTTTCACACCCCATATACAATGGAGTCTCTGAATCACTTTTCAACGCATCATAAACATGCGCTCTTTGAAATGATTCTTGTCCGACATCACGAATCATTTCTTCAAATTGATCACCATCTATATCTACATGAGTGTTTCCAGTTGGAACATCTACTATTTCGCCATGCCATATCCACACCGTATAGTTGGTGTTTATCCCCTCACAAACAAGATGTTCACGAATTGTGTCAGCCTCATGTCGTCTCCCATTCATACACTTCACACAAGGGCAAAAGTATCGTTCATCGGGTTCCAAGCGATGTTGTCGAGCAAATTTAAGAAATTGCTCAATTCCATTGTCATACTCCGCACTCGCACGACTTGCATTCATCCAACTTTGATCCATTTCTTCTTTTCTGTTACACATACTATGTTCATCAATTTTCTATTGTTTTGTATAAGGGGAAGAATTTCATTTCTATATGATTACTAACTTTTTGAAAATTGTTTTGACAGAGAGAATGAAAAAGGTATGGTAGTCCTATAATTGTTGTTTAAAATAGAAACATGAACGACGGTTGTCAAAATAGAATTAACTGTATACTACATCAACTTATGGCTTTGTCAAGATTGCTAACTCTATCTGCACGAACTGTTGGGAGAAGATCCTTAAGACGAAAGTTAACATCTATCCCAAAGGAAGAAGATCCTTAAGAAGTTAACCAAAGCTATCCCAAAATAATTCGTGTTCCACAAAATAGTGTTGTCAAAAGCAACACACATAATTAAACACACACACTCAACTAAATCGATTAAATTATATGACAAACAAGAAGAAAATAACATGTAAAACTATACACACTCACATACACATAGTGCACACGCACATACATATTTTGTCCGTTATGTGCATTTGAATACCACGTTTGTGATTATTGTGGTTTTATTGAGGTTTTAACATTATTCTCCAAAACAATCTAGGTATAATTAAAAGTCCACACACAAACAATACACACAACACACACTGCCACACACAATACACACACACACACTGCCACACACACAACACAATACAGCCTCACACACAATACACATACACACACTGCACGCACACACACTGCCACACCTATACATGCACATACACACACAACACACATTAAACAGAACACAACAATCCTTAAAAGACTAGATAAAATTACCAAATA
This sequence comes from Orobanche coerulescens, assembly GCA_033398695.1. Taxonomy (NCBI): domain Eukaryota; kingdom Viridiplantae; phylum Streptophyta; class Magnoliopsida; order Lamiales; family Orobanchaceae; genus Orobanche; species Orobanche coerulescens. The sequence goes on from CM065814.1 coordinate 47,802,312, forward strand.
GGAACAAAGAAGAGAGTTCGGAATAATTACCAAATAATTCGCGGTGGTCGATTGCGAAACGCTGAGGAGGTTGTGGGGGTCGCGAGGTCGCCGGAGGTCGCGGGGGTCACGAGGTCGCCGGAGGTCGCGGGTCGACTGTGAAAAGTCGCGGAGTCAGAAGCGTAGGAAGAAAGAAAGGAAAAAAGAAGAAAGAAAGAAAGAAAGAAAGAAACGGGCTGTAATTAAATGAAAAATTAACAGCGGTTAAAAAAGAAACCGCTGTTAAAAGAAGAAAAAGAACGGCGGTTTTCAAGTAACTGCCGTAAAATATGAAAAATTAACGGCGGTTGCTTAATAACCGCCGTTAATTGTTGGAATTTAACAGCGGTTTAGCAAAAACCGCCGTTAACTTCTTAATTTAACAGCGGTTTCTTTTTTAACCGCTATTAATTTTTCATAATATTTACAAACCGTGCCACCGCACAAATTTAACAGCGGTTTGAACATAACCGCTGTTAATTGTCCGCTGTTAAATGGGTATTTTGTAGTAGTGCAGTGAGAAACATCACCTTTCAATATAAAATGACGATTTGACCGGATTTTGCATAAAACACCTAAAAGTTACTAGACTCAGAAACGGAACTTTTGGAACTCGTTTCACCCCCATACTAGCTACGATCAAAAAGTTATGGCTTACGCAATACAGTGGCAGATTGCTGAGTTTTCACATGAAATGATAAACGGTTTTCCGATGCGAGATTTAGCGGCGTGGTGCCCAATCACCGGCGACGATAAAACAAAAAAGAAGAAAAAGGATTAAGGCTTACCTCGCGATGAAACCTTACACCCTCACCTGCTCATCTCTCTCTCGAAAACTCCAATGGACAACGGTGGTGGCGGTGGTTCCCGACGACAACAGCAACGGCGATGGGGAAGAGAGTCGGCTGTGAGTTTAGAGGTGATTAGGGTTTTCAGATTTCTTGGGTGTGCGACGCAAGGAGACATGAAATAATAAGGGAGGAGGGTCGGTTCCATTCATGGTCCGACCCATGCGCACCATTTATCAAAAATATCCATTTAGTCCCTCATTTTTCAAATACTCTCCTTACCACCTACAATAGAAAAAATTTAACACTTTAAGCCACCTAACACGACTTAAATCACTTTTGGCCTATCCCATCAATCCCGTTTAACAACATTTAATTAAAGAAAATATTAATTAACATAAACATAATCCATACCGGGACACTGGCTTTACAACTCTCCCCCGTTTAAATTAGTCTTCGTACCCGAAGTCTCCGCCCGCGAATAGATCTAGGTAGTTCTCTCGCATCTCAACCTCAGGTTCCCAAGTCCACTCGGAACCCTTTCGGTGTTGCCACTGGACTTTCACTAAACCGATCACCTTGTTATGTGAGGTCCTCGTCCTCCTGTCGATAGTGGCAACCGGATTTTCCACGTAATTAAGCCGCTCGTCGATCTGAATTTCCTCAAGGGGAATCACCGAAGACTCATCCACTACGCACTTCCGCAACTGCGACACGTGGAAAGTGTTGTGGATTGTTCGCTATATTTTTAAACGATCCGCAAGTGTACGAAGTAACTGTAGAAAGTGGCGAGCAAGGTCGCATTCCACAGAGACTAAATATTCGTATTGTATTGAGTACTAAATTATAATGTTCCTAGTTTTATCTAGACGATCGAAATGTGAATGGATGGTTAATGAAATAAAATAAAACGATGACAATAAAAGAAAACATCTGAATTAAGAAGAATAGTAGGAGTTTGTCCTATCTCGTCAATCCCGTTTAACAACATTTAATTAAAGAAAATATTAATCAACATAAACATAATCTATACCGGGACATGAGCTTTACACCAAGATACGCAAATCTTGGTCACTCAAATACAACACCAACTCATGAATCCAGAGTGAAGTCATAGATTCCCTCGAGCCCTCGTCGGACCCTCCCGAGGTGAGCTAAACGCATTCACAAATCATATATCACACCGTGAACATATGCCACTTCACATCACACTCATACCACCGTGATCATTTGCCACGTCACCTCACGGTTAGATCAATCACTTGTTGTCTCCTGACCATATGATCACATGCCATATGTCACCGCAGGTCTAATCATCTCACGGTTGGATCAATCACCTGTTGCATCCCGACCACATGATCACAAGCCATGTGTCACCATAGATTGTCTTAGGGTCTTACGGTTGGATCAATCACTTGTTGCATCCTGACCACATGATCACATGCCATGTGTCACTGTAGACCTTTGACCATATCCACACATTCACACAAATAACATATCACACCAAGGATATCCACACAATTCACCCAAAGGCAACAAACACAAGGCACGACACCCTTGTCAAATCACAACGTACCAAAATGAGATAATATATGTATATATATTATCAAAGCACAACAACAACGCCAAGCATATTCATAGGGTTCACTTAACCATTCACGAGACGCAACATTCACAAAACACACGCGTTTTGAAAGTGAGCCTTTAACGAGGCTAAACTGAATCTTTTGAAAGTTCATTACCGGAAACCCTCGAATCTTCCAACTAGGTCGAAAACACGAGAACAACTTAATCATTATAAGGTCGATCGCAAGGAAGATGCAAAACACACGAAATTCTTAACAAGAATTCGTAGAGACAAAGGATCGAACACTTGGGGCTCAATATTTCCCAAAGAACATCAAGAACATCATCCGAACCCAAATACGGTAAGAAATACGAACCAAAAAATGGGGAGAGAATCAATACAACCGATTGATGATATACAACAGCATGATTCATGAAGAACAACCCGAATCTTAAAGATTCACGAAATATAAAGGAAGGGTTTACAAGATGATTACCTCGAATCGAAGACGAAGAACACGGATTGATGATGTTAATCAGCACCAAGAACTCAAGAAAGATGTAAACTTGGAGTTACAAAACTCCAAAATCGCCTCCTAGATCGCCCACAAATCGCCTCAGCCGCGGAGGAAATGAAGAAAGGGTGAGAAATGACGAACACGGTCAACCCTCGATATATAAATACCTGCGTATGCGTTACGTACGTTAACCAAGAAGGGTAACGTACGTTACCTATATTCCGTACGTAAATGCATGAAAGATTATGTACGTAATTGATGGCCAGACCCTCCTGTCCAAAATATCGAAGACCCTTACGTACTTTATGGCAAGGACTTAACGTACGTAAGGAGCACAGCTAACGTGCGCTATGATCAACACATAGATGGCCAGAACTCAAAGTCTAAACTGTGAAGACCCCTCTTACGTATATTATGAGAAGGGATTAGCATACGTAAGTCACATGACGATAGCGTGCGTTATGCTCACAGCATAGTGTACGTAAGTCACTTAGCAGTTCCAGAACTGCTAAGTTCAGCTCGTCGAGTATGAGGGCGACGAAACCGCGAAACGACGACAATAACACAAGATGAGGACATGCATACGAAGAGTGCAGAACGACGAACTCAAGCATTAAAAGAAAATACGATTCTAACTACCCAAAGGTCCGGAATACGACAACAAAAGTAATTACCCCCAAACTTTTGAGAAATTACAAAACAGCCCAAAACATCCGAAAATCACAATACGACAACGAATAGCCAGACCGAAGCTCAAAGTACATATAACAACGTTAAGTGAACTTACCAGAAATCCGAAACAACAGTTTTGAATGAGATTCGCAAGAATCGAACTCAAACGCGGAAAAGTCGCCTAAGAACATGGAACTCAACAAAACGACACCGAAACGAACTCGGACGTTAAAAAGTGCAGAATTAAATATTCTCAGAAAGATGAAACATTCACAAGCGAGCCATTAAAACGGACTCTCGCCGAAAAAAGAAAATTACCGGAAACCGAAATTGCGGGTATTACATACTACCCTCCTTCAAAGAAGTTTCGTCCTGAAACTTAAAATAAATAGGGAGGAGCAACATCCCACCAGGAAAGGCTCAACGAGATACACAAGGACCGAAAACTCGCGCCCAATGGCGAAACGTTACAAGCAACGCAAAGAGACATACGGCGTGAAAACACGCTCCACGACAACCATCACAACGCCACAGGCAGAGACATAATAAAACCAACAAGTGACAAGCGTCATCAAATAAATAATACAATCAAGTCAATTATCCAAACAATCGCAAAACACAAAGCACCTATTACAAAGAAACACGCACGGTCGAGAAAACAGAAAATAAACACAAAATGATCCACAAGGACAATCACAAACGACTATGCCGAAATCCTCACAAAGCACACTAGGCATCTCCGTGACCTTTCAGAGCAGAGACGCAACCTCGATCCCCAAATCTCTCAACTACCATCTCGCAATGCATGGCTCGGTGACCCACATGGCCACACTAGAAACAGCTGACTAACGGTGAACGACAATTCTTCGCGGTATGGCCCGCTCGACTACAGTTATAACAGGTCTTCATGCTGCTCACATTGCTCACTGCAGGGGTACTACTCCTCTGATCTGATCGCGCGATCGAGGAACCATCTTAGGACAATGAAACGAAGTCCCAACCTCAGGAGGCCACTCTCCTGATTTCCTGAAAAGTCCCCAATGGTTTTCTATTTCTTCGACTCAGACATATTCTCGGTCGATAATCTGGATAGCTCATAGGCTAACGCCATATTCTGATAATCTCTCAAGGAAGTACAAGTGAGACCTGCCATGTACTGACGAATCTCCGGCTTCATCCGCCTACTAAAATGACAGATCTTGTCCTCCTCTGTCCTTACATGATCCTGCACATAGCTGAGCTGTTTGCTCAAATCAATAATAGCTTGAGACAGCGGTACATCTTGCGGTTTCGCCGAAAAGAATTCATTAATCCTCTGATTTCTGATTGGCTCCGGGCAAACCTCATCTCCCATGAATCTCTGGAACTCTGCCCACGTGACAACATGATCTCGAGGCTTAACAGCCTCCCACCAGTTAGTGGTATCCTTGTCGAGAAGATACTGAGCTATCGGTACTCTATGTTCTTTTGGACAATCAACTACCTCGAATATCTTTTCCAACTGGAAAAGAAAACCTGTAATATCCATGTATTTTGGTATTCGTGTGTGTGTGTTTTCGGACGCATTTAGTTGAGAAATTATTCGTAATTTCCATTTTGTATTATGGTAATTTGGAACCGTGTGTTTTGACGATTGGAATTGGAATGTTTATGCCTGGTACTTGTCGAGTTTGTGATTTACAGAGTATGTTGTTCTGTACGAATGTCGAAGTGGTGCATGATAGTTATGGCCGCAATATATGAATGTATTACCAAAAGGGTGTTAATAGAATAAGAGTAGATATTTCCGAATAGTGATATGCATAAGGTATGAATTTGATCGATCACCATAAATTCCATAAAAATCTAAAAACTCTAAAATTTTATAGCTTTGTAGATAATTGAGTTAGATTTCCAATGGTTCAAACGATTAGTCAATCGGAGTACGGATTATGGTCGAAATAGCGGACCCTAGTGCAGTGACACGGCCGTGTCATTTGACGCGGGCCGTGTCAAGATATTGCGGTTAAGAAAAAAACGTTCTGGATGGGTGACACGACCGGAAAGTGCAGAAATGCTGAAAAACCCACTTCGGGAGCTATATATAGCCTTTGGTCGATTTTTTAGGCATTCTAGCACCTTCCCTTCATCCTCCACCTAGAATCCTTCATCTTAAACTCCAAAATCAAGCCATAAACATGTTCCAAACACTATAGAATCAAGATATCAAGTCCATTTTTGAAGAATTATCCATCTCTTGGTTGAATTAAGGTATGTGGTTGAAGTTCTTCAAGACATTTATAGAATTTTGGGGTTTGTTGGGAATTCTTGATTCAAGTTCGTTTTGGCTTTTGGATTATGTTAGATTATGATGTTGTAATAATGTTCTTTTGTTTTCCCTCAAAGTTTATATATTAAATTCCGAGTTTTTAATCCGTTATTGGGTTCGACCTTTGTCGCCTCCGTAGTGTTCGATTAAATGTCTCTAAGGGTAGAACTTAGGGTGAATCCTTCCGTTTCCGTGGTGTTATGTTTTGATTCGGTATCTCAATGTGTTAGGGTCGAATTGTTGAAGGAAGTTCGGACCATACATCCATCCATTCGTTGTTTCCCGTGTCGTTCGAATTGAGGCAAGTACTTTGATTCTGTTTAATGTACTTCATGTGAATATGTAAAATGGGATTTGTGCCAATTGTTGATTGAGTGTGTGTGAGCCGAGTAAAACCAGTGAGGGTCCTCTGGGGTCCGGTAGGCTGCGTTTCCCTACGGATCACTCGGTTGGGCTATACAACCTGAGAGAGCCTAACGAGGTCTCTTGGGGTGCGTATCTTGCGAGATGCGGGGCCAGTATAGCTCGGGAGGTTGTTTTGTGATGATGATTGTGATGTGGTATTCCGGAATATCTGTGATGACACTGTGATTTATGTTGAATATTCACTTGTTGTACATATTCTAGAATCATTGTACTTGCACCGGCTTCTTGCTGACCCCCTCTGGGGTGGATATACTTTTGTGTATTCAGGTACAGGTCCAATTGAAGAGCCAGCACAGGGCGGACACGAGCTTGGCAGGCAACATTGATATCGTGCACCCTTTTTGAGTTATTGGTTATATTGTCATGGTCATGGTCGTGTTTTACATTTTGTACTCACGCGGGTACTGTCGTGTGATGTTGTTGTACCAGATATGAACTGTTGTATCAGTTGTTGTCCTACGGGGCGAGATGTTTTTGGTGTTGTGTTGTATGTCATTTTGAAGTTGGTTTGTTTAATAAAAGAATAAAGATGTGGTTTGTAAAACTAAATGAGTTCTTACGTTACTCCAAGCCTGGTAGATTCTCTAAAAAGAATCTACGGCACTGTAATATCCCTGTAAATCACGGGGGTGTTACAGAATATGGTATCAGAGCTTAGGTTTATGGATACCTAGGCTGTCGGTGTTTTGGGTCTGTTAAATTGAGTCAGTTGTTGTCTACGATATCATTGGCATGCTACCACCCCGTGTTGCCTGTGCTGGAAGACTCTTCGGATGCTGGTTGTTTCTTTCCTTCGGAAGTACTTCTCCTTGTCATTGTGCAATTTATTATTGTAACCGTTTCCTTGTTGAATCATTCTTATTCTTCAGTATGCCGAGAGGTAGAGCTAACCGCCAACGCGGCCGAGGCCGTGGTAGAGTAGTAGCATCTGAGTCCGAGAGATCTATTTCAGAATTGGCATCTCGTTCTGCGACTAGGTCAGACCTGATCCCTTCGGGAGGTTCAGATGGAGGCTCGGAGGCCGAAGTGCCTAACGTTCTTCAACAAGTCATAACGCAAGTGCACCAACTGGCACAAGTGGTGCAGAATATTAATACTGGTAGGACGGTTGAGGATCGATGGCTTCAAGAAGTTATGAAGATGAACCCTCCCAGATTCGATGGTTCCGGTGATGCGAACAACTGGGATCATTGGTTAGTTGAGCTGGAGAAGATCTTTGACAGTATTAGTTGTCCTGAAGCCAAGAGAGTCTCGATTGCTCAATATTTGACAGTTGACGATGCTTCGGACTGGTGGCGAGCTGTTAAGCCCAAGGACCATGATGTCACTTGGGAAGAATTTAAAGAACTGATGGAAGCTCAGTATTGTCCACAGCCGGTACAGTTAGCAAGAGTCAGTGAGTTCTTCAGAGCTCAACACGAAGATGTTCCTATTTCTGAGGCAATCAAGACATACAACAAGCAGTTAGTGTATGTCTAAGATCGGGTTAAGGATGATATAGACAAGATACTTCATTTCGATGCTAGAATGAAATCGGAGGTCCGAAAGTATATGGCGGGCCATGGGTGTACTACTTTGAGAGAATATCAGGATAGAGCACTTGCTTATGAGATGGTGTCAGTTCCGGTTCCTGCAGTTTCGAGCTCGAAGAAATCGAAATTTTCTGGTAGTTTCTGAGGCAGCGGAAAGCGTAGGCCTCAACCTTCTGTGCAATCTTCTGTTGGTTCCCCTCAGCCTAGTGGAGGAGCGCCGAAAGTTTGTTTTAATTGTGGAAATCCGGGACATATCAGTTCTCGTTGCACTTATCGCCCCGTTGATTGTTTTAAGTGTGGGAAGAAGGGTCATCGCACATTATATTGTGAGTCAGTGGGCAGAATCTTCTCTAAACAGTCTCCTACTCCGGCCGGCACAGTTACGGGTCAGCCAACTCCGAGTGTCGGACGCGGCAGTGGAAGAGGTAAGACCGAGCGTAATGATGCACCTAGTATTAGATCATCTCCACCTCGATTATATGAGATGAGGCGGACTGATGACGTAGGGACTGCAACTACGTCAGGTACTATTTATATTTTGATGCACCCGGTAGATGTATTGTTTGATTCTGGAGCTACTCGTTCTTTTATATCATTGTCTTGTGTGAATTGTTTGGGTCTAGACGGTCTCTCTGCATGCGAACCTTTTATTGTTGGGCTGCCAAGCGGGGAAAGGATAGTTGGGGATCGAGAGATTGCCAATTGTCCTGTAACCATTGGCAGTAAAGATTGGTCATCTGATTTGATTGTGATCGATATGATGGGAGAGGATTTAATCCTCGGTGATGATTGGTTAAATCGGCATAGATCGATAGTAGATTATCGTTGGAAAATAATTTCGATAGTCGCGCCGGATGGTACTGAACACTTTTTTGAAGGGCAGAAACCTGGTACTTATGGGAAGATTATTCGAGCCATGAAGGTGATGAAATTACTGCGACAAGGTTGTACCAGTTATTGGTGTTACGCGTAAGTCGGAAGTTGGCGAGGTACAGTTGTACTCTGTTCCAGTTGTGAATGAATTCCCATACGTATTTCCAGATGATTTACCTGGGTTGTCGCCGCATCGTGACGTGGAGTTTACTATCGAACTAGAGTCTAGTGCGGCACCTGTATCTAAGGCACTGTATCGGATGGCCCCATCAGAAATGTTAGAATTGAAAAAGCAACTGAGTGAGTTATTAGACAAAGGTTATATTCGGCCTAGTGCGTCTCCATGGGGTGCATAAACTCACTATCAAGAACAAGTATCCGTTGCCAAGAATTGATGATCTATTTGATCAATTACAAGGGGCTACGGTTTTCTCGAAGATTGATTTGAGATCAGGATATTATCAATTGCAGATTCAGGATTCAGATATTCCAAAAATGGCATTCCGAACGAGATACGGGCATTACGAATTTGTAGTCATGCCTTTTGGTTTGACGAATGCTCCGGCGGTATATATGCAACTTATGAACAAAACATTTATTGAATACCTCGATAAATTTGTGGTGGTATTTGTTGACGATATTTTGATTTATTCCAAGAACGAGTTGGAGCATGCCGAACACTTGAGAACTGTGTTGGGTATTTTGAGAATTGATAAGCTTTATGCTAAATTCACCAATTGTGAATTCTGGTTGAAAGAAGTTGCTTTTCTTGGGCATATTGTATCGGCCGAAGGTATTCGGGTGGACCCTCAAAAGGTTGAAGCAGTCTTAGCTTGGGAGCCTCCACGGAATGTTAAGGAAGTTCGGAGTTTTCTGGGATTAGCGGGCTATTATCGTCTATTTGTCGAAGGATTCTCGAAAATTGCTCCACCGCTCAGCATATTATTGCAGAAAACTCAGAAATTTGAATGGAGTGACGAGTGTCAGAGGAGTTTTGATGAATTAAAGAAGATGCTGACTACGTCTCTGGTCCTAGCCTTGCCACAAGGAACAGAAGGTTTCGTTATTTATAGTGATGCTTCTAAACAAGGATTGCGATGTGTATAGATGCAAAATGAGAGAGTAGTGGCTTATGCGTCTCGACAAACCATACGAGATGAATTATCCTACTCATGATCTTGAGTTAGCCGCTGTGGTGTCTGCGTTGAAAATTTGGAGGCATTACTTATATGGTTCTTCTTGTTGAGTGTATACGGATCATAAGAGCTTGAAGTATATATTCACGCAGAAGGATCTCAATATGCGTCAGCGGCGATGGTTGGAATTGCTTAAAGATTATGATCTTGACATTCTTTAACATCCAGGTAAAGCGAATGTCGTTGCCAATGCTTTAAGCCACAAGTCTGTCATGTTACAGAGATTGGAATTACTTACCATTCAACCGAAGCTCAGACGAGAGTTATTTGATATGGAGATTGAAGTTTGGCCTCAAGTAACGCAAGGGCAATTACGTTTACTTGAGGTCACACCCTCCGTGATGGGAGATATTAAGTCCAACCAGTTAGATGATCCTTATTTGTGTAGCTTCGGGAAGATGTTATTAAAGGAAAGGCTCCTGGATTTTTAATCGATGAAGATGGAGTTCTTCAATTTCGAGGTAGAACTTGCGTACCTAAGCGGAATGATCTCAAACAAGTGATTTTAAATGAAGCACATTCTACTCCGTACTCGATCCATCCGGGTAGGAGTAAAATGTATAAAGACTTGAAGAAAAATTTTTGGTGGCTGAACATGAAGAAAGATGTAACAAAATTCATGTCGAGATGCTTAACTTGTCAGCAAGTTAAAGCTGAGCATCAAAGACCGTCCGGGAAGTTACAACCATTACCGATTCCGGAATGAGAGTGGGAAGACATCGCGATGGATTTTATTGTAGGAATGCCAAGGACGTGAACCGAGATGAATATAATTTGGGTAATCGTTGATCGGTTAACCAAATCAGCACATTTTCTGGGCATTCGAGATACTTCGGGACTAGAGAGATTAGCTCGTTTATTCATTGCATAGATTGTGAGACTCCATGGTACCCCAAAAAGTATTGTTTTGGATCGCGATGGTCGTTTTGTGTCGCATTTCTGGCAAGCAGTACATCGAGCTGTTGGTACCCAACTGAATTTCAGCACCGCTTATCATCCTCAGACGGATGGGCAGTAGGAGAGAATCATCCAGACATTGGAAGACATGTTGAGGGCTTGTGCGTTAGATTGGAAAGAAGATTACGGGATTCATTTACCATTGATCGAATTTGCGTATAATAATAGTTGGCATAGTTCGATTGGAATGGCTCCATTTGAAGCATTATATGGAAGACGGTGTAGATCACCGATTTGTTGGGACGAACCGTACGAGATACTTGGAGTAGAACCTGACTTTATGATTCAAACACGAGAGAAAGTCGCAGTTATTCGACAGAGACTGTTGACCGCCCAGAGTTGACAAAAGTCATATGCCGACATTCGACGTCGACCGTTAGAATTTCAGGCAGGAGATCATGTGATGTTGAAGGTATCGCCGAGTCGTGGAGTCCTTCGGTTTGGTAAGAGAGGTAAGCTCAGTCCTCGTTACATTGGCCCTTTCGAAAATCCTAGATAAAGTAAGTGATGCTGCTTATCGACTAGCGTTACCTCCGACGCTTATTCATTTGAGGAAGCCATGTGGGAAACCGAAGAGAGTATGGGTGCCCGATACCCTGGCCTTTTTCAATCCTAAGTTTCGGGACGAAACTTCTTTTTAGGGGGTAAGGGTGTAATATCCATGTATTTTGGTATTCGTGTGTGTGTTGTTTCAGACGCATTTAGTTGAGAAATTATTCGTAATTTCCATTTTGTATTATGGTTATTTGGAACCATGTGTTTTGACGATTGGAATTGGAATGTTTATGCTTGGTAATTGTCGAGTTTGTGATTTCTGGAGTATGTTGTTCTGGACGAATGTCGAAGTGGTGCACAAGAGTTATGGCCGCAAGATATGAATGTATTACCTAAAGGGTCTTAATAGAATAGGAGTAGATATTTCCGAATAGCGATATGCACAAGGGATGACTTCGATCGATCACCATAAATTCCTGAAAAAGTAAAAAATTCTAAACCTTTATAGCATTATAGAATTGACTTAGCTTTCCAATGGTTTAAACGGTGTGTCAATCGGAGCACGGACGAAGGAGTTATGGTCGAAATAGCGGACCCTGGTGCAGTGACACGGCTGTGTCATTTGACATGGGCCGTGTCGAGGTATTGTGGTTAATCAAAAACATTATGTATGGGTGACATGACCCATGAAACGTACGTGTCATTTGACACGACTGGAAAGTGCAGAAATGCTGAAAAACCCACTTCGGGAGCTATATATAGCCTTTGGTCGATTTTTTGGGCATTCTAGCACCTTCCCTTCATCCTCCACCTAGAATCCTTCATCTTAAACTCCAAAATCAAGCCATAAACATGTTCTAAACACTATAGAATCAAGATATCAAGTCCATTTTTGAAGAATTATCCGTCTCTTGGTTGAATTAAGGTATGTGGTTGAAGTTCTTCAAGTCATTTTATAGAATTTTGGGGTTTGATGGGAATTCTTGATTCAAGTTCGTTTTGGCTTTGGATTATGTTAGATTATGATGTTGTAATCATGTTCTTTTGTTTTCCCTCAATGTTTATGGACTAAATTCCGAGTTTTTAATCCATTCTTGGGTTCGACCTTTGTCACCTCCGCAGTGTTCGATTAAATGTCTCTAAGGGTAGAACTTAGGGTGAATCCATCCGTTTCCGTGGTGTTGTGTTTTGATTAGGTATCTCGATGTCTTAGGGTCGAATTGTTGAAGGAAGTTCGGACCGTACGTCCATCCGTTCATTGTTTCCCGTGTCGTTCGAATTGAGCCAAGTACTTTGATTTTGTTTAATGTACTTCGTGTGAATATGTAAAAATGGGATTTGTGCCAATTGTTGATTGAGTGTGTGTGATCCGAGTAAAACCAGTGAGGGTCCCCAGGGGTCCGGTAGGTTGTGTTTCCCTACGGATCAATCGGTTGGGCTATATAACCAGAGAGAGCCTGACGAGGTCTCTTGGGGTGCGTATCTTGCGAGATGCGGGGCCAGTATAGCTCGGGAGGTTGTTTTGTGATGATGATTGTAATGTGGTATTCCGGAATATCTGTGATGACACTGTGATTTATGTTGATTATTCACTTGTTGTACATATTCTAGAATCATTGTACTTGCACCGGCTTCTTGCTGAGCCCCTCAGGGGTGGATATACTTTTGTGTATTCAGGTACATGTCCAATTAAAGGGCCAGCACAGGGCGGACACGAGCTTAGCAGGTAGCATTGATATCGTGCACCCTTTTGGAGTTATTGGTTATATTGTCATGGTCATGGTCGTGTTTTACATTTTGTATTCGCGCGGGTACTGTCGTGTGATGTTGTTGTACCAGATATGAACTGTTGTATCAGTTGTGGTCCTACGGGGCGAGATGTTTTTGGTGTTGTGTTGTATGTCATTTTGAAGTTGGTTTGTTTAATAAAAGAATAAAGTTGTGGTTTGTAAAACTAAATGAGTTCTTACGTTAATCCAAGCCTGGAAGATTCTCCAAAAAGAATCTACGGCGCTGTAATATCCCTGTAAATCACGGGGGTGTTACACAACCATCCCAGCCTAATGCATCTGCAGCACCAGCGAAAGGAGGGGGATTCATACGAACCACTTCTCATATCCACTGATTTGCACCAGTGTACTGGGTCACATCTGTAATACGCTGAACTGCCTGAGTCAACTGAGTCATCTGTGTAGCTAACTGTTGTAAAATAGTAGCAACACCGATACCGATATCATCACTGGAAACATGATCTTGACCACGAGTCTCATCGCCATGACCACGACCTCGGCCCCTCGGCTTACTGAATAAGTAACCATTCAGCACAACAGAAAATCATAACACATAACACATACAACGATTACCATCGTAAAGCAACACGCATGCAAAATTCACAGCAACGACGGTATCATTCGGCGATCTCAACGGCCCGAACGATAACCAGCACACAGTTACAAACATCATGAAACAATCACACATGTACACAATCGTACGAACCCAAGCTCTAACAGCTCCCACAGGTGCGATAACACACAAATCACCACGAAGTGACAACATTCAATACCAACATTACACCTATCACAAAGGGCTAACACAACAACTGTGTGGCGAACGACTCAACGCTCACACCACCCATTCAATCACAACCCGGAGGGCTACACCCTAATGATAATGTTAAAATCGTACATACATTCCCGGGCCTCACACAGGAAAAATAGGTTTAAAAAAATTGGAAACACCAGTTGATCTTGAGTATCACTTTTCAAAAAGTTTTTTTTTTAAAAAAAAAAAAGAAAAAGCATCCAGTGTGGACGGGGGGTTGAGGCGGGATCCACCAACCTATAAATAAGAAGAAATCAAGAAATACAAAGTATCAGCCCCGAATTAAGACCAAAAATGGGCCATAATTCGGGTCCAAACATCGAAAAAATCTACGGCCCGCTAAAGAAATACAAAGTGCACCACAAACCGTGGGCTAATGTGCGGACCCGTAGACTAAAATAACTGAACTCCGAATTATGACAAAAAATAGGCCATAATCCGGAAACCTAAAATCTAAAGTGCCTACGGCCCGCTAGATCAATACAAGGTGCACCACTAAAATTGTGGGCTAATGTGCGGACCAATAGGCAAGCAAGCAATCAATAAAATAAAAACCTGTCTAGATCTAAAAGACGGATAACCAAGCTTATCCATCCGTATAAGGGAGAGAAGAAACGGAGGAGCAGTATCGTAAGTATAATTCTGAATGCCGAGGGATGACATGCCGAGCTCAGAAAGATAGTCGGCCGGCCTGTTTCCCTCCCGGAAAATGTGAGTGACTTTGAACTGAATATCTCTGAGAATGTGTCGGATACGCATAAGAGTGTGACGAAACTGCCAAGATCCTCGATGGCCAGATGATAGCAGGTCACCAGAGCAGCAGCATCAAGCTCAATCCAAACATGTCTCCATCTCTGGGCAACTAGAATCAATCCAATCGCAACGCCTGGACCTCAGCATCAAAACTCGAAGAGGCCTGAAAAGAGGAATGAAAAGCAAGAAGGAGCTCTCCGTGATGATCTCTAATCAGACCTCCCCCGCCCGCAATCTGTGTGTCTCTATCGAACGAACCATCACTTTTCAAAAAGTTGTACAAACATAGTTGTCGAGACTTTGAAAAGCCATCTTACATTTGATAAAAATGAGGACACTCCCTTTAGTGAAAACTTTCAGAAATATTCGACCCTTGAGTCTAAGCAATTGCGCTACCAAAATTACTGAAATGTCTAAAAATATTTTGGTCCTCAAAGTACGAGAATTTTGAAATAGATAGTTGCGCTAGTAGGCATTTCGAAAATTACAATCCATTTAAAAGTACCTCTCGAAATTTATTTCTAAGATACTCAAGGTTTTCAAAAAAAAAATCCATTAGACTAGAATGCCCAAAAACTCACACATATCAACATTCGGTTACACACATCGTAATACACGCATCAACTCGTTCAAAGCCAAGACAACAAATTCTTTTACCGGAAAACAAACAGTCAAATATCACAGTCAAAAGGACATAAATAACGACAACACTCCTCATATAAACGAAACATGAGAGTCACATAAACGTATCACGAAACCAAGATTCTGCTTAGAGACTCCGTCACTTAACACATAATCATACGAGGAACTCGTGTCATACGAGGCACAACACAAAGATGGGAGACATACATCCATAGGTTGCACGAAGATGATGATCGCCCCACGATACTAATTACAACCAACCAACTCAGACGACGCGTCATGAAACGACTCATTCAAACAAAATCTGACGAGACAAAACTCAACAGATACCACTAAACCCGACAGCCTAGGTTTCCACAACCTAAGCTCTGATACCATTCATGTAACACCCCCAATCCGCTCAGGGATATTACACGCCGTAGAACCTTCTTTCAAGGTTCTACTAGACTGGTAACAAAATAGAACAACTCAACAATGCCTTTAAGGCTTAAATGACTCAGTAGACCGATTTGGTCTTTCAGTAAAAACATACAACTCAATCTCAATACATGCCCACGCAGGGGTCAAATACAAAATACTTCCGTATAACGGGGAAACTATTGTAGCGGAAATAACGTACAACTGAACCAATACAACAATAAATGGGTCCTCATATGATTAGTATCGATCATCTTTCATCATCCTTCATGCCGACCCTGTGCTATGCTCCCCAAAACCTGAATGCAATACAGACATCCACCCCCCGATTACTCGGGGTTAGCAAAATTCCACTATTTTGCTAGTGCAAGTACAAAGTGCAATACGAGCCATACAATCTAAGTTCTAAGAATAACAATAATCAAGAATCCTCAAAGATTCCAACACAATGAAAATACTTCCCGAATCAAGAGTTTGGGTAAAACGTTCAAAAATCGAAAGATCACAATTCAAGAGAAACAATTTACAAAATGGTTTAATAAGCCATCGGGAGTTTTAGTAGAAAACAATTTAGGATTATCGAATCCTTCTCGTTCCAAAATCATTAGGGGTCACACCCCAAAGGTTTTATTTTCACAAATAAAACCAACAACAATTTACAGGGTTAAAACCCACATACATGTCCTCGACGGACATAAGAATCAACAAAACATAATCACCCAAGATACGCAAATCTTGGTCACTCAAATACAACACCAACTCGTGAATCTAGAGTGAAGTCAAAGATTCCCTCGAGGCCTCGTCGGACCCTCCCAAGGTGAGCAAAATGCATTCACAAATCATATATCACACCGTGAACACATGCCGCGTCACATCACACTCATACCACCGTGATCACTTGCCACATCATCTCACGGTTAGATCAATCACTTGTTGTCTCCTGACCATATGATCACATGCCATATGTCACCGCAGGTGTAACACCCTGGCTTTCTTAATTAAAAAGCACGTTACACCGCTCAATTTGTCCTTATCAATTTTTATATAAATTCGGAGTATTTGCGGAAGCGTTTTAGTAAGTAAATCTTCAATAAAAGTCGTTTATTCAAACATCAGTACAGTTTTACAAAAACATGGGAAATTAAATATTCGGACATAGTCCGTTGAAATTACATTAGTTGAAGAACATCAAGTGTTTCGTAAAAATAATAACAATTACGGCGACAACATCTTTTATTCTTTTGAACTTCATCGTGTTGGGAGTATGTACTCATCTTCTACTTGTCCTGTTCGTCGATTCCTTAGCCTGAAAAACATAAACGACGAGGTGTGAGTATGCGAGCATACTCAGTGAGATTAAACCCTTATAAATCGTCAAAATCATGTTGTGTAATGCACATAAAACATTCTTACCTATGTGAGACTCGTCTCGGATTTCTTTCATTTTTTCGACCCCTCGCGGGTCGTCATATTACACGACACAATGATGACCGTAACATATTAAAACAGTATAACCTCACCTCGTTTGCGGAAATCTTGAAATATCTTCCTTTGAATTTGGCTCGATTGTCCTTCTTCGATCCCGGATACGCTGCTCCTAGCACTTGAAAATACTTTTTCATATTTTCGGCCATAAATTCTTGATGTAAAATCTGAAATCTCTTTGGGGACTTTTATCAAACACCTTTGAAAAACTGTCAGATTTGAGCTTTCTGTTTGATCGGGATTTTTAAGGCCTTTATAAGAGAAATATGTTACAGGCGTTTTAAAGTAGAGGTTCAGAGCTTCAAAATGATATATTATTTGTTTGAACATACTTATGTATATATGTATTTATAGGAGTCCAAAATCGGGGGAAAATCAACATTACCCGGACAGCTGAAAACCTTATCCGTATAGCTGGCGGAGAAGCTTCTGTCGGTCGTGACCGAGCTTATCCGGACAGCTGGCCGAGAAGCTTCTGTCGGTCGTGACCGACCTTATCCGGACAGCTGGACATCCTTATCCGGATAGTGGCCGAGAAGCTTCTGTTGGTCGTGACCGGCACCTGTCGGTAGGCGTGTCCGGCGGTGACCGGCAGATGTCCGTCAAATTGGCTCGGCCCGTTCGACCCCTTCCTGATGTCCAAATTCGATTTTGCGACCTGTTCCGGACTCTTCGGAGTTAAATCTTCGATATTCCTGGAACGGATTTTCGATAATAATAATAAAATAATTAATATTATTTTTGCAATATAAGTGTTCTGTGATGAAAATTTTAACGTATCAAATCGTCGGAACTTTTTGAAATCACTTTCATAAATTCTAAAAATGATCCTTATAATTTATTTTGAAATATTTTCCTTTTAAGTCCTTCATTTTATGCTAGGAACGTATCGGTCCAAGTATCGGACAACCTGTAAATATTAAAAAATCAAAACCTATGATCGTTAGTATTTAAATAAGTATTGGGGCGTTACAGCAGGTCTAATCATCTCACGGATGGATCAATCACCTGTTGTATCCCGACCACATGATTAAAATCCTTGTGTCATAGTAGATTGTCTTAGGCTCTCACGGTTGGATCAATCACTTGTTGCATCCTGACCACATGATCACATGCCATGTGTCACTGTAGACCTTCGACCATATCAACACATTCACACAAATAACATATCACACCAAGGATATCCATACAATTCACCCAAAGGAAAAAACACACAAGGCCCGACACCCTTGTCAAATCACAACGTACCAAAATGAGATAATATATGCGTATATATTATCAAAGCACAACAAAAACACCAAGCATATTCATAGGGTTCACTTAACCATTCACGAGACGCAACATTCACAAAACACACGCATTTTGAAAGTGAGCCTTTAACGAGGCTAAACTGAATCTTTTGAAAGTTTATTTCAAACAACCAAACAAACATATTTAGACGATTACCGATCATCATATCCACGAAACAAGAAATTTATGAACAAGGTAGTTGCCTCAATTCCAAATCATGCGAAGCAACGAGAACGCTCGACCGGAAACCCTCGAATCATCCAACTGTTGGGATTCCACAGAAAATAAACGCAGCGAAAGAATAAACAGAATCCCTAAGAGGATCGATCAAGTAACGTATATACGAAAAGAAATACGAAGATCAAGGAATCAAAGTCCCATACCTTTGATGTCTCTGAAAAACCTTTGTATGATGATGATGATGATGAAGAGCCCTTCGTTCCAAACACCTAAAGCACGGTGCCTCTACTTCACACGCCGGAACTTGACGTAAAAATCAGCAAACTTCCTTTCTCTAAGAATGCGGCTAGGGAAGCTTGTAGGAATTTTTTCTCTCGATCTTTTCTACTAATAACTTGTCTCTAAGATCAAGTATATGCTGTAGAAAATTTTTCTCACTCTTGAAGCTCTCTAAAAAAACGAAATATTCACTTGGGGAAGGAAGAAGGAGATTTTATGATTGAAAAGACATTCTTTTCACAATCATTACAAGCCTCACATGTAGAAGATGCTTTTAGAAGCATCTCTACACCTCACATGATCCCACAAGTGTATAATATAATGAGAGAGAGAGAAAGTAGAGAGGAGGGGGGGCTTATAGGGAATCTTCCAAGAAACGGGTCGAGCTAATTCGGCTCGTGTATTGGATGTTCGTCAAACGAATCCCTCGTGAATCGGATGTCCGTCAAACGAATCCGTTTTATTTCCAATGTGTTTATACTAATTAATTAATCCAATTAATTAGTTATATCAAACACAAATATACATTTCTCTAAGAAATATAATTTATGAATTGAAGTAATCACCCAGTAACTTACTTACAATTCATAAGACCGCTATTTGATTTATCCGATAAATCACTAATATCTAATATTATAAGAGAGATTATTAATTCATATTTATCCGTCAATGATCCTGTTGCGCGACTCCGTAGGTTCGTCTCAGCCGGCATTGGGAGGACTCAATGAGTGCGGGCAGCACTTAGCCAGCCTAGCGGGCCGCACTGTAAACCCCAACTGAGAACGAATAAACGAATCATTCCAGAACCATTATGTCATGAATACCACATACGTATAGACCCTTCATCAGATGTCCCGATCAAATCTTCGGGTCACGGTAAAGTCAAACTCTACTGTTGACTAGACTCTATACATGTGTTTATGCAAATCAAGACCGACTGATTAATAGCGTATCTAATACGACTATATCAGAATGCTTTGGCCAAAGACTTATGATCTTATTCGCCATTAACCGTATAGGACATTCGCCTGCTCACTAACAGGAGCTAGAATCCTTTCTTGGCGTACAGTAAAGACTGCTACCTGCCCGTATAGTCCGCACTTCGAGGTCGACTCAGCAATTAAGCAAATGAGTCTATCTACTCTAATGACAAACTAAACGTCACAGGCACATCTTCTACTGAACCCTAAAGTCAAAGGTCCACGTATACTATCACAACCTTTCGATTCGTCATCGACTCTCCGAGAGTGAATACCGTGTGACTGAATCGAGTATGAGTCGTGTTCGAGTATACTGGTCCCACCAATATACTTATAACTATGCTATCAAGATGTGCACACGTCCTCGCATCAGTTATACAAGTCTTATTAAAACTTAATGTCCTGTTAAGTTTTATCGACTTGCGAACTAGTTAAGCATTCGAGCTCTAAACACTTCTAGTGCCTATCTCCTTATCTCCATAAGAAGTAGAATGTTCACTCTCAAATGCAAGGACTATTATTCTATATACCAAATCACAATGCCAGTGATATACAATAATATAGAAATAATAATTGCCTTATTAAATATAATATTCATAATTACAATACAATTGCTCTCACTCTCTCATCCTCTGAGTGGCATTCGAGGGCATATATTCCTAACAATCTCCCACTTGCACTCAATGCCACAAACTATGGTATCTAATACCCATACTCTCTAGATGTCTCTCTAAGACCTTCTGAGATAGTGGCTTGGTAAGCGGATCAGCAACGTTATTTGCTGTGTCTACTCTCTGCAGTGTAACATTCCCATCCCGAACCATTTCTCTAACAAAATGATATTTTCTCGCAATATATTTTGTGCTGTGGTGAGCCCTAGGCTCCTTAGCCTGTGCAACAGCTCCGTCGTTGTCACAAAACAGTGTCACGGGCTTCTCTGCATTAGGAACCACTTGAAGTTCCTCAGTGAACTTCTTTATCCAAAAAGCTTCTTTAGCAGCCTCCGTGGCTGCCTGATATTCGGCTTGACATGTAGAGATAGCAGTCGAACTTTGGTTGGCACTTCTCCAAGAAATTGCCCCACCATTCACCGTAAAGATATACCCTGATGTGGACATCTGAGCGTCCATGTCCCCCGAAAAATCTGAGTCTGTATAACCCATCACTCTTAGTTCTCCACCGCCGTATGTAAGAACCAAGTCTTTAGTCCTCCTTAGGTACTTAAGAATGTTCTTTACAGCAGTCCAATGTTTCTGCCCTGGATTTGACTGAAACCGACTTACTACGCTCACAACATAGGCAATGTCTGGTCTAGTGCAAATCATTGCATACATAAGGCTACCTACTGCCGAAGCATAAGGTACCTTGCTCATTTCCTTTCTATCTTCCTCACCTTGAGGACACATCTCTAAGGAAAGTTTTGCACCATGTTGCATAGGTAGAAACCCTCTTTTAGAATCTTCCATCCTAAATCGCTTCAGGATCTTTTCTATGCAGGGGGCTTGGGAAAGACCTAACATTCTTTTCGCTCTATCCAGGTAGAGGCGAATACCCAGAATATAGGTTGCTTCTCCCAAGTCTTTCATTGAGAACTCTTTAGAAAGCCAAGCTTTCACAGAACTGAGCATTCCTACGTCGTTTCCTATAAGTAGAATGTCATCTACATATAGTATTAAGAACGCAATTTTGCTCCCACTAACTTTCTTGTAAATACAGGGCTCTTCTTCGTTTTGGACAAAATCAAACTCTTTGACTGTCTCGTTAAAACGAAGATTCCAACTCCGTGAAGCTTGCTTCAGTCCATAAATGGCACACTGAAGTTTGCATACTTTATGAATATTGGTTTGAGATATGAATCCCTTAGGCTGTTCCATGTAAATCTCCTCCTTGAGGAATCCATTTAGGAATGCCGTTTTCACATCGATTTGCCATATTTCATAATCTAAGTGGGCTGCTATAGCAAGCATCATGCGAATAGACTTAATCATAGCTACAAGCGAGAAGGTCTCGAAGTAATCGATTCCTTCTCTTTGGGAATAACCCTTTGCCACAAGCCTGGCCTTATAGGTATCAACCTTGCCATCTCCATTAGTCATTCTCTTATAGATCCATTTGTTTCCAATAGGCACTATGCCTTTAGGATGATCTACTAAAGTCCAGACCTGATTAGCATGCATTGAGTCTATCTCAGCTTCCATAGCTTATTGCCACTTGGTGGAGTCAACATCTACCATTGCTTGGTCGTATGTAGAAGGATCATTCTCTTGACTACTTTCTGTCATCTCATGGACACCCAGTTCCTCTTGATGCAGATAGCCATACCTCTCAGGTATTTGAGAAATTTTACTAGACTTGCGAGGTTGTGTTTGTATTTCAGAAGGTTGGGTTCTAATATCTTGCATAGGTGTCTCATTTTGTGTTTCTTTTATTTCTTCCAAAGAAATATTTCTACCTGCCCCTCCTTCCTGAATAAACTGATCTTCTAGGAAGTGTGCTTATATAGCAACGATGATCCTATGATCTTCGTGCATGTAGAACAGATATCCCATGGAATCCCCTGGATATCCTACGAAACGACCTTTCACAGACCTAGTTTCCAATTTCTCTACTTTAGTCTTCTTGACATAAGCAGGGCATCCCCAAATCCTAATGTGATTAAGACTTGGTTTCCTACCTCTCCACATCTAATGGGGAGTCTTAGGAATGGATTTGGAAGGACATCTGTTCAAGATATGCACAGCAGTAAGGAGTGCGTAACCCCACAGATAAATCGGTAGATCAGTATAGTTAAGCATGGAGCGAACCATGTCCAACAAGGTTCGGTTCCTTCTTTCTGATACACAATTTAATTATGGAGTAGCTGGAGGAGTTAATTGTGACACTATTCCTAGTTCTTTTAAGAACTCATCAAATTCGGTACTCATGTACTAACCACCCCGGTCTGACCGAAGAGTCTTAACACGGTTACCTGTTTGATTTTCAACTAGGGCTTTAAATTCCTTGAATTTATCAAAAGCTTCAGACTTATGTTTCATTAAGTACACGAATCCATACCTGGTATGGTCATAAGTGAATGTAATGAAATATTGAAAACCGTCTCGTGCCACTTCAAAAGGGCCACAGACGTCGGTATGGATCAATCCAAGTTTTTCAGCAGCTCTTTCAAAAGTCCCTGCGAAGGGTAACTTAGTCATTTTGCCTTGAAGGCAAGATTCACAAGTTGGATAGGGATCTGATCCCAATGGACCTGTAAGCCCATCTTTCTCCATTTTATGAACCTTGGTCTGACCGATATGACCAAGTCTAAGATGCCACTTAAGTGCTTGGTTGGTTTCATCCCTACCACGCTTCCTAGTTATAGTGTTCACAGTTGTTTTATTCTTTAAATTTAAATGGTATAAACCATTTAATAATGTAGCAGTACCAACCAATTTATTTCTGAAATAAATACGACAGGACCCATCTCCAATAAAGAAGTGAAATCCCTTTCGGTCCATGACCGGAATTGATACAATATTCTTGTGCCCCTTGGGCAAAACAAGTACATCATCTAAAGTAAGAATAAAACCACATTCTAAATCCAACAAAAGGGATCCGATATCAGAAGCCTCGACACTATGCCCACTTCCGACGGTGACCATCACCTCCCCTGAATCCAGCTTCCTACTTCACATGCATCCCGATTCATTGTACAAATGTGAGAACTCGCACCGAATCAAGTATCCAAGAAGTAGAATATACGATTCTGAGAACAATTTGTTTCTAAAACCGTAGTTACGCACCAAGGCGCATTGCGGTCAAGCTTTGGGACAAGTACCTCTTCCAGTGGCCTAGCTCACCGCAGTTGAGGCATACATCCGTTTTCTTGGCCCCCTTGCTCTTTTGAACCATTGGGGCCTTGCCCTTTCCCTTGTCGATCTTGGCTATTGGACCTAACTCCTTCTTGTTCTTTTTCTTCTTATTCTCGACTTCCAAGTCCCGTAAGAAATCACAAGTGCGACTTCCTTTCCCTTTGTCTTCATCCGAGACTCGGCAAGTCGCTTGTTCATTAGCCCACTAAGTTACATGCAATCTCATTGCTTGAAGTTCATGACAAATTGTGAAAAGGAGTCGAAGTGACTGCAGGATAAGGTCGATTTGGAGAGATGCATGCATCTGAAAATCAAGAGCTTCCAATCTCTCAATCATCGAGATCATCTTGAGGACATGGTCCCCAACCCTCTCTCCTTCCTTCATCCTGGCGCCGAATAATTGCTTTGATATCTCATATCTAGAAGTTCGGCTATGCTCTCCATAGAGCTCAGCCAGGTGCGCTAAGATGGCTCGTGAAGACGTCATCTTTTCATGGGCACGTTGAAGCTCATTGGTCATTGAGCCTAACATGTACCCTCACACTCTTATGTCGTCTTTTACCCATTTCTCATGGGCATCAACATCTTCCTGATTGGCTCGGGTTCTTGCAGGAGCCGCTGGGATGTCCGCCTCCAAGATGTATCCCAGCATTTCCATATTTAGGACAATCCTCAAGTTCCTAAGCCAGTCCACATAGTTTGGACCAGTCAGGACGTTCTTTTCAAGTAGTATAGCGAGTGGGTTCATTGTCATATTGAGAGTTTTGTTAACTGCAGAGAATAATTTGAGATTCGTTAGTGTTTGTTTAATTATGATCCGAGTAAAGAATTTAAGGACTTTCTTTATTCATAACTCGGCTCCCACTATTTTATCGGCATTTACACTCTCCCATGTTAAATCCGGAAGTCTTGGGTGACTTCATAGTGGTGATCGATTTCTTTACAAAGTTTAATAGAGGGCAACCCATACGGTTTATATTCTATTATTCTTTATAAAGTGGTGTCTAATACCAACCCATCTAATGGATGATTCGATCTTCTTTTACCCCTAGTTCACTTGCCCTCAACCCATTCGGTTTCTATGGCTCGCTGAACTATCTAAGTTTAAACCGTCAACTCCTATTAGTCTGACAATCGAATCTTACCCGGCAACCCATACGGTTTATAGGGGTTTGATTTGTCACAACCAAAGGCATCTAATGCACTCTAGGAATTTATCAACTTTCCCCAAAAATATTACTCGACATAGTCAAGAATAATATTCCGGTTTAGATTTCAATTTTCCATGAGTTTGACGGAGGGTAGGAAACCTCGTAACCTTTATAACTTAGTGTTTGTAAGTGGGAGTATTAACGCGATTATATGTTACACTTTGCACATTAATCCGTTTATAAGCGCGGTTTGTGGTTTGTCAATCATTCAAAATGAAAAACAATAAATAGCAACCTAGTTACTACCAACATATAGCTCATGGACTTTTTCCTAAGTATTGGGCCAAGCCAAATAAAGAAAGGAAAAATACAGTATTGATTCTTCGTCTTCTAGTCGGTCGTCTTCGGTCTTCGTCATAGCCATATGAATAATTACATCATTGAACAATACGTCCTATTATACATATTTTCTAGTAAAAATAAATAGGCTCAAAACGGCCTTTACAACCATATCGAATCGAACAAATCAACAACTAAGTCCACGAGCTATATCACCATCACATAAGGCATTTCATACAACATGTAACGGTAAATGAAATTAAATAATCAACTAATATATTAATCCAATTAAATTTACCTTGGTTCCATCATAACACGAGAGTATGTGGGTATTTGTCCAAAGAATGGGTAGATCTGGAGAAAATCGCGCATTCGGGACTTAAGGTTCAAATTAGCTTCGAATGGAACGAAAACAAATTGGAAGCTATTGTGATTGGAACTATTCCGTTGTTCGACACATTTACCTTGGTTACATCATACACGTGAGTATATGATGGGTATTTGTCGAAAGAATGGGTAGATCTGGAGAAAATCGCGTATTCGGGACTTAAGCTTCAAATTTGCTTCGAATGGAATGAAACAAATTGGAAGCTATTGTGACCAGAACGATGCCGTTATTTGACACATTTACCTTGGTTAAATCATAATATATGAGTTTGTGGTGGGTATTTGTCGAAAGAATGGGTAGATCTGAAGAAAATCGCAGATCGGGACTTAAGCTTCAAATGAGCTTAGAATTTAAAGAACACGAATTGAAAGCTATTCCGACCAGAACGATGCCTTTCTTCGACACATTTACCTTAGTTACATCATAATACGTGAGTATGTGGTGGGTATTTTTGAAGAACGGGTAGAATTGGAGAAAATTGCGGATTCGGGACTTAAGCTTCAAATGAGCTTTAAATGGAAAGAACACGAATTAGAAGCTATTATGACCGGAATGATGCCATTCTTCGGCATATTTACCTTAGTTACATCATAACACGTGAGTATATGGTGGGTATTTGTCGAAAGAATAGGTAGATCTGGAGAAAATCACGAATTCGGGACTTAATCTTTAAATGAGCTCTGAATGAAAACAACCCCAATTGGAAGGTATTGTGACCAGAACTATGCCATTCTTCGACACTTTTACCTTGGCTACATCATAACAAGTGAGTATATGGTGGGTATTTGGCGAACAAACGGGTAGATCTTCAGAAAAAGCGGATTGGGGACCTAAGATTCAAATGAGCTTCGAATGGAAATAACATGAATTAGAAGCTATTCTCACTAGAATGATGCTATTCTTCGACACATTTACCTTCATTACATCATACAATGTAAGTATGTGGTGGGTATTTGTCGAAAGAACGAGTAGATCTGGAGAAAATCGCGAATTGGAAGCTATTCTGACCAGAACGATGCCGTTCTTCTACACATTTACCTTGGTTACATCATAATATGCGAGTTTGTGGTGAATGTTTGTCTAATGAATGGGTATATCTGAAGAAAATTGCGGATTCGGGTTTTAAGCTTTAAATGAGCTTCGAAGAGAACGGAAATGAATTGGAAGCTATTCTGACTGGAACGATGTTGTTCTTCGACATATTTACCTTAGTTACATCATAATACGTGAGTGTGTGGGTAGTTGTCCAAAGAACAGGTAGATGTGGAGAAAATCGCGGATTCGGGACTTGAGCTTCAAATTAGCTTCGAATGGAACGAAAACAAATTGGAAGCTATTATGATCGGAATCATGCCATTATTCGGCACATTTACCTTGATTACATCATAATATGTGAGTATGTGATGGGTATTTGTTTAACGAACGGGTAGATCTGGAGAAAATCGTGGATTCGGGACTTAAGCTTCAAATTTGCTTCGAATGGAACGAAAACAAATTGGAAGCTATTGTGACCAGAACGATGCCGATATTCGACACATTTACCTTGGTTACATCGTAATATATGAGTTTGTGGTGGGTATTTGTCGAAAGAACGGGTAGATCTGGAGAAAATCGCGGATCGGGACGTAAGCTTCAAATGAGCTTATAATTTAAAGAACACGAATTGAAAGCTATTATGACTAGAACGATGCCGTTCTTCGACACATTTACCTTGATTACATCATAATACGTGAGTATGTGGTGGTCATTTGTTGAAGAACGGGTAGAATTGGAGAAAATTGCGAATTCGGGACTTAAGCTTCAAATGAACTTTAAATGGAAAGAACAGGAATTGGAAGCTATTCTGACCGGAATAATGCCATTCCTCGGCACATTTACCTTAGTTACATCATAACACGTGAGTATATGGTGGGTATTTGTCGAAAGAATAGGTAGATCTGGAGAAAATCATGAATTCGGGACTTAAGCTTTAAATGAGCTCCGAATGAAAACAACACCAATTGGAAGCTACTGTGACCAGAACTATGCAATTCTTCGACACAATTACCTTGGTTACATCATAATACGTGAGTATGTGGTGGATATCTGTCGAAAAAATGGGTAGATCTGCAGAAAATACTGGATTGGGGACCTAAGCTTCAAATGGAAAGAACACGATTTGGAAGCTATTTTGACTGGAACGATGTAGTTCTTCGACACATTTACCTTGATTACATCATAACATGTAAGTATGTGGTGAGTATTTGTCGAAAGAATGAGTAGATCTGGAGAAAATTGCGGATTCGGGACTTACGCTTCAAATGAGCTTCGAATAGAAAGAACATGAATTGGAAGCTATTATGACCGGAACGATGCCGTTCTTCTAAACATTTACCTTGGCTACATCATAATACGTGTGTTTGTGGTGGGTGTTTGTCGAATGAATGGGTTGATCTGGAGAAAATCGTGGATTTGGGACTTAAGCTTTAAATCAACTTCGAATGGAACGAAAATGAATTGGAAGCTATTCTGACCAGAACGATGCCGTTCTTCGACACATTTACCTTGCTTACATCATAATACGTGAGTATGTGGTGGTTATTTGTTGAAGAACGTGTAGAATTGGAGAAAATTGCGAATTCAGGACTTAAGCTTCAAATGAGCATTAAATGGAAAGAACACGAATTGGAAGCTATTCTGACCGGAATGATGCCATTCTATGGCACATTTACCTTAGTTACATCATAACATGTGAGTATATGGTGGGTATTTGTCGAAAGAATAGGTAGATCTGGAGAAAATCACGAATTCGGGACTTAAGCTTTAAATGAGCTCCGAATGAAAACAACACCAATTGGAAGCTATTGTGACCAGAACTATGCCATTCTTCGACACATTTACCTTGGTTACATCATAACATGTGAGTATCTGGTTGGTATTTGTCAAAAGAATGGGTAGATCTGCAGAAAATAGCGGATTTGGGACCTAAGCTTCAAATGAGCTTCGAGTGGAAAGAACATGAATTGGAAGATATTCTACCGGAACGATGCCGTTATTCGACACATTTACCTTTCTTACATCATAACATGTGAGTATATGGTCGATATTTGTCGAAAGAACAGGTGGATCTGGAGAAAATCGTGTATGGGGGACTTAAGCTTCAAATGACCTTCGAATGGAAATAACATGAATTGGAAGCTATTCTGACCGGAATGATGCCTTTCTTCGACATATTTCCCTTGGTTATATCATAATACGTGAGTATGTGGTGGGTGTTTGTCGAATGAATGGGTTGATTTGGAGAAAATTGCGGATTCGGGACTTAAGCTTTAAATGAGCTTCGAATGGAACGAAAATGAATTGGAAACTATTCTGACCAGAACAATGTTGTTCTTCGACATATTTACCTTGGTTCCATCATAATACGAGAGATATGGAGAAAATCGCGGAAATTAGCTTCGAATGGAACGAAAACAAATTGGAAGCTATTGTGATCGGAACTATTCCGTTGTTCGACACATTTACGTTGGTTACATCATACACGTGAGTATATGATGGGTATTTGTCGAAAGAATGGGTAGATCTGGAGAAAATCGCGGATTCGGGACTTAAGCTTCAAATTTGCTTCGAATGGAATGAAACAAATTGGAAGCTATTGTGACCAGAACGATGCCGTTATTCGACACATTTACCTTGGTTAAATCATAATATATGAGTTTGTGGTGGGTATTTGTCGAAAGAATGGGTAGATCTAAAGAAAATCGCAGATCGGGACTTAGGCTTCAAATTAGCTTAGAATTTAAAGAACACGAATTGAAAGCTATTCTAACCAGAACGATGCCGTTCTTCGACACATTTACCTTGGTTACATCATAATACGTGAGTATGTGGTGGGTATTTTTCGAAGAACGAGTAGAATTGGAGAAAATTACGGATTCGGGACTTAAGCTTCAAATGATCTTTAAATGAAAAGAACACGAATTGGAAGCTATTCTGACCGAAATAATGCCATTCTTCGGCACATTTACCTTAGTTACATTATAAAACGTGAGTATATGGTGGGTATTTGTCGAAAGAATAGGTAGATCTGGAGAAAATCACGAATTCGGGACTTAAGCTTTAAATGTGCTCTGAATGAAAACAACACCAATTGGAAGCTATTGTGACCAGAACTATGCCATTCTTCGACACATTTACCTTTGCTATATCATAACAAGTGAGTATATGGTGGGTATTTGGCGAACAAACGGGTAGATCTTCAGAAAAAGCGGATTGGGGACCTAAGCTTCAAATGAGCTTCGAATGGAAATAACATGAATTAGAAGCTATTCTGACTGGAACGATGCTATTCTTCGACACATTTACCTTGATTACATCATAAAATTTAAGTATGTGGTGGGTATTTGTCGAAATAACGAGTAGATCTGGAGAAACTCGCGGATTCGGGACTTAAGCATCAAATGAGCTTCGAATGGAAAGAACACGAATTAGAAGCTATTCTGACCAGAACGATGCCGTTCTTCTACACATTTACCTTGGTTACATCATAATACGCGAGTTTGTGGTGAATGTTTGTCTAATGAATGGGTATATCTGAAGAAAATTGCGGATTCGGGTTTTAAGCTTTAAATGAGTATTCAGGACTTGAGCTTCAAATTACTTTGATTACATCATAACATGTAAGTATGTGGTGGGTATTTGTCGAAAGAATGAGTAGATCTGGAGAAAATTGCGGATTCGGGACTTACGCTTCAAATGAGCTTCAAATAGAAAGAACATGAATTGGAAGCTATTATGACCGGAACGATGCCGTTCTTCTAAACATTTACCTTGGTTACATCATAATACGTGTGTTTGTGGTGGGTGTTTGTCGAATGAATGGGTAGATCTGGAGAAAATCGCGGATTCGGGACTTAAGCTTAAAATCAACTTCGAATGGAACGAAAATGAATTGGAAGCTATTATGACCAGAACGATGCTGTTATTCGACACATTTACCTTGCTTACATCATAATACGTGAGTATGTGGTGGTTATTTGTTGAAAAACGGGCAGAATTGGAGAAAATTGCGAATTTGGGACTTAAGCTTCAAATGAGCTTTAGATGGAAAGAACACGAATTGGAAGCTATTCTGACCGGAATGATGCCATTCTTCGGCACATTTACCTTAGTTACATCATAGCACGTGACTATATGGTGGGTATTTGTCGAAAGAATAGGTAGATCTGGAGAAAATCACGAATTCGGGACTTAAACTTTAAATGAGCTCCGAATGAAAACAACACCAATTGGAAGCTATTGTGACCAGAACTATGCAATTCTTCGACACATTTACCTTGGTTACATCATAATACGTGAGTATGTGGTGGATATTTGTCGAAAAAATGGGTAGATCTGCAGAAAATACTGGATTGGGGACCTAAGCTTCAAATAGAAAGAACACGAATTGAAAGCTATTTACACTGGAACGATGCAGTTCTTCGACACATTTACCTTGATTACATCATAACATGTAAGTATGTGGTGGGTATTTGTCGAAAGAATGAGTAGATCTAGAGAAAATTGCGGATTCAGGACTTACGCTTCAAATGAGCTTCGAATAGAAAGAACATGAATTGGAAGCTATTATGACTGGAACGATGCCGTTCTTCTAAACATTTACCTTGGTTACATCATAATACGTGTGTTTGTGGTGGGTGTTTGTCGAATGAATGGGTAGATCTGGAGAAAATTGCGGATTATGGACTTAAGCTTTAAATCAACTTCGAATGGAACGAAAATGAATTGGAAGCTATTCTGACCAGAACGATGCCGCTCTTCGACACATTTACCTTGCTTACATCATAATACGTGAGTGTGTGGTGGTTATTTGTTGAAGAATGGGTAGAATTGGAGAAAATTGCAAATTGGGGACTTAAGCTTCAAATGAGCTTTAAATGGAAAGAACACGAATTGGAAGCTATTCTGACCGGAATGATGCCATTCTTCGGCACATTTACCTTAGTTATATCATAACACGTGAGTATATGGTGGGTATTTGTCGAATGAATAGGTAGATCTGGAGAAAATCACGAATTCGGGACTTAAGCTTTAAATGAGTTCCGAATGAAAACAACACCAATTGGAAGCTATTGTGACCAGAATTATGCCATTCTTCGACACATTTACCTTGGTTACATCATATCATGTGAGTATCTGGTTGGTATTTGTCGAAAAAATGGGTAGATCTGCAGAAAATAGCGGATTAGGGACCTAAGCTTCAAATGAGATTCGAATGGAAAGAACATGAATTGGAAGCTATTCTACCGGAACGATGCCGTTATTCGACACATTTACCTTGGTTACATTATAGCATGTGAGTATATGGTGGATATTTGTCGAAAGAACGGGTGGATCTGGAGAAAATCGTGTATGGGGGACTTGAGCTTCAAATGACCTTCGAATGGAAAGAACATGAATTGGAAGCTATTCTGACCGGAACGATGCCTTTCTTCGACATATTTCCCTTGGTTATATCATAATACGTGAGTATGTGGTGGGTGTTTGTCGAATGAATGGGTAGATTTAGAGAAAATTGCGGATTCGGGACTTAAGCTTAAAATCAACTTCGAATGGAACGAAAATGAATTGGAAGCTATTCTGACCAGAATGATGCCGTTCTTCTACATATTTACCTTGGTTCCATCATAATACGAGAGTATGTGGGTATTTGTCCAAAGAATGGGTAGATCTGGAGAAAATCGCGGATTCGGGACTTAAGGTTCAAATTAGCTTCGAATGGAACGAAAACAAATTGGAAGCTATTGTGATCGGAACTATTCCGTTGTTCGACACATTTACCTTGGTTACATCATACACGTGAGTATATGATGGGTATTTGTCGAAAGAATGGGTAGATCTAGAGAAAATCGCGGATTCGGGACTTAAGCTTCAAATTTGCTTCGAATGGAATGAAACAAATTGGAAGCTATTGTGACCAGAACGATGCCGTTATTCGACACATTTACCTTGGTTACATCATAATATATGAGTTTGTGGTGGGTATTTGTCGAAATAATGGGTAGATCTGAAGAAAATCACAGATCGGGACTTAAGCTTCAAACGAGCTTAGAATTTATAGAACACGAATTGAAAGCTATTCTGACCAAAATGATGCCGTTCTTCGACACATTTACCTTGGTTACATCATAATACGTGAGTATGTGGTGGGTATTTTTCGAAGAACGGGTAGAATTGGAGAAAATTGCGGATTCGGGACTTAAGCTTCAAATGAGCTTTAAATGGAAAGAACACAAATTGGAAGCTATTCTGACCGGAATGATGCCATTCTTCGGCACATTTACCTTAGTTACATCATAAAACGTGAGTATATGGTGGGTATTTGTCGAAAGAATAGGTAGATCTAGAGAAAATCACGAATTCGGGACTTAAGCTTTAAATGAGCTCTGAATGAAAACAACACCAATTGGAAGCTATTGTGACCAGAACTATGCCATTCTTCGACACATTTACCTTGGCTACATCATAACAAGTGAGCATATGGTGGGTATTTGGCGAACAAACGGGTAGATCTTCAGAAAAGCGGATTGGGGACCTAAGCTTCAAATGAGCTTCGAATGGAAATAACATGAATTAGAAGCTATTCTGACTCGAACGATGCTATTCTTCGACACATTTACCTTGATTACATCATAAAATGTAAGTATGTGGTGGGTATTTGTCGAAAGAACGAGTAGATCTGGAGAAAATCGCGGATTCGGGACTTAAGCATCAAATGAGCTTCGAATGGAAAGAACACAAATTGGAAGCTATTCTGACCAGAACGATGCCGTTCTTCTACACATTTACCTTGGTTACATCATAATACGCGAGTTTGTGGTGAATGTTTGTCTAATGAATGGGTATATCTGAAGAAAATTGCGGATTCGGGTTTTAATCTTTAAATGAGCTTCGAAGAGAATGGAAATGAATTGGAAGCTATTCTGACTGGAACAATGTTTTTCTTCGAAATATTTACTTTAGTTACATCATAATACGTGAGTGTGTGGGTAGATGTCCAAAGAACAAGTAGATGTGGAGAAAATCGCGGATTCGGGACTTGAGCTTCAAATTAGCTTTGAATGGAACGAAAACAAATTGGAAGCTATTATGATCGGAATGGTGCCATTCTTCGGCACATTTACCTTGATTACATCATAATATGTGAGTATGTGAGGGGTATTTGTCTAACGAACGGGTAGATCTGGAGAAAATCGTGGATTCGGGACTTAAGCTTCAAATTTCTTCGAATGAAACGAAAACAAATTGGAAGCTATTGTGACCAGAACGATGCCGTTATTTGACAAATTTAGCTTGGTTACATCATAATATATATGAGTTTGTGGTGGGTATTTGTCGAAAGAACGGGTAGATCTCGATAAAATCGCGGATCGGGACTTAAGCTTCAAATGAGCTTAGAATTGAAATAACACGAATTGAAAGCTATTCTGACTAGAACGATGCCGTTCTTTGACACATTTACCTTTCTTACATCATAATACGTGAGTATGTGGTGGTTATTTGTTGAAGAACGGGTAGAATTGGAGAAAATTGCGAATTCGGGACTTAAGCTTCAAATGAGTTTTAAATGGAAAGAACACGAATTGGAAGCTATTCTGACCGGAATGATGCCATTCTTCGGAACATTTACCTTAGTTACATCATAACAATTGAGTATATGGTGGGTATTTGTTGAAAGAATAGGTAGATCTGGAGAAAATCACGAATTCGGGACTTAAGCTTTAAATGAGATCCGAATGAAAACAACACCAATTGGAAGCTATTGTGACCAGAACTATGCAATTATTCGACACATTTACCTTGGTTACATCATAATACGTGAGTATGTGGTGGATATTTGTCGAAAAAATGGGTAGATCTGCAGAAAATACTAGATTGGGGACATAAGCTTCAAATGGAAATAACACGAATTGGAAGCTATTTTGACTGGAACGATGCAGTTCTTCGACACATTTACCTTGATTACATCATAACATGTAAGTATGTGGTGGGTATTTGTCGAAAGAATGAGTAGATCTGGAGAAAATTGCGGATTCGGGACTTACGCTTCAAATGAGCTTCGAATAGAAAGAACGTGAATTGGAAGCTATTATGACCGGAACGATGCCATTCTTCTAAACATTTACCTTGGTTACATCATAATACGTGTGTTTGTGGTGGGTGTTTGTCGAATGAATGGGTAGATCTGGAGAAAATCGCGGATTCGGGACTTAAGCTTAAAATCAACTTCAAATGGAACGAAAATGAATTGGAAGCTATTCTGACCAGAATGATGCCGTTCTTCGACACATTTACCTTGCTTACATCATAATACATGAGTATGTGGTGGTTATTTGTTGAAGAACGGGTAGAATTGGAGAAAATTGTGAATTCGGGACTTAAGCTTCAAATGAGCTTTAAATGGAAAGAACATGAATTGGAAGCTATTCTGACCGGAATGATGCCATTCTTCGGCTTAAGCTTTCGAAAGAATAGGTAGATCTGGAGAAAATCACGAATTCAGGACTTAAGCTTTAAATGAGCTCCGAATGAAAACAACACCAATTGGAAGCTATTGTGACCAGAACTATGCCATTCTTCGACACATTTACCTTGGTTACATAATAACATGTGAGTATCTGGTTGGTATTTGTCGAAAAAATGGGTAGATCTGCAGAAAATAGCGGATTAGGGACCTAAGTTTCAAATGAGCTTCGAATGGAAAGAACATGAATTGGAAGCTATTCTGCTGGAACGATGCTGTTATTCGACACATTTATCTTGGTTACATCATAGCATGTGAGTATATAGTGGATATTTGTCGAAAGAACGGGTGGATCTGGAGAAAATCGTGTATGGGGCACTTAAGCTTCAAATGACCTTCGAATGGAAAGAACATGAATTGGAAGCTATTCTGACCGGAACGATGCGTTTCTTCGACATATTTCCCTTGGTTATATCATAATACGTGAGTATGTGGTGGGTGTTTGTCGAATGAATGGGTAGATTTGGAGAAAATTGCAGATTCGGGACTTAAGCTTTGAATGAGCTTCGAATGGAATGAAAATGAATTGGAAGCTATTCTGACCGGAACAATGTTGTTCTTCAACATATTTACCTTGGTTCCATCATAATACGAGAGTATGTGGGTATTTGTCCAAAGAATGGGTAGATCTGGAGAAAATCACGGATTCGGGACTTAAGGTTCAAATTAGCTTCGAATGGAACGAAAACAAATTGGAAGCTATTGTGATCGGAACTATTCCATTGCTCGACACATTTACCTTGGTTACATCATACACGTGAGTATATGATGGGTATTTGTCGAAAGAATGGGTAGATCTGGAGAAAATTGCAGATTCGGGACTTAAGCTTCAAATTTGCTTCGAATGGAATGAAACAAATTGGAAGCTATTGTGACCAGAACGATGCCTTTATTCGACACATTTACCTCGGTTACATCATAATATATGAGTTTGTGGTGGGTATTTGTCGAAAGAATGGGTAGATCTGAAGAAAATCGCAGATCGAGACTTAAGCTTTAAATGAGCTCTGAATGAAAACAACACCAATTGGAAGCTATTGTGACCAGAACTATGCCATTATTCGACACATTTACCTTGGATACATAATAACAAGTGAGTATATGGTGGGTATTTGGCGAACAAACAGGTAGATCTTCAGAAAAAGCGGATTGGGGACCTAAGCTTCAAATGAGCTTCGAATGGAAATAACATGAATTAGAAGCTATTCTGACTGGAACAATGCTATTCTTCGACACATTTACCTTGATTACATCATAAAATGTAAGTATGTGGTGGGTATTTGTCGAAAGAACGAGTAGATCTGGAGAAAATCGCGGATTCGGGACTTAAGCATCAAATGAGCTTCGAATGGAAAGAACATGAATTAGAAGCTATTCTGACCAGAACGATGCCGTTCTTCTACACATTTACCTTGGTTACATCATAATACGCGAGTTTGTGGTGAATGTTTGTCTAATGAATGGGTATATCTGAAGAAAATTGCGGATTCGGGTTTAAAGCTTTAAATGAGCTTCGAAGAGAACGGAAATGAATTGGAAGCTATTCTAACTGGAACGATGTTGTTCTTCGACATATTTACCTTAGTTACATCATAATACGTGAGTGTGTGGTTAGTTGTCCAAAGAACAGGTAGATGTGGAGAAAATCCCAGATTCAGGACTTGAGCTTCAAATTACCTTGATTACATCATAACATGTAAGTATGTGGTGGGTATTTGTCGAAAGAATGAGTAGATCTGGAGAAAATTGCGGATTCGGGACTTACGCTTCAAATGAGCTTCGAATAGAAAGAACATGAATTGGAAGGTATTATGACCGGAACGATGCCGTTCTTCTAAACATTTACCTTGGTTACATCATAATACGTGTGTTTGTGGTGGGTGTTTGTCGAATGAATGGGTAGATCTGGAGAAAATCGCGGATTCGGGACTTAAGCTTAAAATCAACTTTGAATGGAATGAAAATGAATTGGAAGCTATTATGACCAGAACGATGCTGTTCTTCGACACATTTACCTTTCTTACATCATAATATGTGAGTATGTGGTGGTTATTTGTTGAAAAACGGGTAGAATTGGAGAAAATTGCGAATTTGGGACTTAAGCTTCAAATGAGCTTTAAATGGAAAGAACACGAATTGGAAGCTATTCTGACTGGAATGATGCCATTCTTCGGCACATTTACCTTAGTTACATCATAGCACGTGATTATATGGTGGGTATTTGTCGAAAGAATAGGTAGATCTGGAGAAAATCACGAATTCGGGACTTAAACTTTAAATGAGCTCCGAATGAAAACAACACCAATTGGAAGCTATTGTGACCAGAACTATGCAATTCTTCGACACATTTACCTTGGTTACATCATAATACGTGAGTATGTGGTGGATATTTGTCGAAAAAATGGGTAGATCTGCAGAAAATACTGGATTGGGGACCTAAGCTTCAAATGGAAAGAACACGAATTGAAAGCTATTTTGACTGGAACGATGCATTTCTTCGACACATTTACCTTGATTACATCATAACATGTAAGTAGGTGGTGGGTATTTGTCGAAAGAATGAGTAGATCTGGAGAAAATTGCGGATTCAGGACTTACGCTTCAAATGAGCTTCGAATAGAAAGAACATGAATTGGAAGCTATTATGACCGGAACGATGCCGTTCTTCTAAAAATTTACCTTGGTTACATCATAATACGTGTGTTTGTGGTGGGTGTTTGTCGAATGAATGGGTAGATCTGGAGAAAATTGCGGATTCGGGACTTAAGCTTTAAATCAACTTCGAATGGAACGAAAATGAATTGGAAGCTATTCTGACCATAACGATGCCGTTCTTCGACACATTTACCTTGCTTACATCATAATACGTGAGTGTGTGGTGGTTATTTGTTGAAAAATGGGTAGAATTGAAGAAAATTGCGAATTCGAGACTTACGCTTCAAATGAGCTTTAAATGGAAAGAACACGAATTGGATGCTATTCTGACCGGAATGATGCCATTATTCTGCACATTTACCTTAGTTACATCATAACACGTGAGTATATGGTGGGTATTTGGCGAATGAATAGGTAGATCTGGAGAAAATCACGAATTCGGGACTTAAGCTTTAAATGAGCTCTGAATGAAAACAACACCAATTGGAAGCTATTGTGACCAGAACTATGCCATTCTTCGACACATTTACCTTGGATACATCATAACAAGTGAGTATATGGTGGGTATTTGGCGAACAAACAGGTAGATCTTTAGAAAAAGCGGATTGGGGACCTAAGCTTCAAATGAGCTTCGAATGGAAATAACATGAATTAGAAGCTATTCTGACTGGAACGATGCTATTCTTCGACACATTTACCTTGATTACATCATAAAATGTAAGTATGTGGTGGGTATTTGTCGAAAGAACGAGTAGATCTGGAGAAAATCGTGGATTCGGGACTTAAGCATCAAATGAGCTTCGAATGGAAAGAACATGAATAAGAAGCTATTCTGACCAGAACGATGCCGTTCTTCTACACATTTACCTTGGTTACATCATAATACGCGAGTTTGTGGTGAATGTTTGTCTAAAGAATGGGTATATCTGAAGAAAATTGCGGATTCGGGTTTAAAGCTTTAAATGAGCTTCGAAGAGAACGGAAATGAATTGGAAGCTATTCTAACTGGAACGATGTTGTTCTTCGACATATTTACCTTAGTTACATCATAATACGTGAGTGTGTGGTTAGTTGTCCAAAGAACAGGTAGATGTGGAGAAAATCCCAGATTCAGGACTTGAGCTTCAAATTACCTTGATTACATCATAACATGTAAGTATGTGGTGGGTATTTGTCGAAAGAATGAGTAGATCTGGAGAAAATTGCGGATTCGGGACTTACGCTTCAAATGAGCTTCGAATAGAAAAAACATGAATTGGAAGGTATTATGACCGGAACGATGCCGTTCTTCTAAACATTTACCTTGGTTACATCATAATACGTGTGTTTGTGGTGGGTGTTTGTCGAATGAATGGGTAGATCTGGAGAAAATCGCGGATTCGGGACTTAAGCTTAAAATCAACTTTGAATGGAATGAAAATGAATTGGAAGCTATTATGACCAGAACGATGCTGTTCTTCGACACATTTACCTTGCTTACATCATAATATGTGAGTATGTGGTGGTTATTTGTTGAAAAACGGGTAGAATTGGAGAAAATTGCGAATTTGGGACTTAAGCTTCAAATGAGCTTTAAATGGAAAGAACACGAATTGGAAGCTATTCTGACTGGAATGATGCCATTCTTCGGCACATTTACCTTAGTTACATCATAGCACGTGATTATATGGTGGGTATTTGTCGAAAGAATAGGTAGATCTGGAGAAAATCACGAATTCGGGACTTAAACTTTAAATGAGCTCCGAATGAAAACAACACCAATTGGAAGCTATTGTGACTAGAACTATGCAATTCTTCGACACATTTACCTTGGTTACATCATAATACGTGAGTATGTGGTGGATATTTGTCGAAAAAATGGGTAGATCTGCAGAAAATACTGGATTGGGGACCTAAGCTTCAAATGGAAAGAACACGAATTGAAAGCTATTTTGACTGGAACGATGCATTTCTTCGACACATTTACATTGATTACATCATAACATGTAAGTAGGTGGTGGGTATTTGTCGAAAGAATGAGTAGATTTGGAGAAAATTGCGGATTCAGGACTTACGCTTCAAATGAGCTTCGAATAGAAAGAACATGAATTGGAAGCTATTATGACCGGAACGATGCCGTTCTTCTAAAAATTTACCTTGGTTACATTATAATACGTGTGTTTGTGGTGGGTGTTTGTCGAATGAATGGGTAGATCTGGAGAAAATTGCGGATTCGGGACTTAAGCTTTAAATCAACTTCGAATGGAACGAAAATGAATTGGAAGCTATTCTGACCATAACGATGCCGTTCTTCGACACATTTACCTTGCTTACATCATAATACGTGAGTGTGTGGTGGTTATTTGTTGAAGAATGGGTAGAATTGAAGAAAATTGCGAATTCGAGACTTACGCTTCAAATGAGCTTTAAATGGAAAGAACACGAATTGGAAGCTATTCTGACCGGAATGATGCCATTATTCTGCACATTTACCTTAGTTACATCATAACACGTGAGTATATGGTGGGTATTTGGCGAATGAATAGGTAGATCTGGAGAAAATCACGAATTCGGGACTTAAGCTTTAAATGAGCTCTGAATGAAAACAACACCAATTGGAAGCTATTGTGACCAGAACTATGCCATTCTTCGACACATTTACCTTGGATACATCATAACAAGTGAGTATATGGTGGGTATTTGGCGAACAAACAGGTAGATCTTCAGAAAAAGCGGATTGGGGACCTAAGCTTCAAATGAGCTTCGAATGGAAATAACATGAATTAGAAGCTATTCTGACTGGAACGATGCTATTCTTCGACACATTTACCTTTATTACATCATAAAATGTAAGTATGTGGTGGGTATTTGTCGAAAGAACGAGTAGATCTGGAGAAAATCGTGGATTCGGGACTTAAGCATCAAATGAGCTTCGAATGGAAAGAACATGAATTAGAAGCTATTATGACCAGAACGATGCCGTTCTTCTACACATTTACCTTGGTTACATCATAATACGCGAGTTTGTGGTGAATGTTTGTCTAATGAATGGGTATATCTGAAGAAAATTGCGGATTCGGGTTTTAAGCTTTAAATGAGCTTCGAAGAGAACGGAAATGAATTGGAAGCTATTCTAACTGGAACGATGTTGTTCTTCGACATATTTACCTTACTTACATCATAATACGTGAGTGTGTGGTTAGTTGTCCAAAGAACAGGTAGATGTGGAGAAAATCCCGGATTCAGGACTTGAGCTTCAAATTACCTTGATTACATCATAACATGTAAGTATGTGGTGGGTATTTGTCGAAAGAATGAGTAGATCTGGAGAAAATTGCGGATTCAGGACTTACGCTTCAAATGAGCTTCGAATAGAAAGAACATGAATTGGAAGCTATTATGACCGGAACGATGCCGTTCTTCTAAACATTTATCTTGGTTACATCATAATACGTGTGTTTGTGGTGGGTGTTTGTCGAATGAATGGGTAGATCTGGAGAAAATCGCGGATTCGGGACTTAAGCTTCAAATTTGCTTCGAATGGAATGAAACAAATTGGAAGCTATTGTGACTTAACGATGCCGTTATTCGACACATTTACCTTGGTTACATCATAATATATGAGTTTGTGGTGGGTATTTGTCGAAATAATGGGTAGATCTGAAGAAAATCACAGATCGGGACTTAAGCTTCAAACGAGCTTAGAATTTAAAGAACACGAATTGAAAGCTATTCTGACCAAAACGATGCCGTTCTTCGACACATTTACCTTGGTTACATCATAATACGTGAGTATGTGGTGGGTATTTTTCGAAGAACGGGTAGAATTGGAGAAAATTGCGGATTCGGGACTTAAGCTTCAAATGAGCTTTAAATGGAAAGAACACAAATTGGAAGCTATTCTGACCGGAATGATGCCATTCTTCGGCACATTTACCTTAGTTACATCATAAAACGTGAGTATATGGTGGGTATTTGTCGAAAGAATAGGTAGATCTAGAGAAAATCACGAATTCGGGACTTAAGCTTTAAATGAGCTCTCAATGAAAACAACACCAATTGGAAGCTATTGTGACCAGAACTATGCCATTCTTCGACACATTTACCTTGGCTACATCATAACAAGTGAGTATATGGTGGGTATTTGGCGAACAAACGGGTAGATCTTCAGAAAAGCGGATTGGGGACCTAAGCTTCAAATGAGCTTCGAATGGAAATAACATGAATTAGAAGCTATTCTGACTCGAACGATGCTATTCTTCGACACATTTACCTTGATTACATCATAAAATGTAAGTATGTGGTGGGTATTTGTCGAAAGAACGAGTAGATCTGGAGAAAATCGCGGATTCGGGACTTAAGCATCAAATGAGCTTCGAATGGAAAGAACACAAATTGGAAGCTATTCTGACCAGAACGATGCCGTTCTTCTACACATTTACCTTGGTTACATCATAATACGCGAGTTTGTGGTGAATGTTTGTCTAATGAATGGGTATATCTGAAGAAAATTGCGGATTCGGGTTTTAATCTTTAAATGAGCTTCGAAGAGAATGGAAATGAATTGGAAGCTATTCTGACTGGAACAATGTTTTTCTTCGAAATATTTACTTTAGTTACATCATAATACGTGAGTGTGTGGGTAGATGTCCAAAGAACAAGTAGATGTGGAGAAAATCGCGGATTCGGGACTTGATCTTCAAATTAGCTTCGAATGGAACGAAAACAAATTGGAAGCTATTATGATCGGAATCATGCCATTATTCGGCACATTTACCTTGATTACATCATAATATGTGAGTATGTGATGGGTATTTGTCTAACGAACGGGTAGATCTGGAGAAAATCGTGGATTCGGGACTTAAGCTTCAAATTTGCTTCGAATGGAACGAAAACAAATTGGAAGCTATTGTGACCAGAACGATGCCGTTATTTGACACATTTAGCTTGGTTACATCATAATATATATGAGTTTGTGGTGGGTATTTGTCGAAAGAACGGGTAGATCTGGATAAAATCGCGGATCGGGACTTAAGCTTCAAATGAGCTTAGAATTGAAAGAACACGAATTGAAAGCTAT
Source organism: Orobanche coerulescens (assembly GCA_033398695.1). Classification (NCBI taxonomy): domain Eukaryota; kingdom Viridiplantae; phylum Streptophyta; class Magnoliopsida; order Lamiales; family Orobanchaceae; genus Orobanche; species Orobanche coerulescens. The sequence continues at coordinate 47,845,293 of CM065814.1, forward strand.
TCTGACTAGAACGATGCCGTTCTTTGACACATTTACCTTGCTTACATCATAATACGTGAGTATGTGGTGGTTATTTGTTGAAGAACGTGTAGAATTGGAGAAAATTGCGAATTCGGGACTTAAGCTTCAAATGAGTTTTAAATGGAAAGAACACGAATTGGAAGCTATTCTGACCGGAATGATGCCATTCTTCGGAACATTTACCTTAGTTACATCATAACACTTGAGTATATGGTGGGTATTTGTTGAAAGAATAGGTAGATCTGGAGAAAATCACGAATTCGGGACTTAAGCTTTAAATGAGATCCGAATGAAAACAACACCAATTGGAAGCTATTGTGACCAGAACTATGCAATTATTCGACACATTTACCTTGGTTACATCATAATACATGAGTATGTGGTGGATATTTGTCGAAAAAATGGGTAGATCTGCAGAAAATACTAGATTGGGGACATAAGCTTCAAATGGAAATAACACGAATTGGAAGCTATTTTGACTGGAACGATGCAGTTCTTCGACACATTTACCTTGATTACATCATAACATGTAAGTATGTGGTGGGTATTTGTCGAAAGAATGAGTAGATCTGGAGAAAATTGCGGATTCGGGACTTACGCTTCAAATGAGCTTCGAATAGAAAGAACGTGAATTGGAAGCTATTATGACCGGAACGATGCCATTCTTCTAAACATTTACCTTGGTTACATCATAATACGTGTGTTTGTGGTGGGTGTTTGTCGAATGAATGGGTAGATCTGGAGAAAATCGCGGATTCGGGACTTAAGCTTAAAATCAACTTCAAATGGAACGAAAATGAATTGGAAGCTATTCTGACCAGAATGATGCCGTTCTTCGACACATTTACCTTGCTTACATCATAATACGTGAGTATGTGGTGGTTATTTGTTGAAGAACGGGTAGAATTGGTGAAAATTGTGAATTCGGGACTTAAGCTTCAAATGAGCTTTAAATGGAAAGAACATGAATTGGAAGCTATTCTGACCGGAATGATGCCATTCTTCGGCTTAAGCTTTCGAAAGAATAGGTAGATCTGGAGAAAATCACGAATTCAGGACATAAGCTTTAAATGAGCTCCGAATGAAAACAACACCAATTGGAAGCTATTGTGACCAGAACTATGCCATTCTTCGACACATTTACCTTGGTTACATAATAACATGTGAGTATCTGGTTGGTATTTGTCGAAAAAATGGGTAGATCTGTAGAAAATAGCGGATTAGGGACCTAAGTTTCAAATGAGCTTCGAATGGAAAGAACATGAATTGGAAGCTATTCTGCCGGAACGATGCTGTTATTCGACACATTTATCTTGGTTACATCATAGTATGTGAGTATATAATGGATATTTGTCGAAAGAACGGGTGGATCTGGAGAAAATCGTGTATGGGGGACTTAAGCTTCAAATGACCTTTGAATGGAAAGAACATGAATTGGAAGCTATTCTGACCGGAACGATGCGTTTCTTCGACATATTTCCCTTGGTTATATCATAATACGTGAGTATGTGGTGGGTGTTTGTCGAATGAATGGGTAGATTTGGAGAAAATTACAGATTCGGGACTTAAGCTTTGAATGAGCTTCGAATGGAACGAAAATGAATTGGAAGCTATTCTGACCGGAACAATGTTGTTCTTCAACATATTTACCTTGGTTCCATCATAATACGAGAGTATGTGGGTATTTGTCCAAAGAATGGGTAGATCTGGAGAAAATCACGGATTCGGGACTTAAGGTTCAAATTAGCTTCGAATGGAACGAAAACAAATTGGAAGCTATTGTCATCGGAACTATTCCATTGTTCGACACATTTACCTTGGTTACATCATACACGTGAGTATATGATGGGTATTTGTCGAAAGAATGGGTAGATCTGGAGAAAATTGCGGATTCGGGACTTGAGCTTCAAATTTGCTTCGAATGGAATGAAACAAATTGGAAGCTATTGTGACCAGAACGATGCCTTTATTCGACACATTTACCTCGGTTACATCATAATATATGAGTTTGTGGTGGGTATTTGTCGAAAGAATGGGTAGATCTGAAGAAAATCGCAGATCGAGACTTAAGCTTTAAATGAGCTCTGAATGAAAACAACACCAATTGGAAGCTATTGTGACCAGAACTATGCCATTCTTCGACACATTTACCTTGGCTACATAATAACAAGTGAGTATATGGTGGGTATTTGGCGAACAAACAGGTAGATCTTCAGAAAAAGCGGATTGGGGACCTAAGCTTCAAATGAGCTTCGAATGGAAATAACATGAATTAGAAGCTATTCTGACTGGAACGATGCTATTCTTCGACACATTTACCTTGATTACATCATAAAATGTAAGTATGTGGTGGGTATTTGTCGAAAGAACGAGTAGATCTGGAGAAAATCGCGGATTCGGGACTTAAGCATCAAATGAGCTTCGAATGGAAAGAACATGAATTAGAAGCTATTCTGACCAGAATGATGCCGTTCTTCTACACATTTACCTTGGTTACATCATAATACGCGAGTTTGTGGTGAATGTTTGTCTAATGAATGGGTATATCTGAAGAAAATTGCGGATTCGGGTTTAAAGCTTTAAATGAGCTTCGAAGAGAACGGAAATGAATTGGAAGCTATTCTAACTGGAACGATGTTGTTCTTCGACATATTTACCTTAGTTACATCATAATACGTGAGTGTGTGGTTAGTTGTCCAAAGAACAGGTAGATGTGGAGAAAATCCCAGATTCAGGACTTGAGCTTCAAATTACCTTGATTACATCATAACATGTAAGTATGTGGTGGGTATTTGTCGAAAGAATGAGTAGATCTGGAGAAAATTGCGGATTCGGGACTTACACTTCAAATGAGCTTCGAATAGAAAGAACATGAATTGGAAGCTATTATGACCGGAACGATGCCGTTCTTCTAAACATTTACCTTGGTTACATCATAATACGTGTGTTTGTGGTGGGTGTTTCGAATGAATGGGTAGATCTGGAGAAAATCGCGGATTCGGGACTTAAGCTTAAAATCAACTTTGAATGGAATGAAAATGAATTGGAAGCTATTATGACCAGAACGATGCTGTTCTTCGACACATTTACCTTGCTTATATCATAATATGTGAGTATGTGGTGGTTATTTGTTGAAAAACGGGTAGAATTGGAGAAAATTGCGAATTTGGGACTTAAGCTTCAAATGAGCTTTAAATGGAAAGAACACGAATTGGAAGCTATTCTCGATCGAATGATGCCATTCTTGGCACATTTACCTTAGTTACATCATAGCACGTGATTATATGGTGGGTATTTGTCGAAAGAATAGGTAGATCCTGAGAAAATCACGAATTCGGGACTTAAACTTTAAATGAGCTCGAATGAAAACAACACCAATTGGAAGCTATTGTGACGAGAACTATGCAATTCTTGACACATTTACCTTGGTTACATCATAATACGTGAGTATGTGGTGGATATTTGTCGAAAAAATGGGTAGATCTGCAGAAAATACTGGATTGGGGACCTAAGCTTCAAATGGAAAGAACACGAATTGAAAGCTATTTTGACTGGAACGATGCATTTCTTCGACACATTTACCTTGATTACATCATAACATGTAAGTAGGTGGTGGGTATTTGTCGAAAGAATGAGTAGATCTGGAGAAAATTGCGGATTCAGGACTTACGCTTCAAATGAGCTTCGAATAGAAAGAACATGAATTGGAAGCTATTATGACCGGAACGATGCCGTTCTTCTAAAAATTTACCTTGGTTACATCATAATACGTGTGTTTGTGGTGGGTGTTTGTCGAATGAATGGGTAGATCTGGAGAAAATTGCGGATTCGGGACTTAAGCTTTAAATCAACTTCGAATGGAACGAAAATGAATTGGAAGCTATTCTGACAATAACGATGCCGTTCTTCGGCACATTTACCTTGCTTACATCATAATACGTGAGTGTGTGGTGGTTATTTGTTGAAGAATGGGTAGAATTGAAGAAAATTGCGAATTCGAGACTTACGCTTCAAATGAGCTTTAAATGAAAAGAACATGAATTGGAAGCTATTCTGACCGGAATGATGCCATTATTCTGCACATTTACCTTAGTTACATCATAACACGTGAGTATATGGTGGGTATTTGTCGAATGAATAGGTAGATCTGGAGAAAATCACGAATTCGGGACTTAAGCTTTAAATGAGCTCTGAATGAAAACAACACCAATTGGAAGATATTGTGACCAGAACTATGCCATTCTTCGACACATTTACCTTGGATACATCATAACAAGTGAGTATATGGTGGGTATTTGGCGAACAAACAGGTAGATCTTCAGAAAAAGCGGATTGGGGACCTAAGCTTCAAATGAGCTTCGAATGGACATAACATGAATTAGAAGCTATTCTGACTGGAACGATGCTATTCTTTGACACATTTACCTTGATTACATCATAAAATGTAAGTATGTGGTGGGTATTTGTCGAAAGAACGAGTAGATCTGGAGAAAATCGTGGATTCGGGACTTAAGCATCAAATGAGCTTCGAATGGAAAGAACATGAATTAGAAGCTATTATGACCAGAACGATGCCATTCTTCTACACATTTACCTTGGTTACATCATAATACGCGAGTTTGTGGTGAATGTTTGTCTAATGAATGGGTATATCTGAAGAAAATTGCGGATTCGGGTTTTAAGCTTTAAATGAGCTTCGAAGAGAACGGAAATGAATTGGAAGCTATTCTAACTGGAACGATGTTGTTCTTCGACATATTTACCTTAGTTACATCATAATACGTGAGTGTGTGGTTAGTTGTCCAAAGAACAGGTAGATGTGGAGAAAATCCCGGATTCAGGACTTGAGCTTCAAATTACCTTGATTACATCATAACATGTAAGTATGTGGTGGGTATTTGTCGAAAGAATGAGTAGATCTGGAGAAAATTGCGGATTCAGGACTTACGCTTCAAATGAGCTTCGAATAGAAAGAACATGAATTGGAAGCTATTATGACCGGAACGATGCCGTTCTTCTAAACATTTACCTTGGTTACATCATAATACGTGTGTTTGTGGTGGGTGTTTGTCGAATGAATGGGTAGATCTGGAGAAAATCGCGGATTCGGGACTTAAGCTTCAAATTTGCTTCGAATGGAATGAAACAAATTGGAAGCTATTGTGACCAGAACGATGCCGTTATTCGACACATTTACCTTGGTTACATCATAATATATGAGTTTGTGGTGGGTATTTGTCGAAATAATGGGTAGATCTGAAGAAAATCACAGATCGGGACTTAAGCTTCAAACGAGCTTAGAATTTAAAGAACACGAATTGAAAGCTATTCTGACCGGAATGATGCCATTCTTCGGCACATTTACCTTAGTTACATCATAGTACGTGACTATATGGTGGGTATTTGTCGAAAGAATAGGTAGATCTCGAGAAAATCACGAATTCGGGACTTAAACTTTAAATGAGCTCCGAATGAAAACAACACCAATTGGAAGCTATTGTGACCAGAACTATGCAATTCTTCGACACATTTACCTTGGTTACATCATAATACGTGAGTATGTGGTGGATATTTGTCGAAAAAATGGGTAGATCTGCAGAAAATACTAGATTGGGGACCTAAGCTTCAAATGCAAAGAACACGAATTGAAAGCTATTTTGACTGGAACGATGCAGTTCTTCGACACATTTACCTTGATTACATCATAACATGTAAGTAGGTGGTGGGTATTTGTCGAAAGAATGAGTAGATCTGGAGAAAATTGCGGATTCAGGACTTACGCTTCAAATGAGCTTCGAATAGAAAGAACATGAATTGGAAGCTATTATGACCGGAACGATGCCGTTCTTCTAAAAATTTACCTTGGTTACATCATAATACGTGTGTTTGTGGTGGGTGTTTGTCGAATGAATGGGTAGATCTGGAGAAAATTGCGGATTCGGGACTTAAGCTTTAAATCAACTTCGAATGAAACGAAAATGAATTGGAACCTATTCTGACCATAACGATGCCGTTCTTCGACACATTTACCTTGCTTACATCATAATACGTGAGTGTGTGGTGGTTATTTGTTGAAGAATGGGTAGAATTGAATAAAATTGCGAATTCGGGACTTAAGCTTCAAATGAGCTTTAAATGGAAAGAACACGAATTGGAAGCTATTCTGACCGGAATGATGCCATTATTCGGCACATTTCCCTTAGTTACATCATAACACGTGAGTATATGGTGGGTATTTGTCTAATGAATAGGTAGATCTGGAGAAAATCACGAATTCGGGACTTAAGCTTTAAATGAGCTCTGAATGAAAACAACACCAATTGGAAGCTATTGTGACCAGAAATATGCCATTCTTCGACACATTTACCTTGGCTACATCATAACAAGTGAGTATATGGTGGGTATTTGGCGAACAAACGGGTAGATCTTCAGAAAAAGCGGATTGGGGACCTAAGCTTCAAATGAGCTTTGAATGGAAATAACATGAATTAGAAGCTATTCTGACTGGAATGATGCTATTCTTCGACACATTTACCTTGATTACATCATAAAATGTAAGTATGTGGTGGGTATTTGTCGAAAGAACGATTAGATCTGGAGAAAATCGCGGATTCGGGACTTAAGCATCAAATGAGCTTCGAATGGAAAGAACACGAATTAGAAGCTATTCTGACCAGAACGATGCCGTTCTTCTACACATTTACCTTGGTTACATCATAATACGCGAGTTTGTGGTGAATGTTTGTCTAATGAATAGGTATATCTGAAGAAAATTGCGGATTCGGGTTTTAAGCTTTAAATGAGCTTCGAAGAGAACGGAAATGAATTGGAAGCTATTCTAACTGGAACGATGTTGTTCTTCGACATATTTACCTTAGTTACATCATAATACGTGAGTGTGTGGTTAGTTGTCCAAAGAACAGGTAGATGTGGAGAAAATCACGGATTCAGGACTTGAGCTTCAAATTACGTTGATTACATCATAACATGTAACTATGTGGTGGGTATTTGTCGAAAGAATGAGTAGATCTGGAGAAAATTGCGGATTCGGGACTTACGCTTCAAATGAGCTTCGAATATAAAGAACATGAATTGGAATCTATTATGACCGGAACGATGCCGTTCTTCTAAACATTTACCTTGGTTACATCATAATACGTGTGTTTGTGGTGGGTGTTTGTCGAATGAATGGGTAGATCTGGAGAAAATCGCGGATTCGGGACTTAAGCTTAAAATCAACTTCGAATGGAACGAAAATGAATTGGAAGCTATTATGACCAGAACGATGCTGTTCTTCGACACATTTACCTTGCTGACATCATAATACGTGAGTATGTGGTGGTTATTTGTTGAAAAACGTGTAGAATTGGAGAAAATTGCGAATTTGGCACTTAAGCTTCAAATTAGCTTTAAATGGAAAGAACACGAATTGGAAGTTATTCTGACCGAAATGATGCCATTCTTCGGCACATTTACCTTAGTTACATCATAACACGTGACTATATGGTGGGTATTTGTCGAAAGAATAGGTAGATCTGGAGAAAATCACGAATTCGGGACTTAAACTTTAAATGAGCTCCGAATGAAAACAACACCAATTGGAAGCTATTGTGACCAGAACTATGCAATTCTTCGACACATTTACCTTAGTTACATCATAATACGTGAGTATGTGGTGGATATTTGTCGAAAAAATGGGTAGATCTGCAGAAAATATTGGATTGGGGACCTAAGCTTCAAATGGAAAGAACACGAATTGAAAGCTATTTTGACTGTAACGATGCAGTTCTTCGACACATTTACCTTGATTACATCATAACATGTAAGTATGTGGTGGGTATTTGTCGAAAGAATGAGTAGATCTAGAGAAAATTGCGGATTCAGGACTTACGCTTCAAATGAGCTTCGAATAGAAAGAACATGAATTGGAAGCTATTATGACCGGAACGATGCCGTTCTTCTAAACATTTACCTTGGTAACATCATAATATGTGTGTTTGTGGTGGGTGTTTGTCGAATGAATCAGTAGATCTGGAGAAAATTGCGGATTCGGGACTTAAGCTTTAAATCAACTTCGAATGGGATGAAAATGAATTGGAAGCTATTCTGACCAGAACGATGCCATTCTTCGACACATTTACCTTGCTTACATCATAATACGTGAGTGTGTGGTGGTTATTTGTTGAAGAATGGGTAGAATTGGAGAAAATTGCGAATTCGGGACTTAAGCTTCAAATGAGCTTTAAATGGAAAGAACACGAATTGGAAGCTATTCTGACCGGAATGATGCCATTCTTCGGCACATTTACCTTAGTTACATCATAACACGTGAGTATATGGTGGGTATTTGTCGAAAGAATAGGTAGATCTGGAGAAAATCACGAATTCGGGACTTAAGCTTTAAATGAGTTCCGAATGAAAACAACACCAATTGGAAGCTATTGTGACCAGAATTATGCCATTCTTCGACACATTTACCTTGGTTACATCATAACATGTGAGTATCTGGTTGGTATTTGTCGAAAAAATGGGTAGATCTGCAGAAAATAGCGGATTAGAGACCTAAGCTTCAAATGAGATTCGAATGGAAAGAACATGAATTGGAAGCTATTCTACCGGAACGATGCCGTTATTCGACACATTTACCTTGGTTACATCATATAATGTGAGTATATGGTGGATATTTGTCGAAAGAACGGGTGGATCTGGAGAAAATCGTGTATGGGGGACTTAAGCTTCAAATGACCTTCGAATGGAAAGAACATGAATTGGAAGCTATTCTGACCGGAACGATGCCTTTCTTCGACATATTTCCCTTGGTTATATCATAATACGTGAGTTTGTGGTGGGTGTTTGTCGAATGAATGGGTAGATTTAGAGAAAATTGCGGATTCGGGACTTAAGCTTAAAATCAACTTCGAATGGAACGAAAATGAATTGGAAGCTATTCTGACCAGAATGATGCCGTTCTTCGAAATATTTACCTTGGTTCCATCATAATACGAGAGTATGTGGGTATTTGTCCAAAGAATGGGTAGATCTGGAGAAAATCGCGGATTCGGGACTTAAGGTTCAAATTAGCTTCGAATGGAACGAAAACAAATTGGAAGCTATTGTGATCGGAACTATTCCGTTGTTCGACACATTTACCTTGGTTACATCATACACGTGAGTATATGATGCGTATTTGTCGAAAGAATGGGTAGATATGAAGAAAATCGCGGATTCGGGACTTAAGCTTCAAATTTGCTTCGAATGGAATGAAACAAATTGGAAGCTATTGTGACCAGAACGATGCCGTTATTCGACACATTTACCTTGGTTACATCATAATATATGAGTTTGTGGTGGGTATTTGTCGAAGGAATGGGTAGATCTGAAGAAAATCGCAGATCGGGACTTAAGCTTCAAACGAGCTTAGAATTTAAAGAACACGAATTGAAAGCTATTCTGACCAGAATGATGCCGTTCTTCGACACATTTACCTTGGTTACATCATAATACGTGAGTATGTGGTGGGTATTTTTCGAAGAACGGGTAGAATTGGAGAAAATTGCGGATTCGGGACTTAAGCTTCAAATGAGCTTTAAATGGAAAGAACACAAATTGGAAGCTATTCTGACCGGAATGATGCCATTCTTCGGCACATTTACCTTAGTTACATTATAAAACGTGAGTATATGGTGGGTATTTGTCGAAAGAATAGGTAGATTTAGAGAAAATCACGAATTCGGGACTTAAGCTTTAAATGAGCTCTGAATGAAAACAACACCAATTGGAAGCTATTGTGACCAGAACTATGCCCTTCTTCGACACATTTACCTTGTCTACATCATAACAAGTGAGTATATGGTGGGTATTTGGCGAACAAACGGGTAGATCTTCAGAAAAAACGGATTGGGGACCTAAACAATGCAATTATGCGTACACAAATGCAACTCAATATGTTCATCAACATGAACAACATATGAATCAAAACACGAACGACACTATGATGAACCAACTAGGACGACTTCATGTTCAGCAACATGAATGACAACCTGCAGGATCAACATCAAATGAGCTTCGAATGGAAATAACATGAATTAGAAGCTACTCTGACTCGAACGATGCTATTCTTCGACACATTTACCTTGATTACATCATAAAATGTAAGTATGTGGTGGGTATTTGTCGAAAGAACGAGTAAATCTGGAGAAAATCGCGGATTCGGGACTTAAGCATCAAATGAGCTTCGAATGGAAAGAACACAAATTGGAAGCTATTCTGACCAGAACGAGGCCGTTCTTCTACACATTTACCTTGGTTACATCATAATACGCGAGTTTGTGGTGAATGTTTGTCTAATGAATGGGTATATCTGAAGAAAATTGCGGATTCGGGTTTTAATCTTTAAATGAGCTTCGAAGAGAATGGAAATGAATTGGAAGCTATCCTGACTGGAACGATGTTGTTCTTCGACATATTTACTTTAGTTACATCATAATACGTGAGTGTGTGGGTAGTTGTGCAAAGAATAAGTAGATGTGGAGAAAATCGCGGATTCGGGACTTGAGCTTCAAATTAGCTTTGAATGGAACGAAAACAAATTGGAAGCTATTATGATCGTAATGATGCCATTCTTCTGCACATTTACCTTGATTACATCATAATATGTGAGTATGTGATGGGTATTTGTCTAACGAACGGGTAGATCTGGAGAAAATCGTGGATTCGGGACTTAAGCTTCAAATTTGCTTCGAATGGAACGAAAACAAATTGGAATCTATTGTGACCAGAACGATGCCGTTATTTGACACATTTAGCTTGGTTACATCATAATATATATGAGTTTGTGGTGGGTATTTGTCGAAAGAACGGGTAGATCTGGATAAAATCGCGGATCGGGACTTAAGCTTCAAATGAGCTTAGAATTGAAAGAACACAAATTGAAAGCTATTCTAACTAGAACGATGCCGTTCTTTGACACATTTACCTTGCTTACATCATAATACGTGAGTATGTGGTGGTTATTTGTTGAAGAACGGGTAGAATTGGAGAAAATTGTGAATTCGGGACTTAAGCTTCAAATGAGCTTTAAATGGAAAGAACACGAATTGGAAGCTATTCTGACCGGAATGATGCCATTCTTCGGCACATTTACCTTAACACGTGAGTATATGGTGGGTATTTGTCGAAAGAATAGGTAGATCTGGAGAAAATCACGAATTCGGGACTTAAGCTTTAAATGAGCTCCGAATGAAAACAACACCAATTGGAAGCTATTGTGACCAGAAATATGCAATTCTTCTACACATTTACCTTGGTTACATCATAATACGTGAGTATGTGGTGGATATTTGTCGAAAAAATGGGTAGATCTGCAGAAAATACAGGATTGGGGACCTAAGCTTCAAATGGAAAGAACACGAATTGGAAGCTATTTTGACTGGAACGATGCAGTTTTTCGACACATTTACCTTGATTACATCATAACATGTAAGTATGTGGTGGGTATTTGTCGAAAGAATGAGTAGATCTGGAGAAAATTGCGGATTCGGGACTTACGCTTCAAATGAGCTTCGAATAGAAAGAACATGAATTGGAAGCTATTATGACCGGAACGATGCCGTTCTTCTAAACATTTACTTGGTTACATCATAATACGTGTGTTTGTGGTGGGTGTTTGTCGAATGAATGGGTAGATCTGGAGAAAATCGCGGATTCGGGACTTAAGCTTTAAATCAACTTCGAATGGAACGAAAATAACTTGGAAGCTATTCTGACCAGAACGATGCCGTTCTTCGACACATTTACCTTGATTACATCATAATACATGAGTATGTGGTGGTTATTTGTTGAAGAACGGGTAGAATTGGAGAAAATTGCGAATTAGGGACTTAAGCTTCAAATGAGCTTTAAATGGAAAGAACGCGAATTGGAAGCTATTATGACCGGTATGATGCCATTCTTCGGCACATTTACCTTAGTTAAATCATAACACGTGAGTATATGTTGGGTATTTGTCGAAAGAATAGGTAGATCTGGAGAAAATCACGAATTCGGGACTTAAGCTTTAAATGAGCTCCGAATGAAAATAGCCCCAATTGGAAGTTATTGTGACCAGAACTATGCCATTCTTTGACACATTTACCTTGGTTACATCATAATACGTGAGTATGTGGTGGGTATTTGTCGAAACAATGGGTAGATCTGCAGAAAATAGTGGATTGGGGACCTAAGCTTCAAATGGAAAGAACACGAATTGGAAGCTATTCTGACTGGAACGATGCTGTTCTTCGACACACTTACCTTGATTACATCATAACATGTAAGTATGTGGTGGGTATTTGTTGAAAGAATGAGTTTATCTGGAGAAAATTGCGGATTCGGGACTTAAGCTTCAAATGAGCTTCGAATAGAAAGAACATGAATTAGAAGATATTATGACTGTAACGATGCCATTCTTCTAAACATTTACCTTGGTTACATCATAATACGTGTGTTTGTGGTGGGTATTTGTCGAATGAATGGGTAGATCTAGAGAAAATTACGGATTCGGGACTTAAGCTTTAAATGAGCTTCGAATGGAACGAAAATGAATTGGAAGCTATTATGACCAGAACGATGTTGTTCTTCGACATATTTACCTTGTTACATCATAATACGTGAGTATGTGGGTATTTGTCCAAAGAACGGGTAAATCTGGAGAAAATCGCGGATTCGGGACTTAAGCTTCAAATTAGGTTCGAATGGAATGAAAATAAATTGGAAGCTATTGTGACTGGAACGATGCCGTTCTTCGACACATTTACATCAGTTACATCATAGCACGTGAGTATATGGTAGATATTTGTCGAAAGAACGGGTGGATCTGGAGAAAATCGCGGATTGGGGACTTAAGCTTTAAATGACCTTCGAATGGAAAGAAGATGAATTGGAAGCTATTCTGACCAGAACCTTTATTCGACATATTTACCTTGGTTATATCATAATACGTGAGTATGTGGTGGGTGTTTGTCGAATGAATGGGTAGATCTGGGAAATTGCGGATTCCGAACTTAATCTTTAAATGAGCTTCGAATGGAATGAAAATGAATTGGAAGCTATTCTGACTAGAATGATGTTGTTCTTCGACATATTTCCCTTAGTTCCATCGTAATACGTGAGTAAGTGGGTATTTGTTCAAAGAACGGGTAGATCTAGAGAAAACCGCGGAGTCGGAACTTAAGCTTCAAATTAGCTTCGAATGGAACGAAAACAACTTGGAAGCTATTGTGACCGGAACGATGCCATTATTCGACACATTTACATTGGTTACATCATAGCACGTGAGTATATGATGGATATTTATCGAAAGAACGGGTAGATCTGGAGCAAATCACACATTCGGGACTTAAGCTTCAAGTTTGCTTAGAATGGAACAAAAATAAATTGGAAGCTATTATGACCAGAACGATGCCGTTATTTTACATATTTACCTTGGTTACATCATAGTATATGAGTTTGTGGTGGGTATTTGTCGAAAGAACGGGTAGATGTGGAGAAAATCGTGGATCATGACTTAAGCTTCAAATGAGCTTAGAATTGAAAGAACACGAATTGAAAGCTATTCTAACCAGAACGATGCCGTTCTTAGACACATTTACCTTGGTTACATGATAATACATGGGTATGTGGTTGGTATTTGTCGAAAAATGGGTAGAATTGGAGAAAATTGCGGATTCGGGACTTAAGCTTCAAATGAGCTTTAAATGTAAAGAACAAGAATTGGAAGCTATTCTGACCGGAATGATGCCATTATTCGACACATTTACCTTATCTATATCATAACACGTGAGTATATGGTGGGTATTTGTCAAAAGAACAGGTAGATCCGGAGAAAACCACGGATTCAGGACTTAAGCTTTAAATGAGCTTCGAATGGAAAGAACACTAATTCGAAGCTATTGTGAACAGAACCATGCCATTCTTCGACCTATTTACCTTGGTTAAATCATAACACATGAGTATGTGGTGGGTATTTGTCGAAAAACAGGTAGATCTGCAGAAAATCGCGGATTCGGGATTTAATCTTCAAATGAGCTTCGAATGGAAAAAACACGAATTGGAAGCTGTTCTGACCGGAACGATGCCATTCTTTTACCCATTTACCTTGGTTACATCATAATACGTGAGTTTGTGGTGGGTGTTTGTTGAATGAATGGGTAGATATGGAGAAAATCGCGGATTCGGGACTTAAGCTTTAAATGAGCTACGAATGGAACGGAAATGAATTGGAAGCTATTCTGACTGGAACGATGTTGTTCTTCGACATATTTACCTTGGTTACATCATAATACGTGAGTGTGTGGGTAGTTGTCCAAAGAACAGGTAGATGTGGAGAAAATCGTGGATTCGGGACTTAAGCTTCAAATTAGCTTCGAATGGAATGAAAACAAATTGGAAGCTATTATGATCGGAACGATGCTGTTCTTCGAGTCATTTACCTTGAATACATCATAATATGTGAGTTGTGATGGGTATTTGTCGAAAGAATGGTTAGATCTAGAGAAAATCGCGGATTCGGGGCTTAAGCTTCAAATTTGCTTCGAATGGAATGAAAATAAATTGAAAGCTGTTGTGACCAGAACGATGCTGTTATTCGACACATTTACCTTGGTTGCATCATAATATATGAGTTTGTGGTGGGTATTTATTGAAAGAATGGGTAGATATGGAGAAAATCGCGGATCGAGACTTAAGCTTCAAATGAGCTTCGAATTGAAAGAACACGAATTGAAAGCTAATCTGACTAGAACGATGCCGTTCTTCGACACATTTACGTTCGTTACATCATAGTACGTGAGTATGTGGTGGGTATTTGTCGAAGAATGGGTAGAATTGGAGAAAATTGTGGATTCGGGACATAAGCTTCAAATGAGCTTTAAATGGAAAGAACACGAATTGGAAGCTATTCTGACTGGAATGATGCCATTCTTCGACACATTTACCTTAGTCACATCATAACACATGAGTATATGGTGGGTATTTGTCGAAAGAATAGGTAGATCTGGAAAAAATCACGGATTCGGGACTTAAGCTTTAAATGAGTTTCGAATGGAAAGAACATGAATTGGAAGCTATTGTGACCAGAACTATGCCATTCTTCGACACATTTACCTTTGTTACATCATAACACGTGAGTATGTGGTGGGTATTTGTCGAAACAATGGGTAGATCTGCAGAAAATAGCTGATTAGGGACCTAAGCTTCAAATAAGCTTTGAATGGAAAGAACACGAATTGGAAGCTAATCTGACTGGAACGATTCTGTTCTTTGACACATTTACCTTAGTTACATCGTAACACATGATTATATGGTGGGTATTTGTCGAAGGAACAGGTTGATCCGTAGAAAATCACGGATTCACGACTTAAGCCTTAAATGAGCTTTGAATGGAAAGAACACAAATTTGAAACTATTGTGACCAGAACTATGCCATTCTTCGACATATTTACCTTGGTTAAATCATAACACATGAGTATGTGGTGGGTATTTGTCGAAAAAACGGGTAGATCTGCAGAAAATAGCGGATTGGGGACCTAAGCTTCAAATGAGCTTTGAATGGAAAGAACACGAATTGGAAGCTATTCTGACTGGAACGATGCTGTTCTTCGACACATTTACTTTGATTACATCATAATATGTAAGTATGTGGTGGGTATTTGTCTAAAGAACGAGTACATCTGGAGAAAATCGCGGATTCGGGATTTAAGCTTCAAATGAGCTTCGAATGGAAAGAACACAAATTGGAAGCTATTCTGACCGGAACTATGCCGTTCTTCTACCCATTTACCTTGCTACATCATAATACGTGAGTTTGTGGTGGGTGTTTGTTGAATGAATGGGTAGATCTGGAGAAAATTGCGGCTTCGGGACTTAAGCTTCAAATGAGCTTTAAATGGAAAGAACGCGAATTGGAAGCTATTCTGACCGGTATGATGCCATTCTTCGGCACATTTACCTTAGTTACATCATAACACGTGAGTATATGGTGGGTATTTGTCGAAAGAATAGGTAGATCTGGAGAAAATCACGAATTCGGGACTTATGCTTTAAATGAGCTCCGAATGAAAACAACCCCAATTGGAAGCTATTGTGACCAGAACTATGCCATTCTTCGACACATTTACCTTGGTTACATCATAATACGTGAGTATGTGGTGGGTATTTGTCGAAAAAATGGGTAGATCTGCAGAAAATAGTGGATTGGGGACCTCAGCTTCAAATGGAAAGAACACGAATTGGAAGCTATTCTGACTGGAACGATGCTGTTCTTCGACACATTTACCTTGATTACATCATAACATGTAAGTATGTGGTGTGTATTTGTCGAAAGAATGAGTATATCTGGAGAAAATTGCGGATTCGGGACTTAAGCTTCAAATGAGCTTCGAATAGAAAGAATATGAATTAGAAGATATTATGACCGTAACGATGCCATTCTTCTAAACATTTACCTTGGTTACATCATAATACGTGTGTTTGTGGTGGGTGTTTGTCGAATGAATGGGTAGATCTGGAGAAAATTACGGATTCAGGACTTAAGCTTTAAATGAGATTCGAATGGAACGAAAATGAATTGGAAGCTATTATGACCGGAACGATGTTGTTTTTCGACATATTTACCTTGTTACATCATAATACGTGAGTATGTGGGTATTTGTCCAAAGAACGGGTAGATCTGGAGAAAATCGCGAATTCGGGACTTAAGCTTCAAATTAGGTTCGAATGGAATGAAAATAAATTGGAAGCTATTGTGACCGGAACGATGCCATTCTTCGACACATTTACATCAGTTACATCATAGCACGTGAGTATATGGTAGATATTTGTCGAAAGAATGGGTGGATCTGGAGAAAATCGCGGATTGGGGACTTAAGCTTTAAATGACCTTCGAATGGAAAGAACATGAATTGGAAGCTATTCTGACCAGAACCTTTATTCGACATATTTACCTTGGTTATATCATAATACGTGAGTATGTGGTGGGTGTTTGTCGAATGAATGGGTAGATCTGGGAAAATCGCGGATTCCGGACTTAATCTTTAAATGAGCTTCGAATGGAATGAAAATGAATTGGAAGCTATTCTGACCAGAATGATGTTGTTCTTCGACATATTTATCTTAGTTCCATCATAATACGTGAGTATGTGGGTATTTGTTCAAAGAACGGCTAGATCTAGAGAAAATCGCGGAGTCGGAACTTAAGCTTCAAATTAGCTTCAAATGGAACGAAAACAACTTGGAAGCTATTGTGACCGGAACGATGCCATTCTTCGACACATTTACATTGGTTACATCATAGAACGTGAGTATATGATGGATATTTATCGAAAGAATGGGTAGATCTGGAGCAAATCACAGATTCGGGACTTAAGCTTCAAGTTTGCTTCGAATGGAACAAAAACAAATTGGAAGCTATTATGACCAGAACGATGCCGTTATTTTACATATTTACCTTGGTTACATCATAGTATATGAGTTTGTGGTGGGTATTTGTCGAAAGAACGGGTAGATGTGGAGAAAATCGCGGATTAGGACTTAAGCTTTAAATGAGCTTAGAATTGAAAGAACACGAATTGAAAGCTATTCTGACCAGAACGATGCCGTTCCTAGACACATTTACCTTGGTTACATAATAATACATGGGTATGTGGTTGGTATTTGTCGAAAAATGGGTAGAATTGGAGAAAATTGCGGATTCGGGACTTAAGCTTCAAATGAGCTTTAAATGTAAAGAACAAGAACTGGAAGCTATTCTGACCGGAATGATGCCATTATTCGACACATTTACCTTAGATATATCATAACACGTGAGTATATGGTGGGTATTTGTCAAAAGAATAGGTAGATCCGGAGAAAACCACGAATTCAGGACTTAAGCTTTAAATGAGCTTCGAATGGAAAGAACACGAATTCAAAGCTATTGTGAACAGAACTATGCCATTCTTCGACATATTTACCTTGGTTAAATCATAACACATGAGTATGTGGTGGGTATTTGTCGAAAAACAGGTAGATCTGCAGAAAATCGCGGATTCGGGATTTAATCTTCAAATGAGCTTCGAATGGAAAGAACACGAATTGGAAGCTATTCTGACCGGAACGATGCCATTCTTCTACCCATTTACCTTGGTTACATCATAATACGTGAGTTTATGGTGGGTGTTTGTTGAATGAATGGGTAGATATGGAAAAAATCACGGATTCGGGACTTAAGCTTTAAATGAGCTTCGAATGGAAAGGAAATGAATTGGAAGCTATTCTGACTGGAACAACGTTGTTATTCGACATATTTACCTTGGTTACATCATGTGTGGGTAGTTGTCCAAAGAACAGGTAGATGTGGAGAAAATCGCGGATTCGGGACTTAAGCTTCAAATTAGCTTCGAATGGAATGAAAACAAATTGGAAGCTATTATGATCAGAACGATGCCGTTCTTCGAGTCATTTACCTTGATTACATCACAATATGTGAGTTGTGATGGGTATTTGTCGAAAGAATGGTTAGATCTGGAGAAAATCGCGGATTCGGGACTTAAGCTTCAAATTTGCTTCGAATGGAATCAAAATAAATTGAAAGCTATTGTTACCAGAACGATGCTGTTATTCGACACATTTACCTTGGTTACATCATAATATATGAGTTAGTGGTGGGTATTTATTGAAAGAACGGGTAGATATGGAGAAAATTGCGGATCGGGACTTAAGCTTCAAATGAGCTTAGAATTGAAAGAACATGAATTGAAAGCTATTCTGACCAGAACGATACCGTTCTTCGACACATTTACCTTCGTTACATCATAATACGTGAGTATGTGGTGGGTATTTGTCGAAGAACGGGTAGAATTGGAGAAAATTGCGGATTCGGGACTTAAGCTTCAAATGAGCTTTAAATGGAAAGAACACGAATTGGAAGCTATTCTGACCGGAATGATGCCATTCTTCGACACATTTACCTTAGTTACATCATAACACATGAGTATATGGTGGGTATTTTTCGAAAGAATAGGTAGATCTGGAAAAAATCACGGATTCGCGACTTAAGCTTTAAATGAGGTTCGAATGGAAAGAACATGAATTGGAAGCTATTCTGACCAGAACTATGCCATTCTTCGACACATTTACCTTGGTTACATCATAACACGTGAGTATGTGGTGGGTATTTGGCGAAACAATGGGTAGATCTGCAGAAAATAGCGGATTAGGGACCTAAGCTTCAAATAAGCTTTGGATGGAAAGAACACGAATTGGAAGCTCATCTGACTGGAATGATTCTATTCTTTGACACATTTACCTTAGTTACATCATAACACATGATTAGATGGTGGGTATTTGTCAAAGGAACAGGTAGATCCAGAGAAAATCACGGATTCAGTACTTAAGCTTTAAATGAGCTTCGAATGGAAAGAACACAAATTCGAAACTATTGTGACCAGAACTATGCCATTCCTCGGCATATTTACCTTGGTTAAATCATAACACATGAGTATGTGGTGGATATTTGTCGAAAAAATGGGTAGATCTGCAGAAAATAGCGGATTGGGGACCGAAGCTTCAAATGAGCTTCGAATGGAAAGAACACGAATTGGAAGCTATTCTGACTGGACCGATGCTGTTCTTCGACACATTTACCTTGATTACATCATAATATGTAAGTATGTGGTGGATATTTGTCGAAAGAACGAGTACATCTGGAGAAAATCGCGAATTCAGGATTTAAGCTTCAAATGAGCTTCGAATGGAAAGAACACGAATTGGAAGCTATTCTGACCGGAACTATGCCGTTCTTCTACCCATTTACCTTGCTACATAATAATACGTGAGTTTGTGGTGGGTTTGTTGAATGAATGGGTAGATCTGGAGAAAATTGTGGATTCGGGACTTAAGCTTTAAATGAGCTTCAAATGGAACGAAAATAAATTAGAATCTATTATGACTGGAACGATGTTATTCTTCGACATATTTACCTTGGTTACATCATAATATATGAGTATGTGGGTAGTTGTCTAAAGAACGAGTAGATCTGGAGAAAATCGCGGATTCGGGACTTAAGCTTCAAATTAGCTTCGAATGGAATGAAAACAAATTGGAAACTATTATGATCGGAACGATGCCATTCTTTGACACATTTACCTTGAGTACATCATAATATGTGAGTATGTGATGGGTATTTGTCGAAATAATGGTTAGATCTGGAGAAAATCGCGGATAAGGACTTAAGCTTCAAATGAGCATAGAATTAAAAGAACACGAATTGAAAGCTATTCTGACCAGGACGATGCCGTTCTTCGACACATTTACCTTGGTTACATAATAATACGTGGGTATGTGGTGAGTATTTGTCGAAAAATGGGTAGAATTGGAGAAAATTGTGGATTCGGGACATAAGCTTCAAATGAGCTTTAAATGGAAAGAACACGAATTGGAAGCTATTCTGACTGGAATGATGCCATTCTTTGACACATTTACCTTATTTACATCATAACACATGAGTATATGGTGGGTATTTGTCGAAAGAATAGGTAGATCTGGAAAAAATCACGGATTCGGGACTTAAGCTTTAAATGAGTTTCGAATGGAAAGAACATGAATTGGAAGCTATTGTGACCAGAACTATGCCATTCTTCGACACATTTACCTTTGTTACATCATAACACGTGAGTATGTGGTGGGTATTTGTCGAAACAATGGGTAGATCTGCAGAAAATAGCGGATTAGGGACCTAAGCTTCAAATAAGCTTTGAATGGAAAGAACACGAATTGGAAGCTAATCTGACTGGAACGATTCTGTTCTTTGACACATTTACCTTAGTTACATCATAGTACGTGAGTATGTGGTGGGTATTTGTCGAAGAACGGGTAGAATTAGAGAAAATTGCGGATTCGGGACTTAAGCTTCAAATGAGCTTTAAATGGAAAGAACACGAATTGGAAGCTATTCTGACCGGAATGATGCCATTCTTCGACACATTTACCTTACTTACATCATAACACATGAGTATATGGTGGGTATTTTTCGAAAGAATAGGTAGATCTGGAAAAAATCACGGATTCGGGACTTAAGCTTTAAATGAGGTTCGAATGGAAAGAACATGAATTGGAAGCTATTCTGACCAGAACTATGCCATTCTTCGACACATTTACCTTGGTTACATCATAACACGTGAGTATGTGGTGGGTATTTGTCGAAACAATGGGTAGATCTGCAGAAAATAGCGGATTAGGGACCTAAGCTTCAAATAAGCTTTGAATGGAAAGAACACGAATTGGAAGCTAATCTGACTGGAATGATTCTGTTCTTTGACACATTTACCTTAGTTACATCATAACACATGATTATATGGTGGGTATTTGTCGAAAGAATAGGTAGATCTGGAAAAAATCATGGATTCGGGACTTAAACTTTAAATGAGCTTCGAATGGAAAGAACATGAATTGGAAGCTATTGTGACCAGAACTATGCCATTCTTCGATACATTTACCTTGGTGACATCATAACACGTGAGTATGTGGTGGGTATTTGTCAAAAAAATGGGTAGATCCGCAGAAAATAGCGGATTAGGGACCTAAGCTTCAAATAAGCTTTGAATGGAAAGAACACGAATTGGAAGCTAATCTGACTGGAACGATGCCGTTCTTCGACACATTTACCTTCGTAACATCATAGTACGTGAGTATGTGGTGGGTATTTGTCGAAGAACGGGTAGAATTAGAGAAAATTGCGGATTCCGGACTTAAGCTTCAAATGAGCTTTAAATGGAAAGAACACGAATTGGAAGCTATTCTGACTGGAATGATGCCATTCTTCGACACATTTACCTTAGTTACATCATAACACATGAGTATATGGTGGGTATTTTTCGAAAGAATAGGTAGATCTGGAAAAAATCACGGATTCGGGACTTAAGCTTTAAATGAGGTTCGAATGGAAAGAACATGAATTGGAAGCTATTCTGACCAGAACTATGCCATTCTTCGACACATTTACCTTGGTTACATCATAACACGTGAGTATGTGGTGGGTATTTGTCGAAACAATGGGTAGATCTGCAGAAAATAGCGGATTAGGGACCTAAGCTTCAAATAAGCTTTGAATGGAAAGAACCCGAATTGGAAGCTAATCTGACTGGAATGATTATGTTCTTTGACACATTTACCTTAGTTACATCATAACACATGATTATATGGTGGGTATTTGTCAAAGGACCAGGTAGATCCGGAGAAAATCACGGATTCAGGACTTAAGCTTTAAATGAGCTTCGAATGGAAAGAACACAAATTCGAAACTATTGTGACCAGAACTATGCCATTCTTCGACATATTTACCTTGGTTAAATCATAACACATGAGTATGTGGTGGGTATTTGTCAAAAAAACGGGTAGATCTGCAGAAAATAGCGGATTGGGGACCTAAGCTTCAAATGAGCTTCGAATGGAAAGAACACGAATTGGAAGCTATTCTGACTGGAACGATGCTCTTCTTCGACACATTTACCTTGATTACATCATAATATGTAAGTATGTGGTGGGTATTTGTCGAAAGAACAAGTACATCTGGAGAAAATCGCGGATTCAGGATTTAAGCTTCAAATGAGCTTCGAATGGAAAGAACACGAATTGGAAGCTATTCTGACCGGAACTATGCCGTTCTTCTACCCATTTACCTTGCTACATCATAATACGTGAGTTTGTGGTGGGTGTTTGTTGAATGAATGGGTAGATCTGGAGAAAATTGTGGATTCGGGACTTAAGCTTTAAATGAGCTTCAAATGGAACGAAAATAAATTAGAATCTATTATGACTGGAACGATGTTGTTCTTCGACATATTTACCTTGGTTACATCATAATATATGAGTATGTGGGTAGTTGTCTAAAGAACGAGTAGATCTGGAGAAAATCGCGGATTCGGGACTTAAGCTTCAAATTAGCTTCGAATGGAATGAAAACAAATTGGAAACTATTATGATCGGAACGATGCCATTCTTTGACACATTTACCTTGAGTACATCATAATATGTGAGTATGTGATGGGTATTTGTCGAAATAATGGTTAGATCTGGAGAAAATCGCGGATAAGGACTTAAGCTTCAAATGAGCATAGAATTAAAAGAACACGAATTGAAAGCTATTCTGACCAGGACGATGCCGTTCTTCGACACATTTACCTTGGCTACATAATAATACGTGGGTATGTGGTGGGTATTTGTCGAAAAATAGGTAGAATTGGAGAAAATTGTGGATTCGGGACATAAGCTTCAAATGAGCTTTAAATGGAAAGAACACGAATTGGAAGCTATTCTGACTTGTAGGATGCCATTCTTCGACACATTTACCTTAGTTACATCATAACACATGAGTATATGGTGGGTATTTGTCGAAAGAATAGGTAGATCTGGAAAAAATCACGGATTCGGGACTTAAGCTTTAAATGAGTTTCGAATGGAAAGAACATGAATTGGAAGCTATTGTGACTAGAACTATGCCATTCTTCGACACATTTACCTTTGTTACATCATAACACATGAGTATGTGGTGGGTATTTGTCGAAACAATGGGTAGATCTGCAGAAAATAGCGGATTAGGGACCTAAGCTTCAAATAAGCTTTGAATGGAAAGAACACGAATTAGAAGCTAATCTGACTGGAACGATTCTGTTCTTTGACACATTTACCTTAGTTACATCATAGTACGTGAGTATGTGGTGGGTATTTGTCGAAGAACGGGTAGAATTAGAGAAAATTGCGGATTTGGGACTTAAGCTTCAAATGAGCTTTAAATGGAAAGAACACGAATTGGAAGCTATTCTGATCGGAATGATGCCATTCTTCGACAAATTTACCTTAGTTACATCATAACACATGAGTATATGGTGGGTATTTTTCGAAAGAATAGGTAGATCTGGAAAAAATCACGGATTCGGGACTTAAGCTTTAAATGAGGTTCGAATGGAAAGAACATGAATTGGAAGCTATTCTGACCAGAACTATGTCATTCTTCGACACATTTACCTTGGTTACATCATAACACGTGAGTATGTGGTGGGTATTTGTCGAAACAATGGGTAGATCTGCAGAAAATAGCGGATTAGGGACCTAAGCTTCAAATAAGCTTTGAATGGAAAGAACACGAATTGGAAGCTAATCTGACTGGAATGATTCTGTTCTTTGACACATTTACCTTAGTTACATCGTAACACATGATTATATGGTGGGTATTTGTCGAAAGAATAGGTAGATCTGGAAAAAATCATGGATTCGGGACTTAAGCTTTAAATGAGCTTCGAACTGAAAGAACATGAATTGGAAGCTATTGTGACCAGAACTATGCCATTCTTCGATACATTTACCTTGGTGACATCATAACACGTGAGTATGTGGTGGGTATTTGTCAAAAAAATGGGTAGATCCGCAGAAAATAGCGGATTAGGGACCTAAGCTTCATATAAGCTTTGAATGGAAAGAACACGAATTGGAAGCTAATCTGACTGGAACGATGCCGTTCTTCGACACATTTACCTTCGTTACATCATAGTACGTGAGTATGTGGTGGGTATTTGTCGAAGAACGGGTAGAATTAGAGAAAATTGCGGATTCGGGACTTAAGCTTCAAATGAGCTTTAAATGGAAAGAACACGAATTGGAAGCTATTCTGACCGGAATGATGCCATTCTTCGACACATTTACCTTAGTTACATCATAACACATGAGTATATGGTGGGTATTTTTCGAAAGAATAGGTAGATCTGGAAAAAATCACGGATTCGGGACTTAAGCTTTAAATGAGGTTCGAATGGAAAGAACATGAATTCGAAGCTATTCTGACCAGAACTATGCCATTCTTCGACACATTTACCTTGATTACATCATAACACGTGAGTATGTGGTGGGTATTTGTCGAAACAATGGGTAGATCTGCAGAAAATAGCGGATTAGGGACCTAAGCTTCAAATAAGCTTTGAATGGAAAGAACACGAATTGGAAGCTAATCTGACTGGAATGATTATGTTCTTTGACACATTTACCTTAGTTACATCATAACACATGATTATATGGTGGGTATTTGTCAAAGGACCAGGTAGATCCGGAGAAAATCACGGATTCAGGACTTAAGCTTTAAATGAGCTTCGAATGGAAAGAACACAAATTCGAAACTATTGTGACCAGAACTATGCCATTCTTCGACATATTTACCTTGGTTAAATCATAACACATGAGTATGTGGTGGGTATTTGTCGAAAAAACGGGTAGATCTGCAGAAAATGGCGGATTGGGGACCTAAGCTTCAAATGAGCTTCGAATGGAAAGAACACGAATTGGAAGCTATTCTGACTGGAACGATGCTCTTCTTCGACACATTTACCTTGATTACATCATAATATGTAAGTATGTGGTGGGTATTTGTCGAAAGAACAAGTACATCTGGAGAAAATCGCGGATTCAGGATTTAAGCTTCAAATGAGCTTCGAATGGAAAGAACACGAATTGGAAGCTATTCTGACCGGAACTATGCCGTTCTTCTACCCATTTACCTTGCTACATCATAATACGTGAGTTTGTGGTGGGTGTTTGTTGAATGAATGGGTAGATCTGGAGAAAATTGTGGATTCGGGACTTAAGCTTTAAATGAGCTTCAAATGGAACGAAAATAAATTAGAATCTATTATGACTGGAACGATGTTGTTCTTCGACATATTTACCTTGGTTACATCATAATATATGAGTATGTGGGTAGTTGTCTAAAGAACGAGTAGATCTGGAGAAAATCGCGGATTCGGGACTTAAGCTTCAAATTAGCTTCGAATGGAATGAAAACAAATTGGAAACTATTATGATCGGAACGATGCCATTCTTTGACACATTTACCTTGAGTACATCATAATATGTGAGTATGTGATGGGTATTTGTCGAAATAATGGTTAGATCTGGAGAAAATCGCGGATAAGGACTTAAGCTTCAAATGAGCATAGAATTAAAAGAACACGAATTGAAAGCTATTCTGACCAGGACGATGCCGTTCTTCGACACATTTACCTTGGCTACATAATAATACGTGGGTATGTGGTGGGTATTTGTCGAAAAATAGGTAGAATTGGAGAAAATTGTGGATTCGGGACATAAGCTTCAAATGAGCTTTAAATGGAAAGAACACGAATTGGAAGCTATTCTGACTGGAATGATGCCATTCTTCGACACATTTACCTTAGTTACATCATAACACATGAGTATATGGTGGGTATTTGTCGAAAGAATAGGTAGATCTGGAAAAAATCACGGATTCGGGACTTAAGCTTTAAATGAGTTTCGAATGGAAAGAACATGAATTGGAAGCTATTGTGACTAGAACTATGCCATTCTTCGACACATTTACCTTTGTTACATCATA
The DNA here is from genome assembly GCA_033398695.1 of Orobanche coerulescens. Taxonomy (NCBI): domain Eukaryota; kingdom Viridiplantae; phylum Streptophyta; class Magnoliopsida; order Lamiales; family Orobanchaceae; genus Orobanche; species Orobanche coerulescens. The sequence goes on from CM065814.1 coordinate 47,871,724, forward strand.
ACACGTGAGTATGTGGTGGGTATTTGTCGAAACAATGGGTAGATCTGCAGAAAATAGCGGATTAGGGACCTAAGCTTCAAATAAGCTTTGAATGGAAAGAACACGAATTAGAAGCTAATCTGACTGGAACGATTCTGTTCTTTGACACATTTACCTTAGTTACATCATAGTACGTGAGTATGTGGTGGGTATTTGTCGAAGAACGGGTAGAATTAGAGAAAATTGCGGATTTGGGACTTAAGCTTCAAATGAGCTTTAAATGGAAAGAACACGAATTGGAAGCTATTCTGACCGGAATGATGCCATTCTTCGACAAATTTACCTTAGTTACATCATAACACATGAGTATATGGTGGGTATTTTTCGAAAGAATAGGTAGATCTGGAAAAAATCACGGATTCGGGACTTAAGCTTTAAATGAGGTTCGAATGGAAAGAACATGAATTGGAAGCTATTCTGACCAGAACTATGTCATTCTTCGACACATTTACCTTGGTTACATCATAACACGTGAGTATGTGGTGGGTATTTGTCGAAACAATGGGTAGATCTGCAGAAAATAGCGGATTAGGGACCTAAGCTTCAAATAAGCTTTGAATGGAAAGAACACGAATTGGAAGCTAATCTGACTGGAATGATTCTGTTCTTTGACACATTTACCTTAGTTACATCATAACACATGATTATATGGTGGGTATTTGTCGAAAGAATAGGTAGATCTGGAAAAAATCATGGATTCGGGACTTAAGCTTTAAATGAGCTTCGAACTGAAAGAACATGAATTGGAAGCTATTGTGACCAGAACTATGCCATTCTTCGATACATTTACCTTGGTGACATCATAACACGTGAGTATGTGGTGGGTATTTGTCAAAAAAATGGGTAGATCCGCAGAAAATAGCGGATTAGGGACCTAAGCTTCATATAAGCTTTGAATGGAAAGAACACGAATTGGAAGCTAATCTGACTGGAACGATGCCGTTCTTCGACACATTTACCTTCGTTACATCATAGTACGTGAGTATGTGGTGGGTATTTGTCGAAGAACGGGTAGAATTAGAGAAAATTGCGGATTCGGGACTTAAGCTTCAAATGAGCTTTAAATGGAAAGAACACGAATTGGAAGCTATTCTGACCGGAATGATGCCATTCTTCGACACATTTACCTTAGTTACATCATAACACATGAGTATATGGTGGGTATTTTTCGAAAGAATAGGTAGATCTGGAAAAAATCACGGATTCGGGACTTAAGCTTTAAATGAGGTTCGAATGGAAAGAACATGAATTCGAAGCTATTCTGACCAGAACTATGCCATTCTTCGACACATTTACCTTGATTACATCATAACACGTGAGTATGTGGTGGGTATTTGTCGAAACAATGGGTAGATCTGCAGAAAATAGCGGATTAGGGACCTAAGCTTCAAATAAGCTTTGAATGGAAAGAACACGAATTGGAAGCTAATCTGACTGGAATGATTATGTTCTTTGACACATTTACCTTAGTTACATCATAACACATGATTATATGGTGGGTATTTGTCAAAGGAACAGGTAGATCCGGAGAAAATCACGGATTCAAGACTTAAGCTTTAAATGAGCTTCGAATGGAAAGAACACAAATTCGAAACTATTGTGACCAGAACTATGCCATTCTTCGACATATTTACCTTGGTTAAATCATAACACATGAGTATGTGGTGGGTATTTGTCGAAAAAACGGGTAGATCTGCAGAAAATGGCGGATTGGGGACCTAAGCTTCAAATGAGCTTCGAATGGAAAGAACACGAATTGGAAGCTATTCTAACTGGAACGATGCTCTTCTTCGACACATTTACCTTGATTACATCATAATATGTAAGTATGTGGTGGGTATTTGTTGAAAGAACGAGTACATCTGGAGAAAATCGCGGATTCAGGATTTAAGCTTCAAATGAGCTTCGAATGGAAAGAACACGAATTGGAAGCTATTCTGACCGGAACTATGCCGTTCTTCTACCCATTTACCTTGCTACATCATAATACGTGAGTTTGTGGTGGGTGTTTGTTGAATGAATGGGTAGATCTGGAGAAAATTGTGGATTCGGGACTTAAGCTTTAAATGAGCTTCAAATGAAACGAAAATAAATTAGAATCTATTATGACTGGAATGATGTTGTTCTTCGACATATTTACCTTGGTTACATTATAATATATGAGTATGTGGGTAGTTGTCTAAAGAACGAGTAGATCTGGAGAAAATCGCGGATTCGGGACTTAAGCTTCAAACTAGCTTCGAATGGAATGAAAACAAATTGGAAACTATTATGATCGGAACTGTAATGTCCGTGTATTTTAGTATTCGTGTGTGTGTTGTTTCGGACGTATTTAGTTGAGAACTTATTCGTAATTTCCATGTTGAATTATGGTTATTTGGAACCGTGTGTTTTGACGATCGGAATTGGAATGTTTATGGTTGGTAATTGTCAAGTTTTGTGATTTCCGGAGTATGTTTGTTTTGGATGGAATGTAGAAGTGGTGACTCGAGAGTTATGGCCGTAAGATATGAATGTATTACCAAAAGGGTGTTAATAGAATAAGAGTAGATATTTCCGAATTGTGATTTACACAAGGTCTGAATTCGATCGATCACCATAAATTCTACAAAAATCCAAAAATTATAAAATTTTACAGGATTGTAGAGAATTGAGTTAGCTTTCCAATGGTTCAAACGGTGAGGCAATCGGAGTCCGGACGAAGGAGTTATGGTCGAAATAGCGGACCCTGGTGCAGTGACACGGCCGTGTCATTTGACGCGGGCGTGTCGAGCTAGCAAAACGTTCTGGATGGGTGACACGACCCCTGACTCGACCGTGTCATTTGACACGACCGGAAGTGCAGAAATGCTGAAAAACCAATTTCGGGAGCTATATATATCCTTTGGTCGATTTTTTGGGCATTCTAGCACCTTCCCTTCATCCTCCACCTAGAATCCTCCATCTTAAACTCCAAAAACAAGCCATAAACATGTTCCAAACACTATAGAATCAAGATATCAAGTTCATTATTGAAGAATTATCCATCTCTTGGTTGAATTAAGGTATGTGGTTGAAGTTCTTCAAGTTATTTGAAAGAATTTTGGGGTTTGTTGGGAATTCTTGATTCAAGTTTGTTTTGGATTTGGATTATCTTAGATTATGATATTGTAATCATGTTCCTTTGCTTTCCCTCAAAGTTTATGGATTAAATTTCGAGTTTTTAATCCGTTCTTGGGATCTACCTTTGTCGCCTCCGTAGTGTTCGATTAAATGTCTCTAAGGGTAGGACTTAGGGTGAATTCTTCCATTTCCGTGGTGTTGTGTTTTGATTCGGTATTACGATGTGTTAGGATCAAATCGTTGAAGGAAATTCGGACCGTACATTCATCCGTTCGCCGTTTCTCGTGTCGTTCAAATTGAGGCAAGTACTTTGATTGTGTTTAATGTACTTCGTGTGAATATGTAAAAATATGATTTGTGCCAATTTTTGATCGAGTGTGTGTGAGCCGAGTAAAACCAGTGAGGGTCCCCGGGGTCCTAGAGTGCGTTTCCCTACGGATCACTCGGTTGGGCTATACACCAGGGAGGGCCTGACGAGGTGTCTCTGGGGTGTGTATCTTGCTTGAGAGGTACAGGGCCAGTATAGCTCGGGAGGTTGTTTTGTGATGATAACTATGATGTGGTATTCCGGAATATCTGTGATGGCACTATGATTTTCTGTGGTTTTTGTTGATTATTCACTTGTTGTACATATTCTAGAATCATTGTACTTGCACCGGCTTCTTGCTGACCCCTTATGGGGTGGATATACTTTTGTGTATTCAGGTACAGGTCTAGTGGGAGGACTAGCACAGGACGGACACGAGCTCGGTGGGCAGCATTGATATCGTACATCATTTTGAGTTGGTGGTCGTATGGTCATGGCCAAAGTTGTGTTTTAGTTTTGTACTCGCGCGGGTACTGTCCGGTGTTGTATGTCATGTCATTATTAATGGTTAATGATGTTGTTGTATTCCAGTTGTGAACGGTTGTATTGGTTATGTTCCCACGGGATGATATGTTGTTTGGGATTGTGATGTGTGTCATGTTAAAATTGAAGTTGGTTTTGATTGTATGAACGTTTATGTTTGTTGTATTTAATGTGTTTTATTTGGGTCTAAGCACAGTAGGTTCTACAAAAAGGATCTACGGCCAGAATATTCCCGTAAATCACGGGGATGTTACGAATATGGTATCGAGCCTAGGTTTATGGATACCTAGCCGTCAGTGTTTCGGGTCCATTAAATTTAGTCGCTTGTTGTCTACGATATCATTGGCATGCTACCACCCCGTGTCAGCTCGTGGCCGAAGACTCTTCGGATGTTGGTTGTTTCTTCCTTCGGAAATAATTACCTTAATATTGTGCAATCTATTATTGTAATCGTTTCCTTGTTGAACCATTCTTATTCTTCAGTATGCCGAGAGGTAGAGCTTTCCGTCAACGCGGTCGTGGTCGAGGCCGTGGCAGAGTAGTAGTGTCCGAGTCCGAGAGGTCCGTTTCAGAATCGGCATCTCGTTCTGCGACTAGGTCGGACCCGATCCCTTCGGGAGGTTCAGATGGAGGCTCGGAGGCCGAAGTGCCTAACGTTCTTCAACAAGTTGTAACACAAGTGCCCCAACCGCACAAGTGGTGCGTAATATTAATCTTGGCGTAACGGTTGAGGATCGATGGCTTCAAGAAGTTATGAAAATGAACCCTCCCAGATTCGATGGTTCCGGTGATACAAACAATTGGGATCATTGGTTAGTTGAGCTGGAGAAGATCTTTGACGGTATTGGTTGTCCTGAAGCCAAGAGAGTCCCGATTGCTCAATATCTGACAGTTGATGACGCTTGGACCGGTGGCGGCGGTTAAGCCCAAGGACCGTGAGGTCACTTGGGAAGAATTTAAAGAATTAATGGAAGCTCAATATTGCCCAATACGTACAGCTTAGCAAGAGTCGTGAGTTCTTCAGAGCTCAACCCGAAGATATTCCTATTTCTGAAGCAATCAAGACATACAACAAGCAGTTAGTGTATGTCCAAGATCGGGTTAAGGATGAGATAGACAAAATACTTCATTTCGATGCAAGGATGAAACCGGAGGTCCGAAAGTATATGGCGGGCCTTGGGTGTACTACTTTGAGAGAATATCAGGATAGAGCACTTGCTTACGAAATGGTGTCGCCTGGTTCCATAGCTTTGAGCTCGAAGAAACCAAAATTTTCTCGGTAGTTTCCGAGGCGAGTGGATCGCGTAGGCCTCAATCTTCTATGCAATCTGTCGGTTCCCCTCAGCCTAGTGGAGGAGTGCTGAGAGTTTGTTTTAATTGTGGAAATCCGGGACATGTCAGTTCTCGTTGCACTTCTCGCCCCATTGATTGTTTTAAGTGTGGGAAGCAGGGTCATCGCGCATTATATTGTGAGTCAGTGGGCAAAATCTTCTCTAAACAGTCCCCTACTCCGGCTGGCACAGTTACGGGTCAGCCAACTCCGAGTGTTGGACGTGGCAGTGGCAGAGGTAAAACCGAGCATAAGGATGCATCTAGCATTGGATCAGCCCCACCCCGATTGTATGAGATGAGGCGGACTGATGACGTAGGGACCGCCACTACGTCAGGTATTGTTTATATTTCGATGCACCCGGTAGATGTATTGTTTGATTCTGGAGCTACTCATTCTTTTATATCATTATATTGTGTGAATCGTTTGGGCCTAGACGGTCTCTCTTCATGTGAACCTTTTATTGTTGGGCTGCCAAGTGGGGAAAGGATAGTTGGGGATCAAGAGATTGCCAATTGTCCCGTAACCATTGGCAGTAAAGATTGGTCATCCGATTTGATTGTGATCGATATGATGGGAGAGGATTTAATCCTCGGTGATGATTGGTTAAATCGGCATGGAGCGATAGTAGATTATCGTCGGAAAATAATTTCGATAGTCGCGCCGGATGGTACTGAACACGTTTTTGAAGGGCAAAAACCTGGTACTTCTGGGAAGATTATTCGAGCCATGAAGGCGATGAAATTATTGCGACAAGGTTGTACCAGTTATTGGTGTTATGCGTTGAAGTCGGAAGTTTGCGGGGTACAGTTATCCTCTGTTCCAGTTGTGAATGAATTTCCAGACGTATTTCCGGATGATTTGCCGTGATTGCCACCACATCGTGAAGTGGAGTTCGTCATCGAACTAGAGCCCAATGCGGCGCCAATATCCAAGGCACCGTACAGAATGGCCCCGTCGGAAATGCTAGAATTGAAGAAACAATTGGGTGAATTGTTGGACAAAGGTTATATTCGGCCTAGTGTGTCTCCATGGGGTGCACCGGTATTGTTTGTACGAAAGAAAGATGGGTCCTTACGGCTATGTATTGACTATCGTGAGTTGAATAAACTCACTATTAAGAACAAGTATCCGTTGCCAAGAATCGATGATCTATTTGATCAATTACAAGGGGCTACGGTTTTCTCCAAGATTGATTTGAGGTCAGGATATTACCAACTGCGAATTCGAGATTCGGATATCCCCAGGTTAGAATTTCGAACGAGGTATGGGCATTACGAATTCGTAGTTATGCCATTCGGTTTAACAAATGCTCCGGCGGCCTTTATGCAGCTTATGAACAAAACTTTTATCGAATATCTCGATAAATTTGTAGTGGTGTTTATCGACGATATATTAATCTATTCCAAAAGTGAGACGGAGCATGCCGAACACTTGAGAATCGCGTTGAGTATTTTGAGGGCTGATAAGCTTTATGCTAAATTTTCTAAGTGCGAGTTCTGGCTTAGAGAAGTTTCTTTTATGGGACACATCATCTCAGCCGATGGTATTCGAGTAGACCCTCAAAAGGTTGAAGCAGTCTTAGCTTGGGAGCCCCCACGGAATGTTAAGGAAGTTCGGAGTTTTCTAGGATTAGCGGGCTATTATCGTCGATTTGTCGAAGGATTCTCGAAAATTGCTCGACCGCTCACCCTATTATTGCAGAAGACACAGAAATTTGAGTGGAGTGATGAGTGTCAGAAGAGTTTTGACGAGTTGAAAAAGCGGTTGACTACGTCTCCGATCCTAGCCTTACCACAAGGAACGGAAGGTTTCGTTATTTATAGTGATGCTTCTAAACAAGGATTGGGATGTGTATTGATGCAAAATGAGAGAGTAGTGGCTTATGCGTCTCGACAATTAAAGCCATACGAGATGAATTATCCTACTCATGATCTTGAGTTAGCCGCTGTGGTGTTTGCGTTGAAAATTTGGAGACATTACTTGTATGGTTCTTCTTGTCGAGTGTATACGGATCATAAGAGCTTGAAGTACATATTTACACAGAAGGAGCTAAATATGCGTCAGCGGCGATGGTTGGAACTGCTTAAAGATTATGATATTGACATTCTATACCATCCAGGTAAAGCGAATGTCGTTTCCGATGCGTTAAGCCGCAAGTCAGTCGTGCTGCAGAAGTTGGAACTACTTACCATTCAACCGAAGCTTAGACGAGAGTTGATTGATATGGAAATTGAAGTTTGGCCTCACAGAACTCAAGGACAGTTGCGTTTCCTTGAGATTACGTCCTCCGTGATGGAAGATATTAAGTCCAAACAATTAGATGATCTCTCAATTGTGCAGCTTCGGGAAGACAGTGTTAGAGGAAAAGCTCCTGGATTCTTAATCGATGAAGACGGAGTTCTTCGATTCCGAGGTAGAACTTGTGTACCTAATCGGGATGATCTCAAACAGGCAGGAGACCATGTGTTGTTGAAAGTATCGCCGACTCGTGGAGTTCTTCGGTTTGGTAAGAAGGGGAAGCTTAGTCCTCGTTATATTGGCCCCTTCGAGATCCTGGACAAGGTAAGCGATGTAGCTTATCGACTAGCGTTGCCTCCAACTCTTAGCCATGCTCATGATGTATTCCATGTTTCGCAACTACGCAAGTATGTTCCCGATCCCAACCATGTTATTGACTATCAAGAGATTGAAGTCAATGAAGATGTTACGTATGAAGAACAACCGGTAACCATACTAGAGCAACGAGTGAAACAATTGCGACGGAAAGTGATTCCGTTAGTAAAGGTCCAATGGTCTAAGCATGGAATTGAGGAGGCCACGTGGGAGACCGAGGATAGTATGCGTGCCCGATACCCCGAACTTTTTGTATCTTAAGTTTCGGGACGAAACTTCTTTTTAGGGGGTAAGGGTGTAATGTCCGTGTATTTTAGTATTCGTGTGTGTGTTGTTTCGGACGTATTTAGTTGAGAATTTATTCGTAATTTCCATGTTGAATTATGGTTATTTGGAACCGTGTGTTTTGACGATCGGAATTGGAATGTTTATGGTTGGTAATTGTCAAGTTTTGTGATTTCCGGAGTATGTTTGTTTTGGACGGAATGTAGAAGTGGTGGCTCGAGAGTTATGGCCGTAAGATATGAATGTATTACCAAAAGGGTGTTAATAGAATAAGAGTAGATATTTCCGAATTGTGATTTACACAAGGTCTGAATTCGATCGATCACCATAAATTCTACAAAAATCCAAAAATTATAAAATTCTACAGGATTGTAGAGAATTGAGTTAGCTTTCCAATGGTTCAAACGGTGAGGCAATCGGAGTCCGGACGAAGGAGTTATGGTCGAAATAGCGGACCCTGGTGCAGTGACACGCCCGTGTCATTTGACGCGGGCGTGTCGAGCTATTACGGTTAAGCAAAAACGTTCTGGATGGGTGACACGACCCCTGACTCGACCGTGTCATTTGACACGACCGGAAGTGCAGAAATTCTGAAAAACCCATTTCGGGAGCTATATATATCCTTTGGTCGATTTTTTGGGCATTCTAGCACCTTCCCTTCATCCTCCACCTAGAATCCTCCATCTTAAACTCCAAAATCAAGCCATAAACATATTCCAAACACTATAGAATCAAGATATCAAGTTCATTATTGAAGAATTATCCATCTCTTGGTTGAATTAAGGTATGTGGTTGAAGTTCTTCAAGTTATTTGAAAGAATTTTGGGGTTTGTTGGGAATTCTTGATTCAAGTTTGTTTTTGATTTGGATTATGTTAGATTATGATATTGTAATCATGTTCCTTTGTTTTCCCTCAAAGTTTATGGATTAAATTTCGAGTTTTTAATCCGTTCTTGGGATCTACCTTTGTCGTCTCCGTAGTGTTCGATTAAATGTCTCTAAGGGTAGGACTTAGGGTGAATTCTTCCATTTCCGTGGTGTTGTGTTTTGATTCGGTATTACGATGTGTTAGGATCAAATCGTTGAAGGAAATTCGGACCGTACATTCATCCGTTCGCCGTTTCTCGTGTCGTTCAAATTGAGGCAAGTACTTTGATTGTGTTTAATGTACTTCGTGTGAATATGTAAAAATATGATTTGTGCCAATTTTTGATCGAGTGTGTGTGAGCCGAGTAAAACCAGTGAGGGTCCCCTGGGGTCCGGTAGGCTGCGTTTCCCTACGGATCACTCGGTTGGGCTATACACCAGGGAGGGCCTGACGAGGTGTCTCTGGGGTGTGTATCTTGCTTGAGAGGTACAGGGCCAGTATAGCTCGGGAGGTTGTTTTGTGATGATAACTATGATGTGGTATTCCGGAATATCTGTGATGGCACTATGATTTTCTGTGGTTTTTGTTGATTATTCACTTGTTGTACATATTCTAGAATCATTGTACTTGCACCGGCTTCTTGCCGAATTCCCTCGGGTGGATATACTTTGTGTATTCAGTACAGTCCAGTGGGAGGACTAGCACAGGACGGACACGAGCTCGGTGGGCAGCATTGATAGCGTACATCCTTTTGAGTTGGTGGTCGTATGGTCATGGCCAAAGTCGGGTTGTAGTTTTGTACTCGCGCGGGTACTGTCCGGTGTTGTATGTCATGTCATTATTAATGGTTAATGATGTTGTTGTATTCCAGTTGTGAACGGTTGTATTGGTTATGTTCCCACGGGATGATATGTTGTTTGGTATTGTGATGTGTGTCATGTTAAAATTGAAGTTGGTTTTGATTGTATGAACGTTTATGTTTGTTGTATTTAATGTGTTTTATTTGGGTCTAAGCCTGGTAGGTTCTACAAAAAGGATCTACGGCGCTGTAATATTCCTGTAAATCACGGGGATGTTACAGAATATGGTATCAGAGCCTAGGTTTATGGATACCTAGGCTGTCGGTGTTTTGGGTCTGTTAAATTTAGTCAGTTGTTGTCTACGATATCATTGGCATGCTACCACCCCGTGTTGCCTGTGCTGGAAGACTCTTCGGATGTTGGTTGTTTCTTCCCTTCGGAAATAATTACCTTAATATTGTGCAATCTATTATTGTAATCGTTTCCTTGTTGAACCATTCTTATTCTTCAGTATGCCGAGAGGTAGAGCTTTCCGTCAACGCGGTCGTGGTCGAGGCCGTGGCAGAGTAGTAGTGTCCGAGTCCGAGAGGTCCGTTTCAGAATCGGCATCTCGTTCTGCGACTAGGTCGGACCTGATCCCTTCGGGAGGTTCAGATGGAGGCTCGGAGGCCGAAGTGCCTAACGTTCTTCAACAAGTTGTAACACAAGTGCCCCAACTGGCACAAGTGGTGCAGAATATTAATACTGGCAGAACGGTTGAGGATCGATGGCTTCAAGAAGTTATGAAAATGAACCCTCCCAGATTCGATGGTTCCGGTGATACGAACAATTGGGATCATTGGTTAGTTGAGCTGGAGAAGATCTTTGACGGTATTGGTTGTCCTGAAGCCAAGAGAGTCCCGATTGCTCAATATCTGACAGTTGATGACGCTTCGGACTGGTGGCGAGCGGTTAAGCCCAAGGACCGTGAGGTCACTTGGGAAGAATTTAAAGAATTAATGGAAGCTCAATATTGCCCAGCGCCGGTACAGTTAGCAAGAGTCAGTGAGTTCTTCAGAGCTCAACCCGAAGATATTCCTATTTTTGAAGCAATCAAGACATACAACAAGCAGTTAGTGTATGTCCAAGATCGGGTTAAGGATGAGATAGACAAAATACTTCATTTCGAAGCAAGGATGAAACCGGAGGTCCGAAAGTATATGGCGGGCCTTGGGTGTACTACTTTGAGAGAATATCAGGATAGAGCACTTGCTTACGAAATGGTGTCAGTTCTGGTTCCAGCAGTTTTGAGCTCGAAGAAACCAAAATTTTCTGGTAGTTTCCGAGGCAGTGGATCGCGTAGGCCTCAATCTTCTATGCAATCTTCTGTCGGTTCCCCTCAGCCTAGTGGAGGAGTGCTGAGAGTTTGTTTTAATTGTGGAAATCCGGGACATGTCAGTTCTCGTTGCACTTCTCGCCCCATTGATTGTTTTAAGTGTGGAAGCAGGGTCATCGCGCATTATATTGTGAGTCGGTGGGCAAAATCTTCTAAACAAATCCCTACTCCTACTGGCACAAGATGGGTCAGCCAACTCCGAGTGTTGGACGTGGCGGTGGCAGGTAAAACCGAGCATAAGGATGCATCTAGCATTGGATCAGCCCCACCCCGATTGTATGAGATGAGGCGGACCGATGACGTAGGGACCGCCACTACGTCTGTATTGTTTATATTTCGATGCACCCGGTAGATGTATTGTTTGATTCTCGAGCTACTCATTCTTTTATATCATTATATTGTGTGAATCGTTTGGGCCTAGACGGTCTCTCTTCATGTGAACCTTTATTGTTGGGCTGCCAAGTGGGGAAAGGATAGTTGGGGATCAAGAGATTGCCAATTGTCCCGTAACCATTGGCAGTAAAGATTGGTCATCCGATTTGATTGTGATCGATATGATGGGAGAGGATTTAATCCTCGGTGATGATTGGTTAAATCGGCATGGAGCGATAGTAGATTATCGTCGGAAAATAATTTCGATAGTCGCGCCGGATGGTACTGAACACGTTTTTGAAGGGCAAAAACCTGGTACTTCTGGGAAGATTATTCGAGCCATGAAGGCGATGAAATTATTGCGACAAGGTTGTACCAGTTATTGGTGTTATGCGTTGAAGTCGGAAGTTTGCGGGGTACAGTTATCCTCTGTTCCAGTTGTGAATGAATTTCCAGACGTATTTCCGGATGATTTGCCGGGATTGCCACCACATCGTGAAGTGGAGTTCGTCATCGAACTAGAGCCCAATGCGGCGCCAATATCCAAGGCACCGTACAGAATGGCCCCGTCGGAAATGCTAGAATTGAAGAAACAATTGGGTGAATTGTTGGACAAAGGTTATATTCGGCCTAGTGTGTCTCCATGGGGTGCACCGGTATTGTTTGTACGAAAGAAAGATGGGTCCTTACGGCTATGTATTGACTATCGTGAGTTGAATAAACTCACTATTAAGAACAAGTATCCGTTGCCAAGAATCGATGATCTATTTGATCAATTACAAGGGGCTACGGTTTTCTCCAAGATTGATTTGAGGTCAGGATATTACCAATCGCGAATTCGAGATTCGGATATCCCTGTGTCAAAGATTTCAACGAGGTATGGGCATTACGAATTCGTAGTTATGCCATTCAGTTTAACAAATGCTCCGGCGGCCTTTATGCAGCTTATGAACAAAACTTTTATCGAATATCTCGATAAATTTGTAGTGGTGTTTATCGACGATATATTAATCTATTCCAAAAGTGAGACGGAGCATGCCGAACACTTGAGAATCGCGTTGAGTATTTTGAGGGCTGATAAGCTTTATGCTAAATTTTCTAAGTGCGAGTTTTGGCTTAGAGAAGTTTCTTTTATGGGACACATCATCTCAGCCGATGGTATTCGAGTAGACCCTCAAAAGGTTGAAGCAGTCTTAGCTTGGGAGCCCCCACGGAATGTTAAGGAAGTTCGGAGTTTTCTAGGATTAGCGGGCTATTATCGTCGATTTGTCGAAGGATTCTCGAAAATTGCTCGACCGCTCACCCTATTATTGCAGAAGACACAGAAATTTGAGTGGAGTGATGAGTGTCAGAAGAGTTTTGACGAGTTGAAAAAGCGGTTGACTACGTCTCCGATCCTAGCCTTACCACAAGGAACGGAAGGTTTCGTTATTTATAGTGATGCTTCTAAACAAGGATTGGGATGTGTATTGATGCAAAATGAGAGAGTAGTGGCTTATGCGTCTCGACAATTAAAGCCATACGAGATGAATTATCCTACTCATGATCTTGAGTTAGCCGCTGTGGTGTTTGCGTTGAAAATTTGGAGACATTACTTGTATGGTTCTTCTTGTCGAGTGTATACGGATCATAAGAGCTTGAAGTACATATTTACACGAAGGAGCTAAATATGCGTCGCCGCGATGGTTGGAACCGCTTAAAGATTATGATATTGACATTCTATACCATCCGTAAAGCGAATGTCGCTTCCGATGCGTTAAGCCGCAAGTCGATCGTGGCCGCAAGTTGGAAATACTTACCATTCAACCGAAGCTTAGACGAGAGTTGATTGATATGGAAATTGAAGTTTGGCCTCACAGAACTCAAGGACAGTTGCGTTTCCTTGAGATTACGTCCTCCGTGATGGAAGATATTAAGTCCAAACAATTAGATGATCTCTCAATTGTGCAGCTTCGGGAAGACAGTGTTAGAGGAAAAGCTCCTGGATTCTTAATCGATGAAGACGGAATTCTTCGATTCCGAGGTAGAACTTGTGTACCTAATCGGGATGATCTCAAACAGGCGGGAGACCATGTGTTGTTGAAAGTATCGCCGACTCGTGGAGTTCTCCGGTTTGGTAAGAAGGGGAAGCTTAGTCCTCGTTATATTGGCCCCTTCGAGATCCTGGACAAGGTAAGCGATGTAGCTTATCGACTAGCGTTGCCTCCAACGCTTAGCCATGTTCATGATGTATTCCATGTTTCGCAACTACGCAAGTATGTTCCCGATCCCAACCATGTTATTGACTATCAAGAGATTGAAGTCAATGAAGATGTTACGTATGAAGAACAACCGGTAACCATACTAGAGCAACGAGTGAAACAATTGCGACGGAAAGTGATTCCGTTAGTAAAGGTCCAATGGTCTAAGCATGGAATTGAGGAGGCCAGGTGGGAGACCGAGGATAGTATGCGTGCCCGATACCCCGAACTTTTTGTATCTTAAGTTTCGGGACGAAACTTCTTTTTAGGGGGTAAGGGTGTAATGTCCGTGTATTTTAGTATTCGTGTGTGTTGTTTCGGACGTATTTAGTTGAGAATTTATTCATAATTTCCATGTTGAATTATGGTTATTTGGAACCGTGTGTTTTGACGATCGGAATTGGAATGTTTATGGTTGGTAATTGTCAAGTTTTGTGATTTCCGGAGTATGTTTGTTTTGGATGGAATGTAGAAGTGGTGACTCGAGAGTTATGTCCGTAAGATATGAATGTATTACCAAAAGGGTGTTAATAGAATAAGAGTAGATATTTCCGAATTGTGATTTACACAAGGTCTGAATTCGATCGATCACCATAAATTCTACAAAAATCCAAAAATTATAAAATTTTACAGGATTGTAGAGAATTGAGTTAGCTTTTCAATGGTTCAAACGGTGAGGCAATCGGAGTCCGGACGAAGGAGTTATGGTCGAAATAGCGGACCCTGGTGCAGTGACACGGCCGTGTCATTTGACGCGGGCGTGTCGAGCTATTACGGTTAAGCAAAAACGTTCTGGATGGGTGACACGACCCCTGACTCGACCGTGTCATTTGACACGACCGGAAGTGCAGAAATGCTGAAAAACCCATTTCGGGAGCTATATATATCCTTTGGTCGATTTTTTGGGCATTCTAGCACCTTCCCTTCATCCTCCACCTAGAATCCTCCATCTTAAACTCCAAAATCAAGCCATAAACATGTTCCAAACACTATAGAATCAAGATATCAAGTTCATTATTGAAGAATTATCCATCTCTTGGTTGAATTAAGGTATGTGGTTGAAGTTCTTCAAGTTATTTGAAAGAATTTTGGGGTTTGTTGGGAATTCTTGATTCAAGTTTGTTTTGGATTTGGATTATGTTAGATTATGATATTGTAATCATGTTCCTTTGTTTTCCCTCAAAGTTTATGGATTAAATTTCGAGTTTTTAATCCGTTCTTGGGATCTACCTTTGTCGCCTCCGTAGTGTTCGATTAAATGTCTCTAAGGGTAGGACTTAGGGTGAATTCTTCCATTTCCGTGGTGTTGTGTTTTGATTCGGTATTACGATGTGTTAGGATCAAATCGTTGAAGGAAATTCGGACCGTACATTCATCCGTTCGCCGTTTCTCGTGTCGTTCAAATTGAGGCAAGTACTTTGATTGTGTTTAATGTACTTCGTGTGAATATGTAAAAATATGATTTGTGCCCATTTTTGATCGAGTGTGTGTGAGCCGAGTAAAACCAGTGAGGGTCCCCTGGGGTCCGGTAAGTTGCGTTTCCCTACAGATCACTCGGTTGGGCTATACACCAGGGAGGGCCTGACGAGGTGTCTCTGGGGTGTGTATCTTGCTTGAGAGGTACAGGGCCAGTATAGCTCGGGAGGTTGTTTTGTGATGATAACTATGATGTGGTATTCCGGAATATCTGTGATGGCACTATGATTTTCTGTGGTTTTTGTTGATTATTCACTTGTTGTACATATTCTAGAATCATTGTACTTGCACCGCTTGACCCCTTCTGGGGTGGATATACTTTTGTGTATTCAGGTACAGGTCCAGTGGGAGGACTAGCACAGGACGGACACGAGCTCGGTGGGCAGCATTGATATCGTACATCATTTTGAGTTGGTGGTCGTATGGTCATGGCCAAAGTCGTGTTTTAGTTTTGTACTCGCGCGGGTACTGTCCGGTGTTGTATGTCATGTCATTATTAATGGTTAATGATGTTGTTGTATTCCAGTTGTGAACGGTTGTGTTGTGTCAAGATTTAACACCTTCCGACTAGCGATCGCCTCCGAGGCCGAGCGACCAACTTACTGCCGAGCGGCCAAGGCAGATCTGCCGAGCAGCGACCAGGCGACCAAGCCTCAACCCAGCGGACCAGCTAAATCGGCCAAAGGAAGGTCCCAGGACAAGTCCCGGTACCGAGCGATCGACCTCAGATACGATCATCACTCGGCACTCGGCGACCGACTCCTGGCGATCGACTTATGGACGATCCCGGCATCCGCCGATCGACCCTTGGTGACCGACCAGTGCCGACCCTTCAGTGAATGGTCGAGAACGATCCTCGGATGATCAGCTAGAGACGATCGCCTCATGTCGGTCTCCACCGATGACCATCCAAAGGCAAAGGCCAAGTCTCAAAGCCGCCCCCACGTGCATCCCCAAAAGGCGCCGACAATCCTGTCTCCTACCTCACCTACCAAGATGGCCCAGACTGCGAAAGGAGTTGGCGGACAAGACATGTGACTACACCTGCACCTACGACAAGGTCCGCCGAAAGTAGCTAAGTGGGACCTCCCGTGGCGGTGCTTAGGACGCGTGCCGGATCCTCATTGACCGCACACCGCCACCACCAGAGCTTTGGACTTTGGCAAAGCGGCCACGTGCCCTTTAGGACGATCGCCCGTAACATTAAATGCCGAAAGGCGATCGCTCAATAGGGGACAGGGCCTCTCAGCCTCTATATATACAAGGCAGCCTTCACTTGTAAAGGGACCGAAACTCTTCTGCACAAACCGAGACTCTGACTCTCTAAACACTTCAGTTTCCTTCGGATTTCACGCATTAAAGAAGCAAAATACACACACTTGGTTAACATCCAACTCTTGGCAACAGCTCTCTTTCGGTCTTACTTCTCCCAACCTCTTCTCCTCGAGCAGACACGCGGACGAAGAACACCTAGCTTCGCTCAAGAGCCGGATCAACAGAGTCTTTTTACACTCATTGTACTTAGATTTCTCTAATTAATACTTGTATCCACGAATATTTGTATTAATAACATCTCGCGAGAGCATTCAAGCCCGGGCCTAACAAACCCGGCAAATCTTGTTTTATTTATCTTCTCTCGGAAGTGCTCCCGCATTTGTTTGTTGTCCGTCTTCCAGCAGTATTAATCTTCGGATAAATATTTTGGGCAACAACAATTGGCGCTAGAAGAAGGGGGATCCAACCCTCGATTTTATATACCTACCGTCCCGAAGAACACTCACTGTTCTCGGGGCAGATACTTGAAGTGACACTCACTGCACTTCAAAGAAGTCTTTCAGAAATCATGTCTTCCGCCTCCGTCAAGAAGCCCGCCGCCACCCGGCTGCACTCCGCCTGGCCGCCCGAGCTACACCCGATGGTGGAAGGTAGCCGCCGCGTCGAGACGCTCGATCCCGTCCTCGGACGGCGGCCTGCCTCTCGCTCGATCGGTTCCGAACCAAGGAACAGATCGAAGGGGCCCCGCCGTCCTTCGTGAGCGACGAAGCTCTCGACGCGCCTCAGCCGCCCCGCCTCTCGCCGGAGATCAAGCGAAGCTCAAGGCTCTATCGCCGAGCGTTCGCCAGAGGCTCCCGTCCGCAGAAGAGGCGCCGCGCCGGGGCACCTCGTCTTCGATCGCCCGGGCGCCGACCCGACTCCGGCGACCGGGCACAGCCCTGGCCTACGAGACGACGGAGTTTGAGTCCGTCACCAGGAGCTCGGCCGACCCGACTCCCAGAAGGCAGCCTAGCCGTCTGGCTCCCCCTCGCCAAATTGCCGAGGTCGGCGGTAGCGGAGCCCGGAGATCGGTACACGATCGCCTAGGCTCCTGCTCCCAAAGCCGATCGGCAAGCGACCAAGCCACGGCGATGGCTGCGATGCAGCGTCAACTCGATGACATGAAGGCGCTCCTGGAATCCAGGGCAGGCGCCAAGAAGACGATCGCCGGGCCAAGCGAGCCGCTCGCGATCGACATCGAGCTCGCCCCCGTGCAGCATAGGATCGCTCCCCCGCAAACACCCATGTACGTGGGGCGATCGGACCCCCAAGTGCACCTAAGGAAGTTCAACATCTACATGACTGGGTGCGGGGCATCTGACGCGACCAGATGCCGAATGTTCCCTCTGACGCTGAACGACCTCGCCCACCGGTGGTATACTTCATTGCCACCTCGGTCCATTGGCTCCTTCAACGCTTCACCGAGTACTTCGCCACCAGGGTCGTCCGGCCTGAAGGTCCCCTTCGCATGATGCAAATCAAGCAGGGAGAAGAAGAGTCCGACTCGGACTACATCGACCGGGTAGACGTAATCATCCTCAATGGCGAGCCCATAAGCGATGAGACCGCCCTCTACGCGGTCCTAGGAGGTTTTCAGGGTTTTTCGCCTATGTTCAGGCATCTTACGAAGACCCAACCTACGACCTACGCAGCCTTCCGGGCTAGAGCCGCAGATTTTCTGGCCAGGCAAAGGTTTCTTCTTAGCCTGTGAGCAGCGCGATCGGCACCCGGACGACGATCTCCCGCCCGATCGCAAATATCGACCTACGAATAAAGCGATCGGCAGCCGAGCGACGATCGACAGTCTTCCAGCCCGATCGCCGATCATCACGCTACATCACCCGCAGTCCGGAGGACACGATCGCCATCTACAGTCCAGCATATAACATGACGGACTAAGGCATAAGATCGCCTCCACCGCACATCATAAAGCCATGATCCTGGCAGTCGATGGAACCGGCTGCTTCGGCCATGCAAGGTCCCTTTCGGCCAAGATCGCCCGCCCTTCGTTTAAATACGAGGCCGGCGTAGTCGGAGGGCCCTCCAACATTAATCAGTGGACACGATCGCGCGCCCTCAAAGGTTCATCATCTGACATGGTGAACCCGGACAATGCGACGTGCCGCAACCCCGTCTCAACGTACACCGTTGAGGTCGGCCATCTCCATGGCTGGCCGAGGTGGAAGCAGAGCTAACAAGCCGCGGGCGTGGAGTTGATTCATCCGACGCTGCCCCGCGCAAGGACTCCTCTAGACCGAGACCGCACGCCTTTCGTTTAAAAACAAGGCGAGGCGCAGCCTAACAGAGGACCCTCATAATAAAGTGAGTCACGAGACACTCATTGTCTTCGCGCACCAAGACACGGTCATGGGGTCGGTCCATCGATCTCCGCGGCTGTGCACGATTCCTCAAACAAAGCGAAACCACCAAGTTTCCATGGGGGATCGGCCAATGTTGTTTTTTGCAGGTACAAGACCGAAAGATAGCTAAGCCAATCGACTATGATAGCCCAAGTCCAAGTCCTAAGTCGGCTCAGATCGCCCGTCCTCATCCAGACGCGATCGCCAGCAAGAACCACCTCGCCCCATGTCTTCAACATAGGAGCAAGCTGGGGGGCAATTGTTGTGTCAAGATTTAACACCTTCCGACTGGCGATCGCCTCCGAGGCCGAGCGACCAACTTACTGCCGAGCGGCCAAGGCAGATCTGTCGAGCAGCGACCAGGCGACCAAGCCTCAACCCAGCGGACCAGCTAAATCGGCCAAAGGAAGGTCCCAGGACAAGTCCCGGTACCGAGCGATCGACCTCAGATACGATCATCACTCGGCACTCGGCGACCGACTCCTGGCGATCGACTTATGGACGATCCCGGCATCCGCCGATCGACCCTTGGTGACCGACCAGTGCCGACCCTTCAGTGAATGGTCGAGAACGATCCTCGGATGATCAGCTAGAGACGATCGCCTCATGTCGGTCTCCACCGATGACCATCCAGTCGGCAAAGGCCAAGTCTCAAAGCTGCCCCCACGTGCAGATCCCCAAAAGGCGCTGACAATCCTGTCTCCTACCTCACCTACCAGCATGGCCCAGACCTGCGAAAGGAGTTGGCGGACAAGACATGTGACTCCAGCCTGCACCTACTGACAAGGTCCGCCGAAAGTAGCTAAGTGGGACCTCCTGTGGCAGTGCTTCCGGACGCGTGCTGGATCCTCATTGGACCGCACACCGCCACCACCGTAGCTTTGGACTTTTGGCAGGCAGCCCACGTGCCCTTTAGGACGATCGCCCCGTAACATTAAATGCTGAAAGGCGATCGCCCACTAGGGGACAGGGCCTCTCAGCCTCTATATATACAAAGCAGCCTTCACTTGTAAAGGGGACCGAAACTCTTCTGCACAAACCGAGACTCTGACTCTCTAAACACTTCAGTTTCCTTCGGATTTCACGCATTAAAGAAGCAAAATACACACACTTGGTTAACATCCAACTCTTGGCAACAGCTCTCTTTCGGTCTTACTTCTCCCAACCTCTTCTCCTCGAGCAGATTACCGGCGGGACGAAGAACACCTAGCTTCGCTCAAGAGCCGGATCAACAGAGTCTTTTTACACTCATTGTACTTAGATTTCTCTAATTAATACTTGTATCCACGAATATTTGTATTATTAACATCTCGCGAGAGCATTCAAGCCCGGGCCTAACAAACCCGGCAAATCTTGTTTTATTTATCTTCTCTCGGAAGTGCTCCCGCATTTGTTTGTTGTCCGTCTTCCAGCAGTATTAATCTTCGGATAAATATTTTGGGCAACAACAAGTTGTATTGGTTATGTTCCCACGGGATGATATGTTGTTTGGTATTGTGATGTTTGTCATGTTAAAATTGAAGTTGGTTTTGATTGTATGAACGTTTATGTTTGTTGTATTTAATGTGTTTTATTTGGGTCTAAGCCTGGTAGGTTCTACAAAAAGGATCTACGGCGCTGTAATATTCCTGTAAATCACGGGGATGTTACAGGAACGATGCCATTCTTCGACACATTTACCTTGAGTACATCATAATATGTGAGTATGTGATGGGTATTTGTCGAAAGAATGGTTAGATCTGGAGAAAATCGCGGATCAGGACTTAAGCTTCAAATGAGCATAGAATTAGAAGAACACGAATTGAAAGCTATTCTGACCAGGACGATGCCGTTCTTCGACACATTTACCTTGGTTACATAATAATACGTGGGTATGTGGTGGGTATTTGTCGAAAAATGGGTAGAATTGGAGAAAATTGCGGATTTGGGACTTAAGCTTCAAATGAGCTTTAATTGGAAAGAACAAGAATTGGAAGGTATTCTGACCGGAATGATGCCATTATTCGACACATTTACCTTAGCTACATCATAACACGTGAGTATATGGTGGGTATTTGTCAAAAGAACAGGTAGATCCGGAGAAAACCACGGATTCGGGACTTAAGCTTTAAATGAGCTTCGAATGGAAAGAACACGAATTCGAAGATATTGTGACCAGAACTATGCCATTCTTCGACATATTTACCTTGGTTAAATCATAACACGTGAGTATATGATGGGTATTTGTCGAAAAACGGGTAGATCTGCAGAAATTTGCGGATTTGGGATTTAATCTTCAAATGAGCTTCGAATGGAAAAAACACGAATTCGAAGCTATTCTGACCGGAATGATGCCATTCTTCTACCCATTTACCTTGGTTACTTCAGAGTATGTGAGTTTGTGGTGGGTGTTTGTTGAATGAATGGGTGGATCTGAAAAAAATCGCGGATTCGGGAGTTAAGCTTTAAATGATATTCGAATGGAATGAAAATGAATTGGAAGCTATTCTGACTGGAATGATGTTGTTATTCGACATATTTACCTTGGTTACGTCATAATACATGAGTATGTGGGTAGTTGTCTAAAGATCGGGTAGATCTGGAGAAAATCGCGGATTCGGGACTTAAGCTTCAAATTAGCTTCAAATGGAACGAAAACAAATTGGAAGCTATTATGATCGGAACGATGCCATTCTTAGACACATTTACCTTGATTACATCATAATATGTGAGTATGTGATGGGTATTTGTCGAAAGAATGGTAGATCTGGAGAAAATCGCGGATTCGGGACTTAAGCTTCAAATTTGCTTTGAATGGAACAAAAACAAATTGAAAGCTATTGTGACTAGAACAATGTCGTTCTTAGAGACATTTACCTTTGTTACATCATAGCAAGTGAGTATATGATGGGTATTTGTCGAAAGAACGGGTAGATCTCGAGAAAATCGCGGATTCATGACTTAAGCTTCAAATTTACTTCGAATGGAACGAAAACAAGTTGGAAGCTATTGTGACCAGAACGATGCCGTTATTCGACACATTTACCTTGGTTACATCATAATATTTGAGTTTGTGGTGGGTATTTGTCCAAAGAACGGGTAGATCTGGAGAAAATCGCGGATCGGGACTTAAGCTTCAAATGAGCATAGAATTGAAAGAACACGAATTGAAAGCTATTATGACCGGAATGATGCCATTTTTCGACACATTTACCTTAGTTACATCATAACACATGAGTATATGGTGGGTATTTGTTGAAAGAACATGTAGATCCGGAGAAAATCACGGATTCGGGGCTTAAGCTTTAAATGAGCTTCGAATGGAAAGAACACGAATTCAAAGCTATTGTGACCAGAACTATGCCATTCTTAGACATATTTACCTTGGTTAAATCATAAAACGTGAGTATGTGGTGGGTATTTGTCGAAAAAACAGGTAGATCTGCAGAAAATAGCGGATTGGGGACCTAAGCTTCAAATGAGCTTCGAAAGGAAAGAACACGAATTGGAAGCTATTCTGACTGGAACTGTAATGCCCGGTTATCCCCTAAGCCAATAACCATTTAATACCTAAATGCATTTATATAATATGCATTTTGAAAGCATGGCATACAAGTAGACATTTCATGAGCATGAATAACTGCTATGTCCCTTTGCATTACGTTTTATACGACATGTTATTTAGCTCCTCTAACATGATAAAAGGTCACTGTGAGATGTTTTGTTGCAGTGAGGAGCTCAGTTTCTCAGTAAGGAGATCGATGTGCTAAATTATAAAATAATAATTGTAATACCCTAGAAAATTCAAAGACTTAATTAAGTGCAATTTATTTTGCTAATGGTCATGGATTTCAATAATTACAAGTTGTCCAATACTTGGATCGATATGTTTCCAACATAAAATGAAAGATTTAAAAAGCAAAGATTTCAAAATAAATTATAAGGATTATTTTAGAATTTATGAAAATGATTTCAAAAATTTTCGACGAATTGATATGATAAAATTTTCATTTCAGAACACTTATACTGCAAAAATAATATTAAATTATTATTTTAATATTATCGAAAATTGGTTCCGAGCATATCGAAGATTTAACTCAGACGAGTCTGGAACAGGTCGGAAAATCGAATTTGGACATCGGGAAGGGGTCGAACCGGCTGAGCCAAGTTGACGGACATTTGCCGGTCACCGCCGGACACGCCGACTGACAACTGCCGGTCACGACCGACAGAAGCTTCTTGACCACTATCCGGATAAGGCTGTCCAGCTGTCCGGATATGGTCGGTCACGACCGACAGAAGCTTCTCGGCACTGCTCGGATAAAGGTCATTGCCCACTGGATAAGGTCGGTCACGACCGACAGAGCTTCTCGGCGGTGTCGGATAAGGGTTCCAAATTTGTCCGGGTAAGAGTGATTTTCAACCGACTTTGAGCCCTTATTTATATATGTTCCGGGACGTGGTTTTGTACATATAATATATCATTTTGAAAGTGAAACTCTACTTTAAAACGCCCAAACATATTTTCCTTCCAAAAATAATAAAAGCCACAAAAATCCCGATGAAACAGATAGCTCAAATCTGACAGTTTTTCAAAGGTGATTGACAAAAGTCCCCAAAGAGGTTTCAGATTTTCTTAAAGGATTTTAGCACATCCATCTATAGAAACTGATCTTTTCACATCAACAGGCACAGGACTTGAGGTAAGATGATGCTTTTCCTTGCTGTATCATAAGGATCATATATTGATTGATATTTGCATATGTGACTGTTATTGAACGATCATGCATAACATGTCTATGTGAAAGAATGTTTAAGAACAGGAAGTATGGTACTTGATTGATGGCGGGTAGGCACGGGACGCGGGGGACCGGCAGACCCAAAACATGGTGGCAAATACTTGCGGCTGAAAGTCGGTCAAGGAAAACCACACTGAATGAAAAAGTTGAATACGGCTAATACCATTGGTTGAAAAACCAGTATAGGAACCCCCGTATACATCTTTTATTGGCCAATTATATGAGCAGGTTCCGAAAACCATGGCCTATCACTATCAGTCGAGTACCACACTTCAAGGGTACCCGAAGAAAGGATTTTACAAGAACATGACTAGATATATAGTAGTTATTCATTGATAGAAGTGCTATGTGATACTTTGCTATTACAGAAGTCTCATCTTACTGAGCCATTAGCTCATTAGATTCTTATGATACAGGTGAGGATGCCCATGTTTAGGAGTTGACTATCTTCTTCAGTGTTGACAGCCGGAGACTTGTCCATATGCCATTCCCAGCTATTTCGCCCCTATGCTGGAAGACTATGTTTTGTTTTTAATAAGATCACTCTGTTATGGTTTTGCTATGTATTAAACTTAAGGTTGTGTAATGTTTTGAATAAATAATACCGGTTTGCATTATTTCCTTGAGTACTCGCATTACCAAATCTACTTTTTATTGATTTTCAAAGTTTAAAAGCGTGAGACTCCCCAACTTAGTAGCACGGACCCCTTTGCGGTTCAGCTGCTAGGTTAGGGGGTGTTACAGTAGTGGTATCGGAGCGAAGGTTTAAATCTTTCCTGCAGACAGAAGATGGCATATGGACATTCTCGACTGAAGGATATGGTCAACTTTTATCTATTAAGTATTATGTTTAATAAATTACAACATATTAGTTGTCATCATCATCGTTATGTGATCGTTATTGGCTTATGAATGGGTAAGATTGGGCAGTACAACGGATGTGATGGCACCCAAAAGAAAGGCAAGAGATGATCCAAATCCAAACCATAACCTTCTTGAGAATTTGGCTGAGCTGATGCAACAACAGACAAGGATGTATGGTGAACAAATGCAACAACTGCTGAACATGCAACAAAGAAACGAAGAACAAAACCGACAACCTCCACCAAGAAACAATAATGGACCAGCAGTGTATGAAAACTTAGGAAAATGGAACCTCCTGATTTTCATGGTGGGGCTGATCCTATGGTTGCGGAAGAATGGGTCAAATCACTTGATGTTATATTTGACTACATGCACATCGACGATGCTGAGAAGATACTTTGTGCGATCTTTCAACTCAAAAAGGATGCCAGAACTTGGTGGGAAGGAGCCAAACTTGCAGTCAACTTGGAAGGGTTGACGTGGGAGAGATTTAAAGTAATATTCTATGATAAATACTTCACCAGGGACACACGGTCTCTCAAGGTCAAAGAGTTTTTGGAGTTGAAACAAGCGGATATGACTGTATGCAAATATATTCGGAAATTTGAAGAAGGATGTAGGTATGTTCCCTATATTGCTAGGGATAATGCTGAGAAGGTGGATCATTTCCTAAGAGGCCTCCGACCTGAAATTAGAAGAGATGTGAGGATGTCTACATCAACCGAGTTCAGAGAAATAGTTGACAAAGCACTGCTCGCAGAAGCTGACGAAAAGGAGATACAAAGGTCTTATCAACAGAAGAGGCAAGCATTTGCTTAAAAAAATTCAGCACATTGGAAGAGATCGGAGCAAAACCAGTAAAGCCAATCGAAGCATCCTACAATGAGAGATGCTCCAAATACAATTGAGAAGCCCAAGTGTATTAAATGTGGGAAAAATCACTTTGGAGAATGTTTTGTTGGGTCCTTTAATTGTTTTAGATGCAAGAAGCCCGGACATATGGCGAGAGATTGCCCAAACACGTATAATAAAGTTCGGGAAGGGTCTTTGCAATGACTCGAGAAGAAGCCGATGCAGATGCTTCCGTAGTCTCGTGTACCATTCGATCTCAGAATTCCTGCACTTACATTGATAGACCCAGGATCTACACATTCATTTGCATCATATGCATTTATGAGTAAATCGGGCATTAAACCAGAACTCTTGAAAGTTGGTTATAATGTGGCTGCTCCGTTTGGAGAAAATATGGATTCTGACCAAATGTTGAGGGCCTGTACAGTTCGAATTGGCGGGAGGATACTCTACGCCGACCTTGTTGTCCTACCAATATCTAATTTTGATGTTATCCTTGGTATGGACTGGCTATCTAAATATTGTGCAAATGTTGATTGTAATAAGAAGATTGTGGCCTTTCAACCAGTAAATGGAGGAGGGTTTATTTTTAAAGGTAATTCATATTCGTTCTCTTTTCCAATTATAACTGCACTGAAAGCTAGGAAGATGTTAAATAAGGGGTGTACTGGCTATTTGGCTAATGTTTTGGACACCTCCCTTGAAATGAAATTGAAGCCTGAAGATGTAGAGGTGGTTAGAGAATTTCCTGAGGTGTTTCCAGATGATCTACCAGGGTTGCCCCCAGATCGGGAAATTGAGTTTGCAATCGATGTAATGCCAGAGACTACCCCTATTTCTAAAGCCCCATACAGAATGGCACCAACAGAATTGAAAGAATTAAAAACCCAGCTACAAGAATTACTTGATAAGGGATTCATTCGTCCTAGTTGTTCACCTTGGGGAGCCCCTGTCTTATTTGTGAAAAAGAAAGATGGCTCATTGCGATTATGCATTGACTATAGGGAACTGAATAAGGTGACTATCAAGAACAAATATCCCCTTCCAAGGATAGATGATTTATTTGATCAATTGCAAGGAGCATCGGTATTCTCAAAGATTGATTTACATTCCGGATATCATCAACTGAAGGTCAAAGAAGAAGATATCCAAAAGACAGCATTTAGAACACGATATGGTCACTATGAATTTTTAGTGATGCCTTTTGGTTTGACAAATGCTCCAAAGACATTTATGGATCGATGAACCGGATATTCAAAGATTTACTTGATAAATTTGTGGTGGTGTTTATTGATGACATCCTTATCTATTCACATGATAGAGATGAGCATAAAGAACACCTCAGAATTGTGCTTTAAATTCTCAAAGAAAAACGGTTATATGCTAAATTCAAGAAATGTGAATTCTGGATAGAACAAATGGTATTTTTAGGGCATGTAGTATCCAAGGATGGCATTTCAGTTGATCCAAACAAGATAGAAGCGGTGAGTAATCGCCAACACCAACGAATGTATCGTAGGTTCAAGTTTCTTAGGACTAGCTGGCCATCGCCGATTTATCTGCATACAAGGATTCTCGAAGATTGCAACCCCATTAACATTGTTAACAAGGAAGAATACAAAGTTTATTTGACCGATGCTTGCGAGGAGTTTCAGAATTGAAGCGTAGATTAACTACGGCTCTGCCCTGCCACTCCTATGGGAACAGTGGCTTTGTAGTTTACACCGATGCTTCTAAGAATGGTTTGGGTGCTGTATTAGTGCAACATGGAAAGGTAATAGCCTATGCCTCCAGGCAATTAAAAGAGTATGAGAAGAATTATCCAACACATGATCTAGAACTGGCTGTTGTTGTCTTTGCACTAAAAATTTGGAGGCATTACCTATATGGCGAAAAGTGCGAAATCTATACGCACCACAAAAGTTTGAAGTACTTTTTCACACGTAGGAGCCGAATATGCGACAGCGAAGATGGTTGGAATTGGTGAAAGACTATGATTGCGAGATCAACTATCATCCCGGTAAGGCAAATGTGGTTGCAGATGCATTAAGTAGAAAGTCTATGTCTTCCTTTCTAATCACACGAAGCCATTATTATTAGACTTGCAAAAGTTAGAATCGAAATTGTGCCCAAAAGAAAGATTTGTTCATTATCGCACTCATATTGAAACTCGCACTTCAAGATATAATCAAAGAAACCCGGAAGGCGGATCAAGACATTGGCAAATTAAGGGAAAAAGTTGATGAAGGCAAATTACCAAATTTCATACTCTGGTGACAAAATATTACGATATAAAGGGAGACTGTGGTGCCACCGACACAACCGTCATAGGGAAATTCTCAAGGAAGCTCATTCCAGATCTTATTCAATACATCCAGTAGCACAAAAATGTATAAAGACTTGCAACAACATTATTGGTGGCCTAACATGAAGAAAGATATCGCAAAATTCGCCGCAGAATGTCTAACTTGTCACAGATCAAAACCGAACATCGAGACCACAGGATTATTGAAGCCTTTACTAATTCCGGAATGGAAATGGGAACACATTACAATGGATTTTGTGCTCGGGCTGCCAAGGACTCAAAGTGGGTATAATTCCATATGGGTGATTGTTGATAGATTGACCAAGTCTTCTCATTTCTTGCCAGTAAAGCCAGTAAAATCCACATATAATATGGATCGATATGCTCAGGAATATATTAAAGAGATAGTCCGGCTACATGGGGTGCCAATATCTATAGTATCTGACAGGGACCCTAAATTCACATCTGCATTTTGGAAAAGTTTACATAATGCAATGGGTAATGGCTTCGCCAAAGACCGCATTTCATCCACAAAGTGATGGGCAGTCAGAAAGAGTTATTCAAATACTCGAAGATATGTTGAGAGCATGCATACTAGATTTCAAGGGCAATTGGGATACAAAGCTTCCATTGGTAGAGTTCACCTACAACAACAGTTACCAATCTACAATTGGGATGGCACCTTATGAAGCACTATATGGGAGAAAATGTAGATCTCCCGTACACTGGGATGAAGTTGGAGAAAGAAGTCTACTGGGCCCAGAAATGATACAACAGACTGCTATGGCGGTAGAAAAGATAAGAGAACGAATGAAAATTGCACAAAGTAGACAGAAGAGTTATGCAGATAATCGAAGAAGAGATTTGGAATTCGCAGTTGGAGACTATGTCTTCTTGAGGGTATCCCCGATGAAAAGCATAATGAGATTTGGGAAGAAAGGAAAACTTAGCCCGAGATATGTTGGCCCATTTGAAATCCTTGAGAGAGTTGGTGACAGAGCTTATAGAATAGCCTTACCTCCTTCGCTATCTGGTGTACACAACGTATTCCATGTGTCCATGTTAAAGAGGTACATTTCCAACCCTCACATGTGTTAAATTATGAGCCGTTGGAATTATCCCTGACTTGTCCTATGAAGAGAAGCCGCATGTGTTCTTGATAAGAAAATAAAGAAACTAAGGAACAAGGAAATTCATTTGGTAAAGATTTTGTGGAGGAATCATGCCGTTGAAGAGGCTACATGGGAAAGAGAGGAGGAAATGCAAAGCAAATATCCGTAATCGTTCGGTATGTCAATTTCGAGACGAAATTTTATAAGGAGGGAGGATCAGTAATGCCCGGTTATCCCCTAAGCCAATAACCATTTAATACCTAAATGCATTTATATAATATGCATTTTGAAAGCATGGCATACAAGTAGACATTTCATGAGCATGAATAATCGCTATGTCCCTTTGCATTACGTTTATACGACATGTTATTTAGCTCCTCTAACATGATAAAAGGTCACCGTGAGATGTTTTGTTGCGGTGAGGAGCCTCGGCCAAGAAGGAGATCGATGTGCAAAATGATTATAAAATAATAATTGTAATACCCTAGAAAATTCAAAGACTTAATTAAGTGCAATTTATTTTGCTAATGGTCATGGATTTCAATAATTACAAGTTGTCCAATACTTGGATCGATATGTTTCCAACATAAAATGAAAGATTTAAAAAGCAAAGATTTCAAAATAAATTATAAGGATTATTTTAGAATTTATGAAAATGATTTCAAAAATTTTCGACTTAATTGATATGATAAAATTTTCATTTCGTAACACTTATATCGCAAAAATAATATTAAATTATTATTTTAATATTATCGAAAATTGGTTCCGAGCATATCGAAGATTTAACTCGCATTTGAAGTCCGAACAGTCGTAAATCGAATTTGGACATCGGAAGGGGTCGAACTGGCCGAGCCAAGTTGACGGACATTTGTCGGCCACCACGGACACGCCGATCGACAATCACGGCCACGACCAACAAGCTTCTTGACCACTATCCGGATAAGGTCATCCATTGTTCGGATAAGGTCGATCACGACCGACGAAGCTTCTCGCCACTGTCCGGATAAGGTCGCCCAAATGTCTCGGATATGGTCGGTCACGACCGACAAGCTTCTGCCACCGTCCGGATAAGGGTTCCACTGTCCGGTAAGGTTGATTTTCAACCGACTTTGAGCCCTTATTTATATATGTTCCTGACGTGGTTTTGTACATATAATATATCATTTTGAAGTCAGAAACTCTACTTTAAAACGCCCAAAAATATTTTCCTTCCAAAAATTATAAAAGCCACAAAAATCCCGATCAAACAGATAGCTCAAATCGACGCTTTTCAAAGGTGATTGACAAAAGTCCCCAAAGAGGTTTCAGATTTTCTTCAAGGATTTTAGCACATCCATCTATAGAAACCGCTTCTTTTCACATCAACAGCACAGGACTTGACGTAAGATGATGCTTTTCCTTGTCAGATCATAAGGATCATATATTGATTGATATTTGTATATGTGATCATATTGAACGATCATGCATAACATGTGTATGTGAAAGAATGTTTAAGAACAGGAAGTATGATACTTGATTGATGGCGGGTAGGCACGGACGCTGGGACCGCGGACCCAAAACATGGTGGCAAATACTTGCGGTGAAAGTCGGTCAAGGAAAACCACATCAATGAAAAAGTTGAATACGGCTAATACCATTGGTTGAAAACCAAGATGGGAACCCCGTATACATCTTTTATTGGCCAATTATATGAACAGGTTCCGAAAACCATGGCCTATCACTATCAGTCGAGTACCACACTTCAAGGGTACCCGAAGAAAGGATTTTACAAGAACATGACTAGATATATAGTAGTTATTCATTGATAGAAGTGTTATGTGATACTTTGCTATTACAGAAGTCTCATCTTACTGAGCCATTAGCTCATTAGATTCTTATGATACAGGTGATGATGCCCATGTTTAGGAGTTGACTATCTTCTTCAGTGTTGACAGCCGGAGACTTGTCCATATGCCATTCCCAGCTATTTCGCCCCTATGCTGGAAGACTATGTTTTGTTTTTAATAAGATCACTCTGTTATGGTTTTGCTATGTATTAAACTTAAGGTTGTGTAATGTTTTGAATAAATAATACCGGTTTGCATTATTTCCTTGAGTACTCGTATTACCAAATCTACTTTTTATTGATTTTCAAAGTTTAAAAGCGTGAGACTCCCCAACTTAGTAGCACGGACCCCTTTGCAGTTCAGCTGCTAGGTTAGGGGGTGTTACAGGAACGATGCTATTCTTCGACACATTTACCTTGATTACATCATAACATGTAAGTATGTGGTGGGTATTTGTCAAAAGAATGAGTAGATCTGGAAAAAATCGCGGATTCGGGATTTAAGCTTCAAATGAGCTTTGAATGGAAAGAACACGAATTGGAAGCTATTCTAATCGGAACGATGCCGTTATTCTACCCATTTACCTTGGTTACGTCATATTATGTTAGTTTGTGGTGGGTGTTTGTTGAATGAATGGGTAGATCTGGAGAAAATCGTGGATTCAGGACTTAAGCTTTAAATGAGCTTCGAATGGAACGGAAATGAATTGGAAGCTATTCTGAATGGAACGATGTTGTTCATAGACATATTTACCTTGGTTACATCATAATACGTGAGTATATGGGTAGTTGTCCAAAGAATGGGTTGATCTAGAGAAAATCGCGGATTCGGGACTTAAGCTTCAAATTAGCTTCGAATGGAACGAAAACAAATTGGAAGCTATTATGATCGGAACGTGGCCGTTCTTCGACACATTTACCTTGAATACATCATAATATGTGAGTATATGATGGGTATTTGTCGAAAGAATGGTTAGATCTGGAGAAAATCGCGGATTCGGGACTTAAGCTTCAAATTTGCTTCGAAAGGAATGAAAATAAATTGAAAGCTATTGTGACCAGAATGATGCCGTTATTCGACACATTTACCTTGGTTACATCATAATATATGAGTTTGTGGTGGGTATTTATCGAAAGAACGGGTAGATATGGAGAAAATTGCGGATTCGGGACTTAAGCTTCAAATGAGCTTTAAATGGAAAGAACACGAATTGGAAGCTATTATGACCGGAATGATGCCATTCTTCGAGACATTTACCTTAGTTACATCATGACACATCAGTATATGGTGGGTATTTGTCTAAAGAATAGGGAGATCTGGAAAAAAATCACGGATTCGGGACTTAAGCTTTAAATAAGCTTCGAATGGAAAGAACATGAATTGGAAGCTATTGTGACCAGAACTATGCCATTCTTCGACATACTTACCTTGGTTAAATCATAACACATGAGTATGTGGTGGGTATTTGTCGAAAAAACGGGTAGATCTGCAGAAAATAGCGGATTGGGGACCTAAGCTTCAAATGAGCTTCAAATGGAAAGAACACGAATTGGAAGCTATTCTGACTGGAACGATGCTGTTCTTCGACACATTTACCTTGATTACATCATAATATGTAAGTATGTGGTGGGTATTTGTCGAAAGAACGAGTAGATCTGGATAAAATCGCGGATTCGGGATTTAAGCTTCAAATGAGCTTCGAATGGAAAGAACACGAATTGGAAGCTATTATGACAAAAACTATGCCGTTCTTCTACCCATTTACCTTGGTTACATCATAATACGTGAGTTTGTGGTGGGTGTTTGTTGAATGAATGGGTAGATCTGGAGAAAATTGTGGATTCGGGACTTAAGCTTTAAATGAGCTTTGAATGGAACGAAAATAAATTAGAATCTATTCTGACTGGAACGATGTTGTTCTTCGACATATTTACCTTGGTTACATCATAATATATGAGTATGTGGTTAGTTGTCCAAAGAACGAGTAGATCTGGAGAAAATCGCGGATTCGGGACTTAAGCTTCAAATTAGCTTCGAATGGACCGAAAACAAATTGGAAACTATTATGATCGAAACGATGCCATTATTCGACATATTTACCTTGAGTAAATCATAATATGTGAGTATGTGATGGGTATTTGTCAAAAGAATGGTTAGATCTGGAGAAAATCGCGGATCAGAACTTAAGCTTCAAATGAGCATAGAATTGAAAGAACACGAATTGAAAGCTATTCTGACCAGGGCAATGCCGTTCTTCGACACATTTACCTTGGTTACATAATAATACGTGGGTATGTGGTGGGTATTTGTCGAAAAATGGGTAGAATTGGAGAAAATTGCGGATTCGAGACTTAAGCTTCAAATGAGCTTTAAATGGAAAGAACAAGAATTGGAAGCTATTCTGACCGGAATGATGCCATTATTCGACACATTTACCTTAGCTACATCATAAAATGTGAGTATATGGTGGGTATTTGTCAAAAGAACAAGTAGATCCGGAGAAAACCACGGATTCAGGACTTAAGCTTTAAATGAGCTTCGAATGGAAAGAACACGAATTCGAAGCTATTGTGACTAGGACTATGCCATTCTTCGACATATTTACCTTGGTTAAATCATAACAGGAGAGTATGTGGTGGGTATTTGTCGAAAAACGGGTAGATCTGCAGAAAATTGCGGATTCGGGATTTAATCTTCAAATGAGCTTCGAATGGAAAGAACATGAATTCGAAGCTATTCTAACCGGAACGATGCCATTCTTCTACCCATTTACCTTGGTTACATCATAATATGTGAGTTTGTGGTGGGTGTTTGTTGAATGAATGGGTAGATCTGAAAAAAAATTGCGGATTCAGGACTTAAGCTTTAAATGAGATTCGAATGGAATGAAAATGAATTGGAAGCTATTCTGATTAGAATAATGTTGTTCTTCGACATATTTA
Source organism: Orobanche coerulescens (assembly GCA_033398695.1). NCBI lineage: Eukaryota > Viridiplantae > Streptophyta > Magnoliopsida > Lamiales > Orobanchaceae > Orobanche > Orobanche coerulescens. The sequence continues at coordinate 47,905,430 of CM065814.1, forward strand.
CCTTGGTTACGTTATAATATGTGAGTATGTGGGTAGTTGTCTGAAGACCGGGTAGATCTGGAGAAAATCGCGGATTCGGGACTTAAGCTTCAAATTAGCTTCGAATGGAACGAAAACTATTTGGAAGATATTATGATAGGAACGATGCCGTTCTTAGACACATTTACCTTGATTGCATCATAATATGTGAGTATGTGATGGGTATTTGTCGAAAGAATGGTAGATCTGGAGAAAATCGCGGATTCGGGACTTAAGCTTCAAATTTGCTTTGAATGGAACGAAAACAAATTGAAAGCTATTGTGACTAGAACAATGCCATTCTTAGACACATTTACCTTTGTTACATCATAGAAAGTGAGTATATGATGGGTATTTGTCGAAAGAACGGGTAGATCTCGAGAAAATCGCGGATTCGGGACTTAAGCTTCAAATTTACTTCGAATGGAACGAAATCAAGTTGGAAGCTATTGTGACCAGAACGATGCCGTTATTCGACATATTTACCTTGGTTACATCATAATATATGAGTTTGTGGTGGGTATTTGTCCAAAGAACGGGTAGATCTGGAGAAAATCGCGGATCGGGACTTAAGCTTCAAATGAGCTTAGAATTGAATGAACACGAATTGAAAGCTATTCTGATTAGAATGATGCCGTTCTTAGACACATTTACCTTGGTTACATCATAATACGTGAATATGTGGTGGATATTTTTCGAAGAACGGGTAGAAATGGGAGAAAATTGCGGAGTCGGGACTTAAGCTTCAAATGAGCTTTAAATGGAAAGAACACGAATTGGAAGCTATTATAACTGGTATGATGCCATTCTTCGACACATTTACCTTAGTTACATCATAACACGTGAGTATATGGTGGATATTTGTTGAAAGAACATGTAGATCCAGAGAAAAACACGGATTCGGGACTTAAGCTTTAAATGAGCTTCGAATGGAAAGAACACGAATTCAAAGCTATTGTGACCAGAACTATGCCATTCTTTGACATATTTACCTTGGTTAAATCATAAAAAGTGAGTATGTGGTGGGTATTTGTCGAAAAAACAGGTAGATCTGCAGAAAATAGCGGATTGGGGACCTAAGCTTCAAATGAGCTTCGAAAGGAAAGAACACGAATTGGAAGCTATTCTGACTGGAACAATGCTGTTATTCGACACATTTACCTTGATTACATCATAACATGTAAGTATGTGGTGGGTATTTGTTGAAAGAATGAGTAGATCTGGAAAAAATCACAGATTCGGGATTTAAGCTTCAAATGAGCTTTGAATGGAAAGAACACGAATTGGAAGCTATTCTAACCATAACGATGCCATTCTTCTACCCATTTACCTTGGTTACATCATATTATGTTAGTTTGTGGTGGGTGTTTGTTGAATGAATGGGTAGATCTGGAGAAAATCGCGGATTCAGGACTTAAGCTTTAAATGAGCTTCGAATTGAACGAAAATGAATTGGAAGCTATTCTGAATGGAACGATGTTGTTCTTGGACATATTTACATTGGTTACATCATAATACGTGAGTATATGGGTAGTTGTCCAAAGAATGGGTTGATCTGGAGAAAATCGCGGATTCGGGACTTAAGCTTCAAATTAGCTTCGAATGGAACAAAAACAAATTGGAAGCTATTATGATCGGAACGATGCCGTTCTTCGACACATTTACCTTGACTACATTATAATATGTGAGTATGTGATGGGTATTTGTCGAAAGAATGGGTAGATCTGGAGAAAATCGCGGATTCAGGACTTAAGCTTCCAATTTGCTTCGAAAGGAATGAAAATAAATTGAAAGCTATTGTGACCAGAACGATGCCATTATTCGACACATTTACCTTGGTTACATCATAATATATGAGTTTGTGATGGGTATTTATCGAAAGAACGGGTAGATATGGAGAAAATCGCGGATCGGGACTTAAGCTTCAAATGAGCTTAGAATTGAAAGAACACGAATTGAAAGCTATTCTGATCAGAACGATGCCGTTATTCGACACATTTACCTTGGTTACATCATAATACGTGAGTATGTGGTGGGTATTTGTCGAAGAACGGGTAGAATTGGAGAAAATTGCGGATTCGGGACTTAAGCTTCAAATGAGCTTTAAATGGAAAGAACACGAATTGGAAGCTATTATGACCGGAATGATGCCATTCTTCGACACATTTACCTTAGTTACATCATAACACATGAGTATATGGTGGGTATTTGTCGAAAGAATAGGTAGATCTGGAAAAAATCATGGATTCGGGACTTAAGATTTAAATGAGCTTCGAATGGAAAGAACATGAATTCGAAGCTATTGTGACCAGGACTATGCCATTATTCGACATATTTACCTTGGTTAAATCATAACACGTGAGTATGTGGTGGGTATTTATCGAAAAACGGGTAGATCTGCAGAAAATTGCGGATTCGGGATTTAATCTTCAAATGAGCTTCGAATGGAAAGAACACGAATTTGAAGCTATTCTGACCGGAACGATGCCATTCTTCTACCCATTTACCTTGGTTACCTCATAATATGTGAGTTTGTGGTGGGTGTTTGTTGAATGAATGGGTAGATCTGAAAAAAATCGCGGATTCTGGACTTAAGCTTTAAATGAGATTCGAATGGAATGAAAATGAATTGGAAGCTATTCTGACTAGAATGATGTTGTTCTTCGACATATTTACCTTGGTTAAGTCATAATACGTGAGTATGTGGGTAGTTGTCTAAAGACCGGGTAGATCTGGAGAAAATCGCGGATTCGGGACTTAAGCTTCAAATTAGCTTCGAATGGAACGAAAACTATTTGGAAGCTATTATGATCGGAACGCTGCCGTTCTTAGACACATTTACCTTGATTGCATCATAATATGTGAGTATGTGATGGCTATTTGTCGAAAGAATGGTAGATCTCTAGAAAATCGCGGATTCGGGACTTAAGCTTCAAATTTGCTTTGAATGGAACGAAAACAAATTGAAAGCTATTGTGACTAGAACAATGCCATTCTTAGACACAATTACCTTTGTTACATCATAGCAAGTGAGTATATGATGGGTATTTGTCGAAAGAACGGGTAGATCTCGAGAAAATCGCGGATTCGGGACTTAAGCTTCAAATTTACTTCGAATGGAACGAAATCAAGTTGGAAGCTATTGTGACCAGAATGATGCCGTTATTCAACATATTTACCTTGGTTACATCATAATATATGAGTTTGTGGTGGGTATTTGTCCAAAGAACGGGTAGATCTGGAGAAAATTGCGGATCGGGACTTAAGCTTCAAATTAGCTTAGAATTGAAAGAACACGAATTGAAAGCTATTCTGATTAGAATGATGCCGTTCTTCGACACATTTACCTTGTTTACATCATAATACGTGAATATGTGGTGGGTATTTGTCGAAGAATGGGTAGAATGGGAGAAAATTGCGGAGTCGGGACTTAAGCTTCAAATGAGCTTTAAATGGAAAGAACACGAATTGGAAGCTATTCTAACTGGAATGATGCCATTCTTCGACACATTTACCTTAGTTACATCATAACACGTGAGTATATGGTGGGTATTTGTTGAAAGAACATGTAGATCCGGAGAAAAACACGGATTCAGGACTTAAGCTTTGAATGAGCTTCGAATGGAAAGAACACGAATTCAAAGCTATTGTGACCAGAACAATGCCATTCATCGACATATTTACCTTGGTTAAATCATAAAATGTGAGTATATGGTGGGTATTTGTCGAAAAAACAAGTAGATCTGCAGAAAATAGCGGATTGGGGACCTAAGCTTCAAATGAGCTTCGAAAGGAAAGAACACGAATTGGAAGCTATTCTGACTGGAACTATGCTGTTCTTCGACACATTTACCTTGATTACATCATAACATATAAGTATGTGGTGGGTATTTGTCGAAAGAATGAGTAGATATGGAAAAAATCGAGATTCGGGATTTAAGCTTCAAATGAGCTTTGAATGGAAAGAACACAAATTGGAAGCTATTCTAACCGTAACAATGCCATTCTTCTACCCATTTACCTTGGTTACATCATATTATGTTAGTTTGTGGTGGGTGTTTGTTGAATGAATGGGTAGTTCTGGAGAAAATCGCGGATTCGGGACTTAAGCTTTAAATGAGCTTCGAATTGAACGTAAATGAATTGGAAGCTATTCTGAATGGAACGATGTTGTTATTGGACATATTTACCTTGGTTACATCATAATACATGAGTATATGGGTAGTTGTCCAAAGAATGGGTTGATCTGGAGAAAATCGCGGATTCGGGACTTAAGCTTCAAATTAGCTTCGAATGGAACGAAAACAAATTGGAAGCTATTATGATCGGAACGATGCCGTTCTTCGACACATTTACCTTGACTACATCATAATATGTGAGTATGTGATGGGTATTTGTCGAAAGAATGGTTAGATCTGGAGAAAATCGCGGATTCAGGACTTAAGCTTCCAATTTGCTTCGAAAGGAATGAAAATAAATTGAAAGGTATTGTGACTAGAAAGATGCCAATATTCGACACATTTACCTTGGTTACATCATAATATATGAGTTTTTGGTGGGTATTTATCGAAAGAACGGGTAGATATGGAGAAAATCGCGGATCAGGACTTAAGCTTCAAATGAGCTTAGAATTGAAAGAACACGAATTGAAAGCTATGCTGATCAGAACGATGCCGTTCTTCGACCCATTTACCTTGGTTACATCATAATAAGTGAGTATGTGGTGGGTATTTGTCGAAGAACGGGTAGAATTGGAGAAAATTGCGGATTCGGGACTTAAGCTTCAAATGAGCTTTAAATGGAAAGAACACAAATTGGAAGCTATTATGACCGGAATGATGCCATTTTTCGACACATTTACCTTAGTTACATAATAACACATGAGTATATGGTGGGTATTTGTCGAAAGAATAGGTAGATCTGGAAAAAATCATGGATTCGGGACTTAAGCTTTAAATGAGCTTCGAATGGAAAGAACATGAATTGGAAGCTATTGTGACCAGAACTATGCCATTCATCGATACATTTACCTTGGTGACATCATAACACGTGAGTATGTGGTGGGTATTTGTCAAAAAAATGGGTAGATCTGCAGAAAATAGCGGATTAGGGACCTAAGCTTCAAATAAGCTTTGAATGGAAAGAACACGAATTGGAAGTTAATCTGACTGGAACGATGCTGTTCTTCGACACATTTACCTTAGTTACATCATAACACGTGATTATGTGGTGGGTATTTGTCGAAAGAACAGGTAGATCCGGAGAAAATCACGGATTCGGGATTTAATCTTCAAATGAGCTTTGAATGGAAAGAACACGAATTCGAAGCTATTCTGACCGGAAAAATGCCATTCTTCTACCCATTTACCTTGGTTACATCATAATATGTGAGTTTGTGGTGGGTGTTTGTTGAATGAATGGGTAGATCTGAAGAAAATCGCGGATTCGGGATTTAAGCTTCAAATGAGATTCGAATGAAAAGAACACGAATAGGAAGCTATTCTGACCGGAACTATGCCGTTCTTCTACCCATTTACCTTGGTTACATCATAATACGTGAGTTTGTGGTGGGTGTTTGTTGAATGAATGGGTAGATCTGGATAAAATTGTGGATTCGGGACTTAAGCTTTAAATGAGCTTCGAATGGAACGAAAATGAATTAGAAGCTATTTTGACTGGAACAATGTTGTTCTTCGACATATTTACCTTGGTTACATCATAATATATGAGTATTTGGGTAGTTGTCCAAAGAACGAGTAGATCTGGAGAAAATCGCGGATTCGGGACTTATGCTTCAAATTAGCTTCGAATGGATGAAAACAAATTGGAAACTATTATGATCGGAACGATGCCATTCTTCAACACATTTACCTTGAGTACATCATAGTATGTGAGTATGTGATGGGTATTTGTCGAAAGAATGGTTAGATCTGGAGAAAATCGCGGATTCGGGACTTAAGCTTCAAATTTGCTTCGAATGGAACGAAAACAAATTGAAAGCTATTGTGACCAGAACGATGCCGTTATTCAACATATTTACCTTGGTTACATCAAAATATATGAGTTTGTGGTGGGTATTTGTTGAAAGAACGGGTAGATATGGAGAAAATTGTGGATCGGGACGGAAGTTTCAAATGAGCTTAGAATTGAAAGAACACGAATTGAAAGCTATTCTGACCAGAACGATGCCGTTCTTCGACACATTTACCTTGGTTACATCATAATACATGAGTATGTGGTGGGTATTTGTCGAAGAACGGGTAGAATTGGAAAAAATTGCGGATTCGGGACTTAAGCTTCAAATGAGCTTTAAATGGAAAGAACACGAATTGGAAGCTATTTTGAAGTGAATGATGCCATTCTTCGACACATTTACCTTGGTTACATCATAACACATGAGTATATGGTGGGTATTTGTCGAAAGAATAGGTAGATCTGGAAAAAATCACGGATTCGGGACTTAAGCTTTAAATGAGCTTCAAATGGAAAGAACATGAATTGGAAGCTATTATGACCAGAACTATGCCATTCTTCGACACATTTACATTGGTTACATCATAACACGTGAGTATGTGGTGGGTATTTGTTGATAAAATGGGTAAGATATGCAGAAAATAGCGGATTAGGGACCTAAGCTTCAAATAAACTTTGAATGGAAAGAACACGAATTGGAAGCTATTCTGACTGGAAAGATGCTGTTCTTTGATACATTTACCTTGATTACATCATAACATGTAAGTATGTGGTGGGTATTTGTCGAAAAAATGATTAGATCTGGAGAAAATCGCGGATTCGGGACTTAAGCTTCAAATGAGCTTCGAATGGAAAGAACACGAATTAGAAGCTATTGTGAACGGAACAATGCCGTTCTTCTACACATTTACCTTGGTAACATCATAATACGTGAGTTTGTGGTGGGTGTTTGTCGAATGAATGGTTAGATCTGGAGAAAATCTCGGATTCGGGACTTAAGCTTCAAATTTGCTTCGAATGGAATGAAAACAAATTGATAGCTATTGTGACCGGAACGATGCCGTTCTTCGACACATTTACCTTTGTTACATCATAGCACGTGAGTCCAAAGAATGGGTAGATCTGGAGAAAATCATGGATTCGGGACTTAAGCTTCAAATTTACTTCGAATGGAACAAAAACAAATTGGAAGCTATTGTGACAAGAACAATGCCGTTATTCGACATATTTACCTTGGTTACATCATAATATATGAGTTTGTGGTGGGTATTTGTCGAAAGAACGGGTAGATCTGGAGAAAATTACGGATCGGGACTTGACCTTCAAATGAGCTCAGAATTGAAAGAACATGAATTGAAAGCTATCCTGATCATAACGATGTCGTACTTTGACATATTTACCTTGGTTACAAAATAATACGTGAATATGTGGTGGGTATTTGTCGAAGAATGGGTAGAATTGGAGAAAATTGCGGAGTCGGGACTTAACCTTCAGATGAGCTTTAAATGGAAAGAACACGAATTGGAAGCTATTCTGACCGGAATGATGCCATTATTCGACACATTTACCTTAGTTACATCATAATACGTGAGTATATGGTGGGTATTTGTCGAAAGAACAGGTATATCAAGAGAAAATCACGGATTCGGGACTTAATCTTTAAATGAGCTTCGAATGGAAAGAACACGAATTCGAAGCTATTGTGACTAGAACTATGCCATTCTTTGACATATTTAACTTGGTTAAATCTTAACACGTGAGTTTGTGGTGGGTATTTGTCGGAAAAATGGGTAGATCTGCAGAAAATAGCGGATTGGGGACCTAAGCTTCAAATGAGCTTCGAATGGAAAGAACACGAATTGGAAGCTATTTTGACTGGAACGATGCTGTTCTTCGACACATTTATCTTGATTACATCATAACATATAAGTATGTGGTGGGTATTTGTCGAAAGAACGAGTAGATCTGGATAAAATCACGGATTCGAAATTTAAGCTTCAAATGAGCTTCGAATGGAAAGAACACGAATTGGAAGCTATTCTGATTAGAACAATGCCGTTCTTCTACCCATTTACCTTGGTTACATCATAATACGTGATTTTGTGGTGGGTGTTTGTTGAATGAATGGGTAGATCTGGAGAAAATCACGGATTCGGGACTTAAGCTTTAAATGAGCTTCGAATGGAACGAAAATGAATTGGAAGCTATTCTGACAGGAAAGATGTTGTTCTTCGACATATTTACCTTGGTTACATCATAATACGTGAGTATGTGGGTAGTTGTCTAAACAACGGGTAGATCTGGAGAAAATCGCGGATTCGGGACTTAAGCTTCAAATTAGCTTCGAATGGAACGAAAACAAATTGGAAGCTATTATGATCAGAACGATGCCGTTCTTCGACACATTTACCTTGACTACATCATAATAGGTGAGTATGTGATGGGTATTTGTCGAAAGAATGGTTAGATCTGGAGAAAATCGCGGATTTAGGACTTAAGCTTCCAATTTGCTTCGAAAGGAATGAAAATAAATTGAAAGGTATTGTGACTAGAACGATGCCATTATTCGACACATTTACCTTGGTTACATCATAATATATGAGTTTGTGATGGGTATTTATCGAAAGAACGGGTAGATATGGAGAAAATCGCGGATCGGGACTTAAGCTTCAAATGAGCTTAGAATTGAAAGAACACGAATTGAAAGCTATTCTGATCAGAACGATGCCGTTCTTCGACACATTTACCTTGGTTACATCATAATACGTGAGTATGTGGTGGGTATTTGTCGAAGAACGGGTAGAATTGGAGAAAATTGCGGATTCGGGACTTAAGCTTCAAATGAGCTTTAAATGGAAAGAACACGAATTGGAAGCTATTATGACCGGAATGATGCCATTCTTCGACACATTTACCTTAGTTACATCATAACACATGAGTATATGGTGGGTATTTGTCGAAAGAATAGGTAGATCTGGAAAAAATCATGGATTCGGGACTTAAGATTTAAATGAGCTTCGAATGGAAAGAACATGAATTCGAAGCTATTGTGACCAGGACTATGCCATTATTCGACAAATTTACCTTGGTTAAATCATAACACGTGAGTATGTGGTGGGTATTTATCGAAAAACTGGTAGATCTGCAGAAAATTGCGGATTCGGGATTTAATCTTCAAATGAGCTTCGAATGGAAAGAACACGAATTCGAAGCTATTCTGACCGGAACGATGCCATTCTTCTACCCATTTACCTTGGTTACCTCATAATATGTGAGTTTGTGGTGGGTGTTTGTTGAATGAATGGGTAGATCTGAAAAAAATCGCGGATTCTGGACTTAAGCTTTAAATGAGATTCGAATGGAATGAAAATGAATTGGAAGCTATTCTGACTAGAATGATGTTGTTCTTCGACATATTTACCTTGGTTACGTCATAATACGTGAGTATGTGGGTAGTTGTCTAAAGACCGGGTAGATCTGGAGAAAATCGCGGATTCGGGACTTAAGCTTCAAATTAGCTTCGAATGGAACGAAAACTATTTGGAAGCTATTATGATCGGAACGATGCCGTTCTTAGACACATTTACCTTGATTGCATCATAATATGTGAGTATGTGATGGGTATTTGTCGAAACAATGGTAGATCTGGAGAAAATCGCGGATTCGGGACTTAAGCTTCAAATTTGCTTTGAATGGAACGAAAACAAATTGAAAGCTATTGTGACTAGAACAATGCCATTCTTAGACACATTTACCTTTGTTACATCATAGCAAGTGAGTATATGATGGGTATTTGTCGAAAGAACGGGTAGATCTCGAGAAAATCGCGGATTCGGGACTTAAGCTTCAAATTTACTTCGAATGGAACGAAATCAAGTTGGAAGCTATTGTGACCAGAACGATGCCGTTATTCGACATATTTACCTTGGTTATATCATAATATATGAGTTTGTGGTGGGTATTTGTCCAAAGAACGGGTAGATCTGGAGAAAATTGCGGATCGGGACTTAAGCTTCAAATGAGCTTAGAATTGAAAGAACACGAATTGAAAGCTATTCTGATTAGAATGATTCCGTTCTTCGACACATTTACCTGGGTTACATCATAATACGTGAATATGTGGTGGGTATTTGTCGAAGAATGGGTAGAATGGGAGAAAATTGCGGAGTCGGGACTTAAGCTTCAAATGAGCTTTAAATGGAAAGAACACGAATTGGAAGCTATTCTAACTGGAATGATGCCATTCTTCGACACATTTACCTTAGTTATATCATAACACGTGAGTATATGGTGGGTATTTGTTGAAAGAACATGTAGATCCGGAGAAAAACACGGATTCGGGACTTAAGCTTTGAATGAGCTTCGAATGGAAAGAACACGAATTCAAAGCTATTGTGACCAGAACAATGCCATTCTTCGACATATTTACCTTGGTTAAATCATAAAATGTGAGTATGTGGTGGGTATTTGTCGAAAAAACAAGTAGATCTGCAGAAAATACCGGATTGGGGACCTAAGCTTCAAATGAGCTTCGAAAGGAAAGAACACGAATTGGAAGCTATTCTGACTGGAACTATGCTGTTCTTCGACACATTTACCTTGATTACATCATAACATATAAGTATGTGGTGGGTATTTGTCGAAAGAATGAGTAGATCTGGAAAAAATCGCAGATTCGGGATTTAAGCTTCAAATGAGCTTTGAATGGAAAGAACACGAATTGGAAGCTATTCTAACCGTAACGATGCCATTATTCTACCCATTTACCTTGGTTACATCATATTATGTAGTTTGTGGTGGGTGTTTGTTGAATGAATGGGTAGATCTGGAGAAAATCGCGGATTCGGGACTTAAGCTTTAAATGAGCTTCGAATTGAACGAAAATGAATTGGAAGCTATTCTGAATGGAACGATGTTGTTCTTGGACATATTTACCTTGGTTACTTCATAATACATGAGTATATGGGTAGTTGTCCAAAGAATGGGTTGATCTGGAGAAAATCGCGGATTCGGGACTTAAGCTTCAAATTAGCTTCGAATGGAACGAAAACAAATTGAAAGCTATTATGATTGGAACGATGCCGTTCTTCGACACATTTACCTTGACTACATCATAATATGTGAGTATGTGATGGGTATTTGTCGAAAGAATGGTTTGATCTGGAGAAAATCGCGGATTCAGGACTTAAGCTTCCAATTTGCTTCGAAAGGAATGAAAATAAATTGAAAGGTATTGTGACTAGAACGATGCCATTATTCGACACATTTACCTTGGTTACATCATAATATATGAGTTTTTGGTGGGTATTTATCGAAAGAACGGGTAGATATGGAGAAAATAGCGGATCAGGACTTAAGCTTCAAATGAGCTTAGAATTGAAAGAACACGAATTGAAAGCTATTCTGATCAGAACGATGCCGTTCTTCGACCTATTTACCTTGGTTACATCATAATAAGTGAGTATGTGGTGGGTATTTGTCGAAGAACGGGTAGAATTGGAGAAAATTGCGGATTCGGGACTTAAGCTTCAAATGAGCTTTAAATGGAAAGAACACGAATTGGAAGCTATTATGACCAGAATGATGCCATTCTTCGACACATTTACCTTAGTTACATCATAACACATGAGTATATGGTGGGTATTTGTCGAAAGAATAGGTAGATCTGGAAAAAATCATGGATTCGGGACTTAAGCTTTAAATGAGCTTCGAATGGAAGGAACATGAATTGGAAGCTATTGTGACCAAAACTATGCCATTCTTCGATACATTTACCTTGGTGACATCATAACACGTGAGTATGTGGTGGGTATTTGTCAAAAAAATGGGTAGATCTGCAGAAAATAGCGGATTAGGGACCTAAGCTTCAAATAAGCTTTGAATGGAAAGAACACGAATTGGAAGCTAATCTGACTGGAACGATGCTGTTCTTCGACACATTTACCTTAGTTACATCATAACACGTGATTATGTGGTGGGTATTTGTCGAAAGAACAGGTAGATTCGGAGAAAATCACGGATTCGGGATTTAATCTTCAAATGAGCTTCGAATGGAAAGAACACGAATTCGAAGCTATTCTGACCGGAAAAATGCCATTCTTCTACCAATTTATCTTGGTTACATCATAATATGTGAGTTTGTGGTGGGTGTTTGTTGAATGAATGGGTAGATCTGGAGAAAATCGCGGATTCAGGACTTAAGCTTTAAATGAGCTTCGAATTGAACGAAAATGAATTGGAAGCTATTCTGAATGGAACGATGTTGTTCTTGGACATATTTACATTGGTTACATCATAATACGTGAGTATATGGGTAGTGTTGGGATTCGGTGCCTAAAACGAAGGCCCAGCGGAAGCGGTAAAACGAAAATTAATTCGATCCGAATCCCTACGAGGATCGATCGAGCTACGTATATACGAATATATAAACGAAAAGCAAGAGTCGTAAGAAACTAACCCTCGAAGTCCGTTGATTAAATGGTAACCTTCTCTTGAGCTATTCCCCAAGCTTTAGTTTGATCTCTACGAGTTCAATCCGCTCCAAGCCCTTGAACGATCCAACGCCGAAAGTACCGCGTCTCTACTTGCCACGCGCCGGAGAAACGACCGAAACAACGATCACCTTGCTATCCTCCGAGGATACGGCTAGAGCTAAGTGATGAAGCTTCCAATATGAAATTATAACACTCTAAGTGTATAACTCACAATCTCTCTTTGAATTCTTGATTTTTCTCTAAGAAAAACTCTCAAGAAATAGATGAAGAAGAAGACTTTTAGAAAGAACTTTTCTCTCTCTCTCTACACTTAAACTCACGTATGAAAACAATCAATTAGTGTATGAGAGATTGAAGTCTTCTTATCTATATTCTCCTTCCACATGTTACAAGTCATTCACATGAGAATATTGCCCCACAAGTCATTTTCCTTGCATTATCATCAAATAAAAATTGGAAAGAAAAGACAATGGGAAGGTAGGTGGAAGGGGGTTGGCCATGATGAAAAAACGGATGAGTTCGGTTCGTTTCGGACTCACGTGAGTCCAAACAGATAAACTCCGATTCCGTTCCGATGTATTTATATCGATTAATTAATCCAATTAATTTGATCATATCAAATACATTATGACATAATTAATTTCTCCAAGAAATAATTATATCCATGAATTAAATTTATCACCCAGTAATTTATTTAATTCATTAGGCCGTAAATTAATTTATCCAATAAATCAATTTAAACATCCAATGTCATGAATTAGATATCCAATATCTAATATTCATAATGAGAGAATTAAGCTTGATTCATTCCGTCGTCAATCCTAATGCGCGACTCGGTAGGTCCGTCTCAGTTAGCAATGGGAGGAACCAAAGAGTAGTAGCACCACCTAGCCACTGGCGGCCTACACTGCACCCCAACCGAGAACGAATGATTGGGATCATTCAAGAACCATTCTGTCGTGAATACCAAGATACGTATAAACCCTTCTTTCAAATGTCCCGATCAAGTTATAGGGTCACGGTCACCAAACCTTATCTGTACTTGACGCTATGCATGCGTTAATGCAAATCGAGATCATCGAGCTATCGTGTATCTAATACAACTAGCTCCAATGCTTTGGCCAAAGACTTATGATCTCATCTGCCAATAACCGCATAGGACATATAACCCGCTCACTAACGGGAGAAAGAATTCTATCTTGGTATTCGCAGGACTCGCTACTTGCCGTTAAGATGCACGCCGAGGTTGACCCCGCCTTCCGGTTTACGTGGTCGAACTACTCTAATGAAAATCTTGACGTCACAAGCACATCCCTACTAAATCCTTAAGTCGAAGGTTCACGAATACCTATCACAACCTTTCGATTCCGTCATTGATCATTCCTGAGTGAAATCCATGTGACGAATCGAGGGTGAGTCGGTTCGAGTACACTAATCCAATTAGCATACCTATAACGTGTGCTCCCACTAACCATTAGTGTTCGACAGCACTCTCCATGTCAAAGAACACGTCATACAAGTCTTCACATAAACTTAACGCCTACCAAGTTTCATCGACTTGCGAACGATTAAGTATTTGAGCTATAACCTTTCCAAAGGCCGACCCCTTATCCAATAAGGAGTGGAACGCTTTGCTCTCAAATACACGGACTAGTTTCTATATGTTTATTTACGAGTTAGGAATGCCAAGAACTACCAAGAATAAAGAAACATTCATTTGCCTTATATAAATGGTTTACATAATTACAAGTACAATGCCCTCTCTCAACAACCTCTGAGTTGCATTCGAGGGCATACTCCTAACAATCTCCCACTTGCACTCAATGCCACACACTATGGTATCTAATACCCATGTTCTCTAGATGACGCTCCAAGCTAGTCTGAGAAAGTGTCTTGGTCAGTGGATCGGCGACGTTGTCGGCCGAGTCTACTCAGGCGATAAATGTATCCCTTGCGAACAAATTCTCTTACGAGATGATACTTCCTCTCAATATGTTTGGTGTTGTGAAACCTCGGCTCCTTGGCTCGCGCTACCACAAGTTATCGCAAAGACAATGAATAGGCAAATTTCAAGACATGGTATCATTTGAAGTTCTCCTTAAACTTCTTAATCCGTAACCCTTCCTTGGAAGCCTCCGAGGCCGCTTGATACTCACTGACAGTGGAATCAAGGCCGCGCTTTGCTTGGCACTACGCCAAGATACCGCTCCTCCATTAAGAGTAAATATGTAGCCGAGTGGACATCGAGTCGTCCTTCACCCTTGGAAGTCCGAATCGGTGAATCCCACCACATCCAAATCTCCACCGCCATACATAAGAACCATATCTCTCGTTCTTCTCAAGTACTTGAGAACGTTCTTTACAAAGCATCAATGTTCCCTACCCGGGTTTGCTGAAACCTACTCACCACGCTTACAAGATGCGCGGTGTCGTGTCTTGTACACAACATAGCATACATAAGGCTACCCACGGCCGAAGCATATGGTATATTACTTATTTCCTTGCGTTGTTCCTCACTTTGAGGACACATCTTCAAGGTGAGTTTTATTCCATGTTGCATCGGTAGGAACCCTCTTTTAGAATCAACCATCTTAAATCGCTTTAAGATCTTATCTATATAGAGGGCTTGGGAAAGGCCTATTGTTCTCTTCGCTCTATCCCGGTAGAGCCGAATACCAAGAATATAGGTTGCTTCTCCCAAGTCTTTCATGGAGAAATTACTCAAAGCCAAGCTTTTACGTAATCGAGCATTCCCACATCATTTCCTATTAGTAGAATATCATCCACATATAGTACTAAGAATGCGATCTTGCTCCCACTAACCTTCTTGTATACACAAGGTTCCTCTTCATTTTGCACGAAGTCAAACTCTTTGACCGCCTCGTCAAAACGAAGGTTCCAACTACACGACGCTTGCTTCAGTCCATAAATGGAACGTCAAGCTTGCACACTTTCTCGAATATCGACTTCGACACAAAGCCTTTAGGTCGCTCCATATAGATTTCTCCTCGAGAAATCAATTAAGAAAAGCCAACTTTACGTCCATTAGTCATATCTCATAATCTCGGTAGGCAGAAATAGCAACCATCATGCGAATATACTTGATCAAGGCTAAGGGCGAGAATGTATCGTGGTAATCGAACCCTTCCTTCTGGGTATAACCCTTTGCCACAAGCATGGCCTTATAGGCGTCAACCTTGCCATCACCATCAGTCTTTCTCTTGTAGATCCACTTGTTCCCAATAGGCACTATACCCTTGGGGCG
Organism: Orobanche coerulescens; assembly: GCA_033398695.1. NCBI lineage: Eukaryota > Viridiplantae > Streptophyta > Magnoliopsida > Lamiales > Orobanchaceae > Orobanche > Orobanche coerulescens. Next base: position 47,921,180 of record CM065814.1, read on the forward strand.
GTCTACTAGAGTCCAGACCTGATTGACATGCATCGAGTCTATCTCAGCTTCCATAGCTTCACGCCATTTCGCGGAGTCTACATCCACCATCGCTTGGTCATAGGTCGTTGGGTCGGTCTCTTGGCTATCACTTGGAACCTCATGGAGACCCAGCTCCTCCAAGTGCACAAGCACATACCTCTCATGTAAATGAGACACCCTACTAGACCTACGATGTGGTTGTACTTGTGTTTCGAAAGTTCGGTTCCATTTCTTGCACAGTGTCTCTCGAGGAGTTTCATTGTATTCTTCTAAAGAAATACTTCTACCCGCTCCGCCTTCCCGAATGAACTCATCTTCCAGAAGTGTGCTTGTAAAGCAACAACGATCCTTCGATCTTCGGGCATGTAGAATAGATATCCCATCGTCCCATACGGAATCCTATGAAACGTCCCTTCGCACCTAGCTTCCAACTTTTCCACCTTAGTCTTCTTGACATAGGCGGGACATCCCCAAATCCTAATGTGATTAAGACTTGGTTTCCTTCCTTCCCACATCTCATGTGGAGTTTTAGGAACGGATTTGGAAGGACATCTGCTCAAGATATACGCGGCAATCAGAGTGCATACCCCCACAGTAAATCGGCAAGTCAAGATAGCTCAAGATGGAACGGACCATGTTCAACAGTGGTCCGGTTCCTTCTTTCGACACACCATTTAACCGAGGAGTACACGGAGGTGTTAGTTGTGAAACTATTCCATGTTCCTTAAGGAACTCGTCAAACTCCGTACTCATATACTCGCCACCTCGGTCCGACCGAAGTGCTTTGATATGATTACCGCTTGTTTCACTGAGCCTTGAATTCTCGGAATTTCTCAAAGGCCTCGGATTTATGTTTCATTAAGTATACATAACCATACCTAGTATGATCATCTCGTAAACGTAATGAAATATTGATATCCGTCACGTGCCGCTTCCAAAGCACCACATACATCGGTATGGATTAATCCCGCTTATCGGCTCTTTGAAATGTCCCCGTGAAGGGGACTTAGTCATTTTGCCTTTAAGGCAAGATTCACAAGTAGGAAAGGGATCCGATCCCAATGGACCCATAAGTCCATCTTTTCCATCCTGTAAACCTTGGTCCGACCAACATGACCAAGTCTAAGATGCCATTTCAAAACTTGATTGCTTTCATCCCTACCGCTTTCTAGTTATAGTATTCACAACTACTTTGTTCTTGAGATTTAGATGATACAATCCATTCAACAATGTAGCAAGTACCACTAGTTTATTTCTAAAATAAATTTTGCAGAACCATCACCAATGAAAAATGAAAAGCCTTTTCGGTCCATGACCGAATGGATACAATGTTTTTGTGCCCCTTGGGCAAAACAAGTACATCTTCTAAAGTCAAAACAAAGCCGGATTCTAAACCCAAAAGAAGTGATCCTATGTCGGTCGCCTCGACACTATGCCCGCTTCCGACCGTGATCATAACTTCTCCACTCCAAGCTTCCTACTTTGTTCCGCATCCCGATTCACGGTACAAATATGAGAACTAGCACGTAATCCAAGATCCAGAAGTAGAAAATACAAGAGCGAACAATTTGTTTCCAAAACTAAAAGTTCTCAGACCAAGTGCCATGAAGAATCGGACAGCCTCTAGCCCAAAGGGCCCACCACCGCACTTGAGACAAACATCTTTCTTCTTCTTGTTCTTTGGAACCATCGGGGCCTTTCCCTTTCCCTTAAGGTCCTTAGCTTGTGGTCCATCCGCTTCTTGGTCTTTTTCTTCTTATTCTTAGACTTCCGAAGTCCGTAAGAAATCACAAGTGCACTCCTTCATCCGCGGTCTTCATCCGAGACCGAGCGGTCACCAGCTTGTTCATTAGCCTGGCTAAGTTACATGCAATCTCATTGCGGTTGAAGTTCATAACAAACCGTGAGAAGGAATCGTGAGAGACCGTAGGATAAGGTCGGTTTGGAGAGAAGTATCCATTTTAAAATCAAGAGCCTCCAATCTCTCGATCATGGATATCATTTTGAGGACGTGTTCCCCAACCTTCTCACCTTCCTTCATCCTTGCATCGAGCGATTGCTTGGATATCTCATATCTAGCGATTCTGTGTGCTCACCATAAAGCTCGGTTAAGTGAGATAGAATCGCTAGCGAAGTCATTTTCTCATGAGCTCTCTGAAGCTCATTAGACATGGAAGCCATCATATAAGCACGGACTTTCACGTCATCCTTAACCCACTTTTCGTGGTTTTCAATCTCTTCCTGATTGGCTCGAGTCCGCATAGGAGGCGCCGGAATGTCCGTCTCCAAGACGTATCCCAATGCCTCTATACTGAGGACAATCATCAGATTGCGGAGCCAATCCACAAAGTTAGGTCCCATTAAGGTGTTCTTTTCGAGTAGAATTGCGAGTGGATTCATTGTCATATTGAGATTTGTCTGCATTAAGTATAACAGATTAATTAGTGACTCATTCAATTATGTTCTGAGTATGGAATTTAAGGTCTTTTCTATTCTTGTTACCCAGCTCCCACTATTTTTATCGGAATAACACACTCCCATGTGATATCCGGAAGTATCGTCGCTCTACTTCATAGTGGTGATCGTGTTCTTTATAAATCTTAATAGAGGGCAACCGAACGGGTTTCTAGTCTATTAATTTTCATAAAGTGGTGTCCAACACCAACCCATCTAATGGATGATTCGATCTTCTTTTTCCCCTTGTTCACTCCCCTCAACCTATACGATTTCTATGGTTCGTGAACAAGTTAAGTTTATACCATCGACGCAAATCAGTTTCACAATTGAATCTTATCCGGCAACCTATCAGGTTTCTAGGGATAAAATTTGCTCCAACCGAAGGCATCCAATGCGCTCTCGGTAATTTATCCGTCCTCCCCGAACGACTACCCCGATAACTCGGAAACATAGCACATCCGGTTTGGATTTCAATTTCCCGAAAACTCGATGGAGGGAAGGAAAACCTTGAAACCTTATAAACTTAATAATTTATAGTGGGAGAATTTTCGCGATTAACGTTACACTTTGCACATTAATCATATTAGCGCGTTTGAGGCATTCATACAATATGAAAAAACCATTCACAACCTAGTTGCTACCAACATGTGGTTCATGGACCGTTCCTAGAAAACAAAAACTTCGTAATCTAATTACAAGTCTTCGTCTTGAATCTTCGTCTTCTCGAAATGGATCTTCCTCCGGTCTTCGTCATTACATATAAATTTTACATCGAAAATTGCATCCTAGATACAAACATTTCTAGTAAAATAAATAGGCTCAAAACGGCCTTTACAACCCAATCGAATAAAACGAACGATTCAAATCTAAGTCCACGAACCACATCCCCATTCAAAAGCATTCATCCAATAAATACTATATAAATGGAAAGCGTAGAGATACATTGATCCAATCAACAATACGAACCGATCCAATCGATTCACACAATCGGTAATTTGATAACGCTCAAAATAATTCTACGACCATAAATATTCCAATTAATCAAATTTCCCTTATAAAATGAAATACCATAAATCATTTTAATCATATTAAATCCAATTTAACATGCGAGATTAATTTTCAAGAATACACGTAAAAATCGAGCCGGGTGAAAACGGGCCAAGATGACCGAGTCACTCCTGCACTCACCTAGCCACGCTGGCTTGGCCGAGTCACGCTCGAAAGAATCCGGCCAGACACGACCGAGTCCCGGGACACGGCCGGTCGCCCTGGCGATGACTTGGTAGATCGCGACACGACCGTGTCATCCAGACACGGCCGAGTCACTTTCGCCAGACACGCCCGTGTCTCGACACGGCCGGTCTCCGTGCAATGGTCCGGCCACATCGCTGACACGACCGTGTCACCCAGACACGGCCGAGTCATTCTCGGCCAAAATACCCTTTTGTCCAAAAAGTCGTCCGACGACGATTCGGGGCTAGATTTTCGACCGGATATCCAATATCAATATTTTACGACTTTCATATCTTCAATATAAATCATATTTCCCAGAAATTTAAGATTTATATTTAGACATAAACTTACGAAAAATACAATTATTACGAACGAAAAACATATACCACGATTATGACTAAAATGATTCCAAATCATTCACCATCTAATCGAGCATTCCAAATGCCAATATCGTATATACGATCGCAAGACCTACGCTCCGATACCACTGTTGGGATTCGGTGCCTAAAACGAAGGCCCAGCGGAAGCGGTAAAACGAAAATTAATTCGATCCGAATCCCTACGAGGATCGATCGAGCTACGTATATACGAATATATAAACGAAAAGCAAGAGTCGTAAGAAACTAACCCTCGAAGTCCGTTGATTAAATGGTAACCTTCTCTTGAGCTATTCCCCAAGCTTTAGTTTGATCTCTACGAGTTCAATCCGCTCCAAGCCCTTGAACGATCCAACGCCGAAAGTACCGCGTCTCTACTTGCCACGCTCCGGAGAAACGACCGGAACAACGATCACCTTGCTATCCTCCGAGGATACGGCTAGAGCTAAGTGATGAAGCTTCCAATATGAAATTATAACACTCTAAGTGTATAACTCACAATCTCTCTTTGAATTCTTGATTTCTCTCTAAGAAAAACTCTCAAGAAATAGATGAAGAAGAAGACTTTTAGAAAGAACTTTTCTCTCTCTCTCTCTACACTTAAACTCACGTATGAAAACAATCAATTAGTGTATGAGAGATTGAAGTCTTCTTATCTATATTCTCCTTCCACATGTTACAACTCATTCACATGAGAATATTGCCCCACAAGTCATTTTCCTTGCATTATCATCAAATAAAAATTGGAAAGAAAAGACAATGGGAAGGTAGGTGGAAGGGGGTTGGCCATGATGAAAAAACGGATGAGTTCGGTTCGTTTCGGACTCACGTGAGTCCAAACAGATAAACTCCGATTCCGTTCCGATGTATTTATATCGATTAATTAATCCAATTAATTTGATCATATCAAATACATTATGACATAATTAATTTCTCCAAGAAATAATTATATCCATGAATTAAATTTATCACCCAGTAATTTATTTAATTCATTAGGCCGTAAATTAATTTATCCAATAAATCAATTTAAACATCCAATGTCATGAATTAGATATCCAATATCTAATATTCATAATGAGAGAATTAAGCTTGATTCATTCCGTCGTCAATCCTAATGCGCGACTCGGTAGGTCCGTCTCAGTTAGCAATGGGAGGAACCAAAGAGTAGTAGCACCACCTAGCCAGCCTGGCGGCCTACACTGTACCCCAACTGAGAACGAATGATTGGGATCATTCAAGAACCATTCTGTCTTGAATACCAGTATACGTATAAACCCTTCTTTCAAATGTCCCGATCAAGTTATAGGGTCACGGTCAGTCAAACCTTATCTGTACTTGACGCTATGCATGCGTTAATGCAAATCGAGATCATCGAGCTATCGTGTATCTAATACAACTAGCTCCAATGCTTTGGCCAAAGACTTATGATCTCATCTGCCAATAACCGCATAGGACATATAACCCGCTCACTAACGGGAGAAAGAATTCTATCTTGGTATTCAGTAGGACCTGCTACTTGCCCGTTAAGATGCACGTCGAGGTTGACCCCCGCCTTCCGGTTTACATGGTCTAACTACTCTAATGAAAATCTTGACGTCACAAGCACATCCCTACTAAATCCTCAAGTCGAAGGTTCACGAATACCTATCACAACCTTTCGATTCCGTCATTGACTGTCCCGGAGTGAAATCCATGTGACGAATCGAGGGTGAGTCGGTTCGAGTACACTAATCCAATTAGCATACCTATAACGTGTGCTCCCACTAACCATTAGTGTTAGACTGTCACTCTCCATGTCAAAGAACACGTCATACAAGTCTTCTCTTTAACTTTACGCCCTGTCATGTTTCATAGACTTGCGAACTATTAAGTATTTTAGCTATAACCTTTCTAGTGCCGACCCCTTATCCAATAAGGAGTGGAACGTTTTGCTCTCAAATACACGGACTAGTTTCTATATGTTTATTTACGAGTTAGGAATGCCAAGAATAACTAAAGAATAAAGAAACATTCATTTGCCTTATATAAATGGTTTACATAATTACAAGTACAATGCCCTCTCTCAACAACCTCTGAGTGGCATTCGAGGGCATACTCCTAACAGGTAGTTGTCCAAAGAATGGGTTGATCTGGAGAAAATCGCGGATTCGGGACTTAAGCTTCAAATTAGCTTCGAATGGAACAAAAACAAATTGGAAGCTATTATGATCGGAACGATGCCGTTCTTCGACACATTTACCTTGACTACATCATAATATGTGAGTATGTGATGGGTATTTGTCGAAAGAATGGTTAGATCTGGAGAAAATCGCGGATTCAGGACTTAAGCTTCCAATTTGCTTCGAAAGGAATGAAAATAAATTGAAAGCTATTGTGACCAGAACGATGCCATTATTCGATACATTTACCTTGGTTACATCATAATATATGAGTTTGTGATGGGTATTTATCGAAAGAATGGGTAGATATGGAGAAAATCGCGGATCGGGACTTAAGCTTCAAATGAGCTTAGAATTGAAAGAACACGAATTGAAAGCTATTCTGATCAGAACGATGCCGTTCTTCGACCCATTTACCTTGGTTACATCATAATAAGTGAGTATGTGGTGGGTATTTGTCGAAGAATGGGTAGAATTGGAGAAAATTGCGGATTCGGGACTTAAGCTTCAAATGAGCTTTAAATGGAAAGAACACGAATTGGAAGCTATTATGACAAGAATGATGCCATTCTTCGACACATTTACCTTAGTTACATCATAAAACATGAGTATATGGTGGGTATTTGTCGAAAGAATAGGTAGATCTGGAAAAAATCATGGATTCGGGACTTAAGCTTTAAATGAGCTTCGAATGGAAAGAACATGAATTGGAAGCTATTGTTGTAATATCCGCAATTTTCGATTTCCGGTAATTTCTTTTTTTTCGGCGGAAGTCTGTTTTGACGACTCGCTCATGTCCGTTTCGTCATTCTGAGAATGATTAATTCTACACTTTTTGACATCCGAGTTCGTTTCGGTGTCGTTTCGTTGAGTTCTGTGCTTTTTAGCGACTTTTCCGCACTTGAGTTCGATTCTTGCGAATCTCGACCGAAACTGCTGTTTCGAGTTTCCCGCAAGTCCGTTTAACTTTGTTAGACGTGTTGTGAACTGCGGTTTGGTTATTCGATCACGTATCGTGATTTTCGGGCATTTGGGCCATTTTCGTAATTTCCCAAAGTTTGGGGTAATTACCTTCCGTTGTCGAATTTCGAGCCTTCGGGTGGTCGGAATTGTGTGTCCTACTAGCTCTTAGATTCGTCTTTGTGAGTACTTCGTAACCGTATCTTCGGTTCGTATTCAGGTTCGGGTTTCGGTGTCGTTTTGTTGAATTCAGGATTTCTAAACGACTTTTCTAAGTAGGAGTTCGTCTTTGTTAGATCACCATTAATTTTTGGTAACTCCAAAAATTATAAATCTTTGCAATATTATAGAACATCGAGTTAGCTTTCCAATGGTTCAAACGGTGAGTCAATCGGAGTCCGGACGAGAGAGTTATGGTCGTTTCAGTTTTTGGCCGAGCACTTCCAGTAGCCTTTCGGCCGATAGGGGGGGCCGATAGACTCTACTGCCGGCATCCCGTATGGGTATCGGTTGGGCCTATCGGCCGATAGGTTCTGCTGCGTTGCACTATAAATGTGGTTTTGAGCGTGAACAGCTCATTCTTTCCCTTTTTTTCCACCGAGTCGCGAGAGAGAAGTATAGAGGGGGAGAGTTCTTCATCCGGGGGTCGATTTTCATCATTTATTTTCGGTTGTGAGGCTCGGATAATCAATCTAACGCGTGTTCTACGGATCTTAACACTTGAATCACTCAAGGTAATCTTCTAAGAACCCATTTTTGGGAGATTTTGGGGATTTTGGGTATTTTGTTCGATTTCGTCCGTTTAATCCGATTTAACTTAGGATTTTGATGGATTGATGATTATTTAGATGTATTATATCATTTCCCTTGTTATTCCATGGTTGGATCGTATCGATTCGTTGTTTGAGTTGAGTCCTTGACCGACGCCTTGAAGGTGTCCTAGAAATGTCTTAGAGGGGTTTTCGGGCGTTTCTACGATTATTCTTCCTCGTATGGTCGATGATTTATTGATTGTATGATGTTAGGTCGTGTTTCTTGCGAAGAAACCGTGTTGAACCCTTTCGCTCGCCGCCGTCTTCCGCTTCGATAGCATTGGGCGTTTGAAGCTTTCCGTTGAGCCGTGTTCGTCTAATACTTGCGTGCGGTTTCGAGGCAAGTACCTTGTCCATACATTTCTTGTTTTGTGGATATGATGATTGGTGATCGTCTTGGTATGTGTGTGTGTTTGTTTGAACGGGTTTTCAAAAGATTCGACTAGCCTCGTTAAAGGCTCACTTTCAAAACGCGTGTGTTTTGTAAATTGTGTGGGTTGTAAGTGACTATGTGAATCCTATGGATATGTTTGGTGTTGATGTTGCGCTTGATAACGCGTGTGTGCATATATTATCTCATTTTTGGTGCATTGTGATTTGATGATTATGTCGTGCTTTGTGTTTGTTGCCTTTGGTGGATTGTATGAATATCCTTGTTGTGACATGTTAATTGTGTGAATGTATTTCGCTCACCTCGGGAGGGTCCGACGGGATCACGGAGGAATTCCAATGGTATAGCCACGGATTCACGAGTGCGGTTGTTTGTTTGGTGAATGTATTTGCTCACCTCGGGAGGGTTCGACGGGGCCACGGAGGGAATTCCAATGGTATAGCCACGGATTCACGAGTAAAACTTCACGAATTGGTGTATATGATTTCAAAACGCATTCTACTCACCTTGGGAGGGTCCGGGGCCACGAAGGAAATCCAATGGTATAGCCACGGATTCACGAGTTGATGTTGTATTTTTGGTGACCAAGGTTTACGTATCTTGGGTGATTATATTGTATTGATGTTATGTCCGAAGACACGTGACATGGGTTTTAACCTTGTGTATTCTTTGTTGGTTTTCTAATTGCGAAAACAAAACCTTTGGTGTGACCTGTTGATTTTGGAAAGATTAGGATTTGATAATCCTAAATTGTTTTCTATTAAAACTCTCGATGGCATTTTAAATCGTTTTGTAAATTGTTTCCTTATTTGCGATCTTTCGGTTTTGGAAATGTTTACCCAAAACTCTTGCCTGGAAGTACTTTTCTTTACGTTTGGATCCGTGAGGATTCCCGATTATTATTGTTCTTGGAACTTGTATTGTATGGCTCGTATTTTTGCACTTGTATGCACTAGCAAAACAAAGGAGTTTTGCTAACCCCAGTATTCGGGGTGGATGTCTATTTTTGCATTCGTGTTTGGAGCATAGCATGGTCGGCACGAAGGATGATGAAAGATGAACGATACTAATCACACGAGGATCCGTTGACGCTGTTTTGGTCTAGTTGTATTTTCTTTTCCGCCGCAAGATCTTTCCCGTTGTACGGGAGTTTATCAGATTTTGACCCTCGCGTGGGTATGTGTTTGGAATTGAGTTGTATGTATTTGTTGAAAGACCAAATCGGTCATCGAGTCATTTTAGCCTTAAAGGCGAGGTTTAGATGTTTGATTTTAGTTATCACCGGTAGATCCTCGAGGAGAGGGTCTACGGCGTGTAATATCCCCGAGCGGATTTGGGGTGTTACATAAATGGTATCGAGCTTAGGTTGTGGAAACCTAGGTCGTCGGGTCGATGGTGTCTATCGAAGTTTTTGTCTCGCCGGATTTTATCCGATCGAGTCGTCGCGACGCGCTGCCCGAGTTTGTTGGTCGTGATTAGTATCGTGGGACGATCATCATCTTCGTGCGACTGTGGTCGTAAGTCTCCCTTCTTTGTGTTGTGCCTCGTGTGACACGAGCTATTTTTATGATTTATTTGCTAAGTGACTAATCCTCTTATGGATTTTGATTTCTTGATACGTGACTATTTGACTCTCATATTTCATTCATGTGAGGAGTAGTTGCCGGATTTTGCATGTCGACTCTATTTTTTTTTCCGCCGCGTGAGTTCCTTTGTGATAGCTTTCGGTATCTTACCGATCAATTTTATTTCAAAATCGATTCCTTTAACCGAGTTGTTGGCCTTGACCGCTTTGACGGTAGTTGGGTGTTTTCAAATGATTTTGTGAGTTTTGATAAGTACTACCGTCATCGACCTTTTGGGCATTCTTGTAATTGGTTTTAGCTCCTGTGGGTTCCTACAGCGGGACCCACGGCGCTATATTGTTCCTTGTAATTACCTGAAAATTTTGGGGCATTCTAACCCATTGAATTATTTTTGAAAACCTTGAGTATCTTAGAAAATTAAAATTCGAGACGTACTTTTAAAACGAATTATTTTCTTGCGGTGTTTTCAAGGTGTTTTCTAATGCCGCAATACATTTCAAAAAAAAAAAATTTCGGTTGAGGACCAAAAATATTTTTTGAGATATTTTCAAATGCAGTTGCTTAGACCCAAGGGTCGAATATTTTTGAAAGTTTTTCACTAAAGGAAAGGTGTCCTCATTTTTTGTTCAAACGCAAGATGATTTTCAAAGTCTCGATAATGGTGTTTGCACTACTTTTTGTAAAATGATACTCAAGATCAACTGTTGTTTCCAAACTGTTTTCAAAAGGTGGTTCTCGTTTTTAAAAACCTATCATTCTGCTTATGGACCGAAATGCGTGTATGGTTTTCGAACTTTCGTTACGGTGTCAACCCCGAATTGTGATTGAATTGGTGGCGTGAGTGTCGAGTCGTTCGCCACGCATATGTTTTGTTGGCCCTCCGTGAGAGGTGTGAACCGGTGTTTATCGCTTATCGCCTCGTGGCGATTTGCGTATTGTCGCACTAGTGTGGGTTGTTAAAGCCTGGATTTTTATGCGTTATACACATGGGTGATTGTTTCATGATGTTTTTGATTGTTACATGGCCGCTGCTCGATGTTGTAATCTTCAATGATGCCGTTGTTGTTGTGATTTTTGTATGCGTTGATATGTTGTGCCGAGTTGGCATCTCCGGTATGTTGTTTTGCGGTGTTTTGATCCATTGTATCGAGCATTTATATTTTCGGTATGCCGAGCCGAGACGTTTCAATCGTGATGTGCCGGGCATGCACGTGTAAATTGTCTTTCTCGCCGATGACACATTTCAAGTGTGGACTCGAGGACACCGAATTCGGTTGTGAATTGGCTACCGAGACTTTCGGAGTTCGCGCTCAAAGACAGATATCGAATCGGCTTTGAGAGGCCTTTGAAGGATGTTTCACGGTTGCTTGTTGTGTCGTCACCTTCCTTTATAAGAGGTCGAATGTAGTACCCGTGTTGTTTTTAGACTTCGTATTTTCTCTTTCTCCACCTGTCGATTCGCTCGTGATCGTTGGTACTTTATGAACTTGTTCTATATTTCGGTTTCATCGTCCGAACGAGCCGTGATCTTGTTGTGGGTCGATCCGGTTATCGATGTTACTTTTTCGGGTTCGATTCGATTCTTGTGAACCTTGTTTGGGAGTGACATCATCTGGTTCTACTAGTTCTTTTATTCGAAGTGGATCGGCTTTGAACTCTTGTGTTTTCGACTGCCGACTCATTTATGTTCGTTGACATTTCGAGCTTGTCCCGCTCCTTGCTTTTGTTGATCGAACGAGTGTGGTGTTATTTCTAATAACTCGTTGTCGTTGTGACTTTTCAATCGCTATTCCCTTTCTCTGGATCTTCGGCAATGCATGTCTTGTAGTTCTCACCGATCATCCGGGAGTTGTTGTTTGAACTTTATTGTTCTTTGTGATTCGAACATGATTCTTCGATCTTTGTTGTCTCGATCGTTGTGGTTTGATCGCTTGATTGTTCGGTTTATATTGACCTCGCTCCGTGATTGGCGAACATTCGTGCTCCTTCGTAATTCCCTTGATTGGGAAATTAGTTTCGTTTCGATCTTCCACTCTTAGGCGGTGGGATTTCGTGTTTGTTCGGCCGTTGACTCGCGTTTTGATTGATGTACCGTTGGGTTGGTCAATCATATTGATTTTCGCTCGTTGTGTTTTGTGATTGTCGGATAATTGACTTGGCTATATTATCCGCTTGATGACGTTGTCACTTGTTGGTTTTATTATATCCCTAACGGCGACGTTGTGTTGGTCGCCGTGGAGCGTGTTTTCACGCCATATGCTCCTTAGCGTTGTTTGTAACATTTCGCCGTTGGGCGTTAGTTACGCATTCTTGTGTATCTCGTTGAGTTTTTCCGTGAATATTTCTTCTCCCTACTTGTTTTAAGTTTCGGGACGAAACTTCTTTAAGGAGGGTAGAATGTAATATCCGCAATTTTCGATTTCCTAATTTCTTTTTTTCATGAAGTCCTGCTTTGACGACTCGCTCATGTCCGTTTCGTCATTCCGAGAATGATTAATTCTACACTTTTGACATCCGAGTTCGCTTGGTGTCGTTTCGTTGAGTTCGTGCTTTTTAGCGACTTTTCCGCACTTGAGTTCGATTCTTGCGACTCGAAACCGGCCGCTTCGAGTTTCCCGCAAGTCCGTTTAACTTTGTTAGACGTGTTGTGAACTTCGGTTTGGTTATTCGATCACGATCGTGATTTTCGGGCATTTGGGCCATTTTCGTAATTTCCCAAAGTTTGGGGTAATTACCTTCCGTTGTCGAATTTCGAGCCTTCGGGTGGTCGGAATTGTGTGTCCTACTAGCTCTTAGATTCGTCTTTGTGAGTACTTCGTAACCGTATCTTCTGTTCGTATTCGTGTTCGAGTTTCGGTGTCGTTTTGTTGAATTCAGGATTTCTAAACGACTTTTCTAAGTAGGAGTTCGTCTTTGTTAGATCACCATTAATTTTTGGTAACTCCAAAAATTATAAATCTTTGCAATATTATAGAACATCGAGTTAGCTTTCCAATGGTTCAAACGGTGAGTCAATCGGAGTCCGGACGAGAGAGTTATGGTCGTTTCGCTTTTGGCGAGCACTTCCAAGAGCCTTTCTACGGCCGATAGGGGGCCGATAGACTCTACCGCCGGCATCCCGTATGGGTATCGGTTAGCCTATCGGCCGATAGGTTCTCACGCGTTGCACTATAAATGTGGTTTTGAGCGTGAAAGCCTCATTCTTTCCTTTTTTCCACCGAGTCGCGAGAGAGAAGTATAGAGGAGAGTTCTTCATCCGGGGGTCGATTTTCATCATTTCTTTTCGGTTGTGAGGCTCGGATAATCAATCTAACGCGTGTTCTACGGATCTTAACACTTGAATCACTCAAGGTAATCTTCTAAGAACCCATTTTTGGGAGATTTTGGGGATTTTGGGTATTTTGTTCGATTTCGTCCGTTTAATCCGATTTAACTTAGGATTTTGATGGATTGATGATTATTTAGATGTATTATATCATTTCCTTGTTATTCCATGGTTGGATCGTATCGATTCGTTGTTTGAGTTGAGTCCTTGACCGACGCCTTGAAGGTGTCCTAGAAATGTCTTAGAGGGGTTTTCGGCGTTCTACGATTATTCTTCCTCGTATGGTCGATGATTTATTGATTGTATGATGTTAGGTCGTGTTTCTTGCGAAGAAACCGTGTTGAACCCTTTCGCTCGCCGCCGCCTTCCGCTTCGATAGCATTGGGCGTTTGAAGCTTTCCGTTGAGCCGTGTTCGCTAATACTTGCGTGCCGGTTTCGAGGCAAGTACCTTGTCCATACATTTCTTGTTTTGTGGATATGATGATTGGTGATCGTCTTGGTATGTGTGTGTGTTTGTTTGAAACGGGTTTTTCAAAAGATTCGACTAGCCTCGTTAAAGGCTCACTTTCAAAACGCGTGTTTTGTAAATTGTGGGTTGTAAGTGACTATGTGAATCCTATGGATATGTTTGGTGTTGATGTTGCGCTTGATAACGCGTGTGTGCATATATTATCTCATTTTTGGTGCATTGTGATTTGATGATTATGTCGTGCTTTGTGTTTGTTGCCTTTGGTGGATTGTATGAATATCCTTGTTGTGACATGTTAATTGTGTGAATGTATTTCGCTCACCTCGGGAGGGTCCGACGGATCACGGAGGGAATTCCAATGGTATAGCCCTGGATTCACGAGTGCGGTTGTTTGTTTGGTGAATGTATTTGCTCACCTCGGGAGGGTTCGACGGGGCCACGGAGGGAATTCCAATGGTATAGCCTGGATTCACGAGTAAAACTTCACGAATTGGTGTATATGATTTCAAAACGCATTCTACTCACCTTGGGAGGGTCCGACGGGTTACGAAGGGAATCCAATGGTATAGCCCGGATTCACGAGTTGATGTTGTATTTTTGGTGACCAAGGTTTACGTATCTTGGGTGATTATATTGTATTGATGTTATGTCCGCCGAAGACACGTGACATGGGTTTTAACCTTGTGTATTGTCAGTTGGTTTTCTAATTGCGAAAACAAAACCTTTGGGTCATGACTCGTTGATTTTGGAAAGATTAGGATTTGATAATCCTAAATTGTTTTCTATTAAAACTCTCGATGGCATTTTAAACTGCTTTTGTAAATTGTTTCCCTTATTTGCGATCTTTCGGTTTTGGAAATGTTTACCCAAAACTCTTGCCTCGGAAGTACTTTTCTTTACGTTTGATCTCGTGAGGATTCCCGATTATTATTGTTCTTGGAACTTGTATTGTATGGCTCGTATTTTTGCACTTGTACTTGCACTAGCAAAACAAAGGAGTTTTGCTAACCCCCAGTATTCTGGGGTGGATGTCTATTTTTGCATTCGTGTTTTGGAGCATAGCACGTGGTCGGCACGAAGGATGATGAAAGATGAACGATACTAATCACACGAGGATCCGTTGACGCTGTTTTGGTCTAGTTGTATTTTCTTTTCCGCCGCAAGATCTTTCCCGTTGTACGGGAGTTTATCAGATTTTGACCCCCGCGGTATGTGTTTGGAATTGAGTTGTATGTATTTGTTGAAAGACCAAATCGGTCTACTGAGTCATTTTAGCCTTAAAGGCGAGGTTTAGATGTTTGATTTTAGTTATCAGCCTGGTAGATCCTCGAGGAGAGGGTCTACGGCGTGTAATATCCCTGAGCGGATTTGGGGGTGTTACAATTGTGACCAGAACTATGCCATTCTTCGATACATTTACCTTGGTGACATCATAACAGGTGAGTATGTGGTGGGTATTTGTCAAAAAAATGGGTAGATCTGCAGAAAATAGCGGATTAGGGACCTAAGCTTCAAATAAGCTTTGAATGGAAAGAACACGAATTGGAAGCTAATCTGACTGGAACGATGCCGTTCTTCGACACATTTACCTTCGTTACATCATAGTACGTGAGTATGTGGTGGGTATTTGTCGAAGAACGGGTAGAATTAGAGAAAATTGCGGATTCGGGACTTAAGCTTCAAATGAGCTTTAAATGGAAAGAACACGAATTGGAAGCTATTCTGACCGGAATGATGCCATTCTTCGACACATTTACCTTAGTTACATCATAACACATGATTATATGGTGGGTATTTTTCGAAAGAATAGGTAGATCTGGAAAAAATCACGGATTCGGGACTTAAGCTTTAAATGAGGTTCGAATGGAAAGAACATGAATTGGAAGCTATTCTGAGCAGAACTATGCCATTCTTCGACACATTTACCTTGGTTACATCATAACACGTGAGTTTGTGGTGGGTATTTGTCGAAACAATGGGTAGATCTGCAGAAAATAGCGGATTAGGGACCTAAGCTTCAAATAAGCTTTGAATGGAAAGAACACGAATTGGAAGCTAATCTGACTGGAATGATTCTGTTCTTTGACACATTTACCTTAGTTACATCATAACACATGATTATATGGTGGGTATTTGTCAAAGGAACAGGTAGATCCGGAGAAAATCACGGATTCAGGACTTAAGCTTTAAATGAGCTTCGAATGGAAAGAACACAAATTCGAAACTATTGTGACCAGAACTATGCCATTCTTCGACATATTTACCTTGGTTAAATCATAACACATGAGTATGTGGTGGGTATTTGTCGAAAAAATGGGTAGATCTGCAGAAAATAGCGGATTGGGGACCTAAGCTTCAAATGAGCTTCGAATGGAAAGAACACGAATTGGAAGCTATTCTGACTGGAACGATGCTGTTATTCGACACATTTACCTTGATTACATCATAATATGTAAGTATGTGGTGGGTATTTGTCGAAAGAACGAGTACATCTGGAGAAAATCGCGGATTCAGGATTTAAGCTTCAAATGAGCTTCGAATGGAAAGAACACGAATTGGAAGCTATTCTGACCGGAACTATGCCGTTCTTCTACCCATTTACCTTGCTACATCATAATACGTGAGTTTGTGGTGGGTGTTTGTTGAATGAATGGGTAGATCTGGAGAAAATTGTAGATTCACGACTTAAGCTTTAAATGAGCTTCAAATGGAACGAAAATAAATTAGAATCTATTATGACTGGAACGATGTTGTTCTTCGACATATTTACCTTGGTTACATCATAATATATGAGTATGTGGGTAGTTGTCTAAAGAACGAGTAGATCTGGAGAAAATCGCGGATTCGGGACTTAAGCTTCAAATTAGCTTCGAATGGAATGAAAACAAATTGGAAACTATTATGATCGGAACGATGCCATTCTTCGACACATTTACCTTGAGTACATCATAATATGTGAGTATCTGATGGGTATTTGTCGAAAGAATGGTTAGATCTGGAGAAAATCGCGGATCAGGACTTAAGCTTCAAATGAGCATAGAATTAAAAGAACACGAATTGAAAGCTATTCTGACCAGGACGATGCCGTTCTTCGACACATTTACCTTGGTTACATAATAATACGTGGGTATGTGGTGGGTATTTGTCGAAAAATGGGTAGAATTAGAGAAAATTGCGGATTTGGGACTTAAGCTTCAAATGAGCTTTAAATGGAAAGAACAAGAATTGGAAGGTATTCTGACTGGAATGATGCCATTATTCGACACATTTACCTTAGCTACATCATAACACGTGAGTATATGGTGGGTATTTGTCAAAAGAACAGGTAGATCCGGAGAAAACCACGGATTCGGGACTTAAGCTTTAAATGAGCTTCGAATGGAAAGAACACGAATTCGAAGCTATTGTGACCAGAACTATGCCATTCTTCGATACATTTACCTTGGTGACATCATAACACGTGAGTATGTGGTGGGTATTTGTCAAAAAAAGGGTAGATCTGCAGAAAATAGCGGATTAGGGACCTAAGCTTCAAATAAGCTTTGAATGGAAAGAACACGAATTGGAAGCTAATCTGACCGGAACGATGCTGTTCTTCGACACATTTACCTTGGTTACTTCAGAATATGTGAGTTTGTGGTGGGTGTTTGTTGAATGAATGGGTGGATCTGAAAAAAATCGCGGATTCGGGACTTAAGCTTTAAATGATATTCGAATGGAATGAAAATGAATTGGAAGCTATTCTGACTGGAATGATGTTGTTATTCGACATATTTACCTTGGTTACGTCATAATACATGAGTATGTGGGTAGTTGTCTAAAGACCGGGTAGATCTGGAGAAAATCGCGGATTCGGGACTTAAGCTTCAAATTAGCTTCGAATGGAACGAAAACAAATTGGAAGCTCTTATGATCGGAACGATGCCGTTCTTAGACACATTTACCTTGATTACATCATAATATGTGACTATGTGATGGGTATTTGTCGAAAGAATGGTAGATCTGGAGAAAATCGCGGATTCGGGACTTAAGCTTCAAATTTGCTTTGAATGGAACAAAAACAAATTGAAAGCTATTGTGACTAGAACAATGCCGTTCTTAGACACATTTACCTTTGTTACATCATAGCAAGTGAGTATATGATGGGTATTTGTCGAAAGAACGGGTAGATCTCGAGAAAATCGCGGATTCATGACTTAAGCTTCAAATTTACTTCGAATGGAATGAAAACAAGTTGGAAGCTATTGTGACCAGAACGATGCCATTATTCGACACATTTACCTTGGTTACATCATAATATTTGAGTTTGTGGTGGGTATTTGTCCAAAGAACGGGTAGATCTGGAGAAAATCGCGGATCGGGACTTAAGCTTCAAATGAGCATAGAATTGAAAGAACACGAATTGAAATCTATTCTGATCAGACTGATGCCGTTCTTCGACACATTTACCTTGGTTACATCATAATACGTGAATATGTGGTGGGTATTTGTCGAAGAATGGGTAGAATTGGAGAAAATTGCAGAGTCGGGACTTAAGCTTCAAATGAGCTTTAAATGGAAAGAACACGAATTGGAAGCTATTATGACCGGAATGATGCCATTTTTCGACACATTTACCTTAGTTACATCATAACACATGAGTATATGGTGGGTATTTTTCGAAAGAATAGGTAGATCTGGAAAAAATCACGGATTCGGGACTTAAGCTTTAAATGAGGTTCGAATGGAAAGAACATGAATTGGAAGCTATTCTGACCAGAACTATGCCATTCTTCGATACATTTACCTTGGTTACATCATAACACGTGAGTATGTGGTGGGTATTTGTCGAAACAATGGGTAGATCTGCAGAAAATAGCGGATTAGGGACCTAAGCTTCAAATAAGCTTTGAATGGAAAGAACACGAATTGGAAGCTAATCTGACTAGAATGATTCTGTTCTTTGACACATTTACCTTAGTTACATCATAACACATGATTATATGGTGGGTATTTGTCAAAGGAACAGGTAGATCCGGAGAAAATCACGGATTCAGGACTTAAGCGTTAAATGAGCTTCGAATGGAAAGAACACAAATTCGAAACTATTGTGACCAGAACTATGCCATTCTTCGACATATTTACCTTGGTTAAATCATAACACATGAGTATGTGGTGGGTATTTGTCGAAAAAACGGGTAGATCTGCAGAAAATAGCGGATTGGGGACCTAAGCTTCAAATGAGCTTCGAATGGAAAGAACACGAATTGGAAGCTATTCTGACTGGAACGATGCTGTTCTTCGATACATTTACCTTGATTACATCATAATATGTAAGTATGTGGTGGGTATTTGTCGAAAGAACGAGTACATCTGGAGAAAATCGCGGATTCAGGATTTAAGCTTCAAATGAGCTTCGAATGGAAAGAACACGAATTGGAAGCTATTCTGACCGGAACTATGCCGTTCTTCTACCCATTTACCTTGCTAC
The DNA here is from genome assembly GCA_033398695.1 of Orobanche coerulescens. Classification (NCBI taxonomy): domain Eukaryota; kingdom Viridiplantae; phylum Streptophyta; class Magnoliopsida; order Lamiales; family Orobanchaceae; genus Orobanche; species Orobanche coerulescens. The sequence goes on from CM065814.1 coordinate 47,940,441, forward strand.
ATCATAATACGTGAGTTTGTGGTGGGTGTTTGTTGAATGAATGGGTAGATCTGGAGAAAATTGTGGATTCGGGACTTAAGCTTTAAATGAGCTTCAAATGGAACGAAAATAACTTAGAATCTATTATGACTGGAACGATGTTGTTCTTCGACATATTTACCTTGGTTACATCATAATATATGAGTATGTGGGTAGTTGTCTAAAGAACGAGTAGATTTGGAGAAAATCGCGGATTCGGGACTTAAGCTTCAAATTAACTTCGAATGGAATGAAAACAAATTGGAAACTATTATGATCGGAACGATGCCATTCTTCGACACATTTACCTTGAGTACATCATAATATGTGAGTATGTGATGGGTATTTGTCGAAAGAATGGTTAGATCTGGAGAAAATCGCGGATCAGGACTTAAGCTTCAAATGAGCATAGAATTAAAAGAACACGAATTGAAAGCTATTCTGACCAGGACGCTGCCGTTCTTCGACACATTTACCTTGGTTACATAATAATACGTGGGTATGTGGTGGGTATTTGTCGAAAAATGGGTAGAATTGGAGAAAATTGCGGATTTGGGACTTAAGCTTCAAATGAGCTTTAAATGGAATGAACAAGAATTGGAAGGTATTCTGACCGGAATGATGCCATTATTCGACACATTTACCTTAGCTACATCATAACACGTGAGTATATGGTGGGTATTTATCAAAAGAACAGGTAGATCCGGAGAAAACCACGGATTCGGGACTTAAGCTTTAAATGAGCTTCGAATGGAAAGAACACGAATTCGAAGCTATTGTGACCAGAACTATGCCATTCTTCGACATATTTACCTTGGTTAAATCATGACACGTGAGTATGTGATGGGTATTTGTCGAAAAATGGGTAGATCTGCAGAAAATTGCGGATTCGGGATTTAATCTTCAAATGAGCTTCGAATGGAAAAAACACGAATTCGAAGCTATTCTGACCGGAATGATGCCATTCTTCTACCCATTTACCTTGGTTACTTCAGAATATGTGAGTTTGTGGTGGGTGTTTGTTGAATGAATGGGTGGATCTGAAAAAAATCACGGATTCGGGACTTAAGCTTTAAATGATATTCGAATGGAATGAAAATAAATTGGAAGCTATTCTGACTGGAATGATGTTGTTATTCTACATATTTACCTTGGTTATGTCATAATACATGAGTATGTGGGTAGTTGTCTAAAGACCGGGTAGATCTGGAGAAAATCGCGGATTCGGGACTTAAGCTTCAAATTAGCTTCGAATGGAACGAAAACAAATTGGAAGATATTATGATCGGAACGATGCCGTTCTTAGACACATTTACCTTGATTACATCATAATATGTGAGTATGTGATGGGTATTTGTCGAAAGAATGGTAGATCTGGAGAAAATCGCGGATTCGGGACTTAAGCTTCAAATTTGCTTTGAATGGAACAAAAACAAATTGAAAGCTATTGTGACTAGAACAATGCCGTTCTTAGACACATTTACCTTTGTTACATCATAGCAAGTGAGTATATGATGGGTATTTGTCGAGAGAACGGGTAGATCTCGAGAAAATCGCGGATTCATGACTTAAGCTTCAAATTTACTTCGAATGGAACGAAAACAAGTTGGAAGCTATTGTGACCAGAACGATTCCATTATTCGACACATTTACCTTGGTTACATCATAATATTTGAGTTTGTGGTGGGTATTTGTCCAAAGAACGGGTAGATCTGGAGAAAATCGCGGATCGGGACTTAAGCTTCAAATGAGCATAGAATTGAAAGAACACGAATTGAAATCTATTCTGATCAGAATGATGCCGTGTTCGACACATTTACCTTGGTTACATCATAATACGTGAATATGTGGTGGGTATTTGTCGAAGAATGGGTAGAATTGGAGAAAATTGCAGAGTCGGGACTTAAGCTTCAAATGAGCTTTAATTGGAAAGAACACGAATTGGAAGCTATTATGACTGGAATGATGCCATTTTTCGACACATTTACCTTAGTTACATCATAACACGTGAGTATATGGTGGGTATTTGTTGAAAGAACATGTAGATCCGGAGAAAATCACGGATTCGGGGCTTAAGCTTTAAATGAGCTTCGAATGGAAAGAACACGAATTCAAAGCTATTGTGACCAGAACTATGCCATTCTTAGACATATTTACCTTGGTTAAATCATAACACGTGAGTATGTGGTGGGTATTTGTCGAAAAAACAGGTAGATCTGCAGAAAATAGCGGATTGGGGACCTAAGCTTCAAATGAGCTTTGAAAGGAAAGAACACGAATTGGAAGCTATTCTGACTGGAACGATGCTGTTCTTCGACACATTTACCTTGATTACATCATAACATGTAAGTATGTGGTGGGTATTTGTCAAAAGAATGAGTAGATCTGGAAAAAATCGCGGATTCGAGATTTAAGCTTCAAATGAGCTTTGAATGGAAAGAACACGAATTGGAAGCTATTCTAATCGGAACGATGCCGTTATTCTACCCATTTACCTTGGTTACATCATATTATGTTAGTTTGTGGTCGGTGTTTGTTGAATGAATGGGTAGATCTGGAGAAAATCGTGGATTCAGGATTTAACCTTTAAATGAGCTTCGAATGGAACGAAAATGAATTGGAAGCTATTCTGAATGGAACGATGTTGTTCTTCGACATATTTACCTTGGTTACATCATAATACGTGAGTATATGGGTAGTTGTCCAAAGAATGGGTTGATCTAGAGAAAATCGCGGATTCGGGACTTAAGCTTCAAATTAGCTTCGAATGGAACGAAAACAAATTGGAAGCTATTATGATCGGAACGTGGCCGTTCTTCGACACATTTACCTTGACTACATCAGAATATGTGAGTATATGATGGGTATTTGTCGAACGAATGGTTAGATCTGGAGAAAATCGCGGATTCGGGACTTAAGCTTCAAATTTGCTTCGAAAGGAATGAAAATAAATTGAAAGCTATTGTGACCTGAACGATGCCGTTATTCGACACATTTACCTTGGCTACATCATAATATATGAGTTTGTGGTGGGTATTTATCGAAAGAACGGGTAGATATGGAGAAAATTGCGGATTCGGGACTTAAGCTTCAAATGAGCTTTAAATGGAAAGAACACGAATTGGAAGCTATTATGACCGGAATGATGCCATTATTCGAGACATTTACCTTAGTTACATCATGACACATCAGTATATGGTGGGTATTTGTCTAAAGAATAGGTAGATCTGGAAAAAAATCACGGATTCGGGACTTAAGCTTTAAATGAGCTTCAAATGGAAAGAACATGAACTGGAAGCTATTGTGACCAGAACTATGCCATTCTTCGACATACTTACCTTGGTTAAATCATAACACATGAGTATGTGGTGGGTATTTGTCGAAAAAATGGGTAGATCTGCAGAAAATAGCGGATTGGGGACCTAAGCTTCAAATGAGCTTCAAATGGAAAGAACACGAATTGGAAGCTATTCTGACTGGAACGATGTTGTTCTTCGACACATTTACCTTGATTACATCATAATATGTAAGTATGTGGTGGGTATTTGTCGAAAGAACGAGTAGATCTGGAGAAAATCGCAGATTCGGGATTTAAGCTTCAAATGAGCTTCGAATGGAAGGAACACGAATTGGAAGCTATTATGACCAGAACTATGCCGTTCTTCTACCCATTTACCTTGGTTACATCATAATACGTGAGTTTGTGGTGGGTGTTTGTTGAATGAATGGGTAGATCTGGAGAAAATTGTGGATTCGGGACTTAAGCTTTAAATGAGCTTTGAATGGAACGAAAATAAATTATAATCTATTCTGACTGGAACGATGTTGTTCTTCGATATATTTACCTTGGTTACATCATAATATATGAGTATGTGGTTAGTTGTCCAAAGAACGAGTAGATCTGGAGAAAATCGCGGATTCGGGACTTAAGCTTCAAATTAGCTTCGAATGGAACGAAAACAAATTGGAAACTATTGTGATCGAAACGATGCCATTCTTCGACATATTTATCTTGAGTAAATCATAATATGTGAGTATGTGATGGGTATTTGTCGAAAGAATGGTTAGATCTCGAGAAAATCGCGGATCAGAACTTAAGCTTCAAATGAGCATAGAATTGAAAGAACACGAATTGAAAGCTATTCTGACCAGGGCAATGCCGTTCTTCGACACATTTACCTTGGGTACATAATAATACGTGGGTATGTGGTGGGTATTTGTCGAAAAATGGGTAGAATTGGAGAAAATTGCGGATTCGAGACTTAAGCTTCAAATGAGCTTTAAATGGAAAGAACAAGAATTGGAAGCTATTCTGACCGGAATGATGCCATTATTCGACACATTTACCTTAGCTACATCATAAAACGTGAGTATATGGTGGGTATTTGTCAAAAGAACAGGTAGATCCGGAGAAAACCACGGATTCGGGACTTAAGCTTTAAATGAGCTTCGAATGGAAAGAACACGAATTCGAAGCTATTGTGACCAGGACTATTCCATTCTTCGACATATTTACCTTGGTTAAATCATAACAGGTGAGTATGTGGTGGGTATTTGTCGAAAAACGGGTAGATCTGCAGAAAATTGTGGATTCGGAATTTAATCTTCAAATGAGCTTCGAATGGAAAGAACACAAATTCGAAGCTATTCTAACCGGAACGATGCCATTCTTCTACCCATTTACCTTGGTTACATCATAATATGTGAGTTTGTGGTGGGTGTTTGTTGAATGAATGGGTAGATCTGAAAAAAAATCGCGGATTCGGGACTTAAGCTTTAAATGAGATTCGAATGGAATGAAAATGAAGTGGAAGCTATTCTGATTAGAATAATGTTGTTCTTCGACATATTTACCTTGGTTACGTTATAATACGTGAGTATGTGGGTAGTTGTCTAAAGACCGGGTAGATCTGGAGAAAATCGCGGATTCGGGACTTAAGCTTCAAATTAGCTTCGAATGGAACGAAAACTATTTGGAAGCTATTATGATAGGAACGATTCCGTTCTTAGACACATTTACCTTGATTGCATCATAATATGTGAGTATGTGATGGGTATTTGTCGAAAGAATGGTAGATCTGGAGAAAATCGCGGATTCGGGACTTAAGCTTCAAATTTGCTTTGAATGGAACGAAAACAAATTGAAAGCTATTGTGACTAGAACAATGCCATTCTTAGACACATTTACCTTTGTTACATCATAGAAAGTGAGTATATGATGGGTATTTGTCGAAAGAACGGGTAGATCTCGAGAAAATCGCGGATTCGGGACTTAAGCTTCAAATTTACTTCGAATGGAACGAAATCAAGTTGGAAGCTATTGTGACCAGAACGATGCCGTTATTCGACATATTTACCTTGGTTACATCATAATATATGAGTTTGTGGTGGGTATTTGTCCAAAGAACGGGTAGATCTGGAGAAAATCGCGGATCGGGACTTAAGCTTCAAATGAGCTTAGAATTGAAAGAACACGAATTGAAAGCTATTCTGATTAGAATGATGCCGTTATTCGACACATTTACCTTGGTTACATCATAATACGTGAATATGTAGTGGGTATTTGTCGAAGAACGGGTAGAATGGGAGAAAATTGCGGAGTCGGGACTTAAGCTTCAAATGAGCTTTAAATGGAAAGAACACGAATTGGAAGCTATTATAACTGGAATGATGCCATTCTTCGACACATTTACCTTAGTTACATCATAACACGTGAGTATATGGTGGGTATTTGTTGAAAGAACATGTAGATCCAGAGAAAAACACGGATTCGGGACTTAAGCTTTAAATGAGCTTCGAATGGAAAGAACACGAATTCAAAGCTATTGTGACCAGAACTATGCCATTCTTCGACATATTTACCTTGGTTAAATCATAAAATGTGAGTATGTGGTGGGTATTTGTCGAAAAAAGGGTATTTGTCGAAAAAACAGGTAGATCTGCAGAAAATAGCGGATTGGGGACCTAAGCTTCAAATGAGCTTCGAAAGGAAAGAACACGAATTGGAAGCTATTCTGACTGGAACGATGCTGTTCTTCGACACATTTACCTTGATTAAATCATAACATGTAAGTATGTGGTGGGTATTTGTCGAAAGAATGAGTAGATCTGGAAAAAATCACAGATTCGGGATTTAAGCTTCAAATGAGCTTTGAATGGAAAGAACACGAATTAAAAGCTATTCTAACCATAACGATGCCATTCTTCTACCCATTTACCTTGGTTACATCATATTATGTTAGTTTGTGGTGGGTGTTTGTTGAATGAATGGGTAGATCTGGAGAAAATCGCGGATTCAGGACCTAAGCTTTAAATGAGCTTCGAATTGAACGAAAATGAATTGGAAGCTATTCTGAATGGAACGATGTTGTTCTTGGACATATTTACATTGGTTACATCATAATACGTGAGTATATGGGTAGTTGTCCAAAGAATGGGTTGATCTGGAGAAAATCGCGGATTCGGGACTTAAGCTTCAAATTAGCTTCGAATGGAACGAAAACAAATTGGAAGCTATTATGATCGGAACGATGCCGTTCTTCGACACATTTACCTTGACTACATCATAATATGTGAGTATGTGATGGGTATTTGTCGAAAGAATGGTTAGATGTGGAGAAAATCGCGGATTCAGGACTTAAGCTTCCAATTTGCTTCGAAAGGAATGAAAATAAATTGAAAGCTATTGTGACCAGAACGATGCCATTATTCGACACATTTACCTTGGTTACATCATAATATATGAGTTTGTGATGGGTATTTATCGAAAGAACGGGTAGATATGGAGAAAATCGCGGATCGGGACTTAAGCTTCAAATGAGCTTAGAATTGAAAGAACACGAATTGAAAGCTATTCGATCGAGCGATGCCGTTCTTCGACACATTTACCTTGGTTACATCATAATACGTGAGTATGTGGTGGGTATTTGTCGAAGAACGGGTAGAATTGGAGAAAATTGCGGATTCGGGACTTAAGCTTCAAATGAGCTTTAAATGGAAAGAACACGAATTGGAAGCTATTATGACCGGAATGATGCCATTCTTCAACACATTTACCTTAGTTACATCATAACACATGAGTATATGGTGGGTATTTGTCGAAAGAATAGGTAGTTCTGGAAAAAATCATGGATTCGGGACTTAAGATTTAAATGAGCTTCGAATGGAAAGAACATGAATTCGAAGCTATTGTGACCAGGAATATGCCATTATTCGACATATTTACCTTGGTTAAATCATAACACGTGAGTATGTGGTGGGTATTTATTGAAAAACGGGTAGATCTGCAGAAAATTGCGGATTCGGGATTTAATCTTCAAATGAGCTTCGAATGGAAAGAACACGAATTCGAAGCTATTCTGACCGGAACGATGCCATTCTTCTACCCATTTACCTTGGTTACCTCATAATATGTGAGTTTGTGGTGGGTGTTTGTTGAATGAATGGGTAGATCTGAAAAAAATCGCGGATTCTGGACTTAAGCTTTAAATGAGATTCGAATGGAATGAAAATGAATTGGAAGCTATTCTGACTAGAATGATGTTGTTCTTCTACATATTTACCTTGGTTACGTCATAATACGTGAGTATGTGGGTAGTTGACTAAAGACCGGGTAGATCTGGAGAAAATCGCGGATTCGGGACTTAAGCTTCAAATTAGCTTCTAATGGAACGAAAACTATTCGGAAGCTATTATGATCGGAATGATGCCGTTCTTAGAGACATTTACCTTGATTGCATCATAATATGTGAGTATGTGATGGGTATTTGTCGAAAGAATGGTAGATCTGGAGAAAATCGCGGATTCGGGACTTAAGCTTCAAATTTGCTTTGAATGGAACGAAAACAAATTGAAAGCTATTGTGACTAGAACAATGCCATTCTTAGACACATTTACCTTTGTTACATCACAGCAAGTGAGTATATGATGGGTATTTGTCGAAAGAACGGCTAGATCTCGAGAAAATCGCGGATTCGGGACTTAAGCTTCAAATTTACTTCGAATGGAATGAAATCAAGTTGGAAGTTATTGTGACCAGAACGATGCCGTTATTCGACATATTTACCTTGGTTATATCATAATATATGAGTTTGTGGTCGGTATTTGTCCAAAGAACGGGTAGATCTGGAGAAAATTGCGGATCGGGACTTAAGCTTCAAATGAGCTTAGAATTGAAAGAACACGAATTGAAAGCTATTCTGATTAGAATAATGCCGTTCTTCGACACATTTACCTTGGTTACATCATAATACGTGAATATGTGGTGGGTATTTGTCGAAGAATGGGTAGAATGGGAGAAAATTGCGGAGTCGGGACTTAAGCTTCAAATGAGCTTTAAATGGAAAGAACACGAATTGGAAGCTATTCTAACTGGAATGATGCCATTCTTCGACACATTTACCTTAGTTACATCATAACACGTGAGTGTATGGTGGGTATTTGTTGAAAGAACATGTAGATCTGGAGAAAAACACGGATTCGGGACTTAAGCTTTGAATGAGCTTCGAATGGAAAGAACACGAATTCAAAGCTATTGTGACCAGAACAATGCCATTCTTCGACATATTTACCTTGGTTAAATCATAAAATGTGAGTATGTGGTGGGTATTTGTCGAAAAAACAAGTAGATCTGCAGAAAATAGCGGATTGGGGACCTAAGCTTCAAATGAGCTTCGAAAGGAAAGAACACGAATTGGAAGCTATTCTGACTGGAACTATGCTGTTCTTCGACACATTTACCTTGATTACATCATAACATATAAGTATGTGGTGGGTATTTGTCGAAAGAATGAGTAGATCTGGAAAAAATCGCAGATTCGGGATTTAAGCTTCAAATGAGCTTTGAATGGAAAGAACACGAATTGGAAGCTATTCTAACCGTAACGATGCCATTATTCTACCCATTTACCTTGGTTACATCATATTATGTTAGTTTTTGGTGGGTGTTTGTTGAATGAATGGGTAGATCTGGAGAAAATCGCGGATTCGGGACTTAAGCTTTAAATGAGCTTCGAATTGAACGAAAATGAATTGGAAGCTATTCTGAATGGAACGATGTTGTTCTTGGACATATTTACCTTGGTTACATCATAATACATGAGTATATGGGTAGTTGTCCAAAGAATGGGTTGATCTGGAGAAAATCGCGGATTCGGGACTTAAGCTTCAAATTAGCTTCGAATGGAACGAAAACAAATTGGAAGCTATTATGATCGGAACGATGCCGTTCTTCGACACATTTACCTTGACTACATCATAATATGTGAGTATGTGATGGGTATTTGTCGAAAGAATGGTTAGATCTGGAGAAAATCGCGGATTCAGGACTTAAGCTTCCAATTTGCTTTGAAAGGAATGAAAATAAATTGAAAGGTATTGTGACTAGAACGATGCCATTATTCGACACATTTACCTTGGTTACATCATAATATATGAGTTTTTGGTGGGTATTTATCGAAAGAACGGGTAGATATGGAGAAAATCGCGGATCAGGACTTAAGCTTCAAATGAGCTTAGAATTGAAAGAACACGAATTGAAAGCTATTCTGATCAGAACTATGCCGTTCTTCGACCCATTTACCTTGGTTACATCATAATAAGTGAGTATGTGGTGGGTATTTGTCGAAGAACGGGTAGAATTGGAGAAAATTGCGGATTCGGGACTTAAACTTCAAATGAGCTTTAAATGGAAAGAACACGAATTGGAAGCTATTATGACCGGAATGATGCCATTCTTCGACACATTTACCTTAGTTACATCATAACACATGAGTATATGGTGGGTATTTGTCGAAAGAATAGGTAGATCTGGAAAAAATTATGGATTCGGGACAGAATCTTTAAATGAGCTTCGAATGGAAAGAACATGAATTGGAAGCTATTATGACCAGAACTATGCCATTCTTCGATACATTTACCTTGGTGACATCATAACACGTGAGTATGTGGTGGGTATTTGTCAAAAAAAATGGGTAGATCTGCAGAAAATAGCGGATTAGGTACCTAAGCTTCAAATAAGCTTTGAATGGAAAGAACACGAATTGGAAGCTAATCTGACTGGAACGATGCTGTTCTTCGACACATTTACCTTAGTTACATCATAACACGTGATTATGTGGTGGGTATTTGTCGAAAGAACAGGTAGATCCGGAGAAAATCACGGATTCGGGATTTAATCTTCAAATGAGCTTCGAATGGAAAGAACACGAATTCAAAGCTATTCTGACTGGAAAAATGCCATTATTCTACCCATTTACCTTGGTTACATCATAATATGTGAGTTTGTGGTGGGTGTTTGTTGAATGAATGGGTAGATCTGGAGAAAATCGCGGATTCAGGACTTAAGCTTTAAATGAGCTTCGAATTGAACGAAAATGAATTGGAAGCTATTCTGAATGGAACGATGTTGTTCTTGGACATATTTACATTGGTTACATCATAATACTTGAGTATATGGGTAGTTGTCCAAAGAATGGGTTGATCTGGAGAAAATCGCGGGTTCGGGACTTAAGCTTCAAATTAGCTTCGAATGGAACGAAAACAAATTGGAAGCTATTATGATCGGAACGATGCCGTTCTTCGACACATTTACCTTGACTACATCATAATATGTGAGTATGTGATGGGTATTTGTCGAAACAATGGTTAGATCTGGAGAAAATCGCGGATTTAGGACTTAAGCTTCCAATTTGCTTCGAAAGGAATGAAAATAAATTGAAAGCTATTGTGACCAGAACGATGCCATTATTCGACACATTTACCTTGGTTACATCATAATATATGAGTTTGTGATATGGAGATAATCGCGGATTGGGACTTAAGCTTCAAATGAGCTTAGAATTGAAAGAACACGAATTGAAAGCTATTCTGATCAGAACGATGCCGTTCTTCGACACATTTACCTTGGTTACATCATAATACGTGAGTATGTGGTGGGTATTTGTCGAAGAACGGGTAGAATTGGAGAAAATTGCGGATTCGGGACTTAAGCTTCAAATGAGCTTTAAATGGAAAGAACACGAATTGGAAGCTATTTTGACTGGAATGATGCCATTCTTCGACACATTTACCTTGGTTACATCATAACACATGAGTATATGGTGGGTATTTGTCGAAAGAATAGGTAGATTTGGAAAAAATCACGGATTCGGGACTTAAGCTTTAAATGAGCTTCGAATGGAACGAAAATGAATTGGAAGCTATTCTGATAGGAATGATGTTGTTCTTCGACATATTTACCTTGGTTACATCATAATACGTGAGTATGTGGGTAGTTGTCCAAACAACGGGTAGATCTGGAGAAAATCGCGGATTCGGGACTTAAGCTTCAAATTTGCTTCGAATGGAACGAAACAAATTGAAAGATATTCTGACCGGAAAGATGCCGTTATTCAACATATTTACCTTGGTTACATCATAATATATGAGTTTGTGGTGGGTATTTGTTGAAAGAACGGGTAGATATGGAGAAAATTGTGGATCGGGATGGAAGTTTCAAATGAGCTTAGAATTGAAAGAACACGAATTGAAAGCTATTCTGACTAGAACGATGCCGTTATTCGACACATTTACCTTGGATACATCATAATACATGAGTATGTGGTGGGTATTTGTCGAAGAACGGGTAGAATTGGAGAAAATTGCGGATTCGGGACTTAAGCTTCAAATGAGCTTTAAATGGGAAGAACACGAATTGGAAGCTATTTTGACTGGAATGATGCCATTCTTCGACACATTTACCTTGGTTACATCATAACACATGAGTATATGGTGGGTATTTGTCGAAAGAATAGGTAGATCTGGAAAAAATCACGGATTCGGGACTTAAGCTTTAAATGAGCTTCAAATGGAAAGAACATGAATTGGAAGCTATTATGACCAGAACTATGCCATTCTTCGACACATTTACCTTGGTTACATCATAACACGTGAGTATGTGGTGGATATTTGTTGATAAAATGGGTAAGATCTGCAGAAAATAGCGGATTAGGGACCTAAGCTTCAAATAAACTTTGAATGGAAAGAACACGAATTGGAAGCTATTCTGACTGGAACGATGCTTTTCTTTGATACATTTACATTGATTACATCATAACATGTAAGTATGTGGTGGGTATTTGTCGAAAAAATGATTAGATCTGGAGAAAATCGCGGATTCGGGACTTAAGCTTCAAATGAGCTTCGAATGGAAAGAACACGAATTAGAAGCTATTGTGAACGGAACAATGCCGTTCTTCTACACATTTACCTTGGTTACATCATAATACGTGAGTTTGTGGTGGGTGTTTGTCGAATGAATGGTTAGATCTGGAGAAAATCTCGGATTCGGGACTTAAGCTTCAAATTTGCTTCGAATGGAATTAAAACAAATTGATAGCTATTGTGACCGGAACGATGCCGTTCTTCGACACATTTACCTTTGTTACATCATAGCACGTGAGTCCAAAGAATGGGTAGATCTGGAGAAAATCATGGATTCGGGACTTAAGCTTCCAATTTACTTCGAATGGAACAAAAACAAATTGGAAGCTATTGTGACAAGAACAATGCCGTTATTCGACATATTTACCTTGGTTACATCATAATATATGAGTTTGTGGTGGGTATTTGTCGAAAGAACGGGTAGATCTGGAGAAAATTACGGATCGGGACTTGAGCTTCAAATGAGCTCAGAATTGAAAGAACATGAATTGAAAGCTATCCTGATCATAACGATGTCGTTCTTCGACATTTTTACCTTGGTTACATAATAATACATGAATATGTGATGGGTATTTGTCGAAGAATTGGTAGAATTGGAGAAAATTGCGGAGTCGGGGCTTAACCTTCAGATGAGCTTTAAATGGAAAGAACACGAATTGGAAGCTATTCTGACCGGAATGATGCCATTATTCGACACATTTACCTTAGTTACATCATAATATGTGAGTATATGGTGGGTATTTGTCGAAAGAACAGGTATATCAAGAGAAAATCACGGATTCGGGACTTAAGCTTTAAATGAGCTTCGAATGGAAAGAACACGAATTCGAAGCTATTGTGACTAGAACTATGCCATTATTTGACATATATAACTTGTTTAAATCTTAACATGTGAGTTTGTGGTGGGTATTTGTCGGAAAAATGGGTAGATCTGCAGAAAATAGCGGATTGGGGACCTAAGCTTCAAATGAGCTTCGAATGGAAAGAACACGAATTGGAAGCTATTTTGACTGGAACGATGCTGTTCTTCGACACATTTATCTTGATTACATCATAACATATAAGTATGTGGTGGGTATTTGTCGAAAGAACGAGTAGATCTGGAGAAAATCACGGATTCGAAATTTAAGCTTCAAATGAGCTTCGAATGGAAAGAACACGAATTGGAAGCTATTCTGACTGGAACGATGCCGTTCTTCTACCCATTTACCTTGGTTACATCATAATGCGTGAGTTTGTGGTGGGTGTTTGTTGAATGAATGGGTAGATCTGGAGAAAATCACGGATTCGGGACTTAAGCTTTAAATGAGCTTCGAATGGTACGAAAATGAATTGGAAGCTATTCTGACAGGAACGATGTTGTTCTTCGACATATTTACCTTGGTTACATCATAATACGTGAGTATGTGGGTAGTTGTCCAAACAACGGGTAGATCTGGAGAAAATCGCGGATTCGGGACTTAAGCTTCAAATTTGCTTCGAATGGAACGAAAACAAATTGAAAGCTATTCTGACCAGAACGATGCCGTTATTCAACATATTTACCTTGGTTACATCATAATATATGAGTTTGTGGTGGGTATTTGTTGAAAGAACGGGTAGATATGGAGAAAATTGTGGATCGGGACGGAAGTTTCAAATGAGCTTAGAATTGAAAGAACACGAATTGAAAGCTATTCTGACCAGAACGATGCCGTTCTTCGACACATTTACCTTGGTTACATCATAATACATGAGTATGTGGTGGGTATTTGTCGAAGAATGGGTAGAATTGGAGAAAATTGCGGATTCGGGACTTAAGCTTTAAATGAGCTTCAAATGGAAAGAACATGAATTGGAAGCTATTATGACCAGAACTATGCCATTCTTCGACACATTTACCTTGGTTACATCATAACACATGAGTATGTGGTGCGTATTTGTTGATAAAATGGGTAAGATCTGCAGAAAATAGCGGATTAGGGACCTAAGCTTCAAATAAACTTTGAAGGGAAAGAACACGAATTGGAAGCTATTGTGACTGGAACGATGCTGTTCTTTGATACATTTACATTGATTACATCATAACATGTAAGTATGTGGTGGGTATTTGTCGAAAAAATGATTAGATCTGGAGAAAATCGCGGATTCGGGACTTAAGCTTCAAATGAGCTTCGAATGGAAAGAACACGAATTAGAAGCCATTCTGAACGGAACAATGCCGTTCTTCTACACATTTACCTTGGTTACATCATAATATGTGATTTTGTGGTGGTGTTTGTCGAATGAATGGTTAGATCTGGAGAAAATCTAGGATTCGGGACTTAAGCTTCAAATTTGCTTCGAATGGAATGAAAACAAATTGATAGCTATTGTGACCGGAACGATGCCGTTCTTCGACACATTTACCTTTGTTACATCATAGCACGTGAGTCCAAAGAATGGGTAGATCTGGAGAAAATCGTGGATTCGGGACTTAAGCTTCAAATTTACTTCGAATGGAACAAAAACAAATTGGAAGCTATTGTGACAAGAACAATGTCGTTATTCGACATATTTACCTTGGTTACATCATAATATATGAGTTTGTGGTGGGTATTTGTCGAAAGAACGAGTAGATCTGGAGAAAATTACGGATCGGGACTTGAGCTTCAAATGAGCTCAGAATTGAAAGAACATGAATTGAAAGCTATCCTGATCATAACGATGTCGTTCTCCGACATATTTACCTTGGTTACATAATAATACGTGAATATGTGGTGGGTATTTTTCGAAGAATGGCTAGAATTGGAGAAAATTGCGGAGTCAGGACTTAAGCTTCAGATGAGCTTCAAATGGAAAGAACACGAATTGGAAGCTATTCTGACCGGAATGATGCCATTATTCGACACATTTACCTTAGTTACATCATAACACGTGAGTATATGGTGGGTATTTGTCGAAAGAACAGGTATATCAAGAGAAAATCACGGATTCGGGACTTAAGCTTTAAATGAGCTTCGAATGGAAAGAACACGAATTCGAAGCTATTGTGACCAGAACTATGCCATTCTTTGACATATTTAACTTGGTTAAATCTTAACACGTGAGTTTGTGGTGGGTATTTGTCGGAAAAATGGGTAGATCTGCAGAAAATAGCGGATTGGGGACCTAAGCTTCAAATGAGCTTCGAATGGAAAGAACACGAATTGGAAGCTATTTTGACTGGAACAATGTTGTTCTTCGACACATTTACCTTGATTACATCATAACATATAAGTATGTGGTGGGTATTTGTCGAAAGAACGAGTAGATCTGGAGAAAATAACGGATTCAGAATTTAAGCTTCAAATGACCTTCGAATGGAAAGAACACGAATTGGAAGCTATTCTGACTGGAACGATGCCATTCTTCTACCCATTTACCTTGGTTACATCATAATACGTGAGTTTGTGGTGGGTGTTTGTTGAATGAATGGGTAGATCTGGAGAAAATCGCGGATTCGGGACTTAAGCTTTAAATTAGCTTCGAATGGAACGAAAATGAATTGGAAGCTATTCTGACAGGAACGATGTTGTTCTTCGACATATTTACCTTGGTTACATCATAATACGTGAGTATGTGGGTAGTTGTCTAAACAACGGGTAGATCTGGAGAAAATCGCAGATTCGGGACTTAAGCTTCAAATTAGCTTCGAATGGAATGAAAACAAATTGGAAGCTATTATGATCGGAACGATGCCGTTCTTCGACACATTTACCTTGACTACATCATAATATGTGAGTATGTGATGGGTATTTGTCGAAAGAATGGTTAGATCTGGAGAAAATCGCGGATTCAGGACTTAAGCTTCCAATTTGCTTCGAAAGGAATGAAAATAAATTGAAAGCTATTGTGACCAGAACGATGCCATTATTCGATACATTTACCTTGGTTACATCATAATATATGAGTTTGTGATGGGTATTTATCGAAAGAACGGGTAGATATGGAAAAAATCGTGGATCGGGACTTAAGCTTCAAATGAGCTTAGAATTGAAAGAACACGAATTGAAAGCTATTCTGATCAGAACGATGCCGTTCTTCGACACATTTACCTTGGTTACATCATAATACGTGAGTATGTGGTGGGTATTTGTCGAAGAACGGGTAGAATTGGAGAAAATTGCGGATTTGGGACTTAAGCTTCAAATGAGCTTTAAATGGAAAGAACACGAATTGGAAGCTATTATGACCGGAATGATGCCATTATTCAACACATTTACCTTAGTTACATCATAACACATGAGTATATGGTGGGTATTTGTCGAAAGAATAGGTAGATCTGGAAAAAATCAGGGATTCGGGACTTAAGATTTAAATGAGCTTCGAATGGAAAGAACATGAATTCGAAGCTATTGTGACCAGGACTATGCCATTATTCGACATATGTACCTTGGTTAAATCATAACACGTGAGTATGTGGTGGGTATTTATCGAAAAACGGGTAGATCTGCAGAAAATTGCGGATTCGGGATTTAATCTTCAAATGAGCTTCGAATGGAAAGAACACGAATTCGAAGCTATTCTGACCGGAACGATGCCATTATTCTACCCATTTACCTTGGTTACCTCATAATATGTGAGTTTGTGGTGGGTGTTTGTTGAATGAATGGGTAGATCTGAAAAAAATCACGGATTCTGGACTTAAGCTTTAAATGAGATTCGAATGGAATGAAAATGAATTGGAAGCTATTCTGACTAGAATGATGTTGTTCTTCAACATATTTATCTTGGTTAAGTCATAATACGTGAGTATGTGGGTAGTTGTCTAAAGACCGGGTAGATCTGGAGAAAATCGCGGATTCGGGACTTAAGCTTCAAATTAGCTTCGAATGGAACAAAAACTATTTGGAAGCTATTATGATCGGAACGATGCCATTCTTAGACACATTTACCTTTGTTACATCATAGAAAGTGAGTATATGATGGGTATTTGTCGAAAGAACGGGTAGATCTCGAGAAAATCGCGGATTCGGGACTTAAGCTTCAAATTTACTTCGAATGGAACGAAATCAAGTTGGAAGCTATTGTGACCAGAACGATGCCGTTATTCGACATATTTACCTTGGTTACATCATAATATATGAGTTTGTGGTGGGTATTTGTCCAAAGAACGGGTAGATCTGGAGAAAATTGCGGATCGGGACTTAAGCTTCAAATGAGCTTAGAATTGAAAGAACACGAATTGAAAGCTATTCTGATTATAATGATGCCGTTCTTCGACACATTTACCTTGGTTACATCATAATACGTGAATATGTGGTGGGTATTTGTCGAAGAATGGGTAGAATGGGAGAAAATTGCGGAGTCGGGACTTAAGCTTCAAATGAGCTTTAAATGGAAAGAACACGAATTGGAAGCTATTCTAACTGGAATGATGCCATTCTTCGACACATTTACCTTAGTTACATCATAACACGTGAGTATATGGTGGGTATTTGTTGAAAGAACATGTAGATCCGGAGAAAAACACGGATTCGGGACTTAAGCTTTGAATGAGCTTCGAATGGAAAGAACACGAATTCAAAGCTATTGTGACCAGAACAATGCCATTCTTCGACATATTTACCTTGGTTAAATCATAAAATGTGAGTATGTGGTGGGTATTTGTCGAAAAAACAAGTAGATCTGCAGAAAATAGCGGATTGGGGACCTAAGCTTCAAATGAGCTTCGAAAGGAAAGAACACGAATTGGAAGCTATTCTGACTGGAACTATGCTGTTCTTCGACACATTTACCTTGATTACATCATAACATATAAGTATGTGGTGGGTATTTGTCGAAAGAATGAGTAGATCTGGAAAAAATCGCAGATTCGGGATTTAAGCTTCAAATGAGCTTTGAATGGAAAAAACACGAATTGGAAGATATTCTAACCGTAACGATGCAATTCTTCTACCCATTTACCTTGGTTACATCATATTATGTTAGTTTGTGGTGGGTGTTTGTTGAATGAATGGGTATATCTGGAGAAAATCGCGGATTCGGGACTTAAGCTTTAAATGAGCTTCGAATTGAACGAAAATGAATTGGAAGCTATTCTGAATGGAACGATGTTGTTCTTGGACATATTTACCTTGGTTACATCATAATACATGAGTATATAGGTAGTTGTCCAAAGAATGGGTTGATCTGGAGAAAATCGCGGATTCGGGACTTAAGCTTCAAATTAGCTTCGAATGGAACGAAAACAAATTGGAAGCTATTATGATCGGAACGATGCCGTTCTTCGACACATTTACCTTGACTACATCATAATCTGTGAGTATGTGATGGGTATTTGTCGAAAGAATGGTTAGATCTGGAGAAAATCGCGGATTCAGGACTTAAGCTTCCAATTTGCTTCGAAAGGAATGAAAATAAATTGAAAGGTATTGTGACTAGAACGATGCGATTATTCGACACATTTACCTTGGTTACATCATAATATATGAGTTTTTGGTGGGTATTTATCGAAAGAACGGGTAGATATGGAGAAAATCGCAGATCAGGACTTAAGCTTCAAATGAGCTTAGAATTGAAAGAACACGAATTGAAAGCTATTCTGATCAGAACGATGCCGTTCTTCGACACATTTACCTTGGTTACATCATAATAAGTGAGTATGTGGTGGGTATTTGTCGAAGAACGGGTAGAATTGGAGAAAATTGCGGATTCGGGACTTAAGCTTCAAATGAGCTTTAAATGGAAAGAACACGAATTGGAAGCTATTATGACCGGAATGATGCCATTCTTAGACACATTTACCTTAGTTACATCATAACACATGAGTATATGGTGGGTATTTGTCGAAAGAATAGGTAGATCTGGAAAAAATCATTGATTCGGGACTTAAGCTTTAAATGAGCTTCGAATGGAAAGAACATGAATTGGAAGCTATTGTGACCAGAACTATGCCATTTTTCGATACATTTACCTTGGTGACATCATAACACGTGAGTATGTGGTGGGTATTTGTCAAAAAAATGGGTAGATCTGCAGAAAATAGCGGATTAGGGACCTAAGCTTCAAATAAGCTTTGAATGGAAAGAACACGATTTGGAAGCTAATCTGACTGGAACGATGCTGTTCTTCGACACATTTACCTTAGTTACATCATGACACGTGATTATGTGGTGGGTATTTGTCGAAAGAACAGGTAGATCCGGAGAAAATCACGGATTCGGGATTTAATCTTCAAATGAGCTTCGAATGGAAAGAACATGAATTCGAAGCTATTCTGACCGGAAAAATGCCATTCTTCTACCCATTTACCTTGGTTACATCATAATATGTGAGTTTGTGGTGGGTGTTTGTTGAATGAATGGGTAGATCTGAAGAAAATCGCGGATTCGGGATTTAAGCTTCAAATGAGCTTCGAATGGAAAGAACACGAATAGGAAGCTATTCTGACCGAAACTATGCCGTTCTTCTACCCATTTACCTTGGTTACATCATAATACGTGAGTTTGTGGTGGGTGTTTGTTGAATGAATGGGTAGATCTGGATAAAATTGTGGATTCGGGACTTAAGCTTTAAATGAGCTTCGAATGGAACGAAAATGAATTAGAAGCTATTTTGACTGGAACGATGTTGTTCTTCGACATATTTACCTTGGTTACATCATAATATATGAGTATGTGGGTAGTTGTCCAAAGAACGAGTAGATCTGGAGAAAATCGCGAATTCGGGACTTATGCTTCAAATTAGCTTCGAATGGATGAAAACAAATTGGAAACTATTATGATCGGAATGATGCCATTCTTCAACACATTTACCTTGAGTACATCATAGTATGTGAGTATGTGATGGGTATTTGTCGAAAGAATGGTTAGATCTGGAGAAAATCGCGGATTCGAGACTTATGCTTCAAATTTGCTTCGAATGGAACAAAAACAAATTGAAAGTTATTGTGACGAGAACGATGCCGTTATTCAACATATTTACCTTGGTTACATCATAATATATGAGTTTGTGGTGGGTATTTGTTGAAAGAACGGGTAGATATGGAGAAAATTGTGGATCGGGACGGAAGTTTCAAATGAGCTTAGAATTGAAAGAACACGAATTGAAAGCTATTCTGACCAGAACGATGCCGTTCTTCGACACATTTACCTTGGTTACATCATAATACATGTGTCTGTGGTGGGTATTTGTCGAAGAATGGGTAGAATTGGAGAAAATTGCGGATTCGGGACTTAAGCTTCAAATGAGCTTCAAATGGAAAGAACACGAATTGGAAGCTATTCTGACTGGAACGATGCCGTTCTTCTACCCATTTACCTTGGTTACATCATAACACATGAGTATATGGTGGGTATTTGTCGAATGAATAGGTAGATCTGGAAAAAATCACGGATTCGGGACTTAAGCTTTAAATGAGCTTCAAATGGAAAGAACATGAATTGGAAGCTATTATGACCAGAACTATGCCATTCTTCGACACATTTACCTTGGTTACATCATAACACGTGAGTATGTGGTGGGTATTTGTTGATAAAATGGGTAAGAGCTGCAGAAAATAGCGGATTAGGGACCTAAGCTTCAAATAAACTTTGAATGGAAAGAACACGAATTGGAAGCTATTCTGACTGGAACGATGCTGTTCTTTGATACATTTACCTTGATTACATCATAACATGTAAGTATGTGGTGGGTATTTGTCGAAAAAATGATTAGATCTGGAGAAAATCGCGGATTCGGGACTTAATCTTCAAATGAGCTTCGAATGGAAAGAACACGAATTAGAAGCCCTTCTGAACGGAACAATGCCGTTCTTCTACACATTTACCTTGGTTACATCATAATATGTGAGTTTGTGGTGGGTGTTTGTCGAATGAATGGTTAGATCTGGAGAAAATCTCGGATTCAGGACTTAAGCTTCAAATTTGCTTCGAATGGAATGAAAACAAATTGATAGCTATTGTGACCGGAACGATGCCGTTCTTCGACACATTTACCTTTGTTACATCATAGCATGTGAGTCCAAAGAATGGGTAGATCTGGAGAAAATCGTGGATTCGGGACTTAAGCTTCAAATTTACTTCGAATGGAACAAAAACAAATTGGAAGCTATTGTGACAAGAACAATGTCGTTATTCGACATATTTACCTTGGTTACATCATAATATATGAGTTTGTGGTGGGTATTTGTCGAAAGAACGGGTAGATCTGGAGAAAATTACGGATCGGGACTTGAGCTTCAAATGAGCTCAGAATTGAAAGAACATGAATTGTAAGCTATCCTTATCATAACGATGTCGTTCTCCGACATATTTACCTTGGTTACATAATAATACGTGAATATGTGGTGGGTATTTTTCGAAGAATGGCTAGAATTGGAGAAAATTGCGGAGTCGGGACTTAAGCTTCAGATGAGCTTCAAATGGAAAGAACACGAATTGGAAGCTATTCTGACCGGAATGATGCCATTATTCGACACATTTACCTTAGTTACATCATAACACGTGAGAATATGGTGGGTATTTGTCGAAAGAACAGGTATATCAAGAGAAAATCACGGATTCGGGACTTAAGCTTTAAATGAGCTTCGAATGGAAAGAACACGAATTCGAAGCTATTGTGACCAGAACTATGCCATTCTTTGACATATTTAACTTGGTTAAATCTTAACACGTGAGTTTGTGGTGGGTATTTGTCGGAAAAATGGGTAGATCTGCAGAAAATAGCGGATTGGGGACCTAAGCTTCAAATGAGCTTCGAATGGAAAGAACACGAATTGGAAGCTATTTTGACTGGAACGATGTTGTTCTTCGACACAGTTACCTTGATTACATCATAACATATAAGTATGTGGTGGGTATTTGTCGAAAGAACGAGTAATTCTGGAGAAAATCACGGATTCGGAATTTAAGCTTCAAATGAGCTTCGAATGGAAAGAACACGAATTGGAAGCTATTCTGACTGGAACGATGCCATTCTTCTACCCATTTACCTTGGTTACATCATAATACGTGAGTTTGTGGTGGGTGTTTGTTGAATGAATGGGTAGATCTGGAGAAAATCGCGGATTTGGGACTTAAGCTTTAAATGAGCTTCGAATGGAACGAAAATGAATTGGAAGCTATTCTGACAGGAACGATGTTGTTCTTTGACATATTTACCTTGGTTACATCATAATACGTGAGTATGTGGGTAGTTGTCTAAACAACGGGTAGATCTGGAGAAAATCGCGGATTCGGGACTTAAGCTTCAAATTAGCTTCGAATGGAACGAAAACAAATTGGAAGCTATTATGATCGGAACTGATGCGGGATTGATTAATACAGATGAAGAAGATGAGGTAAGAATCGACATAAATGTCCTTATGACACGCCAGACACTTACGACTATATTTTTAGGCGAGAAAACAGACACAAAACATGGAGTTAACATGGTGCTCGGTCTCGGCCATGTAATATGACACGGCCCGTGTCATACTGTACCGGAAGAACAAAACTTGCTGCCTGCCAAACCCGGCCGTGTCAGGCGACACGGACCATGCCGAACTCTTCCGGATAACCAAAACCTGCTGCCCGTCCAACCCGACCATGCCAAGTGACACGGTCGAGTCCCGCTCATCCAGATTCGGCAGAATCTGCCGCCGCGGCCGTGTCAAGCGACACGGCTGGTGTCACTCCACCGCCCCTTGTTATTTTATACACTTGTGTGTATTGTTTTGTCTTCTCTTTTCTTTCTTTAACCTTTTCTTACGGATTGTGTTCCCTTAATTTGTGATTTGTGTTGATTTTATGTTCCCCTTTATTTTTATCTTCACTTTTTTTTAAAAGATCATGTAATCCTTTCTTTTGTTTTCTTCTTTTGTTTTCTTTAAGTTATTGTAGAAGACTACATCCCTATAAGTAGTCTTGGTGTTTCTTGTAGTACATATTATTGAATGTTGAAAGAAAAATAATACACTTTGTGTTTTAATCCTTGTTGAATGATTTTCATCAAACCTTGATTTTTATTCGACGCGTTTTCGAGTATTAATCCGATCGATTCTCATTAGGTCTTGAGAAGAAATCATCTTATCGAATTATAGGTCTAATTCGATAAACCTTTGTTCTTGATCAATATTTTTATCTTATCCAATATTACATCCATATTCATACGTTCGATTTATCATATTCACAAAATAAGACTTCTGCTACGATATACTTCCATACTTATACAATTTCCAACCGATATATATTCACTTTCCGAGCAAATTCGTATCATTAGTGGTATCGGAGCCCAAGGTTATTTCCTTGGCGATTTTATTGACGATTTCTTGTTAAAAACGATCTATTGAACTTGTTATGGATTTCTCTGATCCCGATTTCTTGATGAAACTCCGTGACGCACTAAGCGGTCTACGGAGCAACGTATGCAAGCAAGGCGCGGAGACGACGCACGTTCAATGCACCATGCGGACGAGTTTAAAGTAAACGAACTTCCGGAGTTCGTTGAAGGTATCGATCCCGAAGCTTAATTAGAATGGGAATGGAAGATTGAGGGCATGTTCGAATTCAAAGAACTTAACGACGAGAAACGTTGCAAATATGCAATTCTCAAGTTAGGGAAGGGAGCTTCTCTTTGGTTCGAAGGAGTGAAGACACGAAGAGCTCGAGCGGGAAAGGCAAAGATCCGTTCGTGGGATTCTTTAAAAACAAAACTTCGTAAGAGGTATGTGCCAACATCACATCGGCTAACCTTGTACCAGAAGATTGCCGATTTCATGCAAGGAAAACTAAGTATTGGTGAATACATTGAAGAGTTCGAAAGCTTGGTCTTAATGGGAGAACTAGAAGAAAACGAAGAGTAGAAGATGTCACGTTTTTTACGTGGCTTGAATAAAAATATAGCTAACACGGTGGAATTGTACCCATATAAAGATTTCAATACTTTATGTGGATTATGTGTGAATATAGAGGCCCAAAATAAGGTGAATTTTCAAGACCCGAATTTCCCTCCAAATTCGGAAATCCAAGTGTCGGTTCAAGTTCGGGTACTAATAGCACCATGCCAAGTCCTGTCCCTATCACGGCACCTAAGGCTCCCTACATACCCAAGTAAACAAGTTTGGCGAAGGTACGATGTTTCAAGTGTCAAGGGTTCGGTCATTACCAAAATGCGAGTCCGAACAAATTGGTGGTGACACTAAGAGAGGCTCTTGAGGTCCGGGAGGAACTATTGGTCGAGGACAAAAGAGAAAGGCTCGGTGACGTGTTTGACATGGACGCGAAGAAGAAGAGGAGTGTGTGGCTTACAATGCTCCGGATTATGACACGAGTCTAGTCCTTCGCACTTTGCAAGTCAAAACGGTTTCGAGGGATACGGAACAACGAGACCAAATATTCCACACCAAGTGTCAAATCAAAGACAAATGGTGTAGTTTGATAATTGATGGAGGAAGTTGTACTAATGTAGCTTCAAGTGGGGTGGTGATGAAGCTTGGACTCATCACTACTACTCATCCAAAACCATACACGTTACATTGGCTCGATGATGGGAGTAAAGTGAAAGTTTCGAAATAAGTACGGGTCGGTTTAACTATGGGCTCTGGTGACGACGTACTATGTGATGTACTCCAGGTGGATACATGCCATATACTCTTGGGATGACCATGGATATTTGATAGAGATGTTTTACATCGAGGGAGAAGTAATGAATATGAATTACGGGATAAAGGCAAGAAGATTGTGCTTAAACCAATGACACATCAAGCCATTCGTTCGATGAGTTCTAACCAAATGGAAAAACCGAAACTTACTATGTTTTCAAGTGAAAAGGAGGTGAAACACACTATTCATGATGGCGAGCGTATGTATTTATTGATGATTAAAGAAACACAAGATGTTGACATGAATGTGTAAGGCAAAGGAGAGATCGATACCTTGCTACGCGAATTTGCGGATGTCTTCCCAGAAGATTTACCGCCGGGTTTGCCACCCTTACGTGGGATTGAACACCAAGTCGATCTTGTACCGGGTGCATCACTCCCTAACAAGTCCGCCTATCAATATAACCCCAAGGAGATGAAGGAGTTACAAAAACAAATCGAGGAGCTAATAAATTGCGGGTACGTTCGAGAAAGTTTGAGCCCTTGTGCGGTTCCGGTTTTGCTTGTCCCAGAGAAAGATGGATCATGGCGGATGTGTATAGATAGTAGATCCGTGAACAACATAACCATCAAGTATCGATTCCCAATTTCGAGACTCGATGATATGTTGGACGAATTCCATGGTTCGGTGATTTTTTCGAAAGTTGATTTGAGAAGTGGCTATCATCAAATTGGCATGCGAGAAGGGGACGAATGGAAGGCGGCTTTTAAAACAAAACATGGATTATATGAGTGGCTCGTCATGCCGTTTGGCCTTACAAATGCACCAAGTACTTTCATGAGATTAATGAATGAGGTACTTAAAGCATTTTTGGGAAAGTTTGTCATCGTATACTTGGATGACATCTTGATTTATAGTCGATCATTGCAAGAACATACCGGGCACTTGAGGAAAATCTTCGAGATCCTTAGGGATCAAAAACTTTATGGGAAGAAGGAGAAGTGCTCGTTTGTAGTCGAGAGTGTAGCCTTCTTGGCGACATCATTTCTAAAGGAGTGTCGGTTGATCAAGCCAAGATCGAGGCGATTAAATCTTGGCCTAATCCTAAAACCATCATGGAAGTCCGATCCTTTCACGGACTTGCTTCATTTTATAGGAGGTTCATACGAGACTTTAGCACCATTGCTAGTCCGATAATAGAATGCTTGAAAAAAGGACCGTTTGTGTATAGCGGGGCCGCCCAAGGGGCGTTTGAAAAGTTGAAAACAAAAATGTGTGAGGCACCTATCTTGGCGTTGCCCAATTTTTCACAACCATTCGAAGTAGAATGTGACGCAAGTTGAGTGGGTATTGTAACACCCCCAGAATATAACTGGAAATATTACACGCCGCAGACCCTCTCCGTGAGGATCCGCCAGGCTAAACATCGAAACGACACATTACTTTACATACCGACGTAAAAAAATCATGAATCAACAGACCGATTTGGTCTTTCATCGTTATCATACAACTCTAGTATCCATAACTCTATCCGGACTCATACCCATGCAAGGGTAAAATACACTCACAAACAGAAATACGACAGCGGAAAAGACCAAACAACAAACTCCGACTGACTGCACCCAAAACTGGCCTTCATGTGATTAGTATCATTCGTCTTTCATCATCCCTCGTACCGATCCTGTGACTTGCTCCCGAAAACCTGCATGTACCTGGACACAATACAGATATCCACCCCCCCCCCCCCCAATTACTCGAGGGTTAGCAAAACTCCACTGTTTCGCTAGTGCAAGTATAAAGTGCAAAAACGAGCCATACACAACACATTCCGAGAATACAACGAAAGACTTCCCGAGATATATTTAGCTAAAATAGTTCAAGTCTTGAAAGTAGAAACGAAGCAAGTAAGCACTTTGAAAACACTTCCAAATCTCGGGAGTTTTGAAAACATTAGAAATTGAAAAGTTCTTAATTCCTCGAAAGCCACTTAGGGTCACAGCCCCAAAGTTCATTTTTCAAAATACAAATCCATTAACAAAGCACGGGGTCGACGGCCCAACCATTCACTGCAATTAACTTACAAGGACACATTACACATAACACGTTATTCTTATGCCATTCTAGCCAAACTCCAAGACTCGATATATAATGTATCTCGAGCCCGAGCGTAAAGCATTGTGTTACTCCGGACATATCACAATTAATCATCAAAACATCAACATCAATATCACAGAAACCACACTTGGTAACTCGTGGCCGTACCCATTAGTATCGGCCCCCATAGTCCCCGTCGGACCGTCCCCAGGTGGGAAACCACTTCCGCGGCCGTACCCATTAGTATCGGCCCCCAGAGGTCCCGTCGAACCATCCCCAGGTGGAAGAACATCAACACACGCACCCAAGTCCACTTTCGTGGCCGTACCCATTAGTATCGACCCCCAGAGGCCACATGCCATCCCCAGGTGGAAGGTAACAACTCACAGATTACAAAACCACAACTCTCGAAGGTCAAACACATAAAATATGTATAGTCGAGGTACCTTGCTAGAATGGCCATATTATCCAACACGTGCTCACGACCCAGAACTATAACAATTCACAAGGAAGCACAAGATATCAACAGCACCGAACGACACAACCAATATCACACAAACTCACATATTCATCATAACCACGCGACTCCAAGCACATAATTTAACAAAAGAATTACACTTTACATTTACCGACGACATATTCATACATAATGACATCACACGAAAGTAAGGTGATCCTATACTCGACACTAGCACACATATTCAACTAAGCATATTAATTCCCGACACACACGGGTCACCTTTACAAAAACCATGATGGTAAATATAATGAATCTTTTGAAAAATGGTTATAAATATTTATTTAGCACATATCGACACTTAGCAACCATTATATCCACAAAACACGTAATGTATGGGCAACATACTTGCCTCGACAATTGATATCGGACACTCCGAAGAACACGGCTCAAACGGAAACCTCGAACACCTATAATTCTCCGGCGAAGACAATGAATACACCCACGATCGGAAAGCTTGAAGAAAACAACGAACGGAAGGGTTCTGACTCGAGTTCTTTGCGAGAAATCTGACCCTAACATCATACCATCAATAAATTAACGAATGAACGAGGAAGAATAACCGTAGAACGCTCGAATCCTCTTTGTGATATTTTATCGAACACCTTCAAGGCGTCGATAAGATACTCAATAAAACGACGAATCCTCGGCAATTCAACCGTGGAACAACAAGGAATTCGACATAATATAGTTTAACAATCATAAATCCATCACTATTCCGAGTTAAAACGGATTAAACGGACAAATCGAACAAAATCCCCAAAACTAGAATTTAAGAAAGCTTACCCTGATTCGGTCGATCAGAGCAAGTTATGGAAGGATTAATCGATGTTATGGACTCAGGAATTTCGTGTTTTGGATAGATTAACAACATATCTTTGGTTTCCCCAAGACTTGGCCGCGGAAGGAATGAAAACGAAATGGGAAAAATGAGTGAAACTCGACTGCTCTACCATATTTATACGCCTGCCGAACAGTATGCAAAGAACGGCCAGCACCGGCCGTGTCTTCCGCCGGTTATGGTCGCGCGACCTGACCGACAGGGCGCAACACCCGGCGCAAGGCGCCCGCGCGTATGTCTCGACCGTGTCCGACACGGCGCATCACCCGGTGCAAAACTTGCACGAGTTCTCGGCCGTGTCTCGGCAGGCTGCTAGTCCTGGCCGACCCGGCGCAGGACACGGCGCTTGGCAGTGCCGTTTTCAGCGCCGTTTCGCCCAGCTCCGGCCAGCAATCTCCAGCTGCAAAATGATTCCGACACAACGACGATCCGAATGACCCCGAAACCCGAACCTGAATACGAATCGAAGATACGGTTACGAAGTACTCGCAAAGACGAATCTAAGAGCTAAGAGAACACACGATTCCGACCACCCGAAGTGTCGGAATTCGACAACGGAAGTAATTACCCCAAACTTTGGGAAATTACGAAAACGGCCCAAAACGTCCGAAATACACGATACACGATCGAAACACCAAACCAAAGCTCGCAACATGAATAATAACATTAAATGAACTTATGAGAAACTCGAAACAACAGTTTCGGACGAGATTCGCAAGAATCGAACTCAAGTGCGGAAAAGCCGCTTAAGAACGCGGAACTCAACAAAACGACACCGAAACAAACTCGAAGGACAAAAAGTGCAGAATTAATCATTCTCAGAATGACGATACGGTCATGAGCGAGTCCTCAAAACGGACTTCCACCGAAAAAAAAAGAAATTATGGAAATCGAAATTGCGGATATTACATACTACCCTCCTTAAAAGAAGTTTCGTCCCGAAACTTAAAATAATTAGGGAGATGCAATATCCCACCAGGAAAACTCAACGAGATACACAAGAAACGTGTAACTTACGCCCAACGGCGAAACGTTACAAGCAACACAAAGGGATATACGGTGTGAAAACATGCTCCACGACGACCAACACAATGCCACCGGTAGGGACATAACAAAACCAACAAGTGACAAGTGTCATCAAACAGATAATACAATCAAGTCGATTATCCGAACAATCACAAAACACCACAAATGAAAATCAATACGATTGACCAACCCAACGGTACATCAATCAAAATGCGAGCCAATCGCTGAACAAATACGGAATTCCACCACCAAAGGGTTGGAAGATCGAACACGAGACTGATCTCTCGAAATTAAGGGAATTACGAAGGTGTATCAATGTTCAATAATCACGAAACGAGATCAACAAAACCGAACAATCAAACGATCGAACCACAACGATCGAGACAACAAACATCGAACAATCATGTTCGAACCACGAAGAACAATAAATTTCAAACAACAACTCCAAGTTTCACATCTCGACTCAAGACAATATATGATCCGGTGAAAACAACAAGATATGTATTCACATAAGATCCACAGAAATGGGAATAGCAATTAAAAAGTCACAATGACAAACGAGTTATTCCGAAACAATACCACACTCATTCGATCAACAAAAGCAAGGGGCAGGACAAGCTCAGAAAATGTCAATGAACATAAACGAGTCGATAGAGTCGAAAATACAGAAGTTCAAAATCCGATCCACTTTGAATAAAAGAACTAGTAGAACCAAAAGATGTTACTTCCGAACAAGGTCCACAAGAATCGAACCGAACTCGGAAAAGTCACAGCGATAACCAGATCGACCCGAAACAAGGTCGCAGCTCGTTCGAACGATGAATCTGAAATACATAACAAGTTCAGAAAGTATCAACGAATACGAGCGAGTTGATAGACCCGAGAAAGAGGAAATGCAGAAGTCTAAAAATAATACGGGTATTACATTCGACCTCTTATAAAAGAAGGTCGTCCCCGCAACTCACAATAACGGAAACAAGGCAACAACACAAAAGCAGTCGACGGAAACATTTTCTATGGGCCTCTTAGGGCCAATCCTGATATCTGTGCTGAAGTTCGTGCCCCGAATGACTTGGAACCCAACTCGCAAAACTGGATCCTGTGTCTCTCGGGTCGACACTAGAAATGCGTTACTGACGAGAAGGACAATTGGTACGTGCATGCCCACGGCACACCACAGTTGAAACACCACGGCTCGGCATACCGAATATACAAATGCTAGATACAATGGGACGTAACATCACAAAGCAACAAGCCGGAGATGGCAATTTGGCATAACATATCAACACATACTAAAATCACAAATGTACACAATCATATAAACCCAAGATCTAACAGCTCGCACAGGTGCGATAGCATGCAAATCACCACGAAACGACAACATTAAAGATCAACATCACACCTCTCACAGAGGGCTAACGTAACAAATGCGTGGCGACGACTCAACGCTCACGCCACCAATTCAATCACAATTCGGAGGGCTAACATCCTAACGACAATACCAACATCATACACACCTTTTGAAAACAGTTTGGAAACACCAGTTGATCTTGAGTATCACTTTACAAAAAGTTGAACAAACATCATTGTCGAGACTTTGAAAACCACCTTGCGTTTGAACAAAAATGAGGACACTTTTCTTTTAGTGAAAAACTTTCAGAAATATTCGACCCTCGGGTCTAAGTAAAAGTGTTTCTAAAACATTGAAAATATCTAAAAACATTTAGATCCTCGAGGTAGAAAAATTTTGAAACATATTGTGGCACCTTGGATGTTCCACGAGAAAATAATTCATTTTAAAAGTATGTCTCGAAATTTATTTTCTAAGATACTCAAGGTTTTCGAAGATTATTCAATGGGCTAGAATGCCCCAAATATTTTAGGTAATTACACGGAACATTATAGCGCCGTGGGTCCCGCGCCGGAACCCACCAGGCTAAAAACCATTTACAAAAACGCCAAAAAGGCCGATGACGGTAATACTTCAAAAACTCACAAAATACATTTACAAAATACTAAATACCGTCATAAGAATTTCGCCAAAACGATCAAGGCCACAATACCAAAAACTCTGTTAAGGGAATCGGTTTTCGAAAGAAAACTCAGTCGGTAAAATACCGAAAGCCATTACAAAAGAACTCACACAGCGGATAAAAGAAATACAGTCGAACATGCACAATCCAGCAACACTACTCCTCATATGAACAAAATATGAGAGTCAAATAACCACATATCACGAAATCAAAGTCCATAAGAGGATTCCGTCAATTAACTCATAATCATACCTGTAACTCGCATCAGACGAGACACAAACACAAAGAAGGGAGACTTACATCCACAGGTCGCACAAAGATGATGGCTGCACCCCTGATACTAATCACGGCCGACATTCCAAACGACGTGTCGCGACACGACTCAGTCAGATAAAATCTGACAATACAAGACTCAACAACACATAACTCGACCCGACAGCCTAGGTTTCCTCAACCTAAGCTCTGATACCATAAATGTAACACCCCCAGAATCTAACTGGAAATATTACACGCCACAGACCCTCTCCGTGAGGATCCGCCAGGCTAAACATCGAAACGACAAATTACTTTACATACCGACGTAACAAAATCATGAATCAACAGACCGATTTGGTCTTTCATCGTTATCATACAACTCTAGTATACATAACTCTATCCGGACTCATACCCATGCAAGGGTAAAATACACTCACAAATAGAAATACGACAGCGGAAAAGACCAAACAATGAACTCCGACTGATTGCACCCAAAACTGGCCTTCATGTGATTAGTATCATTCGTCTTTCATCATCCCTCATACCGATCCTGTGACTTGCTCCCGAAAACCTGCATGTACCTGGACACAATACAGATATCCACCCCCCGATTACTCGGGGGTTAGCAAAACTCCACTGTTTCGCTAGTACAAGTATAAAGTGCAAAAACGATCCATACACAACACATTCCGAGAATACAAAAAAAGACTTCCCGAGATATATTTAGCTAAAATAGTTCAAGTCTTGAAAGTAGAAACGAAGCAAGTAAGCACTTTGAAAACACTTCCAAATCTCGGGAGTTTTGAAAACATTAGAAATTGAAAAGTTCTTAATTCCTTGAAAGCCACTTAGGGTCACAGCCCCAAAGTTCATTTTCCAAAATACAAATCCGTTAACAAAGCATGGGGTCCACGGCCCAACCATTCACTGCAATTCACTTACAAGGACATATTACACATAACACGTTATTCTTATGCCATTCTAGACAAAGACCAAGACTCGATATATAATGTATCTCGACCCCGAGCGTAAAGCATTGTGATACTCCGGACATAACACAATTAATCATCAAAACATAAACATCAATATCACAGAAACCACACTTGGTAACCCGTGGCCGTACCCATTAGTATCGGCCCCTAGAGGCCCCGTCGGACCGTCCCCAGGTGGGAAACCACTTCCGCGGCCGTACCTATTAGTATCGGCCCCCAAAGGTCCCGTCGAACCGTCCCCAGGTGGAATAACATCAACACACGCACCCAAGTCCACTTCCGTGGCCGTACCTATTAGTATCGGCCCCCAGAGGCCACATGCCATCCCCATGTGGAAGAGTAACAACTCACATATTACAAAACCACAACTCTCAAAGGTCAAACACACAAAATATATATAGTCGAGGTACCTTGCTAGAATGGCCATATTATCCAACACGTGCTCACGACCCAGAACTATAACAATTCACAAGGAAGCACAAGATCTCAACAGCACCGAACGACACAACCAATATCACACAAACTCACATATTCATCCATAACCACGCGAGTCCAAGCACATAATTTGACAAAAGAATTACACTTTACATTTACCGACGACATAATAATACATAATGACATCACACGAAAGTAAGGTGATCCTATACTCGACACTAGCCCACATATTCAACTAAGTATATTAATTCCCGACATACGGGTCACCTTTACGAAAACCATGACGGTAAATATATCGATTCTTTTGAAAAATGGTTATAAATATTTAGTAAGCACATATCGACACTTAGCAACCATTATATCCACAAAACACGTAATGTATGGGCAAGATACTTGCCTCGACAATTGATATCGGACACTCCGAAGAAGACGGCTCAACCGGAAACCTCGAACACCTACCATTCTCCAGCGAAGACAATGAATACACCCACGATAGGAAAGCTTGAAGAAAATGACGAACGGAAGGGTTCCGACTCGAGTTCTTTGCAAGAAATCTAACCCTAACAGCATACTATCAATAAATTAACGAACGAACGAAGAAGAATAATCGTAGAATGCTCGAATCCTCTTTGTGACATTTTATCAAACACCTTCAAGGCGTCGATAAGATACTCAATAAAACGACGAATCCTCGGCAATTCAACCATGGAACAACAAGGAATTCAACATAGTATAGTTTAACAATCATAAATCCATCACTATTCTGAGTTAAAACGGATTAAACGGACAAATCGAACAAAATCCCCAAAACTAGATTTTAAGAAAACTTACCCTGATTCGGTCGATCGGAGCAAATTATGGAAGGATTAATCGATGTTATGGACTCAGGAATTTCGTGTTTTGGATAGATTAACAACATATCTTTGGTTTCCCCAAGACTTGGCCGCGGAAGGAATGAAAACGAAATGGGAAAAATGAGTGAAACCCGACTGCTCTGCCATATTTATACGCCTGCCGAACACGGCGCAGCAAACGGCCCAGACCAGCGCCGTGTCTTTCGCCGGGTTGCGGGTCAGTGCGCTACCTGACCGACACGGCGCAACACCCAGCGCAAAACTTGCGCGGATTCTCGGCCGTGTCTCGGCAGGCTGCTAGTCCTGGCCGACACGGCGCTTGGCAGTGCCGTTTTCAGCACCGTTTCGCACAGGTCCGGCCAGCAACCTCCAGCTGCAAAATGATTCCGACACAACGACGATCCGAATGACCCCGAAACCCGAACCTGAATACGAATCGAAGATACGGTTACGAAGTACTCGCAAAGACGAATCTAAGAGCTAAGAGAACACACGATTCCGACCACCCGAAGTGTCGGAATTCGACAACGGAAGTAATTACCCCAAACTTTGGGAAATTACGAAAACGGCCCAAAACGTCCGAAATACACGATACACGATCGAAACACCAAACCAAAGCTCGCAACATGAATAATAACATTAAATGAACTTATGAGAAACTCGAAACAACAGTTTCGGACGAGATTCGCAAGAATCGAACTCAAGTGCGGAAAAGCCGCTTAAGAACGCAAAACTCAACAAAACGACACCGAAACGAACTCGAACAACAAAAAGTGCAGAATTAATCATTCTCAGAATGACGATACGGTCATGAGCGAGTCGTCAAAACGGACTTCCGCCGAAAAAAAAAAGAAATTACCGGAAATCGAAATTGCGGATATTACATACTACCCTCCGTAAAAGAAGTTTCGTCCCGAAACTTAAAATAAGTAGGGAGATGCAATATCCCACCAGGAAAACTCAACGAGATACACAAGAAATGTGTAACTTACGCCCAACGGCGAAACATTACAAGCAACGCAAAGGGATATACGGTGTGAAAACATGCTCCACGACGACCAACACAATGCCACCGGTAGAGACATAATAAAACCAACAAGTGACAAGTGTCATCAAATAGATTATACAATCAAGTCGATTATCCGAACAATCACAAAACACCATGAATGAAAATCAATACGATTGACCAACCCAACGGTACATCAATCAAAACGCGAGCCAATCGCTGAACAAATACGGAATTCCACCACCCAAGGGTTGGAAGATCGAACACGAGACTAATTTCCCGAACTTAAGGGAATTACGAAGGTGTCTGAATGTTCAATAATCACGAAACGAGATCAACAAAACCGAACAATCAAACGATCGAACCACAACGATCGAGACAACAAAAATCGAACAATCATGTTCGAACCACGAAGAACAATAAAATTCAAACAACAACTCCAAGGTTCACATCTCGACTCGAGACAATATATGATCCGGTGAAAACAACAAGATGTGTATTCACATAAGATCCACAGGAAAGGGAATAGCAATTGAAAAGTCACAACGACAAACGAGTTATTCCGAAACAATACCACACTCGTTCGATCAACAAAATCAAGGGGTAGAACAAGCTCAGAAAATGTCAACGAACATAAACGAGTCGATATAGTCGAAAATACAGAAGTTCAAAATCCAATCCACTTCGAATAAAAGAACTAGTAGAACCAAAAGATTTTACTTCCGAACAAGGTTCACAAGAATCGAACCGAACTCGGAAAAGTCACAGCGATAACCAGATCGACTCGAAACAAGGTCACAGCTCGTTCGAACGATGAAACTGAAATACAGAACAAGTTCAGAAAGTATCAACGAACACGAGCGAGTCGATAGACCCGAGAAAGAGGAAATGCAGAAGTCCAAAAACAATACGGGTATTACATTCGACCTCTTATAAAAGAAGGTCGTCCCCACAACTCACAATAACGGAAACAAGGCAACAACACAAAATCAGTCGACGGAAACATTTCCTATGGGCCTCTTAGGGCCGATCCTGATATCTGTGCTGAAGTTCGTGCCCCAAAAGACTCGGAACCCAACTCGCAAAACTGGATCCTGTGTCTCTCGGGTCCACACTAGAAATGCGTTACTGACGAGAAGGACAATTGGTACGTGCATGCCCCCGGCACACCACGGTTGAAGCACCTCGGCTCGGCATACCGAATATACAAATGCTAGATACAATGGGACGTAACATCACAAAGAAACAAACCGGAGATGCCAATTTGGCATAACATATCAACACATACTAAAATCAAAAATATACACAATCATATAAACCCATGCTCTAATAGCTCGCACAGGTGCGATAGCACGCAAATCACCACGAAAGGACAACATTAAAGATCAACATCACACCTCTCACAGAGGGCTAATGTAACAAATGCGTGGCGATGACTCAATGCTCACGCCACCAATTCAATCTCAATTTGGAGGGCTAACATCCTAACGACAATACCAACATCATACACACCTTTTAAAAATAGTTTGGAAACACCAGTTGATCTTGAGTATCACTTTACAAAAAGTTGAACAAACATCATTGTCGAGACATTGAAAACCACCTTGCGTTTGAACAAAAATGAGGACACTTTTCTTTTAGTGAAAAACTTTCAGAAATATTCGACCCTCGGGTCTAAGTAAAAGTGTTTCTAAAATATTGAAAATATCTCAAAACATTTAGATCCTCTAGGTAGAAGAATTTTGAAACATATTGTGGCACCTTGGATGTACCACGAGAAAATAATTCATTTTAAAAGTACGTCTCGAAATTTATTTTCTAAGATACTCAAGGTTTTCGAAGATAATTCAATGGGATAGAATGCCCCAAAAATTTCAGGTAATTACACGGAACATTATAGCGCCGTGGGTCCCGCGTCGGAACCCACCAGGCTAAAAACCATTTACAAAAACGCCAAAAAGGCCGATGACGGTAATACTTCAAAAACTCACAAAATCCATTTACAAAATACTAAATACCATCATAAGAATTTTGCCAAAACGATCAAGGCCACAATGCCAAAAACTCTGTTAAGGGAATCGGTTTTCGAAATAAAACTCAGTCGGTAAAATACCGAAAGCCATTACAAAAGAACTCACGCAGCGGATAAAAGAAATACAGTCCAACATGCACAATCCGGCAACACTACTCCTCATATGAATGAAATATGAGAGTCAAATAACCACATATCACGAAATCAAAGTCCATAAGAGGATTCCGTCAATTAACTCATAATCATACTTGTAACTCGCATCAGACGAGGCACAACAGGTCGCACAAAGATGATTGTTGCACCCCTGTTACTAATCACGACCGACATTCCAAACGACACATCGCGACACGAATCAGTCAGACAAAATTTGACAATACAAGACTCAACAACACATAACTCGACCCGACGGCCTAGGTTTCCTCAACCTAAGCTCTGATACCATAAATGTACCACCCCCAGAATCTAACTGGAAATATTACACGCCGCATACCCTCTCCGTGAGGATCCGCCAGGCTAAACATCGAAACGACACATTACTTTACATACCGACGTGACAAAATCATGAATCAACAGACCGATTTGGTCTTTCATCGTTATCATACAACTCTTGTATACATAACTCTATCCGGACTCATACCTATGCAAGGGTAAAATACATTCACAAACAGAAATACGACAACAGAAAAGACCAAACAACGAACTCCGACTGACTGCACCCAAAACTGGCCTTCATGTGATTAGTATCATTCGTCTTTCATCATCCCTCGTACCGATCCTGTGACTTGCTCCCGAAAACCTGCATGTACCAGGACACAATACAGATATCCCCCCCCGATTACTCGGAGGTTAGCAAAACTCCACTGTTTCGCTAGTGCAAGTATAAAGTGTAATATCTGGACTTATTACTGTGTATTTTACCTGTATTCGAACCCTGCATTATTCGGAATTATGATCTTGATGATTGGAGTATGATATATCTTACATTGGAATCTTTGTACATAAGTATATTGACATGCAAAATTTCTCATGCAAACTCGTAATAGCGCATGCTAAGAATGTGGCTTAACGCGCGCTATCGGCTACTACTAACGCACGCTACGTATGTAGGAGTTGCGTGCGCTAGGCACTCAATTATTGAGCTGGGTAGCACATGCGCCATCCGGGACATGGGTCCGGATAAGATTCCCGCGGACGAACCTGGACAGTTTTGAAGTCAACTCTTATTAGCGCGCGCTAAGGAATGCTTAGTAGCGTGCACTAATCTGCTTTGTACAGAAAGTTTATATATGGGCCAACACTCCATTTTTTATTCCCATTTCCTTCGTTCATTCTTCAGTTTTGAGAGACCAGAGGGCAATAATTATCCTCCTAACATACTTAGAACATATCCACTTGATCATTGGACATTGAATACTTCTTGTGATTGATCATTGAAGAGAAGTAGCACCTTGGAGTGGCATATAACCAGCCGGAGTCAGATTCTACCTTTGGAGTTCAGTGATTTCGTCATATTAAGGTATGTTGATTCTATCACCAACTCTAGATTCGTGTTATGGAGAATGAGATGATCATGCTAGGAAAATATTGAGTTTCTTGGGTGAATTATCCAAACCACTTCATGTTTGGAATATTGAGATGATTATGCCTTAAGTACCTTGATTATGAACATCATGATTCGAATCTTATTACAATGAATAAGTAGAATAAGCTTCTATCATTGGTAATCCGAATCTAGTAGGTGTATTCATAGCAATCTTGGACTTGACTTTAACATCATTATTGTTAGACGAATCTTAAGGATTGATCATGGAAAGATTTATCTTATAAAGATGGAATGTTAATCAAACTACAGAATGGTAGTTTTTGATTGACATAAAGGTGTTGATATCGACCGATAAGCTTTCCGAATTATCGCATGAAGAATAGTAATCGAAATGGAATATGGTTTTATAATAGTATACATATCCTTGAATCCGAAGTTGTCGTTATCTGTAGGATCATTCATAACCGTATAAACATGATATTCATGGAGGTAACATGAATTAACACTGAAGATTTCATGGGTTTGATCATGTTGAGATCAGTCTACCGCCCTGTAGTAAACTGCCGTGCACAGTTAGCGCATGCTAAGCTATGTAGATTAACGTGCGCTATCGAGCATGAGTTAACATACGCTACATTTGGTACGTAACGTACGTTAGGCCATCAGACGAGTTAGTCGGCTGATCAGTGAAGTACTGACCATTCATAGTTAGCGTACGCTAGGCTTTGTTGTTTGCGTGCGCTATCGAGCAGACTTAACGCACGCTACACAGAGTACATAGCGTGCGCTAAGCAGTTCAAGCAGATTACATTTTATGAGCTTTTGGCCGTAAATCGAATTGTTAGACATTCGTACGACGTGAGATAAATTCTATATTATTTCTTTTGTTAAGGTTCGAGCTTGTTACGTGATTGATTGAGGGGGGCGACCTTCGAGTGTTCATTTTCGTGGGAGTATTGTTCTTGTCTTCGAATCGAGGCAAGTACCTTATTTGTTTTATGTATTGATGTTATACATATTGTCATGCATGTATGTCGTTGTTGTATGTCCACCTCGTGTTGGTCCGACGGGATCATCGGGGGATCTATGCTAGCGTGCGCTGGATCATCGGACGGGTTTTTCCACCACGGGTTGGTCTGACGGGATCATCGTGGGTTCTAGGCAGTGAACACTGGATCGTCGGAATTACCATGTGTATGTTGTGATATCATGTTATGATTATGAATTATGTATGTCATGTATGAGTTTCTCGTAAAAGAAGATTTGTTAGTATTTTTGTCGTTTACGTTATTATTTTTTGTGAGATATGAATAATATGTTGTGGTACTTGTACTAGCATCGTTGTGCTAACCCCTTAGGGGGTGAACATTTTATTTATGTTCAGGATCCAGGAGAGCGGGAAAACAACCACTAGAGCTGCATGACGACGAGGGTGCAGAGTGATGTTTCGGCCGGGTTTATTTATCTGTTGTTTATTGGTTATTTCAATAAGTACTTGAGTACGAAGTCGTTTATGATGAATTTGAATTTGGCGATGTATTAATAAGTTTCTGTTGAATATTTGTATTTTCAGTATTTGGTCAGAACTGTTGTATCTTAATTCCGTTATTTCCATTCGTTAGTACCTCTTAATGTCTGTTCAATTCTTCAGCCTTGTAAATCCTTATGTAAAGGATTTACGGCGCTATAATATTCCTGAATATATCGGGGGTGTTACACAATATGCTATCAGAGCTAAGATTATGGATATCTTGGCCATTGGGTTAAAATAGGGGTCATTGATGTCCTTTGAGGTAACCGGCCGCGAATAACATCACTGTACTGCCTACGTCTTCGTGCGGCGGTGGTTGTAAGTTCCTAAACTCTATCTCATCTTTTACATGTTATATTCTTTTGTACTTGAGCATTTGAATGGTATTGTTTCCGGTATATTGAGTATTTATGCTTACAGTATGTTGAGAGGCGGACGTGGACGTGGTCGCGGTCGCGGGCGCGGACGAAGGAATGCAGAAAGGGAAGCGTCGCCTTCAAATCAAGCTAGTCATAGCTCAGGCGAGCCACAACGATCTATCAATAACGAACCGGAACCTGATGTACCAGAGATCCTTCGTCAAGTGGTGAACCAGATGACTCAGTTCGCCCAAGTCGTGGACCGAATGCAAGTGGCGGTGGGACTACAGCAGGGAGAGAGACAGCAAGGGATCCAAGAGATGGGAAATCGAGGTGACCGGTGGCTGCAAGAGGTGGCGAAGATGAAACCACCCAAATTCGACGGTATTTCTGAGACTCCCACCTGGGACCATTAGTTGAAGGAACTGGAGAAAATCTTTGCCGGAATTAACTGCCCAGACGACCGGAGAGCCTCTATCGCTCAATACTTTCTGATAGGGGAAGCGTCCGAATGGTGGGAAGCCATCCGGCCTATAGACCATGATGCTGATTGGACAGAGTTTAAATTAATGATGGAGGCTCAGTACTGCCCTCATACTGTGAGGGAAGCCAAGGTTCGGGAGTTTTTCTCCGCTCAGCCTTCAGATGTGCCAGTATCTCAGGCAATTAAGACGTTTAACCAGCAGCTGGCATTTGTTCGACATCTGGTCAGAACAGATGCAGAAATGATGATCCATTTTGATATGAGGATGAAACCAGAAATCCAGAGGTATATGTCCGGTTTTGAATGTGCCACACTCCGTCCATACCAGGATAAGGCGTTGGCGTATGAGATCAAGGAAGCAGCTACGGAGAAATTTACGGAATCCAAGAAGCAGAAAGTCTCTGGTACTTTTACAGAGCATAGGAGCAGCGGGACCCGCAAGGCCCAGACATCTTTTCATTCTTTCAAGAAACCTCCGCACCCAGTTAGGAGCGGAAAGAACTTCGGAGCAACATCAACCATGACTGATGTTACCAGGAAATGCTTTAACTGCGCCCAGACGGGGCACTATCGACGGAATTGCCCCCTA
Source organism: Orobanche coerulescens (assembly GCA_033398695.1). Lineage (NCBI taxonomy): Eukaryota > Viridiplantae > Streptophyta > Magnoliopsida > Lamiales > Orobanchaceae > Orobanche > Orobanche coerulescens. Next base: position 47,981,775 of record CM065814.1, read on the forward strand.
CCTGCTGTGACTTGTTTTGATTGTGGTCCATAGGGACATCGTGCGGTGTTCTGTGAAGAGGCTGCAAAGTCTTTTAGAGCCCGAACACCACAGCCAGTCCAGAAGGAAGTCAGTATCCAACAGACGCAGCAAAGTGTTCAGATGCCTCAGAATTTTGGCCGCGGGAGAGGCATAGGACAGTGGTACTGAAAGGGTACACCGAGTGCCGGATCTGTTCCCCCACGTCTGTACGAGATGAGGACAACAGACGATCGTGATGTCGTCACACATCGTGTCTTGTCCAGATCCTTTCCCAGCCAGTTAGCATTTTATTCGATACAGGAGCTATGCGTTCTTTTATATCCTTGTCTTGTGTAAATCGTTTGAATATTTCTAGTTTTCATACTTGTGAACCTTATGTTGTTGGTTTACCGAGTGGAGAGAGGATGGTTGGGAACATAGAAACCATAAATTTCCCTGTATCATTTGGAGGCAAAGAGTGGCTCTCAAATTTGATTGTGATAGAAATGTAAGGAGACGACCTGATACTCGGAGACGATTGGCTTAATCGATATGGAGCAATTGTAAACTACAGAAGGAGGAATATCTCGCTGATCGCTGATGATGGTTCCGAAATACTGTTTGAGGGACGGAAATCGGGAAGCTCAGGAAAGTTGATCAAAGCGATGAAAGCTGTCAAATTGTTGAAACAGGGCTGACCGTATACTGGTGCTATGGAATGAGAAAAGAAGACGAAATTGTGGAACTTTCATCCATTCCTGTTGTGAACGAATTTCCAGATGTATTTCCGGATGAGTTACCTGGACTACCTCCACGAAGGGATGTAGAATTTACCATTGAGCTGGAACCCGGAGCTACACCAATTTCTAAGGCGTCGTATCGTATGGCACCTACTGAGATGTACGAACTGAAGAAGCATCTAGAGGAGTTATTGGACAAAGGCTATATCCAACCAAGCGTTTCGCCTTGGGGAGCGCCAGTTCTTTTTGTTCGGAAGAAGGATGGATCGCTGCGACTGTGTATTGACTATCGAGAACTGAATAAAATGACGATTAAGAACAAGTGTCCGTTACCACGGATTGATGATATGTTTGACCAGTTAGGAGCAACAGTATTTTCTAAAATCAATCTGAGATCAGGATATCATCAGCTAAGGATTAAGGAATCTGATGTTCCGAAATCAGCGTTCAGAACTCATTACAGACACTATGAGTTTGTAGTGATGCCATTTGGTCTAACTAATGCACCTACTGTATTCATGCAATTGATGAACCAAGTGTTCATTTAATATTTGGATAAATTTGTGGTCGTGTTCATTGATGACATTCTAGTGTATTCTAAGAACCTGGAAGAGCATGCACAGCATTTGCGGATTGTATTAGAACTTTTAAGAAGCGAGCAACTGTACGCCAAACTCTCTAAGTGTGAATTCTGGCTAAATGAAGTAATGTTCCTCGGTCATGTGGTATCAGCTGAAGGGGTCCAAGTAGATCCTCAGAAGATTGAAGCGGTTTTGGATTGGAAGCCTCCAAAGAACGTGAAAGAAGTTCGAAGTTTCTTGGGACTTGCTGGGTATTATCGTCGGTTCGTGGAAGGGTTTTCCAAAATTTCCCGCCTACTTACTCGACTCCTGCAGAAAACTCAAAAGTTTGAGTGGAACGAGTTGTGTCAGATTAGCTTTGATGAATTGAAGAAAAGATTGACGACGGTGCCGATTCTATCACTTCCACAGGGAACTGGAGGATTTATAGTTTATAGTGATGCTTCGAACTAATGGCTCGGATGCGTATTGATGCAGAATGATAAGGTGATCGCTTATGCATCGTGACAGCTTAAACCTTATGAAGTGAATTACCCAACGCACGATTTGGAGCTGGCGGCAGTGATTTTTGCTTTGAAAATCTGGAGGCATTATCTGTACGGGACTCACTGTCAGATCATTACGGATCACAAGAGTCTCAAATACATCTTCAGTCAGAAAGAGTTGAACATGCGGCAAAGAAGATGGTTAGAACTAATTAAGGACTATGACTTGGAGATTTTGTATCATCCAGGCAAAGCGAATGTAGTGTCCGATGCACTCAGCCGTAAGCCTGTTTCTATTCAGATACTGGAGACTCTGACCACCGAACTTAGCCTTCACCGAGAGATGATTCGAGAAGGAATTGAAGTGTGGTTACAAAGAGTCCAAGGACAACTGTGCGTGATGGAAATAACTTCATCATTAACTGATGAAATCAAATCTAGACAGATAGATGATCCTCTGATGATTCGGTTACGTGATGAAGTGATCAAGGGAAAGGTCCCCAGATTCCTAATTCATGATGATGGAGTTTTGAGATTTCAGAACCAACTCTGTGATCCTGATATCTATGTACTGAAACAGAAGATTATGAAAGAAGCTCACAGCTCGCCCTATTCTATCCACCCGGGCACCAGTAAGATGTATAAGGATTTGAAACAAAATTTCTGGTGGGGCAACATGAAGAAAGATGTAGCGGACTATGTTTCGAAATGCTTGACTTGTCAGCAGGTTAAGGTCGAGCACCAACAACCTGCCGGGATGTTGAAGCCGCTTCCGATTCCTGAATGGAAGTGGGAGGATATATCGATGGACTTTATTACTAGTATGCTGAGAACCAAGACAGGAATGAACATGATTTGGGTGATAGTTGAGCGTCTAACCAAATCAGCTCATTTTCTAGGCATTAGGGATACGTGGGGACCAGAGAGGTTGGCACGAGTATTTATTTCGGAGATAGTTTGATTGCATGGTACACCGAAGACAATTATTTCTGATCGAGACGGCCGTTTTGTGTCTCATTTTTGGAAAGCAGTTCATAAAGCCTTGGGGACCGAATTAAACTTCAGTACAGCTTATCACCCGCAGACTGACAGACAATCCGAGAGGACCATTCAAACGTTGAAGATATGCTGAGGTCCTGTGCCTTAGATTGGTCAACTGATTGGGAAGTTCATCTACCGTTGATTGAATTCACCTACAACAATAGTTGGCATGCTTCCATTAAGATGGCACCATTTGAGGCATTATACGGGAGGAGATGTAGATCACCCCTATGTTGGGACGATTCATCAGACTTAATCGGGACAGAACCAGAGTTGATCGTACAGACTCGAGAGAAGATAGCCTTGATTCGTGAAAGGCTGTTGACCGCCTAGAGTCGCCAGAAATCTTATGCAGACGTACGCCGTCGCCCTTTAGAGTTCAGTACGATAGAACACGTACTTTTAAAGGTTTCTCCTACTCGGGGAATCTTTCGTTTCGGAAGGAAAGGAAAGCTGAGTCCGAGATATATCGTACCATTTGAGATCCTTGAGAGAGTTGGGGAGTTGGCATACAGATTGGCATTGCCGCCGTCATTGTGCCATGTTCATAACGTGTTCCACGTATCCCAATTACGGAGGTATATACCAGATCCTAGTCATGTTATTGATTTTGGCGAGATCGAAGTCGCTCAAGATGGGACGTTTGAAGAAAGACCAGTCAAGATACTCGAGAGTCGAGTTAAGCAATTGAGGAACAAACCCATCGTTTTGGTCAAAGTTCAATGGTCACGTCACGGAGTGGAAGAAGCCACATGGGAAACGGAAGATGGCATGAAGTCCAGATATCCCGAGTTATTTTTGTCTTGAGTTTCGGGACGAAACTCCTTTTTCGTAGGAGAGTATGTAATATCCAGATTTATTACTGTGTATTTTACCTGTATTTGAACCCTGTATTATTCGGAATTGTGATCTTGATGATTGGAGTATGATATTTCTTACATTGGTATCTTTGTACATAAGTATATCAACATGTAAAATTTCTCATGCAAACTCGTAATAGCGCACGCTAAGAATGTGGCTTAACGCGCGCTATCGGCTACTACTAGCGCACGCTACGTATGTAGGAGTTGCGTGCACTAGGCACTCAATTATTGAGCTGGGTAGCACATGCGCCATCCGGGACATGGGTCCGGATAAGATTCCCGCGGACGAACCTAGACAGTTTTGAAGTCAACTCTTATTAGCGCGCGCTAAGGAATGCTTAGTAGCGTGTGCTAATCTGCTTTGTACAGAAAGTTTATATATGGGCCAGCACTCCATTTTTTATTCCCATTTCCTTTGTTCATTCGTCACTTTTGAGAGACCAGAGGGCAATAATTATCCTCCTAACATACTAAGAACACATCCACTTGATCATTGGACATTGAATACTTCTTGTGATTGATCATTGAAGAGAAGTAGCACCTCGGAGTGGCATATAACCAACCTGAGTCAGATTCTACCTTTGGAGTTCAGTAATTTCGTCATATTAATGTATGTTGATTCTATCACCAACTCTAGATTCGTGTTATGGAGAATGAGATGATCATGCTAGCAAAATATTGAGTTTCTTGGGTGAATTATCCAAACCACTTCATGTTTGGAATATTGAGATTATTATGCCTTAAGTACCTTGATTATGAACATCATGATTCGAATATTATTACAATGAATAAGTAGACGAAGCTTTTTTCATTGGTATTCCGAATCTAGTAGGTGTATTCATAGCAATCTTGGACTTGACTTTAACATCATTATTGTTAGACGAATCTTAAGGATTGATCATGGAAAGATTTATCTTATAAAGATGGAATGTTAATCGAACTACAGAATGATAGTTTTTTATTGAGATAAAGGTGTTGATATCGACCGATAAGCTTTCCGAATTATCGCATGAAGAATAGTAATCGAAATGGAATATGGTTTTATAATAGTATACATATCCTTGAATATGAAGTTGTCGTTATATGTAGGATCATTCATAACCGTATAAACATGATATTCATGGAGGTAACATGAATTAACACTGAAGATTTCATGGGTTTGATCATGTTGAGATCAGTCTACCGCCCGGTAGTAAACTGCCATGCATAGTTAGCGCACGCTAAGCTATGTAGATTAACGTGCGCTATCAAGCATGAGTTAAAGTACGCTACGTTTGGTACGTAACGTATGTTAGGCCATCAGAAGAGTCAGTCGGCTGATCAGTGAAGTACTGACCATTCATAGTTAACGTACGCTAGGCTTTGTTGTTTGCGTGCGTTATCGAGCAGACTTAACGCACGCTACACAGAGTACTTAGCGTGCGCTAAGAAGTTCAGGCAGATTACATTTTATGAGCTTTTGGCCATAAATCGAATTGTTATGCATTCGTACGACGTGAGATAAATTCTATATTATTTCTTTTGTTAAGGTTCGAGCTTGTTACGTGATTGATTGAGGGGGGCGACCTTCGAGTGTTCATTTTCGTGGGAGTATTGTTCTTGTCTTCGAATCGAGGCAAGTACCTTATTTGTTTTATGTATTGATGTTATACATATTGTCGTGCATGTATGTCGTTGTTGTATGTCCACCTCGTGTTGGTCCGACGGGATCATCGGGGGATCAATGCTAGCGTGCGCTGGATCATCGGACGGGTTTTTCCACCACGGGTTGGTCTGACGGGATCATCGTGGGTTCTAGGCAGTGAACGCTGGATCGTCAGAATTACCATGTGTATGTTGTGATATCATGTTGTGATTATCAGTTATGTATGTCATTTATGAGTTTCTCGTAAAAGAAGACTTGTTGGTATTTTTGTCGTTTACGTTATTATTCTTCGTGAGATATGAATAATATGTTGTGGTACTTGTACTAGCATCGTTGTGCTAACCCCTTCGGGGGTGAACATTTTATTTATGTTCAGGATCCAGGAGAGCGGGAAAACAACCACTGGAGCTGCATGACGACGAGGGTGCAGAGTGATGTTCCGGCCGGGTTTATTTGTCTGTTGTTTATTGGTTATTTCAATAAGTACTCGAGTACGAAGTCGTTTATGATGAATTTGAATTTGGCGATGTATTAATAAGTTTCTGTTGAACATTTGTATTTTCAGTATTTGGTCAGAACTGTTGTATCTTAATTCCGTTATTTCTATTCGTTAGTACCTCTTAATGTCTGTTCAATTCTTCAGCCTTGTAAATCCTTATGTAAAGGATTTACGGCGCTGTAATATTCCTGAATATATCGGGGGTGTTACATAAAGTGCAAAAACGAGCCATACACAACACATTCCGAGAATACAACGAAAGACTTCCCGAGATATATTTAGTTAAAATAGTTCAAGTCTTGAAAGTAGAAACGAAGCAAGTAAGCACTTTGAAAACACTTCCAAATCTCGGGAGTTTTGAAAACATTAGAAATTGAAAAGTTCTTAATTCCTCGAAAGCCACTTAGGGTCATAGCCCCAAAGTTCATTTTCCAAAATACAAATCCTTTAACAAAGCACGGGGTCCACGGCCCAACCATTCACTGCAATTCACTTACAAGGACATATTACACATAACACGTTATTCTTATGCCATTCTAGCCAAACACCAAGACTCGATATATAATGTAACTCGACCCCGAGCATAAAGCACTGTGATACTCCAAACATATCACAATTAATCATCAAAAGATCAACATCAATATCACATAAACCACACTTGGTAACCCGTGGCCGTACCCATTAATATCGGCCCCCAGAGGCCCCGTCGGACCGTCCCCAGGTGGGAAACCACTTCCACGGCCGTACCCATTAGTATCGGCCCCCAGAGGTCCCGTCGAACCGTCCCCAGGTGGAAGAGCATCAACACACGCACCCAAGTCCACTTCCATGGCCGTACCCATTAGTATCGGCCCCTAGAGGCCACATGCCATCCCCAGGTGGAAGAGTAACAACTCACAGATTACAAAACCACAACTCTCAAAGGTCAAACACACAAAATATATATAGTCGAGGTACCTTGATAGAATGGCCATATTATCCAACACGTACTCACGACCCAGAACTATAACAATTCAAAAGGAAGCACAAGATCTCAACAGCACCGAACGACACAACCAATATCACACAAACTCACATATTCATCCATAACCACGCGACTCCAAGCACATAATTTGACAAAAGAATTACACTTTACATTTACCGACGAAATAATCATACATAATGACATCACACGAAAGTAAGGTGATCCTATACTCGACACTAGCACACATATTCAACTAAGCATATTAATTCCCGACACACACGGGTCACCTTTACGAAAACCATGATGGTAAATATACCGATTCTTTTGAAAAATGGTTATAAATATTTATTTAGCACATATCGACACTTAGCAACCATTATATCCACAAAACACGTAATGTATGGGCAAGATACTTGCCTCGACAATTGATATCGGACACTCCGAAGAACACGGCTCAACCGGAAACCTCGAACACCTACAATTCTCCGGCGAAGACAATGAATACACTCACGATCGGAAAGCTTGAAGAAAACGACGAACGGAAGGTTTCCGACTCGAGTTCTTTGCGAGAAATCTGACCCTAACATCATACCATCAATAAATTAACGAACGAATGAGGAAGAATAATCGTAGAACGCTCGAATCCTCTTTGTGACATTTTACCGAACACCTTCAAGGCGTCGATAAGATACTCAATAAAACGACGAATCCTCGGCAATTCAACCGTGGAACAACAAGGAATTCGACATAATATAGTTTAACAATCATAAATCCATCACTATTCTGAGTTAAAATGGATTAAACGGACAAATCAAACAAAATCCCCAAAACTAGATTTTAAGAAAACTTACCCTGATTCGGTCGATCGGAGCAAGTTATGGAAGGATTAATCGATGTTATGGACTCAGGAATTTCGTGTTTTGGATAGATTGACAACATATCTTTGGTTTCCCCAAGACTTGGCCGCGGAAGGAATGAAAACGAAATGGGAAAAATGAGTGAAACCCGAGTGCTCTGCCATATTTATACGCCTGCCGAACACGGCCCAGCAAACTGCCCAGACAAGCGCCGTGTCTTCCGCCGGGTTGCGGGTCAGTGCGCGACCTGACCGACACGGCGCATCACCCGGTGCAAAACTTGCGCGGGTTCTCGGCCGTGTCTCGGCAGGCTGCTAGTCCTGGCTGACCCGACGCAGGACACGGCGCTCGGCAGCGCCGTTTCGCACAGGTCCGTCCAGCAACCTCCAGCTGCAAAATGATTCCGACACAACGACGATCCAAACGACCCCGAAACCCGAACCTGAATACGAATCGAAGATACGGTTACGAAGTACTCGCAAAGACGAATCTAAGAGCTAAGAGAACACACTATTCCGACCACCCGAAGTGTCGAAATTCGACAACGGAAGTAATTACCCCAAACATTGGGAAATTACGAAAACGGCCCAAAACGTCCGAAATACATGATACACGATCGAAACACCAAACCAACGCTCGCAACGTGAATAATAACATTAAATGAACTTACGAGAAACTCAAAACAACAGTTTCGGACGAGATTCGCAAGAATCGAACTCAAGTGCGGAAAAGCCGCTTAAGAACGCGGAACTCAACAAAACGACACCGAAACGAACTCGAACGACAAAAAGTGCAGAATTAATCATTCTCAGAATGACGATACAGTCATGAGCGAGTCGTCAAAATGGACTTTTGCGGAAAAAACAGAAATTACCGGAAATCGAAATTACGGATATTACAGGTATTGGGGCGGTTCTCGTCCAAGAGAGACGACCGATTGCATACTTCACGGAGAAATTAGGTGGGTCTCAACTCAACTATTGTACTTATGACAAGGAGTTCTATGCCATTGTGAGAGCTCTTGATCATTGGGGTCATTACCTTTGGCTGAAACATTTCATCCTACATTCGGATCATGAGTCTTTAAAATATATTAACGGGCAACAAAAGTTGAGTCCGAGACATGCTAAATGGGTGGAATTCTTGCAATTGTTCCACTATTCCTCGAAATATAAGGATGTCAAGAGCAACATTGTGGCGGATGCATTGTCTAAACGGTATGCCTTGATCTCTACTCTTGATATTCGTTTGCTTGGGTTCGAAACATTGAAGGAGTGCTATGATGGTGATACAAATTTTGGTGAGATTTTCATTCATTGCAAATCTGGCCCGTTTGGAGAGTTTACGATACAAGAAGGCTTCCTCTTCAAAGTAAATCGTCTTTGTTTACCCAAACACGTGATTCGGGAATTGTTGGTTCGGGAAGCTCACGGTGGAGGCTTGGCTGATCATTTTGGTTCGGCTAAAACATCGGAGGTACTTAAGGAACATTTTTATTGGCCGAAGATGCAATGGGATGTACACGACATAATTAATAAGTGTGTAATATGCCATATTACAAAGAGTTCATTCAAACCGGGAGTATACATGCCTTTGCCGATTCCGGAAAGACCGTGGGAAGATGTCTCGATGGATTTCATCTTTGCTTTACGTCGTACTCAACGAGGAAGGGATGCTATTATGGTTGTTGTAGACCGATTTTCGAAGATGGCTCACTTTGTGGCTTGCCACAAGACGGACGACGCGAGTAACATCGCCGATTTGTATTTCCGAGAGGTTGTATGACTGCATGGGGTCCCAAAGACGATTGTTTCGGATCGGGACTCAAAGTTCCTTAGCTATTTTTGGAACACCTTGTGGAGGAATGTGGGAACCAAACTCCTATTTAGCACATCACATCATCCACAAACGGACAGCCAAACTAAGGTAACCAATCAAACCTTAGGCACTTTATTACGTGGTCTTGTGAGCAAGACACAAAAGGATTGGGATTTGAAGCTTGCACATGCGGAGTTTGCTTATAATCGTTCTCCTACTCAGGCCACGGCACACTCCTCGTTTGAAGTAGTTTACGCGATAAATCCTTACATGCCGTTAGATCTAATTCCATTGCCGAGGGACAAATTGGTGCATAAGGATGCAGAGTCAAAACTAAAATCAATGATGAAATTACACGAGCAAGTACGTAACTGAATCAAGGAAATAAATGAGACTTACAAAAGCAAGTCGAACAAGCAAAGAAAGCCGAGATTATTCGAAGTTGGTGATTTGGTTTGGTTGCATTTTCGAAAAGAGAGATTTCCAAGTAAGCGTAAGAACAAGTTAATGCCGCGAACGGAGGGACTCTTTAAAATAGTTGCGAAAGTGAACGACAACGCATACAAGCAAGAACTTCCGGGAGATTATGGGGTTCATGCGACCTTTAACATTGGGGACCTTTCGCCTTACCTTGATGATGACGGAATTTTGGAATTGAGGACAATTCCCTTTAAAGGGGGAGGAGATGATATGGGATTGATTAATACGGATGAAGAAGACGAGGTAGGAATCAACATAAACGGCTTTACTGTTAGAAATATGCCCTCGAACATTGAAGTGAAGTCCATGTAAATAAATTGAACATTCCATTCTCGTTATGGGATAAGAGAAAATGCAGTGGAAGTGTTTAAAGTTTATTAACGTAAATCGTTCAAAAGTCAATAAACTTAAATGGGCATTAAGTTTTAATAAGACTTGTATAACTGATGCGAGGACGTGTGCACGTCTTGATAGCATGGTTATAAGTATATTGGTGGGACCAGTATACTCGAACATGACTCATACTCGATTCAGTCACATGGTATTCACTCTCGGAGAGTCGATGACGAATCGAAAGGTTGTGATAGTATACGTGGACCTATGAATTGAGGGTTTAGTAGAAGATGTGCTAGTGAGCAGGCATATGTCCTATACGGTTAATGGTAAATAAGATCATGAGTCTTTGGCCAAAGCATTCTGATATAGTCGTATTAGATACACTATTAATCAGTCGGTCTTGATTTGCATTAACACATGTATAGAGTCTAGTCAATAGTAGGGTTTTACTTTACCATGACCCGAAGACTTGGCCAGGACATCTGATAAAGGGTCTATACGTATATGGTGTAATACCCGTAATTTCGATTTCCGGTAATTTCTTTTTTTCTGCGGAAGTCTGTTTTGACGACTCTCTCATGACCTTTCCATCATTCTGAGAATGATTAATTCTACACTTTTTGACATCCGAGTTCGTTTCGGTGTCGTTTTGTTGAGTTCCGGGCTTTTTAGCGACTTTTCCGCACTTGAGTTCGATTCTTGCGAATATCGTTCGAAACTGCTGTTTCGAGTTTCCCGTAAGTCCGTTTAACTTTGTTAGACGTGTTGTGAACTTCGGTTTGGTTATTCGATCACTTATCGTGATTTTCGGGCATTTTGTAATTTACCCAAAGTTATGGGTATCTGTATCTGTATTTGTTGTCTCGACACTTTTCTTGGTCGCGTATGATTAATTATTGTATTATGTTTTCATTTCGGGTCGATGGTCTTGTCCGCGAGCTTTTCGTCGTGTTCGTTCCGTACGTTTTTGGAAATAGAGTCGTCGGATCATAACGGTTGAGCACTGGCCGGACAGGTGCGGCAGGCACGGTCGGAAGTGCTGGGCACTGGACGGGCAGGCACGGCAGGAACCCGCGTAGCGCATGCTACGGCCGGAAGGCTGTGCGCGCTAACCGGCAGGTGTAGCGCACGCTATCGGCCGACCCAGCGTACGTTGTCGGGCTTGGCAGAGGGGTTACTGGAGTACTGGACTCGGGGAGGATCGGCAGGTAGTGCATGCTACTATCGGGCACTGCGCATGCTATGACCGGCAGGTAGCGCGCGCTACGGCCGGAAGGCTGCGCAGGCTATCTGGCAAGTCAGTAGGGCAGTGGGGTTCTGGATTGCGGCCTGGGCCGATAGCGCACGCTATTCCGGCAGCCTAGCGCGCGCTAGGCTGCACCAGTATAAATGTGGCAGAGCAATCACATTTTCACTCGTTTTTCATTTCCTTTCTTTTCGATCCGCGGCTGGAGCTTCGGAGGAGGCGAAACCATGTTGTTGAACAACAAATGCATGAAGTCCTTGAGTTCATATCATTGATTGATCATCCTATATCATCCTTTGATCCAGCGAATCAAGGTAATCTCTTCTTAGAACCCTAAATTCTTGAATTTTGGGGTTTTTGCATTTTTGTCCGATTCGTTCCGTATTGTTGATTAATTCATGATGGGTATGATTAATCTTGGTAGTATTCTTGTGTTTAACATCATTTAATCCATTGTTCTTCATCGAATCGAAGTATATTTCTTGATTTCCTTCGAATCGACTTTTTGAGGGATTTGTTCTCGATCTCGTTTTCCATCCGTTATTGATGGATCGATTGTGGTTAAATGATGTTGTTAAACATATTCTATGGATTGTATATCCATATTTCGACTTGAAATTCTGTTTTTGTGTTTTTTCGGGACGAATCGTGTTCTTGGCCGTTTTGGGGGAAACACTTGAACTTTCGTCATTCGTTCTTTGAATTCAACGGCGTTAAGTTGTGCTATGGAATTCATTTTCATTGTTGTTATTGTCCTTCGTATTTTATTATAGCGAGTTGGCATTCGGTGGAGTCGGCGGGTTCGTAGTCGGTTCGTGCCAACCTACTTCGGTCGATTCTCCGCGTTGTGGTTATCCAAGGTAAGTACCTTGTCCATACAATTCTTGTTTTGTGGATATGATAATTAGTGATCATCTCTATGTGTTTGTTTGATCGTTTGATTTGAACTTTCAAAAGATTCGGTTTAGCCTCGTTAAGGGCTCACTTTCAAAATGCGTGTGTTTTGTGAACGGTGTGTTTTGAGGAATTGATTATGATTTGATTGTTTTGAACGTTGAGGGATTTGGTGATACCCCTGTTGTTTAAAGTTATGTAATCATGTATTCCACATTAATCGTGTTGTGTTATGATGAGTTTGATAACGGCGTCGAGTAGGTGGCCATCTCTAGTAAGTATTCTTGATGAACTTACATTCTTAGCATATTAGTATTGCATGAGTAATGTGTTTGTGTGTTTGCTCACTACGGGTTAGATCCGACGGGGTCTCTGTAGGGCTCCACGAAGATGTGGAACCACGAGCTTGCTTTTAACCACTACGGGTTAGATCCGACGGGGTCTCGGTAGGGGTCCACGCAGCTGTGGGTCCGCGGTTAATTGTGGTGCATTTTACAATGTGATTTGGATTATTGGCATTTCCGAAAACGAGTATTTTGATCGGTTTTCATGATTGAATGCATCGACTAAGTGTGTAAGAGGTAAGTTGTTCGTTTGGCTTACTTGGCTAGGATGGCACTAGAGTATTTGCCGTCTGTGTTTAAACCTTGGGTTGTGAATTTTGATGTTGGAAGACGAACCTTGTTGTCGTTCTCGTGTACTGTGAGTTGATGAGATTTGGGGCTAAAATCCCAACGGTTTGGTAAAGGTCATTTTACGGAAAGTAAACCTTTGGGGCGGTGACCCCTTTAATCTTTTGGGGGTTTTTTGAAAAGTTGGATTTGATAATCCTAAATTGTTTTTTTCTATTAAAACTCTCGATGGCATTCTAAACTGTTTTCTAAATTATTTCCTTTGATTTGTGATCTTTCGGTTTTGGAATATTTTTCTCAAACTCTTGCCTCGGGATGTACTTTTCATTTCGTTTGGATCTTTGAGGATTCCTGGTTATTGTTATTCACGGAATGTGAATTGTATGACTCGTATTTTGCACTTTGTTCTTGCACTAGCAAAACAGTGGAGTTTTGCTAACCCCCGAGTATTCGGGGGGTGGATGTCTGTTTTTTGCATTCAGGTTTGGGAGCATAACACAGGGTCGGCACGAAGGATGATGAAAGATGATCGATACTAATCACACGAGGATCCGTATGATGTCATTGGTTTAGTTGTAGTTTATTTTCCGCTGCAGTATTCTTTCCCGTTGTACGAGAGTGTGTGGTATTCGACCCCTGCGTGGGCATGTAATGATTTTGAGTTGTATGTATTTCTTGAAAGACCAAATCGATCTACTGAGTCATTTTAGACTTTAAGGCATTGTTGAGATGTTCTATGTTGTTGCCAGCCTGATAGATCCTTGAGGAAAGGTTATACGGCGTGTAATATCCCTGAGCGGATTGGGAGTGTTACATGTGGTATTCACGACATAATGGTTCTGGAATGATCCCTTCATTCGTTCTAAGTCAGGGTTTACAGTGCGGCCCGCACTCATTGATTCCTCCTAATGCCGGCTGAGACGGACCTACGGAGTCGCGCATCAGGAGCGTTGATGGATAAATGTGAATTTATTATCTCTCTATTAATATTAGATATTAGATATCTAATTTTGATTTATTGGATAAATCAAATAGCGGTCTTATAAATTAAAATTAAGTTAACGGGAAATTAATTTAATTTATAAATTATATTTCTTAGAAAAATATATTTTTATTTGATATAATTAATTAATTAGATTAATTAATTAATATAAATATATTATTGATTAACGGATTCGTTTGACGAACGTCCGGTACACGAGCCGAGTGGCTCGGCTCGTTTCTAGAAAATTTCCTACATGGGCCGCCGTTACCCACATAACAAGGAGTGATTTCCATGCATGTGTTGTGTTTTGTTGTCTTGTATAATGATTATGTTGAGATTCTTTCTCAAATAATTATTACATGATTAGATGTTATATATGTATACATATGATAACCAACTAATGTATGAAAAACAATATGTTGTTGCCCAAAATATCTATCCGAAGATTAATACTGCTGGAGATGGACAACAAACAACAATTGAGGGAGCACTTCCGAGAGAAGATAAATAAAACAAGATTTGCCGGGTTTGTTAGGCCCGGGCTTGAATGCTCTCGCGAGATGTTATTAATACAAATATTCGTGGATACAAGTATTAATGAGAGAAATCTAAATACAATGAGTGTAAAAAGACTCTGTTAATCCGGCTCTTGAGCGAAGCTTGGTGTTCTTCGTCCCCGCCGATAATCTGCTGGATGAGATAGGCCGGGAGAAGTAAGACCGAAAGATAGCTGTTGCCAAGAGTTGGATGTTAGCCAAGTGTGTGTATTTTGCTTCTGTATGGTATGAAATGCGAGAATGCAGAGCGAGAATCCAAGTGCAGGCTGCCCTCTTTATATAGGGGTTGAGGTGGCTTGTCCCCTAGTGGGCGATCGCCTTTTGGCCATTAATGTAATGGGGCGATCGTCCTAAAGGTCACGTGGCCGCCGCCAAAGTCTAAGGCTACTGGTAGCCACCGGCGGTCCAATGAGGAGCCAAAGACGCGTCCTAAGTATCACAGAGGTCCCACTTTGTTACTTTCGGCGGATTTTGTCGAGGGAAAGGTGGGTGACAGTGTGGTCACTGTCTTGTCCGATGCCTCCTTTGCAGCTGCGGCCCTGTTGGTAGGTGAGGTAGGTGACAGGTTTGCCAGCGCCTTTTGTGGATCTGCACGTGGGTGCTGTCCTGTGGCTCGGCCTTGGCCGACTGGATGGCCATCGGCCTAGATCGTCATGATGCGGTCGTCTCTAGCTGGACACCGGGGATCGTTCTCGGCCAGTCACTGAAGGTCGGCATTGGTCGGTCACCAAGGGTCGGTCGGCAAAGCGCTGAGAGATGATCGTCCATAAGTAGATCGCCAGGAGTCGGTCGCCGAGTATCGAGAGGCGATCGTATCTGAGGTTGATCGCTCGATACCGGGACTTGTCCTGGGACCTTCGGTTGGTCGATGCAGCTTGTCCGCTGGGCTGAGGCTCGGTCGCCAGGTCGCTGATCGGCAGATCCGCCTTGGTCGCTCGGCAGTAACTCGGTCGCCAGTCCTCCTAGGAGATCGCCGGTCGGAAGGTGTTAATTCTTGACACAACAATTGCCCCCCAGCTTGCTCCTATGTTGAAGACATGGGGCGTGGTGGTTCTTGCTGGCGATCGTGTAAGGATGAGGACGAGCGATCTTGCTGAGCTGACTTATGATTTGGACTTGGGCTATCACGGTCGATTGGCTTAGCTATCTTTCGGTCTTGTACCTGCAAAAACAACATTGGCCGATCCCCCATGGAAACTTGGTGGTTTCGCTTTGTTTGAGGAATCGTGCACAGTCGCGGAGATCGATGGACCGACTCCATGACCGTGTCTTGGTGCGCGAAGACAATGAGTGTCTCGTGACTCACTTTATTATGAGGGTCCTCTCAGGCCGCGCCGCCTCGTATTTAAACGAAGGGCGTGCGGTCTCGCCTAGAGGAGTCCTTGCGCTGGGCGTCGGATGAATCAACTCCACGCCCGCGGCTTGTTAGCTGCTTCCACCTCGGCCACCATGGAGATGGCCGACCTCGGTGTACGTTGAGACGGGGTTGTGGCATGTGTCCACCGACATGTTGGAGAGCCCTCGACTACGCCGGCCTCGTATTTAAACGAAGGGCGGGCGATCTCGGCCGAAAGGGACCTTGCATGGCCGGCGGCCGGTTCCATCGATCGCCAGACCATGGATTTATGATTTGCGGTGGAGTCGATCTTATGCCTTTGTGCGTCTTGTTATATGCTGGACTGAAGATCGCGATCGTGTCCACCGGGTTGCCGATGATGTAGCGTGATGATCGCGATCGGCCGAAGATCGCGATCGTCGCCGATCGCGATCGCTTTATTCATAGGTCGACGTCGGCGATCGGGCGGGAGATCGTCGTCCGGGCGCCGATCGCGCTGCTCACAGGCTAAGAAGGAACCTTTGCCTGGCCAGAAAATCTGCGGCTCTAGCCCGGAAGGCTGCGTAGGTTGTAGGTTGGGTCTTCGTGAGATGCCTGAACATAGGCGAGAAGCCCTGAAAACCTCCTAGGACCGCGTAGAGGGCGGTCTCATCGCTTACGGGCTCGCCGTTGAGGATGATCACGTCTACCCGGTCGATGTAGTCCGATTCGGACTCTTCTTCTCCCTGCTTGATTTGCATCATGCGGAGGGGACCTTCGGGCCGGACGACCCTGGTGGCGAAGTACTCCGTGAAGACGTGCGCCAGCTCGTTAAAGGAGCCAATGGACCGAGGTGGCAATGAAGTGTACCACCGGTGGGCGAGGTCGTCCAGCGTCAGAGGGAACATTCGGCACCTGGTCATGTAGATGTTGAACTTCCTCAGGTGCACCTGGGGGTCCGATCGCCCCTCGTACACGGGTGTTTGCGGGGGAGCGATCTTGTGCTGTACGGGGGCGAGCTCGATGTCGATCGTGAGCGGCTCGCTTGGCCCGGCGATCGTCTTCTTGGCGCCTGCCCTGGATTCCAGGAGCGCCTTCATGTCGTTGAGTTGACGTTACATCGCAGCCATTGCCGTGGCTTGGTCGCTTGCAGATCGGCTTTGGGAGCAGGAGCCGAGGCGATCGTGTACCGATCTCCGGGCTCCACTGCCGCCGGCCTCGGCAATTCCGCGAGGGGGAGCCAGACGGCTAGGCTGCCTTCTGGGAGTCTGGTAGGCCGAGCTCCTGGTGACGGACTCAAACTCCGTCGTCTCGTAGATGGGGCCGGACTGCCCCGGTAGCCAGGTCGGGTCACTGCACAGGCGATCGAAGACAGAGGTGCCCCGGCTGGCGAGCGCCTCTTCTTGCGGACGGGAGCCTCCTGGCGATCGCTCGGCCAGTGATGCCTTGAGCTTCCGCTTGGACTTCCGACGGACGACCGAGGGGGCGATAGCGGGAGGCGCGTCGAGAGCACTCCGTCGCTCCCGTAGGATGGCCAGGGCCCCTTCGATCTGTTCCTTGGTTCGGAACCGATCGAGCGAGAGGCTTGGGCCGCCGTCCAGGGACGGGATCGAGCGTCTCGATCACGCGGCTACCTTCCACCATCGGCCGTGGCTCGGACCGGGACGGAACAGGGGTTTGGCCGGGCCGGTCACCGCTTTCTTCGACGCGGAGGCGGAAGACATGATTTCTGAAGGATTTCTTTGAAGTGCAGTAAGCGTCACTTCAAGTATCTGCCCCGAGAACAGTGAGTGTTCTTCAGGACGGTAGGTGTAAAAAATCGAGGGTTGGATCCCCTTCTTCTAGCGCCAATTGTTGTTGCCCAAAATATCTATCCGAAGATTAAATACTGCTGGAGACGGACAACAAACAACAATTGCGGGAGCACTTCCGAGAGAAGATAAATAAAACAAGATTTGCCGGGTTTGTTAGGCCCGGGCTTGAATGCTCTCGCGAGATGTTATTAATACAAATATTCGTGGATACAAGTATTAATGAGAGAAATCTAAATACAATGAGTGTAAAAAGACTCTGTTAATCCGGCTCTTGAGCGAAACTTGGTGTTCTTCATCCCCGCCGATAATCTGCTGGATGAGATAGGCCGGGAGAAGTAAGACCGAATGATAGCTGTTGCCAAGAGTTGGAGATTAGCCAAGTGTGTGTATTTTGCTTCTGTATGGTATGAAATGCGAGAATGCAGAGCGAGAATCCAAGTGCAGGCTGCCCTCTTTATATAGAGGTTGAGGTGGCTTGTCCCCTAGTGGGCGATCGCCTTTTGGCCATTAATGTAATGGGGCGATCGTCCTAAAGGTCACGTGGGCTGCCTGCCAAAAGTCTAAGGCTACAGCTGGTAGCCAGCTGTGCGGTCCAATGAGGAGCCAGCACGCGTCCGGAAGTACTGTCACAGGAGGTCCCACTTTGTTACTTTCGGCGGATTTTGTCAGTAGGAAAGGTGGGTGACAGGCTGTGGTCACCTGTCTTGTCCGACAGCTCCTTTTGCAGGCCTGCGGCCCTGTTGGTAGGTGAGGTAGGTGACAGGTTTGCCAGCGCCTTTTGTGGATCTGCACGTGGGTGCTGTCCTGTGGCTCGGCCTTGGCCGACTGGATGGCCATCGGCCCAGATCGTCATGATGCGGTCGTCTCTAGCTGGACACCGGGGATCGTTCTCGGCCAGTCACTGAAGGTCAGCATTGGTCGGTCACCAAGGGTCGGTCGGCAAAGCGCTGAGAGATGATCGTCCATAAGTAGATCGCCAGGAGTCGGTCGCCGAGTATCGAGAGGCGATCGTATCTGAGGTTGATCGCTCGATACCGGGACTTGTCCTGGGACCTTCGGTTGGTCGATGCAGCTTGTCCGCTGGGCTGAGGCTCGGTCTCCAGGTCGCTGATCGGCAGATCCGCCTTGGTCGCTCGGCAGTAACTCGGTCGCCAGTCCTCCTAGGAGATCGCCGGTCGGAAGGTGTTAATTCTTGACACAACACAATACTTTATGAAAAAAACACACACACACACTAACCTGCTCCAGCCGTGAGTTTTAGTGAGGAGGGAGAGAAAAATTTTCCTTCTTCATTTTGTTCATCTTTGAGGTGAAAAGAAGTAAGAAAAATTAAGAGAGAAAAAAAATTCTACAACACTTCCTAGCCATGTTCTTCATAGAACGGGGTCTTGTAGATTTTTTTGGGTAACTTTCTATGCGTGTGAAGTAGAGACTTCGAAGTTTCGGTGTTTGGAACAAAGGGATTTCGCGTTCGGGACGGGATAGTGATCATCGTCTACATTTTACAAAGATTTATTTCAAAGGCTCAAGGGTATGATCTTTTATCTTCATATTTAATTTTTTTTCATATATACATTACTTGATTGATCCTGTTTGAGATTCGTATTTTTTCCGCGGCGTATTTCGTTTTATTTTCGGAATCCCAACATTGGTATCGGAGCGAGGTCAATGTTTCCGTATATACGATTATTTGTGCATTTTGAATGCTTTTGGATGATGATTATGATTTAGAATCATGTTTGGAATAATCGTAGATGTTAAATTGTTCGTTGTAGCATCACGTTTTTGAAACTAATTGTTCCACTACTGTATATTCTGCTTCATGGATTCTGGATTCAGGTGCCACTTCTCACATTTGTACTATGAATTAGGATCTGGAACGAAGTAGAAAACTTTAAGCTGGGAAAATAATGATCACTGTCGGAAGCGGACAAAGTTTCGAGGTAACCGATATTGGATCAATCCTACTGGGTTTAGAATCCGGTTTTAATTTGACATTAGATGAAGTACTTGTTTTGCCCAATGTAATACCCGAGATTTCTGATGTGTATTTGAACCTTGTGATATCGTATTTGTTGCATTTTGATCTGAGTATTATTCACCGTGTTTCATGGTCCGGTGTTGTTGAGCGTATGATTGCATGAATATGTTCAAAATTGTGATTTTTGCACATGTAGCGCACGCTATCGACTAGGCGTAGCGTACGCTAATTTGGATTTCGTAGCGCATGCTATGTATGAACCTTAGCGCGCGCTATACATCCACTTGATTAAGACAGGGTGGTAGGTGAGATCAGCCACGGATCTTGGTCGGGACATGTCGGGATGAACCCGGACGACTTTTGGAAAAAGCCGAGTCAATGCTTTTTAGCGCACGCTACAGATATGAGGATAGCGCACGCTAAATGTTGGGTACAGCGAGGTCAGTAACTTTTGTATGGCCGTTAGCGCACGCTATATAAGTAGTGGTGTACGCTAATTCTTGAACTTAGCGCACGTAAGGGGATGTTAGCGCATGCTAAGTCGAGACCAGGCAGAATCAGTAGACTGCAGGCCCGTTAGCGCACGCTATAGATATGGACTAGCGCGCGCTAATAACCATTTTCTATATATAGGACAGCATCCTCCTTCATTTTCAAACTTCCACTTCAACACATAACATATTTCCGCGACTTTGAGAGTTACCCTCTCCATCTTCAACCTTCATATCAGCTTCCTAACACATCATTGAAGGCGAGGAACCTTGAGGATCGGTGTTCAAGCGTCCAACATTGAGTTCATTAAGAGTGTTCGTCTTTTCTTTCTATACAAGGTATGTGTTGCTACCCGAACATTGAATTCATGTTCTTATTCGGATTATAAATTCCTCCTGGAGTTTATCAAGGTTATGTATTAATGATTATGTTGAGCACCATTCATGTAAGCTTGAAGTAATCATTTTTAGAACCCCTTTGAGTAATAAGAGTGTAACCGAACCCTTTTGACTTGGAGCAAGGATTTGTGATTTCTGAGATTTTAGTATATGTTTAGGATGTCTTATCCGAATCACTTGCATGTCGGAGTATTGTGATTATCATCACTTTGTATGAGATTTTTTTCAAGAAGATGAATTATTGGTATAGTCTTGTAATATCCTTGGATAGTATGAGAGGACCTTGAATGTAAATCATAACTCATAGTGATTTCTAGATTCGGTTATCTTCATGTTGATGATTCAAATAAAAGGATGTTGATGGGTAACCATTGCTATGAACGTAAATTTTGGCAAGGAAGATAAATTGTGAAAGAACGAATTATATGGTTGTTAAACCTTAAACTCGGATTGAAGCATGATTTGTAACCAAACTTGGTGAGGGAATTGATAATCCGGAATCGTAGTACGTAATTACGATGATTTGAGTGACTCTAGCTAGACCAGGCGGTCTTCGAGTGAGTTGAGCCGTGAGTCGGCAAGCTTAGAGCGTTAACCCGACCGTAGTAGACGTTAGATGTTCGTACGTTTAAACTTGTCCTGAGTTGCCGTTATTTTTCCTGATTGTTCAAGGGCCGAGCATTGCGAACGTTTGATCGAAGGAGGCGGGCTTCGAGTGTGTTGAGATCATTGGAGTGATTAGTTTTTGCCATCTCTGAGGCAAGTATCGTAATTTGTTAATTTTGATATTTTGAGCATGCATGTGGTTTAATCATGTTGTTGAATATGGGATTTATTTCGTTGAATTGTCAATATATTCGTTATCAAGTGTTTGTTGTAACACCCCCAGATCGAACCGTGAATATTACACGCCGCAGACCCTCTCCGTGAGGATCCACCAGGCTAGACATCAAAACAACACATTACATTACATACCGACGAATCAAAATAACGAACCAATAGACCGATTTGGTCTTTCGTCACTGACTTACAAATCAAAATACATAAACTCATCCAGACTCATACCCACGCAAGGGTAAAATACTTACAACAACAAACAATAAGACAGCGGAAAAGACAATACAATAGACTTCGACTAACATAACCCAAAACTGGCCTTCGTGTGACTAGTATCATTCGTCTTTCATCATCCTTCGTACCGATCCTGTGACTTGCTCCCGAAAACCTGCATGTACCTGGACACAATACAGATATCCACCCCCGGTTACTCGGGGGTTAGCAAAACTCCACTGTTTCGCTAGTGCAAGTATGAAGTGCAAAAACGAGCCATACACAACACATTTCGAGAATACAACGGAAGACTTCCCGAGATATATTTAGTTAAAAATAGTTCAAGTCTTTAAAGTAGAAACGAAGCAAGTAAGCACTTTGAAAACATTTCCAAATCTCGGGAGTTTTGAAAACATTAGAAATTGAAAAGTTCTTAATTCCTCGAAAGTCATTTAGGGTCACAGCCCCAAAGTTCATTTTCCAAAATTAAAATCCGTTAACAAAATACGGGGTCCACGACACAACCATTCTGGTCACAAAACACAGGTCCTACGACCCGATCATCCACTGCAATTCACTTACAAGGACACATTACACAACACATTATTCTTATGCCATTCTAGCCAAGCACCAAGACTCGATATATAATGTCTCTCGACCCCGAGCACAAACCATTGTGATACTCCGGACAATATCACAATTAACGAAAACATCAACATCATCCTCAAGATGAAAACTACACCTGGTAACCCGCGACCGTATCCCTTAGTATCGGCCCCCAGACGCCCCATCGAACGCTCCAGGTGGGAAACCACTTCCGCGGCCGTACCCCTTAGTATCGACCCCCAGACATCCCATCGGGCACTCCGGGTGGAAGTTCATCCACACACGCACCCAAGTCCACTTCCGTGGCCGTACCCCTTAGTATCGACCCCCAGACATCCCGTCGAACACTCCGGGTGGAAGAAACAACACACACACATTCCAAAATCACAGTTGCAAACCACAAGCCTCGAAGGTTAATAACAGTATATATCGTCGAGGTACCTTAATAGAATGGCCAGTTCATCCAACATATACTCACGACCAAGTAAAGATACGATTCATGCTAGAATTTCAACGATGCAGCTTGTACCAATAACATAGCAACGAGGGAAAATACCTATCCAACCACGCCGAACGACACAATGTCACAGGATCATCAATAGGCATATGTTCCACACATACCTCAAGGAAAGGCTAAACTATAAATCTACGACGTCATAATCACACAAAACGATACCCTACACATACTTAGACAAGCACATTTAACAATGAAATCATACGAGTCATCTTTTAAGGAAGTATTGAAAAGCATATTGATTCCTTTGAAATTTAATTATAGACATTCATAAATCACGTATCGTAAATTACCAACTAATATATCCACAAAACACGTAATGTATGGGCAAGATACTTGCCTCGAATAAGAACAATGCGGAGAATCGACCAAAGTAGGTTGGCACGAACCGACTACGAACCCTCCGACTCCACCGAAAGCCAACTCGCGATAATAAACTACGAATGACAATAACAACAATGAAATGAATTCTATAGCACGACTTAAAGCTGTTGAATTCAAAGAACGAATGACGAAAGTTCAAGTGTTTCCCCCAAAATGGCCAAGAACACGATTCGTCCCGTCAAAACACGAAAACGGAATTCCAAACCGAAATATGGATATACAATCCATAGAATATGTTTAACAACATCATTTAACCACAATCGATCCATCAAAAACAAATGGAAAACGAGATCGAGAACAAATCCCCCAAAAAGTCGATTCGAAGGAAGTCAAGAAATATACTTCGATTCGACGAAGAACAATGGATTAAATGATGTTAAACATAAGAATACTAACAAGATTAATCATACCCAACATGAATTAATCAACAATACGGAACGAAACGAACAAAAACGCAAAAACCCCAAAATTTCTCAAAATAGGGTTCTAGGAAATCTCACCTTGATTCGCTGGATCGAAGGATGTTATAGGATGATTGATCAATGATATAACCTCAAGAACTTCGTGGATTTGTTCTTCAACAACATGGGTTCGCCTCATCCGAAGCTCCATCCGCAGATCGAAAAGAAAGGAAATGAAAAATGAGTGAAAATGAGGCTGCTCTGTCACATTTATACTGGGTCGGACTAGCGTGCGCTAGGCTGCCGAGCTAGCGTACGCTATCGGCCCAGGCCGCAATCCAGAAACACTGCTCGGCCAGGTAGAGCGCGCAGCCTTCCGGCCGTAGCATGCGCTACCTGCCGGTCGTAGCGTATGCAGTGTCCGGCAGTAGCGTGCGCTACCTGCCGATCCACCCGAGTCCAAGACTCCCAACGCCTCTATCGCTTAGCTGAAGGCTGGCAGCCTAACCGTCAGAAGGCGTGCGCTACCTCCCGGCCATAGCGTGCGCTACGCCGGTTCCTTCCGCACCCATCCGGCTAGTGCCCGCCATCGTCCGGCCAGAACCCGCAATCGTCCGGCCAGTGCCCGACCACCAGGGCTCGACGCCTCGATTTCCGAAAACGCACGGAACAAACACGACGAAAAGTTCGTGGACAACATCATCGACCCGAAATGAAAACATAATGTAATAATTAATCATACGCGACCAAGAAAAGGGTCAAGACAACAAATACAGATACAGATAACCATAACTTTGGGTAAATTACAAAATGGCCCAAAACGCCCGAAAATCACGATACGTGATCGAATAACCAAACCGAAGTTCAAAACACGTCTAACAAAGTTAAAAGGACTTACGGGAAACTCGAAACAGCAGTTTCGAACGAGATTCGCAAGAATCGAACACAAGTGCGGAAAAGTCGCTAAAAAGCACGGAACTCGACAAAATGATAGCGAAACGAACTCGGATGTCAAAAAGTGTAGAATTAATCATTCTCATAATGACGAAATGGTCATGAGCGAGTCGTCAAGACGGACTTCCGCCCAAAAAAATAAATTACTGGAAATCGAAATTATGGGTATTACATTCTACCCTCCTTAAAAGAAGTTTCGTCCCGAAACTTAAAACAAGTAGGGAGAAGAAATATCCCGCCAGGAAAAACTCAACGAGATACACAAGAAGCGCGTAACTTATGCCCAACGGCGAAACGTTACAAGCAACACAAAGGAATATACGGCGTGAAAACGCGCTCCACGACGACCAACACAACGCCACATGTAGAAACATAATAAAACCAACAAGTGACAAGGGTCATCAAACAGATAGTACAATCAAGTCGATTATCCGAACAGTCACAAAACACACGAACGAAAATCAATACGATTGACCAACCCAACGGTTCATCAATCAAAACGCTAGCCAAACGCTGAACAAATACGGAATTCCACCGCCTAAGGGTTGGAAGATCGAAAACGTGACTAATTTCCCGAACTTAAGGGAATTACGAAGGATCCTGAACGCTCAAAAATCACGAAACGAGAACAAAAACCGAACAAACAAACGATCGAGGCAACAAAAATCGAACAATCATGTCCGAAACACGAAGGATAATAAAATTCAAACAACAACTCCCAGGATGATCTCGTGAGAAAAACAAGACATGCATTCCCATAAGATCCACACGAAAGGTAATAGCGATTGAAAAGTCATAACGACAAACGAGTTATTCCGAAACAATACCACCCTCGTTCGATTAACAAAAGCAAGGGATAGGGAAAGTTCAGAAAATGTTAACGAGCATAAACGAGTCGACAGAGTCGAAAACACAGGAGTTCCAAATCTGATCCACTTCGAATAAAAAAACTAATAGAACCAAATGATGTCACTTCCGAACAAGGTTCACAAGAATCGAACCGAACTCGAAAAAGTCACAGCGACAACCAGATCGACCCACAACAAGATCACAGTTCGTTCGGACGATGAAACCGAAATACAGAACAAGTTCATAAAGTATCAACGAACATGAGCGAATCGATAGACTGGAGAAATAGAAAATACAGAAGTCAAAATAGTACGGGTATTACCCTCGACTTCGTCCACGAAATTCACAAAAACGGGAGCAAAGTAACAAGAAATTAAACAATCGACACATAACGGAACAATCACCGATGCACACGGTCATACCAAACCAAGCTCTAACAGCTTCCACATGCGCGACAATGCAGAAATCACTACGAGGCGGCAACATTCAACACCAGCATCCCACCTCTCACAGGGGGCTAACACAACAAATGTGTGGAAAACGACTCAACTCTCACACCGCCAATTCGATCATACTCGGGAGCAAACATCATAATGACAACGCGAACATCATACATACATACCCAGCCCTCAAACGGGAATGGATAGGTTTTAAAAACGAAAACCTCATTTTGAAAATAATTTAGAAGAACACCAGTTCATCTTGAGTATCACCTTTCAAAAAAAAAATACAAATGTGAATCATTGTTATCGAGACTTTGGAGAACCATTTTGCATTTGATAAAAATGAGAACACTTCCTCTTAGTGAAAACTTTCAGAATATTTGACCCTCGGGTCTAAATAAAAGTGTTTCTAAAACATTGAAAATATCTCAAAACATTTTGGTCCTCAAGGTAGAAGAATTTGGAAACATATTGTGGCACCTTGGATGTACCACGAGAAAATAATCCATTTTAAAAGTACGTCTCGAAATTTATTTCCTAAGATACTCAAGGTTTTCGAAAATCTATTAGGCCAGAATGCCTAAACACTCACACGTATCGACATTCACTAAAACGACTCCTAGTACATGCATCAAAACATTTAAAATCAAGACAATACATGTCTTTAAACGGAAATAAATGGTAAAATACCACAGTCGAAGACCGCCTAGGATTCAGAACAAAACCACTGACCCCATTCAAGGCCTCTAAGGACCCTCCCACACTGGCTAGTGAACAAGTCGAACGCGTATAAGCACAAAGCTTCCACAAGAGAACTTGTAAAACGAGCAAATCGATTCGAAAATTATAAGCAACGGACAAAAACAACATTAAAAAGACATCAGCAGCAACGACACTCCTCGTATAAACCAAATACGAGAGTCGACTAAATACATATCGTGAAATCAAAATCCAGAGAAGGATTTCATCACTTAACAAATAATCATAAAAAATAGCTCGTGTCACACGAGGCACAACACAAAGAAGGGAGACTTACATCCACAGGTCGCACGAAGATGATGGCTGCACCCTGATACTAATCATGGCCGACATTACAAACGACGCGTCGCGACACGACTCAGTCAGACAAAATCTGACAATACAAGACTCAACCACACATAACTCGACCCGATAGCCTAGGTTTCATCAACCTAAGCTCCGATACCATAAATGTAACACCCCCAGATCGAATCGGGAATATTACACGCCGCAGACCCTCTCCGTAAGGATCCACCAGGCTAGACATCAAAACAACACGTTACATTACATACCGACGAATCAAAATAGCGAACCAATAGACCGATTTGGTCTTTCGTCACTGACTTACAAATCAAAATACATAAACTCATCCAGACTCATACCCACGCAAGGGTAAAATACTTACAACAACAAACAATAAGACAGCGGAAAAGACAATACAATGGACTTCGACTAACTTAACCCAAAACTGGCCTTCGTGTGACTAGTATCATTCGTCTTTCATCATACCTCGTACCGATCCTGTGACTTGCTCCCGAAAACCTGCATGTACCTGGACACAATACAGATATCCACCCCCCGGTTACTCGGGGGTTAGCAAAACTCCACTGTTTCGCTAGTGCAAGTATGAAGTGCAAAAACGAGCCATACACAACACATTCCGAGAATACAACGGAAGACTTCCCGAGATACATTTAGTTAAAAATAGTTCAAGTCTTGCAAGTAGAAACGAAGCAAGTAAGCACTTTGAAAACATTTCCAAATCTCGGGAGTTTTGAAAACATTAGAAATTGAAAAGTTCTTAATTCCTCGAAAGTCATTTAGGGTCACAGCCCCAAAGTTCATTTTCCAAAATGAAAATCCGTTAACAAAATACGGGGTCCACGACCCAACCATTCCGGTCACAAAACACAGGTCCTACGACCCGATCATCCACTGCAATTCACTTACAATGACACATTACACAACACATTATTCTTATGCCATTCTAGCCAAGCACCAAGACTCGATATATAATGTCTCTCGACCCCGAGCACAAAGCATTGTGATACTCCGGACAATATCACAATTAACGAAAACATCAACATCATCCTCAAGATGAAAACTACACCTAGTAACCCGCGACCGTACCCCTTAGTATCGGCCCCCAGACGCCCCATCAAACGCTCCGGGTGGGAAACCACTTCCGCGGCCGTACCCCTTAGTATCGACCCCCAGACATCCCGTCGGACACTCCAGGTGGAAGTTCATCCACACACGCACCCAAGTCCACTTCCGTGGCCGTACCCCTTAGTATCGACCCCAGACATCCCGTCGAACACTCCGGGTGGAAGGAACAACACACACACATTCCAAAATCACAGTTGCAAACCACAAGCCTCGAAGGTCAATAACAGTATATATATAGTCGAGGTACCTTACTAGAATGGACAGTTCATCCAACATATACTCACGACCAAGTAACGATACGATTCATGCTATAATTTCAACGATGCAGCTAGTACCAATAACATAGCAACGAGGGAAAATACCTATCCAACCACGCCGAATGACACAATGTCACAGGATCATCAATAGGCATATGTTCCACACATACCTCAAGGAAAGGCTAAACTATAAATCTACGACGTCATAATCACACAAAACGATACCCTACATATACTTAGACAAGCACATTTAACAACGAAATCATACGAGTCATCTTTTAAGGAAGTATTGAAAAGCATATCGATTCCTTTTAAATTTAATTATAGACATTCATAAATCACGTATCGTAAATTACCAACTAATATGTCCACAAAACACGTAATGTATGGGCAAGATACTTGCCTCGAGTAAGAACAACGCGGAGAATTGACCAAAGTAGGTTGGCACGAACCGACTACGAACCCGCCGACTCCACCGAAAGCCAACTCGCGATAATAAACTACGAAGGACAATAACAAAAATGAAATGAATTCTATAGCACGACTTAAAGCCGTTGAATTCAAAGAACGAATGACGAAAGTTCAAGTGTTTCCCCCAAAATGACCAAGAACACGATTCGTCCCGTCAAAACATGAAAATGGAATTCCAAACTGAAATATGGATATACAATCCATAGAATATGTTTAACAACACCATTTAACCACAATCAATCCATCAAAAATGGATGGAAAACGAGATCGAGAACAAATCCCCCAAAAAGTCGATTCGAAGGAAGTCAAGAAATATACTTCGATTCGACGAAGAACAATGGATTAAATGATGTTAAACACAAGAATACTAACAAGATTAATCATACCCAACATGAATTAATCAACAATACAGAACGAATCGGACAAAAACGCAAAAACCCCAAAATTTCTCAAAATAGGGTTCTTGGAAATCTCACCTTGATTCGCTGGATCGAAGGATGTTATAGGATGATTGATCAATGATATAACCTCAAGAACTTCGTGGATTTGTTGTTCAAAAACATGGGTTCGCCTCATCCGAAGCTCCAGCCGCGGATCGAAAAGAAAGGAAATGAAAAACGAGTGAAAATGAGGTTGCTCTGTCACATCTATACTGGGCCGGACTAGCGTGCGCTAGGCTGCCGAGCTAGCGTAAACTATCGGCCCAGGCCGCAATCCAGAGACATTGCTCGGCCAGGTAGTGCGCGCAGCCTTCCGGCCGTAGCGCGCGCTACCTGCCGGTCGTAGCGTACGCAGTGTCCGGCAGCAGTATGCGCTACCTGTCGATCCACCCGAGTCGAGTACCCCACTGCGCTACTGCCTCGGCCCGCTAGCGCGCGCAGCCAACCGGCCGTAGCGTGCGCTACCTCCCGGCCGTAGCATGCGCTACCTTTCAGCCGTAGCGTGCGCTACGCCGGTTCCTGTCGCACCCGTCCGGCTAGTGCCCGCCATCGTCTGGCCAGAACCCGCAATCGTCCGGCCAGTGCCCGACCACCAGGGCTCGACGCCTCGATTTCCGAAAATGCACGGAACGAACATGACGAAAAGTTCGCGGACAACATCATCGACCCGAAATGAAAACATAATGCAATAATTAATCATACGCGACCAAGAAAAGGGTCGAGACAACAAATACAGATACTGATACCCATAACTTTGGGTAAATTACAAAATGGCCCAAAACGCCTGAAAATCACGATACGTGATCGAATAACCAAACCGAAGTTCACAACACGTCTAACAAAGTTAAACGGACTTACGGGAAACTCGAAACAGCAGTTTCGAATGAGATTCGCAAGAATCGAACACAAGTGCGGAAAAGTCGCTAAAAAGCACGGAACTCAACAAAACGATACCGAAACGAACTCGGATGTCAAAAAGTGTAGAATTAATCATTCTCAGAATGACGAAATGGTCATGAGCGAGTCGTCAAAATGGACTTCCGCTGAAAAAAAGAAATTACCGAAAATCAAAATTACGGGTATTACATTTGTATGTTCATGTTGATGGACATAGCGATTTTGCTTACATGTATGCATGAGTTGTGTTTGTGTATGTTGTACGATCTATGCTTAGGGCGCTGTATCAGATGTCCACCTCGTGTTGGTCCGATGGGATCATCTTGGGATCTATGCTGAGGGCGCTGGATCACTGGACGGGTTTTTCCACCTCGTGTTGGTCCGACGGGATCATCTTGGGATATATGCTGAGGGCGCTGGATCGTTGGAATACCCATGTTGTGTTAATGGAATCTTGTGGATTCGCATTGTTGGATTCTGGTAGTGGAAGTCCGTATTGTGTATTCTGTTATGCATTGTTGTTGCATATTCGATTTGTTTACTATGATACTTATACTAGCATCGTTTTGCTAACCCCTTCGGGGGTGGACATTTGTTTTGATGTTCAGGTAGCCGAGGAGCGGGAAAGCAGCCACAGTACTGATATGACGATGAAGGGGCTCAGTGATGTTTATTGTTATTGTGATTTGTCTTCTTGGTTCATTTTCAGTACTCGAGTACGCATGTCTTATTAATATTTAGAGATGGTTGTAATAATGACTCATTTGATCTGTTTGAAACCGGTTTTGTATTTGTAACTTTCATAGTACTGTTGTATTATATTTGCATTTCTTCTAATTAGCCTTGTAAATCCTTACTTAAAGGGTTTACGGCGTTGTAATTATTCCGAATATTTCGGGGTGTTACAGAATATGGTATCGGAGCTAAGATTCATGGATATCTTGGCAGTCGGGTTTTAGTTGGGTCTATTTACATTATTTGATTTACGGGTGATTCGTAACATCACTGTTCAGCTAGCGTCGTCATGCGGACCGTGGTTGTAAGTCTCCTAATCTCTTATACTACCGTTTTACTTAATTTCTGTTTTGTGAATATTGGCGGGCTTTATATTTGAAAATTTTGCCCTGGATATTGAGTAATTGTGTTTACAGTATGTTGAGGGGAGGACGTGGACGCGGACGCGGTCGTGGACGCGGACGTGGTAATGTGAGACAAGAGGATTCAGCGACTACCCCAGAATTATCGGCAAGTCGAACCGATTCCCATTCGGGAGGACAACAGGGGTCGGCAAATGACAACGCAAATCCTAACATGCCGGGAGTGCTTCAACAGGTGGTTTCTCAGATAAACCAGTTCGCTCAGGTAGTTGACCACATGCAGACGGCAATGGGACAGCAGCATAACGAGGATAACCGGGGAGATAGATGGCTTACTGAGGTGGTCAAATTGCACCCGCCAAAATTTGACGGTTATGCTGAGGCACTTACGTGGGATCATTGGCTGAAGGATTTAGAGAAGATATTTGTGGGTATTAACTGTCCCGAGTACCGGAAAGTTCCTATTGCACAATATTTTCTGACTGGGGAGGCTTTTGACTGGTGGGAAGCTATTCGACCTGACAATCATAATGCTGACTGGACGGAATTCAAACTAATGATGGAAGAACAATATTGTCCTCGTCCAGTTACAGAGGCTAAAATCCGAGAGTTTTTCTCACCGCAGAGTTCGGAAGCATCTGTGACAGACATAATCAAGACTTTTAATCATCAGCTGACTTGTGTGTGACACTTGGTCAGGACGGAGGTAGAGAAGATTTTTCATTTCGATTATGCGGATGAAGCCGGAGATTCAGCAGTACATGTCCGGATTCGAGTGTACTACGTTGCGACAGTATCAAGACAAAGCGCTGGCCTACGACATGAAAGAGGCAGCATTGGAGAAATCGATGGAGGCAAAGAAGCAGAAAATGTAGCTTCTCGGAAAACAAGAGTGGTGGGCCCCGTAAGGGCCAGTCTTCATTTTATTCATCTAGGAAACCTCCACATCCTTCTCGAGGTGGAAAGAAGTTCCGGAGAACATCAGCAGTTTCGGACGCATCAAAGAAGTGCTATAATTGTGGTCGAGCAGGGCATATTCGACGTGATTGTCCCATTCCTTATGTGACTTGATTTGAATGTGGGCAAGAAGGACACCGTGCGAATTTCTGTGGAAATGTGACTAGATCATTTGGTCCTCGCACTCCAGCACCAGTTCCGAAAGAGATAAGTGTGTACCAGACACAGCAGAGTGGGTTTCAGCAGCAGAATGTTGGGATGAGAGAGACATACAGTGCTGGGTCTGTTCCTCCGCGCCTGTACGAGATGAGGAAATCTAACGATCAGAACACTCCTGTTGCGTCAGGTACGATTCAGATCCTTTTGCAACCAGTTAGTGTCTTATTCGATTCACGAGCTACACATTCTTTCATATCATTGAACTGTGTTAATCGTTTGAAAATCTCGTTTTTATTTGATTGTGAGCCTTATGTTGTGGGTTTGCCGAGCGGAGAGAGAATTGTGGGGACCCTAGAAACTAGAGATTTTCCAGTGTCTATAGGAGGGAGAGATTGGTCATCGAATCTTATTGTAGTCGACATCCATGGTGACGATTTAATTCTCGGAGACGATTGTCTCAACCGTTATGGAGCTATTTTGAATTATCGAAAGAGAGTCATTTCTATCATTGCCGATGACGGATCTGAACATTTATTCAGAGGGATGGAGACCGGGAAGTTTGGGAAAATTAATCAAAGCGATGAAAGCAGTGAAATTACTGAAGCAGGGTTGTCACGGATTTTGGTGCTACGCCATGAAGAAAGAAGAAGGACTAGAGCTCTCATCTATTGCAGTTGTGAATGAATTCTCAGATGTATTCCCTGACAAACTACCTGGGTTACCTCCGCAGAGAGAAGTGGAGTTCACTATCGAATTAGAGCCTGGAGCCGCTCCTATTTCTAGAGCACCATACCGTATGGCGCCAACTGAGATGTATGAACTAAAGAAGCAACTGGAGGAATTATTATAGAAGGGTTACCTTCAACCTAGCATTTCTCCTTGGGGAGCGCCCGTTCTCTTCGTCCGGAAGAAAGATGGATCCCTCCTATTATGTATTGATTACAGGGAGCTAAACAAGGTGACGATCAAGAACAAGTATCCTATACCTCGGATCGACGACTTGTTTGATCAACTGCAAGGGGCAAGGGTATTCTCGAAGATTCACTTGCGATCAGGATACCATCAGTTGAGAATTAAGGAATTGGATATACCGAAATCTGCTTTTAGATCCCAGTACAGACACTATGAATTTGTGGTAATGCCATTCGGACTTACCAATGCTCCTGCGGTATTTATGCAATTGATGAATCGGGTATTATTAGAATACCTAGATAAGTTTGTGGTCATTTTCATTGACGACATCTTGATCTATTCGAAAGACACATAGGAGCATGCTGAGCATTTGCGTGTTATTTGAGCACCTTGAGGAATGAATAGCTTTATGCGAAACTTTCCAAATGCGAGTTCTGTCTTAGGGAAGTAACTTTTCTTGGGCATGTGATATCAGCTGACGGAGTTCAGGTGGACCCGAAGAAAGTCGAAGCAATCTTGGAATGGGAAGCTCCTAATAACGTTAAAGAAGTCCGAAGCTTCTTAGGACTTGCTGGATATTATCGCCGTTTTGTAGAGGGATTTTCCAAAATTGCTCGTCCGCTCACTCAGCTATTACAGAAAACTCAAAAGTTCACGTGGAATGAGAAATGCCAGGCTAGTTTTGATGAACTTAAGAGGAGACTGACGACAGCACCTATATTAGCGTTACCAGATGGAACTTATGGATTCATGGTATACAGCGATGCTTCAAATCAGGGTCTGGGATGTGTGTTGATGCAAAAGGATAAGGTGATTGCCTATGCCTCTCGACAGTTGAAACCGTATGAAGTTAAATACCCGACTCATGATCTGAGTTAGCAGCCGTGGTCTTTGCCTTGAAAATTTGGCGACATTATTTATACGGCACTCATTGTCAGATCTTTATAGATCATAAGAGCCTCAAGTACATTTTCAGTCATAAAGAATTAAACATGAGGCAGATAAGGTGGCTGGAATTGATCAAGGATTATGACCTGGAAATCCTCTATCATCCGGGTAAAGCAAACGTAGTAGCTGATGCACTGAGCCGTAAACCTGTTTCTCTTCGAGTGTTGGAAGCACTTACGTCCCAAACCAGCATTCAACGAGAACTGATCCGCGAAGGAATCGAAGTGTGGTCATCGGGAGTCCAGGGGCAACTGTGTGTGATGGAACTAACTTCGCCGTTAGTGGAAGAAATCAAATCTAAGTAGTTGAACGATTCTCTGATTCTTCGGTTATGTGACGAAGTAAAGAAAGGAAAGGCCCCAGGATTCCTGATACAAGATGATGGAGTTCTGAGATTTCAGAGTCGACTTTGCGTTCCCGATGATGATGTTTTGAGACAGACAATTCTGAAGGAAGCTCACAGCGCGCCCTATTCTATTCACTCGGGCAGCAGTAAGATGTATAAGGATCTAAACAAAACTTCTGGTGGGGAAATATGAAGAAGGACGTAGCAAAATACGTTTCGAAGTGTTTGACTTGTCAGCAGGTTAAGATTGAACATCAGCGACCTGCCGGAATGTTAAAGCCACTTCTGATCCCTGAGTGGAAGTGGGAGGATATCTTGATGGATTTCATCACCAATATGCCAAGGACCAAGACGGGAATGAACATGATTTGGGTTGTAGTTGATCGACTA
The DNA here is from genome assembly GCA_033398695.1 of Orobanche coerulescens. Classification (NCBI taxonomy): domain Eukaryota; kingdom Viridiplantae; phylum Streptophyta; class Magnoliopsida; order Lamiales; family Orobanchaceae; genus Orobanche; species Orobanche coerulescens. The sequence continues at coordinate 48,016,660 of CM065814.1, forward strand.
ACCAAGTCAGCTCATTTCTTAGGAATTAAAGACATGTGGGGACCCGAGAAATTGGCACGAGTATTTATTGCAGAGATAGTCAGATTGCATGGGACGCCGAAGACCATTATTTTAGATCGGGATGGTCTCTTCATGTCGCACTTCTGGAAGGCAGTTCACAGGGGACCGAGCTGAACTTTAGCACGGCTTATCATCCTCAAATGGACGATCAGTCCGAAAGGACTATACAAACAGTAGAAGACATGCTTAGAGCTTGTGCCTTGGATTGGTCAACTAATTGGGAAGTTCATTTTTCTTTGATTGAATTCACCTACAACAATAGTTGGCATGCTTATATTAAGATGGCACCATTTGAAGCTTTGTACGGGAGAAGATGCCGATCACCCCTGTGCTGGGATGATTCTTCGGACTTGATCGGGACGGAACCGGAATTGATAGTTCAGACTCAAGAGAATATAGCTTTGATTCGGGAAAGACTGTTGACTGCCCAGAGTCGACAGAAGTCTTATGCAGATGTGCGTCGTCGCCCGCCAGAGTTCGACATTGGGAACCACGTACCATTGAAGGTGTCTCCTACACGAGGAATTTTCGATTTTGGGAGAAAAGGTAAGCTAAGTCTGAGATATATCGGACCATTTGAGATCCTCGAGAGAGTTGGGGATTTAGCATACAGGGTGGCCTTACCGCCATCAATGAGTCACATTCACAATGTGTTTCACGTATCCCAATTGCGGCAGTATGTACCTGATCCCAGTCATATTATTGATTTCGACGAGATCGAGATAGCTAATAATGGCACCTTCGAAGAGAGACCAATCAAGATACTTGAGAGTCGGATCAAACAACTGAGGAATAAACCAATACCCTTGGTTAAAGTACAATGGTCACGACACGGAGATGAAGAGGCCACCTGGGAAGTGGAGGACAATATGAAGACTAGGTATCCAGAGTTGTTTTCATCTTAAGTTTCGGGACAAAACTTCTTTTTAGGGACAGAGGATGTAATACCCGAGATTTCTGATGTGTATTTGAACCTTGTGATTGTAATATCCGCAATTTTCGATTTCCGGTAATTTCTTTTTTTTTTCTCTTTTTTTTTTCAGCGGAAGTCCGTTTTGATGACTCGCTCATGACCGTTTCATTATTCTGAGAATGATTAATTCTACACTTTTTGACATCCGAGCTCGTTTCGGTGTCGTTTTGTTGAGTTCCGTGCTTTTTAGCGACTTTTCCGCACTTGAGTTCGATTCTTGCGATTCTCGGTCGAAACTGTTGTTTCGAGTTTCCCGTAAGTTCGTTTAACTTTGTTATATGTGTTGTGAACTTCAGTTTGGTTATTCGATCACGTATCGTGATTTTCGGGCGTTTTGGGCCATTTTGTAATTTACCCAAAGTTACGGGTATCCGTATCTGTAATTGTTGCCTCGACCCGTTTCTTGGTCACGTATGACTAATTATGGTATTATGTTTTCATTCTGGGTCGTTGATGTTGTCCTCGAACTTTTCGTCGTGTTCGTTCCGTGCGTTTTCGGAAATCGAGTCGTCGAGCCCTGGTGTTTGAGCACTGGCCGGACGGTTGCGGGACTGGACGGACGATTGCGGGCACCGGCCGGACGGATGCGGCAGGAACCGGCGTAGCGCACGCTACGGCCGGAAGGCTGCGCGCGCTAACCGGCAGGTGTAGCGCACGCCATACGGCCGCCTAACGACGCTATCGGGTGCAGGCAGTGGAGTCCTGGGGTTACGGAATCGGCGAGTAGCGCACGCTACGCGGCGTAACGCGCTAGTCGGCAGCGTAGCGCCGCTGTCGGCGGCTAGCGTACATTACAGCCGGCGATTCGATCAGAGGGTTACGGGCAGATCGCTAGCGCCACGCTAGCATCCGCGCGCAGCCTTCTATCGCGGTCGGGCAGGCAGGATCCGGCCGGCAGATTGAGTCTTCACTACCAGGCTTTGCGGGCCCCGGTCGAGGTTTATCGGCCGAGGCTGCCCGTTAGCGCGCGCTAGTCAGGAAGGTGTAGCGCACGCTAGGCCGTGCCTGTATAAATATGACAGAGTAGTCATATTTTCACCCGTTTTTCATTTCCATCTTTTCCTCTCCGCGGCTGGAGACTTGGCGATACAGGAGACATGTTGTCAAGCAACTAATCCACGAAGATTGGGAGTTCATATCATCGATTAATCCCTCCATAACCTCCTTTGATCCAGCGAATCAAGGTGAGATTTCCTAGAACCCTATTTTGGGAGAATTTGGGTGTTTTTGCATTTTTGTCCGATTCGTTCCGTGTTGTTGATTAATTCATGATGGGTATGATTAATCTTGGTAGTATTCTTGTGTTTAACATCATTTAATCCATTGTTCTTCGTCGAATCGAAGTATATTTCTTGATTTCCTTCGAGTTGACTTTTTGGGGGATTTGTCCTCGATCTCGTTTTTCATCCGTTTTTGATGGATAGATTGTGGTTAAATGATGTTGTTAGACATATTCTGTAGATTGTATATCCATATTTCAACTTGGAATTCCATTTTCGGGTTTTGACGGAACGAATCGTGTTCTTGGCCGTTTTGGGGGAAACGCTTGAACTTCCGTCATTCGTTCTTTGAATTCAACGGCTTTCAGTCGTGTTAGGGAATTCATTTCATTGTTGTTATTGTCCTTCGTAGTTTATGAATGCGAGTTGGCGATCGGTGGAGTTGGCGGGTTCGTAGTCGGTTCGTGTCAACCTACTTCGGTCGATTCTCCGTGTTGTTATTATTCGAGGCAAGTACCTCGTCCATACTATTCTTGTTTTGTGGATATGATGATCGGTGATCGTCTTGGTGTGTTTGTTTGTTTGTTTGAAATGAGTTTTCAAAAGATTTGGTTAGCCTTGTTAAAGGCCTTCTTTCAAAACCGCGTGTGTTTTGTGATTGGTGTGTTTCATGAACGAGTATCTGACTCCTGTGGATATGTTTGGTGTGTTTGTGCACTTGGTGTTGCGTGTGGATGTATATTGTTTCATTTCGGTGCGTTGTGATTTGACGATTACGTCGTGCTTTGTGTTTGTTGCCTTTGGTGGATTGTATGAATATCCTTGTTGTGACGTGTTAATTGTGTGAATGTATTTCGCTCACCGTTGGTTGGTTCGACGGGGCCACGGCGGGAGTCCAATGGTATAGCCCTGGATTCACGAGTGCGGTTGCATATGTTTGTGAATGTGTTTACTCACCATGGGTTGGTTCGACGGGGCCACGGCGGGAGTCCAATGGAATAGCCCTGGATTCACGAGTAAAACTTCACGAGTGCGTGTGTATGTTTTAGTGAATGTATTTTACTCACCGTGGGTTGGTTCGACGGGGCCACGACGGGAGTCCAATGGTATAGCCCTGGATTCACGAGTAAAACTTCACGAGTTGGTGTATAAGATTTCGAAAACGCATTCTGCTCACCTTGGGAGGGTCCGACTGGGCCACGAAGGGAATCCAATGGTATAGCCCTGGATTCACGAGTTGGTGTTGTATTTTTGGTGACCAAGGTTTACGTAACTTGGGCGACTATATTGTATTGATTTTGTGTCCGACGAAGACACGTGACATGGGTTTTAACCCTGTGTATTGCTGTTGGTTTTGTATTTGCGAAAACAAACATTTGGGCTGTGACCCCTGTTGATTTTGGAAAGAGAATGATTCGATAATCCTAAATTGTTTTCTATTAAAACTCTCGATGGCATTTTAAACTGTTTCTTAAATTGTTTCCCCTTAATTGTGGTCTTTCGGAGTCGGAATGTTTTACCCAAACTCTTGCCTCGGGAAGTACTTTTCGTTACTTTTGGATTTTTGAAGATTCCTGGTTATTGTTATTCGTGAAATGTGAATTGTATGGCTCGTTTTTGCACTTTGTACTTGCACTAGCAAAACCGTGGAGTTTTGCTAACCCTCGAGTATTCGGGGGGTGGATGTCTATTTTTGCATTCAGGTTTTGGAGCATAGCACAGGGTCGGCACGAAGGATGATGAAATATGAACGATACTAATCACACGAGGATCCGTTGCTGTCGTATTGGTCTAGTTGTATTTTCTTTTCCACTGCAGTATATTTTTCCCGTTGTACGGGTGTGGTTGTATTTTAACCCCTGCGTGGGCATGAGTCACATTTGAGTTGTGTGTAATTATTGAAAGACCAAATCGGTCCACTGAGTCATTTTATCCTTAAGGGCGATGTGTAGATGTTTGATTTTAGTTATCAGCCTGGTAGATCCTCGAGGAGAGGGTCTACAGCGTGTAATATCCCTGAGTGGATTCGTGTCAACCTACTTCGGTCGATTCTTCACGTTGTTCTTATTCGAGGCAAGTAACTTGTCCATACTATTCTTGTTTTGTGGATATGATGATCGGTGATCGTCTTGGTGTGTTTGTTTGTTTGTTTGAAATGAGTTTTCAAAAGATTTGGTTAGCCTTGTTAAAGGCCCTCTTTCAAAACCGCGTGTGTTTTGTGATTGGTGTGTTTCATGAACGAGTATGTGACCCCTGTGGATATGTTTGGTGTGTTTGTGCACTTGGTGTTGCGTGTGGATGTATATTGTTTCATTTCGGTGCGTTGTGATTTGACGATTACGTCGTGCTTTGTGTTTGTTGCCTTTGGTGGATTGTATGAATATCCTTGTTGTGACGTGTTAATTGTGTGAATGTATTTCGCTCACCGTGGGTTGGTTCGACGGGGCCACGGCGGGAGTCCAATGGTATAGCCCTGGATTCACGAGTGCGGTTGCTTATTTTAGTGAATGTATTTTACTCACTGTGGGTTGGTTCGACGGGGCCACGACGGGAGTCCAATGGTATAGCCCTGGATTCACGAGTAAAACTTCACGAGTTGGTGTATATGATTTCGAAAACGCATTCTGCTCACCGTGGGAGGGTCCGACGGGGCCACGAAGGGAATCCAATGGTATAGCCCTGGATTCACGAGTTGGTGTTGTATTTTTGGTGACCAAGGTTTACGTATCTTGGGCGATTATATTGTATTGATTTTATGTCCGCCGAAGACACGTGACGTGGGTTTTAACCCTGTGTATTGCTGTTGGTTTTCTATTTGCGAAAACAAACCTTTGGGCTGTGAACCCTGTTGATTTTGGAAAGAGATTGATTCGATAATCCTAAATTGTTTTCTATTAAAACTCTCGATGGCATTTTAAACTGTTTCATAAATTGTTTCCCCTTAAGTGTGGTCTTTCGGAGTCGGAATGTTTTACCCAAACTCTTGCCTCGGGAAGTACTTTTCGTTACTTTTGGATTTTTGAAGATTCCTGGTTATTGTTATTCATGAAATGTGAATTGTATGGCTCGTATTTGCACTTTGTACATGCACTAGCAAAACAGTGGAGTTTTGCTAACCCCCGAGTATTCGGGGGGTGGATGTCTATTTTTGCATTCAGGTTTTGGAGCATAGCACAGGGTCGGCACGAAGGATGATGAAAGATGAACGATACTAATCACACGAGGATCCGTTGCTGTCGTATTGGTCTAGTTGTATTTTCTTTTCCGCGGTATATTTTTCCCGTTGTACGGGTGTGGTTGTATTTTAACCCCTGCGTGGGCATGAGTCACATTTGAGTTGTATGTAATTATTGAAAGACCAAATCGGTCCACTGAGTCATTTTAGCCTTAAGGGCGATGTGTAGATGTTTGATTTAGTTATCAGCCTGGTAGATCCTCGAGGAGAGGGTCTACGGCGTGTAATATCCCTGAGTGGATTGGGGGTGTTACATAAATGGTATCGGAGCCAGGTTGTGGAAACCTAGGCTGTCGGGTCAGTCGTGTCTATTGAGTTTTGTCTCGTCGGATTTTGTCTGACTGAGTCGTGTTGCGACGCGTCGTCTGAGTTTGTTGGTCGTGATTAGTATCGAGGGGCGATCATCATCTTCGTGCGACCTGTGGAAGTAAGTCTCCCTTCTTTGTGTTGTGCCTCGTGTGACACGAGCTATTTGTTTGATTTTGTGTTAAGTGATGGAACCTTCATGTAGATTCTTGGTTTCGTGATGCGTTCGTGTGATTCTCTTATTTCGTTTGTATGAGGAGTGTTGTCATTATTTATGTCTTTTTGACTGTGATAATTGACTGTTTGTCTTCCCGTAAGAGACATGTATTGTCTTGACTTTGTGCGATTTGATGCATATATTATAATATGTTTAAACGAATATTGTTACATGAGCATTTTTGGGCATTCTAGCCCATTGAATTATTTTTGAAAACCTCGAGTATCTTAGAAAATAAATTTCGAGACGTACTTTTAAAATGAATCTTTTTCTCGTGGTACTTCCAAGGTGCCACAATATGTTTCAAAATTCTTCTACCTCGAGGACCAAAATGTTTTGAGATATTTTCAATGTTTTAGAAACACTTATACTTAGACCCGAGGGTCGGATATTTCTGAAAGTTTTCACAAAAAGGAAAGTGTCCTCATTTTATCAAACGCAAGATGGTTTTCAAAGTCTCGACAATGATTTTTGTTCAACTTTTTGTAAATGATACTCAAGATCAACTGGTGTTTCCAAACTGTTTTCATAAGGTGGTTTTCGTTTTTAAAACCCATCATTTCCTGCTTGTGGTCGGGGACGGTGTGATGACGATCTTTAATGTTGTCATTTCGTGGTGGCTTGCGTGTTATCGCACCTGTGTGAGTTGTTAAAGCTTGGGTTTGTACGTTTGTGTACATGTATGATTGTTTCATGATGTTTGTAATTATGTGCTGGTTCTCGTTCGGGCCGTTGAGGTCGCCGAACGATACCGTCGTTGTTGTAGTGTTTGTGTGTGTATTACTTTACGATGGTAATCGTTGTATATGATATGTGTTATGATTCCTTGTTGTGCTGAGTTGGCATCTCCGGTTTGTTGTTTTGTGATGTTACGTTCCATTGTATCTAGCGTTTGTATTTTCGGTATGCCGAGCCGAGGCATTTCAACCGTGATGTGTCGGGGGAATGTACGTGCAAATTGTCCTTATCGTCAGTAACACATTTCGAGTGTGGACTCGAGGGACACCGAATTCAGTTTTGCGAATTGGCTACCGAGACTTTCGGAGTTCGCGCTTGAGACGTACATCGAGATCGGTTACGAGAGGCCCATGGGATATTTTTCTATCGGTTGCTTTTTGTGTTGTTACCTTGTTTCCGTTATTGTGAGTTGCGGGGACGACCTTCTTTTATAAGAGGTCGAATGTAATACCCGTATTGTTTTTGGACTTCTGCATTCCCTGTTTCTCAGGTCTATCGACTCGCTCGTGTTCATTGATACCTTATGAACTTTTTATGTATTTCAGTTTCATCATTCGAATGAACTGTGATCTTGTTTTGGGTCGATCTGGTATCGCTGTGACTTTTCCGAGTTCGGTTCGATTTTTGTGAACCTTGTTCGGAAGCAACATCTTTTGGTTCTAGTAGTTCTTTTATTCGTAGTGGATCGGATTTTGAACTTCTGTATTCTCGACTCTGTTGACTCGTTTATGTTCGTTGACATTTTCTGAGCTTGTCCTGCCCCTTGCTTTTGTTGATCGAACGAGTGTGGTATTGTTTCGGAATAACTCGTTTGTCGTTGTGACTTTTCAATTGCTATTCCCTTTCCTGTGGATCTTATGGGAATGCATGTCTTGTTGTTCTCACCAGATCATCCTGGGAGTTGTTGTTTGAATTTTATTATCCTTCGTGTTTCGGACATGATTGTTCGATTTTTGTTGTCTCGATCATTGGGGTTCGATCGTTTGATTGTTCGGTTTTTATTGATCTCGTTCCATGATTGGTGAACGTTCAGGCTCCTTCGTAATTCCCTTCAGTTCGGGAAATTAGTCTCGTTTTCGATCTTCCAACCCTTAGGCGGTGGAATTCCGTATTTTTTCAGCGTTTGGCTCACGTTTTGATTGATGAACCGTTGGGTTGGTCAATCGTATTGATTTTCGTTCGTGTGTTTTGTGACTGTTCGGATAATCGACTTGATTGTAATATCTGTTTGTTGACGCTTGTCACTTGTTGGTTTTATTATATCCCTAACGGCGACGTTGTGTTGGTCGTCGTGGAGCGTGTTTTCACACCATATATTCCGTTATGTTGTTTGTAACGTTTCGCCGTTGGGCGTTAGTTACGCTTCTCCCTACTTGTTTTAAGTTTCGGGACGAAACTTCTTTTAAGAAGGGTAGAATGTAATACCCATAATTTCGATTTCCAGTAATTTCTTTTTTTTTTTTGCGGAAGTCCGTCTTGACGACTCGCTCATGACCATTTCGTCATTATGAGAATGATTAATTCTACACTTTTTGACATCCGAGTTCGTTTCGGTATCATTTTGTTGCGTTCCGTGCTTTTTAGCGACTTTTCCGCACTTGAGTTCGATTCTTGCGAATCTCGGTCAAAACTACTGTTTCGAGTTTGCCGTAAGTTCGTTTAACTTTGTTATACGTGTTGTGAACTTCAATTTGGTTATTCGATCACGTATCGTGATTTTCGGGCGTTTTGGGCCATTTTGTAATTTACCCAAAGTTACGGGTATCCGTATCTGTAATTGTTGCCTCGACCCGTTTCTTGGTCGGTATTATGTTTTCATTCCGGGTCGTTGATGTTGGCCGCGAACTTTTCGTCGTGTTCGTTCCGTGCGTTTTCGGAAATCGAGTCGTCGAGCCCTGGTGTTCGAGCACTGGCCGGACGGTTGCGGGTCTGGCCGGACGATTGCGGGCACCGGCCGGACGGATGCGGCCGAGAACGCGTAGCACGCTACGGCCGGAAAGGCTGCGCTAACCGGCAGTGTAGCGCCACGCTTCTGCGGCTAACGACGCCTTGCTCCGGACAGGCGGTGGAGTCCTGGGGTTCTGGAATCGGTTAGGATCGGCAGGTAGTGCACGCTACGCCGAGCGTAGCGCGCGCTAGTCGGCAGGCGTAGCGCACGCTGTCGGCCGGCTAGCGTACGTTATCTGGCCGGACAGTTCAGTCCAGAGGGTTCTAGACAGATCGGCTAGCGCACGCTAGCATCCGCGCAGCCTTCTCTCGCGATCGGGCGGCGGGATCTCGGCGGTGATTGAGTCTTCACTACCAGGCCTTGCGGGCCCCGGCCGAGGGTTATCGGCCGAGGCTGCCCGTTAGCGCGCGCTAGTCAGGAAGGTGTAGTGCACGCTAGGCCGTCCCTGTATAAATATGACAGAGTAGTCATATTTTCACCCGTTTTTCATTTCCATCTTTTCCTCTCCGCGGCTCGAGACTTGGCGAACCACGAGACATGTTGTCAAGCAACTAATCCACGAAGATTGGGAGTTCATATCATCGATTAATCCCTCCATAACCTCCTTTGATCCAGCGAATCAAGGTGAGATTTCCTAGAACCCTATTTTGGGAGAATTTAGGGGTTTTTGCATTTTTGTCCGATTCGTTCCGTGTTGTTGATTAATTCATGATGGGTATGATTAATCTTGGTAGTATTCTTGTGTTTAACATCATTTAATCCATTGTTCTTCGTCGAATCGAAGTATATTTCTTGATTTCCTTCGAGTTGACTTTTTGGAGAATGATTCGATAATCCTAAATTGTTTTCTATTAAAACTCTCGATGGCATTTTAAACTGTTTCATAAATTGTTTCCCCTTAATTGTGGTCTTTCGGAGTCGGAATGTTTTACCCAAACTCTTGCCTCGGGAAGTACTTTTCGTTACTTTTGGATTTTTGAAGATTCCTGGTTATTGTTATTCGTGAAATGTGAATTGTATGGCTCGTATTTACACTTTGTACTTGCACTAGCAAAACAGTGGAGTTTTGCTAACCCCCGAGTATTCGGGGGGTGGATGTCTATTTTTGCATTCAGGTTTTGGAGCATATCATAGGGTCGGCACGAAGGATGATGAAAGATGAACGATACTAATCACACGAGGATCCGTTGCTGTCGTATTGGTCTAGTTGTGTTTTCTTTTCCGCTGCAGTATATTTTTCCCGTTGTACGGGTGTGGTTGTATTTTAACCCCTGCGTGGGCATGCGTCACATTTGAGTTGTATGTAATTATTGAAAGACCAAATCGGTCCACTGAGTCATTTTAGCCTTAAGGGCGATGTGTAGATGTTTGATTTTAGTTATCAGCCTGGTAGATCCTCGAGGAGAAGGTCTACGGCGTGTAGTATCCCTGAGTGGATTGGGGGTGTTACAGTGATATTGTATTTGTTGCATTTTGATCTGAGTATTATTTTTTGTGTTTCATGATCCGGTGTTGTTGAGCGTATGATTGCATGAATGTGTGCAAAATTGTGATTTTTGCACATGTAGCGCATGCTATCGACTAGGCGTAGCTTACGCTAATTTGGGTTTTGTAGCGCACGCTATGTACGAACCTTAGCGCGCGCTACACGTATTCAACTTGATTAAGACAGGGTGGTAGGTGAGATCAGCCGCGGATCTTGGTCGGGACATGCCGGGATGAACCTGGACGGCTTTTGGAAAAAGCCGAGTCAACGCTGTTTAGCGCACGCTACAGGTATGAGGATAGCGCATGCTAAATGTTGAGTACAGTGAGGTCAGTAAGCTTCGTATGTCCGTTAGCGCACGCTATATAAGTAGTAGCGTACGCTAATTCCTGAACTTAGCGCACGTAAGGGGATGTTAGCGCATGCTAAGTCAAGACCAGGCAGAATCAGTGGACTGCAGGCCCGTTAGCGCATGCTATGGATATGGACTAGCGCGCGCTAATAACCATTTTGTATATATAGGACATCACCCTCCTTTATTTTCAGACTTCCACTTCAACACAAACATATTTCCGCAACTTTGAGAGTTACCCTCTCCATCTTCAACCTTCATATCAGCTTCCTAACACATCATTGAAGGCGAGGAACCTTGAGGATCGGTGTTCAAGCGTCCAACGTTGAGTTCATTAAGAGTGTTCGTCTTTCTTTCCATACAAGGTATGTGTTACTACCCGAACGTTGAATTCATGTTCTTATTTTTGATTATAACTTCCTCCTGGAGTTTATCAAGGTTATGGATTAATGATTATGTTGAGCACCATTCATGTAAGCTTGAAGTAATCATTTTTAGAACCCCTTTGTGTAATAAGAGTGTAACCGAACCCTTTTGAGTTGGAGCAAGGATTTGTGATTTCTGAGATTTTAGTATATGTTTAGGATGTCTTATCCGAATCACTTGCATGTCGGAGTATTGTGATTATCATCACTTTGTATGAGATTTTTTTCAAGAAGATGAATTATTGGTATAGTCTTGTAATATCCTTGGATAGTATGAGAGGACCTTCAATGTAAATCATAAATCATAGTGATTTCTGGATCCGGTTATCTTCATGTTGTTGATTCAAACAAAAGGATGTTGATGGGTAACCATTGCTATGAACGTAAATTTTGGCAAGGAAGTTAAATTGTGAAAGAACGAATTATATGGTTGTTAAACCTTAAACTCGGATTGAAGCATGATTTGTAACCAAACTTGGTGAGGGAATCAATAATCCGGAATTGTAGTACGTAATTAAAATGATTTGAGTGACTCTAGCTAGACCGGGCAGTCGTCGAGTGAGTTGAGCCGTGAGTCGGCGAGCTTAGAGCGTTAACCCGACCGTAGTAGACGTTAGATGTTCGTATGTTTAAACTTGTCCTGAGTTGCCCTTATTTTTCCTGATTATTCATGGGCCGAGCATTGCGAACGTTTGATCGAAGGAGGCGATCTTCGAGTGTGTTGAGATCATTGGAGTGATTAGTTCTTGCCATCTTTGAGGCAAGTATCGTAATTTGTTAATTTTGATATTTTGAGCATGCATGTGGTTTATTCATGATGTTGAACATGGGATTTATTTCGTTGAATTATCATGATATTCGTTATCAAGTGTTTGTATGTTCATGTTGATGGACATAGCGATTTTTCTTACATGTATGCATGAGTTGTGTTTGTGTATGTTGTACGATCTATGCTGAGGGCGCTGGATCGGATGTCCACCTCGTGTTGGTCCGACGGGATCATCTTGGGATCTATGCTGAGGACGTTGGATCATTGGATGGGTTTTTCCACCTCGTGTTGGTCCGATGGGATCATCTTGGGATATATGATGAGGGCGCTGGATCGTTGGAATACCCATGTTGTGTTAATGGAATCTTGTGGATTCGTATTGTTGGATTCCGGTAGCGGAAGTCCGTATTGTGTATTATGTTATGCATTGTTGTTGCATATTCGATTTGTTTAATATGATACTTGTACTAGCATCGTTTTGCTAACCCCTTCGGGGTGGACATTTGTTTTGATGTTCAGGTAGCCGAGGAGCGAGAAAGCAGCCAGAGTACCAATTTGACGACGAAGGGTCTCAGTGATGTTTATTATTATTGTGATTTGTCTTCTTGGTTCATTTTTAGTACTCGAGTACGTGTGTCTTATTAATATTTCGAGATGGTTGTAATAATGACTCATTTGATCTGTTTGAAACCGGTTTTGTATTTGGAACATTCATAGTACTGTTGTATTATATTTGCATTTCTTCTAATTAGCCTTGTAAATCCTTACTTAAAGGGTTTACGGCGCTGTAATTATTCCGAATATCTCGAGGTGTTACACCCAAGGGGCATAAAAACATTGTATCCATTCCAGTCTTGGACCGGAAAGGATTTTGTTTCTTCATTGGAATGGTAGTTGTAAAATTTATTTTCGAAATAAATTGGTTGGCACAGCTACATTGTTGAATGGTTTATATCATCTGAACATGCAAACTAAAACAGCAGTGAACACTATAACTAGGAAACGTAGTAGGCAAGATACTAATCAAGCTCTTAAATGGCACCTTAGAATTGGTCATGTTGGTCAGACCAAGGTTCAGAAAATAGAGAAAGATGGACTTTTAAGTGGTGTAGAACCCTATCCAACTTGTGAATCTTGCCTTAGAGGAAAATGACTAAGTGCCCCTTCACAGGGACTTTTGAAAGGGCTGTCGATAAACTTGAATTGGTACATACCGATGTTTGTGGTGCTTTAGAAGTAACCCGAGATGGATATCAATATTTCATAACGTTCACAGATAATCATACTAGGTATGGGACTGTGTACTTAATGAAACATAAATCTGAAGCCTTTACTAAATTCAAAGAATTTAAGGCCCTAGTTGAAAAACAGACTGGATGTCATATCAAAGCACTTCGGTCAGACCGAGGTCGTAATATCCGGATTTATTATTGTGTATTTCATCTGTTTTGAACCCTGTATTATTCGGATTTGTGATCTCGATAATTGGAGTATGATATTTCTCATATTTTATCTTTGTATATGTGTATAGCGACATGTAAATTTTCTCATGCCAACACGTGATAACGTACGCTAAGAATGTAGCTTAACGTACGTTATCGGCTAAAACTAGCGCACGCTACGATTCAAGAATTGCGTGCGTTAGGCAGTCAATTATTGAGGTAGGCGGCTAGCACATGCGCCAGCCAGACATGGGTCCGGATAAGATTCCCGCGGACGAACCTGGACAATTTTGGAGTCAACGCTTATTAGCGTGCGCTAATCAGCTAATGTGCAGAAACATTATATAAGGGATTGCACCCTTATTTCATTTGGTTTACGTTTCCTTCACTCGTTTTTCACATCTTGGAAAGTCCAGAGAGCCTTCCCTACTTCTTAAGCACACATAAACCCTCCTTACATGATCATTGAAGATTGGAGAGTACTTACACTTGATCATTGAAGAAGGAACTCACTTTGAAGTGACACACAAGCAACCGGGGTTGAAGTCTACCTATTGTCTCGGTGTTTCCTTCATTTTAAGGTATGTTAATACTATCTTCTACCTTGGATTCGTGTTAATGAAGATATGAGGATCATGATATCAAGATATTGAGTTAGATTGATGAATTATCCAAACAACATCATGTTTATAAGTTGGAATGTTTATGCTTAAGATAGCATCGTTGGAAACATCATGATTAGCATCTTACCACGTCGAATGATGAGGGAAATATTCTGAAATTGATTATTCGTATTGATGACGTTACCATATTGGTCGTATACGTAAAGTTGTTATAACTTTTGTTAAATGGACTTAGGAAAGAATCCTAGAAGATTTGCATCCTTTCTTATAAGTTGGAATTGTTAGTTTATCTCCATGGTTAAATCGGGATGTAATGATGATATTGAAATCTAGTGCATCGACCTTAAGAACACCAAAGTATGAGAATTGTAATCAAGATGGAATATGGTGTTGTGATGATTATACGTATCCTTGTATCTCTAAGATGTTTGAATCCGTAAGATCATTCATAAGTTATGAACATGATATGTAGACGGGTAATGTACGTTAATCGCTGAGGAGTTCGTAAGTTTCATCACTGTTAGAACAGTCTGCTGCCCAGTAGTGAAACTGCCATACACGCTTAGCGTACGCTAAGATATGTAGATTAACGTACGCTATTGGACATGTTTAGGGTACGCTATGTTTTGTACGTAACGTACATTATGTCATCAGGCGAGTCAGTCGGCTGATCAGAGAGGACTGTCGATACATAGTTAGCGTACACTAGACTTCGTTGTTTACGTGCGCTAACGAGCAGGCTTAACGCACGCTACATAGAATACATAGCATACGCTAAGCAGTTCAGACAGATTACGTTTAATGAACTTTCGGCTATAAATTGGATTGTTAGACATTCGTACGACGTGAGATAAATTCTATATTATTTCTTTTGTTAAGGTTCAAGCTTGTTACATGATTGATCGAAGGGGCGACCTTCGAGTGTTTCAATTTCATGGATGTATGTTTCTTGTCTTCGAATCGAGGCAAGTACCTTAAATGTTTTACGTATTGATGTTATACATATTGTCGTGCATATGTGTCGTTGTTGTATGTCCACCTCGTGTTGGTCCGATGGGATCATCGGGGGATCTATGCTAGCGTGCGCTGGATCATCGGACGGGTTTTTCCACCACGGGTTGGTCTGACGGGATCATCGTGGGTTCTAGGCAGTGAACGCTGGATCGTAGGAATTACCATGTGTATGTTGTGATATCATGTTGTGATTATCATTTGTGTATGTTATTTATGAGTTTCTTGTAGGAGAAGACTCGTTGGTATTTTGTCATATACGTTATTATTATTCTTGGTGAGATGTTGAATAATATGTTGTGGTACTTGTACTAGCATCGTTGTGCTAACCCCTTCGGGGGTGAACATTTGTTTATGTTCAGGATGCAGGAGAGCGGGGAAACAACCATTGGAGCTTCATGACGACGAGGGTGCAGAGTGATGTTCCGGCCGGGTTTATTTATCTGTTATTTGTATCGTTTTAATAAGTACTCGAGTACGTCGTCGTTTGTGATGATTTGGATTTGGTGATGTATTAATACTCTTCCTTTGGACATTTGTATTTTCACTATTGGTCAGAGCTGTTGTATTTTGTTTCGGTGATTTCATAATTTGGTATCTGTCATTGTCTTTTCATTTATTCAGCCTTGTAAATTCTTATGTAAAGGATTCACGGCGCTGTAATATTCCTGAATATATTGGGGGTGTTACAGAATATGTTATCGGAGATAATATTATGGATATATTGGCCGTTGGGTTAAAATAGGAGCCATATATGTCTTTTGAGGTAACAGGCCGCGAATAAAATCACTGTACTGCTTATCTTCGTGCGAATGGTGGTTGTAAGTTCCTAAACTCCATCTCGTCCTTTACATATTGTATCTCTTTATACTTGAACATTGAACGATATTGTTTCCTGTATATTGAGTATTTATGCTTACAGTATGTTGAGAGGTGGACGTGTATGTGGTCGCGGTCGCAGACGCGGACGAAGGAATGCCGAAAGAGAAGCTTCGCCTTCTAATCAGGCCAGCCACAGCTCAGGCGAGCCACAGAGATCTATTAATAACGAACCAGAACCTGTTGTACCCGAAATCTTTCGTCAAGTGGTGAACCAGATGACTCAATTCGCCCTGGTCGTGGACCGAATGCAGGTGGAAGTAGGGTTACAACAGGGAAATCGACAACAGGGTATCCCAGACATGGGAAATCGAGGCGACCGATGGCTGCAAGAGGTGGCGAAGATGCAACCACCTAAATTCGACGGTATTTCTGATACTCCCACCTGGGATCATTGGTTAAAGGAATTGGAGAAAATTTTTGCCGGGATTAATTGCCCAGATGACCGGAGAGCCTCTATTGCCCAGTACTTTCTGATAGGAGAAGCGTCCGAATGGTGGGAAGCCATCCGGCCTGTAGACCATGATGCTGATTGGACAGAATTTAAATTGATGATGGAAGCTCAGTATTGCCCTCATCCTGTGAGGGAAGCCAAGGTTCGGGAGTTTTTCCCCGCTTAGCCTTCAAATTGCCAGTATCTCAGGCAATTAAGACGTTTAACCAGCAGCTGCATTTGTTCGACATCTGGTCAGAACAGATGCAGAAATGATGATCCATTTTGATATGAGAATGAAACCAGAAATCCAGAGGTACATGTCTGGTTTTGAATGTACCACTCTCTGCCAATACCAGCATAAAGCATTGGCGTATGAAATAAAGGAAGCAGCAATGGAGAAGTTTACGGAATCCAAGAAGCAGAAAGTCTCTGGTACTTTTACAGAGCACAAGAGCAACGGGCCCCGCAAGGTCCAGTCAAGCTTTCATTCCTTTCAAAAACCTCTGCACCCATCTAAGAGCGGAAAGAACTTCGGAGCAGCATCAATCACGACGGATGTCACCAGGAAATGCTTTAACTGTGCCCATACGGGGCACTATCGACAGAATTGCCCCCTACTTGCCGTGACTTGTTTTGATTGTGGTCGAGAGGGACATCGTGCGGTGTTTTGTGAAGAGGCTACAAATTCTTTTAGAGCCCGTACACCACGGCCCGATCCGAGAAGGAAGCCGATATCAATGACGCAGCAAAGTGTTGAGATGCCTCGGAATTTTGGCCGCGGACGAGGCGAAGGGCAGTGGGGCGAAAAGGGTACATCGAGTGCCGGATCTGTTCCCCCACGTCCGTACGAGATGAGGAGAATAGACGATCAGGATGCTGCTGTCGCATCAGGTACTGTTCAGATCCTTTCCCAGCCAGTTAGCGTTTTATTCGATACACGAGCTACGCATTCATTTATATCCTTGTCTTGTGTAAATCGCTTGAATATTTCTGGTTTTCATAATTGTGAACCTTATGTTTTTGGTTTACCGAGTGGAGAGATGATTGTTGGAAACTTAGAAACTAGATATTTCCCTATATCATTTGGAGGTAGAGAGTGGCTCTCAAATTTGATTGTGATAGAAATGCAAGGAGACGACCTGATACTCGGAGATGATTGGCTTAATCGATATGGAGCTATTGTAAACTATCGAAAGCGGAATATCTCGGTGATAGCTGACGATAGTTCCAAAATTCTGTTTGAAGGATGGAAACCATGAAGCTCAGGCAAGTTAATCAAGGCGATGAAAGCTGTCAAATTGTTAAAATAGGGTTGTACCGGATAGTGATGCTATGTAATGAAGAAAGAAGACGGAAAAGTGGAACTCTGATCCATTCCAGTTGTGAACGAATTCCCGGATGTATTTCCTGACGAATTACCTGGACTACCTCCACGACGGGATATAGAATTCACCATCGAGTTAGAACCAGGAGCTACACCAATTTCTAAGGCGCCGTATCGTATGGCACCTACCGAGATGTATGAATTAAAGAAACAACTGGAAGAGTTACTGGACAAGGGCTATATTCAGCCAAGCGTTTCGCCCTGGGGTGCACCAGTTCTTTTTGTTCGGAAGAAAGATGGATCACTCCGATTGTGCATTGATTACCGAGAACTGAACAAGATGACGATTAAGAACAAGTATCCGTTACCACGGATTGATGATTTATTTGAGATCAGGATATCACCAGCTAAGGATTAAAGAATTTGATGTTCCGAAGTCAGCATTCAGAACTCGCTACAGACACTATGAGTTTGTAGTGATGCCGTTTGGTCTCACTAATGCACCTGCCGTGTTTACGCAATTAATGAACCGAGTGTTCATAGAATATTTGGATAAGTTTGTGGTTGTGTTCATTGATGATATTCTAGTTTATTCCAAGATCCCGGAAGAGCATGCTCAGCATCTGCGGATCGTTTTAGAACTTTTGAAAAACGAGCAATTGTACGCCAATCTGTCTAAGTGTGAATTCTGGCTAAAGGAAGTAATGTTCCTCGGCCATGTAGTATCAGCTGAAGGAGTCCAAGTAGATCCTCAGAAAATCGAAGCAGCTATGGATTGGAAGCCTCCTAAAAACGTAAAAGAAGTCCAGAGTTTCTTAGGACTTGCCGGGTGTTATCATCGGTTCGTGGAAGGGTTTTCCAAAATTACCTGCCCACTTACTCGAATACTACAGAAAACTCAAAAGTTTGAGTGGAACGAGTTGTGCTAGAATAGCTTTGATGAATTGAAGAAGAGATTGACGACGACACTGATTTTAGCACTCCCACGGGGAACTGGAGGATTTATAGTTTATAGTGATGCTTCGAACCAAGGACTCGGATGCGTATTGATGCAGAATGATAAGGTGATCGCTTATGTGTCACGACAGCTGAAGCCTTATGAAGTGAATTACCCAACGCACGATTTGGAACTGGCAGCAGTAGTTTTTGCTTTGAAAATCTGGAGGCATTACCTGTACGGGACTCACTGTCAGATTTTCACGGATCACAAGAGTCTCAAATATATTTTCAGTCAGAAAGAGTTGAACATGCGGCAAAGGAGATGGCTAGAACTGATTAAGGACTACGACTTGGAGATTCTTTATCATCCAAGCAAAGCGAATGTATTACCCGATGCACTTAGCCGCAAGCCTGTTTCTATTCAGATGCTGGAGACTCTGACCTCCCAGCCCAGCATTTGACAGAAATTGATTCACGAAGGAATTGAAGTATGGTTGCAGAGAGTCCAAGGACAACTGTGCATGATGGAAATAACTTCATCATTAACCAAAGAAATCAAATCTAAGCAATTGGATGATCCACTGATGATTTGGTTGTACGATGAAGTAAACAGAGGAAAAGCCCCAGGATTTATAATTAATGATGATGGAGTCTTGAGATTTCAGAACCGAATTTACGTTCCCGATGTCGGTGCTCTGAAGCAGACAATTATGAAGGAAGCTCACAGCATGCCCTATTCTATCCACCCAGGCACCAGTAAGATGTATAAAGACTTGAAACAGAACTTCTGGTGGGGCAACATGAAGAAAGATGTAGCGGATTATGTTTCGAAATGTTTGACTGGTCAGCAGGTTAAGATCGAACATCAACGACCTATCGGGATGCTTAAGCCACTCTCGATTCCTGAATGGAAGTGGGAGGATATATCGATGGACTTTATCACTAATATGCCGAGAACCAAGACATGAATAAACATGATTTGGGTGATAGTTGATCGTCTAACCAAATCGGCTCATTTTCTAGGCATTAAGGATATGTGGGGACCCGAGAAGTTGGCATGAGTATTTATTTCAGAGATAGTTTGACTGCATGGTACGCCGAAGACCATTATTTCTGACAGGGACGGTCGTTTTGTGCCTCATTTTTGGAAAGCAGTTCACAAAGCCTTGGACACCGAGTTGAACTTCAGCACAGCTTATCATCCGCAGACAGACGGACAGTCTGAGAGGACTATTCAAACAGTGGAAGACATGCTAAGGGCTTATGCCTTAGACTAGTCAACGAATTGGGAAGTTCATCTACCGTTGATTGCAATTACCTACAACAATAGTTGGCATGCTTCTATTAAGATGGCACCGTTTGAGGCATTATACGGAAGGAGATGCAGATCGCCCCTATGTTGGGATGATTCATTAGATTTAATTGGGACGGAACCAGAATTGATCATGCAGACACGAGAAAAGATAGCCTTGATTCGAGAAAGGCTGTTGACCGCCCAGAGTCGACAGAAATCTTATGCAGACGTACGTCGTCGCCCATTGGAGTTCAGTACTGAAGACCACGTACTTTTAAAGGTTTCATGTCATGTATGTTTCTCCACCATCTAATGGATTCCTTCAACTTTCAATTTATTTTCTTCGTTTTGGAAGGAAGGGAGAGTTGAGTCCGAGGTATATCGGACCATTCGAGATTCTTGAAAGAGTTGGAGAATTGACATACAGATTGGCATTATCGCCGTCATTAAGCCATGTTCATAACGTGTTCCACGTATCCCAGTTACGGAGATATATACCAGATCCTAGTCATGTCATTAATTTCGGTGAAATCAAAGTCGCTCAAGATGGAACGTTTGAAGAGAGACCGATCAGTATACTTGAGAGTCGAGTTAAACAATTGAGGAACAAACTGGTCGCTTTGGTCAAGGTTCAGTGGTCACGCCACGGAGTGGAAGAATCCAGTTGGGAAACGGAAGATGTCATGAGGTCCAGATATCCAGAGTTAATTATGTCTTGAGTTTCAGGACGAAACTCCTTTTTAGTAGGAGCGTATGTAATATCCGGTTTTATTATTGTGTATTTCATCTATTTTGAACCCTGTATTATTCGGATTTGTGATCTCGATAATTGGAGTATGATATTTCTCATATTTATATATTTGTACATGTGTATAGCGACATATAAATTTCCTCATGTAAACATGTGATAACGTACGCTAAGAATGTAGCTTAACGTACGTTATCGGCTAAAACTAGCGCACGCTACGAGTCAAGAATTGCGTGCGTTAGGCAGTCAATTATTGAGGTAGACGGCTAGCAAATGCGCCAGCCGGACATAGGTCCGGATAAGATTCCCGCGGGCGAACCTGAACATTTTTGGAGTCAACGCTTATTAGCGTGCGCTAAAGATAGTAGGATAGCGTGCGCTAATCAGCTAATGTGTAGAAACATTATATAAGGGACTGCACCCTTATTTCATTTGGTTTACGTTTCCTTCACTCGTTCTTCACATCTTGGAAAGTCCAGAGAGCCTTCCCTACTTCTTAAACACACATAAACCCTCCTTACATGATCATTGAAGATTGGAGAGTACTTACACTTGATCATTGAAGAAGGAACTCACTTTGAAGTGACACACAAGCAACCAGGGTTGAAGTCTACCTATTATCTCGGTATTTCCTTCATTTTAAGGTATGTTAATACTATCTTCTACCTTGGATTCGTGTTAATGAAGATATGACGATCATGCTATCAATATATTGAGTTACATTGATGAATTATCCAAACAACATCATGTTTATAAGTTGGAATGTTTATGATTAAGATAGCATCGTTGGAAACATCATGATTAGCATCTTACCATGTCGAATGATAATTATTCGTATTGATGACGTTACCATATTGGTCGTAGATGTAAAGTTGTTATCACTTTTGTTAAAAGGACTTAGGAAAGAATCCTAGAAGATTTGCATCCTTTCTTATAAGTTGGAATTGTTAGTTTATCTCCATGTTTAAATCGGGATGTAATGATGATATTGAAATCTAGTGCATCGACCTTAAGAACACCAAACTTCGCATGAGAATTGTAATCAAGATGGAATATGGTGTTGTGATGATTAAACGTATCCTTGTATCTCAAAGATATTTGAGTCCGTAAGATCATTCATAAGTTATGAACATGATATGTAGACGGGTAATGTACGTTAATCACTGAGGAGTTCGTAAGTTTCATCACCGTTAGAACAGTCTGCTGCCTAGTAGTGAAACTGCCATACACGCTTAGTGTACGCTAAGCTATGTAGATTAATGTACGCTATCGGACATGTTTAGCGTACGCCACGTTTTGTACGTAACGTACATTATGTCATCAGGCGAGTCAGTCGGCTGATCAGATAGGACTGTCGATACATAGTTAGCGTATGCAAGACTTCGTTGTTTACATGCGCTAACGAGCAGGCTTAATGCACGCTACATAGAATATGTAGCGTACGCTAAGCAGTTCAGGCAGATTACGTTTAATGAACTTTCGGTCGTAAATTGGATTGTTAGACCTTCGAGTGTTTCGTTTTCGTGGAAGTATTGTTCTTGTCTTCAAATCGAGGCAAGTACCTTAATTGTTTTACATATTGATGTTATACATATTGTCGTGCATATATGTCGTTGTTGTATGTCCACCTCATGTTGGTCCGAAAGGATCATCGGGGGATCTATGCTAGCGTGTGCTGGATCATCGGACGGGTTTTTCCACCACGGGTTGGTCTGACGGGATTATCGTGGGTTCTAGGCAGTGAACACTGGATCGTCGGAATTACCATGTGTATGTTGTGATATCATGTTGTGATTATCATTTGTGTATGTTATTTATGAGTTTCTTGTAGGAGAAGACTCGTTAGTATTTTGTCATTTACGTTATTATTATTCTTCGTGAGATGTTGAATAATATGTTGTGGTACTTGTACTAGCATCGTTGTGCTAACCCCTTCGGGGGTGAACATTTGTTTATGTTTAGGATCCAGGAGAGCGGGGAAACAACCATTGGAGCTGCATGACGACGAGGGTGCAGAGTGATGTTCCGGCCGGGTTTATTTAACTGTTATTTCTATCATTTTAATAAGTACTCGAGTACGTCGTAGTTTGTGATGATTTGGATTTGGTGATGTATTAATACTCTTCCTTTGGACACTTGTATTTCACTATTGGTCAGAGCTGTTGTATTTTGTTTCAGTGATTTCATAATTTGGTATTTGTCATTGTCTTTTCATTTATTCAGCCTTGTAAATTCTTTTGTAAAGGATTTACGGCACTGTAATATTCCTGAATATATCGGGGGTGTTACAGGGGTGGCGAATATATGAGCACAGAGTTTGATGAGTTCCTTAAGGAACGTGGAACAGTTTCACAATTCACGCCGCCAGGAACCGCACAGTTAAATGGTGTTTTAGAAAGGAGAAATCGAACTTTGTTGGACATGGTTCGCTCCATGTTAAATTACACTGATTTACCTATTTACCTGTGGGGGTATGCCTTACTAACCGCTGCCTATATCCTTAATAGATGTCCTTCCAAATCCGTTCCTATCACTCCGCATGAGATGTGGAAAGGTAAGAAACCAAACCTTAATCATATAAGGATTTGGGGATGTCCAGCCTATTTCAAGAAGGCTAAGGTGGACAAAATGGAAGCGAGGTCCATCAAAGGACATTTCATTGGATACCCAGAGGACTTGATGGGTTATCTATTCTACATGCCAGAAGACCATAGGGTCGTTATGGCATTACAAGCGCACTTTCTTGAGGATGAATTCATCTAGGAAGGTGGCTCAGGTAGAAATATTTCTTTGGAAGAGCATAATGAAAATCCTAAGGAGACATCTGATTAGGGATCAAGAACCGAACCTATTGTAACACAACCTCCACTTCGAAGGTCTGATAGGGTGTCTCACTTACCTGAGAGGTATGGCTATACACATGTCGAGGAACTGGGTCTCCACGACACACCTGATAGTAGTGAAAACGACCCTATCACCTATGACCAAGCGATAGTGGATGTAGACTCCGATAAATGGCAAGAAGCAATGGAAGCTGAGATAGACTCGATGCATACCAATTAGGTCTGGACTCTAGTAGATCTTCCAACTAGCATGAGGACTATTGGAAATAAATGGATCTATAAGAGAAAGACTGATGGGGATGGCAAGGTTGATGCCTATAAGGCCAGGATTGTGGCAAAGGGTTATGTTGTTGCCCGAAATATTATCCGAAGATGAATATTGCTGGAATGGACGGACAACAAATAAAGTTGCGGGAGCATGTCCGTGGGAATGTAAAAACACCAGATTTGCCGGGTTTGTTAGGCCCGGGCTTGAATGCTCTCGCGAGATGTTATTAATACAAATATTTGGGGATACAAGTATTAATGTAAGAATGCGATTACAATGAGTGTAAAAGATCCTAATTATCTAGCTCTTGAGCGAAGCTCTGCGTGTTTCGTCTCTGCCGACCATCTTTCATGTAAGAGGTGCTGAGAGAGAAGAAAGGCCGAGAGATAGCTGTTGCCAAGAGTAAGAAAGCCAAGTTATGAGCTGAATCAGAGAGAGACAGAGAGAAAAAATCAGAGAGGTGCCCAAGTGCAGGCAGCCTTCTATTTATAGGAGCTGAGATGCTCTGTTTTCTGACGGGCGATCGCCTTTCATGTAATATAATAAGGGGTGATCGTCTTTATGTCACATGGGTTGTCTGCCTTAAAGTCCACGGCTGCTACTGGCAGCCAGCTGTGCGGTCCAATGAGGAGCCGGCATGCATCCTGAGTTGCTGCCACAGGCAGTCCCACTGTAAAACTTTCGGCGGGTCTGTTGGTTGGTGAGAAGATACTGACAGGCTGTGGTCAACGATCCATGTCTTGCGGCATCTTTTCCGGATATGCACATGGGTCCTTGTTTCGAGCTTCGACCTTCGCTGACTGGATGGGCGAAGGATTCGCGTGGCATGAGGCGGTCGTCATTTGTCGGTCTCCATAGGGTCGATCGCCAAGTACTGAGAGACGATAGCCTTTTATGTCGATCGCTCGGCACCGGGACTTGTCCTGGGACCTTCGATCGGCCAATATGACTTGGCTGCTGGACTCTGGCTCGGTCGCCCGTTCTCTATGCCGATCGCCTGGTGAGATGCATAAATCTTGACACAACAATTTCCCCCCAGCTTGCTCCGATGTTGAAGACATGGGGTGAGGTGGTTCTTGATGGTGATTGCGTAGGATGAAGGCGGGTGATCCGTTGAGCGGACTTTGGTTTCGGACTTGGGCGATCTGGTCGATTGGCTAGCTATCTTCGGTCTTGTACCTGCAATAAACAATTTTGGCCGATCCCTCGTAGAAAGTAGATTGTTTCGTCGCTGAGGAATCGTGCACAGTCGCGGAGTTCGATGGACCGACTCCATGACCATGTCTTGTGCGCGAGCAACATTGTTTGTCTCGTGACTCATTTTATTGTGAGGGTCCTCTGTTAGGCTGCGCCTCGCCTCGTATTTAAATGAAAGACGTGTAGTCTTGGTCTAGAGGAGTCCTTGCGCGGGGCGTCGTCGGATTAATCAACTCCACTTCCGCGGCTTGTTGGCTCTGCTTCCACCTCAGCCCGCCATGAAGATCGCGACCCTCGACGGTGTACGTTGAGATAGGGGTAGGGACGCGTCGCATTGTCCGGGCTCACCAAGTTAGATGATGAACCTTTGAGGGCGGGCGAGCGTGTCCACTGATTAGTTTTGGAGGGCCCTCAGACTACGCCGGCCTCGTATTCAAATGAAGGGCGGGCGATCGTGGCCCAAAGGGACCTTGCATGGCCGAAGCAGTCGGTTCCATCGACTACCAGGACCATGGCTGCACTCTTCTACCTCGGATCGTCATGTAGATGCCGACCTTCGACAGTGTACGTTGTGCGGGGGAGGCGATCTCGTGCCTTAGTCCATCATGTTAGATGGTGAACCGTAGATGGCGAACGAGTCCTCCGGTTTTGATGATGTTGCTTGATAATGGCGATCGGGCTGGAAGACTGGTGATCGTCGTTCATCTGCCGATCGCATTGCTCATAGGTGAAAAAGTAACCTTTGCCTGGCCAGAAAGTTTGCGGCTTTGGCGCGGAAGATCGCGTATGTCGGGGGGAGGTCCTTCGTCAGATGCCTGAACATAGGCGAAAGACCATCGAATCCTCCTAGGACCGAGTAGAGGCCGATCTCATTGCTTACGGGCTCGCTGTTGAGGATTATCTCGTCCACTCGGTTGATGTAGTCCGAGTCGGACTCTTTTTCCCCTTGCCTGATCTGTATCATGAGATGGGGACCTTCTAGTCGAGCGACCTTGGTGGCGAAATACGACGTGAAGTCGTTCGCCAGTTGATCAAAGGAACCGACGAATGGAGGTGGTAATGAGGTGTACCACCTATGGGCCAGGTCGCCCAGCGTTAGCGGGAACATTCGGCATCTGATCGCGTCTGATGCCCCGCACCCGGTCATGTAGATCCGGAACTTGCTTAGGTGAGTCTCGGGATCCAACCTCCCCTCGTACAGAGGTGTTTTGGGAGGAGCGATCCTATGCTGCACGGGGGCGAGCTCGATGTGGACCGCGAGTGGCTCGCTTGGCCCGGCGATCTTGCTATTGGCACCTGCCCCAGTTTCTAGGAGCACCTTCAGGTCGTCGAGCTGGCGTTGCATCGCGGCCATTGCTATAGCATGGTCGCTCGTGGTTCGGCTCACAGATCGGGAACCGAGGCGATCGTATACCGATCTCCTGACTCCGCGATCGCCGATCTCGGTTCTTTGGCGAGGAGGAGCCAGGTGGCTGGCCTGCCTTCTGGGAGTTAGGTACGCCGAACTCCTGGTGACGGACTCGGGATCCGTCGTCTCGTGGCTGGGGCTGGACTGCCCCGGTCGCCATGATGGTTCGCTGCCTAGGCGGCTGAAAACAGAGGTGCCCCGACTGGCGAGCGCCTCTTCTTGTGAATCGGGGCCTCCGGGCGATCGCCCGGCCAGTATCCCCTTGAACTTCCGTTTGCTCACACGGCGGATGGCCGAGGGGGTTATAGCGGGCGGGGAGTCGAAAGCTCTCCGTCGCTCCTGTAGGATGGCCATGGCCTCTTCGATCTGTTCCGAGGTTTGGAACTGATCGAGCGAGAGGCTTGGGCCGTCTCTCGGGGGCGGGATCGAGAGTCTCGTACCGCGGCCGCTACCTTCCGCCATAGGCTGTGGCTCGGATTGAGACGGAATGAGGCGTCTGGTAGATCGACCAGCGGTTTTCTTCGATGCAGAGGCAGAAGTCATGATTCTGAAAGTTTTTCTCTGAAGAACAGTGAGTGTTTCTTCAGGTATATTCCCCGGAGAACAGTGAGTGTTCTTCGAGACGGTAGGAAAAAAAATGTGGGTTAAGATTGAGCCCCCCTCCCTCTAGCGCCAATTGTTGTTGCCCGAAATATTATCCGAAGATGAATATTGCTGGAATGGACGGACAACAAACAAAGTTACGGGAGCACGTCCGTGGGAATGTAAAAACACCAGATTTGCCGGGTTTGTTAGGCCCGGGCTTGAATGCTCTCGCGAGATGTTATTAATACAAATATTCGGGGATACAAGTATTAATGTAAGAATGCGATTACAATGAGTGTAAAAGATCCTAATTATCTAGCTCTTGAGCGAAGCTCTGCATGTTTTGTATCTGCCGACCGTCTTTCGTGTAAGAGGTGCTGAGAGAGAAGAAAGGCCGAGAGATAGCTGTTGCCAAGAGTAAGAAATCCAAGTTATGAGCTGAATCAGAGAGAGACAGAGAGAAAATCCGAGAGGTGCCCAAGTTCAGGCAGCCTTCTATTTATAGGAGCTCAGATGCTCTGTTTTCTGACGGGCGATCGCCTTTCATGTAATATAATAAGGGGTGATCGTCTTTATGTCACATGGGTATCGCCTTAAATTTCCACTCTTGGCGGCCATCATCTCAGGCGATCCAATGAGAAGCCGGCACGCATCCTGAGTTGCTGTCACGGGCGGTCCCACTGTACAACTTTCGGCGGGTCTGTCGGTTGGTGAGAAGATGCTGACAGGCTGTGGTCAACGATCTATGTCTTGCGGCGTCTTTTCCGGATCTGCACATGGGTCCTTGCTTCGAGCTTCGGCCTTCGCCGACTGGACGGGCGAAGGCTTCGCGTGGCATGAGGCGGTCGTCATTTGCCGGTCGCCATGGGGTCGATCGCTAAGTACCGAGAGACGATCGCCTTGGATGTCGATCGCTCGGCACCGGGACTTGTCCTGGGACCTTCGATCGGCCAATCTGCCTTGGCTGCTGGACTCTGGCTCGGTCGCCCGTTCTCTGTGCCGATCGCCTGGTGAGATGCATAAATCTCGACACAACAGGTTATACCTAAATGGAATGAATCGATTATCATGATACCTTCTCACCCGTAGCTATGATAAAGTCGATTCGCATGATGCTTGCCATTGCTGCCTATTATGATTATGAAATATGGCAAATGGACGTCAAAACGGCTTTTCTAAATGGAGACCTTGAGGAGGAAATCTACATGAAAAAGCCTAAGGGTTTTGTGTCCAAAGCTAATATTCATAAGGTGTGTAAGCTGCAACGAGTCATTTATGGGCTGAAGCAAGATTCTCGGAGTTGGAACCTTCGATTTGACGAAGCAGTCAAGGACTTTGACTTCGTACGAAATGAAGAGGAACCATGTGTTTACAAAAAGGTCAGTGGGAGCAACATTGCGTTCTTAGTACTATATGTAGATGATATTCTACTTATAGGAAATAACGTAGCAATGCTCAGCACT
Source organism: Orobanche coerulescens (assembly GCA_033398695.1). Taxonomy (NCBI): domain Eukaryota; kingdom Viridiplantae; phylum Streptophyta; class Magnoliopsida; order Lamiales; family Orobanchaceae; genus Orobanche; species Orobanche coerulescens. The sequence goes on from CM065814.1 coordinate 48,044,849, forward strand.
GTGAAAGACTTGGGAGAAGCTTCCAATATTCTAGGGATCTGTCTTTACAGAGATAGACCGCGAAGAATGATAGGAATTTCCCAAGCCCTCTATATAGATAAAATCCTGAGAAGATTCAAGATGGATGAATCTAAAAGAGGGTTCCTTCCTATGCGACATGGAATTCATCTCACCACGAAAATGTGTCCTCAAAGTGAGGAAGACAAGGGAGAGATGAGTAAGGTACCCTATGCCTCAGCAGTGGGTAGCCTCATGTACGCTATGTTGTGTACGAGACCAGACTTAGCCGATGCTGTAAGTCGATTTCAAGCAAACCCGGGAAGGGAACATTGGACTGCCATAAAGAACATTCTTAAGTACTTTAGAAGAACTAGAGATTTGGTTCTTACTTACGGTGGTGGAGAACTGAAGGTGATTGGATTCACCGATTCTGATTTTCAAGGAGACAATGACGACTCTAAGTCGACATCTGTGTATTTGTTTACTCTCAATGGAGGAGCAGTATCTTGGAGAAGCTCCAAGCAAACCGCTACTGCAGATTCCACCTGCCAAGCAGAGTATCAAGCTGCCTCAGAGGCTAGCAAAGAAGCTTTTTAGATGCATAAGTTTATACAAGAACTTCAAGTGGTGCCTAACGCGGAGTTGCCTATATCACTATTCTGTGATAATGATGGAGCTGTCGCTCAAGCCAAGGAGCCGAGGGCTCACCACAACACCAAGCATATAGAGAGAAAGTTCCACATTGTTCGAGAGATGGTGGAAAAAGGATATGTTTCATTGCAAAGAGTAGACTCAGAAGAAAATGTCTCTGCCCAGCTGACTAAGCCATTATCTGAGGCCGTCTTAGAAAGACATCTAAAGAACATGGGTATTGGATATCATGATGTGTGGCATTGAGTGCAAGTGGAAGATTGTTAGGAAAATGCCCTCGAATGCCACTCAGGGGATGAGAGGGTAGGGGCATTGTACTTGTACTTATGGAATAAATAATAAAAAGGCAATTCGATTCATTCACTGTTTATTGTATTTCAAAAGCATTCTTGAATTGGTCAACATTGAAGTGAAGTCCATGTAAATAATTTGAACATTCCATTCTCGTTATGGGATAAAAGAAAATGTACTCGAAGAGTTTAAAGTTTATTTACGTAAATCGTTCGCAAGTCAATAAACTTAAATGGGCATTAAGTTTTTATAAGACTTGTATATCTGATGCTAAGACGTGTGCACGTCTTGCTAGCATAGTTATAAGTATATTGGTGGGACCAGTATACTCGAACACGACTAATACTCAATTCAGTCACACGGTATTCACTCTCGGAGAGTCGATGATGAATCGAAAGGTTGTGATAGTATATGTGGACCTTTGACTTGAGGGTTCAGTAGAATATGTGCCTGTGACGTTTGGTTTGTGATTAGAGTAGTTAGACTCATTTGCTTAATTGCTGAGTCGACCTCGAAGTGCAGACTATACGGGCAGGTAGCAGTCTTTACTATACGCCAAGAAAGGAATCTATCTCCTGTTAGTGAGCAGGCATATGTCCGATACGGTTAATGGCAAATAAGATCATGAGTCTTTGGCCAAAGCATTCTGATATAGTCGTATTAGATACACTATTAATCAGTCGGTCTTGATTTGCATTAACACATGTATAGAGTCTAGTCAATAGTAGGGTTTGACTTTACCGTGACCCGAAGACTTGACCGGGACATCTGATAAAGGGTCTATACGTATATGGTATTCACTACATAATGGTTCTGGAATGATCCTTTCATTCGTTCTCAGTCGGGGTTTACAGTGCGGCCCGCTAGGCTGGCTAAGTGCTGCCCACACTCATTGGTTCCTCCCAATGCCGGCTGAGACGGACCTACGGAGTCGCGCATCAGGAGCGTTGACGGATAAATGTGAATTTATTATCCCTCTATTAATATTAGATATTGGATTTCTAATTTTGATTTATTGGATAAATCAAATAGCGGTCTTATGAATTAAAATTAAGTTACCGGGTAATTAATTTAATTCATAAATTATATTTCTTAGAGAAATATATTTGTATTTGATATAATTAATTAATTAGATTAATTACATTAATGATTAAACGGAGTATATTTAACGGAGTCGTTTGACGAACGTCCGGTACACGAGCCGAGTGACTCGGCTCGTTTCTAGGAAATTTCCTACTTGGGCCGCCCTTCCCCACATAACATGGAGTGATTTCCATGCATGTGTTGTGTTTTGTTGTCTTGTGTAATGATTATGTTGAGATTCTTTATCAAATAATTATTACATGATTAGTTGTTATATATGTATACATATGATAACCAACTAATGTACGAAAAACAAGACTTTGTGAAACACACACACACACACACACACACACACACACACACACACACTAACCTGCTCCAGCCGTGAGTTTTATTGAGGAGTGGGAGAAAAATTTTCCTTCTTCATTTTGTTCATATTTGAGGTGAAAAGAAGTAAGAAAAATTAAGATTGAAAAAATTCCTACAACACTTCCTAGCCGTATTCATCATAGAACGGAGTCTTGTATATTTTTTCGGGTAACTTCCGACGCGTGTGAAGTAGAGGCTTTGAAATTTCGGTGCTTGGAACAAAGGAATTTCATGTTCGGTACGGGATCCTGATCATCGTCTACATTTTACAAAGATTTATTTCAAAGGCTTCAAGGGTATGATCTTTTATCTTCGTATTTAATTTTTTTTCGTATATACGTTACTTGATCGATTCTGTTTGGGATTTGTATTTTTTCCACTGCGTATTTCATTTTATTTTCGGAATCCCAACACTTACGACACGCCAGACACTTACGACTACATTTTTAGGCGAGAAAATGGACACAAACGTGGAGTGACCATGGTGCTCGGTCTCAGCCGTCTCATATGACACGACCCATGTCATACTGTGCCAGAAGAACAAAACTTGCTGCCTGCCAAACCCGACCGTGTCAGGCGACACAGCCCATGCCGAACTCTTCCGGATAACCAAAACCTGCTGCCCGTCCAACCCGACCGTGCCAAGGGACACGGTCGAGTCCCGCTCGTCCAGATTCGGCAGAATCTGCCGCCGCGGCCGTGTCAAGCGACACGGCCCGTGTCACTCCACTGCCCCTTGTTATTGTATACACTTGTGTGTATTGTTTTATCTTCTCTTTTCTTTCTTTAACCTTTTCTTAAGGATTGTGTTCCCTTAATTTGTGATTAGTGTTGATTTTATGTTCCCCTTTATTTTTATCTTGATTTGTTTGTTTTTTTAAAAGATCATGTAATCCTTTCTTTTGTTTTCTTTAAGTTATTGTAGAAGACTACATCCCTATAAGTAGTCTTGGTGTTTCTTGTATTACATATTATTGAATGTTGAAAGAAAAAGAATAGACTTTGTGTTTTCATCCTTGTTGAATGATTTTCATCAAACCTTAATTTTTATTCGACGCGTTTTCGAGTATTAATCCGATCGATTCTCAATAGGTCTTGAGAAGAAATCATCTTATCAAATTATAGGTCTAATTCGATAAACCTTTGTTCTTGATCGATATTTTTACCTTATCTGATATTACATCCATATTCATACGTTCAATTTATCATATTCACAAAATAAGACTTCCGCTACGATATACTTCCATACCTATACAATTTCCAGCAGATATATATTCACTTTCCGAGCGAATTTGTATCAGGAACAATGCTGTTCTTCGACACATTTACCTTGATTACATCATAATATGTGAGTATATGATGGGTATATTTCGAAACAATGGTTAGATCTAGAGAAAATCGCGGATTCGGGACTTAAGCTTCAAATTTGCTTCGAATGGAATGAAAACAAATTGAATGCTATTGTGACCAGAACGATGCCGTTATTTGACACATTTATCTTGGTTACATCATAATATATGAGTTTGTGGTGGGAATTTGTTGAAAGAACGGGTAGATATGGAGAAAATCGCGGATCGGGACTTAAGCTTCAAATGAGCTTAGAATTGAAAGAACGCGAATTGAAAGCTATTCTGACCAGAACGATGCCGTTCTTCGACACATTTACCTTGGTTACATCATAATAAGTGATTATATGGTGGGTATTTGTCGAAGAATAGGTATAATTGGAGAAAATTGCGGATTCAGGACTTAAGCTTCAAATGAGCTTTAAATGGAAAGCACACGAATTGGAAGCTATTCTGACCGGAATGATGCCATTCTTCGACATATTTACCTTAGATACATCATAACACGTGAGTAGCTTCAAAAGGAAAGAACACAAATTCGAAGCTATTGTGACCATAACTGTGCTATTCTTCTACATATTTACCTTGGTTACATCATAACACGTGAGTATGTGGTGGGTACTTATCGAAAAAACGGGTAGATCTGCAGAAAATAGCATATTGGGGACCTAAGCTTCAAATGAGCTTCGAATGGAAATAACATGAATCGGAAGCTATTCTGACTGGAACGATGCTGTTCTTCGACACATTTACCTTGATTACATCATAACATGTAAGTATGTGATGGGTATTTGTCGAAAGAACGAGTAGATTTGGAGAAAATCGCGGATTCAGGACTTAAGCTTTAAAGGAGCTTCGAATGTAAATTACATGAATTAGAAGCTATTCTGACTGGAACAATGCCATTCTTCTACACATTTACCTTGGTTACATCATAATACGTGAGTATGTGGTGGGTGTTTGTCGAATGAATGTGTAGATCTGGAGAAAATTGCGTATTCTGGACTTAAGCTTTAAATAAGCTTCGAATGGAACGAAAATGAATTGGAAGCTATTCTGACTGGAACGATGTTGTTCTTTGACATATTACCTTGGTTACATCATAACACGTGAGTATGTGGGTAGTTGTCCAAAGAACGCGTAGATCTGGAGAAAATCACGGATTTGGGACTTAAGCTTCAAATTAGCTTTGAATGGAACGAAAACAAATTGGAAGCTATTATGATCGGAATGATGCCGTTCTTCGACACATTTATCTTGGTTACATCATAATATGTGAGTATGTTATGGGTATTTGTCGAAAGAACGGGTAGATCTGGAGAAAATCGCAAATTCGGGACTTAAGCTTCAAATCTGCTTCGAATGAAATGAAAACAAATTGGAAGCTATTTTGACCAGAATGATGCCGTTATTCGACACATTTACCTTGGTTACATCATAATATATGAGTTTGTGGTGGGTATTTGTCGAAAGAATGGGTAGATCTGGAGAAAATCGCGGATCGGGACTTTAGCTTCAAATGAGCTTAGAATTGAAAAAACACGAATTAAAAGCTATTCTGACTAGAACGATGCTTTTCTTCGACACATTTACCTTGGTTACATCATAATATGTGAGTATGTGGTGGGTATTTGTCGAAGAACGGGTAGAATTGGAGTAAATTGTGGATTCGGGACTTAAGCTTCAAATGAGCTTTAAATGGAAAGAACATGAATTGGAAGCTATTGTGACCAGAACTATGCCATTCTTCGACATATTTACCTTGGTTACATCATAGCACGTGAGTATATGGTGGGTATTTGTCGGAAAAATGGGTAGATCTGCAGAAAATAGCGGATTGGGGACCTAAGCTTCAAATGAGCTTCGAATGGAAGGAACACGAATTAGAAGCTATTCTGACTGGAACGATACTGTTCTTCGACACATTTACCTTGATTACATCATAACATGTAAGTATGTGGTGGGTATTTGTTGAAAGAACGAGTACATCTGGAGAAAATCGCGGATCGGGACTTAAGCTTCAAATGAGCTTAGAATTGAAAGAACATTAATTAAAAGCTATTCTGACTAGGACGATGCCGTTCTTCGACACATTTACCTTGGTTACATCATAATATGTGAGTATGTGGTGGGTATTTGTCGAAGAACGGGTAGAATTGGAGTAAATTGTGGATTCGGGACTTAAGCTTCAAATGAGCTTTAAATGGAAAGAACATGAATTGGAAGCTATTGTGACCAGAACTATGCCATTCTTCGACATATTTACCTTGGTTACATCATAGCACGTGAGTATATGGTGGGTATTTGTCGGAAAAATGGGTAGATCTGCAGAAAATAGCGGATTGGGGACCTAAGCTTCAAATGAGCTATGAATGGAAGGAACACGAATCAGAAGCTATTCTGACTGGAACGATACTGTTCTTCAACACACTTACCATGATTACATCATAACATGTAAGTATGTGGTGGGTATTTGTTGAAAGAACGGGTAGATCTGGAGAAAATCGCGAATTCTGGACTTAAGCTTTAAATGAGCTTCGAATGGAACGAAAATGAATTGGAAGCTATTCTGACTGGAACGATGTTGTTCTTCGACATATTACCTTGGTTACATCATAACACGTGAGTATGTGGGTGGTTGTCCAAAGAATGGGTAGATCTGGAGAAAATCATGGATTCAGGACTTAAGCTTCAAATTAGCTTCGAATGGAACGAAAACAAATTGGAAGCTATTATGATCGGAAAGATGCCGTTCTTCGACACATTTATCTTGGTTACATCATAATATGTGAGTATGTGATGGGTATTTGTCGAAAGAACGGGTAGATCTAGAAAAAATCGCAGATTCGGGACTTAAGCTTCAAATTTGCTTTAATGAAAACAAATTGGAAGCTATTGTGACCAGAATGATGCTGTTATTCGACACATTTAACTTGGTTACATCATAATATATGAGTTTGTGGTGGGTATTTGTCGAAAGAATGGGTAGATCTGGAGAAAATCGCGGATCGGGACTTAAGCTTCAAATGAGCTTAGAATTGAAAGAACACGAATTAAAACCTATTCTGACCAGAACGATGCCATTCTTCGACACATTTACCTTGGTTACATCATAATATGTGAGTATGTGGTGGGTATTTGTCGAAGAATGGGTAGAATTGGAGTAAATTGTGGATTCGGGACTTAAGCTTCACATGAGCTTTAAATGGAAAGAACATGAATTGGAAGCTATTGTGACCAGAACTATGCCATTCTTCGACATATTTAACTTGGTTACATCATAGCACATGAGTATATGGTGGGTATTTGTCGGAAAAATGGGTAGATCTGCAGAAAATAGCTTCGAATGGAAGGAACACGAATTAGAAGTTATTCTGACTGGAACGATACTATTCTTCGACACATTTACCTTGATTACATCATAACATGTAAGTATGTGGTGGGTATTTGTTGAAAGAACGAGTAGATCTGGAGAAAATCGCAGATTCGGGACTTAAGCTTAAAATGAGTTTCGAATGGAAACAACACGAATTGGAAGCTATTCTGACCAGAACGATGCCGTTCATCTACACATTTACCTTGGTTACATCATAATACATGAGTTTGTGGTTTATGTTTGTCGAATACATGGGTAGATCTGGAGAAAATCGCGGATTCGGGACTTAAGCTTTAAATGAGCTTCGAATGGAGAATTAGAAGCTATTCTGACCGGAACGATGTTTTTCTTCAACATATTTACCTTGTTACGTCATAATACGTGAGTATGTGGGTATTTGTCCAAAGAACGGGTAGATCTGGAGAAAATCGCGGATTCGGGACTTAAGCTTCAAATTAGCTTCGAATGGAACAAAAACAAATTGGAAGCTATTGTGACTGGAACAATGTCGTTCTTCGTCACATTTACATTGGTTACATCATATCACGTAAGTATATGATGGGTATTTGTCGAAAGAACGGCGAGATCTGGAGAAAATCGTGGATTCGGGACTTAATCTTTAAATTTACTTTGAATGGAACGAAAACAAATTGGAAGCTATTGTGACCAGAACGATGCCATTATTCGACACATTTACCTTGGTTACATCATAATATATGAGTTTGTGGTGGGTATTTGTCGAAAGAACAGGTAGATTTGGAGAAAATCGTGGATCGGGACTTAAGCTTCAAATAAGCTTAGAATTGAAAGAACACGAATTGAAAACTATTCTGATCAGAACGATGCTGTTATTCGACACATTTACCTTAGTCACATAATAACACGTGAGTATATGGTGGGTATTTGTCAAAAGAACAGGTAGATCTGGAGAAAATCACGGATTCGGGACATAAGCTTTAAATGAGCTTCAAATGGAAAGAACACGAATTCGAAGCTATTGTGACCAGAACTATGCCATTCTTCGACATATTTACCTTGGTTACATCATAACACGTGAGTATGTGGTGGGTATTTGTCGAAAAAACAGTAAATCTGCAGAAAATAGCGGATTGGGGACCTAAGCTTCAAATGAGCTTCGATTGGAAAGAACACGAATTGGAAGCTATTTTGACTGGAATGATGCCGCTCTTCGACACATTTACCTTGATTACATCATAACATGTAAGTATGTGGTGGGTATTTGTCGAAAGAACCAGTAGATCTGGAAAAAATCGCGGATTCGGGACTTAAGATTCAAATGAGCTTCGAATGGAAAGAACACGAATTGGAAGCTATTATGACAGGAACAATGCCGTTCTTCTACACATTTACCTTGGTTACATCATAATACGTGAGTTTGTGGTGGGTGTTTTTCGAATGAATGGGTAGATCTGGAGAAAATCGCGGATTCAGGACTTCGGAGCTCGATGTTCTTCTGAATGAATCGGCATCCTAGTCCTCTCGCCAGAAGAAACTGAAGGATCCTTCCGAGCAAGCTCCTTGATCAAAAGCTCTGCTCCAAGAGCCTTCTCGATGAATTCGTCGAGTGAGTTACAATTATGATTGAACAACTCCATCCTCAACTGCGTGTTCAGCCTCTTGCTAAAATACTTGATATTATCCCCTTCAGTAAGGATAACAGGCGAAGCAAACTGAAGAAGTCCCTGAAACTTCTCAGCAATAACAATAACACCCTCGTCCTTGACGGATTCGGGGTTCAAAACCTCCGACAACTTGGCTTCACGAAGTGGAGCCGGATAATACCTCTCTAACATGAGAGTCTTAAAGTCACTCTAAGCACAAACACGATCGGTGGGTTTCACAGAAAGCCACCAAGAATAAGCGCCTTTACTCAAATAGTAAGCCGCTACTGCCACCTTACTCTCTTCCGGACACTGAACCATGTCGAAGAGTTTCTCAAAATGTTCAAGCCAATGAACAATATCAACTGGTTCCGACGAACCCTTAAAAGTAGGCAGCCTCTGACGAGAGATATCGCCGATAATCTGACTCACTTTCCCAGCCTGTTCACAAAACGGCACCTGGGATCCCTGCTGCGGTGGACCACGAACCACTGAGGGCTGCATGGTCTCCATTATCTGCGTCATCTGAGTCATTTGGGCCATCATGCCCCTCATAAGCAAGAAAGGGTCGACATGTCCATTCTCAGTGTGATCGACTCCTGGAGTATGACGTCCTGAAGGGAAATCGGTTGCGTAGGTAACACCACCGGCCGAACTCTGATCCATCTCAGCATCCGTACGCATATAAACATGAGGTTCTGGGTTTTGGCCTGCTCTACGGCTTTTACCCCCTCTGCCACGTCCTTGGATTTCTCTTTCCATACTGAAAGAATAACGTTCGATCATGATCACAGTTCAAATATGCCTCAACGGCCAATCCAGAATGCTAAGTCAATAGCCAAACACGAGTATACATACTCAACAAATAAACAATCACCTCAAACTTGCTAATTATAGCCCGATACTGAGCTGACACGCTCCAAAATAAATAATCACGAATGAATCGTAACACAAATGTTACATACAGGTTTCAACGAAACATGTATAATCAATGGCATAATGAATGTATGAACATACAAGATAATCGATTCCTTACACAGGTCATACGAAGCTTCGAGGTCTTGCGATACTAGTCATCACTGACGACGACTCGATGAAAGAATGACTCATACAGTCGTCCAACTACCACGACTCACAAAACCCGACTGTCCAGATTGTCATAACCTGTCAGTCCATTACTATCGCGTCGGTAGAACTACATAACTCACATATCAGGGTATCTCACAACCCAATGCGCTCTGATACCATCTTCTGTAACACCCCAAAATCATATTGGGTTATTACAGTGTCGTGGACCCCACACCAGGAGATCCACCAAGCGGACATGACTAAAATACAACAAAATGACCAAAAGGGGGAAATCACAATCCCTACACTGGCATCCAATGTAATATTCCGATATGGAATTTCTACGACAACAGTGGGCCTACATGGCCAAAATAAAATACAACAGTATCCAAGAGCCTTGCTCGGATTATACGAAATGACATTAACTGACAAAACTGGAGTACTCCAAACTGTCTGACTGACATGAACATCAAAACATCTCGGACTAGTATAGCTCGAATGCCTCGTCGCCATCGTCACGCCCCTGTGTATCAACTCTCTCCTCGCAATCACCTAAAACATGAAAACATGTTCCGCCCCCACGGGGTCAGTCATCCAGATAATGAATATCAAAATACATGCATAACATGATATACATCCAAAGGCAGAATGAACGGTACAACAATGGTAGTACGAGATGCTCACAAACCAAAGTAAGAATTGAGCATTCGTGAAACATTATGCCCACGGCATACGATCAGTACCTTCTCAACAGGTTAGAACACAAGTGCCCAACGGCGAATCATCAATACAGAACGTAACCAAGAATTACTTGAAGGTAAACCAAACAAGAGCTGAAGTAATTACGAATTACAATGCCCGAAAGCTCCGATGAAAATACCAATACATTACAAAGGCCTGAAAGTTATCAACCGAAGCTGTCACAATATTACAATGATCTGAAACCACTCAGCCGAAAATGTCAATCATCACAATGGCCCGAAGCCAAAATAGCCCGAAGCTGTATCAATGAGGGCCGAAGCCACGGCACGAAGCCATATCACAATGAGGGCCGAAGCCACGGCACGAAGCCGTATCACAATGAGGTCCGAAGCAACGGCACGAAGCCGTATCACAATGAGGTCCGAAGCCACGGCACGAAGCCGTATCACAATGAGGTCTGAAGCCACGGCACGAAGCCGTATCACAATGAGGTCATCCAATGACCATGACCTACTGAACTGTAGGTGTTGGGAAAACCAACCGCGAAGGTTCAAGCCCCAAGCTTACCCATCGAGCACTAGCCGAACTAGCCTCCAAAACACAACTAGTCACAAACGGCAACGATTCCAATATTATCGAATTCACAAGAATAATAGTGTGCTGCCTTGAATTGGCCAACATGATAAAATACTCACGGATGGGCACCGTCCTCAGCGGTCCCAATTCAAATACCTCGACTACCTTGGAATGGCCAATCGATCACGATGACTCAACAGATGGGAACTATCCTCAATAGTCCCAATTCAATACACAGATCACCTTAAAACGGTCGATCGATAACACGATATAACGGATGGAAAGTGTCTTCGACAGTCCCAATTAAATTCGTCGATTACCTTAGAACGGTTAATCGATAACTAATGATACAACGGATGGGAAGTGTCTTCGACAGTCCCAATTCAATACGTCGATTACCTTAGAACGGTTAAGCGATAACCAATGATACAAAGGATGGGAAGTGTCATCACCAGTCCCAATTCAATACGTCCATTACATTAGAATGGTCAATCGATACACAATGATACAACGGATGGGAATTTTCTTCGATAATCCCAATTAAATACCTCGATTACCTTATAACAGTTAATCGATAACCAATGATACAATGGATGGGAAGTGTCTTCGACAGTCCCAATTCATTACATAGATTACCTTAGAACGGTTAATCGATACACAATGATACATTTAGAATAGATGTCCCGACGCCTTAAACCGACCACCGAAAACAGAGATGATAAACGAATACATCAAACGCTTTCAATTGGCTTAACAACATCCATAGTAACAATTCCAATACGATCATAACGATCCAACGATGCCTCAAAACGACATTAACATCAACAATAATAATCGATACATCGATACCGCGAATCGGCTATCGACAACAACAACAAGAGTCCTAATGCCTTAAACCGGACGTTAACAATCACATCTAGCATAATTTCCGACGGGTATTGCATCAACCAATCCCCATATATCAATAAATCACGAAGAGACTATGTCTCGAAATGATACAACATATTCATACACCTATATGATAACATTAATCTCATTGACCAGTACAAGTATAAAACTTGCCTGAATCCGAAGGCGAGAAAGTCCTTCCACGATCAATGTCCTGGCACGAAACGACGAACGGTGCCTTCCGACGATCACAAACACTCGAACAACCTTGAATGAAAACGATTCATTCAATAACACAAAATAAATAGAAAATAACAGCAAGGACAATCCCGATTCAACCCCGAATCGGTTAAACTCTACCAATCAATATCATAGTTCTCAACTATGAATTCCAACATCCCCCAACACCTCAAAATCGACATGATGAAATATTCTTAACACTTGTGAAAATAATTCAACAAGAATCCCTTAAGAACAACATCAAAACAACCATCTCCAAAATGATAATACCACTATTATCATCAAATTGATTCTCCTACAATGACAATATCATAAATATTATCACTATCACCTCAAGAACATCATCATTGCAACAAACATGATGTCTAAACAAAAAAAATCCTTCAATCAATACATCATGAATTCGGATTAAACAACAAGATTCACTCAACCATTTCAAAATTATGATAATCACCTCCTAAATCATCGTAAATCCTTACTAAAATGGTTATAATCTTTCAAGAACACCACCAACAATAATAATCATCTCAAGACTATGTTAATTATATCACAATCTTAACATAATCCTTCCTTGACATGATTATAACCTCCAAACAATCTAAAACATCAAGAACACAATCATACTCAAGCTATACCAACTTGTTCTTCATCAAAAGTTTATCAAAACTATGAAGAATCATGATATACTCCATCAATCAAACAATACCCGAAGAAAACAACAACAACAACAACAACAACATCAAACTCGAAATTCACAAGAGTTTGAGGGAACTTACCAAAGAAGAACAAGAAGAACCCTCCAAACACCAAAGGCACCAACAAGCTTCCAACTTCAAGCTTCAATCCAAGCTAGGATGATCAAGATCGAGTTGGAAGAGGCTAAACATCATGAACAAGTCCAAACGGACGATTCTAGGGAGAGAAAATGTGTTTTGGTTCGTGAGGAAATGAAATACGAAACCAAGATAAATAGACTGACCAATTCATTACGTACGTTATACACTATGGTTAACGTACGTAAGAGGCATTATGTACGCTATGCTAAGACATTAACGTACGTAATGTAAATCCAGAACTAACTGAACTAAAATACAAAGGCCTTAACGTACGTAAACAAAAGTCTATTACGTACGTTAACAAGCTACCTGTATTACGTACGTATAGCTAACCTCTTAGCGTACGTAAGGGTCCGTTGACTGCAATAGTGAGATCCGATCGGAAGATTCTCGGGACCCACCGGTCGAAAGTGACTATGAGGAAGGTTCCTACCACATACCAAGCATTACGTACGTAACCATACAGGAAGAACGTACGTAATGGCAACACGCTAGCGTATGTAATGCTACACCCGTAGCGTACACTAAGGCTATGAACTTAGCCGAAATTCCAAACTCTCCAACCAACATTCAAACGACGAAACCAACCCGACGACAAGTATAAATATTTCGATCCCGAAATATTCCAATACAATATACATTGTATCAGTCCAAAACAACAACACTTGTACAATTCCAAATGAATACGTACAACTCAAAAGTAACACGAAAGAAAAAAAATTACCCCTGGTTATTACATACTCCCCCCCTTAAAAGAGTTTCGTCCCTGAAACTCAGGGTACACAACAAGGGATAAAGATTATCCATCAGGATAAGAAAACAACATCTCCAGGAATACTCCTTACTGCGAACCACTTCGCCTGAGTAATCGGGCCAACCCCACGGGTCCCTGCGTCTCCTCTGCCCTAACACGGCGAAAAACAAGAGATTAAAAACACTCAACCAACTGCGAGATCAGCCGAATTATGACTCTCTCGCTAGAGACCAGCCAGGAAGTCGTACCAACTGCATGACTAGTAGCACCGGCGTACACATCCCGAAGGAGCCGCTCATTGTACATGCCTACAACCATCGGTGTACACTTCCCCGTTCTCATCAGCATCGAACTTCCATGCAATCACTGACTTACGTCACAAAAGAGAATAACAACGCACAAATATAGTCCTTGGAACTATATCAATCGCACGCCCAAGTCCTCACAACTTGACGTCTCGAATCATAATGAACGTTTACCCAGATCATCACAAAAATCTAGGGTATAGGACCAAAAGGAAACAAAATCACATCAAAGACTCAAGTCTCGAGATTCTCAGATACAATTATTACAAGACAGATCAACAACAAATGGTCCGCAACCACAATACTAAAACACATACCGAGTCAAACATCAATCCGAAAAACAAGGAAAATACAAATCAAGGTTACATCTCAAATATAGCCGACATCGATGTCCTCCAGATTATCGACATCCTCGATCTCATCGACTCTAGGAAGACCCAAATATAAACTCGCCGCTCCTCCTCGGTTGTCCATACCTCTGGATCCCGAATCCCGATATGACCGCTTGGATGAAGTACGGACTGAAGCAACAAAATCTCTCGAGGCCCGTGAGCTCTCCTGAGATCTACTGGCACTAGAACTCCTGCAGTATTTTTGAAGGTGTCCCTATTTCCCACACAGAAAACAAACAATAGCTGGCACCGTAGATCGAGTACTAACATGCCCCGCTGAATCGCAGTTAAAACAAGCAACAGTCGAACTCGTCGCCTGAGAAGAAGACACTTTCCCAGCACGAAGATGACTAGAAAATGACCCCCTGGAAGTTGGAGCTCGATGTCCTTCTGAATGAATCGGCATCCTAGTCCTCTCACCAGAAGAAACTGAAGGGTCCTTTCGAGCAAGCTCCTTGATCAAAAGCTCTACTCCAAGAGCCCTCTCGATGAATTCGCCGAGCGAGTTACAATTATGATTGAACAACTGCATCCTCAACTGCGGGTTCAGCCTCTTGCTAAAATACTGGATATTATCCGCTTCAGTACGGATAACAGAATCTTAACATACGTTAATAATCATCTCAAAACTATGTTAATTATATCACAATCTTAACATAATCCTTCCTTGACATGATTATAACCTCCAAACAATCTAAAACATCAAGAACACAATCATACTCAAGCTATACCAACTTGTTCTTCATCAAAAGTTTATCAAAACTATGAAGAATCATGATATACTCCATCAATCAAACAATACCCGAAGAAAACAACAACAACAACAACAACAACAACATCAAACTCGAAATTCACAAGAGTTTGAGGGAACTTACCAAAGAAGAACAAGAAGAACCCTCCAAACACCAAAGGCACCAACAAGCTTCCAACTTCAAGCTTCAATCCAAGCTAGGATGATCAAGATCGAGTTGGAAGAGGCTAAACATCATGAACAAGTCCAAACGGACGATTCTAGGGAGAGAAAATGTGTTTTGGTTCGTGAGGAAATGAAATACGAAACCAAGATAAATAGACTGACCAATTCATTACGTACGTTATACACTATGGTTAACGTACGTAAGAGGCATTATGTACGCTATGCTAAGACATTAACGTACGTAATGTAAATCCAGAACTAACTGAACTAAAATACAAAGGCCTTAACGTACGTAAACAAAAGTCTATTACGTACGTTAACAAGCTACCTGTATTACGTACGTATAGCTAACCTCTTAGCGTACGTAAGGGTCCGTTGACTGCAATAGTGAGATCCGATCGGAAGATTCTCGGGACCCACCGGTCGAAAGTGACTATGAGGAAGGTTCCTACCACATACCAAGCATTACGTACGTAACCATACAGGAAGAACGTACGTAATGGCAACACGCTAGCGTATGTAATGCTACACCCGTAGCGTACACTAAGGCTATGAACTTAGCCGAAATTCCAAACTCTCCAACCAACATTCAAACGACGAAACCAACCCGACGACAAGTATAAATATTTCGATCCCAAAATATTCCAATACAATATACATTGTATCAGTCCAAAACAACAACACTTGTACAATTCCAAATGAATACGTACAACTCAAAAGTAACACGAAAGAAAAAAAATTACCCCTGGTTATTACATACTCCCCCCCTTAAAAGAGTTTCGTCCCTGAAACTCAGGGTACACAACAAGGGATAAAGATTATCCATCAGGATAAGAAAACAACATCTCCAGGAATACTCCTTACTGCGAACCACTTCGCCTGAGTAATCGGGCCAACCCCACGGGTCCCTGCGTCTCCTCTGCCCTAACACGGCGAAAAACAAGAGATTAAAAACACTCAACCAACTGCGAGATCAGCCGAATTATGACTCTCTCGCTAGAGACCAGCCAGGAAGTCGTACCAACTGCATGACTAGTAGCACCGGCGTACACATCCCGAAGGAGCCGCTCATTGTACATGCCTACAACCATCGGTGTACACTTCCCCGTTCTCATCAGCATCGAACTTCCATGCAATCACTGACTTACGTCACAAAAGAGAATAACAACGCACAAATATAGTCCTTGGAACTATATCAATCGCACGCCCAAGTCCTCACAACTTGACGTCTCGAATCATAATGAACGTTTACCCAGATCATCACAAAAATCTAGGGTATAGGACCAAAAGGAAAAAAAATCACATCAAAGACTCAAGTCTCGAGATTCTCAGATACAATTATTACAAGACAGATCAACAACAAATGGTCCGCAACCACAATACTAAAACACATACCGAGTCAAACATCAATCCGAAAAACAAGGAAAATACAAATCAAGGTTACATCTCAAATATAGCCGACATCGATGTCCTCCAGATTATCGACATCCTCGATCTCATCGACTCTAGGAAGACCCAAATATAAACTCGCCGCTCCTCCTCGGTTGTCCATACCTCTGGATCCCGAATCCCGATATGACCGCTTGGATGAAGTACGGACTGAAGCAACAAAATCTATCGAGGCCCGTGAGCTCTCCTGAGATCTACTGGCACTAGAACTCCTGCAGTATTTTTGAAGGTGTCCCTATTTCCCACACAGAAAACAAACAATAGCTGGCACCGTAGATCGAGTACTAACATGCCCCGCTGAATCGCAGTTAAAACAAGCAACAGTCGAACTCGTCGCCTGAGAAGAAGACACTTTCCCAGCACGTAGATGACTAGAAAATGACCCCCTGGAAGTTGGAGCTCGATGTCCTTCTGAATGAATCGGCATCCTAGTCCTCTCACCAGACGAAACTGAAGGGTCCTTTCGAGCAAGCTCCTTGATCAAAAGCTCTACTCCAAGAGCCCTCTCGATGAATTCGCCGAGCGAGTTACAATTATGATTGAACAACTGCATCCTCAACTGCAGGTTCAGCCTCTTGCTAAAATACTTGATATTATCCGCTTCAGTACGGATAACAGGCGAAGCAAACTAAAGAAGGCCCTAAAACTTCTCAGCAATAACAATAACACCCTCGTCCTTGACGGATTCGGGGTTCAAAACCTCCGACAACTTGGCTTCACGAAGTGTAGCCGGATAATACCTCTCTAACATGAGAGTCTTAAAGTCACTCCAAGCACAAGCACGATCGGTGGGTTTCACAGAAAGCCACCAAGAATAACGCCTTTACTCAAATAGTAAGCCGCTACTGCCACCTTACTCTCTTCCGGACACTGAACCATGTCGAAGAGTTTATCAAAATTTTCAAGCCAATGAACAATATCAACTGGTTCCGACGAACCCTCAAAAGTAGGCGGCCTCTGACGAGAGATGTCGTCGATAATCTGACTCACTCTCCCAGCCTGTTCACAAAATGGCACCTGGGATCCCTGCTGCGGTGGACCACGAACCACTGAGGTCTGCATGGTCTCCATTATCTGCGTCATCTGAGTCATCTGGGCCATCATGCCCCTCATAAGCAAGAAAGGGTCGACGTGTCCATTCTCAGTCTGATCGACTCCTCGAGTATGATGTCTTGAAGGGAAATCGGTTGCGTAGGTAACACCACCGGCCGAACTCGGATCCATCTCAGCATCCGTACGCGTATAAACATGAGGTTCTGGGTTTTGGCCTGCTCTACGGCTTTTACCCCCTCTGCCACGTCCTTTGATTTCTCTTTCCATACTGAAAGAATAACGTTCGATCATGATCACAGTTCAAATATGCCTCAACGGCCAATCCAGAATGCTAAGTCAATAGCCAAACACGAGTATACATACTCAACAAATAAACAATCACCTCAAACTTGCTAATTATAGCCCGATACTGAGCCGACACACTCCAAAATAAATAATCACGAATGAATCGTAACACAAATGTTACATACAGGTTTCAACGAAACATGTATAAACAATGGCATAATGAATGTATGAACATACAAGAGAATCGAGTCCTTACACAGGTCATACAAAGCTTCGAGGTCTTGCGATACTAGTCTTCACTGACGACGACTCGATGAAAGAATGACTCATACAGTCGTCCAACTACCACGACTCAGAAAACCCGACTGTCCAGATTGTCATAACCTGACAGTCCATTACTACCGCATCGGTAGAACCACATAACTCACATATCAGGGTATCTCACAACCCAATGCGCTCTGATACCATCTTCTGTAACACCCCAAAATCATATTGGGTTATTACAGTGCCGTGGACCCCACAGCAGGAGATCCACTAGGCGGACATGACTAAAATACAACAAAATGAGCAAAAGGGGGAAATCACAATCCCTACACTGACATCCAACATAATATTCCAATATGGAGTTTCTACGACAACAGTTGGGACTACATGGCCACAATAAAATACAATAGTATCCACGAGCCTTGCTCGGATTATACGAAATGACATTAACTGACAAAACTAGAGTACTCCAAACTGTCTGACCGAAATGAACACCAAAACATTTCGGACTAGTATCGCTCGAATGCCTCGTCGCCATCATCATGCCCCTGTGTATCAACTCTCTCCTTGCAATCACCTAAAACATGAAAACATGTTCCGCCCCCACGGGGTCAGTCATCCAGATAATGAATATCAAATACATGCACAACATGATATACATCCAAAGGCAGAATGAACGATACAACAATTGTAGTACGAGATGCTCACAAACCAAAGTAAGAATTGAGCATTCGTGAAACATTATGCCCATGGCATACGATCAGTACCTGCTCAACCAGTTAGAACAGAAGTGCCCAACGGAGAATCATCAATAGAGAACGCAACCAAGAATTACTTGAAGGTAAACCAAACAAGAGCTGAAGTAAATACGAATTACAATGCCCAAAAGATCCGATTAAAATACCAATAAATTACAAAGGCCTGAAAGCCGTCAACCGAAGCTGTCACAATATTACAATGATCTGAACCACTCAGCCGAAACTGTCAATCATCACAATGGCCCGAAGCCAAAACAGCCTGAAGCTGTATTAATGAGGGCCGAAGCCACAGCACGAAGCCGTATCACAATGAGGGCCGAAGCCACGACACGAAGCCGTATCACAATGATGGCCGAAGCCACGGCACGAAGCCGTATCACAATGAGGACCGAAGCCACGGCATGAAGCCGTATCATAATGAGGTCATCCAATGACCGTGAGCTACTGAACTGTAGGTGTTGGGAAAACCAACCGTGAAGGTTCAAGCCCTAGG
Organism: Orobanche coerulescens; assembly: GCA_033398695.1. Classification (NCBI taxonomy): domain Eukaryota; kingdom Viridiplantae; phylum Streptophyta; class Magnoliopsida; order Lamiales; family Orobanchaceae; genus Orobanche; species Orobanche coerulescens. Next base: position 48,064,566 of record CM065814.1, read on the forward strand.
CTTACCCATCGAGCACTAGCGGAACTAGCCTCCAGAACACAATTAGTCACAAACGGCAACGATTCTAAGATTATCGAATTCACAAGAATAATAATGTACTGCCTTGAATCGGACAACATGATAAAATACTCACGGATGGGCACCGTCCTCGATGGTCCTAACTCAAATACCTCGACTACCTTGGAATGGCCAATCGATCACGACGACTCAACAGATGGGAACTATCCTCAATAGTCCCAATTCAATACACCGGTCACCTTAGAACGGACGATCGATAACACGATATAACGGATGGAAAGTGTCTTCGACGGTCCCAATTCAATACGTCGATTACCTTAGAACGGTTAATCGATAACCAATGATACAACGGATGGGAAGTGTCTTCGACAGTCCCAATTCAATACGTCGATTACCTTAGAACGATTAGTCGATAACCAATGATACAACGGATGGGAAGTGTCATCGCCAGTCCCAATTCAATACGTCGATTACATTAGAATGGTCAATCGATACACAATGATACAACGGATGGGAATTATCTTCGATAATCCCAATTAAATACCTCGATTACCTTATAACAGTTAATCGATAACCAATGATACAATGGATGGGAAGTGTCTTCGACAGTCCCAATTCATTACGTCGATTACCTTAGAACGGTTAATCGATACACAATGATACATTTAGAATAGATGTCCCGACGCCTTAAACCGACCACCGAAAACAGAGATGATAAACGAATACATCAAACGCTTTCAATTGGCTTAACAACATACATAGTAACAATTCCAATACGATCACAACGATCCAACGATGACTCAAAACGACATTAACGTCAACAATAATAATCGATACATCGATACCGCGAATAGGCTATCGACAACAACAACAAGAGTCCTAATGCCTTAAACCGGCCGTTAACAATCACATCTAGCATAATTGCCGACGGGTATTGCATCAAACAATCCCCATATATCAATAAATCACGAAGAGACTATGTCTCGAAATGATACAACATATTCATACACGTATATGATAACACTAATCTCATTGACCAATACAAGTATAAAACTTGCCTGAATCCGAAGGCGAGAAAGTCCTTCCACGATCAATGTCCTGGCACGAAACGACGAACGGTGCCTTCCGACAATCACAAACACTCGAACAACCTTGAATGAAAACGATTCATTCAATAACACAAAATAAATAGAAAATAACAGCAAGGACAATCCCGATTCAACCCCGAATCGGTTAAACTCTACCAATGAATATCATAGTTCTCAACTATGAATTCCAACATCCCCCAACACCTCAAAATCGACATGATCAAATATTCTTAACACTTGTGAAAATAATTCAACAAGAATCCCTTAAGAACAACATCAAAACAACCATCTCCAAAATGATAATACCACTATTATCATCAAATTGATTCTCCTACAATGATAATATCATAAATATTATCACTATCACCTCAAGAACATCATCATTCCAACAAACATGATGTCTAAACAAAAAAAATCCTTCAATCAATACATCATGAATTCGGATTAAACAACAAGATTCACTCAACCATTTCAAAATTATGATAATCACCTCCTAAATCATCGTAAATCCTTACTAAAATGGTTATAATCTTTCAAGAACACTACCAACAATAATAATCATCTCAAGACTATGTTAATTATATAACAATCTTAACATAATCCTTCCTATACATGATTATAACCTCCAAACAATATAAAACATCAAGAACACAATCATACTCAAGCTATACCAACTTGTTCTTCATCAAAAGTTTATCAAAACTATGAAGAATCATGATATACTCCATCAATCAAACAATACCCGAAGAAAACAATAACAACAACATCAAATTCGAAAATCACAAGAGTTTGAGGGAACTTACCAAAGAATAACAAGAAGAACCCTCCAAACACCAAAGGAGCACCAACAAGCTTCCAACTTCAAGCTTCAATCCAAGCTAGGATGATCAAGATCGAGTTGGAATAGGCTAACATCAAGAACAAGTCCAAACGGACGATTCTAGGGAGAGAAAATGTGTTTTGGTTCGTGAGGAAATGAAATACAAAACCAAGATAAATAGACTGACCAATTCATTATGTACGTTATACACTATGGTTAACATACGTAAGAGGCATTATGTACGCTATGCTAAGACATTAACGTACGTAGTGTAAATCCAGAACTAACTGAACTAAAATACGAAGGCCTTAACGTACGTAATCAAAAATCTATTACGTACGTTAACAAGCTACCTGTATTACGTACGTAGAGCTCACCCCTTAATGTACGTAAGGGTCCGTTGACTGCAATAGTGAGATCCGATAGGAAGATGCTCGGGACCCAACTGTCGAAAGTGACTACGAGGAAGGTTCCTACCACCTACCAAGCATTACGTACGTAACCTTACAGGCATAACGTACGTAATGGCAACACGCTAGCGTACGTAATGCTACACCCGTAGTGTACGCTAAGGCTATGAACTTAGCCGAAATTCCAAACTCTCCAACCAACATTCAAACGAGGAAACCAACCCGACGACAAGTATAAATATTTTGATCTCGAAATACTCCAATACAATATACATTGTATCACTCCAAAACAACAACACTTGTACAATTCCAAATGAATACATACAACTCAACAGAAACACGAAAGAAAAAAAATTACCCCCGATTATTACAATTATGATCGACATATTTACCTTAGTTACATCATAATATGTGAGTATGTGATGGGTATTTGTCCAAAGAATGGGTAGATCTGGAGAAAATCGTGGATTCGGGACTTAAGCTTCAAATTTGCTTCGAATGGAACGAAAACAAATTGGAAGATATTGTGACCAGAATGATGTTGTTATTCGACACATTTACCTTGGTTACATCATAATATAAGACTTTGTGGTAGGTATTTGTCGAAAGAACGGGTAGACCTGGAGAAAATCGCGGATCGGGACTTAAGCTTCAAATGAGCTTAGAATTGAAAGAACACGAATTGAAAGATATTCTAACCAGAACGATGCCGTTCTTCAACACATTTACCTTGGTTACATCATAATACGTTAGTATGTGGTGGGTATTTGTCTAAGAATGCGTAGAATTAGAGAAAATTGCGGATTCGGGACTTAAGCTTCAAATGAGCTTTAAATGGAAAGAACACGAATTGGAAGCTATTCTGACCGGAATGATGCCACTCTTCGACACATTTACCTTAGTTACATCATAACACGTGAATAAATGGTGGGTATTTGTCGAAAGAATAGGTAGATCTAGAGAAAATCACAAATTCGGAACTTAACCTTTAAATGAGCTTCGAATGGAAAGAACACGAATTGGAAGCTATTGTGAATAGAACTATGCCATTCTTCGACACAATTACCTTGGTTACATCATAACACGTGAGTATGTGGTCGGTATTTGTCAAAAGAATGGGAAGATCTGTAGAAAATAGCGGATTGGGGACCTAAGCTTCACATGAGCTTCGAATGGAAAAAACACGAATTGGAAGATATTATGACTGGAACGATGCTGTTCTTCAACATATTGACCTTGATTACATTATAACATGTAAGTATGTGGTGGGTATTGTCGAAAGAACGAGTAGAACTGGAGAAAATCGTGGATTTGGGACTTAAGCTTCAAATGAGCTTCGAATGGAAAGAACACGAATTGGAAGCTATTCTAACCGGAATGATGCCATTCTTCTACACATTTTACCTTGGTTACATCATAATACGTGAGTTTGTGGTGGGTATTTGTCGAATGAATGGGTAGATCTGGATAAAATCGCGGATTCGGGACTTTAGCTTCAAATTAGCTTCGAATGGAATGAAAAACAAATTGGAAGCTATTGTGACTAGAATGATGCCGTCCTTCGACACATTTACATTGGTTACATCATAGCACGTGAGTATATGGTAGATATTTGTCGAATGAATGGGTGGATCTGGAGAAAATTGCGGATTGGGGACTTAAGCTTCAAATTACCTTTGAATGGAAAGAACATGAATTGGAAGCAATTCTGACCGGAAAGATGCCTTTCTTCGACATATTTACATTGGTTATATCATAATACGTGAGTATGTGGTGGGTGTTTGTCGAACCAATGGGTAGATCTCGGGAAAACCGCGGATTCAGGACTTAAGCTTTAAATGAGCTTCGAATGTAACGAAAATGAATTGGAAGCTATTCTGACTGTAATGATGCCATTCTTTGAAACATTTACATTGGTTAGATCATAGCATGTGAGTATATGGTAGATATTTGTCGAAAGAACGAGTAGATCTGGAGAAAATCGCGGATTCGGGACTTAAGCTTCAAATGAGCTTCGAATGGAAAGAACACAAATTGGAAGCTATTCTGACTGGAACAATGCCGTTCTTCTACATATTTACCTTGGTTACATCATAATAAGTGAGTCTGTGGTGGTTGTTTGTCGAATGAATGGGTAGATCTCGAGAAAATTGCGAATTCGGGACTTAAGCTTTAAATGAGTTTCGAATGGAACGAAAATGAATTGGAAGCTATTCTGACGGGAACAATGTTGTTCTTCGACATATTTACCTTGGTTACATCATAATATGTGATGTAATATCACCGGTATTTCATGCTTAATTACCTTGTACTGTGTGATTTCATGTAATGTGATGTTGTTTTTCCTTATTTATTATTTCATTAAATGCTATACAACTGTACAATGTGGATGAAACGGAGGTGACACGCCTTGACGCCGTTGAACGATCGTCGGTGCGAATATAACAGTGGCCAACGTCTTCTTCCACGATGATGGTGACGAGTGGAAAGGACGGTCACCCCGAGATGTTTAAAATGTGATATATGGCTAAAGGATTGAATATCTAACGCACGCTATAGTATATGCCTAACGTACGCTAAAATTTGAGTATTATGTATGTTAAGGTAACTAGCTTACGTACGTAACGGGTGAGTTGGTCTCCCAACCAGAATCTTCTTTTTGACGCGGATGAAGCTACTTTCGGCGGGCTAGAGGACAAATGACTCAAACCTTCATAGCGTACGCTATCCTCCAATCTTAACTTAAGGTACGGACTGGAGCCTTACGTACATAAAGACGACTTACGTATGTAATACATGGGCACATTTTAGTCAGTGGCCTCTGGGCGGCCTTTACGTACATTAACCATTATACATAGCGTATGTAAAACGCATTACGTACGTAAATCCTGGAACGTTAATGTACGTTAATGAAATCGAGTGTTATAAAATAACACTCCCACCTTCATTTCTCCTGTCCCAAAAATTGAAGTGAAGAACTCTTGAAGCTTTTCGACAGCCTTATACTCAATTCTTAGCCTCTCATACACTTGAATTAACATAGAGGAGGTGATTTCGTAAGCTCCGGTGAAGATTATCCAAGTCGTCCAACCCATTCCTCGTTTCTCCTCGTGGCTCTTGTTGATTTGTCATCTCTCCTCATTGTTCTTCATCTTCTACGGTAAGTTTATCAATCCTTGGAGTAATCTCTTCAATATTGTTGATTATTACTCGTTAGATTACGGGTACTTGGGTAGATTTTGCTAAAATCTCGTAGACGATCTAAACAGACGAACTTGTAGTAATCGGAGTTATCATTGTTCGTATATTTCATTTTCATACAACTCGTTGTAACAATCACACGCCAGAACTTCCATCTCAATTTACATTTGGATCATATGTAATCGACAAATCAATTGTAGAAGGATTTCGTAGGAATTCATCACCGATTGATAAAATAGTCGTAACTTACTCTTGCAATATAATGATCAACATTAACATTAATAGGGGAATTAATTCGATAGTATTAATGTCATTGAGAATCGAATGCCGAAATCATTGTGTGAAATGATAGTCTACCGATTAAAGTACTCGTAATAGGGAATTGGATTAGGAGTATGGGATTTGATTATGCTATGGTCGTTTGTTGCCAACCAAATGATGATAGGGATAATCTTGTTGAGCAAATCGACGTATCTAACACTAATCGTAGAATTTAACGGTATAATGGTACGTAATGCTTATGAACTTAGAAAAATGATACTAATGTTTGTAATTAAGACTATTCTAGGAATCTGGTTAGGGAAGGAAGATTAGTTTTATTCATCATGATCCGTACGAGGTGTTAATCGGATATTACGTGACTAGGTTAAGCTCGAGCGGGTGTAGAGATCCCGGTTATCTTAAAGCACCTACCGTCGGATCACATGCAAGTGAAATCTTGCTCGAGAAATGCTAATATTATTGTAATGTTCGTATTTATGAATGTGACATTGTTGATGAATGCCGACGATTGTCTTTCTCTAAAATTTGTTATATATGGGCCGATGTGTTGGGGATAAAACCTGTATGGTACTCGTATGGAAATGTGTTAGGGAATAAGACCCGAATTGGGCACCTATGTTCCGTGGTATTCCTGTGTGGATACTTTCGTGACCCTTGGTTGCGACCTTGGGGTTTATGTGATAAAAAGAGAAAGACAACGTCGGTCGCGTGGTGAAATATTTTCTGTTGGTTATATGGCATTGTGTTCGGTAAAATTGTGTATATTGTTGCTAATGATCGTTATTGGTGTTCTCAGACCCTGGTTACCTGGCATGAATCGTCGTGCCAGGTAAATTTGTTGATTATGTGCAGGACATTCCTGAGGAGTCCGGTCAGACTTGAATGGTGTTGGGATAAACTATTGCCGCTGCTTAAATTAAATTCGGTCTTTTAAACTTCCGTTATGTAATAATCGAACTTTGAACGATGTTTCTCCTTAAAACCTTTCGGATCATGTTATGTAACCTTGAACTTATTGTTTTATTGCAATTTCTTTAAAATATCTATTTTCTAAACTAGCCTTGTGGGTCCTACGTGGGATTCACGACACTGTAATACCTCGGGATATTTTGGGGGTGTTACAGAAAATGGTATCGGAGAGATCGGCTCCTGGCTCAAATAAAATTTCTCCTCATTTTCAAAGTTATTCCAGTCCAACACCCCAAGCGACCATAACTCCTCGTGGAAATGCAAAGTAAGTGATATGTGTGTTTACTGTCTGGAAACTATATTTAATTGTAAAATGTGTGTGAAACTGGCTTTAGATTAATACTGTCAGTAATGGCATGCCGAGGAGCTAGGAGAGTGGCGAATGATGCTCAGGGTTCCGCCAAAAACCACGATGGGGACAGGAATACTGCCGAGACCCATCCTGCTGGGGACCAGCCGCCACCAAATAATCAAAACGATCAGGAGGCGGAACGCGAGAATAACAACCCGGGAGGCATCAACCAGGTGGAACGGATACCAGTCATCAATGTGGAAGAAAACGCAGGAAGGGACCGATGGTTGGGAGAGATGCTGAAGGCTAGGCCTCCGTTGTTTGACGGGGCAGGGGAGAAACACGTGGACGACTGGATTTCTGAAATGGAGACTACTTTCGAGGTGATCGGATGCCCAGAGAACTGAAAGGTGCCACTTGGGGTTAATCAACTCCGTGACACCACTACCCGCTGGTGGAGGACTTACAGGCCAGAGGACCGAGTGGTCGGATGGACGGAATTTGGCTGGCTACAGCGGAGCGAGTACTGTCCCAGATCAGACTAAACGGCTCGCGTGCGAGACTTTTTTAGTGCTGGACCACAAAATATGCCAGTACCAGAAATCATTCGGGCCTACCGAATCGAGCTAAGTTACATCTCGCAGATGGTTCCATCAAAAGATCAATGAATATGCCTCCTTGCACAGAGGTTGCCAGAGGATGTACAACGCTATGCCGCCAGATTCCACTGCACGACTCTGAGGGCGTACGAAGACGTGGTCACAGTTTATGCCGGTACTGTTGTTAATACCGACACCGGACATAACTCGAAGAAGCAAAAGACATCGGCTCAGTCAGGGAGCAACAACAAAACGAACTCGAGGCCCATATCTTCTTTCAAGTCAGCGGTTTTGTGCCAACAGAAGGGTGCATCTGATCAGCCTTACTGTAGGAACTGTTTCAATTGTGGCGTGTCCGGACATACTAAGGATCGGTGCCAGAAATCTGCTACCAAACGTTTCACTTTCGGAAAGAGTGGACACATGTCTCGTTACTGCTGGCTGGCCAATCCCACTCAGAACTCAGCTTCCCAACCAAGCCAACAAGTCTCTGTGCAATCCCCCAGGATGCCTGCTATTTCCAACAACCGAGATCCATCCCACCAGACTCAACCACCGCCACACAGTTCCGGACGAGGCCGTGGTCGCGGCGGTGGTACTTCATCCTTTTCGGAGTCAGTGTTGTCCCGCGTATTTGAGATGAGGGCTATGGATGGTCAGTCCGCACCGGCTATCTCAGGTACTCTTCTTGTTAACTCTCAGCCAGTGCATGTACTATTCGATACCGAAGCCACACATTCGTTTATATCTGTGGAATGTGTTGAACGTTTAAATCTTGCTTGTGTACCTTGTGAGTCCTTTACTGTTAAACTACCCGAGGGTAGTAGAATAGGCGGCGATCTAAAGGTTCGAGACTGCCACACCTTATTCTATCCACCCGGGCAGCAGTAAGATGTACAAAGATCTTAAACAAAACTTCTGGTGGGGGAATATGAAGAAGGACATAGCAGAGTACGTTTCGAAGTGTTTGACTTGTCAGCAGGTTAAGATTGAACATCAGCGACCTGCCGGAATGTTAAAGCCGCTTCCGATCCCTGAGTGGAAGTGGGAGGATATCTCGATGGATTTAATCACCAGTATGCCAAGGACTAGAACGGGAATGAACATGATTTGGGTTATAGTTGATCGACTAACCAAGTCGGCTCATTTTCTAGGACTTAAAGATACATAGGGACCCGAGAGATTGGCGCGAGTATTTATTGCGGAGATAGTTAGATTGCACGGGACGCCGAAGACCATTATTTCAGATCGAGATGGTCGCTTCGTGTCGCACTTCTGGAAGGCAGTTCACAGGGCTTTGGGGACCGAGCTAAACTTTAGTACAGCTTATCATCCCCAAACGGACGGTCAGTCCGAAAGGACTATTCAAACCGTAGAAGACATGCTTAGAGCTTGTGCATTGGATTGGTTAACTGATTGGGAAGTTCACCTGCCCTTGATCGATTTCACCTATAACAATAGTTGGCATGCTTCTATTAAGATGGCACCATTTGAAGCTTTGTACGGGAGAAGATGCCGATCACCCTTGTGCTGGAATGATTCTTCGGACTTGATCGGGACGGACCGGAATTGATAGTTTAGACTCAAGAGAAGATAGCTTTGATTCGGGAAAGACTGTTGACTGCCCAGAGTCGACAGAAGTCTTATGCAGATGTACGTCGTCGCCCTCTAGAGTTCGACATTGGGGACCACGTACTATTGAAGGTGTCTCCTACACGAGGGATTTTCCGTTTCGGGAGGAGAGGCAAGCTTAGTCCAAGATATATCGGACCTTTCGAGATCCTCGAGAGAGTTGGAGATTTAGCATACAGGTTGGCCTTACTGCCATCGCTGAGTCACGTTCACAATGTGTTTCACGTATCCCTATTGCGGAAGTATGTACCGGACCCCAGTCACGTCATTGATTTCGACGAGATCGAGATAGCTAATGATCGTACCTTCGAAGAGAGACCAATCAAGATACTTGAGAGTCGGATCAAACAATTGAGGAATAAACCAATACACTTGGTTAAAGTACAATGGTCGCGACACGGGGTTGAAGAGGCCACTTGGGAAACAGAGGACAGTATGAAGACTAGATATCCAGAGTTGTTTTTATCTTAAGTTTCGGGATGAAACTTCTTTTTAGGGAGGAGGGATGTAATACCCGAGATTTCTGTTATGTATTTAGAACTTGTGACATTGTTATTGTTGCACTTTTATCTGAGTATTATTCTCCGTGTTTCATAATCCGATGTTGTTGAGCGTATGATTTCATGAATGTGATGAAAATTGTGATTCTGCGCATGTAGCGCACGCTATCGACTATATGTAGCATACGCTAAGTTGGATCCATAGCGCACGCTGTGCATGACCTTAGCGTGCGCTATACGTAGTCAGCATGATTGAGACGTGTGGTAGGTGAGATCAGGCCGGGGATCTTGGTCGGATTGTGTCCGGATGAACCTGGACGGCTTTCGGGAAAAGCCAAGTCAACGCCTTAGCGCACGCTACTGATATGAGAATAGCGCACGCTAAGTGCTGAGTACAGTGAAGTCAGTAAGCCGTTAGCGCACGCTACGAGTATGGACTAGCGCGCGCTAATAACCATTTTCTATAAATAGGACAGCATCCTTTTCGTATTTTCAGTCTTTTCTCTTCCCACATCCGAATCCTTATACTTAGAGTATTACTCTCTTCATTCTAAACACTTCATATCAACATCCTAGCTCGTGTTGAAGATCGTAGACCATTGGGGGATTGGTGTTCAAGCCTTCGGCGTTGGGTTGCTTCAAATTCCTCCTTGTTCTTCACTACTTTGAGGTAGGTGATTCTTCACCAATATTAAGTACTATTATGAAGGACGTTTTGATCATGTCTTGGGTTTACCTAGTTGGTTAAATTCGTTGTAGTCGAGCATCATGTGTTAGGAAGATAATTTCGATGTTTCGGTACTTATTCATCGTATAATTCCATGGAACCTTTTTGTGTTGAAACTCCTAGCATATTCTGAAGCTTCAAACCAATTTGTGACCAGAGATGGAAATTACCAAGTTGTTATGTTTTACACATTGGAATCATGCGTTTTGGAACGTAGGACGAAAGGAACTTAGGATACTTTCTCGAGATCAAGATGAATTTTGATGATAATACGTACCCTTGTATCGTGTAGTCGTTTAATCCGTAGAGATCGTTCACACTCCTTACGAGCATGATGTGCACGGGGATGACATGTATTATCACCATAGAATTCATGAGTTCATCACCATTAGATCGATTTTACGCGAGTAATGTCTGCCGTACGGTTAGCGCACGCTAACATATGTAAGTTAACGTGCGCTATCGGGGATAAGTTAACGCACGCTACGTTTGGTACGTAACATACGTTATGATACCAGCCAAGTCAGTCGGCTGATCAGTGAGAACTGTCAGTCCATGGCTAGCGTACGCTAGGCATAGATGATAGCGTACGCTAACAGGCAGGCTTAGCGCATGTTACGTAGAGTACGTAGCGTACGCTAAGTGGTTTAGGCAGATTGCATATTTTGAGCCTTTGGGCCGTAGACCGAATTGTTAGGCAATCGTTCGACTTGAGATGATTTGTATATCATTTCTTTTGTTAAGGTTCGAGCTTGCTACGTTGATCGAAGGAGGCGGCCTTCGAGTGTGTTGAGATCATTGAAGTGTTTCGTTATTACCATCTTCGAGGCAAGTATCGTAATATGTTAATATTGGTATTTTGAGCATGCGTGTGATTATTCATGTTGTTGAACATGAGATTCATTTCGTTGAATTGTCATGATATTCGTTATCTAGTGTTTGTATGTTCATGTTGATGGACATGACGATTTGGCATATATGTATGCATGAGTTATGTTTGTGTTTGTTGTGTGATCTATGCTGAGGGCGCTGGATCGGATGTCCACCTCGTGTTAGTCCGACGGGATCATCTTGGGATCTAGGCTGAGGGCGCTGGATCATTGGACGGGTTATTTCCACCTCGTGTTTGTCCAACGGGATCATCTTGGGATCTATGCTGAGGGCGCTGGATCATTGGAATACCCTTGTTGTGTAATGGAATCTTTTGGATTCGCATTGTCGGATTCCGGTAGCGGAAGTCCGTGTGGTGTATCTTGTTATGTATTGTTGATGCATATTCGATTTGTTTAAATATGATACTTGTACTAGCATCGTTTTTCTAACCAATTCGGGGGTGGACATTTGTTTTGATGTTCAGGTAGCCGAGGAGCGGGGAAACAGCCACAGTACCGATGTGACGACGAAGGGGTTCAGTGATGTTTGTCGTTGCTTTTGATTGTCTTCTTGATTCATTTCAGTACTCGAGTACGAATGTATTATTAATATCTTTTCGATATGGTTGTATTAATTACTCGTTGAACCAGTTGAATCGGTTTGTAAACTTGAATTTTCGTGGTATCGACGTCTTATATTTACATTTCTTTTATTTAGCCTTGTAAATCCTTTCTTAAAGGGTTTACGGCGCTGTAATTATTCCGAATATCTCGGGGTGTTACACTCCGCCCACGTGACATCACGATCACGAGGTTTAAAAGCTTCCCACCAATTAGCGGCATTTATGTCAAGAAGGTACTGAGCGATAGGTACCTTCCGCTCTTCGGGACAATCGACAGCCTCGAATATCTTTCCCAACTGGAAAAGCCAACCGTCACAGCCTAAAGCATCTGCAGCACCGGTGAATCGAGGGGGATTCATACGAACTACCTCTCGAAGCCATTGATTTACACCGACATTCCGAGTCGCGTCAGCGTTGCATTGAACAGCCTGAGTCAGCTGGGTCATTTGTGCTGCTACTTGTTGCAATATAGTAGCAACACTAATACCAATATCATTCCCGGAAATATTCTCTCGATCACGCATCTGATCCCCGTGGCTATCAGTACCACTGTTACGACCACGACCTCTGCCTCTCGGCATGGTAACAAGCAACAACCTAACGCAACGAAAAATCACATAATCACACATATAATACATTTACAGATGATCGACTGCAAAAATTAAGCCTGACGGCAAAAATGCAGTCCCAAAACTTTTGCCCAGCTAGAAAGCGCGCTCCACAACAAAAGATGACGTGCGCTAGCTGTGCAAGTTTGGCGACACATACATACTCACCTATCAACGGTACTAGACTGGAGGTTACAAATAAACAACAACGTACAAATCCAAATGCCAACGGTTCACATAATTACAACATCACCCAAATAACCATCAAAAGTTAATTAACATCCAAAACCGAATTTCCACCTCTCGGGCGAGAAAACTATCTTCATGCGTGCATACCGAACGACTCAGCATTCACACCTTCACCAAAATCACAATTCTGAGTATTATAGCCGAAATAATGATAACATCACTACCATGTACCCTTTTAATCAAAGTCATGGAACCGAAAAGTTAAAAGCGAGAGTCACGTTTCAAGTAAGTTTTTGGTAGACCTCATTTGAGTTTTAAAATCAAAATTTTTAAAACTTGCAATACAAAATGGAAATAAAATATAAGTAGTTTGAATTCTCTAAATTTTTGGCCTCGAGGTCAACACACGAAAATCAAACTTTTCCTCTTGGAAGGATGATTTAAAATAAAATTTACGTGACTTACCAAAACATTTAAGGCTTTTTAAAATATCATATTGACAAACTTTCTTTACGTAGCCACACCCAAACATTGCTCTTGTAAAAATGATTTATACAAGGATACATATATACATACATACATGTTTAGTATATTTTGAGTAATATTTTTATTAGTATTTTATGTATATAATTGTGTGTTTTGTGTGATAATTTATTCGTTTTACCATATATTTATATTATTTCATTTTCTTAGAATTTTCTATAATTTTATGTCATTTTTGGATAATTAATTGGAATTAAATTATATCTGCAGGTTAACCAACCTACAAGACGAATCAATTGGTTCAAGGCGATATTTTTACAAAACTCAAATATAGTCACGACTGGTCTCACTTTATTCGTATCGTCGAGACGATCGTTTTAAAAAAATTCATCCAAATCCGAGTTCGTATGAAGAAGTTATGACCGTCGAAGGACAATTAAATAGACGCGCCATATATTGCGTGTCAACACCGATTGGACGAATTTCAACTGTGCTGATGTCATCTATGACATCAGCACTCATGGCAGCCGTGTATTATTGTTGGGGGTGGAATTTTTAATTGTAAAAATGATTATTTTATTGATTTTGAAGTAGTATAAATAGGGGATGATTGTGTAGTGTTTGGAGAGGAGAAAAAAGGAGAAAAAATAGAGAGATATTATTGTAAGGGAGAGAAAAAAAATATTGTGTAATAAAATTATATTTGTGTAATAATATTATGGAATATTTATTTAAAAAAAAAAAAAAATAATAAAATAAATTAAAAATAATCTGGAATATTATTTTCCGTAATAAATAAAAATCTGAATTATTTTATTTTATTTTTAAAAGTAAAACCTGCTAGTTTTATTAAAAAATTTATTTTTCATAAAAATATAAAAAAAAATCAATTAAGAATTAATAATTTAAACAATCTGGAATATATATAATAAAATAAACTTTCTGAACTTTGAATTTTTTTTAATAAAAACAGAATTTATTTTTTTAAAATAAATTACAATATTTTAATAAAAAAAGGGAAAATACTAAAAAAAATTAAAAGCCTGAAAATTTAAAAAAAAAAAAACAGAAACGATAATTTGTAAAAAAAAAAACTATTTCTATTGTTTGCATAAAATAAAAGTTTGTAATTTTAATTTTTAATTAACTTTTTTTTAAAAGGTAAAAACTGCTTTTACCTTTTATAAAAACTTTATAAAAATTGTTTTAAAAGCTGTTTGCATAAAAACTGCTTTTAAAAAATCTGATTTTTTTATAAAAATAAATAATATATCTTGATATATATATATATATATATTAGCTCAATATTATTAGTCTAAAAATATAATAAAATTATAATAAATATAAAAATATAAAATAAATATAAAATAATACAAAAAAAAATCAGATTTTTTTTTTAATTTTTATATCTTGTCTTTAGTTCTAATAGAATCTTCTAGTGGTAAATTTAGATTGTGTTTTTAGTTGTTATTTTCTACTTACATTATTCTTAGACATTTAGTTTAGTTGTAATATTTCTCGTCGTATAATTTAGTTTATCAATAGATATTGCTTCCGTAGATCAATTAGTAAATTTATTCCTTTGCAATCTATTACATCCTATAATTTTAGTAATAATTATAATAATTATCATTATTATTAATAATAATAAAAAAAAAAAAATTAAATAAACAATAAAATCCTTTAAAAGATTCAACAAGGGATTGATATTTTTCACTCACTACTTTATTCGATTTGAATAGAGAAAAGATAAATATCAATCTTGTACAAACTGGTTTTGAAAATCGATTGAATTTTGGCAAAAAGGCATCCGTTGTACATGCCAAGAAAGTTGGATTTTAAGTGCGACTGCCAGACGCCTCCAACGATCCGAAGTTCGATCGACTATCATAATTTGGTTTGTATGCAAAGTTAAAAAATTGTAATATCGGTGAATGCAAGTTTGGCAACGAAATAATAAAGGTCGATTAACGAGAAGAAGATTGTCCTTAACTAAAATTGAAGTTCAACAAATAAAACCGATACCAAAATGGACGAAATCGAAAATCGGAATAATCAAGTTGCAAAAGAAAAAACTATAATAGAATAAATTTCTCCAGTGAGTGCTAATTCTCCCTCTTGCATAGTGTTGCCTACGACTAATGCAACTCATTTCGAACTTAAACCATCAATAATTCAACTTCTTCCATTTTTTCACGGTTTGGAAAGAGAAGATCCGTATATGCATGTCAAGGAATTTCTCGATATTTGTTCTACTTTCCGATTCCAAAATTTCTCTGATGAATCACAAACTTAGATTATTTCCATTTTCTCTCAAAGATAAAGCAAAATTCATTCTAAATAATCTTCAAGAAAGAACAATTAATAGTTTGGACCAAATAGTTAAAAAATTTCTCGCAAAATTTTTTCCAATGTCCAAAACTGATAGTCTCAGAAGAGAAATATCCGAATTTTTCCAAAAAGAAAATGAAGAATTTTACGAGTGTTGGGAAAGATTTAATGATTTAATCCTTAAGTGTCCTCATCATGGTTTTGAAATATGGCGTTTGGTAAAATATTTTTATGACGGTTTAACTCCAAACAATCGCCAATTAATCCAATCAATGCATGGTGGAAAATTTCTTCACCTTATTGGAGACGAAGCTTGGAATGCACTTGAAAATATGTCAATTAATTCACAACAATGGAATTCACTCGACTCTAGAGCCAAATCGATGCATACGACCCCAAAAAAAGGTGGAATTTACAAGGTTAAACAAGATGTTGAAATAAAATCTACTATAGATGATTTAGTACGAAAAGTGGATGCGTTAGTCTTGAAGCAATCCATCCCCTCGTCAAACTCAAAAATGAATTTTGCATTTCATGTGCGGAATCATTTCATTCATCTCAATCTTGTCCCTCCGGTCCACAAAATCAAGAAATTTTTAATGAAGAAGTCAATGTGTTACATTCATATGGAAAATCTTCTGATACCCATTTGCTCCAACTTATAATCCAAATTGGAGGAATCATCCAAATTTTTCCTGGAAGCAAAATATGCCTCCAATGAATCAAGGAGGACATCAAATGAATATGCCAAATCAACAAAATGTCCGTCCTAATCAATATCCTCCAAATACTTCTCAAGATCCTTCTATAGTGCCAAAGAAACCATCTTTGGAAGATACGTTGCAACAATTCATGCAATCTACTCAACAAATGTTCCAATCAACTCAAAGAAGTCGCATACCAAACTCACAGGCTATTTCTAAGCTTGAAACACAAATTGGTCAACTTGCAACAACTTTAGTTGAAGAGAAAAGGGAAAATTTCCGAGTCACCCATCCCTAATCCTAAAGGACAATATGAAGTAAACTCTTCTAACGCAGGTTCACCCATAACTACCCTTAGAAGTGGAAAAGAAATACAAAAGCCCGAATATGATCCTAAGAAAAATCAAATGAACCACAAGTTTCAAAACCAAAAGATTCTAAGGAAAAAGAAAAGCCTTACGTTCCAAAAGCTCCATTTCCTGAAAGACTTATTCCAAAAGATAAAAGTGTGCAATACAAAGATATAATGGAAATATTTAAACAAGTTCGAATAAATATTCCATTCCTTGATGCTATTAAACAAGTGCCTCGCTTATTCTAAGTTCTTGAAAGATCTTTGACCTTGTAAAAGAAGAACAAATGTTCCAAGAAAGGCATTTTTAGCTGAACATGTTAGCTCAATAATCCAAAATAAAACTCCCGTTAAGTATAAAGATCCTGGTAGTCCTACAATATCTTGTGTCATTGGAGATCACATCATTAAACGAGCCTTGCTTGATTTAGGAGCCAGTGTGAATTTATTACCATATTCTGTTTATACACAACTTGGATTAGGGAGCTAAAATCAACATCCGTGATACTTCAACTAGCCGATAGATCTATAAAAATACCTCGAGGAATCGTAGAGGATGTTCTACGATTCAAGTAGATAAATTCTACTTTCCGTTGATTTTATAGTCATAGACACTTGAACTCATTGAGAATACCAAAGATCAAATCCTGTTATTTTAGGAAGGCCATTTTTAGCTACTTCAAATGCATTAATTAAGCGTAGAAATGGCATCATAAAATTTTCTTTTGGAAATATGATCATTGAACTAAATATGTTTAACATTTCTCAACAACATGATGATCTTGATGATGTCTGTGAGGTAAATATGATAGAGAGTATGGGTCCTTATTTCTTTCCAAAATGGATGATGATGATCTTTTTGAAAGTCAGTCTTGCTCATTTTGGCTCAGATTATGACATCGACAATTCAATTAATGAAGTAAATTCTTTACTAGAGTCTACACCATTATTGGATAATGATAAATGGAAAGCTAAAACCGAACCACTTGAAAGCCAAATGAATAATGAAGTAACTATTGAGGATTCAAAGATAGAGCTCAATCCATTACCTGAATCTCTAAAAGATGCATTTTTAGGGCCATCAGAAACCCCACTGTCATCATAGCATCTGATTTAGATGAAGAACGAGAAGATAAGTTAATCAATGTTCTTAAAGAACATAAAGAAGCAATAATTTGGACCATCTCCGATATTAAAGGTATTAATCCTTCTATATGCATGCATCGAATTCACCTTGAAGAAAATGCGAAAACTTCCCGAGAATTTCAAAGAAGACTAAATCCTAATTTGAAAGAAGTTGTAAGAGCTGAAATAATCAAACTCTTAGATGTAGGGATCATCTACCCTATTTCTGATAGCTCTTGGGTCAGTCCTGTTCATATAGTTCCAAAGAAATCTGGCATAACTGTAATCACGAATGAAGAAAATGAACTTGTTCCAACCAGAATTCAAACTGGATGGAGAGTCTGTATTGATTATAGAAAATTGAACTCCGTTACAAGAAAAGATCACTTTCCACTTCCTTTTATTGATCAAATGCTAGAAAGGTTAGCCGGCCATGCTTATTATTGTTTTCTTGATGGATATTCCGGCTATAACCAAATTCCCATTGCTCCTGAAGATCAAGAAAAAACCACTTTTACCTGTCCTTTCGGAACTTTTGCTTACCGACGAATGCCATTTGGTCTGTGTAATGCACCTGCTACTTTTCAGCGGTGTATGATGAACATTTTTTCTGACATGGTTGAGCGTTTTTTGGAAATTTTTATGGATGATTTTTCTGTATTCGGGTCTAGCTTTGATGAATGTTTACACCACTTAACCCAAGTGTTGGTTAGGTGTAAGGAGAAGAATCTTGTCCTAAACTGGGAAAAATGTCATTTTATGGTTAAAAAAGGAATTGTCTTAGGACATGTGATTTCTGAAAAAGGAATTGAGGTGGACAAATCTAAAGTTGATTTAATATCCAGTCTTCCACCCCCACGAACGATTAAAGAAATTCGGTCATTCTTAGGCCATCCGGTTTTTACTGTCGATTCATCAAAGATTTTAGTAAAATCTCAAGGCCATTATGTAATTTACTTTCAAAGACACACCTTTCGTATTTGATGATCATTGTCTAAAAGCTTTTAAGACACTCAAATCTATGTTGAGCTCTGCACCTATCATCAAATCTCCAAACTGGAATCTTCCTTTTGAAATAATGTGCGATGCATCCGACTATGCCGTCGGTGTAGTATTGGGTCAAAGAGAAAATAAATTGCCAACTGTAATATATTATGCAAGTAGAACTCTAAATGATGCCCAATTAAATTATTCTACAATCGAAAAGAATTGCTTGCGTGCTTTTGCTTTAGACAAATTTCGACCTTACTTGATTGGTTCAAAAGTCATAATTTACTCCGATCATGCTGCATTAAAATATCTTCTTTCTAAGAAAGATGCTAAACCTCGCTTGATCCGTTGGATTCTATTGTTACAAGAGTTTGACTTAGAAATTCGAGATAAAAAAGGTGTTGAAAATGTTGTTGCTGATCATTTGTCTAGGCTAATCGTGAATTTTACAGATAAAGAACCTCCCATTAATGAAACTTTCCCTGATGAACAACTCATGTCTGTTTCTCAAATACCTTGGTATGCAGACATTGTCAATTACCTTGTTACTGGTAACATGCCATCTCATTGGAATAATCAAGATAAAACAAAATTTTTAAACGAAGTAAAAAAATTCTTTTGGGATGATCCATATTTGTTCAAATATTGTCCTGATCAAATTATTAGGAGATGTGTGCCAGAACATGAACAACAAAATATCATTTCCTTTTGTCATGATCATGCATGTGGAGGTCATTTTAGTTCAAAAAAAACAACTGCTAAAGTTCTGCAATGTGGTTTTTATTGGCCAACACTTTTCAAAGATACACATTCATATTGCAGCACATGTGATAGATGTCAAAGATTAGGTCGAATTTCTAAACGAAATATGATGCCTTTAAACCCAATTTTAATTATTGAAATATTTGATGTTTGGGGCATAGATTTTATGGGACCTTTTCCAATTTCTTTTGGCAATCTTTACATCCTTGTGGCCGTCGATTATGTTTCAAAATGGGTAGAAGCAATTGCTTGCAAAACAAATGACCACAAAGTCGTGGTAAAATTTTTGAAAGAAAATATTTTTTCCAGATTTGGAACACCACGAGCAATTATAAGTGATGGAGGAAAACATTTTTGTAATAAATTTTTGAATCATTTATTTAAAAATATGGTGTTACACATAAAGTTGCTACTCCTTATCACCCTCAAACAAGTGGCCAAGTTGAAATTTCAAACAGAGAAATCAAACATATTCTTGAAAAAACTGTTAATCCTACAAGGAAAGATTGGTCTTTGCGATTGAATGATGCATTGTGGGCTTACCGTACTGCTTTTAAAACTCCCATCGGAATGTCTCCATTTAGGCTTGTCTTTGGAAAACCATGTCATTTGCCTGTTGAATTGGAACATAGAGCATACTGGGCCATAAAACGATTAAATTTTTCATTAGACATGGCTGGAATTCATAGGAAACTTCAACTAAATGAATTGGAAGAAATCAGAAATGATGCGTACGATTGTGCAAGAAAATATAAGGACAAAATGAAATTTTTTCATGATAAACGCATTTTGAGAAAAACTTTTTCTCCTGGTCAAAAAGTCCTTCTTTTTAACTCTCGTTTGTTATTATTTCCAGGCAAGTTACGTTCACGGTGGTCTGGTCCATTTATTATTCATACGGTCTTTCCTCACGAGTCAGAAATTGAAAATCCAAAAAATGGTAATATTTTCAAAGTAAATGGTCAACGGTTAAAACCATATTTGGAATTAAAATCTTTTGAGGTAGAAGAGATTCTTCTTAAGGACCCCGATATTGTGGATTAATACTCCATTGTGTTTGCCCGGTCAAGTGGCGGATAACGGTACTCCGTGGCTAGTAAAGTCGGATTTTCAGTTTCCCACAATAACTGATTTTGTAGATATTTTTATTTTATTTTTAATTATGGAAGAAACTTTGAAAACAATTGAAAAAAGATTTCCCTTTCTTAGCAAAAAAGTCATTTTGAAACTTTACCAAGCCAGAGTTGAAAGAATGAGGTTGCTTATGAATAACGGCATACCTTTTGATATTCGATTCATTATTGAAGCCAAAGTGAGAATAGCGGGTGAGTTCACGGAAACACCAACTAGATTTTTACCAGGGCTTGGAAAAAGTTCATATGCCAAGAAACGACGAGCAAAGAAAATCGCCGTTTGCTACAAATGTGCTAGGTGGAACTGTGATTCAAGATGTCGATCTTTAGGAATTCCTTCCACAAACAGAGAAGATAAAATTCACCATCAAGGATGGTCTGAATAAGGAGAATTTAGATGATATCGAAATTTCTCTTGACACGCATCCTAGTGGACTCGTACATTACGGGATTCGATGTTTGTGGAATAAATTCAAACCAGAATATGAACAACGTCTTGGGAATCTGACGTTAAAAGACCCTGTTTGCCAATTTGTAAGAAAATTGGATGGGAAGCTTCTCCCCGACTCATAGAAGGCGTTTAAGCCGTTTCTGAACGTAAAATCAGAGGAAGATGTGAGCCACAATCACAACTACTGTACATACACGTGAGTATCTTTATTTTTTGTCGTTTTTTTAGATTTTCTGAATAAAAAACGTGATACGCAATAAATGCATTCATTATTCTATTGAGTAGTTGAAGCGCAATTAACGCGGTCACAGATTTGATAAATCTTTTTACTTTATTTTGCATCTATAAATAAACATTGCAGTTGTTTCTTTTCTGCATCCCTCAAACTTGTATTCTTTTCATTATCTCTCTAAGTAATTTTCTTTTCAAAAAAAAAAAAAATGGAATCATCATCTTCCGCAAAAAGATTTAACTCCATCTGCATTTTTGGTGGAGCTAGTCATGGGAAAGAGGCTTGCTTTATCAAGCGGCCCACAACTTGGGTCGTACCTTAGGAAAAAAATGCATTCATGTAGTTTACGGAGGAGGAAGTCTAGGATTAATGGGACGTCTGCTTTCGCCTATCTGGAAGGAGTAAGAGTGTTGGGAATCATTCCAAAACCTCTGGCTGAAAGTAAAATCACTGGAGCAACTATTGGAGATGAGTTCAGAGCTGTGAATATGAAGACCGCATAACTCACATGATAAATAATGCTGATGCCTTTATCACCCTTCCCGGTGGTTTTGGCACTCTTGAGGAAATTTTTCATGTGGTTACCAGAGCCCAGCTAAATGTTCATACGAAACCAATAGGTCTGCTAAATGTCAATGGTTTCTTCGATGGTTTACTATCTTTCATCAACTACTCTTCTGAAAAAGGTTTTATTTCTGAGCGTGCTAAACGAATCATAGTTGTTGCAACAACACCGGAAGAGCCGATCAAAAACTTATTGCATTTGTTCTGAACTGCACTCACTCTAGCTAATATTGTTTGGATGGAAGATTTCACCGTGCGGAAACGCAAAATTGATACATTCCTTTCCCTCCGATATCCCACTTCATCCCTCTTGTTGTTTTTACTTTTAGCGAGTGTAAAAATCGTGAAAATGATGGCAGCTTAAGGAGTTTTCTTTTCGATCTCTTGACGCGCATCTATCCACGATTTATGTATTGTTATTTCTATTACTGTACTTTTTCTGTTTGTTTTTAATAAAAGCATTGATGGCAGCGTAAGTCGACTCTTCGGACTCTCTTGAAGAGCATCTAGGTTGTTTGTGTTATACTTCCGGTATATATTTTCTTTTGTTGTTTTGCCACACTTATTTCTTGCAGTCCAAAAAAAAAAAAAAAGGCTTGAGCAAAGCGTCGTCTTTCATAAACAGAAGTCTTATTTAAACCCTTACTCCATTGTTCTTTTTACACAATAAGGATATTTTTTATCATTAAGTGTGGGGGAAGGTGTATATCTATATCTATATCTATATATATATATATATGCAATATTAAAAAAAAAAAGGGCTGAAAATCACGGCACCATTTTCTTGAGAAAACGTTAGTGAAAAATCATTTTTGGGATATTTCACTGGTTTTGATAATGGATTGGGATGAAGGTGTATGGGATTCAGACACAACACCCTTTTTGTGAGTTTTGAGCCTTAGAGCAATCCTTATATATACGCTCTATATTTTTTGTTGTGTGGTCAAACATATTGTGTTCATTCTAGAACTTGCTCATTTATACATTTCGAGACTACATTCATAAACTCTTGCATTAAGATGATAAAGGCAATTAGGATTAACCCTTGTTGGCTTATATTTTTCCCACCCATTACATTTTATCCTTAGAAGCCCCATTGAGCCTGAGCCTATTTCTTTGATCAAGCACATTACTTTAGCCATTATCCATTCTTGTTGATGACTCATCCATTTGCACCCTCTAGTCAAAGATTTAATTGTGAACTAGATGTGTGACAAATAGGGGCCGATGTTCATAAGAGTATTGTGGAGATTAAGAGCTTTTGTTGAAAGTGAAAGGGTGTGAAGTACATTGGAGTATTGAACCAAAAAAAAATATAAATAAAGGCCAAAAAAAAATCTAAAAAAAAAACGGCCTAAAAAAAAAAAAAAAAAAACGGAGGTCAAGTGCGAAAATCATCACTATATATACATAAAATAGCACTTGAACTATCCTTTAAGTGATACATAAATCCTTCCGAAGATCCATTGCATACTTTTCCTTACACAAGAGTATGACCTTACGGATGAATATTCAAATACCATGTACGTAATAACTTGGGGATGATGGGTTGAGAGTTTTCATTACGTAAGGGGGTGTTGATTGTTATTTGTAGGATTTGTTATGCATCTAAATTCACAATTGATCTTGGCTAGCAAACCTCATAATTTTCCCTTTATCCTACCCATTCCCAAAGCCACGTTACAACCAAATGAAAGACCTTTTGATTTATGCATGAGTTTATTTTTAAGTAGTGGAGATTTGATTTTTGACCAAGCATATGGTAATGACACATTATGCTTTGATATGAGTGAACTCTTCTCGAATATCCCGTATATACACTTGAGTGAAGAGTGATATCCACTGTGAGGGTATTGAATCTTTTGGCATTCGATTCTCAATGAAGTTGTTAGAATTTGGTGCGGCATCCTATTTTTCTCTGATCTCACTTGGGTCATGATCACTTGTTCTCTCTTGATATTGGTGTTGTCATGATTTTTTCAGCATATGAGTATTATAACTGGTATAAGATTTGCCCGAGGACGTGCAAAAGATAAGTGTGGGGAATTTGTTTAGTATATTTTGAGTAATATTTTTATTAGTATTTTATGTATATAATTGTGTGTTTTGTGTGATAATTTATTCGTTTTACCATATATTTATATTATTTCATTTTCTTAGAATTTTCTATAATTTTATGTCATTTTTGGATAATTAATTGGAATTAAATTATATCTCGCAGTTAACCAACCTAAGACAAGACAGATCAATTGGTTCAAGGGCGATATTTTTACAAAACTCAAATATAGTCACGACTGGTCTCACTTTATTCGTATCGTCGAGACGATCGCTTTAAAAAAATTCATCCAAATCCGAGTTCGTATGAAGAAGTTATGACCGTCAAGGACAATTAAATAGACGGACCATATTGTGCCACGTGTCAACACCGATTGGACCGGAATTTCAACTCTGTGCTGATGTCATCCATGACATCAGCACTCATGGCAGTGTATTATTGTTGGGGGTGGTATTTTTTTTTTTAAATTTGATTATTTTTTTGATTTTGTTGTTTTATAAATAGGGTATGATTGTGTAGTGTTTGGAGAGGAGAAAAAGGAGAAAAAATAGAGAGATATTATTGTAAGGGAGAGAAAAAAATATTGTGTAATAAAATTATATTTGTGTAATAATATTATGGAATATTTATTTATTTGTGTTGTTATTATGAGTGAGTAATTTTCTTTTATCAAGTTATGATGAAACCATGTCTATATTATTATTAATATTTATATAATAATTCCAAATAAATATTTTTAACGATTATGATTTTCGCCTCAATAGGGAATATTATTTCATCAATTATATCACGTATTTTTGATAGTTATAAATTCCCCTTGCTTTGTGATTATTGATATTAGTTAATTTCTTTGATTATTTGTTTTCCATTAAATTGGATACATATAATGCTTAGAAATTACATTTTTTAAGCGAAGGAAAATCTATATTTGAATTATTATTTTGTACTTATTGTCAAATCTATAGGGAAATAGTGAGATTGATTTCAGAATCTATTCCCTGAATTTCTTGGAATTAAAATATAAAATAAATAATAAATAGACATTGGTGGACTCTAAACCCTAGTAAATTATTTAAAATCAATTTATCTAAAATCTACTAAAAAATTATTGTTATTTAATCCAATTATTATAACCATTCAAAAATAAATTATTTGGGACTAGGTTAGAATTTAATATAATTTGGTTCAAAACGATAGGAATCATTTGACTTCACTAGTATAGTCCTCCCTGTGGAATCGACCTTGCACCGCATATCTACATCGAACAAATCGTGCACTTGCGAGTATAAGACTAAAGAATCAAACCAACAACAATACATATACATCGGCACATTACAAAAATCAAACAATCATGGAGTACGTATTCACGATTCACATCTAACTCCACATCATAACACAAATATCACACAAGCTCGTGTAACATGAGACACAACAATATAGGGGGGAGACTTACATCCACAGATCGTACGAAGATGATGGCTGCACCTTGATACTAATCACGACCGACCTCCAGACGACGCGTCGCGACACGACTCAGTCAAAAAAAATCTGACAAAACAAGACTCGACAACACACAACTTAACCCGACAGCCTAGGTTTCCACAACCTAGGCTCTGATACCATATTCTGTAACACCCGCAAACCAATTGGGAATATTACAGCGCCACAGACCCTCTCCGTGAGGATCTACCAGGCTAAAAGCGGAAAACACAACGTATAGATACATGCCAACATGGATAATAACAAATCACTAGACCGATTTGGTCTTTTACCACGACATACACATCGAACATACATAACTCTTTCTCACATCTCATACCCACGTAGGGGTTGGAATACATCAACGTTCCTATAAAATGGAAGAATAACACAACAGAGAGAAACAACAAAACTCTAGTGAAATACTCAAACAAATGGTCTACATGTTGATTAGTATCATTGTCTTCCATCATCCTTTGTATCGATCCTATGATTCTCTCCCCAGCAACCTGCAAGTACCTGGATGCAATATAGACATCCACCCCCCGAATACTCGGGGGGTTAGCAAAACTCCACTGTTTTGCTAGTGCAAGTATAAAATACAAATCCATACACAACATATTCGAAGCACACAATAATCGTGAACATGCTTCCCGAGATAAGTCACTTGATCAAAACAGTTCAAATCATGAAAGGTGGGGATGAAACCCGATATACGTCTTACAAAACATTTATGATCTTTGGAGTTTTGAAATCATTTGGGATTTATAAATTCTCAAACCTTTCGAAACCCCTTAGGGACACAGCCTAAAAGTCATTTTCCCAAAATACAATTATGGTAACAACACACGGGGTCCACAACCCAATCATACCATTTCGGTCACAAAGCACGGGGTCCAAGACCCGATCATATCATAATAGCATGTTTCCACAGATTACTCGCGTCCCATGCTAGCAAGCCACGGACCTCAGATGCTCCCGCAGAACATACCCGAGTGAATAACCCAAAGGGAAGCCATACCAAATCACATGTCACCGTAACAACAGTCACGTGACCACAATCATAAATACGTTCATAGTTATCCCGGCATCGCACTAACATGCTACAAACCTCGGATGATCCTACAGAACATACCCGATTGGACAACCCATGTACCTCACATAATCAAATCACAACCATAAGTTATCCTGGTTTCGCACTAACAATCTACGAACCTCGGAGTCCCCGCAAGACATACCCGGTGGAAAACCTTACGGTTCCGCCCGACTCATACTAGCAAGTATGAATCCTAGAGATTCAATAATCTTACCCGGTGGCACATCACTTATAACAGTCACACAACAATAAGCAATTACCAAGCCAAACAACATTAAGCATCACAACCTCCTTTCAAAGGAGTAACAATTAATATCACAACATGTCAAATACCCATCGAACAGGTATACGAATCGATACACAATCCTCGACAAGTGATTACGGTCTATTATATTCACAAAGTATGGTTATAACATCTATCAACATACAACACATACTCACATATTCCAAATACACATTTATGCACGAATCATACGAGTTATCTTGAAGAAAGCCATTTTATAAAGAACATACCAATCCTTTAGAAGGTTCATTAAAACATTCAAGTTCCATATATAATCTATTACCAACTATCGCGTCTACGAAACACGAAGTGTATGGGCAAGATACTTACCTAGAAACTACGAGCAACCGGACGACGAACGGATGAGGTTGAGCAGCCCTCAAACTTCCAAAAATGACCAGGAATCCGAAAACCCACGAATACTATGAAAATAACACCAACACGAATCAATAACACTAATCGGAACCCGAATCAACACTAAGAACAACAAGGATCTAAGGGTTTCTCAAAGAAATCAAGAACTATGTTCTGAGTGATATAAAATCATGAATGAGTTCAAAAATACAAAGATCATGACCAAGACAACAAGAATTTTACAATATATTCACCATCCTCGGATTAAATAGAAGAACCAAGGAGAAACCCCCAAAATTCAAGAATTAGGGTTCTAAGGAAGAAAATACATTGATCTGAAATGAAAACCAGTTAGATGATGATAATAACATGAAAGAAACTCACCAAGATGATGATTGAAGATGAAGATCGCCTCTGATCTTCCTTAGAGACATTTCCCGATGGCTGGGAATGAAAAGGAGAGAAAAAGGAAGAAAAATGAGAAAGCAAGTCTGTTGTCCAGTATTTATACTGGACAGTTATTAGCGTGCGCAAAGCACAAACATTAGCGCGCGCTAACGGGGTCAACGCCCCAGAACACTCCGCCTGTAACACGGTTAGAGTTTGCTAGCCAATATGCGTAGCATGCGCTAACGAGTCACGAAACTAGTCAAGTAGCTCCTGGACAGATCTGCACCTACCAGGTAGCGTGCGCTAGAAAGAAGAATTAGCGTGCACTAAGCAGTCGATAGCGTGCGCTAGCTACCAACCTTAGCGTGCGCTAACGAGATTCCAGTTCCAGTCCATTAGCTCCTGGACTTCCTCTGGACCGCCAGTTAGCATGCGCTACACACCCGGTAGTGTGCGCTAATAATGGCATAGTAGCGCGTGCTACACCGCAGCGGTAGCATGCGCTACACTGAAACGAGTCAAAACTCAAGAAATGGTATGGAATGTAAATCAAACACGTGTCAACTCATGACACACCCATACGTGGCACAACATTCCACAGACATGAACCACGCCAAACGGTAATCCGCAGAAAAACTCAACGAAATTGGAACGAAGATCTTGGGTATTACAATGCAGTCGTCTAATCAAAGGACTTTGTCTAAATACAAGCATAATGTACGTTAAGCATAGGTGCTTACATACGTTAAGACACATCAGTAATGTATGTTACGTTGAGTGTAACCTACGTTATGAAGAGAATCAGACAGGGTCCAAAGTGTCGGCAACTTTCGGCGCATATGTGGACAGGAGAAGTCATCTCCGAGTTAACGCACGTTATGAGTGGTATACTACGTACGTTAAATGGGTATATTACTGTATGAAGTCAACTCTGTGTTACGTACGCTATGGTACAGGTGTTACGCACGTAATACAAGGTACGAAATGAGGCAGTAACTTCTGGGTTATCATTACGTACGCTATCAAGGTCGGATAACGTACGTAAAGGGTGTTTTGTACGTTACGAGTTTCATGTAACGTACGTAATGCCTGAAAGCTTATATATGTGATACTCCATCATTTTGCCATTTTGAGAAGTTCCACCTTGTTTCTTCGTCCTTCAACCCTCCGAGGCCAATTTTGGGATCTTCTAACTCGGTTATGAGCTTGGGGAGCATAGATTGGAATTGTTCTTAGAGTTGATAGTGATCACTAGGAGTTCGATTGTTCTTGATTGTAGTTCTTCAATATCAGGTAATATTCGTATTCCTCTGATTATAGTTCGAGTTTGGAATGATGTTTGCATGTTAGGAAGCATGTTGATCAACCTTATTGTTATTATGATGTTATACATGAATAAATGGAATTGTGACAAGAGATTGAAGATATCGATTAAGGTTATTCATGTTGTAGGAGTTGCGATTCGTTCAAATATGCTCGTAAGATGGATTATCGGGTCTTGTTGTTGATATATTGGTATTGATACGATTACAGTGGTTTTGGACCGTGATGAAAATATATGTTGATGTGATTAACTTTTCCATTTTGGATTTTTGATTTTATTGTCGTTGTTTACTTCGTTTGATGACGATTATGGTATTATTGCTGTGATTCTTGGTGTTATGAATAATGCATGTCGAAGAATATGATGATATGTGTGTTTAATCGGGATATTGTGGAACCATTGGATTTGTTGATCGGTTATATTGATTGTTGGTATGATTATCGGATTATGGAGTCATATTGTGGTTATGGATTCATAATTGATTGATTTGGGTTGTTCGGATTTATGTATTATCGAGATATCGTTGAACTGTTGAGTTTGATTGGTTGGTTATGTCGGTTGTTGAGTTTTATCGAACTTGTTGTTAATTGATTACCTCGATAGGTTGTGATAATTGATAGTTGACTATAGTAATATGATGCGGTCAAGTTCGAGTATGTTCGAGGATTTGCTTTGGCCGAGGCCTAGGAGCTTGTGGACGAAGGCAAGGAATTGGTAACGGCTTCATCATCGCTGTGTTGGTATCGAGGCAAGTTATTACTTGCTCAGCTTATATATTCAATGAATGGTTTCAGTTTCATTATCTTTATAATGCATATAGCAACGATTATTATCGTGGACTCTGGAGATTTGTGTTTTACGTTGTTTTCTCATTTTGGGAATTAAATCATAAGGTATATGATTTACATTCATTATTGGTATACTTGGGTATCGAGGGTACATTATGAGCATATGAGTTATCTATGGTCCGTGATATTTTGAATCATCGAACATTGAGGATAATCGTCGGTGATGGATTTGACATCGAGATTGCTCTCGAAGGACTCCAAGCAAGTATCTTAATTTGATTTTGGTTTAATGTTGATTATTTTGATCATGCATATTGTCATTGATGTTATTGAACATGAGGTCGTCCAAGTTGATTTGTCATAATATCATTCATGTTATGGACTCATTGTTGGAACATTTTGTTCCATACAAATATTAATAATGTTTTGATGTTTTAAGTTGATACACAAAACAAAACAACATAAAGACGAAGCCAAGCATCGAAGAAAACGAAGTGCTAAAAGCTGGAAAAACACAAAGTTAACGTACATAATATTACAGAGATAGGATACGTAACCAGTGCAGATTAACGTACGTAAGAAATATGAGTTAACGTACGTAATGTGTTCAAACGAGAAGAATGTTGGGAAGAGTCAAAGTCAGAAAAGCAGCAATGGATATATGACGTCAGCAATGACGTATATGTTAACGTACATAATGAAGGACTGGCTAACGTATGTAAGGAAAGAAACGAATGTCACTGGACTAAAACTGGTACGTGCTAACGTATGTAATATATGACTGTTAACGTACGTAATGCTGTTAGCATACGTAATAGAAGGCAGATAGCGTACGTAAACAAGTATGAAGGTGCAACGGCTAGTTTGATGATGGAGCCTATAAATACCATTCTATGGTATTGTTTCAGGTACAACAACTTCAAGCATACGAGATAATCATCTCATATTCATATTGATATTATTGTTGTTATAATATTGAGCTTACATCAAGTGATTGAGTGTTATACACAAAATCATACACGAGTGGTAAAAGAAAATATACGATTGGATTAGGTATTATTAGGATCAAGGATCCGGCATTATTAGAATCACAATTGCTATCTTCGTGATGTTTATCTAGTACCAATAGAAAGCTAGAGAGGTTGATTCCTTGTGCTACGAAAAGGAAAACGGTTTAACTTGGACCGACGCAAAGACAAGTACAAGTGGTTTATCATGGACCAATAGAAGACGTGATTGTAACAGTTATCCATCGACCGATAGAAGAGAGGTGTAGAGGTTTTTATCTTGAACCTGTTGAAAAAGATACCGAGAGAGGACGTAGGCTCGTTTATAGCCGAACCTCTATAAATCCGTGCGTCATTTAATTTTCGCACCTTACCTACGCTTCCACACAAACGGCGCAAATATCCGATCTTGTACCCAACAATTGGTATCGGAGCAGTACTCCAATACACGGCTTAACATCCGAGGATTCGATCCAAATGGCGTTCCAATTTTCTCCAGTCGAAGGCCTCGCTCTAAATCGACCACCATTTTTTGATGGTCGAACTTCATGACATGGAAGAAAAATATGTCAATATTCATCCGAGCATATGACATCGAGCTTTGGAAGGTGATATGCCTTGGTCCGAAAATTCCTCTCAAATCCGACGGTACGCTTAATTCTTTCGAAGAATATGATGATGCAGATTAGAAAAACGACCATCTAAATTGTAAGGCCACTCAATTTCTATTTTGTGCCTTAAATCCGGAAGAGGTCAATCGTATCTCATCGTGTGAAAGTGCTAAAGAAATATGGAAAATTCTTGAAATCACACATGAAGGGACAACTCAAGTCAAGGAGACGAAGATTAATATGCTTCTTCGTGACTACGAGTTATTCATGATGAAAGGTGATGAGTCCATCACCAACATGCTCGACCGATTTTTGGTTATCACTAATGGACTAGCTTCATTCGGTAAAATATTATCTAGTAGTGAAAAAGTCAAGAAAATTTTATGATCACTACCTAGCGAATGGGACGGCACCGTGACCGCAATTATGGAATCCAAAGATCTCAATACGCTCAATTTTAGCGCCCTCGTTGGTTCGCTAATTAATTATGAGATCGTGTTAAAATCACAAAGTGTCAACCCAAAGCCGAAGGAATGATCATTAGCCATGAAGGCTAAGATGTCGAGAAAGAAAGAAGAAATCCCGATGGAGGAAAGCGAGGAAGAAATGGCATATTATGACAAAAACATTAATAAGTTCCAAACTTTATTAAACCGGAGGAAAAAGGACATCTCGAGCGAATCTAAGAAGTTCGACAATTCTTGTCGACTATGTGGAAAACCAGGCCACTTCACTAAGCATTGTCGAGCTAAACTCAAGAAGGAGGTTCTCGTGGCAACTTGGAGCGATGAAGACGAAGACGACGAATTTATCAATCAAAATAATCTCGCTCTCATGGCACGGAGTTCGTTCGACGACAGTGACGTCGAAAGCCAAGTAAGTACATCCTCTCACGACGAGTTATTTGATGCATTTGAGTTATTGCTTACGGATTTCCAAAATGCTTTATCCGAGATCAAATCCCTTAAATCTAAAATTAAATCTTTGGAAATTGAAAATTCCAAAATTATCGAGAATGGAAAATTTGTTAAAATTGATCATTCGAAATGCATTGAAAATGAGAATATCTTGAAGGATGATCTTGCTAAAATTCAAACCGAGCTTAAATCTTTGACAAAGAAATTCTCGTCTAGAAACGAGAAATTTGAACAAATGCTTGGTATTCAGAAATTCACTTTAAATAAAGAGGGGTTAGGATTTAAACCACGTTCTAAAAACGAATCCTTAAATTTCAATATACCCCGATATGAAAAATGTTTAAAACTTGGACATCATACGTCAAACTGTAAAAGCCCACGACGAACGATTAAAGTTAAGAAAATTTGGGTTCCTAAAGGAACAATTATTTCAAATATCGTTTATGTTTCCAAACAAAAACCAACTATAGATTGGATCCCAAAAAATTAATTTTTATCAAAATATATTTTACTCAGGGGGAGTATAGTTCTAAATTGGAGATAATATTTTCAAGGGGAGTTTTTAACCATGCATTTATTTATCATAAATTGGTATAGTGCATATCTTATATTTTGGTATCATTAAATTCAATTTCTATTTTTTTTTACTTTTTGATGAAAACAAAAAGGGGGAGAAGGAGAGAAAGGAGTAAAATGGGATTAACCCTGAAAGGGGGAGAAAAATCAAAGAAAAGTCGAAAAGATGAAGTTGAAAAGAAAAATGAGGAGACGTCGAAAAGACGATGAAAATTTGAAATTTGAAAAGAAAAGGAGAAGGAGAAAGAAGGAGTCAAAAAAGAAATGGGAGAAGAAACTAACGAAACGGACAAAGTCGAAAACTTTGGTCTGTACACATATACATATATTTGTATTTGTTTGCCGGTAAATCCCATTGACGAAATGTTGTTTCGTAATCATCAAAAAGGGAGAGATTGTTGGAACATTTTGTTCCATACTAATATTAATAATGTTTTGATGATTTAAGTTGATACACAAAACAAAACAACATAAAGACGAAGCCAAGCATCGAAGAAAATGAAGTGCTAAAAGCTGGAAAAACACAAAGTTAACGTACATAATATTACAGAGATAGGATACGTAACCAGTGCAGATTAACGTACGTAAGAAATATGAGTTAACGTACGTAATGTGTTCAAATGAGAAGAACGTTTGGGAAGAGTCAAAGTCAGAAAAGCAGCAACGGATATATGACATCAGCAATGACGTATATGTTAACGTACGTAATGAAGGACCGGCTAACGTAC
This sequence comes from Orobanche coerulescens, assembly GCA_033398695.1. NCBI lineage: Eukaryota > Viridiplantae > Streptophyta > Magnoliopsida > Lamiales > Orobanchaceae > Orobanche > Orobanche coerulescens. The sequence goes on from CM065814.1 coordinate 48,098,132, forward strand.
GTAAGGAAAGAAATGAATGTCACTGGATTAAAACTGGTACGTGCTAACGTATGTAATATATGACTGTTAACGTACGTAACGCTGTTAGCGTACGTAATAGAAAGCAGATAGCGTATGTAAACAAGTATGAAGGTGCAACGGCTAGTTTGATGATAGAGCCTTTATATACCATTCTATGGTGTTGTTTCAAGTACAACAACTTCAAGCATACGAGATAATCATCTGATATTCATATTGATATTATTATTGTTGTAATATTGAGCTTACATTGAGTGATTGAGTGTTATACACAAAATCATACACGAGTGGTAAAAGAAAAGATACGATTGGATTCGGTGTTATTAGGTTCAAGGATCCGGAATTATTAGAATCACAATCGCTATCTTCGTGAGGTTTATCTTGTACCGATAGAAAGCTAGAGAGGTTGATTCCTTGTCCTACGAAAAGGGAAATGGTTTAACTTGGACCGACGCAAAGACAAGTACGAGTGGTTTATCACTGACCAATAGAAGACGTGATTGTAACGGTTATCCCTCGACCGATAGAAGAGAGGTGCAGAGGTTTTTATCATGAACCTATTGAAAAAGATACCGAGAGAGGACGTTGGCTCGTTTATAGCCGAACCTCTATAAATCTGTGGGTCATTTAATTTCCGCACCTTACTTACACTTCCGCACAAATGACGCAAATATCCGATCTTGTACCCAACACTCATATATTGTTCATATTGATGAACATATTGGTTTGCATATGTGTATGCATAGTTGTATTGTATATGTTGTTTTGATCCGATGGAATCATGTGATCTATGCTGAGGGCGCTTGATCAGTTGTCCACCTCGTGTTGGTCTGACGGGATTATCTTGGGATCTATGCTGAGGGCGCTGGATGATTGGACAAGTTTTCCAACTCGTGTTGGTCCGACGATATCATCTTGGGATCTATGCTGAGGGCGCTGGATCATTGGATTAACCATGTGTTGTTGTTATGCATATATATATTGTTGGTTATCCACCTCGTGTTGATCTAACAGGATCATCTTGGGATCTATGCTGTGTGCGGTGGATCATCGAATTCCCATTGAGTATACATTGTTGTTATTGTTGTGAGCATATTGACGTTGTCATATGAGTATGCATTTGTAGGTCTTGTGTTAGAACCATGTCCGTATGTGTATTGATATGATCTCGGATTAGACTGACATGATTTTTCGTGGCAGTGCGTATCTTGAGGTATGTTCCATATTTCCTTCTTGGTATTTGTCTTTTGATGGACAATTGGTTTTTGTGTTGAGATTTGAGGATGTTATCTAATGGACTGGATTGGTCAAAGTTGGTATATTTCGTATCAGTGAGTTATGATGATGTTTTGAGGATCTTGGATATTGTCTGAGATACAGTACAAATATTTGTGAGAAATACGAGATGTGGAATATGCTGAGGTTGTTTTGATGAGGATTATTATGAATTGTAAAGTTATGACGCTAAGATTACATTAGTAGTATTCTTACTTAGTATTGTCATTGGTATGCAATTATTGATGTGATGTGATCGTTATCATTGTTGAGTATTATAGCTGACCCCGTCATGGGCTTTGTTTTTAGTTTCTTGGGATATTGAGCTTGTAGTGGTTGTGAAGATATGAGCTTCCCGGACGATACTGGCTATGGCATGTGTTTGGGAATCGAGTACTTTGATTAGTTGTTATATTCTACTGCTAGAGTATTTTTAACTGTTTGTCTTTCCCGTTGCGTGATTATTTTTAAATGGCCTTTTGGTATGTGGCAACTTAAGTTACTTTGGAAAATTGTTTTCTAAACTATTTTGTCGGTACTTTCAAGTGATGGCTTAAAGTACACTTTTGAAACTGTTGAACTTTGGCGTTTTAGCCTTGTACTTTCAAATGAGATTTTTCGACGGTATTGATAAATGGACTTTTCTTAAAGCCTTTGCATACTTGAAATGTTTGTAAAAATGTCTTTTAGACTTGTGGATTCCGTCTCGAGGCTCACGGAGTTGTAATATTCCCGGATGGCTCTGGTGGGTGTTACAGAATATGGTATCGGAGCTTAGGGTGTGAAAACCTAGGCTGTCGGGTCGAGTTGAGTCATGTTTTTGTCATGTCATTCGAGTTGTCGGTTGACAAGTGTTAGAGTTTTGGGCTTTTAATGATCACCCGTGCTTGTGTGTTATGTGATTTTCCGGTGTTGTACTGTGGTTGTTGTAAACTTTTCCAAATGGTATTAACGTGATTCTTTAGAAAGAGATGTGTTGTGTTCTCGAGTTGAACTGATTTTGCAAAATGTATGTTTTGAAAATATCTGTATCAAGTATTTTCTAGAGTTGAGACATGTGCCAGTATCACGGGGAATCGTCGGCTCCACGATCTGTAAATATTTGGAATTTTGGATTGTATTGAAATTATTTGTAGTTATAAGTTGATGTGTTCTGAGATTCGGAAGGATATCATGTGTTATAGTATGAAGTAGCAGAGTATAATTGTGGGGACAGAACCAGTGATCTTGAGGAACTATGATTATAGGAAACCAATATGTCGGGTAAACTTGGAAAATGGAATTACGTACTCGGGAGAGATATTGTGGGTTGTTGAGGGGAACATGTTGTCATGCTAGTTCATTTTGAGATACATGAAACTATTTTTGAACATTTGAAAATGATACTTTTCAAGATGATATATTTTAAATAAATTATTTTGCTCGCTGTCATGAAAATGTATATTCTTAAATTTATTTTGAGAGACAGTATTGATGTCTTTAAAAACATGTTTCATCATGGCATAGTTGAGGTGTTGCAGAATGGAATAATGGTCGATAGAGCAAGTCAGATGTGGAAAATGTGATTTTAAGAAAGTCTCTATAATAAGATTTTGGATTCTATCGTGTGGTTTTCCGACCGGATGTCAGTGGGATTGGTGACGAGCCGAATTGGTATATAGGAGTGTGGATGTGGTTAATCATTTCCATAATTCATTTTATTTAATCGAGTGTATTTAAAAAGAATTGTCATCGATAACTTGACACAAGCGAGCCGGTTTAACTTTTTGAAAATTGATTTCGTGGTCTTACGAAAATATATATTTTGAGTTTTTGAAATACTAGAAAGAACTTTCGAAAATTGGTTTTTACTGACAAGATTATATGATTTCAAGATGTTTTGAAAATGTGATTAGTATACGTACAAACGTATTGCATAATGCATATCCTGTTGGAGTTCTGAATAAGACTAAAACTGGATAACACATCGATGGTACGATGAAAAGAGATTCGAACTTCAGTATGGTTATCCAGGGATGACCGGTTGGTTGATCAGATAAAAGAAATATGTCGCGTGTTGTAGATTCAGTATAGGATATGATTTTGGAACTTCGGGTTTTGTGAAACCGGTTCATATGTGCTATGTGGCTCTATTGGTATGCTAGTAGCGTGATTTTGCTATAGTGATTTTTGACTTTTGAGCCAATTGATTCTTTTTCTTCGCATGTGGTCACTAGTAGAAAAAACATCAAAGACTTCGGTACGTCTCACTTCGGTAATGTATATTAGTGAAGTAAAAACAAACAACAACTTCGCTTTTCAATTTAGGGAAGTAAACTACACACATAGACTTCAGTAAATGGTATCAAATAGAAAGGCATGAGATAGTTAGAAATTTTAAGTTCCAAAGACTTCGCTAATTGTATAATTACTGAAGTAAAAAGTGTGAATTTTTTTTTTTTTTTGATGCAATATTTTTACAACAGTGAAGTATATTATTAGGCTGAACACATGTCGCAAGACTCGCAACTATTCAGACTCCCAAAATTTTTCACCGTCCAAAAAACCCTCCTCCTTCGCCCGCTCATTTCCTCCAATATTTCCTCCAAAAAATTTTTCCCGCTCCAGTAAAAAAACCCGCCCGCGATTAACCTACTTGTGGAGACCGATTATTAGGGTTCTTTCATCGGCCCTTCAAGGTTTTTCAGTTTCATTGAATTTTTTGGGGATATTTTCAATCTATCTTTTATTATAGTTTTTACTCACACATTTTCTTTTGTTCTTCTCATAATCGAATGTCTGCTGGCGAAATTACTCATAATCGGACGACTGGTGGTGACATTGTACGAATTGGCTTAGGTAAGGTCTTTCTTTGGGTTTTTATCCTTCGCAGTATATGTGTGGTGGGGTTTCTGTATGTGTTTGTTGCTGTATGTATGTGAATATTGTGTTTCTGAGTTTCTCAGGTCTTTCTTTAGCGTTTTCTTTGCATTCTCGAAAAGTTTTTTTCTATGGATTGATTTTGGGTTTTGTGGAATATATGTGTATTGTTTGAGTGTATTGTTTGGGCGGTTTTCGTTGGGGGTTCAAGGTATATGTTGTTTCCGCATATATGTTAATTAGGGGCCATGTTTGGGTTATGTTAATTGTGTTTTTGTATAGTGTGTTTGAGTGATGTTAGTCTTAATCGGGGTCTGCGTGAGTGATGTTAATTTGTGATCATGTTTCTGTATATTGTGTTTGTTGATAGTGTTGGTGGTGATTCTGTTTGAGTTTGTTTAGTGTGTATGTAAGGGAGTATTGTGCAAGATTTGATGCAAGTTTTAGTGTGTTTGTTAATTAGCAAGATTGTTGGCAAGATTTGATGCATGAGTTGTAGAGTGCTTGATTGATGTGATAAAATTTTATATTTGGTTGTCAATGCATGAGCTGAAGAGTATTGCCTGATCAGATTGAAGAGAATGTATCATTGATTATCATAAATGTGTCCCTTGGAGCTAAGTGGATTATTTACTCATATTAATTTTGGTTCGATCTAACTGGTTTCAAAATTTATTTATGTAGATTTTCTTCCTTGCTGAAAGAAAGATCGCTGACTACTTTGCAGAAGACAAGATCAGTGGTAAGAGCACATAATTTGCCGAGCTGCTGTTAGAATTCAGTAGTTAGTAATGGATAGATCTTGGATTAAATCAGATAGGAGGAGTGCAGTATATGGGGAAGGTGTCGAAAAGTTCATTAGAGATTGTTTAGAGAATTCAGAAATTGATCAGAACTTCATTCCTTGTCCATGTTGCAAGTGCAACAATATGAAAAAAGGGTCGGTGAAGATGTTGCGAGAGCATCTTTATTTCAACGGTTTTAGTCCAATTTACACCAATTGGATTTGGCATGGGGATCAGAGCCTGAATGATGGTGAGAGTGTCAACCAAGATCCACCTGAACATGGTGACATGAATGAAGAACTGGGTGATATGTGTGAGGCAGCCTTTGAGAAGTTCTCAGAAGATCCTGAAGAGTTTGTCAAATTTGTCGAGGAAGCAGAAAAACCCTTGTATAAAGGTTGTCGACAGTATACAAAGTTGAGTGCGCTTGTAAAACTCTACAATACAAAAGCAAGACATGGGATGACAGATGCACTTTTTCGATCTACTAGCCGATTTCGGGATATGTTACCAGAGAACCACAACCTACCATCCTCAATGTACGAAGCTAAGAAGACTTTGAGTTGTTTGGGGTTGAAGCACGAGAAAATACACGCGTGCTCCAACGATTGTATCCTATATAGAAAACAATATGCAGATCATACCCACGCCCAAAATGTGATGTGTCCAGTGGAAACTAACTAAGAACAAGAAGGAGAAGATCGGCGTCCCGGCCAAGGTTGTTTGGTATTTTCCTCCCATTCCAAGATTCAAAAGAATGTTCAAATCTTTGGAGACTTCAAAGAACCTAACACAGCATGCCGATACTCCAAAAGTTCTTTGGTCAATTACGACATCCATGCGATTCTCCCGCATGGAAGTTGATTGACCATAAGTGGAAGGATTTTGAGGAAGAGTCAAGAAATCTTCGTGCGCTGCCATCGATGGAATTAATCCTCATAGTACTATGAGCAGTAGACACGATTGTTGGCCTGTAATGTTAGTCACGTATAACTTGCCTCCAGAGATGTGCATGAAGAGGAAATTCATCATGTTAACAATGCTTATATCTGGTCCAAAGCAAATGGAAATGATATAGATGTCTACCTTGAGTTGTTAGTTGAGGACTTGCAGTTGTTGTGGGAGGGAGTTGATGGTGTGTATGATGCATATAGAGACCAACTTTTCACATTGAGAGCAGTTCTACTATGGACAATTAACGACTTCCCTGCATACGGAAATCTTAGTGGATGTGCTACACATGGATACTTCGCGTGTCCAATATGTGGAGTAAATACACATGCAAAGCACTTGACCAAGGGGAAGAAAATGTCGTTTGCTGGCCATAGACAGTTTCTTAAAGAGTCTCATCCATATCGAATACTGACGAAGGAGTTTAATGACATGGAAGAACTTGGAGAAGCACCCAAACCATTATCTGGAATAAAAATGTTCGAGAAACTGTCGCACATCAAGTTTCAGTTTGGTAAGAAGGTCAATGTGGGAGCTAAAAGAAAGAAAAAAAGAAGTGAGCAGATAGAGGAAGACGACGAGCAGACTGTAGAAGATGCTAAGTTCAAAAAATGCTGGAAGAAGAAGTCTTTCTTTTTCAATCTTCCTTATTGGAAGCACTTGCACGTGAGGCACTGTTTGGATGTTATGCATATTGAGAAGAACGTCTTGGAGTCCTTGATGAATACTCTGATGAATATCAAAGGCAAGACTAAAGATAATGTAGAGGCAAGGCTAGATTTTGTGGAGATGGGGATCAGGCCAGAACTAGCACCCGAAGTTGGGGAGAAGAGAACATTTCTTCCTCTTAGCGCATGCTCGTTCATGAAAAAAGAAAAGCTGCAATTCTGCACATCATTGATGGATATAAAAGTGCCGGAGGGCTTCTATTCAAACATGAAAAGTATTGTTTGCCTCGATGAGTTGAAGCTGTCGGGCCTAAAATCACATGATTGTCATGTGCTAATGCAACATTTCCTGCCTATACTTATACGTGATGCTCTGCCAAAGCATGTGAGATATCTTTGTTATGAGATTTTGCTTCTTCTTCAAAGATCTTTGTTCGAAAGTCGTCGACGTACTCATGCTAGATAAGCTGCAATCTGACTTGATTGAGACCCTTTGCCTGTTGGAGCAATACTTTCCACTCTCTTTCTTCGATATCATGGTTCACCTTACAGTCCACCTTGTTCGAGAAGTCCGGTTATGTGGACCAGTTCACTTTAGGTGGATGTATCCATTTGAAAGGTGCATGAAGGTGTATAAAGGATATGTGGCAAGTCGAAAACACCCCGAAGGCTGCATTGTTTAACGATATGCTGCAGAAGAGGCTGTTGAGTTTTGTTCGGAATACATGAAAGATCTCGATCCTGTTGGGATACCTATTTCAGTTAGAGACCTCAATACCACAACTCCCGGTTTCCTAGACGGACGGGCTGCTAAACTGGTGGAAGAAGTTGACTTGCATAGGGCACACAAAATTGTGTTAGAAAACTGTGAAGAAGTGTCTCCCTTCATCATGTAAGCCTAATTCAATTTTCAAAAATTACACATTCATTGTTTATAATTTTCTATACATACTATATATGGTGTTGCTTTGAACTAATAATGTGATGTATATACACTTCTACAAAGGAGCATAAGGCCCATTTGAAAGTGCTGAATCCAAAGAAAGCGAAAGATGACAAGTGGATACAAGATATTCACAACAAGCAGTTCACTGGGTGGTTCAAAAGGAAGGTGGCTGAGGAAATAAATAGTTGCAATGGGGGGACGACGTCAACATTAACATGGTTGGCACATGGGCCATGTGCGCGAGTCATTAAGTACAGTAGCTATGTCATAAACGGTAGTTTGTACCAAACAAAGGCCCGAGATGATGAAAGAGTTTGTCAAAACAGTGGGGTGTCTCAAGTGGCGAACACGATGCTTGCTAGCAGTGCAAAAGATAAGAACCCCTTGTTTGCAGATGTCTGCTACTATGGAGAAATCGAGGAGATATGGGAGTTAAACTATCATCAGTTTCAAGTTCCTGTTTTAAAGTGCGCATGGGTTCCAAATGATAAGGGAATAATCACGAACGACGAATGTGGATTCACCTTAGTCAATTTGAACAAACGGGGTCATAGAAAAGAAGAGTTTATGCTAGCAAGTCAAGTTAGTCAGGTTTTTTACATTGATGACCCATTAAGAAAAGGATGGTCAGTGGTTCTACCAATTCATAAGAATAATAGTGAGGGGGAGAATGAGGAAGTGACTACCATTCCACTTTCTCGTCCTTTAGATGACTTGGCAACTCATTGTATTCCTACTCATCAACGATATGTTAGGCCGGGTAGTAAGGATGGTAGTAAGGGTGAGGGTGTTTGGGTGGTGAAAAAGAAAAAATGATGTAACAGTTTGTTATGTATTGCTTAAAGTGATGAACATCAATTTATGTTATTGTCTTTTTCTTGTACATATTATGATTGTTATGTGTTCCTGTTACGTTATAATGTTTTATGTGCTTTTTCAGCTTTATTATTTATTTTTATCTGAATTATGAAAAACTTATATGATGTATTTTATGGGTTATTGCAGGAAAAAAGCAGATGTCTCCTAAGAAAACGAAGAAAAGGAGTGTTCAGCAAAGCAAGAAGATGGTTAATGCTTCTGAGAAGCGGGCACCTGAACAAGGAGGCTAAACATCCTGTAGCTACAGATGAAGAAGTACCTGTTCACGAGCAAAAAAGAACCAAACGGGGTCCATCATATATGTGGAAGTTGGTTAAGCTGAGGGTAAGAGGGAATAAGGTTAAGGTCCGTTACGGTAGCCTTGGGCGGGCTTTGTATGAGGATAATAAGGCCTTGCAGTCATACATTGGACATGTTGCAAGATCCATGGTTCCATACAACATAGACAACTGGAGGTTCGTTCCAAAGGATATCAAAGATAAGATCTGGGAAGAGATACTGGTAAGACTAAATGTTGCAATGTTATATATGTGTTTTATATGATATCAGATATTTGTTGATGGTTTGTTCTAATATTAACAATTTTTTGATAATTGGCAGAATGTATTTGAATTAGCGCCACAAACTAAGAAGACGGTGCTGGCTTCCGCGAACCAGAAATGGCGTGACTGGAAGACTAAAATGACTAAGAAGTTTGTGTGGCCATTTTCGCAAAAATCCTGTTCTGGTGCGATCTTCTCCACCCACTGAATATCACATCTCAGCTGAAGTTTGGAAAGAGTTTGTGGATAAGAGAATGGACCCTTCGTGGAAGGTATTAAAAGTTGACATTTTTCCATTTAAATCTCTCAAATATGTACTTATTTGGGAATCATCCAGATTACACACAAGGAGCAGAAGGATCGGACTAAACAGATCAAATATCGTCACAAGGCATCTCGAAAGGGTTATTGCGGTCTGGAAGCTGAGCTAGTAAGAAAATTATTTAATCACCGTATTTAGATTTTTATAAAGCTGTTGTCGTGTGACCCTTCCCTGACTTGCCCTTTTTGTATTCGAGATATTTATAAACCTTTGGGTGACGTAATAGTTTTTATCGTTGAAAACAGAGAAAGAAGGGATTACTTGGTGAGGATGACGAAATCGATAGATCGCCGCTTTGGATCTTAGCCCGCCAAAATGACAAAGGTCATATAGCGGATGAGGAGACAGCGCGATGGTAGCAGACATTGTGAGTATTTTTAACTAATTAGGCTCTTTAATTTAAATTCAAATACTTTTGCTCTATTTGTCTTATCTTATTATCTAAACACTTTCTTTTACATGTATGGCGTGTGGATTGTTCTAGGAGGAAGTCTTGAAGAAACAAGCTAAGGGAGATTTTATTCCACAAGGATCTCATGATGCTTTAACTGAAGCGTTGGGAACAAACGAGAAATATGGAAGAGTAAGAGGCATAGGAGGGTTCGTCAAACCACAAGTTTATTTCGGAACTGCACGAAAGACGAGAGAACCAATTTCAAAGGCCTTGGTTGAGAACCTAAAAGAAAAGACTGAAGAAGTGTCTAGTTTGAGGGCTGAAGTGGACAGATTGAAAGCTGAACTTGCTGCAGAAAAGGAAGCAAAAAGCCCGAATACTTCATCAAAGAGATCGTCAAACATGGCCAATCCAGTGCTGGACACAAACCAAGTGGGACTGGATGACTGTGATGCTCCAAAGCCAATGGTTATTCGCCGTTATACCCTTTAGGATGACGATATATTTTGTTAATTTGGTAAAATGGCCTAAAAATTGATCTTAAACAGAATTTTAAGAAGGCAAAAAGCAACTTGATGGAAGACTTTCTTCGTGAAGGAGTTTCTGGATTGCTGAAGGTTATTTATTTAAAATATTACACCACTGCATTCCTGTATGTATGTAGGCACTTGTATACATTCTTTCTTCCTCTTGCTGTTTTAATTGCATGCATTCTTGACAGAGGAAACAAATTATTGAAGCTGCTGAGATATCTGTGGGGAAAGATGGAGTGGTTGGCGGTCCAAAGGCGAAGGTTACTTATAATTTTAATTACTTAAAGACTTTCAATATTTCATTCACTTTATAGCATCTACCTGATTTTAATCAACATATTTTTGTCAATATAAGGGTAGGAAGTCCAAGGTCCTCCCGGACAAAAAGATGTTGAAGAAGCGACTCCAGATCCTAAGGTCATTTGACTTTCTTATAAATATTAAGTCGATATATTATTTCCTCATATGTACATCAAAGCTAATTCTTACCTTATTGTTCTTTCAAGGGGAAAAAGAACAAGTGAAAGTAAGACAACCTATTAGCAAATTAGATGAGGTCGATCCACGTAAAATAGAGGTTTTCAACTCTAGAGTTTTCATTATCCATGCCATTTTTATTATATGATCCTATGTTTAATTCTCATCGTATGATACTGTTTAGGGAGATCTTGCACTCGCCAAAGGACAAGTTGACCATATTATTGCATATGGGACAAGAGTGTCGGTTGGAGGGCCGCATGTGTTGATCCATACTGTACCAATTGGCAAAGACAATGGAAAGTGTCTATTGACGGTGTCGTCGAGGATGGGTATGATGAGGATCTCCTGTTCCCATTAAAAATGGTCCACTAACTATTGCGGATGCCCTTGGCGCTATCGTTGCTTGGCCAAAAGACATGGTAATTCTAGCCAGTTCAGAGGTAATTCTCTCATATAATGGGTATATAGATGTTTTGTATATTAAGAATAGATAGTTAGAACATTATGGCTTACATTAATTAAATATTGTGCAGAGAAGGTTGATTCTCCCGTAAAGAAGAAGCTGCTCATGCACTCATCGATCTAACTAATGCTCATGAAGATCCACTTGAGTTGAATCAGGTTGGGAAGAAAATCAATTCGGGAAAGAAGGATGATGATGTTGTTCGATCGAAGTTGAAGGAAATAGAGAGATCATTACCCATGGCTTGCAAGTTTGTATATTCTCACGCTGATAGATTCATGACCAATGATACTTCCTTGCGCGTTGTACTTGATGAGGTAATGTTTGGAGGGAAAAAATAGTCCTTTGTCGAGAAATCAAATCTTTGACTTCATGGAAATGAAAGCAATTGGTGGTATGCATATATTGGCTTATATGGGGTAAGATCTGTATAACATAATACAATTGCATCTTATGTTTTTTCCTCTCTTATTATGTATCTCTGGTAGACCTATGGCCTTGATACAATTGTAATCGTATGGCCTAATGCAGTAAGCTCTTCAATAACTTGAATGCGAAAAATCATCCGTATTCTTTTTGCTTCGTAGATCCTGGGTGCGTGGATCATGCTTTAGAGAAGAGTGTGCAGGAAAAACACATCATTGCTCGCTTGATGGCATCACCGAGGGACTGCATTTGCCTTATCCCATATAACAATGGGTAAATAATGCTATTTCTATTATGATAATGCATATCATATTATCATGTGACATTATTAATGCTTCTTTACCAATTACGCAGTAACCATTGGATCCTGACTGTGGTCAATGATGACAAGAACATGGTCTACCTGATTGATCCCCTTGGCAATAGAACTCGATTAGATGGTTGGAAGAATACAGATCGGTATATATATATATATATATATATATATATATATATATATATATATATATATATATATATAAGTAGCTAGCGGATATATGCTGATTCTTTTCTTGAAGATTCATTAATGTTCCAAAGGCATAATTCTTCTATTTTTAAATGTAGCGCTGTGAAAACCATCAATGCATCCAGATGATATAATAAGGCTCCGGGTTATAAGCAAATCACTGTAAGTGTATGGAGATATCATTTTGCGAACTATATATATATTCATACAAAACCTAAGGGTCTAATTGTAATATTTACGGATATTTGTTGTAATTACCCTAAACCTCGGGGTACTTTTTATTATTTTTAATCTTTTCCGAAAAGCGACCATATAAGGAAACCCTACTTCGACCTTATTCCGTCAATGGAAATTTTAAATTTGGCATCCGATTCATGGCTTTTAAATTTTATAAGGAACCCCGTGCTTCATTGTATATATAAATTTGGCATCCGATTCATGGCTTTTAAATTTTATAAGGAACCCCGTGCTTCATTGTATATATAAATTTGACATCCGATTCATGGCTTTTAAATTTTATAGGCAATCAAACAAGAACTATCCTCCCTTCATCATGGATTTTGTGTCCTCCGCTACATCAAAGAGATCGTTGAAAGCGAAGATCCATGACTTGAGAAGATGGTAATTTTCATTGTCATCCTTTTCTATTATATGATTTCCAGAAGATGGTAATTTCCAAATCTAGTATGTTTTGGTCTTGAATTTTTTGATGTTGATGCATCTTTTATGAATGTACTTTATCTATTTTTTTTGTTTCAATGTGATTTGATCAGTATCCTGGTTCAGTCAAAGACCAATACTACACTCAGGAGCAGTATGATGAAGTTAGGAACGAGTGGAGCGAGTTTGTCTACACGTTTGTTGATGGTGCTTAGGCTCGCTTCATTGTCAGGAAGTTCTTTGTCTAGTTTCAGTTCAGTACTATATATGTATGGTCTGGTACTCTGGTGATGATGGTGAATGTCTGTTGGTATAGTTAGATCAGAACATGTCGTTTCATCGGGTAAATATGGTGAATGTTTGGTTGATGTATGCAATCTATTATCTAGACCTATGCATGTGTCTCGTAGACATTATGGAAGTTTATTTGATGTTGGCATATTATAGTTATGCCCAATGCAAACTTGTGAATCACGCGAATCTGAATATTTGGCATTTTTGTACGACAATCCGCCGTTTATAGATGAAAGTGTGGTTTATTACTATTATCAATGCTTATAATCTTGTGTTATTGAATTGGGATCTTGTGATTTGAGTTTGTTGGATTTTTAATGAGGTTGATTGATGTATTTGAGGTTGTGTTGTTGAGATCTTGTGAATTGAGGTTTTTTATTGGATGGATCATTTTTTTGTACAACAGGATTCTATATTTACAAATTGAAAAGAAATATGCAATGTGGTTATTTACTTCGGATAAAAAACGAAGTCAGAGATATATAATTAGCAACACAAAATAGAATAAGCGAAGTAAAAAGGAGTGTAATGCTTCGGCTAAATAAATAAAAGTGAAGTCAATGTGGTATCTTTAACTTCGTTATCTATAAATAAGCGAAGTCGATAACATAATTTCACTTCATCTGTATATATTTTGCCGAAGTGAATAGGAAATATACACTTCAACGATTATAAAATAAGTGAAGTGGAAGGACATTTTTTACTTCGCAAACCCCCATATTCGGGTTCTAAAAACCGATATAGACTTCGGTTATTACGATATTAGACTTCGCAAAATCAGCGAAGTATAAAGTATACCTTTAACTACACGAACATAGACTTCGGTAATTATAACATTTTTACTTCGGATATTATCCGAAGTCTTTGACGTTTATTCTTATAGTGGGTATTCTGAGTGATATCTTAGTCAGTGTACATTTAGGAACGGTAACCCCAGGATGGTTGTTTTGGATATTGATTGGTAGTTCCCACTCCATATATGATTGGGTATGCTCAACAGTTTGTGACTGGTTGTTCATACGCCCAAAGCGTATGTTCAACAGTCGCGTGTTTCTTTGAGGTCCACTGTATGTGATTTGTGTAACGTATTTACAATTTTATTCTTTCGTATATCCGTCTATATGGTTCTATGTTGATCGTGTTGGAGCTTACCATGTGAGGGTATTCTTGGTTATTGTTGATCCTTCGTTGGTAGTATTGGAGTTTATCATCTTGATGATATTCTCGGTTGTGTTTTGACATTTGGTTGGTCATATTGGAGTTTATCATGTTTATGATATTCTCGGTTGTGTTTTGACCATTGGTTGGTCGTATTGGAGTTTATCATGTCAATGGTATTATCGGTTAATTCATTGGTTGATCATTGTTATTGATTGTATAAGCGTTGAGACTTTGTGTCGACGATTCGGGATTTGTTGCCATTGTTTTGGGAAATTGTTTCATAGATGTATCGTGTATTATTGGTGTTTATCAGGATTGGGACTTGATTGTGCGATCAGGCAAACAGGCTTTGACACTGATGGATTATTCCGTAATTGAGTTATAATGATGTATTTTGTTGAAATGTGTGAAATTGTGATTGTAAGCATGTTGAGGCTTTGAAGGGGAGTCATTTGCTAGTATCACAGGAGATCATCGACTTCACGCATTTGTAAAAATAGTGTTTTGGTTATTCATTGATAATGATGATTGATCGGTGTCGTGATGATTTTAGATATCTTGGTTGAGTTGTTGATTACGATGGGATTGCAAGTTTCGAGGACGAAACTTATTTTAAGTGGTGTAGTATGTAATATCCTAAATTTCAACTATGGTTGTTAATGTTATTATATCTGAGTTATGTTGTATAATGTGGAATCTGTACAGTATGGATAAAATAATTGAAGGACTAAGACATTTGTATTGGTATAATCGTCGTACTTGGTCGATAATTGCATTTGAAGACATCGTATATCAGGTTGTTTTAATTATGATATCGGGTATATCATTGGGACGAGTATATATATTCAGTATGTCGGGTATACGTATTCGGTATGTTGAGACGACACAGGAGCAACTATTTTTGGCTAAGTTCAGAAGCTATTACGTACGTTAATGATACGAGATCAATTAATACGAATGAAGAAGATGAAGTAAGGATCGACGTAAGTGACCTTACAACACGCCATGCACAGACGACTACATATTTAGGCGAGAAAATGGACACAAGACGTGGAGTCTCGGTCTCGTCCGTGTCATATGACACGGCCCGTATCATGCTGTGCCTGAAGAACAAAACTTACTGCCTGCCAAACCCGACCGTGTCAGGCGACACGACTGTGTCTCACTCTTCCGGATAGTCAAAGCTCGCTGCCCGACCAACCCAATTGTGCCAGGCGACACGGTCGAGTCCTACTCGTCCAGAATTGCCGGAACGTCTGCCCAGGCAACCCGGCCATGTTCCAGGACACGGTCGAGCCCTGCTCGACCAAGATTCCTTCCGAACATGTAGCCGCGGCCATGCCAATCGACACGGCCCGCGTCCAGCCGGCAGTTTTCTTTTTTTATAGTCTTTTGTGTTTTGTTTGTCTTTTCTTTTCTTTTTTTACTCATTTTAGAGATTGTGTTTCCCCTAGATTATGATTTCGTGTTCCCCTTTGTATTTTATTTTGATTTGTTTTGATTATTCAAAGATTTTGTAATCTTTGAATTGTTTTCTTTAATTATGGCAGGGATACTTGGGTTTTCGTATAAGTAGGCTTTGATAATCATGTATGAAAATTGGAATGTTGAAATAAGAATATACTTTGTATTTCTATCCTTGGTGAATGAGTTTCATCAGCCCTTGATTATTATTCGACGCGTTTTCGAGTATTAATCCGATCGATTCTCAATAGGTCTTGAGAAGAAATCATCTTATCGAGTTATAGGTTTAATTCGATAAACCTTCTTTCTTGTTCGGTTGAATCACTTTGATCGACTTTATCACTACATCCGATATTACATCCATATTCATACGTTCGTTTTATCATATTCACAAAATAAGACTTCCGCTATGATATACTTCCGTACTTATACAATTTCCAACAGATACATATTCACTTTCCGAGCGAATTCGCATCAGTTAAGTTTAGGATCTTACATACATTAAGTTGGTAAGAGTAACGTACGTTATATCTCATGCATTACGTATGTTAAAGCATCAGGTGAGATGCAGTCGTCTAATCAAAGGACTTTGTCTAAATACAAGCATAACGTACATTAAGCATAGGTGCCTACATACGTTAAGACACAACAGTAACGTACGTTACGTTGAGTGTATAACCTACGTTATGAAGAGAATCAAACAGGGTATGAAGTGTCGGAAACTTTCGGCGCAGATGTGGACAGGAGAAGTCAACTCCGAGTTAACTTACATTATGAGTGGCACATTACGTGTGTTAAATAGGTATATTACCATAGCAAGTCAACTCTATGTTACGTACACTACGGCACACGTGTTCTAGAAATTCATATATTCACTATAGGAAGAAGAGAATATAGTTTCCTTCTTACACATGTAGTATACAATAATTAAGGGGTAATACCATAGGACCCTTAAATACAGTACGAAACATCACTTGATGTAAGAAATAAACCCTATACATACCAATTAAGGGGAACATTGTATTTTTATGGATATAATAAATATACTATAGGATCTCAATTAATCATTTTAATCATATCCAATTTCATATACTTAACTTTTCTAAACCGCTTTAAGACCATGGGCAAGGTCTGAATCTAAAACACTTGATTGTTTACTCTCGAAATGTCACTCGGACTTTACAGCCTTGAAATCCATGATTTCAATTTTTTAAACTGCAAATCGTGCAGAGTGGAGGCTGCAATATTGCAGAGATGGTACCCATAATTAATTTTTAAAATTGATGGAGACTAGGTATCGTTGATGTCCCGATCCATCCTGTACATTCATTTAAAACTATTCTCATCCATTAAATTTGACCTATCACTGTAACCTAGTATTTCAGCACCTATAAAAGCGCACTCTTATTGACCTAATGAGCCTTTACTGCATTCAGCAATAGTAAGAGCCTATAGCATACAGTGCAAACACTTAACTTTTATACAATTTTAACTTTTCTTCGAACTTCTTATCAATGGCGTCTTCTCAGACAACCTCATTTCAAACCCTAAAAAAGAGAGATTCTCTGGTCATCGATGGTAGAATCATTGGCAGATATGTCCTTCAAGAGCGGATCAAGTCTGAATCTGAGGACATGAAGTCCATGAGTCCTGTAATCACTAGGGTGAAACAACAAGGACTTTACAGGCTGGGAAACCTACACTTTGAAAACTATGATGAAGCCATAGTGTTATCTAATATTTATTTTAACATTGTGACTCCCAAGAAGGGATCATGTTTGACTGTTATTGTGAGCCATGTGCAGGAAAAAGAGGTTACGATTACTAAAGTGCTTTTGGAGCAACTATACAAATTGCCAAATGAATGTTCAATCTGGACTATTTGGAGAGCTTGGGGATGAACTCGTTGATTCTTACTGGAGGTTGTTCACCGATAACCCCCTTGCCGATAACCCCCACATATCTTGCCACAAGAATATTTTTGCCTTACCTTACTTTTATCGGCATGAATTTTGATACAGGATTCTTGAGAACAGAACCAGAGCCTTTGGGATGTGGACATGCAATAATGAGCGACCAGAGGTTAATTAGTGTCAAATCTTGTTTAAACGGAGCCGTGAGGAGAGTGAGAAGCATGAGACAACCAGAAAGTCATTTGGTTTGATTATCAATTTCATTCTTACTCAGTACGATGTTCAGCAGTCCCGCTATGCTAAAAAGATCCAAGTTGGCAAGTTTTTAGGATGAACTAGGCCAACACTATACAATAAGGAGACTCGAGTTGAAAGCAGACCAAAGCCAGACTCCATGCTGCAATTGAGAGATCCTTGAGATGTTAGTAGCCTATCTACAAAGTCTGAGGCTCGAGAGAAAAAAGAAAAAGGTCCCAAGTAAGAAAAGGACAGTTCATGATAGCAGCTTGCCTTCAGCTATCAAAGGGAGACTTCAAAGTTTGAAGCTATTCCTGCTACTAGGGGTGTCAAACGGTACGGTACCGGTTAACCGATACCGGGAATCGATTTATCGGCTACCGAATTAAGCTATTTTTTAGGTACAGGTACTGGATAATTTATCCAGTTCCCGGTCGGTACTTTCGTACCGAGAATCTAGGAATACCGGTTATGGTACCGATTTTTAAGAAAAAGTTCAAAATATTTTTTTTCTACTTTTGAGATACAATTTTATATTTTAAATTTTTAATTATTAAAATTAATAATAAAAAATAATATCAAATTTATAAAAAATATATAAAGTATTATATATTAACCGGTACTCGGTCCGGTACCGGTTAACCGGGTACCAGAATTACCAATAGAGGGTTGTACCGGTTACCGTACTAGTACCGGTTAAACCGGTATTCGGTACCCAGTTCCCGGTACGGTACCGGTTCGGTACCAGGAATCCCGGTTACCAAAATCTCGTTAGACATCCCTGCCTGCAACAACTCAGGTGGCTATAACGACCCTTGAGGTAATTCCTTCTGAACACATCACTACAGCTCCTCCGGCGACTAAATAGTCCCTTAGAATGTTCCATCAGAGGCCGTCCCTATAATGGCCAATCAACCTGAAGCTGTCTCGATGGAAGCCTGCTACAACTTTACCCACAACAGATCCCAAGCCATCCGCGGCAATGCCCTCTCGAATCCGATGGGAATTTGTCCCTCTCTTTAGGGATCAAGATGGGAATTTGTCCTTCTCTTTAGGGAGAGAGATATCTGCTGGGCCCCTCGATAAGTAGGACCGAAGGAAATGCATAGCCATGGTCAAATGAATAGTCATTTGATTCAATCAGTCTACTTAAGATCGAGAAAGCATTTGAACATAATATGTATGACAATTTTCATGACTTAATTCAAATATGATATCTCGTGACAAAGAGATTTGACACATAAATATTTAATGGACTATAAACTTATATTATTTGGTAGTCCAAATATGTTTCTAGATACCGCTAATGATTTATCATTTAATGAGGTATTAAATGAATTCCAACATAATACAAGCCATTTAAGTCACACATACGACAATTAAGGACAAGTAAGAATAATTAATAGATATAATATTAGATATTATATTTATTATGAAATTGAATAATGAGTAATATATAATATATGATATTGAATATTATATTATTTAATTATATCAACTGCGAATGGTAAATATAATATTGGAAATTATATTTATTAGAGGATTAAATAATAAATAATATATAATATATGATATTATGTTTATTGTATTATTTAATAAGTTGAGGTTTACTTAGTATAAATAAAGGGTGTTGGACAAGGAGTTGTCATAAGATTAAAATTACATAGCCATAATTGTGTGAAAAAATCGGCCGTCCCCTCTCTTCAGATCGACCGTTTTGTTTTCTGTCCAAGAAGTCCAGTTTGGCCATCTCCGTATTCTTCCCTTAGTTGATTTTGATTAATTGTACAGTCCTTATAGCAAGGAATTATCTGTTGTACTGTTTATCAACATTATTTGTAAGGATCTAGCAATCCGGCTTGTACAAATTGTTCGTGTGTGGATCACTGAAAGAGGTTTTCGATAATTATTCTGCTGCGTTTTTGCTCAAATTTCTTGTATTAGATACACATAAAGCCCAACAGTGGTATCAGAGCCAACTTGCAAGTAATTTAATTATTTATGCTGAACGGGTTTTATATGCTTTGAATATATAAAATTGTTCTTGATTATATTTATAAAATAGATATTTTATAAATATTTTGCTGATTTAAGTTGATTAAATCGGATCGTTAAAAATTATTTTTCTGGACTGTTTTTGTGATTCTTCTGTCCAAAAATGTTCTGGAACAGATCTATTTCTGGCGGGTTGGCGGGCCGGGTCGGGTCCGGGAACCGCGGACCAGAACCCGCGGGTCATAGAAAAATTCGCAAAACATTTATGCTGTTGGCGGGATTCGATCTCGCGGTGTCCGGACGCCAGGGCCGCATCTCGCCAACTGGTCTGCGGCACCTATTTGTTAATTCTATTCACCGAGTTTTATTTGACCGCTACAGCCTGTTAAAAATTCCAAATAAATGTCGCCAAAAATGCTATTTTTTATTGGTGGCGTGTTTCGAACTCGCATGGCCGTGTGCGGCCAGAGACTGCTCGGCCAACTGGGATAATGTACCAGATTGTTGATCCTTGCATGGATATTTATCTTATCCCTGACTGTCAGACAGATTCATATTGTGTGTTTAATTGATTATGTGATAATTAATGTTAGTATATGTTTAGTGTATGACATGACCATAAATGGACCAATGTGATTGGATGTTTCAATTTAATTTTGGGTTGATTTTAATGGCATGTGTGTTTTTTTTAATTATATTTGTTTTTTATGGCCTGCAAGTCGTCTTTTAATTTATTATTATAATTTACGGCCTGCGTATCGTTTGCCCTCTTGTAATTTACTAGTGTAGTATTGTTGGCCACAGAGTATACAGTAAGCAACTTAGAAAGGGGGGGTTGAATAATCTGTATCTTTTTCGAAGTTATATGCATAGCGGAAGACTGAGAGTTGCTCTAAATACAACAACTAGGTAATCTCTTATTTGCTTGATGCGTAAATGGTTTTCACAATATGTATACTTTAAATCACAGGTTGATATGAAAAAAGTAAGAACAAAATGTAAAATACACACAGATATAAGTGGTTCGAGGTAAACCCCTCTACGGCCACTGGTCCTCCACACAGGAGTAAAATGTTTATTAAAATCACTGCATACACAACAACGTGACTTTAACTAAACCTGCAGCTGTATCGTTCATACAGATAATATAGGGACAACAGCTTGGGCCATTCACACAGATTGGCTTTGGCTCTTTCGACTTGCTTCTTCTCACACAGATCGAAGCTTAATGCTATTCTTCCCACACAGGTCGGAACTAGCGAGGGCTTAGTCCACACCAGGCTAAGTTGATCTCAACGTAAGGATTAGGTAGAAGAAGTTCAAACAACAGCTGTATGCTTTGATGATCGTTCGCTGTATGATGTCCTATTTGCATTGATGACTGTATATTTCTTCACTTGATGATGTTGTATGCTCAGGAAATATACTGCTCTTTGTTAGCTTGATATTCTGACTGTCAGAGCTAATTGTCAGATGTATTGTGCGAGATAATGAACAGGTGAGCAATGTCCTTTTGCTTAGGGCTATTTATAACCTTGTAAATAAATACATTCTAAATGTAGCCATTGGCCGGTTGGTGAGATTGAGACATCTCTGATTGGCGGCTTCAAAATGTTTGAATTAAAGGCGATTCGCATTTAATGCTTTAGACATTCCTTTTGACTTATCATTAAATGCTCTTCAGTATGTTCAGACAGCAATCTCTTTCGGCCGCATTAAATGCTGTCCAATCAGCATTAAATGCTACTTTAATCATGAATACTTTATGAATAAACAATGTTTATTTCACAATGATTTAAAGCTTTTCTTTAGTACTGTTGGATATATATTTTACTTTTCCTAAGTAAAACACCTACAACAAGATTACTGTATCCAACTTTCTTCGTCTCTGCTGTATAATAATGTAAGCGCTGTAGGAAAGGACTATAGAGGAAGATCTCTTGCTGTATGGACAGGCTGTATGAAATTTCCTAACAATTTCCATACTTAGAACGAAATGATGACTTTGAAGACCTTATGTTGTATGGTGGCAATTATCAAAGCAAAGCTGTATTTTTCCCAACAGGTATAGTTTTTCATTAATGTAATGAAGACAGAAGGAGACGAAGGACGAAATCGAGGAGCCAATTGATTGCGTATGACATTCTAAGGAGTTGGAAGATCAATGAAGACTAATTGTACCTTTTAGATTGACCTTTGTGATTTTCATGTTAGCTCATGAAAATCACATTAGGATTATGGTCATTCTATACACGATCGTATGCTTAATAATGTAATGTGATGCTATGTATGTTTAAATTTATGCATATGTATGTGAGCCAACATAGACATGAAATATAAGATAAAACCCCTCGTTAAAATTTTAATGCCGTTCAATTAGAACACCTATCAAGACTTAGATTATGTTGAGGAGGCCATGTCAAAGTTGGATGCTCGGATTATCTTACTAAGGTAGGATAGGTAATGTCGACACTTATGTGTCTTAATGAACTAAATAATTCAAAATAGTTTCGAACCTCAAGACATAAGATGGGATTATAACATGCTTGGGCATAAGATGCCAAATCTCGGAAGTATAATCAAAGAGTTACATATGATGTAATCGATAAAGGTTTATCCATCTAAAGTAGCTCAATTCTAAGCGTCATGCCAAAGCTAAGTTTTAAATTGTAGAAAATGGAGTCTTAACCAACTAAAATTACAAATGTTGTAAAATTGAGGGTATTTTAATTTAATGGAAGTATTTTTTGAGAAATAGAAATATGACTAAATACTTATCATATTGAATTTTGTAGATAATAGAATAGTATCAAACAACACATCCACCATTTCACTGCGCCCGTCCTTGAGAAGGACAAGCTCAAAGAAAACGGTAGCAACTATATGGATTGGATCCGGATCTTGAGAATAGTTCTCAAGCAAGAAATAAAGCTGTACATTATTGAGGAAGAAATTCCCGATGAGCCTGCTAACAATACTAACAAAGCAACAAAAGACAAATGGAAGAAACATTGTGATGATTATATTGATGTGAGTTGTCTTATATTGGCTACCATTTGTCCAGAACTTCAGAAGAATCTGGAAGAAACGGAAGCCTATGAGCTTAATGCTCACCTCAAGGAAACTTTCTCAAAGCACGCTAGGCAAGAGAGGTATGATACCTTTCAAGCCTTGTATTCTTGAAAGATGGTTGACGGGGCATCTGTCAGGGCTCATGTACTCAAGACGAAAGGATACATTGATCATCTTGATAGGCTTGGTTTATCTACTTTCTAAGGAGCACTCCCCGGATGTGATCCTTGTTGGGTTTTTATCGAACTAATAAGATTTATGATATCATCATATATCGAAATAGTGCAGTGGAAGTAAAGTATAATATGTAAAACCTTCCGCGGATCCAAGTATATTATCAAAGTACGAAGAACAAGATTGTTACCTCTTGTAGCGTGTTTTCGATCGAGCCTTCTAGAGACATTGTAAGAAGCGAGCGTCCGCTACGGTATCCACACAACGAACAAGTCCCGAGCGTCTAATGGATTTCTAGCTCCGATTCAATAAAGATTTCACTTAAATCAATTTGAATATAGGTATGTTCTTGATTATGGTAAGAACAAAAACACCAAAAATATTGTTCAAATGTTCTTGAACTTTGATCTAAAATAACAACTATGAATCTTATTCAATATGTTATTAAAGATCAAACTAATAAGAATAGATGAATATTAGATGAGTATTCTAAATACTTTCTTTGTCAAAGAATCAATCTTCAAAGATATGAAAATATGTTCTTGATTTTTATGATTATTCAACTCTTGAATATTATCTTCAAGACTTTGAGAGAGAGAAATATCCAAATCAGAATTTTGATTCTCTCTACACAAATATGTCTTCACTTGTGATTAAGTCTTATGTGAGGGCTATCACAAGACACTCTTATATAGTCCTTAAAATGGCTAAGGGTTCACCAACCTTTTCACCAACCATAATTAACCAGAATAAAGTAGCTGCTCTGCTCGTTAAGTGTGTGACCCTGTAGGTTCTAATTAATACAGCAATGAGTATAAAAATTATTTTATGACTCATAAATCATAAGCGACCTCTAGCTAGACATTATGACTACCCGTATTTAAAGAATTAATTCGACAGCACAAACGAAATCCCGTTACTGTATAATATTTAATCCTCTCGTCGTGCGATATCCTAATTAAGCATAAGGCATGGATAAGTCGACCTTATATTGCTCAATTAATATTCATGATCTTGAGTTACAATTGTCCAATTCAAATATTTATCAATAACTCTTTATTTATCAATTTTAGCATGGCCATGCATTTAAACAATTTAACTTATCAAGGTCCCGTGGATATCTTCTCCGTTTTATAGGAGGGATGAGCCCCTTCTAGACAAACTACTTCTCTCTGCATAAATCGTACCATATCCAATCACAAACGGTATGGTATCTTGTTACAGAAGACGTTGTTATTGTGTTAAAATACGATACTCATTATGTAGGAAACTGTAGTGTCTTTAGGTAATAAAGACTTAAATAATATATTACAAGCAGAGGAATTATGGTGACTTAATCCATATATAATTCTCTTTTTTAGGCCATATCCAATACAATGTCTCTAAATGTATCAAATGACGTGATATAACATCTCATGTTCATGACCAGTAAAACATAGCCATAGTATCACTATCATACTAGTAATCATATTACTAGGGATATCTAGAATAAATATTCTTTAATGCTTTAACGAGCTTTACTATCAAGTCACATACTTGATGATCGTAACCAGAATATTAATTCAATATTATAATAAATATTATATAATAATAAATGTCTCCATATGATTATTAAACATTAGACTTAGATCAATATACTAACAATCTCTCACTTGCTCTTAGTCCTATACAGACATAAACTGGAGACCCATAGCCTTTATATAACCATCATTCTTCGCTTGATAAAGTGGCTTGTTTAAAGGATCCGCTATGTTATTATCCGTGTGAACTTTGCATATCCTCACATCGCAACGAGTGACAATCTCTCATATGAGGTGAATCTCTCAAAGTACGTATTTGGATGCTTGTTGTGATCTTAGTTCTTTAGCTCGTGCAATAGCTCCATTGTGATCACAGTGCAAATTTAGTAGATCAACAATGCCAGGAACCACATCCATTTCACCAATGAACTTCCTCATCCAAACAGCTTCTTTAGCTTCTTTTGAAGCGGCTATGTACTCGGCTTCCGTTATAGAATCAACTGTGGTTAGTTGTTTGGAACTCTTCCAGCTAACAGCACCACCGTTCAAACAAAATATATATCCAAACCGCGATTTTAAATCATCTTGGTGCAACACCCCAAAAGGCGGCTATTACAGTGCTGTGGACCGTACACTGGGACCCACCAGGCGATACCAAAATACAAATTAAATATATATTACCTTGTGTTACCGAACCACAATAAATAGTCATTACTCCGATTAGGAGTTTATAAATAGTATGGGCAATGGCCTTAACATACACAGGATCCAAATACAAGTATAAACCATATGGAGATGGAATATGCTTCAAATAACGATATAATCGGTCAATAGTTTAAATGAAGCAGAAAATAACATTACACGATTTTCAAGCATAACCGGACAACAAAAGATTTGGGCCCCCCGAACTAGTATCCTTCGAACCCTTCGCCGTCACCATGCTCTTTCCGTGCCTTGCCTTTTCCTCGACCTAAAATACAACACAAGTATTTCGCCCAAACCACAGGGTCATATATACATGATAATAATTCTCAAGACATTATACAATTCACATATACTAGATCTCAAGGAAACATCCCGACTACTGAACACACCCCTCGGGCGTATGAACAATAAGTCACAAACCGTTGAACATATCCAATCATACATGGACTACGAACGACCAAACAATATGGCTCAAGTTGGACATCACAGTACGCCCGATCTGGAAATATGTCCGTGCACATGTCCACGCCGTATATGGAATCCAGAATATATATGTGACAATGTACCTAATTATCCTCATGAACTACGTCTCGTGTGCACAGTCCAATACAGAAACATCCACGTATGACTATGTGCCTGGCTAAAAATCCTACATAATAACCAATAGGCACGCAGATATGATTCCAGATGTGTCACGATCAAGATGACAACAAATTCAATAAATAACATATACAATTAAGGATCAAGAAACTCACCGAAATGACAATAAGGATCAATGATATCAACGATTCAAAGGTGATGAACTTGGGAATGCAATCCCATGATGAAAAACGGAAACATCATCAAGAACAATATCAAATTATGAATCATATATTCATAAGTGTTTCATATACACGAAATGTATAACCACCACAATAATTCAATCATCATTATAACCAAGCAAGATAACTTGCCTCAATTCCGTAGGTGAAAGACAGTCCTTCTCCAAATGATCAAACGGACGATATCCTCGATTAAATACTCAATCGAACAAGCAACCTTGAATGAAGCGTAATTCATTAAATAATACATTCACATAATATTGATATCGATTCCTAGGAAAACAACGCCCGAACCAACCCGAATAATTCATTCTATTCCAATGAACATTCTACCGATTATTGATGAATTTCAATACATATGGTTTGTCTTCCACAAATCGGATTATTATACTAAAATTCCCTTTTAACCCAAGATGCAAGGCTCAAATACAAGTTGGAAGAGGGTATAATCGGTGTAGGGAGGCAGAGGGATGATAATTGGAGAGAAAAATCAAAGTTAGAATGTGCAAATGAACGACACAAGTTGTCTTTTTATAAATTGCACAGTTTGAAACGTACGTTATAGCATGAAGATAACGTACGTTAATCACTTTACGTATGCTACACCTAATATGTTACATACGTAATCTGCCTCCAGAGGCTGCTGCCTCAAAATACCAACCTCATTACGTACATTATAGCCTCAACATTACATACGTAATGTACGTCAACTTGGCTGCCTCGAAAGGGCCAAAATATCCGGATCATGTCTGGCCCCCCATGCCCAAAAGTTGAGATCGGATAAGATTCCCAGCATTACGTACGTAACCAGTACCTCATTACGTACATAAAGCCAATGCATTAGTGTACGTTAAGTTAAAACTATAGCGTACGGTAAACACAGAAAACCTAGCCCAAAAATGTAACAATATACATAACGTCAAGAAATCAACCACAATGCGAATGACAGTTATAATCAAGTCTATTCTGATATATTCAAACATCAATAAACATTAATTAAATGTAACATGATTATAATGATACTCAAATTATCCGAATAATACAACAGCAGATAAGAAATTACTGTCGGATATTACATACTCCCCCTTAAAAGGAGTTTCGTCCTCGAAACTAAGGGGTAAACAACTCGGGGTACTTCTCTCGCATGCTGCTATCGGTCTCCCATGTATCCTCCTCGACTCCGTGTCGTGACCACTGAACCTTCAACAGGGGAATCGTCTTGTTCCTCAATTGTTTGATCCTCCTCTCAAGTATCTGTATGGGACGTTCCTCGTAAGAATGAGCATCGGATAACTTGATCTCTTTGAACTGAAGTATGTGGCTCGGATAAACAACATACTTCCTCAATTGGGAGACATAAAACACATTATGAATCCGACTCAGAGCTGGTGGCAACGCCAGACGATAGGCCAGATCGCCTACTCGCTCCAAAACCTCAAACGGCCCGATATACCTTGGGCTCAGCTTGCCTCTCTTCCTAAAACGAAAAACACCTCGAGTAGGGGACATCTTCATTAGCACATGGTTGCCAACCTCGAACGCAAGCGGTCGTCGATAGTTGTCTGCATAAGATTTCTGCTGGCTTTGAGCTATTAACAAATAACTCCTAATCAGGGCGATCTTCTCACAGGCTGCTAATCAGGTTTCGTACCCAGAGATTCAGACAGGTCGTCCCAACACAAAGCGAACCTACAACGATGGCCATACAATACTTCATAAGGTGCCATCTGAATCGAAGCGTGCCAACTATTATTGTAAGTGAATTTCACCAAAGACAGTTGGGCTTCCCAATCGTCCTTCCATTCAAGAGCGCACGCCCTCAACATATCCTCTAGAGTTTGGATAGTCCTCTCGGACTGACCATCAGTCTGCGGATGGAATGCCGTACAGAAGTTCAACTGCGTACCCATCTCATGATGAACTGCTTTCCAGAAGTGTGACATGAATCACCCGTCACAATCCGATACAGTACTTTTGGGGGTACCATGTAACCTTACAATCTCTTTAATAAATAGCTGGGCCAATCTATCGGGTCCCCATGTGTATTTAATCTTCAAAAAGTGGGCTGATTTGGTTAGACGGTCCACAATCACCCAAATCGTATTCATCCATCGACGACTCGTCGACAAGCTAGTGATAAAATCCATCGATATATCCTCCCATTTCCAGTTGGGAATCGGGAGCGGTTTCAGCATTCCTGCGGGTCGCTGATGCTCAATCTTAACCTGCTGACAGGTTAAACATCTCGAAACAAACTCTGCAACTTCACGTTTCATATTCTCCCACCAATAACATTGCTTCAAATCTTTATACATCTTGCTAGTGTTAGGAATATGCCCTCGAATGCCACTCACGGGATGAGAGAGTAGGGGTATTATACTTGTAATTATGGAATAATAAATAAAAAGGCGATACGATTCATTCACTATTTATTGTATTTCAATTGCATTCTTGACTTGGTAAACATTGAAGTGAAGTCCATGTAAATATATTGAACATTCCATTCTCGTTATGGGATAAGAGAAAATGCATTGGAAGTGTTTAAAGTTTATTTACTTATATTGTTCACAAGTTAATAAACTTAAATGGGCATTAAGTTTTAATAAGACTTGTATAACTGATGCTAGGACATGTGCATGTTTTGATAGCATAGTTATAAGTATATTGGTGGGACCAGTATACTCGAACACGACTCATACTCGATTCAGTCACACGGTATTCACTCTCGGAGAGTCGATGACAAATCGAAAGGTTGTGATAGTATACGTGGACCTTTGACTTGAGGGTTCAGTAGAAGATGTCCCTGTGACGTTTAGTTTGTCATTAGAGTAGTTAGACTCATTTGCTTAATTGCTGAGTCGACCTCGAAATGCAGACTATACGGGCAGGTAGCAGTCTTTACTGTACACAAAGAGAGGATTCTATCTCCTGTTAGTGAGCAGGCGAATGTCGTATACGGTTAATGGCAAATAATATCATAAGTCTTTGGCCAAAGCATTCTGATATAGTCATATTAGACTATTAATCAGTTGGTCTTGATTTGCATTAACACATGTATAGAGTCTAGTCAACAGTAGGGTTTGACTTTACCGTGACCCGAAGACTTGACCGGGACATCTGATGAAGGGGCTATATGTATATAGTATTCACGACATAATGGTTTTGGAATAATCCCTTCATTCGTTCTCAGTCGGGGTTTATAGTGTGGCCCGCTAAACTGGCTAAGTGCTGTCCGCACTCATTGGTTCCTCCCAATGCCGGTTGATACGGACCTACGGAGTCGCGCATCAGGAGCGTTGATGGATAAATGTGAATTTATTATCTCTCTATTAATATTAGATATTGGATATCTGTAATATCCACAATTTCAAATTTCGGTAATTTTCTCTTTTTTCGGCGGAAGTCCGTTTTGACGACTCGCTCATGACCATTTCGTCATTCCGAGAATGATTAATTCTGCACTTTTTGTCATCCGAGTTCGTTTCGGTATCGTTTTGTTGAGTTCCGAGCTTTTTAGCGACTTTTCCGCACTTGAGCTCGATTCTTGCGAATCTCGTCCGAAACGGTTGCTTCTAGTTTCTAGTAAGTTCATTTAATGTTATTATTCATGTTGCGAGCTTTGGTTCGGTGTTTCGATCATGTATCGTGTATTTCGGACATTTTGGGCCATTTTTGTAATTTCTCAAAGTTTGGGGTAATTACTTCCGTTGTCGAATTCCGACACTTCGGGTGGTCGTAATTGTGTGTTCTCATAGTGCTTGGATTCGTCTTTGAGAGTACTTCATAACCGTATCATCGATTTTTACTCAAGTTCGGGTTTCGGGGTCGTCCGGGCCGTCGGAGTGGCCACGGCCGAGTCACGGCCGGAGCAGGGCCTGGCCTGGCCGAGATACGGCCGTAAGGTGCCGGTTACGGCCGTAATGTATGCGAGTTATGGCCGTAAGCGTGATCGGGTACGGCCGTACGGGCGCTGGGCATCTTCCGGACGAAGGCCGGTTACAGCCGTAATGTGTGCCAGTTACGGCCGTAAGTGCCCGACAGTTGCTGGATTGATTTTTTGACGAATGTCGATTACGGCCGTAAGGCCTGCCGAGTATGGCCGTAAGGGCCGAGTTACGGCCGTAAGGCACTTCCAGTTACGGCCGTAAGGCACTGCCAGTTACGGCCGTAACCCTGCCGGCCATATATAGGCCTGGCTCGGCCAGACTTCGTTTTTTTTCATTTTTCCTCGTTTCTGTGCGGCTGCGGACGGGAGTGACCGATAGGAGGTGTTCTTGGCCGATTCTACTCATTCCAAGGCGTTTTAGAAGATTCTTGTTGATTATATCAACATCTAATCCGTGTGTTTCGTCGAATAAAGGTATATTTCTTGATTTTCCTTCAAGTTGACTTTTCGAAGAAATTGTTCTTGATTTCATTTTTAATCCGATTTTGATACATCGGTTGGTGTAGTATGATGTTATTAATCGTGTTCTATGGGTTGTATATCCATATTTCGAGTTTGTTCAACTTGATTAGTGATTCGAGTGTTCTTGGGAGTTATCGAACATTGAGTGTTCGATTAAATGTCCCAATGAGTTTCCCTTCGATAGTTTGTTGGGATTTCCATTGTTTTGGCCTTGATTCTCGTCGTAACCATGTGTTATTGTTCCTTACGGAGGTTTATAGGTGTTCGAGGATTCCGATGTTCAATCCCGTTTGGTGATTGATGATTCGTGTGGTGTTATTCTCGTAGTACTCGTGGTGCTATCGCGTTCTTGATATTGTTCGGGGGTTCGGGGCTATTCGACCGCGTCCTATCCGTCGTCTTATTGCGACTGTGGTTTTGAGGCAAGTATATTGCCCATACATTTCATGTTTCGTTGATATAATTCTTGATAAATGATTTTATGCGAAATCCAACGTTTAATAAACGTAAAAAGGGATTGGTATGTTCTCGATAAATGTTGTCTTTCAATGATAATTCGTATACTTCGTGAATATGTATTCTAAGAATATGTGTGTTGGTTTGGTATGTTGAAAGATAACATGATCTCTTCGAGTGAGTTAATAGACCGTAATCCTTTTTCGGGGATTACGTATTGTTATTGTGTACTTGTTCGGTAAGAACGTAATGTGTGTGAGATTAGTTGCTACTCCTTGAAAGGAGGTTGTGAAACTTAATGTTGTTTGGCTTCATAAGTGATTATGGTTGTGTGCTTGATGCATGTGATGTGCCTCCGGGTATGATTGTTGAATCTTCGGGATCCATACTTGCTAGTATGGGTTAGGCGTGACCGTAGGGTTATCCAAATCGGGTATGTCTTGCGGGGACTGCGAGGTTCGTGGCTTGTTAGCCCGATGCCGAGATAACTTGTGGGGTTATCATCGGGTATGTCTTGCGGGGACTCCAAGGTTCGTGGCTTGTTAGCACGATGCCGGGATAACTTATGGTTGTGGTTTGATTATGTAAGCATATGTGCTTTTAGTCACGTGACTGCGGTTACGGTGACATGTGATTTGATATAGTTTCCCTGTGGGTTATTCACTCGGGTTTGTTCTACGGGAGCATCTGAGGTCTGTGGCTTGCTAGCACGGGACGCGAATAATCTGTGGAAACAGGTTGTTATGGTATGATCGGGTCGTGGACCCCATTTGTTGTTATCGAATTTATGTTTTGGGAAAATGACTTTTGGGCTGTGTCCCTAAATGTTTTCGAAAGTCCTGAGAATTCTTAAATCCCAATGTATTCAAAACTCCCGAGGTCGTAAAATGTTTTTCACAAGATGTATATCGGGTTTACCCTATCTTTCGATTTAATCGTTTGATTAAGTGAATCACCTCGGGAAGTATGTTTATGATTAACATGTTTCGTGGAGTATGATATGTATGGCTCGTTTTCGTATTTTATACTTGCACTAGCAAAACAATGGAGTTTTGCTAACCCCCGAGTATTCGGGGGGTGGATGTCTATTTTGCATTCAGGTTTTGGAGCATAACACAGGGTCGGCACGAAGGATGATGAAAGATGAACGATACTAATCACACGAGGATCCGTTGATGTCGTATTGGTCTAGTTGTATTTTCTTTTCCGCTGCAGTACCTTTTCCCCGTTGTACGGGAGTTAATTGTATTTTGACCCCTGTGTGGGTATGTGTTTGTAATTGAGTTGTATATTTTTATTGAAAGACCAAATCGGTCTACTGAGTCACTTTAGCCTTCAAGGCATTGTCGATATGTTTAATGATGTTACTAGCCTGGTAGATCCTTGAGGAAAGGTTCTACGGCGTGTAATATCCCTGAGCGGATTGGGGGTGTTACATAAATGGTATCAGAGCTTAGGTTGTGGAAACCTAGGCTGTCGGGTCAGTGGTGTCTGTTGAGTTTTGTCTCGTCGGATTTTGTCTGACTGAGTCGTGTCGCGACGCGTCGTCTGAGTTGGTTGGTCGTGATTAATATCGTGGGGCGATCATCATCTTCGTGCGACCTGTGGATGTAAGACTCCCTTCTTTGTATTGTGCCTCGTGTGACACGAGCTATTTTTATGATTATTTGTTAAGTGATTGAATCCTCTTATGGATTTTGATTTCTTGATATGTCGTTATTTGACCCTCATATTTCGTTCATATGAGGAGTAATGTTACTGGATTGTGCATATTTGACTTTATTTCTTTTATCCGCTGCGTGAGTCCTTTTGTAATGACTTTCGGTATTTTACCGACGGAGTTTTATTTCGAAAACCGATTCCCTTAACCGAGTTTTTGGCATTATGGCCTTGATCGTTTTGGCGAAATTCTTATGACGGTATTTAGCATTTTGTAAATGGCTTCTGTGAGTTTTTGAAATATTACTGTCATCGGCCTTTTTGGCATTTTTGTAAATGATTTTTAGCCTGGTGGGTTCCGACGCGGGACCCACAGCGCTATGATGTTCCGTGTGATTACCTGAACTTTTTGGTCATTCTAGCCTTTTTGGCATCGTCCTTTTTGACATTGAATTATTTTCGAAAACTTGAGTATCTTAGAAATAAATTTCGAGACGTACGTTTAAAATGAATTGTTTTCTCGCGGTACTTCCAAGGTGCCACAATATGTTTCAAAATTCTTCTACCTCGAGAACCAAAATGTTTTGAGATATTTTCAATGTTTTATAAACACTTTTACTTAGACCCGATGGTCGAATATTCTGAAAACTTTTCACTAAAAGAAAGTATCCTCATTTTTATCAAATGCGAAATGGTTTTCCAAAGTCTCGATAACGATGTTTCACGTTTTTTTTTTGAAAGGTAATACTCAAGATCAACCGGTGTTTTTCCTAAATTATTTTCAAAAGGTGGTTTTCATTTTTTTTAAAAACCTATCAATTCCCGTTTGCGTTTGGGAATGTATGTATGATGTTCGCGTTGTCGTAATGGTGTTTGCTCCCGAGTATGATCGAATTGGTGGCATGAACATCGAGGCGTTGCCACGCATTTGTTGAACTAGCCCTCTGTGAGAGGTGTGAACTGGTATTTACTATTTGTCGCCTCGTGGTGATTTGCGTGTTGTCGCACGAGTGTGAGTTGTTAAAGTTTAGGTTTGTACATTTGTGTACATGTGTGATTGTTTCATGATGTTTGTAATTACGTGCTGGTTATCGTTCGGGCCATTGAGGTCGCCAAACGATACCGTCGTTGTTGTAGTATTTGTGTGTGAATTACTTTACGATGGTAATCATTGTATATGATATGTGTTATGATTCCTTGTTGTGCTGAGTTGGCATCTCCAGTTTGTTGTTTTGCGGTGTTATGTTCCATTGTATCTAGCGTTTGTATTTTCGGTATGCCGAGTCGAGGCATTTCAACCGTTATGTGCCGGGGGAATGTACGTGCAATTTGTCCTTCTCGTCAGTAACACATTTCGAGTGTGGACTCGAGGGACACCGAATTCAGTTTTGCGAATTGGCTACCGAGACTTTCAGAGTTCGCGCTTCAGCACAGATATCAGGATCGGCTCTGAGAGGCACATGGGAGATTTCTCTGTCGGTTGCTTTTTGTGTTGTTACCTTGTTTCCGTTATTGTGAGTAGGGGGGACGACCTTCTTTTATAAGAGGTCGAATGTAATGCCCGTATCATTTTTGACTTCCGCATTCTCTCTCTATCAAGTCTATCGATTCGCTCGTGTTCGTTGATACTGTCTGAACATGTTCTGTATTTCGGTTTCATCGTTCGAACAAGCTGTGATCTTGTTTTGGGTCGATCTGGTTATCGCTGTAACTTTTTCGAGTTCGGTTCGATTCTTGTGAACCTTGTTCAGAAATAACATCTTTTGATTCTACTAGTTCTTTTATTCGAAGTGGATCGGATTTTGAACTTCTGTATTTTCGACTCTGTCGACTCGTTTATGTTCGTTGACATTTTCTGAGCTTGTCCTGCCCCTTGCTTTTGTTGATCGAACGAGCATGGTATTGTTTCGGAATAACTCGGTTGTCGTTGTGACTTTTCAATTTCTATTCCCTTCCATGTGGATCTTATGTGAATGCATATGTTGTTGTTTTCACCGGATCATATATTGTCTCGAGTCGAGATGTTGTTTGAATTTTATTGTTCTTCGTGATTCGAACATGATTGTTCGATTTTTGTTGTCTGGACCGTTGTGGTTCGATCGTTTGATTGTTCGGTTTTTGTTGATCTCGTTTCGTGATTCTTGAGCATTCAGACTCCTTCCTAATTTCTTTATATTCGGGAAATTTGTCTCGTTTTCGATCTTCCAACCCTTGGGCGGTGGAATTCTGTATTTCTTCAGCGATTGGCTCGCGTTTTGATTGATGTACCGTTGGGGTGGTCGATCATATTGATTTTCGTTCGTTGTGTTTTGTGATTGTTCGGATAATTGAATTGACTATATTATCCGTTTGATGACGCTTGTCATTTGTTGGTTTTATTATATTCCTAACGGCGACGTTGTGTTGGTCGTCGTGGAGCGTATTTTCACGCTGTATGTCTCTTTGCGCTTCTTGCAGCGTTTCGCCGTCGGGCGCGATTTTTTGGTTTTTGTGTATCTCGTTGAGTTTTCCTGACAGGGGATATTGCTCCTCCCTACTTATTTTAAGTTTCGGGACGAAACTTCTTTTAAGGAGGGTAGACTGTAATATCCGCAATTTCGAATTTCGGTAATTTTCTTTTTTTCGGCGGAAGTCCGTTTTGACGACTCGCTCATGACCGTTTCGTCATTCCGAGAATGATTAATTCTGCACTTTTTGTCATCCGAGTTCGTTTCGGTATCGTTTTGTTGAGTTCCGAGCTTTTTAGCGACTTTTCCGCACTTGAGCTCGATTCTTGCGAATCTCGTCCGAAACTGTTGCTTCGAGTTTCTAGTAAGTTTATTTAATGTTATTATTCATGTTGAGAGCTTTGGTTAGGTGTTTCGATCATGTATCGTGTATTTCGGACATTTTGGGCCATTTTTGTAATTTCCCAAAGTTTGGGGTAATTACTTCCGTTGTCGAATTCCGACACTTCGGGTGGTCGGAATCGTGTGTTCTCTTAGCGCTTGGATTCGTCTTTGCGAGTACTTCGTAACCGTATCTTCGATTTTTACTCAGTTCGGTTTCGGTCGTCTGCCGTCGGAGTGGCCACGGCCGAAGTCACGGCCGAGTGGCTGCTCGCCGAGTTACGGCCGGAAGGTGCCGGTTACGGCCGTAATGTATGCGAGTTACGGCCGTAAGCGTGATCGGGTACGGCCGTACGGGCGCTGGGCATCTTCCGGACGAAGGCCGGTTACGGCCGTAATGTGTGCCAGTTACGGCCGTAAGTGCCCGACAGTTGCTGGAAAGATTTTTTGACGAATGCCGGTTACGGCCGTAAGGCCTGCCGAGTACGGCCGTAGGGGCCGAGTTACGGCCGTAAGGCACTGCCGGTTACGGCCGTAACCCTGCCGGCCATATATAGGCCTGGCTCGGCCAGACTTCGTTTTTTTTTCATTTTTCTCGTTTAATGCGGCCGCGGGACGGAGTGACCGGTAGGAGGTGTTCTTGGCCGATTCTACTCATTCCAAGGCGTTTTGGAAGATTCTTGTTGATTATATCAACATCTAATCCGTGTGTTTCGTCGAATCAAGGTATATTTCTTGATTTTTCTTCAAGTTGACTTTTCGGAGAAATTGTTCTTGATTTCGTTTCTAATCCGATTTTGATACATCGGTTGGTGTAGTATGATGTTATTAATCGTGTTCTATGGGTTGTATATCCATATTTCGAGTTTGTTCAACTCGATTAGTGATTCGAGTGTTCTTGGGAGTTATCGAACATTGAGTGTTCGATTAAATGTCCCAATGAGTTTCCCTTCGATAGTTTGTTGGGATTTCCGTTGTTTTGGACTTGATTCTCGTCGTAACCATGTGTTATCGTTCCTTCCGGAGGTTTATAGGTGTTCGAGGATTCCGATGTTAATGTAACGCCCCCAAGATATTCGAGGTGTATTACAGCGCCGTGGACCCCTACATGGGACCCACCAGGCTAACACAACAAAAAACACCGCTCGACTAACCGTCTCGGTTAGCAAGGAAACAATTGTCAACCACAAGACATAAAACAACACGCCCGGTACAACCGGCATAATAAACATCAACCGACAAATACACTAACTCCAACGAAGACAAATCACAACCCGAAAGGAAAAAGCCTAAGTACTCGCGAGTACAATCTATAAGCTTACAATTTGGAAAACATCCACATCAAAAGAGACAGTAAGAAATAACAAGACTCGATTGCACATGTCAACAACCTTGGCCGACATCCTCGTACCATCCCAGCGCCCGCTCGTCTGGCTGAACATAACCTGAAATCCATAACAAGAATTTCCCCGACAACGGGTCCCCAGAGGGGTTAGCAATTACGCTAGTACAAGTATTCAAGGCAAACCAATCGCTTACACATTCCATAGTACATGCACCAATATCATTTCGAAAACCAAAACAAGACATGTCTTTTCCGGAAATAAACAGTCAACAATTTGCCTTGGGAACAGAGTAATATCATAGATTCCCGCACGAGGCCTCTAAGGACCCTCCCGCACTGGCTACATTACAAAACAAAACACGCACATGCATCGCCTTGGGAACAGAGTAATATCATAGATTCCCGCACGAGGCCTCTAAGGACCCTCCCGCACTGGCTAGCTAAACAAACTCGTGAAATCCAGGGCGGCAGCATAGATTTCCCTCCTTGACCCCGTCAGGCCAACACGAGGTGAGTTACACACAAGTAATATACATCACCATTTCATGTTAAGCTTAAAGGTTTCCAAAAATACTTGCCTTGAATTATTGACGACGCAACGAACGGAAAGGAAAGTCACCGACGAACGCTAGGAACCAATGAAACCGAACCTAACGATTCGAAGAATACAATCACAACCATTTCTAAATGAATACGGAATTGGAATACACCCGAAAACCCGCCTACGATTCATGTATATTCGTATATAAACAACAACGAGGGCGGACCACAACCAAACCCTCTCGATTCCGTAAAAATCACGAAATATACCATGAATCCGTAGGTAAACTAAGAATACTAACAAGATTAATCATATTCATCAAGAATCCACCAAGAAAACGGGACTAATCGGAAGAAAAACCCAAAACCCCCAAATTAATCGAAAATAGGTTTCTAGAGATGTTACCTTCGGAGATTCAAGTACTAAGATCCGTAGAACACGCGTTGGATTGGTTGTCCGGGCTTCACGATCAAAAGGAGATGAAGAAAATCAACACTCAAATGATTTGTGAAGGAAGAACTCTCCCTCAAGCTCTCTCTCGGTTGCAGGTGAAGAAAAGGGGAAAAATGAGTGAAATGCCGAGAAAACGAATTTATAGTGACAGACTCGACCGTGTCCGACATGACACGGCCGTGGCGCGCGATCGGCAGGGACTCGACCGTGTCCTCGCATGACACGGTCGCGCGCCAAGGGGACCTACCGAGCAGTGACCCGTCGCGGCGCTCGAATGACTCGGCCGTGTCCTGGAACACGGCCGGGCGTGTCAGCGATCGTCTCGAGCTTATCCGGAAGAGTTCGGCACGGCCGTGTCGACGACACGGCCGGGTCCTGAGACGAAACTTCCGCTTATCCGGACGAAAGACGACGGGCCGTGTCGGACGACACGGCCGAGTTCGGCCGGCAGTGATCGGCCAATAACGAGCGGGTGAGCTAAAACGACGATAACTCTCTCGTCCGGACTCCGATTGACTCACCGTTCGAACCATTGGAAATCTAACTCGATGCTCTATAATATTACAAAGATTCAGAATTTTTGGAGTTACCAAAAATTGATGGTGATCTAACAAAGTAGAACTCATACTTAGAAAAGTCGTTTAGTAATCCTGAATTCAACAAAACGACACCGAAACCCGAACCTGAATACGAACCGAAGATACGGTTACGAAGTACTCACAAAGACGAAACCAAGAGCTTGTAGGACACACGATTCCGACCACCCGAAGGCTCGAAATTCGACAACGGAAGGTAATTACCCCAAACTTTGGGAAATTACGAAAATGGCCCAAATGCCCGAAAATCACCATACGACAACGAATAATCAAACCGAAGCTCACAACACGTATAACGACGTTAAATGAACTTACGAAAAACCCCAAACGACAGTTTCGAACGAGATTCGCAAGAACCGAACTCAAGCGCGGAAAAGTCGCTAAAAAGCACGAAACTCAACAAAGCAGCACCGAAACGAACTCGGATGACAAAAAAATGTAGAATTAAATATTCTCCGAATGACGAAACGGTCAAAAACGAGTCATCAAAACGAACTTCCGCCGAAAAAATAAAATTACCGAAATTCGAAATTGCGGATATTACATTCTACCCTCCTTAAAAGAAGTTTCGTCCCGAAACTTAAAACAAGTAGGGGGGAGCAATATACCCGCCAGGAAAACTCGACGAGATACACAAAAATGGAAAACTCGCGCC
Source organism: Orobanche coerulescens (assembly GCA_033398695.1). Lineage (NCBI taxonomy): Eukaryota > Viridiplantae > Streptophyta > Magnoliopsida > Lamiales > Orobanchaceae > Orobanche > Orobanche coerulescens. Next base: position 48,137,135 of record CM065814.1, read on the forward strand.
CAACGGCGAAACGCTGCAAGAAACGCAAAGAGACATACGGCGTGAAAACACGCTCCACGACGACCAACACAATGTCGCCGTTAGGGATACAATAAAACCAACAAATGACAAGCGTCATCAAACGGATAATATAGCCAAGTCAATTATCCGACAATCACAAAACACAACGAACGAAAGTCAGTATGATTGACCAACCCAACGGTACATCAATCGAAACGCGAGCCAATCGCTGAACTAATACTGAATTCCACCGTCCAAGGGTTGGAAGATCGAAAACGAGACTAATTTACCAAACTTAAGGGAATTAGGAAGGAGCCTGAATGCTCAACGATCACAAAACGAGAACAAAAACTGAACAAGCAAACGATCGAGACAACAAAAATCGAACAATCATGTCCGAAACACGAAGGATAATAAAACTCAAACAACAACTCCCAGGATGATCTGGTGAGAACTACAAGGAATGCATTCCCATAAGATCCACAGGATAGGGAATAGCGATTGAAAAGTCACAGCGACAAACGAGTTATTCCAAAATAATACCACACTCGTTCGATCAACAAAAGCAAGGGATAGGGAAAGTTCAGAAATGTCAACGAACATAAACGAGTCGACAGAGTCGAAAATACAGAAGTTCCAAATCCGATCCACTTCGAATAAAAGAACTAGTAGAACCAAAAGATGTTACTTCCGAACAAGGTTCACAAGAATCGAACCGAACTCGGAAAAGTCACAGCGATAACCAGATCGACCCAAAACAAGATCACAGCTCGTTCGAATGATGAACCCGAAATACAAAACAAGTTAAGACAGTATCAACGAACACGAGCGAATCGATAGACTGGAGAAAGAGAAAATACGGAAGTCAAAATAGTATGGGTAGTATCCCCGACCTCATCCACGAAATTCACAAAAACAGGAGCAAGGTAACGAGACATTAAGCAACCGACACATAACGGAACGATCACCGATGCACACGGTCATACCAAGCCAAGCTCTAACAGCTCGCACATGCGCGACAACGTAGAAATCACTACGAGGCGGCAACATTCGACACTAACATCCCACCTCTCACAACAAATGCGTGGCAACGCCTCGACGTTCATGCCACCAATCTGATCATACTCGGGAGCAAACATCATAACGACAACGCGAACATCATACATATATACCCATCCCTCAAACGGGAATGGATAGGTTTTAAAAACGAAAACCTCATTTTGAAAATAATTTAGAAGAACACCGGTTGATCTTGAGTATCACCTTTCAAAAAGTACAAACGTGAAACATCGTTATCGACACTTTGGAGAACCATTTCGCATTTGATAAAAATGAGGACACTTTCTCTTAGTGAAAACTTTCAGAATATTCGACCCTCGGGTCTAATTAAAAGTGTTTCTAAAACATTGAAAATATCTCAAAGCATTTTGGTCCTCGAGGTAGAAGAATTTTGAAACATATTACGGTACTAGAAGGCACCTTGAAAGTACTGCGAGAAAATAATTCGTTTTAAAAGTACGTCTCGAATTTTAATTTTCTAAGATACTCAAGGTTTTCAAAAATAATTCAATGGGCTAGAATGCCCAAAAATTTCAGGTAATTACACAGAACATTATAGCACACTCATTAAATCGTTCACAATCAAAACAGTGATATACAATCCCTAGGATATGCTTAACAACATCGTTAAAACAACGATCGGTTTATCAAAACCGGATGGAAAACGACATCAAGAACAAAACTCCAAAAAGTCAACTCTAGGGATTCAAGAAAAATTGCCTGGATTCGGCGAAGAACAATGGATTAGATAATGTTAAAAATCATCTAGGATACTCCAAAACACCTTTGGATGGGAGAAAAAAAAATCAGCCCCCAATGCGAAACCTAGTCGCTACGTCTCAATCTCATGGAGGAAGAAGAAAAATGAAGAAAAAATGCAACTTCTAGACTGGTGTCCGGTATTTATACTGGACACAATTAGCGTGCGCTAATCATTAAGGTTAGCGTGCGCTATCACGGCACCAAACAAAACTCCTGACCAAAAATGCACTGTTAGCGTGCGCTAATCCCAAGTGTTAGCGTGCGCTAACGAGAACTTCAGACCACCCAAGAGTTCCCGGATCGCTGAACTACCAGGTAGCGTGCGCTATTCTCCCTTTAGCGTGCTACCAACGTACTCTCGCGCGCGTAAGCCGTAAAGCGTAGCGTGCGCTAACGATTCACAGAGACAACAACAGAACATATCATAAAAATTACATACCGTAAACCCTTCTCACAAGGATTTACCAGGCTAAGCATGATTTCCCATCTCATTTCGAAAATGCTAAAAAGACCAATAACGGAGATATTTTCCAAAACTCAAAAACTCATTTGTCAAACCATCATGAAATATTCAAGGCCAAAATGCCAAAACTTGATTCAAGGAATCGGTTTTACGAAATAAAACTCAGTTTGCAAAATACCGAAAGCCGTTTGAAAGAACTCACGCAGCGGATAAAATACGGCATTTAAAATACATCAGTAGTGACGACACTCCTCGTATAAACCAAATACGAGAGTCTAATAAACACATATCGTGAAATCAAAATCCATAGAAGGATTCCATCATTCAATCGGCTAATCATACAAATAACTCGTGTCACACGAGGCACAACACAAGGAAGGGAGTATTACATGTAATACCCGGTTGTAATTCATTCATTTTCATTTAGTAATTATCAGTCAGTAATTGTCACTCAGTGTATTTTCACTCAATTATAATCATTCATCAATCATGTTCATTCACCGTGTTCACCGTTCGTATAAACTTCGAGTTGAGTATCGTTATTGTTCATCGTTTCAACTTTCCTCATATGAGTTCGACTTCGTTAGATCACCATTAATTTTTGGTAACTCCAAAAATTCTAAATCTTTGCAATATTATAGAGCATCGAGTTAGCTTTCCAATGGTTCAAACGGTGAGTCAATCGGAGTCCGGACGTGAGAGTTATGGTCGTTTGATTTTGGCGATCACGCCGACCGAACTTCGGCCGTGTCGTCCGACACGCCCGTGCCGTACTCGTCCGGAAAATGCGAAGTTTCTTCCGACTGGCTCGACCGTGTCGTCCGACACGCCCGTGCCGCATTTCTTCCGGATAAGCTCGAACGATCGCCGACACGCCCGACCGTGTCCCGTGACACGGCCGAGTCATGCCGAAGTCATTGCCGGGCGGGTCGCTTTCGGTAGGCTCAGTAGCCGCGACCGTGTCAATCCGACACGGTCGAGTCACCGCCGCCAATCGCCGGCCAGCCGCGTGACACGACCGTGCCGATCGGCACGGCCGTGTCCGCAGCATCAACCCCTATAAATTCATTTTTTCATCATTTCACCCATTTTCTCGCATTTTCTTCACCTTCAACCGAGAGGTAAGGCTTGAGGGAGGGATTTTCCTTCACAAATCATTTGGGTGTTTGATTTTCTTCATCTCCTTTCGAACCTGAAGCCCGGATAATCAATCTAACGCGTATTCTTCTGATAGAAGCACTTGGATCATCAAGAGGTAATTCCTTCAACACTTTGGACTTCGATTTTGTGTTGAAATAGGATGTTTTGGACGTTATAATCATGATATATGAAGGGATATGTATATGATTATGAGTTTGTATAAGGATTCATTGGATTATTGAGGGATTATTCAAGAACACTTTGGAAATCGAGTTGGAATTGGGGATTTTCAACTAATTGTTGTTATAATCACGTTTTCGGATAATCATAACGGATTATTGATCGTATTGGAGATGTTTTGTTGATTTGAAACACTTCTTGGGGATTTGAAGTTGATATTATTGAGGTTTAGTTGTATACAATCAAAGTTGGCCTCAAAGTGTTCGATATAATGCCCCGATGAACTTGGTTTAATCGTATCGACGTCTTGAGTTCGTTTTATTCGTGTTTAATTCGTTATTAATCGGATTGTTGGTAATTGTAATGAATTAAGGTTGTTCGAGCGACCGGTATCTTGGTTAGGACGTTGTTCGTGGACTGACATTCTTCATTGTTGTTGTGTAAGTTAAATCTTACTCGGTTAAAAGGATACTCATTCCTTTCGTTGTTGATTGTTCATAATCATAATTCATTCATCATAATTATAATCATTTTGAGATTTGTAATTGTCGAATAATAATTTCATTCACGAGGAACGACGGTTCCAAATCATTTCATTGGATTATCAATCACGTCACTATTACTTTCATAACGGTGAGTCATTTTATCCTTGTCTAATTAATTATTCATTGACGTTCATTATGGTCATTCTCGTTCATGTGACATTCTCGGGTTCATATTGCGTGGCCGGGTGTGTCTGTGGAATTTTTAGTCGGGCACACGATGGTTATTGTATTGGGTTCACCGATACATTGACCGCACACGAGTCATATTGTCTCGTGAGACTAATTAGGTACACGGACGGGTGTTGTACACTTGCACAGAACATTACGGGCGTACTATGGTACTCCTCTTCAGCGTAATTCATAATTAAAAATGTTTCATAACTTCAGTTAATTCATGATTGTGTAATTTCAACCCTTGAGGATTGTTGTTCAGAATCGACCCCGTTGGGGATTTTGTTTTCGTGTCACGGCAAGGCAAAGGCATGGGAAGAGCATGTTGACGGCGACGAGTCCCAGTGATACTAGTAGGGGCCCCAATCATTTCGTTTGTTTGATCGATTTCGGTCATTTCATCATTTGTATTTTCCGCCGCAAAATTCCGTTTGAAATGTTTATTTATTCGGTGGTGTATTTTATCTTCACATAAAATACACTAGTATTCGGTATTGTCCTGGTGTGTTGTACTTAAACTCCTCATCGGAGTATTTGGTAATATAATGTGGTTCGGTACTACATTTATCTTGTGTAATTTATTCATTTTCATTTGCTCGGTGGGTCCTGGTGGGATCTACGACCGTAATATCCGCCTAGTTTGGGGTGTTACGAGTTGGTATCGGAGCGTGGTTTTGAATACTACCCTCCAAGTCATGTCTCGTTTGAAATCATCGTCATCGGACTAGTATCATTGGACTTTCGCGTCACGTGTGACTGTGCAAATGCCGAGCCAATCGGACCAAGAATCGTAAGATTTCTAATGCCATGGTATAATTTCGCATTAATCATTCATTCATAATTCATCGCTTAACAATCCTCAATCATCATTGTCACTTTGATCGAACAGTCAGTTGACTCATTAATCACTCAATTCATTTCATTATTGATTGTTGATTTGAAAGATCAAATCATTAATCTTGTTAACTCATTCAAGATAATCATTTCAAGAACTTCATCGATAATCATGTCACGCCGCTTAATCATTCATGTATTATTGTATTGAGCGTGTATGCTCATTTTCATCATTTCATAATATAATCATAACATGATATTCATGCGGGAAATATAATCATCATGTGACTTTCCTACTTCGATGGAAAGAGCCGGGCAGAGGACGAGGAGGACGAGGCCGTGGAGCGGGCGGAATCCCGAGAACTCGTGCGAATACACGTGCAAATGCGAGAAATAATGCTAATTCATCTAGTAGCGACCGCTACTCATTCACCCGGACGTGATCATTCTCTATCGTGAGTCGTACTAGGGACACCGCTCGGTCGAGAAGGTGTTCGGATCGATCCACTCGCCTTTATGCGGTGGCATGATGGCCCAGATGACTCGAGATGACACAACTAATGGAGACGATGCATAACTCCACTACTCAAAATCAACAGGCTCCTCCGCCGCCACCTCCGAGGCAAGAGAGGAATGTGAGCAATATCATCGGCGACATCTCTCGCAGAGGCCACCGACTTTCGAGGGCTCGTCCGAGCCGGCAGATATTATTCATTGGCTCGAACATTTCGAGAAGTTGTTTGCTATGGTGGAGTGTCCTAAGGAAGGACAAAGTTTCTTGCAGCCTACTACCCGGTAAGAGCGCACATTCTTGGTGGTTATCGTTGAAGCCCACCGAAGGATCTTGTACTTGGGATCGTCAAGACTCTCATGATGGAGAGGTACTATCCGGCCCCACTCGGGAGGCCAAGTTGTCGGAATTACTCACTCCCGACCTTTCGGCGGATAATGATGTTCTCGCCATTGCAAAAATTTCAGAACTTCTTCCGTCGCCTCATCTATCATTCACTCGAAGCGGACAAGATCAAGTATTTCAAAGAAGAGGTCAAACCCCGTATGAGACTTCGCTACTTAATCATAATTGCACCTCGTTGGCGAATTCATCGAGAAAGCTCTCACCTATGAGCTTCGCTAAAGAGATTGCTAAGCGGCAACCTTCGTCGCTAGCAAGAAATCGAAGAATCGAAATCACCAAGGCGGTCGACAACTTTCAAGAAACCCCGTGCGGGCTCCGCTTTTCCGAACGACCTCCTGTGTCGCCTAAACCCGCTAATCACGGTCTCGAGCGCGCCCTGCCATCACCGTTATAATCGTGGGGAACTTGGTCACCTCAGTACCAAGACCCCGAGACACACGATCACCAGTCATAATAGTGGGATTGCTGGGCATAAGGCCCGTTTTGCCGTAGGGACTCCAAACCTACTCAGGCGTCATCTCAGGCCCCGAAACAGTCAGCCGTTCAGAATCAGGCCACTCAATCAGCGTCGTTTAAAACGACAGGAGCGACTAAAGGTGGAGCCTATAGTCAGCAGATGGGAGCGTCCGGTGCCGGGACTAGCAAACCCCGGATTTATGAGATGAAGAAGACTGATGATCCCGAGGCCCAAATGATCTCAGGTACACTCGATATTCTATCTCAACCTGTGTGTACCCTTTTTGATACTGGTGCATCGCATTCATTCATTTCCGAATCATGTTTGAGTAGACTACGTCTGGGTAGTGCTACTAGTTGTGAGCCTTATGTCATTGGTCTACCTGATGGTAGACGAATCATCTAAATCGTGAGATTCGTGGATTGTCCTATTCGTTTCATGGTCGTGTATGGCCGAACCTTATCGTCGTAGATTTGCCGAGAGACGACGTCATCTTGGGTATTGATTGGATGGATCGTCATGATGCCATCATTAGTGTCCGTAAGCGTATGATTACTATCATTTCGCACGATGGGGTTGAATGTGTATTTCGGGAGGTAATCCCATTGCTCGTAAGGTCATTAATTTGATGAAAGCAAGGCGATTACTCGATCGAGGATGTGTCGGTTATTGGTGCTATATGACCAAAACCGAGGAATCATCGATAATGTTGTCGGATATTCCAGTAGTAAGGGAATATGCTGATGTATTTCCAGACGAGTTACCTGGTTTGCCTCCACAGAGAGATGTGGAATTCACGATTGAGTTGGAGCCCGGTACGTCCCCGATATCGAAGGCACCGCATCGAATGGCCCCGACCGAAATGCGAGAGTTGAAGAGTCAACTTGAGGAATTGTTCGAGAAAGGTTATATCCGACCGAGTGCGTCCCGTGGGGAGCACCGATCTTGTTCGTCAAAAAGAAGGATGGTTCTTTTCGCTTGTGTATCGATTATCGGGAGTTGAATAAGGTGACAATCAAGAATAAGTATCCTTTACCCCGTATCGATGACCTTTTGGATCAACTTCAGGGAGCTTCGGTATTTTCCAAGATCGACTTAAGATCTGGATATCATCGCCATGGATTCGAGAGTCGGATATCGCTAGACGGCGTTTCAACACGTTATGGTCATTATGAGTTTGTGGTTATGCCGCTCGGATTGACTAATGCACTGCGGTATTCATGGAGTTAATGAATCGGGTCTTCATCGACTTTCGGATCGGTTTGTTGTTGTCTTCATCGATGACATTTTGATTTATTCTCGTGACCGAGAGGAACACGAGTTTCACCTTCATCAAGTGCTCGACGTGTTGAGACGAGAACAACTTTATGGGAAGTTTTCCAAATGTGAGTTACGGATGTCCAGTGACGTTTCTCGGACATGTAATTTCATCGATGGAGTGCGTGTTGATCCTCGAAGACGGAGGCTATCCAGAATTGGTTACCTCGAAGAATGTTAAGGAAATCCAAGCTTTCTCGGATTAGCGGTTATTATCGGAGGTTTGTGGAAGGATTTTCCAAAATTGCTCAACCATTGACGAACCTTTGCGGAAGGATAAGAAATACACGTGGTCCGACGCGTGTCGTGAGTTTTGAAGAACTCAAGAGCCGGTTAATGTCGCACTGTACTTTCCTTGCCGCAGGGACGGAGGATTTGTGGTTTATAGTGATGCGTCGGACGGGGTCTCGGATGCGTACTCATGCGTAACGGGAAGGTTATTGCCTATGCTTCATGGCATGAGACCTTACGAGGTTAATTATCCGACACACGACCTTGAGCTAGCAGCCGTGGTGTTCGCTTTGAAGATTTGGCGTCATTACCTTTATGGCGTCACTTGTCGATATTCACCGATCATAAAAGTTTAAAGTATATATTTACTCGAAGGAATTAAATATGCGACGAGGCGGTGGTTAGAACTAATCAAGGATTATGATATTGAGATCCTTTACCACCGGCAAGGCGAACGTTGTCGCCGACGCCTTGAGTCGTAAGTCCATTCAGAGCGAGATGCTTGCTCGTTTAACAATTCGTAGGAGCTCCAACAGAATTCCTTAGACCCGAGATCGAGGTCCGGCTTCAACGAGTTCGTGGACACTTTGTATGTTAGAGATTTCATCATCTCTTGAGGATGCAATCGGGAGAATCGTGGTTCGGACCCGGCATTGTTGCGCATTCGTGAGGATGTGGCTGTGGGAGAGCCTCGATTCGTGGTCCACGAGGATGGACTTTTGAGGTTTAAGAACCGGTTGTGCGTGTTGCGAATGATGAGTTGAAAAACTCGATTTTGAGAGAAGCTCATGCTACCCCTTATTCTGTTCATCCGGGGTCTAGCAAGATGTATAAGGACTTGAAACAAAATTACTGGTGGAGTAATATGAAGCGAGAAGTCGCGGAATTTGTTTCGAGATGCTTAACTTGCCAACAAGTCAAGATTGAACATCAGCGACCGGCGGGTATGTTGAAACCTCTCCCTATTCAGTGGAAGTGGGAAGACATTTCTATGGATTTCATCACGAGTTTGCCGACGAGTCGTCGTGGCATGAATATGATCTGGGTGATTGTGGACCGTTTAACTAAATCAGCTCATTTCCTTGAGATCAAGGATACGTGGGGTCCCGAGAGACTGCCCGATTATTCATCAAGCAGATAGTAAGACAGCACGGTACACCAAAGAGTATCGTTTACGATCGTGACGGACGATTTGTATCTCATTTTGGAAATCGCCACCGTGCTATGGGAACTCACTCAATCTCGCATCGCCTTTCATCCTCGGTCAGACGGACAATCGAGAGAGGACTATACAGACATTAGAGGACATGTTGAGGGCATGCGTCCTCGATTGGAAGGACGATTGGGAAGCCCAACTACCATTGATCGAGTTCACGTATAATAATAGTTGGCATGCTTCCATTAAGATGGCACCTTACGAGGCCTTGTACGGTCGTCGTTGTCGATCTCCCTTGTGTTGGGATGTCTTGTCAGAATAAATCGGCACCGAACCCGATATGCTTATAGCCGCCGGGAGAAGGTAGCTTTGATCAAGAGTCGTATGTTGATGTACTCGAGTCGGCGTAAATCATATGCGATAATCGTCGTCGACCACTAGAGTTCGAGACGGGTGACCACGTCTTGGTCAAGGTATCCCAGTCGAGGTATTTTCCGTTTCGGAAAACGGGGAAGTTGAGTCCGAGATTCATTGGACCGTTTGAAATTTTGGATCGAGTAGGCGAGTTAGCTTATCGATTGGCTTTACCTCCGGCCCGAGCCGAATTCATAATGTGTTTCATGTCTCTCGCCATGAAGTATGTTGCCGACCCGAGTCACATACCGCGGTTCGACGAATCGAGATCGCCGACGATCAATCATATGAGGAGCGTCCTATACGAGTTTTAGAGCGAATCAAACAGGTTGAGAAATAAGTCGATTCCTTTGGTCAAGATTCAGGGTCCGGACATGGAGTCGAAGAGGCCACTTGGGAAACCGAGGAGATTATGCGGGAGAGTTATCCCGAGTTGTTTGACCCTTAGTTTCGGGGACGAAACTCTTTTTAAGGGGAGTATGTAATACCCGGTTGTAATTCATTCATTTTCATTTAGTAATTATCGACGGTAATTGTCACTCAGTGTATTTTCACTCAATTATAATCATTCATCAATCATGTTCATTCACCGTGTTCACCGTTCGTATAAACTTCGAGTTGAGTATCGTTATTGTTCATCGCTTCAACTTTCCTCATATGAGTTCGACTTCGTTAGATCACCATTAATTTTTGGTAACTCCAAAAATTCTAAATCTTGCAATATTATAGAGCATCGAGTTAGCTTTCCAATGGTTCAAACGGTGAGTCAATCGGAGTCCTGACGAGAGTTATGGTCGTTTCAGTTTTGGCGATCACGCCGACCGGCCGAACTTCGGCCGTGTCCGACACGCCCGTGCCGCACTCGTCCGAAAATGCGAAGTTTACGCCGACCAGGCTCGACCGTCGCCCGACACGCCCGTGCCGCATTTCTTCGATAAGCTCGAACGATCGCCGACACGCCACCGTGTCCCGTGACACGGCCGGCCGAGTCATGCCGAAGTCGCCGCCGCGGTCGCTGCAGAGGCCCTCGTCACGCGACCGTGTCAATCCGACACGGCCGAGTCATCGCCGGGCCAATCGGCCAGCCGTGCGACACGACCGCGATCGACGCACGGCCGTGTCCGGCAGCATCAACCCCTATAAATTCATTTTTTCATCATTTCACCATTTTCTCGCATTTTCTTCACCTTCAACCGAGAGTTAAGGCTTGAGGGAGGGTTTTTCCTTCACAAATCATTTGGGTGTTTGATTTTCTTCATCTCCTTTCGATCGTGAAGCCCGGATAATCAATCTAACGCGTATTCTTCTGATCAAGCACTGGATCATCAAGAGGTAATTCCTTCAACACTTTGGACTTCGATTTTGTGTTGAAATAGGATGTTTTGGACGTTATAATCATGATATATGAAGGGATATGTATATGATTATGAGTTTGTATAAGGATTCATTGGATTATTGAGGGATTATTCAAGAACACTTTGGAAATCGAGTTGGAATTGGGGATTTTCAACTAATTGTTGTTATAATCACGTTTTCGGATAATCATAACGGATTATTGATCGTATTGGAGATGTTTTGTTGATTTGAAACACTTCTTGGGGATTTGAAGTTGATATTATTGAGGTTTAGTTGTATACAATCAAAGTTGGCCTCAAAGTGTTCGATATAATGCCCCGATGAACTTGGTTTAATCGTATCGACGTCTTGAGTTCGTTTTATTCGTGTTTAATTCGTTATTAATCGGATTGTTGGTAATTGTAATGAATTAAGGTTGTTCGAGCGACCGGTATCTTGGTTAGGGCGTTGTTCGTGGACGGACATTCTTCATTGTTGTTGTGTAAGTTAAATCTTACTCGGTTAAAAGGATACTCATTCCTTTCGTTGTTGATTGTTCATAATCATAATTCATTCATCATAATTATAATCATTTTGAGATTTGTAATTGTCGAATAATAATTTCATTCACGAGGAACGACGGTTCCAAATCATTTCATTGGATTATCAATCACGTCACTATTACTTTCATAACGGTGAGTCATTTTATCCTTGTCTAATTAATTATTCATTGACGTTCATTATGGTCATTCTCGTTCATGTGACCTTCTGGGTTCATATTGCGTGGCCGGGTGTGTCTGTGTGGAATTTTTAGTCGGGCACACGATGGTTATTGTATTGGGTTCACCGATACATTAGACCGTGCACACGAGTCATATTGTCTCGTGAGACTAATTAGGTACACGGAAGGGTGTTGTACACTTGCACATAACATTTCGGGCGTACTTTTGTACTCATCTTCAGCGTAATTCATAATTAAAAATGTTTCATAACTTCATTAATTCATGATTGTGTAATTTCAACCCTTGAGGATTGTTGTTCTCGTAAATCGACTTTGCTGGGGATTTTGTTTTCAGTCACGGCAAGGCAAAGGCATGGGAAGAGCATGTTGACGGCGACGAGTCCCAGTGATACTAGTAGGGGCCCCAATCATTTCGTTTGTTTCATCGATTTCGATCATTTCATCATTTGTATTTTCCGCTGCAAAATTCCGTTTGAAATGTTTATTTATTCAGGGTGGTGTATTTTATCTTCACATAAAATACACTAGTATTCGGTATTGTCCTGGTGTGTTGTACTTAAACTCCTCATCGGAGTATTTGGTAATATAATGTGGTTCGGTACTACATTTATCTTGTGTAATTTATTCATTTTCATTTGCCTGGTGGGTCCCAGTCGGGGATCTACGACACTGTAATATCCGCCTAGTTTGGGGTGTTACATTACATCCATAGGTCGCACGTAAGTGACGACCGCCCTTTGATACTAATCACGACCAATGGTCTCAAACGACGCGTCGCGATGCGACCAAGTCAGACAAAATCCGACGAGACAAAACTCAACCAACACAACTTGGCTCGACAAATTTAGGTTTTCCTGTGCTAACTGATTTTAAAATCGTATACTCTAGTTATTCGAAATTAAAACCGATAAGTTAAAAATCATTTTCAAGACCCTTTTAAACACGACAAGGGCTTAACAGTGGAAGCATTTTATAAAATGTCCTAAACACTTTTATACACGACCTTTAAATACCGACACAAGGTTTTATTTGAAAATACAAGGCTGGCTCGCCCAAATTCATGTCACTTTTCAAAAACCCACAATACGATCAAGTCTAAGAAATTTTCAAGCATGCACGCCGCATGTATTTTTATTAATAGAAACACATTGGTTGTAAATAATAATAATTAGCCAAGTACCAACAATTCCGGACACACTCATATACGACATTCAAAATCACCAGCTCAAAAAGCGCAACTCGGAAATACTAATTCCAAGCATATGTCGAACTATCTCTTCAAGTTTAACAACAGAACCAAAGATCACCGATTTGGACATATGTCGAAACCCTATGTGAGTTTTTCAACAAACTCGTCATCGACACCTTTCCTAACATATCAATGTTCAAAACATTCACATCATACCGCACCTCGGTGTCCAAACCATCAAGACGTTCGCACAACATACATTTAGTATATCGCAATTACCAAACACGATTCCATCACACAAAGAAAAGACTAGAGAGTCAAGCCCTCTCACAATATACCACGGAGCAAAACTCGGATCTTTCGATCACCAACGATCCCACCAATGCTAGGAAGTTTAGCGATGGAAGGCTCGCAAAACGACAAACGGTCAAGCCCAGAACGACGCACATACTCCAGAGAGATAAAGAACTGCGCAATACTAGAATCAAAAGTGCACGAACCGGATGGATCGAAAAACAACTCGACGATAAGTACGAGAGAGACAATCACAGTTCAAGAAGTGGAAATACAATACGAGAAAACAAAAGGATCGAGTAAGGAAAACTTACAAGCGCTGGATGTACTGAGATGTCGGCAGCGTGTGACAATGTGCAAAACAAAACACAACTAGACCCAAATAACCAACAAGCCTAGGTATCCATAAACCTAGAGCTCCGATACCATTTTCTGTAACGCCCCCAAATTAATCGAAAATAGGTTTCTAGAGATGTTACCTTCGGAGATTCAAGTACTAAGATCCGTAGAACACGCGTTGGATTGGTTGTCCGGGCTTCACGATTAAAAGGAGATGAAGAAAATCAACACTCAAATGATTTGTGAAGGAAGAACTCTCCCTCAAGCTCTCTCTCTCGGTTGCAGGTGAAGAAAAGGGGAAAAATGAGCTGAAATGCCGAGAAAACGAATTTATAGGGCGGACAGACTCGACCGTGTCCGACATGACACGGTCGTTGCGCGATCGGCAGCGAGGGACTCGACCGTGTCCCGCATGACACGGTCGCGGCGCGAAGGGGACCTACCGATAGTGACCCGTCCGCGGCGCTCGGCAATGACTCGACCGTGTCACGAACACGGTCGGGCGTGTCGGCGATCGTCTCGAGCTTATCCGGAAGAGTTCGGCACGGCCGTGTCGGACGACACGGTCGAGTCTGAGACGAAACTTCCGGCTTATCCGGACGAGTACGGCACGGGCCGTGTCGGACGACACGGCCGAGTTCGGCCGGCAGTGATCGGCCAATAACGAGCGGGTGAGCTAAAACGACGATAACTCTCTCGCCCGGACTCCGATTGACTCACCGTTCGAACCATTGGAAAGCAAACTCGATGCTCTATAATATTACAAAGATTCAGAATTTTTGGAGTTACCAAAAATTGATGGTGATCTAACAAAGTAGAACTCATACTTAGAAAAGTCGTTTAGTAATCCTGAATTCAACAAAACGACACCGAAACTCGAACCTGAATACGAACCGAAGATACGGTTACGAAGTACTCACAAAGACGAAACCAAGAGCTTGTAGGACACACGATTCCGACCACCCGAAGGCTCGAAATTCGACAACGGAAGGTAATTACCCCAAACTTTGGGAAATTACGAAAATGGCCCAAATGCCCGAAAATCACCATACGACAACGAATAATCAAACCGAAGCTCACAACACGTATAACGACGTTAAATGAACTTACGAAAAACCCCAAGCAGCAGTTTGAGCGAGATTCGCAAGAACCGAACTCAAGCGCGGAAAAGTCGCTAAAAAGCACGAAACTCAACAAAGCAGCACCGAAACGAACTCGGATGACAAAAAATGTAGAATTAAATATTCTCCGAATGACGAAACGGTCAAAAGCGAGTCATCAAAACGAACTTCCGCCGAAAAAATAAAATTACCAAAATTCGAAATTGCGGATATTACAGTTGAATCCCGTTTGGTGATTGATGATTCGTGTGGTGTTATTCTCGTAGTACTCGTGGTGCTATCGCGTTCTTGATATTGTTCGGGGGTTCGGGGCTATTCGACCGCGTCCTATCCGTCGTCTTATTGCGACTGTGGTTTTGAGGCAAGTATCTTGCCCATACATTTCATGTTTCGTTGATATAATTCTTGATAAATGATTTTATGCGAAATCCAATGTTTAATAAACGTAAAAAGGGATTGGTATGTTCTCGATAAATGTTGTCTTTCAATGATAATTCGTATACTTCGTGAATATGTATTCTCAGAATATGTGTGTTGGTTTGGTATTTTGAAAGATAACATGATCTCTTCGAGTGAGTTAATAGACCGTAATCCTTTTTCGGGGATTACGTATTGTTATTGTGTACTTGTTCGGTAAGAACGTAATGTGTGTGAGATTAGTTGCTACTCCTTGAAAGGAGGTTGTGATACTTAATGTTGTTTGGCTTCATAAGTGATTATGGTTGTGTGCTTGATGCATGTGATGTGCCTCCGGGTATGATTGTTGAATCTCCGGGATCCATACTTGCTAGTATGGGTCGGGCGTGACCGTAGGGTTATCCAAATCGAGTATGTCTTGCGGGGACTCCGAGGTTCGTGGCTTGTTAGCCCGATGCCGAGATAACTTGTGGGGTTATCATCGGGTATGTCTTGCGGGGACTCCGAGGTTCGTGGCTTGTTAGCACGATGCCGGGATAACTTATGGTTGTGGTTTGATTATGTAAGTATATGTGATTTTAGTCACGTGACTGTGGTTACGGTGACATGTGATTTGATATAGTTTCGCTGTGGGTTATTCACTCGGGTTTGTTCTACGGGAGCATCTGAGGTCCGTGGCTTGCTAGCACGGGACGCGAATAATCTGTGGAAACAGGTTGTTATGGTATGATCGGGTCGTGGACCCCATTTGTTGTTATCGAATTTATGTTTTGGGAAAATGACTTTTGGGCTGTGTCCCTAAATATTTTCGAAAGGCCTAAGAATTCTTAAATCCCAATGTATTCAAAACTCCCGAGGTCGTAAAATGTTTTTCACAAGATGTATATCGGGTTTACCCTATATTTCGATTTAATCATTTGATTAAGTGAATCACCTCGGGAAGTATGTTTATGATTAACATGTTTCGTGGATGTATGGCTCGTTTTCGTATTTTATACTTACACTAGCAAAACAATGGAGTTTTGCTAACCCCCGAGTATTCGGGGGGTGGATGTCTATTTTGCATTCAGGTTTTGGAGCATAACACAGGGTCGGCACGAAGGATGATGAAAGATGAACGATACTAATCACACGAGGATCCGTTGATGTCGTATTGGTCTAGTTGTATTTTCTTTTCCGCTGCAGTACCTTTCCCCGTTGTACGGGAGTTTATTGTATTTTGACCCCTGCGTGGGTATGTGTTTGTAATTGAGTTGTATATTTTTATTGAAATACCAAATCGGTCTACTGAGTCACTTTATCCTTAAAGGCATTGTCGATATGTTTAATGATGTTACTAGCCTGGTAGATCCTTGAGGAAAGGTTCTACGGCGTGTAATATCCCTGAGCGGATTGGGGGTGTTACAATATCTAATTTATGATTTATTGGATAAATCAAATAGCGGTCTTATGAATTAAAATTAAGTTACCAGGTAATTAATTTAATTCATAAATTATATTTATTAGAGAAATATATTTGTATTTGATAAAATTAATTAATTAGATTAATTAATTTATATAAATACATTGGAGGTTAAACGGAGTGTATTTAATGGAGTCGTTTGACGAACGTCCGGTACACGAGCCGAGTGGCACGGCTCGTTTTCTAGGAAACTTCCTTGTAGGCCACCCCCCCTTGGCATGGCATGATGATGATCATGTGTGGGAACTCACGTAGAATTGAGATTCCCACATTATTGTTAATGATTAGTTGTAAAGGAATTTTTATTCCTTTATATAATCATATCAACATCTTCATCATCACAACTAACACTTCATTATACAAACTAAGAGTGACAGTGTGTGTATTGTGCTGTATTTCAGCCGTGAGCACATCTTGAGGGAGAGAGACAATTTTATTTTTCTTGTTTTTTCACTTTAAGTTGAAAAATTAAGAAAGAAAATAAGATATAAATTCCTATAGTAATTCCTAGCCGTGTTCTTGGAGAACGGATTGCTATCGAATTTTTCTGGGCTACTTCCGACGCGTGTGAAGTAGAGGCTTCGAAGTTTCGGTGCTTGGAACGAAGGAATTTTGTGTTCGGGACGGGATTCGTGATCGTCATACATTTTTACGAAGATTTTTCCAAAGGCTTCAAGGGTATGATCTTTATCTTCGTATGATTTTTTTTCGTATATACGTTACTTGATCGATCCTGTTTGAGATTCATTTTTTTATTTTCCACTGGGTATTTTGTTTTATTTTCGGAATCCCAACAATGGTATCGGAGCGAGGTCAATGATACCGTATATACGATTATTTGTGCATTTTGAATTCTTATGGATGATATTTATGATTTAGAATCATATTTGGTATAATCGTATATTTTTAAATTGTTCGTTGTAGCATCACGTTTCTGGAAACGAGCCAAAAAGCAGAAACGGGTCGCCGGCCGGTGGTCTTTGGCGGCCTTGCACTGCCAGTGCCGAGCATGCTCGGCCATGACTCGGCCACAGGCTGCCGAGCATGGCTCGGCCAGACAGCCCTCGGGTTTTTGGTCCGATTTTGAATCGGGCCGCGGGCTGGGCCTAAAACCGGATTGTCCGGGACTCCGTTTGAAGCTTATATTTCATCGTAATTATTTCCCAAAATTTAAATTGGATTTTAATTTGACTTAATTATATTTGGAATATTTTTGTGTTAAGGGAAATTAATTAAACGCGAATATTTGGCTGGATTACTTCGAACGATTTAAAATGACGATTATTAGTATTAATTGGATTAATACCACTAAAATTGAATAGATTAATTTTATATTGATTGGATTAATATATTAATTGATTATTTAATTTTAATGCCACTTTATATTAATTGGATTAATATAGTAGAAATTGAATAGATTAATTTAATAGATTAATTGGATTAATTTATATTAAAATTAATTATTTAATTTCGTTGCCATTACATGTTGTATGGAATCCTTATGTGATGGTGATATAGCTCGTGGACTTATAAGGCCATTTTGAGCCTATTTATATTTACTATAAATTTGTATATGATGCAATTTTTCTATGATGTAATTATTATTTTGGGTATGACGAAGACCGAAGACAACCGACCGAGAAGACTAAGAATCAAAGACTATTTTTTATTTATTGGGTCATTCGCTTGGCCCAGTACTTAGGAATTTAGGTCCATGAGCTATATATTGGTAGTAACTAGGTTACTGTTTTCTCTTTTTCATTTTGAATGATTGACAAACCAACAAACGCGCGTATAAATGAATTATTGTGCAAAGTGTAACATTAATCGCGAAATTCTCCCGACAACAAACAGACTACGTTTGAAAAAGGTTACGAGGTTTCCTACCCTTCATCAAACTCGTAGAAAATTGATACCCGAGCTGGTGTGCTATGCTTCTGAGTTATCGGGGTAGTATATTTGGTAGAGGTTGAAAAATTCTTGAGTGCATTAGATGCCTTCGGTTGGTGATAAATTTCACCCCTAGAAACCTGATAGGTTGCCGGATGAGATTCAATAGTCAAACCGATAGACGTTGATGGTCAAAAACTTAGATAGACTGGATTGCCAAGAATCCTGACAGGTTGAGAGCATGAAGACTAGGGGTAAAAGTGTAATACCCAGTTGTAATTCAGTCATTAGCATTCAGTAAATTCATTCGGTAATTGTCATTATGTAATTTTTCACTTGTTAATAATCATTCATCCGGGTTCATCGTTCGGAATAATTTCGAGTTGTGTATCGATATTGTTCGTTGTTTCAACCTTATTCGGAAATCGAGTCAAGAGTATTATCTTGATTGCGGTAATTGATTCATTAGTCGATGTTGACGTTGGTATTCATGTCATTTCAAATCTCTTCATTGTTCAAATCGTGTTTTGTTGGGCAAATCCTTGTAATCATTGCTTGGAATCACCGTTTTGGGGTTTCCGTACTTCCATTTCGTGTTATTGGTTCCCAGATATTGATTCCTATGAATTATTCTCTTCCCGGGTCATTTTTCTTCATTTTAGGACCCAATGGGGGTGTGGGCCGCGGCACAAGGAGTGTGCGCCGCGGCACACACATTTGCGAGTTTTTGGCTGAGCGGCCTGTACTGTGTGCCGTGGCACATGTCGGCCGGGCCGCGGCACACTGCCGAGTCACTTCCGCGGCACACCCGTCCGGGCCGCGGCACACTCGTATAGCATTTTCGGTCATTCAGCGTCTGTACCTTGTGCCGCGGCACATGTCGGCCGGGCTGCGGCACACTGCCGAGCCCTGGGAGCAATTTCTGGGCTTGTGCCGCGGCACACTCGGCCTGGGCCGCGGCACACCGAGCAGTCAGCCCTATAATTGAGTCCTTTGCGCGTTTCAACCGATATTTTTTCCATTTCTTCACCTTCACACGAGAGAGGAGGCTTGAGAGAGAAAATTTTCTTCATCTATCACTTGAGTGTTGGAATTTCATCATTTTCATTCGGTTGTGAAGCTCGGATCATCGATCTATCGCGATTTCATCGGATTATAGTACTTGGATCTTCAAAGGTAATATTCATCAAACCTCTTGGATTTCGATTTTGTATTGGGTTATGATGTTTTGGATGTTAAAATCATGTTGTATGAAGTGATATACGCATGATTATGGATATGTTTGATTATTCATTGGATTATTGAAGGATTTTTCCAAGACCACTTTGAATATTGAGTTGGATTTGGGGGTTTTCGATTAATCATTGTTGTAATCACGATTTTGGACATTCATATCGGATTATTGATCGTATGGAA
Organism: Orobanche coerulescens; assembly: GCA_033398695.1. NCBI lineage: Eukaryota > Viridiplantae > Streptophyta > Magnoliopsida > Lamiales > Orobanchaceae > Orobanche > Orobanche coerulescens. Next base: position 48,156,985 of record CM065814.1, read on the forward strand.
GATGTTTTGTTGGATTGAAAACACTTTTTGAGTTTTGATGTTGGTTTAATCAAGGTTGGGTTGTTAACAATCGAAGTTGGCCTCAAAGTGTTCGATATAATACCCCAATGAACTTAGTTTAGTCGTATCGACGTTTTGAGTTCGTTATATTCATGTTTGTTACGTATGTTGAACGGATTGTTGGTAATTGTGTTATTCAAGGTTGTTCGAGCGACCGACATCTCAATTAGGACGTTGTTCGTGGAAGGATAATTGTCACCGGTGTTGGGTAAGTTAATTCTTACTCGGTTAAAAGGATATTCATTCCTTTTGTTGTTGATCATTCATAATTATAACTCATTCATCATTGTATTAATCATATTGAGACTTGTAATTGTCGAATCATCACTTCATTAACGAGGAACGGCGGTTCCAATCATTTCATTGAAACTATCGATCACTTCATTATTACTTTCATCTCGGTGAGTCATTCTTGACTTTGTCAGATTATTATTATTCATTGATATTCATTATGGTCATTCTCATTCATATGACCTTCTGTGTTCATATTGCATGGCCGGGTGCGGATGTGTGGAATTTTTAGTCGGACACGTGATGGCCATGTATTGGGAGTGATACATTGGACTGTGCACACGGTAAAGATTAACTCCGTGAGACTAATTAGGTACAAGGACGGGTGTGTTCGGTCATTCGTCTTGTACACTTGCACAGAACACTACGGGCGTACTATGATACTCCTCTTCAGCGTAATTCATAACTAAGGATATTTCATAACTTCAGATATATCATGTTTGTGTATTTTCAACCCTTGAGGATTGTTGTTCTGTGTAACTGACCCCGTTGGGGGATTTTGTTTTCAGGTCACGGCAAGGCAAAGGCACGGGAAGAGCATGTTGACGGCGAAGAGTCCCAGTGATACTAGTAGGGGCCCCCAGTCATTCCGTTTATTTTAGTCATGCTTATTTCTCTTCAGTTGTATTTCCGCTGCAAATTCCGTTTGAAATGTTTATTTATTCAGGGTGGTGTATTTTATCTTCATATAAAATATACTAGCATTCTGTTTTGTCTTGGTGTAATGTACTTAAGCTCCCCATCGGAGTATTTGGTAATATAGTGTGGTTCAGTACTACCATTATATTATTTAGTTCATCAGTTTTCATTCGCCTGGTGGGTCGCAGTCGGGGGTCCACGGCACTGTAATATCCGCCTACTTTGGGGTGTTACAGAGTTGGTATCGGAGCGTGGTTTTGAATACTACCTTCCGAGTCATGTCTCATTTGAAATCATCGTCATCGGACTAGTATCATTGGACTTTCGCGTCACGTGTGACCTGTGCAAATGCCGAGCCAATCAGACCAAGAACTGTAAGATTTCTAATGCCATGGTATAATTTCTGGAAATAAGAATCATTCATTCATAATTCATCAGTTAGCAATCCTCAATCATCATTTTCATTTTGACCAGGACGGTCATGTTAACTCATTAATCACTCAATTCATTTCATTACTCAGTTGTTGATCAGGAAGATCATATCATTAATCTTGTTAATTTGTTCAAGATAATCATTTCAATAATTTCATCAGATAATCATGTCACCTCGGTTAATCATTCATGTAATCACTGTGTTAGAGCGTGTATGCTCATTTTCATCATCTCATGTCATAATCATAACGTGATATTCATGCGGGAAATATAATCATCATGTGACTTTCCTACTTCAGTATGGAGAGGGCAAGAAGAGGACGTGGAGGAGGAGGCCGTGGAGCGGGCCGAATCCCGAGAGCTCGTGTGAATACACGTGCGAACGCGAGAAATAATGCTAATTTATCGAGCAGTGACGCTGCCACTCATTCACCTGGACGCGATCATTCACTATCGGGGAGTCGTACCCGGGACACGGCTCAGTCAGAAGGTGTCCGGGTTGACCTACTCGCTTTTATGCAGGGCATGATGGCCCAAATGACCCATATGGCACAACTAATGGAGACGATGCATAACTCAGTCAATCAAAATCAACAGGCTCCTCCGCTGTCACCTCAGAGGCAAGAGAGGAATGTGAGCAGTATCATTTGCGACATCTCTCGCCAAAGGCAACCTACTTTTGAAGGCTCGTCTGAGCCGGCGGATATTATTCATTGGCTCGAACATTTCGAGAAGTTGTTTGCTATGGTAGAGTGTCCCGAAGGACACAAAGTTTCAGTTGCGGCTTACTACCTGGGTAAGAGCGCACATTCTTGGTGGTTGTCGTTGAAGCCCACCGAAGGATCATGTACTTGGGATCAGTTCAAAACTCTCATGATGGAGAGGTATTATCCAAATTCCACTCGGGAAGCTAAATTGTCGGAATTACTCACTCCCGACCCTCGGAGACGAGGATGTTCTCGCCATTGCCGAGAAATTTCAGGAACTTCTTCCGTTCGCCTCATCTATCATTCATTCCGAGGCAGATAAGATTAAGTATTTCAGCAAGAGGCTGAAACCCCGTATGAGACTACAGTTGCTTAATCATAATTGCACCACGTTGGCTGAATTCATTGAGAAAGCTCTTCCCTATGAGCTTACTGCTAAGGAGATTGCTAAGCAGCAACCCTCATCTGCTATCAAGAAGTCCAAGAACCGTAAACAGTCTGACGGCGGTCAGGCCGCTTTCAAGAAACCTCGTGCGGGCTCTGCTTTTTCGGAGCGACCTCCTGTGACGCTTAAGCCTGTGGAATCCCAATCATGAGCGGCCAGTTCGGCCATCACCTGTTTTAACTGTGGGGATCCTGGTCTTGTCAGCACCAAGTGTCCGAGACAGTCTGTGACGTGCCATAATTGCGGAATTGTTGGGCATAATGCCCGTTTTTTCGTAGGGACTCCAAACCTACTCCGACGTCATCTCAGGCCCCGAAGCAATCAGCCGTCCAGAATCAAGCTACTCAGTCAGTGTCATTTAAGACGACAGGAGCGAACAAGGGTGGATCCTTTAGCCATCAGATGGGAGCATCCGGTGCCGGGACTAGCAAGCCCCGGATTTATGAGATGAAGAAGACCGATGATCCAGAGGCCCGAATGATCTCAGGTATGCTCGATATTCTATCTCAACCTGTGTGTACCCTTTTTTATACTGGTGCATCGCATTCATTCATTTCCGAGTCATGTTTGAGTAGACTACGTCTGGGTCATGCTACTAGTTGTGAGCCTTATGTCATTGGTCTACCTGATGGTAGACGAATTATCGGAAATCGTGAGATTCAGAACTGTCCGATTCAACTTCATGGCCGTGTATGGCCAGCGGACCTAATCGTGGTAGATTTGCCGAGAGACGACGTCATCTTGGGTATTGATTGGATGGATCGTCATGATGCCATCATTAGTGTCCGTAAGCGTATGGTCACTATTATTTCAGTCGATGGGGTCGAATGTGTGTTTTAGGGAGGTAATCCCGGCTGTTCTGGAAGAGTTATTAATTTGATGAAAGCGGTGAGGTTACTCAATCAGGGGTGTGTTGGTTATTGGTGCTATATGACCAAAACCGAGAAATCATCAGTAATGTTGACGGATATTCCGGTAGTGAGGGAATATGCCGATGTTTTTCCAGACGAGTTACCTGGTTTGCCTCCACAGAGAGATGTGGAATTCACGATTGAGTTGGAGCCCAGTACGTCCCCGATATCGAAGGCACCGTACCGGATGGCCCCGACCGAAATGCGGGAGTTGAAGAATCAACTTGAGGAGTTGTTCGAGAAAGGTTATATCCGACCGAGTGCGTCCCCGTGGGGAGCACCAGTGTTGTCTGTCAAGAAGAAGGATGGTTCATTTCGCTTATGTATTGATTATCGGGAGTTGAACAGGGTGACGATCAAGAATAAGTATCATTTACCCCGTATCGATGATCTTTTGGATCAACTTCAGGGAGCTTCAGTATTTTCCAAGATCGACTTAAGATCTGTATATCATCAGTTGCGGATTCGAGAGTCGGATATCGCGAGGACAGCATTTCGTACGCACTATGGTCATTATGAATTCGTAGTTATGCCGTTCGGGCTAACTAACGCACCTGCGGTATTCATGGAGCTAATGAATCGGGTTTTCATCGACTTTTTGGATCGGTTTGTGGTTGTCTTCATTGATGACATCTTGATTTATTCTCGTGACCGAGAGGAGCACGAGGTTCACCTTCATCAGGTTCTCGACGTGTTGAGATGAGAGCAACTTTATGGAAAGTTTTCCAAATGTGAGTTCTGGATGTCCGAAGTGACTTTCCTCGGGCATGTAATTTCATCGGATGGAGTGCGTGTTGATCCTCATAAGACAGAGGCTATCCAAGATTGGTTACCTCCGAAGAATGTTAAGGAAATCCGAAGTTTTCTCAGATTAGCCGGTTATTATCGGCAGTTTGTGGAAGGATTTTCTATGATCGCTCAACCCTTGACGAACCTTTTGCGTAAGGATAATAAATACACGTGGTCCGACGCGTGTCAATGGAGTTTTGAGGAACTCAAGAGTCGGTTAATGTCAGCACCTGTACTTTCCTTGCCGCAAGGGACGGAAGGATTTATGGTTTATAGTGATGCATCCGAACAGGGTCTCGGATGTGTGCTCATGCAGAATGGGAAGGTTATTGCCTATGCTTCATGGCAATTGAGACCTTACGAGATTAATTATCCGACCCACGACCTGGAGCTAGCAGCCGTGGTGTTCGCCTTGAAAATCTGGCGTCATTACCTTTATGGCATCACCTGTCAGATTTTCACCGATCACAAGAGTTTGAAGTATATATTTACTCAAAAAGAGTTAAATATGCGACAGAGACGGTGGTTGGAATTAATCAAAGATTATGATATCGAGATCCTTTACCACCCAGGGAAGGCGAACGTTGTCGCCGACGCTTTGAGTCGTAAGTCCGTTCAGGAGCAGATGCTTGCTCATTTAACAGTTCAGAAGGAGCTTCAGCAGGAATTCCTTAGACCCGAGATCGAGGTCTGGCTTCAGCGAGTTCAGGGACAGCTTTGTATGTTAGAGATTTCTTCGTCACTTGAGGAGACAATCAGACAGAGTCAGGGTTCAGACCCATCATTGTTGCGCATCCGTGAGGATGTGGCTCAGGGGAAAGCCCCTGGATTCGTGGTCCACGAGGATTGACTTTTGAGATTTAAGAATCGATTGTGCGTACCGGCGAATGACGAGTTGAAAAACTCGATTTTGAGAGAAGCTCATGCTACCCCATTATTCTGTTCATCCGGGGTCCAGCAAGATGTACAAGGACTTGAAACAAAATTACTGGTGGAGTAATATGAAGCGAGAAGTCGCAGAATTTGTTTCGAGATGCTTAACCTGTCAGCAAGTTAAGATTGAACATCAGCGACCGGCGGGTATGCTGAAACCTCTACCTATTCCAGAGTGGAAGTGGGAGGACATTTCTATGGATTTCATCACGAGTTTGCCGACGAGTCGTCGTGGCATGAATACGATCTGGGTGATTGTGGACCGCTTAACTAAATCCGCTCATTTCCTTGAGATTAAGGATACTTGGGGTCCCGAGAGACTTGCCCAGTTATTCATCAAAGAGATAGTGAGACTACACGGTACTCCTAAAAGTATCGTTTCGGATCGTGACGAACGGTTTGTGTCTCATTTTTAGAAATCAGTTCATCGTGCTATGGGAACTCAGCTTAATCTCAGTACCGCTTTTCATCCTCAGTCTGATGGGCAATCAGAGAGGACTATTCAGACATTAGAGGACATGTTGAGGGCATGCGTCCTCGATTGGGAAGACGATTGGGAAGCCCAACTACCATTGATCGAGTTCACGTATAATAATAGTTGGCATGCTTCGATTAAGATGGCACCTTACGAGGCCTTGTACGGTCGTCGTTGTCGATCTCCTTTGTGTTGGGATGACCTATCCGAATCAATCGGCACCGAGCCCGATATGCTTATAGCCGCCCGTGAGAAGGTAGCTTTGATCAAGAGTAGTTTGTTGACCGCTCAGAGTCGACAGAAATCCTATGCAGATAATCGTCGTCGTCCACTAGAGTTCGAGGCAGGTGACCACGTGTTGGTCAAGGTATCCCCGAGTCGAGGTATCTTCCGTTTCGGGAAGCGGGGAAAGTTGAGTCTGAGATTCATTGGACCGTTTGAGATTTTGGAACGAGTAGGCAAGCTAGCTTATCATTTGGCCTTACCTCCGGCGTTGAGCCGAATTCATAATGTGTTTCACGTCTCTCAGCTACGGAAGTATGTTGCCGACCCGAGTCACATACTTCAGTTCGACGAAATCGAGATCGCATATGATCATTCGTATGAGGAGCATCCCGTACGAGTCTTAGAGCGGCGAATCAAACAGGTGAGGAATAAGGCAATTCCTTTGGTTAAAATTCGGTGGTCTAGACACGGAGTCGAAGAGGCTACTTTGGAAACCGAGGATAGTATGCGAGAGAGTTATCCCGAGTTGTTTGACCCTTAGTTTCGGGGACGAAACTCTTTTAAGGGGGGGTGTATGTAATACCCAGTTGTAATTCAGTCATTAGCATTCAGTAAATTCATTCGGTAATTGTGATTATGTAATTTTTCACTTGTTAATAATCATTCATCCGGGTTCATCGTTCGGAATAATTTCGAGTTGTGTATCGATATTGTTCGTTGTTTCAACCTTATTCGGGAATCGAGTCAAGAGTATTATCTTGATTGCAGTAATTGATTCATTAGTCGATGTTGACGTTGGTATTCATGTCATTTCAAATCTCTTCATTGTTCAAATCGTGTTTTGTTGGGCAAATCCTTGTAATCATTGCTTGGAATCACCGTTTTGGGGTTTCCGTACTTCCATTTCGTGTTATTGGTTCCCAGATATTGATTCCTATTGTTTTATTCTCTTCCCGGGTCATTTTTCTTCATTTTAGGACCCAATGGGGGTGTGGGCCGCGGCACAAGGAGTGTGCGCCGCGGCACACACATTTGCCAATTTTTGGCCGAGTGGCCTGTACTGTGTGCCGCGGCACATGTCGGCCGGGCCACGGCACACTGCCGAGTCACTGCTGCGGCACACCCGTCCGGGCCGCGGCACACTCGTATAGCATTTTCGCTCATTCAGCGTCTGTACCTTGTGCCGCGGCACATGTCGGCTGGGCCGCGGCACACTGCCGAGCCCTGGGAGCAATTTCTGGGCTTGTGCCGTGGCACACTCAAATGCCCGCACACCGAAAGCGATCGACCCTATAATTGAGTCCTTTGCGCGTTTCAACCGATATTTTTTCCATTTCTTCACCTTCACACGAGAGAGGAGGCTTGAGAGAGAAAATTTTCTTCATCTATCACTTGAGTGTTGGAATTTCATCATTTTCATTCGGTTGTGAAGCTCGGATCATCGATCTATCGCGATTTCATCGGATTATAGTACTTGGATCTTCAAAGGTAATATTCATCAAACCTCTTGGATTTCGATTTTGTATTGGGTTATGATGTTTTGGATGTTAAAATCATGTTGTATGAAGTGATATACGCATGATTATGGATATGTTTGATTTTTCATTGGATTATTGAAGGATTTTTCCAAGAACACTTTGAATATTGAGTTGGATTTGGGGGTTTTCGATTAATTGTTGTTGTAATCACGATTTTGGACATTCATATCAGATTATTGATCGTATGGAAGATGTTTTGTTGGATTTAAAACACTTTTTGGGTTTTGATGTTGGTTTAATCAAGGTTGGGTTGTTAACAATCGAAGTTGGCCTCAAAGTGTTCGATATAATGCCCCAATGAACTTAGTTTAGTCGTATCGACGTTTTGAGTTCGTTATATTCATGTTTGTTACGTATGTTGAACGGATTGTTGGTAATTGTGTTATTCAAGGTTGTTCGAGTGACCGACATCTCAATTAGGACGTTGTTCGTGGACGGATAATTGTCACCGGTGTTGGATAAGTTAATTCTTACTCGGTTAAAAGGATATTCATTCCTTTTGTTGTTGATCATTCATAATTATAACTCATTCATCATTGTATTAATCATATTGAGAATTGTAATTGTCGAATCATCACTTCATTAACGAGGAACGGCGGTTCCAATCATTTCATTGAAACTATCGATCACTTCATTATTACTTTCATCTCGGTGAGTCATTCTTGACTTTGTCAGATTATTATTATTCATTGATATTCATTATGGTCATTCTCGTTCATATGACCTTCTGGGTTCATATTGCGTGGCCGGGTGTGGATGTGTGGAATTTTTAGTCGGGCACGTGATGGCCATGTATTGGGAGTGATACATTGGACTGTGCACACGGTAAAGATTAACTCCGTGAGACTAATTAGGTACAAGGACGGGTGTGTCCGGTCATTCGTCTTGTACACTTGCACAGAACACTACGGGCGTACTATGATACTCCTCTTCAGCGTAATTCATAACTAAGGATATTTCATAACTTCAGATATATCATGTTTGTGTATTTTCAACCCTTGAGGATTGTTGTTACGTAATCGACTTCGTTGGGGATTTTGTTTAGTCACGGCAAGGCAAAGGCACGGGAAGAGCATGTTGACGGCGAAGAGTCCCAGTGATACTAGTAGGGGCCCCCAGTCATTCCGTTTATTTCAGTCATGCTTATTTCTCTTCAGTTGTATTTCCGCTGCAAATTCCGTTTGAAATGTTTATTTATTCAGGGTGGTGTATTTTATCTTCATATAAAATATACTAGCATTCCGTTTTGTCCTGGTGTAATGTACTTAAGCTCCCCATCGCAGTATTTGGTAATATAATGTGGTTCAGTACTACCATTATATTATTTAATTCATCAGTTTTCATTCGCCTGGTGGGTCCCAGTCGGGGGTCCACGGCACTGTAATATCTGCCTAGTTTGGAGTGTTACAAAAAGAAGATCAAATCATCCGTTAGACGGGTTGGTGTTAGACACCACTTTACAGAAATTAATTGGCAAGAAACCTGATATGTTGCGTCTGTTAAAATTTGTAAAGAACTTGATCACCACTAAGAAGTCGATCTAACCACGATTTCTAGATTATAAAATGAGAGTGTATAATTCCGATAAAATTAGTGGGAGCCGAGACAAGAATCATACAAGCCCTTAAATTCTATACTCGGTCATAATTAAACAAGTCACTAATTTAATTTTCTGTAAATCTTTGCAGAAAACGAAACTGAATCTCTCCAAAAATGGCTAAAAACCCACTTGCAATACTACTTGAAGGGAATCTCCTAACTGGCCCCAACTTTGTTGACTGGTTGCGGAATTTGATGATTGTACTCAGTATGGAGTCTCTGGGATACGTCTTGGAGGCGGACATTCCACTGAATCCAATCCGAACCAGGGGTAATCAGGAAGATATTGACGTCCATGAAAAATGGGTCAAGCATGACATGCTAGTCTGTAATATCCTAGAATTTCACTATGAATTTTTCGCATTATTTTATCTGAGTTGTACTGTACAGAGTGGGACCGATACAGTATGGATAAATAATTTTTGAAACCATGATAGTCGTGCTAGTATGTCTATCGAGGTTATTTTGATTCTAGGATATTACATGCTTGGTGTCTCTTTCGATGTCAGATATACCGTATGAGTATTTGTATGATTGCCGTACTTGGTCGACAGTTGTAATTGAGGATATCGTGCATCAGACGTACCGTATGAGAATGATATCGGAATGAGTATATGTATTCGGTATGTCGCGTGTATGCGTTCGGTTTATTGAGACGACAGACAGGGGCAGAAATGGCTAAGTATGAAAGCCATTACATACGCTATGTAAGTAGTCTTACGTACGTAAGTAAGCAGGATTAACGTACGTTAAGAAATATACATTACGTACGTTAAGAAGGGATTCGGACAGGATCGAGCCGTGTTCAGCAGGTGGGACCCGGTGTCAGCTGCTTTCGGCGCAGGATGTGGACAGGCGAGTCAACCTCGGCATTACGTACGCTATGCATGGCATATTACGTACGTAATATGGGTTGATAATGTAGCAAGTCAACTGCTACATTACGTACGCTATGGTGATGGTATTACATACGTAACGCAAGGTACAAAATAGTACAGTTAACCCTGGATGACCATTACGTACGCTATACAGGACATAAAGCGTACGTCAAAGGCCTTACGTACGTTAAGATTGGGACTTAACGTACGTAACGAGATGCACAATTTATAAAATAAGAGTTGGTCTTTCATTTTTTCACGAAAGGAAACTCATTTCTCCCACCCCAGTTCGTCCTTCTTCACTTGTAAGTGTTTTCTAGACACTTTTAACTTGGCTAGGAGCTTGAGAGAATGAATCTGAGGGTTGGATATGATGATGTTAATGACTCTTGAAGTGTTTGATCCTTGTGGTTCTTCTTCAAAAGGTATGTTGATGAACTCTACTCCTTGAATTCGGATTTTGATGTTAACGTTGATGTTCTTCTCTGTATAGTGATGATTATGGTGTTGATGTTATGATTTTAAGATTATACGAATCGTATATTGAAGAACAAAATGATACATGCCTTGGATTATGGATTAGATGATGATTAGATTTTAGAACACATCCAATTACGTCGTTTTGTTGGCTTCAAACATGATTATGGACTAATTCATGTTCTTGAAGAATTCTTGAATGATATATGTCCGTAAATTGGAAGGATTATGGTTAATTTTGGTATATGATTATTCATGATGATAGCCGATAATTGTATTCCTATGAATTTGCAAGAATGAGCCGTGTTAATCCGAATTTAAGATTGAAGTCGGAACCAAGAATGTTGTAGACATAGATAGAACTATTGATTATCGAAATTTGGCTTGTATTCGTATTGATAAGAGTTGATATGGTTTGATTTCGTATGATCGAGATACCATTAAGTTTGATTAGTTGATTATACCGGTTGTTGATTGTTATCGAACGTATCGTTGATTGATTATTGTATTAGGTTGCGTTAGGTGATCGTTGATATTAACCATTGTGCTGCGGAGCTTGTAGATGAAGACGACGGGACTAGTTACAACTTCATCGTATTGGTATCGAGGCAAGTTATGCTTGCTCAGTTCATAGTGTTAATAAATGATTTCGTTTTCATTTCATTTATGATTCATATAGCAATGGCATTATGGAATATATGAATTGTCGGAATGGTGGTATGTATGGTATTTTTGGACTAAGATAAATCATAATGTATATGATTTTAAGGATGTCTAGTGGAAATGGGAACGTGAATTATAATTTGGTCTATTGCATGAGAAGTTGGATATCAAGGTTAATTATCGTGTCGATGTTGAACTCGGTATGGTGGTTTGGTATTAGTTATGGACTGTACTTCATTTTAGATTGTTGGATAAACCGTGTATCCATTCAGGGCGGTTGGTCGTGGAAAGGTTAGCGTCTCCAGCTTGAGGTAAATTACTATTTTTAGATTATGATAATCATCGTTGCATTATTGCATGTATGTATTGATATTTCATGCGGTGAGTGTGCACCATTGTTTGTTACGTTCTGTGATGTGCTCTTTCGTTGAGCCATAATCTGTGGGGCCGATGTGTTAGGGATAAAACCTGTATGGTACCCGAATGGAAATCTCTTAGGGGATGAGACCTAAATGGCACCTATGTCCGGAGTATTCCTGAGTAGATGCTTCCGTGACCCTCGGCTGCTGCCTTGTAGAGATGTTAAATGGGCTCGGGCCCGTAGGGCTGGCCCGTTTAACCCGCAAAAAAACCGGATTAGGGCCGATATTTCCTAGCCCGTTTAAATCCGGGCTTTTTGGACCGTTGCTTAGCCCGTTAGGAAAGCCCGCTAGTGGCTAGCCTGGCAGCCCGCTAGTGGCTAGCTAGCCCGATATATATATATATATATATATATACACACTATATTAATATTATATATATACACTATATTAATATTATATATATATAATATATATTAATATTATATAATATATATTATTACTGTATTTGTTAATATAGTATATATATATACATAAAAGTATATTTTTTGTTATATTTATTATAGTATAGTTGTTACTATATATATATAATATATTGTTATTGTTTTTTTTACTTATAAAAAAATAAAAAATAGATTTTTTAAATATTTAGCCCGTTTAGCCCGTTTAGCCCGAAACCTGTTAGGGTTAGGGTTAGGGCCAATATTTCCTAGCCCGTTTAAATCCGGGCTTTTTTAGCCCGGACCGTTTAGCCCGAAGCCCGCTAGGGCTAGCCCGGAACCGCTAGGGCTAGCCCGTTTAACATCTCTACTGCCTTGGGAGTTTATGTGATATTGTCCGGAGTGTTCCTGAGTAGATGCTTTCGTGACCCTCGGCTTCCGCCTTGGGAGTTTATATGATATTGTCCGGAGTACTCCTGAGTAGATGCTTCCGTGACCCTTGGCTGCTGCCCTGGGAGTTTGTGTGCTATTATTATATGCATTGTTGATCATGATGTGAACCGTTGTCTGACGGAATACGATATTATGGTCGTGTCGGTCTTTCATGATCGAGTTATTGTTGCCCTTTTGGAAAATCTTCTGATCCTTGTTGGATATGCGTTTCTTCGAGATTTGTTGTCATGTTGTATCGTGGCATATCTGGAGTCAGATACGTTCTGATCATTCATGTGTAGGATTTTCGGGACCGGAACGTGTAGCATATGTTGGTTTCGACCTCATATTGAACCGTGCACACGAGACGTACTTCGTGAGGCTGATTAGGTACGAGACCAGATGTGTATTGATCAATACCCATGGTTGGCTTGTACACGGACACATGTCCGGATCGAGCGTATCGTGACGTCCATCTTGAGTCTTATTGATTGGTCGTTCACAATTCATGTATAATTGGATCTGTTCGATATTCGGATTGTCTTTGAAATCCCGGATATACGATTTGTATATGGTTGACGATTTTATTCTCTCGTGTATCTGTCGTCGTTGAACCTTTACTAATCTCGTTCGGAGTTACCATATCGATGATCAACTCATTGATATCGATCCTTTATAAATCTCGTTTGGAGTTCACCCTGTCATTGGTAATCTCGTTCGTTATTGATCCTTATTGATTCCGTTTGAGAGTTGTCTCATCGTTGGTATTCTTGGTTATTAGTCCTTAATTGATGTTATTGGAGTTTACCGTGTCGTCGGTATTCTGAGTTGTTGATCCTTATTATCCCTATTGGAGTTTACCGTGTCGTTAGTATTCTCGATTTTCGATTCCTTATTACTTTTGTTGGAGTTTACCGTATCGCTGTTATTCCTGGTTGTTGGTCCTTATTGATCTTGCTAGAGTTTACTGTGTCGTCAGTATTCTCAGTTGTTGACCCTTTATTGATCTTATTGGAGTTTATCGTACCGTTGGTATTTCAGGTTGTCGACTCTTATTGGTCTTGTTGGAGTTTACCATATCGTCGGTATTCTCGGTTATTGATTCTTCATTGATCCTTACCGTGTCATTGGTATTCTCGGTTATTGATTCTTCATTGATCCTTACCGTGTCGTCGGTATTCTTGGTTATTGATACTTCGTTGGTCCTTACCGTGTCATCGGTAAGGACGCGGGACGTGGAATATGGTAAGAACTGATTTGATATGGATTGTGATAGATTGGTAAGGTTACTACGGTGAGATTATATTGGAAATATTTTTACCCTGTAAATTACATTGATATGTATTGTTTTTGTGATGTGATCGTTGTCATTGTTGAGTATTATGGCTGACCCCGTCGTGGGCTCTATCTTTTAGGTACTCGAAGTTGGAGCTAGTAGCGGTCGTGAAGGGATGAGCTTTCCGGTGATACTGGCTATGGCGTGATTGTTCGGATTGTGTATTCTTTTCTGGTTTTTCTAATTCCGCTTCAAATGTATATAATTATGTTTTTATCTGCTGTGTGTGTATATGTTTCTAAATGGCTTTTCGGTATTCTTCTGAACTATGCTGTGTGTGTGTACTTCAAAACGGCCCTTTTGGCATTTTTAAATGTTTGCGAAAATGATTTTAGCCTTGTGGGTTCCAATATGGGGCCCACGGATCTGTAATATTCCCGGTCGGTTTTGGGGGTGTTACAGAAGATGGTATCGGAGCTTGGGTTTCGTAAAACCCGGGCGTGTGTGTTATGTGGCTCTACCGGTGCGGTAGTAGCGTGACTTTTGAAAATGATTTCCTAACTTTTGAGTCAACCCAATTTTGGAGGTTTCAAAATTTTTGAAATATTTTCAAATTATTGTATTTTCGATGCCGGTGTGTTGTTAGTGTGTTGAGACTTTGTATGGGAGTCGTATGCTGGTATCACGGAAGATCATCGACTTCACGGACCTGTAAGTATGTTCTTTCAGTTATTTCATTTTTGATGATGATTATTTGAGTATGGTGTCGTGATTTTGAGATATTTCGGGATTGAGATACTGATTATGACAGGTGTTGAGTTTCGAGGACGAAACTTATTTAAGTAGGTATATATGTAATATCCTAGAATTTCACTATGAATTTTTCGTATTATTTTATCTGAGTTGTACTGTACAGAGTGGGACCGATACAGTATGGATAAATAATTTTAGAAATCGTGACAGTCATGCCAGTATGTCTATCGAGGTTATTTTGATTCTAGGATATTACATGCTTGGTGTGTCTTTCGATGTCAGATATACCGTATGAGTATTTGTATGATTGCCGTACTTGGTCGACAGTTGTAATTGAGGATATCGTGCATCAGACGTACCATATGAGAATGATATCGGAATGAGTATATGTATTCGGTATGTCGCGTGTATGTGTTCGGTTTATTGAGACGACAGACAGGGGCAGAAATGGCAAAGTATGAAAGCCATTACATACGCTATGTAAGGAGTCTTACGTACGTAAGTAAGGAGGATTAACGTACGTTAAGAAATGTACATTACGTACGTTAAGAAGGGATTCGGACAGGATCGAGCCGTGGTCAGCAGGTGGGACCCGGTGTCAGCTGCTTTCGGCACAGGATGTGGACAGGCGAGTCAACCTCGGCATTACGTACGCTATGCATGGCATATTACGTACGTAATATGGGTTGATACTGTAGCAAGTCAACTGCTACATCACGTACGCTACGGTGATGGTATTACGTACGTAACGCAAGGTACAAAATAGTACAGTTAACCCTGGATGACCATTACGTACGCTATACAGGACATATAGCGTACGTCAAAGGCCTTACGTACGTTAAGATTGGGACTTAACGTACGTAACGAGATGCACAGTTTATATAATAAGAGCTGGTCTTTCATTTGTTCACGAAAGGAAACTCATTTCTCCCACCCCAGTTCGTCCTTCTTCACTTCTAAGTGTTTTCTAGACACTTTTAACTTGGCTAGGAGCTTGAGAGCATGAATCTGAGGCTTGGATATGACGATGTTAATGACTCTTGAAGTGTTTGATCCTTGTGGTTCTTCTTCAAAAGGTATGTTGATGAACTCTACTCCTTGAATTCGGATTTTGATGTTAACGTTGATGTTCTTCTCTGTATAGTGATGATTATGGTGTTGATGTTATGATTTTGAGATTATACGAATCGTATATTGAAGAACAAAATGATACATGCCTTGGATTATGGATTAGATGATGATTAGATTTTAGAACACATCCAATTACGTCGTTTTGTTGGCTTCAAACATGATTATGGACTAATTCATGTTCTTGAAGAATTCTTGAATGATATATGTCCGTAAATTGGAAGGATTACGGTTAATTTTGGTATATGATTATTCATGATGATAGCCGATAATTGTATTCCTATGAATTTGCAAGAATGAGCCGTGTTAATCCGAATTTAAGATTGAAGTCGGAACCAAGAATGTTGTAGACGTTGATAGAACTATTGATTATCGAAATTCGGCTTGTATTCGTATTGATAAGAGTTGATATGGTTTGATTTCGTATGATCGAGATACCGTTAAGTTTGATTGGTTGATTATACCGGTTGTTGATTGTTATCGAATGTATCGTTGGTTGATTATTATATTAGGTTGCGTTAGGTGATCGTTGATATTAACCGTTGTGCTGCGGAGCTTGTAGATGAAGACGATGGGACTAGTAACAACTTCATCGTATTGGTATTGAGGCAAGTTATGCTTTCTCAGTTCATAGTGTTAATAAATGATTTCGTTTTCATTTCATTTATGATTCATATAGAAATGGCATTATGGAATATATGAATTATCGGAATGGTGGTATGTATGGTATTTTTGGACTAAGATAAATCATAATGTATATGATTTTAAGGATGTCTAGTGTAAATGGGAACGTGAATTATAATTTGGTCTATTGCATGAGAAGTTGGATATCAAGGTTAATTATCGTGTCGATGTTGAACTCGGGATGGTGGTTTGGTATTAGTTATGGACTGTACTTCATTTTGGATTGTCGGATAAACCGTGTATTCATTCAGGGCGGTTGGTCGTGGAAAGGTTAGCATCTCCAGCTTGAGGTAAATTACTATTGTTAGATTATGATAATCATCATTGCATTATTGCATGTATGTGTTGATATTTGATGCGGTGAGTGTGCACCATTGTTTGTTACGTTCTGTGATGTGCTCTTTCTTTGAGCCGTAATCTGTGTGGCCGATGTGTTAGGGATAAAACCTGTATGGTACCCGAATGGAAATGTCTTAGGGGATAAGATCTAAATGGCACCTATGTCCAGAGTATTCCTGAGTAGATGCTTCCGTGACCCTCGGCTGCTGCCTTGGGAGTTTATGTGATATTGTCCGGAGTGTTCCTGAGTAGATGCTTCCGTGACCCTCGGCTTCCGCCTTGGGAGTTTATATGATATTGTCCAGAGTATTCCTGAGTAGATGCTTCCGTGACCCTTGGCTGCTGCCCTGGGAGTTTGTGTGCCATTATTATATGCATTGTTGATCATGATGTGAACCGTTGTCTGACGGAATACGACATTATGGTCTTGTCGGTCTTTCATGATCGAGTTATTGTTGCCCTTTTGGAAAATCTTCTGATCCTTGTTGGATATGCGTTTCTTTGAGATTTGTTGTCATGTTGTATCGTGGCATATCTGGAGTCAGATACGTTCTGATCGTTCATGTGTAGGATTTTCGGGACGAGCACGTGTAGCATATATTGGTTTCGACCTCATATTGAACCGTGCATGAGACGTACTTCGTGAGGCTGATTAGGTACGAGACCAGATGTGTATTGATCAATACCCATGGTTGGCTTGTACACGGACACATGTCCGGATCGAGCGTATCGTGACGTCCATCTTGAGTCTTATTGATAGGTCGTTCACAGTTCATGTATAATTGGATCAGTTCGATATTCGGATTGTCTTTGAAATCGCGGATATATGATTTGTATATGGTTGACGATTTTATTCTCTCGTGTATCTGTCGCCATTGAACCTTTACTAATCTCGTTCGGAGTTACCATATCGATGATCAACTCATTGATATCGATCCTTTATAAATCTTGTTTGGAGTTCACCCTGTCATTGGTAATCTCGTTCGTTATTGATCCTTATTGATTCCGTTTGAGAGTTGTCTCATCGTTGGTATTCTTGGTTATTAGTCCTTGATTGATGTTATTGGAGTTTACCCTGTCGTCGGTATTCTCAGTTGTTGATCCCTTATTATCCCTATTGGAGTTTACCGTGTCGTCAGTATTCTCGATTGTCGATTCCTTATTACTCTTGTTGGAGTTTACCGTATCGCTGTTATTCCCGGTTGTTGGTCCTTATTGATCTTGCTAGAGTTTATTGTGTCGTCAGTATTCTCGGTTGTTGACCCTTTATTGATCTTATTGGAGTTTATCGTACGGTTGGTATTTCAGGTTGTCGACTCTTATTGGTCTTGTTGGAGTTTACCGTATCGTCGGTATTCTCAGTTATTGATTCTTCATTGATCCTTACCGTGTCGTTGGTATTCTCGGTTATTGATTCTTCATTGATCCTTACCGTGTCGTCGGTATTCTTGGTTATTGATTCTTCGTTGATCCTTACCGTATCATCGGTATTCTCAGTTGTCGACCTTTTATTGATCTTGTTGGGATTTGCCGTATTGCCGGTATTTTCGGTTATTGATTCTTCATTGATCTTGTTGGAGTTACCAGATCATGGTATTCTCGTCCGTGGTTGATCCTTTGTCGATCTTGTGTGGAAATATCATATCATTGATATTTCCGTTGTGATGCATCGATTGTTTATCATTATTGACTGTGTGAGCATTCATGCTTTGTATTGATATCCGGGACTTGCCATTGTTTCGGGACAGTTGATTTGCAGATGTATCGTGTGATATAAGTTCCTATCAGTATTGGGATCCGATTGTGCGACACAGACGGCAGAATCGAACTGGACCAGATTATTCTATACTCGAGATATGTTTATGTTTGGAAATCTTGGTAGTGTTTCGGATACAGGACAGGTGATTACATTTGAATTCGTTCATTACTTAAGGACGCGGGACGTGGAATATGGTAAGAACTGATTTGATATGGATTGTGATGGATTGGTAAGGTTACTACGGTGAGATTATATTGGAAATATTTTTACCCTGTAAATTACATTGATATGTATTGTTTTTGTGATGTGATCGTTGTCATTGTTGAGTATTATGGCTGACCCCATCGTGGGCTCTATCTTTTAGGTACTCGGAGTTCGAGCTAGTAGCGGTCGTGAAGGGATGAGTTTCCCGGTGATACTGGCTATGGCGTGATTGTTCGGATTGTGTATTCTTTTCTGTTTTTTCTAATTCCGCTGCAAATGTATATAATTATGTTTTTATCCGCTGTGTGTGTATATGTTTCTAAATGGCTTTTCGGTATTTTTCTGAACTATGCTGTGTGTGTACTTCAAAACGGCTCTTTTGGCATTTTTAAATGTTTACGAAAATGATTTTAGCCTTGTGGGTTCCAATATGGGGCCCAAGGCGCTGTAATATTCCCGGTCGGTTTTGGGGGTGTTACATAGTCCGTGGCTTTATGATGGGCTCAATGACAAAAGAGCTGCAGAGAGCGCACGAGAAAATAACTTCTACTAGGCAGATTCTCGCACACTTGACCGAACTTTATGGAGAGCACAGTAGGACTGCTAGATATTAGATATCAAAGCAGTTGTTCAGTGCTAGGATGAAAGAAGAAGAGAAAGTGGGAGACCACGTCCTCAAGATGTTCTCTATGATTGAGAGGCTCGAGGTGCTCAACTTTAATATGGATTTATCCCTTCAAATTGATCTCATCCTTCAATCTCTCCCTGACTCTTTCACGCAGTTTGTAATGAATTTTAACTGTAATGAAATTACATGCACATTAGCTGGGCTAATGAATAAGCGTGACAGCGATCTAACATGAAGACTAAACCGAGAGAGGCTGCTCTTGTGATTTCTTCTGGGCCCTCGGAGGTCCAAGAACAAGAAGAAAAAGACCTACGAGCAGTACAAACCCAAGAAAGGCATGCAGAAAGGAAAGGGCAAGGCCCGAAAGGTTCAAAAGGTAGGCGGTCCAAAACCTACGGATAAATGCCTTGAATGCGGTGAGTTAGGCCACTGGCGAAGGACTTGTCCTAAGATTAATGGCGCATCAGGTACGGAACTTTTTTTGTTTTTGAAACTAATTGTTCCGCTACTGTATATTCTGCTTCATGGATTCTGGATTCAGGTGCCACTTCTCATATTTGTACTATGAATCAGGATTTGGAACGAAGTAGGAAACTTAAAGCTGGAGAAATAATGATCACTGTCGGAAGCGGACAAAGTGTCGAGGCAACCGATATTAGGTCAATCCTACTGGGTTTAGAATCTGGTTTTATTTTGACATTAGATGAAGTACTTGTTTTGCCCAAGGGGCATAAAAATATTGTATCCATTCCAGTCTTGCACCGGAAATGATTTAGTTTCTTCATTGGCAATGGTAGTTGTAAAATTTATTTTCGAAATAAATTGGTTGGCACAGCTACATTGTTGAATGGTTTATATCATCTCAACATGCAAAATAAAGCAGCAGTGAACACTATAACTAGGAAA
Source organism: Orobanche coerulescens (assembly GCA_033398695.1). Lineage (NCBI taxonomy): Eukaryota > Viridiplantae > Streptophyta > Magnoliopsida > Lamiales > Orobanchaceae > Orobanche > Orobanche coerulescens. The sequence goes on from CM065814.1 coordinate 48,176,955, forward strand.
CGTGGTAGGCAAGATACTAATCAAGCTCTTAAATGGCACTTTAGACTTGGTCATGTTAGTCAGACCAAGGTTCAAAAAAAGGAGAAAGATGGACTTTTAAGTCCATTGGGTGTAGAACCCTATCCAACTTATGAATCTTGCTTTAGAGGCAAAATGACTAAGTCCCCCTTCACAGGGACTTTTGAAAGGGCTGCCGATAAACTTGGATTGGTACATACCGATGTTTGTGGTGCTTTAGAAGTAGCCCGAGATGGATATCAATATTTCATAACGTTCACAGATGATCATACTAGGTATGGGATTGTGTACTTAGTGAAACATAAATCCGAAGCCTTTACTAAATTCAAAGAATTTAAGGCCCTAGTTGAAAAACAAACTGGATGTCATATCAAAGCACTTCGGTCGGACCGAGGTGGCGAATATATGAGCACAGAGTTTGATGAGTTCCTTAGGGAACATCGAATAGTTTCACAATTCACGCCGCCAGGATCCCCACAGTTAAATGGTGTTTCAGAAAGGAGAAATCGGACATTGTTGGACATGGTTCGCTCCATGTTAAGTTACACTGATTTACCTATTTATCTGTGGGGGTATGCCTTACTAACCGCTGCCTATATCCTTAATAGATGTCCTTCCAAAAACGTTCCTACTACTCTGCATGAGACGTGGAAGGGTAAGAAACCAAGCCTTAATCACATAAGGATTTGGGGATGTCCAGCCTATGTCAAGAAGGCTAAGGTGGACAAACTGGAAGTGAGGTCCATCAAGGGACGTTTCATTGGATACCCAGAGGACTCGATGGGTTATCTATTCTACATGCCAGAAGACCATAGGGTCGTTGTGGCTTTAGAAACACACTTCCTTGATGATTAGTTCATTCAGGAAGGTGGCTCGGGTAGAAATATCTCTTTGGAAGAGCATAATGAAAGTCCTAAGGAGACATCTGATGAGGGATCAAGAACCGAACCTATTGTAACACAACCTCCACTTCAAAGGTCTGATAGGGTGTCTCAATTTCCTGAGAGGTATGTCTATACACATGTCTAGGAACTGGGTCTCCACGACGCACCTGATAGCCGTGAGGACGACCCCTTCAATTTGACGAAGCAGTCAAGGACTTTGACTTCGTGCGAAATGAAGAGGAACCATGTGTTTACAAAAAGGTCAGTGGGAGCAACATTGCGTTCTTAGTACTATATGTAGATGATATTATACTTATAGGAAATAACGTAGCAATGCTCAGCACTGTGAAAGTTTGACTTTCTAAAACATTCTCCATGAAAGACTTAGGAGAAGCTTCCTATATTCTAGGGATCCGTCTTTACAGAGATAGACCGCGAAGAATGATAGCACATTCCCAAGCCCTCTATATAGATAAAATCCTGAGAAGATTCAAGATGGATGAATCTAAAAGAGTATTCCTTCCCATGCGATAAGGAATTCATCTCACCACGAAAATGTGTCCTCAAAGTGAGGAAGACAATATAGAGATGAGTAAGGTACCCTATGCCTCGGCAGTGGGTAGCCTCATGTATGCTATGTTGTGTACGAGACCAAACTTAGCCTACGCTGTGAGTATGGTAAGTCGATTTCAAGCAAACCCAGGAAGGGAACATTGGACTGCCGTAAAGAACATTCTTAAGTACTTAAGAAGAACTAGATATTTGGTTCTCACTTACGTTCGTGGAGAAATGAAGGTGATTGGATTCACCGATTCTGATTTTCAAGGAGACAATGATGACTCTGAGTCGACATCTGGGTATTTGTTTACTCTCAATGGAGGAGCAGTATCTTGAAGAAGCTCCAAGCAAACCGCTACTGCAGATTCCACCTGCCAAGCAGAGTATCAAGCTGCCTCAGAGGCTAGTAACGAAGCATTTTGGATGCAGAAGTTTATACAAGAACTTCAAGTGGTGCCTAATGCGGAGTTGCCTATATCACTATTATGTGATAAAGATGGAGCTGTCGCTCAAGCCAAGGAGCCGAGGGCTCACCACAACACCAAGCATATAGAGAGAAAGTACCACATCATTCGAGAAATGGTGGAAAAAGGATATGTTTCATTGCAAAGAGTAGACTCAGAACACAATGTCTCTGACCTGCTGACTAAGCCATTATCTCAGGCTGTCTTGGAAAGACATCTAAAGAATATGGGTATTAGATACCATGGTATGTGGCATTAAGTGCAAGTGGGATATTGTCAGGAATATGCCCTCGAATGCCACTCAGGGGATGAGAGAGTAGGGGAATTGTACTTGTAATTATGGAATAATAAATAAAAAGGCAATACGATTCATTCAGTGTTTATTGTATTTCAATTGCATTCTTAACTTGGTAAACATTGAAGTGAAGTCCATGTAAATATATCGAACATTCCATTCTCGTTATGGGATAAGAGAAAATGCACTGGAAGTGTTTAAAGTTTATTTACTTAAATCGTTCGCAAGTTAATAAACTTAAATGGGCATTAAGTTTTAATAAGACTTGTATAACTGATGCTAGGACATGTGTATGTCTTGATAGCATAGTTATAAGTATATTGGTGGGACCAGTATACTCGAACACGACTCATACTCAATTCAGTCACACGGTATTCACTCTCAGAGAGTCAATGACAAATCGAAAGGTTGTGATAGTATACGTGGACCTTTGACTTGAGGGTTCAGTAGAAGATGTCCCTGTGACGTTTAGTTTGTCATTAGATAGTTAGACTCATTTGCTTAATTGCTGAGTCGACCTCGAAGTACGGACTATACGAGCAGGTAGCAGTCTTTACTGTATGCCAAGAAAGGATTCTATCTCCTGTTAGTGAGCAGGCGAATGTCCTATACGGTTAATAGCAAATAAGATCATAAGTCTTTGGCCAAAGCATTCTGATATAGTCATATTAGATACACTATTAATCAGTTGGTCTTGATTTGTATTAACACATGTATAGAGTCTAGTCAATAGTAGGGTTTGACTTTATCATGACCCGAAGACTTGACCGGGACATCTGATGAAGGGTCTATACGTATATAATATTCACAGCATAATGGTTCTGGAATGATCCCTTCATTAGTTCTCAGTCGGGGTTTACAGTGTGGCCCGCTAGGCTGGCTAAGTACTGCCCGCACTCATTGGTTCCTCCCAATGCCGGCTGAAACGGACCTACGGAGTCGCGCATCAGGAGCGTTGACGGATAAATGTGAATTTATTATCTCTCTATTAATATTAGATATTGGATATCTAATTTATCATTTATTGGATAAATCGAATAGCGGTCTTATGAATAAAAATTAAGTTACCGGGTAATTAATTTAATTCATAAATTATATTTCTTGGAGAAATATATTTGTATTTTATATAATTAATTAATTAGATTAATATAAATACATTGGAGGTTAAACGGAGTGTATTTAACGGAGTCATTTGACGAACGTCCGGTACACGAGCCGAGTGGCTCGGCTCGTTTTCTAGGAAACTTTTTTGTAGGCCACCCTCCCTTCGCATGGCATGATGATGATCATGTGTGTGGGAACTCACTTAGAGTTGAGATTCCGACATTATTGTTAATGATTAGTTGTAAAGGAATTTTTATTCCTTTATATAATCATATCATCATCATCATCATCATCATCACAACTAACACTTCATTATACAAACTAAGAGCGAAAGTGTGTGTATTGTGTTGTGTTTCAGCCGTGAGCACATCTTGAGGGAGAGAGACAATTTTATTTTTCTTGTTTTTTCACTTTGAGTTGAAAAATTCAGAAAGAAAATAAGATATAAATTCCTATAGTAATTCCTAGCCGTGTTCTTGGAGAACGGATTGCTATCGAATTTTACCGGGCAACTTCCGCCGCGTGTGAAGTAGGCTTCGAAGTTTTTTTTTTAAAAAAAATGAAAAAACATCCAGTGTGGACGGGGGGTTGAGGCGGGACCCACCAACCTGTAGATAAGAAGAAATCAAGAAATACAAAGTATCAGCCCCGAATTATGACCAAAAATGGGCCATAATTCGGGTCCAAACATCGAAGAAATCTACGGCCCGCTAAAGAAATACAAAGTGCACCACAAACCGTGGGCTAATGTGCGGACCCGTAGACTAAAATAACTCAACTCCGAATTATGACAAAAAATGGGCCATAATCCGGAACCTAAAATCTAAAGTACCTACGGCCCGCTAGATCAATACAAGGTGCACCACTAAATTGTGGGTCAATGTGCGGACCAATAGGCAAGCAAGCAATCAATAAAAAAACCTATCTAAATCTAAAAGACGGATAACCAAGCTGATCCATCCGTATAAGGGAGAGAAGAAACGGAGGAGCAGTATCGTAAGTATAAGTCTGAATGCCGAGGGACGACATGCTGAGCTCAGAAAGAAAGTCGGCAGGCCTGTTGCCCTCCTGGAAAATGTGAGTGACTCTGAACTGAATATCTCTGAGAATGTGTCGGATACGCATATGAGTGTGATGAACCTGCTAAGAGCCCCGATGGCCAGATGATAGCAGGGTCACCACAGCAGCAGCATCAAGCTCAATCCAAACATGTCTTGATCTCTGGGAAGCTAGAATCAATCCAATAGCTAATGCCTGGACCTCAGTATCAAAACTCGAAGAGGCCTGAAAAGAGGAATGGAAAGCAAGAAGGAGCTCTCCGTGGTGATCTCTAATCAGACCCCCCCCACCCGCAATCTGTATGTCTCTATCGAACGAACCATTCGTATTCAACTTGATCCAATGGGTGTCGGGTCGAAGCCAAACCACCAGGACGGGGCGACGAGTCTGAGCGGGGGAAGATGTAGCTCGCTGGAAATGATCAGGCGGCGAGCATCCCGCCCAGAACTCAGATGAATTAAGCCCCGCAGAAGCCAATAAAGCCACATGGCCCTCCACCTGCACAATAACATGAGACGAAATAAAAGTAACCGCCCTATGCTTTTCACTATTCCTTTCTGTCCAGATGAACCAAAGGATTAGACAAGGAATAATGAAATTCGCGTGCCTAAAGTGTGTGCCGTGTGCGCAAAAACTCAGGAGCTCAAAGATATTCTAAGTATGGGGTAGGGATAAATGTGTCCATGCGCCAAAATACTCCCACACGTCACGAGCCACATCACTCCACAAGAAAAGGTGGGCAATGGTCTCGGTATGGTAGGTTTGGGTAAGGGTATGCGAGCAGCACAAACATCTAGAAGCCAGTGTAACGCCCCTCCTCTGTAGAATGTCATCAGTCGGTATCCGTCGCATGAGAAGTCGCCAAATAAACACCGAAGTGGTCGGTGTAAGTAAGGCAGTCCAGATGGCCCCGTAAACAATATTAGCCTGACCCCTCACCCTGATGTGAGACCAAGCCGATGACAATGAGAACGCACCTGAAGAGGTAAGAGTCCAGCACATACTATCCGAATCCTCCTCGCCGATGGGAATCGCGGAGATCTCCTAGATGAACTGAGGGGTAAATCCTAGCTCCTCTCCAACAATAGACTCCAATCTACCCATGTACCACGTCCTATCAACCCATAACTCATGAATCCTAAGATGGGGTCTACCAGTAACCTGATCAAAAGAAGAAATAGGACTATCCCCAATCCAAGTATCGTCCCAAAAGCTGACCTTCCCGCAGCCATGACCAAGAGTCCAGCGGATGAACTCCTGACCTCAATACCCACTCGGAGGAGATGGCGCCAAGGGTGGCTGGCACGAGCTTTAATAGCGGTATGCATAGGCGTATAAAGGCTAGCAAAGCAGTTTCTGCAGATCATAAAATGCGCCCACAGAGATGTGCCCGCGTGAAGGCGCCACCAGAGCTTATAACTAAAAGCTCTCGCCGTATCCGAAAGGCTCCGAACCCCGAGGCCTCCCTCAGAGACCAACAGTACCCCAAAAGTATCTCGCAATGATCTGCTCGAGCTCTGGGATAATGTAATGTGGAGGGTCCAACACCTAAAGTAGGTGTAGAGGAATCGTGCAGAGAGTGCTCTTAATAAGAGCCAAGCGTCCCCCAAAAGCAAGGTGGCGATGGGACCAACCAGAGATCCTATCCAACATCCGTTGCTTCATCCCAGCAAAGAGCTCTCGTCTCATAAAGCCTTTGTAAAGGGGCACACCAATATAGGTGATGGGGAGATCGCCCTGGCGATAACCAGTAAGATCGTGAACTCTCTGATGCCAACGAGGTGCATGCTTAGGAGCAAGAATAAAAGTGCTTTTCTGGATACTAACCATTTGGCCCGAAGCCATAGAATAGTGATCCAGGAGATGCATAAGATCAATGAGACCATGATCCACAGCCCGTGTGAATATAATGATGTCATCGGCGTAGGATAGGTGCGAGATGGGGAAAGGCCGTCCAGCCATCCTATACCTCATCAAAGGATGGTCTCGAATGAATCGGTCCAAGCAGCGCGATAAATAATCAGCAGCAAGCACGAAGAGCAATGGAGAGATAGGGTCGCCCTGACGCAAACCCCGACTAGAGGCAAAATAGCCAGCCGGACTGCCGTTCACCAAAATAGAGAACGTGGAACACCCGACGCAATGACGGATGAACAAAATCCATCTAGCCGGGAATCCCATCCTCACCAGGACCCCACGTAAAAACTGCCAGTGAATCCTATCATACGCCTTAGCCATATCAAGCTTCAGCGCAAGGTTCGGGACACCTTGAATGTCCGCGACGTGGAGGTCGTGAATAAGTTCTTGGGCTAGAAGGATATTATCAATAATAACCCGCCCGTGAACAAATCCACTCTGGTTCGGAGATATAATCAGACGGAGGAGAGGAGCAAGCCGAGTGTTAAGGATTTTTGTGATAATCTTATTGGTCACATTACATAGAGTAATAGGCCGGTAATCTGACCAACCACTCGGAACAGGCTTCTTCGGGATCAAGACGACTGTAGTCGCCATGAAATCCGGAGGCATAGGATGACCATCAAAAAAATCGAGCACAGCCCCCTCCATGTTGGAAGACATAATCTCCCAACAATGCTGGAAAAACAAAGACGAGAACTCGTCAGGCCCAGAAGCGCTGTGAGGATCGATATCAAATACCGCAGCACGAATCTCCTGGGGAGAGGGTGGGACACAAAACTATCAGAATCAAAAGAACAGGGGATAGAAGGAAAAAAAATGTCATCCGGGGGGACGAGAACATCACCATCAGATGTAAGCAGAGTCCTAAAGAAATTCACAGCAGATGATCGGATGTCCGACTCTACAGCGATCGTCGTACCACCATCCTCAATGCTGTGAATATGCGACTGACAATGCTTCTGCTTCACAAAACCCTGAAAGAACCGGGTGTTGCGCTCGCCCTCAGTAACCCAACGAACTGTGGCTTTCTGTTTCCAGAAATCTTCCTCCATAGAGAGACGAAGATGGTACTCAGCACGAAAATGGTGCATAGCAGTTCTATTCTCCGGAGTAGGATCCGAATCATATCGCCGCTCGGCCTCATCAGCAGCCCTCAAGGCCTCATCCAACTTCGTATGAAGATTTCCAAGAATAGACCAGTTCCACTGTTTCATCCTGCGCTTAACCCCAAGGAGTTTGGCCTATAGGTTACACATGCCAGATAATCCAGTCGGGGTAAGCCAGACCTCCCTAACAGTGTCCAGGAATGTGTGATGCCGGATCCACATACTCTGAAAACGGAATGACGAATTGTGACGAATTGCGGAGAAGCGACATTGGATAAGAAGGGGCGTATGGTCCGACCGAAGTCTAGGCAGGTGAGTGACGGTAGAAACCGCAAACACGTTCGACCATGCTTCATTAAATAAAGCACGATCTAGCCTTTCCCTCAAACCATTGCGCTCCCAAGTGAAAGTATCGCCCTCGCAGCACGCATCAATCAACTCACAGTCAACATTAGTCTGTGCGAAGTCTAGAATCTCTGTGGAACGGTCTGTGGTACTACCCTCACGCTCATGTGAATGCAAGAAGATGTTGAAGTCACCGCTGACTAGCCACGGCAACCCCTCTACTTCCAAAGCAATCTCACGGAGGGTATCCCAAAGGGCGTAACGACCAGCACGGTTAGTGCTGGAATAGACAAAGGTGACATAAATCGACTGAGGAAGAAGGGGGGAAGAAATAGAAAGATGGGGGACTTTATCGGTATCCAACAAAATTTGGTGCTGAAAGTGAGGGGAAGAGAAGAACCAAATTTTGTTAGACCGATTATAAAGTCCCGACGCAAAACCTAAAGAACGAATATAAAAATCAAAATTAGTATTGGAACCCAAGGGTTCTAAAATGCCAATAAAAGAAAACCTATGAACACGGTTGAGATGTCGAATGCGCTTCTGTGCTTTGGTGTTAGCCAGACCACGAGCGTTCCATGTAAGAATGGGTATCGACATAAACTAACCAACCAACTCAGACGAAGATCTAGGACGCTGACTGGAGTGGCCCCATCTCTGAGGTGTATCCTGCCGGGCAGATGTTCCCCCTTTCAAGGGCGATGAAGATCGCCCCTTCGAGGAGGAGGAGGGTACGCGAGAAGCTGTTCTTCCTCGTGTGGAAATCGAGGAGTTGGAAGAAGCTTTTCCCCTAGTGGTGACACCAGGAGCAGCAGTAGAAGGCATCAGACGTCTCTTAACCGGGGGCTTCGGTGCCTTCGTAAGAGGCACTAGTATCGAGAAAGAGAGACTGGACTCAGAAATCTCAAATTGGGTGCGATTAAGACCACACTCAGTCTGAGATAGAGAAGGAAAAGAAGAAGAAGGGGGAGGAGGGGGAGGCTCATAAACAACCATGGTAAGGGTCTCAGACTCCACGATGATCTGATCATCGGTGCAGCCCTCACCGTCATGGCGGGGGAAGGTAGACTCTACAAGTCTAGAAAAATGTGGGACGGTAGAGGACTCCGTTCTGTCCTCTAAAACATGCTCAATATCCCTATCTCGACCACCATCATCGCTACCCAAAACGCTATCTTTATTGCGCACGCTAATAATGTCATATGTGCCTACTAAATCCTCTTCCTCTATAGCAGAGGAGTCTAACGATGCAAAGTACGAATGCTGTCCAGTGGCAGCCTTGCCCTTGGGGATCATCCCCGTCTCTCTAGCTCCTTTTTTGGTAACAACCTGCCAAACGGCAGGCTCCTTACCTTTAGAGATCTTAGGAGCAGCCTGAGAGGTATTAGCCTTATAGGCTTTAGCAGAAGCTGGCTGCGCCTTCTGTTGTCTAGATGTGACAACAGCAGGCTTCTTACGCTGGGGTGGAGGAGGCTGTTCTTTGTTGCCAACTATGTAGCAACCGGACGGGTCATGCCCCACATGAGAACAAAGAGAGCAATACAATGGAACTCTCTCACAGATAATGCGCTGTGTAAGAATGTGTTCATCAAATTAAACTTCAATCTCGGGCACTCTAGGTGCCAAAAGATCAATCTCGACACACACACGGGCGACTGAAAGTTGTGAATGTGTGGCAGTCGGGGCATCAACTAGGATGGGATTGCCCACAGCCTTGGCAATCGTGTATAATGCGCGTGGGTGAAATAAATACAAAGTCAAACCCGGCAGTCTAATCCAAACCGGGGAGATCAAAGTCTCTGTCCTAACCGAAAAACTAGGTGACCACTTAAAAACACGGGCAGGACATCCAGAAACATTCCATGTTGATCCTAACCAAATTCATCTAAAATCGTCATCATTATCAAACCTAATCGCTATGTGGCAATAATTTAACCAACTCCAGCTAAATTTACCCCTTAGTTTCATATCATTCAAGCCCGTAGACACATCTCGAGGGGAAGGGATAACATGCGAAAATTTAAAAATCAAAGTGCGTTCCCATGACGCAGCAAGAGTAATTATATCAGAGGAAGAAAAGGTAACACGCGTTTTCTCATTTACGGAGTATAGGGTACCTAAAGGACTAACCTTAGCTCCGTCAAAATTAAATGATTTTGTTGTTGAACCGGGTTCGTGAGCGAAACCGGGCTGCGTTAAACCATTTTGATTGTTGACCATTTGTGCGAAGGAAGGCTTCGGTCGGACGGGTCGGTTCCGCCGAGATCACCTTTGCAAGGTTGTTGAATTCTGCTGGGGTCGGGGGTGTGTAGCCAATCGGGGCTGCTCGCTGGGTTGGGCCTGCTTGTTGGGTTGGGGCAGCATGATTGGGAAGGGCTGGAGGGTTAGTTTGAGGTGGTTGGGTTGGGTTGGTATTAATAGTATTGGGCTCAGCTGAAAGGAGTTTGGCTAGGTTTAAGGGATGGGAGGGGTTGGGATTAATTGTGGCAGTTGGCTGGGCCACTGCTTGGGGTGTGGGGTTGGGCTTATTGAATATAGTTTGGCTGGGATGAATATTAGATGTAGGTTTGAAATAATTATAAAGGGTATTGGGTTTATTTATGGGTTTAGTTTTATGTGGGATATTGGGCTGTAAGGGATTGGATATATATGATTGGTTGGGCTCGGGGATGGTTTGGTTGGGCTGGCCGATAAAGGGGGAGACGTTTGAATGGGCTGGGGTTAGGGAAAGGTATTTTTGTGGGTTTGGGTCGTGAGAAGGGCCTGTTGTATTTTGATCAATATGGTTGGTTGGGTTTTGTGGTTTAAAGTAATTAATGATAGTATTGGGCTTACAAGTGGGCTTGGGATTTAGATGAATGGGTTCAAGAATAATTGTAGGTTGTTGGGATATATTTGAATGGGACATTAACGAAGGGTTTGGGTTACAATCAAGACTAGCGGGCTTGTTTTGCATATAAGAGGTTGGCCATATGGTAGCAGGCCCAATATGGTTGGGTATGGGAGAAGTGGGCCGTACCTTAATAATTTCTGGAGCATGTCCAAAAGTAGAGCCCGGAAGATCTAAGCTGATCGTAGGGAAAGGCCCTAATATCGACGGCTTGTTTACAACCGTCGGGAGCTTTAAATGCTTGCTGATTTCCGCCGCTAGGGTTGCATGCGGCGCATCAAACCCTGCAACTAGGGTTTTCGACTTGGGCGACGGAGCTTGTGCAGATTCATGCTTGGCTGTCGACGGCGGCGGAGCTTCATCCGGCAAGAGTTGACCATAATGACTAGTGCTAGGAAAACCCGTTCTTTGAGGAGATATGACAGCATTAGCGAACGAGTGACGATGTTGAGATATTTCTGGCGACGACGTTGGCGACGAAGATGGCGTCGGGGTCGTAACCGGCTTGCTGCAGATGACGTCAACTATTGCAGGTAAGGTGACGTTAGTTTTAGCAGGCGACCACGACGGTGACTTTCTTTTTTTCTTCGGCATGGAGACGCGGCTTCAGTCGTTGAGGACTACGACGGCGATGACATGAACCTTTGCAGCTGGAAGATGCAGGATGATACGGTGATGACAGATCTGGAATCGGTTGGTGAAGACAATGCCAAAAACTGGTCGGAAAACCGTCGGGAAGACATGTGCGGCGATGATAGATCTGGAATCGGTTGGTGAAGACAATGTCGAAAACATGTGCGTGCGACCGGGAAGGCGATTTTCACCTTGAGTGCGTGAAAACCGTCGGCCTCTCGGAAGCTACTGCCGGCGTTGGTTCTGGCTGGGGGTTGCAGGCGAAGGTTCGGGCAGTGAAGGCGGTTCGGCTGGTGTGTGAGATGGCTAGAGACGGTGGCCGGATGGGGGTGCGGTTGAAAAGAGAAGTGGCGGCGTGTGTGTGAAGGAGCAAATCGCTGAAGCTTAATCAAACTTGAGTTTTCTTAAATCTTTCGATTCTCCAAAACTCGACTTTTTCAAAAACTCCCATATAAATTTTGTCACATCAAAAAGGGGGAGATTGTTGTAGAGGCTCGAAGTTTCGGTGCTTGGAACGAAGGGATTTTGTGTTCGGGATGGGTTTCGTGATCGTCATCCATTTTTACGAAGATTTTTCCAAAGGCTTCAAGGGTATGATCTTTATCTTCGTATTATTTTTTTTCGTATATACATTACTTGATCGATCCTGTTTGGGATTTATTTTTTTATTTTCCGCTACGTATTTAGTTTTATTTTCGGAATCCCAACAGCTAGACCCCGGGTGAATGGAGTACGGTGTAGCATGGGCCTCTCTTAGGATAGAGTTCCTCAACTCTTCTTCTGCGGGTACACAAACTCGATTCCTGAAGTGTATCAATCCATCCTCGTGGATCACAAATCCAGGCTTTCCCTTGAGTTACTTCATCCCGAACTCGAGATAAGAATGGGTCCGTAACCTACTTCGATCTGATTATATCATCTAGGGATGATGAAATCTCAAGTGTGAAAAGTTGTCCTTGAATACGCTGTAACCAGACTTCAATTTCCGGCCTCAAAAGATCTACCTGCAATTCTCTATGAACTGTCACACGGCTAAGCATCTGCTCCTGTACTATCTTACGACTCAAGGCGTCGGCAACCAGATTTGCTTTTCCCGGATGATAAAAGATCTCGATATCATAGTCTTTGATTAGTTCTAGCCACCTTCTCTGTCTCATGTTCAACTCCTTATGAGTAAAAATGTATTTCAGGCTCTTGTGATCAATAAATATCTGACAGGTAACTCTAGACAAATAGTGACGCCAGATCTTCAAAGCAAATACCACGGCTGCTAGTTCCAAGTCATGGGTTGGATAGTTAACTTCATAGGGTCGCAACTGTCTCGATGCATAGGCAATCACTTTCCCCTCCTGCATCAACACACATCCAAGGCCCTGTCTCGACGCGTCACTATACACCACGAATCCTTTCATCCCTTTTGGTAAAACCAAATTTGTTGCTGAAATCAATCGACTTTTGAGTTCATCAAAACTCTGTTGACATGCCTCTGACCACAAATACTTCTTGTCCTTCCTCAACAGATTAGTCAGTGGTTGAGCAATCTTAGAAAAACCTTCCACGAACCGTCGGTAATAACCTACTAGACCCAGGAAACTGCGAACTTCCTTCACGTTCTTCGGAGGTAGCCAGTCTGGGATAGCTTCTGTCTTCTGTGGGTCTACGCTCACCCCTCCGGATTATATCACATGCCCAAGAAAAATAACCTCAGGCATCCAGAATTCACATATGGAAAACTTCCCATAAAGCTGCTCTTGCCTCAACACCTCGAGAACCTGATGGAGATGACACTCATGCTCTTCATGGTCATGATAGTAAATCAGAATATCATCAATAAAACTGACTACATAACGATCCAGATAATTAATAAAAACTTAATTCATCAACTCCATGAAAACTGCCGGTGCATTAGTTAGTCCAAATGGCATAGCGAGTACGAAAAAATGTCTTCAAAATGTCGGACTCTCAAATCCTTAACTGATGATTACCGGACCTCAAGTCGATCTTAGAAAACACAGAAGCTCCCTGAAGGTGATCCAATAAATCATCAATACGAGGCAATGGATATTTGTTCTTGATGGTTACCCTATTCAGCTCACGGTAGTCAATACACAATCACAGAGGTCCATCTTTCTTCCGTACAAATAGCACTGGTGCTCCCCAAGGGGACGCACTAGGTCAAATATAGCCCTTCTCAGTTAACTCCTCGAGCTGGTTCTTCAACTCATGCATCTCGGTCGGAGCCATACGATACGGTGCTTTCAAAAGCGGGGATGTACCTGGCTCTAACTCAATAGTAAACTCTACCTCACGATGTGGAGGTAAGCCTGGCAACTCATCTGGAAATACATCTGGGTAGTCTCCGACTACCGGAATATCGGCCAATTCAACTGGTCGATCTTATGTTTTGGTCATGTAACACCAATAACCAATGCAGCCTTGATTAAGTAGAATCACTGCTTTCATAGTGCTGATGACTCTCCCAGAACGGCTTGGATTATCATCCCGAATATGTACTCGAAATCATCATCAGAAGTGACGGTCACCATCTGCTTGCGGACACTAAGTATGGCATCATGACGATCAATCAAATCGATACCCAAGATTATATCATCCTTAGGTAAATCGAGTACAAACAAATCTGACAACACTCATGGTCGTTCATACGAATCGGACAGTCCCGGACTTCACCATTCCCAATAATTCTTCTACCATCGGATAGACCAATCACATAAGGCTCACAATCGATAACATGGTCTAATGGAAAGCAACTTAAACAAGAAGAAGATATAAAGGAGTGTGAAGCACCTGTATCAAAAAGAACACAAATGGGCTGAGAGTCGATCTCGAGTATACCTGCAATCATGCTGTGTAATACCACCGGTATTTCATGCTTAATTACTTTATACTGTGTGAATTCTTGTAATGTGATGTCATTTCTATTTATGTATTTCATTAAATGCTATACAATTGTGCGATGCGGATGAAACTGAGGTGACACGCCTTGACGCCGTTGAATGATCGTCGGTGCGAATATGACGGTGGCCAACGTCTTGTTCCCGATAATTGTTGACGAATGGAAAGGACGGTCACCCCGAGATGGTTAAAATGTGTTATGTGGCTAAAGGATTGAATATCTAATGCACGCTATAGCATATGCCTAACATATGCTAAAATTCGAGTATTACGTACGTTAAGATGTCTATCTTACGTACGTAATGGGTGAGTTGGTCTCCTAACCAGAATCTTTGTTTTGACGCAGAGGAAGCTACTTTCGGCGGGCTAGAGGACAAACGAGTCAACTCTTCATAGCGTACGCTATGCTTCAATTTTAACGTACGCTACGAACTGTAGCCTTACGTACGTAAATACGACTTACGTGTAATACCCGGTTGTGAATTCATTAATTATCATCCAGTAATTGCCACTCAGAAATTTTTCGCTCAGTAATAATCATTCGTTATTCGTATTCATTCATTTCGTGTTCATCATTCGGCTTATCTTGGAGTCGTGTATCAGTTTTTATTCATCACTCATCTCTGTTCGGGGATCAATACGAGAATATTTCCATCATCATCATCATGATTGGTCGCTTTGCGATGGGAGTTCCATGATTGTTTCACCGATTGGACGTGACTTTTTATTGTATAAGTCGTGCAGGTCGTTTGTAGACATGCGTGTCCTGTCATTTTTGTGTTCCCTTGTCTTTTTGGCACTCAGCAGGGACGCACGAGCACGACACACGAGCAGCTGCTTGTGCGTGCTGCTCGTGCGTGGCATCAGATTTGGACAATTCACTTTGGCGACCATCATGGACACATGAGCAAGACACACGAAGCAGGTGCTCGTGCGTGAGATCAGTGGCCGGGAAGTGTCCTGGCACACGACCAAACACACGGACATTTGGTCGTGCGTTTTGGTCATGTGTCACTGGAGTATATAAGGGGAATCAGACGGGTTTTCACCTCATTTCTCAATTTCTCTCCTTCTTCTCGCTGTAGTCGGCCGATCCAACTTGGGTTAGGGATTATGATCGATTCTACTCCATCCAATCATGTTTTGAGGAGGCTCTAGGTAATCATATCAACATCTAATTATTGTTCTTCGTCAGATTGAGGTAATTTCTTGAAATCTCTTAGAATTTGATTTTTCGAGATTTCTTCTTGATTTTCATTATCCATCCAAATTTGATGAATCAGTTGATGTTAGTAGATATAATTAATCGTGTTCTATGGATTGTATATCCATATCTTGGATTCGTTCGACCCGATTTATGATTCTTAGGTTCTTGAGGAACTCTGAACATTTAGTGTTCAATTAAATGTCCCAAAGAGTTTCTTTCGGTCGTTATGTTGATTTCTATTGATATTGTGTTATTGAATGAATTGTATTTCATTCAAGGTTGTTCGAGTACTTGTGTTTATCGGAGGACGCCGTTCGTTGTTCGTGGAAGGAATTTCTCGCCTTCGGTTGAGGCTAGTTTTATACTTGTACTAGTCAATGAGATTAATGTTATCATATATGTGTATGAATGTATTGTATCATTCCGTGACTTAGTCTCTTCATGAATTCATTGATATTAAGAGATCGTTCGATACGATACCTTTCGGCAATTATGCCAAATGTTTTTATTGTTCGTTAATGGCCGGTTCAAGGCATTGTGATACTTGTTGTTAATGTTATTATCGATCACCGGTTCGTGGTATCGATGTATCGATCGTTGTTGTTGATATTAATGTCGATTTAAGACGTCGTTGTAATCATTGCGATTAATGTTCGAGTTTTGTCCTTGATGTTGTTTTGGCCGATTAAAGGCGTTGACATATTCATTTCTCTTCTTCGATATCGGTAACAGATTAAAGGTGCCGAGGCATCCTTCGTATCATTGTTATCGATTGGCCGTTCTAAGGCAAATCTAGGTATTCACTCATTCATTGTATCATTGTTATCGATTGGCCGTTCTCAGGCAAATCGAAGTGTTTAATCATTCATCATATTGTTGTTATCGATTGGCCATTCTAGGGCAATCGAGGTATTGAATTGGGGCTGTCGAGGATAGTTCCCATCCGTTGTGTCGTTTTTATCGATTGACCATTCTAAGGTAATCGAGGTATTGAATTGGGACTGTCGAGTACGATGCCCATCCGTGAGTCATCATTATCGTGTTGGCCGACTCAAGGTAGCACACTATCATTCTCGTGAATTCGGTAATCTACGGATCGTTGTCATTTGTGATAAATTATATTTTGGAGGCTAGTCTCGGCTAGTTCTCATATTGGGTAAGTTTGGGGCTTGAACCATCACGGTTGGGTTTCCAACAGCTACAATTTAGTAGGTCACGGCCATTGGACGGCCAAACTGTGATACGGCTTCGTGCCGTGGCTTCGGCCCTAACTGTGATACGGATTCGTGTCGTGGCTTCGGCCCTAACTTTGATACGGCTTCGTGCCGTGGCTTCGGCCCTAATTGTGATACGGCTTCGTGCCGTGGCTTCGGCCCTAATTGTGATATGGCTTCGTGCCGTGGGTTCGGCCCTACTTGTGATACGGCTTCGTGGCGTGGCTTCGGCCTTAATGGTGATACGGCTTCGTGCCGTGGCTTCGGCCCTAATCGATAACAGCTTCGGACTGTTTTGGCTTCATGTGATTGTGATATTTGACTGCTTCGGCTGACTGGTTTTTAGTCCTTTGTGATTGTCTTGATAATTTCATTGGAGCCTTCGGGCATTGTGATTCATATTTAATTCAGTTCTTGTTTGGTTCATGTCGTGAAATTCATTGTGGTATTCTGTGATTATGATTCGCCGTTGGGCACTTATGTTCTAACCTGTCGAACAGGTATTAATAGTATGCCATGAGCATAGTATTTCACAAATGCTCGGTTCTTACCTTGGTTTGTGAGCATCTCCTATTATTATCATCATTGTACCGTTTCATTCTGCCTTTGGATGCATATCATGTTATACATGTATTTGATGTTCATTATCTGGATGACTGACCCTGTGGGGGTGGAACATGATTTCATGTTTTAGGTGCTTGAGAGGAGAGAGTTGAGACACAGGGGCATGATGATGGCGACGAGGCATTCGAGCGATACTAGTCCGAGTTGTTCATGTTGGTCAGTCAGTTCGAGTGTTCTCCAGTTTGTCATTCATTGTCATTATGTATTACCCGCGCAGATGCTCGTGGATGTTGTTGTATTTTATTTTTGGCCATGTAGGCCACCGTTGTCGTTGAAATTCCTTATCGGAATATTGTGTCGGATATCATGGTAGGGACTATGATTTTCCCTTGTTGTTTAATTTAAGGTATTTTGGTCATGTTCGCTTGGTGGATCTCCTGGCGTGGGGTCCACGGCACTGTAATAACCTAATAGGATTTAGGAGTGTTACAGAAGATGGTATCAGAGACATTTGGGTTGTGAGATACCCTGATATGTGAGTTATGTGGCTCTACCGACTCGGTAGTAGTGGGACTGTCAGGTTATGAGAATCTAGTCAGTCGGGTTTTGTGAGTCATAATATTAGTATGACTGCACGAGTCATTCATTCATCGAGTCGTCTTCAGTGAAGACTAGTATCGCGAGACCTCGAAGCTTCGTATGACCTGTGTAAGGACTCGATTCTCTTTATGTTCATACATTCATCATGTCATTAATTATTCATGCTTTGTTGAAATCTATATGTGATATTATTGTTACGATTTATGTGCATGACTAATTGTTTTGGAGCACGTGTGACCTGTGTAAGCGTTAAGGATCAACTCATTCATCAGTTAATAATCCTCAATCATCATTTTGATCTTGTCGATCATGTTAATTCATTCATCACTCAGTCAATCTCATTGTCCAGTTAATTCATTCATCACTCAGTCAATCTCATCGCTCAGTTAATTCATTCATCACTCAGTTAATCTCATTGTTCAGTTAATTCATTCATCACTCAGTCAATCTCATCGCTCAGTTAATTCATTCATCACTCAGTCAATCTCATTGTTCAGTTAATTCATTAATCATCCATTCCATCTCACTGTTCAGTTGTTGATCTTATGGATCGAATTTTCAACCTTGTTAACTTGTTCAAGGCAATCATTTCAGGAATTTCATCAGATACTCATGTCACCCCACTTGACCTTTCATGCGATCTTATCATATTCCGGCGTGATGTCGATGATCATTTTACTACATTATTAATGATTCATTGTGTTGGAGTGTGTATTCTCATTTTTATCATTCTGTAACGTAATCATAATATGATATTCATGTGGGATCTATAATCATCATGTGACCTTCCTGCTTCAGTATGGATAGAGCTGTCAGAGGACACAGGGGCAGAGGCCACGGTGCGGGACGAAACCCAGGATCTCGTGTGCATGCCCACGCGAACGCGAGGGATATCATTAATTCATCAAATAGCGAGGCTACTCATTCATCACCAGATAATCAGTCGTTGTCAGGGAGTCGTACCCGAGAGGCATCTCACTCGGAAGGTGTTCGGGTTGACACATTCATATTTATGCAGGGCATGATGGCCGAGATGACTCAGATGACGCGGATGGTGGAGACCATGCAGACCTCGATGGTTCGTGATCCACCGCAACAGGGATTACAGGTGCCATTCCATGGACAGTCTGGTCGAGTGAATCAGATTGTTGGCGATATCTCTCGTCAGAGGCCGCCTACTTTTGAGGGTTCATCGGAATCAGCTGATATTGTTTATTGGCTCGAGGATTTTGATAAACTCTTCGACATGGTTCAGTGTCCGGAAGAGAGTAAAGTGGCAGTAGCGGCTTATTACTTGAGTAAGGGCGCTTATTCGTGGTGGCTTTCTGTGAAACCCATCAATCGTGATTGTATTTGGATTGAGTTCAAGGCTCTCATATTAGAGAGGTATTATCTGTCGAGGACGAGGGTGTTATTGTCATTGCTGAGAAGTTTCAGGGATTACATCAGTTTGCTTCGTCAGTTATCCGTACTGAGGCGGATAAGATCAAATATTTTAGCAAGAGGCTAAATCCGCAGTCGGGGATGCAGTTGTTCAATCACAATTGTAATTCGCTTGGTGAGTTCATCGAGAAGGCTCTTGGAGCAGAGCTTTTGATGAAGGAGTTTACTCAGAAGCACCCTTCAGTTTCTTCTGGTGGGAGGACTAGGATGCCGGTTCGTTCTGAGGGACATCGGGCTCTGTCGTCCAAGAGGTCGTTTTCTAGTCGTCTTCGTGCTGAGAAAGCATCTTCCTCTCAGACGACAAGTTTGACTGTTGTTTGCTTTAACTGTGATTCAGCAGGGCACGTGAGTACTCGGTGTATGGTGCCAGCTATTGTCTATTTTCTATGTCGGAACCCGGGACACCTACGGAAATACTGCATGAGTTCTAGTGCCGGTAGATCTCGAGAGAGCTCAAGGGCCTCGGGGGACTTTGTTACTCTAGCTCGTGCTTCATCCAAGGGGTCCTACCAGGCTTCGAGAGCCAGAGGTAAGGACATTCATCACCGGTTTTGAACAAGTTAATTCTTGCTCGGTAATAGGATAATCATTTATTTCATTGTCATCCATTCACTCATATAATTCATTCATCATATATCAATCACCTTAAGACTTATACTTATCAAACTAATCATACACTTCATGGGGAACAATGGTTCCAATCATTTCATTTGAGCTATCACTCATTACGTCATCATTTCACCCCGATGAGTCATTCTTGATCCTTGTTGGATTTCGGTTCATTATCATTCATTGTGATTACTCTTGTTCTTGTGACCTCCCGAGATCATATTGAGCAATGAGTTCAGATTTGGGTCTTCCTTGAATCGATGAGATCCAGGAGATCGATTATCTGGAGGATATCGGTGTTGGGTACATTTGATATGTAGCCTTAATTTTTGTATTTTCCTTTCTCTGTTTTCGGATTAATGTGTAACTTAATCCGTATTAATGTATCGTGGTTGTGGATCATTTATTTTTGATCTATTTTATAATGATCGTTTTTGAGAACCTTGAGATTTGGGTCATTTGATGCATTCTTTTTATGCTGTACCCGAGATTTTGTGATGATCTGGGTAATTGTTCATTGTAATTCGAGACGTCATGTCATGAGGACTTGGGCGTGCGATTGATATGGCCCCGATGACTATATGTGCGTTGTCGCGTTTCTTTTGAGGTGTGAGTCAGTGCTTATGGGGGGTTGGCCCAGCTGTGCAAGCGAAGTGTTTCGCATTGAAGAGCATTCCTCGAGATGTTGTTTTTAGATCCTGATGGATAGTTCATATCCCGTGTTGTTTACCCTTAGTTTCGAGGACGAAACTCTTTTTAAGGGGGGGAGTATGTAATAACCGGTTGTGAATTCATTAATTATCATTCAGTAATTGCCACTCAGAAATTTTTCGCTCAGTAATAATCATTCGTTATTCGTATTCATTCATTTCGTGTTCATCATCCGGCTTATCTTGGAGTCGTGTATCAGTTTTTATTCATCACTCATCTCTGTTCGGGGATCGATACAAGAATATTTCCATCATCATCATCATCATGATTGGTCGCTTTGCGATGGGAGTTCCATGATTGTTTCACCGATTGGATGTGACTTATTATTGTATAAGTTGTGCAGGTCGTTTGTAGACATGCGTGTCCTATCATTTTTGTGTTCCCTTGTCTTTTTGGCACTCAGCAGGGACGCACGAGCACGACACACGAGCAGCTTCTTGTGCGTGCTGCTCGTGCGTGGCATCAGATTTGGACAGTTCACTTTGGCGACCATCATGGACACACGAGCAAAACACACGAGCAGGTGCTCGTGCGTGAGATCAGTGGCCGGGAAGTGGCCTGGCGCACGACCAAACACACAGACATTTGGTCGTGCGTTTTGGTCATGTGTCACTAGAGTATATAAGGGGAATCAGACGGGTTTTCACCTCATTTCTCACTTTCTCTCCTTCTTCTCGCTGTAGTCGGGCGATCCAACTTGGGTTTGGGATTATGATCGATTCTACTCCATCCAATCATGTTTTGAGGAGGCTCTAGGTAATCATATCAACATCTAATTATTGTTCTTCGTCGGATTGAGGTAATTTCTTGAAATTTCCTAGAATTTGATTTTTCGAGATTTCTTCTTGATTTTCATTATCCATCCAAATTTGATGAATCGGTTGATGTTAGTAGACATAATTAATCGTGTTATATGGATTGTATATCCATATCTTCGATTCGTTCGACCCGATTGATGATTCTTAGGTTCTTGAGGAACTTTGAACATTTAGTGTTCGATTAAATGTCCCAAAGAGTTTCTTTCGGTCGTTATGTTGATTTCGATTGATATTGTGTTATTGAATGAATTGTATTTCATTCAAGGTTGTTTGAGTACTTGTGTTTATCGGAGGACGCCGTTCGTTGTTCGTGGAAGGAATTTCTCGCCTTCGGTTGAGGCAAGTTTTATACTTGTACTAGTCAATGAGATTATTGTTATCATATATGTGTATGAATGTATTGTATCATTCAGAGACTTAGTCTCTTCATGAATTCATTGATATTAAGAGATCGTTCGATACGATACCTTTCGGCAATTATGCCAAATGTTTTTATTGTTCGTTAATGGCCGGTTCAAGGCATTGTGATACTTGTTGGTAATGTTATTATCGATCACCGGTTCGCGGTATCGATGTATCGATCGTTGTTGTTGATATTAATGTCGATTTAAGACGTCGTTGTAATCATTGCGATTAATGTTGGAGTTTTGTCCTTGATGTTGTTTTGGCCGATTAAAGGCGTTGACATATTCATTTCTCTTCTTCGATGTCGGTAACCGATTAAAGATGCCGAGGCATCCTTCGTATCATTGTTATCGATTGGCCGTTCTAAGGCAAATCGAGGTATTCACTCATTCATCATATCATTGTTATCGATTGGCCGTTCTCAGGCAAATCGAAGTGTTCAATCATTCATCATATCATTGTTATCGATTTGCCATTCTAAGGCAATCGAGGTATTGAATTGGGGCTGTCGAGGATAGTTCCCATCCGTTGTGTCGTTATCGATTGACCATTCTAAGGTAATCGAGGTATTGAATTGGGACTGTCGAGTACGATGCCTATCCGTGAGTCATCATTATCGTGTTGGACGAGCACGAGCATGACACACGAGCAGCTGCTTGTGCGTGCTGCTCGTGCGTGGCATCAGATTTGGACAATTCACTTTGGCGACCATCATGGACACACGAGCAAAACAGGACACGCATGTCCATCATCATCATCATGATTGGTCGCTTTGCGTTGGGAGTTCCATGATTGTTTCACCGATTGGACATGACTTATTAACGTATAAGTCGTGCAGGTCGTTTATGGACATGCGTGTCCTGTCATTTTTGTGTTCCCTTGTCTTTTTGGCACTCAGCAGGGACGCACGAGTACGACACACGAGCATCTGCTCGTGCGTGCTGCTCGTGTGTGGCATCAGATTTGGACAGTTAACTTTGGCGACCATCAGGGACACACGAGCAAAACACACGAGCAGGTGCTCGTGCGTGCTGCTCATGCGTGAGATCAGTGGCCGGGCAATGGCATGGCGCACGACCAAACACATGGACATTTGGTCGTGCGTTTTGGTCGTGCGTCACTGGAGTATATAAGGGGAATTAGACGGGTTTTCACCTCATTTCTCACTTTCTCTCCTTCTTCTCGCGATTGTCGGGTGATCCAACTAGGGTTTGGGATTATGATTGGTTCTACTCCATCCAATCATGTTTTGAGGAGGCTCTAGGTGATCATATCAATATCTAATCATTGTTCTTCGTCGGATTGAGGTAATTTCTTAAAATCTCCTAGAATTTGATTTTTCGAGATTTCTTCTTGATTTTCATTATCCATCAGAATTTGATGAATCAGTTGATGTTAGTAGACATAATTAATCGTGTTTGATGGATTGTATATCCATATCTTCGATTCGTTCGACACGATTGATGATTCTTAGGTTCTTGAGGAACTTTGAACATTTAGTGTTCGATTAAATATCTCAAAGAGTTTCTTTCGGTTGTTATGTTGATTTCGATTGATATTGTGTATTGAATGAATTGTATTTCGAGTACTTGTATTTATCGGAGGACGCCGTTCATTGTTCGTGGAAGGAATTTCTCGCCTTCGGTTGAGGCAAGTTTTATACTTGTACTAGTCAATGAGATTAATATTATCATATATGTGTATGAATGTGTTGTATCATTCCGAGAGTTAGTCTCTTCATGAATTCATTGATATTAAGAAATCGTTCGATACGATACCTTTCGGCAATTATGCCAAATGTTTTTTATTGTTCGTTAATGGCTGGTTCAAGGCATTGTGATACTCGTTGTTAATGTTATTATCGATCACCGGTTCGCGGTATCGATGTATCGATCGTTGTTGTTGATATTAATGTCGATTTAAGACGTCGTTGTAATCATTGCTATTAATGTTGGAGTTTTGTCCTTGATGTTGTTTTGGCCGATTAAAGGCATTGACGTACTCATTTCTCTTCTTCGTTGTCGGTAACCGATTAAAGGTGCCGAGGCATCCTTCGTATCATTGTTATCGGTTGGCCGTTCTAAGACAAATCGAGGTATTCACTCATTCATCGTATCATTGTTATCGATTGGCCGTTCTCAGGCAAATCGAAGTGTTCAATCATTCATCATATCATTGGTATCGGTTGGCCGTTCTAAGAAAATCGAGGTATTCACTCATTCATCGTTTCATTGTTATCGATTGGCCGTTCTCAGGCAAATCGAAGTATTCAATCATTAATTATATCATCGTCATCGATTAGCCGTTCTAAGGCAATTGAGGTGCTCAATCATTCGTTGTATCATTGTTATCGATTGACCGTTATAAGGCAATCGAGATATTGAATCATCCGCTGCATCATTGTTATCGGTTGGCCATTCTAAGGCAATCGAGGTATTCAATTGGGGCTGTCGAGGATAGTTCACATCCGTTGTGTCGTTGTTATCGATTGACCGTTCTAAGGTAATTGAGGTATTGAATTGGGACTGTCGAGTACGATGCCCATCCGTGAGTCATCATTATCGTGTTGGCCGACTCAAGGTAGCACACTATCATTCTCGTGAATACGGTAATCCATGGATCGTTGTCGTTTGTGATAAATTATATTTTGGAGGCTAGTCTCGGCTAGTGCTCATATTGGGTAAGTTTGGGGCTTGAACCTTCACGGTTGGGTTTCCAACACCTACAATTCAGTAGGTCACGGCCATTGGATGGCCAAATTGTGATACGGCTTCGTTCCGTGGCTTCGGCCCTAACTGTGATATGACTTCGTGATGTGGCTTCGGCCCTAACTGTGATACGGCTTCGTGCTGTGGCTTCGGCCCTAACTGTGATACGGCTTCGTGCCGTGGCTTCGGCCCTAATTGTGATACGGCTTCGTGCCGTGGCTTCGGCCCTAATTGTGATACGGCTTCGTGCCGTGGCTTCGGCCCTAATGGTGATACGGCTTCATGCCGTGGCTTCGGCCCTAATCAATAACAGCTTCGGGCTGTTTTGGCTTCATGTGATTGTGATATTTGACAGCTTCGGCTGACTGGTTTTTAGGCCTTTATGATTGTCTTGATAATTTCATTGAATCCTTCGGGCATTGTGATTCATATTTAATTCAGTTCTTGTTTGGTTCATGTCGTGAAATTCATTGTGGTATTCTGTGATTATGTTTCGCCATTGGGCACTTATGTTCTAACCTATCGAACAGGTATTAATAGTATGTCGTGGGCATAGTATTTCACGAATGCTCGGTTCTTACCTTGGATTGTGAGCATCTCGTATTATTATCATCATTGTATCGTTTCATTCTGCCTTTGGATGCATATCATGTTATACATGTATTTGATGTTCATTATCTGGATGACTGACCCTGTAGGGGCGGAACATGTTTTCATGTTTTAGGTGCTTGCGAGGAGAGAGTTGAGACACAGGGGCATGATGATGGCGACGAGGCATTCGAGCGATACTAGTCCGAGTTGTTCATGTTGGTCAGTCAGTTGGAGTGTTCTCCAGTTTGTAAGTCATTGTCATTATGTATTACCCGAGCAGATGCTCGTGGATGTTGTTGTATTTTATTTTTGGCCATGTAGGCCATCGTTGTCGTTGAAATTCTTTATCGGAATATTGTGTCGGATATCATGGTAGGGACTATGATTTTCCCTTGTTGTTTAATTTAAGGTATTTTGTTCATGTTCGCCTGGTGGATCTCCTGGCGTGGGGTCCACGGCACTATAATAACCCAATAGGATTTGGGGGTGTTACAGAAGATGGTATCAGAGACGTTTGGGTTGTGAGATACCCTGATATGTGAGTTATGTGGCTCTACCGACGCGGTAGTAGTGGTACTGTCAGGTTATGACAATCTAGTCAGTCGGGTGTTGTGAGTCGTAATATTAGTACGACTACACGAGTCATTCATTCATCGACTCGTCGTCAGTGAGGACTAGTATCGCAAGACCTCGAAGCATCGTTTGACCTGTGTAAGGACTCGATTCTCTTTATGTTCATACATTCATCATGCCATTAATTATTCGTGCTTTGTTGAAATCTATATGTGATATTATTGTTATGATTGATGTGCATGACTAATTGTGTCGGATCACGTGTGACTTGTGTAAGCGTTAAGGATCAACTCATTCATTAGTTAATAATCCTCAATCATCATTTTGATCTTGTCGATCATGTTAATTCATTCATCACTCAGTCAATCTCTTGTCCAGTTAATTCATTCATCACTCAGTTAATCTCACCGCTCAGTTAATTCATTCATCACTCAGTTAATCTCATTGTTCAGTTAATTCATTCATCACTCAGTCAATCTCATCGCTCAGTTAATTCATTCATCACTCAGTCAATCTCATTGTTCAGTTAATTCATTAATCATCCATTCCATCTCACTGTTCAGTTGTTGATCTTATGGATCGAATTTTCAACCTTGTTAACTTGTTCAAGGCAATCATTTCAGGAATTTCATCAGATACTCATGTCACCCCACTTGACCTTTCATGCGATCTTATCATATTCCGGCGTGATGTCGATGATCATTTTACTACATTATTAATGATTCATTGTGTTGGAGTGTGTATTCTCATTTTTATCATTCTGTAACGTAATCATAATATGATATTCATGCGGGATCTATAATCATCATGTGACCTTCCTGCTCCAGTATGGATAGAGCTGTCAGAGGACGCAGGGGCATAGGCCTCGGTGTGGGACGAAACTCGGGATCTCGTGTGCATGCCCACGCGAACACGAGGGATATCGTTAATTCATCAAATAGCGAGGCTACTCATTCAGCAGATAATTAGTCGCTGTCAGGGAGTCGTACCCATTCATATTTACGCAGGGCATAATGGCCCAGATGACTCAGATGACGCGGATGGTGGAGACCATGCAGACCTTGATGGTTCGTGGTCCACCGCAACAGGGATTCTAGGTGCCGTTCCATGGACAGACTGGAGGAGTGAATCAGATCGTTGGCGATATCTCTCGTCAGAGGCCGCCTACTTTTGAGGGTTCGTCGGAACCAGCTGATATTGTTCATTGGCTCGAGCATTTTGATAAACTCTTCGACATGGTTCAGTGTCCGGAAGAGAGTAAAGTGGCAGTAGCGGCTTATTACTTGAGTAAGGGCGCTTATTCGTGGTGGCTTTCTGTGAAACCCATCAATCGTGATTGTATTTGGAGTGAGTTCAAGGCTCTCATGTTAGAGAGGTATTATCCGGCTCCACTTCGTGAAGCCAAGTTGTTAGAGTTTTTGAACCCCGAATCCGTCGAGGATGAGGGTGTTATTGTCATTGCTGAAAAGTTTTAGGGACTACTTCAGTTTGCTTCGTTAGTTATCCGTACTGAGGCGGATAAGATCAAATATTTTAGCAAGAGGCTAAATCCGCAGTTGAGGATGCAGTTGTTCAATCACAATTATAATTCGCTTGGTGAGTTCATCGAGATGGCTCTTGGAGAAGAGCTTTTGATGAAGGAGCTTACTGAGAAGCACCCTTTAGTTTCTTCTGGTGGGAGGACTAGGATGCTGGTTCGTTCTGAGGGACATCGGGCTCCGACGTCCAAGAGGTCGTTTTCTAGTCGTCTTCGTGCTGAGAAAGCATCTTCCTCTCAGACGAAGAGTTCGACTGTTGTTTGCTTTAACTGTGATTCAGCAGGGCACGTGAGTACTCGGTGTACGGTGCCAGTTATTGTCTGTTTTCTGTGTGGGAAATCGGGACACCTACGGAAATACTGCAGGAGTTCTAGTGCCGGTAGATCTTGAGAGAGCTCAAGGGCCTCGGGGGACATTGTTACTCCAGCTCGTGCTTCATCCAAGGGGTCCTACCAGGCTTCGAGAGCCCGAGGTAAGGACATTCATCACCGGTTTTGAACAAGTTAATTCTTGCTCAGTAATAGGATAATCATTTATTTCATTGTCATTCACTCACTCATATAATTCATTCATCATATATCAATCACCTTGAGACTTATAATTATCAAAATAATCATTCACTTCACGGGGAACAATGGTTCCAATCATTTCATTGCTATCACTCATTACGTCATCATTTCACTTCGATGAGTCATTCTTGATCCTTGTTGGATTTCGGTTCATTATCATTCATTGTGATTACTCTTGTTCTTGTGACCTCCCGGGATCATATTGAGCAATGAGTTCAGATTTGGGTCTTCCTTGAATCGATGAGATCCAGGAGATCGATTATCTGGAGGATATCGGTGTTGGGTACATTTGATATGTAGCCTTAATTTTTGTATTTTCCTTTCTCTATTTTCGGATTAATGTGTAACTTAATCCTTATTAATGTATCGTGGTTGTGGATCATTTATTTTTGATCTATTTTATAATGATCGTTTTTGAGAACCTTGAGATTTGGGTCATTTGATGCATTCTTTTTGTGCTGTACCCGAGATTTTGTGATGATCTGGGTAATTGTTCATTGTGATTCGAGAAGTCAAGTCATGAGGACTTGGGCGTGCGATTGATATGGTACCGAGGACTATATGTGCGTTGTCGCTTTTCTTTTGAGGTGTGAGTCAGTGCTTATGGGGGTTGGCCCAGCTGTGCTGGCGAAGTGTTTCGCATTGAAGAGCATTCCTCGAGATGTTGTTTTCAGATCCTCATGGATAGTTCATATCCCGTGTTGTTTGCCCTTAGTTTCGAGGACGAAACTCTTTTTAGGGGGGGTATGTAATACCTGGTTGTGAATTCATTAATTATCATTCAGTAATTGCCACTCAGAAATTTTTCGCTCAGTAATAATCATTCGTTATTCGTATTCATTCATTTTGTGTTCATCATTCGGCTTATCTTGGAGTCGTGTATTAGTTTTTATTCATCACTCATCTCTGTTCGGGGATCGATACGAGAATATTTCTATCATCATCATCATGATTGGTCGCTTTGCGTTGGGAGTTCCATGATTGTTTCACCGATTGGACGTGACTTATTATCGTATAAGTCGTGCAGGTTGTTTGTAGACATGCGTGTCCTGTCATTTTTGTGTTCCCTTGTCTTTTTGGCACTCAGCAGGGACGCACGAGCACGACACACGAGCAGCTGCTCGTGCGTGCCATCAGATTTGGACAGTTCACTTTGGCGACTATCAGGGACACACGAGCAAAACACATGAGCAGGTACTCGTGCGTGCTGCTCATGAGTTAGATCAGTGGTCGGGCAGTGGCCTGGCGCACGACCAAACACATGGACATTTGGTCGTGCGTTTTGGTCTTGCGTCACTGGAGTATATAAGGGGAATCAGACGGGTTTTCACCTTATTTCTCACTTTCTCTCCTTGTTCTCGCGGTAGTCGGGCGATCCAACTAGGGTTTGGGATTATGATCGATTCTACTCCATCAAATCATGTTTTGAGGAGGCTCTAGGTGATCATATCAACATCTAATCATTGTTCTTCGTCAAATTGAGGTAATTTCTTGAAATCTCCTAGAATTTGATTTTTCGAGATTTCTTCTTGATTTTCATTATCCATCCGAATTTGATGAATCGGTTGATGTTAGTAGACATAATTAATCGTGTTCTATCGATTTTGTATCCATATCTTCTATTCGTTCGACCCGATTGATGATTCTTAGGTTCTTGAGGAACTTTGAACATTTAATGTTCGATTAAATGTCTCAAAGAGTTTCTTTCGGTCGTTATGATGATTTTGATTGATATTGTGTTATTGAATGAATTGTATTTAATTCAAGGTTGTTCGAGTACTTGTGTTTATCGGAGGACGCCGTTCGTTGTTCGTGGAAGGAATTTCTCGCCTTCGGTTGAGGCAAGTTTTATACTTATACTAGTCAATGAGATTAATGTTATCATATATGTGTATGAATGTGTTGTATCATTCCGAGACTTAGTCTCTTCATGAATTCATTGATATTAAGAGATCGTTCGATACGATACCTTTCAGCAATTATGCCAAATGTTTTTATTGTTCGTTAATGACCGGTTCAAGGCATTGTGATACTCGTTGTTAATGTTATTATCGATCACCGGTTCGCGGTATCGATGTATCGATCGTTGTTGTTGATATTAATGTCGATTTAAGACGTCGTTGTAATCATTTCTATTAATGTTGGAGTTTTGTCCTTGATGTTGTTTTGGCCGATTAAAGGCGTTGACGTATTCATTTCTCTTCTTCGTTGTCGGTAATCGATTAAAGGTGTCGAGGCATCCTTCGTATCATTGTTATCGATTGGCCGTTCTAAGGCAAATCGAGGTATTCACTCATTCATCGTATCATTGTTATCGATTGGCCATTCTCAGGCAAATTGAAGTGTTCAATCATTCATCATATCATTGTTATCGGTTGGCCGTTCTAAGGCAATCGAGGTATTCACTCATTCATCGTGTCATTGTTATCGATTGGCCTTTCTCAGGCAAATCGAAGTATTCAATCATTCATTATATCACCATCATCGATTAGCCGTTCTAAGGCAATCGAGGTGCTCAATCATTCGTTGTATCATTGTTATCGATTGACCGTTATAAGGCAATCGAGATATTGAATCATCCGCTGCATCATTGTTATCGGTTGGCCATTCTAAGGCAATCGAGGTATTGAATTGGGGCTGTCGAGGATAGTTCCCATCCGTTGTGTCGTTGTTATCGATTGACCATTCTAAGGTAATCGAGGTATTGAATTGGGACTGTTGAGTACGATGCCCATCCGTGAGTCATCATTATCGTGTTCGCCGACTCAAGGTAGCACACTATCATTCTCGTGAATTCGGTAATCTACGGATTGTTGTCGTTTGTGATAAATTATATTTTGGAGGCTAGTCTCGGCTAGTGTTCATATTGGGTAAGTTTGGGGCTTGAACCTTCACGATTGGGTTTCCAACACCTACAATTCAGTAGGTCACGGCCATTGGACGACCAAACTGTGATACGGCTTTGTGCCGTGGCTTCGGCCCTAACTGTGATACGGCTTCGTGCCATGGCTTTGGCCCTAACTGTAATACGGCTTTGTGCCGTGGCTTCGGCCCTAATTGTGATACGGCTTCGTGATGTGGCTTCGGCCCTAATTGTGATACGGCTACGTGCCGTGGCTTCGGCCCTAATTGTGATACGGCTTCGTGCCGTGGCTTCGGCCCTAATGGTGATACGGCTTCGTGCCGTGGCTTCGGCCATAATCGACAATAGCTTAGGGCTGTTTTGGCTTCATGTGATTGTGATATTTGACAGCTTCGGCTGACTGGTTTTTTGGCCTTTGTGATTGTCTTGATAATTTCATTGGAGCCTTCGGGCATTGTGATTCATATTTAATTCATTTCTTGTTTGGTTCATGTCGTGAAATTCATTGTGGTATTCTGTGATTATGATTCGCCATTGGGCACTTATGTTCTAACCTGTCGAAAAGGTATTAATAGTATGTCGTGGGCATAGTATTTCACGAATGCTCGGTTCTTACCTTGGTTTGTGAGCATCTCGTATTATTATCATCATTGTACCGTTTCATTCTGCCTTTGGATGCATATCATGTTATACATTTATTTGATGTTCATTATCTGGATGACTGACCATGTGGGGGCGGATCATGTTTTCATCTTTTAGGTGCTTGCGAGGAGAGAGTCGAGACACAGGGGCATGATGATGGCGACGAGGCATTCGAGCGATACTAGTCCGAGTTGTTCATGTTGTTCAGTCAGTTGGAGTGTTCTCCAGTTTGTCGGTCATTGTCATTATGTATTACCCGAGCAGATGCTCGTGGATGTTGTTGTATTTTATTTGTGGCCATGTAGGCCATCGTTGTCGTTGAAATTCCTTATCGGAATATTGTGTCGGATATCATGGTAGGGACTATGATTTTCCCTTGTTGTTTAATTTAAGGTATTTTGGTCATGTTCGCCTGGTGGATCTCTTGGCGTGGGGTCCACGGCACTGTAATAACCCAATAGGATTTGGGAGTGTTACATTACGTACGATACACATGGGCACAGTTCAGTCAGTAGCCTCTGGACGGCCTTTACGTATGTTAATCAATATACATAGCGTACGTATGTAATGACTGAAACGTTAACGGAATCGAGTGTTATAAAATAACACATCCACCTTCATTTCTTCCGTCCCAAATCTTGAAGTGAGGAACTCTTGAAGCCTTTCCACAGCCCTATACTCAATTCTTGGCCTTCATGCACTTGAATTAACATAGAGGAGGTGATTTCGTAAGCTCCGGTGAAGATTATCCAAGTCATTCAACCCATTCCTCGTTCCTCCTCGTGGCTGTTGTTGATTTGTCATCTCTCCTCATTGTTCTTCATCTTCTAATGTAAGTCTATCAATCCTTGGAGTGATCTCTTCAATGTTATCAATTATTACTCGTTAGATTAGGGGTACTTGGGTAGATTTTACTAAAATACTCGTAGACGATCGAAACGGATGAACTTGTAGTAATCGGAGTTATCATTGTTCGTATATTTCATTTTCATACAACTCGTTATAACAATCACATGCAAGAACTTCCATCTTAATTTACATTGGGATCATATATAATCGACGAACCAATTGTAGAAGGATTTCATAAGAATTCATCACCGTTTGATAAACTAGTCGTAACTTACTCTTGCAAAATATTGATCAACATTAAGCGTTAGTAAGGGAATTAATTCGGTGATATTAATGTCATTGAAAATCGTTAGACGGAATCATTGTGTAAAATGATAGTTTACCGATTGTAGTACTCGTAATAGAGACTTGGATTAGGAGTATGGTATTTGGTTATGCTATGGTCATTTGTTTCCAACCGAATAGTGATAAGGATAATCTTGTTGAACGAATTGATGTATTTAACGTTAACCATAGAATTGAATGGTAAATGGTACATAATGCTTATGAACTTAGAAAAACGATACTAATGTTGGTAATTAAGACTACGTTAGGAATCCGGTTAGGGAAGGGAGACTAGTTTTATTCATCATGATCCGTACGAGGCGTTAATCGTATATTACGTTATTAGGTTAAGCTCGAGCGGGCGTGGGGATTTCAGTTATCATAAAGCACCTACCGTTGGATCACAGGCAAGTGAAATCTTGCTCGAGAAATGCTAATATTATTGTAATGTCCGTATTTATGTATGTGCCATTGTGGATGAATGCCGACGGTTGTCTTTCTCTGAAATATGTTATAAATGGGCCAATGTGTTGGGGGTAAAACCTGTATGGTACCCGTATGAAAATGTATTAGGGGATAAGACCCGAATTGGGCACCTATGTTCCGGGGTATTCCCGTGTGGATACTTTCATGACCCTTGGTTGCGACCTTGGGGTTTATGTGATAAAAGAGAAAGATGACGTCGGTCGTGTGATGAAATATTCTCTGTTGGTTATATGGCACCGTACTTGGTAAATTGTATATATCGTTGCTAGTAATTGTTATTGATATGCATTCTCTGACCCTGGTTATCTGGCATGATTTGTCGTGCCAGGTAAATTTGTTAATCATGTGGAGGACATTCCCCAGGGGTCCGGTCAGACTTGAGCGGTGTTGGAATAATCTCTTGCTGCTGATTAAATTAAATTTGATTTCAAAAACCTCCGCTGTGTAATAATCGAACTTTGAATTGTGTTTCTTCTTAAAACCTTTGGGCTCAAGATATGTAACCGTGAACTTATCATTTTATTGTAATTTCTTTAAATTATCTATTTCCTAAACTAACCGTGTGGGTCCCACAGGGGATTCACGGCACTGTAATACCTCGAGTAATTTTGGGGGTGTTACAGAAAATGTTATCGGAGCCTAATTCCTGGTTTAAATAAAATTTCTCCTGATTTTCAAAGTTATTCCAGTCCAACACCCAAGCGACCATAACTCCTCGTGGGAATAGAATGTAAGTGATATGTGTGTTTTCTGTCTAAGTATCATATTTAATTGTAAATTGTGTATGGAACTGGCTTTAGATTAATATTGTCAGTAATGGCACGCCGAGGAGCTAGGAGGGTGGCGAATGATGCTCAGGGTTCTGCCGCAGACCACAACGAGGATAGGAACACTGCCGAGACCCATCCTGCTGGGGACCAGCCGCCACCAATTAATCAAAACGATTAGGAGGCGGAACTCCAAAATAACAACCTAAGAGGCATGGACCCGACTTTTGTTTAGGCCCTTGCCCAAGCTATCGCCACGGGAATTGCTTAGGTAAACCAGGCGGAACGGATACCGGTTATCAATGTGGAGGAAAACACAGGAAGAGACCGATGGTTGGAAGAAATGCTGAAGGCTAGGCCTCCATTATTTGATGGGGCAGGGGAGAAACACGTGGACGAATGGATTTCTGAAATGGAGACTGCTTTCGAAATGATCGGATGCCCAGAGAACCGGAAGGTGCCGCTCGGGATTAATCAACTCCGTGACACTGCTGCACGCTGGTGGAGGACTTACAGGCCAGAGGACCTAGTGGTCGGGTGGACCGAATTTGCCTGACTACTGCAGAGCGAGTACTGTCCAAGATCGGCCCGGACCGCTCGCGCACGAGACTTTTTCAGTGCCAGACCTCAGAACATGCCAGTATTAGAGATCATTCGGGCCTACCAAACCGAGCTAAGTTACATCTCACAGATGGTTCCATCAGAAGATCAACGAATATGCCATCTTGCAACGCTATGCCGCCGGATTCCACTGCACGACTCTGAGGGCATACAAAGACGTGGTCATATCATATGCCAGTATTGTTGTTAATACCGACACCGGACATAACTCAAAGAAGCAGAAGACATCAGCTCAGTCTGGGAGCAGCAACAAAACGAACTCGGGGCCCGCATCTTCTTTTAAGTCAGCATTATCGTACCAACAGAAGGGTGCATCTGATCGGCCATACCGTAGGGACTGCTTCAATTGTGGCGTGTCCATACATACTAAGGATCGGTGCCAGAAGACAGCTACCAAATGTTTCACCTATGGAAAGAGTGGACACATGTCTCGTTACTGCTAGCGGTCCAATCCCACTCAGAACTCAGTTTCTGAACCGAGTCAACAAGGCTCTGTGCAATCCCCCAGGACACCTGCCGTTTCCATCTACCAAGCTCCATCCCATCAGACTCAACCACCGCCACACGGTGCCGGTCGAGGCCGTGGGCGAGGCGGTGGTACTTCATCCTTTTCGGAATCAGTGTTGTCCCGTGTATTTGAGTTGAGGGCTATGGATGGTCAGTCCGCGCCAGCTATCTTAGGTACTCTTCTTGTTAACTCTCAGCCAGTGCATGTACTATTTTTTACCGGAGCCACGCATTCGTTCATATCTGTGGAATGTGTTGAACGTTTAAATCTTTTTTGTGTACCTTGTGAGTCCTTTACTATTAAACTACCCTAGGGTACTAGAATAGGTGGAGATTTAAAGGTTGGAGACTGTCATATCTGCATCAACAATCATAGTTGGACCGCTAATCTCATGGTCTTTCCGTTCCAGAATGAAGATATCGTATTAGGTATGGACTGGATGCCATTCCACATAACGATCTTAGATACCTACCACTTGACTATTTCCATTACGGCTCATGACGGTACCACACATGTCATCATAGGACGGGAACACTTCAGCACGAAAGGTGTAATACCACCAGTATTACATGCTTTTTCACTTTGGGCGCTCACGTCCATTTCTTCTATTTGATGAATAAATGTACTCCATTGCAATAAAACATATTTTGTATAATATGGTTGTACTGTATTGTTCGCATTTGTTATTCGTGTATTGTGATGGTATGATGATTGACGAACTTTCAGTGACATACCTCGATGTCGTTAGGTAATTATCGGTGCGAATATGATGGTGGCCAACGTCTTGTTCCCCGAGAGATTTCCAGACGACATGGAAAGGGAGTCGTGTCATAAGAAATTAGTGTGATAATAATTTAGCAACAAAACTGCCCTTTACGTATGTTATACTCCGAGTCATTACGCACGCTATATATGAGTCATTACGTACGTTAAATATCGGCCCTTACGTACGTAACGTCAGTCTTCGGTCTTCGGACAGGAATCTTCGTCAGGTAGTACGCATGCCGACCAACTTTCGGCGTGATTGCGACAGGCAAGTTAACGAGGTGTTACGTACGTTAACCCGATTTCGTTACGTACGTAACGATGTGGGTAAATCGTTCCAGCGAGTTTCTTACGTACGTTAACATTTTGCCATAACGTACGTAAAGTCTCTTACGTACGAAAAACGTCAGGCATAACGTACGTAAGAGAAATCTGAGTTTATAAAAGAACACTTTGCCTTTCATTTCTTCCATCCCAAAAATCATTCTCCTTCCTTGTACACTACTCTCCACCATCATTGAACCAATTCTAACCTTCCAATTCAAGTGCTATCCTATTAGAGTATGTTAATCAAGCTTCGGGGAAGGTCTTGAAGGTGTTATCCTCTCGTTCTCCTTCGTCCACCGTCGTTCTTCATCATCTTTTGTCAGTAAAGGTAAGTTTATCCAATCTTGAACTCATTTCAGTATTGTTTAGTAAGTTTTAGTAAACCTCGGATGCCTTGGGTAGATTAGAACCCTCAGTAATAATCGAATCGGTATATAACTATCGCAATTGTTAATCGATATCCATCAAAGCTAGAAATTGGAATGAATAATGGTAGAACTCATAATCATATTGCTAATCACCAACTTCTCGGAATCATCTTGAAGGATTTCATGTATAACCGTATTATCATGTTGAATAAAACCGTTAATGAATCCTTGATGAAGTTACCAACAATTTCTAGCCGAATAGATATCGAAACATGTTAAGATGATGGATTAATCGTTCTAGACTTGCATATTAAGACAACGATGAAATCTTGGTGGTTGTTGGTTATAATTAACTAGGAATGTTGTGTTAGAACACTATTGTTTAGCGGAAGGATAACTTATAAAGAATGTTGTCAAACCTAAGAAATTAATGGCACACATTATGGTTAAAAACGGAGAAATTCGATTCCGACATCATAAGCAACTAGGATAGGGTTCTAACAGGCGGGAGGGGGAGGAACGTCGTTGATCATCATTATTATCATAAGATGTTAATCGACAAACATGTAATAGGTCGGATTTCCAAGTGCGATCGTTCAAGCCGTTGCCTTGTCAAGAAATAACTCGCGTCGGATTTGAGGCAAGTGAATCTTGCTCAGACTTTACGTCTTATAATTTTAGAGATAGTAAATGTTACTATTGTGGAATGGTGCTTTTACGATTATCTTGTCCGGAGTATTCCCGAGTAGATACTACCGTGACCCTTGGCCGCGGCCTTGGGAGTTTTCTCGTTGGACCGTGTTGCGGGATAAAACCTGAATGGTACCCACGTCCGGAGTATTCCTGTGTAGATACTTCCGTGACCCTTGGTTGCGACCTTGGGAGTTTATGTGCTGATAAAAGGAATAACATGGAACATTCGGTGATAACTTTATTCCTTGAAATTATTAGATTTTACCTTTGAGTTTGGTTGGGATTGTTTCTGACCTAGGTTACTGGCACGACATGTCGTGCCAGGTAAATTTGTTGAATTTGTGCAAGACACCCCCGAAGGTTACGGCCAGGCATGAGCTGTGTTGGAAGAAGGCCTGTTAATTTCTTAAATCAATTTGAACATTCCACGTTGTGTAATAACCGTATGTACGGACACTATTTGCTTTTGAACTTTGGGTTGTACGAATACTTTCTTAATTACTTCCTTATATTACCACTTCTAATAAAATATTTTAGAAAATATTTTCAAAAACTTGCCTTGTGGGTCCCTCATGGGATCTACGGCACTGTGGCGTCCCGGTTCATTTTGGGGGCATTACAGAAAATGGTATCGGAGCCAAACACTCACGTGGAAAGTTTTACCAAAAATATTTTGAAAATGTTTTGCCTTCAAAATCCAACACTTCTGACGACCGTAACTCCTCGAGGGATGTCGAGGTAAAATACACGTAAATTCTTAAGGATCAAGTATGATGTTTGGATTCAGTAAGAACTCAGAGAATGTTTGCATTAAACTAACCTGTTAGATTGAACGAACATCACCAATGGCACGTCGAGGAGCTAGAAGAAATGTAAATGACGCACAAGGTTCCGCTATGAACCAGCAGGAAGACAGAAACACCGAAGAAACTAATCCAGCCGGAAATCAACCACCGCCTGTTAATCAGAACGAACAGGAAGCGGAAAACCAGAACAACGGGGGATTTGATCCAGCCTTTGTTCAGACTCTCGCCCAGGCCATTGCTATGGGAATCGCTCAGGTCAACCGGGCAGAACAAGTACCAGTCACTAACATAGAAGAGAACACCGGGAAGGACCGTTGGCTGGGAGAAATGCTGAAGGCCAGACCGCCATTATTCGACGCGTCAGGGGATAAGCACGTGGACGATTGGATCTCGGAGATGGAGACTGCCTTCGAGGTGATCGGCTGCCCAGGAAACCGAAAAGTGCCACTCGGGATCAACCATCTCCGTGGCACCGCAGCCCGATGGTGGAGGACCTATAAGCCAGAGAACAGAATAGTCGGATGGCCCGAGTTTTCCAAACTATTGAGAGGCAATCTTGTCCCGATCAGCTCAAAGCGCACGAGCGGAGTTTCTTCAAATGAGGCCTTAGAATTTGCCAAGCAGAAATCATTCGGGCATACAGACCGAGCTAAGCTATGTCGCATGAGATGGTTCCATCCGAAGACCGGCCAATTTGTCACCTTGCTCAACGGTTGCGGAGGATGTTCGCGCTACGCGGCGGGGTTTCATTGCACCACGTTGATGGCATATGAGGACGTGGTCACGGCATACGCCGATACGGTTGTCGGTTCGGATACGGCACAACCAAAGAAGCGAAGACAAGAAATCGGTCAGGAGCACCAAGGTAGTGAATTTGGGGTGGGTTCCCCTCCAAATCAACGGCTTCGTCCCAAGCGAAAGGAACATCGACGGGCCTTCTCGCCGTAGTCGTTTCAATTGTGGCATAGCAGGCATACCATGAGTCGTTGTCGTAAAGCATCGATGAAGTGCTTTTCATGCGGAAGGGGTGGGCACATGTCTCGCTACTGTTCTCGGATCAAACCTACACCAAA
Organism: Orobanche coerulescens; assembly: GCA_033398695.1. Lineage (NCBI taxonomy): Eukaryota > Viridiplantae > Streptophyta > Magnoliopsida > Lamiales > Orobanchaceae > Orobanche > Orobanche coerulescens. The sequence continues at coordinate 48,215,786 of CM065814.1, forward strand.
CCCAGCTCCTCAGAGTCAACAAGGCTCGGTACAGACATCCAGAGCGTCTGCCATGTCCGACTACCGATCTCCACCTCACCAATCTCCTCTACACGGTGCCGGAAGAGGACGTGGTCGCGGGGGAGGTACTGCGCCCTCCTCGGGGACACTGCCGTCCCGCGTGTTCGAACTAAGGGCTACTAACGACCAGACTAATCCTGCTGTCTCAGGTACACTCCTTCTTAAATCTCAGCCTGTTCATGTACTGTTTGATACTGGAGCAACCCACTCGTTTATATCCGTAGAATGTGTTAACTGTTTGCATCTCCCTTGTGTACCCTGTGAGTCCTTTACTATTAAACTACCCGAGGGTAGCAGGGTGGAGGGTAACTTGGAAGTTCGAAACTGTCCGATTCGTATCAATAATCTGGGCTGGACAGCCAATCTCATGGTCTTTCCACTCCAAAACGAAGATGTGATTTTAGGTATGGACTGGATGACGATGCACAAGACGGTATTGGATACCTATCACCTGACCGTTTCTATTACGTCCCATGACGGTGCCACTCACACAATTAGAGGCCGAGAGCACTTCAGCACAAAAGGGTCCCTCAGTCTCCTTTCAGTAGTAGCATCTCATGATGATCGAGGAGCGTATTACTGGTGCTATATCCTTCAGGAGGGAACGTCACAATTGTCGGTTGCTAACATTCCTGTAGTGAACGAATTTCCGGACATATTTCCCAATGAACTACCTGGATTGCCACCACAAAGAGAGGTCGATCTCTCAATCGAACTTGAGCCAGGAACGACGCCTATCTCCAAGGCACCATACAGGATGGCACCAGCCGAGATGAAGGAACTGAAGTCACAACTCGAAGAATTGCTAAGGAAGGGGCTCATTCGTCCAAGTACTTCGCCAAGGGGTGCACCAGTTCTTTTTGTGAAGAAAAAGGACCGCTCTCTGCGCCTGTGTATCGATTACAGGGAACTTAATAAGGTCACTATTAAGAACCATTACCCACTTCCAAGGATTGATGATTTACTGGACCAACTGCAAGGGGCGACTGTGTTTTCAAAGATCGACTTATGTTCGGGATATCACCAATTAAGAATTCGAGAGGAGGATATTCCTAAGACCGCATTTCGATCAAGATATGGGCACTACGAGTACATGGTGGTGTCGTTTGGCCTGACTAATGCTCCAGCCGTTTTTATGGAATTGATGAACAGGGTTCTGACAGAGTTTCTCGATAAGTGTGTGGTGGTTTTCATTGACGATATTTTAATTTATTCCCGAAGCCGATGGGAGCATGAGGAACACTTGAGGCAGGTGTTGAGCGTTTTAAGGCAACATCAACTGTATGCTAAACTTTCTAAATGCGAGTTCGATGCCGAGGTAACCTTTTTGGGGCATGTGATTTCCGCAGAGGCGTTAAAGTAGACCCCGGAAGATCGAGACATTTATGAATTGGGAACCACCTAGAAACGTCAAAGAGGTGAGGAGTTTCCTGGGGTTGGCAGGATATTATCGACGGTTCGTCGAGGCCTTCTCCTGTGTCGCTCAGCCATTAACAAATCTGCTTAGGAAGAACACCAAGTTTGTCCTGGACAATGTTGCCAGAGAGTTTCGACAAGCTAAAAAGGAAGCTTACAACTGCCCCAGTGTTGGTACTACCGCAGGGTACGGAAGGATTCGTAATATGCACCGATGCGTCTAAGCACGGGCTGGGATGTGTGTTCATGCAAAATGACAGGGTTATCGCTTACGCCTCTCGACAACTTAAACCTTATGAGGTGAACTACCCGACACATGACTTGGAACTAGCTGCAGTGGTCCACGCTCTTAAGATCTGGAGACATTACCTATATGGGGTTACCTGTAAGATCTTTACGGACCACAAGAGTTTAAAGTATATTTTCACGCAGAAAGAGTTAAATATGAGACAGAGGTGTTGGCTGGAGTTAATCAAGGATTACGATGTAGAGATTCTATATCACCCTGGAAAGGCCAACGTCGTAGCAGACGCACTAAGTCGGAAAACTGCGCAGGAGGTGACACTATCTGTTTGACAAGATGCAGCTGGAGTTGCAGCAAGATCTCAGGAGAAATGACATTGAAGTGTGGATACAACACCGCCAGGGACAGTTGTGCTCGATTGATATTCGCTCGTCTCTGCTGGACGAGATACGCCTAGCACAGATGGAGGATCCAGAACTTCGTGCGATCGGCGCAAAGGCCGAAGGGGGAGTTATTTCAGACTACAGGATCCAAGGGGGCTTAGTTAGATTCAAGAACAGGATTTGCATTCCACCTAATGACGAGCTTAAGCAAACTATACTCAAGGAAGCTCATTCTACTCCCTATTCGATACATCCCGGGGCGAGCAAAATGTACAAAGACCTGCGAAAGAGTTTCTGGTAGAAGAATATGAAGCAAGAGGTAGCAAGGTTTGTCGCTCGATGTATGATATGTCAACAGGTGAAGATTGAACACCGTAGACCGTAGGAATCATGCGGCCCTTACCCATTCCTAATGGAAATGGGAGAGCATATCAATGGACTTTGTCACCAAGTTACCGGTGACGGCGGGGAAAGGACACGATATGGGTTATTGTAGACCGATCGACAAAGTCGGCACACTTCATTCCAATTCAGAGGCTATCGGATGCAGAGCAGTGGCTACCATCTTTGTTCGGGAATTCGTGAGATTACATGGCGTTCCTCGGGATTATTTCGGATAGAGACACTAGATATGTGTCCCGCCGGGAAAGGTCCACCAGGCCATGGGTACTCAATCGCATTTCAGATCGCCTATCACCCTCAAACGGATGGACAAACAGAACGCACCATACAGACCCTGGAAGATATGTTGAGAGCATGTGTACTCGATTGGGGCAAGGACTGGGCTAAACACCTCTGCTTAGCGGAATTTTCGTACAACAACAGCTGGCATGCAAGCATAGGCATGGCCCCCTTTGAGGCCTTTTATGGTAGAAGGTGCAAGTCTCCCCTATGTTGGGACGATGCATCCGATGTCATCGCCACCGAGTTGGATCTAATCCAGGAATCTATTAAGAAGATATCCATTGTTCGAAAACACATGTTGGCAGCGCAGAGTTGCCAAAAGTCTTATGCTATGGACCGGCAATGACCGTTGGAATTTATGGTTGGGGATCATGTTTGGGTTAAAGTATCGCCAATGCGTGGCATTCGACGCTTTGGCCAGAAGGGTAAACTAAGCCCGAGATTTATTGGCCCGTTCGAAATACTAGACCGAGTCTGTAGACTCGCTTATCGGCTAGCATTACCACCATCGTTAGACGGAGTGCATAATGTCTTCCACATCTCCCAGCTGAGAAAGTATGTGTACGATCCTAGCCACAAGATCAACTTCGAGGAAGTAGAGATTTCCAATGATGCTACCTTTAGGGAAGTTCCAACAGCGATTTTGGATCGACGCGTAAAGAGACTAAGGAACAAGAACATACCCCTTGTTAAAGTTCAGTGGTGGCACCACGGTACGGAAGAAGCGACTTGGGAGACCGAGGCGAGCATGAGAGAGAATCATCCCGAGTTATTTTCTTAGTTTCGGGACGAAACTATTTTTAAGGGGGGTGGTATGTAATACCACCAGTATTACATGCTTTTTCACTTTTGGTGCTCACGTCCATTTCTTCTGTTTGATGAATAAATGTACTCCATTGCAATAAAACATATTTTGTATAATATGGTTGTACTGTATTGTTCGCATCTGTTATTCGTGTATTGTGATGGTATGATGATTGACGAACTTTCAGTGTCATACCTCGATGTCGTTAGGTAATTATCGGTGCGAATATGACGGTGGCCAACGTCTTGTTCCCCGAGAGATTTCCAGACGACATGGAAAGGGAGTCGTGTCATAAGAAATTAGTGTGATAATAATTTAGCAACAAAACTGCCCTTTACGTACGTTATACTCCGAGTCATTACGCACGCTATATATGAGTCTTTACGTACGTTAAATATCAGCCCTTACGTACGTAACGTCAGTCTTCGGTCTTCGGACAGGAATCTTCGTCAGGTAGTACGCATGCCGACCAACTTTCGGCGTGATTGCGACAGGCAAGTCAACGAGGTGTTACGTACGTTAACCCGATTTCGTTACGTACGTAACGATGTGGGTAAATCGTTCCAGTGAGTTTCTTACGTACGTTAATATTTTGCCATAACGTACGTAAAGTCTCTTACGTACGTAAACCGTCAGGCATAACTTACGTAAGAGAAATCTGAGTTTATAAAAGAACACTTTGCCTTTCATTTCTTCCGTCCCAAAAATCATTCTCCTTCCTTGTACACTACTCTCCACCATCATTGAACCAATTCTAACCTTCCAATTCAAGTGCTATCCTATTAGAGTACGTTAATCAAGCTTCGAGGAAGGTCTTGAAGGTGTTATCCTCTCGTTCTCCTTCGTCCACCGTCGTTCTTCATCATCTTTTGTCAGTAAAGGTAAGTTTATCCAATCTTGAACTCATTTCAGTATTGTTTAGTAAGTTTTAGTAATCCTCGGATGCCTTGGGTAGATTAGAACCCTCAGTAATAATCGAACCGGTATATAACTATCGCAATTGTTAATCGATATCTATCAGAGCTAGAAATTGGAATGAATAATGGTATAACTCATAATCATATTGCTAATCACCAACTTCTCGGAATCATCTTGAAGGATTTCATGTATAACCGTATTATCATGTTGAATAAAACCGTTAATGAATCCTTGATGAAGTTACCAACAATTTCTAGCCGAATAGATACCGAAACATGTTAAGATGATGGATTAATCGTTCTAGACTTGCATATTAAGACAACGATGAAATCTTGGTGGTTGTTGGTTATAATTAACTAGGAATGTTGTGTTAGAACACTATTGTTTAGCGGAAGGATAACTTATAAAGAATGTTGTCAAACCTAAGAAATTAATGGCACGCATTATGGTTAAAAACGGAGAAATTCGATTCCGACATCATAAGCAACTAGGATAGGGTTCTAACAGGCGGGAGGGGGAGGAACATCGTTGATCATCATTATTATCATAAGATGTTAATCGACAAACATGTAATAGGTCGGATTTCCAAGTGCGATCGTTCAAGCCGTTGCCTTGTCAAGAAATAACTCGCGTCGGATTTGAGGCAAGTGAATCTTGCTCAGACTTTACGTCTTATAATTTTAGAGATAGTAAATGTTACTATTGTGGAATGGTGCTTTTACGATTATCTTGTCCGAGTATTCCCAGTAGATACTACCGTGACCCTTGGCCTCGGCCTTGGGAGTTTTCTCTATTGACCTATTTGCGGTATAAAAACTGAATGTTACCCACGTCCGGAGTATTCATTAGTAGATACTTCCTTGACCCAAGGTTGCGAACTTGGGAGTTTATGTCGATAAAAGGAATAACATTGAAAATTCGGTGATAACTTTATTCCTTGAAATTATTAGATTATACCTTTGAGTTTGGTTGGGATTGTTTCTGACCTAGGTTACTGGCACGACATGTCGTGCCAGGTAAATTTGTTGAATTTGTGCAAGACACCCCCGAAGGTTACGGCCAGGCATGAGCTGTGTTGGAAGAAGGCCTGTTAATTTCTTAAATCAATTTGAACATTCCACGTTGTGTAATAACCGTATGTACGGACACTATTTGCTTTTGTACTTTGGGTTGTACGAATACTTTCTTAATTACTTCCGTATATTACCACTTCTAATAAAATATTTTAGAAAATATTTTCAAAAACTTGCCTTGTGGGTCCCTCATGGGATCTACGGCACTGTGGCGTCCCGGTTCATTTTGGGGGCGTTACAAAAGGCTCTCTCAGCCTTCTCGCATCGGAAGTCTCCTACAGCTCTCGAAGGGAGTACTATTGGTGTTATGTTCTTCAGGAGGATACTTAACAACCTACGATCACAAACATCCCGGTGGTGGATGAGTTTCGAGACGTCTTTCCTTATGAACTACCAGGGCTGCCACCGCACCGAGAAGTTGACCTATACATCGAATTCGAGCCGGGGACGAAACCTATTTCCAAAGCTCCTTACAGGATGGAACCGGCCAAGATGAAAGAATTAAAGATACAGCTCGAAGATCTGCTGGAGAAAGGGTTGATCCGCCCGAGTACCTCGCTGTGGGGCACGCCGGTACTATTCGTTAAGAAGAAAGACAACTCTCTACGCTTGTGCATTGACTATAGGGAACTAAATAAGGTCACTTTCAAGAATCGTTATCCACTTCCAAGGATCAATGACCTCTTGGATCAATTGCAAGGGGCAGTTGTGTTTTCAAAGATCGATCTATGGTCCGGATATCACCAATTGAGGATCCGGGAGGAAGATCTACCCAAGTCTGCATTTCGATCGAGGTATGGACATTACGAGTATATCGTGGTATCATTCGGGTTGACTAATGCCCCAGCCGTTTTTATGGAACTGATGAACAGAGTTTTGATTAACTTCCTCGATAAGTGCGTGGTGGTTTTTATTGACGACATTCTGATCTATTCCCGAAGCTGACAAGAACACGAGGAACATTTGAGGCAAGGGCTGAGCGTGTTAAGGCAACACCAACTTTATGCGAAACTTTCCAAGTGCGAATTCTGGATGCCAGAGGTAATTTTTCTCTGACATGTTGTCTCGGCAGAAGGCGTCAAGGTCGATCCACAAAAGATCGAGACAATAATGAGTTGGGAACCGCCGAAGAACGTCAAGGAGGTGAGGAGTTTCCTAAGATTCGGGAGTTACTATCGAAGATTCATCGAGGCTTTTTCCTGTATCGCTCGACCGTTAACGAACCTACTGAGAAAGAGCACCAAATTTGTATGGACTGTAGACTGCCAGAAGAGCTTCGACGAGCTCAAGAGTAGGCTAACTACTGCTCAAGTGCTAGTGTTACCGCAGGGAATGGAAGGAATCATTATATACACGGATGCATCAAATCACGGACTGGGATGTGTTTTCATGCAGAATGACAGAGTCATTGCGTACGCATCCCGACAACTGAAGCCGTACGAAGTGAATTACCCAATGCACGACTTGGAGCTAGCCGCAGTGGTGCATGCCCTCAAGATTTGGAGGCACTATCTTTACGGAGTTACAAAGTTTTCACGGATCATAAGAGTTTGAAATATATCTTCACTCAGAGAGAATTAAATATGAAACAGAGGCGCTGGTTGGAATTAATCAAGGACTAGGATGTGGAAATCTCATATCACCCCGGAAAAGCCAATGTGGTGGCCGATGCTCTTAGTCGGAAAACTATACAAGAAGTGATGGTATCCAGCATAACAGTTCAACCCGAACTGCAGCAAGACCTCAAGAGAAGCAGTACCGAAGTATGGATACAACGTAGGCAAGGACAATTATGCTCAATCAATATACATTTGTCCTTACTAGATGAGATACGTCTAGCACAGATGGAGGATCCCGAGTTACATGCGATTGGTGCAAGAATTGAGGGAGGGGATGTTTCCGACTATAAGATTCAGGGTGACTTGGTGAGGTTCAAGAATAGGATTTGTATTCCGCCGAATGATGGGCTGAAGCAAACTATACTGAAGGAGGTGCACTCCACTCCCTATTCTATTCACCCAGGAGCGAGCAAAATGTACAAAGATTTGCAACAAAGTTTTTGGTGGAAAAATATGACATGGGAAGTTGCTAGATTCATAGCCCGATGTATGACGTGCCAACAAGTGAAGATTGAACACCGCAGACCAGCCGGAATTATGCAACCCCTACCCATCCCGGAGTGGAAATGAGAGAGCATATCGATGGATTTTGTCACTAAGCTACCAACGGCGGTGGGAGGAAAGGATATAATTTGGATCATTGTCGATCGGTTGATGAAATCGGCACATTTCATTCCTATTCAAGAGACAACCAGGACAGAGCAATTGGCTGTCGTTTTCATCAGAGAGATCGTAAGGCTGCATGGCGTTCCCTCATCCATCATTCCGGATAGGGACACCAGATACTTGTCTCGTTTTTGGAAAGCCGTCCATAAAGCCATGGGAACCCAAATACATTTTAGCATGGCTTATCACCCCCAGACGGATGGACAGACCGAACGTACGATTCAAACCTTGGAGGATATGTTGAGGGCATGTGTGCTCGATTGGGGTAAAGATTGGGCTAGACATCTGGGATTAGTGAAGTTCTCGTACAACAACACCTGGCATGAAAGCATAGGCATGGCATCGTTTGAGGCCCTGTATGGGCGAAGATGCAAGTCGCTGTTGTGCTGGGATGATGCTTCTGACACTGCGGTTACCGAGTTAGATATGATCCAGGAGTCAATTAAGAAGATCTCTATCGTTCGAAAGCACATGTTAGCAGCGCAGAGCCGGCAAAAATCTTATGCCGAGAACCGAAAGCGACCTTTAGAATTTGCAGTCAGGGATCATGTTTGGAACAAAGTATCACCTATGCGGGGTATCCGCTGTTTCGGCCAAAAAGGCAAGTTAAGCCCAAGGTTTATAGGCCCGTTTGAAATATTGGACCGGGTAGGGAAGCTCGCGTATCGATTAGCTCTACCGCCGCATCTGGATGGAGTGCATAACATTTTTCACATCTCCCAATTAAGGAAGTATGTCTATGATCCGAGTCACAAGCTCAATTTCGAAGAAGTGGAAATTTTCGATGATGCTACCTTTAGAGAGGTACCGATCGCCATCTTGCATTGGCATATGAAGATGTTACGAAATAAAGCCATATCCCTCGTGAAGGTTCAGTGGTCGAACCACGGCATGGAAGAAGCGACTTGGGAAACCGAGTCAAGCATGAAAGAGAGTCATCCCGAGTTATTTTCTTAAGTTCCGGGACAAAACTATTTTTAAGGGGGGTGATATGTAATACCACCGGTATTTCATGCTTAATTACTGTGTACTGTGAATTCTTGTAATGTGATGTCATTTCTATTTATGTATTTCATTAAGTGTTATACAATTGTGCGATGTGGATGAAACGGAGGTGACACGCCTTGACGGTGTTGAACGATTTTCGGTGCGAATATGATGGTGGCCAACGTCTTGTTCCACGATAATTGTTGACGAGTGGAAAGGACGGTCACCCCGAGATGGTTAAAATGTGTTATGTGGCTAAAGGATTGAATATCTAATGCACGCTATAGCATATGCCTAATGGACTCTAAAATTCGAGTATTACGTACGTTAAGATGCCTATCTTATGTACGTAATGGGTGAGTTGGTCTCCCGACCAGAATCTTTTTTTTGACGGGAACGAAGCTACTTTCGGCGGGCTAGAGTACAAACGAGTCAACTCTTCATAGCATACGCTATCCTTCAATTTTAACGTACGCTACGGACTGTGGCCTTACGTATGTAAATATGACTTACGTACGTAACACATGGGCACATTTCAGTCAGTAGCCTCTGGACGGCCTTTACGTACGTTAATCATTATACATAGCATACGTAAAATCCATTACATATGTAATGCCTGAAACATTAACGTACGTTAATGGAATTGAATGTTATAAAATAACACATCCACCTTCATTTCTTCCGTCCCAAATCTTGAAGTGAGGAACACTTGAAGCCTTTCCACAGCCCTATACTCAATTATTGACCTCTCATGTACTTGAATTAACATAGAGGAGGTGATTTCGTAAGTTCCGGTGAAGATTATCCAAGTCATTCAACCCATTCCTCGTTCCTCCTCGTGGCTCTTGTTGATTTGTCATCTCTCCTCATTGTTCTTCATCTTCTAAGGTAAGTCTATCAATCCTTGGAGTAATATCTTCAAAGTTATCGATTATTACTTGTTAGATTACGGGTACTTGGGTAGTTTTTACTAAAATACTCGTACACGATCTAAACGGATGAACTTGTAGTAATCGGAGTTATCATTGTTCGTATATTTTATTTTCATACAACTCGTTGTAACAATCACATGCAAGAACTTCCATCTTATTTTACATTGGGATCATATATAATCGACGAACCAATTGTAGAAGGATTTCGTAAGAATTAATCACCGTTTGATAAACTAGTCATAACTTACTCTTGCAAAATGTTGATAAACGTTAAAAGTTAGTAAGGGAATTAATTCGTTGATATTAATGTCATTGAAAGTCGTTAGACGGAATCATTGTGTAAAATGATAGTTTACCGATTGTAGTACTCATAATAGAGACTTGGATTAGGAGTATGGTATTTGGTTATGCTATGGTCATTTGTTGCCAACCGAATAGTGATAGGGATAATCTTGTTGAACGAATTGATGTATTTAACGTTAACCGTAGAATTGAATGGTAAATGGTACGTAATGCTTATGAACTTAGAAAAATGATACTAATGTTGGTAATTAAGACTACGTTAGGAATCCGGTTAGGGAAGGGAGACTAGTTTTATTCATCATGATCCATACGAGGCGTTAATCGGATATTACGTGATTAGGTTAAGCTCGAGCGGGCGTGGGGATTCCGGTTATCATAAAGCACCTACTGTCGGATCATAGGCAAGTGAAATCTTGCTCGAGAAATGCTAATATTATTGTAATGTCCGTATTTATGTATGTGCTATTGTTGATGAATGCCGACTGTTGTCTTTCTCTAAAATGTGTTATAAATGGGCCGATGTGTTGGGGGTAAAACCTATATGGTACCCGTATGGAAATGTGTTAGGGGATAAGACACAAATTGGGCACCTATGTTCTGGGGTATTCCCATGTAGATACTTTCGTGACTCTTGGTTGCAACCTTGGGGTTTATGTGATTAAAGAGAAAGACGACGTCGATCGTGTGATGAAATATTCTATGTTGGTTATATTGCACCGTACTTGGTAAAATTGTATATATCGTTGCTAGTAATTGTTATTGTTATACATTCTCTGACCCTGGTTATCTGGCATGATTCGTCGTGCCAGGTAAATTTGTTAATCATGTGCAGGACATTCCCGAGGGATCCGATCAGACTTGAGTGGTGTTGGTATAATCTCTTGCCGCTGCTTAAATTAAATTTGATTTCAAAAACCTCCGTTGTGTAATAATCGAACTTTGAATTGTGTTTCTTCTTAAAACCTTTGGGCTCAAGATATGTAACCATGAACTTATCGTTTTATTGTAATTTCTTTAAATTATCTATTTCCTAAACTAACCTTGTGGGTCCCACACGGGATTCACGTCACTGTAATACCTCGGGTAATTTTCGGGGTGTTACATGATGACATCGGGATCGTCAGCCTTCTTCATCTCATAAATCCTGGGTTTCGCAGCTCTGGCACCAGGTGTACCACTTTGATTCCCACGACCCATTCCCTTGTTTGCCCCTGTAGTCTGATAGGAGGCAGACGTTGGTTCTCGGTCTTGTACTAGATGCTGGACTGGAGCATGAGAGGATGTTGGGGTATGTCCTGGTCCATTCCTGTAGAAACGGGCATGGTGACCAGTAACCTCACACGTATGACATGCAACCATTGGCTTTGGACATTTGGACTTGATATGCCCCTGATCTCCACAATTGTAACACACAAAGGATGAGTTGGCCGCTCGAGGATACGAATTTGTTGATTTGGTTGTCATGATGGCCGCTCAGAAAAGGTCGGCACATATTGGGGCTTCTTGAATGTTCCCCGGCTACTGTCAGTCTGGTTCTAGTTCCTGGATCTCTTGTTTTTGGGCTGCGGCTGCTTTCTGGAAATCTCTTTCGCGGTAAGTTCATACTCAAGAGCTTTTTCAATGAATTCTGGCAGAGTCGTGCAGTCGTGATTAAGCAACTGCATCCTTATTCAAGGTTTAAGCCTCTTGAGAAAGTACTTGATCTTATCGGCTTCCGTTCGGATAATCGTAGAAGCAAAAGGAAGAAGTGCCTGAAATTTCTCGGCAACCGATAGTACATCATCATATTCAGATGGATCTGGGTTCAGCAATTCTGACAGCTTGGCCCCACGGAGTGGACTTGGGTAATAACGGTCTAACATGAGGTTTTTAAATTCCTCCCAAGTATATACAGCATCAGCTGACCTCACCGAAAGCCACCAGGTGTAGGCGTCCTTGCTAAGATAAGATGCTACGGAGACGCGAATCTCTTCTGGGCAGTCCACCATCTCGAATAATTTCTCAAAGTGTTCAATCCAATATACAATATCAGCAGGCTCAAAGGAGCCTTCAAAAGTCTGGGGTCGCTGGCGAGAGATGTCGCTGATGATCCGACTCATGGGTCTGTCATGCACAGGAGGCGATGGATGAGGTTCCTGCTGCTGGCCAGTAGTAGCTCTCTGCATAGCTTCCATCAATTAGCCTATCTGGGTCATTTGAGCCATCATGCCCTGGATAACAACGTAAGGATCGACATGCGCATTCTCGTGTTCAGTGTGGTGCAATTGGTCCCTAGGAGGCGAATCACTTCCTGCGGAACTCTTATCCACATTCGAACGCGTGTTGGCTCGTGGTCTCGGGATTCGGCCCCTTCCGCGGCCTCGTCCCCCTATGCCACTGCCTCTCAGATTTCTTTCCATACTGAAGAATCAAACAATAATAATAACCATAAGCACAGTTCATGACCGTCTTTATGACCAATCAAAAATCATGCTAAGTTAATAGCAACAAAGGAACTACATATTCAAGAAAATAGTTCATAATTAATTATAGACACTATGAATGCCACACAGAATATCATATCAACATTGAGTCGAACAATTTCAATCACATAATCAATCTAGAATTTATCTCGAAATATCAATTAGATAAATCCTGCCACAGATCCTTGAAATATCAAGATCAACAAAGAGATCAATTCCGATATCAATATCACGCCAGTAATTAAATCATGACTCATAAAGTACATACCGTATTTGGCTTGTAGGGTCAGGCGCTTGCACAGGTCACACGTGACACGAAGGTCTCTTGATACTAGTTCATTTCACAACGACTCTTAAAGAGAAACGACTCTCTGATACCATCTTCTGTAACACCCCAAAAGGCGGCTATTACAGTGCCGTGGACACCACACTGGGACCCACCAGGTGATACCAAAATACAGATTAAATATATATTACATTGTGGTACCGAACCACAATAAATAGTTATTGCTCCGATTAGGAGTTTATAAATAGTATGGCCAATGGCTTGCCTTGTCCTCGACCTAAAATACAATACAAGTATTTCGCCCAAACCACAGGGTCAGATATACATGATAATAATTCTCAAGACACTATACAATTCACATATACTAGATCTCAAGGAAACATCCCGACTATTGAAGATACCCCTCGGGCGTATGACCAATCAGTCACAAACCATCGAACATATACAATCATACATAGACTATGAACGACCAAACAACATGGCTCAAGATGGATATCACAGTACGCCCGATCCAGAAATGTGTCCGTGCACATGTCCACCCCGTATACGGAATCCAGAATATACGTGTGACAATGTACCTAATTAGTCTCACGAACTACGTCTCATATGCACAGTCCAATATGGAAATATCCACATATGACTATATATGTGCTTGGCAAAAAATCCAACATAATAACCAATCGGCACGCAGATATAATTCTAGATATGTCACGATTGTAATATCCGGATTTATTATTATGTATTTCATCTGTATTTGAACCCTGTATTATTCAGAATTGTGATCTCGATAATTGAAGCATGATATTTCTCACATTTGTATCCTTATACATAAGTGTAACAACATGCAAAATTTCGCATGCAAACTCGTGATAGCGCACGCTAAGAATGTAGCTTAACGTGCGTTATCGGGCTACAACTAGCGCACGCTACGAATGAAGAATTGCGTGCGCTAGGCAGTCAATTATTGAGCTAGATGGCTAGCACATGCGCCAGCCGGACGTGGATCCGAATAAGATTCTCGCGGGCGGAACTGGACAGTTTTGGAGTCAACTCTTATTTAGCGTGCGCTAATGGAAGTATGATAGCGTGCGCTAACCAGCTAGTGTGCAGAAACATTTCCGTAGAGTATCCTTCGTTCTTGAGAGACCATAGAGCATTATATATTCCTTAAACACTTAGACCACCTCTACTTAATTCATTAAAGATTGGATATTACTTGTGATTGATTGTTGAATTGGAGAAACACCTTGGATTGGCATACAAACAACCGGAGATGGATTCTACCATTTTGACTCGGTGTTATCTTCATAGTAAGGTATGTTAATTCTTCCACCAGCCTTAGATTCGTTTTCTGAAGAGTTAGATGAATCATTCTATCAAGATATTGAGTTTCATTAGTGAATTATTCAACAAACATCATGTTTAGAAGTGGTAATGATTAAGCTTATAATATCGTTGCTGGAACATCGTAGTTGGAATTGTCAGTTCACCTTCAAAATGAAGTCTGATTGTGTAAATGATAATGGAATCTAGTACATCAACCTGAGATCACGAACTTCACATGAGAATGATAAGAAAGTTGGATATAAGAGTTGTGATGATATTCATTTCCTTGAATTCAAAGATGTTTGAGTCCGTAAGATCATTCATAAGTTTATGAACATGAAATGTAGACGGATAACGTACGTTAATCATTGAAGGATTCATAATTTTCATCACCGTTAGAACATGTCTGTTGCCCAGTAGTGAACTGCCATGCACGTTTAGCGCATGCTAAGATATGTAGATTGACGTGCGCTATCGGGCATAAGTTAGCGTACGCTAAGATATGTATACATCTTATGTATATAATAACTAATACCTTTTGAGCAATATAAATGTATAAATCAAATAGATCAAATCTGTATTTATACAACCTCGAAATGAAAATATAATTATGTTCATATGAAACTTTTAAAGAAGCATAATCTTTACAAAAACAAATTTATGTTCATATGCACTCTTAAAATTCATAATCCTAACATAAAATTATATGTAGATAAAATCATATATTCTTTGATTCTTGGATTATAAGTAGAACTAAATCATCACATGAATCTCCATATATCAAAGAACCACATATGTCAAGATCAAACATATAAATATAAATATATATATCACCATATACATATTAAGATAGGCATCATATATATATATAGATCGAAACACAAATCTATTAAAATTATATATATATCACCATATATATAAATATACATAGATAAAATTTCTATATCATATATATAAGCATCATACATCATATATATGAACATCATATACCAACATATATGAAAATCGAAACAATAAAAATATACTAGTCGATCCGATACCATTGATGGGTTTTTATCGAACTAATAATAAGATCTATGATCTCATCATATATCGAAATAGTGCAGCGGAAGTAAAATATAATATGTAAAAACCCTACGAGGATCCAAGTATATGTAATATCCGGGGGTAAATTTTTTCGTTTCACTGTTGTGTTGTACGTATTCATTTGGGATTGTACAAGTGGTGTTGTATTTGACTGATACAATGTATATTGTATTGGGATATTTTGGAATCGAAATATTTATTCTTGTCATCGGTTTGGTTTCGTCGTTTGGATGTTGCTTAGTGAGTTTGGAATTTTTTCTAAGTATATAGCCATAGCGTACGCCACATGTGTAGCATTATGTACACTATTGTGTTGAGATTACGTACCTTAAACCGTGAGGGTTACATACATAAAGTTGGGTATCAAATCGATGCTGACTTTTGGCATGTGGGACCGGGCCAGGCTGGATTCGCGGAGTTCGATTGGGACAGGCTGGTCAACGCACATTACGTACGCTATACCTCGAGGTTAACATACGTAATGGTGATGTTTTTTACGTACATAATTTATTTAACGTACATAATGGGTACCCCATTTCGAGGCAGTGAGTTTTGGACTACGTAGCATACACTACGTACAGGCGACAATGTACGTTAAGCCCATAACGTACGTTAAGGCTGGAGGATAGCAGCCGTAATGTGATGTGCAGATTATAAAGACATGATTCGTCTTTCATTTTCCCACGATCTATTTCCGATTTCTCTCCCTGGAAATCATTCCTCTGTATCTCTTAGCGAATTCCACCCTCTTCCAACTCAATTGGGAGCTTCATAACTTGGATTGAAGCTTAAGGAACTTGGAGTTTGGAGTGTTTCTTGATGGTTTGAGGTTGTTCTTCACTTCTTCAAGAGGTATGTGTTTAATCTTGTGTTTATCTCGAGATTATGTTGTTGCTATTGTTGATTACTTTATATTTTGATGGATGGATGGAGGATAACATGATTCTTGATGAGTTTTTATAACTTATGATTAAGAGCATGATGATTATGTCTTGAGGAGGAGTTGTGCTTTATGTTTTAGAATACTTGGAGGTTATAATCATGTCTAGGAAGAGTTATGTTAAGATTTTTAGATGATTAACATAGCCTTGAGATGATTATTGTTGGTTGTGTTCCTGAGGGATTTTAACCATTTTAGTATAGAATTATGATGAATTATGTGATGATTGTCATGATCTTGAAATGGTTGAGTTGATCTTGTTTGTTAATCCGAATTCTTGATGAATTGGTGGTTGATTATTGTTTAGACATCATGTTAGTAGAGTTGATGATGTTCTTGAGGTGATAGTGGTGATATTGGTAATATTATCATTATAGGGTGATTAGTATAATGTTGTTCTTAAGTGATTCTTGTTGAATTATTTTCACAAGTGTTAAGAACATAATGATCATGTTAATTGATCATTTAGGTGTTGGAGGATGTTAGAATTCATAGTTGAGAACTATGATATTCATTTATGGAGTTTAACCGATCCGTGATTGAATCGGGATTGTCTTTGGTGTTGTTTTCCATTGATTTTGTGTTATTGAATGAATTGTATTTCATTCAAGGTTGTTCGGGTGCTTGTGACTTTCGGAGGACGCCGTTCGTCGTTTTGTGGGAGGATGTTGATCGTGGAAGGACTTTCTCGCCTTCGGTTTAAGGAAAGTTTTATACTTGTACTAGTCAATGAGATAAATGTTATCATATATGTGTATGAATATGTTGTATCATTTCGAGACGTAGTCTCTTCATGATCTATTGAAATCATGGAATTGTTTGATACAAAACCATTCGGTAATTATGCCAACGTTGTTGATTGATCGTCTTGTTGTTATTGTTGTTCGTTAACATCTGGTTCAAGGCATTGAGATACTTGTTGGCTTATGTTGTTGTCGATGGCCGGTTCGTGGTATCGATGGTTATTGTTGACTGATATTCCATTGAGATATCGTTGTGATCATTGTTATTGATATCGGTGTTTTTCTGTCGATGTTGTATTGGCCTATTGAAGGCATTGACGTATTTGACTATCACCTCTATTTTTGGTGGTCGATTAAAGGCACCGGGACATCTGTTCTAACTGTATTGTTGTTTATCGATTGACCGTTCTAAGGTAATCGATGTATTGAATTGGGAATGTCGAAGACATTTCCCATCTGTAGTATCGTTGTTATCGATTGACCCTTCTAAGGTAATCGATGTATTGAATTGGGACGTCGAAGACATTTCCCATCCGTGGTATCGTTGTTATCGATTGACCATTCTAAGGTAATCGATGTATTAAATTGGGACTGTCGTGGACATTTCCCATCTGTTGTATCATTGTTATCGATTGACCGTTCTAAGGAAATCAATGTATTGAATTAGGACTGTCGAAGACATTTCCCATCTGTTGAGTCGTTGTTCTCGATTGGCCGTTCTAAGGCAATCGAGAAATTGAATTGGGATTGTCAAGGATAGTTCCCATCCATTAAGTCATTGTGATCGATTGGCCATTCCAAGGAAGTCGAGGTATTTGAATTGGGACCGCCAAGGACGGTGCCCATCCATGAGTTATTGTTGTTGTGTTGACCGACTTAGGGCAGCACACTATTATTCTTATGAATTCGGAAATCTCGGGATCATTGTCGTTTGTGATTAATGGTGTTTTTGGAGGCTAGTCTAGGCTAGTGCTCGAGGGGTAAGTTTGGGGCTTGAACCTTCGCGATTGGTTTCCCAACACCTACAGTTCAGTAGGTCACGGTCACTGGGTGATCTTATTATGGGTAAGTCTGGTGCTTGAACCTTCACGGTTGGTTTCCCAGCACCTGCAATTCAGCATGTCACGGTCATTGGATGACCTCATTGTGATACGGATTCATGCCGTGGCTTTGGCCCTCATTGTGATATGGCTTCGTGCCGTGGCTTCGACCCTCATTTTGATACGGCTTATTGCTGTGGCTTCGACCCTCAGATGATACAGCTTCGGACTGTCTGGCTTCGGGCCATTGTGTTGATTAGCAGCTTCGGCTGAGTCACTTTCAGGCCATCGTGATATTTTGGAAGCTTCGGTTGAGGGCTTTCAGGCCATTGTGATGTTTTGGTATTTCTGTTGGAACCTTCGGGTATTGTGATTTGTATTTATTTCAGCTCTGGTTTGGGTTACCTTCGGGTAGTTCATTATTGTGTTCTGTATTGATGATTCGCCGTTGGGCACTTTTGTTCTAACCTGTTGAGAAGGTGCCGATCGTATGCCATGTGCATAATGTTTCACGAATGCTCGATTCTCACTTTGGTTTGTGAGCATCTCGTATTACCATTGTTGTACTGTTTATTCTGTAGTTGGATGCATATCCTGTTGTGCATGTATTTGATATTCATTATCTGGATGACTGACCCCATGGGGGCAGAACATGTTTTCATGTTTTAGGTGCTTGCGAGGAGAGAGTTGAGATACAGGGGCATGACGATGGCGACGAGGCATTCGATACTAGTCCGAGTTGTTTCAGTGTTCATGTCGGCCAGATAGTTTGGAGTACTCTAGTTTCATCAGTTGTTGTCATTTTGTATTATCCGAGCATGGCTCATGGATGTTGTTGTATCTTATTTTGGCCATGTAGGCCCACCCTTATCTTCAATATTCCACGTCGGAATATTTTGTCGGACATCGTAGTAGCGACTGTGATTTTCCTTTTTGGTCAAATCGATGTATGTTAGTCATGTTCGCCTGGTGGATCTCCCGGTATGGGGTCCACGGAACTGTAATAACCCAATCGGATTTTGGGGGTGTTGATGGTATCAGAGCAATGGGTTGTGAGATGCCCTGATATGTGAGTTATGTTACTCTACCGACGTGGTAGTAGTGGGGCTATTAGGTTATGACAATCTGGACAGTCGGGTTTTGTGAGTCGTGATAGTTGGACGATTGTATGAGTCATTCTTTCATCGAGTCGTCGTCAGTGAAGACTAGTATCGCAAGACCTCGAAGCTTCGTATGACCTGTGTAAGGACTCGATTCTCTTTTATGTTCATACATTGATTATGTCATTAATTATACATGTTTTATTGAAACCTGTATGTAACATTCGTGTTACGATTGATTCATGATTATTTGTTTTGAAGCGTGTGGGCTCTGTATTAGCTATGATTAGCATGATTGATGTGACTGTTTATCTGTTGAGTATGTATACTCGTGTTTGGCTATTGACTTAGCATTCTGGATTGACCGTTGAGGCATATTTGAGTTATGATCATGATCGATCGTTATTCTTTCAGTATAGATAGAGCATTATTCTGCCGCACCCGTCCGGCCAGTGCCCGCAACCCGTCCGGCCAGTGCTCATCCATCATGACCCGACGACTCGATTTCCGAAAATGCACGGAACGAACAAGACGAAAAGCTCACGGACAACATCATCGACTCGAAATGAAATACCATGCAACAATTAATCGCACGCGACCAAGAAAAAGGGTCAAGACAACAATTGCGAATGTGGATACCCACAACTTTGGGTAAATTACAAAATGGCCCAAAACGCCCGAAAATCACGATAAGTGATGTAATAACCAAACCGAAGTTCACAACACGTCTAACAAAGTTAAACAGACTTACGGGAAACTCGAAACAGAAGTTTCGAACGAGATTCACAAGAATCGAACTCAAGTGCGGAAAAGTCGCTAAGAAGCACGAAACTCAACAAAACAACACCGAAACGAACTCAGATGTCAAAAAGTGCAGAATTAATCATTCTCAGAATGATGAAACGCTCCCAAGCGAGTCGTCAAAACGGACTCTCGCCAAAAAAAGAAAATTATCGAAAATCGAATTTGCGGATATTACAAATACGGCGGCCATCACAGTACCGTGGACCCCACACTGGGACCCACCAGGCGATACCAAAACACAAATTAAACATAACATTATCGTGATACCGAATCACGAATCAATAATCGTTACTCCGATTAGGAGTTTACAAGTAGTACGCCTATTAGCCTTAGAATACACAGGATCCAAATCTTAGTATAAACCATATGAAGATGGAATATACTTAAAATAATACTATAATCGACAATAGTTTAAATAAAGCGGAAAGTAATATTACATGTTTAAACATAACCAGACAACAAAAAGACTTAGGGGCCCCGAGCTAGTATCCTTCAAACCCTTCGCCGTCACCGTGCTCTTTCCATGACTTGCCTTTGCCTTGACCTAAAATACAACACAAGGATTTCGCCCAAAACCACAAGGTCAGATATACATGATAATAATTCTCAAGTCATCATACAATTGACTTATATTGGATCTCAAGGAGACAACTCGACTGTTGAACATACCCCTCGGGCGTATGAACAACCAATCACATATCGTCAATCATAACCAATCAAACATATAAATGAATGACCAATCAGTATGGCTCAAGATGGACATCACAGTACGCTGGATCCGGAAATGTGTCAGTGCACATGTCCACCCCATATACGGAATCCAGAAAACACGTGGGATAATATACCTAATTAGCCTCATGAACTACGTCTCATTTGCACAGTCCAATGCGGAAACATCCAGGCATGATCATATGTGCCCGGCTAAAAATCCTACACAATAACCAATGGGAACGCAGATATGATTCCAGATATGTCACGATACAACATGACAACGAAACTCAATGAATCACACAACCAACCAAGGTCAATAAAAACTCATCGAAGTGACAACAGTGATCAACGAGATCAACAGTACGAATATAGTGAAACTTGAGAATACAATCCCATGATGAAATTGTAAGCACGATCAAGAACAGTACCACATTATGAATCGTATATTCACAAAGCATTACATATACACGAAGGGTATAATGTACAAGAATTCAATCATCATTATAACCAAGCAAGATAACTTGCCTCCATTCCGTAGACGAAAAAGTCCTTCTCCAACGAACGAACGGTTTCCTAGACTAACAACATTCACTCGAGCAAGCAACCTTGAATGAAACGTAACTCATTCAACAACACATTCATACGTTATAGAGATCGATACCTATTTCACTGAACATTCTACTGATTATTAATTGACTTCAATACATCCAAATCATCTTTAAAAATCGGATTACCAAGTTCTTATGGTTCTTCAATGTTCATGACTATTTATACTACATGAATCATCATTAATAATTTTAACATCACCATCATCACTTATCAAAATCTTCTCAAGGGTATTGTTTAATACCTAACCATGATGTTTTTAACAAATCCTATGCCATCAATTCATTGAGTTAGACTTGATTATATCAAAACCCATGACCATTAGCTCCCATTTAAGATCATCTAAACGTTAAGGGCATTCTCCTTAAAACCCTAACAATCATGTTCTACTTGATCAATTCATTCATATACGAAATACCCATTACTGGTATCCTCATTATTATGAAAATAAAGTAAGATTGTATAACAAACCTCAAAAATTGAAGAGCAAACCACCGAAACTATAAGAATGCACTCCAACCTCCAATCACTAAGTTCCAACCAAATATATTAAGCTCTAACACATGATGGAGAGGAGTAAAAATGGCTTAGGACGGCAGAGGAATGATATCTTGGATAGGATACCAAGTTGGGTTCGTGCAGAAATGAAAGACATTTTATAAACTGCCATCGCCATTACGTATGTTACCTCATCAGGATAATGTATGTTACCACCTCTTATGTACGCTAAGACATAAGGTGTTGCGTACATAATTAGCCTCGAGAGATCACTGCCTCAAAACACTCATCTCATTACGTACATTGTCAAAAAGACGCACGTAACCGTACTGGCATTACTTACGTTAGGACTTAATCATTACGTATGTAATAGCCGTTGACTTAGGCTGTCACAATCGAACCAATAATCCCGGTCGTGCCCGATCCCCCACACCAAAAGGCGAGATGCTGTCTGATACACCATATTATGTACGCTAACCACATGGTCTTACGTACATATAACGTGCGCTAATCTTACATCGTAGCGTATGTTAAACACCAAACACATAGCCAAGAAATGAAATCTTCCAATACAACATCTAACAATCGTATTAGTGCGAACAATGAAAATAATTAATTCGATTCTAGTATCAAAACATTATAATCATTATACTAAATGCAACATGGTTCAATGATACATCAACTTAGCTGAATAATACAATAGTAAATAAGAAGATTACAGTCGGATATTACATACTCCCCCTTATAAGAATTTTGTCCCCGAAACTAAGCGGTAAACAACTCGGGATATCTCTCTCGCATGCTGTCCTCGTTTTCCCATGTAGCCTTCTCGACTCCGTGTCGTGACCACTGAACCTTCAGTAGGGGAATCGTCTTGTTCCTCAATTGTTTTATCCTCCTCTCGAGTATTTGCACGAGATGTTCCTCGTAATAATGACCATAGGCTAATTCAATCTCTTCGACCTGAAGTATGTGGCTCGGATCAGCAACATACTTCCTCAACTGGGAAACATGAAACATATTATGGATCCGACTCAAGGCTGGTGGTAATGCCAGGCGATAGGCTAGATCGCCTACACGTTCCAAAATCTCAAACGGTCCAATATATCTTGGACTCAGCTTGCTTCTCTTCCCAAAATAAAAAACATCTCGGGTAGGAGATACCTTCACTAGCACATGACCAGCCTCGAACTCAAGCGGTCATCGACGGTTATCTGCATAAGACTTCTGTTGGCTTTGAGCCGTTAACAGGTGACTCCTAATTAGAGCGATCTTCTCATGAGCTGCTAACAACATATCAGATTTCGTACCAGAGATTCAGACAGGTCGTGCCAACATAAAGGGGACCTACATCGATGGCCATACAATGCCTCATAAGGTGCCATCTTAATCGAAGCATGCCATCTATTATTGTAGCTGGACTCTACCAAAGGTAGTTGGGCTCCCCAATGGTCCTTCCAATCGAGTGCACACGCCCTCAACATATCCTCTAGAGTTTGGATAGTCCTCTCAAACTGGCCATCTGTCTGAGGATGAAATGTCGTACTGAAGTTCAACTGCGTACCCATCGCATGATGAACTGCTTTCCATAAATGTGACACGAACCGCCCGTCACGATCAGATATGATACTCTTGGGGGTACCATGTAACCTTAGTATTTCCTTAATGAATAGTTGGGCCAACCTCTCGGGACCACATGTTTTTTTAATCTCCAATAAGTGGTCTGATTTGGTCAGACGATCCATAATCACCCAAATCGTATTCATACCTCGACGATTCGTTAGCAAGTTAGTGATAAAATCCATCGATATATCCTCCCATTTCCATTCGGGAATTGGGAGTGGTTTCAGCATACCTGTTGGTCACTGATGCTCAATCTTAACCTGCTGACAGGTCAAACATCTCGAAACGAATTCTGCAACTTCTCATTTCACATTGCCCCACCAATAACATTGCTTCAAATATCTATACATTTTGCTAGACCCCATGTGAATGGAGTATGGGGTAGCATGAGCCTATCTCAGGATAGAGTTTCTCAATTCTTCATCTGCCGGTACACATACTCGATTTTTGTGTATCAGTCCATCCTCATGTATCACAAATCCAAGGGCTTTCCCTCGAGTTACTTCATTCCGAACCCGAGATAAGAATGGGTCCATAACCCACTTCGATCTGATTATTTCATCAAGGGACGATGAAATCTCAAGTGTGCAAAGTTGTCCCTGAACACGCTGTAACCAAACTTCAATCTCCGGCCTCATAAGATCTAACTGCAATTCCCTTTGAGCTTTCAAGCAGCTAAGCATTTGCTCCTGAACTGTCTTACGACTTAGGGCATCAACAACCACATTTGCCTTCCCCGGATGGTGTAAAATCTCAATGTCATAATACTTAATCAGCTCTAGCCACCTCCTCTGTCTCATGTTCAGCTCCTTCCGAGTAAAAATATATTTCAGGCTCATATGATCTGTAAAAATCTGATAGGTGACTTCATACAATGAGTGGCGCCAAATATTCAAACCAAACACCACGGCTGCTAATTCTAAATCTTGGGTCAGGTAGTTGACTTCATAGGGTCGCAATTGTCTTGATGCATAGGCAATCACTTTTCCGTTCTGCATCAACACACATTTGAGGCCCTATCTTGACACGTCACTAAATACCACGAATCCTTCGGCCCAACGTGGTAGGACTAGGACCGGTGCCGAAATTAATCGATTCTTGAGCTCGTCAAAGCTTTGTTGACATGCCTCTGTCCATGTATACTTATTATATTTCCCTAACAGATTAGTCAGCGGTTGAGCAATCTTGGAAAAGCCTTCCACAAACCGTCTGTAATAACCTGCCAAACCGAGGAAACTACGAACTTCCTTCACATTATTTGGAGGTAGCTAATCCCGGATAACCTATGTCTTTTGTGGTCCACACTAACCCAATCAACTGATATCACATGCCCAAGAAAAGTAACTTTTAACATCCAGAATTCGCATTTGGAGAATTTTCCATAGAGTTGTTCTCGTCTTAGACCATTGAGAATCTGACGGAGATGATACTCGTGTTCATCACAGTGACGGGAGTAAATGTCGTTGATGAAAACGACCACAAAGTGATCCAGAAAGTCAATGAAATCTCGATTTATTAATTCCATGAACACTGCCGGTGCATTAGTCAGTCCAAACGGCATCACCACGAACTCATAATGCCCATAACGAGTATGAAATGTTGTCGTCGAAATATTGGACTCTCGAATCTTCAGCTGATGATAGCCGGATCTTAAGTCGATCTTGGAAAATACTGCGGCGTCTTGGAGTTGGTCCAACAAGTCATCAATATGAGGCTACGGATACTTATTCTTGATTGTTACCTTATTCAACTCACAGTAATCAAAATATAAACCCAAGGATCTATCTTTCTTCCGCACAAAAAATACTAGTGCTCCACAAGGGGACGCCCTCGGTTGAATATAACCCTTCTCAGTTAATCCGCAAGCTATTTCCTTAACTCCTGCATCTCGGTTGGAGCTATGCGATACAGTGCCTTTGAAAGCAGAGACGTACCTGGCTCTAACTCAATGGTAAACTCCACCTCACGGTGTGTAGGCAATCCTGGCAACTCGTCTGGAAAAACATCTGGGTAGTCTCGGACCACCGGAATATTGGCCAATTCAGTTGGTCGATCTACTGTCTTGGTCATGTAGCACCAATAACCAACACATCGATTAAGCAGTTTCACTGCTTCCATAGCGCTGATGATCCTCCCCGAACGGCTAGGATTATCACCCTGAAAAATGCACTCAAAACCATCATCAGAAGTGACGGTCACCATCCTCTTATGGACGCTATGTATGGCATCATGACGATCCATCCAATCAATACCCAAGATCACATCATCTTTAGGTAGATCGACCACAATTAAGTCTGACAACCACTTGCGGTCATTCATACGAATCGGACAGTTCTGGACTTCATGATTCCCAATAATCCTTCTGTAACACCCCCAAGTTATTCAGGGTATATTACAGCGCCGTGAGCCCCGCCGTGGGACCCACAAGGCTAAACATACGCGGAACTATAAACTTGACCGAGAAGGTCTACATATAATGGAAAGAAAGACGATACAAATGGTATTCAAAACCATAACCAATGAAACCATATACATCACTGCACAAATCAATACCTCGGCAACACAGGCCGGAACATCAAGGAAACTGAAATACAATACTCGAGTATTTAAAATCCATTCCAGTACAACAACACTGAATGGAGGAATCCAAGAAATTAACCGGAGACAAGACACAGTATCATACTTGCCCATCATCTTCATGCCGACCCGGTACCCGTCTGTCCACTCTCCTGGAACCTGAAATACATGAAACGTATTTCCCCCATAAAGGGGTTAGCCGTCGAATAGCTAGTGCAAGTATAACAATATGAAACATAATACTCCTCGACAATAAAGTAAATGTAATCCGTCAATTCATCAATATCCGTCAATTCATCAATTTAAGACTAGTATTCCGGAATAACTAAAATCTCATAAGACGTATGTGAATGCCGTAGAAACAGTTCGTTCACCTCATACGCCTATACGTATGTGAATGCCGTAAAAACGGTTCGTTCACCTCATACGCCGATACATGTAGGAATGCCGTAAAAACGGTTCGTTCATTACATGCCAACATTATTTCATATGAATGCCGTAGAAACGGTTCGTTCATATCAACCATGGAATCGCACCAGAGGCTACGAAACCCTCAGAGGACCATAGGCTCGTCCCGGAGTGGCTAGAAATAATCATACCATCAATATTTCATACTTTCAAAGTCGAGAACGTACAATCATAAATGTATACTTGCCTTAATAAACGTTACCGAAGATCTCGAAGAACACGGTTCGATCGGGAAGCTTGAACCACGAAGAAGACAACGAACGGAAGGGTTTCGACTTGAGTTCTTCACAAGGATTTCGTCCCTAAGTCATATCAATGATAAATCAACAATCGTACGATGAATAATAATCGTACAACGCACAACCCCCCCCCCCCCCCTCTTAGACCTTTTGTCGGACACCTTGAAGGCGTCGACTAATAACTCAACCAAAACGACGAATCAATACAATCCAACCGTGGAATAACGATGGAAATGATAGAATACACCTAAATAATCATCAATCCATCACTAATCTAAATTACTACGGATTAAAAGGATGAAGTCAAACAAAATCCCCAATTTCCAATACAAAATTCGAAGTGTTCTTGAATAATCTTTCAATAATCCGATGAATACTCCAACAAGTCCATAATCATGCGTATATCACTTCATACCCCATGATTTTAACATCCAAAACATCATTACCCAATACAAAATCGAAATCCAAGATGTTGAAGAAATTACCTCCTGGAGATCCAAGCATTATGATTCGAAGAGCACGCGATAGAACGATGATCCGGGCTTCACAATCGAAAATAGATGAAGGAAGTCACCCACTCAAGCGATAGATGAAGAAACTTCCCTCTCTCAAGCCTTCTCTCCCGTGTGAAGGTGAAGAAATGAAAAAGTATCGGTTGAATCGCACAAAAAAACGCAGATATAGGGTCGATCGATGTGTGCCGCGGCTCGGTAGGTGTGCCGCGGCACTCCAAAATTTGCTCCCGGGGCTCGGCGGTGTGCCGCGGCTCAGCCAGTGTGCCGCGGCACCGGGTACAGGCGGTTTTGGCCGAATCTGGAAAATGAGAGTGACTTAGCTATTTCGACCATAACTCCCTCGTCCGGACTCCGATTGACTCACCGTTTGAACCATTGGAAAGCTAACTCGATGCTTTATAATATTGCCAAGATTCAGAATTTTTGGAGTTTCCAAGAATTTATGGTGATTTAACAAAGTCGAACTTATACGTGGAAAAGTCGCTAAAGAACACGGAATTCAACAGAACGATACCGAAACGAACTCGGATGACAAAAAGTGTAGAATTAATCCTTCTCAGGATGGCGAAACGGTCCCAAGCAAGTCGTCAAAATAGACTTCCGCCAAAAATAGAAAATTTCCGGGGAACAAAATTACGGGTATGACATTCTACCCTCCTTAAAAGAAGTTTCGTCCCGAAACTTAAAACAGGTAGGGAGAAGAATTATTTCGCCAGGAAAACTCAGCGAGATACACAAGAACCGAAACTTACGCCCAAACGGCGAATCATCAATATAGAACACAACAATACATTACCCGAAGGTAAACCAAACCAATGCCGAAAAAGATACGAATTCACAATGCCCGAAGGCTCCAACGGAAATACCGATACATCACAATGGCCTCAAAGCCGAACAGCCCAAAGTCAGAATCATCACAAAATAGATCTCAAAGAGACCAACTCGACTATCGGACATACCCCTCGGCGTATGAACAACCGATCGCAAATCGTCGGACATATCCAATACAACATGGACTACGAGCGATCAATCAATAAAGCTCAAGAGGGACATCACAAGACGCCCGATCCGGAAATGTCGCGCACATGTCCACCCGTATACGGAATCCGAATACGTGTGACAATGTACCTAATTAGCCTCAAGAACTACGTCTCGTGTGCACGGTCCAATGCGGAAATATCCACGCATGACCATCGAGTGCCTGGCTAAAAATCCTACACATAACCAATCGGCACGCAGACATGATTCCAGATATGCCACGATACAACATGACAACGAAACTCAAGGGATAAAACGTCCAATACGGATCATACGACTCACCACGTGAACGATGACACACGAATAATGAAAGATCGACACGACCAACGATATTCAAAACAACCATCCTGGGATCAGAATTCCCTAAGGACCGATTAACACGAGCAACGATCACAACACAACAGTTCGGGAAGTCCTCAACTCTCAACGATCACAAAATTACCGAGTTCACAAGAATAATAGTGTGCTGCCTTGAGTCGGCCAACACGGCAATAATAATTCAATGGATGGGAACTATCCTCGACAGTCCCAAATCAATGCTTCGATTACCGTAGAATGGCCAATCGATAACAACGATACAACGGATGAGAATATTTTTGACAACGGATGGGAATTATCTTCGATAATCCTAATTCAATACCTCGATTACCTTAGAACGGTCAAACGATAATCAATGATACGATAGAATAGATGTCCCGGTGTCTTAAACCGACCACCGAAACGGAGATGACAACAGGATATATCAAACGTCCCCAATCGGTTAACGCAACATCATAGCAATGGTTCCAATTCGACAACAAAGATTCGACGATGCCTCAGAACGACATTAATTGCGAACAATAATAATCGATACATCGATACCGCGAACCGGCTATCGACAGCAACTTTACCAACAAGTATCGTAATGTCTTGAACCGGCCATTTACAAACAACAGTAACATTTGGCATAATTTGCCGACGGGCGTCGTGTCAACCAATCCCTTGACATCAATACAATCATAAAGAGGCCAAGTCCCGAAATGATACACACATTCGTACGCCTACACAATAACATTAGTCTCATTGACTAATGCAGTATAAAACTTGCCTCGATATCAATACAACGAACTGTTACCAATTCAGTTGATTTCGTCTTACGAATTTCCCTCAGTCTCGACCAAGTTAATCTACGAACCCTTCAACCTTAACCGCAACACAACCGTCATAATCTATGATCAAACATCACATCTTATTGTAAAACGAAGGATTGATAATCAACCGGTTCGATGACGACCAATATCAATACCACCAAACCACAAACTCAATCGTTTCACCATATCTCGACCAATCACAGTCTGAACTGTCCAACTCAGACCCTCACGAATCCATGTCCACAATACGAGCCGAAATCCGATGATCATATCAGCAACCAATTCGGACCAATAATAAGGGTCTAAATATTATCGGTTCCAAACTCAATTCTTAAATACGAATTGACAAGGTTCCCTTCTCGTAAATCCGTAGTTAAAATTTTCCGATGATCATCGTTAATTCTAACCATCCAATTAGTTCAACATTATAGATAAACATATTTTAAGGTTATCAAACAATCCAATCATTCGATTTGAATATTTGCTCCGTACGTATGGGCTTCCAAATTCAGAGATGAATAATAGTCTCATCAAGCTCATAATCACATTCGTATTTCCTATACGAATATTATTTCCAACACATAGTTTAGCTCTAGATATGAATATTCCATATTCATATTCAAAACATCAACACTTCTTAAAAATTTTCATCACCTCAGATAATTCAAGAGTTCTGCAAGAACATGAAATATCCGAAATCACGTTCAGAACAACATATCCGAGGTATATATCTCCATGTTATCATTTTCTTCATCATGTCATTCATACAACCTCAAGAATCGCAACAAACCCTTATCATCATATGAAGAAGATCTCAATAATCATATCAACATCCGAAATCTCTTATTACAATTCCAATAAATCTCGTATAACATTATCACATGATACCATAATTGTAACACCCCAGATCCTCCTGGGAATATTACACGCCGTAAACCCTTCTCACAAGGATTTACCAGGCTAAGCATAATTTTCCACGTTATTTCAAAAATGTCAAAAAGACTAATGACGGTAATATTTTTCAAATACTAAAAAAAATCATTTTCCAAATACCGTCAAAACGATCAAGGTTAAAAATGCCAAAAACTCAGTTTAGGGAATCGGTTTTACGAAATAAAAATTCAGTTGGCAAAATACCAAAAGCAAATTTCAAAATACTCACGCACTGGATAAAAGTACAGTCCAATTTATGCATTTACATTGAAATAAGACAAGCATCAAAATACACAATTCCCAACATACTCCCTCCCAAGTAGTAATCCTTAAAAAAAACGAACCACTATAAAAGGGATACGAGGATTACCTTGTATGGACGGACCACGAAGAAAGAATAATTGAACTCCATTCCAAGAATCATTAAATCATCATAGTCATCATATGGCCTCAAGAACATCAAGATCTCTATGATTCCATAATCATAATCAACATATTCAAAGCATATCATTATCTTCCTTCAACATAAACCTCATAGAATATGGATAACACAAGAAATCACTTCAAGAATCAACAATAGTTCCATAACCAAGCTCTAATTCCATGATTCCAAGCTCACAATCATGTTAAAAGTGTTTAGAACACTCTTAAAAGTGAAGAGGGACGAGTTTTGGAGAGAAATATCTCAAAGGATCGTGAGAGAAATGAAAGGCAACACTTCAATATATAAATTGCACTCTCATTACGTACGTAAGTGTCCTTTCTTAACGTACGTAACAACTTTAACGTACGTAATCCAAAATCCATAACGTCGTAACCAACTCACCGTCTCATTCCGTGCGATCCATTACGACGTAACCCATACCATATAACGTCGTAATATACCGGTTGACTTGCTACAAGATAACGGTTGTGTTACGTCGTAACACGTCCTATATAACGTCGTAACACGACGTTGACTCACCACAACATCCTCCGCCGAAAGTTGCCGAAACAGGGTCCCACCTGCCGACCAGGACTCGATTCTGTCCGATGCCTTCGTTACGTACGTAATACCTTAGCCTTAACGTACGTAACCATGCCAATCTTACGTACGTAATCTCACCTTATTAACGTACGTAATAATTCCATACTTAGCCAATTTCAACAATTCCTGTCCAAAGTCATGACATACCAAATACGAGCATACGGCAAAATCAATACATATACTCAATTCAATAACATTTTCAAACGTTCACAACGTCCTCGAGCATAATTAACCATCCACGATATCTAATATATAAATGAAAAAAATATATCCGAAAAATCGGGGTATTACACTCTACCCCCCTTAAAAATAAGTTTCGTCCTCGAAACTTACAATCACTCGTACAAACAACATTTCAACGGAAAATCCAAAATCACCAAGATAACCAAGAATTATCGAATAATCCGAACAACATACTTACAGGTCAGTGAAGTCGAAGATCTCCTGTGATACTAGCATGCGACTCCTAAACAAAGTCTCAACATAATACCGATACACACCACTATCGCAATTAGCAACTTAACAAAATCTCAAGGAAGAGTTCACGTCCATGACCACGGCCACGATTCTTCCTACTTTCAGTCAACATTCTGAAAGGCACACACGTGCGGAAGTATAATCCAAATCGCACCTTCTCGAAGTGACCAATTCCAAAGAATACTAAGCAAAAAAAACGAAACGGTCACGAAAATACAAGAAGAGTGAGAGGACTTACAAGTACCGGTCGCACTGTGATGATGGCAGAGTAGTGATACTGTGGGCAAATGACGACTCAATCGACCCAAAAGACCGACAGCCTAGGTATCCATAAACCTAAGCTCTGATACCATATTCTGTAACACCCCCAAGTTATTCAGGGTATATTACAGCGTCGTGAGCCCCGCCGTGGGACCCACAAGGCTAAACATACGCGGAACTATAAACTTGACCGAGAAGGTCTACATATAATGGAAAGAAAGACGATACAAATGGTATTCAAAACCATAACCAATGAAACCATATACATCACTGCACAAATCAATACCTCGGCAACACAGCCGAACATCAAGGAAATCAAATACAATACTCGAGTATTTAAAATCCATTCCAAGACAACAACACCGAATGGAGGAATCCAAGAAATTAACCGAGACAAGACACGGATCACACTTGCCCATCATCTTCATGCCGACCTGCACTGCCGTCCGCTCTCCTGGAACCTGAAATACATGAAACGTATTCCCCCATAAAGGGGTTAGCCGTCGAATAGCTAGTGCAAGTATAACAATATGAAACATAATACTCCTCGACAATAAAGTAAATGTAATCCGTCAATTCATCAATATCCGTCAATTCATCAATTTAAGACTAGTATTCCGGAATAACTAAAATCTCATAAGACGTATGTGAATGCCGTAGAAACGGTTCGTTCACCTCATACGCCGATACGTATGTGAATGCCGTAAAAACGGTTCGTTCACCTCATACGCCGATACATGTAGGAATGCCGTAAAAACGGTTCGTTCATTACATGCCAACATTATTTCATATGAATGCCGTAGAAACGGTTCGTTCATATCAACCATGGAATCGCACCAGAGGCTACGAAACCCTCAGAGGACCATAGGCCCGTCCCGGAGTGGCTAGAAATAATCATACCATCAATATTTCATACTTTCAAAGTCGAGAACGTACAATAATAAATGTATACTTGCCTTAATAAACGTTACCGAAGATCCCGAAGAACACGGTTCGACCGAGAAGCTTGAACCACGAAGAAGACAACGAACGGAAGGGTTTCGACTTGAGTTCTTCACAAGGATTTCGTCCCTAAGTCATATCAATGATAAATCAACAATCGTACGATGAATAATAATCGTACAACGCACAAACCCCCCCTCTTAGACCTTTTGTTGGACACCTTGAAGGCGTCGACTAATAACTCAACCAAAACGACGAATCAATACAATCCAACCGTGGAATAACGATGGAAATGATAGAATACACCTAAATAATCATTAATCCATCACTAATCTAAATTACTACGGATTAAAAGGATGAAGTCAAACAAAATCCCCAATTTCCAATACAAAATTCGAAGTGTTCTTGAATAATCTTTCAATAATCCGATGAATACTCCAACAAGTCCATAATCATGCGTATATCACTTCATACCCCATGATTTTAACATCCAAAACATCATTACCCAATACAAAATCGAAATCCAGGATGTTGAAGAAATTACCTCCTGGAGATCCAAGCATTATGATTCGAAGAGCACGCGATAGAACGATGATCCGGGCTTCACAATCGAAAATAGATGAAGGAAGTCACCCACTCAAGCGATAGATGAAGAAACTTCCCTCTCTCAAGCCTTCTCTCCCGTGTGAAGGTGAAGAAATGAAAAAGTATCGGTTGAATCGCACAAAAAAACGCAGATATAGGGCTGACTGACAGGTGTGCCGCGGCTCAGTAGAGGTGTGCCGCGGCACAGACCCAAAATTTGCTCGCAGGGCTCGGCAGTGTGCCGCGGCTCAGCCCAGGTGTGCCGCGGCACCGGGTACAGGCGGTTTTGGCCGAATCTGGAAAATGAGAGTGACTTAGCTATTTCGACCATAACGCCCTCGTCCGGATTCCGATTGACTCACCGTTTGAACCATTGGAAAGCTAACTCGATGATTTATAATATTGCCAAGATTCAGAATTTTTGGAGTTTCCAAGAATTTATGGTGATTTAACAAAGTCGAACTTATACGTGGAAAAGTCGCTAAAGAACACGGAATTCAACAGAACGATACCGAAACGAACTCGGATGACAAAAAGTGTAGAATTAATCCTTCTCAGGATGACGAAATGGTCCCAAGCAAGTCGTTAAAATAGACTTCCACCAAAAATAGAAAATTTCCGGGGAACAAAATTACGGGTATTACACCTTCTACCATCAGGTAGACCAATCACATAGGGTTCAAAATCGATAACATGATCTAATTGTAAACGAATCAAGCAAGAAGCAGATATAAAGGAGTGTGATGCACCAGTATAAAAAAGAACACAAATAGGCTGAGAGTGGATCTCGAGTGTACCTGTGACCATGCTGGCTTCGGGATCATCGACCCTCTTCATCTCGTAAATTCTGAGTTTTGTAGCTCCGGTACCAGATGTACCAGCTTGACTTCCACGGCCCATCCCTCTGTTTGCCCCAGTAGTCTGATAGGAGGCAGACGGAGGTGCCCGATCCTGAACTGAAGACTGAACTAGAGCATGAGAGGCTACTGGTGTACGTCCCGGTCCACCTCTGCAAAAACGAGCATGATGCCTAGTAATTCCTCAAGTATGGCAGCCAACGTTCGGCTTCGAACATTTAGAGTTGACATGCCCTTGATCTCCATAGTTAAAACACACAATAGACGAGCTGGACGCCCGAGAATGTGAACCTGCTGGTTTTGGCGCCATAGGTGGCCGCTCAGAAAAAGTTGGTACAGATTGGGGTTTCTTGAACGTTCCCCAATTACTATCAGCCTGTGTCTGGTTCCTGGATCTCTTATTGTTGGACTGTGGCTGTTTTTTTGGAAATATCCTTAGTAGTAAGTTCATTCTCCATAGCTCTGTCGATAAATTCCGGTAGAGTTGTCCAGTGGTGATGAAGTAACTGCATCCTCATCCAGGGTTTAAGTCTCTTGAGAAAATATTTGATCTTATCAACTTCCGTTCGAACAATCAACATAGCGAATGGGAGAAGTGCCATGAATTTCTCGGCGATCGATAACACATCATCCTCCTCAGATGGGTCTGGGTTCAGCAACTCTGACAGTTTGGCCTCATGGAGTGGACCTGGATAATAACGATCCAGCATAAAATTCTTGAATTCCTCCTAAGTGCATACACCATCAGCTGGTCTCACCGAAAGCCACCATGTGTTAGCGCTTTTACCAAGGTAGTAAGCCACCACTGAGACTCGGTTCTCTTACGGACATTCAACCATTTCGAACAATTTCTCGAAATGTTCGATCCAGTGCACAATATCAGCAGGCTCAGAGGAGCCTTCAAAAGTCGGAGCTCGCTGACAAGAGATGTCACTAATAATCCGACTCACGGATCCGCTGTGCACCGGAGGTGGTGGATGAGGTCCTTGCTGCTGACCAGTAGTAGCAGCTCTCTGCATAGCTTCCATCATTTGACCCATCTGGGTCATTTGAGTCATCATACCCTGCATAATGACATAAGCATCGATGCATGCATCCTCGTGCCGTTCGGTGTGGTGAGACTGGTTCTCAGTAGGGAATCGCTACCTGCTGAGCTTTGTTCCACATTCGGATGTGTATTAGCTCGTGACCTCTGGATTCGGCTCCTTCTGCAGCCTCGACCCCCTCTACTACGACCTCTCAAATTTCTATTCATACTGAAATAATCAAACAATAATCATAAGTACAATTCAAGACCACGTTTACGTCCAATCACAAATTCACACTAAATTAATAGCAACAACGAAACTACATAATCAAAGAAATAGTTCATCATGAATTATTAGCACCATGATTGCCACACAAATATCATATCGACGCCAAGTCGAAACAATAGTCACATAGTTAATCCTAGGAATATCAATAAGATAAATTCCGCCACAAATCACTCGGAATAACCAATTGTTCAAAACTAACAAAATCCCATTGGGTAAAACTAGATCATAAGTTCCTACAGCTAGTACAACAACTCTTGCTCCATTACCTACTCTTAGATCCACTTCCACTTTCTTCAGCTCTCTAGTGCTTCTCAACCCCTGCATATTTGTATAAATGCGAGATCCACATCCAGTATCCAATACCCAGGAGTTAGAAGTGGATAAGTTAACTTCTAGAACAACTATAGGAAATCTCGGGAATGTAACAGTGCCGTGGACCCCCTATATTGGACCCACCAGTCTAGGTAATCAACTCCACTCATCGACTCATAGAGTCGACGCAATAACACCACATCACAAGGACGCAAACCAATAAAAATCCACCCGGTTCAACCGGTCAATCAAGCAACACCATAATTCAACCAAAGAAACATAATGGTCAATTTAATACACCTTGCAAAAAATCAAAAGCCCCTAGGTACTCGAGTACGTCTATTAGTTCACAAGTTGGAAAACAACTATACTAAAATGGACTAAGGAAAATAAAGAAACTCGCTTGCACATGTCAACAACCTTGGCCAGCATCCTCGTACTGTCCCAATGGCCGCTCGTCTGGCTGAACAAAACCTGAAATTCATAAAATGAATTTCCCCAAGAAGGGTCCCCAACGGGGTTAGCAATCACGTACGTACAAGTAACCAAATGAACAACTTACACCTTACACATATAGTCAGAGCATGCAATTCAGAAAACATCAGTTGAAACACACATTTCCGGAAATGCCATAATCCAAAAACACATTTATAAAATGCACCACAATTAACCGCGGACCACGTCTCTGTGGACCCCTACCGAGACCCCGTCGGATCTAATCCGTAGTGGTTAAAAGCAAGCTCGCGGATCCACGCCTTTGTGGACCCCTACCGAGAACCCGTCGGATCTTGTAAAACCCCCTAAATTTGATAGCTCACTACATGTACGGTTTATTATATCATGATGTATTTTAATAACATTTGTTATGATATACTATAATCTACATCTAGTTTCATTTTATTTTACTTAATTGTTTCGTAAATAATAAACTAATTGAAAGTTAACGTAGAATGTTGATTCACCTAATGGGCTATGTGTACCAAGATTTACTAATATAACTCACTAATGGACTCAAACCCAACCTAATAAAATTCTTAAGTCTTCGAATTATGATTGAAAGTCCAACCCAACTACTTAATCCATTTACAATTCAATAGAAACCCAACTAATTATATTAATATTCTACACACTTAAAATACCAAAAAAAATATATACAACACACACACACACACACACAAAATGGACGGCCAAGTGGGGAGGAGGATGACATCTAGAGTCTTCATGTCCTCCTCATGCAAGACATCATCTTGTGACTTATGCTCCTTTTCCCATGTCTTGACCACCTTTTTCACACTTAGAAAAATACACCACTACCACCTAATTTCACATGCAATAGAAAGCAAAAAAAATCTGAAAATTAGAGTGAGAGGGAGAGTAGGCCGAAGCTAAGAAGAAGAAAAAAAAAAGGAAAGAAAGAAGAAGAGAAGAAGAAGAAAGGCCCAAACTCAAGAAGGTAAGTTCACCATTTATATATTAACATATAAATACATACAAAAATATAAACCATGTCATATCATGAACTCTCATGGTATTTATGTTGGCCGAAAATAGGATAGATCAAAGGAGGGTTGATTCGACTAGCCTAATACCTAATTTCCTACACAACTCCAAGAACTAAGGTGGGTAAAATTGTTTTCTTTCTTTTCTCTTATTCGAAATTTATACAAGTTAAATATATATGGTGCATGCAAGTATTAAAACTTTAGTTATCTATACTTGATTGACATTCATTACTATGAATGTAATGGTCTTGATATTTGTTGAATTTTAGTTTGTCATATTTTGATTATATGTGCAACTTAATTCATTGATGGAAATTTTGGTTGAATATGCTAAATCTGACCTTTGGGGATTAAAATCCCAAAAATATATGACTATATACTGGACTATGGTAAGAGGATAATTAGTCACTGGAAGATTTGATAATTCGAACCTAAATTCGAAGGATAACTAAAATAATTTAATTAAGATAAATTTTGGGGTAAATTTGTTAAAATCCATAATTATGGTGTTATATCTTGAAATTAAGTCATAATATATCAAAAATAAGTTTTATATAAAATTTCACCTAAATTGGAATTTATTAAAATAGAAAGTCGGGGCAAGAATATAAATTTTGAGAATTTGAGGCAAAAACTGTAATTTACAGAAAATTTATGTTTTCAAAATAAAATTTCCAGAAAAGTTGAACTCTCTGGACTCATAATAACATAAAGAGCTTACCCAAAAATTTTGAGATCAATCCGACAAGAAATGATAAAGAT
Source organism: Orobanche coerulescens (assembly GCA_033398695.1). Classification (NCBI taxonomy): domain Eukaryota; kingdom Viridiplantae; phylum Streptophyta; class Magnoliopsida; order Lamiales; family Orobanchaceae; genus Orobanche; species Orobanche coerulescens. The sequence goes on from CM065814.1 coordinate 48,254,042, forward strand.
ATGACAAGAATACTAAAATACCGATTAAGGCAAAATGAAGAGGCGAAATAATAATTTCTAGAAGAATAGAAATTAAAACTGAACGTAATCTAAATGTACAAGTCATAAGGTTCAAATCGCAACTGGATTCATAATTTTCGGAGTTTAAATGAAACCAAACGAATTAATCAAAATTATAAGACAAAACTAAATAATAATAATAATAATAATAATAGTACTTTAATTTCGAAAGGGTGGAAATATAATTTATGGAAGGATAAACCTCCATGCAACTTCTGATCTCATAACCTTATATTATAACGGACTTTTTGTCACAATGTTCATAATTTTCGGATGTACAATCAAACCGTTCCGACTTAATCAAATTTATAATATTTTAGTAAAAATAATGATAGTACTTAAAAGACGGAAGGGCAGAATTGTAATTTGTGAAAGGTAAAACTTTCATGCAACTTCTGACCTTCAATCGTAATATCATAATGGATTTTTTGCAATAAAGTTCGTAATTTTCGGACGTATAATCAATCCGTACGGAATTATCCAAATTCATACAATTATAGTTAAAATAATAATGATAGTACTTAAAAGACGGAAGGGCAGAATTGTAATTTCCAAAAGGTAAAACTTTCATGCAACTTCTGACCTTCAATCCTCACATCATAACGGACTTCTCACAATAAAGTACATACTTTTCGGATGTATAAATATTCCGTACCGAACTATTCAAGTTTATGAGTTTATGCTAAGACTCGCACAATAGCAATCTAATCATCAACCGGTTGAACTAATTCCTCTAGTTTATCCAAGTCCATTTACTATCAAATAATCATATTGATATCTTATAATATGCATAATTATTGTTAATCACGACAATAATTGTTATTCAATAGAAATTGGGAGTAAGTGTTGTGCGGAGCTAAGTGCTACGACCTTAGGGCGGAAGCCACCACTAGAGTCCGTACGAGTACCTCTAGAGTCCCTTTTTCTATTTATATTCATGAGGAGCGGTTAGTCTAAGTCATGAATCGAGCAGCGTGGCTGCGATTCTAGGCAAAGCTACCGCCGTATCTTATTCCCTTGAAGCCGACGGACGGAGTGATCATAAGGTGACTGGGTCGTAGAATTCGGGTATAGTCGCGATTATGATATGATCCGGATATAGACCCAAGATAAGGACATATTGAGCCCAGATAAGAGATAAGGCAGCACGTCACCAAGCGTGAGAGCGATAAAGCTCAAAGGACAATGTTATAGTGATGGTCTGACAAACGCTCAAGGCTACGGTTATCAAACCAAAGGTCGTGGCGATAGTCAAAGGTCAAACACTGATAACGGTTTAAGACGTTATAAGGAGGCTAATGGATTAATCATGTAGACGACCTCCGAAAGCTAAATACTCATTGGGCATTCGACGCCGTACATTCGTCATACTCAAAAGCAATCCACGGAGATTGATTGTACATCCATGTCATAATTCATAATATTCTTCTTAAAAACTTGCACCAATTTTTAAACAACACTATTTTTCAAAAGTAGGAGAAACATAATGTTTATTAAATAATAAACTCATTAAATATCAAACCCCAACTCACTGAGAATCCATTATTCTCACCCCATTTTGAATTGTTTTTCTAAAACTCAGTAGATGAAGAGAACCAAGAGGAAGAAGAGACAGATGATGACGACCACTGAAGACCGTCCTCAAAGTATTGCCAAGACATAGGAATTAGGATACTGCTTTAACGCTTCTTTTATTTCCTGTGTCAAATTGTATTTTGATTTCCGATGTACACTTTTGCACTTGATATAATAATTCCGCTGTACTCATGAATGTTTCTTCTATCGAATAACCAGACTTAGTTCACCGGGCTGAGATCTGGAACTTGTATGCTTACTGAAATTTCTTAATCACAAACGTTATTTATTACGTTAACTGTCGCGTTCTCGTCTAACACCGCTGTGGGGGCGTGACAGATCTAACCCGTAGTGAGCATACACAGACACACGTTACTCATGCAATACTACCATGTCAAGAGTGTGAGTTCATACGAGTACTTCGATTAAACGACGACAAGAATCGGAAAAGATTTCGACCGCGGTTGCGAGAAACCGAACACCAAACCTAGACGATTCGTCAAACACGATTACAACAACTCGACAAAATAACGGTAACGGAAAACACTCAGAAACCCACCTATGATTCATGTAATTTCATACAACAAAATCGACGAGGGCGGACAAAAACCCCAAACCCTCTCGATTTCAAGAACACACCAAAAATCACCATAATTTCGTAAGAAACACATGAATACAACTAAGATTAATCATACCTATCATGGATTAATCAACAATACGGAACGAATCGGACAAAAACCCCAAAACCCCCAAATTTCCCAAAAATAGGGTTCTAGGAGATTACCTTGGATTTATGATGAAGAACACAAGTAGATGTTGTTAATCTACACCAAGAGCTCAAGGTAAATGATATCTGAAGTGGTCGTAGGAAGAAATCTCCCAGAAATTGCCTGAGGAATTGCTAAGCCGCGGGAGAGGAGAAGAAATGAGAAAAAGTGAGAATCTGGGTCAACTCGCTGGTATATATAATCAGGAAGTCGTTAGCGTGTGCTAACGGCTAAATGTTAGCGCGCGCTACCCAGTCTAAAGTAGTCCATAACCTACGGTTCTGGACTGTTAGCGTGCGCTACTAGGAATTAGCGTGCGCTAACTGCCCCTTGATAGCGCGCGCTATCGGGCCATAGCGTGCGCTACCTGAACACCAGGCTGAGTCAAGAAACATTCTCCCCAGTTCTGGACTGCCAGGTTAGCGCGTGCTACCGGACACCCACCGTGCGCTAAGCCTAGCCCATAGCGTGTCCTAGAATACATTCTTAGCGCGCGCTAAGCTGCTCGTCCAGAGAGCAGAGAACAAACACAACTCACTGCCTCTGCTGTACTCGCGCCGTTAGCACGCGCTACCAAACAACCGTAGCGTGCGCTACGAAACAACGATAGTTGCGCTACATAACAATAGTAGCGTGCGATATCGAGTGCAGACAGCAGAACAGACAACATTCAGGGATGGAAAATAGCAAATTCTATCTCAGATGAGAACAACGCGCATCCGACACCAAACAACGAACCGAAGGAGACACATGAACAACTGTAACACCCCCAATCCTCTGAAGGATATTACACGCCGTATAACCTTTCCTCAAGGATCTACCAGGCTGGTAACAACATTGAACATCTCAACAATGCCTTTAAGGCTAAAGTGACTCAGTAGACCGATTTGGTCTTTCAATAAGTACATACAACTCAACCTCAATACGTGCCCACGCAGGGGTCAAATATAAAATACTCCCGTACAATGGGAAAAATACTACAGTGGAAATAAAGTAAAACTGGACCAATACAACAACGTTCGAGTCCTCATGTGATTAGTATCGATCATCTTTCATCATCCTTCATGCCGACCCTATGCTATGCTCCCCAAAACCTGAATGCAATACAGACATCTACCCCCCGATTACTTGGGGGTTAGCAAAATTCCACTATTTTGCTAGTGCAAGTACATAGTGCAATAATACGAGTCATATGATTCACATCCTAAGAATAACAATAATCAGGAATCCTCAAAAATTCAAACATAACAAAAAGTACTTCCCGAGGCAAGAGTTTGAGTAAAACTTTCCAAATTCGAAAGATCACAAATCATGAGAACAATTTGTAAAACGGTTTAAAAAGCCCTCAGGAGTTTTAACGGAAAACAATTTAGGATTAATGAATCCTTCTCTTTCCAAAATCAACAGGGGTCACAGCCCAAATATTTGCTTTCTCGAATAAAAACCAACAATAATGCACAGGGTTCAAAACCCACATCAAGTGTCCTCGACGGACATAAAGTCAGCAAAACATAACCACCCAAGATACGAAATCTTGGTCACACCCAAGGTATTCGATGTAACACCCCAATTCACAAGTGGGACATTACACGCCGTAGAACCATCGTGAGGTCTACCAGGCTAACACATGACACATAACCACAATGAAAACCCAAAAGATGCACTCAAAAATAAATAAGGCTGTGGCCTCGGCCAAAACATTTCAACGGAGTACATGAAACATAGGCTAAATATCAATTTATTGCCCACGCAGGGGACTTAAACCAAGTTTAGAAGTAAACAGTCTAACTCCAGTACTCGACAAATGCAATGACAAAACATAAAAATACAGACTCGAGCCACATCATCACGCCAGCCGATCCTTTGTGTGCGCATCCCGTGCCAGCTCCTCAGCTCGGCTAGTACCTGAAATGCATAAGACGCATTTTCCCCATTTAAGGGGTTAGCAATAGAATATGTAGTGCAAGTACACAATTACACAACATTATATACAATTACGAATTTTACGCAAACATCTCAATCAGAAATCATTTGCCATAAATATTCCGGAATACTACATTGGCAATCAACTCAGTTTCAATCATCACGATAACACAAAATCACAACTGGTATCCCGTGGCCGTACCCCTTAGTATCGACCCCCAGACATCCCGTCGAACGCTCCGGGTGGGATACCACTTCCGCGGCCGTACCACTTAGTATCGACCCCCAGACATCCGGTCGGACACTCCGGGTGGAAGTTCAACCACACACGCACCCATGTCCACTTACTCGGCCGTACCTCTTAGTATCGACCCCCAGACATCCCGTCGGACACTCCGGGTGGAAGGAACAAAACTCACGCACCCGAAAACCACAATTCATCATTCATTTTGAAAACGCAACATACATAACAAAATGTAATACATGTACTTGCCTTGGTTAACACGACGCAAAGGAAACGACAAAGGAATGGGTTTCGGTCCGAACAATCCTCCCAAATCCATCCCTAACACAATAACGGTATACAAACAAGTCTCAATATTGCGGAAAGGTAAGAATTAATCATAATTCTACCCGTTGGAGCAATTTGTCGGTACTACGAAGTCCTAGATGGTTTTAATCTTACAATGGCGAAACTACGAGGTTAAATTCGATAGACTATAATAGAAACAAGGGATTACGACTACACATTCGTAATCTAACAATTCGACAGAGCTAACTCGGATTAAAAGGAAGAATTATGTCAAAAATCCCGAAATCCCAAAAAAAACTAGGCTTCAACGATGTATAGCTCGATTCGGATAGAGAATGATGATTATGATGATGATTAACCTCCCTTGGTACACAATGATCAATCTCCAGAGGAACTCTAAGGATTGCTCTCGGCAAATCGCTCCAAATCGCTCAAGGAAACTCACGTCGCGCACAAAGGGATGAGAAGGTACGAAATAATGTGACTGAGGTTCAGTCAGGATTTAAAACGCCTGACAGTGTGTTACGTACGTTAACACGAGTTGTTAACATACGTTATGAAGTTTACGTACGTAACCTCTCACAGGTTAACGTACGTAACGAACAATCTGTACTCATTTGTGAAAACTATAACGTACGTTACCAATAGGGTATAGCGTACGTCATGATGCCTCTATAACGTACGTAAGGGAGCATGCATAACGTACGTTATGCATGCAGCAGTCCCGCGCTGCTAAACACTTAATTTTGCACAGTCGAAACAACGACGAAACGCAACGCAATGATAGAATCAAAAGTGTAAACATGAGGTATCCATAACAACGAAGCTGAGTTTTGAAAGAAAATAGACTACCAACTTCCGAGGAATCCAAAATACGACAAGGAGGATAAAAGCACCCTAAACTTCTAGGAAATTACAAAATGGCCCAAACATCCGAAAATTCATGATACAACGTCGGATTAACAAACCGAAAGTCTCAGTGCGACCAACTCAACCAAACGGAGAATCTCCAAGAATAAAATAGGTTCAGAATTCCAAAACAGTGCTAAGCGAGTTGTCCAAAACGAACATACACCAAAAATAGAAATTACCAAAAATAGAAAACACGGATATTACATTCGACCTGGTCAACACATCCAAAATCATGAACACATGACATGTCATCTCACGGTTGGATCAATCACTTGTTGTCTCCTGACCACATGATCGTATGTCATGTGTCACCCTAGGTTCCTTATACCACCGTGATCACTTGCCACGTCATCTCACGGTTGGATCAATCACTTATTGTCTCCTGACCACATGATCACAAGCCATGTGTCATCGTAGGTATCCCGAGGCTCTCACGGTTGGATCAATCACTTGTTGCATCGTGACCACATGATCACATGTCATGTGTCACCGTAGACCCTGCCAAGGATATCCAAACAATTCACCCAAAGGCAACAAACACATGGCACGACACAGATGTCAAATCACAACACACTGAAATGAGATAATATATGTATATATTATCAAAGTACAACAACAACAACACCAAGCGTATTCATAGGGTTCACTTAACCATTCACGAAACACACCATTCACAGAACACACGTATTACGAAAGTGAGCCCTTAACGAGGTGTTTGTTATAATATTGTTAGTATTTTTATTAGAATATTATATATATATTTCGGTATTTATGTGATAATTTATATTATTTTTCATGTGTTTGCATTATTTTACTTCTAGTATAATTTTAGTGATTATGTGTAATTTTTATTATATTAATGGGAATTAAATTTTATCTGCAGATTAGCACACCGGGTGAAGACATATATGTCATTTTAGGGGCGGTATTTTTAAAGATTCCAAATATATTCATGAGTGGTCTTGTTTTATTCGTCTCGTCAAGACGATCATTTTGATAAAAAGTTCATTCGAATCCGAGTTCGTATGAAGAAGTTATGACCGTCAAAATTTTGGAGGAAAATTAAAATTCAAGGACCAGTAATATCAAGACAAGTGGTGGAACCAGATTCGTTGAATGACATCAGCATGACATCACATCATATGCCAACTGAGCCCACGTCACTACACACGTTTACGGACCATCCAATAAGAAACTGCCACATGTCCAGCCACGTCAGCAGACCACACGCCTGGCACACGCCTGTCACACAAGAACCAATAGCACGACACCATGTTTCATGCCACGTCAGACTAGCGAACGTCGGCCACACGCCCGTTCACCGTGGCAGAAGAAGACCAGCCGCACAGCCATCGCGTGAGATACACGCGCCAGCTCAGAGCCATCGGATTTGCGCGTGCATCTCATGCGCGAGTGGAAAATTTCGCCACGTCAGAGCTGACGTGGCGGATCAGATTGTATTATTTTTATTTCTTTTTTCTTTCTTTCTTTCTTTCTTTCTTTCTTCTTTCCTTCTTCTTTCCCTTAACTGCTGATTGATTTTGCATTAAATGATGCAAAATAATTGAAGATAAGAAGATGCTGCAATAATGAGCAGCATCTTTCATTTTTTAAAATTCTGGCGAGGTTGATGTACTGCTATAAATAGTAGTACTCTCTCAACAGAAAAAAAAAGGGACAGTAAGGCAGTAGGGCAGTAAGGTAGTAGAGAGAGTAGAGAGAGCATAAATAGTTCGTAGCACAATGTAATACAGAATACATTTTAGTCTTTATAATTTAGTTTTTGTATTTATTTTATGTATTTATGCTTTATATAATTATATTGTAATACACATAAATAAATACTGCACCTCAAATTGTATTCCAAATAAATCTCAGTTAATATTATTTTTATGAGATAAAATTCACCTTTATATTTTTATTTATTATTATAATTTTGTAATTTAAGCTCCTACGTTACATTCAAGCTCCTTGGATCAATTGGCGTATTGAGATAAGTCTCTTTCTATCAGTTTCAGCATTTTCCTTTTAGTTAATTTATCTACATCAAGTAAGTTCCTTTAATTTCTGCTTTATTTATTATGAATATGTCAATATTTATCTGTCTCGTAATTTTACCTGTCAATATGAATATGAGCTAAATTTTATATTCTAGGGTTAGGATGACTTAAATTAAATACTCGAGCTTATATTAAATTTATTAATGTGCCTTCTTTAATTTAAATTGTTATAATTCACAAATACAAAAATAGAGACCAAAAGGAAATATTTTTGTAAATATTAATTTAATTAAAAAAAAGGTTAATTATTAATCCGAAAGGTACTATTTAACCCAAGGAATCAAATATGAATCTGAAATGTATTATTTAGTTGGATGAATTAATTAGATTATTTAAACTTCTGTTAAAATAATTTGTGAATACGAAAGTTATCAAATCATTTTTTCTGAAGATATAATATTTATCTAATTATTAAATCTTACATTTAAAAAATTGATATAATGCTCTAGTTATTTATTTAATAATCCGAATCGCTAGAATCTTTATTATCAAAAACAGCACAATTCTACATTAAAGTCATTTTTAATCTTACTGCCTTATCTTATTTAAATTGTTGTAATAAAAGATTTTTAAATGATTTATTTCCTGTATTTGTATTTCTACAAATTAGCTAAAATCAAAAACCCATTATTTAGAATGTTTAGTTATTATTATTTTGAGAATTCATAATTATTGTAATTTTAACAAACAAAAACAATCCTCAAATGAAACGACCTTGGTAAACTCATCAATACTACAAACGCCTCGTATACTTGCGAGTCGCTATTTTTACAAGTACATTTTGAGCGGAACAAGTTTTTGGCGCTGTTGCCGGGGATCGGTGTTAAAATTACTATTTTTGTGATATTTTCTATGTTCTTTATTTTCGTTTATTTTTTTTTCTTTTTCGCACTACTGTTGTTTTCTTTCAATGCAAGGGCGTAGATCTCTTAAAGAAGATCTCCAGCTATATATTAAAAATATTAATCAAATTCAACGGGAACCGAGAGAGGAACCAAAAATAGAAAAAAAAATATAATACCTGGAGAACTTAATATGGCGAACGAACCACCACCAAGAATAACTTATATGCGTGATTTTGCATGGCCTGTTATAAGTACATCTACATCTTGTATTGTATTAGGGGGAGTTGCAAGAAATTATGAATTAAAACATCTTCACTTTAATCAATTGCCCTCATTTTACGGAATGTCAAATGAAGATCCTTTGAACTTCATTCGGGAATTTTATTCCGTAATTCAAACTTTTCCTTTACAAAATCTAAATGAGGATCAATTGAGAATGCGATGTTTCTCCTATACTCTAAAAGATCGAGCTAAAACTTGGTTGATGTCATTGGCACCTAACTCATTATCAACCTGGGAGGCCGTATACAATAAATTTATGGGAAATTATTATTCTAATAAAAAAACTAAATATTTTCGAACTAAAATCGCATCGTTTAATCAAATAGACGGAGAACGTTTCTATGAAGCTTGGGAAAGATTCAAAGGCCTTCTTACACAATGCCCTCATCACCATTATTCACCTGAACTTTTAAACAAGTTATTCTATGATGGATTGAGACAAACATTCCAATACATGATAGACAATGCTGCAGGTGGAGATGCTGGTACACTTACTGCACAAGAAGTGTTTGATCTATTTGAAATGATAGGGAATAATTAACAACAGAAAAGTGCACGAGCTAAAAAGACTCGAGACAATGAAATTATCCCTAATAGCGAATTTTCACAAAGATTAGAAGAATTGACCAGGGAAATTCAACTTCTTAGAAATAATTCTCCGACCAAACAATCTGCTGAAACGTGTGGTGTGTGTGGAGTGTACGGACATGGAGCCAATATCTGTAATGCAGTTCTTGAATTAGCACAATCTGATGAGCAGGTAAATGTTATTCAAAACTACCAACCTCGCAACCTCCCCGAAATGATCCTTATTCAAATACTTATAATCCTGGATGGAAAAATCATCCAAACTTTAGATGAGCTAGCACTAACGCCCCTCCACCAAAACCAAATTCTCAGTTTTTATCAAAGTCAAATTAGCATTCAAATCAACCACCAAACCAAATTATGTACCTAATGAATCCACAAACTTATCAAACGAATCAAGATTCAAACCTACCACATCAACCATCTCTTGAAAAAACTTTAAACAATTTCATACAATCTACATCACGGCGTTTTGAAATGATAGAATCAAACTCAATTAAATTAGATATAACAGTAAAACGATTAGACACTACGATTGGACAATTGGCAACCCAACTGGGAGATTTAGCCAGAAAAATCCAAAAAGGGAAACTTCCTAGCCAGACAAAACAAGCTCAAGCCATCACAATACTAAGAAGCGGAAGGGAAGTCGATAACAAGATAGAACATCCAAAGATGTTGGATGATAAGGCCAAACCGGCGGTAGAGGATAAATAAGAATACAATCCTAAAACAATAAACTCTTTTCATAAATCTTCTAATCCTTATAAACCACCTATTCCCTTTCCTAGCAGGTTAAGAAATGAAAAACAAGATAAACAATTAGAGGCGCTTTACCAAATTCTTTCAAAAGTAAATGTCAATTTACCTCTAATTGATGTTATAAAATGTTCCTGCCTTTATAAAATTCTTTAAAGATTTATCATCTAAAAAACGAAACTATTTAGAAAATGAAAAAGGTGATTATCTCAGAAATAGCAAGTAGATTCTTTCAAACTCACCTTCCTCATAAAGAAGATGATCCAGGCAGTTTTATAGCAAAAATTACTTTAGGAAATGGTAAAGAAACTTTTGGATTACTTGATCTCGAAGCCGGGATAAATTTAATGCCATATTCAATTTTTAAACAACTAGAACTTGGAGACCTAAAACTAACTAGAATGTGCTTACATCTCACAGATACCCTAAAGGCGTCATTGAAGATATTCTAGTAAAAGTAGGTGGTCTAATAGTGCCTGTTGATTTTGTTGTACTCGAAGTTGGTGAAGTATCTAATAATAATGACAATGAACACACAATTTTATTAGGAAGACCATTTATGGCTACCATAAACACATTAATAGATGTGAGAAATGGAAGTGTTACTATGACAGTTTTAGGAGAAACGGTTACTTTTTCTATAAAAGATATTAATCCCATCCCTACCACCTCTTTTCTGAAAATTGCTCTTTTATCGATGTTAATGATCTTGCCGTTGAGGATATTTTTAGAGAAGAATCAGATATTAATGAGAATTATCTTGATGACATGGAAGAGGGTCTCAAAATAGAGGGGGGAGTGGAGTTAGTTGCAGTTACTGAAGGAAACTTAGAAAATTTTGAACCCATCTTAGAAAAAACTGAACCCCAAAAAATTTTAGAATTAAAAGAACTTCCTAAACATCTAAAATATTTGTTTCTAGAAGACAGAAACAAAAAGCTAGTCATCATCTATGCTGAAATTTCGAAAGACGAAGAAGATGAGTTAATCAAAGTGTATTGACTATCAAACTTAATGCAGCAACCAAAAAGATGAGTTAATCATCCGAATGTGTATTGACTATCAAACTTAATGCAGCAACCAAAAAAGATCATTTCCCCTACCATTTATTGATCAAATGTTAGATAAACTTTCTGGTCATAAATTCTATTGCTTTCTTGATGGTTTATCAGATTACTATCAAGTAGCAATTGCACCTTGGGATCAATCAAAAACAACCTTTACTTGTCCATTCGGAACATATGCTTTTAGGAGAATGCCTTTCCGTCTTTGCAATGCACCTGGAACTTTCCAAAGGTGCATGCTTTCTATTTTTTCCGACATGGTAGAAGATTTTATTGAGGTATTTATGGATGATTTTTCAGTTTTTAGATCATCATTTTCTGATTGCCTTAATAAATTATCTAAAGTCCTACAAAGATGTATAGAAAGTAATTTAACCTTAAGCTGGGAGAAAAGTCATTTCATGGTGGTTAGTGGAATTGTCTTAGGACATATAGTCTCTAGTGAAGGAATTAAGGTTGATAAAGCTAAAATTGATGTAATTGAAAAATTACCTCCTCCAACCACTATAAAAGGTATTAGAAGTTTTCTTGGGCATGCCGGTTTTTATAGAAGATTTATAAAAGTTTTTTCAAAAATAAGCCAACCTTTGTGTAAATTACTTTCTAAGGATACCCCTTTTATCTTTGATGAAAAATGTTTAACTGCTTTTAATACCCTGAAAAGAAAAGTTAATTTCAGCTTGTGTAGTTATTTCACCAGACTGGACCTTACCATTTGAACTAATGAGTGATGCTTCAAACTATGCGGTGGGGGCAGTTCTCGGTCAAAAAGTTGATAAAGTATATCGTGTACTCTACTATGCTAGTTTTACCCTCAATGAGGCACAAGTAAATTACACGACCACGGAAAAAGAGTTGTTAGCTATTGTTTTTGCCCTCGACAAATTCCAATATTATATCGTAGGGTCAAAAGTAATAGTGCAGAGTGATCATGCAGCATTAAAGTATTTACTAAAAAAGCCACAAGCTAAACCAAGACTAATTAGATGGATTTTAATGTTGCAAGAATTTGACGTAGAAATCAAGGATAGAAAAGGGAGCGAAAATGTGGTCGCTGACCATTTGTCACGACTCATAATTAATGACGACACTCTTGCTTTGCAAAAGTACTATACTAACCCCGAATTACTTCCTCCTGAACAACTTTTTCAAATTAATACAACTCCTTAGTACGCTGATATTGTGAATTACCTTGCATGTGGAACGTTAAAAAATGGCTTATCTTTTTAAGAAAGAAAAAAAAATTCTCTTCACTTGTCGAAATTATTTTTGGGATGATCCCTTATTATTTAGAATCGGTAAAGATGATATTATAAGACGTTGTATTCCCGAAAGTGAACAAAAAAATGTTTTGACATTTTGTCATGAGTATAATTGTGGAGGACATTTTGGAGGTCGTAAAACTGCTTTTAAAATTCTCCAATCAGGAATGTATTGGCCTTCACTTTTCAAAGATGCACATCAATTTTATATTTCATGTGACTGATGTCAACGAACAGGAAATATTGAAAAAATAAATGAAATGCCTTTTACAAATAATCCAGTTATCGAAATTTTTGACGTATGGGGAATCGACTTCATGGGGCCATTTCCTAAGTCATTTAATATTGAGTACATCCTGGTTGCAGTTGACTATGTGTCAAAATGGGAAGAAGCTATTGCAACACGAACTAATGATGCTCAAACAGTTCTAAAATTTGTGCAAGAAAATATTTTAATTCATTTTGGCTTTCCGAGAGCAATCATTAGTGATGTGGGATCCCATTTTTGTAACAAGCTTTTTGAAAAACTGATGAAAAAGTACCATATTAATCATAAAATAGCTACCTATTACCATCCCCAAACATCAGGACAAGTGGAAACGAGTAATAAGCAGATTAAAGGAATCCTAGAAAAAATTGTACAACCTTCAAGGAAAGATTGGTATGTTAAGTTGAATGACGCACTATGGGCTTATCGTACGGCTTGTAAAATGGTCTTAGGAATGAGTCCTTTCCATCTTGTTTATGGTAAAGCATGTCACTTACCTATCGAAATAGAACATAAAGCCTATTGGGCAATAAAAAGCATCAATTTTGACTTAATGAAAGCAGGAGAAGAACGAAAGCTTCACCTCTCCGAACTCGATGAGATCCGGATGAGGCATATGAAAATGCAAAAATATATAAAGAACAAGTCAAACGAATACATGATAGAAAGATCATCGATAAAAAATTAAAGTCTGGAATGCAAGTTCTATTATTTAATTCTCGCTTACGATTATTTCCAGGAAAATTGAGATCTCGTTGGAGCGGTCCATACAAAATCCTAGAAATATATCTTTATGGGGTTGTAAAGCTGTTAAATCCCAGAACAAATGAATCATTTCAGGTAAACAGTCACCTTGTTAAACCATATTATGAAGGAGCACATCAAGAACAAGTAATTAAAAGTATAACTTTCGTTGAAAAACTTTAAATCAAAATCACACTAACGTCAAGCTAACGACGTTAAACAAACGCTTCTTGGGAGGCAACCCAAGCTTTATTTTGTTTTTTGTGTGATTTTCTTTTTGCGTAATTTAAATAGAATACTTTGTAAGCTTCTTTTTACAGGGCATGACAAGGAAACAAGACAATCAGGACACGTCAACATCATTGTAAACCAGATAAGATAAGATCCTATGATATCCTTTTCAAGGAAGAAACTTACTTCGGAAGAATTGAGTTTTGCTACTTTTAAATTATCTCTTGTATGTGTGAATTTTAAATTTCTTTTAAAAAATCCCAAAAAAATAAAAAATGGAAAAAGCGTTAAAAAATATTGAAAAACAATTTCATTTTCTCAGCAAAAATGCAATCTTAAGAATTTACAGAGCTCGAGCCGAGCGAATGCGATTATTCATGTTGTATGACATCCCACATGACATTCGCTTTACTATTATTGAAGCCAAAGTAAGAATAGTTGGGGAATCATTCGAACCACCCACTAGATTCTTACCAGGGCATGGTAAAAGTTAATATGCCAAGAAATGAAGAGCCAAGAAACTGTATGTTTGTTATAAATGTGCTAGATGGACTTCTGATCAAAAATGTCGTTCTCTTGGAATTCCTTCCACAAACAGACAAGATAAAATTGAGTTCATAAAGGATGGGCTGAGTAAGGACAAATTGAATGATATTCAATTATCTCTTGACACGCATCCTAGTGGACTAGTGTATCATGAGATTCTCTGTCTGTGGAAGAAATTCAAATCCGAATATGGACAACGTCTTCGGAATCTTACAGTAAAAGACCCTGTTTGCGAATTTGTAAAATTATATGGGAAGCATATCCCGGACTCATAGAAGGCGTTTAAGCCGTTTTTGGTCGTAAAACCAGAGGAAGACATGAGTCACAATCACAACTATTGTACATATGTGTGTGAGTATTTTTATTTTTGTCGTTTTGTCAGATTTTCTTAATAAAAAGTGATACGCAATAAATACATTCATTATTCTATTGAGTAGTTGAAGTGCAATTAACGCAGTCACAGATTTGATAAATCTTTTCGCTTTATTTTACATCTATAAATACACACTGCATTTGTTTCTTTTCTGCATCTCCCAAACTTGAAATTCTCTCATTCTCTCTCTAAAATAATTTTTCTTTTCAAAAAAAAAAAATGGAGTCGTCATCATCATCTTCCGCAAAATAATTTAACTCCATCTGCATTTTTGGTGGAGCTAGTGGGAATGAGGCTTGCTTTACTAAAGTAGCCCACAACTTGGGCCGTACCCTAGGAGAGAAATGCATTTATGTAGTTTACGGAGGAGGAAGTCTAGGATTAATGGGACGTGCTGCTGCTTCTGCCTATATGAAAGGAGTAAAAGTGATGGGAATCATCCCAAAACCTCTAGCCGAAAGTAAAATCACCGGGGCAACCATTGGAGATGAGTTTAGAGCTGTTAATATGCAAGACCGCATAACTCACATGATAAATAATGCCGACGCCTTTATCACCCTTCTAGGTGGTTTTGGAACTCCTAAAGAACTTTTTCGTGTGGTTACTAGAGCCCAACTAAATATTCATAAAAAACCAATCGGTCTGCTAAATGTCAATGGTTTCTTTAATGGTTTACTATCTTTCATCAACTACTCTTCTGAAAAAGGGTTTATTTTTGAGCGTGCTAAACGAATCATAGTCGTTGCAACAACACCAGAAGAGCTGATCAAAAAACTGATTGCATTTGTTCCTGAACCAGATCCAGCTCTAGGTAATATTGTTTGGATGGAAGATTTCACTGTGCGAAAATGAAAAATTGATGCATTCCTTTCCCTTTGATATCCCCCTTTATTCCTCTTGTTGTTTTTACTTTTTAGGGTGTCTAAAAATCGTGAAAATGATGGCAGCTTAAAGAGTTTCTTTTCGATCTCTTGACGCGCATCTATTCATGATATATGTATTGTTATTTCTATTACTGTAATTTTCTTTTTCTAAAAAATAAAGTTCTGATGGCAGAATAAGGAGACTCTCAGGACGCTCTTGAAACGCATCTAGGTTGTTTGTGTTATACCTAAGGGTGTGTGTGTATATATATATATATATATATATATATATATATATATATAGGGATTGACTATGGTGGAAACACCGTTAATGGTGAAATCTAGAAACCAATTGCATTATTAAGTAATTCCATTGCATATTTGTTATTATTTGTTGAATCAAGTTGGTCGCTAGTATATGCAACAAATAATGCAATAAAAGAAATACATAAATGCATATAATTCTACTCATCTACAGCCGTTAGATCACTAATATCAATGGCCTATAAAAGTTTCTAGATTTCACAAGGTAATTAGTTTTCATATGATCTATTTCCTATATATATGTTTTATTTTTGTGTGTCTTGCCCCACTAATTTATTTTGCATATTTCTCCGTATCAATAAGAAAATGGCGCATTCAAAGCATCACTATCCTCACAGGGAGTTTTCTTCAACCCTCGTTATATTATGCTTTATAATCATATTGCACAAGATAAGTGTGTGGGGGGGTAAAAACTATAAATTCTTATTTACGGATCCAAAAATTAGTCTAAGGGCATTTATGTACAAGAATAACTTGAAAAACAAAAACTTAAAAAACGCGTTGCTAAAAATTTTGTTGATGTACTCTCATTTCACACTTCAGAAAATCTCTATGTAAATTTTGACATAGAATTTGAAAATGAATTACTAACGGATTATTCTAAGATGATCAAAAGTTTGTCGGTTGAATGGTTTAATACCTCAAATTCATAAAAATCAAACCTTGTACTTGTGAGATTTTGAGCCTTGACTGCTTTATCATATATGCAAGTCTTTTATTTTTGAGTGTACTTTCATGTTGTAATACTCGAGAGCTTGCATTGGGTATCTGTGTCAAAACCACATGTGTGTGCAATTTGGGAAAATTATCTAAATCTAATTTTGTTCAAAAGCCCTTCTAGCTTCTTTACCTACCTAATGATATTTAATTCCCTCGTTAACCCAATTGAGCTTATTGTCTATTTTATTTTTAACCACATATTGAGCTTTCCGTCGCTATAATCCTTTGGCCCATACTTGAACGGTTAGAAATTATTTTTGACAAGGATGAAGATATTGTGTGGTGAAATTGGGTGGTATATATTGTGGATGGTGTTTAAAATAATGGAGAAATCAATTACTCCGCTGTTTTTGGGAACTTAGTAACCGGATATATTCATAAGCCCCATGTTTATATTCGCGTAAAACAGTTACCTTAGACATGAGTGTGCATAGAAGCAGCTTAAGTATGTTTTTATCTTAGTAACCGGGTGTATTCATTTGACCCATCGTTTACATTCGCATAAAATAGATAATAACAACTCAAGTATGATAAAAAAAATTGGTTGATTGGAATGCAAGAAAAAGAGCTCGGATAATTCGAAACATATTCATTTCTTAACGCCTATTGAAATTTCTTGCATATTTGTATATTTTGAAGTGGAACGAGATTACTTCGGACTTTAATTGAATTAATAACGTTTAGTAAGTTAATATTCTTGTTACTCTTACTATATATTTGCCCGCGGACGTGCAAATAATAAGTGTGGGGGAATTGTTTGTTATAATTTTGTTAGTATTTTTATTAGAATATTATATATATATATATATATATATATCTGTATTTTGTGTGATAATGTATATTATTTTTCGTGTGTTTGCATTATTTTACTTCTACCATAATTTTTAGCGATTATGTGTAATTTTTATTATATTAATGGGAATTAAATTTTATCTGCAGATTAGCACACCGGGTGAAGACATATCTGTCATTTTAGGGGCGATATTTTTAAAGATTCCGAATATATTCATGAGTGGTCTTGTTTTATTCGTCTCGTCAAGACGATCATTTTGATAAAAAGTTCATTCGAATCCGAGTTCGTATGAAGAAGTTATGGCCGTTCAAAGTTTTGGAGGAAAATTAAAATTCGCGGACCAGTAATATCAAGACAAGTGGTGGAACCAGATTCTCCGAATCACATCAGCATGACGTCACAGCACATGCCAACTGAGCCCACGTCACTACACACGTGTACAGACCATCCAATAAGAAACTGCCACATGTCCAGCCACGTCAGCAGACCACACGCCTGGCACAAGCCTGTCACACAAGAACCAATAGCACGACGCCACGTGTCATGCCATGTCAGCCTAACGAACGCCGGCCACATGCCCGTCCATTGTGGCAGAAGAAGACCAGCCGCACATCCAGCGCGTGAGATACACTCGCCAGCTCAGAGCCATCAGATTTGCGCATGCATCTCACGCGCGAGTGAAAAATTTCGCCACGTCAGAGCTGGCGTGGCGGATCAGATTGTATTATTTTTTTTCTTTTTTCTTTCTTTCTTTCCTTCTTCTTTCCTTCTTCTTTCGCTTACCTGCTGATTGATTTTGCATTGAACGATGCAAAATAATTGAAGATAAGAAGATACTGCAATAATGAGCAGCATCTTTCATTTTTTAAAATTCTGGCGAGGTTGATGTACTGCTATAAATAGCAGTAACCTCTCAACAGAAAAAAGGGACAGTAAGGCAGTAGGGCAGTTGTAATATCCGGGGGTTATTTTTTTTCGTTTCGCTGTTGAGTTGTACATATTCATTTGGAATTGTACAAATGTCGTCGTATTGTATCCTTCGTGTTTGTTGAGGTGCGCTGGATTGTAGTTCGTTCATTCTAGTTGAGAGTTGGTGGAACAACTTGGTTGTCCACTTTGTTGAGCTAAAGTACGTTAGCTTGTGTGCTTAACGTATGTTAGGCTTTATGCATTACGTACGTTATGATGTTCATGCTACGTACGTAATGAGTGGTAGGTGGAGGGAACCTTCCTCGGACTCGACTTTCAGACTGTGGGTCCCGGGCATCTTTGATCCGATCTTACTATTGTAGTCAACGGATCCTTACGTACGTTAAGAGGTGACCTCTACGTACGTAATCCTTGTAGCTTGCTAATGTACGTAAATGGTCTTTGTGTACGTACGTTAAGGTCTTTGTATTTTTGGTTAGTTGGTCCTGGAGTTAGCATTACGTACGTTAATGTTTTGACATAGCGTACGTAATAACCCTTACGTACGTTAACCTTGGTGTATAGCGTACGTAATATGTTTGTCAGATTATATAACTAGGTTTCATATTTCATTTGTTCACAAACCAAAATCATTTTTCTCTTCCTAGAATCGTCCTTCTGGACTTGTTCTTGATATTTAGCCTATTCCAACACGATTTTGATCATCCTAGCTTGGATTGAAGCTTGAAGTTGGAAGTTTGTTGGTGCTCCTTTGTTGTTTGGAGAGTTCTTCTTGTTCTTTATTGCTAAGTTCTCTTAATCTCTTGTTCTTCAAGTGATTTTCGAATATGATGATGTTGTTGTTGTTGTTTTCCTCGTATAGTTGGTGATTGTTGGAGTATATCATGATTCTTATTGAGTTTTCATAACTTGTATTGAAGAACATGATGATGTTGTCTTGAGGAGGAGTTGTTCTTGATGTTTTAGAATGTTTGGAGGTTATAATCATGTCTAGGAAGGATTATGTTAAGATTGCTATATGATTAACATAGTCTTGATATGATTGTTGTTGTTGATTGTGTTTTTGGAGGGATTATAACCACTTTAGTAAGAATTATGATGAATTATGTAATGATTATCATAATCGTGAAATGGTTGAGTGAACCTTGTTGATTAATCCGAATTCATGATAAATGGTTGATTGATTATGGTTTCGACATCGTGTTTTTTGAGATGATGATGTTCTTGGGGTATTGATGATGATATTGGTGATATTATCATTTTGAGATGTTTGTTTTGATGATTGTTCTTAAGTGATTCTTGTTAAATTGATTTCACAAGTGTTAAGAACATAATGATCATGTTAATCAATCATTGAGGTGTTGGAGGATGTTAGAATTCATAGTTGAGAACTATGATATTCGTTAGTGGAGTTTAACCTATTCAGGGTTGAATCGGGATTACCCTTAGTGTTGTTTTCTATTGATTTTGTGTTATTTAATGAATTGCATTTCATTCAAGGTTGTTCAAGTGGTTGTGATCGTCGGAAGACGCCGTTTGTCGTTTCGTGGAAGGACGTTGATCGTGGAAGGACTTTCTCGCCTTCGGTTTGAGGCAAGTTTTATACTTGTACTGGTCAATTAGATTAATGTTATCATGTATGTGTATGAATGTGTGTATCATTTCGAGACTTGGTCTCTCTATGATTTCGTTGATATTTGGGGATTATTTGATGCAATACCCTTCGACAATTATGCTAGATGTTATTGTTATTCGTTAACGGCCTGTTTAAGGCATCGAAACTCTTGTTGTTATTGTTGTTGTCGATAGCCGGTCTGCAGTATCGATGTATCGATTATTATTGTTGACGTTGATGTCAGTCTAAGACATAGTTGGGATTGTTGTTATCGAATTGGTATTGTTGCTATTGTATTGGCCGATTGAAGGCATTTGACGTATCTGATTTTCATCTCTATTTTCGGTGGTCGGTTTAAGACACCGGGACATCTATTCTAATCGAGTTGTTGTTATCGATTGGTCGTTCTAAGACAATCGACGTATTGAATTGGGATTATCGAAAATAATTCCCATCCGTTGTGTTGTTATCGCTTGGCCATCCTAAGGTAATCGACGTATTGAATTGGGATTATCGAAGATAATTCCCATTGGTTGTGTTGTTGTTATCGATTGGCCATCCTAAGGTAATCGACATATTGAATCGGGATTATCGAAGATAATTCCCATTTGTTGTATCATTGTTTATCGATTGACCATTCTAAGGTAATTGACGTATTGAATTGGGATTATCGAAGATGATTTCCATACGTTAAGGCGTCGTTATTGCTTTACCGTTATAAGGTAATCGATGTATTGAATAGGGACTGTCGAAGACATTTCCCAACCGTTGAGTCATCATCATCGATTTACCGTTCTAAGGTAATCGAGGTGCTGAATTGGGTCTGTCAATGATAGTTTCCATCCGTTGAGTTGTTGTGATCGATTGTCCATTCCAAGGAAGTCGAGGTATTTGAATTGGGACCACCGAGGATGGTGCCCATCCGTGAGTTATTGTTGTCGTGTTGGCCGAATCAAGGCAGCACACTATTATTCTTGTAATTCAGTAATCTTGGGATCGTTGCCGTTTGTGATTAATTGTCTTTTGGAGGCTAGTCTCGGCTAGTGCTCGATGGGTAAGTCTGGGGCTTGAACCTTTGCGGTTGGTTTCCCAGCACCTACGATTCAGCAGGTCACGGTCACTGGGTGATCTCATTATGGGTAAGTTTGGGGCTTGAACCTTCGTGGTTGGTTTCCCAACACCTACAGTTCAGTAGGTCACGGTCATTGGATGGCCTCATTGTGATACAGCTTCGTGCCGTGGCTTCGGCCCTCATTGTGATACGGCTTCGTCTCTGTAATATCCGCAATTTCGAATTTCGGTAATTTTCTTTTTTCGGAGCAAGTTCGTTTTGACGACTCGCTCATGACCTTTCGTCATTTCGAGAATGATTAATTCCGCACTTTTTGTCATCCGAGTTCGTTTCGGTGTCGTTTTATTGAGTTCCGTGTCCTTAATCGACTTTTTCACGTGGGAGTTCGACTTTGTAAAGTCACCATTAATTTTTGGTAACTCCAAAAATTCTGAATCTTTGCAATATTATAGAGCATCGAGTTAGCTTTCCAATGGTTCGAACGGTGAGTCAATCGGAGTCCGGACGAGAGAGTTATGGTCGTTTTAGCTCACCCGCTCGTTATTGGCGATCCTTGCCGGCCGAACTCGTCCGTGTCGTCGACACGGCCCGTGCCGTGCTCGTCGGATAAGGCTGGAAGTTTGTCTCGGGGCCCGGCCGTGTCGTGCGACACGGCCGTGCCGAACTCTTCCGGATTGGCACGAGGCAGCTGACACGCCCGGCCGTGTTCCGAGGACACGGTCGAGTAAATCTTAGAAGTCAGCCGGACGGGTCAGCTCGGAAGGCCCCTCGCGCCGCGACCGTGTCTAGCAGACACGGTCGAGTCCCTACCGCCAAGCTGCGCGCCACGGCCGTGTCGGGCGGACACGGTCGAGTCTGTCGAGCTATTTAAAGCCCAGTGATCGTTTTTCGCCATTTTTCTCCTTCTTCCACTTCTCTTGACAATGGCGTGTTCCAAGATTGTAGCCATGTTGTTTAACAACATATACATGAAGTTTGGAGGTTCATATCATCAATCATCCGTCTATAACATCCTTTGATCGAAGCGAATCGAATTGATTTCCTAGAAATCTAGTTTTGGGGAATTTGGGGTTTTTGTTGTTTTCGTCCGATTAATCCGATTTAACTTAGGATTTTGATGGATTGATGATTATTTAGATGTATTATATCATTTCCTTTATTATTCCATGGTTGGATCGTATCGATTCGTTGTTTGAGTCGAGTTCTTGACCGACGCCTTGAAGGTGTCCCTAAAATGTCTTAGAGGGTTTTCGGGCGTTCTACGATTATTCCTCATCGTATGATCGATGATTTATTGATTATATTGTTGTTAGGGTCGAGTTTCTTGTGAAGAAACCGTGTTGAACCCTTCCGTTCGTTGTCGTCTTCCTTTTCATTAGCATCGGGCGTTTCGAAGCTTTCCGGTTGAGCCGTGTTCGTCGGAATACTTGCGTGCCGATTTCGAGGCAAGTACCTTGCCCATACTTTTCTCGTTTTATGTATATGATGATCGGTGGTCGTCTTGATGTGTTTGTTTGGTTATTTGAAATGAAGTTTCAAAAGGATTTTGGTTTGGCCTCGTTAAAGGCTTTCTTTCAAAACGCGTTTGTTTTGTGAACGGTGTTTTGAGAATTGATTATGATTTGATTATTTTGAACGTTGAAGGATTTTATGAGGATACTCTCTTGTTTAAAGTTATGGAATCGTGTATTCCGTATTTAAGCTTGTTATTGTATTTTTGAAGAGTTTGGTAATGGTGTCGAGTTAATGGCCATCTCTAGTGAGTATTCTTAATGAACTTACATTCTTAGCATGTTAGTATTGCATGAGTAACGTGTGTGTGTGTGTATGCTCACTACGGGTTAGATCCGACGGGGTCTCGGTAGGGCTCCACGAAGGCTGTGGACCGCGAGCTTGCTTTTAACCATCATGGGTTAGATCCGACGGGGTCTCGGCGAGGATCCACGAAGGCGTGGGTCCGCGGTTAATTGTGGTGCATTTTTACAATGTGATTCGATATTGGCATTTAGGAAATGAGTGCTTTTGAACGGTTTTCATTTGCAAGCATTGACTAAATGTGTAAGAGGTAAGATGTTCGTTTGGACTACTTGGCTAGGATGG
This sequence comes from Orobanche coerulescens, assembly GCA_033398695.1. Lineage (NCBI taxonomy): Eukaryota > Viridiplantae > Streptophyta > Magnoliopsida > Lamiales > Orobanchaceae > Orobanche > Orobanche coerulescens. The sequence continues at coordinate 48,277,250 of CM065814.1, forward strand.
CTCTAGAGTATTTTGTGGTTCATGTTTTAAATCATTTATTTGTGGAATTTGATGTTGGGAGACGAACCTTGTGGTCGTTCTTGTGTCTTGTGAGTTGATGAGATTTGGGGCTAAAATCCCAAGGGTTTTGTAAAAGTCGTTTCTGGTTGGGGCTAAAATCCCAACGGTTGGTTAATGTCATTTTCGGATAGTAAACTTTTGGGCGGTGACCCCTTTGTCTTTGGATTTTGAAAAGTAGGATTTGATAATCCTAAATTGTTTTCTATTAAAACTCTCGATGGCATTCTAAACCGTTTTATAAATTATTCCCATTGATTTATGATATTTCGTTTTTGAGATGTTCTCTCAAACCCTTGCCTCGGGAAGTACTTTTCGTTTCGTTTGGATCTTTGAGGATCCTCGGTTATTGTTATTCGTGGAATGTGAATTGTATGGCTCGTATTTGCACTTTGTATTTGCACTAGCAAAACAGTGGAGTTTGCTAACCCCGAGTAATCGGGGGTGGATGTCTGTTTTGCATTCGGGTTTTGGAGCATAACACGGGGTCGGCCACGAAGGATGATGAAAGATGATCGATACTAATCACATGAGGAACCGTACATCGTGTGTTGGTTCGGTTGTACTTTATTTTCCATTCTTTGTATTGTTCCGTTATGCAGGTGTAGTTGTATTTTGTCCCCTGCGTGGGCATGAGTTGTATTTGAGTTGTATTTATTTGTCGAAAGACCAAATCGGTCTACTGAGTCATTGTAGCCTCGAAGGCATTGTTGAGATGTTAAATGTCGTTACCAGCCTGGTAGATCCTTGAGGAAAGGGTCTACGGCGTGTAATATCCCTGAGTGGATTGGGGGTGTTACATAAATGGTATCGGAGCTTAGGTTGAGGAAACCTTGGCTATCGGGTCAAGTCGTGTTGTTTGAGTCTTGTTTCGTCGGATTTTATCTGACTGAGTCGTGTCGCGACGCGTCGTTTGAGTTTGTTGGTCGTGATTAGTATCGTGGGGCGATCATCATCTTCGTGCGACCTGTGGAAGTAAGTCTCCCTTTTTTGTGTTGTGCCTCGTGTGACACGAGCTATTTTTATGATTATTTGTTAAGTGGTGGAATTCTTATGTGAATTGTATGGCTCGTATTTGCACTTTGTATTTGCACTAGCAAAACAGTGGAGTTTTGCTAACCCCCGAGTATTCGGGGGGTGGATGTCTGTTTTTGCATTCAGGTTTTGGAGCATAACACAGGGTCGGCACGAAGGATGATGAAAGATGATCGATACTAATCACATGAGGAACCGTATATCGTGTGTTGGTTCAGTTGTACTTTATTTTCCGCTGCTGTATTGTTCCCGTTGTACGGGTGTAGTTGTATTTTGGTCCCCTGCGTGGGCATGAGTTGTATGTATTTGTTGAAAGACCAAATCGGTCTACTGAGTCATTTTAGCCTGAAAGGCATGGTTAAGTTGTTATATGTCGTTACCAGCCTGGTAGATCCTTGAGGAAAGGTTCTACGGCGTGTAATATCCCTGAGCGGATTGGGGGTGTTACATACCTACGCTCTGATACCACTGTTGGGATTCGGTGCCTAAAACGAAGGCCCAGCGGAAGCGGTAAAACGAAAATTAATTCGATCCGAATCCCTACGAGAATCGATCGAGCTACGTATATACGAATATATAAACGAAAAGCAAGAGTTGTAAGAAACTAACCCTCGAAGTCCGTTGATTAAATGGAAACCTTCTCTTGAGCTATTCCCAAGCTTTAGTTTGATCTCTACGAGTTCAATCCGCTCCAAGCCCTTGAACGATCCAACGCCGAAAACACCGCGTCTCTACTTGCCACGCGCGGAAAAGCGAGGAACAACAACACTTGATTAACCTCTAAGGTTACGGCTAGAATCAAGTGGTGAAGCTCTTGTTATTACACTCTAAGTGTATAATATATCTCTCTTAATGTATCTTGAATTTTCTCCAAGAAAACTCAAGAATAAAAGTGAAGAAGAAGATGAAGATGAAGACTAAGAAAATAATTTTCTCTCTCACTTCTTCAAAGCTCACGGCTGGAATTCCTTCCTTTCAAGTGAGAGTTTGTCTCCACTTATATTCTTATTCAACCCCCATGATCTCCTACTTTAGACAATATCACCAAGGTGTGATATTTGTCCCCTTGTCTTGGTCACTAGTCCACCATCCTAGAAAGTGTAGACCAAGACAAAGTAAGGGAGTAGGTGATGGGGTGGCCATCTAGAAGGAATCAGATGAGTTCGATTCGTTTCGGACTCCCGTGAGTCCAAACAGATAAACTCCTATTCCGTTCCGATGTATTTGTGTCGATTAATTAATCCAATCAATTAATCACATTAAATACATAATAATATAATTAATTTCTCCAAGAAATAATTATATTCACGAATTAAATTAATCACCCAATAATTTATTTAATCCATTAGGCCGTAAATCAATTTATCCAATAAATCGATTTAGACATCCATATCCCCAAATTAGATATCCAATATCTAATATTTATAATGAGAGATTAAGCTCGATTCATTCCGTCGTCAATCTAATGCGCGACTCGGTAGGTCCGTCTCGATCGGCAATGGGAGGAACCAAGAGTAGTAGCACCACCTAGCCACTGGCGGCCTGCACTTACCCCGAGAACGAATGATTGGGATCATTCAAGAACCATTCTGTCGTGAATACCGAGAACGTATAAACCCTTCTTTCAAATGACCCGATCAAGTTTTAGGGTCACGGTCGATCAAACCCTATCGTACTTGACGCTATGCATGCGTTAATGCAAATATAGATAATCGAGATGTCGTTTATCTAATACAACTGGCTCCAATGCTTTGGCCAAAGACTTATGATCTCATCTGCCAATAACCGCATAGGACATATAACCCGCTCACTAACGGGATAAAGAATTCTATCTTGGTATTCAGTAGGACCTACTACTTGCCCGTCAAGATGCACGTCGAGGTTGACCCCGCCTTAGGTTTACGGGGTCGAACTACTCTAATGAAAATCTTGACTTCAAAAGAACATACCAACTAAATACACAAGTCGAAGGTTAATGAATACCAATAACAACCTTTCGATTCCGTCATTGGTATCCGGAGTGAAATCCATGTGACGATTCGATGGTGAGTCTGTTCTATTATACTTATCTTATTTGCTTACCTATATCGTTTGCTCCCAATAACTATTAGTGTTCGCGGGCACTCTCCATGTCAAAGAACACGTCATACAAGTCTTTACATAAACTTAACGCCCTCAAGTTTCATCGACTTATGACGATTAAGTATTTGAGCTATAAACCTTTCCAAGGTGCGACCCCTTATCCAATAAGGAGTGGAACGTTTTGCTCTCAAATACACGGACTAGTTTCTATATGTTTATTTACGAGTTAGGAATGCCAGTAACTACCAGTAAATAAAGAAACAATCATTTGCCTTATATAAATGGTTTACATAATTACAAGTACAATGCCCTCACTCAACAACCTCTGAGTGGCATTCGAGGGCATACTCCTAACAATCTCCCACTTGCACTCAATGCCACACACTATGGTATCTAATACCCATGTTCTCCAGATGACGCTCCAAGCTAGTCTGAGATAGTGGCTTGGTCAGTGGATCGGCGACGTTGTCGGCCGAGTCTACTCTGTAATACCCGGTATTTTTCTTTCCCTTGTATTTTCATTTTTGGGTATATTTCTCGGTCATAGTGACCCACATGTATCTTTCAGTGTGTCCTTCCTGTCAATTGTTGAATTGTACTCTCGTTATTGTTCGTTGTTTCAACTTTCCTCGCTTGAGTTCGACTTTGTTAGATCATCATTAATTTTTGGTGACTCCAAAAATGGTAAATCTTTGCAATATTATAGAACATCGAGTTAGCTTTCCAATGGTTCAAGCGGTGAGTCAATCGGAGTTCGGACGAGAGAGTTATGGTCGTTTTAGTGGAAGGCCCATCATGTCGGGCTCCGTCCGGAAGCCTTTCGGCCGATAGGGTGGGCCGAAAGACTCAACTGCCGACATTTGTATGGGTATCGGCCGATCACGTCCGGAAGCCTTTCGGCCGATAGGGCGGGCCGAAAGACTCAACTGCCGACATTTGTATGGGTATCGGCCGATCACGTCCGGAAGCCTTTCGGCCGATATGGCGGGCCGAAAGACTCAACTGCCGGCGGGTATCGGCCGGGCCTATCGGCCAGCCTATCGGCCGATAGGTCCTGCTGTGTTACACTATAAATGTGTCGTTTTGAGCGAAGCGCTCATTTCTTCTTCTTTTCCTTGCATCGCGAGAGTAACGAGAAAGAGGGTATAGAGGAGAGTTCTTCATCAGGGGTCGATTTTCATCATTTCTTTTCGGTTGTGAGGCTTGGATAATCAATCTAACGCGAGTTCTACGGATCTTAGTTCTTGAATCTCCAAAGGTAATGTTCTAAAACCCTACTTTTTGGATAATTGGGGATTTTGGGGTTTTGTCGATTCTTTCCGTTTCGTTGATGGATTCATGATGAATATGATTATTCTTGTTGGTATTCTTAGTTTCCCTACGGATTCATGGTATATTTTCATGGTTTTGCGAAATCGAGAGGGTTTGGTTGTGGTCCGCCCTCGTTGTTATTTTTGTATGAATATACATGAATCGTAGGCGGGTTTCGGGTGTATTCCATTTCCGTAATCGTCTAGAGTTGGTTGTGATTGTGTTGTTCGAATCGCTAGGTTCATTTCCGCCGGTTCCTTGCGGTTGTGTTCAACTCTTCCGTTCCGTTCGTGTCATCGTCTAATTAATCGAGGCAAGTATCCTTATGAACTTACGATCTTGACATAGTAGTTTTGTATGAGAAATTGTGTGTGTGTGTATGCTCACTACGGGTTAGACTCGACGGGGTCTCGGTAGGGGTTCACGAAGGGGTGGATCCGCGAGCTTGCTTTTAACCACTACGGGTTAGATCCGACGGGGTCTCGGTAGGGGTCCACGGAGTGTTGGATCAACGGTTAATTGTGGTGCATTTTTACAAATGTGATTTGATCGTTGGCATTTAGGAAATGAGTGTTTTGGAAACTAAGATTTCTTGATGGCATGCATTACTATATGTGTAAGATGTAAATTGTTCATTTGGTTACTTGTACTAGCGTAATTGCTAACCCCTCTGGGGACCCGTTTTGGGGAAATTCGTTTTATGAATTTCAGGTCAGGTTCATCGAGACGAACGGGCGCTGGACCAGTACGCGGATGATGGCCGTGCGTGATGATTGTGCACGAGTGACGTTTTAGTGTCTTTTACCTTATCATGTTTTGTGGTTTTTGGACTAATAATTGTACTCGAGTACTTAAGGGGTTCTTGTTCGTTTGGATTGTATTGTTGCTTATTATGTTGTGTTGGATGATGATGTTATATTGGCCGGTTAAACCGGGTGGCTTGTTCTGCTTTGCGTCTTTATGACATGGTGTTGGTCGTCGTTTATGTGAGTCGTTGAGTATGATCTTTGTTCGGCTGGTGGGTCCCATATAGGGATTCACGGCGGCGTAATATACCTCGAATATCTTGAGGGTGTTACAGAAAATGGTATCGGAGCACTAGGTTTATGGATACCTAGGCTTGTTGGTTTATTGGGTCTTGTGGTGTTTTGTTTTGCAAATGATCGTCACTCTTCCATGATTCCGTACTACCGGTGCCGTAAGTTTTCTTTCCTCTGTTCATTAATTCCTTGTATCGCACCCTTGATTCTCGACTTGTGATTGTTCTTTTCTGTCGATCCTCGTATGGCTTTTGCTACTTATTTAACTCCGTATGGATCTTTGGAAGAGGTCGTGGTCGCGGTCGTGGTCGTGGGCGGCCCGGGGACGTGGGGCGGCCGGTGGGCGGCCACGTCACGATCTTGAGGCCAGCGTCTGGCGACCGTCATAGCCATGCTTCTTCTCGAGGCGTGCGATCTTGGTATCGCGGCCGTTATGCAACAGATGGTGAACCAAATGGCGGCGATAGCTCGGGTTCGAACCCGGATCGTGCCCACGCTAATCGGGGAGGAGCGGACCGTTGGCTCCAAGATGTCATCAAGATGCATCCTCCTCAGTTTTCGGGAGCTTCGGACCCGGTGGGCTGGGAAGGGTGGATCAAGGAGATATCAAAGGTCTTCGTTGCCACTAACTGTCCCGAGGAACGTAGAGTCCCTATTGCTCAATACTTTCTCACGTGGGACGATTCGGTTTGGTGGGAGTCCGTTTGGCCCAAATACCATGCTGCTTCTTGGTCTGTGTTTCAGGAGTTGATGGAGACCGAATATTGCCGTGGCGATCGGACAGGCTCGGGTACATGCTTTTTATGATGCTCAACCGCGGGATATCCCCGTAGCTCAAGCTATTGCTGATTTTAATAAAGAGTTGGGTTATGTGAAGACCCAAGTTGTCGAGGAGAGTGACAAGATTTTCCATTTCTCCAGACGGATGAAGTCGTCGATTCGGGACTATATGTCGGGGCTCGTATGCACTACATTGAAGGATTATCAGAGTAGGGCCCTTGCTTATGATATGTCGGTGGCGAGTGAGGCGGCCCGCGAGAGTAAGAAGCGTAAGTCCGCTGAATTTTTCGGGCCACAAAGGTGGGGGTCACAGAAATTTGATCTGCTAACTTTTCCGTGGTGGTGGCCCGGCTCGATCCATTGGGTTTCCCAGCAGGGCTGCCAGTGCCCCTTCTCGAGAGGTGAAGTGTTTTAAGCGTGGCCGGCCAGCCACATCAGCCGTAATTGCCCGAGTCCTTTGTTGATATGTAATCAGTGTGGCCAACCGGGCCACAAGGCGGCTTTCTGTGCCGAGAGGGAGAAAATCCTCGGTGCCCGTTCTTCTCATCCAGCGCCTAGGGAACCAAGTGTGAATCAGGGATCGTTTGCTCCTCAGTCTCCGCCGAGTGCTAGATCGGGAAGAGGTCGGGTTCAGCCCTCTAAGGGGGAGCTTCTAGTGTTGGCTCCGCCCACCCGCGTGTCTATGAGATGCGGAGAGCCGATGATCCAGCGGCTACCGTAGCGGCAGTACCGTTTATATTCTTTCTCATCTGTCGGTGTGCTTTTCGATTAGGTGCTACACATTCGTTTATATCTCTGGATTGTGTGCGCCGTTTGAGTCTCGACCGTTTGACACCTTGTGAGCCCTTCATCGTTAAGCTTCCTAGCGGTGTTAGGATCTTTGGTAATCAGGAGGTTCGTGTCTGTTCTTTGCTTATTTGCGAGAGGACTTGGCCCTCTAATCTTATTGTTGTGAGTATCGAGGGTGAGGATTTGATCCTTGGTGATGGTAGCTCGAGCGGCATGGTGCGATCATGAACTACCGCACGAGAATCATCACCATGTTGGCCGATGATGGCAAGCACTCTTTCGCCGGGCGAAAGAGGGGAACAGAACTTCGTTATTAACGCCTTGAAGGCGATGAGACTCTGCGAAAGGGGTGTACGGTTATTGGTGTTACGCCTTGAAGGCGGAGAATGGTGAGTCGAGCTTTCATCGATTCCGGTCGTTAGTGAGTTTCTGATGTTTTCTGACGAGTTGCGGGATTGCCACGGGCGTGAGGTTGAGTTTGCTATAGAGTTAGAGCCGGGTGCGGCTCCGATTTCAAGGCGCCCTATCGCATGGCACCTTCAGAGATGTCCGAGTTGAAGAAGCGGTTGAGTGAGCTTCTTGAGTCGGGGTATGTTCGACCGAGCGCCTCGCCTTGGGGCGCACCGGTCCTGTTTGTGCGAAAGAAGGATGGTTCGCTACGTTTGTGTATCGACTATCGCGAACTAAACAAGGTGACCATCAAGAACAAGTATCCTTTGCCGAGAATTGATGACTTGTTCGATCAGTTGCAGGGAGCTGCGGTATTCTCGAAAATTGATTTGAAATCGGGGTACTATCAGCTCCGGGTGAGAGAGTCCGATGTGCCAAGAAACGACTTTTCGGACGAGATACGGACATTATGAGTTTGTAGTTATGCCTTTCGGGTTAACTAATGCGCCGGCGGTGTTCATGCAGTTGATGAACAAAGTTTTTATCGAGTATTTGGATAAGTGTGTCGTCGTCTTCATTGACGATATTCTTATTTATTCGAGGAACGAGGAAGAGCATGCCCATCATTTGCGGGTAGTGTTAGACATTTTGAGGGCCGAGCAACTCTATGCGAAGTTCTCGAAATGTGAGTTAATTTGAAAGAAGTGATGTTTTTGGGTCACGTGATTTCGGCCGAGGGGGTTCGTGTGGATCCGCAGAAGATTGAAGCAGTGTTGGATTGGGCATCGCCCACAAATGTGAAGGAGGTCCGTAGTTTCTTGGGTTTGGCTGGCTACTACCGTAGGTTCGTCGAGGGTTTCTCAAAACTAGCTCGACCACTTACCTGATTGCTCCGTAAATCCGAGAAGTTAAATGCGGACCGATGAGAGGCAGTCGAGTTTTGAGGAGCTGAAGAGGCGTTTAACTTCAGCCCCGGTTTTGGCATTGCCATGTGGCAACGAGGGTTTTGCCGTTTATAGCGATGCTTCGGGTCAGGGCCTTGGGTGCGTATTGATGCAGCACGGCAAGACCATTGCCTATGCGTCGAGACAGTTGAGGCCATATGAGCTTAACTACCCTACTCATGATTTGGAGTTAGCGGCAGTCGTTTTTGCGCTCAAGATTTGGCGTCACTATCTTTTCGGCTCGCATGTCGATTTTTACCGATCATAAAAGTCGAAATACATATTTACTCGGCGAGAGTTGAATATGAGACAGAGGAGATGGTTAGAGTTGATTAAGGATTATGACCTCGAAATCCTTTATCATCCGGTAAGGCGACGTCGTGGCCGACGCCTTGAGTCGGAAACCGGTTGCATTGCGATCGCTTGAGATCCTTACGTCTCGATCGAGCTTCGGAGAGCCTTGATCGAGTTAGATGTTGAGGTCTCGTTGCGGAGCCATTGGGCAACTTTGTGCTTTAGAGATTTCGTCATCCTTGATCGACGAAATTAAGTCAAGCGATTAGAGGATCCGATGATTACTCAAATCCGAGAGAACGTTCTTAAAGGAAAATCTCGGATTTGTGACTCACGAGGATGGTGTTTTGAGATTCAGTCGGCTTTGTGTGCCGAACGACCCGAGTTGAGGCGAGTATTTTACGAGAGGCCCATGCTACGCCTTATTCTTCATCTGGTTCGAGTAAGATGTACAAGGACACGAGAAGGAATTTCGGTGGAATGATATGAAGGATGAGGTCGCACGATTTGTAGCGAGATGTTTGACTTGCCAAAGGTCAAAATCGAGCATCGGCCAGTGAGTTATTGCGATCACTTCCCGTTCGGAATGGAAATGGGAAGACATATCGATGGATTTCATTACGAGTTTGCCGAGATCGAGATCGAGCATGAATATGGTTTGGGTGATTGTTGATCGTCGACCAAGTCGGCACATTTTACGGGCATCAAGGACACTTGGGGCCCGGAGAAGCCGCCCGTATATTTATCGCACAGATTGTGAGGCTTCACGGTACTCAAGTCTATTGTTTCGGATCGTGACGGCCGTTTGTATCGCACTGCGGGCGGTGCATAAGGCGTTGGGTACCGGTTGCGTTTGAGTACCTCTTTTCATCCCGATCGGATGGACGGTCGGAGCACTATCCAAACGTTCGAGGACTTGTTACGTGCTTGTGCTCTTGGTGGAGTAGTATTTGGGAGGAACATTTACGGCTGATTGAATTCACGTACAACAACGGTTGGCACGCGTCGATTCGGATGGCACCGTATGAGGCACTTTATGGCGGCGATGTCGATCGCCGATTTGTTGGAATGAGGCGTCCGATTTAGTCGGGACCGAGCCGGATGTCGTTTTAGAGACGAGGCGGAAGATAGAGTTAATTCGAGAACGGATGTTGGCGCCCAGTCGGCCAGTCGTATGCCGACATCCGTCGTCGACCCTTGGAATTCGAGGTGGGAGACCACGTTTCTTGAAGGTGTCGCCGACGAAGGGAGTTTTCCGCTTCGGGAAGAAGGGAAGTTGAGTCCGAGATTTATTGGACCCTTCGAGATTCTCGAGCGAGTCGGTGGGTTAGCATACCGTTTGGCGTTACCCCGGCCTTGAGTCATCTTCATAGCGTTTTCATGTTTCCCACCGAGGAAATATGTTCCAGATCCTAGTCACGTCATCGATTATGGCGAGATTGATATTGCTGAAGATATTACTTTTGAAGAGCGTCCTTTGAAAATTTTGGAGCATCGTGAGAAACGATTGAGGCATAAGACCATCCCTTTGGTCAAGGTGCAATGGTCGAGACACGGTGTCGAGGAGGCAACTTGGGAAACCGAGGATAGCATGCGTGCTAGGTACCCCGAGTTGTTTGTCTCTTAAGATACGTGACGAAACTTATTTTTAGAGGGGTAGAATGTAATACCGGTATTTTCTTTCCCTTGTATTTTCATTTTTGGGTATATTTCTCGGTCATAGTGACCCACATGTATCTTTCAGTGTGTCCTTCCTGTCAATTGTTGAATTGTACTCTCGTTATTGTTCGTTGTTTCAACTTTCCTCGCTTGAGTTCGACTTTGTTAGATCATCATTAATTTTTGGTGACTCCAAAAATGGTAAATCTTTGCAATATTATAGAACATCGAGTTAGCTTTCCAATGGTTCAAGCGGTGAGTCAATCGGAGTTCGGACGAGAGAGTTATGGTCGTTTTAGTGGAAGACTGTCAGCTGTCGGGCACCGTCCGGAAGCCTTTCGGCCGATAGGGTGGGCCGAAAGACTCAACTGCCGACATTTGTATGGGTATCGGCCGATCACGTCCGGAAGCCTTTCGGCCGATAGGGCGGGCCGAAAGACTCAACTGCCGACATTTGTATGGGTATCGGCCGATCACGTCCGGAAGCCTTTCGGCCGATATGGCGGGCCGAAAGACTCAACTGCCGGCGGGTATCGGCCGGGCCTATCGGCCAGCCTATCGGCCGATAGGTCCTGCTGTGTTACACTATAAATGTGTCGTTTTGAGCGAGAACTGCTCATTTCTTCTTCTTTTCCACTGCATCGCGAGAGTAACGAGAAAGAGGGTATAGAGGGGGAGAGTTCTTCATCCGGGGGTCGATTTTCATCATTTCTTTTCGGTTGTGAGGCTTGGATAATCAATCTAACGCGAGTTCTACGGATCTTAGTTCTTGAATCTCCAAAGGTAATGTTCTAAAACCCTACTTTTTGGATAATTGGGGATTTTGGGGTTTTGTCCGATTCTTTCCGTTTCGTTGATGGATTCATGATGAATATGATTATTCTTGTTGGTATTCTTAGTTTCCCTACGGATTCATGGTATATTTTCATGGTTTTGCGAAATCGAGAGGGTTTGGTTGTGGTCGCCCTCGTTGTTATTTTTGTATGAATATACATGAATCGTAGGCGGGTTTCGGGTGTATTCCATTTCCGTAATCGTCTAGAGTTGGTTGTGATTGTGTTGTTCGAATCGCTAGGTTCATTTCCGGTTCCTTGCGGTTGTGTTCAACTCTTCCGTTCGTTCGTGTCATCGTCTAATTAATCGAGGCAAGTATCCTTATGAACTTACGATCTTGACATAGTAGTTTTGTATGAGAAATTGTGTGTGTGTGTATGCTCACTACGGGTTAGACTCGACGGGGTCTCGGTAGGGGTTCACGAAGGGGTGGATCCGCGAGCTTGCTTTTAACCACTACGGGTTAGATCCGACGGGGTCTCGGTAGGGGTCCACGGAGGGGTGGATCCACGGTTAATTGTGGTGCATTTTTACAAATGTAATTTGATCGTTGGCATTTCCGGAAATGAGTGTTTTGGAAACTAAGATTTCTTGATGGCATGCATTACTATATGTGTAAGATGTAAATTGTTCATTTGGTTACTTGTACTAGCGTAATTGCTAACCCCTCTGGGGACCCGTTTTGGGGAAATTCGTTTTATGAATTTCAGGTCAGGTTCATCGAGACGAGCGGGCCGGACCAAGATGCGCGGATGATGGCCGTGCGTGATGATTGTGCACGAGTGACGTTTTAGTGTCTTTTACCTTATCATGTTTTGTGGTTTTTGGACTAATAATTGTACTCGAGTACTTAAGGGGTTCTTGTTCGTTTGGATTGTATTGTTGCTTATTATGTTGTGTTGGATGATGATGTTATATTGACCGGTTAAACCGGGTGGCTTGTTCTGTTTTGCGTCTTTATGACATGGTGTTGGTCGTCGTTTATGTGAGTCGTTTATGTGAGTCGTTGAGTATGATGCTGTTGCGTCTATGCAGCACAATGTATCCCTTGCGAACAAATTCTCTTACGAGATGATACTTCCTTTCAATATGTTTGGTGCTGTTGTGAAACCTCGGCTCCTTGGCCTCGCGCTGACTCAGTCGTTGTCGCAAAGACATGAAATTTCAAGACATGGTATCACTTGAAGTTCTCCGAAACTTCTTAATCCGTAACCCTTCCTTGGAAGCCTCCGAGGTCGCTTGATACTCACTGACAGTGGAATCGGCGGTCGCGCTTTGCTTGGCACTACGCCAAGATATCGCTCCTCCATTAAGAGTAAATATGTAGCCGAGTGGACATCGAGTCGTCCTTCGTCCTTGGAAGTCCGAATCGGTGAATCCCACCACATCCAATTCTCCACCACCATACATCGTAACCATATCTCTAGTCCTTCTCAAGTACTTGAGAACGTTCTTTGCGGCACCAATGTTCCCTACCCAGGTTTGCTCGAAACCTACTCACCACGCTTACGGATGCGCAATGTCGTCTTGTACACAACATAGCATACATAAGGATAACCACGGCCGAAGCATATGGTATATTACTCATTTCCTTTCTTTGTTGGTCATTTTGAGGAAAAATCTTCAAGGTGAGTTTTATTCGATGTCGGATCGTTAGTAACCCTCTTTTAGAATCATCCATCTTAAATCGCTTTAAGATTTTATCTATATAGAGGGCTTGGTAAAGACCTATTGTTCTCTTCGCTATATCCAGGAAGAGTCGAATACCAAGAATATAGTTAGCTTCACCAAACTCTATCATGGAGAAATTACTCAAAGCCAAGCTTTCACGTAATCGAGCATTCCCACATCATTTCATATTAGTAGAATGTCATCTACATATAGTACTAAGAATGCGATCTTGCTCCCACTAACCCACTTGTATACACAAGGTTCCTCTTCATTTTGCACGAAGTCAAACTCTTTGACTGCCTCGTCAAAACGAAGATTCCAACTACGCGACGCTTGCTTCAGTCCATAAATGGAACGCTGAAGCTTGCACACTTTCTGAATATCGACTTCGGATACAAAGCCTTTAGGCTGCTCCATATAGATTTCCTCCTCGAGTAATCCATTAAGGAAAGCCGTCTTTACGTCCATTTGCCATATCTCATAATCGTGGTAGGCAGCTATAGCAAGCATCATGCGAATAGACTTGATCATGGCTACGGGCGAGAAGGTATCGTGGTAATCGATTACTTCATTCTGGTTATAAGCCTATGCCACTATCCTGGACTTATAGGCGTCAACCTTGCCATCACCATCAGTCTTTCTCTTGTAGATCCACTTGTTCCCAATAGGCACTATGCCCTTGGGGCGGTCTACTAGAGTCCAGACCTGATTGACATGCATCGAGTCTATCTCAGCTTCCATAGCTTCACGCCATTTCGCGTCGGTCTCTTGGCTATCACTTGGAACCTCATGGAGACCCGGCTCCTCCAAGTGCACAAGCCCATACCTCTCGAGTAAATGAGACACCCTACTAGACCTACGAGGTGGTTGTACTTGTGTTTGAAAGTTCGGTTCCAGTTTCTTGCAGTGTCTCTCGAGGAGTTTCATTGTATTCTTCTAAAGAAATACTTCTACCGCTCCGCCTTCTGAATGAACTCATCTTCCAGAAGTGTGCTTGTAAAGCAACAATGATCCTTCGATCTTCGGGCATGTAGAATAGATATCCCATCGTCCCGCACGGGAATCCAATGAAACGTCCCTTCGCACCTAGCTTCCAACTTTTCCACCTTAGTCTTCTTGACATAGGCGGGACATCCCCAAATCCTAATATGATTAAGACTTGGTTTCCTTCCTCCCACATCTCATGTGGAGTTTTAGGAACGGATTTGGAAGGACATCTATTCAAGATATACGCGGCGATGAGTGCATACCCCACGTAAATCGGCAAGTCAAGATAGCCCAAGATGGAACGGACCATGTTCAACAGGTCCGGTTCCTTCTTTCCGACACACCATTTAACCGAGGAGTACTGGAGGTGTTAGTTGTGAAACTATTCCATGTTCCTTAAGGAACTCGTCAAACTCCGTACTCATATACTCGCCACCTCGGTCCGACCAAGTGCTTTGATATGATTACCGTTTGTTTCGACTAGGGCCTTGAATTCTGGAATTTCTCAAAGGCCTCGGATTTATGTTTCATTAAGTATACATAACCATACCTAGTATGATCATCTGTAAACGTAATGAAATATTGATATCCGTCACGTGTCGCTTCTAAAGCACCACATACGCGGTATGGATTAATCCCGATTTATCCGGCTCTTTCAAAAGTCCCTGTGAAGGGGACTTAGTCATTTTGCCTTTAAGGCAAGATTCACAAGTAGGAAAGGGATCCGATCCCAATGGACCCATAAGTCCATCTTTTCCCATCTTGTAAACCTTGGTCCGACCAACATGACCAAGTCTAAGATGCCATTTCAAAACTTGATTGGTTTCATCCCTACCACGTTTTCTAGTCATAGTATTCACAACTACTTTGTTGCCGAGATTTAGATGATACAATCCATTCAACAATGTAGCAAGACCCACTAGTTTATTTCTCAAATAAATTTTGCAGAACCATCACCAATGAAAAATGAAAAGCCTTTTCGGTCCATGACCTAATGGATACAATGTTTTGTGCCCTTGGGCAAAACAAGTACATCTTCTAAAGTCAAAACAAAGCCGGATTCTAAACCCAAAAGAAGTGATCCTATGTCGGTCGCCTCGACACTATGCCCGCTTCCGACCGTGATCATAACTTCTCCGGCTCCAAGCTTCCTACTTTGTTCCGCATCCCGATTCACGGTACAAATATGAGAACTAGCACCGAATCTAGTATCCAGAAGTAGAAAATACAAGAGCGCAACAATTTGTTTCCAAAACTAAAAGTTCTCAGACCAAGTGCCATGAAGAATCGGAAAGTATCTAGCCCAGAGGCCCAGCTCACCGCACTTGAGAAAAGTATCCTATTTCTTCTTTTTCTTCGGAACCATTGGGGCCTTGCCCTAACCCTTAAGTACCTTAGCTTGTGGTCCACCGCTTCTTGGTCTTTTTCTTCTTATTCTTAGACCTCCAAGGTCCGTAAGAAATCACAAGAGACTCCTTCATCCGCGAGTCTTCATTTGAGACCGAGCGGTCACAAGTTTGTTCATTAGCCCCTAAATTACATGCAATCTCATTGCGGTTGAAGTTCATAACAAGCGTGAGAAGGAATCGGGAGAGACTGTAGGATAAGGTCGGTTTGGAGAGAAGTATCCATTTTAAAATCAAGAGCCTCCAATCTCTCGATCATGGATATCATTTTGAGGACGTGTTCCCCAACCTTCTCACCTTCCTTCATCCTTGCACCGAACAGTTGCTTGGATATCTCATATCTAGCGATTCTGCTGTGCTCACCATAAAGCTCGGTTAAGTGAGATAGAATCGCCTAGCGAAGTCATTTTCTCATGAGCTCTCAAGCTCATTAGACATGGAAGCCATCATATAAGCACGGACTTTCACGTCATCCTTAACCCACTTTTCGTGGTTTTCAATCTCTTCCTGATTGGCTCGAGTCCGCATAGGAGGCGCCGGAATGTCCGTCTCCAAGACGTATCCCAGTGCCTCTACCGAGGACAATCATCGACGGAGCCAATCCACAAAGTTAGGTCCCATTAAGGTGTTCTTTTGAGTAGAATTGCGAGTGGATTCATTGTCATATTGAGTTATGTCTGCATTAAGTATATGATTAATTAGTGACTTGTTATATTATGATCCGAGTATAGAATTAAGGTCCTTTCTATTCTTGTTACCCAGCTCCCACTATTTTTATCGGAATAACACACTCCCATGTGAAATCCGAAGTATCGTCGCTCTACTTCATAGTGGTGATCGAGTTCTTTATAAATCTTAATAGAGGGCAACCGAATGTGTTTCTAGTCTATTAATTTTCATAAAGTGGTGTCCAACACCAACCCATCTAATGGATGATTCGATCTTCTTTTTCCCCTTGTTCACTCCCCTCAACCTATACGGTTTCTATGGTTCGTGAACAAGTTAAGTTTATACCATCGACGCAAATCAGTTTCACAATTGAATCTTATCCGGCAACCTATCAGGTTTCTAGGGATAAAATTTGCTCCAACCGAAGGCATCCAATGCGCTCCCGGTAATTTATCCGTCCTCCCCGAATGACTACCCCGATAACTCGGAAGCATAGCACATCCGGTTTGGATTTCAATTTCCCGAAAACTCGATGGAGGGAAGGAAAAACTTGAAACCTTATAAACTTAATTATTTGTTGTGGGAGAATTATCGCGATTAACAAATAATCATAAAAATAGCTCGTGTCACACGAGGCACAACACAAAAAAGGGAGACTTACTTCCACAGGTCGCACGAAGATGATGATCGCCCCACGATACTAATCACGACCAACAAACTCAAACGACGCGTCGCGACACGACTCAGTCAGATAAAATCCGACGAAACAAGACTCAAACAACACGACTTGACCCGATAGCCTAGGTTTCCTCAACCTAAGCTCCGATACCATTTATGTAACACCCCCAATCCACTCAGGGATATTACACGCCGTAGACCCTTTCCTCAAGGATATACCAGGCTGGTAACGACATTTAACATCTCAACAATGCCTTCGAGGCTACAATGACTCAGTAGACCGATTTGGTCTTTCCACAAATACATACAACTCAAATACAACTCATGCCCACGCAGGGGACAAAATACAACTACACCCTGCATAACGGAACAATACAAAGAAATGAAAATAAAGTACAATCGAACCAACACACGATGTACGGTTCCTCATGTGATTAGTATCGATCATCTTTCATCATCCTTCGTGGCCGACTCGTGTTATGCTCCAAAACCCGAATGCAAAAACAGACATCCACCCCGATTACTCGGGGTTAGCAAACTCCACCGTTTTGCTAGTGCAAATACAAAGTGCAAATACGAGCCATACAATTCACATTCCACGAATAACAATAACCGAGGATCCTCAAAGATCCAAACGAAACGAAAAGTACTTCCCGAGGCAAGGGTTTGAGAAAACATCTCAAAACGAAATATCATAAATCAATGGGAATAATTTATAAAACGGTTTAGAATGCCATCGATAGTTTTAATAGAAAACAATTTAGGATTATCAAATCCTACTTTTCAAAATACAAAGACAAAAGGGGTCACCGCCCCAAAAGTTTACTATCCGAAAATGACATTAACCAACCGTTGGGATTTAATCACCAAAACCGTAAAACTACTTTTACAAAACACTAGGGATTTTAGCCCCAAATCTCATCAACTCACAGAACACAAGAACGACCACGAGGTTCGTCTCCCAACATCAAAATCCACAAATAAAGGATTTAAAACATAAACCACAAAATACTCTAGAGCCATCCTAGCCAAGTAGGCCAAACGAACAATTTACCTCTTACACACTTAGTCAATGCATGCAATCATGAAAACCGTTCAAAAGCACTCATTTCCGGAAATGCCAATATCGAATCACATTTGTAAAAATGCACCACAATTAACCGCGGACCCACAGCTTCGTGGATCCCTGCCGAGACCCCGTCGGATCTAACCCACAGTGGTTAAAAGCAAGCTCGCGGTCCACAGCTTCGTGGAGCCCTACCGAGACCCCGTCGGATCTAACCCGTAGTGAGCATACACACACACACGTTACTCATGCAATACTAACATGCTAAGAATGTAAGTTCATTAAGAATACTCACTAGAGATGGCCATTAACTCGACACCATTACCAAACTCTTCAAAATACAATAACAAGCTTAAATACGGAATACACGATTCCATAACTTTAAACAAGAGGAGTATCCTCATAAAATCCTTCAACGTTCAAAATAATCGAATCATAATCAATTCTCAAAACACCATTCACAAAACACACGCGTTTTGAAAGAAAGCCTTTAACGAGGCCAAATCAAATCTTTTGAAACTTCATTTCAAACAACCAAACAAACACATTAAGGCGACCACCGATCATCATATACATAAAACGAGAAAAGTATGGGCAAGGTACTTGCCTCGAAATCGGCACGCAAGTATTCCGACGAACACGGCTCAACCGGAAAGCTTCAAACGCCCGATGCTAACGAAAAGGAAGACGACAACGAGCGGAAGGGTTCAACACGGTTTCTTCACAAGAAACTCGACCCTAACAACAATATAATCAATAAATCATCGATCATACGATGAGGAATAATCGTAGAACGCCCGAAAACCCTCTAAGACATTTTAGGACACCTTCAAGGCGTCGGTCAAGAACTCGACTCAAACAACGAATCGATACGATCCAACCATGGAATAATAAAGGAAATGATATAATACATCTAAATAATCATCAATCCATCAAAATCCTAAGTTAAATCGGATTAATCGGACGAAAACAACAAAACCCCCAAATTCCCCAAAACTAGATTTCTAGGAAATCTGACCTGATTCGCTCGATCAAAGGATGTTATAGGACGGATGATTGATGATATGAACCTCCAAACTTCATGTATATGTTGTTAAACAACATGGCTACAATCTTGGAACACGCCCAGTTCCAAGAGAAGTGGAAGAAGGAGAAAAAATGGCGAAAAACGATTGCCGGGCTTTAAATAGCTCGACAGACTCGACCGTGTCCGCCGACACGGTCGTGGCGCGCAGCTGGTCGGGCAGGACTCGACCGTGTCCC
Source organism: Orobanche coerulescens (assembly GCA_033398695.1). Taxonomy (NCBI): domain Eukaryota; kingdom Viridiplantae; phylum Streptophyta; class Magnoliopsida; order Lamiales; family Orobanchaceae; genus Orobanche; species Orobanche coerulescens. Next base: position 48,296,205 of record CM065814.1, read on the forward strand.
GCTAGACACGGTCGCGGCGCGGAGGGGCCTTCCGACAAAGTGACCCGTCCGACGGCGACTCGACACGACTCGGCCGTGTCCTGGAACACGGTCGGGCGTGTCAGCGATCGTCTCGTGCCAATCCGGAAGAGTTCGGCACGGCCGTGTCGGACGACACGGCCGCCCCGAGACGAAACTTCCGGCTTATCCGGATGAGCACGGCACGGGCCGTGTCGGACGACACGGCCGAAGTTCGGCCAGTGATCGCCAATAACGGCGGGTGAGCTAAAACGACCATAACTCTCTCGTCCGACTCCGATTGACTCACCGTTCGAACCATTGGAAAGCTAACTCGATGCTCTATAATATTGCAAGATTCAGAATTTTTGGAGTTACCAAAAATTAATGGTGACTTTACAAAGTCGAACTCCCACGTGAAAAAGTCGATTAAGGACACGGAACTCAATAAAACGACACCGAAACGAACTCGGATGACAAAAAGTGCGGAATTAATCATTCTCGAAATGACGAAAGGTCATGAGCGAGTCGTCAAAACGAACTTCCTCCAAAAAGAAAATTACCGAATTAAATTGCGGATATTACATTCTACCCTCCTTAAAAGAAGTTTCGTCCGAAACTTAAAACAAGTAGGAGAAGCAATATTCCGCCAGAAAACTCAATGAGATACGCAAGAAACGCGTAATTAATGTCAAACGGCGAAACGTTACATACAACGCAACGGAACATACGGCGTGAAAACACGCTCCACGGCGACCAACACAACGTCATTGTTAGGGATATAATAAAACCAACAAATGACAAGCGTCATCAAACGGATAATATAGCCAAGTCAATTATCCGACAATCACAAAACACAACGAACGAAAATCAATATGATTGACCAACCCAACAGTGCATCAATCAAAACGCGAGCCAACCGCTGAACAAACACGGAATCCCACCGCCTAAGGGATGGAAGATCGAAAACGAAACTAATTTCCCGAATCAAGGGAATTACGAAGGAGTCTCGAATGCTCAACGATCACGAAACGAGAACAAAACCGAACAAACAAACGATCGAGACAACAAAAATCGAACAATCATGTCCGAAACACGAAGGATAATAAAATTCAAACAACAACTCCAAGGTTCACATCTCGACTCGAGACAATATATGATCCGGTGAAAACAACGGGATGTGCATTCACATAAGAACCACAGAAAGGGAATAGCAATTGAAAAGTCACAACGACGAACGAGTTATTCAAACGATACCACACTCGTTCGATAAACAAAAACAAGGGGCGGAAAATCTCGAAATGTCAACAAACATAAATGAGTCGATGAGTCGAAAACATAAGAGTTCCAAATCCGATCCACTTCGAATAAAAGAACTAGTAGAACCAAATGATGTTACTTCCGAACAAGGTTCACAAGAATCGAACCGAACTCGAAAAAGTAACATCGATAACGAATCGACCCACAACAAGGTCGTAGCTCGTTCGGACGATGAAACCGAATTACAGATCAAGTTCGTAAAGTGCCAACGAAAATGAGCGCATCGATAGACGGGAGAAAGAGAAAATACAGAAGTCAAAATAGTACGGGCATTACATCCGACCTCGTCCACGAAATTCACAAAAACGGGAGCAAGGTAACAAGACATTAAACAGCGGACACATAACGGAACCATCACCGATGCACACGGTCATACCAAACCAAGCTCTAACATCTCGCACATGTGCGACAACGCCGGAATCACTACGAGGCGATAATATTCAACACCAACATCCCGCCTCTCACAGGGGCTAACACAACAAATGTGTGGAAAACGACTCAACACTCACACCGCCAATTCGGTCATACTCGGGAGCAAACATCAAAATGACAACGCGAACATCATACATATATACCCAGCCCTCAAACGGGAATAGATAGGTTTTAAAAACGAAAACCTCATTTTGAAAATAATTTGAAGAATACCGATTGATCTTGAGTATCACCTTTCAAAAAATACAAACGTGAAACATCGTTATCGAGACATTGGAGAACCATTTCGCATTTGATAAAAATGAGGACATTTTCTCTTAGTGAAAACTTTCAAAATATTCGACCCTCGGTCTAAATAAAAGTGTTGAAAATATCTCAAATATTTTGGTCCTCGAGGTAGAAAAATTTTTGAAATACATTGTGGCACCTAGGATGTACCACAAGAAAATAAGTCATTTGAAAAGTATGTCTCAAGTTTATTTTTCTAAGATACTCAAGGTTTTCAAAAATCCAATAGGCCGTAATGCCCAAAACTCACACATACCGACGTTCACTAAAACAACTCCTAGCACACGCATCAAAACGGTTAAAATCAAGACAATACATGTCTTTAAACGAAAATAAACGATAAAATACCACATTCAGAACAAAACCACTGATAAAATACCCTCCCGCACTGGCTAGTGAACAAGTCGAACGCGTATAAGCACAAAGCTTCCACAATAGAACTTGTAAAACGTGCGGATCGATTCGAAATTCATCAGCCACGGACAAAAACAACAATAAAAAGACATCAAAAGTGACGACACTCCTCGTATAAATCAAATACGAGAGTCGACTAAATACATATCGTGAAATCAAAATTCACATAAGAATTCAAACGACGATACCACCCTCGTTCGATCAACAAAGGCAAGGGGCAGGACGAACTCAGAAAAGGTCAATGAACATGATGAGTCGACAAAGTCGAAAACACAAGAGTTCTAAATCCGATCCACTTCGAATAAAAGAACTAATAGAACCAGATGACGCCACTCCCGAACAAGGTTCACAAGAATCGAACCGAACTCGAAAAAAGTCACATCGATAACCAGATCGGCCCACAACAAGATCACAGCTTGCTCGAACGATGAAACCGAAATACAAAACAAGTTCACAAAGTGCCAACGAACATGAGCGAATCGATAGACTGGAGAAAGAGAAAATACAGAAGTCAAAATAGTACGGGCATTACCTCCGACCTCGTCCACGAAATTCACAAGAAATGGGAGCAAGGTAACAAGACATTAAACAATCAACGCATAACAGAACCATCACCGATGCACACGGTCATACCATACCAACCTCTAACAGCTCGCACACCCTCGACAACGCAGAAATCGCCACGAGGCGACAACATTCAATACCAACATTCCGCCTCTCACAGGGGCTAGCACAACCAATGTGTGGAAAGCGTCTCAACGCTCACACCGCCAATTCGATCATACTCGGGAGAAAGTATCAAAATGACAACGCGAACATCACACATACATACCCAGTCCTCAAACGGGAATGGATAGGTTTTAAAAACGAAAACCTCATTTTGAAAATAATTTAGAAGAACACCGATTGATCTTGAGTATCACCTTTCAAAAAGTACAAACGTGAAACATCATTATCGAGACTTTGGAGAACCATATCACATTTGATAAAAATGAGGACATTTTCTCTTAGTGAAAACTTTCAAAATATTCGACCCTCGGGTCTAAATAAAAGTGTTGAAAATATCTCAAAAATATTTTGGTCCTCGAGGTAGAAAATTTTTGAAATATATTGTGGCACCTAGGATGTACCACAAGAAAATAAGTCATTTGAAAAGTATGTCTCGAAGTTTATTTTTCTAAGATACTCAAGGTTTTCAATAATCCAATAGGTCAGAATGCCCAAAACTCACACATACCGACGTTCACTAAAACAACTCCTAGCACACGCATCAAAACGTTTTAATTCAAGACAACACATGTCTTTAAATGGAAATAAACGATAAAATACCACATTCAGAACAAAACCACTGATAAAATACTCTCCCGCACTGGCTAGTGAACAAGTCGAACGCGTATAAGCACAAAGCTTCCACAATAGAACTTGTAAAACGTGCGGATCGATTCGAAATTCATCAGCCACGGACAAAAACAACAATAAAAAGACATCAAAAGCGACGACACTCCTCGTATAAATCAAATACGAGAGTCGACTAAATACATATCGTGAAATCAAAATTCACATAAGAATTCCACCACTTAACAAATAATCATAAAAATAGCTCGTGTCACACGAGGCACAACACAAAAAAGGGAGACTTACTTCCACAGGTCGCACGAAGATGATGATCGCCCCACGATACTAATCACGACCAACAAACTCAAACGACGCGTCGACACGACTCGGATAAAATCCGACGAAACAAGACTCAAACAACACGACTTGACCCGGCACCTAGGTTTTCTCAACCTAAGCTCCGATACCATTTATGTAACACCCCAATCCGCTCGGGGATATTACACGCCGTAGAACCTTTCCTCAAGGATCTACCAGCCGGTAACGACATATAACAACTTAACCATGCCTTTCGAGCTAAAATGACTCAAGAGACCGATTTGGTCTTTCAACAAATACATACAACTCATGCCCACGCAGGGACCAAAATACAACTACACCTGCATAACGGAACAATACAAAGAATGAAAATAAAGTACAACTGAACCAACACACGATATACGGTTCCTCATGTGATTAGTATCGATCATCTTTCATCATCCTTCGTGCCGACCCTGTGTTATGCTCCAAAACTTGAATGCAAAAACAGACATCCACCCCCCGAATACTCGGGGGTTAGCAAAACTCCACTGTTTTGCTAGTGCAAATACAAAGTGCAAATACGAGCCATACAATTCACATTCCACGAATAACAATAACCGAGGATCCTCAAAGATCCAAACGAAAAGTACTTCCCGAGGCAAGGGTTTGAGGAAACATTTCAAAAACGAAATATCATAAATCAATGGGAATGATTTATAAAACGGTTTAGAATGCCATCGAGAGTTTTAATAGAAAACAATTTAGGATTATCAAATCCTACTTTTCAAAAATCCAAAAGACAAAGGGGTCACCGCCCCAAAAGTTTACTTTCTGGAAAATGACATTAACCAAATCGTTGGGATTTTAGCCCCAAATCCGTAAAACGACTTTTACAAAACCCTTGGGATTTTAGCCCCAAATCTCATCAACTCACAGTACACAAGAACGACCACAAGGTTCGCCTCCCAACATCAAAATCCACAAATAAAGGATTTAAAACATAAACCACAAAATACTCTAGAGCCATCCTAGCCAAGTAGGCCAAACGAACAATTTACCTCTTACACACTTAGTCAATGCATGCAATCATGAAAACCGTTCAAAAGCACTCATTTCCGGAAATGCCAATATCGAATCACATTTGTAAAAATGCACCACAATTAACCGCGGACCCACGGCCGTGGATCCCTGCCGAGACCCCGTCGGATCTAACCCACAGTGGTTAAAAGCAAGCTCGCGGTCCACGGCTTCGTGGAGCCCTACCGAGACCCCGTCGGATCTAACCCGTAGTGAGCATACACACACACACGTTACTCATGCAATACTAACATGCTAAGAATGTAAGTTCATTAAGAATACTCACTAGAGATGGCCATTAACTCGACACCATTACCAAACTCTTCAAAATACAATAACAAGCTTAAATACGGAATACACGATTCCATAACTTTAAACAAGAGGAGTATCCTCATAAAATCCTTCAACGTTCAAAATAATCGAATCATAATCAATTCTCAAAACACCATTCACAAAACACACGCGTTTTGAAAGAAAGCCTTTAACGAGGCCAAATCAAATCTTTTGAAACTTCATTTCAAACAACCAAACAAACACATTAAGACGACCACCGATCATCATATACATAAAACGAGAAAAGTATGGGCAAGGTACTTGCCTCAAAATCGGTACGCAAGTATTCCGACGAACACGGCTCAACCGGAAAGCTTCGAAACGCCCAATGCTATCGAAACGGAAGACGACGAAGAACGAAAGGGTTCAACATGGTTTCTTCGCAAGAAACACGACCCTAACATCATACAATCAATAAATCATCGACCATACGAGGAAGAATAATCGTAGAACGCCCGAAAACCCCTCTAAGACATTTTACCGGACACCTTCAAGGCGTCGGTCAAGAACTCGACTCAAACAACGAATCGATACGATCCAACCATGGAATAATAAAGGAAATGATATAATACATCTAAATAATCATCAATCCATCAAAATCCTAAGTTAAATCGGATTAATCGGACGAAAACAACAAAAACCCCCAAATTCCCCAAAACTAGATTTCTAGGAAATCTGACCTGATTCGCTCGATCAAAGGATGTTATAGGACGGATGATTGATGATATGAACCTCCAAACTTCATGTATATGTTGTTAAACAACATGGCTACAATCTTGGAACACGCCCATCTGCTGAAGAGAAGTGGAAGAAGGATAAAAAATGGCGAAAAAACGACTGCTGGGCTTTAAATAGCAGGACATACTCGACCGTGTCCGCCTGACACGGTCGTGGCGCGCAGCTTGACCGGCGAGGACTCGACCGTGTCCTCGCGACACGGCCGCGGCGCGAGGGGCCTTCCGACAAAGGACCGTCGGAAAGCGACTCGGCAAGACTCGAACGTGTCCTTGAACACGGTAGGGCGTGTCGGCGATCATCTCGAGCTTATCCTAAGAGTTCGCACGGCCGTGTCGGACGACACACGGCCGGCCCCGAGACGAAACTTCCGCTTATCCGGACGAGCACGGCACGGGCCGTGTCGGACGACACGGCCGAAGTTCGGCCGGCGTGATCGCCAATAACGAGCGGGTGAGCTAAAACGACCATAACTCTCTCGTCCGGACTCCGATTGACTCACCGTTTGAACCATTGGAAAGCTAACTCGATGCTCTATAATATTGCAAAGATTCAGAATTTTTGGGGTTACCAAAAATTAATGGTGACTTTACAAAGTCGAACTCATACTTAGAAAAGTCGATTAAGGACACGGAACTCAATAAAACGACACCGAAACGAACTCGGATGACAAAAGTGCAGAATTAATCATTCTCGAAATGACGAAAGGTCATGAGCGAAGTCAAAACGAACTTTCGCGAAAAATAAAATTACCGAAATTAAATTGCGGATATTACATTCTACCCTCCTAAAAGAAGTTTCGTCCGAAACTTAAAACAAGTAGGGGGAAGAAATATTCCGCCAGAAAACTCAACGAGATACACAAGAATGCGCAACCAACGCCCAACGGCGAAATGTTACAAACAACGCGAAAGAATATACGGCGTGTAAACACGCTCCACGGCGACCAACACGACTTCGCCGTTAGGGATATAATAAAACCAACAAACGACAAGCGTCAACAAACGGATAATATAGCCAAGTCAATTATCCGACAATCACAAAACACAACGAACGAAAATCAATACGATTGACTAACCTAACGGTACATTGATCAAAACATGAGCCACACGCCGAACAAATACGAAATTCCACCGCCCAAAGGTTGGAAGATCGAAAACGAGACTAATTTCCCGAACTTAAGGAAATTTCAAGGAGTCTCGAATGTTCAACAATCACGAAACGAGATTGACAAAAACCGAACAATCAAACGATCAAACCACAAAGATCGAGACAACAAAAATCGAACGATCATGTTCTAACACGAAGAACAATAAGGTTCAACGGCAACTCCGAGGTTCACACCTCGACTCGAGACAAAACATGATCCGATGAAAACAACAAGATGCACACCCGCACTGATCCACGTAAAAGGGAGTAACGATTGAAAGGTCACAACGAAACGAGAAATTCTCAAATAATACCACCTCGTTCGATCAACAAAGGCAAGGGGCAGGACGAACTCGAAAAGGTCAATGAACATGATGAGTCGACATAGTCGAATACACAAGAGTTCTAAATCCGATCCACTTCGAATAAAAGAACTAATAGAACCAGATGACGCCACTCCCGAACAAGGTTCACAAGAATCGAACCGAACTCGAAAAAGTCACATCGATAACCAGATCGCCCACAACAAGATCACGGCTTGCTCGAACGATGAAACCGAAATACAAAACAAGTTCACAAAGTGCCAACGAACATGAGCGAATCGATAGACTGGAGAAAGAGAAAATACGAAGTCAAAATAGTACGGGCATTACCTCCGACCTCGTCCACGAAATTCACAAGAAAACGGAGCAAGGTAACAAGACATTAAACAATCAACGCATAACGGAACCATCACCGATGCACACGGTCATACCATACCAACCTCTAACACTCGCACACCCTCGACAACGCAGAAATCGCCACGAGGCGACAACATTCAATACCAACATTCCGCCTCTCACAGGGCTAGCACAACCAATGTGTGGAAAGCGTCTCAACGCTCACACCGCCAATTCGATCATACTGCGGAGAAAGTATCAAAATGACAACGCGAACATCACACATACATACCCAGTCCTCAAACGGGAATGGATAGGTTTTAAAAACGAAAACCTCATTTTGAAAATAATTTAGAAGAACACCGATTGATCTTGAGTATCACCTTTCAAAAAGTACAAACGTGAAACATCATTATCGAGACTTTGGAGAACCATATCACATTTGATAAAAATGAGGACATTTTCTCTTAGTGAAAACTTTCAAAATATTCGACCCTCGGGTCTAAATAAAAGTGTTGAAAATATCTCAAAAATATTTTGGTCCTCGAGGTAGAAAATTTTTGAAATATATTGTGTCACCTAGGATGTACCACAAGAAAATAAGTCATTTGAAAAGTATGTCTCGAAGTTTATTTTTCTAAGATACTAAATGTTTTCAAAATCCAATAGGTCGAATGCCCAAAACTCACACATACCGACGTTCACTAAAACAACTCCTAGCACACGCATCAAAACGTTTAAAATCAAGACAACACATGTCTTTAAACGGAAATAAACGATAAAATACCACATTCAGAACAAAACCACTGATAAAATACTCTCCCGCACTAGCTAGTGAACAAGTCGAACGCGTATAAGCACAAAGCTTCCACAATAGAACTTGTAAAACGTGCGGATCGATTCGAAATTCATCAGCCACGGACAAAAACAACAATAAAAAGACATCAAAAGTGACGACACTCCTCGTATAAATCAAATACGAGAGTCGACTAAATACATATCGTGAAATCAAAATTCACATAAGAATTCCACCACTTAACAAATAATCATAAAAATAGCTCGTGTCACACGAGGCACAACACAAAAAAGGGAGACTTACTTCCACAGTCGCACGAAGATGATGATCGCCCCACGATACTAATCACGACCAACAAACTCAAACGACGCGTCGCGACACGACTCGATCGGATAAAATCCGACGAAACAAGACTCAAACAACACGACTTGACCCGACACCTAGGTTTCCTCAACCTAAGCTCGATACCATTTATGTAACACCCCAATCCGCTCGTGGATATTACACGCCTTAGAACCTTTCCTCAAGGTTCTACCAGCCGGTAACGACATATAACAACTTAACCATGCCTTTCAAAGCTAAAATGACTCAAGAGACCGATTTGGTCTTTCAACAAATACATACAACTCATGCCCACGCAGGGACCAAAATACAACTACACCCGCATAACGGAACAATACAAAGAATGAAAATAAAGTACAACCGAACCAACACACGATATACGGTTCCTCATGTGATTAGTATCGATCATCTTTCATCATCCTTCGTGCCGACCCTGTGTTATGCTCCAAAACCCGAATGCAAAAACAGACATCCACCCCGAATACTCGGGGTTAGCAAACTCCACTGTTTTGCTAGTGCAAATACAAAGTGCAAATACGAGCCATACAATTCACATTCCACGAATAACAATAACCGAGGATCCTCAAAGATCCAAACGAAACGAAAAGTACTTCCCGAGGCAAGGGTTTGAGGAAACATTTCAAAAACGAAATATCATAAATCAATGGGAATGATTTATAAAACGGTTTAGAATGCCATCGAGAGTTTTAATAGAAAACAATTTAGGATTATCAAATCCTACTTTTCAAAAATCCAAAAGACAAAGGGGTCACCGCCCCAAAAGTTTACTTTCTGGAAAATGACATTAACCAAATCGTTGGGATTTTAGCCCCAAATCCGTAAAACGACTTTTACAAAACCCTTGGGATTTTAGCCCCAAATCTCATCAACTCACAGTACACAAGAACGACCATAAGGTTCGTCTCCCAACATCAAAATCCACAAATAAAGGATTTAAAACATAAACCACAAAATACTCTAGAGCCATCCTAGCCAAGTAGGCCAAACGAACAATTTACCTCTTACACACTTAGTCAATGCATGCAATCATGAAAACCGTTCAAAAGCACTCATTTCCGGAAATGCCAATATCGAATCACATTTGTAAAAATGCACCACAATTAACCGGACCCACGCCTTCGTGGATCCCTGCCGAGACCCCGTCGGATCTAACCCACAGTGGTTAAAAGCAAGCTCGCGGTCCACAGCTTCGTGGAGCCCTACCGAGACCCCGTCGGATCTAACCCGTAGTGAGCATACACACACACACACGTTACTCATGCAATACTAACATGCTAAGAATGTAAGTTCATTAAGAATACTCACAAGAGATGGCCATTAACTCGACACCATTACCAAACTCTTCAAAATACAATAACAAGCTTAAATACGGAATACACGATTCCATAACTTTAAACAAGAGGAGTATCCTCATAAAATCCTTCAACGTTCAAAATAATCGAATCATAATCAATTCTCAAAACACCATTCACAAAACACACGCGTTTTGAAAGAAAGCCTTTAACGAGGCCAAACCGAAATCTTTTGAAACTTCATTTCAAACAACCAAACAAACACATTAAGACGACCACCGATCATCATATACATAAAACGAGAAAAGTATGGGCAAGGTACTTGCCTCAAAATCGGTACGCAAGTATTCCGACGAACACGGCTCAACCGGAAAGCTTCGAAACGCCCAATGCTATCGAAACGGAAGACGACGACGAACGAAAGGGTTCAACACGGTTTCTTCGCAAGAAACACGACCCTAACATCATACAATCAATAAATCATCGACCATACGAGGAAGAATAATCGTAGAACGCCCGAAAACCCCTCTAAGACATTTTACCGGACACCTTCAAGGCGTCGGTCAAGAACTCGACTCAAACAACGAATCGATACGATCCAACCATGGAATAATAAAGGAAATGATATAATACATCTAAATAATCATCAATCCATCAAAATCCTAAGTTAAATCGGATTAATCGGACGAAAACAACAAAAACCCCATATTTCCCCAAAACTAGATTTCTAGGAAATCGGCTGATTGCTCGATCAAAGGATGTTATAGGACGGATGATTGATGATATGAACCTCCAAACTTCATGTATATGTTGTTAAACAACATGGCTACAATCTTGGAACACGCCCATCTCTGAAGAGAAGTGGAAGAAGGAGAAAAAATGGCGAAAAAAGCATTGCTGGGCTTTAAATAGCTGACAGACTCGGCCGTGTCCGCTGACACGGTCGTGGCGCCAGATTGACAGCGAGGACTCGACCGTGTCTGCCCGGAACGGTCGCGGCGCGAGGGGCCTTCCGGCGATGGCCGTCCGAGCGACTTCGGCACGACTCGACCGTGTCCTGGAACACGGTCGGGCGTGTCGGCAGTCATCTCAGGCTTATCCGGAAGAGTTCGGCACGGGCCGTGTCGGACGACACGGTCGGGCCCTAAGACAGAAACTTCCGGCTTATCCGGACGAGCACGGCACGGGCCGTGTCGGACGAGCACGGCACGGGCCGTGTCGGACGACACGGCCGAGTTCGGCCGGCAGTGATCGGCCAATAACGAGCGGGTGAGCTAAAACGACCATAACTCTCTCGTCCGGACTCCGATTGACTCACCGTTTGAACCATTGGAAAGCTCTATAATATTGCAAAGATTCAGAATTTTTGGGGTTACCAAAAATTAATGGTGACTTTACAAAGTCGAACTCATACTTAGAAAAGTCGATTAAGGACACGGAACTCAATAAAACGACACCGAAACGAACTCGGATGACAAAAAGTGCAGAATTAATCATTCTCGAAATGACGAAAGGTCATGAGCGAGTCGTCAAAACGAACTTTCGCCGAAAAAAATAAAATTACCGAAATTCGAAATTGCGGATATTACATTAATCAAAATTCACATAAGAATTCCACCACTTAACAAATAATCATAAAAATAGCTCGTGTCACACGAGGCACAACACAAAAAAGGGAGACTTACTTCCACAGGTCGCACGAAGATTATGATCGCCCCACGATACTAATCACGACCAACAAACTCAAACGACGCGTCGCGACACGACTCAGTCAGATAAAATCCGACGAAACAAGACTCAAACAACACGACTTGACCCGATAGCCTAGGTTTCCTCAACCTAAGCTCCGATACCATTTATGTAACACCCCCAATCCACTCAGGGATATTACACGCCGTAGACCCTTTCCTCAAGGATATACCAGGCTGGTAACGACATTTAACATCTCAACAATGCCTTCGAGGCTACAATGACTCAGTAGACCGATTTGGTCTTTCCACAAATACATACAACTCAAATACAACTCATGCCCACGCAGGGGACAAAATACAACTACACCCGTACAACGGAACAATACAATAGTGGAAAATAAAGTACAACCGAACCAACACACGATGTACGATTCCTCATGTGATTAGTATCGATCATCTTTCATCATCCTTCGTGGCCGACCACGTGTTATGCTCCAAAACACAATGCAAACAGACATCCACCCCGATTACTCGGGGGTTAGCAAACTCCACTGTTTTGCTAGTGCAAATACAAAGTGCAAATACGAGCCATACAATTCACATTCCACGAATAACAATAACCGAGGATCCTCAAAGATCCAAACGAAACGAAAAGTACTTCCCGAGGCAAGGGTTTGAGAAAACATCTCAAAAACGAAATATCATAAATCAATGGGAATAATTTATAAAACGGTTTAGAATGCCATCGAGAGTTTTAATAGAAAACAATTTAGGATTATCAAATCCTACTTTTCAAAATACAAAAGACAAAGGGGCCACCGCCCCAAAAGTTTACTATCTGAAAAATGACATTAACCAACCGTTGGGATTTTAGCCCCAAATCCGTAAAACGACTTTTACAAAACCATTGGGATTTTAGCCCCAAATCTCATCAACTCACAGTACACAAGAACGACCACGAGGTTCGTCTCCCAACATCAAAATCCACAAATAAAGGATTTAAAACATAAACCACAAAATACTCTAGAGCCATCCTAGCCAAGTAGGCCAAACGAACAATTTACCTCTTACACACTTAGTCAATGCATGCAATCATGAAAACCGTTCAAAAGCACTCATTTAGGAAATGCCAATATCGAATCAAATTTGTATAAATGCACCACATTTACCCGCGGACCCACGGCCGTGGATCCCTGCCGAGACCCGTCGGATCTAACCCACAGTGGTTAAAAGCAAGCTCGCGGTCCACGGCCGTGGAGCCCTACCGAGATCCGTCGGATCTAACCCGTAGTGAGCATACACACACACACGTTACTCATGCAATACTAACATGCTAAGAATGTAAGTTCATTAAGAATACTCACTAGAGATGGCCATTAACTCGACACCATTACCAAACTCTTCAAAATACAATAACAAGCTTAAATACTAATACACGATTCCATAACTTTAAACAAGAGGAGTATCCTCATAAAATCCTTCAACGTTCAAAATAATCGAATCATAATCAATTCTCAAAACACCATTCACAAAACACACGCGTTTTGAAAGAAAGCCTTTAACGAGGCCAAACTGAAATCTTTTGAAACTTCATTTCAAACAACCAAACAAACACATTAAGACGACCACCGATCATCATATACATAAAACGAGAAAAGTATGGGCAAGGTACTTGCCTCGAAATCGGCACGCAAGTATTCCGACGAACACGGCTCAACCGGAAGCTTCAAAGCGCCGATGCTAACGAAAAGGAAGACGACAACGAACGGAAGGGTTCAACACGGTTTCTTCACAAGAAACTCGACCCTAACAACAATATAATCAATAAATCATCGATCATACGATGAGTAATAATCGTAGAACGCCCGAAAACCCCTCTAAGACATTTTACCGGACACCTTCAAGGCGTCGGTCAAGAACTCGACTCAAACAACGAATCGATACGATCCAACCATGGAATAATAAAGGAAATGATATAATACATCTAAATAATCATCAATCCATCAAAATCCTAAGTTAAATCGGATTAATCGGACGAAAACAACAAAAACCCCCAAATTCCCCAAAACTAGATTTCTAGGAAATCGACTGATTCGCTCGATCAAAGGATGTTATAGGACGGATGATTGATGATATGAACCTCCAAACTTCATGTATATGTTGTTAAACAACATGGCTACAATCTTGGAACACGCCCAATTTCTTGAAGAGAAGTGGAAGAAGGAGAAAAATGGCGAAAAAAGCATCTTTGGGCTTTAAATAGCACAGCAGACTCGGCCGTGTCCGCTGACACGGTCGTGGCGTGGCGCCGATTGGCAGCGAGGACTCGACCGTGTCCTGCTAGACACGGTCGCGGCGGAGGGCCTTCCGACGATGACCCGTCCGGCTGACTGACACGACTTCGACCGTGTCTGGAACACGGTCGGGCGTGTCGGCGATCGTCTCGAGCCAATCCGGAAGAGTTCGGCACGGGCGTTTCGGACGACACGGTCGGGCCCTGAGACAGAAACTTCCGGCTTATCCGGACGAAAGCACGCACGGGCCGTGTCGGGCGACGAGACGGGCCGGCAAGGATCGGCCAATAACGAGCGGGTGAGCTAAAATGACCATAACTCTTTAAATCGGACTCGATTGACTCACCGTTCGAACCATTGGAAAGCTAACTCGATGCTCTATAATATTGCAAAGATTCAGAATTTTTGGAGTTACCAAAAATTAATGGTGACTTTACAAAGTCGAACTCCCACGTGAAAAAGTCGATTAAGGACACGGAACTCAATAAAACGACACCACTTTATGAAAATTAATAGACTAGAAACCTGTTCGGTTGCCCTCTATTAAGATTTATAAAGAACTCGATCACCACTATGAAGTAGAGCGACGATACTTCCGGATTTCACATGGGAGTGTGTTATTCCGATAAAAATAGTGGGAGCTGGGTAACAAGAATAGAAAGGACCTTAATTCTATACTCAGATCATAATATAACAAGTCACTAATTAATCTGTTATACTTAATGCAGACATAACTCAATATGACAATGAATCCACTCGCAATTCTACTCGAAAAGAACACCTTAATGGGACCTAACTTTGTGGATTGGCTCCAGATCGATGATTGTCCTCGGTATAGAGGCACCGGGATACGTCTTGGAGACGGACATTCCGGCGCCTCCTATGCGGACTCGAGCCAATCAGAAGAGATTGAAAACCACGAAAAGTGGGTTAAGGATGACGTGAAAGTCCGTGCTTATATGATGGCTTCCATGTCTAATGAGCTTCGAGAGCTCATGAGAAAATGACTTGCTGGCGGACTCTATCTCACTTAACCGAGCTTTATGGTGAGCACAGTGAGCTGCTAGATATGAGATATCCAAGCAAGCTGTTCGGTGCAAGGATGAAGGAAGGTGAGAAGGTTGGGAACACGTCCTCAAAATGATATCCATGATCGAGAGATTGGAGGCTCTTGATTTTAAAATGGATACTTCTCTCAATCGACCTTATCCTACAGTCTCTCACGATTCCTTCTCACGATTTGTTATGAACTTCACGCAATGAGATTGCATGTAATTTAGCCGGGCTAATGAACAAACTTGTGACCGCTCGGTCTCAAATGAAGACTCGCGGATGAAGGAGTCTGCTCTTGTGATTTCTTCTGGACCTCGGAGGTCTAAGAATAAGAAGAAAAAGACCAAGAAGCGGATGGACCACAAGCTAAGGACCTTAAGGGTAAGGGCAAGGCCCCAATGGTTAGAAGAACAATAAGAAAAGGATACTTGTCTCAAGTGCGGTGGTGGGCCACCGGGCTAGAGACTGTCCGATTCTTCATGGCACTTGGTCTGTAACTTTTAGTTTTGGAAACAAATTGTTACGCTCTTGTATTTTCTACTTCTGGATACTAGATTACGGTGCTAGTTCTCATATTTGTACCGTGAATCGGGATCTGGAACAAAGTAGGAAGCTTGGAGTGGAGAAGTTATGATCACGGTCGGAGCGGGCATAGTGTCGAGGCGACCGACATAGGATCACTTCTTTTGGGTTTAGAATCCGGCTTTGTTTTGACTTTAGAAGATGTACTTGTTTTGCCCAAGGGGCACAAAAACATTGTATCCATTCCGGTCATGGACCGAAAAGGCTTTTCATTTTTCATTGGTGATGGTTCCTGCAAAATTTATTTTAGAAATAAACTAGTGGGTACTGCTACATTGTTGAATGGATTGTATCATCTAAATCTCAGCAACAAAGTAGTTGTGAATACTATGACTAGAAAACGTGGTAGGGATGAAACCAATCAAGTTTTGAAATGGCATCTTAGACTTGGTCATATTGGTCAGACCAAGGTTTACAAGATGGAAAAGATGGACTTATGGGTCCATTGGGATCGGATCCCTTTCCTACTTGTGAATCTTGCCTTAAAGGCAAAATGACTAAGTCCCCCTTCACAGGGACTTTTGAAAGAGCCGATAAAGCGGGATTAATCCATACCGACGTATGTGGTGCTTTAGAAGCGGACGTGACGCATAACAATAATTCATTACGTTTACAGAAGATCATACTAGCTATGGTTAAGAATACTTAAAGAAACATAAATCCGAGGCCTTTGAGAAATTCCAGAATTCAAGGCCCTAGTCGAGAAACAAACTGGTAATCATATCAAAGCACTTCGGTCGGACCGAGGTGGCGAGTATATGAGTACGGAGTTTGACGAGTTCCTTAAGGAACATGGAATAGTTTCACAACTAACACCTCCAGGTACTCCTCAGTTAAATGGTGTGTCAGAAAGAAGGAACCGGACCCTGTTGAACATGGTCCGTTCCATGCTGGGCTATACTGACTTGCCGATTTACCTATGGGGGTATGCACTTCTGACTGCCGCGTATATCTTGAACAGATGTCCTTCTAAATCCGTTCCTAAAACTCCACATGAGATGTGGGAAGGAAGGAAACCAAGTCTTAATCATATTAGGATTTGGGGATGTCCCGCCTATGTCAAGAAGACTAAGGTGGAAAAGTTGGAAGCTAGGTCTGCGAAGGGACGTTTCATTGGATTCCCGTCTGGGACGATGGGATATCTATTCTACATGCCCGAAGATCGAAGGATCATTGTTGCTTTACAAGCACACTTCCTGGAAGATGAGTTCATTCAGGAAGGCGGAGCAGGTAGAAGTATTTCTTTAGAAGAATACAATGAAACTCCTCGAGAGACACCTGTGCAAGAAACTGGAACCGAACTTTCTGAAACACAAGTACAACCACCTCGTAGGTCTAGTAGGGTGTCTCATTTACCTGAGAGGTATGGGCTTGTGCACTTGGAGGAGCTGGGTCTCCATGAGGTTCCAAGTGATAGCCAAGAGACCGACGCGAAATGGCGTGAAGCTATGGAAGCTGAGATAGACTCGATGCATGTCAATCAGGTCTGGACTCTAGTAGACCGCCCCAAGGGCATAGTGCCTATTGGGAACAAGTGGATCTACAAGAGAAAGACTGATGGTGATGGCAAGGTTGACGCCTATAAGGCCAGGCTAGTGGCAAAGGGTTATACCCAGAAGGAAGGAATCGATTACCACGATACCTT
Source organism: Orobanche coerulescens (assembly GCA_033398695.1). Taxonomy (NCBI): domain Eukaryota; kingdom Viridiplantae; phylum Streptophyta; class Magnoliopsida; order Lamiales; family Orobanchaceae; genus Orobanche; species Orobanche coerulescens. The sequence continues at coordinate 48,313,960 of CM065814.1, forward strand.
CTCGCCCGTAGCCATGATCAAGTCTATTCGCATGATGCTTGCTATAGCTGCCTACCACGATTATGAGATATGGCAAATGGACGTAAAGACGGCTTTCCTTAATGGATTCCTCGAGGAGGAAATCTATATGGAGCAGCCTAAAGGCTTTGTATCCGAAGTCGATATTCGAAAGTGTGCAAGCTTGCGTTCCATTTATGGATCAAGCAAGCGTCGCGTAGTTGGAATCTTCGTTTTGTGAGGCGGTCAAAGAGTTTGACTTCGTGAAAATGAATAGGAACCTTGTGTATACAAGAGGGTTAGTGGGAGCAAGATCGCATTCTTAGTACTATATGTAGATGACATTCTACTAATAGGAAATGATGTGGGAATGCTCGGTTACGAAAGCTTGGCTTTGAGTAATTTCTCCATGAAAGACTTGGGAGAAGCTACCTATATTCTTGGTATTCGACTCTCTAGGGATAGAGCGAAGAGAACAATAGGTCTTTCCCAAGCCCTCTATATAGATAAAATCTTAAAGCGATTTAAGATGGATGATTCTAAAAGAGGGTTCCTACCGATGCGACATGGAATAAAACTCACCTTGAAGATGTGTCCTCAAAATGAGGAACAACGAAGGAAATGAGTAATATACCATATGCTTCGGCCGTGGGTAACCTTATGTATGCTATGTTGTGTACAAGACTGACATTGCGCATGCTTTGTAAGCGTGGTGAGTAGGTTTCGAGCAAACCCGGGTAGGGAACATTGACTGCCGTAAAGAACGTTCTCAAGTACTTGAGAAGGACTAGAGATATGGTTACGATGTATGGTGGTGGAGAATTGGATGTGATGGGATTCTTGATTCGGACTTCCAAGGGCGAAGGACGACTCGATGTCCACGGCTACATATTTACTCTTAATGGAGGAGCAGTATCTTGGCGTAGTGCCAAGCAAAGCGCGACCGCCGATTCCACCTGTCAGCCGAGTATCAAGCGGCCTCGGAGGCTTCCAAGGAAGGGTTCTGGATTAAGAAGTTTCGAGAACTTCAAGTGATACCATGTCTTTGAAATTTGCTGTTCATTTATCTTTGCGACAACGACGGAGCTGTAGCGCAGGCCAAGGAGCCGAGGTTTCACAACAGCACTAAACATATTGAGAGGAAGTATCATCTCGTAATAGAATTTGTTCGCAAGGGATACATTGTGCTGCATAGAGTAGACTCGGCCGACAACGTCGCCGATCCACTGACCAAGCCACTATCTCATACTAGCTTGGAGCGTCATCTGGAGAACATGGGTATTAGATACCATAGTGTGTGGCATTGAGTGCAAGTGGGAGATTGTTAGGAATATGCCCTCGAATGCCACTCAGAGGTTGTTGAGTGAGGGCATTGTACTTGTAATTATGTAAACCATTTATATAAGGCAAATGATTGTTTCTTTATTTCTTGGTAGTTCTTGGCATTCCTAACTCGTAAATAAACATATAGAAACTAGTCCGTGTATTTGAGAGCAAAGCGTTCCACTCCTTATTGGATAAGGGGGTCGGCCTTTGGAAAGGTTTATAGCTCAAATACTTAATCGTTCGCAAGTCGATGAAACTTGGTAGGCGTTAAGTTTATGTAAAGACTTGTATGACGTGTTCTTTGACATGGAGAGTGCTGTCGAACACTAATAGTTAGTGGGAGCACACGTTATAGGTATGCTAATTAGATTAGTATACTCGAACCGACTCACCCTCGATTCGTCACATGGATTTCACTCCGGGACGATCAATGACGGAATCGAAAGGTTGTGATAGGTATTCGTGAACCTTCGACTTGAGGATTTAGTAGGGATGTGCTTGTGACGTCAAGATTTTCATTAGAGTAGTTCGACCACCTTAAACCGGAAGGCGGGGTCAACCTCGGCGTGCATCTTGACGGGCAAGTAGCGAGTCCTACCGAATACCAAGATAGAATTCTTTCTCCCGTTAGTGAGCGGGTTATATGTCCTATGCGGTTATTGGCGAGATGAGATCATAAGTCTTTGGCCAAAGCATTGGAGCCGATTGTATTAGATACACGGCTCGATGATCTCGATTTGCATTAACGCATGCATAGCGTCAAGTACGAGATAGGGTTTGGTAGCCGTGACCTAAAACTTGATCGGGACATTTGAAAGAAGGGTTTATACGTTCTTGGTATTCACGACAGAATGGTTCTTGAATGATCCCAATCATTCGTTCTCGATTAAGTACAGTGTAGGCCGCCAGTGGCTAGGTGGTGCTACTACTCTTTGGTTCCTCCCATTCTTGATCGAGACGGACCTACCGAGTCGCGCATTAGGATTGACGACGGAATGAATCGAGCTTAATCTCTCATTATAAATATTAGATATTGGATATCTAATTTGGGACATTGGATGTCTAAATCGATTTATTGGATAAATTGATTTACGGCCTAATGGATTAAATAAATTACTGGGTGATTAATTTAATTCGTGAATATAATTATTTCTTGGAGAAATTAATTATATTATTATGTATTTAATGTGATTAATTGATTGGATTAATTAATCGACACAAATACATCAGAACGGAATAGGAGTTTATCTGTTTGGACTCACGGGAGTCCGAAACGAATCGAACTCATCTGATTCCTTCTAGATGGCCACCCCATCACCTACTCCCTTACTTTGTCTTGGTCTACACTTTCTAGGATGGTGGACTAGTGACCAAGACAAGGGGACAAATATCACACCTTGGTGATATTGTCTAAAGTAGGAGATCATGGGGAGTTGAATAAGAATATAAGTGGAGACAAACTCTCACTTGGAAAAAGCTCCATTCCAGCCGTGAGCTTAAGGAGGAGTGAGAGAGAAAATTTTTTTTTCTTAGTCTTCATCTTCATCTTCTTCTTCACTTTTATTCTTGAGTTTTCTTGGAGAAAATTCAAGATACATCAAGAGAGATATATTATACACTTAGAGTGTAATAACAAAAGCTTCACCACTTGATTCTAGCCGTAACCTTAGAGGTTAATCAAGTGTTGTTGTTCCGGTCGTTTTTCCGGCGCGTGGCAAGTAGAGACGCGGTGTTTTCGGCGTTGGATCGTTCAAGGGCTTGGAGCGGATTGAACTCGTAGAGATCAAACTAAAGCTTGGGGAATAGCTCAAGAGAAGGTTTCCATTTAATCAACGGACTTCGAGGGTTAGTTTCTTACGACTCTTGCTTTTCGTTTATATATTCGTATATACGTAGCTCGATCGATTCTCGTAGGGATTCGGATCGAATTAATTTTCGTTTTACCGCTTCCGCTGGGCCTTCGTTTTAGGCACCGAATCCCAACAGTGGTATCGGAGATTCAAGTTCTTATGTGAATTTTGATTTCACGATATGTATTTAGTCGACTCTCGTATTTGATTTATACGAGGAGTGTCGTCACTTTTGATGTCTTTTTATTGTTGTTTTTGTCCGTGGCTGATGAATTTCGAATCGATCCGCACGTTTTACAAGTTCTATTGTGGAAGCTTTGTGCTTATACGCGTTCGACTTGTTCACTAGCCAGTGCGGGAGGGTATTTTATCAGTGGTTTTGTTCTGAATGTGGTATTTTATCGTTTATTTTCGTTTAAAGACATGTATTGTCTTGATTTTAAACGTTTTGATGCGTGTGCTAGGAGTTGTTTTAGTGAACGTCGGTATGTGTGAGTTTTGGGCATTCTGGCCTATTGGATTTTTGAAAACCTTGAGTATCTTAGAAAAATAAACTTCGAGACATACTTTTCAAATGACTTATTTTCTTGTGGTACATCCTAGGTGCCACAATGCATTTCAAAAATTTTTCTACCTCGAGGACCAAAATATTTGAGATATTTTCAACACTTTTATTTAGACCCGAGGGTCGAATATTTTGAAAGTTTTCACTAAGAGAAAATGTCCTCATTTTTATCAAATGCGAAATGGTTCTCCAATGTCTCGATAACGATGTTTCACGTTTGTATTTTTTGAAAGGTGATACTCAAGATCAATCGGTATTCTTCAAATTATTTTCAAAATGAGGTTTTCGTTTTTAAAACCTATCCATTCCCGTTTGAGGGCTGGGTATATATGTGTTGTTGCCCAAAATATTTATCCGAAGATTAATACTGCTGGAAGACGGACAACAAACAAATGCGGGAGCACTTCCGAGAGAAGATAAATAATACAAGATTTGCCGGGTTTGTTAGGCCCGGGCTTGAATGCTCTCGCGAGATGTTATTAATACAAATATTCGTGGATACAAGTATTAATTAGAGAAATCTAAGTACAATGAGTGTAAAAAGACTCTGTTAATCCGGCTCTTGAGCGAAGCTCGATGTTCTTAAATCCCGCCGTGTCTGCTCGAGGAGAAAAGGCCGTGAGAAGTAAGACCGAAAGAAAGCTGTTGCCAAGAGTTGGAGATTTGCCAAGTGCTTGATGTTTGCTTCTGTATTGCGTAAGTATTGCAAGAATGTCAGAGAGTGCAGCGTGTTTTTAGAGTCAGAATCTCGGGTCTTTGGACAAGTGAAGGCTGCCTTGTTTATATAGGGGCGTAGGGTCCTGTCTGTAGTGGCGATCGCTCACGGTCATTTTAATATTCGGCCGATCGCCTGCCGCCAATACTTTAATGGGGCGATCCACTGGGCTGTCAGGCTAAAGTCCAAATAAGATCTTTGTTTGCCACACTGGCGGTCAATAAGGAGCCATCACGTGTCGAGTCGGTCAACATGTGGCCCTACCGACAAGCTTTGGCGGCTGTCGGTAGTGGAGGGAATCTGTCGAGCTTTGGTCAATGGCCGGGATTCGCGGATCTTGTCGGCCTTCGCACATGGTGCGATCTTGAGGCTCGGCCTTTGCCGACTTGGATGGCCATCGGTGGTGATCGACATGAGGTGGTCGTCCCTGGATGGTCTTCGGAGGTCGTCATCGGCCGGTGGATGGAGGTCGCCAAGGGTCGGTCGCCAAGGGTAGGTCGCCAGTGCCGAGAGACGGTCGATCGCCAAGGGTCGGTCGCCGTGAGAGGCGATCGCCTTGATGTCGATCGCTCGGCACCGGGATTCGCCCTGGGCCCTTCGGTTGGCGATTTAGCATGTCCACCGGGCTAAGGCTCGGTCTCAGTCGCCGATCGGCGAGCTTGCCTTGGTCGCTCGCGGTGACTCGTCGCTCGGCAGTAAGTCGGTCGCTCGGCCTCGGAGGCGATCGCCGGTCGGAAGGTGTTAAATCTTGACACAACAATTGCCCCCCAGCTTGCTCCTATGTTGAAGACATGGGGCGAGGTGGTTCTTGCTGGTGATCGCGTATGGATGAGGACGGGCGATCTGAGCTGACTTAGGACTCGGACTTGGGCTTAATCATGGTCGATTGGCTTAGCTATCTTTCGGTCTTGTACCTGCAAAAAACAACATTGGCCGATCCCCCTCGGAAACTTGGTGGTTTCGCTTGCTTGAGGAATCGTGCACAGTCGCGGAGATCGATGGACCGACCCCATGACCGTGTCTTGGTGCACAAAGACAATGAGTGCCTCGTGACTCACTTTATTATGAGGGTCCTCTGTTAGGCTGCGCCTCGCCTTGTGTTTAAACGAAAGGCGTGCGGTCTCGGTCTAGAGGAGTCCTTGCGCGGGGCAGCGTCGGATGAATCAACTCCACGCCCGCGGCTTGTTAGCTCTGCTTCCACCTCGGCCAGCCATGGAGATGGCCGACCTCGACGGTGTACGTTGAGACGGGTTTGTGGAATGAGTCCACTGATTAATGTTGGAGGGCCCTCCGACTACGCCCGGCCTCGTATTTAAACGAAGGCGGGCGATCTCGGCGAAGGACCTTGCATGACCGGCGGCCGGTTCCATCGATTGCCAGGCCATGGCTTTATGATGTGCGGTGGAGCGATCTTATGCCTTAGTCCGTCATGTTATATCTTTGGGTGTAGATGGCGATCGTGTCCACCGGGCTGCTGATGATGTTGCGATCGCCGGAAGATCGCGATCGTCGCTCGGCGGCCGATCGCTTTATTCGTAGGTCGAACTTTGGCGATCGGGCGGCGGCTAGTCACACATGTTAGAATGGACTGTAGGCGGGGATCGAGTCCTCCGGCTCTGCAGGGTAGTAGCGATCGGCCGGGAGGCCCGGAGGTCGTCGCGCGGGTGCCGATCGTTCTACTCCTAGGCCAAGAAGAAGCCTTTGCACAGACAGAAATCTGCGGCTCTGGCCCGGAAGGCTGCGTAGGTCGTCGGTAGGGTCTTCGTGAGATGCCTGAACATAGGCGAAGCCACGAAAACCTCCTAGACCGCGTGAGGCGGTCTCATCGCTTACGGGCTCGCCGTTGAGGATGATCATGTCAACCCGGCCGATGTAGTCCGAGTCGGACTCTGTTCTCCTGCTCGATCCGCCACATGCGATGGGGACCTTCGCCGAGCGGCCCTGGTGGCGAAATATTCCGTGAAGACGTGCGCCACTCGTTAAAGGAGCCTATGGACCGAGGTGGCAATGAGGTGTACCACCGGTGGGCGAGGTCGTCTAGTGTCGGAGGAACATTCGGCAACGGGTCGCGTCCGATGCCCCACACCCGGTCATGTAGATGTTGAACTTGTGCGGGTGTGCTTGGGGTCCGATCGCCCTTGGTACGGGTGTCTCGGGAGGCGATCGTGTGCCGCACCGGGCGAGCTCGATGTCGATCGCGGCGGCTCGCTCGGCGGGCGATCGTCTGGTGGCGCTTGCCCCGGTTGCGAGAGCACCTTCATGTCGTCAATCGGCGTTGCATTGCGGCGATCGCCGCGGCTCGGCCGCTGCGGATCGGCTTTGGGAGCGGGGCCGAGGCGATCGTGTGCGATCTCGGACCCCACTGCCGCCGACCTCGGGAATTTGGCGGCGGGAGCCGGGCGGCCGGATCGTCTCGTGGGAGCCGGGTAGGCCGAGCTCACAGTGACGGTCACCAACTCCGTCGTCTCGTAGGCCGGGCCGGGCCCCGGCCGCGAGTCGGGTCGCGCCCAGCGATCGAAGATGACGTGCCCAGTGCCGAGCGCCTCTTCTTGCGGGCGAGAGCCTCCTGGCGCTTGTTCGGCGGTAGTGCCTTAAGCTTCCGCTTGATCTTCGGCGAGAGACCGGGGGCGGCAGGAGGCGCGTCGAGAGCACTCCGTCGTTCTGAAGGCGGCTATGGCCTCTTCGATCCGCTCATTGGTTCGAATCGATCGAGCGAGAAGCTCGGGCCGCCGTCTGGGACGGATCGAGCGTCTCGACGCGGCGGGCCGCCTTCCACCATCGGGCGGCTCGGGTCGGGATGGAACTGGGTGCAGCCGGGCGGCAGCTTTCTTCGACGCGGATGCGGAAGACATGATTTCTGAAGGATTTCTTTGAAGTGCAGTGAGTGTCACTTCAAATATCTGCCCCGAGAACAGTGAGTGTTCTTCGGGACGGTAGGTATAAAAAATCGAGGGTTGGATGCCCTTCCTCTAGCGCCAATTGTTGTTGCCCAAAATATTTATCCGAAGATTAATACTGCTGGAAGACGGACAACAAACAAATGCGGGAGCACTTCCGAGAGAAGATAAATAATACAAGATTTGCCGGGTTTGTTAGGCCCGGGCTTGAATGCTCTCGCGAGATGTTATTAATACAAATATTCGTGGATACAAGTATTAATTAGAGAAATCTAAGTACAATGAGTGTAAAAAGACTCTGTTAATCCGGCTCTTGAGCGAAGCTCGATGTTCTTCGTCCCGCCGGTAATCTGCTCGAGGAGAAAAGGCCGGGAGAAGTAAGACCGAAAGAAAGCTGTTGCCAAGAGTTGGAGATTTGCCAAGTGCTTGATGTTTGCTTCTGTATTGCGTAAGTATTGCAAGAATGTCAGAGAGTGCAGCGTGTTTTTAGAGTCAGAATCTCGGGTCTTTGGACAAGTGAAGGCTGCCTTGTTTATATAGGGGCAGCCGGGTCCTGTCCTGTAGTGGCCGATCGCCTGCCGGTCATTTTAATATTCGGCCGATCGCCTGCCGGCCAATACTTTAATGGGGCGATCCCCTGGGCTGTCAGGCTAAAGTCCAAATAAGATGCTGGCTGCCACAGCCTGGGCGGTCCAATAAGGAGCCATCACGTGTCCGGAGTCAGTCAACATGTGGCCCTACCGACAAGCTTTCGGCGGCTGGTGGAGGGAATCTGTCAGGCTTTGGTCAATGGCCCGGGATTCGCGGATCTTGTCCCGGCCTTCGCACATGGTGCCAGTCTTGAGGCTCGGCCTTTGCCGACTTGGATGGCCATCGGTGGTGATCGACATGAGGTGGTCGTCCCTGGATGGTCTTCGGAGGTCGTCATCGGCCAGTGGATGGAGGTCGCCAAGGGTCGGTCGCCAAGGGTAGGTCGCCAGGTGCCGAGAGACGGTCGATCGCCAAGGGTCGGTCGCCGAGTACTGAGAGGCGATCGCCTTGATGTCGATCGCTCGGCACCGGGATTCGCCCTGGGCCCTTGGTTGGCGCTTTAGCATGTCCACTGGGCTAAGGCTCGGTCGCCAGGTCGCCGATCGGCAGGCTTGCCTTGGTCGCTCGGCAGTGACTCGGTCGCTCGGCCTGTAAGTCGGTCGCTCGGCCTCGGAGGCGATCGCCGGTCGGAAGGTGTTAAATCTTGACACAACAATATGTATGATGTTCGCGTTGTCATTTTGATGTTTGCTCCCGTTTTTTTGTGAATTTCGTGGACGAGGTCGGAGGTAATGCCCGTACTATTTTGACTTCTGTATTTTCTCTTTCTCCAGTCAATCGATTCGCTCATGTTCGTTGGCACTTTACGAACTTGATCTGTAATTCGGTTTCATCGTCCGAACGAGCTACGACCTTGTTGTGGGTCGATCTGGTTATCGATGTTACTTTTTCGAGTTCGGTTCGATTCTTGTGAACCTTGTTCGGAAGTAACATCATTTGGTTCTACTAGTTCTTTTATTCGAAGTAGATCGGATTTGGAACTCTTATGTTTTCGACTCATGACTCATTTATGTTTGTTGACATTTCTGAGATTTTCCGCCCCTTGTTTTTGTTTATCGAACGAGTGTGGTGTCGTTTCGGAATAACTCGTTCGTCGTTGTGACTTTTCAATTGCTATTCCCTTTCCTGTGGTTCTTATGTGAATGCACATCCTGTTGTTTTCACCGGATCATATATTGTCTCGAGTCGAGATGTGAACCTTGGAGTTGTTGTTTGAATTTTATTATCCTTCGTGTTTCGGACATGATTGTTCGATTTTTGTTGTCTCGATCGTTTGTTTGTTCGGTTTTGTTCTCGTTTCGTGATTATTGAGCATTCAGACTCCTTCGTAATTCCCTTCAGTTCGGGAAATTAGTTTCGTTTCGATCTTCCATCCCTTAGGCGGTGGGATTCCGTGTTTGTTCACGGTTGGCTCGCGTTTTGATTGATGCACCGTTGGGTTGGTCAATCATATTGATTTTCGTTCGTTGTGTTTTGTGATTGTCGGATAATTGACTTGGCTATATTATCCGTTTGATGACGCTTGTCATTTGTTGGTTTTATTATATCCCTAACAATGACGTTGTGTTGGTCATTGTGGAGCGTGTTTTCACGCCGTATGTTCCGTTGCGTTGTATGTAACGCGTTTAGCCGTTTGGCATTAATTACGCGTTTCTTGCGTATCTCATTGAGTTTTCTGGCGGAATATTGCTTCTCCTACTTGTTTTAAGTTTCGGGACGAAACTTCTTTTAAGGAGGTAGAATGTAATATCCGCAATTTAATTTCGGTAATTTTCTTTTTTGGAGGAAGTTCGTTTTGACGACTCGCTCATGACCTTTCGTCATTTCGAGAATGATTAATTCCGCACTTTTGTCATCCGAGTTCGTTTCGGTGTCGTTTTATTGAGTTCCGTGTCCTTAATCGACTTTTCACGTGGGAGTTCGACTTTGTAAAGTCACCATTAATTTTTGGTAACTCCAAAAATTCTGAATCTTTGCAATATTATAGAGCATCGAGTTAGCTTTCCAATGGTTCGAACGGTGAGTCAATCGGAGTCGGACGAGAGTTATGGTCGCTTTAGCTCACCCGCTCGTTATTGGCGATCAACTGCCCGGCCGAACTTCGGCGTGTCGTCGACACGGCCCGTGCCGTGCTCGTCCGGATAAGCGGAAGTTTCGTCTCGAGGCCCGACCGTGTCGTCCGACACGGCCGTGCCGAACTCTTCGGATTGGCTCGAGACGATCGCCGACACGCCCGGCCGTGTTCGGTGACACGGCCGAAGTCGTGCCGAAGTCAGTCGGACGGAGTCAGCATCGGAAGGCCCCTCGCGCCGCGACCGTGTCTAGCGAGACACGGTCGAGTCCTCCCGGCCAATCTGCGCGCCACGACCGTGTCGGGCGGACACGGTCGAGTCTGTCGAGCTATTTAAAGCCCAGTGATCGTTTTTTCGCCATTTTTCTCCTTCTTCCACTTCTCTTCAAGGTAGGCGTGTTCCAAGATTGTAGCCATGTTGTTTAACAACATATACATGAAGTTTGGAGGTTCATATCATCAATCATCCGTCCTATAACATCCTTTGATCGAGCGAATCAGGTCAGATTTCCTAGAAATCTAGTTTTGGGGAATTTGGGGGTTTTTGTTGTTTTCGTCCGATTAATCCGATTTAACTTAGGATTTTGATGGATTGATGATTATTTAGATGTATTATATCATTTCCTTTATTATTCCATGGTTGGATCGTATCGATTCGTTGTTTGAGTCGAGTTCTTGACCGACGCCTTGAAGGTGTCCGGTAAAATGTCTTAGAGGGGTTTTCGGGCGTTCTACGATTATTCCTCATCGTATGATCGATGATTTATTGATTATATTGTTGTTAGGGTCGAGTTTCTTGTGAAGAAACCGTGTTGAACCCTTCCGTTCGTTGTCGTCTTCCTTTTCATTAGCATCGGGCGTTTCGAAGCTTTCCGGTTGAGCCGTGTTCGTCGGAATACTTGCGTGCCGATTTCGAGGCAAGTACCTTGCCCATACTTTTCTCGTTTTATGTATATGATGATCGGTGGTCGTCTTGATGTGTTTGTTTGGTTATTTGAAATGAAGTTTCAAAAGGATTTTGGTTTGGCCTCTGTTGTGTCAAGATTTAACACCTTCCGACCGGCGATCGCCTCCGAGGCCGAGCGACCGACTTACAGGCCGAGCGACCGAGTCACTGCCGAGCGACCAAGGCAAGCCTGCCGATCGGCGACTGTGCGACCGAGCCTTAGCCCAGTGGACATGCTAGGCAAGCAACCGAAGGGCCTGTGGCGAATCCGGTGCCGAGCGATCGACATCAAGGCGATCGCCTCTCGGTACTCGGCGGCCGACCCTTGGCGATCGACCGTCTCTCGGCACTGACGACCTACCCATGGCGACCGACCCTTGGCGGCCGCCATCCACGGCCGATGACGACCTCCGAAGACCATCCAGTCGATCACCACCGACGGACATCCGGTCGGCAAAGGCCGAGCCTCAAGGCGGCCCCACGTGCAAAGGCGGGACAAGATCCGCGAATCCGGGCCATTGACCACCGACAGATTCCCTCCACCGGCCGACAGGCCGAAAGCTTGTCGGTAGGGCCACATGTTGGCCCGACTCGGACACGTGATGGCTCCTTATTGGACCGCCCAAGTGGGCCACCTCTTCCTTGGACTTTAGCCCGACCCAAGATCTTATTTGGACTTTAGCTTTGTGACCCGAGAGATCGCCCCATTAAAGTATTGGCCGTGACGATCGGCGGAATATTAAAATGGCCGTGGCGATCGCGGCAAAGAGGACAGACATTGTCCCTATTTAAGCAAGCGGCTGCACTTGTATCTTCCCTTGATTTCCTTCGCAACCTCACGATTCAAGCAATCAATACAGAAGCAAATTACTTGCACTTGGCAAACATCCAACTCTTGGCAACAGCTTTCTTTCGGTCTTACTTCTCCCGGTCTTTTCTCCTCGAGCAGATCACCGGCGGGACGAAGAACACCTAGCTTCGCTCAAGAGCCGGATCAACAGAGTCTTTTTACACTCATTGTATTTAGATTTCTCTAATTAATACTTGTATCCACGAATATTTGTATTAATAACATCTCGCGAGAGCATTCAAGCCCGGGCCTAACAAACCCGGCAAATCTTGTATTATTTACCTTCTCTCGGAAGTGCTCCCGCATTTGTTTGTTGTCCGTCTTCCAGCAGTATTAATCTTCGGATAAATATTTTGGGCAACAACAATTGGCGCTAGAAGAAGGGGCGTGTCCAACCCTCGATTTTTTACACTTACCGTCCCGAAGAACACTCAGCATTCTCGGGCGGATATTTGAAGTGACACTCCGCACTTCAAAAGAAATCCTTGAGAAAACATGTCTTCCGCCTCGCGTCAAGAAAGCCGGCCCGGCCGGCGGACCCTGTTCGTCCCGGTCGAGCCGCGGCCGATGGTGGAAGGCGGCCGCGGTCGAGACGCTCGACCACGTCCGGGAAGGCGGCCGAGCCTCTCGCTCGATCGGTTCGAACCAAGGAACGATCGAAGGGGCCTTGGCCGTCATACAGAGCGACGGTGCTCTCGACGCACCTCCGGCTACCGCCCGGTCTCTCGCCGGAAGTTCAAGCGGAAGCTTAAGGCACTCTTGGCCGAACAAGTGCCGAGGCTCGCCGCAAGAAGAGGCGCTCGGCCAGGGCACGTCATCTTCGATCGCACTGGCGCGACCCGACACAGCGGCGACGGTCCGGCCCGGCTACGAGGCAGCGGAGTTGGTGTCCGTCACCAGAGCTCGGCCTACCCGGCTCCCACAAGGCGATCCGGCCGCTGGCTCCGCCGCAAAATTCCCGAGGTCGGCGGCGGGTCCGAGATCGGTACACGATCGCCTCGGCCCCGCTCCCAAAGCCGATCCGCAAGCAGCCGAGCCGCGGCGAACGCCGCAATGCAACGTCAGAACGACGCCAAGACGGCGCTCCCCGCAATCCGGGCGGCGCCGTGAGGACGATCACCCCTCGGCGAGCCGCTCGCGATCGACATCGAGCTCGCCCCGGTGCAGCACACGATCGCCCCTCCTAAGACACCCGTGTACCAAGGGCGATCGGACCCCCAAGCACACCTGCACAAGTTCAACATCTACATGACCGGGTGTGGGGCATCGGACGCGACCCGTTGCCGAATGTTCCCTCTGACACTAGACGACCTCGCCCACCGGTGGTACACCTCATTGCCACCTCGGTCCATAGGCTCCTTTAACGAGTGGCGCACGTCTTCACGGAATATTTCGCCACCAGGCCGCTCGGCCGAAGGTCCCCATCGCATGTGGCGGATCGGGCAGGAGAACAGAGTCCGACTCGGACTACATCGACCGGGTTGACATGATCATCCTCAACGGCGAGCCCGTAAGCGATGAGACCGCCCTCTACGTGGTCTAGGAGGTTTTCGGGGCTTCTCGCCTATGTTCAGCATCTCACGAAGACCCTACCGACGACCTACGCAGCCTTAGGGCGAGCCGCGAATTTCTGTCTGTGCAAAGGCTTCTTCTTGGCCTAGGAGTAGAACGATCGGCACCGCGCGACGACCTCCAGTCTCGGCCCGATCGCTACTACCCGGAGCCGGAGGACTCGATCCCCGCCCTCTGATCCATTCTAACATGAGTGACTAGCCGCCGCCCGATCGCCAAGTTCGACCTACGAATAAAGCGATCGGCCGCCGGCGACGATCGCCGATCTTCGCCAGATCGCAACATCGCCAGCGGCCGGTGGACACGATCGCCATCTACAGCCCAAGATATAACATGACGGACTAAGGCATAAGATCGCCTCCACCGCACATCATAAAGCCATGGCCCTGGCAACGATGGAACCGGCTGCTTCGGTCATGCAAGGTCCCTTTCGGCCGAGATCGCCCGCCCTTCGTTTAAATACGAGGCCGGCGTAGTCGGAGGGCCCTCCAACATTAATCAGTGGACTCATTCCACAAACCCCGTCTCAACGTACACCGTCGAGTTCGGCCATCTCCATGGTGGCCGAGGTGGAAGCAGAGCTAACAAGCCGCGGGCGTGGAGTTGATTCATCCGACGCCGCCCCGCGCAAGGACTCCTCTAGACCGAGACCGCACGCCTTTCGTTTAAAAACAAGGCGGCGCGGCTAACAGAGGACCCTCATAATAAAGTGAGTCACGAGGCACTCATTGTCTTTGTGCACTAAGACACGGTCATGGGGTCGGTCCATCGATCTCGCGACCGTGCACGATTCCTCAAGCAAGCGAAACCACCAAGTTTCCGTGGGGATCGCCAATGTTGTTTTTGCGGTACAAGACCGAAAGATAGCTAAGCCAATCGACCATGATTAAGCCCAAGTCCGAGTCCTAAGTCGGCTCGGATCGCCGTCCTCATCCAGACGCGATCACCGGAAGAACCACCTCGCCCCATGTCTTCAACATAGGAGCAAGGCGGGGGCAATTGTTGTGTCAAGATTTAACACCTTCCGACCGCGATCGCCTCCGAGGCCGAGCGACCGACTTACAGCCGAGCGGCCGAGTCACCGCGAGCGACCAAGGCAAGCTCGCCGATCGGCGACTGTGCGACCGAGCCTTAGCCAGATGGACATGCTAGATCAGCAACCAAGGGCCTGTGGCGAATCCCGTGCCGAGCGATCGACATCAAGGCGATCGCCTCAAGACTCGGCGACCGACCCTTGGCGATCGACCGTCTCTCGGCACTGACGACCTACCCATGGCGACCGACCCTTGGCGACCGCCATCCACCGGCCGATGACGACCTCCGAAGACCATCGGTCGATCACCACCGACGGACATCCAATCGGCAAAGGCCGAGCCTCAAGATCGCCCCACGTGCAAAGGCCGGACAAGATCCGCGAATCCCGGCCATTGACCACAACTGGCAGATTCCCTCCACCACCGACGTGCCGCCAAAGCTTGTCGGTAGGGCCACATGTTGATCGACTCGACACGTGATGGCTCCTTATCGACCGCCTAAGCCGGGCCCTCTTCCTCGACTTTAGCCCGACACCAACATCTTATTTGGACTTTAGCCTGACAGCCCAGAGATCGCCCCATTAAAGTATTGGCGTGACGATCGGCGGAATATTAAAATGGCCGATGTGCGATCGGGCAAGAAAAGGACAGGACCTACTGTCCCTATTTAAGCAAGGCACTCGCACTTGTATCTTCCTTCGCTTCCTTCGCAACCTCACGATTCAAGCAATCAATACGAAGCAAATTACTTGCACTTGGCAAACATCCAACTCTTGGCAACAGCTTTCTTTCGGTCTTACTTCTCCCGGCCTTTTCTCCTCGAGCAGATCACCGGCGGGACGAAGAACACCTAGCTTCGCTCAAGAGCCGGATCAACAGAGTCTTTTTACACTCATTGTATTTAGATTTCTCTAATTAATACTTGTATCCACGAATATTTGTATTAATAACATCTCGCGAGAGCATTCAAGCCCGGGCCTAACAAACCCGGCAAATCTTGTATTATTTACCTTCTCTCGGAAGTGCTCCCGCATTTGTTTGTTGTCCGTCTTCCAGCAGTATTAATCTTCGGATAAATATTTTGGGCAACAACAGCCTCGTTAAAGGCTTTCTTTCAAAACGCGTGTGTTTTGTGAACGGTGTTTTGAGAATTGATTATGATTTGATTATTTTGAACGTTGAAGGATTTTATGAGGATACTCTCTTGTTTAAAGTTATGGAATCGTGTATTCCGTATTTAAGCTTTGTTGTGTCAAGATTTAACACCTTCCGACCGGCGATCGCCTCCGAGGCCGAGCGACCGACTTACTGCCGAGCGACCAAGGCAAGCCTGCCGATCGGCGACCAGGCGACCGAGCCTTAACCCAATGGACCTAAATCGCCAAAGGAAGGTCCCGTGACAAGTCCCAGACTGAGCGATCGACCTCAGATACGATCATCACTCGGCACTCGGCGACCGACTCCTGGCGATCGACTAGCGGACGATCCTCTCTGGGCATCTGCCGATCGACCTTTGGTGACCGACCTCTGTGGGCATCTGCCGATCGACCCATCATGACGATCTCCACCGATGACCATCCAGTCGGCAAAGACCAAGTCTCAAAGCTGGCCCCACGTGCAGATCCACAAAAGGCGCTGACAATCTTGTCACCTACCTCACCTACCAGAATGGCCCAGACCTGCGAAAGGAGTTGGCGGACAAGACATGTGACTACAGCCTTGTTGTGTCAAGATTTAACACCTTCCGACCGGCGATCGCCTCCGAGGCCGAGCGACCGACTTACAGGCCGAGCGACCGAGTCACTGCCGAGCGACCAAGGCAAGCCTGCCGATCGGCGACCAGGCGACCGAGCCTTAGCCCAGTGGACATGCTAGATCGCAACCGAAGGGCCTGTGGCGAATCCTTGCCGAGCGATCGACATCAAGGCGATCGCCTCTCAGTACTCGGCGACCGACCCTTGGCGATCGACCGTCTCTCGGCACCTGACGACCTACCCATGGCGACCGACCCTTGGCGACCGCCATCCACTGGCCGATGACGACCTCCGAAGACCATCCAGGTCGATCACCACCGACGGACATCCAGTCGGCAAAGGCCGAGCCTCAAGACTGGCCCCACGTGCAAAGGCCGGGACAAGATCCGCGAATCCCGGGCCATTGACCACAATCTGACAGATTCCCTCCACCAGCCGACAGGCCGCCGAAAGCTTGTCGGTAGGGCCACATGTTGACTGACTCCGGACACGTGATGGCTCCTTATTGGACCGCCCAAGCTGGGCCAGCCTCTTCTCGACTTTAGCCAGGCAAAGATCTTATTTGGACTTTAGCCTGACAGCCCAGAGATCGCCCCATTAAAGTATTGGCCGGCAGACGATCGGCGGAATATTAAAATGGCCGGCAGCGATCGGCAGCAAAAGGACAGACCCTACTGTCCCTATTTAAGCAAGGCAGCCTGCACTTGTATCTTCCCTTCAGTTTCCTTCTGCAACCTCACGATTCAAGCAATCAATACAGAAGCAAATTACTTGCACTTGGCAAACATCCAACTCTTGGCAACAGCTTTCTTTCGGTCTTACTTCTCCCGGCCTTTTCTCCTCGAGCGAGATCACCGGCGGGACGAAGAACACCTAGCTTCGCTCAAGAGCCGGATCAACGAGTCTTTTTACACTCATTGTATTTAGATTTCTCTAATTAATACTTGTATCCACGAATATTTGTATTAATAACATCTCGCGAGAGCATTCAAGCCCGGGCCTAACAAACCCGGCAAATCTTGTATTATTTACCTTCTCTCTAAGTGCTCCCGCATTTGTTTGTTGTCCGTCTTCCACAGATTAATCTTCGGATAAATATTTTGGGCAACAACAATTGGCGCTAGAGGAAGGGCGTGTCCAACCTCGATTTTTACACTTACCGTCCCAAGAACACTCACTGTTCTCGGGCGGATATTTGAAGTGACACTCACCGCACTTCAAAAGAAATCCTTCGAAAACATGTCTTCCGCCTCCGCGTCGAAGAAAGCCGACCACCGGCCGGACTTCTGCCTCCCCCCCGAGCCGCACTCGATGGTGGAAGGCGCCGCCGCGTCGAGACGCTCGACCACGCCCCGGAAGGCGGCCCGAGCCTCGCTCGATCGGTTCGAACCAAGGAACAGATCGAAGGGGCCTCGCCGCCCCTACAGAGCGACGGATCGCTCGACGCGCTCCGCCTACGCCCCGGTCTCTCGCCGAAGTTCAAGCGGAAGCTTAAGGCACTACCGGCCGAACAAGTGCCAGAGGCTCGCCCGCAAGAAGAGGCGCTCGGCAATGGGCACGTCGTCTCGATCGCACGGCGCGACTCCGACTGGCGACCGGGCGGGGCCCGGCTACGAGACGACGGAGTTGGTGTCCGTCACGTGATCTCGGCCTACCCGGCTCCCACAAGGCGATCCACCGCTGGCTCCCGCCGCAAAATTCCCGAGGTCGGCAGCAGCTGGGTCCGAGATCGGTACACGATCGCCTCGGCCCCGCTCCCAAAGCCGATCCGCAAGCCGAGCCGCGGCGATCGCCGCAATGCAACGCCGACGACGACATGAAGGCGCTCCCGCAATCCGGGCAGCGCCGTGAGGACGATCACCCCGCCGAGCGAGCCGCCGCGATCGACATCGAGCTCGCCGGCAAAGACACGATCGCCCCTCCTAAGACACCCGTGTACCAAGGGCGATCGGACCCCAAGCACACCTGCACAAGTTCAACATCTACATGACCGGGTGTGGGGCATCGGACGCGACCCGTGCCGAATGTTCCTCCGACACTAGATGACCTCGCCACCGGTGGTACACCTCATTGCCACCTCGGTCCATAGCTCCTTTAACGAGCCGGCGCACGTCTTCACGGAATATTTCGCCACCGGCCGCTCGGCCGAAGGTCCCCATCGCATGTGGCGGATCGTGCAGGAGAACAGAGTCCGACTCGGACTACATCGACCGGGTTGACATGATCATCCTCAACGGCGAGCCCGTAAGCGATGAGACCGCCTCTACGCGGTCCTAGGAGGTTTTCGTGGCTTCTCGCCTATGTTCAGCATCTCACGAAGACCCTACCGACGACCTACGCAGCCTTCCGGCCGAGCCGCAGATTTCTGTCTGTGCAAAGGCTTCTTCTTGGCCTAGAGTAGAACGACGGCACCCGCGCGACGACCTCCGGGCCTCCCACCCGATCGCTACTACCCACAGAGCCGAGGACTCGATCCCCGCCTACATCCATTCTAACATGAGTGACTAGCCGCCCGATCGCCAAGTTCGACCTACGAATAAAGCGATCGGCCGCCGAGCGACGATCGCGCCTTCCGCCGCGATCGCAACATCATCGCCAATGCCGGTGGACACGATCGCCATCTACATCCGAGATATAAAATGACGGACTAAGGCATAAGATCGCCTCCACCGCACATCATAAAGCCATGGCCCTGGCAACGATGGAACCGGCCGCCGTCATGCAAGGTCCCTTTCGCCGAGATCGCCGCCTTCGTTTAAATACGAGGCCGGCGTAGTCGAGGGCCCTCCAACATTAATCTGGACTCATTCCACAAACCCCGTCTCAACGTACACCGCCGAGGTCGGCCATCTCCATGGGCCGGCCGAGGTGGAAGCAGAGCTAACAAGCCGCGGGCGTGGAGTTGATTCATCCGACGCCGCGCGCAAGGACTCCTCTAGACCGAGACCGCACGCCTTCGTTTAAAAACAAGGCGAGGCGCAGCTAACAGAGGACCCTCATAATAAAGTGAGTCACGAGGCACTCATTGTCTTTGTGCACTAAGACACGGTCATGGGGTCGGTCCATCGATCTCCGCGACCGTGCACGATTCCTCAAGCAAGCGAAACCACCAAGTTTCCGTGGGGATCGGCCAATGTTGTTTTTGCAGTACAAGACCGAAAGATAGCTAAGCCAATCGACCATGATTAAGCCCAAGTCCGAGTCCTAAGTCGGCTCGGATCGCCCGTCCTCATCCGCACGCGATCACCAAGAAGAACCACCTCGCCCCATGTCTTCAACATAGGAGCAAGTCGGGGGCAATTGTTGTGTCAAGATTTAACACCTTCCGACCGGCGATCGCCTCCGAGGCCGAGCGACCGACTTACGTGCCGAGCGACCGAGTCATCGCTGAGCGACCAAGGCAAGCTCGCCGATCGCGACGAGCGACCGAGCCTTAGCCCAGTGGACATGCTAGACTGGCCAACCGAAGGGCCCAGGGCGAATCCCGGTGCCGAGCGATCGACATCAAGGCGATCGCCTCTCAGTACTCGGCGACCGACCCTTGGCGATCGACCGTCTCTCGGCACCTGGCGACCTACCCTTGGCGACCGACCCTTGGCGACCTCCATCCACTGGCCGATGACGACCTCCGAAGACCATCCAGGGACAACACCGGCTCTTGAGCGAAGCTAGGTGTTCTTCGTCCCGCCGGTAATCTGCTCGAGGAGAAAAGGCCGGGAGAAGTAAGACCGAAAGAAAGCTGTTGCCAAGAGTTGGATGTTAGCCAAGTGCTTAATGTTTGCTTCTGTATGGTATGAAGTGTGAGAATGCAGTGAGTTTAGAGAGTCAGAATCTCGGTTTGAGCAGAAGAGTTTCGGTCCCCTTTACAAGTGAAGGCTGCTTTGTATATATAGAGGCTGAGAGGCCCTGTCCCCTAGTGGGCGATCGTCTTTCGGCATTTAATGTGCCGGGGCGATCGTCCTAAAGGGCACGTGGGCCGCCTGCCAAAAGTCCAAAGCTACAGCTGGTGGCCAGCCGTGCGGTCCAATGAGGATCCAGCACGCGTCCGGAAGCACTGTCACAGGAGGTCCCACTTAGCTACTTTCGGCGGACTTTGTCAGTAGGTGACAGACTGTAGTCACATGTCTTGTCCGCCAACTCCTT
The DNA here is from genome assembly GCA_033398695.1 of Orobanche coerulescens. Lineage (NCBI taxonomy): Eukaryota > Viridiplantae > Streptophyta > Magnoliopsida > Lamiales > Orobanchaceae > Orobanche > Orobanche coerulescens. The sequence goes on from CM065814.1 coordinate 48,334,271, forward strand.
TCGCAGGTCTGGGCCATGCTGGTAGGTGAGGTAGGAGACAGGTTTTGTCAGCGCCTTTTGTGGATCTGCACGTGGGGTCAGTTTTGAGACTTGGTCTTTGCCGACTGGATGGTCATCGGTGGAGATCGTCATGATGGGTCGATCGGCAGATGCCCAGAGAGGTCGGCCACCAAAGGTCGATCGGCAGATGCCCAGAGAGGATCGTCCGCCAGTCGATCGCCAGGAGTCGGTCGCCGAGTGCCGAGTGATGATCGTATCTGAGGTCGATCGCTCAGCACCGGGACTTGTCCTGGGACCTTCATTTGGCCGATTTAGTTGGTCCGCTGGGTTGAGGCTTGGTAGATCTGCCTTGGCCGCTCGGCAGTAAGTCGGTCGCTCGGCCTCGAAGGCGATCGCCGGTCGGAAGGTGTAAAATCTTGACACAACAATTGCCCCCCAGCTTGCTCCTATGTTGAAGACATGGGGCGAGGTGGATCTTGCTGGTGATCGCGTCTGGATGAGAAAGGGCGACCTTGCTGAGCTGACTTAGGACTCGGACTTGGGCTAACATAGTCGATTGGCTTAGCTATCTTTCGGTCTTGTACCTGCAAAAAACAACATTGGCCGATCCCCCATGGAAACTTGGTGGTTTCGCTTGCTTGAGGAATCGTGCACAGTCGCGGAGATCGATGGACCGACCCCATGACCGTGTCTTGGTGCGCGAAGACAATGAGTGTCTCGTGACTCACTTTATTATGAGGGTCCTCTGTTAGGCTGCGCCTCGCCTTGTTTTTAAACGAAAGGCGTGCGGTCTCGGTCTAGAGGAGTCCTTGCGCAGGGCAGCGTCGGATGAATCAACTCCACGCCTGCGGCTTGTTAGCTCTGCTTCCACCTCGGCCAGCCATGGAGATGGCCGACCTCGACGGTGTACGTTGAGACGGGTTTGTGGAATGAGTCCACTGATTAATTTTGGAGAGCCCTCAGACTACGCCGGCCTCGTATTTAAACGAAGGGCGGGCGATCTTGGCCGAAAGGGACCTTGCATGACCGAAGCAGCCGGTTCCATCGACTGCCAGGGCCATGGCTTTATGATGTGCGGTGGAGGCGATCTTATGCCTTAGTCCGTCATGTTATATCTTGGATGTAGATGGCGATCGTGTCCTCCGAATCGCGGATGATGTAGCGTGATGATCGGCGATCGGGCCGAAGATCGGTGATCGTTGCGCCGCCGATCGCTTATTCGTAGGTCGATATTGGCGATCGGGCGGGAGATCGTCGTCCGGGTGCCGATCGCGCTGCTCACAGGCTAAGAAGAAACCTTTGCCGCCGGAAAATCTGCGGCTCTTGCCCGGAAGGCTGCGTAGGTCGTAGGTTGGGTCTTCGTAAGATGCCTGAACATAGGCGAAAAACCACGAAAACCTCCTAGGACCGCGTAGAGGCGGTCTCATCGCTTATGGGCTCGCCATTGAGGATGATCACGCCCACCCGGTCGATGTAGTCCGAGTCGGACTCTTCTTCTCCCCGCATGATTTGCATCATGCGAAGGGACCTTCGGCCGACGACCACGGTGGCGAAGTACTCGGTGAAGCCGCGCCACTCGTTAAAGGAGCCAATGGACCGAGGTGGCAATGAAGTGTACCACCGGTGGCGAGGTCGCCCAGCGTCGAGGGAACATTCGGCATCCGGTCGCGTCGGATGCCCCGCACCGATCATGTAGATGTTGAACTTCCTTAGGTGCACTTGGGGTCCGATCGCCCCACGTACACGGTGTTTGCGGGGAGCGATCTGTCCGCACGGGGCGAGCTCGATGTCGATCGCGAGCGGCTCGCTGGCCCGGCGATCGTCTTCTTGGCGCCGCCTGGATTCCAGGAGCGCCTTCATGTCGTTAAGTTGACGTTGCATTGCGCCATCGCCGTGGCTTGGTCGCTTGCCGATCGGCTTTGGGAGCAGGAGCCGAGGCGATCGTGTACCGATCTCCGGCTCGCTGCCGCCGACCTCGGCAATTCGGCGAGGATCCAGACAGCTAGGGCGCTCGGGAGTCGGGTAGGCCGAGCTCCCGGTGACGGACTCAAACTCCGCTGCCTCGTAGGCCGGGCTCGATCGCCCGGCCGCTGTGTCGGGTCGCCGCCAGCGATCGAAGATGAGGTGCCCCGGGCGAGCGCCTTCTCGCGGACGGAGCCTCTGGCGAACGCTCGCCGATGAGCCTTGAGCTTCGCTTGATCTCCCGAGAGACCGGGGGCGGTAGCCGAGGCGCGTCGAGAGCACTTCGCCGCCTCAAGGACGGCCAGGCCCCTTCGATCTGTTCCTTGGTTCGAACCGATCGAGCGAGAGCTCGCCGCCTTCCCGACGTGGTCGGCGCCTCCCGCGCGGCTACCTTCCACCATCGGCCGCGCTCGGACCGACGGAACAGGCCCGGCCGGCCGCCGCTTTCTTCGACGCGGAGGCGGAAGACATGTTTTCTGAAGGATTTCTTTTGAAGTGCAGTGAGTGTCACTTCAAATATCTGCCCCGAGAACAGTGAGTGTTCTTCGGGACGGTAGGTGTAAAAATTCGAGGGTTGGATCCCCTTCTTCTAGCGCCAATTGTTGTTGCCCAAAATATTTATCCGAAGATTAATACTGCTGGAAGACGGACAACAAACAAATGCGGGAGCACTTCCGAGAGAAGATAAATAAAACAAGATTTGCCGGGTTTGTTAGGCTCGGGCTTGAATGCTCTCGCGAGATGTTATTAATACAAATATTCGTGGATACAAGTATTAATGAGAGAAATCTAAATACAATGAGTGTAAAAAGACTCTGTTGATCCGGCTCTTGAGCGAAGCTAGGTGTTCTTCGTCCCGCCGGTAATCTGCTCGAGGAGAAAAGGCCGGGAGAAGTAAGACCGAAAGAAAGCTGTTGCCAAGAGTTGGATGTTAGCCAAGTGCTTAATGTTTGCTTATGTATGGTATGAAGTGTGAGAATGCAGTGAGTTTAGAGAGTCAGAATCTCGGTTTGAGCAGAAGAGTTTCGGTCCCCTTTACAAGTGAAGGCTGCTTTGTATATATAGAGGCTGAGAGGCCCTGTCCCCTAGTGGGCGATCGTCTTTCGGCATTTAATGTGCCAGGGCGATCGTCCTAAAGGGCACGTGGGCCGCCTGCCAAAAGTCCAAAGTTACGGTGGCCACCGTGCGGTCCAATGAGGATCCAAAGACGCGTCCTAAGCACTGTCACAGAGGTCCCACTTAGCTACTTTCGGCGGACTTTGTCGAGGGTGACAGATCGTAGTCACATGTCTTGTCCGCCAACTCCTTTCGCTGGTCTGGGCGATGCCGGTAGGTGAGGTAGGAGACAGGTTTTGTCAGCGCCTTTTGTGGATCTGCACGTGGGGTCAGTTTTGAGACTTGGTCTTTGCCGACTGGATGGTCATCGGTGGAGATCGTCATGATGGGTCGATCGGCAGATGCCCAGAGAGGTCGGCCACCAAAGGTCGATCGGCAGATGCCCAGAGAGGATCGTCCGCCAGTCGATCGCCAGGAGTCGGTCGCCGAGTGCCGAGTGATGATCGTATCTGAGGTCGATCGCTCGGCACCGGGACTTGTCCTGGGACCTTCATTTGGCCGATTTAGTTGGTCCGCTGGGTTGAGGCTTGGTAGATCTGCCTTGGCCGCTCGGCAGTAAGTCGGTCGCTCGGCCTCGAAGGCGATCGCCGGTCGGAAGGTGTTAAATCTTGACACAACAGCCGGATCAACAGAGTCTTTTTACACTCATTGTATTTAGATTTCTCTCATTAATACTTGTATCCACGAATATTTGTATTAATAACATCTCGCGAGAGCATTCAAGCCCGGGCCTAACAAACCCGGCAAATCTCGTTTTATTTTCTCTCGGAAGTGCTCCCGCAATTGTTGTTTGTTGTCCGTCTTCCAGCAGTATTAATCTTCGGATAAATATTTTGGGCAACGACAATTGGCGCTAGAGGAAGGGGATCCAACCCTCGAATTTTTACACCTACCGTCCCGAAGAACACTCACTGTTCTCGGGGCAGATATTTGAAGTGACACTCACTGCACTTCAAAAGAAATCCTTCAGAAAACATGTCTTCCGCCTCCGCGTCGAAGAAAGCCGCCGCCGCCCGGCTGCACTCTGCCTGGCCCCGGGCCCGAGCCGCACTCGATGGTGGAAGGTAGCCGCCGGCCGGAGGCGCCGACCACGTCCCGGAAGGCGGCCCGAGCCTCTCGCTCGATCGGTTCCAACCAAGGAACAGATCGAAGGGGCCCTGCCGCCCTTCAGAGCGACGAGTGCTCTCGACGCGCCTCCAAGAACCGCCCTGCCTCTCGCCGGAGATCAAGCGGAAGCTCAAGGCTCTCTGCCGAGCAATCGCCAGAGGCTCCCGTCCGCAGAAGAGGCGCCGCCGGCCGGGCACCTCGTCTTCGATCGCCCGGGCGGACTCCGACAGCTACTGTGGCGCCCGGCCCAGCCTACGAGACGACGGAGTTTGAGTCCGTCACCGTGAGCTCGGCCTACCCGACTCCCGTAAGGCGCCTAGCCGGCTCCCCCTCGCCAAATTGCCGAGGTCGGCGGTAGCGGAGCCCGGAGATCGGTGCACGATCGCCTGGCTCGCTCCCAAAGCCGATCGGCAAGCGACCAAGCCACGGCGATGGCCGCAATGCAACGTCACCAATGACATGAAGGCGCCTCGAATCGGGCAGCGCCAAGAAGACGATCGCCGCCAAGCGAGCCGCTCGCGATCGACATCGAGCTCGCCCCGGCAAAGACAGATCGCTCCCCACAAACACCCGTGTACGTGGGGCGATCGGACCCCAAGTGCACTGAGGAAGTTCAACATCTACATGATCGGATGTGGGGCATCCGACGCGACAGTGCCGAATGTTCCTCCGACCTGGACGACTCGCCCACCGGTGGTACACTTCATTGCCACCTCGGTCCATCTCCTTTAACGAAGCCGGCGCACGGCTTCACCGAGTACTTCGCCACCGTGGTCGTCTGCCCAAGGTCCCCTTCGCATGATGCAAATCAAGCAGGGAGAAGAAGAGTCCGACTCGGACTACATCGACCGGGTAGACGTAATCATCCTCAATGGCGAGCCCATAAGCGATGAGACCGCCCTCTACGCGGTCCTAGGAGGTTTTCAGGGTTTTTCGCCTATGTTCAGGCATCTTACAAAGACCCAACCTACGACCTACGCAGCCTTCCGGGCAAGAGCCGCAGATTTTCTGGCCAGGCAAAGGTTTCTTCTTAGCCTGTGAGCAGCGCGATCGGCACCCGGACGACGATCTCCCGCCCGATCGCCAATATCGACATACGAATAAAGCGATCGGCAGCCGAGCGACGATCGACAGTCTTCCAGCCCGATCGCCGATCATCACGCTACATCATCCGCAGTTCGGAGGACACGATCGCCATCTACAGTCCAGCATATAACATGACAGACTAAGGCATAAGATCGCCTCCACCGCACATCATAAAGCCATGGCCCTGTCAGTCGATGGAACCGGCTGCTTCGGCCATGCAAGGTCCCTTTCGGCCAAGATCGCCCGCCCTTCGTTTAAATACGAGGCTGGCATAGTCGGAGGGCCCTCCAACATTAATCAGTGGACACGATCGCGCGCCCTCAAAGGTTCATCATCTGACATGGTGAACCCGGACAATGCGACGTGCCGCAACCCCGTCTCAACGTACACCGTCGAGGTCGGCCATCTCCATGGCTGGCCGAGGTGGAAGCAGAGCTAACAAGCCGCGGGCGTGGAGTTGATTCATCCGACGCCGCTCGCGCAAGGACTCCTCTAGACCGAGACCGCACGCCTTTCGTTTAAAAACAAGGCGAGGCGCAGCCTAACAGAGGACCCTCATAATAAAGTGAGTCACGAGACACTCATTGTCTTCGCGCACCAAGACACGGTCATGGGGTCGGTCCATCGATCTCCGCGACTGTGCACGATTCCTCAAGCAAGCGAAACCACCAAGTTTCCATGGGGGATCGGCCAATGTTGTTTTTTGCAGGTACAAGACCGAAAGATAGCTAAGCCAATCGACTATGATAGCCCAAGTCTGAGTCCTAAGTCAGCTCAGGTCGCCCGTCCTCATCCAGACGCGATCACCAGCAAGAACCACCTCGCCCCATGTCTTCAACATAGGAGCAAGCTGGGGGGCAATTGTTGTGTCAAGATTTAACACCTTCCGACCGGCGATCGCCTCCGAGGCCGAGCGACCGACTTACTGCCGAGCGACCAAGGCAAGCCTGCCGATCGGCGACCAGGCGACCGAGCCTTAACCCAGCGGACCAGCTAAATCGGCCAAAGGAAGGTCCCAGGACAAGTCCCGGTACCGAGCGATCGACCTCAGATACGATCATCACTCGGCACTCGGCGACCGACTCCTGGCGATCGACTAGCGGACGATCCTCTCTGGGCATCTGCCGATCGACCTTTGGTGACCGACCTCTGTGGGCATCTGCCGATCGACCCATCATGACGATCTCCACCGATGACCATCCAGTCGGCAAAGACCAAGTCTCAAAGCTGGCCCCACGTGCAGATCCACAAAAGGCGCTGACAATCTTGTCACCTACCTCACCTACCAGAATGGCCCAGACCTGCGAAAGGAGTTGGCGGACAAGACATGTGACTACAGCCTGTCACCTACCCTGACAAAGTCCGCCGAAAGCAGCTAGGTGGGACCTCCTGTGACAGTGCTTCCGGACGCGTGCTGGATCCTCATTGGACCGCACGGCTGGCCACCAGCTGTAGCTGTGGACTTTTGGCAGGCAGCCCACGTGCCCTTTAGGACGATCGCCCCGTTACATTAAATGCCAAAAGGCGATCGCCCACTAGGGGACAGGGCCTTTCAGCCTCTATATATACAAGGCAGCCTTCACTTGTAAAAGGGATCGAACTTCTACGACCGAAACTCTTCTGCACAAATAGAGATTCTGACTCTCTAAACTCACTGCATTCTCACACTTCATACCATACAGAAGCAAACATTAAGCACTTGGCTAACATCCAACTCTTGGCAACAGCTTTCTTTCGGTCTTACTTCTCCCTACTTTTCTCCTCGAGCAGACACGGCGGACGAAGAACACCTAGCTTCGCTCAAGAGCCGGATCAACAGAGTCTTTTTACACTCATTGTATTTAGATTTCTCTCATTAATACTTGTATCCACGAATATTTGTATTAATAACATCTCGCGAGAGCATTCAAGCCCGGGCCTAACAAACCCGGCAAATCTCGTTTTATTTTCTCTCGGAAGTGCTCCCGCAATTGTTGTTTGTTGTCCGTCTTCCAGCAGTATTAATCTTCGGATAAATATTTTGGGCAACGACAAGCTTGTTATTGTATTTTTGAAGAGTTTGGTAATGGTGTCGAGTTAATGACCATCTCTAGTGAGTATTCTTAATGAACTTACATTCTTAGCATGTTAGTATTGCATGAGTAACGTGTGTGTGTGTATGCTCACTACGGGTTAGATCCGACGGGGTCTCGGTAGGGCTCCACGAAGCTGTGGACCGCGAGCTTGCTTTTAACCACTGTAGGTTAGATCCGACGGGGTCTCGGCAGGGATCCACGAAGCTGTGGGTCCGCGGTTAATTGTGGTGCATTTTTACAATGTGATTCGATATTGGCATTTCCGGAAATGAGTGCTTTTGAACGGTTTTCATTTGCATGCATTGACTAAATGTGTAAGAGGTAAGTTGTTCGTTTGGCCTACTTGGCTAGGATGGCTCTAGAGTATTTTGTGGTTCATGTTTTAAATCCTTTATTTGTGGATTTTGATGTTGGGAGACGAACCTTGTGGTCGTTCTTGTGTACTGTGAGTTGATGAGATTTGGGGCTAAAATCCCAAGGGTTTTGTAAAAGTCGTTTTACGGATTTGGGGCTAAAATCCCAACGGTTGGTTAATGTCATTTTTCAGATAGTAAACTTTTGGGGCGGTGACCCCTTTGTCTTTTGGATTTTGAAAAGTAGGATTTGATAATCCTAAATTGTTTTCTATTAAAACTCTCGATGGCATTCTAAACCGTTTTATAAATTATTCCCATTGATTTATGATATTTCGTTTTTGAGATGTTCTCTCAAACCCTTGCCTCGGGAAGTACTTTTCGTTTCGTTTGGATCTTTGAGGATCCTCGGTTATTGTTATTCGTGGAATGTGAATTGTATGGCTCGTATTTGCACTTTGTATTTGCACTAGCAAAACAGTGGAGTTTTGCTAACCCCCGAGTAATCGGGGGGTGGATGTCTGTTTTGCATTCAGTTTTGGAGCATAACACGTGGTCGCACGAAGGATGATGAAAGATGATCGATACTAATCACATGAGGAACCGTACATCGTGTGTTGGTTCGATTGTACTTTATTTTCCGTTGTATTGTTCCGTTAGACGGTGTAGTTGTATTTTGTCCCCTGCGTGGGCATGAGTTGTATTTGAGTTGTATTTATTTGTGGAAAGACCAAATCGGTCTACTGAGTCATTGTAGCCTCGAAGGCATTGTTGAGATGTTAAATGTCGTTACCAGCCTGGTAGATCCTTGAGGAAAGGGTCTACGGCGTGTAATATCCCTGAGTGGATTGGGGGTGTTACAGTCTCGTGGCTTCGGCCTTCATTGTGGTACGGCTTCGTGTCGTGGCTTCGGCCCTCATTGTGATACGTCTTCGTGCCGTGGATTCTGTAATACCCCCAAGACGATCAGGGCATATTACAGCGCCGTGGACCCCACTTCGTAGAATCCACCAGGCTAACATACCAAAATAACATCCGACAAAGACATACAACCATCAACAAAACGACAATTCAAATAAAAGACTACAATCCGTCAAATAAAATCTGACATCAAATCCATTTCCCAAAATGGGAACACAACGTTAACAAACTCAAAAAAGAAGTACTTGAGTACTTAAACCAATCGACATAATATTTAAACGACAAAACAGAACACCAACAGACGACCACTGGACAGTATCATGCTTGAAGAATCGGAAATGAAATACGACCATGAACGGTCCGGGTGGAAAACGACGGTCCCTAAACGAAGGCTCAACATAGTTTAGTCCCAACGGACAACAATAATCGATTGGAATACACCCATAACCCCGATTACAAACTAAGATAATAAACGATCAATCGATACGGGCGAGGGTTTACGCAAAATCTCCACGTATCAACAATTCACGAATTAACTCGAGGAAAACGGATTGGGAATCACCAATAACCACAATCGGTAAGGAATTTCGTAACATACGTGAACAATTCGGAATCAATCATGAAAAACCCGAAAAACCCCCAAATTAGACAAGTTTAGGGTTCCTGAAGAAAATACCTCGGATTCGGACGATGGAGGATGATTACGTTGATGATGATACGTTAGCACGGACCTACGGCGATGGAATACGAAGAATTCTCCGATCAAAACTGAAGGGAATCGCCCTATGGAGTCGCTCGGTGAAGAAAACGAAAGAAAAAAATGAAAATGTCAAGCTTTCAATCGTCACGTTTAAAGCAGTAAATTGTTACGGCCGTAACAAAGGCTATATTACGGCCGTAACAAGGCCAACATTACGGCCGTAACGAATGGGGTGTTACGGCCATAACACCCTGCTGGACAGCAGTCTGGCAGCTGTTGTCCGAACCATTCCGGACGACTCCGAAACCCGGACCTGCTATCAAACCGAAAATATGGCTACGAAGGGTATTCGATGATGAGTCTAACCGTTACATGAAAACATCATTCCGACTAACCGGTAATCCGAAATACGACACCGAATATAGAATTCCCTAAACTTATAGGAAATTACAAAAATAGCCCCAAGTGCCCGAAAATCACGATACGACGTCGGGTTTACAAACCGAAAGTCTCAACACGACCAACTCAATCATACGAACTCATGCAATCCAAGAAACAATGAAAACGAACGAATTTTACGAGAATCGAACGTTCATACGGCAAAACATGATATAAAGTGAAATCACGTAAAAACATCACCAAAACTCGTCCAAATGGAAAAACTCCAAGAATAAAGTAGATTCAAAATATCGAAACAGTTACAAGCGAGTCGATAAAAACATACATACACTGAAAATGGAAACTACTAATAATAGAAAGGTACGGATATTACATTCTCCCCCTCTAAAATAAAGTTTCTGTTTCAGGAGAAAGTAAAAAGACTGTAAATACAGTCAATCAATTGTATTCATAACACTGATAGAGGGGCCTTTATATAGGCATTACAATGAGAGTCCTTCCATACATAGGATTCCTAGATAAGGTAAGACATCTAATAGGATCCTACTACCTCTAGAAGGATCTAGAATCTTCCATCTATGTATCTACAATCAGTATTAGGTAAGACACATCACGGGAATAATAATTCCCGGAACACTCCCCCTGTGTCGAGCACTAATACAACAATGGTGCAAAAGATGTTCCCTTCGTAAAAACCTATTCCAAGCCAAAACAAAACCCCATGGGAAAAATAAAAGCTTGATGAGGAAAAGAATGCAACGCACCAACATAACATGTCGTGTATACTCCCCCTGATGTATACATAACGACTCCCCCTGATGAGTACCTCAAATCATAGGAGTCGGATGCCAAGTTGCCCTCACAACTATACCAAGGAAAAACCCAGTGGAAAAAATACCTCTTGGTCTAAGTTGAACAGAAGTACAACGCATCATTGTATGGATGTTCTCATAGGTCACCTCGTTAAAAACCTTACCAAGTGAAAACCCAATGGGAAAAAACAAACCTTGGTCTAAGGACAAAAAGAGCGCGACACATCCAAAGTGTAGAGTCGCTAGAGACTTATCCGATTGAGACCTCAAATCATAAGAGCCTCAAGTACATTTTCAGTCAGAAAGAATTAAACATGAGGCAGAGGAGGTGGCTGGAATTAATCAAGGATTACGACTTAGAGATTCTCTATCATCCGGGGAAAGCAAACGTTGTAGCCGATGCATTGAGCCGTAAACTTGTTTCTCTTCGAGTGTTGGAAGCACTTATGTCCCAAACCAGCATTCAACGAGAACTGATCCGCGAAGGGATTGAAGTATGGGCACCAGGAATTCAAGGGCAACTATATGTGATGGAACTGACTTCGTCACTAGTCGAGGAAATCAAATCTAAGCAGTTGAACGATTCTCTGATCCTTCGGTTATGTGACGAAGTAAAGAAAGGAAAAGCCCCAGGATTCGTGATACAAGACGATGGAGTTCTGAGATTTCAGAGTCGACTTTGCGTTCCCGATGATGATGATTTGAGACGGACTATTCTGAAGGAAGCTCACAGCGCGCCCTATTCTATTCACCCGGGCAGCCGTAAGATGTATAAGGATTTAAAACAAAACTTCTGGTGGGGGAATATGAAGAAGTACGTAGCAGAGTACGTTTCGAGGTGCTTGACTTGTCAGCAAGTTAAGATTGAACATCAGCGACCTGCCGGAATGTTAAAACTGCTTCCGATCCCTGAATGGAAGTGGGAGGACATCTCGATGGATTTCATCACCAGTATGCCAAGGACTAGAATGGGAATGAACATGATTTGGGTTATAGTTGATCGACTAACCAAGTCGGCTCATTTCCTAGGGATTAAAGATACATGGGGACCCGAGAGATTGGCGCGAGTATTTATTGCGGAGATAGTCAGATTGCATGGGACGCCGAAGACCATTATTTCGGATCGAGATGGTCGCTTCGTGTCGCACTTCTGGAAAGCAGTTCACAGGGCTTTGGGGACTGAGCTCAACTTTAGCACGGCTTATCATCCCCAAACGGACGGTCGATCAGAAAGGACTATACAAACGGTAGAAGACATGCTTAGAGCTTGTGCCTTAGATTGGTCAACTGATTCGGAAGTTCATTTGCCATTGATTGAATTCACTTATAATAATAGTTGGCATGCTTCTATTAAGATGACAGCATTTGAAGCTTTGTACGGGAGAAGATGCCGATCACCCCTGTGTTGGGATGATTCTTCGGATTTGATCGGGACAGAACCAGAATTGATAATTCAGACTCAAGAGAAGATAACGTTGATTCGAGAAAGACTGTTGACTGACCAGAGTCGGCAGAAGTCTTATGCAGACGTACGTCGTCGCCCTCTAGAGTTCGACGCTGGGGACCATGTACTATTGAAGGTGTCTCCTACACGAGGGATTTTCCGTTTTGGGAGGAGAGGCAACCTTAGTCCTAGATATATCGGACCATTCGAGATCCTCGAGAGGGTTGGAGATTTAGCATACAGGTTGGCCTTACCGCCATCGCTGAGTCACGTTCACAATGTGTTTCACGTATCCCAATTGCGGAAATATGTACCGGACCCCAGTCATGTCATTGATTTCGACGAGATCGAGATAGCTAATGATGGCACCTTCGAAGAGAGACCAATCAAGATACTTGAGAGTCGGATCAAACAATTGAGGAATAAACCAATACACTTGGTTAAAGTACAATGGTCACGACACGGAGTCGAAGACGCCACTTGGGAAACGGAGGACAGTATGAAGGCTAGATATCCAGAGTTGTTTTCATCTTAAGTTTTGGGACGAAACTTCTTTTTAGGGATGAAGGATGTAATACCCGAGATTTCTGATATGTATTTGGAACTTGTAACATTGTAATTGTTGCACTTTGATCTGAGTATTATTCTCCGTATTTCATAATCCGATGTTGTTGAGCGTATGATTTCATGTATGTGATTTAAAAATTGTAATTCTGCGCATGTAGCACACGCTATCGGCTATGTGTAGCGTACGCTAACATGGATCCATAGCGCACGCTACAAAGGAACATTAGCGCACGCTATGCGTGGTCAATATGATTGAGACGTGTGGTAGGTGAGATCAGGCCGGGGATCTTGGTCGGATTGTGTCGGGATGAACCTGGACGGCTTTCGGGAAAAGCCAAGTCAACGCTTTAGCGCACGCTACTGACATGAGAATAGCGCACGCTAAGTGCCGAGTACAGTGAAGTCAGTAAGCCGTTAGCGCACGCTAAGAGTATGGACTAGCGCGCGCTAATAGCCATTTCCTATAAATAGGACAGCATCCTTTTCGTGTTTTCAGTCCTTTCTTTTCCCACATCCGAATTCTTATACTTAGAGTATTACTCTCAACATCCTAAACACTTCATATCAGCATCCTAGCTCGTGTTGAAGATTATAGATCATTGAGGATTGGTGTTCAAGCCTTCGACGTTGGATTGCTTCGATTTTCTCCTTGTTCTTCACTACTTTGAGGTAGGTGATTCTTCACCAATACTAGTAGTGTTCTAAAGGACGTTTAATCATGTTTATCTAGTCAGTTAGATTCGTTAATAGTCGAACATCATGTGTTAGAAGGATATTTTCGACATTTCGGCACTTATTCATCGTATGAACCTTTGAACCGTTTTAGTATATGGACTCCTAAGCATTTTCAAACCGATTTGTGATCAGTATATGGAGATTTTCAAGTTCTTATGCGTTTATACAAAGGAATCATACATTTTGGGTCATATAACGGATTGAACTCAAGATATCCCTTGAAGATCTAAGATGAATTATGGTGATGAGATGATTATACGTATCTTTGTATCTCATAGTCATTTAGTACGTATAGAACTTTCACAAACCTTATTAGCATGATATGCTCGGGGATGACTTGTATTATCACCATAGAATTCATGAGTTCATCACCATTAGATCCAGTTTTCTACCAGTAGTAATCTGCCATGCACGGTTAGCGCACGCTAACATACATAAGTTAACGTGCGCTATCGGGGATAAGTTAACGCACGCTACGCTTGGTACGTAACGTACGTTATGATATTAGCCAAGTCAGTCGGCTGATCAGAGAGAACTGTCAGTCCGTGGCTAGCGTACGCTAGGCTTAGACGATAGCGTACGCTAACAGGCAGGCTTAGCGCACGCTACATAGAGTACGTAGCGTACGCTAAGTGGTTCAGGCAGATTGCAGATTTTGAGCTTTTGGGCCGTAGATCGAATTGTTAGGCAATCGTTCGACTTGAGATGATTTGTATATCATTTCTTTTGTTAAGGTTCGAGCTTGCCACGTTGATCGAAGGAGGCGGCCTTCGAGTGTGTTGAGATCATTGAAGTATTTCGTTCTTGCCATCTTCGAGGCAAGTATCGTAATGTGTTAAAATTGGTATTTTGAGCATGTTTGTGGTTTATTCATGTTGTTGAACATGGAAATTATTTTTGTTGAATTGTCATGATATTCGTTATCTAGTGTTTGTATGTTCATGTTGATGAACATAATGATTTAGCATATGTGTATGCATGAGTTGTGTTTGTGTACGTTGTACGATCTATCTTGAGGCCAGATCGGATGTCCACCTCGTGTTGGTCCGACAGGATCATCTTGGGATCTAGCCGAGGCCTGGATCATTGGACGGGTTATTTCCACCTCGTGTTGGTCCGACGGGATCATCTTGGGATCTATGCTGAGGGCGCTGGATCATTGGACTACCCTTGCTGTGTTAATGGAATCTTGTGGATTCGCATTATCGGATTCCGGTGGCGGAAGTCCGTGTGGTGTATCTTGTTATGTATTGTTGATGCATATTTGATTTGTTTAAATGATACTTGTACTAGCATCGTTTTGCTAACCCCTTCGGGGGTGGACATTTGTTTTGATGTTCAGGTAGGCGAGAGCGGGAAAGCGACCACGATCCGGCGTGCATTGACGAAGGGGTTCAGTGATGTTTGTTTGTTGTTGGTGAATTGTTTTCTTGGTTTGATTTCAATACTCGAGTACGCATGTCTTATTATATCATTTCGATATGGTTGTATTAATTACTCGTTGAACCAGTTGAATGGTTTTGTAAACTTGAATTTCCGCAGTATTGATGTCTTATATTTATATTTCTCTTAAATTAGCCTTGTAAATCCTTACTTAAAGGGTTTACGGCGCTGTAATTATTCCGAATATCTCGGGGTGTTACAGAAAGGCCGTCTTCGGAATATCGGTATCCTTCACTCGGAGCTGATAATACCCCGTTCTCAAATCAATCTTCGAAAATACGGTTGCCCCTTGCAATTGGTCGAACAAATCATCAATCCTCAGGAGCGGATACTTATTTTTGATGGTCACTTTGTTCAACTCTCGGTAGTCGATACACAAACGAAGTGACCCATCCTTCTTCTTCACAAACAGGACCGGTGCGCCCCAAGGTGAAGCGCTCGGTCGATTATACCCCATGTGTAGCAACTCTCCCAACTGTTTCTTCAACTCAAGCATCTCGGCAGGCGCCATACGATATGGCGTCTTAGAAATCGGTGCTGCACCCGGCTCTAAATCGATGGTAAACTCAACTTCTTGGTCTGGCGGCAAACACGGCAACTCGTCTGGAAAGACGTCAGGATACTCACACACTATCGGAATAGACGAGAGCTCGACTCCCCCTTCTTCCGATCTCAAAGCGTAACACCAATACCCCGTGCAACCTCCTCGAAGAAGTCTCACCGCCCTCAAGGCGCTGATCAGGAATCTCTGGCTACTCCGCTTACTTCCCACAAAAGAATGCTCGGTACCGTCAGAGGCTAACATCGAAATGGTTCTCGTTCTATAATTCATGATCGCCCCATGATGGTCCAGCCAATCCTCACCCAGAATCAAATCCTCATCTGTAATATCTACCGTAATCAGATTAGAAGGTCAAACCCTCCCCGCGATACTCACTGGAAAATCTCTAACCTCACGATCCCCCACGATGCTATCCCCACCAGGCAGTTTAACAACAAATGGTTCACACGCAACCAAGCAATCAACATGCAGATGACGCACAAAATCCATAGATATGAAAGAATGCGTAGCACCAGAATCGAATAATATGGAAACAGGATGGTCAAGGATGTGAACGGTACCTGTAGCCACCGTCGCGTTAGGATCCCCTGCTCGTCTCATCTCATATACTCGGGGCGGAACAGACCCCGTACTAGAAGCTCCCCCTCTAGAAGGCTATCCATGTCCCCGACCTCTACCAAAACTCTGCTGTGGCTGAGGAACTATCGGTGTCTGATTCACACTCGGCTCTCCCGCAGCTGGGGCTGATATCTGAGTAACTGGCGCCTGAACTGCATCCGTACAAAACTTAGCTTGATGTCCCATCTGACCGCACGCAAGACATTGAATTAGGGGCCTATCACACTCACTCATCATGTGGCCTGGACGACCACAGTTAAAGCATGTAGGACCGCGAACGGAACCAGTAGGAGCAGACTTAGAACCGTGTCCTTGCCCAAATGACGAAGACTGACCCCTGAAGGCTCTCGAACCAGACTGAGCCTTCGGATGCCCACCAGACTTGCCTCCCGAGAACTGGACGGAGGTCTTCTATTTCTTCCCCTCGGCTGCCGTCTCTATTGCAGAAAACGACATCTCATAAGCCATCGCCTTATTCTGATACTCTTTCAAAGTTGTGCATCCCAGACCAGACATGTAGTGACGCACCCTCGGTTTCATCCGCATATCGAAGTGGCGGATCTTATCAAGCTCATCTCGGACTTGGTTTCTCACATAATGAAGTTGTTGGTTGTAGACCTTGATAGATTGAGAGATAGGAACATCCTGGGGCTTAGCCTCAAAGAAGGCTCGGATCCTCCCCTCCTTAACTGGCCACAGACAAAACTCGTCTTCCATAAGCTCTCGGAATTCTGCCCATGTGGCTGCCCGATCACGTGGTCTCACCGCTTGCCACCACGTTTCCGCCTCTTTGGGGAGGAAGTACTGAGTGATGGGTACATTCCTTTCCTCAGAGCAATCAGCAGCCTCATATACTTTCTCCATCTCAAATAGCCAACTCTCCCAACCGGAAGGTCGGAAACACCATCAAACTACGGAGGACGCATACAAATCACGTCTTGAAGTAGCTTATCATTTCCGGATCCAGTAGGTGGAACCGGGTTGGCATTAGCTTGGCCGACCAGGACGGCCTGAGTTAGTAGCGTCATTTGGTTCGCTACTTGCTGCAAAATGTTTGCCACTCCAATATTCTCATGTGGATTACCGGAGCTAGCAAACTGGTCCTGCTGACCCCCGGAACTAGGCAGGACACTGTTCGACAAAGAAGAAATAGCTGAATCGGTTCCCGAGTTATCGGACATGGCCGCCCCACCGGCTGCGCCACGTCCCCTACCGCGTCCGCGTCCTCTACCAGCAGGAATTCTGAAGAAGTAGTGGGTGAGTACAATTCAAACGCAAAACGCAACAAGATACCAAGAAAGGAATAGAGCAGAACAACGCAATGAGTCAAGTTAGGAAAAACTTACGAGCACTGGCATACTGAGATGATGTCATAGCAATGATACTGTTCAAAAACGACACTCGACTAGACCCAAATAACCGACAGCCTAGGTATCCATAAACCTAAGCTCGATACCATATTCTGTAACACCCCCAAGACGATCAGGGCATATTACAGCGCCGTGGACCCCACTTCGTAGAATCCACCAGGCTAACGTACCAAAATAACATACGACAAAGACATACAACCATCAACAAAATGATAATTCAAATAAAAGACTACAATCCATCAAATAAAATCTGACATCAAATCCATTTCCCAAAACGGGAACACAACGTTAACAAACTCAAAAAGGAAGTACTCGAGTAGTTAAACCAATCGACATAATATGTAAACGACAAAACAGAACACCAACAGACGACCACTGGACAGTATTATGCTTGCCCATCATCCTCGTACGGCTCGAATGCTCGCTTGTCTCCAAGACCGGCACCTAAAATACAAAAAGTATTTCCCCCATTTAAGGGGTTAACGACAACTGTTAGTACAAGTACAATCCATTTGAACTACATTCTAATCAGATGAATATATACGCCAAAATCATTTTAGAAATCATTTATATTCCGGAATATTATACGGTGCACAAGCACAAAACACATTTTCTCCAGCAAAACAATTCAAAGTTAACCTTAGTACGACACTTATGGCCACCGTACCCCGCAGAGCCCCGTCGGACATCCCTGGGTGGTTAACCATAGTTCGTGATATGCACACACACGGCAATACGTATCCCTATAGGCCCCGTCGGACCATCCCTAGGTGAACATACATATATCCATCCACAACAACCACGAATAGCCACAATTCAAATACTAAAACATGTAAACAAATGTAAAGTACTTGCCTTTGAGACATCCTTGAAGAATCGGAAATGAAATACGACTATGAACGGTCCGGGTGGAAAACGACGGTCCCTAAACGAAGGTTCAACATAGTTTAGTCCCAATGGACAACAATAATCGATTGGAATACACCCATAACCCCGATTACAATCTATGTTAATGAACGATCAATCGATACGGGCGAGGGTTTACGCAAAATCTCCCCGTAACAACAATTCAGGAATTAACTCGAGGAAAACGGATTGGGAATCACCCAATAACCACAATCGGTAAGGAATTTCGTAACATACGTGAACAATTCGGAATCATTCATGAGAAACCCGAAAAACCCCCAAATTAGACAAGTTTAGGGTTCCTGAAGAAAATACCTCGGATTCGGACGATGGAGGATGATTACGTTGATGATGATATGTTAGCACGGACCTACGGTGATGGAATACGAAGAATTCTCCAATCAAAACTGAAGGGAATCGCCCTCTGGAGTCGCCCGGTGAAGAAAACGAAAGAAAAAAATGAAAAATGCTGTTTCTGAACTGCCCGCTGTTCTTAAAACAGCGGGTTGTTACGGCCGTAACAAAGGCTACATTACGGCCGTAACAAGTCCAACATTACGGACGTAACGAATGGGGTGTTACGGCCATAACGCCCTGCTGGACAGCAGTCTGGCAGCTGCTGTCCGAACCATTCCGGACGACTCCGAAACCCGGACCTGCCCAAAAATATGGCTACGGAGGGTATTCGATGACGAGTCTAACCGTTACATGAAAACATCATTCCGACTACCCGGTAATCCGAAATACAACAACGAATATAGAATTCCCTAAACTAATAGGAAATTACAAAAATGGCCCAAGTGCCCGAAAATTACGATACGACGTCGGCTTTACAAACCGAAAGTCTCAACACGACCAACTCAATCATACGAACTCATGCAATCCAAGAAACAACGACAATGATCCAGTTTTACGAGAATCGAATGTTCATACGGCAAAACACGATATAAAGTGAAATCACGTAAAAACATCACCAAAACTCGTCCAAATAGAAAAACTCCAAGAATAAAGTAGATTCAAAATATCAAAACGGTTACAAGAGAGTCGATGAAAATATACATACACCGAAAATGGAAACTGCTAAGAATAGAAAAGTACGGATATTACAGCTTCGACCCTCATTGTGATACGGCTTTGTGCCATGGCTTCGGCCCTCATTGTGATACGGCTTCATGCCGTGGCTTCGGCCCTCAGATGATACAGCTTCGGGCTGTTTGGCTTCGGGCCATTGTGATGATTGGCAGCTTCAGCTGAGTGGTTTTTCAGACCATTGTGATATTGTGGCAGCTTCGGCTGAGTGGCTTTCAGGCCATTGTGATGTATTGGTATTTCCATTAGAGCCTTCGGGCATTGTGATTCATATTTATTCCAGTTCTGGTTTGGTTTACCTTTAGGTAATTCATGGTTATGTTCTGTATTGATGATTCGCCATTGGGAACTTGTGTTCTAACCTGTTGAGCAGGTACCGATCGTATTCCGTGGGCATAGAGTTTCTCGAATGCTCGATTCTTAATTTGGTTTGTGAGCATCTCGTATTACCCTTGTTTTACCATTTATTCTGCTTTTGGATGCATATCATGTTGTACATGTATTTTATATTCATTATCTGGATGACTGACACCGTGGGGCGGAACATGTTTACATGTTTTAGGTGCTTGCGAGGAGAGAGTTGAGACACAGGGGCATGACGATGGCGACGAGGCATTCGAGCGATACTAGTCCGAGATGTTTTGGTGTTCATGTCGGTCAGACAGTTTGGAGTACTCCAGTTTCGTCAGTTGTGGTCATTGTTGTATTATCCGAGCGAGGCTCGTGGATGTTGTTGTATTTTTATTTTGGCCATGTAGGCCCAATGTTGTCGTTGGAATTCCATATCGGAATATTATGTCGAATGTCATAGTAGGGACTGAGATTCCCCTTTTGGTCAGTTTATTGTATTTTTGGTCGTGTTCGCCTGGTGGAACTCCTCCACGGCACTGTAGTGACCCAATGGGATTTGGGGGTGTTACAACAGTAACGTAGTAGAGAGAGTAGAGAGAGCATAAATAGTGCGTAGCACAATGTAATACAGAATACATTTTAGTTTTTATAATTTAGTTTTTGTATTTATTTTTTGTATTTATGCTTTATATAATTATATTGTAATAACATAAATAAATACTGCATCTCAAATTATATTCCAAACAAATCTTAGTTAATATTATTTTTATCAGATAAAATTCACCTTTATATTTTTATTTATTATTATAATTTTGTAATTTAAGTTCCTACGTTGCATTCAAGCTGTTTGGATCAATTAGCATATTCAGATAAGTCTCTTTCTATCAGTTTCAGCATTTTCCCTTCAGTTAATTTATCTACATCAAGTAAGTTCTTTTAATTCCTGCTGTATTTATTATGAATATGTTAATATTTATCTGTCTCGTAATTTTACATGTCAATATGAATATGAGCTAAATTTTATATTCTAGGGTTAGGATGACATAAATTAAATACTCGACCTTATATTAAATTTATTAATGTGCCTTCTTTAATTTAAATTGTTATAATTCACAAACACAAAAATAGAGACCGGAAGAAAATATTTTTGTAAATCTTAATTTAATTAAAAAAAGGTTAATTATTAATCTGAAAGGTACTATTTAACCCAAGGAATTAAATATGAATCCGAAAGGTATTATTTAGTTGGATGAATTAATTAGATTATTTAAACTTCTGTTAAAATAATTTGTGAATACGAAAGTTATCAAATAATTTTTTCTGAAGATATAATATTTTGTTTGAGGAGAAAGTAAAAGACAGCAAATCAATTGTATTCATAACAATGATAGAGGGCCTTTATATAGGCATTACAATGAGAGTCCTTCCATACATAGGATTCCTAGATAAGGTAAGACATCTAATAGGATCCTACTACCTCTAGAAGGATCTGGAACCTTCCATCTATGTATCTACAATCAGTATTAGGTAAGACACATCACGGGAATAATAATTCCCGGGACACTCCCCCTGTGTCGAGCACTAATACAACAATGGTGCAGAAGATGTTGCCTTCGTAAAAACCTATTCCAAGCCAAAACAAAACCCCATGGGAAAAACAAAGGCTTGATGAGGAAAAGATTGCAACGCACCAACATAACATGTCATGTATACTCCCCCTGATGTATACATAATGACTCCCCCTGATGAGTACCTCAAATCATAGGAGTCGGATGCCAAGTTGCCCTCACAACTATACCAAGGAAAAACCCAGTGGGAAAAATACCTCTTGGTTTAAGTTGAACAGAAGTACAACGCATCATTTGTATGGATGTTCTCATAGGTCGCCTCGTTAAAAACCTTACCAAGTGAAAACCCAATGGGAAAAAACAAACCTTGGTCTAAGGACAAAAAGAGCGCGACACATCCAAAGTGCAGAGTCGCTAAAGACTTATCAAGTTTTCCAAAGTCTTGACCTCCATGCACTAAATCAGTCATAACTTCTTCGATTCAATAGGTATCAACGAAACTGTAAGGACTTATGAAAACTAGACACCCATAGCTTTTCATTCACATACAGTACGTAACCTAGATCGACCTGAGAAGATCACAAAGCTCAATCGAAGTTGACTCAGCAAATTACCGGACATATCCCGTCCTACTTTGCAACAATAGTCATATGTCACTCAACATGATGGATGTGATCAAATGGTTGGTTTCCTTGGAAAGTAGACACAAACCTTTCCAATGGCACCAATTTCACCATTTTCCATCAAGTGAGCTGCCCTGTAGGTCATATGGGAGATAGACCAACACATTCTGGGCAGATTCGGGTATCAGTTTTCAAGTGTCCTTTTTATCGAGATAGAGCGAGCTTCAAGCTTCTTGTCAATCACAGACATTGCGTGAGCGCATCCTAGGCCATCATCACAGTGGCTTTACCGGATTATTACGAATGAGTACATCGAGTCAAACATGAGTACATAATACCTACTTTTCTCTTAAGACTGCATCATCACTTAAGTGAGCCAAGTCTTATGATGACTTCGACTAGTCATTGGGAATCATATAGGCATTACTTTATCGTCTCTTAGGGAAACCGTCCCTTAGATTGCCTTAAACCGATTGATGAATACGCATCATCAAGTGTCCCAAGATCCTTTCATTCTTAACTTTGGATTTAGCGGAATCTCTTAGTCTCATAAGAGTACATCACTATAAACCCTCAGTTTTACACGCAAAAACTTCATATCTCTTCCAAATCAAGTATATACTTAGTATGCGTTCCCGACAATCATTTATCGACACGCTCCGTGGTCAGGAGCCACTTGATTTGAGTCTGATCCACCACGAGATCCTTTAATCACTTAACTTAGTTCCCCACTAAGATAAGATTTAACCACAAGCTGCACGTCAGTTTTTGGGAAACTATCTAACTGAAAAGATAGTGGATGCTATAACATCCATTACGATAGCACAACTAAGTTTCGTGTCATTGTAGTCGATTCCAGTGCGTTCATGAGAAACCTCGCGCCATGAGGTGAGTTTAACTCCTTCTCTCACTCGCTTTAACAAAGTTTACGGATAGATCTTATCTTTGGAGTGTCGGTACCACTTCAACAAAGGGCTATCACTTTGTTTATACTAGAGTCGCATATGTTTCCATTTTAGGCCAAGGCTACAACGTTGTAGATTTTCAACGAAGTATGGTTCGATTAAACTCACATTCCACGTCCTCATGAACCGGCTTTATTCATAGAGTACTCTTTATGGATTGGCATTCATTGAGGCGTCCCCCAATGATGACTATAATCCAGAATCACATGAGACGGATGAGTTCATTTGATCAGATGATCAAGTTTCATGTACCAAACTCGCATACATTCTTAGCGAGAGTATTTATCGAACCAAGTGGCATCTCAATACTCTATGAGATCCACGGCCTAGTAACACCATCTACCACAATTTGTGGTGTTACCATATCACCATTTATAGGTGACGAACGTCCATGACCGGACACAATCCTTGCAGACATGTTTGCAACATGTATTTAATATCGTCACTTTAGGGAACTTGGTGAGACACAGTAGGGACAAACTACGACAATTCCAAGTCGTTCTACTCGAACATGATCATTCGCATCTCCCCCTAACGACGGGAAGACTGGCTCATCAAAGTGACTTATGAGATTGTCTGCCAAGGTACATTTTAAGCAGACTATGAGTGAAAGCGCATGTCATATTCATCATTTATATCCCGTCATAATGCGTTGTGGTGACGCACTTTTGGCACATGAACATGTGGACGATAAAGGTTTTCAGTGTTAACACAATCCAGTTAACAAAATGCATATGGTTACACTCGTAACTAAGCATTTGAATGATGATAGGTATAGGTGAATATGACATGTTGACCTATGCTACATAGCCGTAGCTACTGGTCTTGAGAATTCAACAAAACCGCCACCATGCACCACCGGGATCGAACATAAAGAAACGATTGAACCGATGATAGGCCGTTGGTTTTATCGAACCTCTAATGCTTTCTCGAAGAGTTCACTCCCTTCACCAGCCCCAAACACCTCAAAATTTCGTGAGCATGTATAAACGGGTGTTTAGGATTCCAAAACCATCAATTGGTCGAAATGACATCGAACTAGTTGATAGGACGGCTGGTGGTATGTGAAAACTTCATTTAAGTGGTTCACCTCCTTCCAAGTCTCCAAATGGCACCAAAATTTGTGAGAAGGTAGCCTTGGATGTTAGGAAGTACTCGTTAAAATTTCACTTTAAGACTTGGTCTAAAAAAGTGGGTGAACCGACCTTTACAATGACTGGTCCGCAAGTTGGACAACCATAACTCAGGTTTCATCAACTTATCAATCATTGTCAAAGGAACCACATAACATATAAATGTTATTACTTGAGTACGACCATTTGTGAACACCATCATAGCATCATAAGCCACCCAGGCTAATACTTATGATCATGTATGTATAAGGACTCGGTAAAAAGGGAGGACTCAGCACCATACTTATGCGAGTCGCTACATTATTCTCTTTAGCATAGGAGGGTGTCATCTCCTAATCGTGCCAAAGAATAGGCTTAAATAAATGAACATGGCTAAGAAGGATCATCAGGGGGTCTTTGGCGTCACACATGCTTATGAAAGCAAGACGCGGATGACATAAATATCATCATCGGTCATGAGCCCTGCTCACGACTCCACCAATGTACTTTGGTGTCTTTGATCCAACTAGTTTCTTTGTTCAATGATGTCCATGACAATACCGTGGTATATGGATCATCAAACTGTCCAAACTCCGGACTATTAAAGCCTAAATGTGTCAATGTCCCAATACATCTTCTGGTTACAAAAGCCGATGCAAGCCGGACCATATTGACTCATGAATATTCTTCCTTTTCACATATCCAATACAAGTGATGCATAAGATTTTATTTCTCACAAATCACAATGAGATGCTATGAGTGATACACTTTGGTATATATATCATCGAGTCATAACATGGTTCAATTGTTACGGAACATATGTGACTAGAAAACGCCATTCGGCATTCAACAGCTTGAGCATCATACCGCTCATTGATTGTGATGACCTACTCATCATAGTCACAATGGATTTATAAACCGAAATCCAAAAATATCATGTTCCTTGAAAATAGATTAATACGCACTCAATTTCGCTTGCAAAATTTTATAATCATGAGCATAGCGAATACTCTAACAACATAGAGATTTTATGTTTGATATGATCAAAATGATCTATCATATTGAGTGCATAACATGGCAAAGTTATATGCCTAAAGGGCAAAATTACGACACAAGCATGGTGTAACACTACCATGCACACGCTCGACCTTCTTATAAGGGTGCGTATTTTGGGCTTCCCCAAGGAAACTGTTTTTCAACATTTGAAAGATGATAGTTTAGCGTATAACGCATACCAAAAACTGCATCATCTATGGCAAATTCGGCCAAAAAGAGGTTGAAAAATATGTGTCATAAGACCACTTGCAAATTTAAGATGGGAACCAAGTTGGTTGGGACAAAAGTTAGCACAATCGCTGGAAAAAAATTCCGCGCAGCTTGACCTTTGTTCACTAAAACAGCGATAACTCCCTTGTTAGGAAGGCTATGGACGAACGGTCAGATGTTCTGGAAACTAGACTTCCGTATCTTTCTATCCATATATTGTGCACCACACGGATCATTAAACTCAGATCACAGTGCATGTTTTAATTGGCTGTTTAGTTTTTCCCAAGTTTAGTGAGAAAACAAGGTTGAGACCATATCCAATGGCATAAGTGTTGATGCAAAAACATGGCAATGACAGTCATATGTGCGTTTAAACGCAGCAGGGTGTTCGATTTCTTATCTCGACTAATGATCCTTTCGGTAACTCCAACTTGGTAGACTTGCAGAGAAAGTAGGAATGTCGGTACAGCTAAGGCTGTTTAAAAACCACTGATTCCGTTTGAACTTTCAAAGCATAAACAAATACCAAGGAGGATGCGCCTAGTCATGATCAAAAGTGTAGACAAAATCCACCAAAGTTCATCAAATCAACCAAGTATTTTAATTCTCAATTTGCAAGTATACGTCATAATAGCCATGTTATATGGATGCAACGCGGTGCATCAATATTAAGCATTTTGAACCATGAGACATAATGAATATACCATAACCAACTCGTCTTGACCATCCAATAAGATCGACTAAACATAGTCAAATGTATAAGGCACATGCCTTTACAAATACTCGGAAAAGTATTCGGACCTATAGTCATACGAACTATAATCGAGGTCAATGAATTCATGTATTTACCGCAATATGCCATTGCCTTACATGTTAAAATTCATGAGAATTACTCGTACATTCTTCCATATATCATATTGCAAGGAGACGATACATGTCTACACCCACATGCAATATTTTATTTTTAATAAGCTGAAAGATGGTGTTTTCCAAGTATGGGATTGGGTCAAGACCAACGTGGTGGTCGCTCAATTCAACGTGACAATTTCGTCACAAATCGATTTTAACCACGACATATCCGTTAATCGATGTTTGTCCCATTTGTATGTCACAAACCGTGACTAATCATGAACGAGTCATAACTTTACCGCTACCGACAATGTTCGTTTTATTTAATTGTTGGTTTAAAATCGACAAAACGGCGACATCAAATCGCACCCAAAACGTGGTGTATGCAATGACCACAACTATCGACTTTCAACAATTATCCGTGACTCCCCGAGACCGTCACACGCTTTACTTCGACATCCGAGAGTGATACCACCTCTCATTGTCTCATCCACCGCAAAGTAGCGTGGGAGATAAAGAACCCAAATACCCAATTCCCCAAAAAAATTTCCCAAAAGAGAGGAATTGAAAACGAGAACTTTAATAAAGTCTTACGGTACTTGGTTTCATATATGCTTTGATCCTTGAGCGGAGATTCTCTCCATATGAGCAACATATTTCCGTGGGTACTCCGTTCTATATTTACTTTGATCCTTGAACAGGATAAATATGGCTTTTCTCCATAGCGCACATCATCATGAGCGACGTATTTTCCTATATACACATAAAACATAAACATGTAAGATTCATAAGTGTACAAATTAATGAACAAATGAATCATTGAGTAGGAAAAAAAAATGGAGAGTTGAGAAACGCCCGGATAGGGCTACTGGGCTCAATAATTCGGCCGAAAAAGGACTCGAGCGCGGCGATGCAGCAGCTCGGTATTGGATGAGGTCGGATCTCCAAATTTCTTCGTAAAAATCTACTTATGTTCGGCAGTAGATTCAGTAACCAATATTACATAGAATCCGATCTCCACCGTTGAATATACAGATATTTGTGTTGGGAAGTTTCTGCCAAAATTTCACACCGATCCGACGGTTAACGAAACGGGAAACGTGATTTTCGTACGATCGCTACGCGAGAAAATTCACGCGCGGAAATTCTCGTCTCTCGCCTTTTTTTTTCGATTTTGATAGGTTTTGTCTCGATTGCACTAGGTTTTCAAGCATTAAATATCACGTGCATAAAACCGTTTCGACGATCCGGCGATGCTTCAATCAGATCGGGTCGCAGCCTTAGGCAACAGTTGGCTTGGATGAAAACGGGACTGTCGAGCAGATCGGGTCGGCAACCTGGTCCGTCACAACCGACCGGATCGATCTGGTCGGCGGCGACGGCGGTCCGGCGGAGGGCGGCGGTGGCTGGCTGCAATCGGGCGGTTGGCGGCTTTAGGCGATTCTGGCGGCGGTCCGACGGCCTGGGCGATTCTGGCGGCGGTCCGGCGGCGGAGGCGGCGGTCCGGTGGCTCTGGCGCGGCTCTGGCGGTGGCGGTGGCTGCGATCCGGTGGTGGCTGGCGGCCTACGGCGGGCGGCGGTGCTCGGCGGGCGTCGCAGTGATCGGCTTGGCCGATTTTTTTTTCGTTCGAGCTACGTGCGATAACGTGTTTGAGGAGAAAGTAAAGGCAGAAATCAATTGTATTCATAACAATGATAGAGGGGCCTTTATATAGGCATTACAATGAGAGTCCTTCCATACATAGGATTCCTAGATAAGGTAAGACATCTAATAGGATCCTACTACCTCTAGAAGGATCTGGAACCTTTCATCTATGTATCTACAATCAGTATTAGGTAAAACACATCACGGGAATAATAATTCCCGAAACATATTTATCTAATTATTAAATCTCACATTTAACAAATTATATAACGCTCGAGTTATTTATTTAATAATCCGAATTCCTAGAATCTTTATTATCAAAAACAGCGCAATTCATCGAATTAATGAAAACAATACATCTTTAGTGAGAATGCGAGCGATTTACACGCACTGGAGGTGCGATTTACCCTCTGCGAGGGCGATCCCCTCTTCCCCTCAGTCAACTACCTAAAATTCTCAATTCCTTTGCGAGTCTCGTTAATCTTCCAGAGATTATGCTTTCACTAAAGTGTTTCAGAATTTCAGTATCTTCCTATCAATATTATTAGTCGATTTTTTCATCTATATTTGTTCGGTGCGACTTCAGATTCATTTCGCGATTGAGGTCGCAATTTCTTACGCGATTATCTTCTTTGCACGTTTTGGGGTTTGATTAATTGGCCTTCGTTGTGTTTGGGTTGTGGCTCTGGTTTGCGATTTTCTGGTTTGTTAGGGATTTTGTGTTAAGTTGTGTTGGTGTGTCTGCGCGATTTGAGTTAGGTGACGGTGTATATCCGCGGAGGTGTATATGACGGCAAACGTATCATCCTCATGTGGTCTGTTCTCGTTTCCTTCATCTATTCATTCACCCGTCCCCTCCATTCAACGATTCTCGCCTGATTTAGGTTTAATTACTAGTCATGTCCCGTTATTGGATCAAAGGTTTGAGATTCCTGAGTTCCTAACTCTGGTCAAAAAGGTCGATGGTTATGGAGTCAAAGAAAATGAATCTCGTGCAACCCCATCTCCTGATGTTTCTCGCTCGGCTCTTGCATTAGTTACCAATCAGTCTCCTTCTTCGGAACCACAAGTCACGAGAGATTTGGCAGCTGTAGTCTCTCATCTTCAATTTGGTGGAGATGGTGGTTTCTCATCATTGGTGGTCAGCAACAATCCTCTGGTCTCATGACTCAAATATTTCTCCTCTGCTCGAGGAGAACCTCTCGGGCGGCTTGAACTCTGGACAACCGCTTTCTCCAAATTTTGGACTCATTGCAGAGAACCTCTCGGGCGACTTGAAACCTGGAAATCTGCTTGCTCCAGATTGTGGGCACTTATTTTTTGGCAATGTTAAGGTTAATACATATGGTGCAGATGGATTTTGTAAATCTTTTTCTAGATCTTCTCGTATATCTCTCAAGTATATTAAGCCCGAAATTATCAATGGCAATGTATTTGTTCGTCCATCGTGGGAAGTTGCGCAAGTGGGAAGGAAAAGATGGGAACACACGGCAGTGGGCTAATTTCTTGGTAAGAAAATTCCATTCACGTGGGTTAAGAACTTTGCTTATTCGGTTTGGAAAGGTCTTATAGAGGTAAAAGCTACTTACAATGGCTTCTACTTGTTCAAATTTAATTCGGAGAAGTGTCTTGTGGATACTATCGAAGGTGGTCCTTGGATTTATTCGGGACAACCGTTATTTCTTGAACGTTGGAGGGAAGGTATGTCATTGGAAAAACGTAATCATAAGGAGGTCCCCTATTTGGGTCAAATTCCGTAATATTCCTACGGAATTTTGGACGGAGGAGGGCCTTAGTATTGTGGCGAGTGCTATTGGTCGTCCACTTTATCCGGACTCGTTTACAACTTCTATGGAAAGGATTGATTATGCAAGAGTGTGTTATGGTTAGTGTTAATGATAAACTTCTTGATAATATCTTCATGTTTCTTCCTTCGGAAAATGGGGAATATAATGGAACGTGTAAGGTGGTAGTTGAATATGAATGGAAGCCAGCTATTTGTGGGAAGTGCATTTCGTTTGGCCATGTAGACAGCGATTGTCATCTGATAAAGAAGGCCGTCCATCATCATATTCCGGTACATGTCTATGTACCTAAACCTAATGCCGATAATTCTTGGTGTCATCAAGGGAGGTTTAAGAAGGCAGAGGTGTCTCATGAGGAGCAAGTGAATTCTGAACACTCAAAGGCTCTTCAAATGAAGAATTCGCAACCTAAGTCATTTCCTATGGCAAAAGATGAGGTGTATCATCATAACTCTTTTCTATATTGGACAATCTTAATATTGAAGATAACATGGAATAAGTTTCTGAAAAAATGGATTCCTCTCGGGGCCCTAAGCTGGCAGCCCTTGCAGAGGTTATTAGATGATCCCTATCGCCAGTTGGTATGTACGGGGTCTTGTGCGCTTTGTTCGATCTTTGTGGAAGTGGTATCTTAATTATTCCGACGGATAAGGATCATATAGAATACCTCTTAGGTGGATGTTCGTATTTTCAGGGAATCTGAGCAGATTATTCGCTGTCAAATAATCCCTCTGGAAAGCATTTTGATTTGGTTCATTTCCTTCATTTTTGGGAGGATTTCTCCATGTATCGTTTTTTTTTTCTTTTTATTTCTAGGTTTGTTGCTTTGTACTATTGTATGGTGTACCATTCTATGGTTGCTGTGGTACTGGCCTGCCTTATCGGCCACTCTTTTTTATTTTAATGCAATTGACTTCCCCCCCCCCCCCCAAAAAAAAGCACAATTCTACATTAAAGTCATTTTTATTCTTACTGCCTTATCTTATTTAAATTGTTGTAATCAAAGATTCTTAAATGATTTATTTCCTGTATTTGTATTTCGGCAAATTAGCTAAAATCAAAAACCCATTATTTAGAATGCTTAGTTATTATTATTTTGAGAATTCATAATTATCGTAATTTTAACAAACAAAAACAATCCTCAAGTGAAACGACCTTGGTAGACTCATCAATACTACAAACGCCTCGTATACTTGCGATTCGCTATTTTTACATGTACATTTTGAGCGGAACACGAGGCTAAACTGAATCTTTTGAAAGTTCCTTTCAAACAACCAAACAAACATACCTAGATGATCACTAATCATCATATCCACAAAACAAGAATGTATGAACAAGGTACTTGCCTCGAAACCACGATCGCAACGAGACAACGGATGGGATGCAGTCGAATCGCCCCGAACTCCCAAACACTATCAAGAACACGATAGCACCGCGAATACTACGAGAATAACACCACACGAATTATCAATCACCAAACGGGATTCAACTCAGAATCCTCGAGCACCTATAATCCTCCGGAAGGAACAACAAAAACACGATTACGACAAGGATCAAGACAAAAAACAATGGAGATTACAATAAACTATCGAAGGAAAACTCACTCGAACATTTGATCGAACATCAAATGTTCATTACACCTCAAGAACACCGAAATCATCCTTCGGGTTGAAACGGACCGAAGATATGGATATACAATCTATAAAACATGTTTAATAACAACATCTAACATCAATCGATTTATCAAAATTGGATGAAAAATGAAATCAAGAACAAAACTCCCAAAAAGGTCAACTCCAGAGAATCAAGAAAATACCTCGGATCAATGACGAAGAATACGAATTGATGTTGTTAATCGACACCAAGAATTTTAGGAGGATGATATCTCTGAGAAAAATCGCCCAAAAATCACCCCTAAATCGCCTAGATCGTGAGGGAGAAGAAGATAGGAGAGGAAATGAAATCCTCTCCCAAAAACCAACTCAGATATACCCTGACTGACCCGCGTGCTGCGGCGCAGGCCGAGTGTGCCGCGGCCCGCGGCTGAAATGAGGTAGCAGATTTTAGACTGGGGCCGCGGCCCGGACTGTTGTGTGCCGTGGCATACAGTACAGCTGGCCCAGGCAACAATCTTGCTAAGGCTATGCCGCGGCACACCTTGTTCGAGCCCAAAATTGATGAAAAACGACCTCCAAATATGATATAATCGATCGACGCATAATCCCAACCATTTATAGGCCTGAAAGGACTATCACGAACCCTCGTATGGTGACTTCATGTCAAACACGGTCGATCTAAACAGGACGGTAACATCAAATGATCCGAAAAGAGAATGAACGCAATGGAAATCCAAAACTTTGGGATATTACGGAATGACCCAATATGATACTTGATCAAACACCAATAAAAGTTTACAACACGTCTAACAACGTTAATCGGACTTACAGAAACACGAAATAACAGTTTCGGACGAGATTCGCAAGAACCAAACTCAAGTGCAGAAAAGTCGCTTAAGAGCACGGAACTCAACAAAACGATACCGAAACGAACCCGGATGACAGAAAGTGTAGAAATAATCATTATCGGAATGACGAAACGGTCAAAATAGAGTCGCTAAGATGGACTTCCGCAAAAAAAAACAAAAATTACCGGAAATCGAAATTGCGGATATTACATACTACCCTACTTAAAAGAGGTTTCGTCCCGAAACATAAAACAAGTAGGGTGAAGTAATATCCCACCAGGAAAACTCAACGAGATACACAAGAACCGAAAACTCGCACCCAATGTCAAAACGTTACAAGCAACGCAAAGAAACATACGACGTGAAGTCACACTCCACGACGACCATCACAACGCCACAGGTAGGGACATAATAAAACCAACAAACAAGCATCATGAAACAGATAGTACAATCAATTAAATTTTCCGAACAATCACAAAACAGGAGGTTCTTAATACAAGAAAACATGCAGAGTCAAGAAAATAGAAATTAAACACAAAACGATCCACAAGGACAACCACAAACAATTCGGACTACGCCGAAATCCTCAAAACCATACTAGGCATCTCCATGTCCTTTCGGAGCAGAGACGCAACCTCGTTCCCCAAATCTCTCAGCTACCGTCTCGCAGTGCACGGGTCGGTGACTCACCTGGCCACACTCGAAACAGCTGACTAACGGTGAAAGACAATTCTTCGTGGTATGGCCAGCTCGACTACAGTTATAGCATGTCTTCATGCTGCTCGCGTTACTCACTGCAGGGGTACTACTCCTCTGATCACGCGATCGAGGAACCTTCTTATGACGACGAAACGATGTCCCAACCTCAGTAGTCCCACTCTCCTGATTTTCTGAAAAGTCCCCAACGGTTTTCTGTTTCTTCGATTCAGACATATTCTTAGTCGATAATCTGGATAGCTCATAGTCTAATGCCCTATTATGATAATCTCTCAAGGAAGTACAAGTGAGACCTGACATGTACTGACGAATCTCCAGCTTCATCCGCCTACTAAAATGACAGATCTTATCCTCCTCCATCCTTACTTGATCCTTCACATAGTTAAGTTGTTTACTAAAATCAATAATAGCTTGAGACAGCGGTACATCTTGTGGTTTGGCCGAAACGAATTCATTAATCCTCTGATTCCTGATTGGTTCTGGACAAAACTCATCCCTCATAAATCTCCGAAACTCTGCCCACGCGACAACACGATCTCAAGGCTTAACAACCTCCCACCAACTAGCGGCATCCTTGTCAAGAAGATACTGAGCGACTGGAAACTTATGCTCTTCTAGACAATCAACTACCTCGAATATCTTTTCCAACTGGAAAAGCTAACCATCCTAGCCTAATGCATCTGCGGCACCAGCGAAACGAAGGGGATTTATACGAACCACTTCTCGAAGCCACTGATTTGCACCAATGTTCTGGGTCACATCTGTATATGTTGAACTGCTTGAGTCAACTGAGTCATCTGTGCAGCTACCTGCTGCAAAATATTAGCAACACTAATACCAACACCATCACCGGTAGCATGATCCCGATCACACATTCAGTCGCCACGATCACGACCTCTGCCCTGAATAAGCAACCACTCAGCACAATAGAATATCATAACACACAATACATACAATGATTACCATCGTAAAGCAACGCACATACAAACATCGCAGCAACAACAGTATCCTTCGGCGATCTCAACGGCCTGAATGATAACCAGCACATAATTACAAAACATCATGAAACAATCACAGATGTGCACATCATACAAACCCAAGCTCTAACAGTTCGCACGGGTGCGACAACACGTAAATCACCAAGGAGCGACAACATTCGATACAAACATCACACCTCTCATAGAGGGCTAACACCCTAACGACAATGCTAACATCATACACACGTTCCATGACTGCAAATAGGAATGATAAGTTTTAAAAACAAAAATCACCTTTTGAAAAATGATATTGGAAACACCAGTTGATCTTGAGTATCACCTTTTCAAGAAGTAGTACAAACATCATTATCGAGACTTTGAAAACCATCTTGCATTTGATAAAAATGAGGATAGTTTTCTTTTAGTGAAAACTTTTTAGAATTATTAGACCCTCGGGTCTAAGCAAACGCGTTTCTAAATTATTGAAAATATCTCAAAATATTTTGGTCCTCAAGTGGAATAATTTTGATACATACTGTGGCACCTTGAAAGTACCGCGAGAAAATAATTCATTTTAAAAGTACGTCTCGAAATTTATTTTCTAAGATACTCAATTTTTTTTTCAGAAATCCATTAGGCTAGAATGCCCAAAAACTCACATGTAACAACATTCGTTTACACATCACATAGCACACGTGTCACGTCGTTCAAATTCAACACAAGACATGTCTCTTCCCGGAAAACAAACAGTCGAAAAGGCATAAGCAGTGACAACACTCCTCATACAAACAAAATATGAGAGTCGAACGAACACATATCACGAAACCAAAAGTCTACATAAGGATTCCGTCACTTAACACATAATCATACCTGTAACTCGTGTCATATGAGGCACAACCCAAAGGAGTGAGACTTACATCCACATGTCGCACGAAGATGATGATCGCCCCACGATGCTAATCACGACCAACAAACTCAGACGACGCATCGCGACACGAATCAGTCAGACAAAATCAGACGAGACAAAACTCAACAGACACCACTTGACACGAAAGCCTAGGTTTCCACAACCTAAGCTCTGATACCATTTATGTAACACCCCCAATCCGCTCAGGGATATTACACGCCGTAAATCCTTTCCTCAAGGATCTACCAGGCTGGTAACAACATCGAACATCTCAACAATGCCTTTAAGGCTAAAGTGACTCAGTAGACCGATTTGGTCTTTCAATAAATACATACAACTCAACCTCAATACGTGCCCACGCAGCAGTCAAATACAAAATACTCTCATACAACGGGGAAAATACCGCAGCGGAAATAAAGTACAGCCGGATCAATACAACAACGTACGGGTCTTCATGTGATTAGTATCGATCATCTTTCATCATCCTTCATGCCGACCCTATGCTATGCTCCCCAAAACCTGAATGCAATACAGACATCCACCCCCCAATTACTCGGGGGTTAGCAAAATTCCACTATTTTGCTAGTGCAAGTACAAAGTGCAATAATACGAGTCATACGATTCACATTCCAAGAATAACAATAATCAGGAATCCTCAAAAATTCAAACATAACAAAAAGTACTTCCCGAGGCAAGAGTTTGAGTAAAACTTTCCAAATTCGAAAGATCAAAAATCATGAGAACAATTTGTAAAATGGTTTAAAAAGCCCTCGGGAGTTTTAACGGAAAACAATTTAGGATTATCGAATCCTTCTCTTGCCAAAATCAACAGGGGTCATATCCCAAAGATTTGCTTTCTCGAATAAAAACCAACAACAATGCACATGGTTCAAAACGCACGTCAGGGTGTTCTTCTCATGGTTGGATCAATCACTTGTTGCATCCTGACCACATGATCACATGTCATGTGTCACCGTAGACCCCGCCCATATACACACATTCACAGACATAACATAGCATGCCAAGGATATCCAAACAATTCATCCAAAGGCAACAAACACATGGCACGACACAGATGTCAAATCACAACGCACCGAAATGAGATAATATATGTATATATATATTATCAAAGCACAACAACAACAACAACAAGCATATTCATAGGGTTCACTTAACCATTCGCGAAACACACCATTCACAGAACACACGCGTTTTGAAAGTGAGCCCTTAACGAGGCTAAACCAAATCTTTTGAAAGTTCCTTTCAAACAACCAAACAAACATACCAAGACGATCACTAATCATCATATCCACAAAACCAGAATGTATAAACAAGGTACTTGCCTCGAAACCATGATCGCACCGAGATAACGGATGGGATTCGGTCGAACAGCCCCGAACTCCCGAACACTATCAAGAACACGATAGCACCGCGAATACTACGAGAATAACACCACACGAATTATCAACCACCAAACGGGATTCAACTCAGAATCCTCGAACACCTATAATCCTCCAGAAGGAACAACAAAAACATAATTACTATGAGGATCAAGACCAAAACCAACGGAGATTACAACAAACTATCGAAGGAAAACTCATTCGAACATTTGATCGAACATCAAATGTTCACTACATCTCAAGAACACCGAAATCATACTTCGGGTTGAAACAGACTTAAAATATGGATATATAATCTATAAAACATGTTTAATAACAACATCTAACATCAATCGATTTATCAAAATCGGATGGAAAATGAAATCAAGAAAAAAACTCCCCAAAAGGTCAACTCCAGAGAATCAAGAAAATAGCTCGGATTAATGACGAAGAATACGAATTGATGTTGTTAATTCGCACCAAGAATTGGAGGAAGATGATATCTCTGAGAAAAATCGCCCAAAAATCGCCTAGATCGTGAGGGAGAAGAAGAGAGGAGAGGAAATGAAATCCTCTCCCAAAAACCCGCTCAGATATACCCTGACTGACACGCGTGCCGCGGCGCAGGACGAGTGTGCCGCGGCCTGTGGCTGAAATGAGGTAGCATATTTTAGATTGGGGCCACGACCCGGACTGTTGTGTGCCGCGGCACAGAGTACATGTAATATTCGCGATTTAGATTTGCGGTAAATTTCTTTTTTTCGGCGGGAGTCCATTTTGACGACTCGCTCGTGACCGTTTCGTCATTCTGAGAGTATTTAATTCTGCACTTTTTGGACATCCGAGTTCATTTTGGTGTCATTTTGTTGAGTTACGTGTTCTTAGGCGACTTTTCCACGCTTGAGTTTGATTCTTGCGAATCTCATTCGAAACTGTCATTTCGGTTTCTAGTAAGTTCATTTAACATTGTCATACATGTTATGAGCTTCGGTTTGATTAACCGTCATCGTATCGTGATTTTTTGGACTTTTGGGACCGTTTTGTAATTTCCCAAAGCTGTGGATATCCGTCGTCGTCCCATTTCCGAGAATACTGTTGCTGTCCTTCTGAGTCGTTAGCGCACGCTACACTTATTGGTTAGCGCACGCTATGGTAATGTATTACCCGAGATCTTCTTTCCGGTTTTGTTGAATTTTCTTCGGTAGAACGGACTGTTGTCGTCCACGTCTTTGGAAATGCATGCTTGTACTGTGGTATGTTGAGTTTCGTAGCCTGTTCGTTATTGTTTTGGATCATAACCAGTTCGTGTGATCGAGACGTCGTCGAGTATCGAGTCGGGCGGTCGGAGGACTGGCTAGGACGATTAGGGCCGTAAGGCCTGGCCGGTTATGGCCGTAAGGCGTCCGCACCCCTTGGCCTGGGAGGGCTCGGTTACGGCCGTAAGGTCCATCAGGTTACGGACATAAGGCTTGTTACGGCTGCTTAGCGCTGGCCGGTTACGGCCGTAGTGACTCGAATGGTTTCAGTCAGTGGCCCCTGGGAGTTCTGTTACGGCTGTAAGGTTAGGTCGATTACGGCCGTAAGGTTCGATGAGGAGAGGAGTCCTTGGACGGTTCCAATCAATTCCAAGGTGTTTTGGAATATCCTTTTCGATTATACCATCCTCGAATCCTTGTTCTTCGCCGGATCGAGGTATTTCTTCCGTAGAACCCTTGTTGTGTATATTTTTGGAGGTTTCTTCGTGATTCATTGATTTTGTCCGAGATTGATTAATTTTTCATAGTAATCTCGTTGTATTGGTCATGACCTTCGAATTTTGTAACTCGTTTATTGATTTTTACCACCCGAAACTTGATTTCCGATTTCCTTGAAGAACCCTCGGATCCTTGTTATTTTTCGGGTTGATTCGGTTGCCGTTTAGCATTATTGATTCGTGGTGATATTATTTTCGTAGTTTTCGTGGAATTGTCGGGGTTTTGGTCGATCTTGGAAGTTCGAGGGCTACCCGACCATATCCGTTTGTTGTTCCATTGCTCGTGTTATCGAGTCTAGTACCTTGTTCATACATTTCTTGTTTCGTGGATATGGTGATCGGTGATCGTTTAAATGTGTTTGTTTGGTTGTTTCGAATGAACTTTAAAAAGATTCGGTTTAGCCTCGTTAACGGCTCACTTTCAAAATGCGTGTGTTTTGTGAATGGTATGTTTCATGAATGGCAAATTGAACCCTATGAATAAGCTTGGTGTTGTTGTTGTGCTTTGACAATATACATACATATATTATCTCATTCCAGTGTGTTGTGATTTGACACTTTTGTCGTGCTATGTGTTTATTGCCTTTGGGTGAGTTGTTCGGATATCCTTGGCATGCTATGTTATTTGTGTGATTGTGTGGATATAGTCTAAGGTCTACGATGACACATGGCATGTGACTATGTGGTCAGGATGCAACAAGTGATTGATCCAACCGTGAGAGCCTAAGACAAGACCTGCGGTGACATATGGCATGCGATCATATGGTCAGGAGACAATAAGTGATTGATCCAACCGTGAGATGACGTGGCATGTGTTCACGGTGTTATGTATATGATTGTGATGTGTTTTGATCACCTCGGGAGGGTCCGGCGAGGCCTCGAGGGAATCCAATGGTATAGCCCTGGATTCACGAGTTGGTGTGTATATGATTTGTGAATATATTTGCTCACCTCGGGAGGGTCCGACGAGGCCTCGAGGGAATCCAATGGTATAGTCCTGGATTCACGAGTTGGTGTTGTATTCGTTGACCTAGATTTGCGTATCTTGGGTGATTATGTTGTGTTGATTTTTATGTCCGTCGAGGACACATGATGTGGGTTTTAACCCTGTGAATTGTTGTTGGTTATATTTGTGAAAACAAAACATTTGGGCTGTGACCCCTGTTGATTTTGGAAAGATAAGGATTCGATAATCCTAAATTGTTTTCTACTAAAACTCCTGATGGCTTATTAAATGATTTTGTTAATTGTTTCTCTTGAATTGTGATCTTTCGATTTTGGAATGTTTTACCCAAACTCTTGCTTCGGGAAGTATTTTTTGTTGTGTTTGAATCTTTGAGGATTCCTGATTATTGTTATTCTTGGAACATGAATTGTATGACTCGTATTTGCACTTTGTACTTGCACTAGCAAAATAGTAGAATTTTGTTAACCCCCGAGTAATCGGGGGGTGGATGTCTGTATTGCATTCAGGTTTTGGGGAGCATAGCACAGGGTCGACATGAAGGATGATGAAAGATGATCCATATTAATCACATGAGGACCCGTTTATTGTTGTATTGGTTTAGTTGTATGTTATTTCCGCTGCAATATTTTTCCCGTTGTACGGGAGTATTTTGTATTTGACCCCTGTGTGGGCATATATTGAGATTGAGTTGTATGTTTTTATTGAAAGACCAAATCGGTCTACTGAGTCATTTTAGCCTTAAAGGCATTGTTGAGATGTTCGATGTTGTTACCAGCCTGGTAGATCCTTGAGGAAAGGTTCTACGGCGTGTAATATCCCTGAGCGGATTGGGGGTGTTACATAAATGGTATCCGAGCTTAGGTTGTGGAAACCTAGGCTGTTGGGTCAAGTCGTGTCTGTTGAGTTTTGTCTCATCGGATTTTATCTGACTGAGTCGTGTCGCGATGCGTCGTCTGAGTTGGTTGGTCATGATTAGTATCGTGGGGCGATCATCATCTTCGTGCGACCTGTGGATGTAAGTCTCCCTCCTTTGTGTTGTGTCTCGTGTGACACGAGTTACTGGTATGATTATGTGTTAAGTGACGGAGTCTCTATGCAGATTCTTGGTTTCGTGATGCATTTATGTGACTCTCATGTTTCATTTATATGAGGAGTCTTGTCGTTATTTATGTCCTTTTGACTGTGATATTTGACTGTTTGTTTTCCGGTAAAAGACATGTGTTGTATTGGTTTTGAACGAGTTGATGCGTGTATTATGATGTGTGTAACCGAATGTTGATACGTGTGAGTTTTTGGGCATTCTAGCCTAATGGATTTTTTTTGAAAACCTTGAGTATCTTAGAAATAAATTTCGAGACGTACTTTTAAATGGATTGTATTTTCGAGGCGCCTACTAGCGCAACTATCTGTTTCCAAAATTCTTCTACTTTGAGGACCAAAATATTTTTACATATTTCAGTAATTTTGGTAGCGCATTTTCTTAGACCCAAGGGTCGAATATTTCTGAAAGTTTTTCACTAAAGAAAAGTGTCCTCATTTTGATCCAACGCAAGATGTTTTTTTTTCAAGGTCTCGATAACGATATTTGTATTACTTTTTCTAAATGTGATACTCAAGATCAACTGGTGTTTCCAAAATTTTTTTCAAAAGGTGGTTTTCATTTTTAGAACCTATCTTTCCCCTGGGAGACCCGGGAATGTATGCATGATGTTCGCACTTTCATTAGGGGGTTAACCCCCAAATTCTGATTGAATTGTAGCGTGAGCGTTGAGTCGTTCGCCACACATTTGTTATGTTAGCCCTCTGTGAGAGGTGTGATGTTAATCTTTAATATTGACGTTTTCGTGGTGATTTTCGTGCTATCGCACCTGTACGAGTTGTTAGAACTTGAGTTTGTATGATTGTGTACTTCTGTGATTGTTACATGATGTTTTATGATTGTGTGCTGGTTATCGTTCGGGCCGTTGAAATTGCCGAATGTATGCCGTTGTTGCTGGGAATTAGTGTACGTGGGTCTCCTTACGTAGATATGTTTTGTTGAATTGACATCTCCGGTATGTTGTTTTGCGATGTTATATTCCATTGTACCTAGCAGTTGTATTTTCGGTATGCCGAGGCGCTTCGACTATAATGTGCTGGGGCATGTACGTACAAATTATCCTTCCACGCCAGCAGCAGATTACAAGTGTGGACTCGAGGGACACAAAATCCAATTTTGCGAATTGGTTACCGAGACTTCCGGAGTCCGTGCTTCAGCACAAATATCAGGATTGGCTCTAAGAGGCCCATGTGAGATGTTTCTGTAGGTTGCTTTTTGTGTTGATACCTTGCTCCCATTGTTGTGAGTTGCGGGGACGACATTTCTTTTATAAGAGGTCGAATGTAATGCCCGTATTATTTTTGACTTCTGCATTTTCTCTCCCTCAATTCTATCGACTTGCTCGTATTCGTTGATACTTTTTGAACTTGTTTGGTATCTCGGTTGCCGTCGTTCGAACGGGTTGTGACCTTGTTTAGGATCAATCTATTTATCGTTGTGACTTTTCCAACTTTGGTTCGATTCTTCTGAGCCTTGTTCGAAAGTAACATATTTTTAGTTTCTACCAGCTCTTTTAATGTCTTGAGTTGAAGTGTGAACTTCGGAGTCATTGTTCGGCCGTTGTCATTCGATCATTATTGTTCGATCATTGTTGTTTGATCGTTGTTGTTCGATCATTGTTGTTCGATCGTGGTTGTCTGATGTTGTTGCCTGATCACGCACCGTGGAGAATTGTTATTCGCCGTTAGTCAGCTGCTTCGAGTGTGGCTAGGTGGGTCATCGAGCCGTGCATTGCGACATGGTAGCTGAGAGATTTGGGGATCGAGGTTGCGTCTCTACTCCGAAAAGACACGGAGATGCCTAGTGTGGTTTTTGAGGATTTCGGCGTAGTCTGAACTGTTTATGATTGTCCTTGTGGATCGTTTTGTGTTTATTTTCTATTTTCTTGACTGTGCATGTTTTCTTATATTGGTACCTCCGATTTTGTGATTGTTCGGATAATTGACTTGATTGTATTATCTTTTTGATGACGCTTGTCACTTGTTGGTTTTATTATGCCTCTGCCTGTGGCATTGTGATGGTCGTTGTGGAGCGTGTTTTCACGCCGCATGTTTCTTTGCTTGGCTTGTAACGTTTCGCCATTGGGAGCGAGTTTTCTGTTCTTGTGTATCTCGTTGAGTGCTTCCTGGTGGGATGTTGCCCCCTACTTATTTTAAGTTTCGGGACGAAACTTCTTTTAACGAGGGTAGTATGTAATATCCGTGATTTCGATTTGCGGTAAATTTCTTTTTTTCGGCGGGAGTCCGTTTTGACGGCTCGCTCGTGACCATTTCGTCATTCTGAGAGTATTTAATTCTGCACTTTTTGGACGTCCGAGTTCGTTTCGGTGTCTTTTTTTGAGTTTCGTGTTCTTAGGCGACTTTTCCGCGCTTGAGTTTGATTCTTGCAAATCTCGTTCGAAACTATCGTTTTGGGTTTCTCGTAAGTTCATTTAACGTTGTCATACGTGTTGTGAGCTTCGGTTTGATTAACCGTCGTCGTATCATGATTTTTTAGACTTTTGGGAACGTTTTGTAATTTCCTAAAGTTGTGGATATACGTCGTCGTACCCATTTTCGAGAATACTGTTGCTGTCCTTCTGAGTCGTTATCGCACGCTACACTTATTGGTTAGCGCGCGCTATGGTAATGTATTACCCGAGATCTTCTTTCCGGTTTCGTTGAATTTTCTTCGGTAGAACGGACTGTTGTCATCCACGTCTTTGGAATCGCATGCTTGTACTATGGTACGTTGCGTTTCATAGCCTGTTTGTTATTGTTTTTGTCATAACCGGTGCGTTTGCGTGATCGAGACGTCGTCGAGTATCGAGTCGGGCGGTCGGAGGGCTGGCTGGGCCGATTACGGCCGTAAGGCCTGTCCGGTTACGGCCGTAAGGCATCTGCACCCCTTGGCCTAGGAGGACTCGGTTACGGCCGTAAGGTCAATTAGGTTACGGCCGTAAGGCTTGTTACGGCCGCTAAGCGCTGGCCGGTTACGGCCGTAGTGACTCGACAGGTTTCAGTCAGTGGCCCATGGGAGTTAGGTTACGGCCGTAAGGCTATGCCGATTACGGCTATAAGGTTCGATAGTTGCGTACGCAAGGCTTCGACCATTGTGTGCGCTAGCGGCAGTTGACCGAGTTACGGCCGTAAGGCACTGCCGGTTACGTTCATAACTTTGCCGGCCATATATAGGCCTGTGACGGGCTAGACCTCATTTCTTACCCATTTCTTCACCTTTTGGCGGCTGGCGACGGGAGAAGACGAGGAGAGGAGTCCTTGGCCGGTTCCGATCAATTCCAAGGCATTTTGGAAGATCCTTTTTGATTATACCATCGCCGAATCCTTGTTCTTCGTCAGATCGAGGTATTTCTTCCGTAGAACCCTTGTTGTGTATATTTTTGGGGGTTTCTTCGTGATTCATTGATTTTGTCTGAGATTGATTAATTGTTCATAGTAATATCGTTGTATTGGTCATGACCTTCGAATTTTGTAACTCGTTTATCGATTTTTACCACCCGGAACTTGATTTCCGATTTCCTTGAAGAACCCTCGGATCCTTGTTATTTTTCGGGTTGATTGGGTTGCCATTTAGCGTTACTGATTCATGGTGATATTGTTTTCGTAGTTTTCGTGGAATTGTCGGGGTTTTGGTCGATCTTGGAAGTTCGAGGGCTACCCGACCGTATCCGTTCATTGTTCCATTGCTCGTGGTATCGAGGCAAGTACCTTGTTCATACATTTCTTGTTTCGTGGATATGGTGATCGGTGGTCGTTTAAATGTGTTTGTTTGGTTGTTTGGAATGAACTTTCAAAAGATTCGGTTTAGCCTCGTTAAGGGCTCACTTTCAAAACACGTTTGTTTTGTGAATTGTATGTTTCGTGAATGGAGTCAACCCTATGAATACGCTTGGTGTTGTTGTTGTACTTTGATAATATACATACATATATTATCTCATTTCGGTGTGTTGTGATTTGACACTTGTGTTGTGCTATGTGTTTATTGCCTTTGGGTGAGTTCTTCGGATACCCTTGGCGTGCTATGTTATTTGTGTGATTGTGTGGATATGGTCGAAGGTCTACGGTGACACATGGCATGTGACCATGTGGTCAGGATGCAACAAGTGATTGATCCAACCGTGAGAGCCTAAGACAAGACCTGCGGTGACATATGGCATGCGATCATATGGTCAGGAGACAATAAGTGATTGATCCAACCGTGAGATGACGTGGCATGTGTTCATGGTGTTATGTATATGATTGTGATGTGTTTTGCTCACCTCGAAAGGGTTCGGCGAGGCCTCGAGGGAATCCAATGGTATAGCCCTGGATTTACGAGTTGGTGTGTATATGATTTGTGAATGTATTTTGCTCACCTCGGGAGGGTCCGACGAGGCCTCGAGGGAATCCAATGATATAGCCCTGGATTCACGTGTTGGTGTTTTATTCATTGACCTATATTTGCGTATCTTGGGTGATTATGTTGTGTTGATTTTTATTTCCGCCGAGGACACATGATGTGGTTTTTAACCCTGTGAATTGTTGTTGCACTAGTAGAAAAATACCATTTCACATCGGACATTTTAGATCGGTTCTATAATAACCGATTTAGAAAGTGATGCCGCCATTTTCTAAATCGGTTGTTTTAGAACCGATCTAGAAAGTGACATGACCATTTTCTAAATCGGTTGTTTTAGAACCGATCTAGAAAGTAGATTTTCTAAATCGGTTATTTTAGAACATATCTAGAAAGTGCACTTTCTAGATCGGTTATTCTAGAACCGATTTAAAACCCACTCGAGATATTATATTTAAATTTAATATAAATGCAAGTTTCTCAAACAACTCACTTTAGCCTAGTGGTTGGGAA
Source organism: Orobanche coerulescens (assembly GCA_033398695.1). Taxonomy (NCBI): domain Eukaryota; kingdom Viridiplantae; phylum Streptophyta; class Magnoliopsida; order Lamiales; family Orobanchaceae; genus Orobanche; species Orobanche coerulescens. The sequence goes on from CM065814.1 coordinate 48,378,831, forward strand.
TTCAATCCCCAACCGCATGGTCAAGGGTTCAAACCCTCATGGCAGCAAATTGAAATACATTGATATTTCAAGATTGGGTCGAGCCCGGTCTCGGGTCGGGTCCCTGGCCGGGCCGGTTGTTGTTGGGTCGGGTCCCTGGACGGGCCGGTTGTTATTGGGTCGGGGCCGGGCTGTGGTCGGGTCGGACCCGAGCTGGGTTAGGTTCATTTTTTTGGGAAAAAAGTAAGACTTTCTAGATCGGTTCAAATAGACATTCTAGATCGGTTAAATAACCGATGTAGAAAGCAGACTTTCTAGATCGGTTAAATAACCGATGTAGAAAGCCCAGACTTTATACATCGGCTGGATCTATAATATTTATTTAACCAATTTAGAATATCTATTTTACCCGATTTAGAAAGTGTTTTATCTAGTAGTGTTGGTTTTATTTGTGAAAACAAAACCTTTAGGCTGTGACCCCTGTTGATTTTGAAAAGAGAAGGATTCGATAAGCCTAAATTTTTTTCTACTAAAACTACCGATGGCTTATTAAACCATTTTGTAAATTGTTTCTCTTGAATTGTGATCTTTCAGTTTTGGAATGTATTACCCAAACTCTTGCTTCGGGAAGTATTTTTCGTTGTGTTTGAATCTTTGAGGATTCTTGATTACTGTTATTCTTGGAACTTGAATTGTATGACTCGTATTTGCACTTTGTACTTGCACTAGCAAAATAGTGGAATTTTGCTAACCCCCGCCTAATCGGGGGGTGGATGTCTGTATTGCATTCAGGTTTTGGGGAGCATAGCACAGGGTCGGCATGAAGGATGATGAAAGATGATCGATACTAATCACACGAGGACCCATTTGTTGTTGTATTGGTTCAGTTGTATTTTATTTCCGCTGCAATATTTTCCCCATTGTACGGGAGTATTTTGTATTTGACCCCTGCGTGGGCATGTATTGAGATTGAGTTGTATGATTTTATTGAAAGACCAAATCGGTCTACTGAGTCATTTTAGCCTTAAAGGCATTGTTGAGATGTTCGATGTTGTTACCAGCCTGGTAGATCCTTGAGGAAAGGTTCTATGGTGTGTAATATACATGAGCGGATTGGGGGTGTTACAGTACAGCCGGCCCAGGCAACAATCTTGCTAAGGCCGTGCCGCAGCGCACAGTCCCCTGTGCCGCGGAACACCCTGTTCGAGCCCAAAATTGATGAAAAACGACCTCCAAACATGATATAATCAATCGACGCATAATCCCAACCATTTAAAGGCCTGAAAGGACTATCAAGAACCCTCGTATGGTGACTTCACATCAAACACGGTCGGTCTAAACACGTCAGTAATATCAAATGATCCGAAAAGAGAATGAACGCAATGGAAACCCAAAACTTTGGGATAATACGGAATGACGCAACACGATACTTGATCAAACACCAGTAAAAGTTTACAACACGTCGGACTTACAGAAACACGAAATAACAGTTTCGGACGAGATTCGCAAGAACCGAACTCAAGTGCGGAAAAGTCACTTAAGAACACGGAACTCAACAAAACGACACCGAAATGAACTCGGATGACAAAAAGTGTAGAATGAATCATTCTCGGAATGACGAAACGGTCGCAATAGAGTTGCTAAGATGGACTTCCGCAAAAAATGAAAATGACCAGAAATCGAAATTGCAGATATTACATACAAGATTGAGTCAGAACCAAAACGCTAAAAGAAGACACGATTCCGACTACCCGAGGTTACAGAAAAAATACAACGTTAGTAATCACCCCAAAACTTTGGGAAATTACAAAACGGCCCAAAACATCCAAAACACGCGATACATGATCGAAACAACAAACGAAAGCTCACAACATGCATAACAACATGAGACGGACCTGCGACAGCCCCGAAACGGCAGTTCCGAACAACGGTTACGAGAATCGAACGAAATAGCGACGGAAATGACATTAAACACGGAATTGAGTAAAACAAGTCCGAAGCAAGCTCGGATGACAAAAAGTCCAGTATTAAATATTCTCGAAATATCAATACAGTTATAAGCGAGTCACTAAAAATGAAAAATACACCAAAATGAAATTACCGGGAAAAGAAAAAAAATATGGATATTACAATTATATACTTTGTGAACTATTTTTATCTCTTACAAGGCACCGATAATGTGATCTTCAATGTGACATCAACAAACCACATTATCTACAATGTAAAACGAATAGTCAAATTTTGCATGACAAACGTTAATTGATATACAAAACATGTGACAAGAACGAACTTAATATGCTCACAGACATGAAGATAAGGTAATACAAAAATAAAGTATGCTCTGTTGTATGCAATCCTGATAATTTCTCAATTAAAGATCTGTCGTGGCATTAAGTGCAAGTGGGAGATTATTAGGAATATGCCCTCGAATGCCACTTAAAGGATGAGATAGTGAGATCACTGTATTATAATTATGAATATTAGATTAAATAAGGCATTTATTATATTTATATTACTGTATATCACTGGCATTGTGATTTGGCATATAGAATAATAGTCCTTTCATTTTAAAGCAAACATTCCGTTCCTTATAGAAATAAGGAGATAGTCACTTAAAGTGTTTAGGGTTCGAATTCTCAACTGGTTCGCAAGTCGACAAAACTTGATTGGGCAATAAGTTTAAACAATACTTGTATAACATATACTTTGACATGTAGAGTGTCTGTCTTCACTAAGGATTAGTGAGAGCACATGTTATAGGTACGCTAATGGGTTGTAATGTCCGACTGTAATTTTTCATCTTTACTGTTGTATTACTCGGACGATTCGAGTATCACCATATCATTTTGCATTTAATATAATGACTATAATGTTGAAATATACTAGAATCGAATTAATTATAATTGTCATTCGCACTATGTTTGATTGTTAGATGTTGTATGGAGAATTGCATTTTTTGACTATGTCATTAGTAGTTAACGTATGCTACCATTGTAGCTTAGCGTATGTTAAGTATATTCCTTTACGTACGTAATGTGTTACTGGTTACATACGTAATATAGAGAATCAGATCGCATCTCGACTTTCGGCATGTAGGGCCATGCACGTTCAAGAAATTTGGCCTTTCGAGGCAGCCATGTCAATGAGCATTACGTACGTAATGCTTATGCCTTAACGTACGTAATGGTGTTTGCATGTTGAGGCAGTAGCCTCTGGAGGATCGTTATGTACTTAACACTTTTGTGTTAGCATACATAATAGGGGTGAACGTACGTTAACCTTAGAAGGTAGGATACGTTATGGCGAATGCAGTTTATAAAAGTCATGTCTTGCCCTTCATTTTGCATGAACCAAACTCGTATACCCTCTCTAGAAATTGATCCCCTACCTTCCTAAGTCGATTTTGTTCCCTTCCATCTTGTCTTGGAGCTTCATAACTTGGATTGGAGCTTAGGAGATTGGATTTTGGAGTGTTTTCTTGAAGTCTTAGTGTTGTTCTTCATTTTTTAAGAGGTTGGTTATCTAAACTCATGTTGATTCCATACCGATGATGATGTTAATAATGTGTACTTCATATAATATTAGATTAATCAAGTATATCATGATGTTATTGGAATTATGAACAAATTAAGTGAAGAACATGATAATGTTATTAGTAGTACTTCTTGAATGGTTGAAAATGTTGTAAGATAATATGGTTGTAATTGATTCTTAGGAAATCATGATAAGAACTTGATGATTAGAGTTTATAAGTATGTCCTTAATGCTAGAAGATTTCTAAGATGTTATAATCATGATTTTTAAAGGGTTTAGCAAATTCATTGGGAGATAATGATGAATTATGAAGAAAACAATTATAGTTTGATATATTCAAGTTAAACCAGATTCTTTGATGAATTAGGATTGTAGAAATCATCATAGTTAAAGGTGTATAGTGTTCTTAAGAATATTATGATGATTGTTGATGTTAATGTCATAATAGATTGAGTAAGTGAATTCAATAATGATAATCCTTGTGTATTAGGTAATTATAAATGTTGAATAACCTTAAGAACATGATAATACGGTTAGAAGGTGGATTGAGTGTATCGAGGTTTGTTAGTCGGCGATATATGTTCATTGAAGATAGGTTGAATCTATTCGGTTTGAATTGCCGGTGTCGTTTCCTATGAATTCGATATCGATATTGTGAAGGTGTTATTGAATGAGTTGCATTTCATTCAGGGTTGCTTGTTCGAGTGAGTGTTTTTAGTCGGGGAAATCGCCCGTTCGTTCTCTCGTTTGGAGAAGGATTATTTCATATACGGTATTGAGGCAAGTTATCTTGCTTGGTTATAATGATGATTGAATTCTCATGAACTTTATACATTTCGTGTATATGAAATGCTTTATGAATCTATGATTCGTAATGTGATATTGTTCTGAACGTATTACTGTTTCATTGTGGGATTGTATTCCCAAGTTCATCACCTTTGTATCGTTGGTTTCGTTGACCATTATTGTCACTTCAGTGAGTTTCTTGATTCTTGATTGAATGTGTAATTTATTGAGTTTCGTTGTCATGTTGTACCGTGACATATCTGGAATCATATCTGCGTGCCGATTGGCTATGTGTAGGATTTTTAGCCAGGCACATATGGTCATACGTTGATGTTTCCGTAATGGACTGTGCACACGAGACGTAGTTCATGAGGCTAATTAGGTACATTGTCCACGTATATCCTGGATTTCGTATACGGGGTGGACATGTGCATGGACACATTTCTGGATAGGGAGTACTGTGATGTCCGTCTTGAGCCATGTTGATTGGTTGTTCATATTCCATGTATGGTAGGGTATGTCCGACGGTTTGCGACTGGTTGTTCATATGCCCGAGGGATGTATTCAATAGTCGAGTTGTTTCCTTGAGATCCAATATATATATGAATTGTATAATGTCTTGAGAATTATTATCATGTATATATGACCCTGTGGTTTGAGCGAAATACTTATGTTGTATTTTAAGTCGAGGCAAGGCCAAGGCACAAGAAGAGCACGGTGATGGCGAAGGATTTGAAGGATACTAGTTCGGGGGGGCAAGTCTTTTGTTGTCCGGTTATGCTTAAACCGTGCAATATTTTTTTTCGCTTCTTTTAAACTCTTTTGTTGTACTATTATTTTGAGTATATTCCATCTTCATATGGTTTATACTGGTATTGGATCCTGTGTATTATAAGGCTACTAGCCGTACGATTTGTAAACTCCTAATCGGTGTAATGATTAATATCTTGTGGTTCAATACCACAATTATGATATGATTATTTTGTGTTTCGGTATCGCCTAGTGGGTCCTAGTGTGTGGTCCACGACACTATAATAGTCACCGTATTTGGGGTGCTACAGAAGATGGTATTGGAGAGTCGTTTCTATTTATGAGTCATTGTGGATTGAACTAGTATCAAGTAACCTTCGTGTCATGTGTGACCTGTGCAAGCGCCTGACCCTACGAGCCAAATACAGTATGTTACTTTTGTGCCATGATTTAATTTCTGGCAAGATGTTTATGGTGGAATTTATCTTATTGATATTCTAAGGTAAATGATGGATTTATTATGTGATTGAATTTGTTTCGACTTGATGTCGATACGATATTTTGTGTAGCACTAATGGTGCCGATAATTCATGATGAACTATTTTCTTGAACTTGTAGTTTCATTGTTGCTATTAACTTAGCGTGAAATTGTGATTGGCCATAGAGGCGGTCATGAAATGTGCTTATAATTATTGTTTGATTCTTTCAGTATGGATAGAAATTTGAGAGGCCGTGGTAGAGGGGGTCGAGGCTGCGGTAGGGGCCGAATACCGAGGCCACAAGCCAATACACATTCGAATGTGGAGCAAAGCTCAGCAGGGAGTGATCCACCTCCTGAGAACCAATCACACTACACCGAAAGACAAGAGGATGCGCGCGTCGACCCTTATGTTGTTATACAGGGTAATACCCGAATATCTGATGTGTATTTTATCTGTATTTGAACCTTGTGGCATTGCATATATTGTATTTTGATCTGAGTATAATCCTTCATATTTCATGATCCTGTATCGACTAGTATATGATTTTGTAGTTGTTGTTTCCTGCATGTACTTATCCGCATTTACCACACGCTAACGTTTAAGTGTAGCGCGCGCTAAACATGTAAGCTAGCGCATGCTACAGATGATTCTTATCGCACGCTACACATGGTCAGCATGACTGAGACAGGTTGGTAGGTGAGATCGGACCGCGGATTTTGTTGGGGACATGTCGGGATGAATCTGGACGGCTTTTGGAGAAGGCAAGTCAATGGTGCATAGCGCACGCTATGTGAGAGATGCTAGCGGGCGCTAAATATAATACAGTGAGATCAGTGAGCATTTGTAAAACCGATAGCGCACCCTACAATGGGTGTTAGTGTATGCTAATTGTCGTTTTAACGCACATAAAAGCTATTTAGCGTACGTTAAACTGAGGACAGTTACATACAGTGGGCTGGGAGACCGTTAGCGCACGCTAAAAAGGATAGGTAGCGCGTGCTAATAACCATTTTCTATAAATAAGACAGCACCTCATCTCATTTTTCAGTCTCCACTTCGCCCCACACTCAATTTTCGAGACTTAGAGAGATACCTCTCGATCTTCAACCTTCATATCAGCCTCTAATCATATCATTGAAGGCAAGGAGCCTTGAGGATTGGTGTTCTAGCATTTGGCGTGGAGTTCATCAAGTAATCTCATATTTTCCTTCCGTTTAAGGTATGTGGCGATTCACCAACCTTGATTATGTGTTCTTGTTGTCAAATATGAACATGCTACGGGAGATGTTGAGTTTATCACTGAAATTATTAAGTTTCTTACGTACAACTTGAACAATCAACGCGTATAGAAGAACCTATTGGACTTGAACTTAGAATTATTCCTTGAAGAAGAAGATGATAATCTTGTGAACCTAATAACCGAGTTTTATGGTGTTCTTCAAGATATTTCTGAAATCTTGTTGCGTTGGAATAATGGAAGTTATGGTTAGGATCCATGTTAGACTACCTTGTGTTATAGTTGTAGAATCCGACCGATTGATGTGTTTAAATCTTGATTTGGAAGATTATGAGATTGTTGTTGAAATTAGTATCGTAGTGATGATTCAACTCTTATGGGTGATGCAGATTCATATGTTTTTATGATCGGGTAGATTTCGCCTCTTGATGCTAGCACGATGTTTAGAACGACAATCCAGAACCATTAGTTATATTGGTGCTATTGTTCAATGAAGGTTCGGATTGTTGGTGAAGTGATCGAGTGAGAGTTCTTCGACTGGGTTGAAGGTTATTCATAGTATCTATCCTTGTCGCCATTTTTTAGCCAAGTATCGTAACATGACTTCGGTTTAACGTTGATGATTTTTGATCATGCATATTACCATTGATGAATATAATTGTCATAATGTCGTTCATGTTTTTGATTCATGTGTATGTTCATGTTTGATGAACGTATTGTGTTACATATGTATGCATGGTTGATCGTGTGAGTTGTATTGATCCGAAAGGGATCGTGTGATCTATGCTGACGCGCTGGATCAGTTGTCCACCTCATGTTGGTCCGACGGGATCATCTTGGGATCTATGCTGAGGGCGCTGGATCACTGGATGGGTTTTTCCAACTCATGTTGGTCCGACGGGATCATCTTGGGATCTATGCTGAGGGCGCTGGATCATTGGATTACAACTTGTTGTGTTGATGGAATCATGTGGATTCGCATCGTTGGATTCCAGTAGCGGAAGTCCGTGTTATGTATTTTGTTATGCATCGTTGTTGCATATCTATTCTTGTATATTATGATACTTGTACTAGCATCATTTTGATAACCCCTGCGGGGGTGGACATTTTTTTTGATGTTCAAGTAGCCGAGCAGCGGGAAAGCAGCCACAGTACTGGCATGATGATGAAGGGGCTCAATGATATTGTCCGTTGTATTTGTTTTGATATTCTGGTTTGGTGTTTAGTACTCGAGTATGTGTCTTTTGATAATTTGAGAATTTGTAATAAATGAATGGCGTTGAGATGTTTTAACAGGTTATTGAATTACTCAACTATTGGTGTTATTTTTGTATTGTTCAGCTATTCTTTTAATTTAGCCTTGTAAATTCTTACATAAAGGGTTTACGGTGCTGTAATTATTCCGAATATCTCGGGGTATTACACCCAGATGGGTGAATTTATGGAAGTTATGCAGAGGGCTGCTACTATTGGCCAACAGCAAGGACCTCAGCCACTGCCTCCGGTGAACGGCGGAACCGTAAGTCGGATTATTAGCGACATCTCTCGTCAGCAACCCCTGACTTTTGAAGGCTCCTATGAGCCTGCAGATATTGTGTACTGGATCGAGAACTTATAGAAATTGTTCGATATGGTTGAATGTCCGAAAGAGAATTGAGTCTACGTGGTGGCTTACTACCTTAGTAAGAGCGTGTAACACCCCCAGAAATCCACCGAGAATATTATACGCCGTAGACCCCTTAATAGAGGGATCACCAGGCTAAATACAATAAGACAACAAACATATGGCCGACCAAGGTGAAACTACATACTGACATTGACCGATAAGGTCAAATATTAACACACACCGACCGATAAGGTCACAAGACAAGAAAATAATTCGAATAACAACTCGTTACTGAACTTACCCACACATGGGTCAAGAGACAATATAGCGGAAGACTGGAGATAACACAATAATACAATAACATCATACTGAACTCTAACTCTTGGTTAGTATCACGGCTCGCCTTCTTCCGTGCCATTCCCGTGATTGCTCCAACGAACTAAGCATACCTGAAACGCATGAGACGCATTTCCCCCATTTAAGGGGCTGGCATTTGAATGGCTAGTACAAGTATTCAGGCCATACAACATATATCACGCAAATATCAGTTATATTAAATAGTCAACAGCGTGAAAGAAGTTCCCGAGAGGTTTTCAATGCTTAAAGTACTACTCATGTCTTTGAAAATAATATATCAACTCGGGAGTTTTAGAAAACGAGATAGAGTCTTTTGGGACTTCAAGTTCAAGATTATAAAACCTTTTCTAGACAAATGGGTATCGGCCCAAAGTGATTTTCCGCAAAATAACCCTTACACAATCGTTGGGATCTCAACCCAAAATCTCATCAAAACACAACACATGAAAACAATAACAAGGTCCATTTTCCAACACCAAAACCTCACAACCAAGGAACAAAACACATTCGACGCATTTTAGTGCCATTCTAGCCAAGTACCAAAATCCTATATATAATATATCTCAACATCAAGAAAAAAAATGTTGTGATATTCCGGACATATCACAGTTAGAAAATCACCTAGGACCGGGGCGAAACCACTCGTCACATTCGAGGCTTCTAAGGACACTCCCGAACTGGCCATAATTAAAAATCAAATCACGCACAAGCATCGCCTAGGACCAGGGTGAAGCCACTGATCCCATTCGAGGCCTCTAAGGACCCTCCCGAACTGGCTAGCGAACAAGCTCGTGAATCCGGAGTGAAGTCACAGATTTCTCCGAGGCCTCGTCAGACCCTCCCGGAGTGAGAAAAGCACACACATTTATTTGAAAAACACATTGTCTCAATCGTTAGTCACAATATATATAGTCAAGGCACTTACTAGAATGACCACTTACCCGCCAAATAACTACGACCGACACCGCTCAACAACAACCTAACAATTCTAGACGCATCGCTACACATCAACAGGTATAATGACCGATCAAACCATAACACCAATTCAATCCCGACTCCATGACACACAACCCAGTGATCCCCAAATCCTTACAACGCACGTCTAAGTGTACTATCTAACTGACACCACATCTCTAGTGATAAAGACTCTACAACAAGCAACAAGGCAACTCTAACTTAATATAACTTCTATAACGGCCCATATCATGTAAGATCAACAAAAGTGAATAACCAACACAAATTCATTATACAACCTCAATTCACACAATATAAATCATATAGACAAGAATACTTGCCTCGATAATTGATGCCGAAAGCTCCGACGAACACGGCTCACCCAATCGATCGATTGAAATCCCAGCCCTTATTATAAATACATAATAGACAATTTAATATAAGGTCCAATTTAATATCTTATAAGTATAAGGTAATTAGTCGGCTAATATATTACCTCAATTGAGCTCCTTTAATTTATTGATCGGATCAAACGACCAACGATATTCCACCCGGATCCATATCTCGATTTAATTAATGATGGGAATCATAATTCAAATTCTTGAACGGCTGCCCCGAACACGAACTCCGAACTCGGGCTCACTTCTTAGATCCAAATACACTCCTCCGCTCGTAGACCAAATTATCAAGACCTTCATCTACGCAATACCTTCCTCCGACCACAATTCCAACACCAACAAAAATACACAAGTATAATTACATACACGCACATTTATATAATTGTGTGTATATATGTATTTAGTCATAAACATATAAATATATATAATATACATATCTATATATATTTATATATACAGTATACACACAAATATATATATATATATATATAACTTGACACATAAACATAAAAACACACACACCCACAATTGCTGCACGCACACACACACATAAACACACATACTCACAGACATAGTTCAGTCACACACACAGCACATACGTGTGTGTGTATATATATATATATATATATATATATATATATATATATATATATATCACACCCACACACACAAACGGGCATACCCACACTGCATATATACACAATGATGGTTGGCCTCCGATCACTCCGGTCGTGCATATCTAAATCCATCCGGCCGCCAGAAAACTCAAGGCTCGAACATCCCGACCGGACTTCCACAACTCCGACCCGTCGAACATCGTCGCACTCTAACTCAGCTTCGGCCATGACCGGACCTCACCTGACTCCAGCCCCCACCTGCAACCTTTCGCCGGAAGTCTCGTCGCGCCTCCGTTCACCCCGTCCGTTTCTGAACTGAAGTCGCGTCCATGGCCAGAGACCATGAAGAAAACCCGCCGTCGGAGTCTCAAATCCGAATAGGCCGACTGTACTTCTACAGCTCGGATCCGCCTAAAAGTCCGGCCAGATCGTTGCCTCTCCAGTCACAGGCCATCATGTCGCCGCCGAGCTACAGTTGGCGTCATCGGAGAAACCAGTCCACCGCCGTTGATCTGCACGGCTCACCTTTGCTATAACCCGTCTCCTCCGATGGTTGCCCGTTTTTGAGCATCGAGTCCTCGTGAAGACGTTAACTCGGGATTGCCACCAGGACCTTCCACTGCCGCCGCTGCACTTCCAATCGTGAAGGAGAAGAGGATGAATGGTGTCGATGGTTGGTGAAGAAGTCCGTGTGGGGTAGGTGGGAAAGAAGAAAAAAAAATAAAAGTGCAGAGAGAGAGAGAGAGAGAGGAGAGAGTGAACGCGAGAAGGGTAAGTAAAAAAGAAATAAATATCTCTCTCATCTATATATATATATATAGAAAGAGAGAGCGCGTTGACTTAGTCGAACCAAATTTTACCAAGTTACATATATAATTATTTCATTAAAACGAATGAATCTCAAATTAGTTATTCAGTATCCTTGTTCGATTATCCAATTAATACACTGCGTTATATAACACCAAAACTAACTCGCCAATATATTAGTCTAATGTCTCCCCTCGATATTTTATTCAGCTAACTAATCGAAATAAAAATGAAATAAATCAATTAAAAAAAATAATACCAATAAAATTCCAATTTAAAATTCCTGGATATTACATACTATCCCCCTTAAAATTAGTTTCATCCCCGAAACTTGCCATATCATCACCCAACTCACTGTAGCATAACTCTAATTATGCCTACGAACCATTCAGCAATATCGGTAATCTCATGATTCGATCGATTCATACATACATAGTCCTCGATATATAAAACGACACTCGAGAGGGATCACCTCGTATGTGACAACCATCGGGCCGACTTTCCATTCATCATACCACCAAAAATACTTAGGGACACCTATGCCACTTAAAATATTCATACATGCCAAATAAAAAATATCGAAATAAAATTTCATTATACTCAAAAATACTGAAAAGAATTTATCAAGAAACTCCATCATTGATTTTTAAAAAAAAAAATCTCAATATTCAACTTGTTTGATCAAATTTTAAGACCTTCACCCTTTATAAACAACCAAAATAAAATATTTTCTCTCGAAAATTTTCAAAACATCACTCTATAATATATATGTTCGCATCACGCAACAAAAAATATTTTTCAATAATTTAAATATTCTACAAATATCCATTTTCTAAGTGCCGTCATAAAAATCTCATTTGAAAATGCAAAGCCCAAATTGCAGAAATCAATAATTTCAAAACATACGTTAAGTCACCGCTTACACATACCAATAAAATAGTTACGAAAATTTTCCAATTTCACTCAGATTGTAAAATACTAGTAAGTCATTTAAAAAATACACGTGCAGCAGATATAGCTAATGATGAGAGTACATTAAGGTAGCAAGAAACAATCAATCAACTCTTTTATTTGAAAATATACGGTCGGTTTGTCCAAAATTTCAGAAAATTTTCAAAAATTCACACTAACCTCCGTTTGACTGTACTAGTAAAATGTTTTAGAAGGTATGATTTTTCACAACATACTCGAGTCTATGAAATTTTCAGAAACATTTTCAAATTCACGCGCAGCCAACACAATTATACCACTCATGAATATAATCTTAAATTCAAACATACATCGAAACCACCTGTTTGTGTTTCCGACAATATCTGTCGTCAATACGCCTTCTGGAACACATTAATGTCCAGAAACTTCCACAACATATTGTAAAAATCAAAACTCAATATACCAATATATATATATATATATATATATATATATATATATATATATATATAACGGTTTCTATCTTACCTCTTACTTGCAAATAAAGTTATGCAGCACAAAATATTGAATATAATATATAAAAGGGAAGACTTACATCCACAGGTCGCACGACGAAGACGGTCACCCATGATACTAATCTCTACGGACAACAAGAACGACATGACATGACAACGCACAAGTTGACGTTAACCGACAACTCGGACGACGCGACAAAATAAGACTCGACCACTCACGACTCTACTCAACCCGACAGCCTAAGTTTCCACAACCTGGGGCGCTCTGATACCATAAATGTAACACCCCCAGAAATCCACCGGGAATATTACACGCCGTAGACCCCTTAATAGAGGGATCTACCAGGCTAAATACAACGAGACAAGAAACGTCTGACCAACTTGGGTCAAACTACATACTGACACCAACGATAAGGTCAAATATTAACACACACCGACCGATAAGGTCACACGAAAAGAAAACAATTCGAATAACAACTCATTACTGAACTTACCCACACAGGGGTCAAGAGACAATATAACGGAAGACTGGAGATAACACAATAATACAATAACATTATACTGAACTCTAACTCTTGATTAGTATCGCGGCTCGCCTTCTTCCGTGTCGTCCCCGTGATTGCTCCACGAACTAAGCATACCTGAAATGCATGAGACGCATTTCCTCCATTTAAAGGTTAGCATTTGAATGGCTAGTATAAGTATTCGAGCCATACAACATATATCACACAAATATCAGTTATATTAAAAAGATAACAGCCGTGAAAGAAGTTCCCGAGAGGTTTTCAATGCTTAAAGTACAACTCAAGTCTTTGAAAATAATATATCAACTCGGGAGTTTTGAAAAATGACAGAAAGTCTTTTGGGACTTCAAGTTCAAGATTATAAAACCTTTTCTAGACAAATGGGTCTCGTCCCAAAGTCATTTTCCGCAAAATAACCCTTACACAATCGTTGGGATCCCAACCCAAAATCTCATTAAAACATAGTACATGAAAATAATAATAAGGTCCGTTTTCCAACACCAATACCTCACAACCAAGGAACTAAACACATTCGATGCATTTTAGTGCCATTCTAGCTGTAACACCCCCAATCCACTCAGGGATATTACACGCCGTAGACCCTCTCCTCGAAGATCTACCAGGCTGGTAACAACATTTAACATCTCGACAATGCCTTCAAGGCTAAATGACTCAGTAGACCGATTTGGTCTTTCAATGAAAATATACAACTCAATTACAACATATACCCACGCAGGGGTCAAAGTACAATAAACTCCGTCTGATGGGGAAAAGATCTTGCAATGGAAAAGAAAATACAACTAGACCAATACGACATCAACGGATCCTCGTGTGATTAGTATCGTTCATCTTTCATCATCCTTCGTGCCGACCACGTGTTATGCTCCAAAACCCGAATGCAAAATAGACATCCACCCCGAATACTCGGGGTTAGCAAACTCCTTTGTTTTGCTAGTGCAAGAACAAAGTGCAAATACGAGCCATACAATTCACATTCCACGAACGATAATAATTCGGAATCCTCAAAGGTTCAAATACAACAAGATGAACACTTCCCGAGGCGAGAGTTTGAGTAAAGACTTCCCAAAATTTCAAGATCAAAATATCAAGGAAATAATCTATAAAATGATTTGAAATACCATCGGAGTTTTAATAGAAAATGATTTAGGATTATCAAATCCTACTTTTCAAAAACCCAAAATACGAAAGGGGTCACCGCCCCAAAGGTTTACTTTCCGAAAAATGACCTTTACCAAACCGTTGGGATTTTAGCCCCAAATCCGTAAAATGACTTTTACAAGACCATTGGGATTTTAGCCCCAAATCTCATCAACTCACAGTACACAAGAACGACCACAAGGTTCGTCTCTCAACATCAAAATCCACAAATAAAGGATTTAACATAAACGTCAAAATACTCTAGAGCCATCCTAGCCAAGTAGGCCAAACGAACAACTTACCTCTTACACACTTAGTCAATGCATGCAATCATGAAAACCGTTCGAAAGCACTCATTTCCGGAAATGCCATTATCAAATCACATTTGCAAAATGCACCACAATTAACGACGGATCCACCCCTCCATGGACCCCTACCGAGACCCCGTCGGATCTAACCCATAGTGGTTAAAAGCAAGCTCGCGGATCCACCCCTCCGTGGACCCCTACCGAGACCCCATCGAATCTAACCCATAGTGAGCATACACACACACACGTTACTCATGCAATACTAATATGCTAAGAATGTAAGTTCCTTAAGAATACTCACTAGAGATGGCCATTAACTCGACACCATTATCAAACTCTTCAAAACACAATAACAAGATTAAATACGGAATACACGATTCCATAACTTTAAACAATAGGAGTATCATCATCAAATCCTTCAACGTTCAAAATAATCAAATCATAATCAATTCCCAAAACACGCCGTTCACAAAATGCACACGCATTTGAAAGAAAGCCTTTAACGAGGCCAAACCGAAATCTTTTGAAACTTCATTTCAAACAACCAAACAAACACACCAAGACGATCACCGATCATCATATCCATAAAATAAGAAAAGTATGGGCAAGGTACTTGCCTCGATATCACGAGCAATGGAAAAGTGAACGGATACGGCCGGGTAGCCCTCAAATTCCCGAACACTATCTAGAACGCGATAGCACCGAAATTACTATGGGAAAACACCACATGAATCATCAATCACCAACGGAATTCAACATCGGAATCATCGAGCACCTATAATCCTCCGTAAGGAATAATAAAACATGATTACGACGAGAATCAAGGCCGAAAACAACGGAAATCCCAACAAACTATCAAAGGGAACTCATTCGAACATTTAATCGAACATTAAATGTTCAAGACCCTTCAAGAACAAAGAAATCACCCCTCGGGTTGAACGAACCAAAGATACAAGAATCCAATCCGTAGAACAAGTTCAAAACAACGTTTATACAACAATTAATTGATTAAAAATGGATTGGAATCGAAATCAAAAAGGAAAATCCCCAAATCTACAAAAACAAGGGTTCAAGCCAAAAATACCTTGATTTGCATGAAGGATTCAAGTAGAGGCCGAAAATCTACAACAAGACTTGAGGTGGATGATCTCTACAAGTTTGGGAGCACACAAATCGCCCAAAAATCGCCCACAAATCTCCCTAGATGGAAGGAGGAAGAAGAGAGGAGAAAAATGAAGTTTTCTCCTCGAAAATCTGCTAAAAAACGCAGAAAAAGCCCGTGTGCCGCGGCACAGGACAAGTGTGCCGCGGCCCAGGGCCACCAAAAACGCCCAGGAATCAGCTTAGTGGCGCGGCTGGCTGAGTGTGCCGCGGCACGGCAGTCCCCCTTCAACACCAAAAAGGCACATCGTGCAGTCTTGGCTATTTCGACCATAACTCCTTCGTCTGGACTCCGATTGACTCACTGTTTGAACCATTGGAAAGCTAACTTGATGCTCTATAATGTTAGAAATATTCAGAATTTTTGGAGTTTCCAAGAATTAATGGTGACTTTACATCCCACGTGAAAAAGTCGATTAAGGACACGGAACTCAACAAAACGACACCGAAAAGAACTCGGATGACAAAAAGTGCAGAATTAATCATTCTCGGAATGACGAAACGGTCAGGAGCGAGTCGTCAAAACGAACTTCCGCCGAAAAAAGAAAATTACCAAAATTCGAAATTGCGGATATTACATTCTACCCTCCTTAAAAGAAGTTTCGTCCCGAAACTTAAAACAAGTAGGGAGAAGCAATATCCCGCCAGGAAAACTCAACGAGATATGCAAGGAAACGCGTAACTTATGCCCATCGGCGAAACGTTACAAGCAACGCAAGGAATATACGGCGTGAAAACACGCTCCACGACGATCAACACAACGTCGCCGTTAAGGATATAATAAAACCAACAAGTGACAAGCGTCATCAAATGGATAATACAATCAAGTCAATTATCCGAACAATCACAAAACACAACGAACGAAAATCAATACGATTGACCAACCCAACGGTACATCAATCAAAACACGAGCCAATCGCTGAACAAATACGGAATTCCACCGCCCAGGGGTTGGAAGATCGAAAACGAGACTAATTTCCCAAACTTAAGGGAATTAGGAAGGAGCCTGAATGCTCAACGATCACGAAATGAGGACAAAAACCGAACAAACAAACGACCGAACCACAACGGTTGAGACAACAAAAAGCGAACAATCATGTTCGAATCACGAAGAACAATAAAATTCAAACAACAACTCCAAGGTTCACATCTCGACTCGAGACAATATATGATCCGGTGAAAACAACAACGTATGCATTCACATAAGATCCACATGAAATGGAATAGAAATTGAAAAGTCACAACGACAAACGAGTTATTCCGAAACAATACCGCACTTGTCCGATCAACAAAAGCAAGGGGCAGGACAAGCTCAGAAAATGTCAACGAACATAAACGAGTCGACAGAGTCGAAAACACAAGAGTTCCAAATCCGATCCACTTCGAATAAAAGAATTAATAGAACCAGATGATGTCACTTCCGAACAAGGTTCACAAGAATCGAACCGAACTCGAAAAAGTCACAACGATAACCAGATCGACCCACAACAAGATCACAGTTCGTTCGGACGATGAAACCGAAATACAGAACAATTTCATAAAGTTTCAACGAACATGAGCGAATCGATAGACTCGCGAAAGAGAAAATACAGAAGTCAAAATAGTACGGGTATTACCCCCGACCTCATCCACGAAATTCACAAAAACAGGAGCAAGGTAACAAGACATTAAACAACCGACACATAACGGAACGATCACCGATGCACACGACCATACCAACCCAAGCTCTAACAGCTCGCACATGCGCGACAACGCAGAAATCACCACGAGGCGACAATATTCAACACCAACATCCCACCTCTCATAAGGGGCTAACACAATAAATGTGTGGAAAATGACTCAACGCTCACACCGCCAATTCGGTCATACTCGGGAGCAAACATCAAAATGACAACGCGAACATCATACATATATACCCAGCCCTCAAACGGAATGGATAGGTTTTAAAAACGAAAACCTCATTTTGAAAATAATTTAGAAGAACACCGATTGATCTTGAGTATCACCTTTCAAAAAGTACAAACGTGAAACATCGTTATCGAGACTTTGGAGAACCGTTTCGCATTTGATAAAAAAATGAGGACACTTTCTCTTAGTGAAAACTTTCAGAATATTCGACCCTCGGGTCTAAATAAAAGTGTTTCTAAAACATTGAAAATATCTCAAAACATTTTGGTCCTCGAGGCAGAAAAATTTTGAAATATATTGTGGCACCTGGATGTACCACAAGAAAATAACTCATTTGAAAAAAATATGTCTCGAAATTATTTCTAAGATACTCAAGTTTTCGAAAATAATTCAATACCAAAAAGGACGATGCCAAAAAGGCTAGAATGCCCAAAAATTTCAGGTAATCACACGGAACATCATAGCGCTGTGGGTCTCGCGTCGGAACCCCAGGCTAAAAAACATTTACAAAAATGCCAAAAAGGCTGATGACGGTAATATTTCAAAAACTCACGAAAGCCATTTACAAAATACTAAATACCGTCATAAGAATTTCGTCAAAGCGGTCAAGGCCATAATGCCAAAAACTCGGTTAAGGGAAGCGGTTATCGAAATAAAACTCGGTCGGTAAAATACCGAAAGTCATTACAAAAGAACTCACGCAGCGGATAAAAGAAATACAGTTCAACATGCACAATCCAGCAACACTACTCCTCATAAGAACAAAATATTAGAGTCAAATAACCACATTCAGAACAAAACCACTGGCCCCATTCGAGGCCTCTAAAGACCCTACCGCAGCTAGTGAACAAGTCGAGCGAGTATAAGCACAAAGCTTCCACAAGAGAACTTGTAAAGCGTGCAAATCGATTCGAAAATCATCAAAGAACGGACAAAAACAACAATAAAAAGACATCACAAGCGACGACACTCCTCGTATAAATCAAATACGAGAGTCGATTAAATACATATCGTGAAATCAAAATCCACATAAGGATTCCATCACTTAACAAATAATCATAAAAATAGCTCGTGTCACACGAGGCACAACACAAAGAAGGGAGACTTACTTCCACCGGTCGCACGAAGATGATGATCGCCCCACGATACTAACCACGACCAACAACTCAAACGACGCGTCGACACGACTCAGTCAGACTAAATCCGACGAGACAAAACTCAATAGACACCACTGACCCGACGGCTAGGTTTCCACAACCTAAGCTACGAAACCATTTATGTAACACCCACAATACAATCAGGGATATAAAACGCAGTAGACCCTCTCCTCGAAGATCTACCAGGCTGGTAACAACATTTAACATCTCGACAATGCCTTCAAGGCTAAATGACTCAGTAGACCGATTTGGTCTTTCAATGAAAATATACAACTCAATTACAACATATACCCACGCAGGGGTCAAAGTATAATAAACTCCCATACAACGGGGAAAAGATACTGCAGCGGAAAAGAAAATACAACTAGACCAATACGACATCAACGGATCCTCGTGTGATTAGTATCGTTCATCTTTCATCATCCTTCTTGCCGACCCTGTGTTATGCTCCAAAACCTGAATGCAAAAATAGACATCCACCCCCCGAATACTCGGGGGTTAGCAAGACTCCACTGTTTTGCTAGTGCAAGAACAAAGTGCAAATACGAGCCATACAATTCACATTCCACGAACGATAATAATTCGGAATCCTCAAAGGTTCAAATACAACAAGATGAACACTTCCCGAGGCGAGAGTTTGAGTAAAGACTTCCCAAAATTTCAAGATCAAAATATCAAGGGAAACAATCTATAAAATGATTTGAAATACCATCGGGAGTTTTAATAGAAAATGATTTAGGATTATCAAATCCTACTTTTCAAAAACCCAAAATACGAAAGGGGTCACCGCCCCAAAGGTTTACTTTCCGAAAAATGACCTTTACCAAACCGTTGGGATTTTAGCCCCAAATCCGTAAAATGACTTTTACAAGACCATTGGGATTTTAGCCCCAAATCTCATCAACTCACAGTACACAAGAACGACCACAAGGTTCGTCTCCCAACATCAAAATCCACAAATAAAAGATTTAACATAAACGTCAAAATACTCTAGAGCCATCCTAGCCAAGTAGGCCAAACGAACAACTTACCTCTTACACACTTAGTCAATGCATGCAATCATGAAAACCGTTCGAAAGCACTAATTTTCGGAAATGC
The DNA here is from genome assembly GCA_033398695.1 of Orobanche coerulescens. Classification (NCBI taxonomy): domain Eukaryota; kingdom Viridiplantae; phylum Streptophyta; class Magnoliopsida; order Lamiales; family Orobanchaceae; genus Orobanche; species Orobanche coerulescens. The sequence continues at coordinate 48,399,097 of CM065814.1, forward strand.
CATTATCAAATCATATTTGCAAAATGCACCACAATTAACCACGGATCCACCCCTCCGTGGACCCCTACCGAGACCCCGTCGGATCTAACCCATAGTGGTTAAAAGCAAGCTCGCGGATCCACCCCTCCGTGGACCCCTACCGAGACCCCGTCGGATCTAACCCATAGTGAGCATACACACACACGTTACTCATGCAATACTAATATGCTAAGAATGTAAGTTCATTAAGAATACTCACTAGAGATGGCCATTAACTCGACACCACTATCAAACTCTTCAAAACACAATAACAAGATTAAATACGGAATACACGATTCCATAACTTTAAACAATAGGAGTATCATCATCAAATCCTTCAACGTTCAAAATAATCAAATCATAATCAATTCCCAAAACACGCCGTTCACAAAACGCACACGCATTTGAAAGAAAGCCTTTAACGAGGCCAAACCGAAATCTTTTGAAACTTCATTTCAAACAACCAAACAAACACACCAAGACGATCACCGATCATCATATCCATAAAATAAGAAAAGTATGGGCAATGTACTTGCCTCGATATCACGAGCAATGGAAAAGTGAACGGATACGGCCGGGTAGCCCTCAAATTCCCGAACACTATCTAGAACGCGATAGCACCGAAATTACTATGGGAAAACACCACATGAATCATCAATCACCAACGGAATTCAACATCGGAATCATCGAGCACCTATAATCCTCCGTAAGGAATAATAAAACATGATTACGACGAGAATCAAGGCCGAAAACAACGGAAATCCCAACAAACTATCAAAGGGAACTCATTCGAACATTTAATCGAACATTAAATGTTCAAGACCCTTCAAGAACAAAGAAATCACCCCTCGGGTTGAACGAACCAAAGATACAAGTATCCAATCCGTAGAACAAGTTCAAAACAACGTTTATACAACAATTAATTGATTAAAAAAGGATTGGAATCGAAATAAAAAAGGAAAATCCTCAAATCTACAAAAACAAGGGTTCAAGCCAAAAATACCTTGATTTGGATGAAGGATTCAAGTAGAGGCCGAAAATATACAACAAGACTTGAGGTGGATGATCTCTAGAAGTTTGGGAGCACTCAAATCGCCCAAAAATCGCCCACAAATCGCCCTAGATGGAAGGAGGAAGAAGAGAGGAGAAAAATGAAGTTTTCTCCTCGAAAATCTGCTAAAAAACGCAGAAAAAGCCCGTGTGCCGCGGCACAGGACAAGTGTGCCGCGGCCCAGGGCCACCAAAAACGCCCAGGAATCAGATTAGTGCCGCGGCACAGCCTGAGTGTGCCGCGGCACACGGTACAGCCCCCTTCAACACCAAAAAGGCACATCGTGCAGTCTTGGCTATTTCGACCATAACTCCTTCGTATGAACTCCGATTGACTCACCGTTTGAACCATTGGAAAGATAACTTGATGCTCTATAATGTTGCAAAGATTCAGAATTTTTGAAGTTTCCAAGAATTAATGGTGACTTTACAAAGTCGAATTCCCACGTGAAAAAGTCGATTAAGGACACGGAACTCAACAAAACGACACCGAAACGAACTCGGATGACAAAAAGTGCAGAATTAATCATTCTCGGAATGACGAAACGGTCAGGAGCGAGTCGTCAAAACGAACTTCCGCCGAAAAAAGAAAATTACCGAAATTCGAAATTGCGGATATTACACTAGCCAAGTACCAAAATCCTATATATAATGTATCTCAACATCAAGAACAAAAACTTTGTGATATTCCGAAAATATCACAGTTAAGAAAATCGCCTAGGACCGGGGCGAAACCACTGGTCCCATTCGAGGCCTCTAAGGACCCTCCCGAACTGGCCATAATTAAAAATCAAATCATGCACAGGCATCGCCTAGGACCGGGATGAAGCCACTGATCCCATTCGAGGCCTCTAAGGACCCTCCTGAACTGGCTAGCGAACAAGCTCGTGAATCCGGAGTGAAGTCACGAATTCCACCGAGACCTCGTCAGACCCTCCCGGAGTGAGCAAAGCACAAACATACATTTGAAAAACACATTGTCTCCATCGTTAGTCAAAATATATATAGTCAAGGCACTTACTAGAATGGCCACTTACCCGACAAATAACTACGACCGACACAGGTCAACAACAACCTAACACTTCTAGACATATCCCTACACATCAACAGATATAACGACCGATCAAACCATCACACTAATTCAATCCCGACTCCATGACACACAACCCAGTGATCCCCAAATCCTTACAACGCACGTCTAAGTGTACTATCTAACCGACACCACATCTCTAGTGACAAAGACTCTACAACAAGCAACAAGGCAACTCTAACTTAACATAACTTCTAAAATGGCCCATATCATGCAAGATCAACAAAAGTGAATAAACAACACAAATTCATTATACAACCTCAATTCACACAATATAAATCATATAGATAAGAATACTTGCCTTGATAATTGATGCCGAAAGCTCCGACGAACACGGCTCAGCCAATCGATCGATTGAAATCCCAACCCTTATTATAAATACATAATAGACAATTTAATATAAGGTCTAATTTAATATGTTATAACTATAAGGTAATTAGTCGGCTAACACTAGTAGAAACAGCCCCTTCCTTGACCCTTTTTTTATGACCAACAGTCGAAGATGACTCGCAAATAGCTTAGTCACATAATCAGAGTCATAACGCGTAAAATTTCCATTAGCGATGACGCGAGTTTATATGTGTCAAAAAGTGGCAGTCATAATCTTTTAAAATTTATTGATATCGACAGTCTTTTAAAATTTCGTCTTCCTGCCTCTTTCACCAGTTCTTTCATTTTCTAGGGTTAGTTTCCGCCACCTCCCTGCTTCTGCTGATGGGGCCCCCTTGCCAAAGGACCGATTATTTCGTCGTTCGCCTCCTGCTTCATCGTCGTCTATCTCCTGCTTTGTCTATCTAATTTATTCTCTTCTTACTTTCTCCGTCCACATCATTCTGCAGTGCACCTTCATTGCTCGTCTTTGACGTCCTCGTCCTCGCTCGACACCTATTGCTTTGTCCCTCTACTTATCTTCTCAACTCATCTCAATTTATCAAAGGTTCCTCTCCCTACTTTTTACCTTCTTCTTTTCTCTTGCTTTTTCTTGCTTCCGGGTGTTAATCGATAAGTAACTTTTTCTTTTTCTTCAATTTGTTTCGTGCTTTCGATGATATTTTTTCTTCTTCCTTTTTTTGGTGTAATTTAAGTGTTCTTGGGTGATAGATGGTGTTTGTGTTTGTGCTCATTTCCTGCATTTAATTACATTTTCTGTCGAGTAGCGTAAATGTCTCGAAGGGAAAAAATTATTTGTGGAGTTACCCTTCTTGCAGTTATTTTTGTTACTTTCTCCTTCAGACGTAAAATTACTTGTATCGACTTCTAGCTGCCGTATTAGTTTTGTTGACACACTCACACACCGATTTTGCCTTCCACGAGCCTCGAACCCTCCCTCTGGTAAAGGGAGTGCGGGTGATTCAATTAGACTAAGAGGTCTTTGGCAAAAATTTGAGATTCTGATCGCATGTTCAGTTCAAAGTAAAAAAAAATTGTATTTTACATCTACTGTACTTTTGTTTATGCTTTATTCAGTAGTAACTTCATACAAAAAATTAAAACCTTGGTCTTAATTTTGTGCCTGCAACCAACAAGATGTCTGAGTAAAACGCATTATTTGTAGGCATATAGACATAACATACATATATAGACACAATATAGCCATACTTGTAGATGACCGATTTGAGTAAAGCAAAAGAATGGTATTATTATTACATTTTCAACCGTCTTCTTCTACCCCTGCATCGGGGATGGAATGATGAGCTCGATTACTGCTTCTGCTTGTATGTCTTTGTTGAATCATTGTCCATCCAGCGTTTATCTACTTTTATGCATAAGGTTCATCGGGTTTCTTTGTTTTGTTGGTGAATTGCTCACAAGATTCCATTTTTCTATGTAGTTTTACTCATAGGTAGCGGTGGAGAGGGTCTTCATGTTCATTAATGATATCTCCATCATTTGCGGCCAATGAGTTCGGTCTAGAATATCTCCACCAATCGAGCATAAGTTCTTTGAATAGCCAGTGGGTATGTAACTCTATCTGATTTGTGCAATTATACTTATGTAAAAGAATAACTATTACAGTCCTACTAGGAAAATTAAATAATCACAATAGCAAATAATAAGCACTAAGGAAATATAGTAAAAACTAAATAAAATCCTAGTAATCAATGTCCAGTGCCGCACGCCTCTACTCCTTCTGTTTCTCCTTCTCCTCACAGAAACCTTGGCTATTTTGGTTCCCATCAGTCCCCAAGTAACTTAGCGAACTAACTAAACTCGGGTAGGCTGAAACATCCACAGACTTAGCTGTTATGATTTTAGTGTAAAAGCCTGTCTAATTATTTTGCAAAATGCTGATGCATGGGGATATATTCCTTCATCCTGGATCCTCGCAAGAAGATCGTTAGTTGTACCCTGAGTGTTTTCAATGGGACACGGAGAAAAGGAAGAGATGTGGGTGCATAAAGGGGGCGCGTGTGATGGGTTGTGATCGTGTGAAAACAAGAAAATAGAGAGAAAAACGAATATATGAGGGACCTGCGCCCTGGAAGGATATGGCGTGTGGCGGTTGGCGGATCTGATGGGTTACGACCACCCTGTACCCCTTCTATACTCTTTTTTATCCTCAAAAGATTTTCCTATTCCTTTACTAACCACAATTACCAACATAAAGCTGGAATTGGAACAATGATCCCATTAACAGTTTGCATTTATAATTTGGTGGAGGTGAACTTGGGGATTGAACATGCATCACTGGCCCATATAAAGGTAAGGAATACCATTGAGCTACAAGCTGTTGTTTTGCCTTTTTTACTAGGCAAATTTCCAGGATTAGACAAAGCATAAATCATAGACTGTAATTAGAAATAAAAATTCATTATAAAATTTGGTTAAATAATGATTCTTAGTTAGCTCATAGTAGCGGTAACATTTTTATATGTGGCTAATAGGCACATCATTCTTGATCGATTGGATTTTATCTCGAATCCGTTTCATTGTGCATTTTAATGACTTAATTCTGCAAGGATTATAGGGAACTGCTCACTATAGCCTTGCTATTATGCATACACTGCTCTGCCATTATGTTTTATATATTAATAATGACGTTGTAATGCTTTTGGGGTCTAGGTTATCAAAGAGAATACCGGGGCTAATTTGCTCTGTTAATCTGCCTAAGGGTGGATTATCATAATAGTATCATATGTTCTATCATTGTCCATATTTATAATCAAGCGTCATTTCTCTGCTCTTTGGTATTTAAAGTTTCTCTGTTCATACGCAAAGGATTAAATATCGTGATAGTGTTATATGTTCTACCAATTTCCATACTTATAAACGAAGTATGACTTCTCACCGGTTTTTAATAGGGTGGTGGAGCTATGGAAATTTACGGATCGCCAATGAAGGGCTATTACGCAATGTTGTCTAAACAGTTGAATATTTGGTGTATATTCCTACGGCTATCACTTTTGAGAGAAGCAATAGAAGATATGGCTACGAAGTTTGTATTGTGTTTCTATTGCCTACGAAGGAGACCTAATTACGCTCGCCATTGTTGGCATCAAGGTGCTTATGACTTTTCTAACTCTCTTGATCAATATTAGGTTTCTAGGATCGTCAATTAAGATCGGTAACATCATGTGAAAATTTTCTTTGATAAATGAAAAGAGATGAACCAAGATATCGACCCAATGCAAAAATGGTCTCGATATCAATTTTGTGTGGTGTTCTTTGAATACTGCTTAAGACTTATTTGTCATTTTGCAAGGTACTTATGCACATTTGTATCACAATTAAGAGGTCTTAACCATTCTCTTTCTGCACCCCCAACTCCCACGTGATTAATCCGGACAAACAATTACTCGTCTCGGCATCTAACACGTTGATACAAAAGTTACTCTTTGTTTCCCACACAATAAAACCTTCCTCCCTATGTGAAGGAATGTGTGTTCCTCATAATGTTTCTCTGGCTAAATCATTTCCCTCATGTCTATGATTTTTGGGTCTCCGAGCATGTCCTACTTTTACCCTTTATTTGTGCTGGAAAATGCATTTTTGGGTTTTGAATTTCTTTGGCTCAAACTTAAAGATACTTGGAAGTAGATTAGAGGTTAAGAAGCTTTTTTATGTTTTTTAGTATTCTGTGGATGATATAAAATTCTTCTTGGCCAGGTACTTGAGTTCAGTTGCATGTTTTAGGACTGGCTCGTGATCAACAGTTCTGTGTGTCATTATTCTGTGATAAGGTTTGATTTTTTTGTGTAGTTTTATGCATAAGGTGGTGATGGAATGAGGGGGGGTGGTTCAAGAACCTCAGGAGGATCCATCTTATAATGGCGTTGATTGTGTTTGCAGGATATGGATGTGGTCTTGTTTTACGGCGGCATTTGACCGCAATTATCATCGATCGAGGCCATTCAACTGTAGGAGATCCATTATTGCTTTATTTGCCGGGCTGATTTCCTGATCGCAGCAAACGTTTTCTTCTACCCCTGTATCAGGGCTGGAATGATGCGCAAACGAGCTCAGGAGCTGCTGCCGCTGCAGCGTGTGGTGTTGAATCTGTTGTCCATCTCGGGGTTTGTCTAGTTTTATGCATAAGGTTCATTAGATCCCTTTGCTCACAAGGTTCCATTTTTCTATGTAGTTTTACTCATAGGTTGGGTTAATTACCCAGAGGTTTAGTCGGTAGAAATGGGTACAATTGGTAGTAATCGTAAACTAGATAATATTGATCCGATTTTGACATGATCGAGTTTAGTCGAGTCATGTAATGAATTGGTAACGCATGGTTTTGCGATATATATGAAATGCGTTAATTTTGTACAATCGATCAGCAGGTTTTGTAATGAATTGGGTACAATTGGTATATAATTGCGGAGTTTAGCAGGGGTCATAAAAGCCAGAAAAAAAAATAAATAATTTTGAAGTTATGACACGCAAAAACTGAAATCAGAAAAAGGGGTCATAACTTTTATGACACGCATATATAGTTGTCAGAAAAGGGCGTCATAAAGTGGGTGTCATAAGTGCGTGTCATTGTACAATGACGAACAAATGCGAGTCATAATGAGTTATGACTGGTCCTTCTATGACCAGCATTTGCGCGTCATAAAGGCCCTTTATGACGCCAAATGCGCGTCAAGAAAGACTCTTTTTCTACTAGTGTATAATATATTACCTAAATTGAGCTCCTTTAATTTATTGATCCGATCAAATGACCAACGATATTCCACCCGGATCCATATCTCGATTTAATTACTGATGGGAATCATAATTCAAATTCTTGAACGGTTGCCCCGAACACGAACTCCGAACTCGGGCTGACTTCTTAGATTTAAATATACTCCTCTGCTCGTAGACCAATTTATCAAGACCTTCATCTACACTATGCCTTCCCCCGACCATAATTCCAACACCAACTGTTGCTACCCAAAATATTATCCGAAGATAGATATTGCTGGAAGGGATGGATAGCAAACAAAGTGCGAGAACACTTCCGTGAGAAGGTAAATAACACAAGATTTGTCGGGGTTGTTAGTCCCGGGCTTGAATGCCCTCACGAGATATTATTAATACAAATATTTTGGGATACAAGTATTAATGTTAGAATACTATTACAATGAGTGTAAAGATCCTAGTTATCTTAGCTATAGAGCGTGAAGATTGCCAGAAGAACCAGATATGATGCTCTGTGAGTTCTTGTAACAACGTTGATGAGCTGTGACGATGGTGAGAGATCGACAGTCTCTCACGGTGTGTATTAGCTGTATGTTTGAGTTCCTAGGCTTGTGAGTCTTGTTGAATATGTACTGCAGGGAGTTCTTGCCTCTGCCGATCATCTTCTGGATGAGAGATGCTGAGAGAGAAATCCTGAGATAGATCCGAGAGAGGAAACCCAGAGCCTGAAGGAATGTATGCATTTGTATGTATTTCCGTGAGTAAAGTTGGAAACAATTTCTGCTATGAGTGGTACTAAGAGGAACCTTTTTTCGAGTGAATTCCGAACATTTTTCCAGTTGCTGGAGGTTCTCTATTTATAGGACTGGGGCCGGCTGTGCGATCGCCTCTGCTGTATTATAATAAGCGGGCGATCGTCTTTAGCACATGGGCTGGTCCCCTTAAAGTCGCGAGGAGTTCTTTGGCGGACGGTGTGCGGTCAATGAGAAGTCTGCACGCGTCGAGTCGGTCCTGAGGCGATCCCACCTTGTACCTTTCGGTGGGTTTGTCGGTAGGTGGTAAGGTGGTGACAGGCTGTGGTCAACGATCCATGTTATGCGGCGCCTTTCGCGGATCTGCACATGGGTGCTGCTTTGAGATCCAATCTTCGTAGACTTTGATGGACGACGGTCTTGTTCGCGGCACAGGAAGGTCGTCTTAGATCGGGCACCAGAGACGGTCGCTAGGTGCCAAAGGTGATCGCCTTGGAAGTCGATCGCTAGATACCTGAAGGTGGACTGTTCATCTCTGTTTAGGCAAGTTCGCCGTAGCTTATTCGGTTGTGGACTCGGTCGCTTGGCATTTTACTCCGATCGCTGCCGAGGCGTACAAATCGCCGCACAACAATTGCCCCCCAGCTCGCTCCGATGTTAGAAACGCGGGGTGAGGTGGTACTGTTGGCGATCGCTGAATTATGACGAGTGACTCTGCATTTTATGGAACTGACGATCGTCTTTGAGTGGATCGGTTTGTACTTGGACGACCTGGTCGTTCGCTGAAATGAGCGGGAAATGATAATAGATGTGGAAAAGTCTATGGGGCACGTGTCGGGTTCCTGTTGGGGGATACGGACGGTTAGCTGTGACTCCTCGTCTGACGTGCCCTCGAAACGACGCATTGCGGGTTTCAAGGGAGTCATTTAATAGCGACGGTTGCACTTCGGCCCCTGATATTCCCCTTATTTGCACGGAAGTCCCTGCCATCTACTATAAAAGGGTGCCTGGTTGCAGCATTAAGACCCTTATGCGCTTTATCGAAGAAGAAGACTTTTGCTGAAGATTTTTTCTGGAGATTTCGAGTGCTGATCGTCGATCGACTCGATCCTTAGTAAGAAAAGACACTCCTTTTATCCTCTTCTTATTTCGAGAATGTCTGGAACATCTTCTTTGCACGGAGTTGGCACTTCCTCCGCCGTCGGGGCTTCGACTGACCGGGGTGGATCCTCTGCAGATTTCCATCTGGAGACAGCCGCCGAGGCTATCCGCACCGGTATTGACCCCGCAAAAATCGAGGCGCTATTTAATGAGGCCAACATCGCTAGGGAAGCGGCGGTTGAGCCAAGACGGTCGCAAACGGAGAGAGATTCAGCGGTGAGGGCCTATTGGGAGCAGCATAGTGCTTTTGGCCGGGCCTATTTGGCCTTCGCTGAAATCATGGAGAGGTTGGCTGGTCCGTCTCCTAAATTCAATTACCGGGAGTATTCGATCGCTCATCCTTATCAACCTGAAAGGCGATCACTGTTTCGGGCTGCGCAACGATCTCTATGGTCCCTTGGCCATATAAGGAGCTCGGCGACCAGGAAGGATCTGGCCGTCTGGAGGACGAGGTTCCATGTCCCTTCAGATGTGGATCTATTTGTGCTGGCCGAGAATGAACGAGCCGACCAGCCTCCAGAGGGCATGGTCACCGTGAACGAAGCAATTATGGAGGCTAGGCTGCGGTTTCCTTTGCCGTCCTCCGTCTCCCATCTGTTGTCTGCTTGGAACGTGGCGCCGCTCCAGTTGACGCCGAATGCCTGGCTTCAAGTCAATTGCACTCTTACCTTGTTCGGCGGTCACCGACTGTACCGCCTTCCTTCGCCGTTGGATATGAACCACTTGTTCAAGTTGACGGCTCAGAAAGGGTCGGTCGGAGGCTATCATATTGAAGACCGATCCGGTCGGGTGATACCCGGAGTCCCGAACAAGGTGCGGGGCGACCCGGCGAAGTGGTTTTGGGTCGGCGGTTCCATGGAAGGCATTGGCGAGCAACAATCCCATGGACGAGTTGAATGTTCCCACTGGCTTTTGGGAGAGGAATCCGGGTAAGGGTTCAGACTCTTCCTTTGTTCGGATATGTTCTGAACTGATCTAATTTAGTTTTCCTTTTGCAGGTTTCTATATTTCGACGATCGACGAGCTTCCTTTTGACTTTTTGGTCGTCTGGGAGTGGATACGAAGTTTGCCGGACAACGACCTAGATGCCTGCCGTATCAACAAGGAGAGTCGTTGGCTGTCAGCTCGGCTATTCAGTTTTCCACGTCACCTTTCGGTCTCAGGTATGAGTTTCCTCGATCTCCATTTGCTTGGCGATCGTCCTGCTTGGAGAGTGTGTCTGATAGTGGTTTGATCGTTCTTTATTGCAGAAGTCCGCTTTCCTCGCTTCTTGGAGCCCCCACCGGAGATAGCTATGTCGAATCCTGGAGTTTTGGGCCGTCTTCGCCAGAAGAAGTCATCTAGGGCTCCTCCTGTGGTGTTACCTCTTATTCCGAAGGTGAGGACTCGTGTAGAGCCGATCGTGGCTGAGGAGGACGTTCGTGAGGAGGGTCTCCGTATGAATCGCAAACGGAAGAGGTTGGGAGAAACTCCAGTTTCTGCCCCTGCTAGTGAGGTGCCGATCGCCGTGCCTCCGATTACCGTTGTTCCTCCGGCGACTGAGTTTACGCCCTCTGCGACCTTCCTGCGGGAGATGGCGATCGCTGAGGCTGAGACCCCTCACGGGAAACCATACTTTGGTCGCGACCCCGAGAGGGCTGAGAGGTAGACTTTGCTTGTTGAGTTGAAACTTGTCATTCGCATGGGAGATGTGCTAACTTTTGTTGATTTGATGTAGGATCCGTAGCACTAACCCTTCTTGCCTGCCGATGGTACTGGATTTCTTAGCGAGCCGATCTCCTCGCCAGGCCTGTGATATCCTGTTATACATCAACTGGTCCGTTTCCGCTCTGCCGAAGGCCTGGACGACGGACTTAGATGCGATCGCTCGCCAGCGATCTGGGAATACAATGCAAGCCGCTTTCACTCTCTCCCTCCAGGCGGCGACGATGGCTGCCCAAGCTGTGCAGGAGTTCGAGGGGCGTCCTTTCACTACTCGCCTGCAAGAGGATCTCAAGGCGGCTCGGAAAGAGAACGCTGAGTTCGCCGATAGGATTGTGGCAATGGAGAAGGACTCCCTGGATGCAGCTAAGCGAGCGAGTCATGAACTTGAGCTGGCGAGATGGGATGCCGAGCAAGCCCGGGTGACGGTTGACCGATTTCGGGATCTGATGACAGATGCCATATGGTCACAAACGGCCGCTGAAAAGGAGGCCGATCGATTTAAGGTGACTGTTGCTCGGCTGACTGGCGAGCTGGAGGCGTCGAGGGGAGAGACGGCTGCAAGGGAGGCCGAGCTCCAGGGTGCGCAATAGGTGATGGCGGATCTAAAAGGGAAGCTAGAGGCGACCGAGGCCAATCCCTTCCTTAATGTGGAGTTTGTCAGTGAATTTGCCTATTATATGGGGTTCGCTGACTCGCTCCGAACTACTAAGAAGGGAGGACTGGAGGTCGGCCCTCTTGCCGAAAACTTCAAGGCGTGTGCGTTGGAGCACCCTCTTCACCCTGACTTCTCCGTGCTGATCTTGGATCTCCCGGAAATCGGTGTGGACCTGAGCTGGTATCCGACTCCGACGACCCTTATTCATCCCGATGCTTCGGAGGACGGGGAGGCTGCCCCGGAAGCTGGCGAAGGGTCGCGGGCCGAGACGGAGGTTGAAGGCGAAGGCCAGGCAGGTGCCTGAGGCTCTTCGTTCTTTATTATTTTAGCTCTTTTGCCTTGTAATTTTGTAGCTTTCTCTTGTAATACTTAGGCCTTCGGGCGACCGCGTGTGTACTTCTGAAACTTCAAGTAATGAAATGAATGTTTGCTTCTTCGATTTATCACTTGAATGATTGCTTTTCTGAGTATTTTGCTTGACTTCGTACAAATGTGTGAGGAGAGATTGTTGCGTGTGTAGGTCTAAGTGAACTGATAAACTCATATAGATAACCGTTACAACAAATTCGATCGCTGCACAGACATCTGAATAATGCCGATCTCCGTATGTAATTGAATAGGGACGATCGTCGTATGATTAGTTCCGCACTCTTCCCCCTTGTTTTTGTTTACTTAGTGAATGTAAGAGGACGAAAATAAATCGTTGAGTGAGCGGTCTTCAATTTTGTCGAATCCTCGAAAGGCCGTCCATCTTGGTCTTTAGGAGTCGTGCACGATCGCGGAGTTCGATGGACCGACCTCCACGACCGTGTCTTATGCACAAGCGACATTCCGTCTGATGGCTAAGTTCTCGTGACTCACTTAATTGGTAGGGTCCTCCGAAGGCTGCGCTTCGCCTCGTACTTAAACGAAGGGCGTGCAGTCTTGGTCTGGAAGATTCCTTGCATGAGGCGTCGTCGGATTAATCAACTCCACGTCCGCGGCTTGTTAGCTCTGCTTCCACCTCGGCCCGCCATGATGATGATGACCCTCGACGGTGTACGTTGAGATGGGGGGAGGGTCGCGTCGCATTGCCCGGAAAGGACCCACTACGTTAAGTGATGGGCCTCCGAGGGCAGGCGAACGCATCCACATATTAGTTTTGGAGGGCCCTCAGACTACGCCGGCCTCGTATTTAAATGAAGGGCGGGCGATCGTGACCCAAAGGGACCTTTCATGGGTGCAAAGAATGGTTCCATCCTCCTCCACGACCATGGCGACATTCTTCTACCTCGGACCATCAAGTCAGATGACGATCCTCGACGGTATACGTTGTGTAAGGGGAGGAGATCGCCTTCCTAGGTTCTTCATGTAGATGACGAACTTTAGAGAGCGAGCGAGTAATCCTCTCCTTTGATTTGGAGGGACCTTCGGCTATGCCCGCCTCGTATTTAAACGAAGGACGAGCGATCGAAGCCCAAAAGAATCTTGCACTGACGGATCGTTAGTTTCATCGATTTTCGCAATGTAACCGGCTTCCGACTCAAGTCATCCACCACGACATTCGCCTTGCCCGGATGATAAAGGATCTCGAGGTCATAATCCTTTATCAATTCCAACCACATCCTCTGCCTCATATTCAACTCCCGCTGAGTAAATATGTACTTCAAACTTTTATGATCGGTAAAAAACTGACATGCAGAGCCAAAAAGATAGTGACGCCAAATCTTGAGCGCAAAAACAACTGCCGCTAACTCTAGATCGCGAGTAGGGTAGTTGAGCTCATATGGCCTCAACTGTATCAACGCATACGTGATAGTCTTGTTATGATGCATCAACACGCACCCAAGACCCTGACCCGAAGCATCGCTATAAATGGCAAAACCCTCGTTGCCATACGACAACGCTAAAATTGGGGCTGAAGTCAAATGCCTCTTCAGCTCCTCAAAACTCGACTGTCTTTCGTCATTCCATACGAACCTCTCAGATTTCTGAAGCAACTGTGTAAGTGGTCGAGCAAGTTTCGAGAACCCCTCGACGAACCTACGGTAGTAGCCAGCCAAACCCAAGAAACTACGGACTCCTTCACATTCTTAGGCGGTGCCCAATCCAACACTGCCTCAATCTTCTGTGGATCGACACGGACCCCCCGGCTGAAATCACATGACCCAGAAACATCACCTCCTTAAGCCAGAACTCTCATTTCGAGAACTTCGCATAGAGTCGCTCGGTCCTCAAAATATCTAACACCACACGCAGATGATGCGCATGCTCCTCCTCGTTCTTCGAATAAATGAGAATATCGTCAATGAAGACGATGACACACTTATCCAAATACTCGATTAAGACCTTGTTCATCAGCTGCATGAACACTGTCGGCGCGTTAGTTAACCCTAAGGGCATAACCACAAACTCATAATGTCCGTATCTCGTCTGAAAAGCTGTTTTCAGAATATTGGACTCCTTCACCCGAAGCTGAAAGTACCCCGATCGCAAGTCGATCTTCGAGAATACCGCAGCTCCCTGCAACTGATCGAATAAGTTATCAATCCTCGGCAAGGGATACTTGTTCTTTATGGTTACTTTATTTAGTTCGCGATAGTCGATACATAAACGCAGCAAACCATCCTTCGTCCGCACAAACAAGACCGGTGCACCCTAAGGCGAAGCGCTAGGTCGAATATACCCCGACTCAAGAAGCTCACTCAACTGCTTCTTCAACTCAGCCATCTCCGAAGGTGCCATACGATACGGTGCCCTAGAAATCGGAGCCGCACCCGGCTCTAACTCGATAGCGAACTCAACCTCACGGTCCGGTGGCAACCCCAGTAACTCATCAGGAAAGACATCTGGGAACTCATTAATGACATAATTGATGAAAACTCGCTCCCACCATCCTCCGCCTTCAAGGCGTAGCACCAATAACCACTACACCCCTTCCACAGGAGTCTCATCGCCTTCAAGGTGCTAATTACGAACTTCTGGTTTCCCCTCTTTCGCCCCGCGAAAGAGTGCTCGGTTCCGGCTTAAGCTAACATGGTGATGGTTATCATGCGGTAGTTTATGATCGCACCATGCCGCTCGAGCCAATCATCCCCGAGAATCAAATCCTCACCCTCAATATTCACAACAATAAGATTAGAGAGCCAAGCCCGCTCACCAACAACCACAGAACAGTCTCGGATATCTTGATCACCAACGATCTTATCACCGCTAGGAAGTTTAACGATGAAAGGCTCACAAGACGACAAGCAGTCGAGACTCAAACGGCGCACACACTCCATAGAGATGAATGAATGCATAGCACTAGAATCGAAAAGCACACTGACAGGATGAGTAAGAATATGAATGGTACCTGTAGCCACGGTAGCCGCTGGATCATCGGCCTTCCTCTTCTCGTAAACACGCGGATGAGCGGGGCTGACACTGGAAGATCCCCCTCTAGTGGGCTGGCCCCGACCTATCCCTCGGCTGGCACTCTGCGGAGGCGGCGGAGCAAACGACCATTGGTTCACACTCCGCTCCTTAGGTGCTGGAAAAGAAGCCTGGGCTCTAAGAGTCTGCCCTACGCGCTCACAAAAAGAAGCCTTGTGGCCCGACTGACCACAAGTATGACAAGTCAACGGCGGAAGAGGACACTCTCGGTTCCTATGGCCCGGCTTACCACAGTTATAACATCTGACATCACGTGTGGAGGTACTGGCAGTACCCCAAAAGCCCCCAGAAAAACGAGCCGACCCGCCCGCAGGAGCATTAGCAGACTGAGATTTCTGCTGAACTCCGCCCTTTTGACCCGAAGAGATCCCGATGGATTTCTGTTTCTTACTTTCTCGAGCCGCCTCACTGGCCATCAAGGACATATCATAAGCAAGAGCTCTATCCCGATAGTCCTTTATGGTGGTGCAGGCGAATCCATACATATAATCATGAATCCTCGGTTTCATTCGCCTCGAGAAGTGGTAGATCTTGTCATCCTCCTCATTAACCTGGGCCGTCACGTATCCCAACTCCCGGTTGAAGTCTACATTGGCCTGAGAAACTGGAATATCTCGAGGCTGAGAATCATAAAAAGCATGAATCCGCGCCTAACGAATAGGCCACAGACAGTACTCCGCTTCCGTAAGGTCTCTGAACTCGGCCCAATAAGCAACATGATCCTGAGGTCCGATAACCTCCCACCAATCAGTAGCATCTCCAGTGAGAAAATACTGGGCGATCGGGACCTTGGGATCCTTAGGACAACTAGTGGCAGTAAAGACCTTGGACATCTCCTTGATCCACCCCTCCCACCCGATCGGGTCTGAAGCCCCCGAAAACTGAGAAGGATGCATCTTGAAGACATCCTGAAACCAACGATCCGTCCCGACCCAAGAAGCATGAGCCGGACTCGGGTTTTTAACCGCCTGGGCTATCGCAGCCATTTGCTTCACCATATGTTGCATTACAGCTGCAACACCAAGATCGGCGCCATCTTGAGTAGTAGTATGGCTATGACGGTCATCAGTACTACCGGCTATAGAAGAATGTGACGTGGCCGCCCCACTGGCTGCCCCACGTCCCCGACTGCGTACACGATCACGACCACAACCTCCGCCTCTTCCAGCATCCATAATGGACATAAGAGGTGGCAAAAGCTACTCGATGATAAGTACGAGAGAAAACAATCACAATACAAGAAATGGAAGTACGAAATGAGAAAACGGAAGAATCGAGTAACGAAAACTTACGAACACTGGGAGTACCGAGACGCTGGCGGCGTGATGACGATGTGCAGAAATGAAACACGACTAGACCCAAATAACCGACAACCCTAGGTATCCATAAACCTAGTGCTCTGATACCATTTTCTGTAACACCCCCAAGATACTCAGGGTATATTACAGCGCCGTAGACCCCTACATGGGACCCACCAGTCTAATCAAGAAATACCACTCGTCTAACTATCTCAGTTAGCGAAAAACCACACATCACCTGGACGAAAATAAAAAACGCCCGGTATAACCGGCAAAACTGTAATACCCGAGATTTTTCATTTCCGGTTTAATTTGAATTTTTCTTTGTAGACCGGAAATTTCTCAACTGTCGAGCATCAGCATTTATTTATTTCTCCCTCTCGACGATTGATTTTGTATTTAAGGCCATATGTGGTGAATTGTTGTATATTATTATTTTCATTTCAGATCGTGGATGTTGGCCACGAGCTTTTCGTTGTTTTCGTTCCATGCTTGGGGTATTTTATGCTTCGTAATTTGCTCGTTATCGTTTTGGATCATAACCGGTGCGTTAAAGTGGTCGAGACTTCGTCGAACGACTAACCGAACCGTCGGAGCTGGCCTGGCCGAGTTACGGCCGTAAGGTGCCGGTTACGGCCGTACGTGCTCGGCAGGGTGCATCCGGACGAATGCCGGTTACGGTCGTATGGGGTGATCGGCTACGGCCGTACGTGGTCGGCAGGGTGCTGGGCAGGACTTTCGATGAAGGCCGGTTACGGCCATAAGGGTACCGAATACGGCCGTACGAGACCAGACAGACACTAGACAGTATAAATAACCGGGTAGACGTGTTTCTCACCCATATTCTTCCCCCAACTCACCTCTTCCGCAGTCAAGGCACGGAGAAGACGAAGGCATGGTGTATATCTTCCAATCCACGTCGTTTTTGAGTTCATAGCATTGATTAATCAACCTATAACCTTCTTCGATCCATCGAATCAAGGTATGATTTCCTAAAATCTAGTTTTGGGTATTTTAGTTGACTTTGTCCGATTTGATCGTTTTAACTCATATTTCTGATGGGTAATCGAAGATTGAGTTGTGTTCTATCATTTTCATCATCTTTCCACGATTTTATCATTTCAGATTGGTCGTTTATATGAACTTTCGTTTGACGCCTTCAAGGTGTCCGGGGAAATGCCGCAGAGAGAAATTTAGTCGTTTTGCGATGTTTTTCCTCATATGATTTGTTGTTTATTTGATGATAGGATATTAGGGATGAATTCCGTAGAAAAAAATCTGGTGTTGAGCCTTTCTGATCGCCATTTTCATTGGAGTTCCGGATTTCTCCAATCAACCGTATTTTCGGAAGTATTCGTGAGAGATTACCAAGGCAAGTACCTTGATATACAAATTGTAGCTACGTGAAATCATTGTTGTCGAAGTGTATGTATTTATACGGATGTATATATATATATATGTGTGTGTGTGTGTATATATATATAGAGGTATATATATATATATATATAGATTTACATATATTTATATGTTAAATATATGTCTGTGTATATGTATATTGATATATATGCTTATGTCGGTGAATGCCGGGGGACGAATACAAACACTAGTTGACGTACTCAACTTGGATTGAGGGATGAACTATACTTATAGATATAATATAGTAAGTTCATATATATATATATATATGTACTCGGTTAGGTTGCAATATAGAGACATATGTGCAGCGTTGGTTGGTTATGCCTGAAGGCTGATTGTGATTGAGTTTTGATTAATAATGTGCGTGATATTGTTTATCTGTGTGATTATGGACTGATGGATAATTTGTGTGAATTGGTGCACTGAGTGGATAATTGTTGTAACGTTTGTCTGTGTGCTTGTTGTTTGGAACAATATGGATACTTGTTGTGAGAAACGTCGTATCCGGGAACCTCTGAGGGCGGGGCGTGCACTCTGGCCTGGTATACGCTGCAATGTGCGGCTCCATGTGATTGGTGAACAGCGGTGTTACCTAATGCACGTGCAAGGGGCGGCTCTTGAGGGAGTGATCGCCGGCGCGGTGACATTTTAAGGGGCGGCCAACATAGTGGAGTGAACGCCGGTGCACAGGTGTGCAAGGGAGGCGCCTGGCAGGCTTATTGGTAACGGATATTCGAGTGATAGCTAAGACCCCATTACCGAACAATCCTCGTATTTCAAAGTTCTTTCAACTCTTTTCAAATACTGGTCTTGATATAGACTGTGATTCGTATTTCTGAAAGTTTGTTCAACTTGATTTTCAAACGTTGGTATCAGGGTTAATTAACCAAGGATGTTTGACGAAATCTCTGAGGGTTAATTAATCAGGGGTCTTGAGCAGGAGTTGTCGACTGAGAGGTGGTGCCTTTGATTGTATTGTGTTGCTATTCTGTGTATTGGGTCGAGGACCCTGTGAAATGTTGAGATGATTGATCTCGTGATGATGTTATTTGGATTGGATTGAGAACCCTATGAGATGTTGTAATGATTTATTTTGTGACAGTGTTCTATAAATTAGGTTGAGGACCCCGAATAACGTTGACATGGTTTTCGTGTAATTGTTTTCCATATGTTGGGTCGAGGACCCGAGAGCTTTTGAAATTATTTTCGAAAAGTGTTCCCATTCGATTTTCAAAATCCCAAGATGGCCCGAGTTAATAATAACGTTTGCAAACTATCTTATCAAAATACTTTTCCTTTCATAAAAGGGGATTTTCAAAGATCTCTTGACTCTTTGGGCTCGTTTAATATTTCATTGGTGTAATGCTCCGTAAAGAGAATATAACTAAGTGATTATCTTTCACCTCGTATATGCAAGTGCTATTCTGTGTGGACTATGGGTGTAACACCCCCTAACCTAGCAGCTGATCTGCAAAGGGGTCCGTGCTACTAAGTTGGGGAGTATCACGCTTTTATACTTTGAAAACCCAAAATCAAAAATTTGGTAAAAGCAAGAAGTCAGGAAAATAATGCAATCTGGTATTATTTTGTTGAAAACATTACACAACCTTAAGTTTAATACATAAACAAAACCATAACAGAGCGATCTTATTCAAAACAAAACATAGTCTTCCAGCATAGGGGCGAAATAGCTGGGAAATGGCATATGGACAAGTCTCTGACTGGCAACACTGACGAAGATAGTCAACCCCTAAACATGAGCATCATCACCTGTATCATAAGAATCTAGTGAGCTAATGGCTCAATAAGATGAGACTTCTGTAATAGCAAGGTATCACATATCATATTCATCAACAAATAACTACTTTATATGATATAGTCATGTTCTTGTAAAATCCTTTCTTCGGGTACCCTTGAAGTGTGATACTCGACTGATAGTGATAGGCCATGGTTTTCGGAACCTGTTCATATAATTGGCCAATAAAACATGTATATAGGGGTTCCCATACTGGTTTTTCAACCAATGGTATTAGCCGTATTCAACCTTTTTCATTCAGTGTGGGTTTCATTGACCGACTTTCAGCTGCAAGTATTTGCCACCATGTGTTGGGTCCGCCGGTCCCCCGCGTCCCGTGCCTCCCCGCCATCAATCAAGTACCATACTTCCTGTTCTTCAACATTCTTTCACATACACATGTTATGCATGATTGTTCAATAACAGTCACATATGCAAATATCAATCAATATATGATCCTTATGATATAGCAAGGAAAAGCCTCATCTTACCTCAGGTCCTGGGCCTTTTGATGTGAAAGGATCAGTTTCTATAGATGGATGTGCTAAAATCCTTGAAGAAAAATCTAAAATCTCTTTGGGTACTTTTATCAAACACCTTTGAAAAACTGTCAGATTTGAGCTTCCTGTTTGATCGGGCTTTTTGAGGACTTTATAATTTTTGGAAGGGAAATATGTTATGGGCGTTTTAAAATAGAGGTTCACAGCTTCAAAATGGTATATTATTTGTTGGAAGATACTTACGTATATATGTAAAAAATCAACCTTAACCGGACAGCTGGAAGCCTTATCCGGACAGCTGGCCGAGAAGCTTCTGTCGGTCGTGACCGACCTTATCCGGATAGCTGGACATCCTTATCCGGATAGTGGCCGAGAAGCTTCTGTCGGTCGTGACCAAACTTATCCGGACAGTTGGAAATCCTTATCCAGATAGTGGCCGAGAAGCTTCTGGCGGTCGTGACCGACCTTATCTGGACATCTGGCCGAGAGGCTTCTATCGGTCGTGACCGGCAGCTATCAGTCGGCATTCCGGTGGTGACCGGCATATGTATGTCAAATTGGCTCGGCTGGTTCATCCCCTTCCTAATGTCCAAATTTGATTTTCCGACCTGTTCCGGACCCGTCGGAGTTAAATCTTCGATATGCTCAGAACGGATTTTCGATAATAATAACAAAATAATTTAATATTATTTTTGCAATATAAGTGTTCTTAATGGAAATTTTATCGTATCAAATCGTCAGAACTTTTCTAAATCACCTTCAGAAATTCTAAAATGATCCTTATAATTTATTTTGAAATCTTTTCTTTTTCAATCCTTCATTTTATGTTACGAACATATCGGTCCAAGCATCGGACAACCTGTAAATATCGAAACCCATGATCATTAGCAAAATAAATATCATTTAAATAAGTCTTTGAATTTTTTTAGGGTATTACAATTATTGTTTTATAATCGTTTAGCACATCGATCTCCTTACTGAGAAACTGAGCTTCTCACTGCAACAAAACATCTTACAAATGATTTTTATCATGTTAGAAGAGATAATTAACATGTCGTATAAAATGTAATGCGAATGGACATAGCAGTTATTCATGCTCCTGAAATGTCTACTTGTATGCCATGCTTCCCTACTGCGTATTATGTAAATGCATTTAGGTATAAAATGGTTATTGGCTTAGAAGGGGATAACCGGGCATTACAATCCTCCCCTCCTTATAAAATTTCGTCCTCAAAATTGACATACCGAACAGTTCTTGATACTTGCTTTGCATTTCCTCTTCTCTTTCCCACGTAGCCTATTCTACAGCATGATTCCTCCACAAAATCTTTACCAAATGAATCTCCTTGTTCCTTAGTTTCTTTATTTTCTTATCAAGAACCTGTACCGGTTTCTCTTCATAGGACAATTCCGGGGATAATTCCAATGGCTCATAGTTTAGCATATGTGAGGGGTTTGAAATGTACTTCTTTAACATGGATACATGGAAGACATTGTGTACACCAGATAGCGAAGGAGGTAAGGCTACTCTATAAGCTCTGTCACCAACTCTCTCAAGGATTTCAAATGGGCCAACATATCTCGGGCTAAGTTTTCCTTTCTTCCCAAATCTCATTATGCTTTTCATTGGGGATACCCTCAAGAAGACATGGTCTCCAACTGCAAATTCCAAATCTCTTCTTCGACTATCTGCATAACTCTTATGTCTACTTTGTGCAATTTTCATTCGTTCTCTTATCCTTTCTACTACCATAGCAGTCTGTTGTATCATTTCTGGGCCCAGTAGACTTCTTTCTCCAACTTCATCCCAGTGTATGGGAGATCTACATTTTCTCCCATACAGTGCTTCATAAGGTGCCATCCCAATTGTAGATTGGTAACTGTTGTTGCAGGTGAACTCTACCAATGGAAGCTTTGTATCCCAATTGCCCTTGAAATCTAGTATGCATGCTCTCAACATATCTTCGAGTATTTGAATAACTCTTTCTGACTGCCCATCACTTTGTGGATGAAATGCGGTGCTGAAAGCAAGCTTCGTACCCATTGCATTATGTAAACTACTCCAAAATGCAGATGTGAATTTAGGGTCCCTGTCAGATACTATTGATACTACCACCCCATGTAGTCGGACTATCTCTTTAATATATTTCTGAGCATATCGATCCATATTATATGTGGATTTTACTGGAAGGAAATGAGCAGACTTGGTCAAACTATCAACAATTACCCATATCGAATTATACCCACTTTGAGTCCTTGGTAGCCCAAGCACGAAATCCATTGTAATGTGTTCCCATTTCCATTCTGGAATTAGTAAAGGCTTCAATAATCCTGCTGGTCTCTGATGTTCAGTTTTGATCTGCTGACAAGTTAGACATTCTGCCACGAATTTTGCAATATCTTTCTTCATGTTAGGCCACCAATAATGTTGTTGCAAGTCTTTCACTAGTAGAATAAACATCAAAGACTTCGGTACGTCTCACTTCGGTAATGTATATTAGCAAAGTAAAAACAAACAACAAATTCACTTTTCAATTTACTGAAGTAAAAAACCCACATAGACTTCAGTGAATGGTACCAAACAAAAAAAGCAGGAGCTAGTTAGAAATTTTAAGTTAGAAAGACTTCGCTAATTTGATAATTACTAAAGTACAAAGTGTGAAATTTTATTTTTTTACCAAATTTTACAATAGCGAAGTGTATATCTTGAGACCGGGAATTAATGTTTGAGGTTCAATTTTATTCATTTTAGGGTTAAATTGAATAAACTGAAAAGTTGGGGTGTAAAACCACATCCACACAAGAATTTGGCCGACCCTTGCGTTCTGTTTGTATTTTGTTTTGTACTTTCATTTTGCAAAATATTTTATGTTTTCTGTTTTTATTTTTGTTTTCAAAGTTGTTGAAAACGCGTTCTGTTAAATTTATTTTACAAAATATTTTTTGTAATATTAATATTAAATTCATAAATCTTTATTTTAGACTTAGTTTCAAATTAGAATAATCCAAAAAAAAAACTCAGCATTTTGAAGATTTTTTATTGAAATACACACAAAACGCTCAAAACGAGATTTTGGGTATTTTGCGTGTGCAGATATTTTTTTAACACTCTCTTTACCGTTCTCTTTCTCTCAAGAATCCTCAGGATCACCGATCTACAATTCTCTCATTCTGTTCTGTTCTAATTTCTCAAACGCATACACACACATGTCGTCCCTCTGCTCTTCTTCTTTCCAACATATACATACACACATCGGAATTCTTCAGAACCTAGCAGCACATCACGGCGGCGCGACTCACATGTAAGGTTCGCAGGTATTAGGTTTCCGCCGATGGGGAAACTAGGGTCTGAGTTTGGTTATGGTTGGATGGTAAAAGAGCCGAGTTTTGATTTCTAGTTCGGTGGTTTGCAGTGAGTTCGGGCCGAACGAACAGAAATCTCTATTTCTGTAATTTGTATAGTTTAGATTTGAATATGGTGTAATCGGGCTCAATTTTTTTTCGGCAAGGTTGTGATTCCTGCTATTTCTTGACTGATTTGTGATTTGAGTAATTGAAAGGTGTAAACCTCTGTCTCTGACTTTGTTTATGTTCAATTGTACAAGTTTGCTGCCTTTTTTTTCCCTGAAATTACTGATAAGGATTGCATCAAAATACAGGAGTCGAAACAAAAGAGAGAAAAAAGAAAGAATTTGAGGATTTGCAGAAGGACCCTCGTGCAGCCTCCTACAGTTCTGGTGTGAATTATTGCAGGTGAGGCTGGATCCATCGCGGCTGCTCAGTAAGAGCAGGCATTGGGTCGTGGCGGAGATTCTTAAGAAATCCAGGATATATGTGCCGCCCTCTCTCGGAAAGGACATTTTTTCGCCTGGTGATGTTTCAAGCAGCAAGGCCTCATGAGGTAATTAACTAATTATGATTGTTTTGCTACTGCTAATCAAAGTATGGATGAGGTCTTAATGGCACTTTTATAGTCTCTGAACTTTGAGAAGTTTTGTAGTGAATAATTAAGCATGTATTGGTTAATCTCATTAGTGTAACCTACTACTATGCTTGTATGAATATGAAAAATGTGATTCAGGTTGTTGTTTTGTTATAACACTGGAATAGAGGCCCGATATACCTTCAAACTCAGGATAAAGAACTTCGTACTGACCTGAGGGCTGCCAATCATATTCAAGTGAATTACTTTGCATGAAGCAATTTGGGAAGCATGCATCAGTGTATTACCTTTTGGATCTGATGAATTGCTGAGATTTTGCAAAAAATGTGTTTCTTAGTGAGACAAGAGTGATCATTTTTCTTGTGTTGCTTTTTTTTTATGTATAAACTTTCCCCTACTTATAATTTTGATTGAATGAATACCCCCCATTAAGAGATAAATACTCAGTAGCTCTCATCCTTGTTTTTGTTGAACATTTTCTTCCGATTTTGGAATAGGGATGTTTCTGCAGCAGCCCCCCCCCCCCTTACGCCCTCATTATCACTGGTTTGCAAGTATGTAGACTGTGTAATATTAACTTGTCTAGTTGCATTTGTAACTATTTCTTGATCAACAACAAAGACTATGCTCCGTTATAAGCCATATTGTATTTCTTGTTCATCATATAGTTCAACTTGTTTTGGAAAGGTACAAGTACAAAAACTGGAAATATCCCTGTTAGTTTTGTATGTTATGAGTTGAAATTTGTACTGTGGTTCCAACTTCTGAGAAGTTGTTAACAAATGTATCCTTTTCTTATCCAGAGTTTGTCAGCCAGCCTTAGGTTAAGGGCTAGCACCTATATGTGAATAAGCCTGCCTTTATATGTGAATAACCTTCTATCTATTCATGAGTAAGTTATATGGCCTGGTTTTAATTAGTACATGTATCTGTATGCCTAAGTTCAAGTTCAACATCATGCATGAACACAGATGCATGTAGGAATAGGTTACTTAGGAATTATACCTGTAAAAATTATGGGAACAAATTAACTCATATGATATTATCTCTATTGAGTGAATTATAGTATCTTTTTATTTAAACCTAACACGGTATGCATAATCGAATATCCATATCTTCTGTATTTATTTTGAATTGATCGGGTGTATTATTCGTGTCTTTCCCATGTTTCTTACTACTTGGTTTTGTGTGAGGCACATCTGCATGTCTTGTATGAGTATCCTATGTATTAACGAGTGTATTTCATGAATGTACTTGTGTAGTCTTTTTTTGGGGCTTAAGAAACATTGTGTTGTGTATCAACAGGTTGGAAAAAGCATGTGCAATGAGGATGGCGTCAGGCTTCAGAGAGAAATCAACTGATGGTTTGAATCGTGAGTTTAACTATTAACTGCTATAGGTTATTTCCAGACAATTTTCTGTAATAGTAGATTGACCCCTAAACTATTTGTAACAACCCTTAATATTCGTGCAAAAAACTTGTAGAGACACATGTTGGGCGACTACCTAAGTCCCAGAGATGAACCCTCGAAGGCAAGCATTGTGTACAAATCGAAGGTGGTGGTTGTGAAGCTGGGGTGGGGTGATAGAATGAACAAGATAGATACAGGTGTGTACCTCGTGAGACATAAAATTCCCCATTTTTTTAATAAAATTCTCCTTTTTTTAGTTTCTCATTTTTATATTTATTTATATTCCTGTATATAGGTTTTCCGGCTCCATTTGCTTTTGACAGTGAAAGTCAGCCATAAAAAAAAAGCATATCTTTGGTTGTATGCAATTGGGATATGAATTGTAGATAGTGAATTGTAGAAGAAAGTTGATGAGAAGATGATTTCATGAACAAGAAGTATGATCGTCTGATGAAAAGCAAAGATGTGCTGAAGAGAGACTTTGTCGTTTCGAAGTATATGATCTTTTTTAATCCTTTTTGTCCTATTTGTGGTGTTTATGATGAAATAAATAGAATCTTATTACACATTCTTTGTCTTTGTTATGATATGTATCTGGTTTTGAATTGGTTGCAACGCATGTTATTTTTTTTAAGATGGGATGATATGAAATTGTTGGTTCTTATATCATTAAGCTCTTGTGGTTGATGGTTAGTTATAGTTGAATGTAGATTTTGACAATGAATTTTAAATTGAAATGTGAAATATTAATATTTATTACTGCAGAAAATACTAATATATATTATACAATAACTGAAGTAAAAAGTTCTTTATTTACTACGCCAATTATAAAATAACCGAAGTTAAAGGCATTTTCTTACTTCACTTGCCCCCTATATTTGGATCATAATTAGAAAAAAAACTGAGATAGACTTCGGTTATTAGGATATTAGACTTCGCATAAAAAACGAAGTCTAAAGTATACCTTTTACTACACGAACATAGACTTCGGTAATTATAACATTTTTACTTCAGATATTATCCGAAGTCATTGACGTTTATTCTTATAGTGTTTATATATTTTTGTGCTACCTGGATGTATTGAATAAAGACTGGAATGAGCTTCCTTCAGAATGTTCCCTTTGATGGTTGCGTCGGCTGGCACACAGTCTCCCTTTATATCGTAATATTTTATCACTAGAGACTGAGAAGTTTGGTAATTTGCCCTCATCAACCTTTTCCCTCAATTTGCTGATGTAGCGATCCGCCTTCTGGGTTTCTTTAATTATATCTTGAAGTGCAGGATTCAATATAAGTACTGATAATGAACAAATCTTCCTTTTGGGCACAATTTCCAGTTCTAATTTTGCATGTCTAATAATAGTGGCTTCTGCGTGACTATCAAGGAAGACATAGACTTTCTACTTAGTGCATCTGCAACCACATTTGCCTTACTAGGATGATAGTTGATCTCGCAATCATAGTCTTTCACCAATTCCAACCATCTCCGCTGCCGCATATTCAGCTCCTTCTATCTAAAAAAGTACTTCAAACTTTTGTGGTCTGTATAGATTTCGCACTTTTCACCATATAGGTAATGCCTCCAAATTTTTAGTGCAAAGACAACAGCAACCAGTTCTAGATCATGTGTTGGATAATTCTTTTCATACTCCTTTAATTGCCTGGAGGCATAGGCTATTACCTTTCCATGTTGCATTAATACAGCACCCAAACCATTCTTAGAAGCATCAGTGTAAACTACAAAGCCACCTGTTCCTATAGGAGTGGCAAGGACAGGAGCTGTAGTTAATCTACGCTTCAATTCCTAGAAACTCTCCTCGCAAGCATCAGTCCAAACAAACTTTGTATTCTTCCTTGTTAATAATGTCAATGGGGTTGCAATCTTTGAGAATCCTTGTACAAAACGTCGGTAGTAGCCAGCTAGTCCTAAGAAAATTCGAACCTCTGATACATTTGTTGGTGTTGGCCAAGTACTCACTGCCTCTACCTTGTTAGGATCAACTGAAATGCCATCCTTGGATACCACATGCCCTAAAAATACCACTTGTTCTATCCAGAATTCACATTTCTTGAATTTAGCATACAACCGTTTTTCTTTGAGAATTTGAAGCACAATTCTGAGGTGTTCTTTATTCTCATCTCTATCATGTGAATTGATAAGGATATCATCGATAAACACCGCCACAAATTTATCAAGGAACTCTTTGAATACTTGGTTCATCAGATCCATTAATGCTGCCGGAGCATTTGTCAAACCAAAAGGCATCACTGAAAATTCATAGTGACCATATCACGTTCTAAATGCTGTCTTTTGGATATTTTCTTCTTTGACCTTCAGTTGATGATATCCGGAACGTAAATCAATCTTTGAGAATACTGATGCTTCTTGCAACTGATCAAATAAATCATCTATCATTGGAAGAGGATATTTGTTCTTGATGGTCACCTTATTCAGTTCCCTATAGTTAATGCATAATCGCAATGAGCCATCTTTCTTTTTCACAAATAAGACAGGCGCTCCCCAAGGTGAACAACTAGGGTGGATGAATCCCTTATCAAGTAATTCTTGTAGCTGAGTTTTTAATTCTTTCAATTCTGTTGGTGCCATTCTGTATGGGGATTTAGAAATAGGGGTAGTCCCTGGTATTACATCGATCGCAAACTCAATTTCTCGATCTGGGGGCAAACCTGGTAGATCATATGGAAACACCTCAGGAAATTCTCTAACCACATCTACATCTTCAGGCTTCAATTTCATTTCAAGGGAGGTGTCCAAACCATTAGCCAAATAGCCAGTACACCCCTTATTTAACATCTTCCTAGCTTTCAGTGCAGTTATAATTGACAAAGAGCATGAATATGAATTACCTTTAAAAATAAACCGTCCTCCATTTGCTGGTTGAAAGGCCACAATCTTCTTATTACAATCGACATCTGCACAATATTTAGCTAGCCAGTCCATACCAAGGATAACATCAAAATTAGAAATTGGTAGGACAACAAGGTCGGCTTAGTGTACCCTCCCGCCAATTCAAACTGTACAAGCCCTCAAAATTTGGTCAGATTCCATATTTTCTCCAAACAGAGCAGCCATATTATAACCAACTTTCAATAGTTCTGGTTTAATGCCCGATTTTCTCATAAATGCATATCATGCAAATGAATGTGTGGATCCTGGGTCTATCAATGTAAGTGCGGGAATTCCTGAGATCAGAATGGTACTTGAGACTACGGAAGCATCTGCATTAGCTTGTTCTCATGTCATTGCAAACACCCTTCCCTGAACTTTATTGTCTGTGTTTGGGCAATCTCTCGCCATATGTCCGGGTTTCTTGCATCTGAAACAATTATTGGACCCAACAAAACATTCTCCAAAGTGATTTTTCTCACATTTAGTACACTTGGGATTCTCAGTTGTATTTGGAGCATCTCTCGCTGTAGGATGTTTCTGATTGGCTTTGCTTGGTTTTTGCTCCGATTTCTTCCAATGTGGTGAATTTTTTGAAGCAAATGCTTGCCTCTTTTGCTGATAATACCTTTGTATCTCCTTTTCGTCAGCTTCTGCGAGTAGCGCTTTGTCAACTATTTCTCTGAACTCAGTTAATGTAGACATTCTCACATCTCTTCTAATTTCAGGTCGGAGGCCTCTTAGGAAATGATCCACCTTCTCAGCATTATCCCTAGCAATATAGGGAACGTACCTGCAGCCTTCTTCAAATTTCCGAATATATTAACAAACAAACATATCCCCTTGCTTCAGCTCCAAAAACTCTTTGACCTTGAGAGACCGTGCATCACGGGTGGAGTATTTATCATAGGATATTACTTTAAATCTGTAATATCCGCAATTTCGAATTTCGGTAATTTTCTTTTTTCGGAGGAAGTTCGTTTTGACAACTCACTCCTGACCGTTTCGTCATTCCGAGAATGATTAATTCTGCACTTTTTGTCATCCGAGTTCGTTTCGGTGTCGTTTTGTTGAGTTCCGTGTCCTTAATCGACTTTTTCACGTGGGAGTTCGACTTTGTAAAGTCACCATTAATTCTTGGAAACTCCAAAAATTCTGATTCTTTGCAACATTATATAGAATCAAGTTAGCTTTCCAATGGTTCAAACGGTGAGTCAATCGGAGTCCAGACGAAGGAGTTATGGTCGAAATAGCGAAGACTGCACGGTGTGCCTTTTTGGTGTTGAAGGAGGCTGTACCGTGTGCCGCGGCACACTCAGCCATGCCGCGGCACTAAGCTAATTCTGGGCGTTTTTGGTGGCCCCAGGCCGCGGCACACTTGTCTGTGCCGCGCACACGGGCTTTTTCTCGTTTTTAGCTGATTTGCGAGGAGAAAAACTTCATTTTTTCTCCTCTCTTCTTCCTCCTTCATCTTAGGCGATTTGATGGCGATTTTGGGCGATTTGAGTGCTCCAAAACTTGTAGAGATCATCCTCCTCAAGTCTTGTTGAAGATTTTCGACCTCTACTTGAATCCTTCATCCAAATCAAGGTATTGTGGCTTGAACCCTTGTTTTTGTAGATTTGGGGATTTTCCTTTTTGATTTCAATTCCAATCCGTTTTTGATCAATTAGTTGTTGTATAAACGTTGTTTTGAACTTGTTCTACGGATTGGATACTCGTATCTTTGGTTCGTTCGACCCGAGAGGTGATTAATTTGTTCTTGAAGGATCTTGAACATTTAATGTTCGATTAAATGTTCGAATGAGTTCCCTTTGATAGTTTGTTGGGATTTCCGTTGTTTTCGGCCTTGATTCTCGTCGTAATCATGATTTATTATTCCTTACGGAGGATTATAGGTGCTCGATGATTCCGATGTTGAATTCCGTTGGTGATTGATGATTCATGTGGTGTTTTCCCGTAGTAATTTCGGTGTTATCGCGTTCTAGATAGTGTTCGGGGATTTGAGGGCTACCCGGCCGTATCCGTTCACTTTTCCATTGCTCGTGATATCGAGACAAGTACCTTGCCCATACTTTTCTTATTTTGTGGATATGATGATCGGTGATCGTATGAGTGTGTTTGTTTGGTTGTTTGAAACGAAGTTTCAAAAGGATTTCGGTTTGGCCTCGTTAAAGGCTTTCTTTCAAAACGCGTGTGTTTTGTGAACGGTGTTTTGAGAATTGATTATGATTTGATTATTTTGAACGTTGAAGGATTTTATGATGATACTCCTATGTGTTTAAAGTTATGGAATCGTGTATTCCGTATTTAATCTTGTTATTGTGTTTTTGAAGAGTTTGGTAATGGTGTCGAGTTAATGGCCATCTCTAGTGAGTATTCTTAATGAACTTACATTCTTAGCATGTTAGTATTGCATGAGTAACGTGTGTGTGTGTATGCTCACTACGGGTTAGATCCGACGGGGTCTCGGTAGGGGTCCACGGAGGTGTGGATCGACGAGCTTTGCTTTTAACCACTACGGGTTAGATCCGACGGGGTCTCGGTAGGGGTCCACGGAGGTGTGGATCGACGGTTAATTGTGGTGCATTTTACAAACGTGATTCGATATTGGCATTTCCGGAAATGAGTGTTTTGGAACTGTGTTTTCATGATTGCATGCATCGACTAAGTGTGTAAGAGGTAAGTGTTCGTTTGGCTTACTTGGCTAGGATGGCACTAGAGTATTTTGTTGTTTGTTTTAAATCCTTTATTTGTGGATTTTGATGTTGGGAGACGAGCCTTGTGGTCGTTCTTGTGTACTGTGAGTTGATGAGATTTGGGGCTAAAATTCCAATGGTTTTGTAAAAGTCGTTTTATGGATTTGGGGCTAAAATCCCAACGGGTTGGTAAATGTCATTTTTCGGAAAGTAAAGATTTGGGGCGGTGACCCCTTTTGTCTTGTGGATTTTGAAAAGTAGGATTTGATAATCCTAAATGGTTTTCTATTAAAACTCTCGATGACATTCTAAACCGTCTTATAAGTTATTTCCATTGATTTATGGTATTTCGATTTTTAAAGGTTTTTCTCAAACCCTTGCCTCGAGAAGTACTTTTCGTTTCGTTTGGATCTTTGAGGATTCCTGGTTATTGTTATTCGTGGAATGTGAATTGTATGGCTCGTATTTGCACTTTGTATTTGCACTAGCAAAACAGTGGAGTTTGGCTAACCCCGAGTATTCGGGGGGTGGATGTCTGTTTTTGCATTCAGGTTTTGGAGCATAACACAGGGTCGGCACGAAGGATGATGAAAGATGATCGATACTAATCACATGAGGAACCGTACATCGTGTGTTGGTTCAGTTGTACTTTATTTTCCGCTGCTATATTGTCCCCGTTGTACGGGAGTTTATTGTACTTTGACCCCTGCGTGTGTATATGTTGTAATTGAGTTGTATATTTTCATTGAAAGACCAAATCGGTCTACTGAGTCATTTAGCCTTGAAGGCATTGTCGAGATGTTAAATGTTGTTACCAGCCTGGTAGATCTTCGAGGAGAGGGTCTACGGCGTGTAATATCCCTGAGTGGATTGGGGGTGTTACATAAATGGTATCGGAGCTTAGGTTGAGGAAACCTAGGCTGTCGGGTCAAGTCGTGTTGTTTGAGTCTTGTTTCGTCGGATTTTATCATCGAGTCGTGTCGCGACGCGTCGTTTGAGTTTGTTGGTCGTGATTAGTATCGTGGGGCGATCATCATCTTCGTGCGACCTGTGGAAGTAAGTCTCCCTTCTTCGTGTTGTACCTCGTGTGACACGAGCTATTTTTATGATTATTTGTTAAGTGATGGAATCTTTATGTGGATTTTGATTTCACGATATGTATTTAATCGACTCTCGTATTTGATTTATACGTGGAGTTTAATGGCTTGTGATGTCTTTTTATTATTGTTTTTGTCCGTTCTTGATGATTTTCGAATCGATTTGCACGTTTTACAAGTTCTCTTGTGGAAGCTTTGTGCTTATACACATTCGACTTGTTCACTAGCCGATGCGGTAGGGTCTTTAGAGGCCTCGAATGGGGCCAGTGGTTTTGTTACGAATGTGGTTATTTGACTCTAATATTTTGTTCTTATGAGGAGTAGTGTTCTTTGGATTGTGCGTGTTGAATCGTATTTCTTTTATCCATTGCGTGAGTTCTTTTGTAATGACTTTCGGTATTTTACCGACCGAGTTTTATTTCAAAACCGATTCCTTTAACCGAGTTTTTGGCATTATGGCCTTGATCATTTTGGCGAAATTCTTATGACGGTATTTAGCATTTTGTAAATGGCTTCGTGAGTTTTGAAATATTACCGTCATCGCCTTTTGGCATTTTTGTAAATGGTTTTTAGCACAGGGTTCCACGCGGGACCCACAGCGCCATGATGTTCCGTGTGATTACACGAAATTTTTGGGCATTCTAGCCTTTTTGGCATCGTCCTTTTGGCATTGAATTATTTTGAAAACTTGAGTATCTTAGAAATAAATTTGAGACATTTTTTCAAATGAGTTATTTTCTTGTGGTACATCCAGTGCCACAATATATTTCAAAATTTTTACGCCTCGAGGACCAAAATATTTTGAGATATTTTCAATGTTTTAGAAACACTTTTATTTAGACCCGAGGTCGAATATTGAAAGTTTTCACTAAGAGAAAGTGTCCTCATTTTTATCAAATGCGAAATGGTTCTCCAAAGTCTTGATAACGATGTTTCACGTTTGTACTTTTTGAAAGGTGATACTCAAGATCAATCGGTGTTCTTCTAAATTATTATTAAAATGAGGTTTTCGTTTTTAAAACCTATCCATTCCGTTTGAGGGTTGGGTAAATATGTAAGATGTACGCGAAGTAATTTTCATGTTTGCTCCAGAGTATGACCGAATTGGCGGTGTGAGTGTTGAGTCGTTTTCCACACATTTGTTGTGTTAGCCCCTTGTGAGAGGTGGGATGTCGGTGTTGAATATTGTCGCCTCGTGGTGATTTCTGCGTTGTCGCGCAAGTGCGAGCTGTTAGAGCTTGGGTTGGTATGACCGTGTGCATCGGTGATGGTTCCGTTATGTGTCGGTTGTTTAATGTCTTGTTACCTTGCTCCCGTTTTGTGAATTTCGTGGACGAGGTCGGAGGTAATGCCCGTACTATTTTGACTTCTGTATTTTCTCTTTCTCCAGTCTATCGATTCGCTCATGTTCGTTGATACTTTACGAACTTGTTCTGTATTTCGGTTTCATCGTCCAAACGAGCTACGACCTTGTTGTGGGTCGATCTGTTTATCGCTGTGACTTTTTCGGGTTCGGTTCGATTCTTGTGAACCTTGTTCGGGAGTGACGTCATCTGGTTCTATTAGTTCTTTATTCGAAGTGGATCGGATTTGGAACTCTTATGTTTTCGACTCTATCAACTCATTTATGTTCGTTGACATTTCTGAGCTTGTCCTACCCCTTGTTTTTGTTTACCGAACGAGTGTGGTATTGTTTCGGAATAACTCGTTTGTCGTTGTGACTTTTTAATTGCTATCCCCTTTCCTGTGGATCTTATGCGAATGCACATCCTGTTGTTTTCACCGGATCATATATTGTCTCGAGTCGAGATGTGAACCTTGGAGTTGTTGTTTGAATTTTATTATCCTTCGTGTTTCGGACATGATTCTTCGATTTTTGTTGTCTCGATCGTTGTGGTTCGATCGTTTGATTGTTCGGTTTTTATTGATCTCGTTCTGATTGGTGAACATTCGGGCTCCTTCGTAATTCCCTTGATTCGGGAAATTAGTTTCGTTTTCGATCTTCCAGCCCTTAGGCGGTGGAATTCCGTATTTGTTCAGCGTTTGGCTCGCGTTTTGATCAATATACCGTTAGGTTGGTCAATCGTATTGATTTTCGTTGGTTGTGTTTTGTGATTGTTCGGATAATCGACTTGATTGTGTTATCTGCTTGATGACGCTTGTCATTTGTTGGTTTTATTGTATCCCTAACGGCGACGTTGTGTTGGTCGTCGTGGAGCGTGTTTTCACGCCGTATGTCTCCTTGCGTTTCTTGCAGCGTTTCGCCGTTGGGCGCGAGTTTTCTATTTTTGTGTATCTCGTCGAGTTTTCCTGGCGGGTATATTGCTCCCCCCTACTGGTTTTAAGTTTCGGGACGAAACTTCTTTTAAGGAGGGTAGAATGTAATATCCGCAATTTCGAATTTCGGTAATTTTGTTTTTTCGGAGGAAGTTCGTTTTGACAACTCACTCCTGACCGTTTCGTCATTCCGAGAATGATTAATTCTGCACTTTTTGTCATCCGAGTTCGTTTCGGTGTCGTTTTATTGAGTTCCGTGTCCTTAATCGACTTTTTCACGTGGGAGTTCGACTTTGTAAAGTCACCATTAATTCTTGGAAACTCCAAAAATTCTTAATCTTTGCAACATTATAGAGAATCAAGTTAGCTTTCCAATGGTTCAAACGGTGAGTCAATCGGAGTCCAGACGAAGGAGTTATGGTCGAAATAGCGAAGACTGCACGGTGTGCCTTTTTGGTGTTGGAGGAGACTGTACCGTGTGCCGCGGCACACTCAGGCTGTGCCGCGGCACTAAGCTAATTCCTGGGCGTTTTTGGTGGCCCTGGGCCGCGGCACCCTTGTCTGTGCCGCGGCACACACGGCTTTCTGCGTTTTTAGCGGTTGCGAGAGAAAAACTTCATTTTTTCTCCTCTCTTCTTCCTCCTTCATCTTAGGCGATTTGATGGCGATTTTTGGCGATTTGAGTGCTCCAAAACTTGTAGAGATCATCCTCCTCAAGTCTTGTTGAAGATTTTCGACCTCTACTTGAATCCTTCATCCAAATCAAGGTATTGTGGCTTGAACCCTTGTTTTTGTAGATTTGGGGATTTTCCTTTTTGATTTCGATTCCAATCCGTTTTTGATCAATTAGTTGTTGTATAAACGTTGTTTTGAACTTGTTCTACGGATTGGATACTCGTATCTTTGGTTCGTTCGACCCGAGAGGTGATTAATTTGTTCTTGAAGGGTCTTGAACATTTAATGTTCGATTAAATGTTCGAATGAGTTCCCTTTGATAGTTTGTTGGGATTTCCGTTGTTTTCGGCCTTGATTCTCGTCGTAATCATGTTTTATTATTCCTTACGGAGGATTATAGGTGCTCTAGGATTCCGATGTTGAATTCCGTTGGTGATTGATGATTCATGTGGTGTTTTCTCGTAGTAATTTCGGTGTTATCGCGTTCTAGATAGTGTTCGGGGATTTGAGGGCTACCCGGCCGTATCCGTTCACTTTTCCATTGCTCGTGATATCGAGGCAAGTACCTTGCCCATACTTTTCTTATTTTGTGGATATGATGATCGGTGATCGTATGAGTGTGTTTGTTTGGTTGTTTGAAACGAAGTTTCAAAAGGATTTCGGTTTGGCCTCGTTAAAGGCTTTCTTTCAAAGCAACGTGTGTTTTGTGAGCGGTGTTTTGAGAATTGATTATGATTTGATTATTTTGAACGTTGAAGGATTTTATGATGATACTCCTATGTGTTTAAAGTTATGGAATCGTGTATTCCGTATTTAATCTTGTTATTGTGTTTTTGAAGAGTTTGGTAATGGTGTCGAGTTAATGGCCATCTCTAGTGAGTATTCTTAATGAACTTACATTCTTAGCATGTTAGTATTGCATGAGTAACGTGTGTGTGTGTATGCTCACTACGGGTTAGATCCGGCGGGGTCTCGGTAGGGGTCACGGAGGTGTGGATCGGCGAGCTTTGCTTTTTACCACTACGGGTTAGATCCGACGGGGTCTCGGTAGGGGTCACGGAGGTGTGGATCGACGGTTAATTGTGGTGCATTTTACAAACGTGATTCGATATTGGCATTTCCGAAATGAGTGTTTTGGGCGTGTTTTCATGATTGCATGCATCGACTAAGTGTGTAAGAGGTAAGTGTTCGTTTGGCTTACTTGGCTAGGATGGCACTAGAGTATTTTGTTGTTTGTTTTAAATCCTTTATTTGTGGATTTTGATGTTGGGAGACGAGCCTTGTGGTCGTTCTTGTATCTTGTGAGTTGATGAGATTTGGGGCTAAAATTCCAATGGTTTTGTAAAAGTCGTTTTATGGATTTGGGGCTAAAATCCCACGGGTTAGTAAATGTCATTTTCGGAAAGTAAAGATTTGGGCGGTGACCCCTTTTGTCTTGTGGATTTTGAAAAGTAGGATTTGATAATCCTAAATGGTTTTCTATTAAAACTCTCGATGACATTCTAAACCGTCTTATAAGTTATTTCCATTGATTTATGGTATTTCGATTTTTAAAGGTTTTCTCAAACCCTTGCCTCGAGAAGTACTTTTCGTTTCGTTTGGATCTTTGAGGATTCACAGTTATTGTTATTCGTGGAATGTGAATTGTATGGCTCGTATTTGCACTTTGTATTTGCACTAGCAAAACAATGGAGTTTTGCTAACCCCAGTATTCGGGGTGGATGTCTGTTTTTGCATTCAGGTTTTGGAGCATAACACAGGGTCGGCACGAAGGATGATGAAAGATGATCGATACTAATCACATGAGGAACCGTACATCGTGTGTTGGTTCAGTTGTACTTTATTTTCCGCTGCTATATTGTCCCCGTTGTACGGGAGTTTATTGTACTTTGACCCCTGCGTGGGTATATGTTGTAATTGAGTTGTATATTTTCATTGAAAGACCAAATCGGTCTACTGAGTCATTTAGCCTTGAAGGCATTGTCGAGATGTTAAATGTTGTTACCAGCCTGGTAGATCTTCGAGGAGAGGGTCTACGGCGTGTAATATCCCTGAGTGGATTGGGGGTGTTACAAAATCTCTCCCACGTCAGCTCTTCCATGTTGACTGCAAGTTTGGCTCCTTCCCACCAAGTTCTGGAATCCTTTTTGAGTTGAAAGACCGCACAAAGTATCTTCTCAGCATCATCGATGTGCATGTAATCAAAGATAACATCAAGTGATTTGACCCATTCCTCTGCAACCATAGGATCAGCCCCACCATGAAAATCAGGTGGTTCGATTTTCCTAAATTTTTCATACACTGATGGTCCATTATTGTTTCTTGGTGGAGGTTGTTGGTTTTGTTCCTCGTTTATTTGTTGCATATTCAGTAATTGTTGCATTTGTTCACCATACATCCTTGTCTGTTGTTGCATCAGCTCAGCCAAATTCTCAAGAAGGTTGTGGTTTAGATTTGGATCATCTCTTGTCTTCCTTTTGGATGCCATCACATCCGTTGTGCTGCCAAATCTCACCCATCATAAGCCAATAACAAACACACAATAATGGTGATGACAACTAATAGATTGTAATCTATTAAACATAATACTTAATAGATAAAAGTTGACCATATCCCTCAGTCGAGAATGTCCATATGCCATCTTCTGTAGGCAGGAAAGATTTAAACATTCGCTCCAATACCACAAATGTAACACCCCCTAACCAGGCAGCTGAACTGCAAAGGGGTCCGTGCTACTAAGTTGGGGAGTATCACGCTTTTATACTTTGAAAACCCAAAATCAAAAATTTGGTAAAAGCAAGAACTCAGGAAAATAACGCAAACTGGTATTATTTTGTTGAAAACATTACACAACCTTAAGTTTAATACATAAAAAAACCATAACAGAGCGATCTTATACAAAACAAAACATAATCTTCCAGCATAGGGGCGAAATAGCTGGGAAATGGCATATGGACAAGTCTTTGACTGGCAACACTGAAGAAGATAGTCAACCCCTAAACATGAGCATCATCACTTGTATCATAAGAATCTAGTGAGCTAATGGCTCAGTAATATGAGACTTCTGTAATAGCAAGGTATCACATATCATATTCATCAACAAATAACTACTTTATATGATATAGTCATGCTCTTGTAAAATCCTTTCTTCGGGTACCCTTGAAGTGTGATACTCGACTGATAGTGATAGGCCATGGTTTTCGGAACTGGTTCATATAATTAGACAATAAAACATGTATACGGGGGTTCCCATACTGGTTTTTCAACCAATGGTATTAGACGTATTCAACCTTTTTCATTCAGTGTGGGTTTCCTTGACCGACTTTCAGCCGCAAGTATTTGCCACCATGTGTTGGGTCCGCCGATCCCCCGCGTCCCGTGCCTACCCGCCATCAATCAAGTACCATACTTCCTGTTCTTCAATATTCTTTCACATACACATGTTATGCATGATCGTTCAATAACAGTCACATATGCAAATATCAATCAATATATGATCCTTATGATATAGCAAGGAAAAGCCTCATCTTACCTCAGGTCCTGTGTCTGTTGATGTGAAAGGATCAGTTTCTATAGATGGATGTGCTAAAATCCTTGAAGAAAAATCTGAAATCTCTTTGGGGACTTTTATCAAACACCTTTGAAAAACTGTCAGATTTGAGCTTCCTGTTTGATCGGGATTTTTGAGGCCTTTATAATTTTTGGAAGGGAAATATGTTACGGCGTTTTAAAATAGAGGTTCACAGCTTCAAAATGGTATATTATTTGTTGGAAGATACTTACGTATATATGTAAAAAATCAACCTTAACCGGACAGCTGGAAGCCTTATCCGGACAGCTGGCCGAGAAGCTTCTATCAGTCGTGACCGACCTTATCCGGACAGCTGGAAATCCTTATCCGGATAGTGGCCGAGAAGCTTCTGTCGGTCGTGACCGACCTTATCCGGACAGGTGGACATCCTTATCCGGATAGTAGCCGAGAAGCTTCTGGCGGTCGTGATCGACCTTATCTGGACATCTGGCCGAGAGGCTTCTATCGGTCGTGACCGGCAGCTATCAGTCGGCATTCCGGTGGTGACCGGCAGATGTCTGTCAAATTAGCTTGGCCGTTTCGTCCCCTTCCTGATGTCCAAATTCGATTTTCCGACCTGTTTCAGACCCTTCGGAGTTAAATCTTCGATATGCTCGGAACGGATTTTCGATAATAATAATAAAATAATTTAATATTATTTTTGCAATATAAGTGTTCTTAATGAAAATTTTATCGTATCAAATCGTCGGAACTTTTCGAAATCACCTTCATAAATTCTAAAATGATCCTTATAATTTATTTTGAAATCTTTTCTTTTTAAATCCTTCATTTTATGTTAGGAACATATTGGTCCATGTATCGGACAACCTGTAAATATCGAAACCCATGATCATTAGCAAAATAAATAGCATTTAAATAAGTCATTGAATTTTTTTAGGGTATTACAATTATTGTTTTATAATCGTTTAGCACATCAATCTCCTTACTGAGAAACTGAGCTCCTCACTGCAACAAAACATCTTACAAAATGACTTTTATCATGTTAGAAGAGATAATTAACATGTCGTATAAAATGTAATGCGAATGGACATAGAAGTTATTCATGCTCCTAAAATGTCTAATTGTATGCCATGCTTCCCTAATGCGTATTATGTAAATGCATTTAGGTATAAAATGGTTATTGACTTAGAAGGGTATAACCGAGCATTACAATGGGAATGTGTGATTTGTGATAAGGCTTCGCGATTATCGAGTTTTTTG
This sequence comes from Orobanche coerulescens, assembly GCA_033398695.1. Taxonomy (NCBI): domain Eukaryota; kingdom Viridiplantae; phylum Streptophyta; class Magnoliopsida; order Lamiales; family Orobanchaceae; genus Orobanche; species Orobanche coerulescens. Next base: position 48,438,868 of record CM065814.1, read on the forward strand.
TTGATATTTTTCGTATATCCTGTATGATTTATACTTGCACTAGCAAAATTCCAATTTGCTAACCCCCGAGTTTTCGGGGGGTGGGTGCGTGTTATGCGCTCAGGTTTTGGCAGCTCGGGAGCAGTCACGGGATTGGCTTGGAAGGAGATGGGAAACGACGATGGTAATCACACAAGAGTAAGAGTCTTTTTCTTTTATTCCATTTTGGTCGGTATTTTCCCATTTGGTTGAGTATTCACCCTTGCACGAGTGTAGTTTTCATTTATTGAATGGAGTTGTCATCCCTTTTTGTGTGAAAGTTTATTTTTGTCATTGAGATGTAAAATTCATTAGTTTCTGAATTGTTTAATGACCTTGTTGGTCTGCGTTGTATTTAGATTGATCCCGGTCGGTCAATCATTGTGTAGTCTAGTGGAGTTTAGCCTGGTAGATCCTTGTGAGAAGGGCCTACGGCGTGTAACATTTCCGGACGTATTCTGGGGGTGTTACAAATATAGACATCACTGACAATCATAAATAACATTTAATAATACACACCATAATCCAGTGGAATGCCCAAGTACTCGCGAGTACTATTTGTAAGTTCACAAGATTAAAAAAACAACCGCATCAAAAAGGACAACGGAAATAAAGAGACTCATTTGGACACGTCATCAACCCTGGCCAGCATCCCCGTACTGCCCTAGTGCCCGCTCATCCGGCTGAACATAACTTGAAATTCATAACAAGAATTTCCCCAAAATGGGTCCCCAAAGGGGTTAGCAATTACACTAGTACAAGCAATCAAGGCAAACCATTCGCTTACACATTTCATAGTACATGCATCAATTCATTTCAAAAGCCAAAACTAGACATGTCTTTTCCAGAAACAAACATTCAATAATCAATTTGCCTAGGACCAGGGTGAAGCCACTGGTCCCACTCGAGGCCTCTAAGGACCCTCCCGAGCTGGCCATATCATAAAACAAATCACGTACAGGCATCGCCTAGGACCTGGGTGAAGCCACTGATCTCACTCGAGGCCTCTAAGGACCCTCCCGAAGTGATCAATGCACACACAAATACATCACTATTTCATATTAAGCATAAAAGTTTCCAAGAGTACTTGCCTTGAATAATTGACGACGACTCGAACAGAAAGGAAAATCAAGCACGAACGCTAGGAACTGACGAACCCGAACCTGATGATTCGAAGAATACAATCACAACCATTTCTAAACAAGTATGGAAATATAATACACCCGAAAACCCACCTACAATTCATATAAGTTCGTACAAAAACAACGACGAGGACAGATCGCAACTGAACCCTCTCGATTTTACAAATATCACAAAACTTACCATAAACTCGTAGGGAAAACAAGAATACCACCAAGATTAAACATATACATCATGGATTAATCAACAATATGGAACAAATCGGACAAAAACTCAAAAATCCCCAAATTTCCCAAAAATAGGGTTCTAAGAGATTTTACCTTGATTTAATCGGTAAAAGATATTTAGATGATGATAACTTGGTGCTAGGAACTCGAAATCGTGGATGGATGATGATACCCGATCAAACTCTAAGCTTCCAAATGGCCCAAATTGCCTAACCCTCGGAGAAGAAAGAAGGAGAGAAGAAATGAGGCTGAAAAACGCGACTGTCCCCTTAAATACATCAGGGACGCACGACCAATCACGCACGACCAATCGCTCGTGCGCTAGGCCACTGGTCGACTGCTGTCACCATGCATGAGCACTGCGCACGAGGATCCGCTTGGGTGTCCTGCTCGTGCGTCCCTAGGAGTTACTGCCGAACATCAGTTGCGCACGAGTAAAATGCACGACCAATTGCTCGGGTACTTGGTCGTGCGCTAAGCCACTGCCTAGCTTCTATCCAACACGCATGAGCAATGCGCACGAGAACCCGCTCATGCGTCCTACTCGTACGTCCCTGGAGTCCACTGCCGAGCGCCGAACACGCACAAGCGCCACGCATAATCAAGAGTTCGTGTGGCCTGCTCGTGTGTGTGGATCAAAGGCCAACATCGAGCCTGACATGATTCCGAAAGCATCCAGAACGTAACCAACTCTGAAATACATGATGCACGACCGAAACACCAAACGTAAGTTCACATCCCGCATAATAACATGAGATGGATCTATGGCAACCCCGAGACGGCAGTTCCGAACAACGATCACGAGAATCGAACGAAATAGCGACGGGAAAGGTAATAAACACGTAATTGAGTAAAACAAGTCCGAAACAAGATCGGATGACAAAAAGTTCAATATTAAGTATTCTTGAAATACCAATATGGTTACAAACAAGTGCTAAAAACGAAAAATACACCAAAAATGAAAATATCGGGAAAAGAAAAATGCGGATATTACACCGATACTACCCATATGTTTTCCAGATGAGTTGCCAGGCTTGCCTCCTCATCGTGAGGTAGAGTTTACCATTGAATTAGATCCAGGTACGTCCCCGCTTTCAAAAGCACCATATCACATGGCTCCAATCGAAATGCAGGAGTAGAAGAGTCAACTCGAGGATTTGACCGAGAAGGATTTATACTTGAAATATCAAAAAATATTCAAATACTAATTAATTTTGTAAATATTTTAAGTTTTAGTTTTAGTTAATAACCTAAATTTTTTAAATTATTTGACAGATGAGTTTTTGGAAAAAGGTTATCTTTCGTTTTAATGGCAAGTGGCAAGATTTAGACTATCGCGGTGGAGAAGAACAAATATTGTCTGTGCCCGTTGGTGTGAGCTATGCAACATTAGCAGATAATGTCCACTGTATTGTTGAAGCTGATAGAACAAAACATGTTTATGTTTTATTCTCAATTGATTTTGTTTTGAAAAAAAGGTGAAGATAAAGAACAATTCTGATATAAATTACTTGTTCCAATTCAATGCTGAGCCTGTGATTTTTGTTAGCCTTCAGAATGCAACTAGCATTCTTCCAACAGCTCCCTCATTTGGTCCGCAATTTGACTTACCTGGATCTAGCTCTTTTACAGTACCGTACAATTCTAATCGTATGGATTATATGACTGATTGGGGTCCGGGCATGCAAATTCCTCAGGAATTTGATGGTTCTCGATTTGATGGTTGCGGTCCTTCAAATAATGTATGTGATGTTGGTGGTAATTGTGGTGTGGTGGTAGTGCTGATGATGGTTGTAGTGATGATGATAATGACGACATAAATATCGATGATATCGATCTCGAAGATGCCGAGGTTCAGAAAAATTGGTTTGAAAAATTTTGAAAATATTGTGAGAAAAAAGGCATGTTCAATAAAAGATTGGTAAAGAAATAGAACCAGAACCAGAATGGAGACGCTTTGATTTCGATCAATTAGTAGATGAAGAAAGTGATCCAGCTCCTCCCTCTGGTCCTGGGTGAAAAATTCCAGGTAGACCTCCATATGTGTCTCCTTCTGGAGTTGATGATGATATGGATGAGAAATTTAATCCTGCAAATACACTATCTTTACAAAGAGGATCTGCATTTCTCTCTAAATATAGATTGAAGAACGATGTTGGGCGGTATCATTTGGAAAAAAAATCTGACTATCGTACTCTAAAATCTAAGAGAAATTTTTTTTTACACTAAAAGCTTTTGGGCTAATTTGAAGTTACACCACAACCTTTTTTTTTCATCCAACACCAAAACCTTTCAAAAATTTTGAAATCACACAAATGTCGTGGATAGAGTTGAGAATTTCCGTCAGAAAAATAAAAAGCAAAAAAATTTGAAAATTTTGAAAAATCTAAAAAATCTGTAAAAAAAATTAAAAAAATTCTTAAAATTCTGGCAAATCTAAAAAATCTGAAAAAAATAAAAAATTCCTAAAAATTCTGGAATATTCCGCAAAATTTAAAAAATCTCGAAAAATCAGAACTTTTATTTTATATGAAAAATTATCTTGAATAATAATATTAAAAATCAGAACTTTTACTTTTTATTTTTGAATTTTAAATAAAAGATCTGATTTTTAATATTATTATTCCAGATAATTTTTATTAAAAATAAAAGTTCCGATTTTTTTAGATTTTTAAATTTCCTAATTTTCAATTTTTTATTTTTACTTTTTATTTTCGAATTTTAAATAAAAAATTCTGATTTTTAATATTATTCCATATATTTTTTTCTTAAAAAATTAAAGTTCCAATTTTTTTGTCAGATTTTTTATAGTTTCCAGAATTTTTAGATTTTTTTTAGTTTTTACTTTTTATTTTTGAATTTTAAATAAAAGATCTGATTTTCAATATTTATTCCAGATAATTTTTTCTTAAAAAATAAAAGTTCTGATTTTTTTCAGATTTTTTAATTTTGCAGAACATTTCCAGAATTTTCAGATTTTTTTTTTCAGATTTTTAGATTTTCCAGAATTTTTAGATTTTTTTTCTACTTTTTATTTTTCTGACAGAAATTCTTAACGCCATCCACAACATTTGTGTGATTTCAAAATTTTTGAAAGGTTTTGGTGTCGGATGAAAAAAAAAGTTGTGGTGTAATTTTAAATTTCAAATTGATTAAGTTCAACTTCAAATTGATTAAGTTCAATTCAACAGATTAAGATTAATTTGTACCAATTAAGTTCAAATTTTAAATTGATTAAGTTTAAATTGAATCGATTAAGTTCAATTCAAATTTCAAATTGAATAGTTCAATTTCAAATTGACTAAGTTCAATTTCAAATTGATTAAGTTCAACTTCAAATTAATTAATTTAATTTCAACCGATTAAGTTCAATTTCAAATTGATTAAGTTCAAATTGAATCAATTAAGTTTAATTTAAAATTTCAAATAGAATAAGTTCAATTTCAAATTGATCAATAGATTAAGTTCAACTTCAAATTGATCACTTTCAAATTGATTAAGTTAAACTTCAAATTGAATAAGTTCATTTTCAAATGATTAAGTTTAATTTCAAATTGATTAAGTTCAACTTCAAATTGATTAAGTCTAATTCCAACCGATTAAGTTCAATTTGAACCAATTAAGTTCAAATTTCAAATTGATTAAGTTAAAATTTAATCAGTTAAGTTCAATTTCAAATTTCAAATTGAATCAGTTTAACTTCAAATTGATCAATTTCAAATTGATTAAGTTCAACTTCAAATTGATTAAGTTCAATTTCAACCGATTAAGTTCAATTTGAACCGATTAAGTACAAATTTCAAATTGATTAAGTTCAAATTGAATCGATTAAGTTCAATTTCAAATTTCAGATTGATTAAGTTCAGTTTCAAATTGATTAAGTTCAATTTCAACCGATTAAGTTCAATTTCCAAATTGATTAAGCTCAAATTAAATCAATTAAGTTCAATTTCAAATTTCAAATTGAATAAGTTCAATTTCAAATTGATTAAGTTCAACTTCAAATTGATTAAGCTTAATTTCAATCGATTAAGTTCAATTTGAGCCGATTAAGTGTAATATCCGTATTTTTCCTTTTTCCGGTATTTTCCATTTTGGTGCATTTTTCGTTTTCAGTGACTCGCTTATAACTATTTTGATATTTTGAGAATATTTAATACTGGACTTTTTGTCATCCGAGATTTTTTCGGACTTGTTGTTCTCAATTCTGCGTTTATCGTCATTTCCGTCGCTATTTGGTTTGATTCTCGTAATCGTTATTCAGAACTGCCGTAAATCTATCTTATGTCATTATGGATGTTGTGAACTTTTATTTGGTGTTTCGATCGTATATCATGTATTTCGGATATTTTGGGCTATTTTTTAATTTTCCAAAGTTATGGAGTAATTACTGTCGTTGTCGTTTTCCAAACCTTTGGGTAGTGGGAATCTTGTTTTTTGTTTTAGTGCTCTAGTTGTGACTCGAACTCGTCATACGTGTGTCTTCTTCAGTCCGTTGTTTGGTGTCGGGTGCGCTTTGTTTTCATCCGGGGAAGAATTCGCCGTTTTCCAACTTTGAGTGTTGTCTGTACTACTGTCTGCGCTCGTTAGCGCTCACTAATTTTGTTGTGTAGCGCATCCTAAATTCGTTGAGTAGCGCGCGCTAACTTCGCCAGTAGCGCGCGCTAATGATTCGAGCACAGCAGTGGCAGTATGTTGTTTCTGCTCTCTGGACGAGCAGTTTAGCGCACGCTGTAACACCCCCAAGATATTCAGGGTATATTACAGCGCCGTGAACCCCTACATGGGACCCACCAGGCTAAAATAATAAATACCGCTCGTCTAACCATATCGGTTAGCGAGAAAACACACATCACCAAGACAAAGATTAAGTAATACACCTGGTACAACCGGTAAACCAGACATCACCGAAATTACAAATGACATTTAGTATACAAACCAATTTCCAAATCAAATCGCCTAAGTACTCGCGAGTACGGTCTATCAGTTTACAAATTTGAAACAAACGTTTAAAATAGACAACTGAAATAAAAGCACTTAATTGCACATGTCAATAACCATGGCCAGCATCCTCGTACTACTCCAGTACCCGCTCGGCCGGCTGAACGCAACCTGAAATTCATGTAACACCCCCAGATTTAACCGGAAATATTACAGCGCCGTGGGCCCCGAGATGGAACCCACAAGGCTAAAAGAAATTTTCACAAACATTTACAAATGCCCAAGAGGCCAACGACGGTACTATCTTTAAAAATTCACAAAGACTTATAAAATCCATTTATCAAAAACCGTCGTAAAAACTCATTTGAAATCGCAAGGCCAAACAGCCGACACTCAAAAGTTTAGAAAACGATTTCCAAAGTAACCTCAGTTACTAGATACCAAAAGAGCATTTCAAAATACTCACGCAGCGGAAAAAGACCAACCATAATGATACTCTAGCAGCGGAATACAAGAACCAATCAAGAAACTCAATGCACACAACATGTCCTAGCCAGTATCCTCCGGGAAGCTCATCTCTTCACGACCGCTACAAGCTCGATACTCCGAGAACCTAAAAAGAAATCCCACGACGGGGTCAGCCATAATATCCAACAATGATAACCGTCACATCACATTAATAATAACATACCAATGAGAATACAACATAAGAATACGACCAGCGTAATCTTACCGCCATAACTTTGCTTACTCAAGTAATTCTCATCAGAATAACCATTATCACATTTCACATCCTGTACTCGATTAACCAATAAACTCGAACATAATATCTGTATTGTACCTCAAACAATACTCAAGATCCTCAAACTATCATAACCAACTCACGATACGGAAATCTACCATTTTTGACCAATACGATCCATCGAATAATATCATCAAATCCCAAGACGATAACCGATTGTCCACCAAAGACAATACCAAAGAAAATATGGAACATACCTCGATATATGATGTGCCACGATAATCATATCAGTCTAATCCGAGATCAGAACAATGCAATACGGACAAGGTCCTAACACAAGACCTACAAATGCATACTCATATGACAACGTCAATATGCTCAAAAACAATAACAACTATGTATACTCAATGGAAATCCCATGATCCAGCGCCCTCAGCATAGATCCCAAGATGATCCTACAAGATCAACACGAGGTGGATAACCAACAATATACATATGCACAACAATAACACAATACTGGGTAATCCAACGATCCAACGCCCTCAGCATAGATCCCCATGATGATCCCGTCGGACCAACGCATGGTGGAAAACTCCGCCCAACGATCCGGCTTCTCGGATAGATCCCATGATGATCCCGTCGAACCAATGCATGGTGGACATTCGATCCAGCGCCCTCAACATAGATCCTTATAATCCCATCGGATTATTTACACAACATGAACAACACAATATGCATACACATATGCAAATCAACACGTTCATCAACATGAACAACATAACATGCACGACAACATGACAATTTACTAGGACGACTCCATGTTCAACAACATGAAAGAAAATGTAAGAGACCAAAATAAATAATACTAAACCATAATCAATATGGAATACTTGCCCCGAGTCCTTCGGGAGCAACATCGATGTCCAATCATCACCGACGATTATCCTCAATGCTCGGCGATCCAAACGTACAATGAACTATAGATACTCATTTCCTCGTCTTTACCATAATGTAACCTCGATACTCGAACATACCAATAATTGAGATAAAGCATATACATTATGATTTACCTCCCAGAATCGAAAGAACGATATACGATCCGAATACCCAGAGTTCACAATAATAATCATCGCTATATGCATTATAAACGAAATGAAACTGAAACCATTCATTAAATATTATAACTGAGCAAGTAATAACTTGCCTCGATACCGATACCACGAAGCTGCTGCCGAACACATTGCCTTTGTCTACGAGCTCCTCAGCCCCGATCAAAAGCAATAAAATGGACATACTCGAACACGACCGCAATATCCGGTTATAATCACCGATCAATAATCTCAACCTATCGAAGAAATCAAATAACACATATCCGATAACAATCAACAACCGACAAAACTAACCAACCGAACTCAACGGTTCAACACAACCTCGAATAAACACAATGTAACCAACCAAGTCAAACCATCACGAATTCATAATCAAAACACAAAAAAATACTGCACTGTCTGCCTACTTAGCGCACGTTAAACGCATAACGTAGCGTGCGCTAAGTTGTCCCGTTAGCGTGCGCTCGCCAGTAAGCTTAGCGTGCGCTAATGCTGTACAGTGGCATGCATTTCAAACATCGACTCACATCTTGCGACTACGAATCCGAATGAAGGGAGACAAATCTCCATATCTCTTGAAGATAAACGACCCCATAATTATCGCAATGATCATGTCAATGTCCATATATCAATAACAACATCAACAATCAAACCAACTCGATAACAAGGATCGTATCATGCTAAATCTGGAATTCAACCTAGAATCATGATTCATCTCATCTAAATCGACCAATATAATTACCAAGATTCAGATATCCTTCTTAGATCAGGTTAAATGAATCAACATCCTTATGTTATGAAGAATCTTAACTAACATCCGAAACTCTTATCAAAATTCCATTGAATCTCATATAACATCATCATATGATTATCCAACATGCTCCTTGCATGAAATCATCCAAGAAAAACGAACCACTAATGAAGTAATACGAAGATTACCTGGTTTAGATGAACCAAAAAGAAGAACACAAGAACTCCATCCAAAGAATCATGAACAGTTTGAAGGACAAGGCTTGAATCCAAGCTCTCAATCTAATGTTGTTAAAGATTATCATTATACAGTTTTTGGAAACCTCAAATATATCCCAACTCTCTCTCTCTCGACTGAAAGAAGAAAAAATGACGAAATGCTTCTCAGCACCCTTCTGTCCCCTTTTATAATATCCATTATTAGCATGCGCTAACATCTCATGTTTAGTGTGCGCTACCGCCTTAGCGTGCGCTAACAGACTTTGTTAGCGTGCGCTATCGCAGCCCAGAGTCTACTGCCTTGCTTCGTAAACTAGCTTACGTACGTAATGCCCATGCATTAACGTACGTAAAACGTCCTGCCTAGAGTACGCAAGTCACTGACCTTAGCGTGCGCTATCCGAAGTTGACTTGCTACAGTACACACCTACCACTCGTGCCCCCACATGCCGAAAGCATCCGCGATTATCAGGATTCCTTTGATCGATCTGGAATTAGCGTGCGCTAACCATACAGTTTAGCGTGCGCTAGCCCTACATGACAAACACCCGCTGACCTTATCTGGACACGCGTCGCAAGTGGCCGGGTCTACCCGCCGAAAGCTAAGGTTCCATTATTGGCGATCTGATGTTAGCGTGCGCTAACCAACATACGTTAGCGTCCGCTAACTGAATATAAATATCAACCTGGGCCTACCTGTCGGCCACCTTTCGGAACTAACCCAGCAAGTCGTTATGTACGTTAGGGGTCCTCCTTAGCATACGTAACCGAACCTCTTAGCGTACGCTATCAATACTTCGTAGCGTGCGCTACCTGTACCCAGTAGCGTGCGCTAATGAGCACTTGGCCATTTTCCGTAATTTCTGTCCAACATCTTGACGTACCAAAAACGAACATAAGACACACTGAACACAAACATTGAATCCAATAATATTCTTATACGATATACTCTATATCGAAAGTACGATAACCTGATACACGATATCCTCAAATGTAACTGTCGACCAGATACGACAATTATACCGATACTAACATCTCAGTCCTTTATTTATTTTATCCCTACTGTACAGATTCCACGCTGTACAATATAACTCGGATAAAATAATATCAAACAACAGTAGTAGAAATTCTGGATATTACAATTCATAACACGAATTTCCCTAAAGATGGGTCCCCAAAGGGGTTAGCAATTATGCTAGTACAAGTAATCAAGGTAAACCAATCGCTTACACATTTCATGGTACATGCATCTATTCTTTTCAAAATCAAAACAAGACATGCCTTTTCCCGGAAAACAAACAGTCAAATATTACAGTTCAAACATGCCTAGGTACGGGGCGAAACCACTGATCCTATCCGAGGCCTCTAAGGACCCTCCCGGACTGGCCATAGTTAGAAATCAAAATCACACACATGCATCGCCTAGGACCGGGGCAAAACCACTGGTCCAATCCGAGGCCTCTATGGACCCTCCCGGACTGGCTAGCCAACAAACTCGTGAATCAGGAGCGAAATTACAGATTCTCCCGAGGCCCCTCCGGACCCTCCCGGAGTGAGCAAAGCACACACATATACATTACCATTTCATATTAAGCATAAAGGTTTCACGAGAATACTTGCCTTGAGTAATTAACAACGAAACGTACAGAACGGAAAATCAACCACGATCGCTAGGAACTGACAATCCCGAACCTAACGATTTGAAGAATACAATCACAACTATTGCTACACGAGTACGAAAATGGAAGACACCCGAAAACTCACATACGATTCATCTAAATTCGTACAAAAACAACAATGAGGACGGGTCGCGATCGAACCCTCTCTATTTCTCAAATACCATGAAATTTACCATGAACTCGTAGGTAAAACATGAATACCACTAAGATTAATCACATACATCATGAATTAATCAACAACATGGAACAAATCGGGCATTAAATCGAAAACCCCCAAATTCCCCAAAAATAGGGTTCTAAGTGTAATACCCGTAATTTCGATTTCCGGTAATTTCTTCTTTTCGGCAGAAGTCTATTTTGACGACTCGCTCATGATTGTTTCGTCATTCTGAGAATGATTAATTCTACAGTTTTTATCATCCGAGTTTGTTTCGGTGTCGTTCTGTTGAATTCCGTGTTCTTTAGCGACTTTTCCACGTATGAGTTCGACTTTGTTAGATCGCCATTAATTTTTGGAAACTCCAAAAATTCTGAATCTTTGCAATATTATAAATCATCGAGTTAGATTTCCAATGGTTCAAACGGTGAGTCAATCGGAGTCCGTACGAGGGAGTTATGGTCGAAATAGCTAAGTCACTCTCATTCCCAGTTTTTAGCCGAGCACTCTGTACCTTGTGCTGAGGCACATGCCGGCAGGGCCGCGGCACACTGCCGAGTCACTGCCGCCAGATTTGGCCCTGTGCCGCGGCACACTGTGCAGCCTATTTAAGGCCCTGCAGACGGGCTTTTGGCCATTTTTCTCCTTCTTCTCCTTCTCTTCCGCGGCTGAGGGTGTGCTTAACATGGAGCCATGTTGTTTAACAACAAATCCACAAAGTTCTTGAGTTCATAACATCAATCAATCATCCTATATCGTCCTTTGATCCAGCGAATCAAGGTAATCTTTCTTAGAACCCTAGTTTCTTGAATTTTGGGGTTTTTGCGTTTTTGTCCGATTCGTTCTGTATTATTGATTAATTCATTATGGGTATGATTAATCTTGGTAGTATTCTTGTGTTTAACATCATTTAATCCATTGTTCTTCGTCGAATCGAAGTATATTTCTTGATTTCCTTCAAATTGACTTTTTGGGGGATTTGTTCTCGACCTCGTTTTTTTCATCCGTTTTTTATGGATCGATTGTGGTTAAATGATGTTGTTAAACATATTCTATAGATTGTATATCAATATTTTAACTTGGAATTCCATTTTCGTGTTTTGTCTGGACGAATTGTGTTCTTGGCCGTTTTGGGGGAAATCCTTGAACTTTCGTCATTTGTTCTTTGAATTTAGCGGCTTTGGGTCATACTTTGGAATTCATTTTCGTTGTAATTGCCTTCGTTCGTAGTTCATTGTTGAGAATTGTCGTTCGGTGGAGTCGGCGGGTTCGTAGTCGGTTCGTGTCAACCTACTTCGGTCGATTCTTCGCGTTGTTCTTATTCGAGGCAAGTACCTTGTCCATACTTTTCTTGTTTTGTGGATATGATAATTGGTGATCGTCTTGGTATGTTTGTTGATTGTTTGAAATGAGTTTTCAAAAGATTTGGTTAGCCTTGTTAAAGGCCCTCTTTCAAAACCGTGTGTGTTTTGTGATTGGTGTGTTTCGTGAACGAGTATGTGAATTTTATGGATATGTTTGGTGTTGATGTTGCGCGTGATAATGCCTGTGCGCATATATTATCTCTTTTCGGAGCGTTATGGTTTGACGTGGTGTTTTGCTAAGTGTTTGATGCTTCTTGGTGAATTGTTTGGATATCCTTGATATGTTGCTTGTGCATGATTACTTCGCTCACCGTGGGTTGGTTCGACGGGGCCACGACGGGAATTCCAATGGGTTGCAACCTGGATTCACAAGTGGTGAATGTATTTTACTCACCTCGGGGGGTCCGACGGGATCACGGAGGGAATTCCAATGGGTTGAGTCCGGGATTCACGAGTAAAAACTTCACAGGTTGGTGTTTATTTAGTGAACATGTTTTTCTCACCTCGGGGGGTCCGACGGGATCACGGAGGGAATTCCAATGGGTTGAGTGCAGGATTCACGAGTAAAACCTTCACAGGTTGGTGTTTATTTAGTGAACGTATTTTACTCACCTTGGGTAGGTTCGGCGGGGCCTCGAAGGGAATTCCAATGGGTTGAGTCCGGGATTCACGAGTAAAAACTTCACGAGTTGGTATTGATTTCTATGTCCGTCGAGGACACGTGACTTGGGTTTTGGGCCCTGTGAACTGTTGTCAGTTTTCTATTTGCGAAAATAAAACCTTTGGGCTGTGACCCTGTTGATTTTTGGAAAGATAAGGATTTGATAATCCTAAATTGTTTCTATTAAAACTCTCGATGGCATTTTAAACTGTTTCATAAATTGTTTCCCCTTAATTGTGGTCTTTCGGTTTCGGAATGTTTTACCCAAACTCTTGCCTCGGGAAGTACTTTTCGTTACTTTTGGATTTTTGAGGATTCTTGGTTATTGCTATTCGTGGAATGTGAATTGTATGGCTCGTATTTGCACTTTGTTCTTGCACTAGCAAAACAGTGGAGTTTTGCTAACCCCCGAGTATTCGGGGGGTGGATGTCTATTTTTGCATTTAGGTTTTGGAGCATAGCACAGGGTCGGCACGAAGGATGATGAAAGATGAACGATACTAATCACACAAGGACCCGTTAATGTCGTATTGGTCTAGTTGTATTTTCTTTTCCACTGCAGTATCTTTTCCCCGTTGTACGGGAGTTTATTGTATTTCGACCCCTGCGTGGTATTGGTATTTATGTCGAGTTGTATGCTTTATTGAAAGGCCAAATCGGTCTACTGAGTCATTTTAGCCTTAAAGGCATTGTCGATATGTTTAATGTTGTTACTAGCCTGGTAGATCCTTGAGGAAAGGTTCTACAGCGTGTAATATCCCTGAGCGGATTGGGGGTGTTACAAATATGGTATCAGAGCTTAGGTTGTGGAAACCTAGGCTGTCGGGTCAGTGGTGTCTGTTGAGTTTTTGTCTCATCGGATTTTGTCTGACTAAGTCGTGTCGCGACGCGTCGTCTGAGTTTGTTGGTCGTGATTAGTATCATGGGCGATCATCATCTTCGTGCGACCTGTGGATGTAAGTCTCCCTTCTTTGTGTTGTGCCTCCTGTGACACGAGCTATTGGTATGATTTATTTGCTAAGTGACGGAATCCTCTTATGGATTTTGATTTCTTGATATGTGGTTATTTGACCCTCATATTTCGTTCATGTGTGGAGTAGTGTTGCTGGATTGTGCGTGTTTGACTTTATTTCTTTTATCCGCTGCGTGAGTTCTTTTGAAATAGCTTTCGGTATTTTACCGACTGAGTTTTATTTCGAAAATCGATTCCATTAACCGAGTTTTGATATTATGGCCTTGATCGTTTTAGCGAAATTCTTATGACGGTATTTAACATGTTGTAAATGGCTTTTGTAAGTTTTTGAAACATTACCGTCATCGGCCTTTTTGACGCTGTAAATGGTTTTTATCCTGGTGAGTTCTGGCGCGGGACCCACGGCGCTATAATATTTTGTGTAATTACCTGAAATATTCGGGCATTCTAGACCATTGAATTATCTTTGAAAACCTTGAGTATCTTAGAAAATAAATTTCGAGACGTACTTTTAAAATGAATTATTTTCTCGTGGTACATCCCAGGTGCCACAACATGTTTCAAAATTCTTCTACCTCGAGGACCAAAATGTTTTGAGATATTTCCAATGTTTTAGAAATACTTTTACTTAGACCCGAGGGTCGAATATTTCTGAAAGTTTTTCACGAAAAGAAGGTGTCCTCATTTTTATCAAATGCGAAATGGTTCTCCAAAGTCTCGATAACGATGTTTCACGTTTGTACTTTTTTTAAAGGTGATACTCAAGATCAACCGGTGTTCTTCTTAATTATTTTCAAAATGAGGTTTTCGTTTTTAAATCCTATCCATTCCCGTTTAAGGGCTGGGTATGTATGTATGATGTTCGCATTCTCATTATGATGTTTGCTCCCGAGTATGATCGAATTGGCGGTGTGAGCGTTGAGTTGCTTTCCACACATTTGTCATGTTAGCCCTCTGTGAGAGGTGGGATGTTGGTGTTGAATGTTATCGCCTCGTGGTGATTTCTGCGTTGTCGCGTGCGAGCTGTTAGAGCTTGGTTTAGTATGACCGTGTGCATCGGTGATGGTTCCGTTATGTGTCGGTTGTTTAATGTCTTGTTACCTTGCTCCCGTTTTTGTGAATTTCGTGGACGAGGTCGGAGGTAATGCCCGTACTATTTTGACTTCTGTATTTTCTCTTTCTCCAGTCTATTGATTCGCTCATGTTCATTGATACTTTATGAACTTGTTTTGTATTTCGGTTTCATCGTCTGAACGAGCTGTGACCTTGTTGTGGGTCGATCTGGTTATCGCTGTGACTTTTTCGGGTTCGGTTCGATTCTTGTGAACCTTGTTCAGGAGTGACATCATCTGGTTCTATTAGTTCTTTTATTCGAAGTGGATCGGATTTGGAACTCTTGTGTTTTCGACTTTGTCGACTCATTATGTTCGTTGACATTTCTGAGCTTGTCCTGCCCCTTGCTTTTGTTGATCGAACGAATGTGGTATTGTTTCGGAATAGCTCGTTTGTCGTTGTGACTTTTCAATCGCTATTCCCTTTCCTGTGGATCTTATGGGAATGCATGTCTTGTAGTTCTCACCAGATCATCCTGGGAGTTGTTGTTTGAATTTTGTTATCCTTCGTGTTTCGGACATGATTGTTCGATTTTTGTTTTCTCGATCGTTTGTTTGTTCAGTTTTCGTTATCGTTTCATGATCGTTGAACGTTCAGACTCCTTCGTAATTCCCTCAAGTTCGCAAAATTAGTCTCGTTTTCGATCTTCCAACCCTTGGGCAGTGGAATTCCGTATTTGTTCAGCGATTGGCTCGCGTTTTGATTGATGTACCGTTGGGTCGGTCAATCATATTGATTTTCGTTCGTTGTGTTTTGTGATTGTTCGGATAATTGACTTGACTATATTATCCGTTTGATGACGCTTGTCATTTTTTGGTTTTATTATATTCCTAACGGCGACGTTGTGTTGGTCGTCGTGGAGCGTGTTTTCACGCTGTATGTCTCTTTGCGTTTCTTGCAGCGTTTCGCCGTCAGGCGCGAGTTTTCGGTTTTTGCGTATCTCGTCGAGTTTTCCTGGCAGGGGATATTGCTTCTCCCTACTTATTTTAAGTTTCGGAACGAAACTTCTTTTAAGGAGGGTAGAATGTAATACCCGTAATTTCGATTTCCGGTAATTTCTTTTTTTCAGCGGAAGTCCGTTTTGACGACTTGCTCATGACCGTTTCGTCATTCTGAGAATGATTAATTCTACACTTTTTATCATCCGAGTTCGTTTCGGTGTCGTTCTGTTGAATTCCGTGTTCTTTAGCGACTTTTCCACGTATGAGTTCAACTTTGTTAGATCGCCATTAATTTTTGGAAACTCCAAAAATTCTGAATCTTTGCAATATTATAAATCATCGAGTTAGCTTTCCAATGGTTCAAACGGTGAGTCAATCGGAGTCCAGACGAGGGAGTATGGTCGAAATAGCTAAGTCACTCTCATTCCCAGTTTTTGGCCGAGCACTCTGTACCTTGTGCCGCGGCACATGCCGGTAGGGCCGCGGCACACTTCCGAGTCACTGCCGGCAGATTTGGTCCTATGCCGCGGCACACTCCCGCTGGGCCGCGGCACACTGTGCAGCCTATTTAAGGCACTGCAGACGGGTTTTTGGCCATTTTTCTCCTTCTTCTCCTTCTCTTCCGCGGCTGAGGGTGTGCTTATCATGGAGCCATGTTGTTTAACAACAAATCCACGAAGTTCTTGAGTTCATAACATCAATCAATCATCCTATATCGTCCTTTGATCCAGCGAATCAAGGTAATCTTTCTTAGAACCCTAGTTTCTTGAATTTTGGGGTTTTTTGCGTTTTTGTCCGATTCGTTCCGTATTATTGATTAATTCATGATGGGTATGATTAATCTTGGTAGTATTCTTGTGTTTAACATCATTTAATCCATTGTTCTTCGTCGAATCGAAGTATATTTCTTGATTTCCTTCAAATTGACTTTTTGGGGGATTTGTTCTCGATCTCGTTTTTCATCCGTTTTTGATGGATCGATTGTGGTTAAATGATGTTGTTAAACATATTCTATGCATTGTATATCCATATTTCAACTTGGAATTCCGTTTTCGTGTTTTGTCGGGACGAATCGTGTTCTTGGCCGTTTTGGGGGAAATCCTTGAACTTTCGTCATTTGTTCTTTGAATTCAGCGGCTTTGGGTCATACTTTGGAATTCATTTTCGTTGTTATTGTCTTCGTTCGTAGTTCATTGTTGCAGATTGTTGTTCGGTGTAGTCGGCGGGTTCGTAGTCGGTTCGTGTCAACCTACTATGGTCGATTCTCCGCGTTGTTCTTATTCGAGGCAAGTACCTTGTCCATACTTTTCTTGTTTTGTGGATATGATAATTGGTGATCGTCTTGGTATGTTTGTTGATTGTTTGAAATGAGTTTTCAAAAGATTTGGTTAGCCTTGTTAAAGGCCCTCTTTCAAAACCGTGTGTGTTTTGTGATTGGTGTGTTTCGTGAACGAGTATGTGAATCTTATGGATATGTTTGGTGTTGATATTGCGCGTGATAATGCGTGTGTGCATATATTATCTCTTTTCGGTGCGTTATGGTTTGACGTGGTATTTTGCTAAGTGTTTGATGCTTCTTGGTGAATTGTTTGGATATCCTTGATATGTTGCTTGTGCATGATTACTTCGCTCACCGTGGGTTGGTTCGACGGGGCCACGACGGAAATTCCAATGAGTTGCGCCCTGGATTCACGAGTGGTAAATGTATTTTACTCACCTCGGGGGGTCTGACGGGATCACGGAGGGAATTCCAATGGGTTGAGTCCGGGATTCACGAGTAAAAACTTCACAGGTTGGTGTTTATTTAGTGAACGTGTTTTTCTCACCTCGGGGGGTCCGACGGGATCACGGAGGGAATTCCAATGGGTTGAGTCCGGGATTCAAGAGTAAAACCTTCACAGGTTGGTGTTTATTTAGTGAACGTATTTTACTCACCTTGGGTAGGTTCGACGGGGCCTCGAAGGGAATTCCAATGGGTTGAGTCCGGGATTCACGAGTAAAAACTTCACGAGTTGGTATTGATTTTTATGTCCATCGAGGACACGTGACTTGGGTTTTGGGTCCTGTGAACTGTTGTCAGTTTTCTATTTGCGAAAAAAAAACCTTTGGGCTGTGACCCTGTTGATTTTTGGAAAGATAAGGATTTGATAATCCTAAATTGTTTCTATTAAAACTCTCGATGGCATTTTAAACTGTTTCATAAATTATTTCCCCTTAATTGTGGTCTTTCGGTTTCAGAATGTTTTACCCAAACTCTTGTCTCGGGAAGTACTTTTCGTTACTTTTGGATTTTTGAGGATTCCTGTTTATTGCTATTCGTGGAATGTGAATTGTATGGCTCGTATTTGCACTTTGTTCTTGCACTAGCAAAACAGTGGAGTTTTGCTAACCCCCGAGTATTCGGGGGGTGGATGTCTATTTTTGCATTCAGGTTTTGGAGCATAGCACAGGGTCGGCACGAAGGATGATGAAAGATGAACGATACTAATCACACAAGGACCCATTGATGTCGTATTGGTCTAGTGGTATTTTCTTTTCCGCTGTAGTATCTTTTCCCCATTGTACGGGAGTTTATTGTATTTCGACCCCTGCGTGGGCTGGTATTGTAATCGAGTTGTATGCTTTATTGAAAGGCCAAATCGGTCTACTGAGTCATTTTAGCCTTAAAGGCATTGTCGATATGTTTAATGTTGTTACTAGCCTGGTAGATCCTTGAGGAAAGGTTCTACGGCGTGTAATATCCC
Organism: Orobanche coerulescens; assembly: GCA_033398695.1. NCBI lineage: Eukaryota > Viridiplantae > Streptophyta > Magnoliopsida > Lamiales > Orobanchaceae > Orobanche > Orobanche coerulescens. The sequence continues at coordinate 48,457,646 of CM065814.1, forward strand.
TGAGCTGATTGGGGGTGTTACACTAAGAGATTACCTTGGATCAAAGATGAATAACACAAGTAGATGTTGTTAATATACACCAAGAACTCAAGAAATATGATACTTGAGGTGATCGGAAGAAGAAATCGCCTCAAAATCGCCTCTGGAGTGCTCAAGCCGCGGGAAAGGAGATGAAATGAGAAAAAAATGACAGGATTTGACCTGCTCTGGCCCTTATATACTGGATCTGATTAGCTCATGCTACTCTCAAGGTTAGCGCGCTCTAACGGGATCATCCAGTAGTCCAGTAGCTCCTGTCCTAAGATGATAGCGCGCGCTACTACATAATTAGTGCGCGCTACAACCAGCGTTAGCGTTCGCTACATACAATATCAGCGTGCGCTACCTGTTCAGTCGTGTCTGGAGTCCAGAACCTCAAAAACATTATGTCTCAACTGGAATACCGAATTAGCGTGTGCTGCCACACACCTAGCGTGCTCTAAGCCTCATCAATAGCGTGCGCTAATCCACAGACATAGCGTGCGCTAAACTGCTCGTCCAGAGAGCAGAAACAACCTAAAGCCACTGCTGTACTCGAATCATTAGCGTGCGCTACAGGTCGAATATAGTATGCGCTACACAACAAAATTAGTGCATGCTACGCAACGAAATTAGCGCGTGCTAACGAGTGCAGACTGTAGTATAGACAACACTCAAAGATGGAAAATGGCGAGTTCTTCCCTAGATGAAAACAACGCGCACCCGATACCAAACAACGGACTGAATAAGACACACAAACGACGAGTTAGAGTCATAACTGAAGCGCTAAAAAAAACACGATAAAAATTCTGACTACCCAAAGGTTCAGAAAATGACAACCATAGTTATTGCCCCATAACTTTGAGAAATTACAAAATGACCCAAAACATGCGAAATACATGATACACGATCAAAACACCAAATGAAAGCTCACAACATGCATAATAACATAAGATGGATTTGCGGCAACCCTGAAACGGCGGTTCCGAACAACGATTATGAGAATCAATCCAAATAGCGACGAAAATAACATTAAACACGGAATTGAGTAGAACAGGTCCGAAACAAGCTCGGATGGCAAAAAGTCCAGTATTAAATATTTTCGAAATATCCATACGGTTACAAGAAATGAAAAATACACCAAAAAAAAAATTACCAGAAAAAGGAAAAATGCGGATATTACACACGCTAAGTTTGTAGATTAGCACACGCTATGGTTGAGACTTAGGGCAGGCTAGATATGTGGCAGCAAGTGCTAATTCGGTATTCCAGTTGAGGTAGGATGTTTCTGGACTCTGGAGACGAACAGGTAGCGCACGCTATAGGTCGATAGCGCGCGCTAACGAGGGGCTTATAGCGCATGCTTATTATCGGGTAGCGCACGCTAATGGGTCAGAAACGAAGGTTCTGGTCTAGGGTTGGCTGATTAGTGCATGCTAACCATAAGCCGTTAGTACATGCTAAACCGCCTGGTTATATATACCCGAGAGTTGACCTGAGATTGTGATATTTCTCACTTCATCTCCTTCCCCGCGGCTTGTGCGAACCAGAGGTGATCTGAGACGATTTCTTCTCCCAATCATCTCAGTTATCATCTTTCTTGAGTTCTTGGGGTATATTAACAGCACCAACACTTGATCTTCATCTCCGATCTGAGGTAATCTCTTAGAACCCTATTTTTTGCGAAATTGGGGGTTTTCGATTTTATGTCAGATTTGTTCCGTGTTGTCGATTAATCCATGATGTATGTGATTAATCTTAGTGGTATTCATGTTTTTCCTATGAGTTCATGGTAAATTTCGTGGTATTTGTGAAATCGAGAGGGTTCGGGTGCGACCCGTCCTCGTTGTTGTTTTTGTATGAATTTACAGAATCGTAGGTGGGTTTTTGGGTGTATTCCGTTTTCGTACTCGTGTAGAATTGGTTGTGATGGTACTCTTTGGATCATTAGGTTCGTGGTTTTCAGTTCCTAGCGAGCGTGGTTGATTATTCTGTTCATTTCGTCGTCAATTTTTCAAAACAAGTATTCTTGTGAAACCCTTATGCTTAATATGGAATGGTAATGTATATGTGTGTGATTTGCTCACTCCGGAAGGGTCTGATGGGGCCTCAGAGGAATCAGTGATTTCGCTCCTGATTCACGAGCTTGTTTGGATAGCTAGTCCGGGAGGATCCATAGAGGCCTCGGATGGGACCAGTGGTTTAGCCCCGGTCCTAGGCGAGTCATGTGTGTGATTTTTAACTATGGCCAGTCCGGGAGGGTCCATAAAGGCCTCATATGGAACCAATGGTTTAGCCCCGGTCCTAGGCAATTTGCGACTGTGATTATTGACTGTTTGTTTTTTGGTAAAAGGCATGTCTTGATTGTATTTTGAAACAATTTGATGCATGTAATATGATATGTGTAAGCGAATGGTTTGCCTTGACTACTTGTACTAGCATAATTGCTAAACCCTTTGGGGACCCGTTTTTGGGGAAATTCTTGTTGTGAATTTCAAGTGGCATTCAGCCGGTCGAGCAGGCACTGGAGTAGTACGAGGATGCTGGCCAGGGTTTTTTATGTGTGCAAATGAGTTTGTTTATTTTAGATTGTCCATTTTGAACATTGTTTTCAAACTTGTGAACTGGTACATAGTACTCGCGAGTACTTAGGCATTTTTAATTTGCAAGATGGATATTGCATTGTAATTGTGATTTTCAGTGATGTTTGGTTTACCGATTGTACCGTGCGTCTTATTTAAATTTCATCATGGTGATGTGTGTTTTCTCGCTAACCGAGATGGTTGGAGGAGCATTGTTAATTATTTAGCCTGGTGGGTCCCACATAGGGGTCCACGACGCTGTAATATACCCTGAATATCTTGGTGGTGTTACAAAAAATGGTATCGGAGCACTAGGTTTATGGATACCAAGGCTTGTTGGTTAACTGGGTCTAGTTGTGTTTTTTTTTGCACATCGTCTTCATGCTGCCATCATCTCGGTACTTCAAGTGTTTGTAAATTTTCCTTATTTGATCCTTTTGTTTCTCATATCGTACTTCTGTTTCTTGAACTGTGATTGTTTTTCTCCCGTACTTATCATCAAATTGCTTTCGCTACCTCTTATATCCAGTATGGGTGCTGGGAGAGGTCGAGGCATAGGTCGTGGATGCGGACGGGGACGGTGGGCAGCCAGTGGGGTGGCCACGTCACACACTTCTGGAGCCAGCAATAATGATGATCGTCAGGACCATACTACTACTCAAGATGACAAATCTGGTAATGGCGCCGTCTTTGATGTTGCAGCTGTGATGCAACAAATGGTGAAACAGATGGATGTGATAGCCCAGATAGTTCAAAACCCGACTCCGACTCATGCTGCTCCGGCCGGAGCAGATCCTTGGCTTCAGGATGTCACCAAGATGTATCCTTCTCAGTTTTCTGGGGCTTTAGACCCGATTGTTGGGAGAGGTGGATCGAAGAGATGTATAAGATCTTTGTTGCCACTAACTGTCCTGAGTATCGGAAGGTCCATAACGCCTAGTATTTTCTCACTGGGGACACTACTGATTGGTGGGAGGCTGTCGGGCGCGGGTCCATGCTTTTTATGATGCTCAACGTCGAGATATTTTGGTTTCTCAGGCCATTGTGGATTTCAACCGGTAATTAGGCTTCGTGAAGGCACAGATTAAGGAGGAGAGCGACAAGATTTGCCACTTCTCTTGGCGAATGAAACCGAGCATTCATGATTACATGTCTGGACTCGCCTGCACCACCCTAAAGGACTATCAAAGTACAGCTCTTGCTTATGATATGCCCTTGATAGCCAGTGAGGTGGTTCGAGAAAGTAAGAAACATAAATCTTTCGGTAAGTTTTTGGGTCACAAGGGTGGAGTTCAGCAGAAGTCTCAGTCTGCTAACATTCATGCGGGTGGTTCGGCTCATTTTTCTGGGGGCGTCCGAGGTACTGCTGGTGCCCCCACTTGTGGATTCAGATGTTTTAACTATGGCCAACCAGGCCATAGGAACCAGGAGTGTCCCCGTCCGCCGTTGAATTGTCATACTTGTGGCCAGGTGGGCCACAAGGCTTCCTTTTGTGATCGTTTAGAGCAGACTTTTGGTGCACAGGCTTCTTTTTCAGCGCGTAAGGAGCCGAGTGTGAACCAGGGGTCCTTTGCTCCGTAGTCTCCGTATAGTGTCGGCTGAGAGAGAGGTCAGCTCCAGCCTGCTAGAGGGGGAGCTTCCAGCGTCGGCTCCGCTCATCCACGTGTATATGAGATGAGGAGGGCCGATGATCCAACAGCTACCATGGCTACAGGTATCGTTGATATTCACTCTCATCTTGTCAGTGTGTTTTCGATTCTGGTGCTACATATTCATTCATCTCTCTGGAGTGTGTGCGCCGTTTGAGTCTTGACTGTTTGTCGTCTTGTGAGCCTTTCATCGTTAAACTTCCTAGCGGTTATAGGATTGTTGGTGATCGGGAGATCCGAGACTGTTCTGTGGTTATTTGTGAGAGGGCTTGGCTCTCCAATCTTATTGTTGTGGGTATTGAGGGTGAAGATTTGATTCTCGGGGATAATTGGCTCGAGCAGCATGGTGCGATCATGAACTACCGCACGAGGATTATCACCATGTTATACGAGGACAACACCAAGCACTCTTTCGTAGGGCGAAAGAGGGGAAACCAGAAGTTCGTAATTAACGCCTTGAAGGCAATGAGACTCCTGCAGAAGGGGTGTACTGGTTATTGGTGTTACACCTTGAAGGAGGAGGATGGTGGAGTCGAGTTTTCATCGATCTCAGGCGTTAGTGAGTGCCCATATGTCTTTCCTGACGAGTTGCCGGGGTTACCACCGGACAGTGAGGTTGAGTTCGCTATCGAGTCGCAGCTAAAACCCTAAATCCTAACTAATGTGCCGGCAATGTTCATGCAATTAATGAACAAGGTTTTCATCGAGTATTTGGATAAGTGTGTCGTTGTCTTCATTGACGACATCCTTATCCATTCAAAGAATGAGGAGGAGCACACGCGTCATCTGCGTGTGGTGTTGGACGTTTTGAGGACCGAGCGACTCTATGCGAAGTTCTCGAAATGTGACTTCTGGCTGAAGGAAGTGATGTTTCTGGGTCACGTGATTTCATCCGAGGGGGTCTGTGTGGATCCACAGAAGATTAAGGTAGTGCTGGATTGGACACCGCCTAAGAATGTGAAGGATGTCCGTAGTTTCTTGGGTTTGGCTGGCTACTATCGTAGGTTCATCGAGGGGTTCTCGAAACTGGCTCGGCCACTTACACAGTTGCTTCAGAAATCCAAGAAGTTCGTCTGGAATGACGAAAGGCAACTGAGTTTTGAGGAGCTGAAGTGGCGTTTGACTTCATCCGAGCTTATTTCGGACTTGTTGTACTCAATTCCGCATTTATCGTCATTTCTATCGCTATTTGGTTCGATTCTCATAATCATTATTCGGAACCGCCGTTTCAGGGTTGCCGTAAATCCATCTTATGTCATTATGGATGTTTTGAACTTTTATTTGGTGTTTCGATCGTATATAGTGTATTTCAGATGTTTTGGGCCGTTTTGTAATTACCCCAAGTTATGGGGTAATTACTGTAGTTGTTGTTTTCCGAACCTTTGAGTAGTCAGAATCATGTTTTCTTTTAGTGCACCACTTCTGACTCGAACTCATCATACGTATGTCTTCTTCAGTCTGTTGTTTGGTGTCGAGTGCGTGTTGTTTTCATCCGGGGAAGAATTTGCCATTTTCCAACTTTGAGTGCTGTCTGTACTACTATCTGCGCTTGTTAGCGCACGCTAATTTCTATGTGTGGCGCACGCTAAATTCGTTGAGTAGCGCGTGCTAAATTCGCCAGTAGCGCGCGCTAATGATTCGAGCACAACAGTGGCAGTAGGTTGTTTCTGCTCTCTGGATGAGCAGTTTAGCGCACGCTAAGTCTGTAGATTAGCGCATGCTATGGTTGAGACTTAGCGCATGCTAGATATGTGACAGTGCACGCTAATTCGTTATTCCAGATGAGGCAGAATGTTAATGGACTCTGGAGACGAACAGGTAGCGCACACTATAGGTCGATAGCGCTCATTAACAGGGGGCTTATAGCGCACGCTAATTATCGGGTAGCGCACGCTAACGGGTCAGAACCGAAGGTTCTGGGCTAGGGTTGGCTAGTTAGCGCACGCTAACCATAAGCCGTTAGCGCACGCTAAACCGTCTGGTTATATATACCCGAGAGTTGACATCAGATTGTGATATTTCTCACTTCATCTCTTTCCCCGGGGCTTATGCGAACCAGAGACGATTTGAGGCGATTTCTTCTCCCAGTCATCTCGGCTATCATCTTTTTTGAGTTCTTGGTTTATATTAACAACACCAACACTTGTTTTTCATCTCCGATCCGAGGTAATCACTTAGAACCCTATTTTTTGGGAAATTGGGGGGTTTTCGATTTTATGTCAGATTCGTTCCGTGTTGTTGATTAATCCATGATGTATGTGATTAATGTTAGTGGTATTCATGTTTTCCCTACGAGTTCATGGTAGATTTCGTGGTATTTGTGAAACAGAGAGGGTTTGGATGCGACCCATCCTCGTTGTTGTTTTTGTAAGAATTTACATGAATCAAAGGTGGGTTTTCAGTTGTATTCCGTTTTTGTACTCGTGTAGAATTGGTTGTGTTGGTACTCTTAGGATCGTTAGGTTCGTGGTTGTCGGTTCCTAGCGAGCGCGGTTGATTGTTCCGTTCATTTCGTCGTCAATTTCTCAAGGCAAGTATTCTTTTGAAACCCTTATGCTTAACATAGAATGGTAATGTATATGTGTGTGATTTGCTCACTTCGCGAGGGTCCGACGTGGCCTTAGAGGAATCTGTGATTTCGCTCCTGATTCACGAGCTTGTTTGGATAGCCAGTCCGGGAGGGTCCACAGAGGCCTCAGATGGGACCAGTGGTTTAGCCCTGGTCCTAGGCGAATCATGTGCATGATCTCTAACTATGGCCAATCTGAGAGGGTCCATAGAGGCCTCGGATGGGACCAGTGGTTTAGCCCCGGTCCTAAGCGATTTCTGACTGTGATTATTAACTATTTGTTTTCCGGTGAAAGACATGTCTTGATTTTATTTTGAAACAATTTGATGCATGTACTATGAGATGTGTAAGCGAATGATTTGCCTTGACTACTTGTACTAGCGTAATTGCTGACCCCTTTGGGGACCCATTTTTGGGAAAATTCGTGTTATGAATTTCAGGTGGCGTTCAGCCGGTCGAGCGGGCACTGGAGTAGTACGAGGATGCTGTCCAGGGTTGTTGACGTGTGCAAATCGTTTTCTTTCATTTGATGCGTTTATCCGTTTGTAAACTAATAGAAATACTCGAGTACTTATGAGCTTTGGTTTGTTCAGATTGTAATGTTTGTCTATTATGTTTGTGTTGGATGATTGTGTTGTGTTTGACCGGTTGAACCGGGAGAATTATTTTGTTTTGCGTCTTTACGAAGAGGTGTTATTATGTCGATTCCGCAAGTTGATGAGTATGTTTGGTCGTTTAGCCTGGTAGGTCCCATGTAGGGATCCACGATGCTGTAATATACCTTGAATAGCTTGGGGGTGTTGCCGAAAATGGTATCAGAGATCTAGGTTTATAGATACCTAGGCTTGTCGGTTTATTGGGTCTTGTTGTGTTTCGTTTTGCACATCGTCATCACGCTGCCATGATTCCGGTGCTTCCAGTGCCCGTAAGGTTTTCCTTAGTCTGTTCCTTGTTTCCTTATATCACACCTTTGATTCTCGATTTGTGATTGTGTTTCTTCTCGTACTTACCATCGTATGGCTTTTGCTACTCACTTAACACCAGTATGGATGCCAAAAGAGGTCGTGGTCGTGGATGCAGCCGGGGACGTGGGGAAGCCGGTGAGGCAGCCACGTCGCATTCTTCTGGAGCCGGCAGTACCGGTGACCGTCATAGCCATGCTTCTACTCAGTATGGCGCCGACCTTGGTGTTGCGGCTGTTATGCAACAAATGGTGAATCAGATGGTGGCGATAGCTCGGGAGGTTCAGAACCCAAATCCGGCCCATGCTCCTCGGGACGGAGCAGACAGTTGGCTTCAGGATGTCATCAAGATGCATCTTTGGGAGCCTCAGACCGATTGGCTGGGAGGGGTGGATCAAGGAGATATCCAAGGTTTTTATTGCCACCAAATGTCCCGAGGACCGTAAGGTCCCTAATGCCCAGTATTTTCTCACTGGGGATGCTACTGACTGGTGGGAGGCCGTTGAGCCCAGGGACTGCGCTGCTACATGGGACGAGTTTAAGGACTTGATGGAGACCGAATACTGTCCGTGGCCGGTCAAACAGGCTCGAGTACATGCCTTCTTTGATGCTAAGCCTCGGGATATTTCTGTTTCTCATGCTATTGCTGATTTCAACTGGGAGTTGGGCTTCGTGAAGGCCCAGGTTAGAGAAGAGAGCGACAAGATTTTCCATTTCTCTAGGCGGATGAAATTGTCGATTCGTGACTACATGTCTGGGCTCGTCTGCACTACTTTGAAGGATTACCAGAGTAGAGCCCTTGCTTATGATATATCTCTGACGGAATCAGAAGTCCGCTGGTAGTTTTTCGGGCCACAAAGGTGGGGGTCATAAGAAATCCCAGTCTGCTAATTTTTTCACCGGTGGTGGTCCATCTCGTTCTACTGGGGGTTTCCGTGGAACTACTAGTACTCCTTCTCGGGAGGTGAAGTGTTTTAACTGTGGCTGACGGGGCCACATCAGTCGTGTTTGTCCGAACCCTTTGCTGACATGTAATCGGTGTGGCCACCCGAGCTACAAGGCTGCTTTTTGTGAGGAGAGAGAGAATTCTAGGTGACCAGGCTTCCATTCCAGCGCCTAGGGAACCAAGTGTGAATCAAGGATCATTTGCTTCTCAGTCTCCTCCGAGTGCCAGTCGAGGGAGAGGTCGGGGTCAGCCCGCCATAGGGGGAGCTTCCAGTGTCGGGTCCGCCTATCCGCGTGTTTATGAGATGAGGAGGGCTGATGATCCAGCCGCCACCGTAGCCACAGGTACCACTCATATTCATTCTCATCCTGTCAGTGTGCTTTTCGATTCTGGTGATACGCATTCATTCATATATCTGGAGTGTGTGCGTTGTTTGAGTCTCGACTGTTTGACGCCTTGTGAGCCTTTCATCGTTCAGCTTCCTAGCGATGATAGGATCGTTGGTGATCAGGAGGTTAGAGACTGTTCTGTGTTTATTTGTGAGAGGGCTTGGCTCTCTAATCTTATTGTCGTGGGAATTGAGGGTGAGGATTTAATTCTTGGGGATGATTGGCTCGAGCAGCATGGTGCGATCATGAACTACTGCACGACAATCATCACTATGTTAGCCGAGGACGGCACCGAGCACTCTTTCGCTGGGCGAAAGAGGGGAAACCAGAAGTTTGTTATTAATGCTATAAGGGCTATTAGACTCCTGCGGAAGGGGTGTATTGGTTAATGGTGCTACGCCTTGAGGCCGGAGACTGGTGGAGTCGAGCTTTATTCAATTCCAGTTGTTAGCGAGTTTCCTGATGTTTTTCCTGATGAGTTGCCGGGGTTGCCACCGGACCAAGAGGTTGAGTTCGCTATAGAGTTAGATCCGGGTGCGGCTCCAATTTCGAAGGCGCCGTATCGCATGGCACCTTCAGAGATGGCTGAGTTGAAAAGCAGTTGAGTGAGCTTCTTGAGTCGGGATATATTCGACCGAGCGCTTCACCTTGGGGCGCACCGGTTCTGTTTGTGCGGAAGAAGGATGGTTTAATGCGTTTATGTATCGACCATCGCGAGATAAACAAGGTGACCATCAAGAACAAGTATCCCTTGCCGAGGATTGATGACTTGTTCGATCAGTTACAGGGAGCTGCGGTATTCTCGAAGATCGACTTGAGATCGGGGTACTACCAGCTTCGGGTGAAGGAATCCGATGTGCCAAAAATAGCTTTAGGACGAGATACAGACATTATTAGTTTGTAGTTATGCCTTTCGGGTTAACTAACGCGCCACCGGTGTTCATGCAGTTGATGAACAAGGTCTTTATCGAGTATTTGGATAAGTGTGTCGTCATCTTCATTGACGATATCCTTATTTATTCGAGGAACGAGGAGGAGCACGCACATCATCTGCGGGTAGTATTAGACATTCTTAGGAACGAGCAACTCTATGCAAAGTTCTCGAAATGTGAGTTCTGGCTGAAGGAAGTGATGTTTCTAGGTCACGTGATTTCAGCCGAGGGAGTCCGTGTGGATCTACAGAAGTTCGAGGCAGTGTTGGATTGGGCACCGCCAAATAACGTGAAGGAGGTCTGCAGTTTCTTGGGTTTGGCGGGCTACTACCGTAGGTTCGTCGAGGGTTTCTCGAAACTAGCTCGACCACTTACACAGTTGCTTCAGAAGTCCGAGATCTTCGTCTGGAATGACGATAGGCAGGCGAGTTTTGAGGACCTGAAGAAGCGTTTAACTTTAGCCCCGGTTTTAGCGTTGCCGTGTGGCAACGAGGGCTTTGCTGTTTATAGTGATGCTTCGGGTCAGGGTCTTGGGTGCGTATTGATGCAGAACGGCAAGACCATTGCGTATGCGTCGAGACAGTTGAGGCCATATGAGCTTAACTACCCTATTCACGATTTGGAGTTAGTGGTAGTTGTTTTCGCACTCAAGATTTGGCGTCACTATCTGTTTGGCTCTGCATGTCAGATTTTTACCGATCATAAAAGTCTAAAGTATATATTTACTAAGCGGGAGTTGAATATGAGACAGCAGAGGTGGTTGTATTTGATCAAGGATTATGACCTCGAAATCCTTTATCATCCAGGCAAGGCGAATGTCGTGGCTGACGCCTTGATTCGGAAACCAGTTGCGTTGAGGACACTTGAGATCCTTACGTCTCAATATGAGCTTCAGTAGGTTTTGATAGAGTTGGATGTTGAGATTTTATTACCGGGAGCGGTCAGACAACTTTGTGCTTTAGATATTTCGTCGTCGTTGGTCGATGAAATTAAACTAAAACAATTGGAGGATCTTATGATTTCTCAGATTTGGGAAAATGTTCTCAAGGGGAAGTCTCCCGGGTTTTTGATTCACGAGGATGGTGTGTTGAGATTCCAGAGTCGGCTCTGTGTACCGAAAGACTTGGAACTGAGGCAGACTATTTTGAGAGAGGCCCATGCTACGCCTTACTCCGTTCATCCTGGTTCGAGTATGATGTACAAAAACCTGAGGAGGAATTTTTGGTGGAATGACATGAAGGAGGAGGTCGCACGGTTTGTGGCGATATGCTTGACTTGCCAGCAGGTCAAAATCGAGCATCAGCGACCGGCTAGGTTATTGCAGTCATTTCCCATCCCAGAATAGAAATGGGAAGATATTTCGATGGACTTAGTCACAAGCCTGCCGAGATCGAGATCGGGCATGAATATGGTTTAGGTGATCATGGATCGTCTGATCAATTCGGCGCATTTTCTGGGCATCAAGGATACTTGGGGTCCGTAAAAGATGGCTCGGGTGTTTATTGCGCAGATTGTGAGACTTCATGGTACTCCGAAGCCTATTGTTTTGGATCGGGATGGCCATTTTGTATTGCACTTTTGGCATGTGGTGCATAAGGCGTTGGGTACTCGTTTGCGTCTTAGTAATTCTTTTCACTCTCAGTCGGATGGACAGTCAGAGCGTACTATCCAAACGTTTGAGGATATGTTGTGCACTTGTGCTCTCGATTGGAGTAGTGAATGGGAGGAACATTCATCATTGATCGAGTTCACGTACAACAATAGTTAGCACGCATCGATTCGAATGGCACCGTACGAGGCACTTTATGGGCGGCGTTGTCGATCACCGATTTGTTGGAATGAAGCATCTTATTTGGTCGGGACCGAACCAGATATCGTTATGGAGACGAGGCGGAAGGTGGAATTGATTCGAGAGAGGATGTTGACTGCTCAGAGTCGACATAAGTCATATGCTGATGTTCGTCGTCGACCTATGGAATTCGAGGTGGGGGACCACGTTTTGCTAAAGGTGTCGCCGAAAAAGGGGGTTTTCCGCTTCCAGGACCGTTGTTATCGTGTGCCTAGTGCGCGCTAAGTTCGTATTGTAGCGCAAGCTAAGCGTACTTCAGTAGCACACGCTACACTTATTGGTAGCGCGCGCTAGCGAGTCGAGCCCGGCAGTGGCAGTGAACCTGTTTCTGGTCTCTGTCCTCTGGACTAACATATTAACACCCGCTACGTTTTGTCTGGCGCATGTTGTTGTTGAGGACTAGCACGCGCTAGGTGTCCGGTAGCGCGTGCTAACGCGATAGTCCAGTACTGGGCAGTTTACTTCTGGACTTGGTCGAGTGTCCAGGTAGCGCACACTATGGCCCGATAGCGCACGCTACCGAGAGGCTGTTAGCGCATGCTAATTCCTGTCAGCGCACGCTAATGGTCGAGAACTTTAAGTTCTGGACTGGGGTGTTAACTTTCTGGACCAGGGTATTAGCTGATAGCGAACACAAACTTTACATGTTAGCGCACGCTAATAACCCTCTGGTTATAAAAACCAGAGAGTTGACCCGGAATGGTTCATTTCTTCTCCTTTTCTTTTCTCCACCGAGAGTTGGGTGATTTAGCCGATTGGAAACATAGAGTGGGGTGATTATCATCATCCATCCAAGATTTTGCATCTCTAGCACCGATTTATCATCATCTAATCATCTTCTACCTCTTGAATCAAGGTAAATCCTTTAGAACCCTATTTTTGGGGAGATTTGGGGATTTTCGAGTTTTTGTTCGATTCGTTCCGTGTTATTGATTAATTCATGATGAATATGATTAATCTTGTTGGTATTCTTGGTTTCCCTACGGATTCATGGTATATTTCGTGGTTTTTGAGGGTTTGGTTGTGGTCCACCCTTGTTGTTGTTATTATACGAATATACATGAATCGTAGGCGGGTTTTCGGGTGTATTCAAATTCCATATTCGTTTAGAAGTAGTTGTGATTGTGTTCTTAGAATCATTAGGTTCATTTTTACTGGTTCCTAGCAGTCGGGTTGATTCTTCCTTTCTGTTCGTGTCACTGTCTATTGATCGAGGCAAGTACCCTTATGAACTTACAATCTTAACATGGTAGTATTGCAAGAGTAACGTGTGTGTGTGTATGCTCACTACGGGTTAGATCCGATGGGGTCTCGGTAGGGGTCCACAGAGGCGTGGGTCCGCGAGTTGCTTTTAACCACTACGGGTTAGATCCGATGGGGTCTTGGTAGGGGTCCACAAAGGCCTGGGTCTGCGGTTAATTGTGGTGCATTTTGTAAATGTGTTTTGGATTATGACGTTTCAGGAAATGTGTGTTTCAACCGATGTTTTCATAATTGCATGCATTGACTATATGTGTAAAGTGTAAGTTGTTCATTTGGTTACTTGTACTAGCGTAATTGCTAACCCCTTTGGGGACCCATTTGGGGAAATTCGTTTTATGAATTTCAGGTCAGGTTCATTGAGACGAACGGACGCTGGACTAGTACGCGGATGATGGCTGGGCGTGGTGATTGTGCATGTGTGTGTTTTTATGATTTTCTTTGCTTGGATGCATTTATCCGTTTGTAAACTAATAGAAGTACTCGAGTACTTAGGAGCTATGGTTTGTTCGGATTGTAATGTTTGTCTATTATGTTTGTGTTGGATGATTGTGTTGTGTTTGACCGGTTGAACCGGGTGGATTATTTTGTTTTGCGTCTTTACAACGAGGTGTTATTATGTTGATTCCGCAAGTTCATGAGTATGTTTGGTCGTTTAGCCTGGTGGGTCCCATGTAGGGATCCACGGTGCTCTAATATACCTTGAATAGCTAGGGGGTGTTACAGAAAATGGTATCAGAGCTCTAGGTTTATGGATACCTAGGCTTGTCGGTTTATTGGGGCTTGTTGTGTTTCGTTTTGCACATCGTCATCACGCTACCATGATTCTGGTGCTTCCAGTGCCCGTAAGTTTTTCCTTACTCTGTTCCTTGTTTCCTTGTATCACACCTTTGATTCTCGATTTGTGATTGTTTTTCTTCTCGTACTTACCATCGTATGGCTTTTGCTACTTACTTAACACCAGTATTGATGCCAGAAAAGGTTGTGTCGTGGTCGTGGTCGTGGTCGTGGATGCGGCCGGGGACGTGGGGCAGCCGGTGAGGTGGCCACATCGCATTCTTATGGAGTCGGCAGTACTGGTGACCGTCATAGCCATGCTTCTACTCAGTATGGCGCCAATCTTTGTGTTGCGGCTATTATGCAACAAATGGTGAATCAGATGGCAGCGATAGCTCAGGAGGTTCAGAACCCAAATCCGGCCCATGCTCCTCGGGACGGAGCAGACTGTTGGCTTCAGGATGTGATCAAGATGCATCCTCCTCAGTTTTCGGGAGCCTTAGACCGATTGGCTGGGAGGGGTGGATCAAGGAGATATCCAAGGTTTTTATTGCCACCAAATGTCCTGAGGACCGTAAGGTTCCTAATGCCCAGTATTTTCTCACTGGGGATGCTACTGACTGGTGGGAGGCCGTTGATCCCAGGGACTGCGCTGCTACATGGGACGAGTTTAAGGACTTGATGGAGACCGAATACTGTCCATGGCCGGTCAAACAGGATCGAGTCCATGCCTTCTTTGACGCTCAGCCTCGGAATATTTCTATTTCTCAGGCTATTGCTGATTTCAACCGGGAGTTGGGCTTCGTGAAGGCCGAGGTTTGAGAAGAGAGTGACAAGATTTTCCATTTCTCCAGGTGGATGAAATTGTCGATTCGTGACTACATGTCTGGGCTCGTATGCACTACTTTGAAGGATTACCAGAGTAGAGCCCTTTCTTATGATATGTCTGTGACGGCTAGTGAGGCGGCTCGTGAGAGCAAGAAGCAGAAGTCCGCTGGTAGTTTTTTGGGCGACAAGGTTGGGGGTCAGCAGAAATCCCAGTCTACTAATTTTTTCGCCGGTGGTGGTCCAGCTCGTTCTACTGGGGGTTTCCGTGGAACTACCAGTACTCGTTCTCGGGTGGTGAAGTGTTTTAACTGTGTCCGACTGAGCCAAATCAGTCGTGTTTGTCCGAACCCTTTGCTGACATGTAATCAGTGTGGCCAGCCGGGCCACAAGGCTGCTTTTTGTGAGGAGAGAGAGACAGAATTCTTGGTGCCCAGGCTTCCATTCCAGCGCCTAGGGAACCAAGTGTGAATGAAGGATCATTTGCTTCTCAGTCTCCTCCGAGTGCCAGTCGAGGGAGAGGTCGGGGTCAGCCCGCCATACGGGGGAGCTTCCAGTGTCGGCTCCGCCCATCCGCATGTTTATGAGATGAGGAGGGCCGATGATCCAACTGCCACCGTAGCCACAGGTACCGCTCATATTCATTCTCATCCTGTCAGTGTGCTTTTCGATTCTGGTGCTACGCATTCGTTCATATCTCTGGAGTGTGTGCGCCGTTTGAGTCTCGACTATTTGCTGCATTGTGAGCCTTTCATTGTTAAGCTTCCTAGCGGTGATAGGATCATTGGTGATCAAGAGGTTAGAGACTGTTCTGTGTTTATTTGTGAGAGGGCTTGGCTCTCTAATCTTATTGTCGTGGGAATTGAGGGTGAGGATTTAATTCTTGGGGATGATTTGCTCGAGCGGCATGGTACGATCATGAACTACCGCACGAGAATCATCACTATGTTAGCCGAGGACGGCACCGAGCACTCTTTCGCTGGGCAAAAGAGGGGAAACCAGAAGTTTGTTATTAATGCTTTAAGGGCGATTAGACACCTGCGGAAGGGGTGTATTGGTTATTGGTCCTACGCCTTGAGGGCGGAGAGTGGTGGAGTCGAGCTTTCATCGATTCTAGTTGTTAGAGAGTTTCCTGATGTTTTTCCTGATGAGTTGCCGGGGTTGCCACCGGACCGAGAGGTAGATTTCGCTATAGAGTTAGATCCAGGTGCGGCTCCGATTTCAAAGGCACCGTATCGCATGGCACCTTCAGAGATGGCTAAGCTGAAGAAGCAGTTGAGTGAGCTTCTTAAGTCGGGATATATTCGACCGAGCGCTTCACCTTAGGGCGCACCGGTTATGTTTGTGTGGAAGAAGGATGGTTCACTACGTTTATATATCGACTATCACGAGCTAAAAAAGGTGACCATCAAGAACAAGTATCCCTTGCCGAGGATTGATGACTTGTTCGATTAGTTACAGGGAGCTGCGGTATTCTCGAAGATCGACTTGAGATCGGAGTACTACCCGCTTCGGGTGAAGGAATCCGATGTGCCGAAAACAGCTTTTAGGACGAGATACGGACATTATGAGTTTATAGTTATGCCTTTCGGGTTAACTAACGCGCCGGTGGTGTTCATGCAGTTGATGAACAAGGTCTTTATCGAGTATTTGAATAAGTGTGTCGTCGTCTTCATTGACGATATCCTTATTTATTCGAGGAACGAGGAGGAGTATGCGCATCATCTGCGTGTAGTATTAGACAATCTGAGGAATGAGCAGCTCTATGCAAAGTTCTCGAAATGTGAGTTCTGGATGAAGGAAGTGATGTTTCTAGGTCACGTGATTTCAGCCGAGGGAGTCCATGTTGATCTGCAGAAGATCGAGGCAGTGTTGGATTGGGCACCGCCTAAGAATG
Organism: Orobanche coerulescens; assembly: GCA_033398695.1. Lineage (NCBI taxonomy): Eukaryota > Viridiplantae > Streptophyta > Magnoliopsida > Lamiales > Orobanchaceae > Orobanche > Orobanche coerulescens. The sequence continues at coordinate 48,474,301 of CM065814.1, forward strand.
TGAAGGAGGTCCGCAGTTTATTAGGTTTGGCGGGCTACTACCGTAGGTTCATCGAGGGTTTCTCGAAACTAGCTCGACCACTTACACATTTGCTTCAGAAGTCCGAGATGTTCGTCTGGAATGATGATAGGCAGGCGAGTTTTGAGGACCTGAAGAAGCGTTTAACTTCAGCCCCAGTTTTAGCGTTGCCGCGTGGCAACGAGGGCTTTGCTGTTTATAGTGATGCTTCGGGTCAGGGTCTTGGGTGCGTATTGATGCAGCATGGCAGGACCATTGCGTATGCATCGAGACAGTTGAGGCCATATGAGCTTAACTACCCTATTCACGATTTGGAGTTAGCGGCAGTTGTTTTTGCACTCAAGATTTGGCGTCACTATCTGTTTGGCTCCGCATGTCAGATTTTTACCGATCATAAAAGTATGAAGTATATATTTACTCAGCGGGAGTTGAATATGAGACAGAGGAGATGGTTGTCTGGCTCGGGTGTTTATTGCGTAGATTGTGAGACTTCATGGTACTCCGAAGTCTATTATTTCGGATCGGGATGGCCATTTTGTATCGCACTTTTGGCAGGCGGTCATAAGGCATTGGGTACTCGTTTGCGTCTTAGTAATTCTTTTCACCCTCAGTCGGATGGACAGTCAGAGCGTACTATCCAGACGTTTGAGGATATGTTGCGCGCTTGTGCTCTCGATTTGAGTAGTGAATGGGAGGAACATTTACCATTGATCGAGTTCACGTACAACAATAGTTGGCAAGCGTCGATTCGAATGGCACCATACGAGGCACTTTATGGGCGGCATTGTCGATCACCGATTTGTTGGAATGAAGGTTCCCATTTGGTAGGGACCGAACCGGATATGGTTACGGAGATGAGGCAGAAGGTTGATTTGAGAGAGGATGTTGACTGCTTAGAGTCGACATAAGTCATATGCTGATGTTCATCGTCGACCTTTGGAATTCGAGGTGGGGGACCACGTTTTGCTAAAGGGGTCGCCGACGAAGGGGGTTTTCTGCTTCCAGGACCATTGTTATCGTGTGCCTAGCGCGTGCTAAGTTCGTATTGTAGCGCACGCTAAGCGTACTTCAGTAGCGCACACTACACTTATTGGTAGCGCGCTCTAGCGATTCGAGCCCGGCAGTGGCAGTGAACCTGTTTCTGGTCTATGTCCTCTGGACTAACATATTAGCGCACGCTACGTTTTATCTGGTGCACGTTGTTGTTGAGGACTAGCGTGTGCTAGGTGTCCGGTAACACGTGCTAACGTGATAGTCCAGTACTGGGCAGTTTACTTCTGGACTTGGTCGAGTGTTCAGGTAGCGCACGCTATGGCCCGATAGCGCGCGCTACCGAGAGGCTGTTAGCGCATGCTAATTCCTGTCAGCGCACGCTAACGGTCCAGAACATTAAGTTCTAGACTGGGATGTTAACTTTCTGGACCGGGGTATCAGCCGATAGCGCACGCTAACTTTACATGTTAGCGCACGCTAATAACCCTCTGGTTATAAAAACCAGAGAGTTGACCCGGAATAGTTCATTTCTTCTCCTTTTCTTTTCTCCGTCGAGAGTTGGGCGATTTGGGCAATTGGAAACTTGGAGTGGGGCGATTATCATCATCCATCCAAGATTTTGCGTCTCTAGCACCGATTTATCATCATATAATCATCTTCTACCTCTTGAATCAAGGTAAATCCTTTAGAACCCTATTTTTGGGGAGATTTGGGGGTTTTCGAGTTTTTGTTAGATTAGTTCCGTGTTATTGATTAATTCATGATGAATATGATTAATCTTGTTGGTATTCTTGGTTTTCCTACGGATTCATGGTATACTTCGTGGTTTTTGAGGGTTTGGTTGTGGTCCACCCTTGTTGTTGTTATTATACGAATATACATGAATCATAGGCGGGTTTTCGGGTGTATTCCAATTCCGTATTCGTTTAGAAGTGGTTGTTTTTGTGTTCTTCGAATCATTAGGTTCGTTTTTTCCGGTTCCTAGCGGTCGGGTTGATTCTTCCTTTCCATTCGTGTCACCTTCTATTGATCGAGGCAAGTACCCTTATGAACTTATAATCTTAACACGGTAGTATTGCATGAGTAACGTGTGTGTGTATGCTCACTACGGGTTAGATCCGACGGGGTCTCGGTAGGGGTCCACAGAGGCATAGGTCCGTGAGTTGCTCTTAACCACTACAGGTTAGATCCGACGGGGTCTCGGTAGGGGTCCACAGAGGCGTGGGTCCGCTGTTAATTGTGGTGCATTTTGTAAATGTGTTTTGGATTATGACGTTTCCAGAAATGTGTGTTTCAACCGATGTTTTCATGATTGTATGCATTGACTATATGTGTAAGGTGTAAGTTGTTCATTTGGTTACTTGTACTAGCATAATTGCTAATCCCTTTGGGAACCCGTTTGGGGAAATTCGTTTTATGAATTTCAGGTCAGGTTCATCGAGATGAACGGGCGCTGGACTAGTACGCGGATGATGGCTGGGCGTGATGATTGTGCATGTGTGTGTTTTTATGGTTTTCTTTCCTTTGATGCATTTATCCGTTTGTAAACTAATAGAAGTACTCGAGTACTTAGGAGATTTGGTTTGTTCGGATTGTAATATTTGTCTATTATGTTTGTGTTGGATGATTGTGTTGTGTTTCACCGGTTGAACCGGGTGGATTATTTTGTTTTGCGTCTTTACGACGAGGTGTTATTATGTTGATTCCGCAAGTTGATGAATATGTTTGGTCGTTTAGCCTGGTGGGTCCCATGTAGGGATCCACGGCACTGTAATATACCTTGAATAGCTTGGGGGTGTTACAGTAGCGGCTTATTATTTGAGTAAGGGTGCTTATTCATGGTGGCTTTATGTGAAGCCCACCGATCGTGACTGTGTTTGGAGCGAGTTCAAGACTCTCATGTTAGAGAGGTATTATCCGGATCTACTCCATGAAGCCAAGTTGTCAGAGGTTTTAAACCCCGAATCCATCAAGGAAGAGGGCGTTATTGTCATTGCTAAAACATTTTCGGGACTTCTTCAGTTTGCTTCGTCTGTTATCCGTACTGAGGCGGATAAGATCAAGTATTTTAGCTAGAGGCTGAACCCGCAGTTGAGGATGCAGTTGTTCAATCATAATTGTAACTCACTTGGTGAATTCATCGAGAAGGCTCTTGGAGCAGAGCTTTTTATCAAGGAGATTGCTCAAAAGGACCCTTCAGTTTCTTCTGGTGAGAGGACTAGGATGCTGGTTCGTTCAAAGGAACATCGGGCTTATACTTCCTAGAGGTCATTTTCTAGTCGTCTTCGTATTGGGAAAGCATCTTCTTCTCAGGCAATGAGTTCGACCATTGTTTGCTTTAACTGTGATACAATAGGACATCGCAGTACCCGATGCTCGATGCAGACTATTGCTTGTTTTCTGTGTGGAAGGTAGGGACACCTTCAGAAATACTGCAGGAGTTCTAGTGCCAGTAGGTCTCGAGAGATCTCACGGGCCTCGAGAGATTTTGTTACTCTAGTCTGTACTTCATCCAAGGGGTCCTATCAGGCTTCGGGAGCCAGAGGTAAGGACTGCAGAGGAGGAGCAGCAAGTTCAGATTTGGGTCTCCCTCGAGTCGATGAGATTGAGGAGATAGACGATCTGGAGGATATCGATGTGCGATACACTTGAGACGTAGCCTTAATTTGTATTTTCCTTGATTTTCAGATTGATGTTTGACTTAATTTGTATAATGGTAATGTGGTTGTGAATCTTTTGTTGTTGATCTATCTTGTAGCGATAGTATTTGATAATATTGATATTTGAGGTCGTTTGATGCATTTTTCTTTCCTTTTGGTGTTGTACACGAGATTTCGTGATAATTTGGGTAATTATTCATTGTGATTCGAGACGTCAAGTCGTGAGGACTTGGGCGTGTGATTGATATGGTCCCGAGGACCATGTCTGTGTTGTTATCTTTGCGTGGCATGAGTCAGTGTTTGCATGGGCATCCGATGCCGACGAGAACAGGGAAGTGTACACCGATGATTGTAGACATGTACAATGGGCGGTTCCCGCGGGGTGTGTACGCCGGTATTACAATTCATGCGGTTGATACGACTTTTTGGCTGGTCTCTAACGGAGGAGTCATGATTCGACTAATCTCGCACTTTGAGTGTTTTTATCACTTGGTTTTCGCCGTGTTCGGGCAGGGGAGACGCAGGGAGCCGAGGGGTTCACCAAGTTACTCAGACGGAGTTGTTCGTATTGAGGAGTATTCCTGGAGATGTTGTTTTCAGATCCTGATGGATAATACGTACCCCGAGTTGTGAATCCTGAGTTTCGGGGACGAAACTCTTTTTAGGGGGGAGTATGTAATATCTGGGGGTAATGTTTTTTTTCGTGTTACTGTTGAGTTGTACGTATTCATTTGGAATTGTATAAATGTTGTTATATTATGTCATTCGTGTTTGTTGAGGTGCTTGGATCGTGTTCGTTCATTCAGTTGAACTTGTTGGAACTTCCTTGTGTTGTCTGTGCAACTTACGTACGCTACGGGTGTACATTAACATACGTTAAGCTTCTAAGCTTATGTACGTTACGGTTGTCATGTTACGTACGTAAAGGGACACAGACAGGGGGAACCTTCCTCGTGGCCAACTTTCGGCTGGTAGGGCCGGGTATTTTTCATTCAGATCTCACTATTGCAGTCAACGGGTTCATTACGTACGTTAAGATGTGAGCCTTACGTACGTTATTCATGCAGCTTGTTAACATACAGAAATGGTTGTTGTTTACGTACATTAGGGTCTTCATATTTGTAATATCTGGAATTTCTACTACTGTTGTTTAATATTATTTTATCCGAGTTATATTGTACAACATGGAATCTGTATAGTATGGATAAAATAAATGAAGGACCGAGATGGCAGTATTGGTATAATTGTCGTATTTAGCCGACAATTGCATTTGAGGATACAATGTGTTGAGTATACGTATTCAGTATGCCGTATGTTCGTATCTAGTATGTTCAGACGTTGGACAAGGATAGCTGAAAATGGCTAAGTATAGCCTTATTAGCGCACGCTAATATTAAAGCATAGCGCACGCTATCGTGCAGGTTTAGCGCACGCCAAAGGCAAAGGATAGCGCACGCTAGTACAGACCAGATCAGAAGGAATCTATGTGTGGACCCGGCCACTTCCAGCGCATGTGCCGACGAGGTCAACAGATGTTTGTTGTGAAGGAGCACGCTAATGCATATTGTTAGCGCACGCTAACATCATATCGATCCAAAGGGAATATTATCCTTGTCAGAGCTTTCGGCGTGCGGACCCGTCTTCGGAGCATACAGACAAACGAGTCAACTATGAGTAGCGCATGCTATGATCTGACACTAGCGTACGCTAAATAGAGGCAATTACGTACACTATTGCATGGGAATTGCGTACGTAAATCATTGTACGAAATAAGTCAGTAGCCTTTGGACCTCGATAGCGCACACTAACAAAGTAAGTTAGCGCACGCTAGTAATGTACAATATATATATGAGTAGTTGGCTATTATTCTTCATTTCCGTCCATTCCTTCGTTGCAACCGATAGAGAGAGTTCTTAGAGAGATGTTTGAAGTTCCAAACACTGGATTATGGTGGAGTTAATCATTCATAACAACATATGAAGCTTGGAAGTGATTGAGAATGGATTCAACCTTGGGATTCAATCCATTCCTTCAAAGAGGTAATTACTCTTCTCATTTGGATTTTGTTTTGGATTGAATGTTGATGTTCTTGAGTTGATGATTATCATATAAACAAGATGATGAGCATGATTATGAGATGGATTACCAGATTATGATGATATTGTTGCTGATATATGGATATTGACACGATTCTTGTGGTTTGAATTGTGTTGTTCATCTTCTTGAGATAAGATCGTTAATCCTTCTCCTCAATTTCGGATGTTGATGTTATTGTTGATGATTATTCTCTGTAATGATAGATTATGGAAGTGTTGTTATGGTTCTTGGTGTTCATGATGTTGATATTTGAGGAAGAAGATGATATGTGAATATAGGACTTGGATTATGAGTTGGATGATTGTTTATATGTTAAAGGATATCGGATTTCGTTGTTTTGATAGTTATGAACATGGTTTCGAATCACTTAATGTTTTGATAATCGCCATATGTTGATCGATACTTATAAGGCATGCATCTGTACAGCATTAGCGCACGCTAATTGAAGCTACTTAGCGCACGCTACGTTAAGTGATTAACGTGCGCTAAGTGGACAGACAGTGCAATATATTGTGTTGTGGTTATGAATTCATGATCGTTTAAGTTGGATTGTTCAGACTTATAGTTAGTCAGGATAAGTGTGAAATCTCTGGGTTGTTGATCGGTTATATTGATTGATAATTATCAGGATTTCGGTTCGTATGGTGAACATAAATTCGTGATTGGTTATGTCGGTCATTGATTGTTATCGGATTGTGGTTTATTGATTATTACAATATGTTGTGGCAATTGATCAGTGAATAGAACCGTGCTTTACAGACGAGTTCTGGAATGCTCGTGGATTGCATTGATCGGGGCCGAGGAACTTGTAGATGACGGCAAGGAATTAGTAACGGCTTCCTCATCGTTGTATCGGTATCGAGGAAAGTTATTACTTGCTTAGTTTTTAATATTTAATGAATGGTTTCCATTTCATTCGTTTATAATTCATATAGAAATGTTTATAATCATAATCACAGGAGATTTGGGATTATAAGTTGTATTCGAGTTTTGGGAATTAAATCACAATGTATATGATTTACATTTGTTGTTGGTATACTTGGTATCGAGGATACATTGTGGTATAGACGAAGACGTGAATTATCTACCATCTGTTTGGATCGTTGAATATTCAGAATAATGGTTGGTGATGTTTTAGATATCGAGATTGCTCTCGAAGGACTCGGAGCAAGTATTTTAATCATTTTTGTCATTTGTGTCGATCATGTTGTGATACATTCGTGTGTCGTTGTTATGCATTTTGTATTGTTGTTGTCGTGCATTATGTACTGTTATTTTGTGCAGTTGTGCATTGTTGTCATATGTCCACCATGCGTTGGTCCGACGGGATCAACATGGGATATCTATAGTTGTGTGTTCTGGATCATTGGACAGGTATTTCCACCATGCGTTGGTCCGACGGGATCATCATGGGGATCTATAGCGGTGTGCGCTGGATCGATGGAATACCATGTGTTGTTGTTGTGCATATGTATATTATGGGTTTGCCATAAGTATACAATGTTGTTATTGATGTGAGCATATTGACCTTGTCATATGAGTATGCATTTGTAGGTCTTGTGTTAGGACCATGTCCGTATGTTGTGTTGATCTGATCTTGGATTAAACTGACCTGATTTCGTCGTGGCATTTCATGTCTTGAGGTATGTTCCGTATTTCCTTTGGTATTTGTCTTTGATGGACAATCGATTATCGTGTTGAGATGTGATGATGTTACCCGATGGATTGGGTTGGACAGAGTTAGTAGATTTCGTAACAGTGAGTTATGATAATGTTTTGAGAACCTTGTGTATTGTTGAGATACAATACAGATATTTCGGTATGAGCTTATTGTGTTGTTGAAAGGATACGAGATGTGAACTTTGGTAATTATTATCACGAGTTGGTAAAGTTATGGCGGTAAGATTACATTGGTCATATTCTTACTTAATATTTTCATTGGTATGTAATTATTCACGTGATGTGATGGTTGTCATTGTTGGATATTATGGCTGACCCCGTCGTGGGCTTTCTTTTTAGGTTCTTGGATTATCAAGCTTGTAGCGGTCGTGGAGAGATGAGCTTCCCAGAGGATACTGGCTAGGGCATCGATCTGACGTGATTGATATCGGCACTCCGTGCAAACGTACAGTTTCAGGGACATACAATTGTGCCAACTTCTCAGATCCATAAGTGATTGGGATAGGAAAAAAGTGAGCTGATTTTGTGAGTCTGTCTACTATAACCCATATAGTAGTGTTTCCTCGTTTGGTCCTCGGCAAACTAGTCACAAAATCCATCGCTATTCCTTCCCACTTCCATTCTGGAATGGTCAATGGCTGTAACTTCCCATAAGGTGGTTGGTGTAGTGCTTTCACTTGCTGACAAGCCAAACACCGCTCGACAAAAGAAGCTACATCCCATTTCATACCGTCCCACCAGAAATTTTTCTTCAGGTCTTGGTACATCTTGGTACTTACGGGGTGAGCGGTATAGGGAGTATCTAGATTTTGGATGAGTCTACAGAAGGAATTAGGTACACATCTGAACTTTAGTATCGCTTTCCACCCGCAGACCGATGGACAATCGGAAAGGACGGTTCAAACACTAGAAGACATGTTAAGAACTGTAGTGTTGGATCAAGGTGCGAATTGGGAGCATGTTTTGCCGTTAATCGAATTCGCTTACAACATCAGTCACCAGGCAACGATAGGTATGGCGCCTTATGAGGCCTTATACGGTGGAAAATGCAGATCACCACTTTATTGGGACGAAGTGGGTGAGAGGAATATTTTAGGGCCAGATACAGTCAGCGAGATGATCGAGATTATCCGCAAGATACGACAGAGAATACATAAGGCCCAGACTCGACAGAAGTCATACGCCGATACACGCCGAACTGAATTGCATTTCGAAAGTGGGGATAAGGTTTTCCTCAAGGTTTCCCCTTCTAAGGGAATAATCAGGTTTGGCGTTAAAGGCAAGCTTAGGAATGTTCACAATGTTCTCCATGTTTCTCACCTCAGGAAGTATGTGTTTGATCCCAAGCATGTGATCCATCAGAGTGACATAGTTCTTAGTCACGATACGAGTTATGTAGAGAGGACTGAAGCTATTTTAGACCATAAGGTTCAAGAACTGAGGAATAAGTCGATTCCTTTGGTGAAAGTATTATGGAGTCACCACAGTCACGAAAAAGCTACGTGGGAACTCGAAAGCAAGATGGGGGAGAAATACCCAGAACTTTTTTATAAGGTATGTAAATTTCGGGACGAAATTTCTTGTTAGAGGGGTAGGATGTAATGCCCCGGTCTTTTATATGCATGAATTATTATGACCTCAAGTGAGACATTAGAGTTTTGCATTCACAAATAATAAAATTCTGACTAATGGAGTAAGTTTCGAACTATTTACACGTTTTAAATTCAGAAATCGGATGTTCGGTTATCTGGTTGGGTTTATTTTCTGAATTTGTTTTTTATGTTTCAATAGACAGAATCGTGATTCCGTCGACTTCTATATACACTACTTTTACATTACGAGTACGATTTTCAAAAGTTTACTTTTTGATTTTTCAGGTATATTTTATGTCGAGTCGTTTTCTCGGATAATTCGTGTTCCGTAAATCACAAAACTTTTCTCCGACTTTAAGTTGTAAGTGCGACATGATAATTTAAGTATATGTCATACACACAATACTCGAGTAATTTTATCTGAGTAGGAGCGAAACATAAAATATTCTTCGACCGGTTTATAACGACGTCTAGGGTCAACCTAGTATATAAAGGGACATCACCTCCCTTTCATTTTCCTCTTCACTTCATCTTCTTCACCTCTTCTTCTCCACTTCAGCCTCCCCCCCCCCCTTCACCATTGAAGAACACCATTGTTCTTCATCAAGAACTCAAGTTACAAGCTCACTTTGTGTTGTAAACTTCAAACAAAGTTCATATTCAAGTAAGTTATCTCATTCTCTTCATTTCTACCCAAGTAAAAATAGGTTTTGGCCACTTTAAAATTTGGAAAATATATGAAGAGTTTAGGTTTAATGTTATAATGTTTTGTATGTTGTTTTTGATTATAAGGTTCTTGAAGTGTTTAGAACAAGTTGTAATCATGTCTTGATTTTCTTCATGTTGGCCGAAAATTTTAGAGTTTCATAACCTAATCATGTTTTTCTTATGATTTTCTTACACAATACTCCCTCCGTCCACAATCAATGTTCCTTTTTTGCTATTTTAGTATGTCCATAAAAAATATTCCCTTTCTATTTTTAAACACTACCCCACAATACAATTTACTAAAATATTCTTATAATTTGTATATATTCACACATTTTACCAGGCTGACCCACATATTAACATTAAATTACTTTTAATGTGGGACCCAAACTCCACTCACATCACATTCACCTAATATTTCTTAAAACCCGAACCCAAAATATTGGGGAACATAGATTGTGGACGGAGGGAGTATGTTGTTATATGATGATATGATGCTATGATGAATTTATGGGATTTTTATAAAATGTTTGGTGTTTTGAATGTAAGGAAGAATCATGCTTAGTTCTTGATATGTTGTTATATATTCAAAAGTGACTCGATAATTGTGATGAGGTATGAAAGGAGTACATGATATGTTTTTGTTAGATTTTTATAACATGCTTTTGAAAATTTATTTGAAAACAAGAACATGAAGTTAGATTTATAAAGTTGGAAGATGTGTTGGTAATATTTGATGTAGTTAAGGAGCATGTTATGTATTGAGGATTTTAAAGTAATGTTTAGGTCATTTTTATGTTAGGATCAAGACTTTGATTATCAATATGAGTGTATGTTAAGTGTGTTGTTTGATGTTAATGACGTTTGAATGTTAATGTTGGAAAAATAAGAATGGGTAAGTAGTCATTTTGCAGAAGAAAAGATTATGAAATGGAGTTCATAATGTCGAGGAGCATGCTTGTATGTCGACTCCTATATGTGTTATAAGTATGATATGTATGACTAGAGTTTACATGTTTAGGGTTTTCATTGCTAGAAACGAGCTCTAGGTTAATATGATGTTTTTCCCATTTTCGTCGGAAGTTGGCAGTTTCGGCACACTTCACGGAAACGGCGATAACTTTCTCCACGTTCCATATTTTTGATATTTGTAAAATGTATTTGAAACTAGACTTCAATGGCTTTCCAATGGCGTAAGATTCACTATCTATTTCTTATGTGCATTAACAGAATGCTTATTCTTTCCAGACTTAATGCACATTATTTTATGATTATGTTAAGTGTTTTATGATGGTTTTCGAACCAAGGAATGTGTAACGGAATCGAGTATCGGTTACTGTTGTTAGTATCTTTATATGTTATGTGGTCAGTTAGGTTCTATAAGAGAATCATAGCTTTTATTATTAAACTTAAGTCGAATGCAATACTCTAAAGTCCAAACATGTAGATCAAGTCGTTGTCCGTTAGACTCCGTTAAGCTCGATCGACCGCTAAACATAGTTGTTTCCGATGAAAGCTGGAGCAGCAGACTGAAGCGTAAGAAAGAGCCGAGAATCATTTTGCTTGCATTTATTACTTGTCCAGGTAGGCTTTCTATACGAAAATGAATTGAGCTTTGCTCTATCTTGATGAAATGTTTTACAAGCAAATTATGATTTCAAATGATTATGATGCATAAAAACTTTTATGTGGATTCTTATGAACCTATCACTGTTGGATTGCCAACCTATGAAATGATCAGATCTTGAGCTAGACAAAGGTTGCTGGCCAGGGTTAGTGTACACAGTACTCGGGATTGTGAGCTCTCTTTGGAGTGGCCGATCTCGGGGAGTAACGTTCGCGGGAGGTGGCCACCTTCCCTGGCGTAAATTATGGATATGGTGAATCTGATGACATATACTATGAAATAAAATGATTTAGTAAACATGGGATTTTTCCTAAAATCCCCGTGTGTTACTGCTTAAATGCATGATGACATGTACGAAAGTATGTTTTATGTTTTGGCAGTATGTTCACGGAGTACGTTGTACTCAGCCCTGTATATCTTTTTAAATATGCAGGTTGAGTAAGGGATGTGACGGAGGGTGTTTAGTAGAAGTCTTTTGTTTATGATCAATGTTAATCCCTGGTTACATATCTTCATATATGTAACCAACCATGTTTTTCCGCTGCAAACACTCTTTATGATTATGCTTTCTATGTCTTGTTGATTTTAATATGCTATGAAGCCTTTTCCTAAACTTCAAGGCTAATGTTATGACTATACATTCTACTTTGAATTCTAAGTCATTCCCACGGGACTGACTCTCCTTCATGATGCCTTTATAGGTTATTCATGGTAATTCACCCCTATGCATTATGAAACGTATGTTTTCCCCCTTTCTTCCCCGCTTCTTAATTCCTACCCCGGGTCACGCCCCGGCTGAGCCGTCATTAGGGATAAGGGGCCGTGACACATTTCCTCAGGGGTACCATTCAGGTTTTATCCCCAACACATCGGTCCATTTATAACACATTTTCTAGAGAAAGACAATCGTCAGCATTCATCACACAATGGCATATTCATGTATTACAAACATTGCAATAAGATTAACAATTCTCGAGCAAGACTTTACTTTACTTAAATACGACGGTAAATGCCTTACGGTATCTTGGGCTTCCACGAACAACTGAGTTTAACCTATTCACATAATCCCCGATTAACATCTCGTACGGATAATGACGAATAAACTAGTTTCCCTTCCCTTTCGTAACCGAACTCTTAACTTCATTCTATTTCGCCAAAGCTAGTACTGTGTTTCTAAGTTCATAAGCAATACGTATTATCACATTGTCCAATTTTTATGATTAACGATTGTTACAACAATTTATTCAGTAAGATTATCCCTAATATTATTGCGGTTGATAACAACCGACTATACCGTAATTGAATTCCATAACCACTAATCCAATTCGCTATTCCAAGTGCTCGGTTCTTAATGATGGTAACACTACCGAGTTGATTCTTCCTAGTTAATTTAATGTTGATAATCATATGGCAAAAATGGGTTACAACTAGTTTAACATACGGTGACGGATTCCTACGCACTTTCTCCTACAATTGATTCGTCAAGTTTTACATTTACAAGGTTGATTGAGATGGGAATTTATAACGAGATGCATGAAATATACGAGCAATGATAGCTTCGATTACTACAAGTTCGTCCGATTATATTGTCTACGAGAGTTAGCAAACTACTCGAATACCCGTAATCTAATAGGCATAATGACAACATTGAAGAGATAGCCAAAGTCATACCTTAATATAGGAAGAACAATGAGGAATGACGACAATCCAACGAAGAACCACGAGGAGGAACGAAGAGTGGATCGATTGACCTAGATAATCTTCTCCGGAGCTTGAGGAATCCCCTCCTCTACGTTAATTGAAGTGTTTCAGAGGTCAAGAATCGTGTATGGGGCTGGGAAAGGCTTCAAGGACGCTCCACTTCAGGTTTTAGGTTGAGGGGAAATGAGGGAGGAAGTGTTATTGATACGAATTCACTCTAAAATGAATAAGTATGGGTTGGAAATTGTATAGGTATGGAAGTATATCGTAGCGGAAGTCTTAGTTTGTGAATATGATAAATCGAACGTATGAATATGGATGTAATATCGGAATAGGTAATAATATCAATCGAGAAGACTCGAACAATCAAGAACAAAGGTTTATCGAATTAGACCTATACCTCGATAAGATGATTTCTTCTCAAGACCTATTGAGAATCGATCGGATTAATACTCGAAAACGCATCGAATAAAAATCAAGGTTTGATGAAATCATTCAACAAGGATGAAAACACAAAGTGTATTTTTTTTTCTTCAACATTCAATCATCTTACAAGAATCACCAAGACTACTTATAGGGATGTAGTCTTCTAAAATCAACTAAAGGAATCAAAAGCAAGATCACATGATCTTGAAAAGAAAAACAATAATATAGTAAAGAAATCAAAAGCAAAATCATATGATCTTGAAAAGAAAAACAAAATCAAGATTAAAAAATAAAGGGGAACACAAAATCAAATCATATCAAAGGGAGGGGGAACACAATCTTGATAAAGAAAGGAAACAACATAAAAGACTATAAAAAAAAAAGAAACTGCTGGCTGGACACGGTCCGTGTCGATTGACATGGCCGTGGCTGCATGTGCAGACGGATCTTTGTCGAGCAGGACTCAACCGTGTCCTGGAACACGGCCGGGTTGCCTGATCAGACGTTCTGGCATTTCTGGACGAGCAGGACTCGACCGTGTTGTCTGGCACGGTTGGGTTGGACGGGCAGCACTTCGGCAATTTCTGGAGTAGTTCGGCACGGGCCGTGTCGCCTGACATGGCCGAGTTCGGCAGGTAGTCACTTTTGTTTTTCTGGCACAGCATGACACGGCCGAGACCGAGCACCATGGTCTTCCACGTCTTGTGTCCATTTTCTCGCCTAAAAATATAGTCGTACGTGCATGGCGCGTTGTAAGGCCTTTTACGTCGATCCTTATTTCGTTTTCTTCATTCGGACTAGTCAATTTCGTATCAGTTATTTTATAACACTCGACCATGTTAACGTATTTTATAGCTCCAGGGTTTACGTACATAAAAAGCATTATGTACATAATGTATTCCGGTTAACGTGCGTAAAGGTCATCCAGAGGCTACTGTCTGGAATGCCCCCATCTATTACGTACGTAAGGGGTCATAATGTACGTAAGGCACCTGACCATAGCACACTCTAAGCTTGGTAATTAGCGTACGTTACGATCAGTTGACTGGTTTGTCGTCTATCCCGCTGAAAGTACCCCAATTCGCGTCAAAAGAAAGATTCTGGTCGGAAGACTAACTCAAGCCTTACGTACGTAACCAAGTGATGTTAACATATGTAATACTACGAAACTAGCATACGTTATGCGTATCCTATAGCGTATGTTAGCCATTCATCCCCTTAGTCATATATCACATTTTAGCCATCTCGGGGCGACCAACTTTTCACTCGTCAACAATTCATTGGGGAACAAGACGTTGGCCACCGTCATATTTGCACCGACGATTGTCCAACGGCGTCAAGGTACATCACCTATGTTCTATTCACATCACATAATTGTATCGTAATAGCATTTTAAATGAAATCACATAATATAAGAAAAAAAAGGCAACATCACACTATAAGAAATCACATACTACAAGGTAATTAACCGTGAAATACCCATGGTATTACATACCATCCCCCTTAAAATAGTTTCGCCCCGAAACTAAGAAAATAACTCGGGGTGACTCTCTTTCATGCTCGACTCGTCTCCCAAGTTGCTTCCTCCATGCTGTGATGCGACACTGAACCTTTACAAGGGGTATGGCTTTATTTCGCAACGTTTTCATACGCCGATCTAAGATAGCGATCGGCACCTCTCTAAAGTAGCGTCGTCGGAAATTTCTACTTCTTTAAAATTGATTTTGTGACTCGGATCATAGACATACTTCCTTAACTGAGAGATATGAAAGACGTTATGCACTCCATCTAGATGTGGAGACAGGGCTAATCGATACGCGAGCTTTCCTACCTGGCCCAATATCTCGAACGGGCCTATGAACCTTGGGCTTAATTTGCCCTTCTGACCGAAACGCCGGGTACCTCGCATAGGTGATACTTTGACCCAAACGTGATCCCTGACTACAAATTCCAACGGTCGTTGCCAGTTTGCGGCATATGATTTCTGCCGGCTATGCACTGATAGCAAGTGCTTCCGAACAACAGAGATATTCTTAATGGATTCCTGGATCAGATCTAACTCGACAACCACGGTGTCAGAAGAATCATCCCAACAAGGCTCTGTGCAATCCCCCAGGACACCTATCGTTTCCAACTACCGAGCTCCACCCCACCAGACTCAACCACCACCCCACGGTGCCGGTCCAGACCGTGGGCGCGGTGGTGGGAATTCATCCTTTTCGCAGTCGTTACGGTCCCATGTATTTGAACTGAGGAATACAGATGGTCATTGGACGCCATCTATCTCAGGTACACTTCTTGTTAACGCCCATCCTGTTCATGTACTATTTGATACTGGAGCTACACATTCATTTATATCTGTGAAATGTGTTGAGCGTTTAAATCTTACTTGTGTACCTTGTGAATCCTTTACTGTTAAGCTACTCGAGGGTAGTAGAGTGGGAGGAAATCTAGAAGTTCGAGATTGTCAGATTCACATCAATGATCATAGTTGGACTGCAAATCTTATGGTTTTTCCGCTTCAGAATGAAGATATCAGTTTAGGTATGGACTGGATGCCCTTGCACAGGATGATATAGGCGACCTACTGCTTGACTATTTCCATCATGGCTTGCGACGGTACCACGTATGTTATCAAAGGTCGGGAACACTTCAGTACGAAAGGGTCTCTCAACCTTCTTGCATCTGAAGTCTCCTGTAACTCTCGGTAGATATACTACTGGTGTTATGTTCTCCAAGAGGATACATCACAACTTTTGGTCGTGAACATCCCAGTGGTGAATGAATTTCCAGACATCTTTCCCGATGAACTACCAGGGCTGCCGCCACACCGAGAAGTTGATCTCGCCATTGAACTTGAGCCGGGAATGAGACCTATTTCCAAAGCTCCTTACAAATGGCACCGGCCGAGATGAAAGAATCGAAGATACAACTCGAAGATCTGCTAGAGAAGGGATTAATCCGCCTGAGCACCTCGCCGTGGGGCGCGCTGGTACTCTTTGTTAAAAAAGAAGGACAACTCTCTACGCTTGTGCATTGAATATAGAGAACTAAACAAGGTTATCAAGAATCGTTATCCGCTTCCCAGGATCGATGATCTCCTAGATCAATTACAGGGGGCAGTTGTGTTTTCGAAGATCAATCTACAGTCCGGATATCACCAATTGAGTATTCGGGAGAAAGATATACCCAAGACTGCATTTTGATCGAGGTATGGACATTACGAGTATATCGTGTTATCGTTCGGTTTAAACAATGACCCAGCCGTTTTCATGGAGTTGATGAATAGAGTTTTAATCGATTTCCTCGATAAGTGCATCGTGGTTTTTATTGACAACATCCTAATTTATTTTCGAAGTCGAGAGGAACATGAATAACATTTGAGGCAGGTACTAAGCGTGTTGAGGCAACACCAACGATATGCAAAACTTTCCAAGTGCGAATTCTGGATGCCAGAAGTAATTTTCCTCGGACATGTTGTCTCGGCAGAGGGCGTTAAGGTCGATCCATAAAAGATCGAAATGATAATGAGTTGGAAACTGCTGAAGAACATCAAGGAGGTAAGGAGTTTTCTAGGATTGGTGGGTTATTGTCGAATATTTGTCGAGGCTTTTTCATATATCGCTAGACCACTAACGAACCTACTGAGGAAAAGTACCAAGTTTGTATGGACTACGGACTGTCAGAAGAGCTTTGACGAGCTCAATAGGAGGCTGACTACTGCTCCAGTGTTAGTGCTACCACAGGGAACGGAAGGATTCATTATATATACCGATGCATCTGAACATGGACTGGGATGTGTTTTCATGCAGAACGACAGAGTTATTTCATACGCATCCCGCAACTAAAGGCGTACAAAACAAATTACCCGACGCATGACTTAGATCTAGCCGCAGTGGTACACGCCCTAAAGATTTGGAGGCACTATCTTTATGGAGTTACTTACAAGGTTTTCACGGACCATAAGAGATTGAAATATATCTTAAGCCAGAGGGGATTAAACATGAGACAGACGCGCTGGCTGGAACTAATCAAAGACTACGATGTGAAAATCTCATACCACCATGGGAAGGCCAATGCCGTAGCTGATGCTCTTAGTCAAAAAACTACACAAGAAGTAATGTTATCCAACATAACAGTTCAACCCGAATGGCAACAAGACATCAGGAGGAGCAGTAATGAAGTATGGGTACAACGCAGGCAAAGACAATTATGCTCAATCAATATACACTCGTACTTGCTAGACGAGATACGTCTAGCACAAATGGAGGATCCCGAACTATGTGCGATCGGTTCGAGGTTCGAAGGATGAGATGTTTCCGACTATAAGATCCAGGGGGACTTGGTGAGGTTCAAGAATAGGATCTGCATTCCGCCGAATGACGAGCTGAAACAAACTATACTGAGAGAAGCACACTGCACCCCCTACTCCATTCATCCAGGAGCAAGCAAAATATACAAAGATCTGCGAAAGAGTTTTTGGTGGAAGAATATGAAGCGGGAAGTGGCTAGATTCGTCGCCCGATGTATGGCGTGCCAACAAGTAAAAATTAAACACCACAGACCAGCCGGAATCATGCAATCCCTACCTATTCCGGAGTGGAAATGGGAAAGCATATCAATGGATTTTGTTACCAAGTTACCAACGACGGTGGGAAGAAGGGACACCATATGGGTTATCATGGATCGGCTAACAATATTGGCACATTTTATTCCGATTCAGGAAGCAACCGGAACAGAACAGTTAGCCACTATTTTCATCAGGGAGATCGTGAGGCTGCACGGCGTTCCCTCGTCCATGATATTAGATAGGGACACCAGGTACGTCACCCGTTTTTGGAAAGCCGTTCACCAAGCTATGGGGACCCAATTGCATTTTAGCATAGCCTATCACCCTCATATTAAGAGTAGCTTAACAGTAAAGGATTCACAAGGTACACAAGTAAGATTTAAATGCTCAACACATTTCACAGATATAAATGAATGTGTAGCTCCAGTATCAAATAGTACATGAACAGGATGGGCGTTAACAAGAAGTGTACCTGAGATAGCTGGCGTGCACTAACCATCTGTATTCCTCAGTTCAAATACATGGGACCGTAACGACTGCGAAAAGGATGAATTCCCACCACCGCGCTCATGGCCTCGACCGGCACCATGAGGTGGTGGTTGAGTCTGGTGGGGTGGAGCTCGGTAGTTGGAAACGATAGGTGGCCTGGAGGATTGCACAGAGCCTTGTTGACTTTGATGAGGAGCTGAGTTCGGTGTAGGGTTGGCCCGCCCGCAGTAACGAGACATGTGTCCACTCTTTTCGCAAGAGAAGCATTTGGTAACGGACTTGTGACACCGGTCCTTGGTATGTCCAGGTACACCACAATTGAAGCAGTCTTTATGGTAAGGCCGATCAGATGCACCCTTATGTTGGTACGAAATTGTTGACATAAAAGAAGATACGGACCCCGAGTTCGTCTTGTTGTTGCTCCCTTACTGAGTATATGTCTTCTGCTTCTTCGAATTATGTCCGGTATCAGTGTTAACAACAATACCGGCATATGCTGTGACTACATCTTCGTACGCCCTCAGAGTCATGAAGTGGAATCCGGCGGCATAGCATTGTAAATATTCCGGCAACCTCTGCGCAAGGTGACAGATTCGTTTATCTTATGATGGAACCATATGTGAGATGTAACTTAGCTCGGCACGGTAGGCACGAATGATCTCTGGTACTGGCAAATTCTGTGGTCCGGCACTGAAAAAGTCTCGTGCACGAGCAGTATGGGCTGCTCTAGGACAGTACTCGCTATGCAGTGGCCGGGCAAATTCGGCCGACCCGACAACTCAGTTTTCTGGCTCGTAAGTTCTCCACCAGCGGGCAGCAGTGTCGCAGCGCTGATTAATCCCAAACGGCACCTTCCGGTTCTCTGGACATCCGATCACATCGAAAGTGATCTCCATTTCAGAAATCCAGTCGTCCACGTGTTTCTCCCCTGCTCTGTCAAACAATGGCGGCATAGCCTTCAGTATCTCTCCCAACCATCGGTCTATCCCTGTGTTCTCCTCAACATTGATGACCGGTACCCGTTCAGTCTGGTTGACTTGAGCGATTCCCATGGCAATAGCTTGGGCGAGGGCCTGAATGAAGGTCGGGTCCATGCCTATAGGGTTGTTATTCTAGCATTCTGCCTCCTAATCGTTTTGATTAATTGGCGGCAGCTGGTCCCCAGCCGGAACGGTCTCGGCAGTATTCTTGTACTCGTTCTGGTTCACGACGGAACCCTGAGCCTCGTCTACTATTCTCCTAGCTCCACGGCGTGCCATTACAGACAATATTAATCTGAGGCCAGTTCAACACACAGTTATCTCTTGCAAATTAAATGTTGTATCCAAACAGAAAACACGCACATTACTTACTTTGCATTCCCATGAGGAGTTACGGTCGTTTGGGGTGTTGGACTTGGATAAACTTCGGAAATAAGTAGAAATTTTTCAAAATCTTTTACAACAGAACCGACCGCTCTGATACCATTTTCTATAACACCCCCAAAATTTCCCGAGGTATTACAGTGCCGTGAATCCCGAGCGGGACCCACAAGGCTAATTTGGGTAATATATTTTAAAGAAATTATGATAAAACGTTGAGTCCGCGGTTACATAACATAAGACGGAATGTTTTGAAAGAACATAGTTCAAGGCACGATTCAGGCCTGACCGGACCCCTCGGGAATGTCCTGCACATATTCAACAAATCTACCTGGCACGACGAATCATGCCAGACAAACCGGGGTCAGAGAATGAACATTAATAATAATAATTTGCAACGATATACACAATTTATCAAAACCGTGCCACATAACAGATAGAGGATAATTCGTAGTATGACCGACATTGTCTTTCTTTTTTTAGCACATAAATCCCAAGGTCGCAACCAAGGGTCACGGAAGTGTCCACACAGGAATACCCAGGAACGTGGGTGCCCTTTTTAGGTCTTATCGCTCAACACATTTCCTCGTGGGTACCATTCAGGTTTTATCCCCAACACATCGACCCATTTATAACACATTTTCTAGAGAAAGACATTCGTCAGCATCCATCATACAATGGCACATTCATGTATTACGAACATTGCAATAAGATTAACAATTCTCGCGCAAGAATTTACTTGCCTTAAATCCGACGGTAAATGCCTTACGGTATCTTGGGCTTCCGTGTAACACCCCCAAAATCTCCCGAGCTATTACAGTTCCATGAATCCCACGTGGACCCACAAGGCTAGTTTAGGAAATAGACATTTTAAAGAAATTGCAATAAAACAATAAGTTCACAGTTACATAACATGAGCCGAAAGGTTTTAAGGAGAAACATAATTCAAAGTTCGATTATTAACAGAGGTTTTAAAGACCAAATATAATTTAAGCAGCGGCAAGAGTTCATTCCAACACCGTTCAAGTCTGACCGGACCCCTCAGGAATGTCCTGCACATAATCAATAAATTTACCTGGCACGACAATTCATGCCAGGTAACCAGGGTCAAAGAATGCATACCAATAATGATCATTAGCAACGATATACACAATTTTACCGAACACAGTGCCACATAACCATAGAGAATATTTCATCACGCGATCGATGTTGTCTTTCTCTTTTTATCACATAAAGCCCAAGGTTGCAACCAAGGGTCACGAAAGTATCCACACGGGAATACCCCGGAACATAGGTGCCCAATTCGGGTCTTATCCCCTAACACATTTCTATACGCGTACCATACAAGTTTTATCCCCAACACATCAGCCCATTTATAACACATTTTACAGAATGACAACCGTCAGCATTCATCAACAATGGCACATTCATTGAGCAAGATTTCACTTGCCTGTGATCCGATGGTAGGTGCCTTATGATAACCGGGATCTCCACGCCCGATCGAGCTTAACCTAGTCACGTAATATCCGATTAACATCTCGTACGGATCATGATGAAAAAAACTAGTCTCCCTTCCCTTCCCTATCCGGATTCCTAGAGTAGTCTTAATTGTCAACATTAGTATTGTTTTTCTAAGTTCATAAGCATTACGTACAATTATACCATTCAATTCTACGGTTAACGTTAGATACATCGATTTGCTCAACAAGATTATCCCTATCATCATTCGGTTAGCAACAAACGACTATAGCATAATCGAATCCCATAACTTTACATTCAATTCTATATTCCGAGTACTTCAATTGGTGGATTACCATTTTACACAATGATTTCGGTGGTTTAATCTTTAATGACGATAATACTATCAAAGTTCACTTAGCATCAAGGTAAGGGTGGCTACGAATAATGGAACATACGGTGACGGATTCCTACGAATTCTCCTATAATTGATTCGTCAAATTTTATATTCCTAATGTCGATTGAAATGAAATTTTCGCATGTGATTGATATGAGTTGTATGGAACGAAACATACGAGCAATGATAACTCTGGTTACTACAATTCCGTCCGATTAGATTGTCTATGAGAGTTGGCAAAATCTACCCAAATACCCGTAATCTAACAAGTATAATAAAAAACATCAAGGAGATTACTCCAGGGATTGATAGGCTCACCTTAGTAGATGAAGAACAATGAAGAGAGTTCACGAATCAACAAGAACTACGAGGAGGAACGAAAAGTGGCTTGAATGACTTGGATAATCTTCACTGGAGCTCGAGAAACCACCTCCTCTATGTTAATTCAAGTGTATGAGAGGCCAAGAACCGAGTCTAAGGCTGGGAAATGCTCCAAGAGTGTTTTCTTGCATGGTTGAGGTCGAGTAAATGAAGAGGGGAAGTGTCATTTTATAACACTTGGTTTTGATAACGTACATTAATGATATAAACATTACGTACGTAAAGGTCATTACGTACATAATGTTCTGATGCTAACGTGCGTAAAGCCCGTCCAGAGGTCACTGACTGAAATGTGCCCATATGTTACGTACATAAGTCGTCTTTACGTACGTAAGGCTCCAGTCCGTAGTGTACGTTAAGCTTGGTGGATAGCGTACGCTATGAGGAGTTGACTCGTTTGTATTCTAGCCCGCCGAAAGTAGCTCAATCCGCGTCAAAAGGAAGATTCTGGTTGGGAGACCAACTCACCCGTTACACACGTAAGCTAGTTACGTTAACATACGTAATACTCAAATTTTAGCGTACGTTATGCATATACTATAACATGCGTTAGACATTCAATCCTTTAGCCACATATCACATTTTAACCATCTCAGGGTGACCATTCTTTCCACTCGTCAACAATTATCAGGGAATAAGATGTTGACCACTGTCATATTCGCACCGACGGTCGTCCAACAGTGTCAAGGCGTGTCACCCCCGTTTCATCTATATCGCACAATTGTATAGCACTTAATGAAATACATAAATAAAAATGACATCACATTACAAGAAATCACACAATACAAAGTAATTAAGCATGAAATACCGGTGGTATTACATATCGCCCCCTTTAAAAATAGTTTCGTCCCAAAACTAAGAAAATAACTCGGGATGACTCTCTTTCATGCTTGACTCGGTTTCCCAAGTCGCTTCTATCATGCCATGGTGCGACCACTGAACCTTCACGAGGGGTATGGATTTATTTCGTAACATCTTCATACGCCGATCCAAGATGGCGATCGGTACCTCTCTAAAGGTAGCGTCATCGAAAATTTCCACTTCTTCGAAATTGAGCTTGTGATCATAGACATACTTCCTTAACTAGGAGATGTTAAAGACGTTATACACTCCATCCAGATGCCGCGGTAGAGCTAATCGATACGCAAGCTTCCCTACCCGGTCCAATATCTAAAACGGGCCTATAAACCTCGGGCTTAACTTGCCTTTTTGGCTGAAACGCCGAGTACCCCGCATAGGTGATACTTTGACTCAAACATGATCCCCGACCGCAAATTCTAACAGTCATTGTCGATTTTAGGCATAAGATTTCTGCCGGCTCTGTGCGGCTAGCATGTGCTTTCGAACGATAGAGATCTTCTTAATGGACTTCTGGATCAGATCTAACTCAGTAACCGCGGTGTCAGAAGCATCATCCCAGCATAACGGCGACTTGCATCGTCGCCCATACAGGGTCTCAAACGATGCCATGCCTATGCTTGCATGCCAGCTGTTGTTGTACGAAAACTCCACCAATCCCAGATGCGTAGCCCAATCCTTACCCCAATCGAGCACACATGCCCTCAACATATCTTCCAAGGTTTGAATCGTACGTTCGGTCTGTCCATCCATCTGAGGGTGATAAGCCGTGCTAAAATGTATTTGGATCCCCATAGCTTTATGGACAGCTTTCCAAAAACGAGACACGTATCTAGTGTCCCTATCCGAAATGATAGACGAGGGAACACAGTGCAGCCTCACGATCTCCCTTATGAAAATAGCGGCTAATTGCTCTATCCCGGTTGTTTCTTGAACAGGAATGAAATGTGCCGATTTCGTTAATCGATCAACAATGACCCAAATTGTATCCTTTACTCCCACCGTCATTGGTAGCTTAGTGACAAAGTCCATCGATATGCTCTACCATTTCCACTCCGGGATGGGTAGGAGTTGCATGATTCCCCTTCACTTGTTGGCACGTCATACATCGGGTGATGAACCTAGTAACTTCCCATTTCATATTTTTCTACCAAAAACTCTATCATAAATCTTTGTACATCTTTCCCGCTCCTGGGTGAATAGAATAGGGAATGGAGTGCGCCTCCTTCAGTATAGTTTGCTTCAGCCCATCATTCGGCGGAATACAGTTCCTGTTCTTGAACCTCACCAAATCACCCCGGATAATATCGTGGGAAACATCTCCTACATCGATTCTTGCACCAATCGCACGTAATTTGGGATCTTCCATCTGTGCTAGACGTATCTCCTCTAGTAAGGACGAATGTATATTGATTGAGCACAATTGTCCTTGCCTACGTTGTATCTATACTTCGGTACTGCTTCTCCTGATGTCTTGCTGCAGTTCGGGCTGAACTGTTATGCTGGATACCATCACTTCTTGTGTAGTTTTCCGACTAAGAGCATCAGCTACCACATTAGCTTTCCCGGGGTGATATGAGATTTCCACATCGTAGTCATTGATTAGCTCCAACCAGCTCCTCTGTCTCATGTTTAATTCTCTCTGAGTGAAGATATACTTCAAACTCTTATGATTCGTGAAAATCTTGCAAGTAACTCCGTAAAGGTAGTGCCTCCAAATCTTGAGGGCATGCACCACTGCGGCTAGCTCAGAGTCATGCATTGGGTAATTCACTTCGTACGGCATTAGTTGTCGATATGCGTATGCTATGACTCTATCATTCTGCATGAAGACACACCCCAGTCCATGCTTAGATGCATCCGCGTATATAATGAATCCTTCCATTCCCTGCGGTAGCACTAGCACTGGAGCAGTAGTCAGCCTACTCTTGAGCTCATCAAAGCTCTTCTGACAGTCTGTAGTCCATATAAATTTGGTGCTCTTTCTCAGTAGGTTCGTTAATGGTCGAGCGATACAGGAAAAGGCCTCGACGAATCTTCGATAGTAACCCGCCAATCCTAGGAAACTCCTTACCTCCTTAACGTTCTTCGGCGGTTCCCAACTCATTATTGTCTCGATCTTTTGTGGATCGACCTTGACGCCTTCTGCCGAGACAACATGTCCGAGAAAAATTACCTCCAACATCCAGAATTTGCAGTTGGAAAGTTTCGCATAAAGTTGGTGTTGTCTCAGCACGCTCAGCACTTGCCTCAAATGTTCCTCATGTTCCTGTCGGCTTCGAGAATAGATCAGGATGTCGCCAATAAAAACCACCATGCACTTATCGATGAAATCAATCAAAAATTTGTTCATCAGTTCCATGAAAATGGCTGAGGCATTAGTCAACCCGAATGATACCACGATATACTCGTAATGTCCATACCTCGATCAAAATGTAGTCTTGGGTATATCTTCCTCCCGAAATGTAGTCTTGGGTATTTCTTCTTAACAAAAAGTACCGGAGTGCCCCACAGTGAGGCGCTCGGGCGGATCAATCCTTTATCCAACTGATCTTCGAGCTGTATCTTTAATTCCTTCATCTTGGCCGGTGCCATCCTGTAAGGAGCTTTGGAAATAGGTCTCATCCCCGGCTCGAGTTCAATGGAGAGGTCAACTTCTCGGTGCAGTGGCAGCCCTGGTAGTTCATCAGGAAAGACGTCTGTAAATTCATTCACCATCGGAATGTTTGCGATCGTAAGTTGTGGAGTATCCTCCTGAAGAACATAACACCAATAGTACTTCCTTCGAGAGTCGCATGAGACTTCTGATGCGAGGAGGCTGAGAGACCCTTTCTGTAATATCCGAAATTTCTACTACTGTGTTTTAGTATTATTTTATTTGAGTTATGTTGTACAGCGTGGAATCTGTATAGTATGGATAAAATAAATGAAGGACTGAGATGTCAGTATCGGTATAATTGTCGTACTTGGTCGACAATTGTATTAGAGGATATAGTGCGTCATGTATATGTATCCGATATGTCGAGACATTGGACAAGAATAGCTGAAAATGGCTAAGTATAACCTTATTAGTGCATGCTAATAGTTAAGCTTAGTGCACGTTATCATGCAGGGTTAGCGCACGCTAAAGGTAAAATCATAGCACACGCTAATGCAGTCAGATCGGAAGGAATCTGCGTGTGGACCAGGCCATTTTCGGTGCACATTCTGATAAGTCAACGGATGTTTGTAATGTAGTACTAGCGCACACTAAACCCTAAAGATTATCGCACGCTAATGGTATATTGGACAAAAAGAAATCTTATCCTCGTCACCACTTTCGGCGTATGGACCAGTCTTCGGAGCATACAGACAAACGAGTCAACTGATATTAGCGCACGCTAAACTCAAGGACTTGTGTATGCTAGAGAGTGTAAATTATGTACGCTAATACATGGGCATCACGTACGTAAGCGCATGTACAAAGCCAGACAGTAGACCCTGGACTGCAATAGCGCACGCTAACAAAGTCAATTAGCGCACGCTAAAGCCGTAGTGCACGCTAAACATGAGATGTTAGAGCACGCTAGTAATGTATTCTATATAAGGGGACATATGGGTATTATGAAGCATTTCATCCATTCTCTTCTTCCAACCGATAGAGAGGACCTTGGGAGGACTTTTGGAGTTCCTAAACACTGAGGGGTGATCCTCTTTAACAAGATTAAAGATGGGAATCATGGATTAAAGCTTTGTTCTTTAAATCATTGGCGATTCTTGGAAATGGATTCAAACTTGGGATTCAATCCATTCCTTCAAAAAGGTAATCACTCTTCATCTTTGAGATTTCGTTTTGGATTGTATATGATGTTCTTAAGTTGATAATTATCATATAAACAAGTTGACAAGCATGATTATGAGATGGATTACTGGATTATGATCATGTTATTGTTGATATGAAGATATTGATATTAATATGATTCATGTGGTTTGAATTGTGTAATTCGTTTTCTTGAGATAAGTTGGTGAATCCTTCTCATCTGTTTCGGATGTTGATGTTATTGTCGTTGATTACTCTCTGTAATGGAAGATTAAGGAAGTGTTGTTACGTTCTTGATGTTTCATGTATTGATATTAAGGAAGATGATATATGGATATAGAACTTGGATTATAAGTTAGATGATTGTTTATATGTTAAAGGATATCAGATTTCATTGTTTTGATAACTATAAACATGGTTTTGAATCACTTAGTGTTCTTGATAATCGTCATATGTTGATCGGTACCTGAAAAGCATGCAAACTGTATAGCATTAGCGCACGCTAAGCTTACTGGCTAGCGCCCACTAACGGGAGCAACTTAGCGCACGCTACGTTAAGTGATTAACGTGCGCTAAGTAGGCAGACAGTGTAGTATATTCTGTTTTGGTTATGAATTCGCGATTGTTTAAGTTGGTTTGATCAGACTTGTGGTTAACCAACATATTGCTGAGCCGTTGGGTTTGTGAATTGGTTTTATCGATTGTTGATTGTTGTCGAACTTGTTGTTTATCGATTATTGTAATAGGTTGAGATTATTGATCGGTGTTTATAACCGCATGCTGCGGTCGTGTTCGAGTATGTTCGTGAATTACTTTGGTCGGGACCGAGGAACTTGTAGATGACAGCAATGGATTTGGTGACAGCTTCCTCTTCGTTGTATCGGTATCGAGGTAAGTTATTACTTGCTCAGTTTATAGTATTTAATGAATGGTTTCCATTTCATTCGGGTATAATTCGTATAACAATGTTTATAATCGTAATCACAGGATATTTGGGATTATAAATCATATTCGAGTTTTGGGAATCTAAATCATAATGTATATGATTTACTTTTGTTATTGGTATACTTGTATATCGAGGATATATTGTGATAAAGACGAAGATATGAATTATCTGCAATCCGTGATACTTTGGACCGTCGAGTATTGAGGATAATGGTTCGTGATGGTTTGGATATTGAGATCGTTCTCGAAGGACTCGGGGCAAGTACTCTAATCATTTTTATTATCTGTTTCGATCATGTCGTGATACATTCGTGTATCGTTGTTGTCATGCATTTGTGCATTGTTGTTGTCGTGTATTGTGTACTGTTGTTTTGTGCAGTTGTGCATTGTTGTCATATGTCCAGCTCGTGTTGATCTGAGGGGATCATCTTGGGATCTATGCTAGCATGCGCTGGATCATTGGACGGGTTTTCCACCTCGTGTTGATCTGACGGGATCATCTTGGGATCTCGGCAGTGAACGCTGGATCATCGGATTACCCATGTGTTGTTTTTGTGCATATGTATATTATGGATTTGCCATAAGCATATATTGACGTTATTGTTGTGATCATATTGACGTTGTCATATGAGTATGCATTTGTAGGTCTTGTGTTAGGACCATGTCCGTATATTGTGTTGATCTGATCTCGGATTAGACTGACGTGATTGTAGTGGTGTTTCATATCTTGAGGTATGATCCGTATTTCCTTGCTACTTGTCTTTGATGGACAATCAATTATCATATTGGAATTGTCGACGTTATCCGATGGATTGAATCGGACAGAGTTGGTATAATTTCCGTATCGCGAGTTATGATAATGTTTTGAGAACCTTGGGTATTGTTGAGATACTGTACAGATATTTCGGTATTATCTTATTGTGTTGTTAAGGATACGAATCGTGGATTTTCGTAAATTTACGACGGTAAGATCACATTGGTCATATTCTTACTTAGTATTTCCATTGATATGTAATTATTGACGTGATGTGATGGTTATCATTGTTGGATATTATGGCTGACCCCGTCGTGGGCTTTCTTTTTAGGTTCTTGGATTATCAAGCTTGTAGCGGTCGTGAAGAGATGAGCTTCCCAGAGGATACTGGATAGGACATGTATTTATGTATTGAGTTTCTGATCAATTGTTGTATTCCGCTGCTAGAGTATTTTAATTGTTTATCTTTATCCGCTGCGTGAGTATTTTTAAATAGCCTTTTGGTATCTGGTAACTTAGGTTACTTTGGCAATCCTTTTGTAAATTTGTTATGTCGGTGCGTGTAAGCGATAGATTAACGTATGTTTTTAAACTGTTGAGTTTTGGCATTTCGGGCCTTGTGGTTTCAAATGAGATTTTTACGACGGTTTTGTTAAACGGGTTTTGTAAAATTTTTGAATGTTTTTAAAGGATCTACCGTCATTAGCCTCTTTGGCGTTTGTTAACATTTGCGAAAATATCCTTCAGCCTTGTGGGTTCCATCTCAGGGCCCACGACGCTGTAATATTCCCGGTCGGCTCTGGGGGTGTTACAGAATATGGTATCGGAGCTTAGGTTGTGAAAACCTAGGCAGTCGGGTCGAGTTGGGTCGTGTTTTCGTCATGTCATTCGAGTTGTCGGTTGACAAGTGTTTGAGCTCTGAGTTTTGTTGTTCACTCGGGCTTGTGTGTTATGTGATTTACGAGTGTGGTACTGGGATTGTTGTAACTTTTCCAAATGATGTCAACGTGTTTCTTCAGATGGAGTTGTGTTGTGTTCTCGAGTTGCACTAAGTTTGCAAAACGTGCGTTTTGAAAATATCTGTGTCGAGTATTTTCTTGAGTCGAGACATGTGCCACTATCACGGGGAATCGTCGGCTTCACAATCTGTAAGTATTTGGATTTTTGAATCGTATTGGGATTTATTTCCGTACTAAGTTGATATGCTTTGAGATTTAGTAGATATTATGTGCTACAGTATAAGGTGACAGAATTGGGACAGGATTGATAATTTGAGAAACTATGATTCTGG
Source organism: Orobanche coerulescens (assembly GCA_033398695.1). Taxonomy (NCBI): domain Eukaryota; kingdom Viridiplantae; phylum Streptophyta; class Magnoliopsida; order Lamiales; family Orobanchaceae; genus Orobanche; species Orobanche coerulescens. The sequence continues at coordinate 48,504,106 of CM065814.1, forward strand.
AAATCAATATGTCGGTTAAGCTTGGGAACGGAGTTGTGCAATTGGGAGAAATATCGTGGATTGTTCACGAGAACATGTAGTCATGTTAGTTCATTTTGAGATATATGAACTGTTTGAAGCATTTGAAAATGATAGTTTTCAAAATGAATGTTTTACGGAAAATGATTTTTGGGCCGAAACCCTATCGATTTTAAAATAGTTTTATAACTTAGGACTCGAGATCCAGAAGGGTTTTCTACTTTTTAAACTTTCTGTAATATAGAACGAGATATGGGTTGAGACCCTAATGTTTCAAAAGGCTTTTTCATGTTTTCTAAAACTCCCGAGAATTGTAAAACACTTTATCAATCGTTTATCTATTTCATTCCTGCCTTTCGGGGTTTTGGCTTACTTGTTCAAATCAAACTTCTCGGGAAGTCTTTCGCTATGATGATTTGTTTCAATGTTTTGTCATAGCATATTTGAGGTGATCCAGGATGGAAAATGGTCGACGTTGCGAGTCATATGTGGAATAAGAGTTTTTGGTCGGAATTTATATACTGAGATTTTGGAACTCTATCATGTGGTTTTCCGATGGAATAGCAGTGGATATTGGTGACGAACCGAATTGGTATACAGGAGTATGTATGTGGTCAATCATTTGCATAGTTTTCATTTTAAAACTTCGTAATCGTGTGGATTCGAAGGAAAACTGTTATCGAATACTTGGCACCAGAGAGCCGATTTAATTTTTAGAAAATTGATTTCGTGGTCTTACGAAAATTTATGTTTTGAGTTTTAAAATTTTTGAAAGAACTTTCGAAAATTTGTCTTCGTGAGAATACTATATGATTTCAAACTAGTTTTGAAAATGTGATTGATATACATAAGCATTTAGTGTATAATGCATATCATGGTGAAGTTCTGAGTAAGACTCACAAACTGGATAACACTCTAACGGCACGACGAAGAGAGAACCGAACTTTAGTATGGTAATTTGGTTATCTAGGGATGATCAATTAATTGATCAGATAAGAGGAATATGCTGCATATTGTAGATTCAGGTACAGGATATGATTTTGGAACTTTAGATTTTATGAAACCGGGACATATGTACTATGTGATTCCATTGGTATGGTAGTAGCACGACTCTACCATAGTGACTTTTGAATGATTCCTTTGTAAGTGTATATTTGGGGATGGTAACCCCATGCTGGTTGTTTTGGAAATTGAGTGGTCGTTCCCACTCCATGTATGATTAGATATGTTCGTCGGGTTGTGATTGGTTGTTCGTATGCCGAGGAGTATGTTCGACAGTCAGGTGTGTTTATTGAGATCCACTGTATGTCATTGGTGTGTCATTTTTAGAACCTTATTCGTTCGTATATCGGTTTTTGTGGTTCTGTGTTGATCGTGTTGGAGTTTATCGTGTGAAGGTATTCTCGATTTTCGTTGATCGTTCGTTGGTAATATTGGAGTTTATCATGATGATGATATTCTCGGCCGTGTTTTGACCTTTGGATTGGTCGTATTAGAGTTTATCATATCGATGATATTCTCAGTTAATTTATTGGTTGATTATTGCTGGTGATCATCTGAGCGTTCAGATTGTCTGTCGATGTTTCGGGATTCGTTGCCATTGTGTTGAGCAGTTGTTTCACAGATGTATCGTGCATTATTGGTTTTTAGCAGATTGGGACTTGATTGTATAATCAGGTAGACGATATTTGACACGGATAGGTTACTTCATCCGAAGATGATATATTTTCTTGAGACTCATGGAATTATGATTGCTAGTATCTCAGGAGATCGTCGAATTTGCGCATTTGCAAATGTACTGTTTGGTTATTCGGTAATAATGATGATTGATTATTGTTGTGATGGTTTCGGAATATTTTGGTTGAATAGTATGTTTGTTTGTTTTTATAACGGAATGCATGTTTCGAGGACGAAACTTATTTTAAGTGGTGTAGTATGTAATATCCGACATTTCTACTACTATGGTTTAATATTATTTTATCCGAGTTATGTTGTACAACGTGGAATCTGTACAGTATGGATAAAATAAATGAAGGACTGAGATGTCAGTATCGGTATAATTGTCGTACTTCGTCGACAATTGTATTAGAGGATATAGTGCGTTATGTATACGTATCCGATAAGTCGAGACGTTGGACAAGAATAGCTGAAAATGGCTAAGTATAGCCTTATTAGCGCACGCTAATAGTTAAGCTTAGCGCACGCTACTATGCAGGGTTAGCGCACGCTAAATGTAAAATCATAGCGCACGCTAATGCAGTCAGATTGGAAGGAATCTGCATGTGGACCAGGCCACTTTCGGCGCACGTTCTGATAAGTCAACGGATGTTTGTAATATAGTACTAGCGCACGCTAAACGCTAAAGATTAGCGCACGCTAATGGTATATTGGACGAAAAGGAATCTTATCCTCGTCACCACTTTCGGCGTGTGGACCAGTCTTCGGAGCATACAGACAAACGAGTCAACTGATATTAGCGCATGCTAAACGTAAGGACTTGCGTACGCTAGAGAGTGTAAATTACGTATGCTAATGCATGGGTATTACGTACGTAAGTGCATGTACAAAGCCAGACAGTAGACCCTGGACTGCGATAGCGCACGCTAACAAAGTCAGTTAGCGCACGCTAAAGCCGTAGTGCACGCTAAACATGAGATGTTAGCGCACGCTAGTAATGTATTCTATATAAGGGGACATACGGGTATTATGAAGCATTTCGTCCATTCTCTTCTTGCAACCGATAGAGAGAACCTTGGGAGGACTTTTGGAGTTCCTAAACACTGAGGGATGATCCACTTTAACAAGATTAAAGATGGGAATCATGGATTAAAGCTTTGTTCTTTAAATCATTGGCGATTCTTGGAAATGGATTCAAACTTGGGATTCAATCCATTCCTTCAAAAAGGTAATCACTCTTCATCTTTGAGATTTCGTTTTGGATTGTATATGATGTTCCTGAGTTTATAATTATCATATAAACAAGTTGATAAGCATGATTATGAGATGGATTACCGGATTATGATGATGTTATTGTTGATATGAAGATATTGATATTAATATGATTCGTGTGGTTTGAATTGTTTAATTCGTTTTCTTGAGATAAGTTGGTGAATCCTTCTCCTCAGTTTTGGATGTTGATGTTATTGTCGATGATTACTCTCTGTAATGGAAGATTCAGGAAGTGTTGTTACGTTCTTGATGTTTCATGTATTGGTATTTAGGAAGATGATATATGGATATAGAACTTGGATTATAAGTTGGATGATTGTTTATATGTTCAAGGATATCGGATTTCATTGTTTTGATAACTATAAACATGGTTTTGAATCACTTAGTGTTCTTGATAATCGCCATATGTTGATCGGTACCTGAAAAGCATGCAAACTGTACAGTGTTAGCGCACGCTAAGCTTACTGGCTAGCGCGCGCTAACGGGAGCAACTTAGCGGACGCTACGTTAAGTGATTAACGTGCACTAAGTAGGCATACAAGGTAGTATATTCTGTTTTGGTTATGAATTCGCGATCGTTTAAGTTTGTTTGATCAGACTTGTGGTTAACCAAGATATTGCTGAGCCGTTGGGTTTGTGAATTGGGTTTATCGATTGTTGATTGTTGTCGAACTTATTGTTTATCGATTATTGTAATAGGTTGAGATTATTGATCGGTGTTTATAACCGTATCCTGCAGTCGTGTTCAAGTATGTTCGTGAATTACTTTGGTCGGGACCGAGGAACTTGTATATGATAGCAATGGATTTGGTGATATCTTCCTCTTCGTTGTATCGGTATCGAGGTAAGTTATTACTTGCTTAGTTTATAGTGTTTAATGAATGGTTTCCGTTTCATTCGGGTATAATTCGTATAACAATGTTTATAATCGTAATCATAGGAGATTTGGGATTATAAATCGTATTCAAGTTTTGGGAATCTAAATCATAATGGATATTATTTACTTTTATTATTGGTATACTTGTATATCGAGGATATATTGTGATAAAGACGAAGATATGAATTATCTGCAATCCGTGATACTTTGGACCGTCGAGTATTGAGGATAATGGTTCGTGATGGTTTGGACATTGAGATCGTTCTCGAAGGACTCGTTGTTATCATTTGTGTCGATCATGTCGTGATACATTCGTGTATCGTTGTTGTCATGCATTAGTGCATTGTTGTTGTCGTGTATTGTGTACTGCTATTTTGTGCAGTTGTGCATTGTTGTCATATGTCCACCTCGTGTTGATCTGACGGGATCATCTTTGGAACTATGCTAGCGTGCGGTGGATCATTGGACGGGTTTTCCACCTCGTGTTGATCTGACGGGATCAATTTGGGATCTAGGCAGTGAACGCTGGATCATCGAATTACCCATGTGTTGTTTTTGTGCATATGTATATTATGGATTTGCCATAAGCATACATTGTCGTTATTGTTGTGATCATATTGACGTTGTCATATGAGTATGCATTTGTAGGTCTTGTGTTAGGACCATGTTCGTATGTTGTGTTGATCTGATCTCAGATTAGACTGACATGATTGTAATGGTGTTTCGTATCTTGAGGTATGTTCCGTATTTCCTTGGTACTTGTCTTTAATGGACAATCGATTATCATATTGGAATTGCCGACGTTATCCGATGGATTGAATCGGCCAGAGTTGGTATAATTTCTGTATCGCGAGTTATGATAATGTTTTGAGAACCTTGGGTATTGTTGAGATACCGCACAGATATTTCGGTATTATCTTATTGTGTTGTTAAGAATACGAATCATGGATTTTCGTAGAGTTACGACGGTAAGATCACATTGGTCGTATTCTTACTTAGTATTTCCATTGATATGTAATTATTGACGTGATGTGATGGTTATCATTGTTGGATATTATGGGTGACCCCATCGTGGGCTTTCTTTTTAGGTTCTTGGATTATCAAGCTTGTAGCGGTCGTGAAGAGATGAGCTTCCCGGAGGATACTGGCTAGGACATGTATTTGTGTATTGAGTTTCTGATCAGTTGTTGTATTCCGCTGCTAGAGTATTTTAATTGTTTATCTTTATCCGCTGCGTGAGTATTTTTAAATCGCCTTTTGGTATCTGGTAACTTAGGTTACTTTGGCAATCGTTTTCTAAATTTGTTCTGTCGGTGCGTGTAAGCGATAGCTTAACGTATGTTTTTAAACTGCTGAGTTTTGGCATTTCGGGCCTTGTGGTTTCAAATGAGATTTTGACGACGGTTTTGTTAAACGGGTTTTGTAAAATTTTGGAATGTTTTTAAAGGATGTACCGTCGTTAGCCTCTTGGGCGTTTGTTAACGTTTGCAAAAATATCCTTCAGCCTTGTGGGTTCCATCTCGGGGCCCACGGCGCTGTAATATTTCCTATCGGCTCTGGGGGTGTTACACTTTCGTACTGAAGTGTTCTCATCCTCTGATAACATGTGTGGTACCGTCATGAGCCGTAATGGAAATAGTCAAGTGGTAGGTATCCAAGACCGTCCTGTGCAATGGCATCCAGTCCATACCTAATATGATATCTTCATTCTGAAGCGGGAAGACCATAAGATTAGTGGTCCAACTATGATCATCAATGCAGATCTGATAGTCTCGAACCTTTATATCGTCGCCTATTCTACTATCCTCGGGTAGTTTAACAGTAAAGGATTCACATGGCACACAAGCAAGATTTAAACATTCAACACATTCCACGGATATAAACGAATGTGTGGCTCCCGTATCAAATAGTACATGCACTGGCTGAGAGTTAACAAGAAGAGTACTTGAGATAGCCGGCGCGGACTGACTATCCGTAGCCCTCAGCTCAAATACACGGGACGGCACTAACTCCGAAAAGGATGAAGTACCACCGCCGCACCCACGGCCTCGTCCGGCACCGTGTGGCGGTGGTTGAGTCTGGTGGGATGGAGCTCGGTAGTTGGAAACGGCAGGCGTCCAGGGGGACTGCACAGAGCCTTGTTTACTTGGTTGGGAAGTTGAGTTCTGAGTGGGATTGGCCCGCCAACAATAACTAGACATGTGTCCACTCTTTCCGCAAGTGAAACATTTGGTAGCCGACTTCTGGAACTAATCCTTAGTATGTCCGGACACGCCACAATTGAAGCAGTCCCTGCGGTTAGGCCGATCCGAATCACCCTTCTGTTGCTACGAAACCGCTGACTTGAAAGAAGATGCGGGCCCCGAGTTCGTTTTGTTGTTGCTCCCTGACTGAGCTGATGTCTTTTGCTTCTTCGAGTTATGTCCGGTGTCGATATTAACAACAGTACTGGCATAAGCTGTGACCACGTCTTCGTACGCCCTCAGAGTCGTACAGTGGAATCCGGCTGCATAGTGTTGTACATCCTCCGGCAACCTCTGCGCAAGGTGGCATATTCGTTGATCTTCTGATGGAACCATCTGCGAGATGTAACTGAGCTCGGTTCAGTAGGCCAGAATGATCTCTGGTACTGGAATATTATGTGGTCCGGCACTGAAAAAGTCCCGCGCGGGAGCGGTTTGGGCTGATCTAGGACAGTACTCGCTCCGCAGTAGTCGGGCAAATTCGGTCCATCCGACCACTCGGTTCTCTGGCCTGTAAGTCCTCCAACAGCGGGCAGTGGTTTCACGGAGTTGATTAACCCCGTGCGGCACCTTTCGGTTCTCTGGGCATCCGATCACCTCGAAATCAGTCTCCATTTCAGAAATCCAGTCGTCCACGTGTTTCTCCCCTGCCCTGTCAAACAACGGACGCCTGGCCTTCAGCATCTCTCCCAACCATCGGTCCCTTCCCGCGTTTTCCTCCACATTGATGACCGGTATCCGTTCCACATGGTTGACCTGAGCAATTCCCATGGCGATAGCTTGGGCAAGGGCCTGAACGAAAGCTGGGTCCATGCCTCCCAGGATGTTATTCTGGCGTTCCGCCTCCGGATCGTTTTGATTAATTAGTGGCGGCTGGTCCCCAGCAGGATGGGTCTCGGCAATATTCCTGTCCCCATCGTGGTTTGCGGCGGAACCCTGTGCATCATTCACGACCCTCCTAGATCCTCAGCATGACTTTACTGACAGTATTAATCTAAAGCCAGTTTCACACACAGTTTACAATTAAATGTAGTTTCCAGACAGAAAACACACATATCACTTACTTTGCATTTACACGAGGAGTTAGGGTCGCTTGAGGTGTTGGACTGGAATAACATTGAAAATTAGGAGAAATTTTATTTAAACCAGGAGCCGTCTCGCTGATACCATTTTCTGTAACACCCCCAAAATCTCCCGAGGTATTACAGTGCCGTGAATCCCACGTGGGACCCACAAGGCTAGTTTAGGAAATAGACATTTTAAAGAAATTGCAATAAAACAATAAGTTCACGGTTACATAACATGAGCCGAAAGGTTTTACGGAGAAACATAATTCAAAGTTCGATTATTACATAACGGAGGTTTTAAAGACCATATTTAATTTAAGTAGCGGAAAGCGTTTATTCCAACACCGTTCAAGTCTGACTGGACCCCTCAGGAATGTCCTGCACATAATCAACAAATTTACCTGGCACGACAATTCATGCCAGGTAACTAGGGTCGTAGAATGCATACCAATAACGATCATTAGAAATGATATACATAATTTTACCGAACACAGTGCCACGTAACCAACAGAGAATATTTCACCACGCGACCGACGTTGTCTTTCTATTTTTATCACATAAACCCCAAGGTCGCAACCAAGGGTCATGAAAGTATCCACACGGGAATACCCCGGAACATAGGTGCCCAATTCGGGTATTATCCCCTAACACATTTCCATACGGGTACCATACAGGTTTTATCCCCAACACATCGGCCCATTTATAACACATTTTAGATAAAGACAACCATCGGCATTCATCACAATGGCACATTCATTAATACGAACATTACAATAATATTAGCATTTCTCGAGCAAGATTTCACTTACCTGTGATCCAACGGTAGGTGCCCTATGATAACGGGGATCTCCATGCCCGATCGAGCTTAACCTAGTCACGTAATATCCGATTGACACCTCGTACGGATCATGATGAATAAAACTAGTTTCCCTTCCCTTCCCTATCCAGATTCCTAGCGTAGTCTTAATTGCCAACATTAGTATCATTTTTCTAAGTTCCTAAGCATTAGGTACCATTATACCGTTAAATTCTACGGTTAATGTTAGATACATCGATTTGCTCAACAAGATTATCCATATCATCATTCGGTTAGCAACAAACGACTATAGCATAATCGAATCCCATAACTTCTAATTCGATTCTATATTCCAAGTACTTCAATCGGTGGATTACCATCACAATGATTTCGGTGGTCTTTAATGACGATAATACTATCGAATTGTTTTCCCTAGTTCACTTAGCATCAACAATCGTAAGGTAAGGGTGGCTACGAATAATGGAACATACGGTGATGGATTCCTACGAATTCTCCTACAATTGATTCGTCAAATTTTATATTCCTAATGTCAATTGAAATGAAATTTTCGCATGTGATTGATATGAGTTGTATGGAACGAAATATACGAGGAATGATAACTCTGTTTACTACAATTCCGTCCGATTAGATTATCTATGAGGGTTGGCAAAATCTACCCAAATACCCGTAATCTAACAAGTATAATAAAAAACATCGAGGAGATTACTCCAGGGATTGATAGGCTTACCTTAGTAGATGAAGAACAATGAAGAGAGTTGACGAATCAACAAGAACTACGAGGAGGAACGAAAAGTGGCTTGAATGACTTGGATAATCTTCACCAGAGCTCGAGAAACCACTTCCTCTATGTTAATTCAAGTGTATGAGAGGCCAAGAACCGAGTCTAAGGCTAGGAAATGCTCCAAGAGTGTTTTATTGCATGGCTGAGGTCGAGCAAATGAAGAGGGGAAGTGTCATTTTATAACACTCGGTTTTGATAACGTACGTTAATGATATAGACATTACGTACGTAAAGGTCATTACGTATATAATGTTCTGATGCTAACGTGCGTAAAGCTAGTCCAGAGGTCACTGACTGAAATGTGCCCATATGTTACGTACGTAAGTCGTCTTTACGTACGTAAGGCTCCAGTCCGTAGCGTACGTTAAGCTTGATGGATAGCGTACGCTATTTGGAGTTGACTCGTTTGTATTCTAGCCTGCCGAAAGTAGCTCAATCCACGTCAAAAGGAAGATTCTGGTCGGGAGACCAACTCACCCGTTACGTACGTAAGCTAGTTATGTTAACATACATAATACTCAAATTTTAGCGTACGTTATGCATATACTATAGCGTGCGTTAGACATTCAATCCTTTAGCCACATATCACATTTTAACCATCTCTGGGTGACCGTCCTTTCAACTCGTCAACAATTATCGGGGAACAAGACGTTGGCCACCATAATATTCGCACCGAATATCGTCCAACGACGTCAAGGCATGTCACCTCCATTTCATCCACATCGCACAATTGTATAGCACTTAATGAAATACATAAATAAAAATGACATCACATTACAAGAAATCACACAGTACAAAGTAATTAAGCATGAAATACCGGTGGTATTACATTCCACGACCAACCAAGTTTAACCTATTCACATAATCCCCGATTAATATCTCGTACGGATAATGACGAATAAACTAGTTTCCCCTTCCCTTTCCTAATTGAACTCTTAACTTCGTTCGATTTCGCCAAAGCAAGTACCGTGTTTCTAAGTTCACAAGCAATATGTATTATCACGTTGTTCAATTTTTATGATTAACGATTGTTACAACAATTTATTCAACAAGATTATCACTAATATTATTCCGGTTGATAACAATCGACTATAGCATAATTGAATTCCATAACCACTAATCCAATTCGCTATTCCAAGTGCTCGATTCTTAATGATGGTAACACCACCGAGTTGATTCTTCCTAATTAATTTAATGTTGATAATCATATGGCAAAAATGGATTACAACTAGTTTAACATACGGTGACGGATCCTACGCACTTTCTCCTACAATTGATTCGTCAAGTTTTACATTTCCAAGGTTGATTGAGATGGGAATTTTCGCATATGATTAATATAACGAGATGCATGAAATATACGAGCAATGATAGTTTCGATTACTACAGGTTCGTCCAATTAGATTGTCTATGAGAGTTAGCAAACTACCCGAATACCCATAATCTAATAGGCATAATGACAACATTGAAGAGATAGACTCAAGGTTTGGTAGTCTTACCTTAATAGAGGAAGAACAATGAGGAATGACGACAATCCGACGGAGAACCACGAAGAGGAACAAAGAGTGTATTGATTGAACTAGATAATCTTCTTTGGAGCTTGAGGAATCCCCTCATCTACGTTAATTCAAGTATTTCAGAGGTCAAGAATTGTGTATAGGGCTGGAAAAGGCTTCAAGGACGCTCCACTTCAGGTTTTAGGTTGAGTTGAAATGAGGTAGGAAGTGTTATTTTATAACACTCGATCGTGTTAACGTACGTTATAGCTCCATGATTTACATACATAAAAAGCATTACGTACATAATGTATTCCGGTTAACGTGCGTAAAGGTCATCCAGAGGCTACTGTCTGGAATGCCCCCATGTATTACGTACGTAAGGGGTCATAACGTACGTAAGGCAACCGACCATAGCGCATGCTAAGCTTGGCAATTAGCGCACATTACGAGCAGTTAGCTCATTTGTCGTCCAGCCCGCCGAAAGTACCCCAATCCACGTCAAAATAAAGATTCTGGTCGGAATACCAACTCAAACCTTACATACGTAACCAAGTGATGTTAACGTACGTAATGCAACGAAACTAGCATAAGTTATGCATATCCTATAGCGTACGTTAGTCATTCAGCCCCTATAGTCATATATCACATTTTAACCATCTCGGGGCGACCACCTTTTCACTCGTCAACAATTCATCGGGGAACAAGACGTTGGCCACCGTCATATTCGCAATGACGATTGTCCAACGGCATCAAGGTACATCACCTCCATTCTATTTGTTGTGTCACGATTTATTCATCCCGACAGGCGAATCGACTATAAGGCCGAGCGACCAAGTCAACATCGGTCAAATTATGGCTAGCTCGCCAAGTCGAAGATATCAGACCACCATCAGTTACCTAGCGATCGACTCCCAAGGCGATCGCCCTTTGGCAGCTAGCGATCTACTCTACTAACCAGCTAAGGGCAATCGACCTGCGCCCCGAGCAGAGACGATCGCCCGTCGAAGTCATCAAGGACTGGATCTCAGAAAAGCACCCACGTGCAGATCCACCAAAGGCACTGACAAGATCTTCTGCTGACAGACAAGATCTTTTGACCACAGCCTGTCACCTACCTCACCTACCAGCATGCGCGCCGAAAGTTGTCAGTGGGACCACCCGTGACAGCAACTCAGGACGCGTGTAAGCTCCCCATTGGACCGCCTGATTGGCGCCAAAGAACTCCTGCAGACTTTGAGGGGACAGGCCCATGTGCTAAAAGATGATCGCCCGATTATTATATTGCAGAAAAGGCGATCGCCCGGTGTATCCAAGCCCTATAAATAGAGAACCTCCTCCTACTGGAAAAAGGTTCGGAATTAACTCAACGGTTCCCAATTCACTTAACCTACGGTTCCGAATTCATTCTGACTGACGCTCAGAACTCATTCTCTCACATTCCGATACATTCACGGAAATACTGAAGAACATACATATCATCAAAGCTCCCGGCTGTCTCACCGGAATCCATCTCAGGACTTCTCTCTCTAAATCTCTCGTCCAGAAGACGATCGGCAGAAGCAGCAAGTCTCCACTAGACAGATTCCAAGAGATTCATAAGCCCAGGAGCCCAAGCATCCAGCTAAATACTCGCCGTGAGAGACGGTCGATCTCTCACCGCCGCGACTGTTCATCCCCTTTGTTACAAGAACTCACAGAGCATCAAATCTGGTTCTTCCGGCAATCTACACGCTCACTAGCTAAGATAACAAGAATCTTTACACTCATTGTAATTGTATTCTTACATTAGTACTTGTATCCCCGAATATTGGTATTAATAATATCTCGCGAGAGCATTCAAGCCCGGGACTAACAACCCCGGCAAATCTTGTGTTATTTATCTTTCTCACGGAAGTGCTCTTGCATTTGTTTGCTATCCCATCCATTCCAGCAATATCTATCTCCGGATAATATTTTGGGTAGCAACAATTGGCGCTAGAAGGAGGGCATCTAACCCTCAAACTTTTATTTCTACCGTCCCGAAGAACACTCACTGTTCTCGGGGCATATACTTGAAGTGACACTCACTGCACTTCAAAGAAAACCTTCAGAATCATGACATCCGCCGGTACGTCGAAGAAAGCCGCTCTCCGAACCGCCGGACACCATATCCCGGCCCAGTCCGAACCCCAGCCAACGACAGGGGGAAGCCGCAGCAACGCGAGACTCTCGATCCCGCATCCGAGAGATGGCCCCAACCTCTCACTCGATCAGTTCCAAACCGAGGAACAGATCGAGGAGGCTATGGCCATCCTGGAGGAGCGACGGAGAGCATGTGCGTCGCCTGCAATAACTCCCTCGATCATCCGCCGCATGGGAAAACGGAAATTCAGCGGGCTACTGAACGAGCGATCGTCAGAAAGCCCCAATTCGCGAGGAAAGGCTCTCGCACGACCGGACGGATCCATTTTCGATCGCCTGGGCCGCGACCCATCCTGGCGACCGGGGCACTCTGTTTCCAACCTCGAAAAGACGGAACCCGAATCCGTCACCAGGAGTTCGGCCTACCCACCTCACAGCCGAACGCAGGTCAGCCATCTGACTCCCGCCCCGATCGCCAGGGAATCAGTACTCAATCGCCTCGGCTCCCGCTCCGAGCGCCGAGCCGCTAACAGTCAGGCCACGGCGATGGCCGCCATACAACGCCAGCTCGACGAGATGAGAGCACTCTTGGACACTGGGGCAAGCACCAGCAAGAAGATCGCCGGGCCGACCGAGCCACTCGCGGTCCACATCGAGCTTGCCCCCATACAACCAACGATCGCTCCTCCCAAAACACCACTGTATGAGGGGAGATCGGACCCCGAAACCCACCTGAGTAAATTTCGAATCTACATGACTAGGTGTGGGGCATCTGATGCTACCAAGTGCCGGATCTTCCCGCTGACATTGGGCGAGCTGGCCCATAGGTGGTACGTCTCACTACCACCACGATCAATCACCTCTTTTAAGAAACTGGCGAATGACTTCACGTCATACTTCGCCAGAAAGGTCGCCAGACCAGAAGGCCCCCATCGCATGATAAAAATCAAGCAGGGAAAGGACGAAACCGACGCAGATTACATCGACCGGGTAGACGAAATCATCCTCACCGGGGAACCCGTCAGTGACGAGCTCGCTCTTTATTCGGTCATGGGGGGATTCCACGGTCATTCTCCCATGTTTAGACATCTTTCCAAGGATATCCCCCCAACTTACGCGATCTTCCGCGCTAAAGCTGCCAACTTCCTGGCCAGGCAAAGGCTACTCACCCTCCGCTTAGACGAGGAAACGCCACCTCTTGTCCAGAAGATAGCGATCGCCAAAGTAAAGAAGGTGATCGCCAATTCACCCGGAGATCTCAAGGCTTTCGAGGACATGGAAGCCCATCTCCTCCATACGTTCAACAGAACTCCGGCGCATATTTTCTATGCCATCAAGGGGCACGAAGAGCTCAAAAAGCCAAAGGCGATAAGGGACCACGGTCACCTGGACAACAACCAATATTGTGCCTACCACAAGAGTCCCGGCCACAGCACCAACAAATGCCGCGACCTCCTCAAACAGCTCTGGAGATTGTTCGAGGAGGGCAAGTTGGACAGTTTATTGGTTTTGCCGAAGCCCCTACCAATCTCTATAGACGATCGTCCGAGTCGAACACAAAACAGGCTGGAAAGCTCGTATGAGCCGACCCCTGGATCAACCTCGGCGACCGCCCTACATGCTTCAATCAAGAAAAGGAGACCTCAGAAATCTCCCCGATCTCCCTCCATATTTAAGAAACCGGATACCACGAATCACCAGGAATCATATAAAAACTTGTAAATAATCAAAAATAAATACGAAAATAGCATTATTTCAAGCTAGATTTAGGATTTTTCCAGAGAGAGAAAGATGAAGAAAGAGAAATAAAATCGAATGGGAGGGGTGCCACATGAGAACGCCATTAATCTCAGGAGCATGATGGACTAAGGCACGAGATCGCCTCCCCCGCACAACGTACACCGTCGAAGGTCGGCATCTACATGACGATCCAAGGTGGAAGAGTGCAGCCATGGTCCTGGTGGTCGATGGAACCGACTGCTTAGGCCATGCAAGGTCCCTTTAGGCCAAGATCGCCCGCCCTTCGTTTAAATACGAGGCCGGTGTAGTCTGAGGGCCCTCCAAAATTAATCAGTGGACACGATCGCTCGCCCTAAAAGGATCATCATCGAACATGGTGAACCCGGACAATGCGACGTGTCGCAGCCCCCGTCTCAACGTACACCGTCGAGGTCGGCCATCTCCATGGCTGGCCGAGGTGGAAGCAGAGCTAACAAGATGCGGGCGCGGAGTTGATTCATCCGACGCTGCCCCGCGCAAGGACTCCTCTAGACCGAGACCGCACGCCCTTCGTTTAAATACGAGGCGAGGCGCAGCCTAACAGAGGACCCTCATAATAAAGTGAGTCACGAGACACTCAATGTCTTCGCGCATCAAGACATGATCAAGGAGTCGGTCCATCGAACTCCGCGATCGTGCACGGTTCCTCAAGATGGACGACCGTCCCCGAGGATTCGACAAAGTTGAAGACCGCTCACTCAAGGAATTATTTTCCTCCCCTTACTTCCACTAAGTGAATAAAAACAAGGGGCAATAAGAGTGCGGACTACCTACATGACGATCGTCGCTATTCAACCACATACGGAGATCGTCATTTTTTCAGATGTAGTGCAGCGATCGAATTTGTTGTAAAAAGTTATCTTTATGAGTTTATCAATTTATTTGGAACTACCCTCGCAACGATCTCTCCTCGCACATTTGTACAAAGTCAAACAAAGACTTAAAAATAACCATTCATTCAAGTGATAAGTCAGAAAGACAAATGCTCATTTCATTACTTGAAAAATCGGGGTACATGATCGCCCGAAGGCCTAAGTGCTACAAAAGAAAGCTACAAACTACAAAGAAAGTAAGCTGGAAACGTCAAAAATGAAGCGCCTCAGGCCCCTGCCTGGCCTTCGCCATCAGCATTCGGCGCGGTCCCCTCATCCTCCGGAGCGTCGGGATGAGCAAGATTGGCTGGAGACGGATACCAGCTCAAATCCACGCCGATGTCCGCCAGGTCCAAGATCGGCAAGGAGAAAGCCGAATGGAGAGGATGCTCCAATGCATATGACTTGAACTTCTCAGCTAGAGGACCGACCTCCAAGCCTCCCTTCTTAGCCGCTCGGATCGAGTCGGCGAACGCCAAATAATAAGCGAACTCGCTGACATACTCCAAGTTTTGGAAGGGATCGGCCTTGGTCGCCTCAACCTCTCCTCTCAGCTCGGCCATCGCCTGTTGTGATCCCTAGAGCTCGGCCTCCCTCGCAGCAACCTTCTCCTTCGCCTCTGTAAGCTCGCTGGTCAGCCGAGCGATCGTCACCTTCTGGCGATCGGCCTCCTCTTCAGCAACGTTCCTCGCCTGGACGGCATCCTGCATCTGGTCCCGGAATCGGTCAACCGCCATACGATATTTCTCAGTCTCCTTCTTCTCCAGCTTAAGCTCATGGCTCGCCCGCTTGGCCGCCTCCAGAGCGTCCTTCTCCATCGCCGCGATCTTGTCAGCAAACTCGGCGTTCTCTTTCCGAGCCGCCTCGAGATCCTCCTGCAGGCGAATGGTGGAGGGCCGCCCCTCAAACTCCTGGCGGCACTGGACGGCCATGGTCGCCGTCTCAAGAGAAAGGGCGAACAAAGATGCATCGAACTTCGCCGATCGGCCGAGCGATCGCATCCAGATCGATCGTCACGCCTTCGGCGAGCGGCGGCTTTGCTAACATATGGAGGAATGTCGCAGGAATGGCGAGGAGATCGGCTCGCCAGGAAATCCACGACCATCGGTGGACAAGACGGATCTGCGCGACGGATCCTGCATCAAAACAACAAAGTTAATACAACTCCTACGCAGATGCAATTTTCAACACAAAAATGCTATCTACCTCTCAGCCTTCTCGGGATCCCGACCGAAAAACGGTTTCCCTCGAGGAGTCTCTGCATCCGCGATCGCCATCTCCCGCATAAAAGCCGCAGAGGGCGGCTCACTCTCCGGAGCAACAATGGTGATCAGGGGCGCGGCGATCGGCACTTCATCGCCCGGGGCAGGAACCGAGGTTTCCTCCGGCCTCGGCCTCTTGCGATTCGCCCGAAGCCCCTCCTCCGGAATTTCCTCCTCAACCACGACCGGCTCCACGCGAGGCTCCGGCTCCACGCGAGGCTCCGCCTCCGGAACTATAGGCAATGCAACGGGAGGGGCCCGAGTCGACCTCTTATGGCGAAGACGGCCTAGGACTCCTGGGTTCGACATAGCGATCTCCGCCGGAGGCTCCAAAAAGCGAGGAAAGCGAACCTCTGCAGTTAAAGACGATCGACTAACGGTCAGACACTTTCCTCAAGTAAGGCGATCGCCTAGAAAGTGAAGGTCGCAGAAGCTCATACATGGCACCGCGAGATGTCTCGGGAAACGGAATAGTCGAGCCGACAACCAGCGACTCTCCTTGTTGACCCGAGTGGCGTCAAGGTCGTCGTCCGACAAGCTCCTAATTCGCTCCCAAACAACGAGAAAGTCGAAAGGCAGCTCCTCGATCGCCGGAATATGAAAACCTACAAAACAGAAATCAAATTAGATCAGTCCAAAACGCATCCAAACGAAGGGAGAGTCTAAACCCTTACCGGGATTCCTCTCCCGAAATTCGGTGGGGATCTCCAGCTCGCCCGTGGGATTGTCGCTCGCCGAAGCTCTCCACTTGCCGGCGACCCAGAACCACTTCGTCTGATCGCCACGTATCTTATTCGGGACTCCATGAATCACCCGACCAGATCGTCCTTGAATATGGTAACCGCCGACCAACCCTCTGTGAGCCGTCAGTTTAAAAAAATGATTCATCTCCAACGGCGACAGGAGGCGGTACAGGCGGTGACCGCCGAAAAGGGTGAGGGTGCAGATAATTTGGAGCCAGGCGTTCGGCGTCAGCTGAAGTGGCGCCACATTCCAAGCGGCCAACAGATGGGAGACCGCAAAGGATAGAGGGAAGCGCAGCCCGACCTCCATAACGGCCTCACTCACTGCGACCATACCCATCGGAGGCTGGTCGGCTCGTTCATTCTCCGCCGGCGCGAACATGTCCACATCTGAAGGAACATGGAATCTTGTCCTCCAGACGGCCAGATCTCTCCTGGTCGTCGAGCTCCGTATTTGGCCGAGCGACCACAACGATCGCTGCGCGGCACGATACTGCGACCGCTTGGGAAGCACATATGGATAAGCGACCGAATATCCCCGGAAATCGAATCTCGGAGTAGGACCGGCCAACCTCTCCATTATCTCAGCGAAGGCCCTATAGGCCCGACCAAAATCGCTATGTTGCTCCCAGTAAGCCCTGATCGCCAGATCTCTCTCGATCTACGATCGTCTCTCTTCAGCAGCCGACTCCCTAGCAACATCGGCCTCATTGAACAAAGCCTCAACTTCAGCCGGGTCGATTCCGGCTCGAATGGCTTCAGCCGCCGACTCCAGGTGGAAGACGGAAGAAGTTTCTCCCCGGGCAGCCGATGTCCCGGCGGCAGAACTGGTACCCGCTCCAAATGATGATGAGGTTCCGGCCATTTTCAGAGATACAAAAGAAGAAAAGGATTTTTCTTACCCTAAAGTGAAATCGATCGACGATCGGCGCTAAGATCTTCAGAAAATTCGGCAGCAGGTCCTTCTTTCTCCAATAAGAACGCGTGAGTGAAGCTGCAGCACCGCCCCCCTTTTTATAGGAGAAGGCAGGGACCCGTTTGCAATAAGGGAAAACCTCAGGGGTCGGATCTCAAACGACGGCACTAATTGACCCCCTCGAGACCCGCGTACGCGTCTTTTTGAGGACGCGTCAGCCGAGGAGTCATTAATGACCGTTGGCGCCCTCCAATAGAAGCCCGACACGTGCGCGGAGACTTTTCCATGTCCACTGTTCTTTTCCAGCGATTCGGCCAACCAGTCGTCTCAACCCAGTACGTCACCAAAGACGATCGCCAGTTCAGCTAAACACAAAGTCGCTCGTCAAAAGTTCAGCGATCGCCAAGAGAGCCACCTCACCCCACGTTTCCAACGTATGAGCGAGCTGGGGGGCAATTGTTGTGTCACGATTTATTCATCCCGACAGGCGAATCGACTATAAGGCCGAGCGACCATGTCAACATCGGTCAAATTATGGCTAGCTCGCCAATTCGAAGATATCGGACCACCATCGATTACCTAGCGATCGACTCCCAAGGCGATCGCCCTTTGGCACCGGGCGATCTACTCTACTAACCGGCTAAGGGCAATCGACTGCGCCCGAGCAGAGACGATCGCCCGTCGAAGTCATCAAGGACTGGATCTCGAAAAGCACCGACGTGCGAGATCCACCAAAGGCGCCGACAAGATCTTCTGGCGACAGACAAGATCTTTTGACCACACTGTCACCTACCTCACCTACCGGCATGCGCGCCGAAAGTTGTCGGTGGGACCACCCGTGACAGCAACTCGGGACGCGTGTAAGCTCCCCATTGGACCGCGATTGACCGGCCAACTCCTGCAGACTTTGAGGGGACAGGCCCATGTGCTAAAAGACGATCGCCCGATTATTATATTGCGAAAAGGCGATCGCCCGGTGTATCCAAGCCCTATAAATAGAGAACCTCCTCCTACCGGAAAAAGGTTCTAATTAACTCAACGGTTCCCAATTCACTTAACCTACGGTTCCGAATTCATTCTGACTGACGCTCAGAACTCATTCTCTCACATTCCGATACATTCACGGAAATACTGAAGAACATACATATCATCAAAGCTCCCGGCTGTCTCACCGGAATCCATCTCAGGACTTCTCTCTCTAAATCTCTCGTCCAGAAGACGATCGGCAGAAGCAGCAAGTCTCCACTAGACAGATTCCAAGAGATTCATAAGCCCAGGAGCCCAAGCATCCAGCTAAATACTCGCCGTGAGAGACGGTCGATCTCTCACCGCCGCGACTGTTCATCCCCTTTGTTACAAGAACTCACAGAGCATCAAATCTGGTTCTTCCGGCAATCTACACGCTCACTAGCTAAGATAACAAGAATCTTCACACTCATTGTAATTGTATTCTTACATTAGTACTTGTATCCCCGAATATTGGTATTAATAATATCTCGCGAGAGCATTCAAGCCCGGGACTAACAACACCGGCAAATCTTGTGTTATTTATCTTTCTCACGGAAGTGCTCTTGCATTTGTTTGCTATCCCATCCATTCCAGCAATATCTATCTCCGGATAATATTATGGGTAGCAACAATTGGCGCTAGAAGGAGGGCATCTAACCCTCAAACTTTTATTTCTACCGTCCCGAAGAACACTCACTGTTCTCGGGGCATATACTTGAAGTGACACTCACTGCACTTCAAAGAAAACCTTCAGAATCATGGCATCCGCCGGTACGTCGAAGAAAGCCGCTCTCCGAACCGCCGGACACCATATCCCGGCCCAGTCCGAACCCCAGCCAACGACAGGGGGAAGCCGCAGCAACGCGAGACTCTCGATCCCGCATCCGAGAGATGGCCCCAACCTCTCACTCGATCAGTTCCAAACCGAGGAACAGATCGAGGAGGCTATGGCCATCCTGGAGGAGCGACGGAGAGCATGTGCGTCGCCTGCAATAACTCCCTCGATCATCCGCCGCATGGGAAAACGGAAATTCAGCGGGCTACTGAACGAGCGATCGTCAGAAAGCCCCAATTCGCGAGGAAAGGCTCTCGCACGACCGGACGGATCCATTTTCGATCGCCTGGGCCGCGACCCATCCTGGCGACCGGGGCACTCTGTTTCCAACCTCGAAAAGACGGAACCCGAATCCGTCACCAGGAGTTCGGCCTACCCACCTCACAGCCGAACGCAGGTCAGCCATCTGACTCCCGCCCCGATCGCCAGGGAATCAGTACTCAATCGCCTCGGCTCCCGCTCCGAGCGCCAAGCCGCTAACAGTCAGGCCACGGCGATGGCCGCCATACAACGCCAGCTCGACGAGATGAGAGCACTCTTGGACACTGGGGCAAGCACCAGCAAGAAGATCGCCGGGCCGACCGAGCCACTCGCGGTCCACATCGAGCTTGCCCCCATACAACCAACGATCGCTCCTCCCAAAACACCACTGTATGAGGGGAGATCGGACCCCGAAACCCACCTGAGTAAATTTCGAATCTACATGACTAGGTGTGGGGCATCTGATGCTACCAAGTGCCGGATCTTCCCGCTGACATTGGGCGAGCTGGCCCATAGGTGGTACGTCTCACTACCACCACGATCAATCACCTCTTTTAAGAAACTGGCGAATGACTTCACGTCATACTTCGCCAGCAAGGTCGCCAGACCAGAAGGCCCCCATCGCATGATAAAAATCAAGCAGGGAAAGGACGAAACCGACGCAGATTACATCGACCGGGTAGACGAAATCATCCTCACCGGGGAACCCGTCAGTGACGAGCTCGCTCTCTATTCGGTCATGGGGGGATTCCACGGTCATTCTCCCATGTTTAGACATCTCTCCAAGGATATCCCCCCAACTTACGCGATCTTCCGCGCTAAAGCTGCCAACTTCCTGGCCAGGCAAAGGCTACTCACCCTCCGCTTAGACGAGGAAACGCCACCTCTTGTCCAGAAGATAGCGATCGCAAAAGCAAAGAAGGCGATCGCCAATTCACCCGGAGATCTCAAGGCTTTCGAGGACATGGAAGCCCATCTCCTCCATACGTTCAACAGAACTCCGGCGCATATTTTATATGCCATCAAGGGGCACGAAGAGCTCAAAAAGCCAAAGGCGATAAGGGACCACGGTCACCTGGACAACAACCAATATTGTGCCTACCACAAGAGTCCCGGCCACAGCACCAACAAATGCCGCGACCTCCTCAAACAGCTCTGGAGATTGTTCGAGGAGGGCAAGTTGGACAGTTTATTGGTTTAGCCGAAGCCCCTACCAATCTCTATAGACGATCGTCCGAGTCGAAC
Source organism: Orobanche coerulescens (assembly GCA_033398695.1). Classification (NCBI taxonomy): domain Eukaryota; kingdom Viridiplantae; phylum Streptophyta; class Magnoliopsida; order Lamiales; family Orobanchaceae; genus Orobanche; species Orobanche coerulescens. Next base: position 48,525,396 of record CM065814.1, read on the forward strand.
ACAAAACAGGCTGGAAAGCTCGTATGAGCCGACCCCTGGATCAACCTCGGCGACCGCCCTACATGCTTCAATCAAGAAAAGGAGACCTCAGAAATCTCCCCGATCTCCCTCCATATTTAAGAAACCGGAGGACTCGATCGCCATCTACAGTTCACCGTCTAACATGATGGACTAAGGCACGAGATCGCCTCCCCCGCACAACGTACACCGTCGAAGGTCGGCATCTACATGACGATCCAAGGTGGAAGAGTGCAGCCATGGTCCTGGTGGTCGATGGAACCGACTGCTTAGGCCATGCAAGGTCCCTTTAGGCCAAGATCGCCCGCCCTTCGTTTAAATACGAGGCCGGTGTAGTCTGAGGGCCCTCCAAAATTAATCAGTGGACACGATCGCTCGCCCTCAAAGGATCATCATCGAACATGGTGAACCCGGACAATGCGACGTGTCGCAGCCCCCGTCTCAACGTACACCGTCGAGGTCGGCCATCTCCATGGCTGGCCGAGGTGGAAGCAGAGCTAACAAGCTGCGGGCGTGGAGTTGATTCATCCGACGCTGCCCCGCGCAAGGACTCCTCTAGACCGAGACCGCACGCCCTTCGTTTAAATACGAGGCGAGGCGCAGCCTAACAGAGGACCCTCATAATAAAGTGAGTCACGAGACACTCAATGTCTTCGCGCATCAAGACATGATCAAGGAGTCGGTCCATCGAACTCCGCGATCGTGCACGGTTCCTCAAGATGGACGACCGTCCCCGAGGATTCGACAAAGTTGAAGACCGCTCACTCAAGGAATTATTTTCCTCCCCTTACTTCCACTAAGTGAATAAAAACAAGGGGCAATAAGAGTGCGGACTACCTACATGACGATCGTCGCTATTCAACCACATACGGAGATCGTCATTTTTTCAGATGTAGTGCAGCGATCGAATTTGTTGTAAAAAGTTATCTTTATGAGTTTATCAATTTATTTGGAACTACTCTCGCAACGATCTCTCCTCACACATTTGTACAAAGTAAAACAAAGACTTAAAAATAACCATTCATTCAAGTGATAAGTCAGAAAGACAAATGCTCATTTCATTACTTGAAAAATCGGGGTACATGATCGCCCGAAGGCCTAAGTGCTACAAAAGAAAGCTACAAACTACAAAGAAAGTAAGCTGGAAACGTCAAAAATGAAGCGCCTCAGGCCCCTGCCTGGCCTTCGCCATCAGCATTCGGCGCGGTCCCCTCATCCTCCGGAGCGTCGGGATGAGCAAGATTGGCTGGAGACGGATACCAGCTCAAATCCACGCCGATGTCCGCCAGGTCCAAGATCGGCAAGGAGAAAGCCGAATGGAGAGGATGCTCCAATGCATATGACTTGAACTTCTCAGCTAGAGGACCGACCTCCAAGCCTCCCTTCTTAGCCGCTTGGATCGAGTCGGCGAACGCCAAATAATAAGCGAACTCGCTGACATACTCCAAGTTTTGGAAGGGATCGGCCTTGGTCGCCTCAACCTCTCCTCTCAGCTCGGCCATCGCCTGTTGCGATCCCTAGAGCTCGGCCTCCCTCGCAGCAACCTTCTCCTTCGCCTCCGTAAGCTCGCTGGTCAGCCGAGCGATCTTCACCTTCTGGCGATCGGCCTCCTCTTCAGCAACGTTCCTCGCCTGGACGGCATCCTGCATCTGGTCCCGGAATCGGTCAACCGCCATACGATATTTCTCAGTCTCCTTCTTCTCCAGCTTAAGCTCATGGCTCGCCCGCTTGGCCGCCTCCAGAGCGTCCTTCTCCATCGCCGCGATCTTGTCAGCAAACTCGGCGTTCTCTTTCCGAGCCGCCTCGAGATCCTTCTGCAGGCGAATGGTGGAGGGCCGCCCCTCAAACTCCTGAGCAGCCTGGACGGCCATGGTCGCCGTCTGAAGAGAAAGGGCGAGAACAGCATGCATCGAACTCGCCGATCGCTGTCGAGCGATCGCATCCAGATCAGTCGTCCACGCCTTGGCGAGCGGCAGCTTTGCTAACATATGGAGGAATGTCGCAGGAATGGCGAGGAGATCGGCTCGCCAGGAAATCCACGACCATCGGTGGACAAGACGGATCTGCGCGACGGATCCTGCATCAAAACAACAAAGTTAATACAACTCCTACGCAGATGCAATTTTCAACACAAAAATGCTATCTACCTCTTAGCCTTCTCGGGATCCCGACCGAAAAACGGTTTCCCTCGAGGAGTCTCTGCATCCGCGATCGCCATCTCCCGCATAAAAGCCGCAGAGGGCGGCTCACTCTCCGGAGCAACAATGGTGATCGGGTGGCGCGGCGATCGGCACTTCATCGCCCGGGGCAGGAACCGAGGTTTCCTCCGGCCTCGGCCTCTTGCGATTCGCCCGAAGCCCCTCCTCCGGAATTTCCTCCTCAACCACGACCGGCTCCACGCGAGGCTCCGGCTCCACGCGAGGCTCCGCCTCCGGAACTATAGGCAATGCAACGGGAGGGGCCCGAGTCGACCTCTTATGGCGAAGACGGCCTAGGACTCGTGGGTTCGACATAGCGATCTCCGCCGGAGGCTCCAAAAAGCGAGGAAAGCGAACCTCTGCAGTTAAAGACGATCGACTAACGGTCAGACACTTTCCTCAAGTAAGGCGATCGCCTAGAAAGTGAAGGTCGCAGAAGCTCATACATGGCACCGCGAGATGTCTCGGGAAACGGAATAGTCGAGCCGACAACCAGCGACTCTCCTTGTTGACCCGAGTGGCGTCAAGGTCGTCGTCCGACAAGCTCCTAATTCGCTCCCAAACAACGAGAAAGTCGAAAGGCAGCTCCTCGATCGCCGGAATATGAAAACCTGCAAAACAGAAATCAAATTAGATCACCAAAACGCATCAAACGAAGGGAGAGTCTAAACCCTTACCGGATTCCTCTCCGAAATTCGGTGGGGATCTCGGCTCGCCCGTGGGATTGTCGCTCGCCGACGCTCTCCACTTGCCGGAGAACCAGAACCACATCGTCTGAACGCCACGTATCTTAATCGGGACTCAATGAATCACCAGACCAGATCGTCCTTGAATATGGTAACCGCCGACCAACCCTCTGTGAGCCGTCGGTTTAAAAATGATTCATCTCCAACGGCGACAGAGGCGGTACAGCGGTGACCGCCGAAAAGGGTGAGGGTGCGAGATAATTTGGAGCCGGGCGTTCGGCGTCACCCGAAGTGGCGCCACATTCCAAGCGGCCAACAGATGGGAGACCGCAAAGGATAGAGGGAAGCGCAGCCCGACCTCCATAACGGCCTCACTCACTGCGACCATACCCTTGGGAGGCTTGTCGGCTCGTTCATTGTCCGCCTGCGCGAACATGTCCACATCTCAAGGAACATGGAATCTTGTCCTCCGTGACGGCGATCTCTCCCGGTCGCCGAGCTCCGTATTTGGCCGAGCGACCACAACGATCGCGCTGCACGACATCGCGACCGCTTGGGAAGCACATATGGATAAGCGACCGAATATCCTAAATCGAATCTCGGAGTAGGACCGCCAACCTCTCCATTATCTCAAAGAAAGGCCCTATAGGCCCGACCAAAATCGCTATGTTGCTCCCAAGAAGCCCCGATCGCCAGATCTCTCTCGACCGCGATCGTCTCTTCAGCACCGACTCCCTAGCAACATCGGCCTCATTGAACAAAGCCTCAACTTCAGTGGTCGATTCCGGCTCGAATGGCTTCACCGCCGACTCAGTGGAAGACGGAAGAAGTTTCTCCCCGGGCAGCCGATGTCCCGGCGGCAGAACTGGTACCCGCTCCAAATGATGATGAGGTTCCGGCCATTTTCAGAGATACAAAAGAAGAAAAGGATTTTTCTTACCCTAAAGTGAAATCGATCGACGATCGGCGCTAAGATCTTCAGAAAATTCGGCAGCAGGTCCTTCTTTCTCCAATAAGCACGCGTGAGTGAAGCTGCAGCACCGCCCCCCTTTTTATAGGAGAAGGCAGGGACCCGTTTGCAATAAGGGAAAACCTCAGGGGTCGGATCTCAAACGACGGCACTAATTGACCCCCTCGAGACCCGCGTACGCGTCTTTTTGAGGACGCGTCAGCCGAGGAGTCATTAATGACCGTTGGCGCCCTCCAATAGAAGCCCGACACGTGCGCGGAGACTTTTCCATGTCCACTGTTCTTTTCCCGCGCAGTTCAGCGGCCAACCAGGTCGTCTGAACCCAGAGTACGTCAGCTCAAAGACGATCGCCAGTTCAGCTAAACACAAAGTCGCTCGTCAAAAGTTCAGCGATCGCCAAGAGAGCCACCTCACCCCACGTTTCCAACGTATGAGCGAGCTGGGGGGCAATTGTTGTGTCACGATTTATTCATCCCGACAGGCGAATCGACTATAAGGCCGAGCGACCATGTCAACATCGGTCAAATTATGGCTAGCTCGCCAAGTCGAAGATATCAGACCACCATCAGTTACCTAGCGATCGACTCCCAAGGCGATCGCCCTTTGGCAGCTGGCGATCTACTCTACTAACCAGCTAAGGGCAATCGACCTGCGCCCCGAGCAGAGACGATCGCCCGTCGAAGTCATCAAGGACTGGATCTCAGAAAAGCACCCACGTGCAGATCCACCAAAGGCGCTGACAAGATCTTCTCGCCGACAGACAAGATCTTTTGACCACACTGTCACCTACCTCACCTACCAAAGATGCGCGCCGAAAGTTGTCGGTGGGACCACCCGTGATAAAGAACTCAGACGCGTGTAAGCTCCCCATCGACCGCACACTGATCGCCAACAACTCCTGCAAACTTTGAGGGGACAGGCCCATGTGCTAAAAGACGATCGCCCGATTATTATATTGCAGAAAAGGCGATCGCCCGGCGTATCCAAGCCCTATAAATAGAGAACCTCCTCCTACTGGAAAAAGGTTCGGAATTAACTCAACGGTTCCCAATTCACTTAACCTACGGTTCCGAATTCATTCTGACTGACGCTCAGAACTCATTCTCTCACATTCCGATACATTCACGGAAATACTGAAGAACATACATATCATCAAAGCTCCCGGCTATCTCACCGGAATCCATCTCAGGACTTCTCTCTCTAAATCTCTCGTCCAGAAGACGATCGGCAGAAGCAGCAAGTCTCCACTAGACAGATTCCAAGAGATTCATAAGCCCAGGAGCCCAAGCATCCAGCTACATACTCGCCGTGAGAGACGGTCGATCTCTCACCGCCGCGACTGTTCATCCCCTTTGTTACAAGAACTCACAGAGCATCAAATCTGGTTCTTCCGGCAATCTACACGCTCACTAGCTAAGATAACAAGAATCTTCACACTCATTGTAATTGTATTCTTACATTAGTACTTGTATCCCCGAATATTGGTATTAATAATATCTCGCGAGAGCATTCAATCCCGGGACTAACAACCCCGGCAAATCTTGTGTTATTTATCTTTCTCACGGAAGTGCTCTTGCATTTGTTTGCTATCCCATCCATTCCAGCAATATCTATCTCCGGATAATATTATGGGTAGCAACACTATTCACATCACACAATTGTATCGTAATAGCATTTTAAATGAAATCACATAATATAAGAAAAAAAAGGCAACATCACACTATAAGAAATTCATAGTTCGAGGTAATTAAGCGTGAAATACCGGTGGTATTACATAATATATATTGTAATGCATATCATATATATATTATATACTCCCTCCGTCCCAGCTAATATGAGCATTTTGACTTTATATGGTCAATAATTTCTAAGTTTGACCAAGAATTAATCTCAAAATATAATGATAAAATATTTAACAAAATTATATTATGGAACTTCACCATCTAAAGTTTCATAATATAATTTTGTTAGATATTTTATCATTATAGTTTGAGATTAATTTATAGTCAAACTTGAAAATTATTGACCATATAAAGTCAAAATGCTCAAGTTAGCTCGGACGAAGGGAGTATATGTTATTTGATGAAAGAATCATTTTCAATGTGGAAAATGTTACCTTTATTATGACATGTCATCCGTACAAACAACATGCGAATTAATTTTATATGAACAAAGTTATTCGAGTTGATAGAGGAATTTACAAAACCTACATAGGATACCTTTACAAAGCCAACGTGCAGGATTTATAAGCACATAGCTCATCATAGGGTCGAAAAAGGACCACAATTTAGATATCAAAAAAAATTTCATTAAAATTAAACTAAAATTTGAATCCAAAGAATATGCTTCTCCAATGTTTTCAAAGACATTTTCATTTCTTTTTCGAATACTTGAGCCTGACCCAATAATGATACTAATATAATCAAACAAACTGAGTAATAAGCAAAAGCATTTCATATGGAAGACTTATACCCTTAAAAAATGATGAATTCACGACTAAACTATTCCTCATTATTATCTTCTTCGTTTACCAATTGAAACACCATGGAGATACTCATGTGGAGATGCTCCCAAGTAGAAAGATTATCTCCTGTCCAGGTTGCAGCATGCCTTTGGCTACCCACAAATCCATTTCGAGTCAGAACAAATGGTTGTTTTTGTCCATTTGCTAGTTTTATGCCTTCGTATGTAGATCTAGACATCAGCATACCGTAAACCTTAATAAAAAATAGAAAAAGGAGAAGGATTAACATCAATAAATGCTGAACACATGCTTAGAACATAAAAGGGATATTTACAAAATATACCCTTCAGAGCATTAAATGAGCAGGAAGTTCAAAAAAAAAGTAGTACATTTTGATGGTGTGAATGGTTATGACGGCCTCCAAGTTCTGAATCTCCCCTGCGAATATTGCTCTCAGGCATCGTCTTTGGTACATTCTGTGACAAAAATAAAGTTATAAAATGAGGAGAGAACTTTTACAGGTGAACAGAGTTGTCATCACCTTGAAGATAGCCCGTTCATTCATATCATTCCTATTACCATCCACGCCATTCTTCACAAATTCCTTAACTAGATTAGCCCACCATGAACAAGCACTTGATTGAGTGAAATCGGGAAATACACAAGGCCCTGGAAGAACCTAGAAGAGAGAATAGGAGAGAATGAGGGAGGCGGTGAGAAGAGGGAGCAGGGTTAGGGGGTTATAAGGGGGAGATCGGACGGTCCTGATGAAGGGGAGATTAATAATCTTAATCGGACGACTCCCACTAAAAAAGGCTGCCATGGGCTTTGGGCCGGGTTCGGGCTGGGATAATAAAAATGTTATAACGGGCCGGGTTGGGGTAAAATATTATAACAAAACCGATAACATAATATAACCACACCAGCAAAATACACTTAGCAATCAGTCAAGGGAAAAATAATATGAAACCCTTGAGCAATCATTGAGATCGACAAAAAAAGAATTTAATCCTTCAAATCAAATCCAAAATAAAAAGTTCAACATACCTTTTTAATTGACGATCGAGAATTAAAGAAATATTACTTAAAATACCGAACCTACCACAACGTTTTCTAAAAACGCCATGTAAGTGTACTCTTACATATCGCCATGTAAGTTCAATATATATATATATATTGATAATTGTTCCGGGAAATCCTTCCCGTATTGGTGTCTTACCTAATACTAGTTGTAGGGGGCACTACTACAAAAACAAAGATTTAATCATGCATTTTAATAATGTTCTAAAAACCGTTAAAATGAAACGATGGCAATTTAACAGCGGTTTTCTGCGGAACCGCTGTTAAATCTGCACATTTAACAGCGGTTATAGGAAAACCGCTATTAAATCTGTACATTTAACAGCGGTTTTTGTAGAACCGCTGTTAAATCTGTACATTTAACAGCGGTTCATTTTAACAGAATTGTTGAAAGTCGATACTTGTGGTTGTTGAAAATAAAACATATATCGTAATTTAAATTTCATTATATATATATATACATATATATATATATATTGATAATTGTTCCGGGAAATCCTTCCCGTATTGGTGTCTTACCTATATTGATAAGAGTTATGGAAGGTTCTAGACTCTTCCATAAGTAGTAGGATCCTGTTAGATGTCTTACCTTAACTAGGAATCCTATGTATGGAAAGACTCTCTTTGTAATGCCTATATAAAGGCCCCTCTATTCATTGTTATTAATACAATTGATTTGCTGTCTTTTACTTTCTCCTTAAACACGTTATCAGCACGAGGCTCGAACGAAAAAAAAATTGGCCAGCCTCCGCTGCCCGCCGAGCACCGCCGCCCCAGCCTGGGCCACCGCGCCACTGGCGCCATTGGCTACTGCCGCGCCCATCACAAGACTGCACGCTGCCGCGCCAGAGTTGCCTAGCGCCGCCGCCCGCGCCCAGAGCGCCAGCTGCCACACACTGCCGCCATCGTTACCGCTGCCACTGCCGCCGCCAATCATTGCCACAAGCCCGGCTGCCGCCTGCCGCCACCAAGGCCGCCAACCGCCGCCATTGCCACCGCTGCCTGCCGCCCGGGCTGCCGCCAACCGCCTGCGCCGCTTAGAGCGCCAAGACAGCCGCCAGCCCGCGCCCAAGACTGGCCATCGCTGTTGCCACCGCCGCCGATCCAGCCAGAACATCACCGCCGGACCGCCGCCGCCGTCGACCGCCGCTGACCACCGCCGCCGGCCAGCTCCATCCCAGCCAAGTACGACCCGGTTCTGAATCTCGGACCAAAATCCGAACATCAACTTATCTTCGGAAGCCGCCAAAATTGCGCCTCCGGTTTCACATCATCGCATCGAGTACCAACCGGTAGATCGAAGCACACCACAAATTCAGCACGTGCCTAATTTTATAATCGAGGTAATTATCTGACTTGTCCCTATTTCAATTCTCTCCTTTTGGGAATTTTTCTTTTGGGGACACGGGTTTTGGGTTCTTTATCTCCCACGCTACTTTGCGGTGGATGAGACCGCGAGAGAAGTCGGTATCTCTGCGTGTCGAAGAAAACTGTGTGATGGTCCTGGGGGAGTCACGGAATTGTTGAAAGTCGATACTTGTGGTTGTTGCATACACCACGTATCTGGGTGCGATCTGATATCGCCATTTTTTGTCGACTTTACTAAACAACAATTAAGGGAAGTAAATCGAGTAACGGTTATGTTACACGCTTTTAAAAGCATCGATTGTGACCGTTTACATTGTCACTGAAAATCCAACAAGACTAACTTCCTCTTGTTTATATCTTGTAGATGGCACAAAGCTCCAATGTTCATCCGGAGTTCGACATCCTTGACCATGCTGGTAAGGAGTACCATAGGTGGGTCTCAGACGTTCGCTTGGCGTTCGTCGGTAAGAGATTTACCACCACCATCTTTCCCTCTAATGAGCCTACCGCTCAAGAACCGAGCGAGGAAACCAAGGCTAATGCACTGATGTACTTGCGTAGACATATACATCCATTGTTGAAAAATTGTTATATGAATTTGCAAACCCCCAAAGAACTATGGGATACACTCGAACAACGATTTAATAATGTGCATGATCAGCGCTTCCCCGAATTGCAACTTCAGTGGGAGCAAATCCGATTTTTGGATTATGCGAATGTGGAAGCCTATAATCAAGCTATCCTCGATCTTCGCGCTGATCTTGGTTTTTGTCGTGTCAAGAAGTCTGATCAAGATTTGATCGAGAAGACTCTTAACACGTTTCCCGTGGGAGCAAGTGTAATTGCTCATCAGCTGCGCGTTGCCTATGAGGAAGGGAGAATTAAAAATTTTAGTGACCTTATCTCCCACCTCGTGTAAAAAGAAAGACACCATGAGATTATTCTCAATAGCAATGCGCCCAGCTGGTACGAAGCCGATTCCGGAAGTGAATCAGGCTACCCACAGGAAAGCACCACGACAAAATAAAAAAGGCAACGCTACTCAGTTTTTGCAAGCACCACAGGTGCATGACTCGAGCAAGCGAGGGAAAAGACGAGGTCGTCGTTCCAATGTGTGGAAGAGGCAAGGTGGCTCGGCCACGGGACCTAGTGGAACCCAACCACGTGGACCGCCTCCTGCCGCCGCGAATGGAACCACTCCAAAGGAAGGTCGGAATTGCTATACTTGCGGATCGAAGAAGCATACTTACCGCAATTGCAAGGCGCCAAAGGACATCCAAGCTTACTACAAGCACTATAAACAATATTTGACTCAAGAGTCGAATTACATGGAAGAAGATAATGAGAATACGGAGGTGAACCATATTGAGATCCAGACTGAGATCCCTCCTCTCACCATTGCGGACAAAGACCAACATATGGATGTTGCCGACTTTGACTAGATCATTGTATTTTGACTAGTTTTACGCTTTGCTTATGTTTTATCTTGTTTCTAGTTTTCGAGAACTACTTTGGATTTTCATGAATGTAATAAAGTTGGCCATGATGAATAAAATTCTTTTAATTGCTGTGATTGTGCAAAGACGAATTTTATTTTTCCCTTCGAAAGCATGTTTGGGTTAACACAAAACAATTGCTCAGTAAATGAATTGCTTGGTTAAATTTGATACATTGGTGGATTTCATCAAAACTTTTGATCAAGACTAGGTGCATCCTCCTTGGTATTTGTTTATGCTTTGAAAGTTCAAACGGAATCAGTGGTTTTTAAACAGCCTTAATTGTACCGACATTCCTACTTTCTCTGCAAGTCTACCAAGTTAGAGTTACCGAAAAGATCATTAGCCGAGATACATATCGAACACCAAGATGCGTTTTGAAGTATTTAAATGATCCTATGGCCATATTACCATAAGTATTGTATCAACAATAATGCCTTTGAAAAAGGCTTCAACCTTGCTTTATCACTCAACAAAAGGGAAATACCAAAATAGCAAATTGAAACGAGCACTGAGATCTGAGTTTAATGATCCATAAAGTGCACGACCTATGGACAGAAAGATACGGAAGTCTAGTTTTCATAACAACTGACCGTTTGTCCATAGCCTTCTTAACGAAGAAGTTATTGCTATGTTAGTGAACAAAGGTCAAGCTGCGCGGAAATTATTTCAAGCGATTGTGCTAACTTTGATCCTAACCAACTTGGTCGAATTTCCCTAACTCGAAGTTAATGAGTTTTTGCTATGTCTTTAATCACAATACTAATCGAGTTTCATGTCTTATTGTAGATGTCTCGTGGCGAAATTGAGTGCCTTGCTGATAGTGGAACAACCCACACTATTCTTCGGAATAGGCAATTATTCAAGGATATTGTGCCATACATATCCTCAGTGACAACAATGATTGGTTCCTCCCAAGTAATTCAAGGGAGGGGACCTGCTCATTTCTTGCTACCTAATGGTACGCATATTAATGTCACAAATGCTCTCTATGCCCCAAGAGCAAACCGAACCTTGCTAAGTTTTAGGGACATCCGTGCCAACGGTTATCACCTTGATACACATTGTGAGAATGGGACAGAATTTTTCTGTGTTACTCTGGCAGAATGCGGAAGACGCCGCGTTCTCGAGAAACTAATGAGTCTAAGTAGTGGTTTATACCAGACTACAATAAGGGTTATTGAATCCTATGCTGTGAGTCACGAACTGTGTGATTCCAAAGCATACCAACTATGGCATGACCGGCTCGGTCACCCTGGACGCGACATGATGATTCGCATTTTGAAAAACTCACATGGTCATCCATTTTTCAAGTCCAGAAAATGATTGGAAGCACCACTCGATATCGGCATTGATGTGAGTGAGCTTGATACCGTATCACCAGGATTAAAGATCGCACGCCCTGATAAGTTTGACGGTGCATCTCTCGTAAATCCCGAGGCTTCCGTGGTAATTTCTAATGCCCACAAATCGTTTTGCAAAGCCTGTTCACTAGCAAAGTTGATACCCTCTTCATCCTTTGCTAAAGACTCAACACAAAACATTCGTTTCTTACAAAGAATTCAAGGGGACATATGTGGACCTATTCAGCCAGAGTGCGGACCATTCAGATATTTTATGGTTCTGGTTGATGCATCGACGTGATGGTCACACGTCGCTCTGCTATCCATGAGAAACGCTTCTTTGCTAAACTCCTAACACAAATCATCAAGTTACGGGCTAACCACCCCGACTTCCCAATCTCGTCATTAAGATTGGACAATGCTGGAGAGTTTACATCAAAGTCTTTTGACGACTATTGCATGTCGATTGGGATTGAAGTTGAACATCCCGTCCCCCATGTTCATTCGCAGAATGGCCTTGCTGAGGCTATGATTAAGCGGTTACAGCTTATCGCCCGAGCATTGGTATTGCGCACCAACTTGCCGATTTCTGCCTGGGGTTGTGCAATTTTGCATGCGGCTATACATATTCGCTTTCGACCTACTGCCAATCAACCGTTTAGTGCGTACCAGTTGGTAAGTGGATATGAGCCTGATATTTCACACTTACGCATTTTTTGTTGTGCAGTATATGTGCCAATTACGCCTCTACAACGTACTAAAATGGGTCCGAAAAGACGATTAGGTATATATGTTGGCTATGAATCGCCTAAAATTGTCCGCTATTTGGAACCTTTGACAGGAGATCTCACATCGCAAGATTTGCAGATCGTCACTTTGATGAGACAAACTTCCTGTCGTTAGGGGGAGAGAGGAATCGAACGATTCCAATTGAACGCCAGGAAATTGTCAGGTGTGCTCCCTCCTTGCCTCATCAAGAAACCCGCACAGCACAATCCGAGCTAGAAGTCCAACGTATTCTCGTATTCGAAAGTTGCGGATTCGATGCCCGGCGACTTTACCGTCACGCGAAAGTGACAAGATCTACCATTCCCGCTGCGAATGTTCCTGCAAGGTTAGAAGTCCCAGTTATAGGGCAAGGTTCAGCCGCACAAAGGAATGATGCCCCCGGCGTCAACCTTAGTGGTGGGACGACTGCTTCGGCTGCTCTTATCCCTCCTCGAAAAAAGGGGAGGCCAGTGGGTAGAAAGGATACCGAACCTCAAAGAGAAGAGGAACGGAGGCACAAAATCCTCTCATCATCGACACAATGACTCCGTAACACGATATTATCTCCAACTACGGATATGTCCTCGAATCAACAATGGAACAATCTGTAACACCCCCAAGTTATTCAGGGTATATTACAGCGCCGTGAGCCCCGCCGTGGGACCCACAAGGCTAAACATACGCGGAACTATAAACTTGACCGAGAAGGTCTACATGCAATGGAAAGAAAGACGGTACAAATGGTATTCGAAACCATAACCAATGAAACCATATACATCACTGCACAAATCAATACCTCGGCAACACAGGCCGGAACATCAAGGAAACTGAAATACAATACTCGAGTATTTAAAAATCCATTCCAGTACAACAACACTGAATGGAGGAATCCAAGAAAAATGACCGGAGACAAGACACAGTATCACACTTGCCCATCATCTTCATGCCGACCCGATACCCGCCTGTCCGCTCTCCTGGAACCTGAAATACATGAAACGTATTTCCCCCATAAAGGGGTTAGCCGTCGAATAGCTAGTGCAACTATAACAATATGAAACATAATACTCCTCGACAATAAAGTAAATGTAATCCGTCAATTCATCAATATCCGTCAATTCATCAATTTAAGACTAGTATTCCGGAATAACTAAAATCTCATAAGACGTATGTGAATGCCGTAGAAACGGTTCGTTCACCTCATACGCCATTACGTATGTGAATGCCGTAGAAACGGTTCGTTCACCTCATACGCCGATACATGTAGGAATGCCGTCAAAACGGTTCGTTCATTACATGCCAACAATATATCAATGAATGCCGTAAAAACGGTTCGTTCATGATATGCCATCAATATTTCTTACTTTCAAAGTCGAGAACATACAATCATAAATGTATACTTGCCTTAATAAACGTTACCGAAGATCCCGAAAAACACGGTTCGACCGGGAAGCTTGAACCACGAAGAAAACAACGAACGGAAGGGTTCCGACTTGAGTTCTTCACAAGGATTTCGTCCCTAAGTCATATCAATGATAAATCAACAATCGTACGATGAATAATAATCGTACAACGCACAAAACCCCCCTCTTAGACCTTTTGTCGGACACCTTCAAGGCGTCGACTAATAACTCAACCGAAACGACGAATCAATACACTCCAACCGTGGAATAACGATGGAAATGATAGAATACACCTAAATCATCATCAATCCATCACTAACCTAAATTACTACGGATTAAAACGATGAAGTCAAACAAAATCCCCAAATTTCCAACACAAAATTCGAAGTGTTCTTGAATAATCTTTCAATAATCCGATGAATACTCAAACATGCCCATAATCATGCGTATATCACTTCATACCCCATGATTTTAACACCCAAAACATCATTACCCAACACAAAATCGAAATCCAAGATGTTGAAGAAATTACCTCTTGAAGATCCAAGCACTATGATTCGAAGAATACTCGATAGATCGATGATCCGAGCTTCACAATCGAAAAGAGATGAAGAGAAATCACACACTCAAGTGATAGGTGAAGAAACTTCTTCCTCTCAAGCCTCCTCCCTCGTGCCCAAGTGAAGAAATGGGGAAAAATGAGGTGATCCGCTCAAGAAAACGCAGATATAGGGTAAACTGTCATGTGTGCCGCGGCTCAGTATAGGTGTGCCGCGGCACAGGCCCAAAATTTGCTCCCAGGGCTCGGCAGTGTGCCGCGGCTCAGCCGAAGTGTGCCGCGGCACAGGGTACAGAAAGTTTTGGCCGAATCTGGGAAATGAGAGTGACTTAGCTGATTCGACCATAACTCCCTCGTCTGGACTCCGATTGACTCACCGTTTGAACCATTGGAAAGCTAACTCGATGCTTTATAATATTGCAAAGATTCAGAATTTTTGGAGTTTGTGAAAATTAATGGTGATTTAATAAAGTCGAACTCATACGTGGAAAAGTCGCTAAAGAACACGGAATTCAACAGAACGATACCGAAACGAACTCGGATGACAAAAAGTGTAGAATTAATCATTCTCAGGATGACGAAACGGTCCCAAGAAAGTCGTCAAAATAGACTTCCACCAAAAATAGAAAATTTCTGGGGAACAAAATTACGGGTATTACATTCTACCCTCCTTAAAAGAAGTTTCGTCCCGAAACTTAAAACAGGTAGGGAGAAGAAATATTTCGCCAGGAAAAACTCAACGAGATACACAAGAACCGAAACTTACGCCCACACGGCGAATCATCAATATAGAACACAACAATACATTACCCGAAGGTAAACCAAACCAATGCCGAAAAAGATACGAATTCACAATGCCCGAAGGCTCCAACGGAAATACCGATACATCACAATGGCCTGAAAGCCGAATGTACCCCAAAGTCAGAATCATCACAAAATAGATCTCAAAGAAACCAACTCGATCGGACATACCCCTCGGCGCATGAACAACCAGTCGCAAATCGTCGGACATATCCAATACAACATGGACTACGAACGATCAATCAATAAAGCTCAAGAGGGACATCACAGTACGCTCGATCCGGAAATGTGTCCGTGCACATTTCCACCCCGTATACGGAATCCAGAATATACGTGTGACAATGTACCTAATTAGCCTCAAGAACTACGTCTCGTGTGCACGGTCCAATGCGGAAATATCCACGCATGACCATCGAGTGCCTGGCTAAAAATCCTACACATAACCAATCGGCACGCAGACATGATTCCAGATATGCCACGATACAACATGACAACGAAACTCAAGGGATAAAGCATCCAATACGGATCATACGACTCACCAAGTGAACGATGACACACGAATAATGAAAGATCGACACGACCAACAATATTCAAAACAACCATCCTGGGATCAAAATCCCTAAGGACCGATTAACACGAGCAACGATCACAACACAACAGTTCGGAAAATCCTCAACCCTCAACGATCACAAAACTACCGAGTTCATAAGAATAATAGTGTGCTGCCTTGAGTCGGCCAACACGACAATAATAATTCAACGGATGGAAACTATCCTCGACAGTCCCAATTCAATACTTCGATTACCGTAGAATGGCCAATCAATAACAACGATACAACAGATGAGAATATCTTTGACAACGGATGGGAATTATCTTCGATAATCCCAATTCAATACCTCGATTACCTTAGAACGGTAAATCGATAATCAATGATACGATAGAATAGATGTCCCGGTGTCTTAAACCGACCACCGAAACGGAGATGAAAAAAAAAAGATATATCAAACGTCTCCAATCGGTTAATATAATATTAATAGAAAAACACCGATATCAATGACGACGATCACCACAATATCTCAATGGAACATCCATCGCAATCACAATCGATACGTCGATACCGCGAGCCGGCAATCGACAGCGACTTTACCAACAAGCATCGCAATGCCTCGAATCGGCCTTTAACAAACAACAGTAACATTTGGCATAATTTGCCGATGGGCTTCGTGTCAACCAATCCCCTGGTATCAATACAATCATAAAGAGGCCATGTCCCAAAATGATACACACAATCGTACGCCTACACGATAACATTAGTCTCATTGATTAGTACGAGTATAAAACTTGTCTCGATATCAATACAACGTACTGTTACCAATTCAGTTGATTTCGTCTTACGAATTCCCTCAGCCTCGACCAAGTTAATCTATGAACCCTTCAACCTTAACCGCATCACAACAGTCATAATTCACGATCAAACATCATACCTTATTGTAAGACGAAGGATTAATAATCAACAGGTTTGATGACGACCAATATCAACACCGCCAAATCACAAACTCAACCGTTTGAACCATATCTCGACTAAACACAGTCTGAACCATCCAACTCAGACACTGACAAACCCTGTCCACAATACGAGTCGAAATATGATGATCATATCCGCAACAAATGAGGACCAATAATAAGGATCTAAATATTATCGGTTCCAAACTCAATTCTTAAATACGAATTGACAAGGTTCCCTTCTCGTAAATCCGTAGTTAAAATTTTCCGATGATCATCGTTAATTCGAACCATCCAATTAGTTCAACATTGTAGATAATCATATTCTAAGGTTATCAAACAATCCAATCATTCGACTTGAATATTTGCTCCATACGTATGGGCTTCCAAATTCAGAGATGAATAATAGTCTCATCAAACTCATAATCACATTCGTATTCCTATACGAATATTATTTTTAACACATAGTTCAGCTCTAGAGATGAATATTCCATATTCATTTTCAAAACACCAACTCTTCTTAAAAATTTTCATCACCTCGTATAATTCAAGAGTTCTTCAAGAACATGAAATATCCGAAATCACGTTCAGAACAACATATCCGAGGTATATATATCTCCATGTTACTATTTTCTTCATCATGCCATTCATACAACCTTAAGAGTCGTAACAATACTGTCATCATCATATGAAGAAGGTCTCAATAATCATATCAACATCGGAAATCTCTTATTACAATTCCACTAAATCTCGCATAACATTATCACATGATACCATAATTGTAACACCCCCAGATCCTCCTGGGACTATTACACGCCGTAAACCCTCCTCACAAGGATTCACCAGGCTAAGCACAATTTTCCACGTCATTTCAAAAATGCTAAAAAGACCGATGACGGTAATATTTTTCAAATATTAAGAAAAAAAATCATTTTCCAAATACCGTCAAAACGATCAAGGCCAAAATGCCGAAAACTCAGTTTAGGGAATCGGTTTTACAAAATAAAATATCAGTTGGCAAAATACCAAAATCCATTTCAAAAATACTCATGCAACGGATAAAAGTACATTCCAATTCATGCATTTACATTGAAATAAAAACGAACATCAAAATGCGCGATTCCCAACATACTCCCTCCCAAGTAGTAATCCTTAAAGAAAAAAAATGAACCACTATCAAAGGGATACGAGGATTACTTTGTATGGACTAACCACGAAGAAGAATAATTTGAACTCCATTCCAAGAATCATCAAAAACTTCAAGAACAATACTTAAATTCGAGCTCTGCATCTTAATCTTGTTTAAGAGAATCATCTCTCAATGTTTAGGAACTTCAAGTACTTCCCAAGGTTCTCTCTATTGACTGAAGGAAGGAGAATGGACAAAATGCCTCTCAGCACTCGTCTATCCTCTCTATAAAACACATCACTAGCGCGCGCTAGACCTTATATTAAGCATGCGCTACATGACTAACGTGCGCTATCCTTCCTTGATAGCGTGCGCTATCGGGCAGTCCAGAAGCTACTACATTGCTTCGAAATTCATCTAACGTACGTAATGCCCATGCATTAGCGTACGCTAACAGGCGTTGACTTGCTACAGTATCGTGCCCCCACATGCCGAAAGCATCCGCGGTTACCGGGATTCCTTTGACCGATATGGAATTAGCGTGCGCTAATCATACGGTTTTAACATGCGCTAGCTCTACACGACAACTCTTGCTGACCTTATCTGGACACGCGTCGAACATGGCCGGGTCCGCCCGCCGAAGCTAAGATTCCATTAATGGCGATCTGGTGTTAGCGTGCGCTAACCAACATGCGTTAGCGTGCGCTAACTGAATATAAAAATCAATCTGGGCCTACCTGTCGGCCACCTTCCGAAACTAACCCAGCAAGTCGTTACGTATGTTAGGGGTCCTCCTTAGCGTACGTAACCGAATCTCTTAGCGTGCGCTAAGTATGCACCGTAGCGTACGCTAAGTATATGTCTTAGTGCGCGCTAGGCATACCTTGTAGCGTGCGCTAACGTGGCTGTACTTAGCCATTTTCCGCTATTGTCGACCAACATCTCGACATACCAAACGATCATACGGCATAATGAATACATAAACACATTCAATAACATTGTCATACGTTCACATCATCCTCAAGAACAATTATCCATCAACGACATCCAGCATATAAACGAAAAAAAAATATATCTGAAAAATCAGGGTATTACACTCTACCCCCCTTAAAAAAAATAAGTTTCGTCCTCGAAACTTGCAATCACTCGCACAACCAACATTTCAACGGGAATTCAAATTCACCAAGAATTATCGAATAATTCGAACAACATACTTACAAGTCTGCGAAGTCGAAGATCTCCCGTGATACTAGCATGCGACTCCTAAACAAAGTCTCAACATAATACCGATACACACCATTATCGCAATTAGCAACTTAACAAAATCTCAAGGAAGAGTTCACGTCCATGACCACGGCCACGATTCTTCCTACTTTCAGCCAACATTCTGAAGGGCACATCCGTGCGTAAGTATAATCCGAATCGCACATTCTCGAAGTGACCAAATCCCAAGAATACCAAGCTATAAACGAAACGATTAAGAAAAATACAAGAAGAGTGAGAGGACTTACAAGTACCGGTCGCACTGTGATGATGGCAGAGTAGTGATACTGTGGGCAAATGACGACTCAATCGACCCAAAAGACCGACAGCCTAGGTATCCATAAACCTAAGCTCCGATACCATATTCTGTAACACCCCCAAGTTATTCAAGGTATATTACAGCGCCGTGAGCCCCGCCGTGGGACCCACAAGGCTAAACATACGCGGAACTATAAACTTGACCGAGAAGGTCTACATGCAATGGAAAGAAATACGATACAAATGGTATTCAAAACCATAACCAATGAAACCATATACATCACTGCACAAATCAATACCTCGGCAACACAGGCCGGAACATCAAGAAAACTGAAATACAATACTCGAGTATTTAAAAATCCATTCCAGTACAACAACACTGAATGGAGGAATCCAAGAAAAATGACCGGAGACAAGACACAGTATCACACTTGCCCATCATCTTCATGCCGACCCGATACCCGCCTGTCCGCTCTCCTGGAACCTGAAATACATGAAACGTATTTCCCCCATAAAGGGGTTAGCCGTCGAATAGCTAGTGCAAGTATAACAATATGAATCATAATACTCCTCGACAATAAAGTAAATGTAATCCGTCAATTCATCAATATCCGTCAATTCATCAATTTAAGACTAGTATTCCGGAATAACTAAAATCTCATAAGACGTATGTGAATGCCGTAGAAACGGTTCGTTCACCTCATACGCCGTTACGTATGTGAATGCCGTAGAAACGGTTCGTTCACCTCATACGCCGATACATGTAGGAATGCCGTCAAAACGGTTCGTTCATTACATGCCAACAATATATCTATGAATGCCGTAAAAATGGTTCGTTCATGATATGCCATCAATATTTCTTACTTTCAAAGTCGAGAACGTACAATCATAAATGTATACTTGCCTTAATAAACGTTACCGAAGATCCCGAAGAACACGGTTCAACCGGGAAGCTTGAACCACGAAGAAGACAACGAACGGAAGGGTTCCGACTTGAGTTCTTCACAAGGATTTCGTCCCTAAGTCATATCAATGATAAATCAACAATCGTACGATGAATAATAATCGTACAACGCACAAAACCCCCCTCTTAGACCTTTTGTCGGACACCTTCAAGGCGTCGACTAATAACTCAACCGAAACGATTTAATCAATACACTCCAACCGTGGAATAACGATGGAAATGATAGAATACACCTAAATCATCATCAATCCATCACTAACCTAAATTACTACGGATTAAAAGGATGAAGTCAAACAAAATCCCCAAATTTCCAACACAAAATTCGAAGTGTTCTTGAATAATCTTTCAATAATCCGATGAATACTCAAACATGTCCATAATCATGCGTATATCACTTCATACCCCATGATTTTAACACCCAAAACATCATTACCCAACACAAAATCGAAATCCAAGATGTTGAAGAAATTACCTCTTGAAGATCCAAGCACTATGATTCGAAGAATACTCGATAGATCGATGATCCGAGCTTCACAATCGAAAAGAGATGAAGAGAAATCACACACTCAAGTGATAGGAGAAGAAACTTCTTCCTCTCAAGCCTCCTCTCTCGTGCCCAAGTGAATAAATGGGGAAAAATGAGGTGATCCGCTCAAGAAAACGCAGATATAGGGTAAACTGTCATGTGTGCCGCGGCTCAGTATAGGTGTGCCGCGGCACAGGCCCAAAATTTGCTCCCAGGGCTCGACAGTGTGCCGCGGCTCAGCCGAAGTGTGCCGCGGCACAGGGTACAGAAAGTTTTGGCCGAATCTGGGAAATGAGAGTGACTTAGCTAATTCGACCATAACTCCCTCGGCTGGACTCCGATTGACTCACCGTTTGAACCATTGGAAAGCTAACTCGATGCTTTATAATATTCCAAAGATTCAGAATTTTTGGTGTTTGTGAAAATTAATGGTGATTTAATAAAGTCGAACTCATACGTGGAAAAGTCGCTAAAGAACACGGAATTCAACAGAACGATACCGAAACGAACTCGGATGACAAAAAGTGTAGAATTAATCATTCCCAGGATGACGAAACGGTCCCAAGCAAGTCGTCAAAATAGACTTCCGCCAAAAATAGAAAATTTCCGGGGAACAAAATTTCGGGTATTACACAATCGATGGACGCGTCGGAAACTTTGTTGATGTCAGAAAATAAAGAAATCTCGATGCAATGTACGTGTGAATACGTACTATTGGACAGGTCGTCCACGCTAGTCGATGATGCTTTTGCCTACTCCTTCGCTCAAGAAATTATTGAAGACGACGACGCTGAGCCGCGCTCGGTTGCTGAGTGTCAACAATGAGCCGATTGGCCGAAATGGAAAGATGCAATGCAGGCTGAACTAGACTCAATGGCTAAACGTGAGGTATTTGGCCGTATCGAGCCAATACCCATGGGCGTTAAACCAGTTTGACATAAGTGGGTCTTTGTTCGTAAACGCAATGATAAGGATGAGGTCATGCGTTACAAAGCGAGACTAGTTGCCCAAGGCTTCTCGCAGCGCCCTGGCATTGACTACGAGGAGACGTATTCTCCCGTTATGGACAGCATCACTTTCCGCTACTTAGTCAGTTTGGTAGTGTCCGAAAAACTGAACATGTAGCTTATGGATGTGGTTACAGCGTATCTTTATGGGGATCTAGATACGGATATCTATATGAAAGTCCCCGAAGGGATTTCATTACCCAAATCAAGTAGCTCTAAACCACGAAGCGCTTATGCTGTGAAATTGCATCGTTCACTGTATGGGTTGAAACAATCCGGAAGGATGTGGTACAACCGCCTAAGTGAATACTTGGTTGGGAAGGGATACGAGAACAGTGACATCTGTACATGTATTTTCGTGAAAAGAACAGATGCAGGATTCGTGGTTGTAGCCGTCTATGTAGATGACATGAATGTTAACGGTACCATAGATGAGGTCAATGAAACGGCCCGCTACCTTAAATATGAATTCGGGATGAAAGATCTGGGGAGGACTCGATTCTGCTTGGGCTTACAGCTAGAACATCGAGATGATGGCATACTCATTCACTAGTCTGCCTATGTCCACAAAACGCTCAGGCGATTTAGTATGGACAAGGCACATCCTCTTGCTACCCCCATGATTGATCGAAGTCTGGAAATGAACAAGGATCTATTTCGTCCCAAAGAGGAGGATGAAGAGGTCCTTGGAGCAGAAACACCGTACCTTAGCGCAATCGGTGCGTTGCTGTATCTGGATCAATGTACTCATCCAGACATTGCATTCTATGTGAATCTGTTAGCGAGATTTATCTCCGCTCCCACGATAAGGCATTGGAATGGAGTAAAACACATCTTTCGATACTTGAAAGGCTCCAGTGACCTTGGATTGTTCTTTCCCTACGCAAGAGAGAGCGATATTCCGAAAGGAATTGTTGAGGTTAAGACGATGCATACCGACCGTTGATATTCCTCTGATATTGCAGCTAAGCATGGTAGCTTGACTACCAGAAGTGCTAATGCGAGTAAGCTTACCCCTTATGCAGAGAATCCTAACGACACGTTAGTAGGATTTGCTGATGCCGGTTATCTCTCTGACCCGCATAAAGGACGTTCCCAAACTGGTTATGTGTTCACCATTGGGAATACGGTAATATCTTGGTGATCTACCAAGCAAACCCTAGTTGCTACTTCCTCGAACCATGCAAAGATAATTGCATTGCATGAATCCGTAAGGGAGTGCATTTGGCTACGGTCAGTCATAGACCATATACGAGGAGCGTGTGGATTAGATCCCACTACAGCAACCCCTACTTGCATCTTTGAGGACAATGCGGCATGTATTGAGCAGATGAAGTTAGGTTTCATAAAGGGTGACAATACCAAGCATATTGCGCCGAAGTTCTTTTATAATCAGCAGCAGCAGAAATTGCTGAATATCAAAGTGAAACAAGTGATTTCTAATGAGAATATCGCAGACTTGTTCACTAAGTCTCTGCCAAAATCTACATTTGAGAAACATATGAGAAGCATCGGCATGTGTCGATTATCCGAGCTCAACTAATGATAACTCGACGGAATGAGCTGTCATGTATACCTCAGGGGGAGTATACTTCACATGATTCTGACATTTGTAGTTGGTGTGTTGCGCTCTTTTTCCTCACCAAAGTCTTTGTTTTTCCCACGGGGTTTTATTTGACTTGGAAAGATTTTTTACCGAGGCAACACCTTGTGCACCATGTCAGTATTAGCGTTCGACACAGGGGGAGTGTTCCGGGAAATCCTTCCCGTATTGGTGTCTTACCTAATACTAGTTGTAGGCGGATAAGAGTTATAGAAGGTTCTAGACTCTTCCATAAGTACTAGGATCCTGTTAGATGTCTTACCTTAACTAGGAATCCTATGTATGGAAAGACTCTCTTTGTAATGCTTATATAAAGGCCCCTCTACTCATTGTTATCAATACAATTGATTTGCTGTCTTTTACTTTCTCCTCAAACAATAATATTTTAAACATTAAAATTATAAAAAATATTTATAATTTTTAATTACAATATTAAAAAATATGATAAGCATTTATATTAGATATAAATAATTTAAATCAAATTTATCATATGTTATATTATCAAAATTTAAATTTCATTTCATTGTGTTTGTTGTTGACAATAACTTGAAAAAATTATTAAAAAACTAGATATAATGCAACATCATCACAGGTGTTGCACGTCACGCAACACCATTTTTATCTTGAAACACCAAATGTATATTATTTTAGTACTATTTCAAAAGATCAAAAATCAGCAATTTGTTGAAATGCTTTGGTGGCAATACTAGCTAAAAGCATTGCCTATGAGCACTTATGGCGTAGTGCGCATCGGGAATTTGTTCCTCAAGAAGGTACAACTTTCTTTCTTGCTTGAGACTATTCTGAAGCTCCGGATCCAATCCCGATTGTTGTTGCCGTTTTCCTTGAGCTTGTCTCTGAAGGATGGATCACAATAAAATGGTGGATGTGTTGTTTGATGCCATTTTATTATCTACAAAATTCAATATGCAAAGAATTTAGTCACATTTCTATATCTCGAAAAATACTCCCATTAAAAAAAAATGCCCTCAATTTTACAACATTTGTAATTTTAGTGGGCTAAGACCCCATTTTGCACAATTCTAAACTCAGCTTTGGCATGACGCCTTGAATTGAGCTACTTTAGGTGGATATCTCTTTATCGATTATGTAACTCTTAGATTATACTTATGGGATTTGGCATCTTATGCCCAAGCATGTTATAATCCCATCTTATGCATTGAGGTTCAAAACTATTTTGAATTCTTAGTTCATTAAAACAGATAGGTATCACCATTACCTATCCTAGCTTACTAAGATAATCCGAGCACCCAACTTTGGCATGACCTGCTACATATGATTGAAGTGTTGATAGGTGTTTTAATTGAACGCCATTAAAAAGTTTTTGACGAGGGGTTTTATCTTGTGTTTCATGTCAACATTGGATAACATCCATCTAAACATACATCACATATCACATACATGCATAAAAAACATACATAGCATCACGTGACATAAAACGCATAGAACCGTGTATAGAATGACCAAATCCTAACGTGATTTCCACGAGCCAATCATGAAAATTAAAATGTCAATCTAAAGGATATAATTGGTCTTTATTGATCTTGCAACTCCTTGGAACAACATACGCGATCAATTGGCTCCTCGAGTCCATCCTTCATATCCTTCTTGTCTTCATTATATCAATGAAAAATATACTACACTAGTAAAATTAAATTAGAAGAGGACAAACGACATGCAAGCTGTAAATAATAATAATAAATTAAAAGACGACCCACAGGCCATAAAATCAATTATAATTAAACAACACGCGTGCCGTTAAAACCAACCAAATAATAAATTTAAACATTTAATCACATTAGTCAATTTATGGTCATGCCATACACTAAATATATACTAAGATTAATTATCAAATAATTAATTGATCACAATATAAATTTGCTTGACAGTCAGGCATAAGATAAATATCTGCAGAAAGAACCAACAATCTGATACATTAGCCCAGTTGGCCGAGCAGTCTCTAGCCGCACACGGCCGTGTGGGTTCGAATCCCGCTGACCGCAAGTAATATATATATTTTGAAACAATTATTTTGATTTTACAAAACATGAGTAAATAAAATAACAGTGAACAAGTTTCACAAAAGGAGTTCCAGTCGAGATGGTCGGGATGGGGCGTTAGGGTCTGAACGACCAGGAATCGAATCCCCTCTTCAGCGGGAATTTATTTTGTGATTTATCACTACGGGCATGTCCTGTTCTGTGGTTCGCAACCCGACCAGGACTCGACCTTGACCGCTGCCTGTTTCGCTGTGCTGTTCCATAACAGTTCTGGACAGCAGATTTTGCGATAAACGGTCCAGAAAATTGATTTTGAACAATCCGATTTAATCAAATTAAATCAGAACAATATTTATAAAATCTCTATTTCATAAATATAATCAATAACATAATTTTATATATTTAAAGCATATAAAACACGTTCTACATAAACAATTAAATTACTTGCAAGTTGGCTCTGATACTACTGTTGGGTTTTACGTGTATCTAATACAATAGATTTGAGCAAAAACGTAGCAGAATAATTAATAAAAAATCTAGATAAGGATCTCCATGCAGTAATTTAATTTATTTATAAACGGTTCATGGAATTACCTTAATCCGAAGAATATATCTGAACCCATAGCAGAAGCTGATTAAAACCGTCTTCCTCTTTTGGTGATCCACACACGAACAATTGGTACAACCCAGATTGCTAGATCCTTATGAATAATGTTGATAAATAGTACAATAAATAATTCCTTGGTATAAGGATTTGTAATGTTGATCAAAATCAACTAAGAAAAAAAGACGGAGATGGCCGAAACGGACTTCCCGGACAGAAAATAATTTGGCCGATTTCGAAGAGGGGGAGGGCCAATTACTTTTCACTCAATTAGGGTTGTGTAATTTTTAACTTGTGACAACTCCTTGTCCAAGACCCTTTATTTATACTAAGTAAAACCTAGAGTCATACTCTAGTATTTGCTTAGTTGCCCCTTAACTTATTAAATAATATAATATTTACAATATCATATATTATATATTACTTATTATTTAATACTCTAATAAATATAACATGCAATATTACATTTACCATTCCTAGTTGATATAATTAAATAATATATTATATCATATATTATATATTACTCATTATTCAATTTCTTAATAAATATAATATCGAATATCATTTCTATTAATTATTCTTGCTTGTCTTTAATTATCGTATGTGTGACCCAAAAGACTTATATTATGTTGGCAATCATTCAATACCTTATTAGATGATAAATTATAAGCGGTCTCTATCAAGACATTATGTCTACCCAAATAATATAAGTTTATAGTCCATTAAACTATTTAATATGTCTAATCCCTTTGTTGCACGATATCATATTTGAACTAAGTCATGAAAATTGCCATACTTATTATGTTCAAATGATTTCTCGTTCTTATGTAGATTGATTGAATAAAATGACTCTTCATTTGAGCATGGCCATGCATTTCTTTAAGTTATACTTATCGAAGGTCTTAGCAGATATTTGTCTCCCTAAAGAGAGGGACAAATCTGCATCTTGATTATTCATTGCCCTTTACATGACTCCCACTAATCCCGATCGCTAACCTTTATGATCACCATGTTTCAGATGACGTTGGATTACGTCAAGGCATAGCAGTTATCATGTTGGACTCTATGATAATATCAGGTTCAAGGATTTGTTGACATTCTCATTATATTTAGATTCACTTATGGCAATACCCATAAGTTTGATCTGTGCCATACGCATAATCATCCGATGACTATCAATCAAAGTTATACTAGTATATTAATCACTTGAGTCTCCACTCTACGTGATTGGACCAAAAATATTTGAATAATCTTATTATTTGTGAATAACTATTATTCAATTACTATAATATTGAAACATGCACACATTATAATAATCAACGAGAAATAGAGGATATCAAATAACTTTATTTAAATATGATATTACAAATATAGGCACATCGAATGTCCTATGGCACACTATTCCCAGCAAAAGGTTGTACGATGATAGCTGTATTTTGCTGCATTTATCATAACAGATGGTAATTTCCCAACAATTTCTCCCTTTTTGATAATGCCAAATCTCTATAAATATTCTAGCTTTAAGTCTTCTTTCTGATGATCTGATCATCATAAGACTTCGTGTAAAATATGACACACAGTCATGTTCTAAAAAATATAATATCCTATAAGGCTAAGTGTTTCAAAACATAAAATATGATTGGACCGCATACCCAATATTATAGTATGTAGCTTTAAGTGAATACAACTTAATCTATGAAGTATTCATAGGCAAGTTCTTATAGCTTTGTCTTAGCAAAATTCATACTTAGAGATAATTACAATATTTGTCAAGCATATAAAATGTACACAGTAATATATATTACAATTTGTAATCTTTTGAGAGAAAATTGATCTCTTTATTGATAAGTAATTTGGTTATAGTTCAAGACTTATTGAAATTTAAAATAAAGAGGAAAAGTAAGTAAATACACAAGTTACAACAACTGAGGATTTTAGCATCTTGGATGTGGCTGTTGGGTCGATCCTCTATAGGAATAATTTTCTGTCTCCTTCCACTTGTTGACTATGAGATCTTGTCTTTGTTCCTATAGTAACTTTTCCTCCAGGAGTCTTGTCATAGCCAAGAATCCAGTCCTCCGGGTGGGTTGGTCGAACACCCTACAGTTATCTCCTCTTAATAGTTATCTGTAGGGGCAAATTTTATTCAGCACGAGGCCTTGAGAGATCGTTTGCCGCAACGTCCATCATTTTACAGTGGTTGAAGATGGTAGACTCCGTGATTAGTACGTAGAAGTTACTCGTTATCTCATTCTCAATCCAGGCTTTAAGTTCGTCCGCTGTTAGCTGTTTATCTTTCTTTAAGAATATATTGGCCGCGTCTGCGCTGTGTTATTCCAGGGGAAGTTGGGATCCTGGAAATCAGGTATTGACTTAGAAACCCTCTATTCTTTTTCTCCTTGGCCCATGTCTGGTCCTGCCAGACATCCGATTGCTTGAGCGACTGAGTCCTCTAAACTTGCTTTAAATTATTTTTCATTTCAAGTCTCCATCTCCTTGTATCTTCCCGGGCGTCCTCCCCCTTTTGGCATTGTCAAGATATATGACTTTGCCATGGATGGCACAGAGCATATTCATTGAATCTGTTTGCTTCTCCTGTAGTCTTTAACCAAGCCTACAAGGCCAGTGACCATTGGTCATGACCGACCAACTTGTCTTTAGTCGTCTCGAGAGTGGCAACGCTGTATCTTTGGCTACTCCAACTTTCTTTGCTCATTCTTGAGAAAATATTCCGAATGCTCGTTGAACAGGGCAGAGGGCATGATAGATGGCATTTGGGACTAACAGTGCATCAGTGATTTCCTATACTGTCCGTTGAAGAGCGATGAAGATGCCATGTCACTCTTCCAATCAAGTTTTATGCTGACTTTCTAGAGGACCTTGGCAGCATCTTCTATGAATATCATTTGCTCAGAAACAGGGGCAGCACGAGGGGATTCGTCATGTTGAATAATGACAACAGAACTTCGAGGTCTGGTTTCATTAATCTCAAGAAGGAAATCTGTAATATCCGCAATTTCGAATTTCGGTAATTTTCTTTTTTCGGAGGAAGTTCGTTTTGACGACTCGCTCATGACCTTTCGTCATTTCGAGAATGATTAATTCCGCACTTTTTGTCATCCGAGTTCGTTTCGGTGTCGTTTTATTGAGTTCCGTGTCCTTAATCGACTTTTTCACGTGGGAGTTCGACTTTGTAAAGTCACCATTAATTTTTGGTAACTCCAAAAATTCTGAATCTTTGCAATATTATAGAGCATCGAGTTAGCTTACCAATGGTTCGAACGGTGAGTCAATCGGAGTCCGGACGAGAGAGTTATGGTCGTTTTAGCTCACCCGCTTGTTATCGCCGATCACCGCGGCCGACCGCCGTGTCGTCCGACACGGCCGCGGCCGTGCTCGTCCGGATAAGCCGGAAGTTTCGCCTCGTGGCCCGACCGTGTCGCCCGACACGGCCCGTGCGAACTCTTCCGGATTGGCTCGAGATTTATCGCTGACACGCCCGACCGTGTTCCAGACACGGCCGAGTCGTGCCGAAGTCAGCCGCTGACGGGTCACTGTCGGAAGGCTCCGCGCCGCGACCGTGTCTAGCAGACACGGTCGAGTCCCCGCCGCCAATCAGCGCGCCACGACCGTGTCGGGCGGACACGGTCGAGTCTCTGTGCTATTTAAAGCCCAGCAATGCTTTTTCGCCATTTTTCTCCTTCTTCCACTTCTCTTCAAGAACTGGCGTGTTCCAAGATTGTAGCCATGTTGTTTAACAACATATACATGAAGTTTGGAGGTTCATATCATCAATCATCCGTCCTATAACATCCTTTGATCGAGCGACCAGTCGATTTCCAAGAAATCTAGTTTTGGGAATTTGGGGGTTTTTGTTGTTTTCGTCCGATTAATCCGATTAAACTTAGGATTTTGATGGATTGATGATTATTTAGATGTATTATATCATTTCCTTTATTATTCCATGGTTGGATAGTATCGATTCGTTGTTTGAGTCGAGTTCTAGAACGACGCCTTGAAGGTGTCCTAGAAATGTCTTAGAGGGGTTTTCGGGCGTTCTACGATTATTCCTCATCGTATGATCGATGATTTATTGATTATATTGTTGTTAGGGTCGAGTTTCTTGTGAAGAAACCGTGTTGAACCCTTCCGCTCGTTGTCGTCTTCCTTTTCGTTAGCATCGGGCGTTTGAAGCCTTCCGTTGAGCCGTGTTCGTCGGAATACTTGCGTGCGATTTCGAGGCAAGTACCTTGCCCATACTTTTCGCTTTATGTATATGATGATCGGTGGTCGCCTTAATGTGTTTGTTTGGTTGTTTGAAATGAAGTTTCAAAAGATTTCGGTTTGGCCTCGTTAAAGGCTTTCTTTCAAAACGCGTGTGTTTTGTGAATGGTGTTTTGAGAATTGATTATGATTCGATTATTTTGAAGGTTGAAGGATTTTATGAGGATACTCCTCTTGTTTAAAGTTATGGAATCGTATTCCGTATTTAAGCTTGTTATTGTATTTTGAAGAGTTTGGTAATGGTGTCGAGTTAATGGCCATCTCTAGTGAGTATTCTTAATGAACTTACATTCTTAGCATGTTAGTATTGCATGAGTAACGTGTGTGTGTGTATGCTCACTACGGGTTAGATCCGACGGGTCTCGGTAGGGCTCCACGAAGCCGTGGACCGCGAGCTTGCTTTTAACCACCGTGGGTTAGATCCGACGGTCTCGGCAGGATCCACAAGGCCGTGGGTCCGCGGTTAATTGTGGTGCATTTTTACAAATGTGATTCGATATTGGCATTTCCGGAAATGAGTGCTTTTGAACGGTTTTCATGATTGCATGCATTGACTAAGTGTGTAAGAGGTAAATTGTTCGTTTGGCCTACTTGGCTAGGATGGCTCTAGAGTATTTTGTGGTTTATGTTTTAAATCCTTTATTTGTGGATTTTGATGTTGGGAGACGAACCTCGTGGTCGTTCTTGTGTACTGTGAGTTGATGAGATTTGGGGCTAAAATCCCAATGGTTTTGTAAAAGTCGTTTTACGGATTTGGGGCTAAAATCCCAATGGTTGGTTAATGTCATTTTTCAGATAGTAAACTTTTGGGGCGGTGACCCCTTTGTCTTTTGGATTTTGAAAAGTAGGATTTGATAATCCTAAATTGTTTTCTATTAAAACTCTCGATGGCATTCTAAACCGTTTTATAAATTATTCCCAGTGATTTATGATATTTCGTTTTTGAGATGTTTTCTCAAACCCTTGCCTCGGGAAGTACTTTTCGTTTCGTTTGGATCTTTGAGGATCCTCGGTTATTGTTATTCGTGGAATGTGAATTGTATGGCTCGTATTTGCACTTTGTATTTGCACTAGCAAAACAGTGGAGTTTTGCTAACCCCCGAGTAATCGGGGGGTGGATGTCTGTTTTTGCATTCAGGTTTTGGAGCATAACACAGGGTCAGCACGAAGGATGATGAAAGATGATCGATACTAATCACATGAGGAACCGTACATCGTGTGTTGGTTCAGTTGTACTTTATTTTCCACTGCTGTATTGTTCCCGTTGTACGGGTGTAGTTGTATTTTGTCCCCTGTGTGGGCATGAGTTGTATTTGAGTTGTATGTATTTGTGGAAAGAGCAAATCGGTCTACTGAGTCATTGTAGCCTCGAAGGCATTGTTGAGATGTTAAATGTCGTTACCAGCCTGGTAGATCCTTGAGGAAAGGGTCTACGGCGTGTAATATCCCTGAGTGGATTGGGGGTGTTACAAAATCATCATCATGAATGTATTGAAAGGAACTTATAGAGAGAGAGAGAAAATGTTACTCGTTCCTGTTATGGAATCTCTGTCGACTGAACAAGTTCATCCACATGTGGGACAGAAGGGACTGATTCCTCCTGTCAGATTTGTGGTTCTATAGCCTGATGTATAGGAGGGACTGATTATTCTTATTGACTCTTAGCTTGTTCGATTTTCTTAATAGGGACTGATTCATCATATTGGATGATTACATCTTCTTCCATGGGAATAGGAGGGACTGATTCTTCCTGATAAGATTCCATGGCTTCTTCAGTTGATGATACAGGAGGGACTGATTCGTCCTTTAGTTTTGCAGCTTGTTCCTTGTGCAGCCTGGATCTTAGCAAACTTCTTCTCACGAGCTTCTTCACTGTTGATATGGAGTCCTGCTGGCATGGCTTCATCATTGCCATCAGAGTCGGGATCACAATGATGACTAGGCTCCAAGTGTTTTCGTGAGATGGATGCTTCCCTTTCAATAAAGATTTTTTTCTCTCTGTGTAGTACTTGGCAATTAGTTAATGGCAAATCTGATCGTCCCATCTAATCAAAGAATTGACATTGCCAGTGTTCTTCACCTCCAGAATAAACTTCTCTTCTGATTTCCAGTCGGCCCAATTGTATAGCGTCTCGTACTCCACTTGCTGTAGCTTTTCTAAATATTGAAACAGTCAACTGCAACATCAATGTGAACATCCAAGAGAGTATGGTTTATCATGTCCGTGGGTGGGGGACTCCTTACAATAGTTTTAGCAAATGTATGGTTAGGATACTCAACGCATTTGGGAGCCAGTGGAAGATGGGGTTTCTAAGAAGGTGGGATTCCCTATATGGAGAAGGACTCCCAACAGGGGTTCCCTGTGGAGAGAAGTGGCAGTTGTGACACCCCCAAGACGATGAGGACATATTTCAGCACCGTAGACCCCACACTTTAGAATCGATCAGGCTAACAAACTGACCCGACATAAGACACAGACATAGATCAACAATAAAGAGACAATTTCTCAATCCACGACATTTACAAAAAACACTGAAATTCGACAATACTATTTGACGTTAAATCTATTCCCAAAATGGGTGCACAACATTAATAAATTCAGGAAGGAAGTACCCAAGTACTTAAAACAATGACATAGTAAATAAATTCCAAAAACAAGACACCAACAGACAACCATTGAACAGAATCACTTTTGCCCATCATCCTCGTATGGCCTGCATGCTCGTTCACCTCCATTACCTGTACCTGAAATACAAAAGTATTTCCCCCATTTAAGGGGTTAGCGACAACTGCTAATGCAAGTACAATCCATTTGAACTACCATTCTAATCAGATGAAAATATGCGCCAAAAGTCATTTTAGAAATTATTTATATTCCGGAATACTCACGGTGTGCAAGCATAAAATACATTTCTCCAACAAAACAATTCAAAGTTAACCGTTGATACAAGACTCACGGCCACCGTACCCCGCAGAGCCCCGTCGGATATCCCTGGGTGGTTAACCCTAGTTCATGATACGCACACACACGACAATACGTATCCTTAGAGGCCCCGTCGGACCGTCCCTAGGTGAACATACACATATCCATCCACAACAACCACGTGAAGCCATAATTCAAATGCTAGAACTTGTAAACAAATGTAAAGTACTTGCCTTTGAGACATCTTCGACGAAACGGGGATGAACAACGACTACGAACATCCCGGAGGAAACACGATCGATCCTAACTGAAGGATTAACACAACTCAACCCTATACGGTAACAATAATTGAATGGAATACACCCACCACCCCATTAAAAAGTTATAACAACCTACGTTCGATCGATACGGGCGAGGGTTTTCACAAAACCTCCCCGAAACAACTACTAGCGGATTAAACACGACGGAAACGGATTGGGAATCACCCAATAACATCAATCGAATAGAAATATAGCAACAACACCGAACAAATCGAGTTCAATCTAGGCAAATCCCGAAAAACCCCCAAAATGAATAAAAGTAGAGTTCTATGTCAAAATACCTTGAATTAGGGCGGAGGAGATGGATTAGGATGATGATAAGCTTCACTTGGACCCCAACAATCAATCTCACGAAGAATTCCACGGGAAAAAAATGTAAGAATCGCACAAATCTCACAGCTCTCGGATGAGGAAGAAGTAGAAGAGGAAATGACGAAGTGAAGGTCAACTCAGGTTTATAAAACCTGACGCCTTCGTTACGTACGCTATAAGAGGTGGTTAACGTACGTTACGGATATTACGTACGTAACACTGAAGTATTAACGTACGTAATGGCTGAGCAGAACAGTCTGTCCAAAATGCTGGGGATGTTAGCGTCGCTACATCCGAAGGCTAGCGTACGCTACAAGGGGGCTTACATACGTAACACAGCGGGTTTACGTACGTAAGGAGCTGGGCAAAACTGGGCAGACCACTGTCCAAATTTCTGAAGGTCATAACTTACGTTATCGCTGGGGCATAACGTACATTATATAGGTGTCGATAGCGCACGCTAGCTAGCATGCATAACATGCGTTATGCATGCAGCAGTGCAGCACTGCCGAAAGCAGATAACTCTACCGGTTGGACGAAGTCACGACATAACATGAGTACAGAACCCAAAACATCAATACAGAATATTCACGATAACGAAGTTAAGTTCTGAAAGGAAATACACTTCCGACTACCCGAGAATCTGAAATACGGCAATAGAAGATAAAATTCCATAAACTTATAGAAAATTACAAAAATGGCCCAAACATCCGGAAATCACGATACTATGTCGGATTAACAAACCGAAACTCACAACATGAACAACTCAATCATACGAACTCATGTAATCAAAGAATCAATGGAATCGAACGAGTTTTACGGGAACCGAACGTTCATACGGCAAAACATAACATAGAATGGAATTATGTGAAAACATCTCCGAAATTCGTCCAAATGGAAAAACTCCAAGAATAAGGCAGATTCAAAACGTCGAACCGGTTACAAGCGAGTCGATAAAAATAGACATACACCAAAAATGGAAACTGCTAAAAATGGAAAGGTACGTATAATACATCCTCCCCCTCTAAAAAGAAGTTTCGTCCCGAAACTTAAGATTCAAAAAGCTCGAGGTGCCTCGAACGCATATCCTCCTCCAACTCCCACGTTGCTTCTTTTACTCCGTGCCTCAACCATTGCACTTTAACCAAATGAATGGTTTTGTGCCTTAATTGTTTGTCCCGACGCTCCAAAATTTTAACGGGCCTCTTTTTGAACATGACATCCTTCTCGATCTGCATGTCCCCAAAATCGATAACATGGGACGGGTCCGAAACATACTTCCTCAGCTGAGAGACGTGAAATACACTATGCACATGACTCAACGACGGAGGCAAAGCCAAATTGTATGCCAACTCGCCGACTCTCTCCAATATCTCGAAAGGTCCAATATACCTTGGACTGAGCTTCCCCTTTTTCCCAAAACGGAAAACTCCCTTCGACGGGGACACTCTCAACAAAACATGATCCCCTACCTCAAACTCCAATGGTCGATGCCTAACATCCGCATAAGACTTTTGTCAACTTTGAGCCGCCAACATCCTCTCTCGAATCAACTCAACTTTCTTCCTCGTCTCCAACACAAGATCCGACTCGGTGCCAACTAAATCGGATGGTTCGTTCCAACATATCGGTGATCGACACCGTCAGCCATAAAGCGCCTCATATGGTGCCATCCTAATCGACGCATGCCAGCAATTATTATAAGTAAACTCAATCAGAGCCAGATGCTCCTTCTAGTCACTACTCCAGTCTAACGAACACGCACGTAACAAATCCTCGAAGGTCTGAATGGTACGCTCGGACTGTCCAACGGTCTGGGGATAGAAATATGTACTCAAACGTAAATGTGTCCCCAATGACTTATGCACTGCCTGCCAAAAATGCGATACAAATTGGCCATCTCTGTCTGAAATAATGGTCTTCAGTGTACCATGAAGTCTCACTATTTTCGCGATAAAAATACGAGCCAATTTTTCTGGACCCCAAGTATCCTTGATGCCCAGAAAATGTGCCGACTTAGTCAGTCGGTCCACGATCACCCACACCATATTCATTCCGGTCTTCGTCCTCGGCAAATTCATGACAAAATCCATCGAGATATCTTCCCACTTCCATTCCGGAATGGGAAGTGGTTTTAACAACCCGACTGGTCGCTGATGTTCTATTTTGACCTGTTGAAAAGTCAAATACTTGGCCACAAACTGAACTACTTCATTCTTCATGTCAGTCCACCAGAAATTCTTCCTCAAATCTTTATACATTTTACTCGAGCCCGGATGCACTGAGTAAGGTGATGCATGAGCCTCCCGCATAATACTCTGCCTCAATTCCAAGTCGTTCGGAACACACAGCCGACCTCGGGATCTCAACACACCATCTTCATGTATCACGAATCCCGTGGCTTTCCCCTTCCCTACATTCTCTCGAAGATGAATAAACATCGGGTCTTCCAACTGTCGCCATTTAATGTCGTCGACTAGAGACGAAGAAATTTCAAGAGTACGCAACTGCCCAGAACTATCTGGTAGTACAATCTCAACACTCAACCTCATCAAATCTCGCTGGAGTCCTGGTTGAGCCATAAGTAACTCAAGCACCCGAAGCGATACTGATTTCCGGCTCAAGGCATCTGTCACCACATTTGCCTTGCCCGGATGGTAATGGATCTCGAGGTCGTAATCCTTAATCAACTCTAACCATCTCTGTTGTCTCGTGTTTAGCTCTTTCTGCGTGAAAATGTACTTCAGGCTCTTGTGATCGGTGAAAATCTGACACGACGAGCCATACAAGTAATGACACCAGATCTTCAACACAAACATAACCGCGGCCAACCCAAGATCGTGGGTAGGGTAATTCAACTCGTACGGTTTCAACTGACGGGAAGCATAAGCAATCGTCCTCCCGTGCTGGATGAGTACACATCCGAGCCCCTGGCACGAAGCGTCACCAAAAACTGAGAAACCCTCATTACCACTCGGTAAAGCCAAAACGGGGGCGGTCGTCAACCGCTTCTTCAATTCATAGAAACTCTTTTGTCTCTCGTCCGTCCACAAAAACTTCTCTGACTTCTGTAACAACTGAGTCAGCGGTCGAGCGAGCTTAGATAACCCCTTGAAAAATCTACAATAATACCCAGCCATACCCAGAAAACTACGGACCTCCTTCACAATTTTGGGCGACGCCCAATCCAGTATTGCCTCTATCTTATATGGGTCTATACGTACACCCTCAGCCGAGATCACGTGACCGAGAAACATAACCTTTCGCAACCAAAACTCACACTTTGAGAACTTCACAAAAAGATACTTAGTTCTCAAGATTCCCAACACGATATGCAAATGGTGTGCATGCTCCTCCTCACTCCTCGAGTAAATCAAGATATCGTCAATAAAGACAACTACACACTTATCGAGGTATTCAATAAAGACTTTGTTCATAAGTTGCATGAACACGGATGGGGCGTTGGTTAGCACAAAAGGCATAACCACAAACTCGTAATGACCGTATCTCGTTCGAAAGGCCGTCTTCGGAATGTCGGAATCCTTCACTCGGAGTTGATAATACCCCGATCTCAAATCAATCTTCGAAAACACGGTTGCCCCTTACAATTGGTCAAACAAGTCATCAATCCTCAGAAGCGGATACTTGTTTTTTATAGTCACTTTGTTCAACTCTCGATAGTCGATACACAGACGAAGTGACACATCCTTCTTCTTTACAAACAAGACCGGTGTGCCCCAAGGTGAAGTCCTCGGTCGAATATACCCCATGTCTAGCAACTCTCCCAACTATTTCTTCAACTCAAGCATCTCGGCAGGCGCCATACGGTATGGCGTCTTAGAAATCGGTGTTGCACCCGCCTCTAAATCCATAGTAAACTCAACCTCCCGGTCTGGCGGCAAACCCAGCAACTCATCTGGAAAGATGTCAGGATACTCACACACTACCAGAATAGACGAGAGCTCGACACCCCCTTCTTCCAATCTCAAAGCATAACACCAATAACCCGTGCAACCTCCTCGAATAAGTCTCACCGCTTTCAAAGCGCTGATCAGGAATCTCTCGCTACTCCACTTACGCCCCACAAAAGAATGCTCGGTACCATCAGAGGCTAACATCGAAACGGTTCTCGTTCTATAATTCATGATCGCCCCATGAAGGTCCATCCAATCCTCACCAAGAATCAGATCCCCATCTTTAATATCTACCGCAATCAGATTATAAGGCAAAACCCTTCCTGTGATACTCACTGGAAAATCTCTAATCTCACGATCCCCTACGATGCTATCCCCACTAGGCAGTTTAACAACAAATGGTTCACACGTAACTAAGCAATCAACATGTAGACGATGCACACAATCTATATATATAAAGAATGCGTAGCACCAGAATCGAATAACATGGAAACAGGATGGTCAAGGATGTGAATGGTACTTGTAGCCACCGTCGCGTCGGGATCTCCAGCTCGTCTCATCTCATACACACCGGGTGGAACAGACACCGCACTAGAAGCCCCCCCTCTAGAAGGCTGCCCACGTCCTCGACCTCTACCAAAACTCTGCTGAGGCTGAGAAGCTATCAGTGCCTGATTAAC